>CM057226.1:21443306-24429789 GCA_029891385.1 Erythroxylum novogranatense
AATTAAATTAAGAATCTCAAAGTTTGTCATAAAGTTAAGAATTGGGTGCGACATTGAATGAATGTAGAAAATTCATGTTTTATATTAGAGGAAAATCTAGATTAATTTAGGCTTGATTAGAAATTTGTCTTCTCATAAGTTGTAGGAATTTCTTTTATCTTTCCAATGACATATAGTGTAGAAATTTTGGACATCTGAGCTGAAAGTTAGGGTCCTTGTAAGCGAATATGTTTCTTCTGTGTTTTGTTTCTTCGGTGATGACATCATTGATGACATCATTTTCTTCTGTGTTTTGTATTGTCTGAGTTTTGCTATCTTCTACCTTTTCACTTCTTCTGTATTTTACTTCTTCTGTGATGATGTTATTGATGGCATCATCTTCTTCTGTGTTTTGTATCATCTATGTTCATGAACTCCTTACGTATTCTTGCTCATGAACTCCTTCAGTGTTACTATTCATGAACTGCTTCTGTGTTACTATTCATAAAGTGCTTCTGTGTTACTGTTCATGAACTGCTTTTGTGTTACTATTCATGAACTCCTTCTGTGTTTCGTTTCTTCTTAGTTTTATTCCTTCTGTGTTTTGTTCCTTCTATGTTTTATTCCTTCTGTGTTTTGTTTCTTCTGTGTTTTACTTCTTCTGAGTTTCGCTTCTTCTGTCTTTTTTTCGTCTGGTCATCACTTCTTCTAGACACCCAAATGAATTGATCCTTGAACCATGAGACTCAGAAGACATTACCCTACATATCCACCCAAAAATCATAGCCATCTGAAATGAATTGAGAAAGATTGAGTGAGAAACGTGGAACGAGTACAGTGAGTGTGCTCTCGAATTTTATGAACTGGGATTATTCCACTGAGCAACACTTTAGTATTTTGAGTATATCTAGACCTGTAGGATTCCAAATGAGACGATTGTTGTCTTGGAGTGAACTAGAGATAAAGGCCTACAAATTGTCTCATAAGTATAATTGTGATTCAATTTATAAGATATTTAAGTTCTAAATGGAAGTTGGGCATAGTACACTGTTTTGGAATATGACAATTTGAAAATATTTTAGGCACATCTTCCAAAGTACTTAACCAAATTAAGTGATTTTGGTGTCAATGGAAAGATCTAGAAATGGATAAGTGGCTAAGAGTTGGGCAGGTGTCCTAGTTAAAGTGGAGTTTTAAATAACCTAGAAGGAGAAGTCACAATACTTGCCTTCATTTCTTTCTCTCAAAGCTTCTTTCTCTAGAGCTCTTCCAACCCAAAGCTTTTCATCAAATATTCTCCGAAGTTAAATCTTGCTTTTCTCTGTTGTCATCACTTCCACTCTGATATTTCTTTCTTCTATTCCAAAAAGACCGAACCCTATCAACCTTCAAGATAAGGTACGTGGGCTACATGAGAAACTAGGTTCACGGATTTGAAAATGTTAGGGCTTTGTGATGATCGCAGTTTTGGAGCTTCAAACAAGTAAGCTTATTATGATTACGTAGTTTTGCATGAAATGAAGCATGCATCGTTAGTTCACCGCTAAATGGTTAAGAGCGGTGATATTAAGTAATTGCTGAAAAATGAGTGAGGAGATTTTGAGTATGTCATATATATGATTTTCTTTGGATTTAATGATCTAATGTTATAAGAAATTGTAGAAATGATTTGGAGTCCAAGATCAACGAAAAGTGTATGATGATGTTTAGAGTTGAAAGAAAGATTTAAGTGATAGCTAGAAAAAAAGTGAAGTGAATGAAAGTGCGAGAATGCGAAAATGAGATGAATGTATGTAATGAATGTTTCGCTTTTGATGATTATGAAAATGATAGATTTTGATTAAGTTGGAAAATTGGTCAGTACCCGAATTGTCACGAGCATGCATTTTACATAGTCCATATAGCTATTTATGCATAAATGAGTTTTGTAATGTGTGTGAATTGTGTATTGCATAAATGGGTTATGCAGTCAAGTGTCCACATTCAGCGCTCCTGAATTTGAAAGCAAATGCTAATATGGAGCGACATGAGTTGACCTAGATTGGTCTCATTCCATTATTTGTTTTGTTTGACTTTTCGTATTAATTGAATTCGAATGATTGTGTGAATGTGATTGTTTATGTTGGTTTCAGACGGTGAGGTCCGATGATTGTGATATTTGATTTGGATATCAAGTGATGCTTGTATGTGAATAAGTTGAACTAAGTGCATCAAGTAATCGCAAGTGAATTCGAATGTGAAATTGCATGCAAGTAAAAGTGTGAATTCTCAATTATATGTGAATGCGGACTACGATCTAATGATAAGTGGTTATGATGAAAAGAGCATGCAATGTAAGTGATGCATTCCATCTCGTTAATGCATGAATATAAAGGCGTTGTGACTTGTGTTGCTGTATGAAGCGCTTCCACGAGAGTTATGTCAGGATTCTATTCGACCGAGCCCTATAGGCGAGATTCGCGTTACGATCGAGCGCCACGAGCCAAGATCAGATAAGTGAGTGACAACACTCAATCCAACAATAGGAACAAAAGTAAGTCTCATATGACGGCATATGCATAATATGAATGTTTGAGTGAATTGAATATGAAGTGTGAAAGTGAAATAGTGTGAAATGTGCAATATGTGAATTTACGTGTTATGTGACTGGGTGAGCCATCGATGATGGTCACTCATTGAATTCGCAAAACTCAACCAAAATTTGCAATTATTTTTCAGATCAAAAGAATAACTCGTTAGGCCAACAGAAGTATACCTGTAGCATAAGTGAAGAATAGAAGTCGGGATCAGTTCACGTCTGCATTCTTATTTCTTGTATTTATATCAGATTGTGTTTTCAGTAATGATCGTATCAACTTTCCCAATTGGAAATGTAGTAAATGATTTTGAAATATAATGAAATTATGACAAGTTTTTTGTTTTTGTAATGGGCTCAAATGGTATTGAAATTTTATTGACTTTATTGTGTGGATTAAAAATGTTTATGAATGAAATGAGCCCAATTTGAGTATCGATTTCCGCATGTTGTGGTTGTACTTGAAAAAAAATATCCATTTATGAATGTGTTAAGTGTTTTAGTACGCCACCCTCGCGGGGCACAGATTCAGATATCACCATCGATGTCAGGTTCGGCTCATGCGGAAGTAGGGTGCTAAATATAGAATATGTTCAATTAATTATCAAATATGTTTAGGATTAAATTGGAACATATTTTATAAAATATAAAATTCCACATTAATATACATTTTTCTTAAAGTTTTAAAATTAATTTAATCTTAAATATATATTACAAGTCATCCATTTGACTAAGTAAAGATCTATTTATTTACAAGTTTATAAATTATTTGATATAAAATGAAGTTTACTTTGATAAAATTTTAACTAATATTGACATAATTCAAAACTTTCTTATATATTGTAAAACGAACGCAACTCTCGATTTGGTTCAAACTCAATTATCGGTTCATTTCTAGCTTATAGAAACGGGTTAATGCTAAATATGTAATAAAGGAATCTACTTACTTACTTAAACCTCAATCCTTACTCCTCCGTTTCCTCCAAACAAAATTCCCATGCTTTCCGTTTCCTCCAAACAAAAGTCCAATGCTTTATTCATGATTTAATGCTACTTGCAGAGCAATTAATGCTTGCGAAGCAATTAATCGCTCCCCATCTCTACGTAAATGTTCTCTTACATTTACAACAACATTTATTGCTTTATAATAGAATAATGGTTAATGGTTTCATGTGAAGATAATGGTTTCGTAGAGAATAATGGTTACCGTTTCCTCCAAACAAAATTCTAATGCTTTATGCATCATTTAATGCTACTTAGAGAGCAATTAATGCTTGCGAAGCAATTAATGAGCTCCCATCTCTACGTAATGTTCTCTTACATTTACAACAACATTTAATGCTTTTATAATAGAATAATGGTTAATGCTTTTATGTAAAGATAACGGTTTACGTGAGAATAATGGTTAATGATTTTGAAATTTAAATGCTTCTCTGAAATCAAACACCTTTCTTTCTTGAAATCAAACACCTTTTCATCCTCCACCAAATACACTCGTGATCGTGTCACCTTTCTTCGACGGATGCTTATGGCAATCGTGTATTTTCCTTCTCTTCTTCACTGATTTTGTTATCGATTTTTATTTCGACAAATGAGTTCGCCTCTTCGGTTTGAAGCAACTCAATATTTCGCTCCTCGTCACCCTGCAGCGACTTCTTAAGATTTCAATCCCACGAAGATTCTTCCATAACTCTTATCCACGCAAATTGATTGTACACTCTCACCATGTTTTTGAAGTTAGTTTGTGTGGTTTTGTGAAAATCCACTTGTATTCTCACATCTGTATCGTCACATTCAAAAAAATTTATAGATTATGAATTTGATAATGTGTTTTATACGTTACTAATGTGTATGTTCAAAGGAAAGTGGATTTCCCATTGATACATGTTAATGTGTGGCTTTATATCAATATACTTTGCTTTAAGGTTCTTTTCCTCATCCAGTGCATTTCATCACTTTATCACTGATGATGCATATGATAATATTTGTTTATTAAACCATGTTTAACCTTTCATGTTGCAGACAAGGGTTGCTGCTGTCTTTGTATTTGTATCATTTACGCCTCTCCTAAGCATTGCAGGAGTACCTGCACTTCTGAAAGAGATCAACGTATTATTTTTCTTTACTGATTGTTCAAATATCTACGTTTTGTGCTGCGTAATTGTACTCAGACTTTCATAGCATAAGCAATATGTTCACTCGCTCATCACTATCACACTTACAATCTTATTGACATATGTCATGGAATTTAAATTTTTAGCTATTTAACCTCATGTTTAGCTTTATATATGCCTTATTCAAATATCAAGGTACGCTTTTTTAATCGCTTTCTTGAAATACACTAATCTGATGCTTGAACTTTTTCTTGAAGTTCATTAAGTTGTTAGCCATTGTATATTTTGGGAATTGAGATGAATGACTCGTGCTATACACCTGGAGCCCCTCTTAGGACTACATATGTACTTTTTGTTCCTGGATTAGAATGTGTTCATGTTTCATCCTTGAATCAGTCTGTATGCTTACATCATCTTGCGACCTATATCTTACAAGTGAACTATATTTTACAAGAATCGAGGTGGAAACCAACAAGGAAGTCAGTAGTTCTTGATCGAGTGATTGATATTTATATTCGGTATAGATATTTAGTCTTTTAACTATGAATGATATTTTTGAATTGAAAACTATAGTTATATGCATTAATTATATGAAGCATAAAAATTGGTTTGCACAAGCACGCATATATATGTGAGGTCAATAAGTTACAACAATTTCTTTCACAAGTTGTTGAGCAAAACTAGCGGCATGGATATCAAGATGTTATATATGTTCTTGCTTTGGTTTAACTGCTGAAACTGCCTTAGAAGACAATGGATCATGTGCAACCAATATAGATTTCACCGTGTGGTTTCAAGGACAAGCCAATGTGGTATGAAGAGTGAAGTTATGAAGTCCAATGGTAGAAATTCTTTTCATCTTGAAGAAAAGTCCCCATATTCAAGGAAAATGCATCGACTTGTCAAATAGATTGTGCAATGCCATCTTTGGTGTTTTAGGAGGTACAATGACAGTCTTTATGCAAATTAAATACATATATATATGATGTGGTCTTTGCATTATTTTTTTAACTTAAAGCACGTCCATTTTTGCTCACCTTCAATTATGGTGTTATTATTGTTAGGAGTTAATGAAAATAATTTGAGGAATTGTTGTTTACAACCTTCCTCTTCAATTCTTCCAAATCAGTCTTTTTTAGAAAGAAGAATATCATCAGTTCAAACTCATCTACAACATAATGGTGTTATACCAATTTCAAGGAAATGGAACCCAAGATCCAGATTCGACAAGTAGTTTAACATATTCGGATTCAAGCAAAGCGTCCATTTACGATCTTTCAAGCGTATATGAACCTTTTCAAAGATTTTAAGTCATTAATGTTCCAGTTTGTCAATGTTTGATTGTATATACACAGAAATATCAATCGTTATTGTTTTTCATCTTGTTATGATATCAAACTCTCTGGTACTTTTTTCAAAGCATTTTATGTAGTTCACTTTGTTCATTTTTTGAAAAGCGAACATATCATGCTTTCCCGTGCAGGAGAAATCAAGTTTTCTAATGCTTGGAATGCTTCAAAACTACTAATTAACCCCGACATCCCTTCTGTTCAAGAATTTAAAATGAGGTTATTATATTTTTTTTGTTGGCTTATTATCATGTTATCTTAAATTTGTATCATTGCATATATATGCACTACCTATTTATTTAATTCTTTTTTACTTTAGCCTCAGTTTGATAATGGATAGGGAAACACCTTCCCAAAGATACTCTGAGCTTGATCATCCTTTCTTAAGTCAATCCCCATTGAATGATTTCTTATCTCTTGAAACAAGAAAGAAGATTACAAAACTGAGACGATGTGAGGTAAATTGAAAATACATTATTTTATTTTCATTCTGAATTTATGCACCTATAACTTACAAGCTGACCCATATTTTCATAACATTACAATAGAATGGCATTTATACTATTCTTGCAACCATTAGAAAGATCCAAACTGAGCAGAATTGGTACATTGATGCATGCTCCATTCATGGATGTAAAGTCAAAATTGAGAATGACCTACTCATGTGCTTTAAATGTCGGAACACTCCAAATAAAATTGTAACGAGGTATATCATCATTTTTAATTTTATGAAAACTTAATTTTCTATAACGATAAACACTAATCTTTGATATATTTATGTATTCTAGATATAAAGTACATGTTCAAGTAAAAAATGCTTATGATGGTCTGAAGTCATTTGTGTTATTTGATGATCAAGCCTTCCAATTGATTCAAGTTAGTGCAAATGATCTCAAAAATCGTCTAATTGTGAACAAACAAGTACGTACACACCGTTAATATTATGTATAATGTGGATCACACATGAATGATTAATTTAATTCATTTAAATTAATGCTAGGATTCTATTCAATCAAGTGCACCACAATCAGTTTCTGCATCTGAAATTGTAAGATAATCTCTTACTTTACAAAGTTGAATTTTGTTGTTTGATGAAAAAAACAATAGCATAGTTACCTATAGAAAGTGCCAACGTATCTGCTTCTCTTATAACATACTTTTCATTCTACAGGACTCAAATTGCATTGATTCACTCAGCTACTTTTTAGAAAATATTCTGGATGAGTGTATTTCGATCTCTACAGTTGATAACAAAGTATGTACATCTATTTTTTCAATATATTTATGTATTGTGTCTTCCACTTATTGAGTTTATTTAATTACGTGATGATAGAGTGCAATTTGTAACACTGAAACAAACATTGTTTCTTTAGCTCAAAGATTTCCAAAATGAAGAGACCAATATCAGAAACTTCTGAGACTGATATTCCTTTATGTGATTTAATATCACCACAAATGTCTTCAACCAAGTTCACCACAAAAATCAAAAGAGAAATGTTAACTTAACAGTGAAATGTTCAAGGATTATCATTTTTTGGTCAGCTACTTTTTGTTTAGTACACTATGTATCTATTTTGGGGCCTGCAAGTATTTTGTACTTGAATAGTAAATGATCTATCTTTTGAACTTGTCTAAATATGGCTCTCATATTTTGGGACTCATTTTGTTTATCATATTCCTATTTTATCATAATCTAATTTTATGCCATGCAATATGTTAATTTTATACTTGTGTTTGCCTTTAAATTTTGAGTCCAAATCCTCTTTCTGTTGCTACCATGTCCTATTGTCTCTAATGCCCAAACAGCATCGTGTTGCCATTAACAATTTATCATTACGTACAGAATTAATTATTAAATCGTATTTTTTACAGTTAATTTACTAAAAATAATTAAATAACCATAATAATTTTTCACAGTAATATGCTTATTTTTTGTTCCTGTCTTTTCTTCAAATGAAGTCTTTATAGGATTTTAGTTTTTTATTACAAATTATATTATAATTAATAATAAAATTGTTATCTTTCTTTTATATTTCTTATTATTCACAATTATATTATTTTCTTGGACCCCAATTTTGAGTGACATTGAAAATATTAAGTGAAATTAAATGTGGTTTTAAATATGTATTGTGAAATAAATGTATTTATACTTGAAGGAAATTGATAAGAAAATAATGATTTTGATTTTGATACCTTCGGTTTTGAGTAGATTGGTATGGTTTATGAAATTAAAGTAGATGAGTTGATTGAAATGAAGTTAAATAGCAAGAATTAAAAAGAAAAAGTGTAAAAATTTGAAGAATTTAGACATTTTAACTTTTTGACCTTTGAGAGTTGACTTTTGATTTATTCAAAATTTTAGAAAATATTCTACATGAAACTTGTAGATTATGTTGAGAGCTTTCTGTAGCCATAAAGTTTGCAATTTTTCGATATCGGGAGTGAAAGTTATGACCAATCAAAGTTTAGGTGTGTTTTTAGGTTGACCATTATTTAGCTGAAACTTTGACTGAGAAATTGACCTAATTAGAGGTTGAATCAACCATTAAGTTCTTCATAAAAGTTGAAGATTTTGAAATGATCTTTAGTTTGATATAAAGTATGAAATTTTTCGATCAAGAAATAATAAGTTCGATTTTTACAAATTTACATTACGATTTTAGCATGAATATTAGAAGATGAATCTTTGACGGAAAATTGACTTCCATAGAGGTCAAAATGATTTTTTGTCCTTCATGAAAGTTATAGAGGACTTTCCGATCTTCCCATTGATATAAAATATGACATGTTTGGAATTGAGTGAAAGATATGAATTTTAGAAGTTATGGGATTATTAGGACATATTAATTTTGGACAAAATATTTGATTAGAAATTTGACCATATTAGAGACAAAATTGATCTTTGAGGTCTACATGGAAGTTGTAGATCTTCCTTCAAGCTTTCCATAGAGACCAAGTTTGTAAAATTTGGAGTTCTGAGTCAAAAGTTATGAAAGTTTAAAGTTGAGACATCTGTTAAGAAGAAAAGGTGCAAGTCGATTGAAAATCGCGGTCATGCGCATGACGATCGCGACTCTGCAGGTTCACTGAATGTCGCGATCGTGCGTGCACGATCGCGATCTCTGATCACTGAATGTCGCGGTCGTGCATGCATACGCGATCGCGACTTCTATTTGTTTAAGAAAGGTAATTTTACAACATATTTCACTCTTTTGCTTATATCTTTCCGCTCGACATCCGATTGACTTGATTCTCGTGGCGTTGGATTCTAAGACAATTATCTACATCCTCATAGAAAATTTGTATTTTTATGAGATTAAATTAATGGTGATTAATTTAATCAAAATGAGTGAGACAATTTTCGAACATGGTTCAAGATTTTGCAAAATTCGGATCCGTAGAGATTCGATTGAAGTGATTCTTATGGCAAAATAAAATTAAGATATGGGGCTACAAGTCATATAAAGAAATGAAATTTTAATTTTCCACTAAGACTTTCAATTTTAATTAATGAAATTTTTTAAAAAAACTTTTAGAACGAGCTCATGAGAATGACAACTTGCCCTAGAGCTTCCAAATTTTTATATTTTAATTAATTAAATTTATTTTAATCTCTTATATAATATTTATTAATAAATTCTGAATTAAATAAATGAAACATTTTAAAATTATCTTCTTATCTAAAACGGAATATTTATTTAAATTATTTTAATTATTAAATCAAATATAAATTGAAGTTTATATATTTTGAAAATAATTTAATAATATATTAACAGAAATTATATTAGAAAAATAAAGATCACTAATTTTATAATAATTTTATTTTGGATAATATTATTTTTTAGTCGAGAGGTTAATGTGTCATATGAAATAATTGAATTCAATTCTAATTTTAATAGATTTGTTCCAAATAGTGTAATTGAATTCAGTAATTGAATTCAATTCTAATATTACTGGATTTATTCCAAAGATTGTAATTGAATTTAATTCTAATATTACTACATTCGTTCAAACAATGTAAATTGAATTCAATCCCAACTTCATTAATGTAATTGAATTCAATTCGAAGGTTTCCAAACAATCCGTAAATTTGTGATAAAGTTATGACTAATAATAAGCAAATTCTTTTCAAATTATACATTTATTAATCATAACTAATATTCTTATTAATATTGTAACATTTGCACGGGTTTATAACTAGTTGAAGCTAAAAAGAAAACATGTAATAATGAAATGTAACATGAGCAATGTTATGAATACCGGACTTGTATGATGCAGGATTGAGCTCTAGAACGAAAATCAGCATCGTATCGGTATGGTATGAAAATCTGCTTTTCGGATATTTTTAAATTTATAAAATAGTCCCTAAACTTTTAAAAATTGAAAATAGTCCATATTGATATATTATACAATCATCTCAGATACTTTACTAGTTTACTGTTTATATCAACCATACTTTAAAAATCTTAATAATAAATAATAATGACATATAATTTGAAATAACAATAATTTTAAATATTTTACATATAAATAATAACCACAATTAATATAAATAAAGACAATCATCATCATACAATTATAAAACTAAGAATAATACAAAGCATTTAAAATATTACAATCATACAATTTCATCATTATAATAAATAATATTACATATTTACATCAAAAGATTCAAAACATCCGATAAAAAATATATAAATATTACAAAAAGGTTGATGACGAATAAGCAATCAAGTAGAAGTTAAACTGAAACAAAATATTACATTTACATTACATACATATAATTTAACATAAACATCAATGATCAAATACAAGTAAAATTAAAAGAAGAGGAAAAATAAAACACGAAGTTCAATCACAATCAATTGGCGGATACCGCTTAATCCTACCTCGACTCCCGATCATTTGGTACAAAATCCTCATCATTGAGAGGAGCTTCATCATCATCATTCAAATTTAATGCACCAAATGACATGTCAATGCTTTCCCATCCAAGATCATCTTCCACATTCAAATCACTCACATCAACCAAATTGGGTTCTTCAGAAACTCAATCCGCCAAAATATCAATATTATTAATCGCAATTGGATCATTTGAACAACTTGTGCTACTAAGAGTCCTAGTAAACAATTACATTTAATTATTAGAAAATTATAAGAAATTATATAAAAATTAATAATGAAAATAATGAAAATAACATACCTTTCCCGAAGCTTTAAATTGTAACGAACAAAACCAAGTCATTCAACCTCTTATGCTCCAATCTATTCCTTTTCTTGGAATGGATAAATTCAAATGTGCTCGGTTTTGTTCACACCCAGTTGCACTCACACATTGACTTAAAATTGAATTGCAAACTTTCTCAAATCTGAACACTACATCCAAAAGATCCCACCAAGCAACCGAAGTTATAAGAAAACAAAAGTAGTGTTATAAACAAAAAAAGTGATAAATAAATTTCAACAAATAAGAAATAGGAAATAAGTAATACCTGGAGAAAGAAGTCCTCTTTGTTGAATAGTGACTGACATTCCAAAATCTCCATAAGAGTACTTATAAGCCTCCATTTGTGTGGTTAAAGCAATTTGCATTGAGTCATGAGGAACAATTGTTGTAATTGTCATAAGCATCCCTCTACTAACTTCAGCTTGCTTTTCAACATCTAGTCTAAAATACACACTGGGATTCAAAAATGCCCCAGCTATAAACAATGGAGAAGAAAGTTGTCTTCTCCTTCTCTCATTAATGATTGAGATATATGGCTAGTATAAAGAATGCTTATGTTTCAGATTCGCCTTGATTGCTTCTGTTGCTCTCTCTATAGCATCAAAAATATAACCCATTGTTGGCTTTTCTTCACTATCAGCCAATCGAAACACCCTCACCAAAGGCTCACAAACCCGGATAACGAATTGACATGCCGACCAAAATTCCCTATCTTCCAGTATGATACTACAAACCTCCATTCCAGCATTAGACCTAGCATGCTGAGAGGTTACCCACTTATCACTTGTAAACATTTGCCTTAACTCCTTCCTCAACAAAAGAAAAGACTGAAGTGATAAGAAATTTGTTGCAAATCTTGTCACAGCATGGCGACACAAATTTCTACCATTGGTAAATTCCCTTCTCATCAAATTTAAAACCCATGCACGATTATAAATAAATTTTGTCACCTTCTTTGCCTTCTGCATGGTCTCATCAAAAACAGGAAAATACCTAGGATTTCCTATATCTTCCGATATTAAGTCAATCGATATGCAACACAAGAAGTCGAAAAAATGAATTATAGGTTCTCGCAACCTTTGTCATCCGCCTTTATAAGCGGAATCATTATCGATAATAAACTAAACAATGTTTTCCACCCTACTTCATTCACACTTGATCAAATATCCCAAACAAAGTATCGGCATTTCTAATCGGGCCGGATGCATCAATCGATTTTAAAACATAGAGCCATTAAAACAATAAACCAAAAATTTATGATAGGCTCTTGTCTCCTATTGGTCCAACCATCACATAATTGAGCATCCATTAATACTCCAATTCACTCTTCTTTCAGCCAAATAAGCTCTCATTTCGGACAACGACAACTCAAAAGTTTACCTCTTAAGTCATCAACCGATGGCCCTTTATATCCTGGACCATAAAAGGCTATGGCATCTATCATAGGTTGATAATAATATGATTGAGAAGCATTAAATGACGAACCTGTATCATACCACCATCTAGCTACTGCCATATCCACATTGTGAGCCGCATCTCTTGTCTGCATTGCACTACGAATTGAAGGTTGGGCTCCAGGAGTTGTTCGTGGTGTAAAGAAACCAGGCAGCTGCCTTCTTCTCTTCCTCACTTCAGATTGTACAGGATCCTGAAATTGAGATGGAACACTACCAGTACCAGTACCACTACCACTACCACTTCCACATTGAACATCTCCATAATCACCATGGAAATCGGGAAATGAACTTCCACTACCAATTTCAAGATTCAATCTTTCCCTTCTATCTTTCTCAAATTGATGTTCATCAAGCAATGTCTTCATCTGCCACTTCACATCATGACTTACTTTTTTACACGCTTCCACATCTCCTTTAACCCCAGCTAAATGTCTTTTCAATCGGGTGATTCCTCCACCTTTCAAATGCTTGTTACAAAACAAGCAAATGGTATGATTCTTTTGACCAGGAACCACACCAGCATGAGCCCAAGTCGGATCATCAGATCTTCCGAACTAGGTTGATCGTGAGTATTTGAACTTCCTTCCATTTATCTGTACAGAAAAATAAATAACACATAATTTCAGTACACAATGACAATATGCACAAAGCTAACAATTCAAAACATTCAACATATATAACGATTCAATTCAATTCAATCCAATTCAATTCAATCCAATCAAATTCAATTCAATCAAATCAAATCCAATTCAATTCAATCCAATCCAATTCAATCCAATACAATTCAATCAATTCCAATTCCATTTCAATTCAATCTAATTCCAATTCCAATTCAATTCAAATTCAATTATAATTCAATTCAATTCAATCCAATCCAATTCAATTCAATCCAATCCAATCCAATCCAATCCAATTCCATTCATTCCATTTCAATTCAATCCAATCCAATCCAATCCAATTCCATTCATTCCACTCCAATTCAATTCAATTCCAATCCAATCTAATTCAATTCAATTCAATCCAATCCAATCCAATCCAATCCAATCCAATCCAATTTCAATTCCAATTCAATTCTAATTCAATTCAATCCAATCCAATCCAATCTAATTCAATTCCATTCATTCCATTCCAATTCAATTCAATTCCAATCCAATCCAATTCAATTCAATACAATCCAATCCAATCCAATCCAATCCAATCCAATTCAATCCAATCCAATCCAATTCAATTCAATCCAGTTCAATTCAATCCAATACAATTCAATCAATTCCAATTCCAATCCAATCCAATCCAATTCCATTCATTACATTCAATCCAATTCAATTCCAATCCAATCCAATTCAATCCAATTAAATTCAATTCAATCCAATCTAATTCCATTCATTACATTCCAATTCAATTCAATTCCAATCCATTCCAATCCAATCCAATTCAATTCAATTCAATTCAATTCAATCCAATCCAATCCAATCCAATCCAATTCAATCTAATCCAATTCAATCCAATTTAATTCAATTCAATCCAATCCAATCCAATTCAATCCAATTCATTACAATTCAATCCAATCCAATCCAATCCAATCCAATCCAATTCAATCCAATTCATTACAATTCAATCCAATCCAATCCAATCCAATCCAATCCAATTCAATCCAATCCAATCCAATCCAATCCAATTCAATCCAATTCAATTCAATCCAACTCAATTCAATCCAATTCAATTCAATCCAATTCCAATTCAATCCAATTCCAATTCAATCAATTCTAATTCCAATTCAATTCAATTCTAATTCCAATTCCAATTCAATTCTAATTCAATCCAATTCAATCAAATCCAATTCAATCCAATTCAATTCAATCCAATTCAATTCAATCCAATTCAATGCAATCCAATCAAATTCAATCCAATCTAATTCAATCCAATTCCCAACAATTTCCAATCTAACAATTACAAAACAATCACAATTCAATTTCTATTCATTCCATTTCCAACAATTCCAATCCTAACAATTACAAAACAATCACAATTCAATTTCTATTCATTCCATTTCTAACAATTCTCAATCCTAACAATTACAAAACAATCACAATTCAATTTCCATTCATTCCATTTACAACAATTCTCAATCCTAACAATTACAAAATAATCATAATTCCATTCAATATCCAACAATTTCCGATCTTAATTAACACAAAACATTCATAATTCTATTTCTAACACACCATAATATTATATACACCATTTTATATTTCATTCTTAAATATATATGATGCTTTTATAATTCTTAATCGACATTATAAGTATAAATTGGAATCTACAAGTATACATCATATTCACAAATCACAATTTCATAACATTACCAATTTAAAATTTATAATTCCCCACATATATATTGCCATTCCATTAAAGTCAACATCTTTTAACTTTTTAGAACAATTAATTATTTACCTAGCTAAAACTAATACTCAAATAAACAAATACTATCATTATTAACTACAATCAAATTATTATTAATTTCTAATTTCATAATTTTATACTTAACTAATTATTTATCAATATTCAATACCCAAATATTAAAAATTAATGACCATTTAACAAATATTAAAAATATGTCAATTAATGATTATCAATTTTAATTATCAATTTAACAATTTTACATTTAATTATTAATTTCACATTTGATCAATTGATTGTCAATTTTACAATTTGATTTAAATGTTGTTTTGATTTTAATTATCAAACTAAATTTCAATTGTACAAACTCAAATAGTCAAATTCAATCTCATTTACAATAATTGACAATTCAATTTTAATTTCATAAATCTACTAAAATACTAAATCACAATCACCAAATTCACCATTCCAAACTTAATTTCCAATCAGACCAATAATAATCAATCACCAATCAATTTCAATTTAACACAATCGGTTCAAGTTCAACTTCCACAAGGCAAAATGACAAAATCACAAAAGCCACAATTTATTTTCAATTTCAATATCATCGGTTCAACACTTCAAGTTCAACTTCAACTTCAATCAAACCTTCCCTTCAAGTCTTCAATAACCGAAATCAGCTTCAACTCCTTCAAGCCTTCAATTGTTCAACATTCAAACAAATTCAAAAAATTTTCCTCATTCCAGCCGAAACCCGAAGCAACCTCTACGATTTTTCATCATCCAACAACTCAACAACACAATCACAGGCACAATCAACTTCAAAATTCCATAAAACATGAAAAACAAAATAAAAAACATACACCCAAAAGCCAAATACAATCGGGTCTTCGGTGAGGTTGACGGCGACAGCGAGGAGGCGAGGAGGAGACGGCGACAACGAGGAGGAGACGGTGAGGAGGAGACGGCGACGGCGAGGCGAGACACAGGAGAAGAGAGGAGGCGTGTGGCGTGGGAGAGAGGAGAGGAGACCAAAGAAGAACCCAGAAGCGTCGACGAGGAGGCAGGTGACTGAGGGAGGCAGCGAGACTGCACACGACAGAGAGAGGAGGAGGAGCAAGCGATGTGAGGAGGAGGAAGGAGAGACCAAGGAGAGAAGAGAAACCAGATCTAGATCTGGAAAATTCGGGCCTGGGGGACGGGTAGATAAAATTAGGTAAAAAATTTTATTTTCAATTTAGTTCCTCAAATATTTTAAGTTTACTTGATTGAATTAAAATGTATCAGGTATTGCGGTATCGGTAGTCACGGCAAACCGAAATCGGCCGATACCATCCGAAATTCAAACCCGGAACCGTTCCTGCCGATACCGGCCGGAACGGTACGAAATGCAGAACATTGAACATGAGTGCAACCGTTGAATTTATTCCACGTCAGCACTGGAAGCATCCTGGTTGACCGCGACTGTTTCTCCTGCACAAAAAGGAGCCTGATGCATCAGGAATTATATATTCTGTGGTGCAACTCAGCGCTGAACGTGCACTCAATTCAATCTTAGCTGTTTGATATCTGACATCATGGTCAGTTAACCGGAATCTACTGAGAACACTGTCCTTTTATTGCAAAAGAGCATAACTAAGCTAAGGGCTTCTCAACACTAAAAACTCCCAATTTTAGTTTAGTTGATAGTAAACTATTCCACCAAGTCCAAAAACACTAGAGGTTCCATTTCACTTCCCACAGAACCTCAAAAGGAGCTTCCTTTTCTCTCTCCACTCACTCTCCAGAGGCTCTATTCCTTCTTTTGCCCTCTCCCTGTCTCCCTCTTGTGCTTTTTGGGGTTAGTCTCCATATCTGGGTTTCATGTTTTTGGAAGATTGGGGAGGTCAAGATTCAATGGCTACGGTGCTTTTATTTATGTT
Organism: Erythroxylum novogranatense; assembly: GCA_029891385.1. Classification (NCBI taxonomy): domain Eukaryota; kingdom Viridiplantae; phylum Streptophyta; class Magnoliopsida; order Malpighiales; family Erythroxylaceae; genus Erythroxylum; species Erythroxylum novogranatense. Next base: position 21,460,324 of record CM057226.1, read on the forward strand.
GTTGGCAGTTTCTGTTGTTTCCGCTGATCAAAGTAAGTTTCTTTCTGAGTTGGTTTCTCTTGGGTTTGCCTTGGCATGTTAATTTATGGTAATCAAACAACAGCATTCTTTACGACTAGACTCGGTCTTTTCGAGTTACTAAGTTCACTACTATGTTTCTTTCTTTTCACGAGAAATGGTGATTTCTGGCAACGAGGTGTTACTGGTTTGCATTTTTGAAATGATTTCTTTTTGTTGGTATTCCTTCTTTTGGAGTGTGGAGCTTTTCGTCTGCATTCATGTTCTTCTACCATTGCCTTCTGTTGCGCTTTTCAAATAATTTATATGCGGAAACTGGGTTAGGAGGCTTTTGCTACATCTTTCTTGTATGTACTGCCTCTGTTAAATACCCCGTTTCCAACAGAGTTTCATCTATGAATTCATTGGGTGGAAGTTGTTAGCTGCAGGTAGTCGGTTAGCAGCATAGGAATTATTGCATTTTGAATGCTATACTTGGTTAGTACTTAATGTAAGTTTGGTTTTGAGTTCTGAAGTGACAAATTTGGTTTACTTTATGACAAGTCTTTCTGCAGAAAACAGCAGGATGAAAGTGGGGAGAGAGAGAGAGAGCTGTTTTGGAAATACTTATTTTGTTGTTCTTTCAAGGCAATAAGTAACTCTCTGCAGAAAAAGTTTTTCCTACGTTGGAAACTTGTTATCTTCGAATCCTTAATGGGAATCTCACCAACATTGCGCCCCAGCTCATAGGATACTTGCCATGTAGTGTTTGCTGTACCAAAATACCCTTTTCTTGGAAATAGAAACTCATTTCTTGTTGAATGAATAGACGTCTACCTCCAAGGATAACATTGTCACTTTTCTGTCACTGACATAACATATTGCAGATTATGACAGTACATTATCAATTAGCTCTCTGAGATATTATTTCGCTTTCCCCTTTTTATTTTCTCTTGATAAACAGACATCCCAACTCAGATCTGTTGTCAGGGTATTCTATGTTCAAACCTACTCCTTCGCTTAATTTGGGCAAGGTGCCGTGACTCTCCCATGTCCCATGGTTCTTTTTACTATTAGGAATGTCAAAGTGAAAGCAACTTTAGACTGACCTTTAACTGGACGATTCTATATTTTTCATTAATGGCTTCATAAGGCTTTCAAATCTTAATATGCTATTGGCGAACCCATGTTGTGTGGGTGAAGAACTTTTAAGAAACTCTTCAATTTGTCACATTGCCTCTTTTCCCCTCATAACTTTTCTAGTTGAACTATATCTTTGTTGGGTTATCCATGTCTTAGATTCTAAACAAAGAGACAGGTGTCTGCCCCAGCTGCAGGATAATGTCAATTATTTGCAAAAGAAGACAACAGAATAGACAGTACATGATGACTGAGTAATTTGTATAGCTTGGAGGCATTTATATATCGATTCCATGTAGCTGTCAAAGTAGTTAATTTTCTTTTAGTGATTTGCTATGTACATGCTATCAAGTAATTAGATTCTTTTTTTAGTTGAGGGGTTTCGGCCTTACTGGAAACATCAAACTCCTGGCTTCACATCTCATTGGTAAAGGGAGACAGAATTAGATTTCTTTAATTCCCTATACCTCTTGCCTTTGGCCTAACGTGCCCTAAGCATAACCAAATCATTGAATCAAAAGAAAAATATCAGCTAGGTAGGCCTATATAGGTCCAGCTTTGGTAGTACAGTTCCCTTTAATTATCATTCCTTTAATGGAAATACATCTTTTGATACTATCATCTTAAAGCAAGTTACTTCTTTCAATTGATTCCCTTCCGATGCTCTAAGTAGGTGTAGACATTGACTCTATGTCCTTAACAGAGCCAGTCAAGTAGGTAATGACATAGTTGGTCAATGAACATAATACTTTTAATGACTCGGTTTGATTTCATTCTTGACAAACAAGGTTTACTAGAATTTGACATCTGCTGGATAGGTTATGAAGGAGTTCAGTAGAACTTCCATTAGCTTTGAAGTAGCTATAGTTTTAAGCAAGTAATATTCCAGGACTGTAAATTTAAATGTCTGTCCTTGCCTTGGTTGGCTCTGTTTTCAAATGCATTCTTGCCTTCTCTAATTCGAAAGGCTTCTATGTTTACAGCGTCATCGGCAACATGAGTAATTGTAAACAAGGTTATCTCCTTTATTTGTCTGAATTTGCATCCTTGAACTACTTGTTGCAGATGCATTTATTGGTGTGAACATTGGCACAGCACTTTCTGATATGCCAAGCCCCACTCAGATGGTGGCACTACTTAAGGCTCAAAATATTCGACATGTTAGGCTCTATGATGCAGACCGGGCCATGCTACTCGCACTTGCCAATACAGGTATTCATGTGACTGTTTCTGTTCCTAATGATCAGCTCCTTGGCATTGGTCAATCAAATGCAACCGCGGCCAACTGGGTTAAACGCAATATAATAGCTCATGTTCCGGCTACAAACATCACAGCAATTGCTGTTGGATCTGAAGTCCTTACTACTCTCCCTAATGCTGCCCCCGTCCTTGTTTCTGCCCTGAAATTCATCCATTCTGCTCTTGTTGCCTCTAATCTTGATAGTCAAATTAAAGTCTCCACTCCACATGCTTCTTCTATTATTCTTGACTCTTTTCCCCCTTCCCAAGCTTTCTTCAATCGATCTTGGGACCCGATCATGGTTCCCTTGCTCAAATTTTTGCAGTCCACAGGGTCGTACTTTATGCTGAATGCATATCCATATTATGACTATATGCAATCCAATGGTGTAGTCCCCTTGGACTATGCTCTGTTTCGACCCTCCTCCTAATAAGGAAGCTGTAGATGCCAATACACTTCTCCATTACACTAATGTTTTTGATGCAGTTGTTGATGCAGCGTATTTTGCAATGTTCTATCTAAATTTTACCAATGTGCCTCTTGTTGTAACTGAGTCCGGTTGGCCTTCCAAAGGTGACTCGTCTGAGCCAGATGCAACAAATGAAAATGCTAATACTTACAACAGTAACTTGATTAGGCATGTCCTCAATAACACAGGCACGCCCAAGCATCCTGGGATTGCTGTTAGTACATATGTATACGAGTTGTACAATGAGGATGAGAGGCCAGGCCCTGTTTCTGAAAAGAACTGGGGGCTTTTTGATGCCAATGGGCTACCTGTTTATATCTTACACTTAACGGGGGCTGGTACTGTGTTGGCAAATGACACTACAAACCAGACCTTCTGTGTTGCAAAGGAAGGCGCTGACCCGAAGATGCTTCAGGCAGCACTGGATTGGGCTTGTGGACCAGGGAGAGTTGATTGCTCACCTATGTTGCAAGGACAGCCATGTTATGATCCAGATAATGTGGCTGCGCATTCAACATATGCTTTTAATGCTTACTTTCAGAAAATGTCCAAGGCTCCAGGGACATGTGATTTTAAAGGGGTTGCTACCATCACAACTACAGATCCAAGTAAGTGACTGTATGCCTAGTGAAAAGAGTTGGAGAGACTATTCTTAGAAGTTATTAATTAGTCACTGGTTGCTAGACCTTTTGATTTATTATAAAAGACAGTGGCATGATCTATAATCATGTTAAAAGCTATCTTGTTGGATGTATCAGATGTTTGTGAGAAACCTCCCAAAACGGTCTACAGGTTTGCGACCTTCTGTCTAGCTAGAAAATTTGGTTGATATCACAAAGTAATTTGATTTTAATTTCTTCAAGGACAGGACTAGTGGATAGGGGTTTCACAATGGGGCGGAGCTATATGCAATTCACTGTGGGCTTGTACCTCACTGACTCAGATGAAAATTTAAACTTTTACATTAATCTTTTGTACTATTTTTGTTTACCCTATTAACAAAATGCAATTTTTTAAAAAATTTTGCTGCGCCCCTGGTTTCACTGCATTATTATGTTTTGTTGGTTTTATAGCGTCTGCTGATATGGTTTCACTGGTGCAGGTCATGGTTCGTGTATATTTCCTGGAAGGTATGATGATGCATGCCATTATTTTACATTCCTTGTTTCCGCTTTAGAAACAATTCTGTTGCATGTATTTACTTGTATTTTGTTTCTTTCTTGGCAAGTGCAGTGCTGGTAGAAATGGCACATTGACTAATAACACATCTCTTGCTCCATCCTCAAATTCAACTAGTTCTGATACCGCATCTCTATATGCATATGGTGCTGGTTCTTTCACGACCTCTGTTATTTTAGGCGCTTTGCTGACAACTGCAGTTTTGCTATAGAACGTTTTGTCTTTGTACAACCTTTGTCAGAAAAATTTGCTTTTAGTTATGTTGTACACTTTCACTGAGAGGAGCTGCTTTAGATCTGTTTGGAAAGCTACAAGCCGATTCAATTTTGGTTTCCTGGAGAGGAGTTGAGGATTGGCCACCTAACTGTGTAGTTCTAACTTAAAGTTGGTCGTTGGGGTTAGCGTTCAAACTAGCCAAGACAAAAATTGAATTGTTTGATGTAACTAAGGGTAGATTTGGTTCGATTGTATTCTTTGAACACCATTTTTTAATGGAATTTTCTTGTCATGTTCTTCATTTTCGCTCATGGCTTTAATGGAGATGCCGCTGTTTTTCATATCTGAAATCTCCAAGGTTATAATCGAGGTTTTAATGGACAAAATCTGGAAGTAGCAGCCAAAATCTTGAAAAGTGGAGTTAATACATATATTTCTGAGCAAGTATTAGTACAAGAGTCTCTTGGGTTATTTTTAGTCACTAACATCGTTGATGAACTTGACGGCCTTCATGTCGCAAACATCACAAACAAACCCCGTAGAACTGCACGGACTGAGATGTTGATTGCAATATGGTTCATTGCAGAAGTTGCATTTTGGAAGGTGAAGCCAACAGTTTAAACACACAATATCTGCACAAATTGTCTCGCCTATTTCACCCACACACACTCCACACTCAGCACACCTCAAAATGCAGAAATTGCATCCTCTGCAGTCTATCTTCTTCTCGCAGGTCTCTCTTGAGCAGCTAAAAACCATTCTCACTTGGCTGCATATTGGACAGACTTCCACATCAATCCTGCGACCCTCTTTGTTTCTTGAAGTTTGAAAGCTTCTGTACTGATGATAAAAGATGGGCTGTTTCTGTTGGTTTGCTGAGTAAGGTTGAAGATAAGAACAGAGTGTTTCAAGGTGTTCTTTTTCAACGCCGAAGAGACCATTTATCTGTATGCTCTCCAGGTTGCCGTGATGTTGGGACAGTGTCTTCACAGCCCTTATAATTCCCTCGGGGGTCAAGCCAGTGCATCCAGGTACATGGAGCTGAATAAAATAAAACATGAAAACGTAACTTGTTACTGAGAGCATTAAATCACTGGTGCCTGCTTTTAACGCACAAATTATGTATGCTGTCCATTCTCAACCATATCTAGAAGTTGAGAGCTCATCTAATCAATGAATATCACGAGCCATTTGGGCAAAACATGCAGAAAATAATTGAAGGTTGGAGAACAGTTAAAATCAAGCAACCATTACCTTACGGATAATAGGGTTTTCATCCACAATCCTTTGAAGCTCATCGTCTGTAATCTTTCCACAATTCACAAGACTCAAACTTTTGAGCCTGCCATTTGCTCTTGAAGCAATTTCCAGCAAACCTTCAATGGACAGCCGAGAGTTAAGAGGCCTTTCGACACAGATATTCTGCCATGGCAGCACGTCATTTTTTAAAGCCTCTCTAAGTGACACGCAGACTTGACTCATAACCAGAAGCTCGTATACAGGAAGGTAAGCCAATACGAAGAACAAAGCGTCGTGGGGTGATCCTGTGGGTTCAGCCTCTCTATTTTTAGTTTCCTCGTCAGAGCTAAGATGGGAATCAATAGTAGCCATAATCTCCAGTTTCCGTGTGCTCACAGTTAGGGTTTCAAACTCGAGGATGAATTTCAAATATGGCAAAAGAAAATTTTCTAAATTGGAAAGCTTAAAGGAGAGAACTTGGGAAGCAAGAAGATATAGACCATAACATTCATTTTAGTTTCAATTTTAGAGGATAATATGAGATTAAAATTAAAAAAAAGAAGTTTTATGGTGAATTGCAAGATAAGTGGCTTGGGGTTGTGGGTGGACTCGAACAGGAGTTTTAACCGACCGTTTGTTCTTCTTTCTTTCCAAGTCATTTTTTGGTTTGTTGGTGATAATTGAATTATTTATGTGTTTTGTGGAATACTTGAATCTATAATTTCCTTCATTTTCTAATAGATAGTGTGTATCTATGAACTAAATTGGTTGTGGGAGCTAATTTGTAACATCAAGTTCTTAGTTCATGTTGTAACGAGAATAACCAAATTATAGATAAGGAAATAGTACTCTTCGCCATGAATCAGCAAAGGAAATTTGATTGCAAGTACTTGCCAAATTATGTTCAGGAATCCTTTAATTTCACTTCAATTTTTTGGTTGTGAGTTGTGACTTCAATTTTATTGTAATTTTAAATTTTCTTAAAAAAAAACAAAAACGTATTAGATAAAACTTTAAAAATAATTAATAACAATTATTTATTTTAAAATAAATAATTTAAAATTAACTTTCTATTTATAAATTAATATATATGAAAATTCATATTACTAAAAGCAAAAATGCATTCGATGCATTTTTATTTCTATCACTAATAATAATTATATATTAGATAAAAGTTAAAATAATTAATAACAATTATTTATTTTATTAAAATAAATAATTTAAAATTTAACTTTTATTTATAAATTAATACTTATTTTAAATATATTTTAATTATATTTAAGATTTATATATTTTAAAGATATTTTAAGACTAATTATACTTATTAATAATTTTATTTTATTTTATTACAAAATTTAAATAAATTATTCATAATTTTATTAATAATTAATTTTAATTAACTATGTATAAAATATTAAATTAAATTATTTATAATTCTTATTAATAATTAATATATTAAATAAATAAATAATATTTATTTAGTTGATAGTAAATTAAACAATGGAAAAAAAACAAAAACAAACCACTTTTAAGGTTTTCATAATTTTGAAAATTGAAAGAAGTCAAAAGTAAAACAAAAACAAAACTCAAATAAACATATTTTTATTGAATTTAAAAATAAAAACTAAAAATAAAAATAAAAACAAATTGACGCTAAAAGTTTATACTCTTTTCCTCTAATCTGTGTATGTATGTGTATAACAATCATAGCATTCGTTTATGCTCCTAAAAGAGAGTTACACAAAACATTAAAATAAAATTGCGAGTTTATGAGTATCAAAGTCAGCAGTTTTACATACGAACTAAGATTTGATATTTTGGATTTACCAGGAACAACATAGACATTGGAAGAAATCAAAGTTCTCAAATCAGTCAGTGATCCAAAGGCTCAACAGCAGTCTTAAAGAGGAGGATATAAACCTTGTCAATGGAAAAATACAAGAATCCTCCTGTGGAATGTGTTACGTACGAACCAAAGCTGGTTCCAACTATGCAGTGCCAAGCAGGTCCATATGCAGAGTCAAATTCCTGTCAGGGGAAGCAACAAATAGAATAAGCTGGTTTTCGATGGCCCTTCTCTGTGGATAAGTATATTATAGACCAAACTATTCCACAAGTCACTTAGGAAACAAGAGTGAATACAACCTAGGCTGGGCACCCCTTGCACAGAGATGAATGGTATTACTACCTTTTATTTCATATTCCATTTCAATATAACTACAAAGAAGCACAGCTCAACTTTGAAGTTGAACTTTATCATGGAAAAGACGAATGCAGCATAATACCAACTACTTAATATGATATGCTTCTGTGCTCGTATAATTGAGCGATTAATAAACTAATCCATTGATGAGCAAGAAAATATGATCCAAGACAAATGAGATGGCATGGCCATGTTTAATAAGTTATCATAAAAGGCATGAAAGAGAGATATCACAATGGAAAAACCATTGTTTTCCTACAATGGCACAAACTGTTCATAGTTTCTTTTTCATTTCCCCCAATTTCTGGGTCCATTTCTTTTCACCATGTTTTGTTAGCTCCCTTCTTTTATTCCTCGATTTCCTATTCTAGAGCTGTGAACTCAGTTGCCATGTCCTTCTTTTAAGAAAATTGCCAGGCTATTATGCGTAAGAGAACTTTAGCAGTTGCAAAGAAGCAAATATCATGGTGGGAGAAACACACAAATGAAGAGTGGAAAAGGTGAACATAGCAGAAATAATTTATAATTTAGATGTATAGTTTTTGATTTTCAAAGTCAACAGACAGGAACTGCAAACTAGTAAAACAGAACAAGTTATCATTAAGGCTCAACTACAGAAAATATATATTTTCTGTGACACAGGTATAAATGCAAATAGACAATGCATTATAAAATTATGAGGATAAATTCCCAACTATTTGGCATCTATTTCCAAGTACATAAAATTATTTGCTATCTCATCATATCCTTTGTTCTTGCCATCACGAATTCACGACTATTAGAGTGAAATACCAAAATCCATTTCAGCAAGGCATTGTGATTGAAGATCAGTACGAATCATGATGTTATATGAAGATTTCACTTACCTAAATCTATAATTCACAACCATCATGTTCATAGGTCGAAGTTCTTGCTTAAATTGATGGATCCACGATAACATCATTCTCAATGATAATTTATAACAAGCGAAACTTCAACAAATGTGTAGATCAAATGAAAAACTAAGCTTTTCATAGTCCAGTTGGGTTTGTCTTTCAAAACAGACTTCAGTTTTAAAGTAAGAACAATAATCTTGATCAAGCTAGGAATGAAGACAAATATCATGCTTAGTTTGGTGAGAGGCAGTTCGTTCTAAACCCAATGAACAAATCTTATAACTGTTTGCAGACTACCGAGGTCAAGTTTCATTGCTCTGATAACTTTAAACGCTAAGTAAATGATAACAGGCTGCTAAGGTTGAGTTCCAGAGGTTTCTAATTTATATCTTACCATAGGAAGATTAAAAATAAGCCACAATAAGCATACATAGTTCAAGCCCTATTGAATATGCAATTGAATCATGAACATCACACAATCAACAGCCAAACCTCATCATCTTAGGCCTTCTGTGGCATAAATTGTTTTCTAGTTTTATTTCTACATTGCAGGTCCTGTGTAATTTTGGTTACTTCCAGGATTAATTCACTTCTGTTTCTTTAATTTCTTGCAAGTATCACAACTTCTTCTACCTATCTTGTATACTGTCCTTTTCTTTCATTCCGTGAAGTTTCACAACAACCAAAACATAAAACGACTTTCAAATTTGGAAACGTTATATTTTTTTGTTATATGATAAGAGCTATTGGCAAAAATCATTGCTAAGTGCTTCCTCAACTATCGGAAAACCATATCCGTCAATACTAATTATCAATTGGAAATTTTGGCATTAAGTGGAAAAGTTTATTTGCTGCCTGACAAAAGAGGCATCAATACACCTGTTTTGTTTCTCCTATACCTCTCTCTATCCATCCATCCATAAATGTTCATTTTAATCGATGAATGAACGAAGAGAGACACAAGTGGCAAACGGAAAAAGGAACAGCCACCCATGCCCAACAAAACATTTTAATTGGCCTCACAGTCATCTATCTACAAAAACAGTTGACAAATGGTAGTTAATAACAAGTAATTTCATGGTCAGATCGTAAGTTGTACGTCAGCAACCAATCAAAATTGCTATTTTCCAAAACAAAAGTAAGAATAACAGTACTGAACCAGAAGTAGAAAATAGCACGCAATTGTTCCCAGGTAAAAGCAGTCGATGTTATTTTTTATACGAAATGCATTCAATGAAAACCAGAAAGGAAACCAAAAGAATTCACAAGAGACTCTGGGGGTTCTTTTCTCGGAAGTCAGAGTTTAACTTGTTCTTCTAAGTTTTTGCTTTCCTTCTTGGTGATGAAGTTACTGAATTAAGAGTAGACAAACCTGACTTCTTTGGAACTGGACCGTCATAAAATAACCAACATAACCACCTCATAGTACAAATAATTTGTTAATAGCCCTATTTAATGAGTATGCTTTTATCAGACCGACGCATACAGCAAATACAAAATAAACCAGACCAGACCCATTAATCTTTGCACTTTACACCATTGATTACAACTCAGGAAGATAAAGAGAAGGAGACAAATCATGGTAAAATCCTAAATCTCGTTCTCACCTTCTTCAGTGCTAGAGCAAGACCTTTGCTGTCGAGTTTTCCAGACATAGAGTCAAGGAGATCACGAGCACACGTAAAAGCTCTGTTCTGCAAAGGGATGGGCATATCAGAAGCTCTAACACGGACATTGAGACGATCGAATTGTTCTTTCTGTTCTCTAGCCTTCTTTTTCTCTATCAGACTATTCAAGAACTTGCTCCTCCTCTCCAACTCCAGTTCCGCTCCATCCATTTTCACCCCAACCTTTGCTTACTCTCTCATCACTCAAAAAACTCAACAAGCTTCTCTGCTACTTACAGGAAAACAGCCACAGCAATGATGGTGGTCGTTGTAAATGCACATAAGTGTTTGAGAAAAAGCCTGAGACAGAGAGAGAGAGAGAGGGAGGGAGAGGAAAGCCAAAAGAGTAGGAAGAGAAAAGGGTAGAGGGTGGAAACTTTCTTAGGTCTTTGTCTTCCTTTATCAAAGCTTTTGTTATTTCGCGTATCGACGAGGTCGTTGTTGGGTTAGGCGTAGAGGGGACAAAAGACACTGTATTTTTTTAAACATCGATGAGTATTGAGTAGCGGAAAGTTGCAGGCGACCGAGTACATTAGTCTTAACCGGGAAAGAGTGTTTGATGCTTCATTTCATTTGTTCTACTTCTTTATCCCTTTGAAGGAAGCTCTTTCCTTTCCTTGATCTTTAATTTTTATGAGAAAAATTCTGAAAAAAGTAAAAGAAATTAGTTTTTATACCTTTTCTGTTGATTATTGTCTTTCTTTTTATTAGTTAGCAATTACTTTGTATGATGTTCTCAACCAAATTAAGCATTCCTGAGACTGAATCCTCCAAAAAAACACTAGTCCAAGCAACGCGATTCTCGCGGAGTTTGATAGATTCAGGGCAGACCCACTTAACCACCACACCGAACACCTCCCAATTCCAAGGGCTTAGGCCTTGGGGAGGTAGTGAATATGATGATGGAAAAGCTCGTTTAGTAAACAGTAAACTGGGCGGTGGGATTGGGAATGATGTGATTGGGACCAAAGCCGAAATAAGTAAGCATTTTCTGTCGAAGACAAACAAGCGCTAATTGCGGGCAAAAGAAAAGATGGAAGATGCGGGCCTCCACTTCTTATTGTGTTTTTGAGTGTTGAATTGGTCCTACGTTCCTCACAGTCCTCATTGCCAGGGAAGAATACGAGCATACTTTCTCCGTATCTAACATCCAACCACTTTCAATCAACGGAAGATAGTAACCCATTTTTATTTGGATTCGAAAAGTGTAAGGGTGTACCAGTAACTGAGTTTGAAACAATTGATACTAGAGTCAAAGATTAATTCAGACAAATATTGAGTTGAAACTTGGTGTGTCTTTGCATTTACCAGAAGTGAATTCTTTGTCACAGAAGTATCAGAACCTTACGATGAATCAGACAGAAGGATCGAGGAAGGAGAAAGGAAGGGAGGTACATCCCGCCCACGGTCCCCTACTCTTCAAGGAAAATAATTAAAAACCAAATACACTGGTCCTATAATTTAATTAAAGGATTATATTTTCCAAAGTCAAGTCAAAATAAGGAACTATTGTTAGCAAATCAGGTCGTACAAATTTTTTTGTATGTGATTTCTTGAAAGATAAGCTGACTAAAATTTAATAAAATAATTAATATATAAATCATAATAGGGCATGAATTTTAATTGTATCTTATTTCAATGTTTAATTCTTTTCTCGTCATTTCCTTTTAACTGCTTTCTAAAATTGACTTATCTTAACTACTAGAGTTACACAACCTTTAATGATAACCACAAAATGTGCGGAGAAAATTTTCTAACTATTACATAGATGGCTAGACAAGAAGTGTTAACTCTCTTATAGTTTAAGTATATTTAAAATAGATTTTAGATATTTTAGAAATTTAATTAAAATTAAATTTTAATTTCAATTAAAATTACAAATAATTCTAATTAAATACTAATTATGTTTAATAAGATCCAATATCTCATATTGATTCCTATTTAGTAAATATCTCATATTTAATCATAAAATTTCTCAAACTTTACAATCAAGTCCAATTTGACTAAAACACTTTTCTCTCTTCAATCCTTTTTTATATGTGACCTATTTGGTTCCCAAGTATGTTAGCAATAGATATAAATTATAATCCTAAATCACATTCAATATTAGATAAATTAAACTCTTTTAATTTATATTTAATTCTTTAATTAAACAATTTATATCTATAAATCAATATTAGCGTTTAGTATCACATCATGATCATTCAAATATTTAGGAATGTCGAAGAGGCTTTGACTAGACATTCCGTTCTTGATTTTTCATATAATTCAATCATTTCATCATACAATATTCTAATTAGACATAAAACATGAAATTAATGTCTACTCTATTCAAGTCTAATTATGTTAGTTCTCTATTATTAGCAATTGATTCAATTAATAACATTTGTAAACTATTTTACAAAGTTTCTTTCCATCTTAGCCAAAGATTTCACAAATTAATACTAATATAGAACAAAAAGCATTCTTCCTAATCACTTTATAGTAATGAATCATATATTAATCACTCAACTACCTCTATGTAATTCATGCTTTATCAAATGACTCTTGGTGAGCTACTCTTGACTAGATGGATCATAAGTAGTATCAAAACATAACAATTCCTATACAAGATAACTTTAAAAATCTTAAGTTAAAGGATCATTTATATAATCATCACAATGATAATTTTCATGAACATATAAATAATGTTCCAAGTGGAATTCTCATATAGGGTTAATTCAAGAACTCCTTTTCTAACAAACACCTATACATTTGTTTAAGTATCGTCATATTTTAGTCTATGAGATCAACTACTTCCTTTATAAAGAAAAACATAATGTACGCTTATCTTTTTACATTCTACTAATGTCCATTTTTTTTAGAATTTAAAAATTCATTAAAGAGGGGAAAATGTAACATCCCATCACCGATGGGATGGGTACAGTTCGTCTCATACATATTTTGTATACGTATTTTGCATCCGTATTTTGTATATGCATTCATAGCCTCAACATGATTGATAAATGTTCAGCATTGCACAAGCATATGTATGTGCATGCATGTATGACCGATTTCTGACTTGATTGTGGAATTGGAAATTTTGTACTACTAAGGATAAATTGTGTTTTGATTAGTGAATTGGAGCATTAAAATTGAATTTAGAGATTGAGAAATGAAAATTTGAGTATGTGACTAGATGTTTTCTAATTTTGAGGATTTATAGGAATTTTTCTGAAATTTTCGGAGTATTAGGCCCGGACCAGAAAAATGGCTTAGTGACTGATTAATTGTGATTTCGGTTTCGAATTTGATTGGCAATTGATATGAGATAATTTAAATTATGATTTGAGAAATTAGGGTCTGAACCATTGGAATTAAGGAGAAATTAGAATTAGAAATTTGATCGAGGTTGTTCGATTTGGACTTGTGGCAATTGAAATTGCCAAACAAGCCTTAAATCCTTTAAGTTTATAAACTTATGCCTTTGAAATTTTGCAAAAAGACGATGCTTGTTTCCAGTGAAAGAAACTTGAAGATTTCTCCTTCCTCCATTGTGATTTCCTCTCTTGAGTGTTCTTAGTTTCTTCTTGCTATTGTCTTCCTCTTAAAGTCAAACCGGACTTCACGTATTAAATAGTTTTGATAATAAACAAAGAGAAATATACGAAAGTAAAAGCATCGAAGAAAAGCGATCAAGAAAAGGCATTTATACAAAAGGCATTTAAAGTAAAAGGCATTTAAAGAAAAGCGAACGAAGAAAAGCGCATTTATACAAAAGGCATTTAAAGTAAAAGCGAGGCGGAAGAAAAGCATTTGAAGAAAAAAAGCATTTGAAGCTTTACTAAAGAAAAGCGACGATACAAAAAGCGGTTTAAGCTTTACGAAGACAAAAAGCGAATATACTGAAAATAAGACGGAAGAAAGAAACATCGCTTTAAGACTACATTTGAGCTAAACCGAATAACCGCTTCTTTAAAGATTCAAGAAGAATAGACAAGAAACAATTGAAGTTCCGACTATAAATAAGAGTCGAGATTGAAGAAGAAATAACTTTTGGAAAAAGTGAATGAAACTCGTATTCAATATCATCTCATCTCGAGAAAATTGCGAACTATTTTCGAGTGTATATCAGTGAAGAACAACTCTTTTGTAAAAGCTCTTTATCGCTTTTCATTTTTGAAAAGTATCTGCAGAGATAGCTGAAGAGGCTAAGAGTAAAAGAATACTTCATTGTTAAGAGACTGAAGAGGCTCGATCTAAGAATACTTGTAATCGGTTTGGAGATAGTGAAAATCTCGGAAGAATATCCGAGGATCGGACGTAGCCACGGTTTGGGGTGAACCAGGATAAAATTGATGTGTTTCTCTCTAACTCTTACTTTTCTTAAATCGTAATTTTCATTATTAACAAAGTTTTCAAACTAGTTAAGAATCAATTTACGATAAGTTTTCTGAAATAACAAGCAATTGTTATCAAGGATTAAAGAAAAGTTTATCACAATTCAACCCCTTCTTGTGTATCTTGGTCATTTTATTACTCAATATATTAACGTGTGATTTACTTCAATTGGTATCGAGCAAGGTGTTCAAGAATCACTCTAATAAAGTGTGAACTAAAGAAAATGGTGGAATCACACACGATATTGCGTATGAGCCTCACTACTAGACCTCCAATGCTCAATGGTGAAGACTACCACTATTGGAAGGATCGGATGAGATTGTTTATCGAGTCTACTCACATTGACCTTTGGGACATCATCGAGAATGGACCTTACACACCTGAAGATGATGATAAAAATCCAATTCCACGAGAAAGATGGACAGCTGAGCAGAAAACAAGATTTCAACTAAACTCCAAAGCGAAATTTTTCTTGAGTTGTGCATTGAGCAGAAGCGAGTATGACAAAGTGCATGGATGCGATACTGCCAAAGAAATGTGGGATACATTATCAATTGCACATGAAGGAACAAATCAAGTGAAGGAGTCCAAGATAAGTATTTTGGTGCATCAGTACGAGTTATTCAAGATGAAAGACTGATCTGGCATAAAAAACTAGGTCATGTCAGTTTTAAACATATTTCAAAACTTTTGAAACATGATTTGGTAAAAGGTTTGCCACAAATTCGTTTTGACAAAGATTTCTTTTGTGAAAGTTGTCAGAAAGGGAAACAAGTTAAAACCTCTTTCTCTTCAAAACATTTCATAACTTCTTCTAGACCACTTGAGTTGTTACATATGGACTTATTTGGTCCAACAAGAACAATAAGTCTTGGTGGAAAGAAGTATGGACTTGTAATTGTTGATGATTTTACAAGGTTTTGTTGGATACTTTTTCTATCACATAAAGATGAGTCTTTCAAGTGTTTTAGAAACCTTTCCATGAGATTACAAAATGAAAGAGGAATGTCTATAGCAAGCATAAGGAGTGATCATGGAGGAGAATTTGAAAATGAGAAGTTCAGAGTATTCTGCGAAGAAAAAGGAATTTTTCATAACTTCTTCGCCCAAGGACTCCACAGCAGAATGGAGTTGTTGAGAGGAAGAATAGGACGATTCAAGAGATGGCAAGAACAATGCTGTGCGAGATGAATCTTCCTAAATACTTCTGGGCAGAAGCTGTCAATACAGCATGCTACATTCAGAATAGAGTGCTGCTGCGACCAATGCTGAAGAAAACTCCCTATGAGTTGTGGAATGGAAGGAGACCAAACATTTCTTATTTCCATCCTTTTGGCTATGCAAGTGCACTTTTCTGAACACAAAGGAAGCTCTGGACAAATTTGATGCGAAGACACTTTCAGAATTTTTCTAGGCTATTCTCTCACTTCAAAGGCATTTAGAGTCTTCAACCTCACCTCAAAGACTGTTGAAGAAACTATTCACGTTAAGTTCGATGATAGCTCTCAACCCAATAAGGAAGAGGAATCAAGATGATGTCATTATAAAGGCCCTTGACGCAGTGTAAGGAAGTATCTTCATCAGGAACACTTCATGATGAAAAGACAGATATCTCTAAGAATTTTGAGTTAAAGAAAGATTGGAGATACAAAAGCTCTCATCCTAAAGAGTCAATTATCGGAGAAACCTCAGAAGGTGTAAGAACAAGGTCCAAGTTCATAAGAGAAGCCAACGTGGCATTTATATCCAAGAAGAACCTAAAAGATTGATGAAGCTCTAAAAGATGAAGCATGGATATTAGCTATGCAAGAGGAGTTGAATCAATTCAGTAGGAATAAAGTCTGGTCCTTAGTTCCTAAACCTGAAAAGAAATCCATTATTGGTACTAGATGGATATTCAAGAATAAGCTAGATGAATCAGGAAAAGTAAGTCGTAACAAGGCAAGATTAGTAGCACAAGGCTATAATCAGCAGGAAGGAATAGACTATAATGAGACATATGCTCCAGTAGCAAGACTTGAAGCAATAAGGATACTGCTTGCATATGCTGTTTGCCATGACATAAAGCTTTTTCAGATGGATGTAAAAAGTGCATTTCTGAATGGCTTTATAGATGAAGAAGTCTATGTCAAGCAACCTCCTGGATTTGAGAATATAAAGTATCCAGATCATGTCTACAGACTTCATAAAGCCTTATATGGATCAAAAGCAGGCTCCTAGAGGCATGGTATGATCGTCTGAGCTCATTTCTTATTGAAAATGGATTTACTAGAGGTAAAGTTGACAAAACTCTTTTTAGGAAGAACTTGAATAATGATTTTATTATTGTGCAAATTTATGTTGATGATATTATTTTTGGTGCCACCTCAAAAAATTTATGCATAAGCTTTGAAAATATGATGAAAAATGAATTTGAGATGAGCATGATGGGTGAGTTAAAATTCTTTCTTGGATTGCAAGTAAAGCAAACTAAGGATAAGATTTTTATCCATCAACAAAAATATGTCAAAGAATTGTTGTCTAAATTTGATATGTGCAGTGTTAAAAGTATGTCTACACCGATGCATCCTTCAAACTTGTTGTCGAAAGACGAAAGTGGTAAGAAGGTGGATCAAACCCTATTTAGAGGATGATTGGTTCTTTGCTTTATCTTCAGACAAATAGACCGACATTCTATTCATGTATGCTTGTGTGCAAGGTTTCAGGCGATCTTAGAGAATCTCATTACATAGCCGTAAACGAATTTTGAGATATCTCGCAGTACTACTGATCTTTGCTTAATGTATGAGAAAGGTAAAGATTTCAGTTGAATGGATATTGCGATGCGGACTATGCCGGTGATAGGATTGAAAGGAAGAGCACGAGTGGTGGTTGTCACTACCTTGGACCAAACACAGGTGTCATGGTCAAGCAAGAGACAAAGCTCGATTGCATTATCAACCGCAGGTTGAATATATGTCCGCCGCAGTTGTTGTTCACAATTATCATGGATCAAGTATCAATTGGAGGACTACTCAATACAAGAGGAAGAGATTCCAATATCTGCGACAACACCAAACCATCGCCTTGTCAAAGAATCCAATTCAACATTCAAGGTGAAGCACATTGAAGTTAGACATCATTTCTTGAGAGATTACGTTCGTAAGAAAGTTGTCGACCACAATTAGTGGAAACAAAATTCCGGTGGGCGGATATCTTCACAAAACCACTAAGTGAAGATCGCTTTAAAGAAATCGACGAACCTCAATATGGTGATGTTAACGGATCAATCATCCGGTTTTCGCAAAGAAGAAAGCAGATAGACGGAGGAGTTAACGGACCAATCATCTGGTTTTTTCGCAAAGAAGAAACAGATAGACGGAGGAGTTAACGGACCAATCATCTGGTTTTTCGCAAAGAAGAAACAGATAGACGGAGGAGTTAACGGATCATTCATCCGATTTTTAAAGACAAAGACAGAAAGATCGGCGAGTTAACAGATTGATCATCCGATGTTTCAAAAGAAAGACAATGAAACGGTGGAGTTAAGCGGCGTTGACGCTTTGAGACTTAAAACTTCTTTCACAAAGAAAAATTTTAGAGGGAAAAAGGTCATCGGATCATCGAGAAGTACAATCGTTCTAGAATTTGCTATAAAATCCCTAAAAGCGACGTTTGGGATCTTTAACAAATTCGAAATTGCTAGTTCTCTGAAATCTCTCCGAAAATTCTTCAGCGAGTTCCTATTCGAATCAACAAGATGAATGTCAAGCCCATTTTGCGAGTTGATCCAGAGCAAACCGGGAAGATTGGTAAACTTTGAAGATCTAAGAAGGAACAAATGGATATAAATGGGAGATAATAGCGGCAGGATGGAGAAACTTCTTTCAAATACGAGAGCAAGTTTATCTCAATGAAGTTTATGAGTTCTGGAAACATACTAAAACCGTGGATAATTCAATCGTATCGTATGTAGAAACACTCCCTGTGATAGTAACCAAGGAGTTACTGGAAAGAGTCACTGAATGTCCGAGTAGTGGAGTTCAACCTACTAACATGGTGAAATGGATGACTAAGTCGAAGTTGAACGAAGATGAAGTTACTCGTCAACTTTATGGTCGTAACAACCCAACCGAAAGAAGAGCTTCTGGCTTGTACCAAAGGCAAGGGTTTTGTTTGCTGTTTTGTGACTGTGTTACCTAGATAGGTTCAAGACATCAAGTCACTACTTTGGATGAACAATGTATCCTTCATCTCTGAATCACCAACCAATAGATTTACCATTTTGATTTATCAATATATGGTTAAATCAATAAAGGATACAAACACTCTCCCGTATGGGATGTTGTTGACAAGGATGTTTAAAGAATCAGGAATCAGATTGGAGTTGGGAGTCAGACAGAAGGTATCTGTAAGAAGCTATATAGATTCTACATCGATTGCCAAAATGGGTCTGAGATTTTCAGACAAACAAGGAGCAGAAGAATCAAGGAAAACAACAACTGAGGGGGAGCCTAAACCGAAGAAATCCTCGATGAAGGAGAGAAGATCACACTCTCAGGAGTCGAAGTCAAGATCTGTTCGATTTTTTGAATCAGGTGACTTAAAGCGGAAGGGAACCTTTAGTGAGTGACATTCATAAGCAAGCAAAACGTCACCCACAAAGGAAATCGTGCGATGTAAAGAAGTCGATCCTTCCAGAGATTCAAGCAAACCAAAGCATTATGAACGCAGAGATCAAAAGCTACAAAATCATCATCATCAATCATTGAGAAAGTTTCAGAAACACAATCTCAAGGAAATGAAGGAAAAAGGAAAGTAGAAGAACCTGAGAAGAAGAAAGTTCAATCCAAGAGGTCACCAAGGTTAAAGAAAATCAGTGCAAGAAAAGAAGAAAATCCAACAACAGAGGCAAAGGCTAAGAAGACAAGGCTAGAAGAAACTATTGTTGACATTTCTAAAAATCTGCTGCGTGTCTTTAGTCTTGCTGATCTTCTTGAAGTTAATATGGAAGTCGCTCTTGAAGCGATTGTGGAAGTTAAAGGTAATATTAAGGATTCTCACAAAATTTTAATAATCCAATTTTGAAGAAATAGTTCCTACTACTTTTCAGTCCACACTTGTCCATAAACAAGTTGCTACACATGTTTTGGAGACGTATACTACTTCAAAAGTTGTAAGTGTGATGACTAATGTTCCATCCAAGTATTTAACTTTTCAAAGAGAAAATGGGAACATAGATTGGTTGTAAGAGGAGAAGAAGACCAAGTCGGTCATCATCGAGACAAACCCAAGAGATTTGTCAAAGCATTCTTCAAATCTGTAGAATATGATAATGGCATTTCTCATCCGTTGGATAGGGGTTACAAAATTTCTATGATCAAGCTGAAGCGAGTTGGGAGAGAACCATATCCACCAGAGCCATTTGGAGAGCGTATCACTTCTTATCCTATAATGAAAGGATAATAATCAAGGTGGTACCGATCTTCAACCACCAAATTTTGTTGAACTCAATTATGAGAAGCTAAAGTCGAAAGTTCAACCCGAGCCAGATTGGATGACATGTCTTCGATCGATTGAAGAGGCGGTAAATTGATTGATGAAGCATGTAAGGAGAAAAGGAGTGGTAAGTCCATCGTATGTATCAAGATCCGAGGATCAAGTCTAACTAAGGCCACAACAGATGATCCACAGGAGGCAATATCGAAATGGGTCGATGTTGTTCGCTCGATTAGCAACTCGAATGTTGTTTTACTATAATAGAACATTCTGAAATCGACCTCTGGGAGATCACTTCAATTCTGAAGCTATGCCATGGTTTGGACGCACTTATCAACGAATAAGAGATCCCTATGATCTTGATATCAATGAACAAGTCATGTTGTTCCTCCTCCTTTTCGCAAATCATTGAACCAAATGTCTTTAACAAGGAAGCTTATACAACAACAAGAGCTATCGTTGAAAAGCAAGTTGTTAAGACAAGACCCTCGACCGCAGATGAAACATCAACTCTAAAGAAGCATGTTCAAGCTTGATAAAGATATGAAGAAGATTAAGAAGATGCTGAAAAAGTTGGTGAAGCATTGGAAAATAATTTTGATCAATAACAAATAGGGAGAAGGGAGAAAAGAGAGAAGGAGAAGGAAGAAATCAGTTGGAAGGATGAAGTCCAGATAATGGAAGGATGAAGTCCGAGATGAAGATAATTTTTATTATCTCAATACTTCAGATAATTCATAAGTATATGATACTTTTCATATTTCTCTAAATTCACAGTATTTGTTATTATCAAAAGGGGAGAATGTTAAGTCAAACCGGACTTCACGATTAAATAGTTTTGATAATAAACAAAGAGAAATATACGAAAGTAAAAGCGCATTTGAAGAAAAATGGCGGAAGAAAAGCGATTTCGAAGAAAAGCGACGATACAAAAATGCATTTAAAGTAAAAGGCATTTGAAGAAAATAGACGGAAGAAAAGCGTACGATACAAAAGGCATTTAAAGAAAATGACGGAAGGAAAAGCGGAAGAAAAAGCGAGGAAGCTTTACGAAAGAAAAAGCGACGATACAAAAGCGATTTTAAGCTTTACGAAGACAAAAGCAGATAATACGAAAATAAGACGGAAGAAAGAAACATCGCTTTAAGACTTTCACGAGCTAAACCGAATAACCGCTTCTTTAAAGATTCAAGAAGCGATAGACAAGAAACAGCTTGAAGTTCGACTATAAATAAGAGTCGAGATTGAAGAAGAAATAACTTTGGAAAAAGTGAATGAAACTCGTGGTATTCAATATCCGCTCATCTCTCGAGAAAATTGCGAACTATTTTCGAAAGTGTATATTGTGAAGAGCAACTCTTTTGTAAAAGCTCTTTATCGCTTTTCATTTTGAAAAAGTATCTGCAGATAGCTGAAGAGGCTAAGAGTAAAAGAATACTTGTCATTAAGAGACTCAAGATGCTCGACCTAAAGAATACTTGTAATCAGGTTTGGAGATAGTGAAAATCTCGGAAGAATATCGAGGATCGGGCGAGCCCACGGTTTGGGGTGAACCAGATAAAATTGCCGTGTTTCTCTCTCTAACTCTTACTTTTCTTAAATCGTAATTTTCATTATTAACAAAGTTTTCAAACTAGTTAAGAATCAATTTACGATAAGTTTTCAAAATAACAAGCAATTGTTATTGAAGGATTAAAGAAAAGTTTATCACAATTCAACCCCCCTTCTTGTGTATCTTGGTCATTTTATTACTCAATATATTAACGTGTGATTTACTTCACCTCTTCCATCCTTGAATCTATCATTTAGTTTGGGGTTGAAGAAGATGAAGATGAGTTTTGGCTTTGGAGTTGCCGTGGGTGTCGTTGTAAATTGAGATTTGGATTTTCTTGGTGATTTGGAAGAATTTAAAGCTTAATCAAGTGAGTTCCTGCTTGTTCATGTTTTCAATAGTTTGATTTAAGCATGGAATTAAGTTATGAATTGTTTAAGAAGTTAGAAATTTTCGGATGATATAAGTTTTAGGGCAAAGTGGATTTTGATTTGGGTATTTAATGTATAATGGTTATTTGGTGGATTTAAGATTTGAAATGAGTAGTGTTAATCTGTAGAATATTGTTTTGGA
This sequence comes from Erythroxylum novogranatense, assembly GCA_029891385.1. Classification (NCBI taxonomy): domain Eukaryota; kingdom Viridiplantae; phylum Streptophyta; class Magnoliopsida; order Malpighiales; family Erythroxylaceae; genus Erythroxylum; species Erythroxylum novogranatense. The sequence continues at coordinate 21,482,532 of CM057226.1, forward strand.
GTGTTTGAAAGGGATTTGGATGGATTTGTATCGAAGATCTCGAGAAATTTCGGTTTCGAAGTTTTTTTGTTCGCATGTCGCGACGCAGATGAACACGCATGCAGCGCCCCTCTTCTACGCATCGTCGCGATTTAATAAATAAATATTAGTCGCGAAGAGTTGATTTGTGGCGCCTTGCATGATTTAATGGATGGAGTGCTTGTGGCGGCTAGATTTTGCCTGCACGTCACGACGAGCAGAAGACTTCACGCCGCGGCGAGGGACTAGACGTCGCGGCGAGGGGAGTTAAATTTCTGAATATTGATTTTTGTTCCTTTTGAGGTTTTGAATTAGGGAATTTGGAAGGTATGAATTCAGTTAGATTTAGATTGAGTTCTATATAGAGATTATGAATTCTGAAGTACGAATTTTTAATTTGGAAGACTGGAATTTCGGAAATTTATTTCGATGGTTCTCGAAATCGGATGGTAATTGAATAGTGAATTTGATTCTGATTTAAGGATAATGCCTATGTAGTAAAATATGACCGTGGAGGATATAGAACTTAGCCAATTGACTTATGGTATCAGAAATTTCTATGGATTAGTCCGAGATCATGGAATTGAGATAATCGGTTTTAGGGTGGGAAGTGGCATAACATGCATAAGACAAAGATTCATTTGAGGCATTAGCACTTCGATTATTGAAATTGATACATTTAGTAATATTCGAATATTCTAATCAATGTAGAGGCTCAAGTGGAGCGTCGATCCTCTGACGCAGCGGAGACTTCCCAGTAGTAGCTCGGAAGTTTAGAGGTAAGTAACCTAGTTAGTTTCTCAATCTCTGATGTGTTAAATGCTTTGTGTGTGAACTATCTGTGATTAAAATTGAGTGATTTGCATGTGATATGTCATTGTGAATTGTGACCGCATGCTAGGCATGAATAGAAATCGATGAATCGGCAGTTGTATTTGGAGCATATTACGATCGATCGAGCTATGAGCTCATCTATCAGTGATAAGTGATAAGGAATAGTGCATACCCGTAGGGCTCTCCTATCCCTAGTGCGCGTGGGCAGTAGTGCATACCCAGAGGGCTCTCCTACCCCTGAAAACGCGATTTCTGTGTGATGTGTAATGTGCCCAAGAATGGATAATTTCACGCCCAAATACAACACAAAATGAAATGAAAATCATCGTGAATTCAGTATATGACTGTGCTGTGAGTTTGCAATTAGCTAAAGGTAAATGTGTGACAATTATTGAGTAAATGTATGATTGTGATTCTGAATATGATCACGGTTATTTTGTACATAATCTTGTAATGCATGAATTGAGCGAACCATCGATGATGGTTACTCATTGAGTTCGCAAACTCACCCAAAATTGCATCTATTTTTCAGGGCAGCGATAGTGTGACTCCTAGCTCTAGATTTTGAGACTTTTCCTGCTGTGTGTGTGCCGACGAGAGGAGCATGGCCCATGGTCTGGCCACCGGAAATCCTTTGGGATATTTTGGGGATGACCTAGTTAGGAGTTGTTATGGTTTATTTTTGGATCTGTACAGTTGTTCTCAGATAGAAGTGTGAACTTATGATTTAAGAAATGAATGAGAAGTCTCTTGGTTTTAAATTTAGTGAATGTGATCTCATAGAACTGCGTTATGATTGTGATGCCATGAGAGTTATAGAATTGATCGTATCGTAGTGCAACCTCATCGTAGGGTATGTATCGGTATGACCTACGGGCGTCCCGGTGTATACTTTACGGTAAGGGGGCGCTACAGACCCGGTGTATACTCTACGGTAAGGGGGCGCTACAGAAAATGTTTAGTATACATTAATGGAGAGGGACTCTCCCACGAGATAATCAAAACAACATGGTTAAGGCAAACAAAACAATGAAAAATGACGACGTTGGGCTAATGGAGACTGCTGAGGCGACATCATATTTGTAACTAGGGTATACCCCTCCTAACCTTTTATCTCATCTCTAGAAGATTACTCACCTTTCCTTTTACCCCATAGAAACTGCTTCATCAATTTTTCCACCGTATTAATCAGACCTTTGGAGAGGAATATGTAAGAGTACCAATAAATTTGCATTGACATAATAACAAACTTCAAAAGTTGAAATTTACCTTCATAGAAAAGGGTTCTATTTGTCTAATACTGTAACATCCCGCTACTGTTAGCAAGGGTATTATGGTAATATTGGGTCAGACTGATAAGTTTCATTGCATTCACTGATTGAGCATGCTACTGGATTCTAATTATAGAGGAACTGGTTTCTTGCATATGCATTTATTCATAGGTACATGCATTTATGATTTTTCGGCATTTAATTGTGAGTATAAATTGATTGGATTGTGAACTGACTGGACTGACTGGATTGTAATTGATCGAGAAATTAGGAGTAATGGACTCGAATGACTGATTTAGAATAGCCTAAGAGTGACGGTAATTGATAGTGATTTATAGGAAATTTTGGGATATTCGAAAAAAATGCCCGACCGAAATTTTAGATATAACAACGATTATTTGTATAAGATCTTGAAAGAATGGTCCAATGGCAAGGAAAATATTAGGGTTATACTGTTAGGAAATTAAAATGTTGAGCTATTGAAATTTAGAGACTGAAATTTGGACTGATTTAGAGACCTATGTCTATAAATAGATAGGTTTGAAAGAAATTGGGGAAAATTGGTCTAAGGCATTTCGTTTCTTCTTCTTCCCCTCTACGGTGATCTTCGATTTCTCCCAACGGTGAGATCCTTCGATTTTTCCTTGTGGTTTTCTCCCCATTGTGTAAGGCTAACTTGTTTATTGTGATTGATGAAGGATTGAGAAGCTATAGAGTGGATCATCGTTGATTTTGAAAGATTTTAGGGTTTACGGTATTTTTGAGAGATATGTGGATTGGAGCTTGATTGGTAAGTTTTAGTGGTTTTAATGTTGTTATTGATGGTTTTTATGGCATTTATGGCATTTATTATGGTTTATTGAGTAGTTGGGAGAGTTAATGGTGGTTTTATAGAGAGAGAAATAGCTGAAAACGATCGGAGAAGACGAAGGATTCGTCGCGACGCCGCTGACTCTGCCACAGCCTCTCCGCGACGAATTTTAATTAGATTTCGTGGCGAGGGAGAAGAAGAACGTCGCATGAAGCGCCATTTAATTGACACCGCAACGAGTCTTCTTCGCCTGCATGGCCTCGAATTGGATTGTTCACGCGGCATGAAGCGGACCATTTCACGCCGTGGCGAGCCTCGTCACAAGCGTAAGGGGCTTTTCCGATTGGATTGAGTTTAGTCTATCAGGTATAACTTATGGTATAGACCTCGATTGAGGTGATTCTCGATTCTTTATAATCTAGAGAAAGAGGACTACAATTGAGGATAATTATGAGAGTTAGAATTTAATTTAAGTGGTATTGATTTATCGAGATTAAGGTCAATTATGGTTCATAGTGCAACTTTGAATATTGAATTGAGACAATTGGAGTTTTAATCTGGATTTTCAATAGAGGTTTTGACCTAATGGTTATGGAATTGCTATAGGGAACTGTTATAGGAAATATTGAATTGAGGAAATTGAACTGAATTTTAGGATTGGATCAATTATTATCGATCAATTGAGCGAAGAGTTAGAATGGGGCACCAGAGTTCAAAATTGGGCTTTAATACGGGAAAATCGTGAACATGCATTGTATATAATTTCACGGAGACATATGCATTATGAATCGCTTTTATCGAGCACCTAGTAATGGGACCGTATTTTATTGTTATAGAGGCGCGTTGGATCGCTATTCCACGGACATTGCCGGAACTTCCGCATGAGCTCGGAAGTTACAGGTGAGTAACCTAGTTGGTTTCTCAAATTCCTAACTGTTTAAATGCTCAATGTGAATTACTTGCCACTGTGAAATTGCATGATTACTGAAATGTACATGATCGAATGACATGTTTCTACTGTATGGGATTGGACCATCAGATTGGATTGATTGTCATATGATATTGAGGAATGTAATATCGGGCTTTTATAGTCGTACATCAGAGATTATCGAACATCTGCATTGCATGCATAATTGCATGATCAGATAATGGAATGTGACCCAAGTTGCTATTATCACTGAAAAGAGCCTCGAGCTCGAACACTGTACTGACCGGGCCTCGAGCCCGAGGGGAGAAATCCCTGACGCGTCCCCCACTGAATACTGACTGAGCACTTGGGCACAATACTGAATAACTGGAAAAGAGTCTCATATGCATTGTAGACACATGACTGATTGAATTGCAAATTGTTACATGCTATCAGAAATCATTGCATAATACCGTAAAGTGTGATATGATACCGTAAATGGTTATATGTTAGTGTAAATTGTTATTTGATACCGCAAACCGTTATGTATCATCAGAAATTGTTATGTAATACCGTTAATTGAATATTACTGCGCCGCGTCAGCACGCAATTTGCGTAATGCATGATTTGAGCGAACCATCGATGATGGTTTTCACCGAGTTCGCAAACTCACCCAAAATTGCATCGTATTTTCAGAATTTAGAGTAGATTCCTAGCTCCGAGATAGCCTTTTCCCCGCCGATGCGAGCGTCTTTGTAGAGAAGCGATGGCACATGTGTCGGTCAAACTGGATTGGATTTTGAGGATGACTTAGGATAGATGTTTGTATCAGTTTCCTTTTTGGTTTTGTTTAGGGGACTGATAGTCTTGTCTATTCTGTTATTGGATGACTGTACCAGATGATTATTTTGGATTTTAAAAGTTACTGATTTATGATATTTGGTTTTATTTATTGCGATGCCATGTGGATTATTAGTGGAATTTTTTGGTAGTGCACCTTTATCGTGGGATACGTGTCGGAGCGACCTTCAGGCATCCCGATGTGTACCCTACGGTGAGGGGGCGCCACATTAAGTGGTATCAGAGCATGGTTTGGCATCTTTTGGGCATAGTGTACGTTAGGCTAGAATCACTCTAAGAATAGCAGAACTGATTGGAATTTTCTTGTCTGTTTTAGGTCATCCGCCCTCGAGATCGAGTTGAGTTACCACCGACTGGAATCGGTAGGAGCTAGTAGGGAGTCTCCTCGCTACGCTCGAGGAGTTGCCTCCTCGAGTTCCTCGAGACGGAACGGAGATATGATCAATCGCGTAAGTGGGGCTGCTTGACTTCTATGGCAAAGACCGATTTCGCGGAGGCCGAGGGATGGCTAGAGAGGACCGAGAGAGTCCTCGATCGATGGATCGTGACCGGATGAGCGCTTTTGACTACGCGATTTTACTCTCATAGGTCCTCAGATATCGATGGTGGAAGACTGTCCCGGCAAGTACCACGGTGCCTTGTATAATCGACACGGGATGATTTTCCGAGGGCCTTCAAGGACAATTTCATGCCTAAGATCTATCTCGAAATGAAGTTACTGGAGTTCTTATAATTGAGACAGGGGCGATTGACCGTGGCCGACTATGAGTGCTGCAGTTCAACGAAGTTAGTGGTCTATGCTTCTTCATTGGTGGCTACCGAGGCCGGCAGTGTCGTCGCTTGAGGGCCGGACTCAACTGGAGATCCGCACTTATTGGCTAGATCGATATGGGTAATTTTATTGAAATTGTGGCCAAAGAAGAGGATAGAGCAAACTTGAGACAACGGCGATCGAGACCGGTCAGGACCAGGATTAAGAGATCCAGCGATACCTGTGCGCAAGCTAGCAGGGGCATAAGAAGCAGAGTAGGCCCTTCAGACCGCAGAGGCGTTAGACATACCGGGTTATGGCCGAGGGGCGCATCTCGTCTGCATCGTTAGTGGTGGCTAGTGCGAGTTTCGAGCAAGATGCTCCTTTATGTGAGCATTGTGGCAAGAGACACGGGAGAGTGTCGATGGTTATCTGAGCCCGCTGAGGTGTGGTTCGATGGACCACCTAGTGAGAAACCGCCCAGAGACGCTGGGAGCCCATCTACTATGATCGGAAGATCAGCAAAGAATACCACGGTCAAAGCAGAGCCGTGGAGGTGGATCCGGATGGAGAGGCCGAGGTCGAGCAGTAGGGTCCGCAATGAGGTCGAGGGACCGAGTGACAGCGATCGCAGTTGGGTCTATGCCATGACTCGGCAAGGAGGCCTAGAATTCCCGAATGTTGTTGGGGTATGCTTCTTATTTCGGTCTCAAGCATATGCATTGTTGGATCCTCGATCCACTCATTTTTTCATTGCACGCATTTAGCATGTAGATCGCATGGGATAGCAGAGGTTACAGATATGGGTTAGAGGTGAGTACACCTCTAGGTAGTACGATTGTATTGAGAGAGGTCTCATGGGATGTCGTTCTGATCGATCAGCAGCTTTTGAGTGTCGATCCGATCGCTTTGGCTCGAGGAGATTAGCGTGATATTGGGGATGGATTGGTTACCGCTTCATAGGCTATCATGGACTGTTATACCAAGGAGGTTGTATTGAATCTCCGGTCAACCCAGCTGTGTTCCGAGGAGTTAGTCAGCAAAGGCCGAGGATGATATCCTTCTTGAGTGCCCCGAGATTGATGCGTGGAGGTTGTGAGGCCTATCCGCTCACGAAGGGATTCCAGTAGAGATGAGATTGCAGGATGTTCCCGTAGTCGAGATTTCCGATGTGTTTCCCGAGAGTTACCGGATTGCCGCCAGAGCGGAAACAGAATTTGAGATTGATCTCGCTCCCGGTGCCTCTATATCGATCCTTCCAGATAGGATGGCACCGGTGGAACCGAGAGCTTAAGGCTCGGCCATAGGAGCTACTAGATAAGGGGTTCATTAGACCGAGTGTTTCGCCATGGAGAGCTCCGGTACTGTTTGTGAAGAAGAAGGACGGGACACTGAGACTGTGCATCGATTATAGGCAGTTGAATCGGGTGACATGAAGAATAAGTATCCACCGCCTAGATTGACGATCTATTTGATCGACCGCAGGAGCTCGAGTGTTCACAAAGTTGGACTTGAGATCGAGTTATTACCAGTTGAGGATTGCAGAGGCCGATGTGCCTAAGAGTGCTTTCCGGAGCAGGTATGGGCATTTTGAGTTCCTAGTGATGCCGTTTGGGTTGACTAATGCACCGGCAGCCTTCATGGCTTTGATGAATAGAGTATTTCAGCCATACCTGGATCGGTTCGTGATAGTGTTTATTGATGATATACTGGTTTACTCGAGGAGTAGACAGAGCACGCCGAAGCACACGAGAGATTGTTCTGCAGTCATGAGAGAGAGACAGATGTTCGCCAAATTCACTAAGTGTGAATTACGCTTGATGAGATTGTGTTTCGGGGCATCGGTGTCCGGGTGAGGGTATCCAGTGGACCCTCACAAGATAAAGGCGATTATGAGTTGGGAGATTCCGAGGAGTGTGCCAGAGTCATGAATTTCCTAGGATTGGCGGATATTACGAAGGTTAAATGAGGGTTTTCGTTGATCTCCGCCCTTCGACGAAGCTATTGAGGAAGAATGTACCGCTCGGATGGTCCGAGGAGTGCCGAAGAGCTGAGGAGTCAAACATCGGTTGACTCTCGCGACGGTGTTAGGCATTCCATTTGGGACTGGAGGCTTTGTGTTTTATAGTGATGCCTCGCATCAGGAATTGGGATGTGTATTGATGCAGCATGGGAGAGTTATAACGTATGCCTCGAGACAGTTGAGGTCTCACGAGGTGAATTATCCAGTGCATGACTTGGAGTTAGCAGCAGTTGTATTTGCTCTGAAGATCTGGAGACATTATCTGTATGGTGAGACGTTCGAGATCTTCACTGATCATAAGAGTCTCAGATATCTGTTGAGTCAGAGGGAGCTCAATCGGAGGCAGAGAGAGATGGATAGAATTATCAAGGACTATGACCGCATCGATTGAGTATCATCCAGGAAGGCCAATGTGGTGGCGATGCATCGGTAGGAGGTCGCATGGTAGTGTAGCTCAGTTCGTTTGAGGTTACTCGTCTGATTCAGTTGAGAGCTCTTAATGTAAAGATGGATTTGGGTCAGGATGGAGCTCTGATTGCTACTCTGAGGCTGAGGCCGATGTTGCATGACAGGATCCGGAGAGCTCAGGATCAAGACCCAGTGTTAGTGAGACTGATTGAGAGAGTCCAGGCAGGTACTGATTCAGAGTTTGAGTTTAGAGATGGGACATTATGGATGGGACAGAGGCTGTGTGTGTCTGATATTGATGAATTGAGACGTGAAATTCTGGAGGAGGCACATGTAGCTGCCTATGCTATGCATCCCGCACGACTCAAGATGTATCGTATCTCTAAGACAAAGATTTACGGTGGCTGGTATGAAGAGGCAAGTGGCGATGTATGTTTCCAGTGTCCGATTTGTCAAGTTAAGGCGTAGCATCGAGCTCTAGTGGGAAAGTTGCATTCGCTGCCCATCTCGGGTGGAAATGGGAGCGAATTACCATGGATTTTGTGACGGGTTTCTAGACACACGCGGAAGATGATGCTATCTGGTTCATAGTGGACCGATTGATTAAATCGGCTCACTTCTTGCCGATGAGGAGAGCAATACTCTCGTCGGTTGGCCCGAAGTATGTGGCGTAGATTGTGCGGTTGCATGGGGTTCCTTTGTCGATAGTCTCGCACGTGGATTCCAGTTCACCTCGAGGTTCCGGAAGAGCCTCATGATCTTATGGGTGCGAGGTTGAACTTTAGTATCGCATTTCATCCTCGATCGGATGGGCGAGTGAGAGGACGATTAAGATTATTGAGGACATGCTTCGGGCATGTGTATTGGAATTTAGAGGATCATGGGATCAGTATTTGGCACTGATCGAGTTTGCATATAATAACCAGTATCATAGTAGTATTGGGATGGCACCGTATGAGGCCTTATATGGGAGGCCGTGTCGATCGCCACTGTATCGGGATGAAGAGGGTATGAGATCGATAGAGGGTCCCGAACTGATTCAAGACACAGTAGATAAGGTACAGTTGATCCAGAGTCGCATCAAGACGGCTCAGGACAGACAGAAGAGCTATGTGGATCAGCATCGGCGAGAGATGGAATATAGTGTAGGTGACAGAGTGTTTCTCCGAGTGTCTCCTTGGAAAGGAGTACTGAGATTTGGCCGTAAGGGCAAGTTGAGCCCTCGGTATATCGGTCCGTATGAGATCCTTGAGAGGATAGGACCGTTGGCTTACAGATTGGCATTACCGAGTGAGATGTCCCAGATGCATGATGTATTTCATGTTAGTATGCTCCGACGGTACCGTTCTGACCCGACGCATGTGATTCCGACTCAGGAGATTAAGGTAGCCAGTGATTTGACCTATGTTGAGGAGCCGGTATGGATTATAGGATCACGGGTCAAGCAGTTACGGAAGTGGTATTGATTTATCGAGATTAAGGTCAATTATGGTTCATAGTGCGACCTGAATATTGAATTGAGACAATTGGAGTTTTAACTGGGATTTTCAATAGAGGTTTTGACCTAATGGTTATGGAATTGCTATAGGAACTGTTATAGGAAATATTGAATTGAGGAAATTGAATCAATTTTAGGATTGGATCAATTATTGTCGATCAATTGAGCGAAGAGTTAGAATGGGGCACCGAGTTCAAAATTGGGTTTTAAGCGCAGGGAAAATCGTGAACATGCATTGTACATAATTTCACTGAGACATATGCATTACTGAATCGTTTTATTGAGCACCTAGTAATGGGACTGTATTTTACTATTATAGAGGCGCCGTTGGATCGTCATTCCACGGACATTGCCGGAACTTCGAGCGAACTTCGGAGATTACAGTGAGTAACCTAGTTGGTTTCTCAAATTCCTAACTGTTTAAATGCTCAATGTGAATTACTTGCCACTGTGAAATTGCATGATTACTGAAATGTACATGATCGAATGACATGTTTCTACTGTATGGGATTGAACCACTGTATTGGATTGGATTGCTGTATGATATTGAGGAATGTAATACTGGGCTTTTATAGTCGCACATCAGATTATCGAACATTTGAATTATCTGAACATCGCATTGCATGCATAATTGCATGATCAGATAATGGAATGTGACCCAAGTTGCTATTATCACTGAAAAGAGCCTCGAGCTCGAACACTTTGTACAACCGACCTCGAGCCCGAGGGAGAAATCACTGACGCCCCCCCATCGAATCTTGTTGAACACTTGGGCACAATCTTCAATAACTAGAAAAGAGTCTCATATGCATTGTAGACACATGACCGATTGAATTGCAAATTGTTACATGCTATCGTAAATCGTGCATAATATCGTAAAGTGTGATATGATATCTGTAAATGGTTATATGTTAGTGTAAATTGTTATTTGATAACAAACCGTATAGACTCATAAATTGTTATGTAATACCGTTAATTGAATATTATCTTTGTGTACGTCTTTGTCACTTAATTTGGCGTAATGCATGATTTGAGCGTAACCATCGATGATGGTTTCTCACCGAGTTCGCAAACTCACCCAAAATTGCATCGTATTTTCAGAATTTGTTAGAGTAGATTCTAGCTCCGAGATAGTCTTTTCTTGCCGTCTTGACGTCTTTGGCAAGAGAAGCGATGGCACACATGTGTCGGCCACCGGATTGGATTTTGAGGATGACTTAGGATAGATGCTTATATCGGTTTCTTTTTGGTTTTGCTTTAGGGACCGATAGTCTTGTTTATTCTGCTACTGGATGATTGTACGAGATGATTATTTTGGATTTTGAAAGTTATTGATTTATATTTGGTTTTATTTATTGCGATGCCATGTGGATTATTAGTGGAATTTTCTGGTAGTGCACCTTTATCGTGGGATACGTGTCGGAGCGATCTTCAGGCGTCCTGATGTATACCCTACGGTGAGGGGGCGCCACAAATACCCCGGTCTTTTTTGAAATTTTTTATTAGAATAAGACATTCTCGAACTCTTAGTCTCCTATAAGAGATAGGAATGCCCAAATACAAAAGAGGAGGCTTTTGTGTTTTCATTCGAGTAACTTGTGACAATGAAAATGAGAGGTGAGAAGCACTTTTGGACAATAAGAAATAGTTTTTGTGAAAATTGATACTCAATCCAAAAACTCCTTAAAACTTTGTAGAGTACTCATCAAGAGTGAAATCAAGGGAGTATTGGCCTTACTCAGCGATAAGATCATCTACAAAACATAAGCTAGTTAGTCTTACATTTGGAATGATATGTTGGACCTCGTACTTTTATTGGAAGTTAGAACTATTAACAGAGAAATTTTTAGTGATTAGTTATGAGTGAAGAAAATGAGAATTCTTGAATTTGAAATGATATACAAGATTAAGATAGTGAATGTAGTAAGTTGATGATGAGTGTACTTGAATATGTGAGTGTTAGAGATAACCAATATAATGGTTTTTGAGTTGAAAAACATAGTGTTTGAGCATGAAAGTTGAAAATGCAGAAGTAACAAAACATGAATAGGTTGATTATGAATTTTAGGGTTTGATGATTTTTGACTAAACTTGTATCTTTTAGAGTAGTACGAATTTATGGTGAATGAGTTGATTGAAATAGATTAGAAAAACTAGAAATAAAAGTTTGAAGTGTTAGTTTTTGAAAATTTGAAGTCTGAAAATTTTGGGAATGAATAGTAGTGGAGAGTTGGATTTTGATCTGAAAATTCTATGAATGTTTTGGGTTGATCTAGAGAGATTTTGATATAATTGTCTTCATAAAAGTTGTAACTTATCTTTCTAGCTTTCCATTGATATAAAGTATGAAATTTTTAGATATCGGAGTTGAGAGATACGAGCATTACAAGTTGTAATGTTGCATCGTCCTGTTTAGGATGGAACTTTCGGGACAGCCGTATTGATTTGGAATTTTGACCCTTATAGAGGCAGAAATTGTTTTTAAGTTCTTCATAAAAGTTGTAGATGATCTTTCCAGCTTTCCAACGGTATAAAGTTTGTAAATTTTGGATATCATAGTTGAAAGATACGAGCATTACAAATTTTAGTGTTGCTTCATCTTAGTTACTGTTCATCGTCTTAGTTACTGTTCATTCTAAGACGATGTGCTGTTCATTATAAGACGATGTACTGTTCATTATAAGACGATATTATCGTCTTAATTATTGTTCATTCTAAGACGATGTATTGTTCATGCTAAAACGATGTTATCATCTTAGTTTCTGTTCATTCTAAGATGATATACTATCATTCTAAGATGATGTTATCGTCTTAGTTATTGTTCATTCTAAGACGATGTACTGTTCATTATAAAACAATATTATCGTCTTAGTTACTGTTCATTCTAAGACAATGTGTAACTTCCCACTCCCGCAAGACCCAAACTCGACATCGATGGTGATATCTGAGCCCGTGCCTCACAAGGGTAGTATGCTAGAGTAGTTAAAACAGTTCAAAAACTCAGTAAGACATTTTTCTTTAGAAAATATTTGTATATGCAGAATTCAGTAACGATTTGGGCCCGCTATAATACGAAAAACATTTCCAATCATAACGCAAATTTCAGTCATAAAGACACTCAGCAGTATTTAACCATTTCATGTACAGAAATCCATAACCAAATTGGGCCCAATGTTGTTCCTGAACACTTTCAATGGTCACATTACAATTACAACATTTACCAATTGAGGCCCTCTACAATAACAGTACTATTTTATAGAAATTGCAGAAATACAATTTTACACAAGAACAGAATAACACTAATGCAAACGTGAACTGATCCCGACCTTAAACTCTGACTTGCAAGCGGTAATCATACTCCCGTGCCTAACGAGGTACTCTTCGATCCCTGAAAAATATTTGCAATGTTGGGTGAGTTTGCGAACTCAGTGAGAAACCATCATTGATGGTTCACTCAACTCATGCATAAACACACAATTTGCAGAATATCACATATTAGCACATTTAGAAATATCGCATGCATCCTATTTCACAAATATAGGGCGTTTTGCCTTCCACACCATTCATATTTAATCATTTGTATACAGAATGCACATGTGACACTTTCCATTTTATTACGGTGTTGTGACCGTCATACCGATTCTGACGGGCTTGAAGCCACGTCGTTGAGCGGTGACTATGAAATACGTTGGGCACGAGGCCCTGTTGCGTTGAGCTTTAAGCTCTAAAATACGTTGGCTGCACCGATCACAACTGTCATTATCTGAACATGCCCTTATGCATGGAATGCATATGTCTCAATTCGCATTAAAATAAAGTAATTTCACATTTACACCCAAGTAGCACTTTGATATCGAGTTTCCAATATTTCGGACACCTGTGGTCCTAAATCAATCAAAAGAAAACACACATAATCCTCCATTCATCTCCACATGGCATAAGCACATAATATTTAACACATAAAGGTTGAGGAACCAACTAGGTTACTCACCTGCACTTCCGAGCTACTGCCTGAAAGTTGTAAGTGATCTAGAAGGGGGGGGGGTTGAATAGATCTTTAAAATTCTTTGAAAATTTCTACAAGAAAATCAGAAGTTAAAACACACAAAAACAATTTTGATAAACTTAATTAAAAGTGTAGGGAAGAAGAACAAACACTGTTTTTATAGAGGTTCGGTGCTAAGACCTACGTCCTCTACCTAAGCTCCCAGTTAGGATTTTGCCAACCACTTTATTGCACACTTTATAGTTGAGTGTGAATTTTTTACAACGCCACTTGAATTCCGGCTCAAGCAACCTTTACACTCGATTTGTCTTCCGGCACAAATCCTACCTCACGTGACCTAGTCACTCAAATTGTAAGTAAAACAATACAAAGATTGAAGAACAAATGCTCAATACAATTTGTAGCAAAATAAGAGCAATAGTGAGCAATTTGAAGCAATATAAGAGTATTTGAACTTGTAGAACTTGTGTATACTCTTCTTCCATCATCCTCTATTTATACTTGAAGAAATATAGCTGTTGGAGCTCTACTAGCCGTTGCTTAATTGGATATAGCCGTTCCTTGATAATATCCATTCCATTTTTAGCAAATTGGACCGTTGGAGCTGAAATTGTGCATCCATAAGTCGACTTGTCGAATGTATAAGTCGACTTGTTTCAACCATTTACGTAAAAATTTCATCTCCGCTCTCCAATAAGTAGACTTGTCGTCCTCGATAGGTCGACTTGTGTTTGATAAGTCGACTTGTATTGACATTGTTTCATCTGTAAGTCGACTTGTGCTTTGTAAGTCGACTTGTATTGCCTTCAATGGTAACATCCGACCAAATCCTTTATAATCCTCATGTTTTATGCCGTTTTACACTTAGAGGATAACTCCCATCTTGATTCTTCATTGATTAGACACTTGTCCATCTTGATTTGTACAATCCTTTCATTGAATAATACCTGAAACTATTTCTAGATATTTTGTTATTATCAAAACATAAAGGGATTTAATTTGTCAACCACCCTTAGTCCAACAGAAGTCTCAGCAATATCCGCGGAATGTCGATCAAACGATGCCTCTAAAACAGTCAAATAATTTCCCATTACTAAAAGCACAATCATAATGACTCAATGATGCACATTTCTTAAGTAAAAGATGCACGATGCATGTTCATGACCTTCCTGACGTTATTTCCCAATTTCCACTTTCTTTAGTCTCGAAACTAGTTTTTCACTTAGTTGTTCAACAATGACTTAATTCAATTTAGTAACATGCCATGGAACTCCACAAGTTTCATTTCTAACATTCAGTCACTTTACTAAGTTATACCCACTAGGATATTCTCAAGAAAGATCTCAAAGCCAAAATTACTATTCATTTGGTCAAATTCACCCATTAAAGACCCCAAGTTATATTCCAATTATCATAATACAATCCTTAGGTGGCAATAAAAGCATATCCTCAATCTTTTTTCAATAATTAAAATCTTTCTAATTGGAATTCAAACTTTCATTCTTCATATCAATTGTAGACCTCTCTCTCTAGATCATAACGAATCAAACATCACTTCATTTGGAAGTCTACACCATAAGTTATGCCCCAAAAACAAAACCAAATCAATTCAGAAATTAGCCCTCGCTGCGACGTCAAACCTCTCGCCGCGGCGTCCTGGAGTCGCTCGTCGTGGCGTGGAAAGATGTTCGCCGCGGCGAACAATTTCTTTGGGCTCGCTGCGACGCAATGAAGAAGAGCTTGTCGAGGCGTAAAAACTCGAGCTCGCCACAACGTCGAAAGGAGCTCGCCGCGGCGACTTCCTTCCCGCTCGCCGCGATGTGCGGGCGTCTGACCTTCTTCTTCGACGAATTTCTCCTCTTTCTCTCTCAAAACTCAGTCATAACTCAACCATAACTACCCCAATCTTTCACAACTAAACCCATGCATGCATCAAACTAATAAGTAAACAACATTAAACCATTTACTTACCAAAATCAAGCTTTAAATCTCCAAACTACCGAAAATCCTCCAACTCTTTCCACTTTTCTCTAACACCCACGGTGAGCTTCTGAACTTTCGAAAATCATCACTCTCCCAAGGATTTTAATTGATCTTTAACTACAAAGAAGGAGCAAGCAAAATCTCGAAGTTGGGGGATCGAAATCGTCGAAGGGAGAAGAGAAAGAAGCATGCCTTAGGGAGGAAAGGAATGTATATCTGCCAAATTCAAAGGCTAAGGCAATAAAAGGGATTTCTCTCTTAACAATAAAATCATACCACTTGTCTTTTTCCTCTCAATTCATTTGATTTTCTTTCTCTTTTCACAATTTATTTTCATTCCAATTCGTCTCCAAATTTCAATGGCTCGACATATAAATTTCTAAAATCATATATCCAATTTTTCCATGGCCATTGGACAGTTATTTAGGTACTATACAGTCAATCAGTCCGTCACTCGGAAAATTTCCGGTCCGGACTTTTTCTCCTGAATTTTCCAGAAAAGTTCTTAAGGGTCATTATCAACTAGCAGTTCACTCTAATACAATTCCAATTCAATATTCAGACCCAATTATTCCATAATTCTCAACCAATTCACAATCAAACATAATTATCTCGAAAACACACAAATCATATCATATTCCCAATAAAAAGTCGAGAAATGTCATGAATGCATGTACACATAAATGCATGTGCAAACCGACTCATTTCTCTAAAATTAGAGGCCAATTGAATGCTCAATCAAAATATGCAATGCAGACTACTAGCCTATCCAAATTGACCAATTTAACTTTCCCATCGGTGATGGGATGTTACAATTCTCCCCTCCTAATAAAAATTTCGTCCTCGAAATTTCATATATGATTGATCAGGAAGGCAGGGGAAAATTGTTTCATTCACTATATTATGTTTCCCACTTATACCACTACATGAAAAATTTCTACCAATTAACTGAAATCAATTCAATCAATCATTCCTTTTTCCCTTTCTCAAACTCTACGCTGTTTTAACTGTTTCCTCATGAATACTCGCAATTCTTCATTTTCGATACCAATAATACATATGTCGGATCATAATAGTATTTCCTAATCCTGTCTATGTAACACTTTATGAATCCGAATCATCTTTTAGGTTTTAGATTAATTTATCAATCCATAGTTCTATTCACACCACAGTCACATAAAGGTCACTTTACAACGAATTTAGTTTCCCCTAATTACACCTTTATCTGTATCTAAGTGTATCTTGGTCCAGGTGATACACTTCGAAGCATTTCCTTAATCGGTTATCAGATTACATCTCTTCAGAGTTAAAACACCAATTTCATAAGATTTTAATAACCTCGACATAATCAACTCGACTCATTGTCATTAACTTTGGATTTCTTAATCCCTATTACAGATTCATTTCACTTATCAACATTATTTCAAATCACTCATGACTGTCGATTATTTTTAGGTCCTGTTCACTTTACTATAGGGGTGAACGACTCCTTTTTGGCTGCAAGCTCTCTTCTACACTATTCGAATGATGTCACCAATAAAATAAGTGATATGCTCACAATCAATTTGAACTAAACATCAATTTCATATCCCAATGAACTCCCAAAAATATCAGTTTTACATTTATCTCCAGCAGTCAAGTCTATCGGTTATCCACACTTATAATCATTCGATTTCACATTCTAAACCTTCAATTACTCTTTCAATGTACTCTTACTAGAACATAAAGCTTTGATTGTTCCTTGTTCCTTGCGCTTTCACTAACAGTTTCTTTAGGGGGGTACACACACTTCTTAATCCAATCATAAATATTATTTCCTCCAAAGTTGAATCCATTTGTAATTCCTCGATAAGATCTGCATATTCTAAATTCTAAATTCTCAATTCGAGTTTTGCCATTATTTTTATACACACCTGATTTGGAATTCCAATAGCTAGAAATAATAATATTTTCTTTTTGCCCCTTTGCTAGCTCGACAGTTTGCACTCAGTATTACATTAGGTTTCATAACCTTATCACCCAAATAGATCTTCTGCCATTGAATCTTCTATTCAATACATTAAATTGCGTCACTAGCTAAATTTTGAAACACATAATCCTTGCGTCACTAGCTAAATTGCGTCAATAACTTTGGATTTCTTAATCCCTATTACAGATTCATTTCACTTATCAACATTATTTCAAATCACTCATGACTGTCGATTATTTTTAGGTCCTGTTCACTTTACTATAGGGGTGAACGACTCCTTTTTGGCTGCAAGCTCTCTTCTACACTATTCGAATGATGTCACCAATAAAATAAGTGATATGCTCACAATCTATCTGAACTAAACATCAATTTCATATCCCAATGAACTCCCAAAAATATCAGTTTTACATTTATCTCCAGCAGTCAAGTCTATCGGTTATCCACACTTATAATCATTCGATTTCACATTCTAAACCTTCAATTACTCTTTCAATGTACTCTTACTAGAACATAAAGCTTTGATTGTTCCTTGTTCCTTGCGCTTTCACTAACAGTTTCTTTAGGGGGGTAATACACACTTCTTAATCCAATCATAAATATTATTTCCTCCAAGTTGAATCCATTTGTAATTCCTCGATAAGATCTGCATATTCTAAATTCTAAATTCTCAATTCTCAATTCGAGTTTTGCCATTATTTTTATACACACCTGATTTGGAATTCCAATAGCTAGAAATAATAATATTTTCTTTTGGCCCCTTTGCTAGCTCGACGGTTTGCCTTTCGATATTACATTAGGTTTCATAACCTTATCACCCAAATAGATCTTCTGCCATTGAATCTTCTATTCAATACATTAAATTGCGTCACTAGCTAAATTTTGAAACACATAATCCTTGCGTCACTAGCTAAATTGCGTCAATACATAATCCTTTTTAATTCTTTCAAACACATAAACTACCTCAATCGTTATCGATTTGCATATTCATAGCTATATCTGAAATGTTTCTAGCCGAATAATGTCTCCAAGCTTTCAAAACAATATCCAGTACAATAAATTCCAGTCATCAATCGTAATGCAGCCCATGAGGCCATACTTGTCCCTAGATACATAAACCACTTTATACTATTTCTATAGATCGCATTACAACCTTTACTGGGATACTTCGTTAACTAATGCAAAATCTCCAAATTAAGCAATACGATCAATACTCGAGTTGAAAATTTCTCAAAATGTCTCTTTTTACATTCATCAGTCATACGATTTACACGTTTTTCCTCAAACATTTTTGTCAAATAGCTAAAACCAGAAAATCTTTAAGGACTTCTGTACATATCCAATATATACCCAGTTCTAAGCAATTCCAAATCCCATATATATTTATCCTTTATACAATTTCGCATTTTATCATCACCTCTGTCGTCATTAAGTCTCCCAATAATGACTTTTAATTCATTTCAGATAAACCTCAGATTTGTTCTTTCATTGATAATTCTTTCAATTGAATCATCTGATTGACTTAACCCAATTCAGGGAAATTCTTCTTTGAAAGAAGATCTCTTACTACTTTCATCCATACCACTCATGGAATTCCTAACCATCAACAGTAGTCACATTTCTTGTCAGCCATTCTCAATACCTTAGATAATTAATTTTAACTATAACTCATAATATCCCATAAAGATCATTCATGCCACGATTCATATAATTAGGACATCCTTGTTAAGAAAATTCAGTAAAGTAAATACCATCAAAATCATTTCATCTTATCGAGAGACAAATATAGGGCAACTCACCAATTAGTCACTTACGCTAAGGATATCTTGATCTCATTTGATTTTTGGCAGCACTCTCCCTTTTTACACCTGTCCTCGCTCGTGAGGATTTTCCTATGATCATGCCCTATTTACAATCTCAACTCATTCCCAATTACTCACTATAAGTTCTTTCACTTCTTATTCTAACTCATATTGAACTTTAAACTTTAAGAACTATGACTGGCGGTTATCCACTAACTCACCGATTGATTCCGATATCATCTCCATCCATGCGATACATATAAGCTTCCTATTTTCACTTGTTGTGGTGCTCCCATTATCGGTGTGCGGTCACAGGCAATTCCACCGAACCTTGACAACTTTTTCATCTACCATTATTATTGTCTTACATTTCAATCTTTTCATTATTGCATCATACCCATGTATGGTCACACTCAAATCAATATTATAAATGTACCATCATTCCTAATTTTCACTAATATATTCTAACTCTAAGTCATAAACCCTTATTCATAAACTCCCATCACGGTAATCAAATCCAATTGTAGCCTTTCTAAATCATAGAACATTTTATTTGCATCCACTTTATTTATACACTTTCAATCTTGCCATTTTTAACATATCGCTATATTTCCTCTATCAATCCACGGGTTTATATTCATATCTATCCCACATTCAAGGATATACTCCAATATAACTCTGATGTTGTATTTTATAATATATCCACCAATACCAATGCACTTAATCTTCATTTGTCAAATCAAACCATACACTTTTTCTTATTCCCAGATATCCACAACTAGCATTTATCACATTCTAACATATCATCATTTTCCTCACTATTTCTAACCGCTTAAACCATTGACACAAGCTCATGCATGTGACTCGTATGCTAGACTGGGGATTAGTTGTCACTGTCTGCCGAGACATAACTCAAATGCATGTAACTTGACCCATAATTCGAAAACAGCCCATATAAGATTGTATACGGGCTCGATACCTAAATGTAGCCTCCACTCATGAAGACCCAAACTCGACATCGAGGGTGATATCCGAGCCCGTGCCTCACGAGGATGGTATGCTAGAGTAGTCAAAACAGTTCAAAAACTCAGTAAGACATTTTTTAATGTAGAGCCTGGCCTCTACCGCCATCACTCCAGGTATTGTCCTCTTTGGTACTTGGATGAGTCACCACTCGAACCCAAGACCTCAAGGTTTTGTTGCACTTTAAGTGCACGCCTCTTACCATTGAGCCATTGGCCGGGCTCTACACAATGTACTGTTCATTCTAAGATAAAGTACTGTTCATCCGAAACTAAGACGAAGTATTGTTCATTAAAACTAAGACGAAGTACTATTCATCCAAACTAAGACGAAGTACTGTTCATCGAAAACTAAGACGAAGTTATTGTTCATAGTCTTAGTTTGTATCGTCATTTTTGTCCTATTTTTGATCCTTTTAGAGGCAGAATTTCATTTTGTGATCTTCATAAAAGTTGTAGATCTAGAAGGTTTCTTTCAAATGGTCTAAGAACGAACTCAATCCGACATCCATAGAAACATTTATGGCAATCGTGCCAAGAGAGGTACAAATTGATTAAGGACATTAACGTGTTGGATTCTTTTGGCCATAACTTCGTCATCCGACCTCCGAATGAGGTGATTCTTGAAGCAATAGACTCCTATTGAATTTTTATACCTCTACACGAAAATTGGCAGCTTTTGGTGTTGAATTGAAAAATATTGATTGAACAAAAATGGGGGGTTTGGTTGGAAGAATATGAGCTGGATGTTTTACTAAATATACTTCAATATCTTGATGATATCTTGATATGTAGAGTTCCAAATGAGATGATTTTTAATTTGAAGTAAACTAGAAACATAGAGATACAAATTATATGAAGAAATCAAATTCTTAATCGGACTCTAAGAGTTTCAATGTTTGGATGGAAGTTGAGTATAGGGTACTGTCTCAGAATAAAAGCAATTCGGAGATATTGGAGTATAACTTTCACACTACTGAACCAAATTGAATGCTTTTGGTGTCATTGGAAACGTAAGACAATAGAGAAGATTTTTCTAGAAGAAAATGTTATGTTAGAATGTTCAAGGATGTTTTTGGCAAGACACTTAAGTATAAAAGACATAAGGCATAAATGAAAAGGCAAATAGGACATTTCTCAATCATTAAGGGCATAATAAGAAGAAAAAGTGTTGTCTTGCCTATAAATTAAGAAGAAAAACGTAAATGGAAGGATAAGTAGAGAAGAATGAAAATTTTAGAGAAAAGAGAGAGAATGTCATGAAAAAGAGAGAGAAGTACAAAGAGAAGAAGGAAGATCGTAGGAAGCTTGGAAAGCAAAGAAGAAAAAAAGAAGAAGAGAAAATCAACTTGTTGGAGGTAAGATTTCATCTTTCTTCTTGCTAGATTCAAAAGGGGATTAAATAGAGATTAGGGTTTGTATTGAAAATGAAGGAAGAAAGAAGAGGAAGATGAAATCAACTTGATTTTGGATTTCTAAGCTAGGATTTTGGTTTTTCTAGCTTAGATGGACTATGGGTATGTTAGGTTTAAATTCAATTTTAGCATTTATTTGATTCTTAAAGTTTATGAACTTTCATTGAATATGGATTAAAAAGAAATTGGTTGATTTTAAGGGAATTACGAAATCCTTACTCAAGAGTAAGAGGAAAGGCAATTTTGAGCTTGGATTTTCAGCAAAAATTAGATGGGTAATATGTTTATGGTTGTTGTGTGAAATGAGAAATTGTCTTATGTGGGAATATATGCGAAATTGCTTAAATTGAATGAATGTGATTGTATAAAAAATGTATGATGATTCATTATCATGACATGCCAAGAAAGATGAATGGCTTTTTGTATGATGAATTATGACCATGTTATACCTTGAAAAAGGTCATAACATTTTGAATTAAATTATGAGCATGATTTTGCTATGCTTTGTATCATGGCATTTTGATTAAATGGAAAGAAGAAAAAGTATGTGAATGTAAAATTTATGATTGACTAAATTGAGCAAAAAGTTATTTGTGGTTGGGCAAGAGAGTAACGTTTCATTAGTCACGTGCACGTTGACATATAGCCTTCTCCTGGCTGTCCGCTTGAGACAATGAGATCCTGAGCAATCGGACTCGTTTTGTTCACGGTTTAAACTTCGGTTTATCCGTTTCGCTCCACGAAATTCTCGAGCTATTTATGTGTGCATTTGCATTTTGATATGTCAAGTTATGACGCAAGATTGAGTGTTATGATTTGACGATTAACTACACTTGACATGTTTTATATGATGTTATGTCGAACTATGAGTGACGAAGTTGAATTATGAATGATTGGTTTGCTAGCCTAATGATATTTAAATGTATATGAATATATGAAGTATATGTATGTTTAATTGTGTGGCTCGTTACCAATGGCTATAAACATATTAGTCACTAAGCTGTGTAGCTCACCCCAAGCTTCCCTCCTTAGGTGCAGAAGGAGAAAATTAGCGATCCTTGCAAAGTTTGGCAAACACCAAAAACAGAGACTTTTGTAATGAAGTTAGTTTAGGAAATTTTGTAATTTAGAATCATTTTAAGCATAAGCATTTAAATTGTATTCAGGTGTATTTCATATTTTTGTATTTTGTATTTTTGAAATGAGCTTATATAAGCTCTCATAGAGTTCATTTATGAAATATGATTGGATTTTGGTATGTGACTCTCAAAATTTTAAATTGTTTGATGTTCAACTTTTGTGGGCACGCCACCATTATGGGATGGCGGGTTCCGCTTTGTCTTCAAATGTTTGAGCTCTGAAAACGGGGTCCAACATGATATCTGAAGTTGGAGGTAGTTAAAGTATTGTGTTTCAACATAAGTGTTAGAACTTCCATGTAAATAAGGAATAGGTAAAAGGAAAGAGGATCCCCTTTCTTATGTCCTTTTTTTCCCTTTAAACATCTCTGTTGGACTTCCATTAATCAATATCCCGTAAGAAGTAGTGGTAATGCATTCTTGAATCCAATTGATAAACTTTTGAGGAAATCTCATAACTTCCATAGTTTGTAGCAAGAAACTCTAATTAACACTATCAAATGCCTTTTAGGTCCATTTCAATTGTACAATTTTGAGGATTGTTTCTTCGAGTATACCCTTTCAAAAGCTCCTGTAATATAAGAATATTTTCTCCAATATGTCTACTACTCGTAAATGCCCTTTGGTTCTCACTGATGAGGAAGTGAAGAACTTAACCTATTTACTAAAACTTTAGCGATGATCATATAGAGAAATTTAGTACATGAGATATGTCTGAAATCACTCCAAGTTGCCTGGTTAGAACTTTTGGGAACTAAACACATAAAAATCCTATTAATCTCCTTAAGCAATACTCCATTTTGGAAAAACTCTTGCACGACATCTTTAATGAAACTCCCTATTTTAATAGAACAATAACTAGGACCAATTTAGGGATAATAAATAAATACGATGTGAACAATGAATATACCTTTATTTAAGTATCTTCATAATTTTTTTTTAATAAATTTTGTCCACAAGGATTTGTTCTGAATGTTCCTATTGTAGCTCATATAAACATTTCCATCCTTCCATTTTTAACATCTGCATGTCATCTAAATGAGTGCAAGCCTAATGATACGTTCAGCCTGATAAGCTTGCTATGTTCGTTGTTTCCATCGAGAATTAGTAGTTACAGGGGCATGTCCATCTTCAACTTGGAGAAAATGGTTTACTTGGCCTTGTATTTAATACCTGCCCACTCAGCCATTATTGCAGTGCATTGAGGAGAGTGGCATATTTTTTTATGAGCATAATCGGAGTTTGTCTAAGTAGTTTAATAGATTCGGCGCCTCCTGTGTGTAGACAGCCATTGCATACGCCTCCTCGTCAGGCATTCTCTATGGGATTTATAGAGGTTTTGTTATAATTGTTGAGAAATCCAAGTTCTTCTGCCCCATGTTTTTGTTGCCAATAGATTTAATTTAAAAGTTAATGATACAAAAGATCATGATTTCCTTTTCTTTGAAGTAAACATCTCAAGTCTATATTTTCTTGGATCTTGATCTAAAGAACATCTTTTGACTTATGGGTTTCCATTTTTCAGCTATTTCGAAATCTAAATTTATTGAAACCTGAAAAAGGGTTTACATATTCTTATTATTATTATTTATTAAGCTTTTTCATTCTTGCAAATGTAGATTTTGAAAAATTTTGACATTATTGAAAAAGAACAGTTATTTTTTGTGTGTTTTGATTTTAAGATCTCATTTATGTTGGTAGCTTATATTTGATCAAGTTTGGTCTATTTTTAGTCCTCCTCATGACGTTTCCTCATCTGGATCTTGGAAAACCTTGTATTTTGCTTTCTTCTTTTACAGATTCAAAATGAGTCCCACAATGGAGGAATTTCCAGTGAACGGTGATAATTATGACGAGAATAGATAAAGCTGGTGTATAACATCTTAAAAATCAAATCAGTTTGGTTGTTTCCTTCTCTAGTTAATTGATATCTTATAAATTTTTGCTTATATATTAGACTAAGTTATAATTGGTTTCATATTGTTTTTACTCGTGGTTGATTCATTGGTCTTTAAAGGTTGGAATTTTAGTTTTCAGTCATCTTCTATCCATTAAAAGCTTTAAGTTCTTTTTTTTAAATATAATTTTCAATATTTTTTGGTCCTTTTTAGCTATCCAGTACTGTGTTTTATTTGTGATCATGTATACATGAAATTGTCACTTTCATTTATTATAGTGCCCATGTTTAGATTTAATTTCAATATTTTTTTCCCTTTCTCAAGTAATATTAGAGTTATTTAGGGAATTGTTGGGCATGTCTTTTATAGCTTGTATTGGGCATTAGGGTAAGAGTGATGGCTTTGACTTCTGATGATAAAGTAAGGCTAATCCTTTCGATGAGTTTTCACTTTAGGAGAAGAGAAGATGTTGACATATTAATGATAAGTTCTTAGAATATTGGGACTTTTATAGGGAAGTCTTTAGAATTATTGAAAATTTTAGATAAATATAAGATTTGCATAGCGTGCATTCAAGAGACAAAGTGGATAGGGGATAAAGTGAAAGGGATTAATATGTTCAAACATTAGAATTTAGGGTGTTTGAGAAGATAAAATGAAATAGGTATCTTGGTTGTTAAGGAACTCATACATCATATTATGGGGACAAAGAAGACTAATGATAGAATTATATTCTTAAAGATTGTAGTGAAAGATGTTGTTTTCAATGTGCTGTGTGCTTAGCTAGATGTAGTAATTTAGCAAATCTCCATTGACAAGAGAGTTCTTTTAGGAGGAGACTTTACCGGTCATATAGGGACAACCTTGGGCGAATATTCTTGGACTTATAGGGGTTTTAGTTATGGTGATAGAAATGATGGTGAGACTGCTTTGTTATAACACAAGAGTGTTTAAGTTAGTAATAGGCAACTATTTATTCAAGAAAACAAGGATCAACTAGTGACATTTAAGAGCAGAACCATACTTATAAGGCAAAGCAATCAACCTAGTTGCAAGGAATGCAAGGTGATACCTAACGCTTGCTTGTTAACTCAGCATAGATTGTTAGTTTTAGATCTTATAATTAAGAATTAGAGGAAGAAGAGAAGTCCTAAGAAGTATACCAGAGTCAAATGGTAGAATCTGAAAGGGGATACAATTGAACAATTTAAGGATAGATTAATATATGGAAAAGAATAAAAATTGGAAGGTGATGCTAACCAAATGTAGAAGATAGTAGTAAATCTTTTAAGGAACACAATTAAAGAGATCTTGAGTAATTCTAAAGAGTCAAAGGGTTATAAGATGGAGTCCTAGTCATAAAATGAAGATGACCAAGTAAGGTTAAGGTCAAGAAGGATGCCTATAAAGTTCTATCGGATAACATCGCAAAGTTAGAAAGAGTAGATAATAGAGAAAGTTACAAATTGGCAAAGAAAGAGGTGAATAAAAAAATCTTAGAAGCAGAGCTTACGAGAAATTATATGTGTACGATTGATGTCCCTCCTCTAACTTTAGCAAAGTAAAGAGTCTTATGTATTGAGATTGTTGTTAAGATAATCTTTACAGTTGGTGTTTTGAATGTTGTACCAATACTAATAGTTATTGATCAATACTGCTTACACAGACCAAATATTAGTACTAAACTTTTAGTACCATATTAGATTTAAATTTTGTATTGTATTGAAAAATTTTGGTATTATACAAACTAGTACACTGAATACTAAAAATGTTAGGCTAAATTTGTAAATTAAGAAAAATTAAAGGACTAAATTGAAAAAATAATTTTATTTTAAAATAATTTTCAAATAAGTTATTATATATAAAATATTTATATTAATCTAATAAATAGAATTACTGAATCAAAATAATAGTTCAAAATTTAATTAAAACATGAAACTAAATTTTAATATAGGACAAATTGTATACATAATAAAAATATGTTTTCTGTTTTGTTTAAACATTGTTTTATATTTTTATTTTCTTGCTTAATATTGCTATTAAATAATTATTTTTGTTTTCTAACATAAGCATATAGGTTTAATTTATTTTAAACATATCAAATAATTTTATTTATCTATCTAACTATTTATTACTAACTACTAAAAGTTAAATTAATATAATAAAATTTATAATAAAAGGTTAAACTTTTATTATATAAAATTGAAAACTATTTTATAAATTAATTTTTTTTCAAAATTATGTAACGCAATGATCCGTTCTAGTATCAAAATTAGTACCAATGTGGGTATGATATTCATAATATTTTCTATTTATTTTAATTATGATTTTTCTTTCAATAAAACGTAATATCTAATTTTGTTTGTTTTAAGTTAAGAGCTCCTGGAAGACGAGTTCAAGGATGTGGAGAAGAATTGAGATCCCACTAAATGGATCCTTTCGTTAAATAAGTAGAGGCTCCTTTTGGTTAGGCTTTGGTGATTATTTAGATTGAATTTGTTGACATTGAAAATAACACATGAAATAGATAAATTTATCATTAGGAGATTTATGTTTTGAACTTACAATTTAAAATAAATATAATAAATTATTAATTTAGATTGAATTGTATTAGTTCGATCCAATTTTAAAATTTATATTGCAATGTCATTTCAAAAACTTTTTATCTTCCGTAACAGCTCACAGAATTGAATAAGGGTGAACGCCACTGTCCACACAATTTGAGTGAATATATTAATGGATACGTTCATGTGCCTATCAACGCATGCTTAGTCAATGTGCGTATATACTGAGGTAAAGAATCTTCACTCACCAATTGAACTAATATGGAGGATTTTGTACTAATTACGTATCCTATTTAAGAATCACAATAAATCAAATCATGTTCAAGTCTTATAAACCCGAGTTTGACCAAATTAAGCACACAAATATTTTATAATAACAACCACAGGCGACAAGGCCAAGGGTTACAGCAAATACATATGTAGGTTCTTTTTTTTTTGAATTCTAGCTGGGGCTTGATCTTACATTTTTAAGTAAATATGGTCCATACACAAAATGATACAATCAGATTTCACTGGGCAGGTACATTTATTCAAGTTCCTACAAACCTGCTGCTCTACCGACTCATGCCTGATTCAACTGTAGGTGGCACTGAAGACATCTCCGTGCTGCGATTAGTTTTCTCAACATTTCCATGCCATCCTACATATTTTCCAAAACACACCAACCCATCACCTTATATATTATTAAGTAATTCCCACATACATAAGCTTCTTTTATTAAGTAAATTAAACACATACCTAGGGTCAAGTCAAATCCACGGGTTTTAAGCTCGCGATACTCCTGACACAAAGCACAGCACTCACAGAAGCAGTGAACCAAACAATCCCCACAAGGTTTCTTTTGCAACAGGAACTGCTGCCTCATTTTGGATCGGTAGAAACACGAGTAGAAACATGGGCAGCATATCACACAGGTGATAAGAGCGTAGAGTGCTCCATTTACACCGCAGGCTGCAATTCAGTTACACAGACCCATCACTCAATTCAGTTGTATAAATTAAAGTGCATAAATTTCCTTTTCTTGTTTGATTTTGTCGGTCAAAATTTATAAAAAGAAAAGTCTTGATGACTTAATCAATGATGCTTTATCATTAGATCATATTCAATAGTGCATACATAATGAGTCTAATGATTAAAGATGGTAATTAAGTGAGTGAGATTACTTACCTGAAGAGCCCTTGTCCACAAGCTCAGCAATTTGTCCAAAAGTGATGCAAGGGCACCAACATGTGATACAGCCTGGAACATCAAAGACACCAATAATTCATAAATTAACAGATTTTCCCGAACCCATTTTACCATTTCCAGTGCGTGATGACCACGCGCAGCCGCAAAATAGCAGCGTTTCTAAAGTGTTGGAGCTTACAGTTTCGCCAGTCGGAGAAGCAGTCAAAAAGCCCAGAAGACCACCGAACTGTTTTCTTGGGCTCAAGGCGAAGAGCATGTGGTGGAGGACGATGTCGATCGTATTCATAGTATTGGGTTGATGAGGTCACTGGAAACCCAGTAGTTGCTGTAAATGGTGGCGAAGGAGGAGGAGAAGCCGTCGGGCCGGAGAAGCTGTTATTAGAAGGTTGATTTGGCTTCGGTGGGTACATGATGAATGAGGAAAGTAGGGGTGGCAGAATGGCTGGAGGATTAAAAGCCTGAGAAAGTAATCGACACGAAGGGAACTGTATATGAAAATGAAAGTCAAGTCAACTGTGATAAGAGCTTTAAAGTCCGAAAGAGACAAGAGAAGAGGTCGGGTCAGTCAAATTACATATGTTTCCTGGAAAATGCCTGGGTATCTTATCAAATCTGTTTAACTTTCTCCTTTGAAATGGACTGCTATTTTTCTACCCCGTTAAATACTTTCTAATTGGGTCGATCGTATTGGGCCTACACTCAGTTATAACGATTCATAGGTCGATTGGTCCGTTTTTCAAATATCGATTCAGACTACACCAGTTCTGCATCCAATCCACGATCTCCTACCATCCGCATGTAAAGCCTCCCAAATGCACACGTAAAGACTTAAACCTAATTTATTGATTCATATATAAGGTATAATTCTGCCATAACGAAGGTACGCACGATCATAACCCTAGTTTTCTCTACTTACAGCGATCCCACCTTCATCAAAAGACTGACTTGAGCGTCGGAGGGACTTATCGGGAAACAACCCTCGACGTCATTCTTTATTTTGCGAAACTTCAATCGCATTTCTTGCAAGAATCAACTAACTCCAATGGATCCAAATAAGAACGCTCATTCATTCGGTAAAATCCGTAACTACTTTCCGTTACCATTCATGGACCTTATGTAATATCATTTATATAAACCTAGGTCTCAAGAAAATTGATTGTAAAATGGAGAAATACGGAGGTGTTTACTAGCATGAATATGCCGACACTCAAGTTGGACTAACTGGAAGTGATAAATAAGCATAATATTTAGGCAAGCGGATCGAAAATAGAATAGAAGTTTTGGGGTACCTTTATATCATTTGAGAGTTGTTTACATACGGATAATTTGATTCTACTTTTATTTTTTGTTTGTGATTTTATTTTTGATTTCTTAGTTTGGGTATTTTCTTTAATTAAAGTAAAATATATTTGATTGTTAATATTTAATTACACTTTTATTACTAATAATAATTGGATAATAAAATTTATGAACTAATCGAGTAATTAATTTTATTTTAATCTCTTATGTAATGTTTATTAATGATATTCACATCTCTCGAAACTATCATTCTTATATTCACCAACTTGTCTTGTTTTTCTATTAACTACAACAAAAGTTCTCTTTACATTTATGAAGTGCTTCCACCATAGCTTATACTCTTGCTTATATTTTTGGCTTCAAGATTCAACAACTTCCTATATTCTATCTAGGAATACCTATAACTTCATTAAATCCTCCTTCCATGACTACAAATTCCTAGTAGATAGAATTACTAATAGAATCTATTACTGGAGTTTTAAGGAACTCTATAGTTGGAAAATCACAACTCATCAATTCAGTTATCTTCTTTATGGAATTTTATTGGGGATCCCAATTAGTCATTCCCAAACATATCACTAAAAGAACTAATAGAATATTTAAAGAATTTCTTTGGTCTAGATAGAGACCGAACTTCAAAGTAGGAAAAGCTAAATTAGCATAAACTTGCTTACCTTAAACGTAAGGTTTTGGTAAATTCCAAGTTGATGAATCTATCCAAGCTTACCAAGAACGTTTGCTAATTGATCCAAGATAGACAATCCTTAAAGGTAAAATGGATTAATGCCTTTTATATCAAAGATAAGTCCTTATGGGACTTCCTATTCTTAAGAATGCATCAGTTTTGGTGAAACATATTGAAAAGGCTAGAGAAAAACTCAAGCCTCACTACGGCTATCAAATGGGCAATGGGATAATTTCACTTTATGACTAATCTTTGTTTTAATCAAGAGCCTCTCCATTCAATTCTTGAACTTCAATTCTTTAAGAATTATATAAATGGAAGTGCAAATGTAGCTCATAAACTAACAAAT
The DNA here is from genome assembly GCA_029891385.1 of Erythroxylum novogranatense. NCBI lineage: Eukaryota > Viridiplantae > Streptophyta > Magnoliopsida > Malpighiales > Erythroxylaceae > Erythroxylum > Erythroxylum novogranatense. The sequence goes on from CM057226.1 coordinate 21,513,230, forward strand.
TTGAAGTAATATTATAATAGTAACTACACCTTGATCCTAATCCAATCAATATCCAATTTCAGAGTAGGAAAGCAACCAGATAAAATCTTATGAAAGTTAGAACATTATGGTCATTTCTCTACACATTTAACTAAACTAGTCTACAAAATAAGGCACCCTAAGCTCCTTAGCATCATGTGGTATAGTCAAGAACCATAACTCCAAACATGCATATACTCTATAGCAAGCATTCAAACTAAATGGTGATTATAGGCAGGATTGGCAAATATTTGCAAATCCTAAATTGGTGTAACATGTAAAACTCAAGATAAATCTCATAACCATTTGTTTTTCTCTTACTCTATTCAACTACAGACGGAAATCCATAATGGCACATTGTGGTATAAATGACCCTCCAATTGTTTGGTGCGATATTACAATATGGAGCACTCAAATCAAGCATATGCAGGAAGGGATCGATGGTTAGTTTTCATAGCCATTGCATACATAATTTCGGGATTTGGAATGAAAGGAACAACAGAACTTTCAAATCCATTACAACTCTCCACTTGACCTTTTAGGGAGCACTAACAACAGTATCATAATGCACTTTTAGTTATACAAAGGCAAGTACAAATTCAACAACAAAATCCTCATGGAATGGAAAATCTGCTGAACTATTTTGATGACAGCCTAAGCTTGGCAATTCATCTTCCTTTCTAATATCTTTTGTTTAATCTTTGCCTTGTAATAACTAGTCCCAAGGGTGTTTGAGCTAGATGTTATCTCCTAGCAGCTTCTATCTTTGGCTGTTGAGCCAATTTGTATTTCCATTTATTTCATCAATAAATTACCTTTATTAAAAACAACTAAATTCTTTTTAATTTTTCAAATAATTTTAATTTAAATTATAAATTAAATATAAGAAAAAGTAAATTAAATAAAATGATATCATTTATAATTCTTATTAGTAGTTAATATTGAATAATTAAATATAATTAATTTAGTTAATAAAATCATATTAATAAAAACCAAAACAAAAACCAAAATCACTTTTTATAATTTTATAAGTTATGAAAATAAGAAGAAACCAAAACCAAAAATAAAAATAGAAACTCAACCAAGAAATTTTTATTATATTTTAAACTGAAAGACAAAAGTGCAATCAAATAATCCTACAACTTTTCCTCTCTTACCTTTTGTGAGAATAGAAAATTTTGTTGCTTATCAAATGTCATCAGTGATATATCTATGATTAATGGTTTTATAAATCAGTTCCCTTTGAGTCCCTTGTATTTATTTGACATTAAATGTTAGTAGATAGGGGATTGTACCTATAACATTTAAAGTCTCCTTATTTTACTTATCTTAGCATTGATGGACTATAAAAAGTCTATTTATAAAGAAATGTTTTGTATAATATGCCTTGAATCCTAATGAAATAGAATTTTAGTAAACTTATGCTTATGGAGAAATAGAGTTTAATATCATTAGGCATTTGTGAAAATAGAGTTTCAGTGACCTTAAGCTTTTGTGAAAATAGAATATTAGTGACCTTAGGCTTCCTTTGTAATAAACTTTCATTGTAATTAGACTTTTATAAGTAATAATAGTCTATAACAGTAGCATTTGAGTTAATAATAACCAATTCTTTAAAAAAAGGGAGCTTAAAGTGACTTTTAAGAACATAATCATGAAAACTCAAATTGACTACTTCTTTGTAAAGCAAAGCAATCAACGTAGGTGTAATAATTGTAAGGTGATACTGAATGCTTACATGTCAACTCAACATAAATTATTAATTTTGGATCTAATAATTAAGCGGTGGAGGAAGAAGAGAAGTCCTAGGAAGTATATAAGAGTTAGATGGTGGAATTTGAAAGGAGTCAAGGTGAAATGACTTAGGGATAGAGTAATTTATGGAGATGAATGGAATTGGAAGGAAATGCTAACTAAATGTGGAAGAGAGTAGCAACTTTTTTTAGAATACAGATAAAGAGATCTTGGGGGATTTCTAAAGGGCTTAGGGGTAATAAGATGGAGTCCTAATGGTGGAAAGAAGATGTAATAAAAAAACGTTAAGATTAAGAAGGGTGTCTATAAAACTTTATTGGATAACACCATAGAGGTAAAGAGAGTAACTAATATAGGAATGTACATTCTAGTAACAAAAAGAGCCAAAGAAGACAATATCAGTAGCTAAAAGTAGAGCTTATGAGAAATTGTACCAAAGATTGGAAACTAAAGATGGATAAAAGGACATTTTTAAGTTGGCACAAGCTAGGTAAAGGAGAATTAGAGACTTAGATCAAGTTTGTTGTATAAAAGATGAAGTAGGAAGGGTGCTTGTGATTGAAAATGACATCAAGGGAAGATAACAAAGGTACTTCTATACCCTTTCTAATGTAGGAATAGAGGACATCTCTTTAGTTTATTTAGCACATCATAGAGGCTTTGTAACTTGAATCATTGTAGGTAGATTATAAGGGAAGAAATTAAAAGAGCTTTGAAGGAGATAAAGAGTGGAAGGATAGTAGGCTGATGAGATATCTATAAAGGTGTAGAAGAGCCTAGGTAGAGAGGGGTCTTATTTGGCTGGTCAAACTTTTCAATGTGATCCTTAAGTTTGTCAAAATGTTGGATAAGTAGAAACTTAATATGTAATTCCTCTGTAAAGAAAAAGGAGACATCTAAAATTGCGACAATTATAAAAGCATCAAACTACTTAGTCACATCATGAAGTTGTGGGAGAAGCTAATTAAGAAAAGAGTGAGAAAGGATGCTCCTATCTTGGAGAATAAGTTTGGCTTCATGTTAGGAAGGTCTATAACATAAGTTTTGCAAATAAGATTAATGAAATATTACAGGTGGTCTTTATTGATTTAAAGAAGGAGATATGAGGTTAAAGGAGTTAATTTAACTTATATAAGGGTTTATTAGGGATATGTATGAAGGGGTAAAGATTAGAATAAGGATGGTAGGAGGAGATATAGAAAATTTTTCCATCCATATTGGGGTGTATTAAGTATGGATGAGCTCACTTTTTTGTAATAGTGATGGATGAGCTCACTAAATATATTCAAGGGTATATGCCTTAGTGTATATTATTTGTTGACGATAATATCTTAGTAAATGAGACAAAAGAGAGTGTTACTGCCAAATTAGAAAATTGGAAGCATACGTTAGAGTTGAAGGGTTTTAAATTGAGTAGGAATAAGACTAAGTACTTAAAGTGTAACTTTCTAGGTCATAGTTTAGCTTTCAATGTAGAGGTAAAGATTGGTTCAGAAGTTATACCACAGAAAAAATGTTTTAAGTACCTAGGGTTTATTTATCCAAAGCAATGGAGATACTGATGAAGATTTAGTATACATATTAGATCAAGGTGGCTTAAATGGAGAAGTGAATTAGGAGTTTTATATGACAAGAAGATACCACTTAAACTCAAAGGTAAATTCTATCATTTAGTGATTAAGCCAACCATGCAATATGGAGCAAAGTGTTGGCTCGTTAAATAAATGCATAGTCATAAGCTAATGGTAGTAGAGATTATGATGCTCTGTTAAATATGTAACCTTACTAGGAGAGATAAGGTCAAGAATATATTAGTAAGAGATAAGTTAAAGGTGGTTAGTATTAATGAAAAATTAAGAGAGACAAGACTTTGGGAGTTTATACATGTTAAAAGGAGACACCCTGATGCTTCAGTGAAAAAATGTAAGAAAATAGTACTTAGAGACTGTAAGAGAAAAAAAGGAATGACCAAAAAGAACTAGGAAGAAGTAATCAAGAATGATATGATTTTACTGGAACTTACCAAAGATATGGCCCGCAATAAAAAACTTTAGCTTATTAGGATACAGATAAAAGATCTCACTTATAAAGGTCTTTCTCATTCTCTTAAGCCTTTTAAACATTTTACTTTGAGTCTTTCATTTTATAGCTAGCCTTTTTTTTATTATGTAGTACTTCCCTATAAGTTATTTAGCCTAAATAATGTCTTACTTAATCTAATTACTAGCTTGTAATGGTTGGTTTGATTTTTTCTTTTTCCTAGTTTGTTTTTTTTTAATATTTACTATGTTCTATATGTACTGTATTATATATTGAATTACATATTTTTATTATTTTATGTAGACTTATTTATTTATATTTTGCATCATCATCATTTTTTGTTACATGTGGGTTTATAAAAAATAATCTCTCTACCCAGTAGGGATAAGGCTACGTACTATTGGAACTCCCCAGACTTCACATTTTTGCAGGACTTTCACTAGGTGTTATTGTTCTTGTTATAAAAGGTTTCGAAAGTTGACATTTGAGAGGGCCCAAAAAGGAACATTAGAGAGAACCTTTGAGAGGTTGTAGTTATCATACTTCTCCTTATATCATCTTTTTCATAGTAATAAAAGAAAAACATCTCTGGCATATATGAATATGTATTAGATGTAGGTTTGCTTATTGGTAAAGAAAAAAAAAAGACATTAAAAACTAGATTTAAGTCATGATCTAAATCAAAGGCCAAAGTTATTCAATGCTTTAACTATAAAGTTAAAGGAAACTTTAAGAGGACTATCCATAATGGAAGAATGGAAATGAGAGAAGAAAAACATGAACAAACAAGTGCTAGTATAGTCTAGGAAATTTTTGATAAAAAGGATGAAGAGGTAGTGATGTTTTAATGGTAAATAATTATGATTCTACAAATTGACAGTAGATAGTGGGTTTTTCATCATATCACTTTCAATAAGGAATTATTTTGTTCTTTTAAAGAATAGAATGGTACTATCATATTGGGTAATAATGAAGAGCTTACTGTCAAAGGAAATGGTTCAGTGTAGATTAAAATGTATGATGGAATAATTAGAACGTTAGATACTTGGTATGTTCTTGAGCTTTGAAAGAATCTTATTTTCATAAGTTCTCTTGATAGTTAAGGGTATAATTGTTCACGTGCTAATAGGCAACTTAAGGTGGTAAAGGGTGACTTGACTATAATGAAAGGAAAATTACATCCTGGCTTCTATATCTTAATAGGAAATATAGTAATGAGATCGGTAATTATGTTTCAATCTTCAAAGAAGAAAGATAATATTGTGATATAACACATGCAACTGAGGCATTTTGGTGAGCAAGGGATGATGAAACTTCATAAAGGAAGCTTGTTAAAGGATGACAAATACAAAAAGATAGAATTTTGTTATTTTCATGCACTTAGTATAAAATCTAGTGTTTGGGGAGTGAAATATGTTGAGATAAATATATGAAAAGGTCAAGTTAATAATGAGTGGTAATGGTTCAAAGGTGGTACTGGAACAAATTGGAAGAGAAGATAAGAGGGTTAAAACTTTAGAAGATATAATAAAATTAGAAAGAAAGCATCAACATAATATAGCCAAGGATAAAGTGAGAAGGACTGTTAGGTAGCCAAATAGTTATGGATAGGAGACTAGGTTACATAAGCACTAACCATCAATGATGGAAATAAAACTATCTTTCAAGGACTAGGAAATTTGAGAGAAAGATAGGGGATAGGGGCTATAGTGAAGGATGTAAGGTTTCATGAGATAAAAAAATTAACTGCATTTGGTCAAATTTTGCTAAAAAGGATTCACATTTTAGAGGATGTAACTGATATGTTGATAAAGTCAATACCCATAGAAAAGTTCAAGCATGGTTTAGGTTTGGTGAATATTTCTTAGCCCCTTCAAGGATTATATAGTAAGGACTGTTTACTAGTTAGACATTGAAGAATTCAAGTTAAAATGAGAAATTGTGAAATATGACTTGAATTATGGTTAAATAAAATTTCAATGAACTTAAACTTATGGTAAAATAGAGTTTTAGCGTCATTAGGAATCTATAAAATAAGGTTTTAGTGACCTTAAGCTTATATGAAAATAGAATATAAGTAACCTTAGGCTTATATAGTATTAAAGTTTTACTATAATTAAACTTCTTATAAGTAATCTTAGTTTGTAAATAGTTTGAGAAGGATCTTACAAGTTGAGACATGAGATGATCCAAAAAAAACATTTGGAGAGAAAATTTAAGAGGTTGTGGTTATCATACTTTTCTTTGTATTATTCTTTTAACAAGAATGATTTTTTTGTCTCCTTACATTTGAACATAGGTTACATATATTGCTCGATCCATGTAAATTATTATATTTTGTTTCCTTATTTTCTCCTATATTTCTTTCAATTGTCTCGTAAAGTTATTATTAAGCAATTGATATAGTAACTTGTTTAGTCCATGATAGGTCTATAGGTAGATCATATTTTACTTGTATTATATGCTCGTAACTCCTACATTTATAATATTATATATGGAATTATAAACTTTTAGAGCGTATTTATATAGGGCTTTAAATTTTCTTCTTCCTTGTTGATGACTTTCTACATTTTCCATAATATCTAATGTACTACCCTCAAAGTGGTTCTTGAGCCCAAAAAATAGTGTGTAATGTTTTGAATTTGAAACTAGGAATTTGAAATGACTTATTAATCATAATCATTGGTTTTTTCAATCTCTAGCTTTGAATCTTTTATAAAAAGTTGATCACTCTTCTACCATATTTATTTTTTGCCTTTTGTAAACAATTTCAATCAAGATCTCTTTATGGTCTACTTCTCATCTTGCTAGTCTTCATGCCTAAGGTGAACTTTCATTTTGCCTTGTGGTCCTCGGTTTATCTTCATCAAAAAAAAAAAAACCTATTATAAGTTTACTTATAATAGGTTAAATTTATAACCATGTCTTTGTAATTACAATAACTATGATTAAATTAGGTATTGATGCAAGTAATGAGTCTAGTAATTAATCAAGTATTATGAATTCAAATATTAGTGATGACTATAAATCTAGGAAAGGGTTTAGACATATATCACCCTTCCCTAAATAACATAAAATCTCTTAGGAAACCTTCATATTTAGCCCATAAAATTTTCAAGGAAGACTTACTAAATGTTGAATATCCTAACTCCCTCAAAAGGGAATTAATAAATTATATTATAAAGGGATTCAACAACATGCTATAGGTAATAAAAAGCATCTTTATTCTAAGTACATTTGGATTGTTTAACTACTATACTCATTGCATTCCTTCACACGAAGATCAAGTGCTTTTTCTTCCACATAGTGAATGGAGATTTTGATAGAGAGCTTCAAATGCGATATTAGGCTTCCCCTTCACCTCTTAAGAAAGACTACATTAGGGTTTCATGTTTACCACACAATCAACTTCATAAAAAATATGTATAGTTTATTATATTAAGATAGGGTTAAGAAAAAACCTTTTTAAAATTTATGTTATAGCCTCGATCCTAGGCTTAGTTTTATTTAGCCTAACTTGGATTATAGCTTGACTATCATAAATGTTCATGCTCGTTGTTCTTTGAATTTGTTATTATTATTTCAATTTGTAAGTCTTCAAGCCAAAATCTAAGTTATATGAAGCTTGCATCACCTTCTCTCTTATTCATATCACTTTGAGTGAGCTTTTTTTATATTTTAAAGTGATTTTTCTCTCTTATTCCCACAGAGAATACATATTTCCTTGTTTTTTTTTTGCCTAATTCTTTTTCTTTGATATTTCATCATTTTGGTATGAAATCTTTCAATTTTTCTGTAATTATTATCTTTCTTCTATTTCATTATTTATAATTTTGAAGTTTTTTTCAACAATAGGCTTTGATGATAATCTTTTTCTCATCACTAGCCTTAGTGCCCACTTTTGCATCATCCCTCTTTCTCCACTTAATTGGACAAATTCTTTCTTTAATTTTCTCTTTCTATAGAGAAACGTCCTTTGGCCATGCAACTATGGTTATCTGTAATAGCCCTTTTGAGGGAGGAATTCTTGTGTTTGGTTCTATTCTTCATCTATGACAAGTTCCAATTTTTGAAATCTAGAAGAAATTTCCAATAGTTCTCATACCCCTAATCTCAAGAGTGTTTTTGTGTAACTTTAGCACCATCATTGCCTATAATGAGTCTATTGGTTTGATAATGTAACATTATGATTAAACTATGTAATGATATGAATTTGTAGAATTTTAAATTAATTTTCCTATTAACTTATGTTTTTATACCAAGTTATGTGGGATTAATTTTCTTACAAGAGTTATCACTACTATTCCTGTAATAATGGATTTGAGTGGTTAAAATATATGAGAAGTATTAGTTATGAATATAAGTCACTTAGATCTAGGAGTTATCATTATTGCCATTATAACCCTAGTTTAGTTACACAAATTAATTATCTTTTTGAATGGTTACTTAAAAGTATTGTAGTTTTTTAATAGGCCAAAGTTTTATTAAGCTTGTGTTCAAGTCAAATAGCCTAAGCTCAATTGAATTTCAAGTTAGGCTCAACTGATAAAGGGACAGTCATAAGCAACTCAAATCTAGCCAGTCCATTTCCATTATATATCATAATATATGATTATTTGAAAGGGACAGTCATAAGCAACTCAAATCTAGCCAATCCATTTCCATTATATATCATAATATATGATTATTTGATATCAATAAAATGTTTCCTTTAGTGTTAACTTGTTTATATTCTTTTTTAAAAAAATCAAATTAGATGCTAGGTATGAGTAAGTGTGGTAATGGGTCAAGCCAGGCATGAACCTAGGTTGAAAATTATTAATTGGGCTTAAGCTAATCAAACCTAAGACATGCAATCCGAAGCCTAATCAACTCTCAAGGTAAGGTCTTGGGCTAGCCCCTTTTTTTAAATTTATATTTTTATTCAATACTTAAATACTTTAATAAAAGATTTTATCACAATTTTAAATAATTAAAACTATGAAAATATGTAGCATAAATATTAATTATTTTTAAAATAACTTATAAATAATATGGACACTATCACTAATTATTTTAGATATATTAATAATTCTCCATGTAAATTTTAAATATACAATAAAATATATCATATCAATTAGTAAATAAGTTTGTTAAAAGAAAAATATTGTTTAAAATTTTATAACATACTTTGTTATCCTAAAATCATTTTATATAAAGTTAATATATTTCATTTTATATAGAAAATGTTTTGTAGCTCATTAATTTTCTAAAGAAACCTAATATTATATGCCAATCCTCTAAATTGCTCAAATTTGTCAAATTATCTTAACTCTAATAAAAATCCATATTTATTTTTATTTTATTAAATTAATATTTCTAAGTCCAATTTCTTGCTTTTGTCAAAAAATTAATCAAAATATACTTGGTTATTTAAAATAATAATAATGTGACTTTATATTATTGTATCTTTTTGTTACTAATCCTTATTGACTCATTTAAGTCTAAAATAAAATGATATTTGGTCCATTCAAAACATGAAAGAATATTATCAATTCATGACCCAGCCTATGCAACAAGTATCATAGTATTATTATCATTATCATGATATTTTCAAAACATAATAGTATCATAGTGCTATTATTATCTAAATGAAAAAGATATAAAAGGAATTATCAAGAATAGTTAGAGATTGAATTTGAGCTAACAGTATAGACAATAGTATAAAGTTTTCTTTATTAACCTACATAAAACCATGTAAGCAAAGATTTATATCTACAATTATAGAAACCAAAGTAATTAAATAAATAATAATAAATCAAGAAGTAAACATTAAATAAAACAAACGATAGTAGAGGAAATTGGCTAGCTAATCATTATAATCAAGATCGTCAATACTTCACATCACTTCATCAATATATAGAAATATTATGAACACTAGACAAAGCTGAAGCTAATATTAAACTACTGAGATCCTAATCTTTGTCCAATCTTAGTTTATTAGAATTATTTAATGAAATTAACATGTTTATCGATCGATCACTATATAAATTTTGATAAGAAAAATATTGTCCCTCCATCTTATATCTTAGTTAAACACATAAATGATTGTCATAGTTTGTCCGACCATATACTATTAAGAATGGAGTTTCTCCATCATTTACTCTGCCATGACTTGAATCAACTTATTAGAATCAAATATCAAGCTAGAAAGGCTTCCTTAATCTCACATATGCTAAAGAAAATGTACAAAGTTAGATATTTTGTTACTTAGAGCAACTTAGTAGAATTATAAATTATCTCCAACTTTTCATGAAGAGCTTTAACTAACTCCCATCACTTTGGTGCTAAATTCCAAAACGTTATGTTATTGTGAATCAACTCTTCTACGTCCTTTATTACCTTAACCCATCATTCACAATCAAATTCATGATATGTATAAAACAACGTATATGGAATAACCTTCCACCAATCAACAAGCTCTCAAGTCGTAACTTGTTCTTCAATTTTTCTGTCATCCTATTATTTGTGCTATAGTTATCAAGAGTTATGGTTGAGAGCTTGGCGTCGATGTTTGAATCCATTATGCAATCCAACAATACAATTTTCAACCTTCACTTTTCTTTCCTATCAAGACATATATTTCATATTATAATTCTTGATTCATCATAGTCAATAAATTATTTACCACCTTAAGCTATCCATCATTGCCAAAAACTTATACTCTTGACTATTAAAAGTACCTACAAAATTAAATTTTTTTGAAGCTTAGGAATTTCCATATATCTAATGTTCTAACAATTCTATCATATATTTTGATCTACACTGCACCACTACCTTTAATAGTAAGAATGGACTAAAATCTCCATTCTTACTTAATCTCAAAGTACCATTTATTCTTTAAAATAATAGAACAATTCCTTATTAAAAGTCATATGGTAAGACCTTTTAGTGTTTATTACCTACCAATTTGTAAAATCAAAATTACTCACAATCAAAATATGATTGCATTTTTCATCCTCTCCATGATAACTCTCCTAAACTACAATACTTACTTTTCTATTTGTTTACTCTTTTTTTTCTAATTTTTACTCTTTCACTATAGCTAGTACCTTTTGAAGTATTATTTTTCTTTAAAGTTAAAGCATCAAACAACTTTAGTGCTTGCCTTAGATTGTGACTTACTTCTACGTTTAATATCTTTTTCTTTGAGATTAATTAAAAAAAATCTTAAACTTACTCAAATTTTCAATTCTATGCCAAACTTTAAAAGTGCAATTAAATATTCAAACTTTTAATTGTTTTTAAATCTAACCTGATGTTAGTATCTCTGTTAATGTCCCTGAATTAACAAGCCACTTCAGACATAAATTTAAACAAGTATGATTATAGCTGGATTAGATTTTATATATCAGACTTGATTTAAAAGATTAAATGAAAGTAAGGAAAATTAAAAAAATTGAAAGATAAAGGGTAAAAACCTTAATTAATTTGGGAATCAAACTCTAAAGAAGGTGTTTGATGGCCCTTTCTCTTTCGTGACTCTTTATCTTTCATCTTCTGCATCTTCCTTTGAGAATAACGATGATGATGATGAAGAAGAGGAAGACGAAGATAGGTAATCTTTTGTAGTATTATTTGTTAGCGATTGAGAGTCGCAAAGTTAGTATTCTTACACTTAACAAACTAAACACTTGGACTTAGGGAAGTGAAGAGGATGCTCAGTCTTGATGGGTACTATTGCTTCAACTTCATCTTGTCATTTTCATCTCAGATTGGTAAAGTTAAAAGTAGGGTTAGGAGGGATTGAAGTGAAACATCAAATGCTAGGTTGGTTTAGAGGATGACCTTTTGTTTGAAATTTTCAGTATCGTTAAAACAAAATGTTATCTTTGGTTTTTCAATGGTGAAAGACCTTTGTTTTTCTTCATTTATGTTCCTTTGCGCTCATATCTTTTGATGGGTATCTTTGTTAATTTATGGTTCTTGGTAGGTTTTTATGTTTAATCTAATTTATTTATTAGATTTTGGTGAAAGGTGAGGTTTTCTGAGCTTGAATTGAGGTTTGTAGTTATGCGATGGGTGATACTGAAGAAGCTAATAGGGAAGTTATGCAAAGATTCAATCTTCGTTTGCTACTATGCAATCATAGTTTGGCATTCCAAAGCGACCTTTTTTATTGATCAACCAACTTGACATCAGAGAGTTGAGTCAAGCTCAAATGGGTGCTAGACATTTTGGTCAAAATTTCAATGTTGAAATGGGGAAAAGAGCAGGGGTACCACTGACAACCCCTAACTAGATGCCACCCATTTTGTTGTATTTTTAAATCCCGGTGTCTAAGTCGATGAATCAACAAATGGGTTCATAGAATTTCTACCTGGGACAGAGTCATTCATGGTCTTTGTTGTAATTGACAGTTTGCTTCTCTTTTAACTCGTTGCCACCATTAAGCCCTAAAACTTTCAAGGATTCTTCCTCATATATTGCTTTGGAGTCCATGTCTATTGATGTGTATATAAAGGATAGAGACACAAGTTCTCAAATTAGAATGGAGGTGTAAAATTAAATCCAGTTGTTATCAAATGTGTTTAAATTTATGTCTTACGTGGCTTTTCGAATTAGCAACTTTAGAAGATACTAAAGTTAGGCTATATTTGTAAAAAGTTGAAAGTTCAAGTATTTAGTTGTCATTTTTTAACATTTGAATTATAATGACAAAATTGAGTAAAGTTTGAGATTTTTTTGTAATAAATCATTTTCTTTCTTCTTTCCTCTCCTAATAACTAGACCTATATCTGATCCACCTACTAAAGTTAGGCTATATTTGTAAAAAGTTGAAAGTTCAAGTATTTAGTTGCCATTTTTTAACATTTGAATTATAATGACAAAATTGAGTAAAGTTTGAGATTTTTTTGTAATAAACCATTTTCTTTCTTCTTTCCTCTACTAATAACTAGACCTATATCTGATCCACCTTTATGTATATCATATAACTTTTTTTTCAATTCTTTAAACTGCAAAGCATTCTTAACATCACTGAAAAATTGTCACTTTACCATACAATATGGTATTAATAAAATTCTCATATAAATTGGAAAGGGCACTTAAAAGGATTATACCTTGATCCCTATCCTCAATTTTAGTCCCAATACCTTGTAATTCTAGGATGATCCAATTAAAACTATCAATATGAACTTTCCCCTCTATACTTTATGTTATCTTCAAGGTACACAAATGATTCCTAAGAGATTTTTATACTTACTTTTAAATTGTTTCTATTATGAAGCAATGGGTATTTTACCAACCACATTTCTCAGGACCTCATTGCCTAACTTCCATAGTATTGCATTGTGCGCCTTTGACATAATCTCTTCCTTATCGAATGCTCCTAAATTATCTGGTAGCTTTTCCTTCTTTTTTTAGCACTACTGTGCATCTATATTGAATAAGAACAACCTTCACCTTCACTTTCCATATAGTACAATCATTCATTCCATTAAATTTCTCAATATCAAACTTATGAAGAGACATCTTGACAACAAATCCTATGCTCTAATACTAATTGTTGAGCAAATGGAAGCAATATAAGAAGAAAATAAATGAAATAAAAAATATCAATGGTTTGGCCCACTACAAAAAAATGAAGAATTAGCGACGGAAAATATACTATTGCAAATTACCGATGGAAAATCTATTTCTGTTGGTAAAATTGACGGAAAAATTTTCGTTTAACAATGGTACTAATATCCGTCGCTAAATATGAAGAAAAGCAAGAATTAGCGACGGAATATATACCGTTGCAAATTACTAACGAAAAATTCATTTTTGTTGGTGAAATTGACAGAAAATTTATTAATTAGCGGTGATCGATATCATTGCTAAATATGGAGGAAATCATCCCGGAAAATTTTGCGATGGACTTTAACAACGAATAAGATTACCTTCGGTAAAGGATTTAGCGACGGTATAAGATATCCGTTGATAAAAAGGAGGGAATTATTGGCAGAATAATTTTTTTTTGAGTTTACCTACCAAAATTTCCATCGGTAAATTCTTTTTAAATTTAAACTCACCCGACATCTTCCTCCCACCTACATCTTCTTCTTCCTTCTTCCTGCGTCTCCTTTTCGATTTTTCTGGAGCCCATTTCTTTCTTGTGGACTCCTTTTCTGCTCGTCGGCATTGTCTTTTCTAGCTATTGTCATCGTGTCTTTCGGTGGAGGTATTTTTGTAACTATTGTCATGTATTTTTCAGATATTGATGAAAGTTAATTTGGATATTTATTACTTTCGCTTATTTGTGTATTTTATTATTGAAAAACAACTTTAAGGTATAAATATTAGTGATAGAAGAGACAAAATGTGATTTTAGTTGTGATATTGAGATAAATTTCTTATACATGTAAAGTGGTTAATGAAATGTCTGCTTACGTGAAAAATGATTTCATTTCTTTTTTAGTATGAATTTTATTATTTCAATTCTTTTACTTGAAATAATGAAGTTCTCTCTATGGTGGCTTTTACAGAAACTAAACACTTTGCAGGTAAATTTTAAAAAATAGTTTTCAGCAAATTTATTGACGGAAAAATATTTTCGTTGCTAAAATATATTGAATTTACTGACGGAAAAAAATTCCGTAGGTAATTACCTACGGAATAGCCAATTCTGTTAGTAATTTTCTCCTTTGGTAAATTTACCGATCGAACAAAATAACAGTCAGTAAATTTACCGATGATTATTTTATACCATCGGTAATTTTGTCGGTAAATTTACCTATGGTCGTATCTCCGAAGACTTTTTCTGTCAGTAAATTCCGTCACTAAATAAGATTACCGATTAAATGTGTACAAATTTTTTCAATTTTTTCGTCACTAAATTTTATATTTTTTTTGTAGCGGCCAATACGTGACTTACATTTACAGGTAAGGAGATATGATATAAGGAGAAATATAATAACAACCCTCTCGATCTCCCAAAGGTTCTATTTTACAAAACTCTCATCAGGTATTTATAACCTGAAGTTACGTGTAAGAAGTTTTAGGTACAATGAAGCTTTATTTCTACACATGCCTAATATCATTGAAAGTACGCTATTTTCATAAATACTTAACAACACTAAAACTTTATTTTTGCTTGTCACAAGTTTAGTGCCTACCCCACACTTAACATTGAAACTACTTTACTTAAAAATCATTTCGACCAATGCCGATCCATATTCTTATCCACCGCTAATTTTACTATTTATTAAAAGTTCAATGTTTATCTTAATATTATATATGCGTCTTCCTTCTCAAAAGTAACCTCTAGCCGCTGATTTAAGAGTAGAAGAGAGGAGGTAGAATGAAGTAAATAATTTACCTCCTATCTAAGTTGTCACACAGAATTTTGTTTTTCACTCATAATCGCCAACTCTTTGTTACGAAGTAATACATCTAAGAATTTGTAAATTAGTAAATTATACAATTACAGCAAAAGGATTCAAATAGGAAATCAGTATAATTATGAGAATTTGTTACAAACTAATTTATTAAAGGTAATGCATAAAAACTACATGACTAGAAACAAACTAGAAGAAGGAAGGTCGTGTTTTCTAATCCGAATGAGATCACACGCTTCGCATGACTTGCATAGGAAGATGCTTCCCTCCTGCCATTACCAAGCATCATCTTCTTTCTGTTGTCGAAGAGCGAGCGTTCAGGGTTAGTTTCGGCTTGTAGCTTAATAGTATTTATTTTTGATAAGGTGGTATTTTTCTATCTGACCTCCCAAAAGCTACCCTTCTCTGACGTAAACAAAGAGCCAAATGCGTGATTGCTCTACCTTCCTTCTAATTAACCCTCAACTCGTAATTACAAAAAATGGAATTAAAGATAAATCCCTCATAAAGGAAAAAAAGAGGATAAAATAAATGTCCAAAATTCATATTCAATACAAATCGTAATTATTGAGCACTGTTTGATTGATTTATCATAAATTTGTGTTCATTAACTATTTAAAATAAATCATTTTGATTATTTAAACGCTATGGAGTCCCAGCAAATCATACCATAACAATCTTATTTCTTTTCTGGTCATACATAATTCATGCATCTCCAACCCTCCACAATTGGTTTCACTCCAACTTCCCTTTTTTTTTTGGTTTCTTCAACTGATATTTCCTAGTCTTTAGGTACTTAAAAACTTTCTTCTTTGTAAGACCACAGACATGTGCTTTTCCACTTGGTATCCAAAGGAACAAAGAAAATGATGGGCAAGATGTATGAAGAAGCTGGATGCTTTGATCCCCAAATTCCTCTCACCATTCAAGAAGGCGTCGACGGTGAACTCTGCCAAGGTCTGCCGCCACTTATGGCCGTTGGAACCACCCATAGTAACCATAACAATTTCGAAGAAAATCTCAGGGTCTCAGCAGAGGAGCTTTCCATCCAACTCCAGCATCAACTAGCCTTCAATGCACATCTCCTGCAGGACTCCCCAAATCACCAAACACTCTCCTATGAACACTCCAACTGGGACCCTAACAACATTCAAGATATGCAAGACAGTAGTACTGGAAGCATCCACCAAAGCTTCAATCTTTCTTCAATGCAAGAACCTCCCTACACTCCTACACCAGACCTTATCAATCTCTTGCACTTGCCAAGATGTTCAGCTTCTTCTTTGCTTCCAAATTCGTCCAGACCTTCCCTGGGCTTGATGGGTGATCACCTTGCGGTCGCGGACTCTAGCTCTTCATCGTCTGTTCTCTACGACCACCTTTTCCATTTGAACCTTCCACCACAACCAGCTCCTTCATTTAGGGAGTTGTTTCAGTCCCTACAACCAAATGGCTACACCTTGACACAGTCGCAGGGCGGTTCTTTTTTCGGTGGCGGGGAAGAGCTGATCAGAGATGTGAGTGGACCAGGAAGTCTTTATCATGATGCTGATGATTCTCAACAATTTGACGATGGAGTCCTGGAGTTCTCTAGGGAAGAAGCTTTTGCAGGTAAAGGTAGAAAAGGTGGAAAAGGAATCCAGCATTTTGTTACCGAGCATCAGAGAAGAAAACATATGAATGATAAGTATGCGGTCTTGAGGAATTTGGTTCCTAATCCTACCAAGGTACCTCCTTTTAAGTAGTTTCTCAGTTACTTGCATGCATATTTCAAATGCGATTTTATAGGGATATCTAAGTTATTTTTGTTTGTTCATCATTGCCTTCTCCGTTTTATATTTGTTTCCGAAAGAGTGATAGAGCATCTGTGGTGAGAGATGCGATTGAATATATAAAAGAGCTACTCAGAACTGTTAGTGAGCTGAAATTACTGGTCGAGAAAAAGAGGTACAGCAGAGAAAGGACCAAGAGGCACAAGACAGAAGAGGATGCTACAGGGGACGTTGATAGCTCTGTAATTACTTCCATGAACCCTCTTGGAGATTCACAGCAATCCTTCAATGGATCGTTGAGGAGTTCCTGGCTTCAGAGGAAGTCTAAGGATACTGAGGTAGATGTCAGAATTGTTGAAGATGAAGTCACCATCAAAGTAGTTCAACGAAAGAAGATCAATTGCTTGCTGTTCGTGTCCAAGGTCCTTGATGAGCTCCGGTTGGATCTCCACCATGTTGCAGGTGGCCACATCGGTGATCACTACAGCTTCTTGTTCAATACCAAGGTTGGTAATTTGTTGCCTTTTTTTTAATCTATATATATTCAGTCCGTGGTTATAGTTTGCCTGAGGTAGAAGATGTAACAATGGCCTTGATGGAACATATGTGCTTTTTGTTGTGGCAGATATATGAGGGATCTAGTCTTTATGCTAGTGCCATAGCCAACAAGCTAATTGAGGTTGTGGACAGACAGTATGCATCTGCTCCACCTACAAGCTGTTATTAGCAAGAATTTCTCCAGCCAATGTCGTCCTATAATCAAGTATTGCACCATCTTTTCAATTTAGACTAATTATAAGACTGGCTATATGTAGCCATATTTTTGGAGTTCTTTCTTTTCTTTTTCATCGTGGCTAAAGTGGACTCAACATATACGCAACATGGTATACGCATGAATACTAAAATGTTCTTATACGCCATGAATACTCTTAAACTTCTTCTTATAAATACATATAAATCTAACAAAACTATACTATTAAATAAACTTGAATCCTTAGATTTTTTATTATGATATTTATTTTATACACTCTTTTAAATTTACACACTTAAACTTCTAGTATTCATGAATAGTTGTTTGCTTTTCAAAAGATTGACTCGTTGTAATGAATTTTGTATCGGACTAGCCGGAAAAGATACGAAAAAGATATTTTGATACCGAGTTTAAATACCAAATCTGCATCCGACCTATCTCACTTGATATCGACCATATAATGGCCAAAGACCGAAAATTTTTAAAACATAAGGGACATTTTGAAAAAATGAAATTTTTTAAAACTTCCTTCCCCAACCGAACGACTTTGCTACCTTCTTCTTCCTCCTTTATTTTTTCTTTCACACTCTCACTCTCTCTCTTCATCATCATCTCTTTTTATTTTAATAATATAATATTTAAATTCATATAGTGAATAATAGTTATATTTTTTACAAAGAATAATTAAATTAAAATGAAAATTAAGAAACCTCAAATTTCTGTATTTCTTTTTTAATTGTTAACATAAATATAACAATATTTTATTATTAATAACGATTGCATATTAAGATAAAAATATTTTTATTATTGAAAATTAAATATTAAGATAGAAATTATATATTATTATTTATAATAATTATTCTTTTATTTGATATTTTGATGTAATTATTATTTTTATATCATAAAATTGCACTATTTTAAATACTTGGTATTGTTCTTAATTTTATATTTACATGATATTAAAACAATCTTTTTATATTAATGTGGTTATTATTTATATGTGGAATAATGTGAAAATAATATTAAGAAAAATAAATAAATTGTTGTTATTTTAAATTTCTATTATTATAATTTTTGAGATAAAGTTGGTTTAAATTATACAGTAAAATATTAAAGGATTATTTTGCAATTTTAAAAAATATAGGGACTATTTTACAAATTTAAAAATTACCTCAAACGATACTCGTATTGATTAATAATTTAATACCGATATAAGATTGTAGCAAAATCCAATATATTACCAAATTTGGTAAGGTATTAGTAAGATTGGATTGACCTATATTTAACTCCATGAATGATGTCCTATTAGGTACCTTTAAGAAACTAGCTTTACATGCTATATTAACAGCTTATCTTCCTCGATTTTGAGCCCTAGGACCTGAGAATAATAATTTGACTATAGCAGCCTTCGTTTAATTTTATATTTTAGAAATCTCTGTAGTTTGATTAATTGAACAGGCAACTTTAAACACATTATATTGGTGATCAAGTTTAAACATTATCTATTTATTTAGTGAGAAATAGCCAAATAATTAATATAAAACGCTTTGAGTCATAGTATTGTACTAATTGCAAATTTTATAAGGTTACAGTAAATTATTATTAAAATATTTTTATTAATTATTAAATTGCTTGTTTCTTTAAAATTATATTCAAATCATAGGAACATTTTCAAAATACATAGTAAAGTTAACCTAAATATGGTACATGAATTAACCAATTTTATGATGAATTAATTATATTTCTAGCATTATTCGATTCATGTGATCTCAAATATGTAATAATTTGATCAAAACTATCACTTATAAGCCAAATCCTAATATTATAACACAAAAAACCTTAAAAATGGACAAAATTCTTTTACCATCAATTTTCATATGACATTAAGTTGGGTGACTTTTTTTTTTTTTGATGCATTGGAAATGAAATAAACAACTAACGACTAAAATCAACACTGATCAAGTCCGCCTCAAGAAGGGCAGATAGCTGTACGAGACAAGAATCTTATATTGAATATCCAAAATCTCTGTTGAACTCCCGTTTGGTCAAAAAATCAACATAAAAATTTGTCTCACAATAGATATCTCTTGTATGACACTCCCAATTATGCTTGATCACAGCCCGACAATCCTTTATTAGAGCTCCACGTTGGTGATGACTCAAACTAGATGAGTTAATAAGATGGATAGCAAGCTGAGAGTTAGACTCTAATCTCATTGGACGCTAACCTGCTTCCCAAACAAACTTAAACCCTACCGAATTATTTGAAGTTTTGCATTAATGATTGAACACTATCCCACTTTAAAAGAAAGGATAGCCTTAATAATATAAAATCTTCAAGAGTTTTAATATGATAAACAAGATCAAGACACTTGGAAATTGAATCGAGGAGATTTTCTCTATTCATTTTGCAAATATCTCTTTGATGGCTATTAAGCTCTTAAAGTGATACTTAATATCAAACGGTTCACCTTAGTGCTTGCTCATTTGAATACATACAAGGGATTGAAATATCCACCATTTGAAGTTAAATTTTGAAAGCTATATTAACCCTCTAACTATGAATATATTTAATAAATATTGGTATTTTTAGAAAAGATATGAAACCTTAGTTTGCACAAATAATTAACATTTCCTTATTTTTATTGGATGGATTTCAAAACATTAGAACTTTATTTCTAAATAGTTAAAGGTTACAACAAGATTCAACAACGAATTTCATTATATAAGAAAATATGAATACCTCACCTTATAATTATTTACAAGCTCAAACTTTTGTGTATCCTAAAATAAAAGAGAAATTGTTAGGAATCGGGACGAAATTCAATCCCGACTACAGCGGAATAATTGTTAAAATTTTTTACAAATTGGTTTCCTGAAAATCAAGATCAATTTAATTATATAAAATGATTGGCAAATAGTCATAATAACGCGTGAATATAAATTCTTACCTTATTCCGAAGTTTAACCATATTTTTGTCGTATCTTAAACCATTTCTAAAACTGATCTGTTTCAACCACCGTAATCAGACAAATATCTGGCCTTTAATGGTATCCATAGAATGAGCTGAGAGAACTTTGTAATCCTTACATAGAGGGTTAAACAAGAAGTGTTAACGCTATTAGAGCTTAAGCCTATTTATAATAGGTTTTGGATATTTTAGTAATTTAATTGAAATGAAATTATAATTTCAATTAAACTTTAATTAGAATTACAAATATTTCTAATTAAATGCTAATTATGACTAAATTAGATGCAATATCTCATATTAATTCTTATTCATTAAATATCTCATATTTAATTACAAAGTTTTACAAACTTTACAATTAGGATTAACTTGATTATATTAACTTTACTCTCTTCAACTCATTGTATATGAGATCCATTTCTCAAATATATTGGCAATAATTATAAATTATAATTATAATTAAATAAACTAAAACTTTTTTAATTTATCTTTATTTATCCAATTAAACAATTTATAATTATATATCAAGATTGACGTCTAACAACACGTCATAACTATCTAAATATTTAGGAATGTCAAAGTAGTTTTGAACTTTTCGATTTTTCTTATAATTAAATCCTTTCAACATACAATACTCGATTAGACCTAGAGCATGAAATTAATGTCTACTATATTTTGAATCAAATCATATTAATTCTTCTTTATTAGCTATCAATTCAATTAATGACATTTGTAAACTATTTACAGAGCGTCATTCTTCATTAGCTAAGGATTTTCTAAATCAATATTAATCGAAAACAATCAACATTTCCTAATTACTTTAGGGTGATGAATCATATATTGATCACTCAACTACCTCCTTATAGTTTATGCTATATCTAATGACTATCGATTAAACGACCCATGATTAAATAGATCATAAGTAATATCAAAATATAACAACCTCAGACAAGATAATTTTAGTGACCTTAAGTTAAATGATCACTTATACAATCATCACAATGAAAATTTCATAAATATACAAGTAATATTCTAAATGAATTTCTCATGTCGCTCTATTTAGTAAACTTGTTCTCCAACAAGCACTTAGTATGTTTGTTTAAATATTCCATACTTTAACATATGAAATCGACCACTTTTTCATAAGAAAAAACATAACGTGTGCTTGTTTTTTGTATTCTATTAATGTCCAATCTTAATGAACAATGACTAGAAACAATTTAACGATAATACATAAATATAGTATGAATCTTATAATTATAATCTCATTATAATTTCATTTGCAATGTATAATTATCCCATAAGTTTTATCATATATATCTAAATATGTACAAGATAAAGAATATTTTAAATAATTGTAACTAAGCTATAAGCAAAGGGATTGACTATATGACATAAATTAGCGGAAATACGGTTTTAAGTTAAATGTCGATATTTAAGTGAGAAGGAATTAATAATTATTTTTATTGAATAAGAAAATATTTTTTATTCACAAACAGACAATGAACAGAACAATCCGTATTCTTCCCCGTAAGGCACGTCATGGTACGCCTTACAAGACAATTTCAGACTCGAAAAGAGCAATTACTTCGGTATCCGACAAGTCCTGGCATAAGTCAATTACAAACACGAACACAACAATCGGTATGCAACAACAGTAACGTAAATACTCAACAAGTCATAGTACAAGACAATTCCAAACACGAATATAACGATGATGTAAACACTCCAAGTTTTTTATGTACATAAATTAATAAAGGTAAAATATATAATAGAGAAACGAAATGCATGTATAGCTTGGAAGACTTCTAGTATTTGTAGCAGATCAATCCTTCATTTTATTTTCTCATCGTGTTCCTCCAAACATCTGCATTGGTGGTGGAGCCATGATTTCTACTCCATGAGTTTGCGCATTTCCCTCCCAACCTGTGCAGTTTCAATAGTACAAACTTTAATTTTTCCAGTTCTGGTTAATCATTCTTGAATATTGTCCAATAATTTGAACATTTATGTTGAACATGTTCTTAGCATCGATTGCAAATTTCAACTTGACACTACATGAAAGAATTTTTTTTACAAAAATTAAATATTGCACGCAACTTTGGAGAAAAAGGTCGCAGATGAAGTATTAAAGATCGGATACTGCACGTATTTTCAGCCTATGCATATTTATGCATGCAATTGGGCAGAAATGGTGATTGTATAGAGGATTTACCAAGGGGCATATCAAAGCCACGGTTTTTGAGTTCTCTGTACTCTTGACAGAGGGCACAGGTCTCGCAACAACAGTGGACCAGGCAGTCGTTACAAGTATTCTCCTTTAGCATGTACTCTTTCCTCATTTTAGAGCGATATATGCATGAGTAAAGGCAGGCGCAACCGGTGAAAGAGGCGAGCAGGCAATAGATTGATCCACTTGCAGCACAAGCTGCATTGCAAAGTAAAGGCAAGCATGTTACAGTCACCTCCTATCAGGGTTTTTTAGTTTCAGATATTCATGAATATCAAACGTGAGCTGAACTGTATACTAACGTGTTGTTCCCTTGTCGACAATCTCAGCAATCCTTCCAAAAGTGATACACGGGCACCACCAGGTCAGGCAACCTGTAATTATACTAAGAACTTAGTATCTAAACAAATGGAAAAGCATTTTCTTTCGAACATGGAACCACTGACACCTAAAACTTCCTCCTTCATCATATTCGAGTCTTAATGTTTTCTAAGGACTTACAAGTGCGCATATCAGAAAAGCAGTCACAAAGGCCGGTGGACCAAGAAGCCTCCTGTTGATGATGGAATGGAGGTGGGTTCATGACGATCGTTTATTATTGAAATTGACGGAGATTTTCTGTTGATAGCTAGTAAGTCCCAGAAATCTGACCCGTGTGGTTGTGTGAGTTTTAACGGAGATCACTCCTATATATATATACACACATGTCCTTGTACAGTGAGGCGGATAAATCGAGGGGAAACAGTGCATTTTTTGTTTTACGTAGTCAATACGATGCCATCATTATTGATAGTGTCCAACGACGGCTTCGTACGCAACGATCTACGCGGAATGCCTAAACAAAGGACACTGTTTTATAACTCAGAATAATTCAATGTCGTAATTTTTGACTAATTAAACATGCTTATCAGTACTTGCAAGGACACCAATCGTATAACCCTTCATGATTCACAATCTTGTTTCTATTTTGAACATCTCATGGGGTACTCTCTCCTTGGCTGCCCATGAACGTTTTTCTTATGAAGGACCAACAGTGGACTTGATAATGATAGTGCTTGGTCAGGCTTAACTGAGTCCAGCAAATTTTACGTTGTATTCAGGTTTTATTGAACGTCGGCCTACTTTATTGTTTATAACGTTGGATGGGTTTGGATCGAAACAAGTTTAAATTCAGTTGTGATCATAATTACCCCTACTGCTATTATAAACCAGAAATTTAAATGCATGACGCGATTTTACTGCCCAAGCCCAAAAAGCATCATGATCTGTGGGTGAGATGACACTCTCTGCGTTAAGCTAAAAGTTCAAATTGGGGTTTGATCTTTTTTAAATCTTATCAATTTATGAATTTAAACTTGTAACTTAATTGAAGAAAGTTTAAAATTTCACAAATCTACTTAATTTAAGATTTTTTTGAATGAAAATTAAGACATTTTACATGCGTTGTTATAATATATAACGTGGCAACGTTACTACTTTTTTAAATGCCATGTTTAAGAGAGTAAAAGCTTGCTTGATTTTAATCTTAAATTTTGTAAATTTTCTAAAAAAAAAAGAGAAACCTTCAATTCCCTAAAATTAAAAGTTACAGAAAATCCTAAATTCCCACCATCTTCCCTCATTGTCGGCCGATCCACGACCCAATCTTTATGCAAGGATTGTCTTGCCTGGTTCAAATGTCTTCATTGTCACCAGATCCATGCTTCTTCTTTCGTTGAAGGGATTGTCTTACTTGGTTGATGCATCTTGCCACAATTGCTTTAGATACTACCAACACTTCAAGTACTGCTCATGTATGTGGAAGTGTAAATGCAAAAGTCTCATGTGCTTCAGAAAAAATAAATATTTGTACATCTTCAAAGACCACTAACAAAAACCGAACCAAAGGAAAAAGAGGACCTGGTTATGGTGTTGGCAATGTACTGCTCATGTATGAGGATGTTTGGTGTTGGCAATGTAGCTCAAATTCTTAAGCAAAAATTATAAAAAAAAGACTTGTCACATACTCTTTTCTTCAACAAGAAGCAAATAGGAAGTTCAAGAAACGGATGGAAGGGATGTGAATATACACAAATGAAACCACATAGTTGTAGATGCTAAATGTAAGTGTTAAATATTTGCATTTTTATTAAACATTAATTAATTCATGCAACTTAACAATGTTTCCATTTTATCTACAACTTGGAACGAGAAGTCAGATACTATTACAACTTGGGCAGAAATCAATAAAGAGGAAGGAAATTGTTACTGGACATGTGAATCTAGGACAAGAAAGTTAAACTGCATCTTCAAAGGGAAAGGAGAAAATGTAAACTACATTTAAATGTTAGTGAACTAAACAATTTTGTGACATTTATGTACTGCACAACAATAGAATGCAAGGATCTTGTTGGCATTTACATATTATTAAGCATGAATGCAATGAATACAATTTTAATTTGAATTGTATTTCTTTTAGGTTTTTTTTGTTTTTGTTGAAGTTCATGAATGGGTTATTGAAGATGATGGAAGCTTGGTTGGAATTGCCACATTATCTGCAATATTAAAAGTTTTCAGGGAAAGCTTAAAATCCTTAGCCAAGAAGAGATGATAAGCTTTTTGTAGTGAAGTGTTGGTCTCCTTTATTTTCATCGTTTAGTCTTGAATTGAGATCAAATCATCAAGTAGCCATTTTATGTAGTATATCACAAACCAATCTAATACCTCGATTTGATCTTTACAGGTGTTTTTTTCTATTATGTGTGTGTTTTTGTTTATTTTCCTACTTAATTATTAATAGCTAGCAAGGCAAGATCATGTTAGATATCAATTTATTGTAAGGATCTTGTTGGATAGACATTCAGAGGTTGGATATCTATTGATTGTAAGGATCTTGTTGGCATTTACAAGTTAATAAAGCAGTGAATCCAGTGACTGCCAATTTTAGTGTGAATTGCATTTCTTTTAAGTTTTTACCTTTTTGTTGAAGTTTATGAATTGTAGAACATGTACATTGTTAATACCAAGAATTGGAATTATAGGTCTATTAAATGTATTTGTCTCCTCATCAATAATTTGATGACTTATAAAATAACTTAACAATTGTGTTAATCGTTTACTCCAAGCTAAAGTACCTATGACATTTTTTAGGGTAGTCAATTGCTGCCTCTTTCAACTCCTTTTGACTACTAACAAATACTCCATCTCTATTGATTAAAGATCATATTTTGTTACTAATCTTCCTTACAACATGTTGAAACATCAAACATCTTTAGGCTATACATCAAACATGATTAGGCTAGTGCATAAAACATTAAACATGTTTAGGCTAGAACATCAAATTAGGAATACGACAGATATTGAAACATCTAACAATTGCACTTTCCAATATCAGGTTAAGTGAATTACATTTACACACTGTTCTATTACATCAAACCATTTTTAGATAAGGCTTTAAAGGTACAACTATTGCCTATATTGCCTACATTATTTAGGCTAACAAACATAAGCAAAACTATTAAACACAAGCTTAAACAAGTAACAAATTTCTAACACTTTACTGAATGTGTTTCATTACTACTCCTTATGGCAACTAACACGTTCTTCATCTTCAATTTTTCTACAATCCTTTCAGCTTGCAAAACATCTATTGCATTCTCTCTTAACTCTGCCACTTCAACCTTCAATAGATTACTTAGACGGTATAGCATCTTCTCTCTGTTTTTCAGCTCTAAAATAATATGTCTTGCTCTTGGACAAAATCTTTGATCATGCCATTCATAAAATCCACAAATATTTTCACTCTACCATCAAAGAAAAAATAACAATTCATTAATGAAATATATGAACATATTTAGCTAAAAAAAATAAAAATGTACCAAATTACCAAAAAGAGTCGACATTCATAAAACCTTCTTCCTAGATTTTTATCAATCCATGAAGTCTATCTAAGTGCTTTCAAGTTACAGTAATAATATTTAGCCTCAACGTCATAGTCCCATTCAACTAGGTAAGTTGAAGAAATCAACTTGAATGATCACAAATCAAGCTTAGAATGCGTCCCTTTATTACTAAAGATGAAAATTTCAAAAATTTCAACATAACACAAAATTGCAATCAAGAAAACAACAAACTGAATCCTCTAATCAACCTCATTACCTTGAAGAATTACTACTTGAGCTCATTCTCAAGTATTACAACACAATGTTGTAATGTTGATTGTGCACCCATCAATAGCCAAATGATGTCTAAGAATTGAATTTGTTTGCTCATAATAATCTGCATCTCTTCCATGAATGTCATACTTTATCGTAAACCCAACGGATATAGAGATAAACAAAACATGGATAACCACCAACAAAACTAAATCAAGTGACATAAATCATATCCTACATACACTGTCAAGTAGATAGGGAAAAGAAAACTTAATCATATCCTATATACAAATGTATAATAGAATTGCACATGAAAACAATTATATTCTACATGCTATTAAGCCCTATAATAAGCCATTTAAAGAAGATAAAGTAATTTATCAAATGTAAAATTGTTAACGAAACTTTCCATAAAAAGGGAAAAAGGGCAAAGGAATAAAATGAAGATTCAAACACCGTAAATTATATACAAAAATTAGAAGGGAGCATAAGTCATTACGTATTTGGGTCTTCAATCAGAGCACATACATGTTTCAAATCTCCAAAAACCCAACCACCCATTCACCTTCAACGCCAAAAGAGAGAACTTACACTACATAGAAGGCAGAAGCGAGATTAGAGTGAAGGCACATGCGTGAAGTGATGATGTGTGTAGAGATTGGAGTGAATGCACAACTGAGAGAAGAGAAACAGAGTGAAAATACCTGTTGAAAAAAATTGGTTGATTTACGGTTAAAGAGTAGAAATTTAAATGAAATTAAAAATTTTCTTATTTCTACCTGGCCTAAACAGTAACTTATGTGTTCTTAACGTGACATCTAAATACTAACTAACTTGTATGTAAATTTCCATCCAAAATGTCTTAAATTGAGCAGACTCGTGAAACTTTAGACCTTCTTTGAGCAAGCTATAAGTTTAAGCCTTAAACTAATCAAACTAAAAAAGGTTAAGCCCTAAGTCAGAAGTTTAAATGCCTGATGCGATTATACAACCCAAGCCCAAAAAACATCATGATCTAAAAGTGAGATGACACTCTCTATGTTAGGCTTGTCGTTGAAGATATTTTAAAGAAAGTTAAATCTATGTTAAATTGTTAATTTGCTAGTCATGAAGAATGCTACGGGTAGTTTGTAAATACACATTGTATGTAAAATTTTCAACATTGTTACATTATATCTTAATTTTACTTATGTAATTTGTTTGTACCAAATAAATTAATTCTTTTGTCTAGGCTTCAGACCAATTCTCACCGCAAGAAGTAGTAGATGCTTGCAACATTATGGCATGCGATAGTGAGTGGTTTTATAGGTGTTGGACAATTTTGTCCTTTCTTATAAAGTTGGACAACATTTAATTGCATTTTTTTGTTTTTCAATAACTTATCAGTTAAGTTACACAATTTGATCTAGATAAAGATAATAAATTGGCCCAATAAATGACCTAAATCAATGGGTCAAAGTTCTTGTAAAAAATAAATCTCAATCAGTATAGATCAAACTCATATTGGCCTTGTGATGGGGAAGCCCGATATGGATGCTATACGTAAAGATTAAGATTTTTTGTAGTTGCTCATATAATCAATCGTAAGCATAAGGATTCTTTGACCCGTTAAAAGAGCTTACGCTTTGAGAAAATTGTATAAAGACCTTAACCGCATCCTGGAGAGCAATTCCTGTAAAGACGACAGTGGATTCGTGCTCGTTTCAATTTTGGAAAGCTCATTCGAAGTTACGGAGATCGAAATCAGGTATTTCTGCATTTCTTCACTTCTTACCCTTTCACGTTCGATACGGGATATGTAACTAAGATTACACTTGGTATCAGAGCAGTAACATGATCGGGTGGTTAAAAATGAAGATTTTTTGGTTCTCTCTATGAGGTTTTTGGAGATTTAACTTTTATTTCTTGATTTTATTTCTTTTTTATTGCATGAAAGTAGTATACATGTGTATAGCCTTGAGAAACATGGTGAAAACGAGCTTGAGAGCATGAAAAACCAGCCTAAAAATTGCCATTTTCTGAAAGGAATGACGGACACACACGCCTAATGGTGCACAATATCACCCTGAGGGACAATACGTCTGGAGCGTGCGATGCACGCGTCAGACACGGGTAAAGATGTGGGTGGACCTTGTCACTTCACGTGTCGACGCATGCATAGAGAAGCACGTGCGCATATGGCGTGCTGTGCATGTGTCGTTCATTGTTGAGGCGCGTCGCTGGGCCGCGCGTGCACTCTCCACTTATGGATGATGTCAGCACTATAATGCGCTAACGTAATGTTGACGTTAGTCGTAGGAAATTTCTACAATAATTTCAAAAAAACATATAAAAAATTTCTTGTAAGGGTACGCTGGGGTACTTTGGGACAATGTTTGGATCCGAGAAATTCATAAAGTGAGTTGTTCCATTTTTATTGATTTATTATATTAATAATAAATTAAAGTTTAACTCCAGAAAAGGAATGAAGGTATTTTGAATCCAATTTCAAGTGAATTTTCATGCTTTAGGCATTACGTAAGGGAGATACTTCAAGTTTTTATGTCTCAGGTCTTATGCTCAATGTTCAGGATTGCATGATAGTCACTTAAAAAAGGAATTAAGAAAATTTGAAGCCATTTTTGAGTAAATTTTCTTGCAACTAACTTGCCATAAGGGAGATACATGAGGTTCTCATATCTCGGGTGGCGGTTTTGTGTGCGTTGATGCACAATTGTCAAAGATTTTTTTTTACAAAAGTCTCAAATGAAGTTTTCAAATAATGTCTTTAGCACAAGTGTATGACAATGAGACTATGCATTCGAACTTTTACATTTATTGATGTTACATTGTCACATACCATATGCCTATAAAAAATGTGAGGATAATATAAAGTTGTATCTTTTGTGTTTGTAGACTTTTTAAGTGCTGATGAGGATGTAGTCACCACAGTGACCTTTCGAGTCAGTATTTTGAATTGTTCTGCTTATACGTTAGGGGATGTCTCTAGTCTCATGTTTAGTTATTTTGCCTATAAGTGTTGGCCTTACATGAGATTTTAAAATGTGCATAAAGGCATTGGATAGGGGAAAGTCATTACTTAAATAATCTATTCGCCCATAGGTGGTAGTGTCATGAGAGTTGATGGTTTGTACTTTGATCACTTTTATATGGAGGTTTAGTTTCATATATTATGTATTCAGCCCATAGGTGTTTTATAATATGTGTGATCAAATTTTCAATAAAGATACTATTTAATGGCTTTAAGTATCATTTTTGTCTTACATTTGTGCTGATTTAAATATTATCATTTTATAGTCACCTTTTCAGTTAACAAAATTAGTGTCATCATTGAAACTTGATCGGTTTCAATACGAAGAAGTGGATAGAGGATGTATTGGATGTTATGGAGATAGTTGTGGTTGATATGACCATATGGACAGATAGGCATCTCCACACACATCCATGAACTCAAGAGTTGAAAAAGCAGCCGATGAAACTTGATATCAGTCTAACATATTATATCTAATGACCATTAAGAGATCCATACCTAACCATCTATTAAGTGGACTTCCGAACACAGATATAGCGAAGGAGTTCCTTGATAATGTTTCTCAAAGGTACACAGTCTCACCTAATATTGAGACAAGTACCTTGATGAAAGAATTATTCTCCATGAGGTATACGGGAGAAGGGGGAGTAATGGATTTCATATGGAGAATGATTCATCTTCACAGTAGACTGAAGATGCTAAACATTCCTCTTCTTGATGGCTTCATTGTTCACCAGACTTTGAACACACTCCCTCCAAAGTTTAGTAGTTTAGTGATGACCTATTATTCGCAGGATAAGGAATGGGACTTCAATGCTTTAATAGCCTATTGCGTTGCTGAGGAGGAGAAACTTAAGCTTGCTACTCCTATAGCCCTCGAAGCAACTAAAGAGAAGGCAAAGATGAAGCCCACTAATATCAAAGGTAGAAAGACTAAATCTTCTCCACATGCTAACACTGGTCAATTTAGTACTTGTAAAGATCTTAGGGATATAAAGAAGCCAACAATATGGGGTTAAAAAGGAAAGACTGAGACCATCAAGTAACTCCTTGGCTTATCAATTTATGAATCTAATTTGTGATAGTTGTATTAAGTACTTGGTGGCTATATAGTGGAGCATCTGATCAAGGTGCTTCCATGATGCAGGGGTTCATATTCAAGATAAATCCAAATAAAGGGAAGGAGAAACTGGTGGTTCATAGCAATGAAGAAGTAGAAGTAATATCTATAGGGAATGTATGTACTGAACCTTGTAGTAAGATTTATTTGGGATTTATATGACACATTTTATATATGATCTTTTGATCAATTTTGGACAAGGAGGGCTAATGTTTTGTATTTAATGCTTATGTTATATAGTTGTTGTTTAATTCAAAACATATTGGTACAACTTTCTTGTCATATGGTTTGTATAGAATGTGTCTTACCCCGAATTAGATATATGCTTCTTTGTATCTTGCCAAACAAGTTATGAAATGAAAAACCCTAATGAATGAGAAGTCATATATGATGTGACATAAAAGTTTAAGCCAAATTTTCAAAGCTAAGGTTGAGAGAATGATTAAGGAAAGAATTTCTCAATTTTAGATTATGAAGATTTGGGAACATGTGCTGACTGTTGCAGAGATAAGTTGACTAATAAAGATATTGAGGTCAACTTATGCTTTTGACTTGTTGAGTCTGATACATAAAGATATCGGTAGACTTTATACAATTGCATTGTGCAATTTTAAATGTATCATGACATTTGTTGATGATTATTCTTATTATAGTTATGAGTTCTTGCTTAAAGACTGAAGGTTGAGAACCAATTGGGAAAATTCATCAACAAAGCTATATTTGACCCTGGAGGAGAACATCATGACAAACATGGTGTTTCAGGACTTTAAAATGTTTGTTTGCCAAATATTTAGAATCAGTTAGAATAGTGACTTAATTCATTATTCTAAGTAGTTCTGAGCAAAATGGTGTGTTGTCAAAAAGCATGACTGCACCTTAAAGGACTTGAAGAAGTCGATGCAAAATAGGGCTATTCTACCTAATTATCTAGAAGTTTTGAAACTCAACCTTGCACACATTCGTGTATGGGGCTGCCCTACTGAGGTAGTATAATCCTTATCAAGATAAATTGCATGCTTATTGTGCTCATTGCTATTTAGTAAGATATCTCAACTATTTTAAAGCTTTAGCTTTTACTGTAGAGAAGGAGGGACCGGAATAGTAGAATCACAAACAGCTAAGTTTTTGGAATACAATGTCTATGATGAGGGTGGGCCCTTCGGATGATAGCACGGTAGATATTACAGTTATCATGTACCCGCTACTCATACAGTTTGATTTGGTTAAACTAGGTCTTTATACTGTCCCTATATAGGAATAGGAATCCATACCTGTACGCACAGTGGTTCATGGGGTACAAGATTTAATGCAGTTAAGTAAATCTACCAGTGTGACACGACCTGCTATCACATCTGATTTCATAGTCTCTCAAGTGAACATGACTATGCTATTAGACATATTACAGATCCATTTAGTTGTATTGAAGCTATTTCTAGACCCAATGTAGATGTGTGGTGGGTTGCAATGAATGACGAGATGCAATCCATGAAGCATAGCAAGGTTTGAGAGCCAGCTGATTTGTAGCGTAACTGCAAACTCGTCAGTTGTAAATGAAGTTTTAGACCTAAATGATTTCAGGATAGAGTTTAGCGCTATATGGGCTTGCTCAGTTGCCTAATGGTTCACTTAAGGAGAAAAGTTAACTTGATATTACTTTTTCTCCCGTATCCTCGTAGGATACATTTTAAGTGATTAAGGCACTTGTAGCTCATTATG
The DNA here is from genome assembly GCA_029891385.1 of Erythroxylum novogranatense. Classification (NCBI taxonomy): domain Eukaryota; kingdom Viridiplantae; phylum Streptophyta; class Magnoliopsida; order Malpighiales; family Erythroxylaceae; genus Erythroxylum; species Erythroxylum novogranatense. The sequence goes on from CM057226.1 coordinate 21,546,125, forward strand.
ATATAGAGTAACATCTTATGGTTGTCAAATTTGCTTTCCTAAATAAAGGCCTTTATGAAGTGATCTATATGGTATAACCTGAAGGATTTCAAGATCTAAACAGAACTGACATGATTTGCACTTTAAGCAAATTAATATATAGTTTATATCAAATCTCTTAAAAGTGATACCTTACATTTGATAAGGGTTTGCCTCTTTCGACTTCATGGAAAATAAAGTTAAAAAGATGCTTGTATTATAAGGTTAGGGGAAGCAAAGTTTTCTTCCTATTACTGCATGTGAATGATATATTGCTCGCGTCAAATTACTTGACCATATTGTATGAGGTTAAGCAACATTTGGTTAAGAACTTTGACATGAAGGATCTTGGTGTAGCATTTTTTTTCCTAGGTATTCAAATTCATCGACACAAATCTCAACACTCATCAGATCTCTCATAAAGTGCATACATTGAGTGCGTGTTACAAAGGTGTAATATGGTTAAAAGTAAACTTGTCATAGCACCTATCTCTCATAGTGAGAGATAATTTTTGGCATAATATCTAAAGAATAAATTAAAGAGAGAGGTTATGAGGAATGTTTCATATTCTAGTACGATTGATAACCTGATATATGATTGGCTATGCACTAGACTGGACATTGCATTTTTTATCAGACTGTTGGGTCGATATCTGGCTAAACTAGGTGTGGACCATTGGCATGGAGTTAAGCGAGTGTTGAGATACCTAAAGGGTACCAATTATACGTTGACATAGAGGAAAGTCAATAATTTAAACCTCACAGGATATATAGACTCCGATTTTGCTATGTGTCCGGAGGATTGTAAATCTACGTCAAAGTACATTTTTATGTTGGTAGATGGTGCAGTATTGTGGAGGAGTGTCAAGCAAACACTGGTAACTTCCTCAACTATTTATGTGGAGTGTATGCTATGAAGCTGCTTCACAGACAGTTTAGTTCAAAAACTTGACTTCTGAGTTGTCTGTGGTTGATTTAGTGGCTAGACCCATTTGGTTGTACTGTGGTAATCTTCTTGCTATATTGTTTAATAACAACAAAGAGTATCACAGGGTCTTAGCATTTTAAAGTCAATTATTTGGTCATAAAGGTGTTGATACAAAAAGGTGACATTAAGATTTGGATCATTTAAAGACTGAGGAAAAGTTAGTCAATCCTTTGACTAAAGGACTTTGCCCACTTGTGTTTGTGACACAAGTATACAGTACGGGTGTTTTGACGTCCTTAGACACTACTAATTAGGGGATCGTTATGTCCTTAGACACTATTAGTTAGGGGATCGTTATGTTTACTCCATGTACATTTGTACATTGTGATGTATTATGATAGTATGATAGTTCAATAATAGAGATAATCATCGTTTATCCTCAATAATACGTATAAAAGTCTTAAGATTTATGTCAATCTTAAGTATTTAAACGTTATTGGGAATATAAATACAGATTGACTTTGTGCCTATGTCATTTAGACATACATAGTTTTAAACGGATATCCATAAAGTTTGACACGACATAGGAGATATATGTTTTTAATCTCATAAAGGTTCTCTAATGTAATTTAGCATTCAGTCAGAGAACATAAAGGTTTTCTCTACTGCAGTTTAGCATTTGATAAGAGGTAACAAGTTTTCTCTAATGTTGTTTAGCATTCAATGAGAGAAAACAAGTTTTCTTTAATGCAGTTTAGTATACAATTAGAGAAATCGAGACCTATAAATGAAGATGATATAATTTAGATCATAAAAGTATCATCCTAATTTGCCAAACTCTATTTTTTCATTCATGTTAGTGAGGTATTAGGTATACATGATTATATTAGATCTATGTCACACATGACACATGCATTTGATACTTTTTGATATCGAAAATCTTGCAGGACGGAATGACAGACTTTCGTTATCTTTTGTTCAAATGTTTTGTTTTTAAACCTAGTCGACTAATTCAATAACGTGGCTTAATCGAGTTTTTAAACTAGAGTCAAAACTGCAATTAATACTTATCCAATGGGGAGAATGTTGGATAATTTTGTGATCTAAGTCAATGGGTCAAAGTTCATATGAAAAATAACCAGTGTGGTTTGGACCCATATCGGTCTTGTGATGGGAAGGCCGATATAGATACTATATATAAAAGTTAAGGTCTCCTGCAGTTGCTCATATAATTAATTGTAAGCATAAGGATTCTTTGAGCTGTTAAAAAAGCTTACGTTTTGAAAAAATTGTAGAAAGACCTTACCCACGTCCCAAATAGCAATACCCCTGAAGACAGCGGTAGATTCACGCTCGTTTCAGCTTCAAAAAGCTTGTTTGAAGTTACGGAGACCAAAATCAGGTATTTTTAAATTTTTTCGTTTCTTGCCTTTTCACATTCGATCCCAGATATGTAACTAAGGTACCATTACATATTACAATAAGTTCTCCCTCCCTTCCTCATTGCTTCCTCCGGGGACTACCGTCATTGCTTCCTCTAGTCTGTAGCGTGGTTTCCTGCCACTTGAGATGCTTTTCCCTTCCGCTACCGATGCTACCTTCCTTGCCCTGGTGCTTGTAGTTGCTTTTATCGGGGAAAATAGGTTAAAGGAGATGGCACAAAACTCAAGAAAATAGGGTTTCACACACTTATACATATAGGTTGAGCTAGAAACAAAATTAATAAGTGGGTGAACCCTTTTTTCAAACGCAACATCAAAGTAGGACTCTTTGGACAAAGTTTTTATGTTGCTATTGGGATATATAATATTTTCTCAATTTGGGCTTGTAAAACAAATCGATATATATAGAACAACAATATATCCTTAAAAATTTTACTGGGCTTGACAAAGTTTAGAAGTACATGGTTTTATTCTTAATTAATAAGATATATATATATATATATATATATATATATATATATATATACAAATGGATATTAAACATATGAATGAATTTAAGAGTACATAGAAACAAATTTCTAAATCGAATTATAAATTTAAGATTGATTAAATTAATCTTAACTAGAAATGAGTTTTAATTAAATTTATATTATTAAGTTCATGAGTTTGATAATATATTAGAAATAAATTTCTAATTAAATTAAATTAATTTTATTAATTCAAACAATATATATAATTAGAAATAAGTTTCCAATTATTTTGAAATCATTATTGTAATAATAATTAGAAAGAAGTTTCTAATTCTTCACTTAATTTGATTGATTCAATAATAATTAGAAATAGATTTCTAATTAAAATGGAACAAATATAATTTTATATGAATTATGTTTATTTACATATATCGGGTTTGATATTGTTCAATTTATTAGAACATATATTGTATGAATGTTTACTTGACATTTCTTCTTAAGTATGATAATGAGATATTCAGTTGTCATACGAATGATGATTGAGAACATACACGCTCTTTCGATTTTTATATAATTAAAATTAATTACTCGTTAAATATTTATGTATGACATGACATTGACATGCATATATACTATTTCTTTTTCAATTATGGCTACTATATTAAAAATATTGTTGTTAAACTTAACAAGGGTGAGATATTAAATGGTAACAATTATGTAATCTGTAATGTGAAAATTTAATATATACTATAAGAGAAAAAGGCTCTCAAACCATTAAACATAACCATAAATATTCTTGAGGAAGACAATATGACCCAACACAAAAAGGACCTTGCTTATGAAATATAGAGGAAAAAGAACTAATTATACTGTATTATGTTGCTTAGTAGTATGGATAATGGTATCATACTTGAGTTTCATAAATATGCAACTGCTACCTTAGCTATATGTTTTGGCGGCACCTCAGTAAACAAAGTGAGGAAACTCATTATTAAGTTTGACACATATAAAAAAAACAATTGGATTATACAATGCAAAAGTATTTAAGGTATATGTCAAATTATATGTAAATTGCGTGACAGTAGTCATGAATTATCATATGAACAAGAAGTGCAAGTCATGATCTATTTTTTTACTTCAAATTTGCTTTTTACTTCAAATTTGGGAGCATATAAAGATGCACTAACTCACAATGAGAGCATCATGATAATGAAAGATGCTATAAAGCATCTCATACTAGAAGAAGAACATCTTGAAGTCTCCAAAATTTCCTTTAAGGTATATACAATTAGTTCTATCTTACAAAGAGTTGTGAACCAAAAACATAAGTATTATGGTGAGCAAAAAATAAGAATAGGTAAGAGAAATACCCACTACACTTAGGAATCCAAGAAGGAAAAGCAATATGAAAAAAAAACAAATTTCCTTTCATAAAGAAAAGGATGAAAAGAGTTAAGTGCTTTAATTGTGGCAATAAGGATCACTTTGCTTTCAATTGTAGTGAGTCATAAAGGTATAATTGTATTTTACGGACACGATATCTTTGTTTTATTTTTATAACTAGATCACATCCTTAATGAATTGCAGACTTGGGAGTAACAAACCATGTAGCGAAATATGAATATGCATTCATGGAATACTAGAAAATCCCATATGGAACACTATGGATTTATGTAGGAAACAACTCAAGGGTTGCTGTAAAAGGCAACAAAACTTGTCAATATATGCATGGCGGTTGATCCCTAATCTTATATGAAATGTTGTATGCTCTAAAGATTTGACGAAATCTTATCTTTGTGTTAATTTTAATTAGTTTTGGTTTTGATGTAAATTTTCACAAAAGTGATGTGGATTTATATCTTGGACACATGTATTATGGTCATGGATTTATGTTGGATGATTTTATTGTTCTAGATGTTATTTATTCAAAAAATAACATATGTTATTCCTGTTAGACCCCGAAATTTTTTTTTATGACGATATTAAGCATGAACTGTGATAATTATGTGTTTATGTCTTAGTTTGATTACTTTTGGAGTATTAGTGGATAATTGAGGTTTAATCGAGTTTATTGTGGTTCAGTGAGAAATAATAAGGGTAATATGTGTGAGGGTATTTTAGGAAGATTTCTTAAGATGATTGGGTTTAGGCTTGTAAAGAGGGTAAGTTGGTATTTGTGCTTTCTTTAGGTTAAGGAAATAGAAAAGAAGAAAGAAGAAAGAAAGAAGAGGAAGAGGCCGACGGTGGAGAGGAAGAAGAGAAGAGAAGGGAGTTGCGATTTGAGCGATTTCTGACTGATTCAAAGTGTTTTCGGGTACGTTATGCTTTGTTTAACCTTGTTTTGGTTGGATTGAAATCTAGAGAATGCTGAATCTGTGCGAATCGAAGGCTTTAGGGTTTTTGGGTGAAAATGTAGAGATTTCCTTAGGTTGATGTGTTTGTGTTGGATTTGAAGCTTAGAATGGATTAGAACTGTAGTAAAAGTCTGGATATATGCCTTAGATGTGTTGCATTTGAGTTTGGAACGGATTGGAGTTGGAAAATCTGGGATTTTTCGGGTTCGGGAGTGTTTCCCCGATCCGCATGTCGCGACGTGCGAATTTGTGCACACCGTGCAACCGGTGCCGCCTTGTGACGTCTTTGAGGGCGTCGTCGTCATGGCGACGCATGCTCATGGGCGCCTCGCCCAAGGCTTAGCCTTCCATGGCGAACCCCCCCTTGTCCGAAAATAAAATTTTTAGCATTTTTGGGCATATCTTTTGGTGTAGATGCCCTATTGAGGTGATTTCGGATTCATTGTGAACTAGAAATAAAGGACTACAAGTTGTATGAAGAAGGAAGTTGAATTAGTGCATGAGGGTTGGAATGTTAGGAGGAGGTCGAAAATAGACTTATAATGCTTTATTTTGGCTTTCTAAGCTTTGATTATTCTATGTGGATATTGATTGGATGGAAACTTGGTTGTTTTAGGAAACCAAGCTGACCCGATTTCATCACAAGAGGAAGGACACCAGTGAGTCAACTATTCGAGCGATTCTAGGTGGGTAATATATTTATAGTTATTGTGTGATTAGGCAAATTCTTGCCTATGTATGAATATATGTTGTAGATGATGCATGTGTTAAATGTGATGAATTGAATGATTTTGAGTTCATATACTTTGAAAGAATCATGGAAATGGATAGCATGACATATTGATTTTGAGCATGTTATGCCTCGACTTCGGTCACGACATTTTGACTAAAGGAAAGAATACCATATGACAAAATGATTATGAGCATGATTATGTGCTTTTGTTTGGGCGAGAGTGGAACCATTTCGTTCGTCACGTGCACGTAGACAAGAGCCTTCTCCCGGTTGCCCGCTTGTGGCATATGAGATCCGAATGGACTCATTTCATTTAGGGTTAAACTTCGGTTTCTCCCTTTTGTTTCCATGGAACCCTCGAGCCATTGTGAAGTGCATTGCATATGTGAATTGTTCATTTTGTGAAGCATAATTTGTGACATAATTATGAATTGAACTAATTATATTAGTTGCGATCATTGCTTGATTAACCTGTGAGTGCTTGAATTGATGCTTATATAGGTATAATATATATATACATTCATATGCTGGGATTTATGCTAATTGCTGATGACTATAATTATATTAGCCACTGAGTTGTGTAGCTCAACCCATTATCTTTCCCTCCTCAGGTGCAGAGCAGGACGATCTTTGAACTTGCGAGGCATCGGAAACTTCGAGTTAATTAGGAGATTTGTCATAAGTTTGTATTTTGGTTGGCCCTCCGAGCATACTCTCATGGAGCATATTTCATGTATTTTGGATTGAAACTTTATTTTATACTGTGTATTATTTCAAAAACATGTTTAATTTATGAACTTGATGGCTTATGTTATCGTGATGAATTGTTTATGATTAGAATGCATGCGTAAGTGATCGATTGTATGAGAATGTATGTGTATGATCGAACTATGTTTAAATGTTGGGATCGGGTTCGACGTTGTGGGGCGTCCGTTGGAATCGGGGATCCGGGACCTGGGCCCAACATGTTTGGTATCAAAGCCCTAGGTTCAGGTGTCCTCGGCATAGAATGCATAATAGGATTGTGTGATATATGATTACTTGTTGCATTGCTTAAGTGACATGCATATCATGCATACATGTAGATTGCCATATAGCTAATCCTTACTGTTTCCATTTGAAGGAGTACGATGCCACCTCGTAGAAGGACACGAGAAGTTATGCAAGGCTCTGTTGCACCTGACTCTTCGACTAGGAGGAGAGGACCGACGAGTCCGTAGCCCTGTGGAATCTTGAGGCTTCAGTAGGGCTAAGCGGTGAGCCCATGTCGCGATCTCGAGAATCGCCGATTCCGCCAGGCAAATGCTTGATTTGATCAAGGATGTTTGAGGCCTTTACTCAGGCGTTTGTTCAGGCTATGGGTCAGATGTCACAGCCTTCTGCTCCGGCTCCAGTTAAGAGGGGGAAACAGTTCGACAAGCTAAGGAAGTATGGAGAAGTCGACTTCTTTGGGACAGCAGATCCTGAGGAAGCTGAGACGTGGTTGCGGAGGACAGAACGGGTGTTGGATCAGATGGATTGCGAGGAGGATGAGCGGGTGGTGTATGCTGCGAGCTTGCTTCAGGGTGATGCTCTGCATTGGTGGGAGACCGTGCCGGGTAGTCAGATGAGGCCAGTAGGGTTGGCATGGCAGGATTTTGTGGCTGCTTTTAAGAAGAAGTATCTGTCGGTATATGTCCAGTGAGGCGGAGGGAGTTTCGAGTCTCACCCAGAGAGATGACGGTGAGCGAGTATGGCCGGTTCACACAGATTATCGATATGCTTGATTTGATCTTTGAGTGAGGCACCAGATGTCGTCGGTTTAGTCGGGACTACATTTGGCTATCCGGGAGAAAGTGATTGTCTGAAATTTGGTGACTTCCAAAGAATTAGTTGAGGCACCACGAGTGGAGAACATAGAAAATATAAAGAGTCTTGTGAACAAGAAGAAAAGGGCGAGAGCGATCCGGAGAGGAGATAGCACTAGTACTCCTATGCTGAGACAGAGTGCTAGGAGCTTCCCGGTCGATCGAGAGGAGAGGAGCGATGGTGCGAGCCGACCTAGGCCGATGCGGATCTCTACTGTTTCTCACCAAGCTTCTACGGTGGGCAGCAGCAGGAGGGGAGATGGGGATAGGTCATCCGTCCCTAAGTGTGAGCACTGCGGTAATTTTCATGGTGGAGAGTGTTACAGATTGATGGGAGCATGTTTCAACTGTGGACAGAAGGGACACAGGGCCAGAGAGTGTCCTCAACCTCCACGACAAGAGAGAGGCGGATCTGAGCTCCTAGGAGGGCAGAGGCTGTGGGTCGAGGACTTCAACAGAGGTGGCGCCTTACGATCTTGCCAAAAGAGTGGGTCTTCCGGGAGACCGAGAGGCGAGCACCAACCGGGTGTTTCTTTGTGGCGTGGGAGGATGCGATCTTGCTCAGATGTTGTCTTGGTATGGCTCACTTATTCTTGATGATGTGCTTGTGTTGATTGATCCGGTTCTACTCACTCGTTTGTATCGTTGAGTAGACACTGTGTGTGATGGGGTTCTTGAGTCCGTTGGATACTCCGCGATGGTGAGTACTCGATTGGTCACACATTGTGATTAGTCGGTGTTTAGAGGATGTGAGCTTAGTATTGGAGGAGGACTTCTAGTGGTAGATCTGATACCACCGAAGATGCGAGGATTAGATGTGATACTGGGTATGGATACGTTAGAAAAGTACAATGCCCGACTGGATTATGCGAAAGACAGATGAGAGTTTGATTTAGATGGCAGAAGAGTAGTGTTTACTGGGGACAGGAAAGCGTGTCCGCCCAGGATTGTTTCAGCATTGACAGCAGAGAGGATGATGAGTAAGGGTTGTGAGGCATTTTTGGCTTAGGTGGTGGACACCAGGGCAGACAGAGGGAAGTTAGAGGATATCCCAGTAGTTAGGGATTTCTAAAATGTCTTTCCCGAGGAATTGCCAGGACTATCGCCAGCTCGGGAAATTGAGTTTCCCATTGAGCTTTTGTCAGGTAAGAGGCCGATGTCAATTCTGCCTTACCGGATGGCTCCGGCGGAATTGAAAGAGCTTAAGGAGCAGTTGGAGGAGTTATTGGAGAAAGGGTATATTAGGCCGAGTTCTTCACCTTGGGGAGCTCCGGTCCTGTTTGTAAAGAAGAAAGATGGATCTTTGAGGATGTGTGTGGACTACAGGAAGCTGAATCAGGTTACTGTGAAGAACAAGTATCCGCTTCCTCGCATTGATGATCTGTTCGATCAATTGCAAGGAACGAGAGTCTTCTCGATGATAGATTTGAGGTCGGGTTATTATCAGCTGAGGATTAAGAAGTCGGATGTGCCCAAGTCTGCTTTCAGGACTCGGTATGGGCACTTTGAGTTTTTGGTGATGCCTTTCGGATTGATTTAATGCTCCGCACTTTTTATGGATTTGATGAATCGGGTATTTAAGCCATTCTTAGACCAATTTATCATTGTCTTCATTGATGATATATTGGTGTATTCCAAGAGTGATCAGGAGCATGAGGAGCATTTGAGGATTTCTTTAGAGACTTTGAGGAGCAATGAGTTGTATGCCAAATTCGAGAAATGCGAATTTTGGCTGAGGGAGGTGTCATTTCTTAGACACGTGATCTCAGAGCAAGGAGTTTATGTGGATCCAAAGAAGATAGAAGCTGTGGTGAGTTGGGAAGCCCCGAAGAATGTAGCAGAAGTGAGGAGTTTTCTGGGTTTGGCAGGTTATTACAGGAGATTCGTGGAGGGATTCTCTATGATATTCGCTCCGATGATGAAGTTGTTGAGGAAGAACCAGAAGTTTGTTTGGAGTGAGGAGTGTCAGAGGAGTTTCGAGGAGCTCAAGCTCAGATTGACGAGTGCTCCGATCTTGGTTTTGCCTTTGGGAGATAAAGGTTATTCGGTGTATAGCGATGCTTCGAGGAAGGGTCTTGGATGTGTTTTGATGCAGGGAGATCGGGTGATTGCTTATGCTTCGAGGCAGTTGAAGCCTTATGAGTTGAATTATCCGACGCACGATTTGGAGTTAGCGGCATGATCTTTGCCTTGAAGATTTGGAGGCATTATTTGTATGGAGTTGGACTTCGGATCTTCACCGATTATAAGAGTCTCAAGTATTTCTTTGAGTCGAAGAATTGAATCGAGACAATGGAGGTGGTTGGAGCTACTCAAGGACTATGATCTGTTGATTGAGTATCATCGAGCAAGGCTAATGTTGTGGCGGATGCCTTGAAGCGAAGTCGTCGATTGCTCATGTTCGATCGGTTTATCTTCCTTTATTGGAAGAAATGGCCAAGCTTAGGAAAAGTTTGACGGGAAGAGCGGATTGTCTTGGATAATTTGAGTGAGGCCGATTCTCGTGGAAAAGGTTAGGGATTCTGAGCTCGGGATGCGGTTTGAGCGAGCTCGAGATGAGATTCGGAATGGCAAAGTTTCTGAGATAGATGTGCGGGATGATGGGCTTATGACAGTGGGAAATCGGTTATGTATTCCTGATGTGCAGGAGGTTAAGACTGAGATTATGGATGAGGCACACAATGCACCTTATGCCATGCATCCCGGTAGCACTAGGATGTACAGAGATCTGCGAGAGCATTTTTGGTGGAAAGGCATGAAGAGAGATATAACAGAGTTTGTCAGTAAGTGTCTAGTGTGTCGACAGTCAAGGTGAACACCGTGCACCTTCGAGCAGTTGAGGCCGTTGCCTATTCCGGAGTGGAAGTGGCAACGAGTGACGATGGACTTTTTGATGGGATTGCCCAGGACTAGTAGGAAACATGATGTTATTTGGGTGATTGTGGATAGATTGACGAAGTCAGCTCACTTTTTGGCGATCAAGCAGACTGATTCTTTGCATGTGTTGGCAAAGAAGTATATTGATGAGATAGTGAGATTGCATGGGATTTCAGATTCGATCGTGTCTGATAGAGATCCTCGATTTACTTCGAGGTTTTGGGGCAGTTTGTAGGATGCTTTGGGTACTGAGTTGCATTTTAGTACGACCTTTCACCCTCAGACGGACGGTCAATCGGAGAGGACCATTCGGACTCTAGAGGGGATGCTTAGTGCATGTGTGATGGACTTTCGAGGAGCTTGGGATGAGCATTTGCCGTTAGTCGAATTTGCTTATAATAATTCGTACCATTCGAGCATTCAGATGGCTCCGTATGAGGCCTTGTATGGGCGGAGGTGTAGGACTCCGATCTGTTGGGATGAAGAAGGAGAGAGGCAATTGGAGGGACCAGAATTGATTCAGACGACAGTTGAGAAAGTCAATCTGGTTAAGCAACGACTTAAGGCAGCACAGGACAGGATGAAGAGTTATGTTGATGCTCACCGAAAAGAGATAGAGTATGAAGTCGGAGAGAAAGTGTTCCTTAAGACATCTCCTTGGAAAGGAGTATTGAGATTCGACAAGAAAGGGAAGTTGAGTCCGAGGTATGTAGGTCCTTATGAGATCCTTGAGAGGATTGGACCGCTCGCCTACAGATTGGCGTTACCTCCGGAGTTATCGCAGATCCACGATGTCTTCCATGTGTCGATGTTGAGAAGGTATAGATCGGATCCTTCTCACATCATTCAGACTAGTGAGGTTCAGCTGAGGGACGATTTGAGCTATGAGGAGCTTCCAGTGTAGATTTTAGATACTAAGGACAAGGTTCTCAGGAACAAGACGGTTCAGTTAGTCAAGGTCCTGTGGAGGAACCATTCAGTAGAGGAGGCTACTTGGGAGCCATTGGAAGCCATGCGGGAGAAGTATCCGCATCTCCTCGATGATTCAGGTAAATTTCAAGGACGAAATTTTCTTTTAAGAAGGGAAGAAATGTTAGACCCCGAAATTTTTTTTATGAAGATATTAAGCATGAACTGTGATAATTATGTGTTTATGTCTTAGTTTGATTACTTTTGGAGTATTAGTGGATAATTGAGGTTTAATCGAGTTTATTGTGGTTTAGTGAGAAATAATAAAGGTAATATGTGTGAGGGTATTTTAGGAAGATTTCTTAAGATGATTGGGTTTAGGCTTGTAAAGAGGGGTAAGTTGGTATTTGTGCTTTCTTTAGGTTAAGGAAATAGAAAAGAAAAGAAGAAAGAAGAGGAGAGAAGAAAGAAGAGGAAGAGGCCGACGGTGGAGAGGAAGAAGAGAAGAGAAGGGAGTTGCGATTTGAGCGATTTCCGACTGATTCAAAGTGTTTCCGGGTACGTTATTCTTTGTTTAACCTTGTTTTGGTTGGATTGAAAACTAGAGAATGCTGAATCTGTGCGAATCGAAGGTTTTAGGGTTTTTGGGTAAAAATGTAGAGATTTCCTTAGGTTGATGTGTTTGTGTTGGATTTGAAGCTTAGAATGGATTAGAACTGTAGTAAAAGTCTGGATATATGCCTTAGATGTGTTGCATTTGAGTTTGGAACGGATTGGAGTTGGAAAACCTAGGATTTTTCGGGTTCGGGAGCGTTTCCCCGATCCGCATGTCGCGACGTGCTCGAAACCACGCCGTCGCGAATTAATTACTGCCTTGCACGTCTTTGAGGGAGCGTCGTCGGCGCCATATACGCATGCTGTAGCCTATGACGTCTTGTGAGCGCCTCGCCGCGAAGGCTTGGCCTTCGCCGTGGCGAACTCCCCTTGTCCGAAAATGAAATTTTTAGCATTTTTGGGCATATCTTTTGGTGTAGATGCCTTATTGAGGTGATTTCGGATTCATTGTGAACTAGAAATAAAGGACTACAAGTTGTATGAAGAAGGGAAGTTCGGAATTAGTCTGTAAGGGTTCGGAATGTTAGGAGGAGGTCGAAAATAGACTTATAATGCTTTATTTTGGCTTTCTAAGCTTTGATTATTCTATGTGGATATTGATTGGATGAAAACTTGGTTGTTTTAGGAAATCAAGTTGACCCGATTTCATCGCAAGAGGAAGGACACTAGTGAGTCGACTACTCGAGCGATTCTAGGTGGGTAATATATTTATAGTTATTGTGTGATTAGGCAAATTCTTGCCTATGTATGAATATATGTTGTAGATGATGCATGTGTTAAATGTGATGAATTGAATGATTTTGAGTTCATATACTTTGAAAGAATCATGGAAATGGATAGCATGACATATTGATTTTGAGCATGTTATGCCTCGACTTCGGTCACGACATTTTGACTAAAGGAAAGAATACCATATGACAAAATGATTATGAGCATGATTATGTGCTTTTGTTTGGGCGAGAGTGGAACCATTTCGTTCGTCACGTGCACGTAGACAAGAGCCTTCTCCCGGCTGCCCGCTTGTGGCATATGAGATCCGAATGGACTCATTTCGTTCAGGGTTAAACTTCGGTTTCTCCCTTTTGTTTCCATGGAACCCTCGAGCCATTGTGAAGTGCATTGCATATGTGAATTGTTCATTTTGTGAAGCATAATTTGTGACATAATTATGAATTGAACTAATTATATTAGTTGCGATCATTGCTTGATTAACCTGTGAGTGCTTGAATTGATGCTTATATAGGTATAATATATATATACATTCATATGCTAGGATTTGTGCTAGTTGCTGATGGCTATAATTATATTAGCCACTGAGCTGTGTAGCTCAACCCATTATCTTTCCCTCCTCAGGTGCAGAGCAGGACGATCTTTGAACTTGCGAGGCATCGGAAACTTCGAGTTAATTAGGAGATTTGTCATAAGTTTGTATTTTGGTTGGCCCTCCGAGCATACTCTCATGGAGCATATTTCATGTATTTTGGATTGAAACTTTATTTTATACTGTGTATTGTTTCAAAAACATGTTTAATTTATGAATTTGATGGCTTATGTTATCGTGATGAATTGTTTATGATTAGAATGCATGCGAAGGTGATCGATTGTATGAGAATGTATGTGTATGATCGAACTATGTTTAAATGTTGGGATCGGGTTCGACGTTGTGGGGCGTCCGTTGGAATCGGGGATCCGGGGCCCGGGCCCAACAATTCCTTATTTACATTATATAGTAAATTAATGATACAATTTTGTAGCATGCTAAACTATGTCATATTAGTTAAAATTGAATAAGTCAATTAACTAAAGAAGGCCTCTTAGGTGATTTATATCAAGTAGATTAACCGATTTGTGAACATTATCTATATGGTACAATGGCAAGAAAGTCATTTAGAAAAGCAATATAGGCTTTCTATCCATTTGAATTTATTCATTCAAATATTTATAGTTAAATGAATGTAAAGGCATAGTGTGGGGCTACATACCTTATCACTTTTATAGATGACTATACTCAATATTCTATTTAATTTCTCAAAAATTGGAAGTATTAAATTGTTTTATATAGTATATGAATTTGATAGAAAATCAATTATAATTCTTAAGCACGATGAGAATGATTTTTAAGCATTTTTCGTTGGGTACCTAAAATACTCAACTTGTTAAGGTTTTCTGATTTTATCTTTGATTCAAGTAAACCAACAATAAGAGGCTTTTCTCTCATAACAAAACCCCTTAAAGCTAAAAGCTTTGTTGGGCAATTTATACCTTTAACATTCCAAGTTAAAATAGACATTATTGAGGCTTATGTTTGGAGTTTTTGATTATCAATAGCAAGTGAATTAAACCTGGAAGTTTTAAGAGAATTGACAAGGTGGTCTTTAATTCCTTCAACTTTTGTAGGATAAACAAAATTGATATATTGAGAACTACTACATTCAAAACTTATTTCTGTTGTAGCATATATGAGAGGTTCCTTCAAGAGCTCCCTAGTTTGGATTTCTGTTTCAACAACAATTAGGCTTACAATGTTCAAATTTTCCATAGACTCCTAATTCTGTTTATTCCTTTCTGATGGTGTCTTTAAAATCTCTTTATTCTGGATCTTTATTCCAAGATTATTCGGTGATCTGGATTTCCATAGCCTCCATCTTTAGATCCTTTTTCTCTAACCTCATTAATTCTTGATAATTTTCATTGTTGAATATGCTCCCAATTGCTTTCCACATTTTACCTTGGGTCTTAGAAGGGGGAATAAATCACTTGCTCCTATTACTCTGTTTCTATCATGTTACATGAGCATCCATCCATTCAATAAATGAGACATACATAAATTGAATGAATAGATGCTCATGGAATATGATAGGAACATAGTAACAGGAATAGATAATTTGAATTCTTTAAGAGGGGTTTCTAATGATAAGAAATTGTAATACTATCCTCCAAAAGCTTGTTGTCATCTCCGAATCTCATTATGGGAATTTCATTGGGGACGTTCTTTGGATAATTCTATGCTGACACAAATTTAGGCACAACCTATTCTCTTCTTCTTGGCTGTATTCTTATCAATGCAAATCGGTTTTTCAATATAACTTGCTAAAGAACCCATCCGTTGAGTAGTTCAATGTAATTGATGTTGTGAATTGTTAAAAAATTCACAAACAATTGTTATTGTTGTTGCATGCAAACAAGTGTTAACCCCTGAGGATTCCCAGCTACAAGCCCCTTCTTCCAAAACGTCGAGTTAAGGGCAGACAATGAGCTTGCCATCCAGCTTTTGGGTGCTTTGAAGGTAAGACTCGAAGTATGGTGATCACCAACCACCTGCTTCTAGTTTTCTAAGTTAATAAGGGTGTTGCAGGAGTTGATGATGGGGGATCGGGGGAGGGGGGTTTGAGATGGCAAAGGTAAAAATTCACCTCTGTCTTTGGTAAAAGAGGTTAGCATTGTGTAGGAGACATGCCTACAAATAGAAAAGAAACAGCGTTGGCTAACAATATTGATTATATAGATTGCAATTGTTTTATAATCTTTAAGGTATAACGCAAACATCCCGAAAAAATACTAAGTTGTTGTACCAATTCTTTCGATGTATTTGAATCAAAATTATTAACAAACAAAAGAAGTCACCAAACACAAACTCCTCCATACAGCTTGATAGGCTTCATCATTTTTGCTTTCCAATGCATAACATGTCAAATAAAAGCAGCACAAAATGAAACGTACGAACATAACGCAACTATAATAAACATACAAAATCAGTTGTAAATGTCACTTGAATGACTTTATTCATATTATTTGCGCATTACTCCATCAAACGCCTGAGTTGGTGGTGCCGTCATTGCGACTCCTTGATTTTGTTTCTCCAAATTTGCCTGCCATCCTGTACATTTCGTAAAAGGATAACTAAGAGCTTAAGTTTAATTTATTGAACACCAATCTGCTGTCACCAAAAGAAATTAATAGGCAGACATGTCATTATAATCAATTATAAATTGGCATGCATAAAAGAAAATTAATACACCTGAACTTAATTTGGTCTAAAAGATTTTGCCAGCTTAATAGAAAAAAAGTGCTTTATTTAGGACAAGATTCTAATTTCTCATTCACATTAATTTATTATGATATAGTAGTATATATAAAGTTTGAATTGATATATATATATATATAGATACGTATTATGCTTTATTAGCAATCCAATTCCAATCAATAAATTTTTAAAGAAATAAATCTCCCTTCGACACTACGTAAAATTTGTAGTACATAATTTACGTGAATTTTCAACTAAAAAGGCTTCTTAAAAGAAAGCATATGGAATTTCATATTGTTGATGCAATTGGAAGAGAATGAAAATCAGAAAAAGGTTACCTATGGACATGTCAAAGCCGCGGTTTTGGAGCTCCCGATACTCCTGACAGAGGGCACAGGGCTCGCAACAACAGTGAACACAAAAATCGTTACAGGGAGTCTCTTCTAACATGTATTCCTTCCTCATTTTAGACCTGCTAATCCACGAGTACAGGCCAGAACAACCCGTAGCGCATGCAAGTATGGCAAAAACCCCTCCGCTCATCAGAGAAGCTGTAACCGAAAGATCAATTGTTACAACTGGTCAATAGCCATTACACAGTCAAAATTAAAAAAATCTTTCAACTCGTGACTTTTGCCATTGGACTTGTCTTAGCTTTCTGAAACTATTAACACCAATGAAATAGATAAGCCAACGCTAGTTGAAAACTATTGCTGTACTAACTTGTTTTTCCTTTGTCTACGATATCAGCAATCCTACAAAAAGTGATGCATGGGCACCATGCTGTCAGGCAACCTACATCAAGTGTAACAAATAGTAATGTTAGATAACCAGTTCTAGCTAGGATTCAAGACTTAGGGAAGTATTTAAACTTTTGATATAAAAAAAAATCTAACTAGAAAAGTAATTCGATGGCAGAAATTTACAACTAGGCATATCGGAGAAGCAGTCACAGAGGCCTGACGACCAGGGCACCTCTTGTCCATGCTGTAAATGAACTGGGTACTCATTGTTTGCGACTACTGGAACACCATTTACGGGATGCTGCTCGAATGTGGTATGATGCATTGTGATTTGTACTATGAAACTTGACAAGAAGAACTTTAAACGATGATATTGCTATTACTCGATCTCCTTGTAGGGTTTGATTAGCGCTGGCCACGGAACATGATATATATACACACAACGCCGCATAACATGACTCCCCAAGATAGGAAAACTGATGATATCAATATTTAATACAATTGTTGATTAGTAGTCGCCAATATTTTTCAATCATACGTATCCAACTTCAAAGAATCTGTGTGATAATCCTTAAAAGATAGATAAATATTTCGGTAATGAATTAAAATAAACACGAAGAGAAAATTCTCCCCATAAAGTCCACGACTGGTACTTGTCTTGGTACGTCAATATAATATTTACGATGAGAATTGTAAACAACAAACTGAATGCGTTCAGATTAATGTTTTCATTTTAAATGTTCTCTTCCACTTTGTCGTTCGTGGATTTACAATCTAACCACAGAAAAAGGAAATGAAAAAAAGACGTAGATCATTCATAAAGAAAAAGGCTCACAGCCTATATTATCGTAAAGATTCATGTGGAAGTCGCATCCTACGCATGCATAAGTCTCATTTAGAAATGAATTTGATGCTTAATTAGCTAATTACTTTCCATAAAATAATTAAGCAAACAAGGAGAAAAGCATTACAAGATGCAATTGAAATTTGAAGATGAAATTAGATGCCAATTGCACCATTGGGAATGGGGAGTCAAGGTTTCAACTTTCAGCCGCAATTAAAACGAGTTTTGTTTCTTTGATTCGTCACTTTTGTCCGAGTATTCAACCAGCCAGTCAAACAGGTAGACTAATATTTGAAACATGACCTTGGGCTTTTTAATTGTTTTTGAAGTTGAACTAGAGTCGAACTCTTATTGAGCCCAAGTTTTATTAGCAAATTATAAGCTTGATACATCTATAAAAGATTAACAAAAGAATTTATGAATTATTTTGAATCGAATAAAACAATAACACTCCGTAGAAATTTAAGGAGAGATTCAATAATATGCAGCGTTATTCTTAATTAATAAAGAGACTGCTTTCAAAATTATTTTGATTCGAATATATAACAAAATTTTTAAACAAGGTAACCATAAGTTAGTTTATAACAAAGGAAAATAATGTTATATCAAATTTATAACAAAGGACTATAATTTATTTTAGGAGAAAAACTAAAAATTATTAATTTTGTGGCACCAAACAATTGTTTGAAACAAAACTTTTACATGTGGTACTTGACATCCAAGTACATAAATTAAATAATAATTTCGAGGGCATTTTCTTTATCTAGTTGTTATTTTATGTTGAATAATTGTTTGTGAATGGTATTATAATATTTAAAAAATCGCTCATCTAACCAAATTTTAGATTCAGAAATCGTTTTCACATCATTGAAATTCAAGCAAATATGAGCGTAGCCATAATTGACTGGATTCAACAAGCCCAATAGCAGTTATTCAAAAATCACAACATTAAAGTGCAATTTTTAGAAGAGACAGATGTGATGGCAGTCCTAGGTTAATGTATAAATAATATCATTTATGCTTTTTATTGAATAATAGAAAGTATATATGCCAGTATTTATAAATGAAAACCTATTACTAATTTTAGATTGTAAATAAAGTATCAAATAAAAATTCATCATGCTATACCTCCTACTCTTTCATCTTTTACTTTGAATTAGGTAGATTTATATGCATAATAGATTAGATGGCTTAAAAACCTTACCAATCTATATATATTGAGAAGGCCTTAAATGACGACGATATGCGAGAGTGGATATCAACATTTACACCGTACATTAACATAAAGCTAAGTTACGTGGTAAATACGAAGATGATAAACATTATACGCCCATACCCCTTCGAAGAGGCAGGCTTTGGTTAAACATATAGAGGGTGGCACGTTTTAAACAAAATCAAGCTGAACACAAAATATACCGTAATTGTAATTGCTGAACTGAAATCTAAGTCCAGAGTAGGTTACTTAGGACTACCTTCAAGATGTTCAAATACTGAAAATTTTCACCGTAAATAGTCTCGTTTTTCTACCTAACAGCTAGACTACGCCTACCCTTGTCCTGCACAGTTTGTTACATGACTGTGGAAACACCAATTATGGAATCTGTTCGTTTATGCACTACAATTAATCGATTTAGTTGTAGTTTAATAACAACTTATTTAAAGGCATTATTTATGTTGTACATATTTAGATGTATATAATAAAATCTATGAGATAATTATACATTACAAATAAAATTATAATGAAATTATAATTATGAGGTTCATATTGCATTTATGTATTATTCCTAAATGTCCTAATCATTATTATATTAAGATTATACATTAATAAAACGGAAAAAGACTAGTATACGTTTTATTTTGTTTCCTTATGAAGGAAGTAATGGATCTCATAGGCTAAAGTATAGAGATCTTGAATAAGCGTGTTGGTCTTTGCTAAAAAAAAGTTATTTGAGCAATTCGATATGAAATCTATTTAGAATATTACTTATATGTTTATGGAATTCTCATTGTGATGATTGTATAAATAATTCTTTGACTTGAGGTCATCAAAGTTATCTTATATGAGAATTGCTATGTTTTGATACTACTCGTGATCTATTTTATCAAAGATCGTTTAAACAGTAATCATTGAATATAACATGAACTATATGGAGATAGTTGAATGATCAAGATATGATTCATCATCCTAAAGTAATTAAAGATATTATTTCATTGTTCTCGATTAATATTGATTTAGAAAATCCTTGGTCAAGGTAGAATGATATTTTATAAACAGTTTACAAATATTATTAATTGAATCAATAGTTAATGACAGAGAACTAGTATAATTAGGCTCAAAATAAAGTAGACATTAATTCTATGCTCTATGTTTAATTGAAACATTAGTTGATGAAAGGATTGAATTATACGGAAAAATCATGCATGGAAAGGTTAGTTAAAACTACTTTAACATTCCTAAATATTTGGATGGTCATGATGTGTTGTTAGTGGTCAGACACTTGTAAGGTTACGGTGGTTGAGACGGATCAGTTTCGAAAACAGTTCGAAAGATACGACAAGACAAAGATCAAGTTTCGAAATAAGGTACGATTAAATTTTCGCTTTATTGCGATTTATATTAATCATTTTATAGTATTAAATAGATTTTAGTTTTCGGGAAATCAAAAGTCATGAAAATTTTTGTAATTATTCTGTTGTAATTTGGATCAGATCCCAAGCCGATTTTTTAATAGTAATATTAGATCAGTTTTTAATTCTGTAATTTGATTAAATATTTGATTGTTATTGTTCGAATTTTGGAATCAAAAAATCAGATCAGATCTGATTCTTGAATAGTCTGAAAATTTGTTCTGGAAATACCCAAAAAAAAAAAACCTTTTACATTCGATTGGGTATTAAGAAAGGTTTAAGATTAATCCTTCGTGAAAATCTAGAATTGTCCCGGTGAATATACGCAAGAAAAACATGTGTGCACGGTGCGAGGGTCTCCAGGGAGGACTCAGCTTCGTATCCATTTGATTCAATTCTAATGGCTACTGGCGCTTCCAAATTCCTCGCCAACCTTCACTCTCGCGGATTCTTATCATCCACTGTCTTCTCTTCTAATTTGGGTGGGATGCGTGTTTATATGAGCGATCATGATACACCACCTCGGCCAAGGCTGCAAAGAACCACTTCTTCTTCTTACATTGCCGATAAGATTGTCAATGCGCAGATTCAGAGCTATAACCGCAGAGGCATGTTTTTGTCGTGTAAGGTTTGGCTCTTGAATCAGCTTCTTCTTTGACAGTTTCAAGGTAGTTTCCAAGAAACGAAACACTGATGTTGATAGTCAGTAACGGTGTCAACGATCGGAGATGCATGGACAGACCATGACGACGACAGAAACTTGTGCGCTGGAGAAGGCTACGCGATGATGGCTAGATGAGCAGCTAGTGAAACGTGGGGAGCGAATTGAGACGTGAATAGTGGTGTTGGACCGCTTCTTTAATTGTCTCATCATGAACAGTAGATATGGATAAGTGTCTGCGGAGAGGAGAAGAAGAATAGGTTTGGATGGGTGTTTTTGATTTGCGGAAAATTGTTTTCAAAAGGGCAAATTTTATTAGGTATATTTTGATATTTAATTTAATTTAATTTTTTAAGATGTTGAATTATTAAATTAAATTAATTATTAAATCAATTTCAAAATTATCATAATTATTTTTTAATTTGATTAAGATTAATAATTATATTGATTCCTAATTAATTTTAGAAAATTAGTTTCTAAAATTAGAATTAATTAGTTTCAATTAGATTGAAATTAATTAATTAGAAAAGTTGTTTCTAAAATTAGAATTAATTATTTTCAATTAGATTTAAATTAATTAATTAGACTTCTTGAAATTAAGAAAATATTTTCTTAAATGATTAAGAAAATTGTTTCTTAATTAAATTTATTTATTTCAATTTGATTGAAATAAATTAAATTTATGATTTTATTTGTTTAGAGAATTATTATTTAATTATAAATTGTTTCTTTATTTATGAATAATAAGTTTCTTGAATTTTAGATAAAGTATTCTTCATGATTAAATTTTGAAGAGTGTTTTCATTTATTAATTAAGAAAATGTGCCTTCTTTAATATTTTGAAAATAGTTTTCTAACTTATTAAAGAAAGGTTTTTAATTAGTCCATAAATAATTCTTTAAATAAATAATATATAATAACTTTCTTAATTAAATTTAAAAGTGTTTTATTTAATTTTGAAAGTAATTTCCTTTAATTTTAGAAAATAATTTTCTAATTAAAGAAAATGATTTCTAATGAGATTAGAAATAGTTTTCTAATTGGATTAGAATATGTTACTTATATAATTTTGAAAAGAGTTTTCTAAATTATAATAAGTAAGAAGTACAATTTATTAAAATTGTATTCAATTAAATTTTATCAAAGGAGTTAAGAAAATTAGAAATAGTTTCCAATTGGATTTGAAAATTGTTTTAAAATCAAATTAAATCTCTATTTGGAATAGAAATTTAATTTATTTTGAATCAATAATTTTAATCTAATTTAAATTTTTCCAAGGAGTTAGAAAGGTTATTTTAGATTATAAATATCAATAACTAGAATCATATGAAGCTTGATATTTTATGCATGCAATTTGATTATGAGTGCATATGTTGCATACTTTATTTATATGGTTGATATATATATTAGATGCATGATAAATTGTATGTTTTATATATGTGATATTTTATATGCAATTTGTATTTGATGAGACAAGTGAAATTAAATCCCTCGTTAAAATATTAAGTATACATTAAGAATGTGATTGTTGCCTTCTATTGTTATAAGAATAAACCAGAGTTCTGTTTATTGTAAGGCTTGTTGAGTAAACTCAAGGCCCCTTTAACCCAAATATGTTTAATCTTATAATATTGGGTTCTACTTAACTAAATTTGTGTGATTTGGATGAGCAAATTCATGATCACATGAATTTAGAGGCAGGGTTAGGAATGATATATAAGATATATTTTGGTAAGAGTTGCTACCTAACAGATCTAGGAGTCGCATGAGATGTGATTGATAAAGTTGTTATCTACCTAATTTAAGTCTACTTGGTTTGTTGAGTAAATTCAAGGTCAACTATATCTGAATGGGATCTTAGCCCACTAGAGAGATTAAAGTAATCTTTCTGAATAATAGTGAGGGCTATTATTTTGAATAAAATAGTGGGAGTAGCTAAATACATGATTAAAGTTCTAATCTTATTTGGTAGTCATGGCATATAATTGATTACTTGTTTTTTTACATTTATTTTGTTCTTAGTGGAATCTACCTTATTTAATATAGTTGATACTAAGTTAGTGAACTCAAGTTCTTGGACATAGGATATGTTTGAGAAGCATTCTCAAAAGTTAGAAAAGAAAATTGTATACCCATTATGCAAATTTGTTATAATCCTTGTTGAGGATTTGGTGTTAAAGTTTTTGAGATTTTGACATTTTGACAAGATTTATTGACATTTTGAGTTGACTAATGTCTCATAAACTTTGATGATAACATGTAAGATGTATGTCAACACCATGATAATAAGATGCAAGAGGTTGTATAAAGTAGAGCTGAAAGGTATAGTACCTTGTTGAAGTTGTTCCATTTAATTTAGCCTACTAAAATCATAATTGTGGACTAAAATTATATGTTTTGTTTAGATTGATAATAGCTATCATTAGAAGAAAATGATTGCATTATTTTTCTTGCCTTTATGTGATATGATAGAGATCATATGTATTTCTAATTCATGCTTATGAGTATTTGATACTGAATTTTGATTCAACATTATTGTAATGTTCAAAGCATGATAAGAAATAGAATGTTAGGTAAAAATAGTTGATCCAAGATTATACAAAGAGTTTGTTTGTGTTGGATCAAAGGAGATTTATATTTAATATAAATGGCAAGAATTAAAAGTTGGACAACCGAGACAATCCTTTTATGCCATATTGATTAAATCAACACAACGAGAATCATAAAGTTACATACTAGGATATATGTATCCTTTTGATTATGAATCCTATGGAATCTGTGAAACTTGAAAAGTTGAAGAATAACGAAATCAACCTTTGGTGAAAGGATGGTGATGGTATTTAATTGTTAAATTTTATACATATGATGTATTGGATGGAATAACAATTCATAAAAGGATAATATTATATTTTGTTATATTACTAATGACTTTATGTGATATAGTCATATGTATTAAATAAAATGATGATTTAAAATTTTGAAAACTTCAAAATGTTTAAATCTAAGTGGAAATTAAGCATTGAGAATGTCAAAGCACATCGATGAGATCGTTGTAAGTTTTAAATGTTTGATTATCTATAGAGAATGAGATTCTTTAGTGAATTCCTTCACAATTAAATTCGTAAGTGTATGGATTTATGTAAGGAGTAAAATATAATATGAGATATTGCATGATGCAATAGTATTTCTATTATAGCAATGCCTAGTACAATGACTTACCTTCTATAGTTCTAGTTAAATCAATTAGTAAGTTTTCATATTAGATATGAAACACTAAGTCTTTGAAATAGTCAAAGTTAATGATTTAAGGATGTGATGCTTAGCTGAATTATATATTATCCATTTAGTTTAGAACTAAAAAGGTTATGAGATATCCAAAAGGTTGGATATAATCTTACAGACCTATTAAACAAAATTTTTGTTTTATTGTATGCTTATAGGAGAACTGTTCTCAAGATAAGTAGTGGGAGTAAGTAGGAATTTGAAAGGTTCAAATCTCATAACTATACATCTAATTGGAACTAACGCCTTTAATGATACATTTGATGTATAGTTGAAAGGCTACAAAATATTTAAAGATTCACTTTCATGATGAATTCAAAGAATTTGTTTTGGAAATGATTGTGAATTTATCACTTCTATAAGAAGGTTAGTGGGAGTATATTTGTTCTTTTAGTGGGAGTATATGGAGACATATTGCTCACAGAGAACAACAGTTCTAACTTTCAATTGTTGAATATATAATTGTCCAAGGATAACTCTTGTTGGATATGAAAAGGTAATAACTTAATTCTGAGAATTAGATCTATAGAGATAGATTGGACATTGTTAACTTATTCTAAGTCTAAGTACATAGATAATGTACTAAAGATATTTAGTATTTAAAATATCAGATACTTGTGAAGTATTAAAGATATTCATTACTCTATTAATGAATTGATATTTGAGTTCAAGATGATAAGGATATAACTTTAGCAGTAAATCCTAAATCCTAATTATGGTTTGTTTATTAAAAACAATATCATTTAGGATTGGAAAGGTTCCAACGTAGCGATGGTTGTTAATTGAGCCATAATACATTTTTCATTTAATAGAAATGATTAATTGGATCAATAAGTTCTTTAATGAACTTGATATAGTTTCTTTGCATTGTTCAAGAAAGTAATGTACTATAGAACATTAGAGTCATTGGGCATGCATAAGGAGTTAATGTCTCATTAAAGATCCAAGAATGTGTTTAGGTGTTTAGGAAAATGTTCTTAATTATGATGATAATTGTGATAGGAGTTGTAAGACTTAAGCAAGTGCTCATTATAGAAACCATGTAGAATTCTCTCATTAAGCCAGTAGTATAACAATCGTCATATGTTGATATGATATAAGATACTAAAACGATTGACTTAGTGCAAGTGGGAGATTGTTGGTTTATGTTCTACAGCCAATCGATTTGGTTGTAGTTTAGTGACAAATTATTTAAAAGCATTCTTTATCTTGTACATGTTTAGATGTATATGATAAAGTCCATGGGATAATTATACATTGCAAATGAAATTATAATGAGATTCATATTGCATTTATGTATTATTCCTAAATGTTCCTATTCACTGTTCTATTAAGATTGGGCATTAATAGAATGGAAAAAGACTAACACACGTTTTTTTTCCTTATGAAGGAAGTAGTCGATCTCATAGGCTAAAGTATAAAGATACTTAAACAAACGTGTGGGTGCTTGCTAGATAACAAGTTCACTGAACAGACCCGATATGAGAAATCCATTTGGAACATTACTTATATGTCTATGGAATTCTCATTGTGATGATTGTATAAGTGATCCATTGACTTGAGGTCATCAAAGTTATCTTGTATGGGGATTGTTATATTTTGATACTACTCGTGATCTATTTTATCAAAGGTCGTTTAAATGGTAATCATTGGATATAATATGAACTATATGGAGATAGTTGAATGATCAAGATAGGATTCATCACCCTAAAGTAATTAGGGATAATGTTCCATTGTTCTCGATTAATATTGATTCAGGAAATCCTTGGCCAAAGTGGAATGATATTTTACAAACAGTTTACAAATATCATTAATTGAATCAATAGCTAATGGCGGAGAACTAGTATAATTGGGCTCAAAATAGAGTAGACATTAATTCCATGCTCTGTGTCTAATTGGAATATTAGTTAATGAAAGGATTGAATTATATGAAAAAATCATGCACGGAAAGGTTAGTCAAAACCACTTTGATATTCCTAAATATTTGGGTGGTCATGATGCATTGCTAGACGTCAATCTTGATCTGTGATGATAAATTTTTTAATTGGAGAATTAAAGATAAATCAAAAAGAGTTTTAATTTATCTAATTCTAATTATGAATTAGAATTATAATTTATGATCATTGCTAACATATTTGGGAACCTAATGGGTCTCACATATAGAATGGGTTGGAGAGAGCAAAGTTGATTTAATCAAGTTGGACTTGATTATAAAGTTTGAGAAACTTTATGATTAAATATGAGATATTTAATAAATAAGGATCAATATAAGATATTGAATCTTATTTGGGAACGTCGGTATTTAATTAGAATTATTATAAATTCTAATTAAAGTTTAATTGAAATTAAAATTTAATTTCAATTAAATTACTAAAACGTCCAAAGCTTATTATAAATAGGCTTGAGCTCTATGGAGCTAGCACTTCATGCTTAACCCTCTCTGTAAAAGTTACAGAGTTCTTTCAACCTATTTTGTGGATGTCGTTAGAGGTCGGACACTTGTGCGACTATGATGGTTGAGACGAATTAGTTTCGGAAACGATTCGAGGGATACGATAAGACAATGATCAAGCTTCAAAATAAGATACGAATTAAATTTTCACTTCATTGTGATTCATGTTAATCATTTTATAGAATTAAATAGATCTTGGTTTTAGGAAATCAAAATTCATGAAAAAGTTTTGTAATTATTCTGCCGCGGTTTGGATCAGATCTCGACTCGATTTCCCAACAGTATCACCTTGGAGGTAACTTTTGTTGGCACCACTTCAGACCTCTTGCATTTGTAGTGGACGAATTATTTATAGCTTTTCTTCAATCTTGCACCAGGGTGGACTCTTAGTTCACATAAATAATGTTGAACAACTTTAGAAGACTACTCCTTTGCAGTGCAATATGTTGTAAAATGTAAAGACTTCGTTAAAGTTTGAGTTTGGTGAAGAAACAAACTCTTTAACTTCCTCTCTCGATAAGCACCATTGCTATTCATCATCTCCTAAAACTACAAACTTTCTTACTATTCTGTATTGAAAAGGAAAAAATATAAAAATATCGAATTGCATCTGCAGGCCAACAAGCTCATATTGAGTCAAGCGTTTCGAAAAGGCATGTAATTTTACAAGCAGGTCAAAAATGGCTGCTACTTGGTAAATTTCATAGAGGACATATCTATAAGTAGGAATATATGTATATATATATATATATATATATATATATATATATATATATATATATATATATATATATATATATATACATATATATATATATATATATATATATATATATATATATATATATATATATATATATATATATATATATATATATATATATATATATATATATATATATATATATATATATATACATACATACATAATATATATATGTATGTATATATATAACCTATCGACATGTCAAAACCAAGGATTTGTAGCTCCCTATGCTCCTAACAAAGAGCAGAGGGCTCTCAACGGCAATGTGTAATACATAATGGGAGCTTAGTTATGTATCCCGATCAAATGTGAAAGAGTAACAAAAAAAAATACAGAAAATACTTGATTTCGATTCTAAAACTTCAAATGACCTTTTTGATGTCGAAACAAACGCGAATCTACGGTCGTCTTCACAAAAATTGCTCACCGGGACACGATCAAGTCATTTTACAGTTTTCTCAAAACATAAGCTTTCATAATGGGTCAGAGAGTCTTTATGCTTACAAATTATATATATGAGCAACTGCATGAGACCTTAGCCTTTATATATAGTATCCATATTGAGCTTCTCCATCACAGGCTTGATATGGGTCCAATCCATATTGATCGTGATCTATTTGTCACCCGGACTTCAACTCAGTGACTTAAATCAATTATTAGGTTACTTTATTATCTTTATCCGAATCAAATTACGCAACTTAACCGATAAGTTATTGAAAAATCAAAAAATGTAATTAAATGTTATGCAACTTTATGAAAAAATTCAAACATATCGAATATTCTCTCCCTTAGACAATACTTAATTGCGGTGTTGAATTAAGTTGAAAACAATTTTTTTTAAAACTCGGTTAAGCTACACTGTTGTATTAGTTGATTAAGTTTAAAAACAAAATATTTGATCCAAAGATAATGAAAGTCCATCATTTTTTTCTGCAAGGCTTTCGTTACCGAAAAGTGTCAAATGCATGTATCATCTGTGACACAGATCTAATATGATCATGCATATCTAATACCTCACTAACATGAATAGGAAATAGTGTGGCAAACTAAGATGATACCTATATGATCTAAATTATATTATTTTTGTTGGTAGGTCTCGAGTTCTCCAAATTTTATGTTAAATCGCATATGTTAAACTGCATTAAAGAAAGCTTGTATTTTCTCACCGAATGCTAAACAACATTGAAGAAAACTTGTTTTCTCTCATCCAATGCTAAACAACATCAAAGAAAACCTTTATATTCTCTAACTGAATCCTAAATTGCATTAGAGAATCTTTATGGGATTAAAAACTTATATCCCCCTATGTCATATCAAACTTTATGGATATCTGTATAAAATAGTATGAGTCTAAATGACATAGGCTTAAGATCAATCTATATATATGCCTAAACACTAAATGTTAATACTTTCACACATATTATGAGAATGTACAATAAAATATATTATTGAGGATAAACGATGATCATCTTTGTTGATGAATCACCATACTGTCATAATAAATCAAATTTATAAATGTTCAAATGTACATGGAGCAAACATAACGATCCCCTAACTAACAGTGTCTAAAGACTTCAAAACACCCATATTGTATACTTGTCTCACAATCTAATATTTCTTCAGTCCTTTAGTTAAAGATTCGGCTAGCATTTTCTCAATCCTTAAATGCTTCAAACATTAATGTCACCTTTTCGTATAAGCTCTTTCATGGCCAAATATTTGACCTTTAAATACTAAAACCCTGTGATATTCTTTGTTGTTATTAAACAACATAGCAGCAAGATTATCACAGTACAACCGAAAGGTTCTAGCTACTAAATCAACCATAGACAACTCGAAATCTAGTTTCTGAGCTAAACTGTCTGTAAAGCAACCTCGTAGCATGCACTCTACATGCATGGTCGAGGAACTCACCTGTGTCTACTTGACACTCTTCCACGACATTGTACCATTTTCAAATATAAAAAAGTAATCTTAAATGGACTTTTGATCATCCAGACATATAGCTAAAATCTGAATCTAAATTCCTATAAGGTTTAGATTGTTGAATTTTATGTATGTCAACATATAATCCTTAGTTCCTTTTAAGTATCTCAATACTTGTTTGACTGCATTCCAATGATCTATACCTAGGTTAACTAGAAATTAATCAAATAGTCTAACAATAAATGCAATGTCCTGCCTAATACATACCTGAGCATATATCATGCTATCAACCATACTAGAATACGAAACATTTCTCATAACCTCTCTCTTTACTTTATTCTTAAGACACTATGCTAAAGATAATTTCTCACTGTGAGGGATAGGTGCTACCACAGGTTTACTATTTGTCATATTAAACCTTTTTATCACTCTCTCAATGTATGTACTCTATGAGAGGTCTAAAGAGTGTTGAGATCTATCTTAGTAAATCTGCATACCTAAGACAAAAAATGCTTTACTAAGGTCCTTTATATTGAAATTCTTGGACAAAAGTTACTTAACCTCATGTAATATGGTCAAGTTATTCAATGTGAACAATATATCATCCATATGCAATAGTAGTAAGATAATTTTGCTCCCTTTGATCTCATGATACAAGCATCTTTTAACTTTATTTTTCATGAAGTCGAAAAAGGTCAAAACCTTATCCAATATAAGGTATCACTTTTGAGAGATATAATGTAAACCATATATTGATCTGCTTAATGTACAAACCATGTCCGTTACATCTAGATCCTAAAATGCTTCAGGTTGTACTATATATAGACCTCTTCGTAAGGGTCTTTATTTAGGAAAGTGGTTTTAACAGTCTTCTGATGTAACTCTATATCATCATGAGCTACAATTGTCATAATCACTCAAAATGTATCCTTCAAGGACACGAGAGAAATTGTAACATTAAAGTTAACCTTTCTCCTTGAGTGAATCATCAGGTAACTGAGGGAGCCCATAAACCCTTAACTTTATCCTGAAATCCTTTAGGTTTTAAAATTTATTTATAATTGACAGGTTTGTAATTTTGCTGCAAATCAACAAGCTCCCAACCTTACTAGGGTTCATAGATTGCATCTCATCATTCATTGCATCCCACTACAAATCCGCATTAGGTATAGAAACAGCTTCTGTAAAAGTAACTAGATCCGTAACATGTCGAACATCATAGTCTTATTCACCAAATAGACTATGTTACCAAATGGGATAGCAAGTCATCTCACTCTAGTGGATCTACACAACTGCATTAGATCTTGTACCCTCAGGAATCTCTGTGTGTATAAGTATGAGTTATTGTTGCATAATACAAAGACTTAGATCCACCAGATCTAACTATATGAGTATCGGGTATATAATAATTGTAATATCCACCTGCTATCATTCGAAGGGTTAAAGGGCCCACCATCATTATAGACATCATATTCTAAAAACTTAGATGTTTGTGATTTTACTATTTTAGTCCCTCCTCCCCTACAGTAAAATCTATAACTTTAAATTTGTTGAGATATCTATTTAAATAACAACGAGCATAAGAAGCATGCAATTTTTTCTTTATAAGGATTATACTACCTCAGCAGGGTAACCCTACATACGAATGTGTGCAAGGCTGAGTTTCCATATTTTTAGATAATTAGGTAGATTAATCATATTTTGCATCAACTTCTTCAAGTCCTTTATGGTGTGGTTACATCTTTCGACAACACATCATTTTACTCAAGACTATCCGACATAATAAACTAAGTCACTATTCCAACTAATTTCATATATCTGGGAAACAAACCAATTCATGTCCTGAAACACTATGTTTGTCATGATACTTTCCTCTACAGTCAGATCTGGCACTTTGGATAGATTTTCCCATTTGGTTCTTAACCTTCAGTCTTTAAGCAAGAACATATAAAATGTAATGGGAATAATCATCAACAAATGTCATAATACATTTAGAATTGCACAAAGCAATTGTATAAGGCCTTTTGATATTCGTATATATTAGACTCAACAAGTTAGAAGCATAAGTTGACCTCTTTATCCGTATTTCAATCAACTTAACCCTGTAACAGTCAACATAAGTTCCCAGATCATCATAATCTAAAATTGAGAAAATGTTTTCCTTAATTAATCTCTTAACCCTAGCTCTGGAAATGTGGGTTAAACTTTATGCCACAACATATGTGACTTATCATTCATTAGGGTTCTTCTTTTTATGAGTTGTTCAGCAATATACGAAAAAAAATATATCTAATTTGGGGTAAGACGCGTTCTAACAAACCATATGACAAAAAAGTTGTACCATTATGTTTTACATTAAACAACAACTATATAACAGAAGCATTAATAAAAAATGTTATCTTTCTATGTCCAAAATTGATACAACGCTCATATAAAATGTATCGTGTAAAACCAAAATGAACCTTGCAGCAAGGTTCAGTACATATATCCCCTATAAATATTACATTAGCTTCTTCATTACTCTCAACCATTAGTTTCTCCCTCCCCTTATTTGGCTATATCCTGGATATGAACCACTGCATTGTGGAAGCACCGTGATCAAATGCTCCACTATCTAGTCACCAATAACTTAATGCTACTATCGCAAAATTATATTCATAAATTGATAAGCCAAATAGTTACTTAATGGTCATAGACTTTCTTTTTAAGCCTCATACTGTTGGCTTCTTTATGTCTGCAGGACCTCTACTAATACTGGATTTACCAGCACCAACATGAAGTAAATCACTTGTTAATAAAGTAATCATGTATAATATGTAAAATACACAAGAAGGGGTTTGAATTGTATAATCTTTTTAAGGATATTATTCTTTTGAGATTTCTTAAATTTCTTTACAGAATTCAGATGATCACAAAAACAATTTACTAAAGTTGATAAATAATGCAATCATGAGCAATATTATTTACTTTTCTAACAACAAGAAAATTAAAAGATAAGGGTTAGAGAATAGACGCTGTGATTTTATACTGATTCACCCCACATCTTGGGCAACATCTAGTTCTCAGAGTTAGTCTGAGATTTCACTATACTCTTCAAACTTTACAAGTATTCTTTCTACACTTGGAAAGCCTCTTTAGGTCTCTCTCTGAATGTATACTTTATCAGCTATATTAGCCTCTCCAGGCTCTAGCCTTTCTTTCTCTCTCTAAAAAAAGTATTTTTAAGCTTTAAATTACAAATATATTTGCTCACTTCTTTCGCACTTTGAATACAGAATTATTGCTAATGTAAAAGCATTTGTTATTTTAGTATTCGACTAAAACTAGTATTTATAGCCTAAGTCTCTAACTGTCTTCTTGAAAACTGCTTCTTGAATCTTCTAGAAACGGTCATTAGTTGAGTCCTGTAACTAACTCCAACTAACTGTCTGACGTTCTAGAATATCTTCCTTTTGTATCAGTTGGAATAATGTTTTTTCTTTTACTATATTTCATCTATTATTCTGCTTTGTCTATTGTTGCACTTCGTCTGGTTTCGCGCTTCGTCTAGTGTTGCACTTCGTCTGGTGTAACGCTTCGTCTGTTGTTGAGTTTCGTCTGGTGTCATGCTTTGTCTAGCATTAATCGCATACCTTTTGAGTTGACTAAGTGTTACTTACATTTTTCTGCACACTTAACAAATTTATCAAAACAGTTCACACATTTTCAAGATTATTATTATTTGATTGTCATCAAAATTAATAAAAGTGAAGTCCTCTTGACTCAACAATCTCCCCCTTTTGGATGATAAACAAATATTCATAATATTAGAAGATAAAATAATATTTATAGACGAATAGACAAATAGTATTATGATGAATAATAAAGCAAAAACATAAGAAAAGAATTGTATATAAGATATATACAATGCTTTCTATCTTCTCTTCTTGTTCTTCTCTTTGCCTCCTTCTCCCCTATTTTTTATTAGTCAAAAGATTGCTCATCGTAGACGCTTCAGAACTTTAGAAAACATACATTGCATGTCAGTGCAGACCGTCTTGAAGTCTTGTTCAATAGTAACCCATAGTAGTGCTACTTCCTTATAAAGATCACCCTTTATGTCAGCGAGTTTATCAACCTCAGTATAAACTTCCTCAATTTCTTTTGCTAATGCTTCCTGAACTTCCTTCTGACTGTGACTTGCTTCCATCCAATTTATGAAATGCTTTAAGAACTGTGGATTATCAGTAGGATCTTGTTGTATTTCACTAAGTGGATGAAGGTTTTCCACAGTAGATGGTTATGAAGGTAAACGTTTAACTCTATAATTTTGATAGAGGGTAGACTGAAGGTTTGTTTTCCTTCTGGGAGATCAAGATCATCAGGTCTAGGCAATTTCAGAATTGGTTGCCCAAGAAGGTTTAACATATCTTTGACCGAAGATATGAAACCTAAAGGTCTAAAATGTATGACCAAATGCACAAAGGTTTCTAAGTTGAAATTAATACCTTCAACCATGATACTTCTGTACTATCCTTCTTTCACTTTGCTAACTACCTTGAAGTTTTCATCAGTGGTTAAAACTCCAAATTTACTTCCTGATGCTTTTGAAATGTGGTGTGAAATATAGATACCTCTAGGTTGAGCTACATTGCATGTATCATTTATGTTCTTCACAGCTACTTGAATATGCTCTTCTATAAGATCATCTTTATTTCCCTCAGGAAACATCTTCTTTTTTCCCTTTTTCTTTGTTTCTCATAAGGGTTGAGCATCTTGGTTGTATGTCTGGAACAATTTTTACTAATGTTTTGCTCCTAATCGGGTAGATTGTATACCGATTCTTAGAAATCTTCAATGGATATGGTTCTACCTTCTCATCTTATAGAATACCAGATAATCTTTGTTCTTCATGACTTAGAAGATGTATTGTCTGATCACTAATCAGTATCGGTTCGACCAGTACCTTGATTGATTTTTTTCAAAGGTTCTCTGATAATAATTGAGCTTCTGCTTCAAACAGGTACTGATTCTTCTATAATCTTCATTCTCAAATCCTTTTTGTTGATTGGTTAAGAAGGACTGTAAGGGTCCAATTAGTGTTCAACTGTTTTTGCCTTCTATTGAACATCAGATGAAGAAACCTTCTTCTGACTGGGCTACACCTTCTTTTATTCTTCTACCGGTTTACAATAAAGTCGTTGAGGCTTCTTCCTCTCAAATACTAACTTCCTTTTAATTTCTGTCTCTCTAAATGATTTTACTAATTGGCTTTGCAAAATAGAGACAATTGATCTAGTAGGCTATAGTCTTTTCTCTTGCTTTTCAGAATCTCCATTAAGAATAAGAGATTTCCTCTTTTTCTGTTCTTGTTGTCGTAAGTTCAATAGTCTTAGTGACCTTCTTGTGTAACATCCCATCATTGGTGGGAATGGTATTTTGTTAAATTGGGACGGACTAGTAGGTCATATTGCATATGTTGATTTGTTCATTCTTTTGGCCTCTCGATATAGAGAGGAATGAGACATTTTACACATGCACTTATATGAACATGCATTCACGACAATTCCCGGCATTTATTTGTGAATATGATGTGTTTTGTGAATTCTGGGAAAATTGTGTTTGAAAATCTGGAATTGAAATGCTTTAGGAGTGGTTATTAATTGTTAGTGATTCTTAGATTTTTTGGCAATTTGGGAGAAAAAGTCCGGACCGAAGAATTGTATAAGTGACAGATTGATTGACTTAATAGTACTGAATAATTGTCAAATGTCCATGGGAAAATTAGACCCTTGATTTTAGGAATAAAAATGTGAAACCATTGGAATTTGGGACCAATTAGACTAGAAATGAAATTGAAAAGAGAAAGAGCTTAAGATCGTTGAGGAAATGACAAGTGGTATGCTTTTATTGAGGAAGGCATATTTGACTAACCTAAATGCCCTAAGTTTTAGACCTTTCTTTTAAAAGTTGCGGAAATCTCTTTGGCCGAAAATCATTTCCTCCATTTTAGGGCTTGCCTTCTCTTTCCTTTGTCGATTCTTGATTTCTTCTCCCCACCCGACCCTTCATTGATCACTTGCTTGCTTCTTCTTCCTTGCGCAAAGCCAGCCTTAAACCCTTGAGAGGATGATGAGTTGTGAGAGGAGAAGAGATGGCCGTGGGTTTTAGAGAGGAGAAGAGATGGCCATTGGAACGACATTCCACGGATATTCTTTGGGACTTCGGCGTGCTTCGGAAGTTCTGGTGAGTAACCTAGTTGGTTCCTCAATCTTTGATTGTTTAAATTTTTGTACTGATAGTTATGTAGAGAAAAAAAAAGATAGATATGTGAAAATTGTTTATGATTGAAATACCGGACCGAAGGTCCGAGGAAATGAGAATTTGACATTGAGGTGTTAATTGCCTGAGATTGAGAAACTTTTATGCTTCTAATGTGATAGATTGTGACTGTGAATTATTGTGAATAATTGAGAATGAATTGTCTACCTTGATAAATTGATTGTGATTGCAATGTGGTTTCATAAGATTGTGATAAACGAATTCTGTGCTTGATCATTAATAACGGTTGTGACTGGAGCTACCACCGAGAGCTACAAGCTCGACTACTAGAAAGGAGCCTCGTGCTCGAAAGGAAATAGTGCATACCCAGAGGGCTCTCCTATCTCTAAGACGCGTAGGAAGTAGTGCATACCTGAGGGCTTCTCCTACCCCTAAGACGCGTTACCTCTTAATGGCCCGAAAGGGACATTTCAGAGCTATATGCTCAACGCTTAATAAGCCCAAAAAGGGACAGTTCAGAGTGATATGCTCACCGCTTAATGAGCCCGAAAGGAATAGTTCAGAGCTATATGCTTAACGCTTAACGAGCTCAAAAAGGGACAGTTCAGAGCGATATGCTCACCGCTTAATGAGCCCAAAAAGGGACAGTTCAGAGCTATATGCTCAACGTTTAATGTGCCCGAAAAGGGACATTTTAGAGCTACAGGCTCACTGATTAAAGTGCCCAGATTGGGACAGTGCAGGCGCTCAGTTACAACACATAAAAATTTTAAAATGGAAAATAATGGAAAAATGTTATGTATGCATCTGATTATACTGTGAATTGGGAAAATGGTCGAATGCTTATACTTCTGTGAAAACTATTTTCTGAAATCCTGATTTCTGCTATTGTATGAGAATCTGTGAACACTGAAATAAAATGGAAAATGTCTTGTATTCATGTATTTGTGCATTGAATTGATTTCTGGATTGGGAAAGAGGCAACATGCCTTGCATCTATGTGATACTGCTTTGAAATCTTTCTGATTATGCTATTGTGAAAATCTGTAAATTGCTATAGGATATTCTGAATGTGCTATTGTGATAATCTGTACGCTATTCGCGTAATGCATGAATTGGGTGAACCATCGATGATGGTTTCTCATTGAGTTCGCAAACTCACCCAAAATTGCAACTATTTTTCAGGATTTGAAGAGTACCCCGTTAGACGAACGGGAGTATGCCTACTGCATGCAAGTCAAAGTTTGAGGTCGGGATCAGTTCACGTCTGCATTAGTTTCATTCTGTTCTTATGTAAATTTGTATTTCCGCAATTTCTGCAAGATATTGCTTTTTATTTCAATGGGTCCCAATTGGCAATTTTCGTATTTGTAGTGTGATCACTGAAAGCGTTCAGGAACAACATTGGGCCCAATTTGGTTATGGATTTCTGTACAAGAAATGGTTAAATATTGTTGAGTGTCTTTTTATGACTGAAATATTGCTGTAGCATACCATCCTCGTAAGGCACGGGCTTGGATATCACCCTCGATATCGAGTTTGGGTCTTGCGGGAGTGGGATGCTACATTTGTGGTATCAGAGCCCAGAAGTACTATCTTATATGGGCCGTTTTTAAAATATGGGTCAAGTTACATGCATTTAAGTCATGTCATGGCAGACAGTGACAACTGATCCCCAGTCTAGCATATGAGTCACATGCATGAGCATGTAACAATTGTTTAAGCGGTTAGAAATAGTGAGGAAAATGATGACATGTTAGAATGTGATAAATGGAAGTTGTGGATATCTTGGAATAAGAAAAAGTGTTTGGTTCGATCTGACAAATGATGATTTAGTGTATTAGTATTGGTGGTTATTTTATGAAAAACAACATCAGTGTTATACTGGGGTATATCCTTGAATGTGGAATAGATACGAATATATAATTGTGGATTGATAGAGGAAAATAGAGATATGTTAGAAATGGCAAGATTTCATGTGTATAAAGTGGATGAAAATAAAATGTTCTATAATCTAGAGAGGCCACAATTAGGTTTGATTACCGTGATGAGAGCTTATGAATAAGGGTTTATGACTTAGAGTCAGAATAGGTTAGTGGGAAATCAAGAATGATTATACATCTATGATTTTAACTTGATTGTGAACATACATGGGTTTGATGAAATAATGAAAAAAATTGTAATGGGAGACGATGATAATAATAGATGAAAAAGTTGTCAAGGTTCCGTTGATCTGCGTATGTGAACGCACAGCTGATAATGGGAGCACTATGGCAAGTGAAAATATTAAGCATATATGTATTGTCTGTGTAGAGATGATATCGGAAGCAATCGATGAATTAGTGACTAACTGCTAGTCCTAGTTAACGTTTAAAGTCCAATATGAGTTTGAATAAGCAGTGAAAGTGCTTATGATCAATTGTGAATGAATTGAGATTGTGAAAAAAAAGGGGGACATGATCATGGAATAATCCTCACGATCGAGGGCAGGTTCATAAAGGGAAGTGTTGTCAAAAATCAAATGAGATCAAGGTATCCTTAGCGTAAGTGACTGATTGGAGAATTATCCTACATCTGTCTATCGATAAGACGTACTGATTTTGATGGTATATACTTCAATAAATTTTAGTAAAAAGGATGTTTTGATTATATGAATTATGGCATAAATTGATCTTCATGGGATATTATGAATAGCTAAAATTGATTTCCTAAGGCATTGAGAAATGGCTGACAAGAAATGTGATGACTGTTGATGAGTAGAAATTCCGTTAACGGTATCGATGAAAGTAGTAAGAAATCTTCTTTCAAAGAAGAATTTCCCTGAATTGGGTTAAGTCGATCAGATGATTCAATTGAAGAAAGAATTATCAATGAAAGGATAAATCTGAGATAAATCTGAAATGAATTAAAAGTCAATGTGGGAGTCTTAATCCTAGCGGAAACTCTAGCGTAAGAGATAGAGTCTGTTACTGAGAAGGTATGCACTATGTTAATGTAAAGAATCCAACTATGTACTAGAATTTTTGAACATTAAGGAGACATTAGTTGCGAATATGAGGAGAATATTGGTTCACAAATATTTTGTGTAAATATGTTCGTGAAGTACAAAGTGGATTTGTGGAATGTGTTATCAAACCAGGGAGTAAGGATTTCAAATAAATTGAAGTATGTGGAGAAAATAGTGTAAAGGAACATATGTCAGAACATGTTATTATGAAAATGAGAAAATCATAAGAGAATTTTTCCTCATTGGGGAAATCAAATACTTAAAGAGCTAGGAAAATTAACCATGGGTATAAGGAGTTTTGGGTTGTAATTGTCAGAGATAGCATTGCCCCCGACGGTATTATACTACTAAAGAGTAAAGTGTCTCAATTGTGTTTAATTTGGATAGTGACGATGATCATTAATGATATATTTAATGTTTTTGAATAGTGGAGAAAGATATTTTGCATAGATGGGGAAACCTTTTATCTCATGGAAGTTTCATAAAAGTGAATCTTAGCTTGATCAAATAAATTGTGGATGAATTAGTATTCGAACATGGCATTGGAAGACTAAATGACAATAGAGGTTATGATAAAATGCAAAAGTGCAAGGGATATATATATATACGGGATTTGGATTTATTTAGAACTAACTGTATGTTGGATACATCCAGAAGTTGTTAAAGATTTTCTGGTCTTAGCTCTTTGACAAAAATGTTTGAGGAAAAACATGTGAATCGTATGACTGATGAATGTAAAAAGAGATATTTTGAGAAATTTACAACTCGAGTATTGACCGTATCATTTAATTTGGAGATTTTGCAACATTTAACGAAGTGTCCCAGTAAAGGTTATGATGCAAATTGTTGAAATAGTGTAAAGTGATTCTTTGTACATGGGGACTAGTATAACCTCATGGGCTGCATTGTGATTGACTGTAACATCCCGTTACCGATGTGAAGGTCATATCGATAATTTGGATGGGTTAGTGGGGTGCATTCATAATTGAACTGCACGTGCATTTTTGCCTCTGCATAAGTGATAATTGAGTAAATTGCACATGCATACATAGTGACATGCATTCATGATGGTTCCAGCATTTAAATTGTGATTATGAGTTGAATTGTGAATTTTGAGATAGTTGAGTTAGATTTGATTTAAAGTAAAATTAAGGATAATTTGAGTGGAATAGTTGAGTTTGAGTGAGAATTGAATTTGTGGAATTGGAAATTTAGATTTGAGTTTGGGATCGATTGTTTTATATTTTTGAGGAATTATAAGAATTTTTCTGAAATTTTTAGAGTTATGTGTCCGGACCGAGAAAACAACCTAGAAACTGATGATTTAGATTCCGGTTCTGAAAGTGAGTGGTAAATGGCTTGGAAAAATTAGATTTGTGAGTTTAGGAATTATTTTGATGAGCCATTGAAATTAGATACTCAAATTGAAAGAAATTGAGGACTATGAGCTAGAGGTTTAACTCAGCCCAATATATATATATAGTTATAAGGTTTTGAATTTTGGGAGTTAAGCAATTTTTTTCTTCTTCCCCTTTTGCTCTCTGTCGTCGATCTTCCCCTTTCCCCCTTGGAGATTTTCGTTGGTTTCCCTTCTATTGTGGCTAAAGATCTGCTGGATCATTTGAGTTGTTGATGTCTAGCTTGGAGTTGGAGGCTCATCGTTGGTGTTAGAGGATTGAGAATTTCGGAAGATTTTTAAGGTTCCATTCGATTCTTCGA
Source organism: Erythroxylum novogranatense (assembly GCA_029891385.1). Lineage (NCBI taxonomy): Eukaryota > Viridiplantae > Streptophyta > Magnoliopsida > Malpighiales > Erythroxylaceae > Erythroxylum > Erythroxylum novogranatense. Next base: position 21,586,631 of record CM057226.1, read on the forward strand.
TTTGGTAAGTTATTGTTTTAAATGTTATTATTTATTATGGGTTATTGCATTTATGGTGTTTAATGTGTTAGATGTGAGTAGATGAGTGTGTTTAATGCTAGTATAGAGAGAGAACGGTTGAAAATGGCGGAAAAAACGAATCGGAGAAGAAGAAGTTGGGCCGCACGTCGCGACGTCTGAAAAAGGGCCACACCGCGACGAGAAAGGGTGTGCTTTCGCCATGGAGAGCGAATGGATTTAGGCAGCAGTGGCGTCATCGTGGTAGGCGTCAGAGAGAAGAGGTGTTAGCAGCGGTCACGCATGACAGCGTCCCTCTGTCTTGTGGCATGAGAGACGATAAACCACGGCGAGGACAAAATTTTATATGGATGTGTTTTGGTTTTTAGGGTATATCTTTTGGTGTAGACCTCCAGTTGAGGTAATTCTGGATTCGTTATGAACTAGAGAAAGAGATCTATAATTGTGGTAGAGATTGAGAGCTCAAATTTTAATTAAAGAGATCGTAATTATAAAAAAAGAGTCCATTATAGTTTCAAATGCAACCTAAGAGTTATGTTTTGACTAATGGGAGTATAATTAGAGTTTTTAAATGAGGGATTTGAGAAATCGATGGATGCTATTGACTTAGTGAATAGTGAATTTTTGGTTATGAAGCGAGAGATAGCGGATTTGGATAAAGTGCTGGAAAATCATGATCATGCATTATATAATTTCAAATTAAGACATGTGCATTAGTGAATTCAATTGATTGAGCATCTAGTGATGATAATTCGTTTGAATTGTTATAGAGGCACCGTTGGATCGACAGTCCACGGATATCGCTGGGACTTCCAGGTAGTAGCTCGGAAGTTACAGGTGAGTAACCTAGTTGGTTCCTCGATCTTTGTGTACTAATATGTGCTGTGAATGTGTGAATTTGTTGCCAACGTGAGTGATACAAATGTGAATCGATGTACGAATTATGAGTAAGTGTTACGATTGTGACAAGCGAGTGAAGTGATATATATATATGTGCTAGTATTTGTGCAAGTGTTAGTGCATACTAGGCATGATTATAAGTGGTAACTAAGCAGTTATGGTGAAGCATTTAGTGGCGAGCTTTAAGCTCGATTATCGATGAATGGGCTAAGGCGAAAAGGGAATAGTGCATACCGGAGGGCTCTCCTATCCCTAATGTGAGCAGGCGATGGTGCATACCACGAGGCTCTCCTACTTGCGAAAATGTGATCATTGTGAAAGTGCCGAATCGGGATAATGTTAACGCTTCGATCACAACAATTTCATAAAATGAGAATTTGCATACTTTGTGCATCCGATATGTAGTGAAATTGAGAATCGTGAGATATGTGCCAATGGTGAAGTGTCATATACGAGCTATGTTATCGTATAAATCGTAAATTGTATGCAGTGTTACGAAATGCGTTAAAGTGTACTATATGATATATTATGTGTATATGCATGAGTTGGGTGAACCATCGATGATGGTTTCTCATTGAGTTCGCAAACTCACCCAACATTGCAATATATTTTTTAGGACAACGTTAGTAGGATCCTAGCTCCCGTGATAGATTTTCCTGCCGTGCCATTGCGTGATCAAGTGAAGCGATGGCATACAGGTCGGTCAGCTGGGGCGATTTTTGGGATGATCTTAGTATAGACGTTTGTATCAGATTCCCTTTTTGGATTATTGTATTTAGCTTTGTGGGGGTGATAGACTTGTCTATATTTTGGATTGATGCTATGAAATGAAAGTTTATTGTGGTTTTAAATTTTAGTGATTTGTATAATGCGGTTTAATTATATTGATGCCATACGATTGTTTAGTGATTGTTTTCGTTAGTAGCACTTCCTTGCTGTGGATATTCGTCAGAACGTCCCACGGGTGTCCCGGTGCGTACCCTACGGTAAGGGGCACTACATTGACGATTTGAAATTGATTGTACTGGGTATTGCTTTGAAAGTTTGGAGACACTATTCGTACAGAAACATTTTCTTTTGGATATATCTATGACTATGCAAATCGATAATGGTCAAGATATTTCGAGAATTTGAAAGAATTGAAAAGGATTATGCGATTAATTTAATGTATTGAATAGAAAATTCAATGTCAGAAGATCACAATCTGGGCGATAAAGTATTAAACCTAGTGTAATACTGAGTGCAAACTGTCGAGCTCTCTAGGGGAAAAAAGAAAGTATTATTAGCTATTGGATTTCCAAATCAGGTGTGTATAAAAAGGATTGGCAAAGCCCAAATTGAGGATTTAGAATATGCAGACCTTATCGAGGAATTGAAAATGAATTCAACTTTTGAAAAAAATGATATTTATGACTGGATTAAGAAGTATGTGTAATACCCATTAAAGAGACTGTTAGAGATAATACAAGGAGTGATCGAAGCTTTATGTTCTAGTAAGAGTACATTGAAAGAGTAATTGAAGGTTTAGAATGTAAAATCGAATGATTATGTGTGGGTTTAACCAACAGACTTGACTGCTGGAGATAAATGTAAAACTGATATTTTTGGAGTTCATTGGGACATGAGATTGATGTATGGTTCAGAATGATTGCGGGCATAACAATCATTATGTTGGTGACACCACTCGAATAGTGTATAAGGGGTCTTACAGCCAAAAAGGAGTCATTCACCCCTACATTAAAGTGAACAGGGCCTAAATATAGCTGAAGGCTAGGATTGATTTGAGGTAATGTTGATAAGTAAAATGAATCTGAAATAGGGGTTAAGTAATCCAAATTAATGACAATAAGTCGAGTTGATTAATATTGAGGTTATGGAATCTTGCGAGATTAGTGTTTTAACATTAAAAAGATGAAACCTAATAAGCGATAAATGAAATACTTCGAAGTGTATCACCTCGGCCAAGATGCACTTAGATGGAGATAAAGGTGTAATTAAGGGAAACTAAATTCATTATAAAGTGACCTCTATGTGACTGTGGTGTGAATAGAACTATGGATTGGTAAGTTAGTCTAAAACCTAAAAGATGATTCAGATTCTCAAAGTGTTACATGCACAGGTTTAGGAAATATTGTTATGATCCGATATATGCGTTATTGATACTGAAAGGGAAGAATTGCGAGTAATCATGAGGGAACAGTTACGACAGAGTAGAATTTGAGGAAGGTAAAGGGGTGATTGATTGTATTGGTTTCAGTTAATTGGAAGAAGTTAGTCATGTAGTGAATTAAGTGGGAAACAGAAAATAAATGAACGAAACATTTCCCCTACCTTCCTGATCAATCATATAAGAAATTTCGGGGATGAAATTTTTGTTGGGAGGGGAGAATTGTAACATCCCATCACCGGTGAGAATGGTATTTTGGTAAATTGGGAAGGACTAGTAGGTCATATTGCATATTTTGATTTGTTCATTCTTTTGGCCTCTCGATATAGAGAGGAATGAGACATTTTACACATGCACTTATATGTACATGCATTCACGACAATTCCCGGCATTTATTTGTGAATATGATGTGTTTGTGAATTCTGGGAAAATTGTGTTTGAAAATCTGAAATTGGAATGCTTTAGGAGTGGTTATTAATTGTTAGTGATTCTTAGAAATTTTCTGGCAATTTGGGAGAAAAGTCGGACGAAGAATTGTATAAGTGACGGACTGATTGACTTAATAGTACTGAATAATTGTCAAATGGCCATGGGAAAATTAGACCCTTGATTTTAGGAATAAAAATGTGAAACCATTGGAATTTGGGGACAATTAGACTAGAAATGAAATTGAAAAGAGAAAGAACTTAAGATCGTTGAGGAAATGACAAGTGGTGTGTTTCTATTGAGGAAGGCATATTTGACTAACCTAAATGCCCTAAGTTTTAGACCTTTCTTTTAAAAGTTGCGGAAATCTCTTTGGTTGAAAATCATTTCCTCCATTTTAGGGCTTGCCTTCTCTTTCCTTTGTCGATTCTTGATTTCTTCTCCCTACCCGACCCTTCATTGATCACTTGCTTGCTTCTTCTTCCTTGCGCAAAGCCAGCCTTAAACCCTTGAGAGGATGATGAGTTGTGAGAGGAGAAGAGATGGCCGTGGGTTTTAGAGAGGGGTGAAGAGTTGGAGAAGATTTTCGGGAGTTTAATGAGTTGGAAGATTGATTTGGTAAGTAAATGGTTTTTATGTTGTTTATTTGTTAGTTAAATGCATTGATGGGTTTAATTGTTAAAGATTCGGGTTGTTGAGTTTGAGTATGGTTGATTTGTAGAGAGAGATAGGTGAAGAATGGTCGGAAAGGCGATCTGGAACCCACACGTCGCGACGTGTGTGATGGCCTCGACGACGAGCGGCTATATCCTCGTTGCGACGAGCGTGTTGGACGTCATGACGAGTGGCTAAATCCTCGTCGCGACGAGTGTGTTCAAACGCCGCGGTGAGCGACCTCGTTCGTCGAGACGTGTGTCCTTTGGCCGCGGCGAGGCTGATTTTATGAATTGATGTGATTTAGTTTTTGGGTCATAACTAATGATGTAGACCTCCAATTGAAGTGATTTTTGATTCGTTGTAAACTAGAGAAAAAGGTCTACAATTCAGGTGAAGTAAGAAAGTTTGAATTCAGATTTTTAAGATCTCAAATCTTGAAAGAAATTGAGTATAGATTTCTAATTCGGCCTAATAATTGTTTCATGATATTTGGAGCATAATTTTGTGACTGCTGACTTCCATTCAATGCTATTGGAGTCTACAATGGGTGAATTTGACCAAATGAATAGTAATTTTGGCTTTGAGGTCTTTCTTGAGAAGTTAAGGGTATTGCCTAAATGTTATAGTGTATATAGAATGACAAATTGGTTTCGAGAAAAAGAAAGTGAAATTTGGGAAGTAGCGTCGGGAAGGTCATGAACATGCATAGTACATCTTTTAATTGTGACATGTGCATCATTGTATTATTCTGATTGTGCATTTAGTAATGGGAAATTATTTGACTGTTATAGAGGCACCGTTGGAACGACATTCCACAGATATTGCTAGGACTTCCAGGCAGTAGCTCGGAAGTTACAGGTGAGTAACCTGTAGGAAAATCCCGGTGTGTGCATCACATGCACACGGTGCGGAAAACAAAATTTTTTGTTCGGGACCTTCCCGAAAGCCAGGATCCATGTGTCTATATAACAATGTCAAACCATAACGACCAAGGAGACCGTCTTTAACGATATCCATGCAGAGATCGGAGAACCTAACCGGGGCAAACCCTTTGACCCGGGAATAGCTAGAATAAAGTGAAGACTGCTAGATCTTACCTTATTCTTGGAGAGCTATGGGAAAAGAAGCTTGAAGAGGAAGAAGATGCTTGGAGAAGATGATGGAGAGCTTAAGGAGAAGAACTCTTTCTTCTTTTAAACCTTAGGTTTTAAACTAGTTTTTCAAAACCCTTTTTTATTCACTCACGATCATCATCTCTTCCTTTCATTTCTCCATAAGCCATGTGTCTTTAACATAATTAAAGACATATTAAATGCTAAGGTGGTGGTGTTTCCACACCTTTATATATATATATATATATATATATATATATATATATATATATATATATATATTAAAATGATAAGGCTTCTCCTCTTCTCCCACGTAAGTCATATATATATATATATATATATATTAATTAATTAATTAATTAATATATATATATATATATATATATATATATATATATATAAATCTTGAAGTGGTCCAGATCACGGTGGGGTTGGTCTACGGGTCCCGTATAGAAAAACACGAAGACTGTCTCGGCAATATCGATGTCGCGATCTCATCGGGACATATCCCAATCTCATCGGGATCCATTTAGTCTATTGCTCTCCATATATTGGATCTTTGTCCAAAACTATTTCACAATTCTCGAATCACTCTTATCGTGTGACCCATTAGGTTCCGATTATGTTGGCCACTTAGATTAACACTTAATCTGAGCAAGTCATGGCGGTATCTAGCAACACATCATGACCCCAATTGACCGGAAAGTAATCGGTTTGACGAATGAACCTATGTTCATCATGAACCATATCATGAACCTTTCCATAGACAATTCTTGTACAATTCGTCCTTTCACCATGCTATACCCCACTTGGTTATGAGTATGGGCAAAGTGTCAACTCTTACTAGGTGACTACGTCAAATCTAGTCAAGTGATATCGTTCTTGTCACGAGACTCATTACTTTATATGTCATGAAGACACTCTTCATGACATATGAACTCGACGAGATTTTCAAGTAATGACCACGACAAGAGGCCATGGGTATCATCTTACGCTATCACGTAGTGATGAATCCTTTATTGGCTACTCAATTACCTTGAATACCTCAAGCTGTGCCTCCAATCACCACCTATGAGCGACACATGTGTAAAGGCAACAAGGAATGGAGTCAAAGCACGAATCGGTATCAAGATATCCTTGAGTACCTCAAGTCTAAGGATACTTGCACCATTGCTATGATGAGATTATCACCGACATTAGAATAGGACATCCATGTGATGATCTCATAGCGGTCATCCAATGTACTTACTACCTCTAGTAAGCATTCACATCTCAACCCTAAATATCTCATATTTACGCTTTTTGAGATCCTTTGCTTGATAAATCAAGGAGCTTGAGATGTACTAGTCTCTCGGATTAATGATGTCGATTTGGTAATCCTATGACTAGGGATAATTTGAATCTTGACATAATTGCACATGATATGAATCTCGGTAGTATGATCACATCACAATTTCCTTCATGCTATGTCATGTACCATGGACTTCATTAATTTGCTTATAGATCAATATCAATATGAACATCAAATTAATGAAATATGTCTTTCTTTATTTATTCATAAAGTATGTACACAACTTTGAGGCACTACTCTAACAAAATTTCCCACTTGACCTAAAGCCAATCGCCTTGATATCTAATACCATAGGCGAGTATATGAGAATCAAAGCTCTTCTGTGATAATGGCTTTGTTAATGGATCAACAATATTTTGCTCTGTGAGAATTCTCTCTATCTGGACATCACCTCGTCCAATGATCTCCCTAATCAGATGATATCTGATGAGTATGTGTTTGGATTGTTGATGAGACCTTAGTTCCTTTGCCTGTGCAATAGCCCCATTGTTGTCACAATACAACTGTATGGGCCCATCACAGCTAGGAACCACACCAAGTTCATTAATAAACTTTTTGATCCAAACTGCTTCCTTTGCTGCGTCTGAAGCGGCAATGTACTCTGCCTCGGTTGTTGAATCAACAGTTGTCTCTTGTTTGGAACTCTTCCAACTGACCTCCCCGTCATTCAGTGTGAATATATAACCTGATTGGGATTTAGAATCATCCTTATCAGATTGAAAACTAGCATCTGTATGCCCGCTCACTTGGAGATTTCCATCTCCATATACGAAGAAAACATCCTTAGTCCTTCGCAAGTACTTGAGGATATTCTTGACAGCCACCCAGTGAGCCTCACCAAGATCCGATTGGTATCTGCTCGTAACACTTAGAGCATATGATACATCAGGTCTCGTACATAGCATAGCCTACATGATAGATCCTACTGCAGATGCATACGGGATCATATTCATGCGCATCCTCTCATCTTGTGTCTTAGGACACATAGATTTCGAGAATGTTATCCCATGAGTCACGGGAAGGTACCCTCTCTTGGATTGCTCCATGTTAAACCTCTTTAGCATCTTGTCTATGTACGTTGATTGTGAAAGACCAAGCAATCTTTTTGATCTATCTCTATAAATCTTTATCCCAAGGATATAAGTTGCTTCACCAAGGTCTTTCATGGCAAATTGTTTGGACAACCAAATCTTCACAGATTGTAGCATAGAGACATAGTTTCCTAGTAATAATATGTCATCTATATATAGCACAAGGAATACGATTGCAGTCCCACTAACCTTCTTATACACAGTGTGTTCATCAGGATTTTGTGAGAAATCAAACTTTTTGATTACCTCATCAAAGCGGATATTCAACTCTGGATGCTTGTTTCAATCCATAGATGGATTTCTGAAGCTTGCATACCTTTTCGCCATCATAGGAGATGAAGCCCTCAGGTTGTGTCATATAAACATCCTCAGCTAGATTTCCATTTAGGAAAGCTGTCTCTACATCCATTTGCATATCTCATAATCATAATGAGTGGCAATGGCTAGGAGTATTCTAATGGATTTAAGCATTGCTACTGGGATGAAGGTGTCGTCATAGTCAATTCCTTGTCTTTGACGAAAACCTTTAGCCACAAGCCTTGCTTTATAGGTAATCACATTACCATCCATGTAGGTTTTCTTTTGAAAACCCATTTACACCTATGGGTTTTATTCCTTGAGTGCCTCAACCAAAGTCCATACTTGGTTTTCATACATGGAATCCATTTCACCTTCATGGCATGAAGCCATTTCTCAGACTCTGAACTCTTCAGTACCTCTTCATAGGTGGTAGGCTCATTATCTTCTATGAGCAATATGTCATTCTGTTCACTCACGAAATCCATATCTCGCGAGAAGGCGTATCCTCGTGACCTCTGAACCGTGTGTTGTAGAAGGTTGAACTGTTACTTCATCTGTATGAGTCACAATTTGAGTTCGAGCGATTGATCTGCGTCTGTTGAGCATCTTGAACTTCTTGAAGTTTAATTTAGCTCCTTTGTCTTCTTGTAAAAGAAACTCTTTCTTTAAAAGACAACATGCTTTGAAACAAACACCTTTTGTTCCTCGGCAAGGTAGAATTGATATCCATTATTTCTTTAGGATATCCTACAAACAAACACTTATCGGACTTTGCATCAAGTTTATTTGATTGTATTAAGCTTCACATAAGCAGGACAACCCCAAACTTTCAAATGAGTAAGATAGGGTCTTTTGTTAGTCCACATCTCATATGGAGTAACATCAACTGTCTTTGATGGAACTCTGTTTAGCAAGTAAACAGCTGTCTCGAGTGCATACCCCCAAAAGGATTTTGGTAACTTTGCAAAGCCCATCATAGATCGTACCATGTCTAACAAGGTTCGATTTCTCCTTTTTGCCACACCATTATGCTGTGGTGTGTAAGGTGGAGTCCATTGAGATAAAATCCCATTATCTATAAGATAATCTAAAAATTGTTGGTCTAAGTATTCCCCACCACGATCGGATCGTAATGTTTTGATACTTTTCCCAAGTTGGTTTTCTACTTCATTTCTGAATTGTTTGAACTTTTTAAATGCTTCAGATTTGTATCTCATCAGATACAGGTACCCATATCGAGGATAATCATCGATAAAGGTAATGAAGTAAAGACAACCACTTCTAGCATGGATGGACATCGGACGACATACATCTGAATGTATTAGGTCTAATACTCCAGTCGCTCGTTCACCCTTTCCCTTAAAGGGTAACGTAGACATCTTGCCTAATAAACAAGATTCACATGTGTCATATGATTCATAATCAAATGACCCTAAGCTACCACTCTTATGGAGCTTAGTTATGCGTCTCTCATTTATATGGACAAGGCGACAATGCCATAAGTAGGTTGATTTTAAATTATCTCGTTTATGTCTTTTCGTGTCATTGACATTCATAATTGGATGTGACATATCTAATATGTAAATTTCATTGCATAATGTACCAAGTACCATAAAGCATTCCATTCAAACTAATAGAACAACCATTGTTACTAAAAGTCAAATGGAAACCACTCTATTTAAACAAAAATGACAATATGTTCTTTGTTAAAACAGTACATAATAACATTCATCCAGTTTAATTACAAGCCTACACTAATTGATCGGGAGTGAATTGATCAAAAATAAGTGCAACCTACTCTCGAGCTAATAATTGAAGTGTATGTATAGAATGATTAATGCAATAAATCAACCAAATAATAACATGACCAACTTAATCGGACATAACTAAGCGATTAAATCAATTAATGCAATCATCCAAGCGATATACATGAACTCCATGTATTTAAGAACGACATTCAACAATAATCAATCCATAACATAAATCAAAGTTTAACATCCGATTAAACTATAATCGGATTCAATCCATCATACGATGCATTCTCGAACTCGGAGTTGATACAAAATATAACGAAATCTAAAACTAAGATCGATTACCTGTTAAGCTCACGGAACTCAGACCCTTACTCCATCTTGAGAGATGGAGACTTAGCCACACATCACGGCGAAGAGTCCATCAACTCTGGACACCCGACGCTGCTTTCATGACTCGAGCGGTGAAGGATGAAGGAATGGTCACAAGCGAAATGAAGGCGGAAGAGAAGGTGGTGAATGTGGGCGATGTGCATTGCCTCGAATCAAAACGCAAAAACCAGAGAAAACAAAACCTATTAGGCGAACCGAGAAAACGAGAGAAGAAGAAGTTAACCTCGGGAGAGCGGTAGCTTTGTTTTTGCCCTAAATGGCAAGATTTTATAGGGAGTTATGCGGGCTGGGTGGGATCGATGAGATTAATTTCCATTTATAGGCGGGTTACCCGACATTCGGCTGACGAGTAGTAGTTAGTTCGCCGCAATAAGTCGAGATGGTCACTCGTCATGGCGAATACATTAAATACCATTAATTTCTTTGCGACGAATGGAGGTCTTGATTGACTGCGGCGAATCTCGCAACATGTTTACTTCTTAAATGTTGACTCCTTTGGTCCTACAAATACAACCTATTTGCGTATCTATTGTCCCAATAAAATTATGCAGAATTAATGACAAATGACAACAAAATACGACAATGTGCAATTTATCAAAACTCGATATGCGGGACCAAAATAAGCATAAAATCATAGATCAGAGTCAACAGATGCATAATTACTAGAGAAAACGGCTAATTTATAGTATAAAGTTGGTCCAATCAAATTCCCCACACTTAAACCTTTGTACTCTGAACAAAGCTTATAAGAGTCAAAAGGTACAAGAGTAAAAGAAAATTCTGCCCATGCTCAAACAACAACCAAAATTGACTCGATCCACTTTATCGAATTGAACGCAGCAAATTGAAAGAGTGCTAATAAAACAAACATTGAAAGAATTTAAGCACAAGAGATTGAACAACGGAGAATCACTTAGGATATGGTGTTTACGCCGACTCACTTGTATAGTAGGGATATTTTTCTCTCAATCTACTTAATACATCTCCTACCATAAGCTTGTATCAATTTTATTTCTCCACTACAAGGACTATCAATTTGAAGATCAAGAGGTCTTTAAGGGTTGTAATGGCGGGAGGCTAAATGAATGGATGAAGTGAAAGAAAGAAAAATATGAACATGCGCACTAAATGAGGAATTGATGTCAACAACCAAACTAAAACTAAACACCTAAATAAATTGAATACACACTTTTTTTTCACATTTTGGCTATCTCATTTTGAGATGCTAATCCCTTTTGGGATACAACACATTATTATTCCATTTGGAATAAACAAGACTAACATTTTTTCATTTTCATTTTCAACAACTTTTGATTGATTTTTTTAAAATAGAACAAACCGACTATTGACATCATCTGAAAATAATGCATGCAAATGCTCATGTGAAAGAAGGCTCAAAGGGCTATGAGGGAGCGGTGTTTAGGGGTTGGTGTTTTGGGAAAGGGCTGAAAGAAAGAACGCCTCTATCATATCCACAAAATCTAGTCCATCAAGCTTTGGTAAAACTGACACAAGTTCTAGAGAAGCATGAACTAAGCGGATGCACACTCAAAGATATAAAAGAAGAATTTGGCTCGAATATCCTTCCAACAAGGTTTTGTCTCAATGATCAATCTCAAACTTAAAACTTAAAATGCTACCTTGTTAGCATGCTCCCATTACTTTGTTTTGAAAACTTCAAAGTTAAAATTTTGCCAAAACCAATTATCGTTAGAAGAATGGAGAGCATTTTCACAAAACTCAAGTATCGGTTTGAAACTTATAAGGGCTTTGCATGCAAGGCACAAAAGAACGAAAGTCAGAAAATGTTTGATTGAGTCCAAATTTATCGATAAAAGCAACGGGCCACAAAATTATGCACAAGTTTTAATAGGTGTACAATGCAAAATATAAAGGGCGGCTCCCCACACTTAAACATGGCATTGTCCACAATGACAAAAGTAGCGAGGCACCGAGGAAACGAAACAAAAATAGACAAAAGCAGAAATGTGGATATAACATTAAGCTCAAAACGACAAGTTCGCAACATGAAGGATTCAAAGAGCTAGCCTAGAACAAAAGATATCGAATAAAAGAAAATACAGCAAAAACAAAATAACCGGAAGACAGAAAGAACATGCTAAACTAAGCAGGAGGATCATCCTCAACAGGCGGTTCGGGAGGCAAGAACACGAGGAGCACGAAAAAGAAGATGAGGCGGAACTATAGTAAAAGAGTTAGGAGCAGCCGTGGGGAGGCAGAACGGGTGGCCCGAAGACAGTGGTAATCATGTTCATTATGGAGCGGAAGGTCTGGGTCAGCCTCCATTTGAGTCTCGAGGCGACGGATGTCCGCGAAGCATGGTCACCTCGGGAGAAGCTGAGGCAACTGCAGTGGAGGAGACTCACGAGACGGAACCGCGGAGGGAGCAAGAGGAGGAGGTTTCTCGCTCGCTAGCATTGTGAGTTAGAGACATAATTCTGCAATTACAAGTAATAGAAACAAAACTTAACCGCAAAATCATACGAATCACCCTCCTCGTCGCGACTCACGCTCGGAAGTCACCACGAATCGAGGTCGCATCCATTCGTCATGACGGCGAGGTGTTCGCTGCGACGAATGGGCTTCCTCGTTAGTCGCGACGAATTATGAAGTTCGCCGTGATCAACAGCAATTCTATAACCACAAGCGAGCAATACCGCTGGTACCCTAACTAAACATTAAACAACGAAAATGAAAGCGAACAAAGAAAAGAGGCTTACTAGAGTCGATAGTGGAGGGAGACTTTGAAGGAGACGACTACGGAGGGAATGAGAACAGAGGTGGCGAAGAAACGAGAGAATGAGGAGAAAAGAAAGAGGAGAAGGAGAATAAATAGGGTGAGAGGCAAACAAAGGCGCGAAAGGAAGAAGACGGAAAGGGTCCTTGGACAAAAGAGATGTCCAGCAGTTCGGAGGGTTCGCCATGACGAGACGATCATAAGGCCAGCGAATAAAACGCAAAACCCTACATTAGCCGCGGCGAACAGCAAAGTTCGCTGCGGCGAATCACCCAAAACATCTCACGTATCAACCATTCACTTCAATCTAATCATGCTTTAGTAAACTAGAAAGATCATAGAGCTAACAAAGGGAAATCAAATTATTTGCAACAGAACAGAAAATCCTACCTAACTACATTTAAGCCTATTGATTGGGTCTTTCCCCCACACTTAAACAATGAATCACAACGATAAAAATTTGCAACAAAAGCAGAGACATATAACAGATAAACAAGTGAGGGAAAGAAGTAACCTGATAATTACGGCGGTTGAGGAGTCCCATGATAGAGCTTGAGCAGATGTCCATTGACCTGAAATCGTGCGCCAGTTTGTTCCTGCAAAAGTTCTATCATACCAAAATTATGTACTTTAACTACCACATAAGGCCCTTCCCAACGATGATTGAATTTGTCGGGTTTGAATGTGAAACGGGCTTTGTACAAGAGCACTTTGTCGCCTTCCTTAAAAGTCTTTCGGAGAAGAATCTTGTCATGTATCAGTTTGGCCTTTTCCTTGTAGAGCCGAGAGTGCTCATATGCTTCAATCGCAGACTCCTCTAATTCTTGCAATGGAGTTTCCTTTCCATTCCCGATAGGTCAAGATCCATGTTGCATTGTTTTATTGCCCAATAGGCCTTATGCTCAGCTCCACGTGTAAATGATGAGCCTTTCCATAAATCAACCGGTATGGGGACATTCCTATCGGGATTTATAAGCGTCTGACACGCCCACATGCTTCCTCTAAACGCAGACTCAATTCTTTTTAGAGGGCTTGACTATCCTTTCCAAATGTGTTTAACCTCTACTTTTGAAACTTACCTTGACCATTGGTTTGTGGGTGGTAGGCGGTAGAGACCTTATAGGTAACTCAAATTTGGAAAACAAGTTCGTAATAATCCGGTTGCAAAAATGGGTCCCACGATCACTCACCACCGCCTTGGGAATTCCAAATAGACAAAAGATATTGGATTTGAGGAATTTAGTATTTTCAAGGCGTCATCTTGTCTAGTGGATGCAAATTTCGATCCATTTGAAACATAGTCCACTCTAAGAGAATATACGAACCCGAATGATGGGGAGCGGTCCCGTGAAGTCGATACCCCAAACATCAAAGATTTCGAGAACATCATTGGTTGTTCTGGCATCTCACGACGCCTTCCTAACCCTCCAAGCGTTGACACTTGTCGCACGCTTGGCAAAATGAAAGAGTCCCAAAAATTGTAGGCCGAAGAATCCACGAATCCAAACTTTTCTAGCTGTTCTTCTAGCACTAAAATGTCCCCACGAGACCATGGAGTGGCAAGCCGATAGTATGTCATTGAATTCCTCATCGGTGACACATCGACGAATCACTTGGTCACTTTGCATATCTTCCAAAGTAAGGCTCGTCCCAAATGTAATGCCGAGCTTCACTCTTCAATTTACGAGCACCTTACAGTCATCTGACGGGGTTAAATTTATTATTAAGTAATTGACAATATGCGCATACCAAGGCTCCTTGAGAACTACGACACACAGGACCGAATCCGGAAAAGAATCACAAGTCAGATCGAAAGAGTCCACTCCTTTAGTATCTTGTGGTGATACCGTCAGATGGTCACTACTTGGTTTCTTTGCCAAGCTCGATCTTTAATCTCAATATCAAACTCTTGAAGGAGCAAAGTCCAACGGATCAATCTGGTTTCGATTGTGGCCGTCGAGAGGTACTTAATGATGCGTGATCGGTGAAAATGATGACATGGGAATTGAGCAAATCTTGTCGAATTTTTCTAATGCAAAGATTATTGCAAAGAGCTCTTTCTCAGTTGTGGTGTAGTTGGCTTGAGCTGGATCTAAAGTTCTGGACGCGTATGCAATAACTCGAGCTAACTTCTCTTCATGTTGTCCTAACATGGCTCCCACAAGATAATTGGAAGCATCACACGAAAGTTCAAAAGGCAAATGCCAAGCAGGGGCAACTGAATAGGAGGAAATGAGTTTGGCTTTAAGTGTATCAAAAGCCTTTTGGCATGAAGCATCAAACTCAAATTTCTCATCCTTTTCAAGAGTTTTGAAAGAGGAAGGCGATTTTGCTAAAATCCTTAATAAATCGCTGTAAAATCCTGCATGACCTAGGAATGACACGATATCACTGACGCAGTAGGATAAAGCGGGAAGATATGACTTCGATTTTAGCTTTGTCGACTTCAATTCCTTTCTTTGAAATCAAATGTCCAAGCCTGATACCTCATTTACCATAAAATGGCATTTTTCAAGTTAAGGATCAAGTTTTTCTCGATGCATCTCTTAAGAACTTTAGTCGGGTTAAAGAGACAGAATCGAATGAATTGTCAGTGAACCGTGAAGTCATCCATGAAGACTTCCATACTTTCTTCAAAAATCGCGAAAGACCATCACACAATTTGGAAGGTGCAAGGGGCATTACATAAACCAAAGGCATCTGCGATCTGTAAAGGTGCCGAAGGGACAAGTAAATGTGGTCTTATCTTGGTCCTCGGGTGCAATGGGTACTGGAAGTATCGAGAAACCATCTAAGAAACAAGATGCTTGCGATTTCCGGCTAGCCTTTCTAGCATCGATCGATGAATGGCAAGGAGAATGGTCCTTCGAGTGGGCGTCGTTTAATTTGCGATAGTCAATACAAACTTCGCCATGAATTTTGCACTCTAGTAGTAGGGATGAGTTCATCCCTCTCATTTTCACCACAAGTGATCCCGCTCTTTTGGGAACCACATGAATGGGGTTGACCCATTCCTTTGTCGGAGATGGGATAAATAATCCGGCCTTAACAACTTTGTGATTTCCTTTTTACTACATCCGAGTTAAGCGGGTTCAATCTTATTTGGGTTGCCTTACCGTCTTGGAACCCTCGTTCAACAATATCCTATGAGTGCAAAGGTCGGGCTAATCCGGTATGTCTGCTAATGACCACCCTATTAACGCTTATGCTCGTCAACACTTTCAAAAGTTGCTTTTCTTATTTCGGATAATGAATTTGCAATTATGACTGGTAATTTATTATTGGGCTCCAGAAAAGCGTATTTCAATGAGTGAGGTAAGGGCTTTAGTTCTAACTCTGGAGGTTGTAAAATGGAAGGGACCAACTTAGGAAGCTCAAGGGAGAAAAGGTTTCTGCATTTTTCTGGACAATTGAAAGAATCAATCGAAGAATTCTCTTGGATGCCGAGCGAACACAATTCAAGATTAGGCGACTTATCGTGCGAGATCCTCATCGAGTCCGAATGAGTAGAAAGAGCGCTAAGCATGTTGACTCGAAGGTGAGTAATCCTCGTATGGGTGTTTCATGGCTTCGTACATCTGAAGCTTATTGATCGATCACTACCTCCGTGGTAATCTTCCTTTCCATCATATTGATATTTGTACCACCGTCCAAGGAAGAATTGACCAAGAATCAAAAGTGTCTGCACAACTTCGGAGGTCATGTCCAACACGTAAAATCGACGAAACACTAAACTTTTCACTTGGACCAAGATGTCTCGATGATTCCCCTTTGGATGTCGGAATGATCTATCGATAATGTAAGACTACTGATAGGCTTTATGCTCTAACGCCGAGGCTTAATAAGCGATTTCACATTACGTTAATGTGGCTCCCAAATCCAATAGAGCTCTTCCAATGGTCACCTTTCCTATAAAACAAGGAATGGTGAGCGATCCGAATCTGACACTTCACGAGGATTTGGGGCTTAAATAAAGCCGACACATTTGAGCTTACTTGGACACGTTAGTTGGGCGAAATTTCCTCTTGTTTGTGCACAAGTCCTTGGTACTTAAGCGTAAGTTTCGCACTTTCTTAATCAAATCTAGCGATGGCACGTTGACTTCAACCTTCCCAAACAGGTCAATGATTTCTTTTCGTGTTTGAGCTCATTGACTCTCTTGCTCATCGACACGAGTTCGGAAGGAGGTCCTTTAAGTTGGTGGTTCATTTACGCTCGATTTATCCTTATCAATTTTCTTCCTAAAATGCTCGATGATTGCTCTTTGTCCTCAATTGTTGATTGCTTCTTGTTCCTCAACAATTCTTCTTGCGATCACTTTACGATCGCGCGACTTCTTCTCTCTCACTTGGCGCTTCTTGACCTCAATTTCCTCGGTGCATTCTTCTTCTTGAGAATGTCGAAATGCACTTTCTTTCCACTCCTCAACTCAATTGCATTTAAACTCTCGGGTTTATTACCGTGTTGGAGGAATGGATCCTTTGCTCGAGCTTGGTTGTCACTCAAATTATTAGACAATTGGGTGACATAGGCGTTCATGTTCTCGACTTGGTCTCCATTGCTCCATGCGTTTCTCCAAAGTCTAAAGCGGGCAGCATTCTTAGCGAGAGTCTGTTGGATGAGGTTCGCGATGGCGTTGAATTGATTTCTCAGGGAAGTTCGTTCCTCTTTCATCAACGTCATCATACCATGCGAAGCTGATTGGTGTCCTCTTTTGGTGGTACGTGGTTGCAAATCAGCAACTCTTGATCGGAAGCTGGTTTCTAGATGGTCGGCTCCACTCCCTTGTTGAAAAGCGGTTGGGTGCTCTTCCTTCATTATTCCTCCAACTGAAGTTAGGATGAGATCTCCATCCTTCGTTATATGTGTTGAGATCTGGGTCCCACTTTAGAATTTTATGTCGCTTGGGTAGACCGCAGACACTTCTTCATACCTTCCGGACGAGCGGCTGAAATGTGCATCACCGATCCACAAGATTTGCAACTAGGTGCGACCGGTTCGATGGAAGGTGACGGGCGATGCACATTCAATTCTTAAGCTCCGCGTGATTGAGGATAAGCTGGAAGTTATCCGATGTTCCAAGAATCTACTTTCGATTCGAGGCTCTCCATTCTCTTAGTTTGGTAGTCATGGCTCCTACTTCATTCACATTCTGGAATCGCGGACCTTATCTTTGTTGATGATTGAGGGCCATCCTCTTTATCGAGGCCCAAGCTTACGTGCGGTGAGGTCAATCAACGAACCTCTGACGAACATCCAACATTCCTTTTCTTGATTCTTTACCCCATCATAAAAATATTGAACCAATTGTTCATCGAGGATTTGATGATGGGGAGACGCAAGATAATGATCTTGGAATCTGTTCCAAAAATCATCTGAGGACTCGTCATAATCTTGTTTGGCGTAATATATCTCCTTTCTCATCGACGACGTCTGAGAAGCTGGAAAATACTTTTCCGTAAAAGCTTTTCATAAGTTGGCCCAACTGTGATAGGCATTCGCGACATGCCTTGGGAGGCTCATATACCACTCCGGGCCTTTCCTTCTAACGACAAGTGGAATACCTTCCACAAAGACTGGTCCAGATGTGCTCCCACGAGCTTCATACTTTGACAGATCATTGTGAGGGCACGAAGATGCATATAGGGTCCTCTCCCGCCAAACCATGAAATTTGGGAAGGAGTTAATCAATAAACCTTTAACTTCAAAATTTACGTCGAAGTTATGGCGGCGAGATGAAAGGATCGTAGTTTACGTCCCGAGGTTGCAGCTTCTCGGATGGTTCTACGTTTGATGTTAGCATTGTTGTCATCTACGCTGCTCTCGGTCACCGCTTAAGACCATGATCTCCATTTCGGGTGGTTGGCGGGATATTCTTGGTGTTTAGCCATCTCAGATTCTAGTCGATCTAGTGTCTAAGTCTTTCTTGCTCTCTTGTTTTTCCTAAGTTGTACAGGTGTCGCTCAATTTCGGGTTGAAAATGAACTAGCCTAAGTCTACAGGGCATGCACAAGAGAAGTTCACCTAAGATAGCTCACTAAACGACAACGGATAGCAAGGCTTAAATTCACTCGGAGTTCATTGCGGCGTGTAGTAATTACTTGCAATGACTGAATAAATTGTAACTTTCATTGCGGCGATTAATGAACTTCATTGTGACGAATGATGAACTCACACCCAAGAAGCCTGAGACTAGCAAAGCAAACAAAATTAACTTAAAATTAAGAACAATAAACAAAAACAATCAGAATAAACACTTAAACAAAGCAGAATGAAATCACAAACAGGATTAACACTAAGAACTCTTAAGCAAAACAGAAATTAAATAAAATTATGCAATGCAAACAAAATGCAAACACAAAAATTAAATTTAAAACAAACACTGGCTAACCTAGAGAATCAATTAATTTGATTCCCCGGCAACGGCGCCAAATTTGATCGGCGGCTTATCGTTCAATTTAAGAATTGATCCTTGGAAACCGGACAAATAAAATTTATACCAAGGATTGCAATCACAGGATGCAACCTCGCCCACTCTCGAGAACCAATGCACTAATTGATCCTAGACTAGCCTAATGTTTGAATTATGCATGCAATGAAAGCAATAAAGGGGTTTTGATTGATTAATCTAAAATTAAACTAAACTAAAGCAAAGGTAAATATTTTGGGATTTTGAAAAGATAAGGCAATTTAAATTAAATGAGACTGAAAACTATTAATTAAAAACTCTCTTGAAAATGTAACTCGAGTCATCATCGCTCAAAAATAATATCGGGTTTGAAATCCACTAAGTTTGAAAGCTAAACCTTAATAACTCGTTAAGTCCAAAATTAATTAATCAACTCGATTAATTAAAATTTATTAAAAACATTAGTGTATGTATAGAATGATTAATGCAATAAATCAACCAAATAATAACACAACCAACTTAATCGGACATAACTAGGCAGATTAAATCAATTAATGCAATCATCCAACCGATATACATGAACTCCATGTATTTAAGAACAACATTCAACAATAATCAATCCATAACATAAATCAAAGTTTAACATCCGATTAAACTATAATCGGATTCAATCCATCATACAAATGCATTCTCCAACTCGAGTTGATACAAAATATAACGAAATCTAAAACTAAGATCGATTATCCTGTTAAGCTCATTTAACTCAAACCCTTACTCCATCTTGAGATCGGAGACTTAGCCACACATCACGGCGGAAGAGTCCATCATTCTTTGGACACCCGATGTTGCTCATGACTCGAACGGTGAAGGATGAAGGAATGGTCGGCCGAAATGAAGGCGGAAGAGAAGGTGGTGAATGTGGACGATGTCTGTTGCCTCCGAATCAAAACTGCAAAAACCAGAGAAAACAAAACCTATTAGACGAACTGAGAAAACATAGAAGAAGAAGTTAACCTCGGGAGAGCGGCCGCCTTGTTTTTGCCCTAAATGGCAAGATTTTATAGGGAGTTGTGCGGGCCGGGTCGGATTAGTGGATTAATTTTCATTTATAGGCCGGGTTACCCGACATTCGCCGCAATGAGTAGGCATGAGTTCATTGTAGCGAAGTCGAGATGGTCACTTTCGTCATGGCGAATACATTAAATACCATTAATTTGTCATGCGACGAATGGAGGGTCTTGATTATTGCGGCGAATCTCGCAGCATGTTTACTTCTTAAATGTTGACTCCTTTGGTCCTACAAATACAACCTATTTGCGTATCAATTGTCCCAATAAAATTATGCGAATTAATGACAAATGACAACAAAATCTTGACAATGTGCAATTTATCAAAACTCAATGTGCGGGACCAAAATAAGCATAAAAATCATAGATCAGGAGTCAACAGATGCATAATTACTAGAGAAAACGGGCCTAATTTATAGTATAAAGTTGGTCCAATCACTAATGCAGCAACTCTTGCTCCATTTCCTACACGTAGGTCTAGTTCTCCCTTCATGAGCTGTCTATTGTCCCTGAGGCCCTGCATATCATTGCATATGTGTAAGCCACAACTGGTATCTAATACCCATATGTTATGGTCATAAACAGTATTAACCTCAATGACAAACATATCTGAAGGAGCCGAGGCATCTAATGCCTTCTTACTTCAAGGACTCCAGATAGACTTTACAGTTTCGCCTCCAGTGGCCAGTCTTGCCATAATGGAAGCAAATTCCTTTTGGCGCAGTTTCTTTGGTTTTCGTTTTGGTTGCACTTCCTTTCGGTTTCTTAGACCTTTTCTTCTTCAGTTTCTTTTTCTTTGAACCTGAAGAAGTAGAGTCCACCACGAGCACTGGCTTGCTATCCTTCTTGATAACATCAACAGCAAGTGGATCAGGAAGTGGAACATCTAGGACATAGCCCAGTTCCTCAGATCTGAGAACAATTCTCAGATTTCTCAGCCAATTGAGAAAATTAGGTCCAGTTAATTTATTAGAGTCCATAAGTGAGCACAAATTCACACTAGAAGTCATCTTCAATAAACCTAAAGAGAAAGAGAGAAAGAATGTTAGAATAGAATTACATGCATGATCATAAGGACTTGCATGACATGCATATGGCTCCCACTAGTTTCAAAGAATCCATAACCCTCATTACGAATCCAAGAAACATTATGACAAAATGTCCTAGTGGGTCGATATCCGATATTACTTAAAATGACCTTGGGTTTACCCAACAAGCCACCTTAGGTCAATCGGTAGGTATCGGTCATACCAATTGCATCATAGATATCCGACATTACTAAAATGACCTTGGGTTTACCCAACAAGCCACCTTAGATCAATCGGTAGGTATCGGTCATACTAGTTACATCACAGGTGCAATTATCGAATAGTGCTATAAACTCGTGATGTATGCAAACACATTGGGTTATCAACTCTTGATGCGCGTACATCTAATATACACTACCCAATTTCGCCTCTGTCTATGTTGACCTTGAGTTTACTCAACAAATCAACGCTTTTAGTAAAAACCGACCCATTAATCCGAAAATCTTATTTCCATGGTTCGAACATATCCGTATAGAGTGAGCTTGGGTTTACCCAACAACCCGAACTCTATAAGAACTCTGGTTCTCCCCATATTAATGGAAGGCGTTAGTTTTCATATTATGTGTGAGGGATTTCAGATTCTGGTCTCATCCAAGTTGTAGGATTATAGTCCCCATGACTATATGGAATGATTTAGGGCATTTCATCAATCACATTGAATCTATACCTATAATCATCCATCATCCCACCTAAGCATGTTGTAAGTCGACTTATGCATGTGTAAGTCGACTTATGCTACTGTGTACATGCAAGTCGACTTATACCATTGTGCAAGTCGACTTACACATTCTTGTTCACAAACAAGTCGACTTGTGCATGTGTAAGTCGACTTATGTGAGAATGCAAGTCGACTTATGCATGTATAAGTCGACTTATATGGGAATGCAAGTCGACTTATATTTTTAAAATTGCTCTCTAATTGGCTAATTTCTCAATCCGTGCAGTTCCAATTCACAATACCAAATGTAATATACTTTACTTTGATGTACCAATGAAACACTTTCATTGTATCATGCTTACCATGTATAATCATACTATACATGAAAAACCTGAAATTGATGAATACACTATTATTCATTTAGATTTTCAAATAATTTTGCGAATATAAAACTATCACCCTAAGTATATCTAGGTAGTCTACACTTTATCAAGACTACTTCGGCACTTGTCACAAAATTGGTGACAGCCAAAACAATCAAGACAAGAAAATATACTAACGAGGCGCTAATGAGACACATTTGACATCCGAAAATTTTTTGGAAACCCAATTTCAAGA
This sequence comes from Erythroxylum novogranatense, assembly GCA_029891385.1. Lineage (NCBI taxonomy): Eukaryota > Viridiplantae > Streptophyta > Magnoliopsida > Malpighiales > Erythroxylaceae > Erythroxylum > Erythroxylum novogranatense. Next base: position 21,609,395 of record CM057226.1, read on the forward strand.
AAATTAGTTTGGCAAGCATACAACATCAATGTAACATATTTTTAATCACATTAAAAATGATCCAAAGAATTGGAACCGAAAAATACACAATCAATCATTCCAAACAAAACAGTTTTAGCAACTTTCTCAAAACTGCCAAGCTTTGTTTTTTGTTTGGAAAAATCATTGAAACAATTTCAATAAATTCTGAGAAAATTACGGAGGTTACAAAATGTTCACAACATGCTCCATGAATTTTTTTTAGGATTTATTTCCAACAAAAACTCAACCAACCTCAGCAACAAAGCCAATGTAGAATCTGTGTTCCTCAACACAGTTATTCCCAGAAGCACACGATAAATTCTCAAATAAATAGTAAATCACCTAGAAAACATTTTTTCATCCTCATAGACATTCATAAACATCCTAGAGACATGTCGGTGAAAGAAAATCTGAAATTTTTTCTTCTATAATTTATTCTCGAATTTATAAGCATGCCTGTTCAAGGAATGTGCACAAACACAGCAACCAGAACATTAGGGAATAAATTAGCAAAACCATATCAAATCACATTGATAAATTCTTTCCTTCCACAACATATTCAGCAACATCGTATGAGCATATCTGGGCAAGAAAAATTTTGAAAACAATATTTCTATACTGATTTCGAATTTAACACAGTAAACATGCATCATCGTCACAACCAATAGGCAGCTCCAACCTTGTTATGATTTCTTCGTTATATATGACACAAGTGGCTCTGATACCACTGTAAGAAAATCCCGGTGTGTGCATCACATGCACACGGTGCGGAAATTTTTTTATTTATTCCGGGACCTTCCCGAAAGCTAGGATCCATGTGTCTATATAACAATGTCGAACCATAACGACCAAAGGAGACCGTCTCTAACGGTATCCACGCAGAGATCGGAGAACCTAATCGGGGCAAACCCTTTAACTCGGGAATAGCTAGAATAAAGTGAAGACTGCTAGATCTTACCTTATTCTTGGAGAGCTATGGGAAAAGAAGCTTGAAGAGGAAGAAGATGCTTGGAGAAGATGATGGAGAGCTTAAGGAGAAGAACTCTTTCTTCTTTTAAACCTTAGGTTTTAAACTAGTTTTTCAAAACCCTTTTTTATTCACTCACGATCATCATCTCTTCCTTTCATTTCTCCATAAGTCATGTGTCTTTAACATAATTAAAGACATATTAAATGCTAAGGTGGTGGTGTTTCCACGTTAGCCTTTATATATATATATATAAAGTTAAAATGATAAGGCTTCTCCTGTTAGCCCCAATTTTTTTTATTTAATTAAGCATGATTAGACTAATTAAGTAATTGAGTTAGCATTATTTGAGATGATAGTAATTAAATATGATAGCATTAAATAGCATATGACATTAAATGAGTAAGTAGCATTAATTGATTAAGTTAGATAGCATTAAGTAATAAGTTAGGTAAGAGTTAATAACATTTAATATGTTAGTTGTTTAGTTAGGTTAAGATTAAATGCAATGGGCTTGTATGGGCCTAAGCAAGTTGTAGTAGGGAAGTATAAGAAGAAGAAGGAATTAAGTGAAGAAGTGGGCTTGGGCTTAAGTTAAATGAAAGAAGTATAAAAAAGAAGAAGAGAGGAAGAATAAGTGAATGGGCTTAAGTGTATGGGCTTAAGTAAGTAAAAGAAGAGTATAAAAGAGAGGAATTAAGTGAGTTAGTAGGGAAAAGAAGGAGATTTTCAAAAATTAGAGAAAGGGAGAGAGGAAGTGTCGTGGAAGGTGGAGAAAGAAGGAGAAAAGAAGGAAAGCTTGGTTAGGGTTTGATTTTCCAAGAGTTTAAACAAGAGTTTGAAGAAAGTTCAAGAAGGAAAAGTGTGAGGGAAGAGCTAAGCTACATTTTGAGCCAAGAAATTCTTTGGTTGAGTCAAGAACCAGGGTAAGTTATAATTTCAAGTGTTAGTTTTTGGTTGGGTTTTGGTGTAGATAGCTTAGAAAGAAGATGGGTTTAGTGATTCTAAAGTTCATATCATGATTTAGGTTCATTAGGTTTTCAATTTTTGAAACCCTAAGTGATATGAGGTTATTTTCTTATCATGGATGAAGAAGGACAAGAAGAAAGAGAAGAGCAAGAGGAGGAGCTCCATTTAGCAAGGATTTAGCAAGTTATAAGGTGGGTTTCACTTTTATCTTTATGCTAGTAAGTATTAAATGCTACTTTAACTAATGAATTTAATGATTTGTAACTATTTGAGATAAGCATTGATTGTGCCTTGATCATGTACGTAAGATGGTGTATGATTGCCATTAAGTGAGCATTTTAACAGTGTATGACATTGCTTGTTATTGCTTGAAATTGCCATGAATTGAATGAGCATGAATGAGGTCATGAAATGTGAGCTAAGCATGAAATATATCATTTTCAAGAATCAGCTTTATGGATGCATGAAAATTCATTTTCAGAAAATCAGTAAGTGGACAAGACAAGTCCAGTTTTTATGCATGAAATTCAGTGTTATGTGGGTTAGTTAAGTCCACCAGCAAAGTCACGTACACGTTGACCAGTATAGCCTTCGCCTGCCACTTGCCCGATTGTGGCATAGGATGTTCCTTTTGGACTCCTCGAAGATATGACTACACTTGTGTAGCTCATCAAGAACCCGTGGACTTTTCAACCATCAACTATGTGTTTACGTGTTAGCATATGTTTGCAAGAATGAGAATTACATGGATCATGAACATTGTGTTTTGAGATTGATAAATTTAAGTGAAATGCATGATTGTATGATTGTTATACAAAAGTGCTAAAAGTATGATTAATGAAACAATGTAGCTTATTAGCCTAAATATAAACATGTTACCCATTTAGCCAAAGCTCACCCCACCTTCCGTCCCATCTCGGTGAAGATCGGGATCTCAAGAATGAGCTCAAGGCATACTCAAGATCTTAGTGTTTTGATTTTGTATTTTCAAGATAACTTTTGTAAATCAATGCTTTAGATGCATTTGGGCAAATGATGTTTTTGCAAGTTTATGTTTTGGATTTGATGTAGTGGCTTAAAATGCCCTCTAAAGCTTTGTAATAACTCATATTTTTCATATGGAAGCAAGAATATTCAGTTCTAATGTATTTTGAGCAATTCATGTATGTTTTAAAACCATTGCATCATTGTATAGCTTGGATATGATTTGAGAAAGTTTAGATGATTAAGAGTGTAGTTGTTGCCTTGAATTGAGTTTGGAGTTACTCTTGGGATTAAGTTATGCTATATGAGGTTGCATGTTGAGTTTTATGCAGGTGGAAGTATTAGAGTTGAAAATTGGTTAGTTGCATTTTCAAGGGAAGTGCTGTCAAATTTTCCTAAAATTTGACAGAAATCCGCTTCAGTTTTAGACCCTCTTAATGCTTGAATTAGATTAAGAGATCTTCTTGAAGATTGTAGCTTAAGATTTGATCTTTAAAATGGTGTATCATTTGTTTCATTTGGACTTAGGGTTAAAAAGTTATGAGGTGAAGAACACATTCAGTTATTGTTCATGTACTGTTACATTGGTCTTTAATGAGTAGTGTCCTTTGAGTGGCTTTTTGCCTTGATTAATGAGGAAGTTAGCTTTAGCATCCTTCATGAGATTTGTAGTTTATCTTGTTATCTTTCGATGAAGGTATAGTAAGCACATATTGGAGCTAGGAATAAGAAGTTATGAGTTTTGAAAGTTGCTAATGTCAAGTGGTTTGAAGGCAAGAAGGTTTGAAGTTTTGAAGAAACGAGTGTCTGTTAAACGGACACGAATGTCCGTTAAACAGACAGCCTCGGGTGCCAAAACACCCCTTATTCTGCCCATGTCCGTTTAACGGACATTTGCGAACCATTTAGAATAACTTCACCCGAACGTGTCCGTTAAACGGACATGGCTGTCAGTTTAACGGACAGCTACGGGACAAATGATGTTGTGGACATTGTTAGAGGCCGAATCTCGTTTTGTGGTCTTCATGAGAGTTGTAGATATAGATGTCTAATTTCAAATGGTGAAAGAACTAACACAATCCGACATCTAGATAAAAAGTTATGACAATCACGCCAAAAGAGTTTCAATTTGATTTTGGAAGTGAGCATGGTCTATTTTTTTGGGTATAAATCCCTCATCCGACCTCCAATTGAGGTGAGACTTGAACCATTGGATTTATAAGAAATATATCTTTCTTGCTACAAAAATTGGTATCATTTGGAGTTAAATTAAGGAAGTTCTCATTAAAGAAAGTGAGAGGCTGGTTAAGAGAGCATGTTTCAGGTGTGAACTCTTTTAGGTTATTGGAGTGTATATTGAGTTATATAACTCCGATTAAGATGATTCTTGCCTCTATGAGAACGTGATGCTTTAAGCTATATTTGATATGAACAAGTCAATATGTGATTACGATGTTTATGTAGTGTGCGCTCATCACTTTTATGGAACAGCAGCAAATAGCACTGCAATGTAATAAGCGCAAGGCTTCAGGAATACGGAAGTTGGGCTCCGAAATCAGGGTCCGACATCTTGTGGTATCAAAGCAAGTGTGACAGTGGTAAGTATACGCAGTTTGGGAGAAGGGATCCAACATCTCCTCTTCTCCCACGTAAGTCATATATATATATATATTAATTACTTAATTAATTAATAAGATATATATATATAAATGCTGAAGTGGTCCAGTCACACTGAGGTCGGTCCTACCGGGTCCCAGTATGGAAAAAACACAGAAGACCTGTCTCAACAATATCGATGTCGCGATCTCATCGGGACATATCCCAATCTCATCGGGATCCATTTAGTCCTATTGCTCTCCATATATTGGATCTCTGTCTAAAACTATTTTACGAATTCTCCAATCACTCTTATGCGTGTGACCCATTAGGTTCCCGGTTATGTTGGCCATTTAGATTAACACTTAATCTGAGCAAGTCATGAGCGGTATCTAGCAACACATCATGACCCCCAATTGACCGGAAAGTAATTGGTTTGACGAATGAACCTATGTTCATCACGAACCATATCACGAACCTTTCCATAGACAATTACTGTGCAATTTGTCCTTTCACCATGTTATACCCCACTTGGTTATGAGTATAAACAAAGTGTCAACTCTTACTAGACTGACTACGTCAAATCTAGTCCAAGTGATATCAGTTCTTATCCTGGGACTCATTACTTTATATGTCACTGAAGACACTCTTCATGACATTTGAACTCCGGCCAAGATTTCCAAGTAATGACCCTGACAAGAGGCCATGGGTATCATCTTCTGCTATCACAGAAGTGATGAATCCTTTATTGGCTACTCAATTACCTTCGAATACCTCAAGCTGTACCCAATCACCACCCTATGAGCGACCTGTGTAAGACAACAAGGAATGGAGTCAAAGAACAGAATCATTATCCAAGATATCCTTGAGTACCTCAAGTCTAAGGATACTTGCACCATTGCTATGATGAGATTATCACTGACATTAGAATAGGACATCCATGTGATGATCTCATAGCAGGTCATCCAATGTACTTACTACCTCTAGTAAGCATTCATATCTCAACCCTAAATATCTCATATTTACAGTTTCTGAGATCCACTGCTTGATCAAATCAAGGAGCTTGAGATGTACTAGTCTCTCCGGATTAACGATGTCCAGTTTTAGCAATCCTATGACTAGGGATAATTTAGATACTGACATAATTGCACATGATAGGAATCTCAGTAGTATGATCACATCACAATTTCTTTCATGCTATGTCATGTACCATGGACTTCATTAATTTGCTTATAGATCAATATCAATATGAACATCAAATTAATGAAATATGTCTTTCTTTATTTATTCATAAAGTATGTACACAACTTTGTATAATGCGCACTAAAGGCGATTGCCTTTAGGGCACTACTCTAACATAACCTAGTTGGTTCCTCAATCTTTGATTGTTTAAATTTTTGTACTGATAGTTCTCTAGAGAAAAAAAAGATAGATATGTGAAAATTGTTTATGACTGAAATACCGGACCGAAGGTCCGAGGAAATGGAAATTTGACATTGAGGTGTTAATTGCCTGAGATTGAGAAACTTTTATGCTTCTAATGTGATAGATTGTGACTGTGAATTATTGTGAATAATTGAGAATGAATTGTCTACCTAGATAAATTGATTGTGATTGCAATGTGGTTTCATAAGATTGTGATAAACGAATTCTGTGCTTGATCATTAATAACGGTTTTGACTGGAGGTGCCATCGAGAGCTACAAGCTCGACTACTGGAAAGGAGCCTCGTGCTCGAAAGTGAATAGTGCATACCTAGAGGGCTCTCCTATCCCTAAGACGCGTAGGAAGTATTGCATACCAAGATGACTCTCCTACCCCTAAGACGCGTGACCGCTTAATGAGCCCGAAAGGGACAGTTCAGAGCTATATGCTCAATGCTTAACGAGCCCAAAAAGGGACAGTTCAGAGCGATATGCTCACCGCTTAATGAGCTCGAAAAGGACAGTTCAGAGCTATATACTCAACGCTTAACGAGCCCAAAAAGGGATAGTTCAGAGCGATATGCTCACCGTTTAATGAGCCCGAAAAAGGGACAGTTCAGAGCTATATGCTCAACGTTTAATGTGCCCGAAAAGGGACAGTTTAGAGCTACAGGCTCATTGATTAATGCGCCCGGATTGGGACAGTGCAGGCACTCAGTTACAACACAGAAAAATTTTAAAATGGAAAATAATGGAAAAATGTTATGTATGCATCTGATTGTACTGTGAATTGGTAAAAGGGTTGAGTGCTTATACTTCTGTGAAAACTGTTTTGTGAAATCCTTATTTCTGCCATTGTATGAGAATCTGTGAACACTGAAATAAAATGGAAAATGTCTTGTATTCATGTATTTGTGCATTGAATTGATTTCTGGATTGGGAAAGAGGCAACATGCCTTGCATCTATGTGATACTACTTTGAAATCTTTCTGATTATGCTATTGTGAAAATCTATAAATGGTTATAGGATATTCTGAATGTTCTATTGTGATAATCTGTATGCTATTCGCATAATGCATGAATTGGGTGAACCATCGATGATGGTTTTCATTGAGTTCGCAAACTCACCCAAAATTGTAACTATTTTTCAAGATTTGAAGAGTATCCCGTTAGACAAACGGAATATGCCTACTGCATGCAAGTCAGAGTTTGAGGTCGGGATCAATTCACGTCTGCATTAGTGTCATTATGTTCTTGTGTAAATTTGTATTTTCTCAATTTCCGCAGGATATTGCTTTTTATTTCAGTGGGTCCAAATTGGCAATTTTCGTATTTGTAGTGTGATCACTGAAAGCATTCAGGAACAACATTGAGCCCAATTTGGTTATGGATTTCTGTACAAGAAATGGTTAAATATTGTTGAGTGTCTTTTTATGACTGAAATTGTGTTATGATCGAAAGTGTTTTCGAATTTGGACTGTAATTGATTACTCTAGCATACCACCCTCGTAAGGCACGAGCTCAGATATCACCCTCGATATCGAGTTTGGGTCTTACAGGAGTGGGATGCTACATCTTGACTGTTTGAATTTTTTTGATTGAAGTGTCTCTACCTTTCTCTCCAATGACACTTGTTGTGATGATTGTTGAACTCGACTTTCCTCTTTCTGTAGAATTGTCTTAAACTTTATTAGTGCATCAGACAATTTCTCAGTCTTTTCTTCTGCAGATGCTCTTCCTTTTGTATCGTCTGGAATAATGCTTCTTCTTTTACTACGTTTCATCTGTTATTTCGCTTCATCTATTATATCGTTTCGTCTATTGTTGTGATTCGTTTGGTGTCACACTTCGTCTGGTGTTGTGCTTTGTCTAGTGTAGCACTTTGTTTGCTGTAACACTTCGCCTAGTATAGCGCGTCATCTGTTGTTGTGTTTTGTCTGGTGTCGCCCTTCATTTGACGTTGATTGCGCACCTTCTAAGGTAACTAAGTGTTACTTACATTTTTCTGCACACTTAACAAATTTATCAAAACATTTTACACATTTCTAAGATTATTATTATTTGATTGTTTTCAAAATTAATAAAAGTGAAGTCCTCTTGACTCAACACAAAATGTAGAGAAGATTTAGAATTTTTACTAGCAAGCTTGAGTTTCTACTCATCAGCAACACAATGGGCAATCAAAGCATTGAAGTCTCATTCCTCATATCATTTTTGTATGTACTTCATCTCTCTCCCTTCTCCCATATACTTTATTGAGATTAATTCTTTTATCAAAGCACTTATCTTAACGTCGGTGACACTAGTACCTTTGGGAGACATTACTAAGAAATTCCTTCACTATATATGTGTCCGAAAGTCCACTAAGCAGATGGTTAGGTATAAATCTCTTAATGGTCATGCAACAAAATCTATTAGATCAATCCCAAGCTGCATAAGCTTCTTTATGAGCTCTCAAGCTCATGGATGCAGTTGGAGATGGCTTATCCATCCATATGGCCATATCAATGTCAGTTATCTCTATAGCATTCAATACATCCTCTGTCAAAGCCATTAAATAATATCTGTACCGAGAATCCAATCACAAATATTATGAAATACCTGTGGGCTGAATACAAAATATATGTAACTAGACCTCCATATAAAAGCGATCAGAGTACAAACCATCAACTCTTATGACAAAACCACCTGTAGGCAAATAGATCATTCAAACAACAATTTTCCTCTATCCAATTCCTTTATGCACATCTCAAAATCTCATGTAAGGTTAACACCGGTGGGCAAAATAACCAAACATGAGACTAAAGACATCCCTAACTTACAAGCAGAACAATTCAAAATACATCCATCTCCCTCATGTGATGTCCAAAACATGAAAATTCATTCGAAATCTGCTTTAGAATGTCTTAATTCCTTTTTCGAGTGACTTTAATTTATTACTAATGTAATAAATCCAAAAAAATGGAAAAACTCACATTATAAAATTTTTAGATCCAAAAACTTACCTAAAATATCCTGGGGCACCCTTATGGGAAATCTGAAATTTTTGGGTTTTTTGGTACTGTGGTAGTGTTGACGTCAGCTATGTGAGGACAAAAGCAACGCAACCCCAACCTATGTGGTGCATGCATTGCATGCGTGTTAACACACATACCAACAGATGGTTTACCCTAGTCCATACACATATCGCCCACGTGCCAGACGTACCGCACTATAGCGATACTATTCACCCACATGCACCCGACAACCTTTGTCACCCCTGCCCAAAAAGGCAAATTTGGTAAGATTTAGGTTTTTGAACTCCCAGGCTCGTTTTTCACCCCGTTTCTTAAGATTAAACACATTTATACCAATTTCATGCATCAAAAAACAAGAAAACTGAGAAATAAAAGTTACCTCTTTGAGAACCTTATAGAGAAAAATCGAAAAATCTTCGTTTTTAACCACTTAATCATGTCAACGCTCTGATATAATGTGTAATACATAACGGGACCTTAGATAAGTATCCCAGGTGTTGGACCTCGAACTTTTCTTAAAAATTTGAAGTATAAATTGACATTAAATGAGGAATTTGTGGTAAATTATTCATGTGCAAAGAAAAAGATAAATCAAGAATGTGAATTGTTATATGAGATTAAGATAGGTGAAATATGCTTTTGTTATTGATGTTTATGATTAATTGTGGCCTAAAATGGTGTTTTGAGTTTAAATGGAATTGATAGTGAATGAATTGCTTTAAATGGAGTCGAAAAGCAAGAAATGATTAGTTAAAGTGTTAGATTTTGTAGAATTGAAAATCTGAAATTTTGAGGATGAATAGTAGCAGAAAATGGCAATTTGGATGTGAAATCTTTGTGAATTTTTCTGGCTTGATCTAGGCAGATTTTGATCAAATGATCTTCATAAAAATTGTAGCTTCTGTTGAAAGCTTGCTATCGCTTTAAAGTATGACATGTTTCTGATATCGGGATTAACATTTATGATCAGTCAAATTGAAGTGTATGTTACTTTGTTTTTGAAGATGCTCATAAGTGTAGGATTTTGTATGCAGTGTTTTGAGGAACAATTATGGACTGATATGTTTTGAATTGAGTTTAGTAGTCTACATGAAAGTTATAGAGAAATTTCAAGCTTTACAATGACGTATAATATGTTAATTTTGATTGTGGAAATTGAAAGATGTGAAATTGTGAAGTTTGGATGTGGTATAGGATGAAAAATTCTGGTAGAAACTTTGATTGAAAAATTGACTTAGCTAGAGGTTGAAATTGCTTTAAAGTTCTTCATAGAAGTTTTAGATTATGTTCTGATCTTTCCATTGGTGTAAAGTATGAAAATTTTGGGCTATGAAATAGGAAAGTATGATTTTTACAAGTTTCTGTTACTATTTGGCATGATCATTAATGGTCAAAAACTTTGAAGGGTTTTTTGACTCCCTTAGGGACCAAATTGATCTTTCTATCCTTCATGAAAGTTGTAGGTTGCTTTTTTATCTTTTCATTGATATAAAGTATGACATTTTTGGATCTTGGAGTTGAAAGATAGAAATTTTAGAAGTTGTGTTACTGCTTAGGGTAATCCGACCCTTGCCCGTTCTTTTGCATCTAACTTTTCCGTCCGACATCCGATTGATTTGATTTTTCAAGCGTTGGATTCCTAAGACACTCCTCTACCTATCCATGAAAATTTTGGATTTTGAGATTAATCTGAAAAAGATTGATTGAATCAAAGTGAGAGGATTGATTAAAGAGTTTGAGTTGGACATTTTTTGAACATGTTTAGGTATTTTGATAATATCTTGATCTGTAGAGATCCAATTAAGTTGATTCTTGTTTCTAAATAAATTAGAGATATGGGACTACAAGTTATCTGAAGGAATAGAATTTCAATTCAATCCTAATATTTTTAATTTCTGAATTGAAGTGTTAAAGTTATAAGAATATATAAGGGCAAATTAGGCATGACACTTAAGTCTAAGAGTTATAAGGCTTATATGGGAGGACAAAATGGACATTTCCCACTCATTAAGAGTATGAATTAGAAGAAGAAAATTGGGAATGAGAATAAAAAGAAGAAGAAGTCGTGGAAGAAGAAGAGAAGAAGAGAAAGCTAGGGTTTGGAGATCTTTGAAGATTTTGAAGATTTTGAAGCCAAATCAAGTAAGTATAAGCATCTTTCCTCTTGATTAGATGAATGAAACATGTTTTGATGTTAGTTAAGAGAGAATTTTGTGTTAAAAGTTGTAGAATGAGTTAAAGCATATGTTTGGTTTTTAGGGTTAATGATTATGTTGTTTGTGGATGATTTTGGGTAGGAATGAGTTTAGAAATGAAGTAGGAATGATGATTTAGGGTTAAGATGAGTTATTTTTGACATATGGGAAGAATGTAGACGAAGAATGTCGAAAAATCAAGTTTCGGGAGGTTTTCGAGCTCGCAAGTCGCGATGTGCTCATACGCAGGTCGCGGCGTGCGTAAGCATACACGTCGCGGCGGGCACAAGCTAGTGCCCTCGTAGCAGCGAGCTTCTGGGTTTCGCCGCCGCGAGCTCAACCTTCGCCACGGCGAACTCAACCTTCGTGCACAGACATGTTTTGGTATTTTAGCCATAACTTTTGATATAGATGTCCAAATGAGGTGATTTTTAATTCGTTGTAAACTAGAGTCAAAGATATACAAGTTCTATGAAGAAAGGAAGTTTTTAATCAGTTTTTAAAGATCTCAACTTTTGGGTGGAAGTTGAGTATAGATTCTTGTTTCAACATAAGGATAGTCCCAATATGTTTGGAGTATAACTTTCGGATTTTTGAAATAAATTGAACGATTTTGGAGTCATTAGAAACTTAAGACAGTGGGGAACATTTTCTAGAAGATAATATTATCATATTTTGTCATTTACTTGATCAGAGTGATCATGGAAAATTGATTCGAATGTTTGGACTTTTGGAAGAGTTTGAGTTTTTAGAATTTATGGGTCCTCAAATTTGTATTCCTATTGAATGGAAATTTTGCATTTGATAAAGGAAATCAAGGAAGGTAAGAGGATCAAGAGGAGAAGCACCTTTTAAGCATGTATCCAAGCAAGGAAAGAGGAGTATGAACAAGTTTCAAGCAAGGAGTTAATGTGGGTACCTGTTTATAATTGAGTAAATAAGCCACTTTTGCTTTATTCGAATCAAGAAAATTTTAATGGTTTAAAATTGCATCATAAGTGTTGCATGAATTTTGTTTTGAATGAATTGTGGAATACGTTATATGTTTGCTACATGAATTGTGTGATTTTTTATGAAAATGTTTTTCATTTGAAAAGAACACATGTTTATACAATCATATTTTCAAGAATGATTTTCAAGACTTATGTCAAGTATATGAAAAGAAAGTTTTCAAGAAAATGTGCCATTTGGGCAACAAGTTTTCAAGTTCATGAAATATGTGTTATGTGGGTTTGTGGTAGTCCCTCAAGAACCGTCACGTGCACGTTGACCCAAGAATAGGCTTCTCCCACCTGCCCGCTAGTGGCACGGAGCTCCTTCGAGGACTCACTCAAGTTTACGGCTACATAGGACCATTATATGGGAATGTGTAGTGCGTCATGAATTTGGACTTACCCAAACCATTTAGCTGTGTTATGTGCTTATGACAAGTGAACAAGTTGATGCATACATGTTTTGTGATTTGCAAATGTGACTACATGATGAGAATTTGAGAAACAAGTGTTTTATGGATTTCAACAAGGATTTTCTATGACAATAAACTTTTGAATGGTTTTGCTTATTTCTTTGTTATAAGCTGCTACCCACGAGCTTTCGAACTCACCCCCTTTTCATCCCCATCTCCAGGTAACGAGCAAGAGATCGGATGAAAGAAAGTCAAAGCAACCGTTTATTTCTGTATTTGATGTGTTTTAAGGTAGATTGTGTAAGAATAAGATTTGAGAATTTTTTTGAGAAATTATATGGATTTTGTATTTTGTATTTTGTGCATTCTGGATTTTGATATTGATTTTGTAACATGGCTTGTAATGCCATTAAGGTTTTGTAAGCATGTATATCATGATGAAATTGATTTATGGATTTGTATATAGAATGGAAAAGTGAACTATGGTTTGTGTAATGATTATGATAGATTGCATTTGGATTCCGGACAGGAGGTCCAATGATGTTGATTGATTGGAAATATTGAAGTGCTAATTGTGTATAATTTGTGCGTGTATAGATATGTGTATTAAGTGTCTTTTGGCAAAGAAAGAATAAGAATAAGAATAAGATTTGTTAAAGATGAGATTGAGATATTGCATGATTAAGAAGAATCGAATAAATTGAGTTTCTGTTTAAGGATGAATTTCCAAAAAGGGAAACTAGATTGCTTTGTATGAGTTTGATAAATGAATGAGAAAAAGAAAAAAATTATATCGAATTGGATTGGTTTAGATCAAGATAGTCTTATAGGTTTCCAACGCTAAATGTTTGTCTTGTTCAAAAAGTATGCGTTTGCGGATGTCGAAATTTGCCCTTAAGTTTGATTGAATCCTTTTGTTTCCTTCGCTTTCGATCCGATTTGATTTCATGGATTCCGTTTTTGATTTTTTTCTGCCCTTTGTTTAAGTATAAGTTCGCTCACGTTTAGTACATGTTTTCGATTTATGATTCCGAGGTTGGGCTCCGGTTGCAAAAATGGGATCCAACATTTGTGGTATCAAAGCAAAAAGAGATGTCAAGAAACCACGCTTTAGATGTTTGATGATCTTTTGTCCTGAGTTGGATTCGAAACGGGATCCAACACTAGATAGAACGTGAAAGGGAAATAAATGAATAAATGCAGAAAATACCTAATTTAGGTTCCATAACTTCGAACGAGTTTTCTTAAGTTAAAACGAGCACGAATCTATGTTGTCTTTATAGAAACTGCTCACTGGGACACAATCAAACCTTTCTATAGTTTTCTCAAAATGTAAACTCTCTTAACAAATCAGAGAATCTTATGCTTACGAATCATATGCAACTGCAAGAGACCTTAACCTTTATATATAGCATCTATATCGGGCTTCCCCATCACAGGCCCGATATGGATGGTCTATACTAATCGCAATCCATTTTCACTGGACTTTGAAGTGAATCACAAGTTAATACAGCACTTAGAAAACAATAATAGAATGCACGAGAAGGGGGGGTTGAATTATGTATTCCCCTCTTTATAAGTCTTTTCAGAATTACTTGTTAGGAATAAAATCTTTACGAATGTTTATTTATTCCGATTGATCAAACTTCTCAATACTATGTATATGAACGAAGAAGTAATGATAAAATTTGAAACTAAAAGCGAGATAGAGAGTAAGAGTGGTAGACACGCGGATTTATCTTGGTTCACCCCAAACCGTGGCTACGTCCAGTCCTCAGAGTTTCTTCTGAGATTTCACTATCTCTTCAATCGTTACAAGTATTCTTTCACGAGCCTCTTCAGGTCTCTACAACCAGTATTCTTTCACACTTAGCCTCTGCAGTCTATCTGTACACCTTTTCTTTTCAGAAAAATATTTGAATACTTTGTTACAGTAAGATAGCACTCAGCTAGTTTGCACTTAATCGCTTTTTCACTTTGTGTAATTTTTCTAAAATCAGCAGCTTTTCGTTTTTGACTTCGACTTGAATTTATAGCCTTCGTCTCTAACTGCTTCTTGATTCTTGAATCTTGAATCTTTAATCTTTAAAGAAACGGTTAATCAGTTGAGTTACAGAACTCACTTCGAACTCGACTCTTGCGTCTGTTTCTTTACTTAAATCGCATCGCTTCACATTTGCGTCTGCTTTGCTTTTGCGTCTGCTCGCTTTACATTTGCGAGTCTGCATCGCTTTGTATTTGCGCTCGTCTGCGTCATTTGTATTACGTCTGCGCTCGCTTTGCATTTGTGTTCGTGGTTCGCTTTGCATTTGCGTCAGGTTCGCTTTGCATTTGCGTCAGCATCGCTTTGCATTTGCGTCTCGTTCGCTTTGCATTTGCGTACGCTCGCACTTTGCATTTAAATGCATACGCTTTGCATTTGCGTCGCTGTCGCTTTGCATTTGCGTCTGTGTTCGCTTTGCATTTACGCTCGTATCGCTTTGCATTTGCGCTGCGTCTGCTTTGCATTTGTGTCTCGTCGCTTTGCATTTAAATCGGTTCGCTTTGCATTTACGCTCAGCATTCGCTTTGCATTACGCTCGTTCGCTTTGCATTTGCATTTGATCATCTTTGCATTTGCGTCTCGTCTGCGTCGCTTTGCTTTTGCATTTCGCTTTTGCATTTGCTGCATATTTGCCTTTGTTTTTCTTGTATATGATCTCTCTTTGTTTGTTATACATCAAAATCATTTTTATGTAAAGTCATTTTGACTTAACAATCTCCCCTTTTGAATATAACAAATTACATACAAGAAAAGAAAATGTAACAAAGTAAATTTACAGATTTTGCAAAGTAGAAAAAACTTATCTTCTTCGTTTCTTCGTCTGTCATTGTGGTCACACCTTCTTTGTCTTAACATCCTCTCCTTTTCGTTGATTATCTTCTTTCCCCGCTCTCCCCTATTTGTTATAATAAAAATGATTAACGATTCGATCTTCGCAGCTCGCTATCATCTTTCTCGGATCATTCACCGCCTCCTTCATGTCGTTGAGTTCACCTCGTAATCGCTAACTTCATCCGTGGATCAACCGATGAAGAGGCTTGATCAACTTCTGGCGATGGAGGAGCGAAAGGAATTGAAGTAGTGTAAGCATCGAGGATGGGATGTAGTCTTCATTGATCTCAAAGGTAGGTGGACGAATGAACGCTTCCGCTTCAGAAGATCTAAATCAAAAGGAGCAGCAATATCAACAACTCGTCGTCCTTGTAGTGGTAGGGCTTGTGCTTTCAATAGGCGATGTATTTAGACAAAGGGCTAATACGAAGAACTGCTCAACGAGGAACTCGATAAATGTTCTGTTCTTATTCTTCCCCATCGACAGTCTTCCTCACTATTAGTATGGCTGCACCGCTTTATCTCGACTTCGCAAAAGCGCATGCTTCATCAATTTTTCACACCTCTTACACAATTTGATCTGCGGATGATCATCACTAGCATCATCTTCAGATATAATTTTGATTTCCCCTGGTAAAATCTTTTGAGAATCTTGGTTGTATATCCGGTGCAACCATTATCTCTATATTTTAGTGATTGGGAAAATAGTACACGGATGGCGTGGACGTTTTGTAGGCTATGGCATAGTAGCAAAGAAATCCCAAAGTATCATAGAAGATCTTTTCGCCTTCTTTGAGTAACTCCCATGTGTTATGATTAATCACCATAGGTTGTACCACGCCTACTATCTTCTTCACCGGTTGAACACCGATTGCAATAGCGCTCTTACGTCTGTAACTACTTCCACCATTTTGATCTTCAACTTCGCTTCTCAAAACTTGTGGTAGTTGTATACCATTAGACACGGTTTACCATCCGCCAATCTGATACTCCTGCTGCTTCGATGTGCTTCATTAGAGTCATCTCAACTGGCTTTCATCTATCGCTCCTCTGCTGAGCAACAGTGTTTCCTAAACCGTGTTTTCTTTATTTGGTTCTTCTTCTTGTTGAAGAATAGGGGTATCCTGAACTGTAAACTACTAACACTGCTTTACTTGAATAGTATTAATAGTTTCTTTCGTTGACTAACGCCCTCGATGGTTGAAATGATCTTCTTCGACTAACCTTCTTAGTCTTTTTCTTTGCTTGCTTAGTTTTACTTGATTTCTTCGTTGGAGATTTTCTTTTCTCGATGTTGCTTTTCTCTTCCTCTCGGTCTCTTTGGATTTTCGCCGTATCTTCTTCCGTATAGAGACTAAGGATCTTGTGGCTCTGGGTGCACAAGATTTAGAAGTTTCTTCTCAACTCGCTCTCCGCAATCTTTTCTTCCTGCTGCCTCGTAGTCCTAATTTTGGTGATCTCTTTGCTTTCTTCACAACTTCGCTCAAAGACTTTCTCCATGTCTCTTTGGCGCACTTTGTTTTGTCCTTTGAGATTGGCTTTCTTTGAAAGAGGACTCGCCATTTTCATGAGAGGTTTACCTAGCACTCTCCTTAGTTCAAGAGTAGGTGATTTGATACTTCTTCGAGACCGAGAACTTGAGATGAGTCTTCTTCAATACACGCCCCCTCGCTTGACTTCCTTGAAGAGTCGGCTTGGTCTTTGTCTCGTGTTCGCACCCATTCGCCGTATCGTGTGTGCATCGATCTTGCTCTTCACAGAACAGCTTTGTTCGATACCGTGGTGCATTTAATCTTGGATTCCTTAAAATCCTCGTCAAAATCATACCATAAGGATAATCGGTAGTTTCCTTTAATCCTTAACTATATAGTGAAAGATTAAGAAGGGTAAATCTATGGGCTTCGATTCAAGAGGTAGAATGACATTGTTCATCCAGAGTGGTCACTAAATGTCTTGAACCGACTCTGGTAGAATGCAATTAAACAAAATTACGTGAAACACCCTAGCCTTCTAATCAAGTTTGATGTCTTCCTCTCCTTGAATTATTTGTGCCATATAGTTGCCTCTTGATATCTTCTTCTTCCATTCCGACTAAGGTCATCCATCCGGCCTTGGTAGACAATTTCTTACCAACTGATGGGCAATCAGTCACCTTCCTTATCAAATCCTTTGTGAAAAGAATAGATATTCTTTCTACGAGGATACAATAGTGTTATCTATCGACGACGGCGTTCTTCCGTAACTCATATACCTCATTCAGATAGATCGGTTCTTGTATCTGAAGGAAGTTCTTCAACCAAATCTTATGATTTCGGTTCTACATCTATGCCGCTCTTCTTAGTGACTCAAAGTCCACAAGTCTTCCATAAACCATGGTCGCTTCCATTGTATAGAGTGAAAAATATCTTCCGGAGAACTTTTTGAGCGAAATGTTTTTGAGAGAATTGGTAAAGCGTAAATGAATCGTCGGAGATGATGAAAATATTGCTATAATTTCATCTTCACCTACATATAGGTTATGGTCCGTGGGTTCTAGAATCATTAAGAACCTCGAGATTATCGATTTTTCCTCTAAAATCTTTCTTGTGAGAGAAGTTACCAAATATAACTCAATGTAACTAACGCCGTTAGTTTCCGCTACTTTTAGCCTCGACCGCCATTTAACATCACCATGTTAAGATTAAGTCTTATCTTCTCAAACCGTTCTTCACTTAGTGGTTTAGTGAAGATGTCCGCCCACCAAGTTCTGCTTTCAACAAACTGTAGAAGCACCACTTTCCTCCAACATAATCTCTCGTGAAATGATGTCCGACTTCTATATGCTTCACTCGAATGTCAATTGATTCTTTGATAGATTTATTGACCTGGTGTTGTCGCAATAAATTGGAATCTCCTCCTCTTTAATCAATAATCTTCAAGTCGATACTTGATCCACATTGTCATGAGCAAGAACTTCAGTATATATATATTACCTTCAAGCAGCTGATAGAGCAATTGAGCTTTGTCTCTTGCTTGACCAGAGACTAGATTTCCTCCGAGAAAATGACATCCTCCACTTGTGCTTTTTCTTTCGATTCTCGCTCTCCAAGATAGTCCGCATCATAATATCCAATTAACTCCGAAATCTTTACCTTTCTCAAACATTAAGCAAAGATCAAGAGTACTGCGAGATATCTCAAAATTCTTTTAACAAAGAATAAATGAGACTCTAGATCGGCTTGAAATCTTGCACACAAGCATACACTAAATGTAATATCGTGTCTACTTGTCAGAAGATACAAGAAAGAGCCGATCATCACTCTATATAGGTTTGATCCACCTTCTTACCAAGTTCGTCTTTCGACAAAAGGTTTGAAGGATGCATCGGAGTTGCCATAGGCTTCATATTATTCGTATCAAACTTATTTAATAACTCTTTCACATACTTTTGTTGATGAATGAAGATCTTCTCTTCGGTCTGCTTAACTTGCAACCCAAGAAAGAACTTTAACTCGCCCATCATACTCATTTCACATTCTTTCTTCATTAAGCTCTCAAACTTTAAACACAACTCTTTTGAAGTAGCACCAAAAATGATATCATCAACGTAGATCTGTGTTAAGATAAAATCATTCTGAAAACTCTTTCTAAAGAGCGTCTTATCAACTTGACCTCTACTGAAACCATTCTCTATTAGGAAGGTACTCAGATGATCATACCAAGCTCTAGGAGCTTGCTTCAGACCGTATAAGGCTTTGTGAAGTCTATAGACATAGTCTGATTTTTTAACATCTTCAAAGCCAGGTGGTTGTTTCATATACACCTCTTCATCTATAAAACCATTCAGAAATGCACTCTTAACATCCATCTTAAACAGCTTTATATCATGACAGATCGCATATGCTAACAAAATCCTTATAGCTTCAAGTCTCGCCACTGGAGCATATGTTTCATTGTAGTCTATTCCTTGTTGCTGATTATAGCCTTATGCTACTAATCTAGCCTTATTACGACTCACCCTACCTGATTCGTCTAACTTATTCTTGAAAACCCATCTGGTTCCAATAATGGATTTCTTAAAAGGTTTTGGGACTAAGGACCAGACGTTATTTCTAGTAAATTGATTCAGCTCCTCTTGCATGGCTAACACCCAAGCTTCGTCTTGAAGAGCTTCCTCAACCTTCTTAGGCTTCTCTTCTGAATCTGGACCTTGTCCTAACTCCTTCTGAGGTGTCACCGATAACTAGTTCTTCTGGATGAGAAATTTTATATCTCCAATTTCGTCTTAGTTCTATAGTTTCTGGAATATCTTCAATCTTGTTCTCATGAGTGTCTGACGAGGGAGTTTCTGAGGTATCATCTAAGTTCTTTGAAGGACCTTCATTCTCCACGTCATCTTCCTTATGGGGTTGAGAATTATCATCAAACTTGACATGGATCGTCTCTTCAACAATCTTTGAAGTCAAGTTGTAAACTCCAAACGCTTTAGACGATAATGAGTAGCCTAGGAAGATTCCTGGATAGGTCTTCGAATCAAATTTATCCAACAACTCTTTCGTATTCAGAATGGAACATTTGCACCCAAATGGATGAAAGTAAGATATGCTTGGTCTTCTTCTATTCCATAACTCGTAAGGAGTCTTCTTCAACATAGGTCGCAACATCATCCTATTCTGAATATAGCATGTTGTATTCACAGCTTTTGCCCAGAAATACTTAGGAAGATTCGTCTCGCATAGCATTGTCCTTGCCATCTCTTGAATCGTCCTATTCTTTCTTTCAACAACTCCATTTTGTTGTGGAGTTCTAGGGGCTGAGAAGTTGTGGGAAATTCCATTCTCCTCACAGTATACTCTAAACTTCTCATTTTCAAATTCTCCACCATGGTCACTCCTGATACTAGCTATGGACATTCCTTTTTCATTCTGTAACTTTCTGGATAAGATTCTAAAGCACTTAAAAGACTCATCTTTATGTGATAAAAATAATATCCAACAAAATCGAGTAAAGTCATCAACAATGACGAGTCCATATTTCTTTCTCGCTAAGACTTAATGTCCTTGTAGGACCAAATAAATCCATATGTACGCTTCTAAAGGTCTTGATGAGGTAACAAAACTTTTAGAAGAGAAAGAGGTTTTAACTTGTTTTCCTTTCAAACAATTTTCACAGAAAAGTTCTTTGTCAAAACTTATTTTGACAAACCTCTTACCAAATCATGTTTTACCAATTTTGAAATATGTTTCAAAGAGACATGACCTAGCTTTTTATGCCGATTAGTCTTTCTTCTTCGTAAGATAGAAAACATGAAATATTTTGTTTTGAAAATCTTCTAAATTGATTTTGTAAGGTTGTTTCTTCTCTTGAAGAGAAAAGTATAGACCTATCTTTGTTTCGACTTCATGAAAGATTTTGATTGAATGTAACTGTGAAACCGAATCACACAATTGATCGACGCTAATCAAGTTATGCTTTAGACCATCAACAACCAAGACATTATTTATGCATGCAAAGGAATCTTTACCTATTTTCCGATTCCAATAATTTTGCCTCATTGGTTGTCTCCGAAAGTTATTGATCCTCCTTCTTATAATCAAGGTCTAGGAACATCAACCTTCTTCCTGTCATGTGTCGCGAGCATCCACCGCCTAAATACCAATGGTGCTTGTCGATCTTCCAAGGAAGGATATCTGCAGGAGAAACTATTTTATTTCTTGGTACCCAAATTTTCTTGGGTCCTTTATGGTTAGTAGTATGCATATGATATGATCTATGATGCATATTATTAGAATGTTGATTAAAATGAATCATCCTATATCTTCTTTTTGAATGAAAGATTTTTACGAGACCAATCTTGTTTTCAGAAACCCTAATCCAAATCTTATCACTCGGATGTCTACATTTTCCAAGCATCTCATTCATTTTCTTTGTACTTTCGTGAAAGTAGCTAAATCACCGATAAATTCTTAATCCTTAGTTTAAGTTGATTAATCTCTTCCGATCTGCCTATAATTTTCTTTTATCTTCTATTTGTTTCTTTAAACAAACATTTTCTCTCTCTATTACCTCAAGATGTCTAATATTTTCTACATACTTCTTCTTTAATGACTTGTCTTGTTTCGAATAGCATGAGAATCTTCTAACAATTCGAATAGGCATCATGCAAATTATCATAACTGATTTTACCTCCTCATCACTATCTTCCTCGGCCATTAGGCAAATGTTTGCATGTTCTGATGACTCGAACCCGGATCTGATTCAGATGAATCTAGGTCCTCCCATGTTACCATCATGCTTTTCTTGCCTTCTCTACTCTTCTTTGGTTTCTTCTTGAGAGTAGGACATTCGGACTTGTAGTGTCCAGGCTGGTTGCACTCGTAGCAAATGATAGAAGACTTCTCTGGTTTAGCTTCATCTTTCCCATTCTTTCTGAATGTCTGGCTCCCTCTGGGCTTTTTCTTCCACATCGTCTTATCTTTCTGGAAATGAAAGATAATTCGTCATCTTCATCACTTGAGTCCGATTCGATTCTTTGGAGTTGTCATCCTTGATTCTTCAATTTTCAACGCTTTTGATGACTTCCTCCTTCTCTCGAGTCTTATGATTCTTTTGTCCGCCTTCAAGGATTGACTTACCTCGCTTGGGCTTGTCTTCGCCGTTGAGTTCTACTTCATGAATCTTTAAGGATCCCAAAGAACTCATCCAAATTTTAACACGCCAAGTCTTTGGCTTCTTATCTGCAAAGAACTTTAGGTCTCCATCTCTTAGGAAGACTTCTTAGAATCTTTCAACATGATCTTGATTGTTGTATGTCCTTCTAAGAGCTTTCAATCCATTGACAATTGTTTGAAATCTTCCAAACATTTGATCAATAGATTCTTCATCTTACATCCCTAAAAGTTCATATTGATGCACAAGAATACTTATCTTGGATTCTTTAACTTGGCTTGTGCCTTCGTGAGCAATAGACAATGTGTCCCACATCTCTTTGCAAGTGTCACAACCGCACACGTTGTCATACTCGCCTCTGCTTAGGGCACATGTCAAGAAAAATTTGGCCTTTGAATTTAATCAGATTCTTGCTTTCTCGATCACCGTCCATCTGTTCCGTGGAATAGAATTGCCTTCTTCATCTACAGGTGTGTAAGGTTCGTTCTTTATAACGTCCCAAAGGTCAACATGAGTAGATTCGATGAATAACCACATCCTATCTTTCCAGTAGTGATAGTCTTCTCCGTTGAATGCTGGAGGTCTAGTGACTGAGGCTCCTTCAGTGATGTATACATGTGACTCCGCCATTATCTTTAATCTACACTTCACCAAAGTGATTCTTGGATACCTTGCTATGATACCAATTGAAGTGAATCACAAGTTAATACAGCACTTAAAAAATAATAATAGAATGCACGAGAAGGGGGGGTTGAATTGTGTTATTCCCCTCTTTATAAGTCTTTTCAGAATTACTTGTTAGGAATAAAAATCTTTACAGAATTTTTATTTATTCGATTGATCAAACTTCTCAATACTATGTATATGAACAAGAAGTAATGATAAAATTTGAAACTAAAAATGAGATAGAGAGTAAGAGTGGTAGACACGCGGATTTATCCCGTTCACCCCAAACCGTGGCTACGCCCGATCCTCGTAGTTTCTTCCGAGATTTCACTATCTCTTCAATCGTTATAAGTATTCTTTCACGAGCCTCTTCAGTCTCTACAACCAAAGATTCTTTCACACTTAGCCTTTGCGAGTTATCTGTACACCTTTTCTTTTCGAAAAATATTTGAATACTTTGTTACAATGAGATAGCACTCACTAGTTTACACTTAATCGCTTTTCACTTTGTGTAATTTTTCTAAAATCGCAGACTTTTTAGTTTTCGACTTGACTTGAATTTATAGCCTTCGCCTCTAATCGCTTCTTGATTCTTGAATCTTTAATCTTTAATCTTTAAAGAAACGGTTAATCGATTGAGTTCAGAATTAACTCGAATCGACTCTTGCGTCTGCTTCTTTACTTAATCTGCATCCGCTTCACATTTAAATCTGCGTCGCTTTGCATTTAGCGTCTGCGTCAAGCTTTGTATTTGCAAGCATCTGCGTCTACTTTGTATTTCTGCGTCACGCTTTTGCATTTGCGTCTGCGTCGCTTTGCATTTGTCTGCGTCGCTTTGCATTTATGTCTGCGTCGCTTTGCATTTGCATCTGCGTCGCTTTGCATTTGCGTCTCGTCGCTTTGCATTTACGCCTCAGGTTCGCTTTGCATTTGAGTCTGCGTCACTTGCATTTGCGTTTGCGTCTGTGTTTGCTTTGCATTTGCATCTGCGTCTGCTTTGCATTTAAAGGCGTCACTTTGCATTTAAATGCAGGTTCCGCTTTGCATTTAAATCAGGTTCCCTTTGTTTTTCTTGTATATGATCTCTCTTTGTTTGTTATACATCAAAATCATTTTTATGTAAAGTCATTTTGACTTAACAGACTTCAACCCATTAACTTTGATCATTTATTAAGTCACTTTATTATCTTTATCTAGATCAAATTATGTAACTTAACCAATAAGTTATTGACAAAATAAAACATTCAATTAAATGTTGTCCAACTTTATGGGAAAAGTAAAAAATATCCAACATAATGGACCAAAAATTGATTAGTGGAAGTCTCCTATAACCTGTATTGCTTCCTCATTCATTAGATTAATGAGTCCACGAGTAAATTGAAGAGCATCCAGTGAAACATATCGATATGCAAAAGTTAGAATATTTGTATAAACTTTAAAATAAAAAAGGAATTCAATTCATAAAATTACCTCATCTGTCTATAAGATGGAGAAAATGTAAAGTAAATTAAAGTAAATTAAGCAATCCAAAACATTTTTAGATCTATTAGTTGGTGAAACTTCTTCTTTACATTCAATATTATATAAACTTTAATTTCATGAAGTAAATCCAAATTTTATAATTATAACGAAATATATCATTTAAATCGTGAATAAATACATAAATTATTACAAAATTTTTCTTATATAAATACATGAAAATATAAATTTTAATGAATATGCCAAAATACACATCGTGTTTGCAAGTTTAAGATTTAAAACGTAATAGTTCATTATATTTTGTAGGATTTAATTAATAAAATTTAAAGATTACTAGATTAAGTGTATTGTTAGTCGCTAATGGTACTCAAGAGGGATAAATTGGATGTTTATAAACTTCTAACTAAAATAATTATAAATGAATAAATTATGAAATAAAACAATGAATTTTAACAATGCATTTAAGTAAAAAAGTAAAAGAGTACGGGAAGAGAGATATGAATCAATTTATAGTGGTTCAGTGTGCCTACGTCTATTATAAGGCTCTTCTTAAATTTAAACTATAATTCTTCTTTTAAGAAGAAAATTAACCTTTGTATGATTTTTATTCAACAAATAAGATTTTATAATCTTCTTCCAAAGTAAAGAGGAACCTTAATATCACTGAAAATATCTTAAAATACAATAAGTAAAAACCCTAATAGATTCTTAGTGAAAGATATTTGGGTTGCTCCGCCAATTTGGTAGATGCATAAATGTTTCCATTCAATAATGATACAAACTTTATGGATTACAAAAGGTTGTTAAGGTAAATATATAATCAAGCCAAAACTAATTATCTCTATAAGATGTAATAGATAATAAGCTACAAGATAGGGGAGTTAGTAGTGGTACAATGATGGCCAAGTCAGTAACACGTGAGGGAAGTAAATAATTAGAGTAAATAGATGATTTTAATCCTTCTCACTCCCCTTCAAAATGACAGTGGTTGCACTGCTAACTTGTGCCTAAAATGAGTAAACTTACCTTTGGAGATGGATTTAGTAAGGAGTTTGGCAATTTGGTCATTGGTTGAAATGTAGCGAATAAGTAGCCTTTGTTGTATAACTAATTCACGTACAAATTAAAATTCAATCTCCAGATGTTTTGACCTTAAGTAAAAAATGGTGGGCAAACCTAATTTCACATTACAACTCACATATAGCAGTTGCAAGTGGATGATACTTTGCCATTATTGAGGATCGAGAAACAACAAGTTGTTTACATGAGGCCCAAGAGATTAAATTATAGCCAGCATAAATGGCAAATCTTGTAACATCTCACCCTCAATTGGAATGGTAAAATAGTAAATTTGACATAGAATGGAATAGATTTGGAGTGCATAAGACTGTTCATGCATAATAGGATTGGTCCATAGTCACATTTGTGCACATGAAACTACTGTGCATGCATACATGATATTCCCGGTTTTTGTGCCTAAGGCAATTTTCTTGGGATTAACGTGGTTAATGGATTTGAAAAATTATTCTGAGTGCACCATAAATTGTTTTCTATTTTACTGGAATTATAGGAACTTTTCTGGAATTTTCCTAGAAATTCCCGCATCGCAAAATCGCCGTAAATGGCCTAAATGTGTTTTGTAGTGGAAAAGGTGGTTTTCGTGTTTGAAAAATTATTGGGAGTGGACTGTTATATGTTTTACAATTTTGGGCAATTTTGGTAATTTTCAAAAAAATGATTCGGGGAAATTCCTGGACCGGAAAAAAATCGTCAACCGGTGAACCGATTGATTTTCTACTGTTATTTGGTACTAAGCTATTAAATATCTTGGTGGGACCCATAAATGGACCCTTAAATCTTGTTGGAACCGAAATTGGCTTGATTTTAGCTTAGGATTTATTTTCTTTTACAAACATTTGATTGGTTCTTTGATTTTCCTCATTCTCCTCCAATTGCCAAGTTTCCCTTTCATTTAATACATGATTATCCTATGCATTCTCGGTTCTTCTATGAGGAAGGAAGAAAAGACACTTTTATTTGCTCATCTTCTCCATCAACCAAAACTACTCCTTGGTTTCACCCTCTCCATCGATTTCTCCTCTTTTAAGTTCTACTTCCTCCAAACTCAAAGGCTTTTCTTCATGCAATCAAACCACTTTCTTTTCATGATAATAAACTCCTTGTGTGAGGTTTAGAAAGTGGGAAGTTGGAGTGGTAAGTAATGAGTTGAAGGTAGAAAAGGCTTGATTAGGTAAGTTCTTAAGTTAAGCTTTACTTATGCTTTGATTATGAATTTAATGCCTTAGTGGTTAGATGCATTCAATGGGACTTATGGTGTACTTATTATGCTTATTGTTGCATGACTTTGATGAGAATTATAGGTGGAATTGTTGGGTATAAGGGTATGTTATGTATGGCTTGATGAAGTAGTAGGATTGAATGAATGTTTAGCTTACATTTGGATTGAATATTGATGACTAATCTTGCAAATAACTTAAGAGTTTAATGCTGCCAATTGTGACTATTAGCCCTAGTGAATGTAGGAATGTTGTAGGGACTGATCTTGTGCTCATTTGGATGCTTAGAGTTGTGTTATTGGCATTGGAAATGATAGAAGCTAAGTTTAGTACCAAAGCTGGAAAATTGAGTTTTTGCCCTACTATACTGTTATGAGCATATCTCATTGTGTGGGTGTGCAAATGAGTCAACGTTAGTGCCCAATTAAACTCTGGGATGTTAGCTACATTTTTGTGTGAAATAGGCACTGTCCAATTTTAGCTTTAAGAGGGTGCAATTTGTCTTGGAAAGTTACTGCTATTGACTGGAATGAACAGTACCCGAAATCATACTCTATAGTTTTGCTAATTTTTATAAATTAATTGAGAAGGAATTAGGACAAATGGACTAAATGAAAGCTTAAGCCTATTAAGTTAGCTTTCCAATGCCACTGATTTTGCAATTTTTCGATATGTCTATTAGGAGTTATGGACTGATGATTGTTGGCTGTTTTAATGCATTGAATGAAACCTAGTTGAAATGGTAGATTTGGTGTACATTATGATTTGGAGGAATTTTAGTAATTTGTGTGAACTGAATTGGTGTTAGGGATCTACTGAAGAGTTTTATAAGACACATTTATCTTGAAAATGGTATATGGCATATAAGTTTTAGAGATCTGATGTGGGAGTTATGGATTTTCAAAATCTGAACCTGCATTAGGATGTTAACTGCTGATCATGACAGAAACTTGTATAACAGATTTGAAATTGTTAGAGATCGAATTGGATGTTGAGTTCTTCATGAAAATTGAAGTTTGAGATCTTATCTTTTCAGGGATATAAGGTAGTGAATTTGGTGACATTTTTCCTAAGAGATATACTATTGTGAAATGTGCTGTTCAGATTGGGAAAATTCTGAGGGCTGATGCTTTGGTGAATTGTTTGACATAGTTAGCAAGTGAATCTGATTTTGGGTTGTTCATGAAAGTTGTAGATAACGTTGTGATCTTACTGCCTTATTTATTGTGTAATTGTTGACTGAAGAATCAGAGAGTTACTGAATTTGCAATGTACTGTCCCGTTTTGATAGGTTTTGAGAGGGCAGTAGGTTTGATTGGATTTTTATCACCCTTAGGGGTGAAATTGATTTTTACGGTCTTCTTGAGAATTGTAGAGGGTTTCATTATCTTTCCAACAAGGTATAGTTTGCATTTTTCTGAAATGTGTAGAAAGGGATATGATAGATTAAATTTTGGTTAGAAATCAGGAAAACAAAGAAGGAAATAAGGGTTATACATTTAATGTGAATTTTGGTTTCTTTAAATGAATAACTCTTCCGTCCGACGTCCGATTGACCTGATTCTGGAGGCATCGGATTCATAGAATATTGAATTTCATTTTCTGAGAGATTCGAATTTTAGGCGGAAAATTGGCGTGGGTCCGGATAAGGATCTGTTTAATTAATTAGGGACCCATAGTGGTACAAATTGTGCACGTCGGCGCCAATAGGTTTCTAATTTTAGCGGATTTTATGATGGAAAAAATGGGATTAGGGACGGAATATCATGATCATGCATTGTGCACCTTTTAAGTATTACATGTGCATTACGAAATAGTTCGATTGAACAATTGATAATGTATGTATCTCGTCATTTATTATAGAGTCACACTTGGGCGTCGGTCCATCGACGCCACCGAGACGGCCGATTTTGGCTCAAAATACAGGTGAGTAACCTAGTTGGTTCCTCAACCTTTATGTGTTTAATATTTTGCAATTTTGCCATGTGGAGATAATGGAGGGTTATGTGTGTTTGATTTTGGTGATTTTGGATCGTAGGTGTCTCAAAATATGTGGAATGTGATATCGGTGCTATTTGTGTGTAACTATGCATAGGTGCTTCAATGGAATAATTTGTGAATATGAAATTTATTAATGACTGAATTACCGGACCGAAGGTCCGAAGGAATGGGAATTGGTCTTTGAAATGTAAAATGTCGGTGAATGTGAATTGGAACATGTACATTGCATGCATAAAAGTATGATCAGAGAAAGGCAGTTGTGACCGGAGCAGCCACCGTATCAGGGCATATCACTCCCAACGTATATGAGAGCTTTCACCAACGCATGTGACCTCGGTCCAGCGTATTGAGCCTCGGGCTTAATGTACGAGGCTTCAAGCTCAATGTTTTCGAGCCACTGCTCAACGCAATGTGCCCGCCATCGACGATTTGAGCACAGTCACAACAATGAAATAAAAATGAAAAGTGTCACATGTGTATTGCATCTATAAATGATTGAATATAAATTGTATTAAAGGCGAAACGCCTTACATTTGAGAAATGTGAATGTATGTATTATTTAGTAAATTTATTGAATATGCATGAGTTGAGTGAACTATCGATGATGGTTTCTCACTGAGTTATAAAACTTACCCAAAATTTGCAATTATTTTCAGGACTCGAAAGAATACCCGTTAGGCAACAGGCGATAACGTTGTTGGGTATTGAAGTAGAAGAGATCGGGATCGCCATTCATCGCATTAGTGTCCAATAGAATTGTATTCCAAAATGACTAATTGTATGTGTAATGGGCCAATGTGGTTTTGTTTTGTACATAAAATGGTTATTGTAATTTATGGTTGACCATTTGTAATAATCAGAATCGATTGTATTAATCGAAAATGTTTATCTATGCACGTTGATGTAAATTGTCTCATCGTGTTCAGCGCATACGAGTGTAAATGAAAGAAAATGGAAATGGCTCGATGGAATGAATGTTTGAAAAAAATTTATCTTGAGTTTCGATGAGTGATGTAGCATGCCACCCTCGCGGGGCACGGACTTGGATATCACCATTGATGTCGGGTTCGGGTCACGCGGAAATGGGGTGTTACATTTAGGTGGTATCAGAGCCCAGTAGTACATAATGTATCTGGGCACAGTCTGAAACATAGGTTGTATGCATTTGAGTCGATGTCGCGCATCGTGGCAACCGATCCGAGTCCGAGTTGCACGAGTAGAAATCCTACGTGTGCATATGTGTTAAGTTGAGGCGTATTAGAGTGTAAATCCACGAAAGTGTATAAGCAATTAGGAAAGGAAAAATGGATAAGGAGATTGATATTGTCTTTGTGGTTAGAATGGTCAGTGTTGGCTGGCCGATTAAGGAAAGAAGTGATATTAATGAATTCTCGGATTAAAATGGCAATATTATGGTGACAAAAAATGAATATGTCTAGAATTTGGAAAGGTCCACTGGAGATAGGAGAAGCATACTAGTCGTAGTAGTCTTAAGCGAGATTAAAGGTCCGGATGAGTAAGTAATTAGAGTTCTGACTATATATGTGAGGACATGGGAAATATTGGAACTGAGTAAAGTGTAGATGATCCGATCAGGCAGATAAGGATTCACTGCATTTGTGTTCAATATCAGTAGATATCATAGGTAGATGAGGATAGCGGGATTGTGATAGGATCAATATTGTACTGCACTGCGGTCTACCTAGAACTGAAAGAGCAAAGTACCTAGTGCTAGTCGGGTGAGAAAAGTAGACATGGTGAGATAAAAGTGTATGATAAACTGAAATGAATTGGGGAAACGGTTATGATTATGAGCACCTAAGCGTGAGACTGAAATGGTTATGCGAATATTGTGCTTAGAGTTTAGAAACTAGTATCATAGGATGGTAAAGGAAAAAGACAGACTGACAATTTTCTACTGATTGTATATCGGGAAATTCTGAATTGGTTGAAAAGATGTATATGGATACATAAATGGTAAATGGATGGGTAAATAGATAGAGATACAATGGAGTTGCATCAGTGATTTTGTCGTGTTTTGGGGACTGTAAATGTCCTATCATAGATTGTTTGAGGATATTAAAGAAATACGAAGCAATAAGAAGATGACATTGTATAAGCCAAATGGTTATGACCTTAAAGAGGTTAAGCTGACACATAAATGATATGAGAATGAAACTAGTGAAATAAAAAAAAAGGATAGCGATATATGAAAAGAGTAGTCACATTTAAGTCGATTTACCGTTAGGAGTACCTATTGGACAGTAAAGTTGATCATGATTAATGAAATGTATGTGAAAGATACGTGGAAATCATGGAGGAAATGATCAGTGAATGATTAAATACGTGCTTCAATGAGTGGCTATAAGTGTAAAGTTTATATTAGGTTAAAGTAAGACATAGGAGGACTGAATGTACCTTTATGAGAGGAAATGAGAAATGATTATGGCATCAGTTATTTATTTGAGAATTTGCATAAACGAAAAGGAGTCTTATGGAAGTCTGAATTGCATAAGTTACTAATTGGTTTCCGGATAAAATGCTGAGGTATAGATTATTGAATAAGTGTGAAAGAAAGTGTTTATGTGACTGTCACAAGGAACCTTAGTGTAAGGAATGTTTTGATCTTTTAAATTATGGCATAAAATTATTCTGATTGAGGTTATCTGTATTGTGTGTATGGAAATGTAAAGTATCTAATAACATCAGTGGGATTTTAATTTGAGATGATCCTATTGCAATCTGAAGTGAAATACTTAAATGAAGTGGAATTTATGGAAGTCCAAGTACGGATGACTAGGTATTGGCATATGTTGATGCGAATGACAGAAAATCAATTAAAAAGAGAAAATGAGTAGAGACAAGAAGTCCTAAAGGAAAGCTGACAATGACGTGATGTAGTGATACCTTCATAAAGGGATGGCAAATACACTAATTGTGGACTCAATGAAAAAGTTAAAAGATGTATGGTAAAGTCAATGAGACCCTAATAGGGAATTATACGAGGTAAGCAAATGGTAGTGACTATGATTATAGACGGAATGTGCTTGAAAGGATTGAACAGTGAAAAGTAAAATGAACTATAAGAATTATTGAAGAATTTGGTACTGATGATAAGCATATTCAAAAAAATGATTCGGGGAAATTTCCGGAAATTCCCAGACCGGAAAAAAATCGTCAACTAGTGAACCGGTTGATTTTCTACTGTTATTTGGTACTAAGCTATTAAATATCTTGGTGGGACCCATAAATGGACCCTTAAATCTTGTTGGAACCGAAATTGGCTTGATTTTAGCTTAGGATTTATTTTCTTTTTATGAACATTTGATTGGTTCTTTGATTTTTCCTCATTCTCCTCCAATTGCCAAATGTCCCTTTCATTTAATACATGATTATCCTATGCATTCTCGGTTCTCCTATGAGGAAGGAAGAAAAGACACTTTTTATTTGCTCATCTTCTCCATCAACCGAAACCTACTCCTTGGTTTCACCCTCTCCATCGATTTCTCCTCTTTTAAGTTCTACTTCCTCCAAACTCAAAGGCTTTTCTTTATGCAATCAAACCACTTTCTTTTCATGATAATAAACTCCTTGTGTGAGGTTTAGAAAGTGGGAAGTTGGAGTGGTAAGTAATGAGTTGAAGGTAGAAAAAGGCTTGATTAGGTAAGTTCTTAAGTTAAGCTTTACTTATGCTTTGATTATGAATTTAATGCCTTAGTGGTTAGATGCATTCAATGGGACTTATGGTGTACTTATTATGCTTATTGTTGCATGACTTTGATGAGAATTATAGGTGGAATTGTTGGGTATAAGGGTATGTTATGTATGGCTTGATGAAGTAGTAGGATTGAATGAATGTTTAGCTTACATTTGGATTGAATATTGATGACTAATCTTGCAAATAACTTAAGAGTTTAATGCTGCCAATTGTGACTATTAGCCCTAGTGAATGTAGGAATGTTGTAGGGACTGATCTTGTGCTCATTTGGATGCTTAGAGTTGTGTTATTGGCATTGGAAATGATAGAAGCTAAGTTTAGTACCTAAGCTGGAAAATTAAGTTTTTGCCCAACTATACTGTTTTGAGCATAACTCATTGTGTGGGTGTGTAAATGAGTCAAGGTTTGTGCCCAATTAAACTTTGGGATGTTAGCTACATTTTTGTGTGAAATAGGCACTGTCCAATTTTAGCTTTAAGAGGGTGCAATTTGTCTTGGAAAGTTACTGCTATTGACTGGAATGAACAGTACCCAAAATCATACTCTATAGTTTTGCTAATTTTTATAAATTAATTGAGAAGGAATTAGGACAAATGGACTAAATGAAAGTTTAAGCCTATTAAGTTAGCTTTCCAATGCCACTGATTTTGCAATTTTTCGATATGTCTATTAGGAGTTATGGACTGATGATTGTTGGCTGTTTTAATTCATTGAATGAAACCTAGTTGAAATGGTAGATTTGGTGTACATTATGATTTGGAGGAATTTTAGTAATTTGTGTGAACTGAATTGGTGTTAGGGATCTACTGAAGAGTCTTATAAGACACATTTATCTTGAAAATGGTATATGGCATATAAGTTTTAGAGATCTGATGTGGGAGTTATGGATTTTCAAAATCTGAACCTGCATTAGGATGTTAACTGCTGATCATGACAGAAACTTGTATAACAGATTTGAAATTGTTAGAGATCGAATTGGATGTTGAGTTCTTCATGAAAATTGATGTTTGAGATCTTATCTTTTCAGGGATATAAGGTAGTGAATTTGGTGACATTTGTGCTAAGAGATATACTGTTGTGAAATGTGCTGTTCAGATTGGGAAAATTCTCAGGGCTGATGCTTTGGTGAATTGTTTGACATAGTTAGCAAGTGAATCTGATTTTGGGTAGTTCATGGAAGTTGTAGATAACATTGTGATCTTACTGCCTTATTTATTGTGTAATTGTTGACTGAAGAATCAGAGAGTTACTGAATTTGCAATGTACTGCCCTGTTTTGATAGGTTTTGAGTGGGCAGTAGGTTTGATTGGATTTTTAACACCCTTAGGGGTGAAATTGATTTTTATGGTCTTCTTGAGAATTGTAGAGGGTTTCATTATCTTTCCAACAAGGTATAGTTTGCATTTTTCTGAAATGTTTAGAAAGGGATATGATAGATTAAATTTTGGTTAGAAATCAGGAAAACAAAGAAGGAAATAAGGGTTATACATTTAATGTTAATTTTGGTTTCTTTCGTGAATAACTCTTCCGTCCGACGTCCGATTGACCTGATTCTGGATGCATCAGATTCATAGAATATTGAATTTCATTTTCTGAGAGATTCGGAATTTTTAGACGGGAAATTGACGTTGGTCCGGATAAGGATCTGTTTAATTAATTGGGGACCTATAGAGGTCCAAATTGCGCACCGTCAGCGCCAATAGGTTTCTAATTTTTAGACGGATTTTTATGATGAAAAAAAATGGGATTAGAGACGGGAATATCATGATCATGCATTGTGCACCTTCTAAGTATTACATGTGCATTACGAAATAGTTACGATTGAACAATTGATAATGTATGTATCTTCATCATTATAGAGTCACACTTGGGCGTCGACCCACCGACGTCATCGAGACGGCCAAATTTTGGCTCGAAATACAGGTGAGTAACCTAGTTGGTTCCTCAACCTTTATGTGTTTAATATTTTGCAATTTTGTCATGTGGAGATAATGGAGGGTTATGTGTGTTTGATTTTGACTGATTTTGGACCGTAGGTGTCTGAAATATGTGGAATGTGATATCGAAGTGCTATTTGTGTGTAACTATGCATGGGTGCTTCAATGGAATAATTTATGAATATGAAATTTGTTAGTGACTGAATTACCGGACCGAAGGTCCGAAGGAATGGGAATTGGTCTTTGAAATGTAAAATGTCGGTGAATGTGAATTGGAACATGTACATTGCATGCATAAAAGTATGATCGATAAAAAGCGGTTGTGGCCGGAGCGACCACCGTATCGTAACATATCACGCCTAACGATATATGAGCTTTCACCAACGCATGTGACCTCGGGTCCAACGTATTGAGCCTCGAGCTCAATATACGAGCTTCAAGCCCAATATTTTCAGAGCCAGCGCTCAACGCAATGTGCCCGCCATCGGGGCAGCCAAAGCATCAGTCACAACAATGAAATGAAAATGAAAAGTGTCACATGTGCATTGCATTTGTAAATGATTGAATATAAATTGTATTAAAGTCGAAACGCCTTACATTTGAGAAATGTGAATGTATGTATTATTTAGTAAATTGATTGAATATGCATGAGTTGAGTGAACCATCGATGATGGTTTCACACTGAGTTCGCAAAACTCACCCAAAATTTGCAATTATTTTTCAAGACTCAGAAGAATACCCCGTTAGGCAATGGACGTATAACGTTGTTGGGTATTGAAGTAGAAGAGATCGAGATCGCCAGTCGCATTAGTGTCCAATAGAATTGTATTCCAAAATGACTAATTGTATGTGTAATGGGCCAATGTGGTTCTATTTTGTACATAAAATGGTTATTGTAATTTATGGTTGACCATTTGTAATAATCATGGCGATTGTATTAATGAAAATGTTTATCTATGCATGTTGATGTAAATTGTCTCATCGTGTTCAGCATACGAGTGTAAATGAAAGAAAAGGAATTGGCTCGATGGAATGAATGTTTGAAAAAAATTTATCTTGAGTTTCAATTGAGTGATGTAGCATGCCACCTCATGGGCACGGACTCGGATATCACCATTGATGTCGGGTTCGGGTCACGCGGGAATGGGGTGTTACATTTAGGTGGTATCAGAGCCTAGTAGTACATAATATATCTGGGCACAGTCTGAAACATAGGTTGTATGCATTTGAGTCGTATCGTTGCAGACCGTGGCAACTGATCCCGAGTCTGAGTTGCACGAGTAGAAATCCTACGTGTGCATATGTGTTAAGTTGAGACTGTATTAGAGTGTAAATCCCTGAAAGTGTATAAGCAATTAGGAAAGGAAAAATGGATAAGGAGATTGATATTGTACTGTGGTTAGAATGGCTGTGTTGGCCTAGACTGATTAAGGAAAGAAGTGATATTAATGAATTCCCGGACTAAAATGGCAATATTATGGTGACAGAAAAAGAAATATGTCTAGAATTTGGAAAGGTCCACTGGAGATAGGAGAAGCATACTAGTTGTAGTAGTCTTAAGCGAGAT
Organism: Erythroxylum novogranatense; assembly: GCA_029891385.1. Taxonomy (NCBI): domain Eukaryota; kingdom Viridiplantae; phylum Streptophyta; class Magnoliopsida; order Malpighiales; family Erythroxylaceae; genus Erythroxylum; species Erythroxylum novogranatense. Next base: position 21,645,160 of record CM057226.1, read on the forward strand.
TAAAGGTCCGGGATGAGTAAGTAATTAGAGTTACATTTGTATATGTGAGGACATGGAAACATTGGGCCGAGTAAAGTGTAGATGATCCGATCAAAGGATAAGGATTCATTTGCATTTGTGTTCAATATCGAGATATCATAGGTAGATGAGGATAAGCGGGATTGTGATAGATCAATATTGTACCGCATCTGGTCTACCTAGAACTGAAAAGAACTAAAAGAGCAAAGTACCTAGTGCCTAGTCGGGTAAGAAAAAGTAGACATGGTGAGATAAAAGTGTACAGATAAACTGAAATGAATTGGGGAAACGGTTAGATTATGAGCACCCAAGTGTGAGACTGAAATGGTTATGGCGAATATTGTGCTTAGAGTTTAGAAACTAGTATCAAAGGATGGTAAAGGAAAAAGACAGACTGACAATTTTCTACTGATTGTATATCGGGAAATTCTGAACTGGTTGAAAAGACGTATGTGGATACAGAAATGGTAAATGGATGGGTAAATAGATAGAGATACAATGGAGTTGCATCGGTGATTTTGTCGTATTTTGGGGGCTGTAAATGCCCTATCATAGATTGTTTGAGGATATTAAAGAAATACGAAGCAATAAGAAGATGACATTGTATAAGCCAAATGGTTATGACCTTAAAGAGGTCAAGCTGACACATTAATGATATGAGAATGAAACTAGTGAAATAAAAAAAAACAAGGATAGCGATATATGAAAAGAGTTGTCACATTTAAGTCGATTTACCGTTGGGAGTACCTATTGGACAGTAAAGTTGATCATGATTAATGAAATGTATGTGAAAGATACGTGGAAATCATGGAGGAAATGATCAGTGAATGATTAAATACGTGCTTCTATAAGTGGCTATAAGTGTAAAGTTTATATTAGGTTAAAGTAAGACATAGGAGGACTAAATGTACCTTTATGAGAGGAAATGAGAAATGATTATGGCATCAGTTATTTATTTGAGAATTTGCATAAACGGAAAGGAGTCTTATGGAAGTCTGAATTGCATAAGTTACTAATTGGTTTCCGGATAAAATGCTGAGGTATAGATTACTGAATAAGTGTGAAAGAAAGTGTTTATGTGACTGTCACAAGGAACCTTAGTGTAAGGAATGTTTTGATCTTTTAAATTATGGCATAAAATTGTTCTGATTGAGATAGTACGTATAGTGAAGAATGATTGAAAAGCAATTAGGGATAATAATTGGTTGATGAGACTTTCCTAAACAGTATAAAGATGGTAACAAGACTATTGGTCAAACGGCAAGAAGTATGGACGAAATCAAAAGTGAAATTGAGGCTATCTGTATTGTGTGTATGGAAATGTAAAGTATCTAATAACATCAGTGGAATTTTAATTTGAGATGATCCTATTGCAATCTGAAGTGAAATACTTAAATGAAGTGGAATTTTTGGAAGTCCAAGTACGGATGACTAGGTATTTACATATGTTGATGCGAATGACAGAAAATCAATTGAAAAGAGAAAATGAGTAGAGACAAGAAGTCCTAAAGGAAAGCTGACAATGACGTGATGTAGTGATACCTTCATAAAGGGATGGCAAATACACTAATTGTGGACTCAATAAAAAAGTTAAAAGATGTATGGTAAAGTCAATGAGACCCTAATAGGGAATTATACGAGGTAAGCAAATGGTAGTGACTATGATTATAGACGGAATGTGCTTGAAAGGATTGAACAGTGAAAAGTAAAATGAACTATAAGAATTATTGAAGAATTTGGTACTGATGATAAGCATATTCTGAACTGAACAGACATTTCTGACTAGTGAACAGATAAGACTGTAAGGAATAGATCAATTACAGATATTGAGATTTGCAAAGAATTTCAAGTACATTATGTGTAATTGTGAAGTGTTTCTGGGAATCGAGATACTGAATAAAGGTAAGAATGGTTAAGAGTGCCAGAGTTACAGTGGTGAGACCTATAAGGAGTCTGAATATGCTAGTGAAGTCAGAAAACCGATACTGAATGATTCATAGAAGAAGTATTTGTACCCGAAAAAAAAGTTATAGAACAAGAAAGTGAACAGTCGAAGCTAGACATTCTAGTAATCATATGCAAAAGTGAAGTTGAAGAACTGTGGGGTATAGAATGAAGTGATTATTGATTCAAGTGTTTATAGGTTTGAATGTTCAACAGGAAAAAGGCTTGATTATGATCGTGTTATAGAGTTCTGATTTACTATAGGGATACACTGCTACACTGCACAGTGCCTAACGGGAGGCAAAGACCAACATTTAGTCGAAATACTTGTGATGGGTGAAATAAAGGAAAGTGACTCAGGAAAACTGCATGGGTTAGTTAAAGTAGATCAGGATCGGACAAGTGAAACAGAGAAAAATGCATATCCGAATAGAGGGCGTGAACACTATAGAATAATGAATTGTCTAAGGAGAATTGAATTTGAACAGAGAGTCAATGAGATATAAAGCATGACTGCATTAGGTAAAGTATCACTGGTTATAGTGAAATGGAGCTAAATGTCATTGTGTTGGTACCAAAGGAATGTGAATCGTCCCTGACGAGATAAAGGAGGTTATTGTACGTATCACCTTGAAAAGATGTACTCCATGGAATACGACTTAGTCTGTATGTTATTGGGAGAAAAAGATATTGGACGGTATAGTGAGAAAAAGGTATTGGATGGATAAATGTGATGATTAGTGAACAGGTTCAGAAATAATGAACTGAGTCATAGCATTGGAACTAAAGGTAATGACTACTCTGAAAATGGCAAGTGAGATAGCTAAGAAAATGAGATCGCCAACTGATAGCCTTGTTGAGTCCGTCTACTGTACTGAGTGATAATGAGTTAGCCAAATAAGTGACTGAACAACTGACTGACTGTGTCACTGTGACCTTTTGGGAAATGAATCATTGAGTGGAAAAGTGTATGGAACATGTAGGGATATTTGAGAACTGTCATAGTGAACTGTTGAATGAGAATTTTGAGGACGAAATTTTTATTAGGAGGGAGAATTGTAACATCCCACCCTCAATTGGAAGGGTAAAATAGTAAATTTGACATAGGATGGAATAGATTTGGAGTGTATAGGACTGTTCATGCATAATAGGATTGGTCCACAGTCACATTTGTGCACATGAAACTACTGTGCATGCATACATGATATTCCCGGTTTTTATGCCTAAGGCAATTTTCTTGGGATTAACGTGGTTAATGGATTTGAAAAATTATTCTGAGTGCGTCATAAATTGTTTTCTGTTTTACTGGAATTATAGGAATTTTTCTGAAATTTTCCAGAGAAAATTCTCGGACCGGCAAAATCGTCGGTAAATGGCCTAAATGTGTTTTTGTAGTGGAAAAGGTGGTTTTTGTGTTTGAAAAATTATTAGGAATGGACTGTTATATATTTTACAATTTTGGGCAATTTCGGTAATTTTCAAAAAAATGATTCGGAGAAATTTCCGGAAATTTCCGGACTGGAAAAAAATCGTCAACTAGTGAACCGGTTGATTTTCTACTGTTATTTGGTACTAAGCTATTAAATATCTTGGTGGGACCCATAAATGGACCCATAAATCTTGTTGGAACCGAAATTGGCTTGATTTTAGCTTAGGATTTATTTTCTTTTTATGAACATTTGATTGGTTCTTTGATTTTTCCTCATTCTCCTCCAATTGCCAAGTGTCCCTTTCATTTAATACATGATTATCCTATGCATTCTCGGTTCTCCTATGAGGAAGGAAGAAAAGACACTTTTATTTGCTCATCTTCTCCATCAACCAAACCTACTCCTTGGTTTCACCCTCTCCATCGATTTCTCCTCTTTTAAGTTCTACTTCCTCCAAACTCAAAGGCTTTTCTTTATGCAATCAAACCACTTTCTTTTCATGATAATAAACTCCTTGTGTGAGGTTTAGAAAGTGGGAAGTTGGAGTGGTAAGTAATGAGTTGAAGGTAGAAAAGGCTTGATTAGGTAAGTTCTTAAGTTAAGCTTTACTTATGCTTTGATTATGAATTTAATGCCTTAGTGGTTAGATGCATTCAATGGGACTTATGGTGTACTTATTATGCTTATTGTTGCATGACTTTGATGAGAATTATAGGTGGAATTGTTGGGTATAAGGGTATGTTATGTATGGCTTGATGAAGTAGTAGGATTGAATGAATGTTTAGCTTACATTTGGATTGAATATTGATGACTAATCTTGCAAATAACTTAAGAGTTTAATGCTGCCAATTGTGACTATTAGCCCTAGTGAATGTAGGAATGTTGTAGGGACTGATCTTGTGCTCATTTGGATGCTTAGAGTTGTGTTATTGGCATTGGAAATGATAGAAGCTAAGTTTAGTACCTAAGCTGGAAAATTGAGTTTTTGCCCTACTATACTGTTTTGAGCATATCTCATTGTGTGGGTGTGAAAATGAGTCAAGGTTTGTGCCCAATTAAACTTTGGGATGTTAGCTACATTTTTGTGTGAAATAGGCACTGTCCAATTTTAGCTTTAAGAGGGTGCAATTTGTCTTGGAAAGTTACTGCTATTGACTGGAATGAACAGTATCCGAAATCATACTCTATAGTTTTGCTAATTTTTATAAATTAATTGAGAAGGAATTAGGAAAAATGGACTAAATGAAAGTTTAAGCCTATTAAGTTAGCTTTCCAATGCCACTGATTTTGCAATTTTTCAATATGTATATTAGGAGTTATGGACTGATGATTGTTGGCTGTTTTAATTCATTGAATGAAACCTAGTTGAAATGGTAGATTTGGTGAACATTATGATTTGGAGGAATTTTAGTAATTTGTGTGAACTGAGTTGGTGTTAGGGATCTACTGAAGAGTTTTATAAGACACATTTAACTTGAAAATGGTATAAGGAATATAAGTTTTAGAGATCTGATGTGGGAGTTATGGATTTTCAAAATCTGAACCTGCATTAGGATGTTAACTGCTGATCATGACAGAAACTTGTATAACAGATTTGAAATTGTTAGAGATCGAATTGGATGTTGAGTTCTTCATGAAAATTGAAGTTTGAGATCTTATCTTTTCAGGGATATAAGGTAGTGAATTTGGTGACATTTGTGCTAAGAGATATACTGTTGTGAAATGTGCTGTTCAGATTGGGAAAATTCTGAGGGCTGATGCTTTGGTGAATTGTTTGACATAGTTAGCAAGTGAATCTGATTTTGGGTAGTTCATGAAAGTTATAGATAACGTTGTGATCTTACTGCCTTATTTATTGTGTAATTGTTGACTGAAGAATCAGAGAGTTACTGAATTTGCAATGTACTGCCCTGTTTTGATAGGTTTTGAGTGGGCAGTAGGTTTGATTGATTTTAACACCTTAGGGTGAAATTGATTTTATGGTATGCTTGAGAATTGTAGAGGGTTTCATTATCTTTCCAACAAGGTATAGTTTGCATTTTTCTGAAATGTGTAGAAAGGGATATGATAGATTAAATTTTGGTTAGAAATCAGGAAAACAAAGAAGGAAATAAGGGTTAGACATTTAATGTGAATTTTGGTTTCTTTCGTGAATAACTCTTCCGTCCGACGTCCGATTGACCTGATTCTGGAGGCATCAGATTCATAGAATATTGAATTTCATTTTCTGAGAGATTCAGAATTTTTAGACGGGAAATTGATGTGGGTCCGGATAAGGATCTGTTTAATTAATTGAGTACCTATAGAGGTCCAAATTGCGCACCATCAGCGCCAATAAGTTTCTAAGTTTTAGACGGATTTTTATGATGGAAAAAAATGGGATTAGAGACGGGAATATCATGATCATGCATTGTGCACCTTCTAAGTATTACATGTGCATTCTGAAATAGTTCTGATTGAACAATTGATAATGTATGTATACTGTCACTGTTATAAAGTCACACTTGGAGCGTCGGTCCACCGACGTCACTAAGACGGCCAAATTTTGGCTCGGAAATACAGGTGAGTAACCTAGTTGGTTCCTCAACCTTTATGTGTTTAATATTTTGCAATTTTGCCATGTGGAGATAATGAAGGGTTATGTGTGTTTGATTTTGACTGATTTTGGACCGTAGGTGTCTGAAATATGTGGAATGTGATATCGAAGTGTTATTTGTGTGTAACTATGCATGGGTGCTTCAATGGAATAATTTATGAATATGAAATTTATTAGTGACTGAATTACCGGACCGAAGGTCCGAAGGAATGGGAATTGGTCTTTGAAATGTAAAATGTCGGTGAATGTGAATTGGAACATGTACATTGCATGCATAAAAGTATGATCGAGATAAAGGCGGTTGACCGGAGCACCACCGTGTCGTAACATATCGCGCCTAACGATATGAGAGCTTTCACCAACGCACGAGACCTCGGTCCAACGATTCATCCCACCCCTACGGGAAGGGTAAAATGATAAAATTGGCATAGGATGGGATAGATTGGGATTGCATAGATCTGCTCATGTCTAATAGGATTGCTACATCAGAGCAATCGTGCACATGAAATGACTGTACATGCATTTATGACATTTCCTATTGGGTTTCAAATGGAGATCTTTTGTGAAATTTTGGGATACTTGTATTTGAAAACTTATTCTGAGTCGCCAAAATTGTTTTATATTTTATGGGATTTTCAGAATTTTTCGGAATTTTCCGAGAAAATTCTAAACCGCAAAAACGCCGGTCTATGGCCTAAAGGTGTTTTTGTTTGGAAAATGTGGTTTTCGTGTTTGAAAAATTATTTGAGTCGCCATAAAGTGTTTTCCATTTTGGAGATTTATGGAATTTTTCCGAATTTTTCGGGGTTCTTTCCTGACCGGAAAATTCCAACCGACCGATCGAAGTGAGTAGTATTGCACTTGAATAGGATTGTCTAATGGCATGAGATTAGTGGATAAACAATGTTAAGAATTATTTTAAAGCCATGATTAGTGATTAATTGGGATTAGCACAAAATTAATAAGGATTGTATGAGTTTTTGTCTTATTCCAATTTTTAAAATGCCAAGTGGTCTTTTTAATCAAGTAACTTTGTCTCTGATACATATCCCATACGAACTCTTCATGTTGGAAGTCAAGAAAGCATTTTAAAAGGCCAAGTGTGCTTGAGTTTGTGTGTCATACGACTCTCCCTTGAAATAATACAAAAATTGGTTTGTTCTTATCATGTTTCAAAAGTTGGTGTATGCTCTTCCCCTTCGATGGTCTCTTTTCCTTCCACTCTTCTTAGCTACTTGCTTGTCTCCCTTTACTCTCAACCAATCCAAGTTGAAGCCTTGAATTGAGGAGACTTCTTGTGATGCTTGTGAAGGTCGTAGGTGAGGTGTTAAGTTAGGAAGTGTGGAGAGTTGAAAAAGGGTTTGGAGCATTGGAGAGTTTGCATGATTAAGGTAAGAGTTGTATTTGTTTTCAAAAGCTTAAAAGCATGCATGGAGACTATTTATATGTGTACTTGAGCATAAGAAGGGTAGGTTAGAATGGGTTTCATTATGTGCTTATATATGGATGAATGAATGATTATAGTTTTAAGTGAGTTTTGGCTTGGTTTTGGATTGAGTTTGTTAGCTTAAATGAAAGGAAACAAGTATGAAATTGGGTAGATATGTGCTGCCAAAGTTTAGTAAATTATATAAGTGAATGTTGTGATTAGTTTGTAGTTGAATTAGAGGTATAATTTGATGCTTAGTGATGTGTTATGGATGTTGGAAGTGATAGAGGATAGGTTAATGTTGAAAGCTGGAAATTGAGTTTTGAACCTATGGTACTGTTTTGTTCATAAGTAATTGTATAGGTGAGCAAATGAGGTGAGGTTTGTGCCCAAGTAAACTTTGGGATGTTGGCTTCATTTAGTGTGAAATAGGTGTTGGTAAATTTTAATGTTAGAAGGTCGAAAATTGGCATGGAAAGTTTCGGGTTCTGGGTCTGGGAACAGTACCCGCAAATATGTCAAATGAGTTTTGCTAATTTTTCTAAATTAATTGGTATGGGATTAGGGAAAATGGTCTTTATGAAAGTTGTAGCCTATTGAGTTAGCTTTCCATTACCACTGATCTTGTTAATTTTCGAGTTGTATATTGGGAGATATGAACTGATTTCTAATGACTGTTTTTATGCCTTGACTGAAACCTAGTTGAATTGGCACATTTAGTGCACATTCGGACTTGGAAGAATTTTTGTAATTTTTGTGAATTGAATTGGAGTTTGAATTGTACTGAAGAGTTCTAGATGACAGATTGATTTTGAAAATGATATATGGCTTATAATTTTTTTGGAAGTCAGATGTGGGAGATATGGAATTTCAAAATCTGAACCTACATTGTGATGTTAAGTGCTGATTAGGTCAGAAACTTGCATAACAGATTTGAATATGTTAGAAATCGAATTGGAGTTTGAGTTCTTCATGAACATTGAAGTTTGGGATCTTATCTTTTCAGGAACATAGACATTTGTGCTATGAGATATGTTGAATGGAAAATTACTGTCCAGATTGGTTGATTTCAGAAGACAGATTGTTTATGGAATTGTTTGATACAGTTAACAATAGAATTTGATGTTGGGTTGTTCATAAGAGTTGTAGATAACATTGTGAACTTATTGACCATATTATTGTGGTAATTTCTTACTGAAGAATCAGTGAGTTATGACATTGTAAATGTACTGCCCTGTGTTGATGAAAAGTTAGTAGGCAGAAGGTTTGATGGGTTATTTGATACCCTTAGGGTTGGATTTGATTTTTGGTCTTCTTGAGAGTTGTAGAGCTTTGCATAAGCTTTCCAATGAGGTATAGTGGATATTTTCTGAATTGTGTGCTAAAAGTTAGAGTGGATGGAAATTAAGATTGAAATCTGAAAAAAAGGCGAGGTAGCGGTGAAACTCGCCACCTCGCGAGGCGACGTTCGCCTCGCCTCTCGAGATTTAGTGGTTGGTCGCGAGGCGCCTCGCCTCGCGACGAAGTGAGGCGATTTAAGCCTCGCGAGGCGACGTCTCGCCCAGCATGAGGCGGGCGTTCCGTAATATATATATATATATATTTTATATTATTTTTTGATTATTATTTTGATATTAAATGGTACAATTGTTCTTTTGTCAATTTCTTTCCGTCCGACGTCCGATTGACCTGATTTCAGAGGCATCGGATTCGTTGAATATTTAATTTCATATTATGAGAAAACGGAATTTTAGACGGAATTTGACGTAGCCTCTATCGACGGAACATGTAAACACTGCTTTATTTAATTTGGGACCTATAGAGGTCCGAATTGCGCACCGTCGGCACTATAGTTTTCTAATTTTAGACGGATTTTGTGATGGAAAATTTAGATTAGGGTCGGAATGCCATGAACATGCATTATACACGCTTTAAGGATTCCATGTGCATTATTTGATCGTTTTAATTATACAGATTGGTAATGTGAATTTATTTCAATTGCTATAGAGGCTCGATTGGACCGCTGCCCACGGACGTTATGAGACTTCCCGCATTAGCTCGAAGTAATAGGTGAGTAACCTAGTTGGTTCCTCAACCTTTATGTGTTTACTATTTTGCAACTATGCCATGTGGGGATAATGGAGGATTTATATGTGTTTGATTTGCTTGATTTCGACCATAGGTGTCGAAATATCTGACCGTGATATAGAAGTGTTATGTATGAATTTCATGGGATTGCCTATGAGTGTCTTATATGAGTTTGGATCTGATACACTATTGATTTGGATATATTGGACATATGCATTTCATGCATAATGACATGAAACGATAATTGGCGATTGTGACCAGAAAGCGATAGCGAGCTTATAGCTCAACGTGATCGGGCCTCGAGCCCACGGTGATACTGAGCCTATGGCTCACCGAGTATCGCGCCTTAATGGGACAAGCCAGCGCCAACACAACAACGTAATAAAATGGAAAGGGTCTCATGTGCATTGCATAATGGTATGATTAAATGTGGATTGTATTGCTTTTATGATTTATGAATTGTGATCATGTATGATAACTGGTATACTGATTGACTATGCATGAGTTGAGTGAACCATCGATGATGGTTTCTCACCGAGTTCGCAAACTCACCCAACATTGCAACTATTTTCAGAATTGAAGAGTACCCGTTAGTGAGACGGGAGTATGATTACTACAAGAGAGTCGGTGTTTGAAGTCGGGATTAGTTCACGCTCGCATTTGTATCATTTGGAATTATGTATAAATTGTATTTCGCTGATTTGTACTGTTATTGTTAAGGGCCCAATTGATTTGTAATATGAGTACTTGAAAGAATATTTTGATTGAAAATGTATGCAAGCACTAAATTGGTTTTAAAAAAAAAACAAAACAAAAACAAAACAAAAATATTACCGAAGTTTTAAACTGCATTGATCGCTTAAGCATACCACCCTCATGGTCGCGGCTCGGATAGCACCGTCGATATCGGGTTCGGTCTCGTGGGAGTGGGATGCTACATTTGTGGTATCGAGCCCAAGAAGACGTAATTTATCCGGGCACGATCAAACATAGGTTAAATTGCTCGCATTTGTGTCGTCGTCGCTGCGCATCGTGGTAATCGATCCCTAGTATGAGACGACGAGGATAAATCTTACGTGTGCATACGTGTTAAGTGACTAAGTGAGAGAAAAGTGAGACCAGATAGAAAGTGAACCCATGAATGTGTTTGGGCAATGAGGAATGGGAAAAGGAAACGAATTAATGAGAATTACAATGTATTGTGGTGTGTATGGTGATTAAGGAAAGATTACGCGACAGAGAACGAATATGTCTAGAATGGAGAGGTCCATTGGAAATATGAGAAGTATATTGGGTAGAGATCGTAGTAAAAGTTAAAGTTCGAGTGAGAGCTCGACTTTAGATGCGATGCAATGGGAAATATTGGGCCGAGTAAACGAAGATGGTCCGAGTAGGCAAATATTGATTCATTGTACTACACCTATTGGTGTTAGACATCGATGAGATATCATAGAGATGATGATAGTGAGATTGTACTAAGAGCAATATTGTACCATAACGGTCTACCTAGAACCGAAAGAGCAAAGTACCTAGTAGGGAGGAAAAGTAGGCATGGTGAGATAAAAGTGTACAGATGAACTGAAATGAACTTGTGAAACGGAAGGATCGTGAACGATAAGCGTGAGACTGAAATGGTTATGTGAATATTGTGATAAGGGTTTGGAAATCAAGATAATAAAATCGTAAGAAAAAAAAAAAACGGTCGATGAGTATATCGGGAAATTTTGGATTAGTTGAATATGTAGATCTGGACATAGAATGATAAATGGATGGGTAAAGTAGATAAATGGATGGAGATACAAAGAAGTAGTATCAACGGATTTGTCGGGTATTGGGGATTGTGAATACTGAGGAAAATAAAGAGATACGTAGTAATAAGGAAATAACAGTGTATGAGTCAAGCTGTAATGACCTTACAAGATCAAGCCTGCATGTGACGGATATGAAAATAAAATGATGAGACATATAGTTCAATGATACGTGGAAAATGAAACAATGATAGTGATATATGAAAAGAGTTGTCGATTTATCGTTGGGAGTATCTATTGGATAGTAAAGTCAATCGTGATGAATGAAACGATGTGAAAGATACATGGAAAACATAGAGAGATGATCGCATGAGTATAGTGGCTATAAGTGTAAGGTTATAATGGATTAAAGTATAAGAAGAAATAAAGAATAATTATGGAATCAGTCCTCTATTTGAGGATCAACATATATAGAGAGGAGTTTGGTGAAAGTTTAAAGGGTATAGGTTATTAATTGGTCTCTCCTGATAAGATGAAATATGTTCGTGATGTGTAGCTGAATAAGTGTTGAAGAAGTGTTTAGGTGATTGTCGAATGGGACCTTAGTACAAGGAATGTTCTGTTCTTTTATTGATGGCATATAGTGCGTATAGTTAAGAATGATTGAAAAGCAATTTGGGACACTAATTGGCCGATGAGATTTTGTGAACAATATTATGACGGTAGCAAGACTTATGCGAATGACTAGATCAAAACGAGTATGTATGTATTAAAACAAAATGTGAATTGGAGTCATGTCTCAAGAGGCTAACTTAGGCATACCATCGAGGTTTTATGCCTTGTATGTATGAAATGTAAAGTATTCAATGACGAAATGGAATGTTGATTCGAGGTGATCCTATTGTAAAGTGAATTCTAGTTGGATCAATACAATTTGTGGATGAATTAGTGTTTGAACATGGCATATTGAGAGATTAAATGAAATAAATTGCGAAGTCGTAAGGAATATATATATATATATATATATATGGAATTTGGAGTTACTTGGGATTGGTTATAGGCTGGATACATCCAGAAGTTGCGAAAGCTCAAAATATTGGAGGAAAAAAAAACGTATGAGTTATAAGATTGATAATTGTAAAAGGAGACTTTTGAAAAAAAAAAATTTATAAATTGAGTATTGATTGTATCGCTCAATCTGAGACTTGGCAATCAGATAGAAATGTTCCAATAAATGTTATGCTTGATCGATGAAATTGTGTGAAGTGATTTTGTGTGCATAGGGATAAGTATAATCGCATGGACTGCTTTGTGACTAGTGATTGAAATATATTGTTTGGAAAAAAAAAAATTGGAGACTCTATTCGCATGCAAATGTGTTTAGAGGTAGCCATGATAATGATAGCGATAATGATTAAGATAAATTGAGTAGACGTTGATAAAAGGTATTGGAGACTTTAGATTCCTATAAGGATACATTGTGTTAATTCGAGGAAAAGATGGGCATAAATGATTATTATATTGACAATTTTGAAATAAATGAAAAATTCGCCACTAAACTTAAAGTAGATAATGGGTAAGTGTGCAGTGTTTCTGGAAAATGGGGATACTGGATAAGGGTAAGAATGGTTAAGAGTGAAGGAGTTTAAGTAGTAAATATAGACATTCTAGTAATCATATGTGAAAAGTGAAATTGTTTATAGGTTTGAATGGTCAACAGGCACAATGCGTAAGTGGTTTAGGTTTCATAGGGTTATAACCATGTTATAGAGTTCTGATTTACTGTAGGGAAATACTGCTACACTGCACAATGTTTAACGGGAGTCAAAGACCAATATGGATTTGAGACTGTGATGTGAGAGACAAAGGAAAGTAATTTAGGAAAACTGAATGGGTTAGTGGAGGTAAAACCGGATCGACAAATGAATTAGCGTAAAGTACATATTCAAATAGAGTGTATGAATACCATAGAACAATGAATTGTCTAAGGAGAGTTGAAGTTGAACAGAAAGTCAATAGACTATAAAGAATGACTGCAGTCGGTAAATTAACACTGGTTTTATCAAAATGGAGCTAAGTGTCATTGTCTTAGTATCAAAAGGAAAGTGAAGGGACAAGGACAAGATAAATGATGTTATTGTAAGTAACACCTTGAATGTATGTACTCTATGGAATATGAATTAATCAGATATATCTTGGGGAAAAAGGTATTGGATGGTAGTGAGAATATGATAATATTAGTAATCTAGACGGGATGAATAAAACGTGATAAGTGAACGGGTTCGAAATAAGGAAATGAATCATAGCATCGAACAAAAGGGTATAGCTAATCAAAATGGTAAATGAGCTAGTTAACAAAGTGAGATCGCCAACCGATACCTCAGGGAGTCTGCATTTCGTGACAAGTGATAAGGAATAAGCCAATAAGTGATGAAACAACTGATCGAATATGGTTATTGTGTCTTCGGAAAATGAATTATGGAATGGAAAAGTGTATGGGACATGTAGAAACATATGATTATTGCATATCTGAACTGTTGATTGAGAATTTCGAGGACGAAATTTTTTTTAAGGAGGGGAATTGTAACATCCCACCCCTACGGAAGGGTAAAATGATAAAATTGGCATAGGATGGGATAGATTGGGATTGCATAGGATTTGCTCATGTCTAATAGGATTGCTACACAGTAGCAATCGTGCACATGAAATGACTGTACATGCATTCATGACATTTCCCGGCTTGGGTTTCAAATGGAGATCTTTTGTGAAATTTTGGGGATACTTGTATTTGAAAACTTATTCGAGCGCCAAAATTGTTTTATATTTTATGGGATTTTCAGAATTTTTCGGAATTTTCCTGAGAAAATTCCCAAACTGGCAAAAACGCCGGTCTATGGCCTAAAGGTGTTTTTGTTTGGAAAATGTGGTTTTCGTGTTTGAAAAATTATTTGGAGTGCGCCATAAAGTGTTTTCCATTTTTGGAGATTTATGGGAATTTTTCTGGAATTTTTCAGGGTTCTTTCCCGGACCGGAAAATTCCAACTGACTGACTGAGTGAGCCGTATTGCACTGAATAGGATTGTCTAATGGCATGAGATTAGTGGATAAACAATGTTAAGAATTATTTTAAAGCCATGATTAGTGATTAATTGGGATTAGCACAAAATTAATAAGGATTGTATGAGTTTTTGTCTTATTCCAATTTTTAAAATGCCAAGTGGTCTTTTTAATCAAGTAACTTTGTCTCTGATACATATCCCATACGAACTCTTCATGTTGGAAGTCAAGAAAGCATTTTAAAAGGCCAAGTGTGCTTGAGTTTGTGTGTCATACGACTCTCCCTTGAAATAATACAAAAATTGGTTTGTTCTTATCATGTTTCAAAGTTGGTGTATGCTCTTCCCTTGATGGTCTCTTTTCCTTCCACTCTTCTTAGCTACTTGCTTGTCTCCTTTACTCTCAACCAATCCAAGTTGAAGCCTTGAATTGAGGAGACTTCTTGTGATGCTTGTGAAGGTCGAGGTGAGGTGTTAAGTTAGGAAGTGTGGAGAGTTGAAAAAGGGTTTGGAGCATCGAGAGTTTGCATGATTAAGGTAAGAGTTGTATTTGTTTTCAAAAGCTTAAAAGCATGCATGGAGACTATTTATATGTGTACTTGAGCATAAGAAGGGTAGGTTAGAATGGGTTTCATTATGTGCTTATATATGGATGAATGAATGATTATAGTTTTAAGTGAGTTTTGGCTTGGTTTTGGATTGAGTTTGTTAGCTTAAATGAAAGGAAACAAGTATGAAATTGGGTAGATATGTGCTGCCAAAGTTTAGTAAATTATATAAGTGAATGTTGTGATTAGTTTGTAGTTGAATTAGAGGTATAATTTGATGCTTAGTGATGTGTTATGGATGTTGGAAGTGATAGAGGATAGGTTAATGTTGAAAGCTGGAAATTGAGTTTTGAACCTATGGTACTGTTTTGTTCATAAGTAATTGTATAGGTGAGCAAATGAGGTGAGGTTTGTGCCCAAGTAAACTTTGGGATGTTGGCTTCATTTAGTGTGAAATAGGTGTTGGTAAATTTTAATGTTAGAAGGTCGAAAATTGGCATGGAAAGTTTCGGGTTCTGGGTCTGGGAACAGTACCATAAATATGTCAAATGAGTTTTGCTAATTTTTCTAAATTAATTGGTATGGGATTAGGAAAATGGTCTTTATGAAAGTTGTAGCCTATTGAGTTAGCTTTCCATTACCACTGATCTTGTTAATTTTCGAGTTGTATATTGGGAGATATGAACTGATTTCTAATGACTGTTTTTATGCCTTGACTGAAACCTAGTTGAATTGGCACATTTAGTGCACATTCGGACTTGGAAGAATTTTTGTAATTTTTGTGAATTGAATTGGAGTTTGAATTGTACTGAAGAGTTCTAGATGACAGATTGATTTTGAAAATGATATATGGCTTATAATTTTTGGAAGTCAGATGTGGGAGATATGGAATTTCAAAATCTGAACCTACATTGTGATGTTAAGTGCTGGTTAGGTCAGAAACTTGCATAACAGATTTGAATATGTTAGAAATCGAATTGGAGTTTGAGTTCTTCATGAACATTGAAGTTTGGGATCTTATCTTTTCAGGAACATAAGGTTGTGATTTTTGAGACATTTGTGCTATGAGATATGTTGAATGGAAAATTACTGTCCAGATTGGTTGATTTCAGAAGACAGATTGTTTATGGAATTGTTTGATACAGTTAACAATAGAATTTGATGTTGGGTTGTTCATAAGAGTTGTAGATAACATTGTGAACTTATTGACCATATTTTTGTGGTAATTTATTACTGAAGAATCAGTGAGTTATGACATTGTAACTGTACTGCCCTGTGTTGATGAAAAGTTAGTAGGCAGAAGGTTTGATGGGTTATTTGATACCCTTAGGGTTGGATTTGATTTTTTGGTCTTCTTGAGAGTTGTAGAGCTTGCATAAGCTTTCCAATGAGGTATAGTGGATATTTTCTGAATTGTGTGCTAAAAGTTAGAGTGGATGGAAATTAAGATTGAAATCTGAAAAAAGGGCGAGGTAGCAGTGAAACTCGCCACCTCGCGAGGCGACGTTCGCCTCGCCTCATGATTTAGTGGTTGGTCGCGAGGCGCCTCGCCTCATGACGAAGTGAGGCGATTTCGCCTCATGAGGCGACGCCTCGCCCCAGGCGGGCGTTCCGTAATATATATATATATATATTTTATATTATTTTTGATTATTATTTTGATATTAAATGGTACAATTGTTCTTTGTCAATTTCTTTCCGTCCGACGTCCGATTGACCTGATTTCAGAGGCATCGGATTCGTTGAATATTTAATTTCATATTATGAGAAAAGGAATTTTAGACGGGAATTTGACGTAGCCCCTATTGACGGAACATGTAAACACTGTTTTATTTAATTTGGGACCTATAGAGGTCCGAATTGCGCACCGTCAGCGCCTATAGTTTTCTAATTTTTAGACGGATTTTTGTGATGGGAAAATTTAGATTAGGGCCGGGAATGCCATGAACATGCATTATACACGTTTTAAGGATTCCATGTGCATTATTTGATCGTTTTAATTATACAGTTGGTAATGTGAATTTATTTCAATTGCTATAGAGGCTCAGTTGGACCGCCGTTCCACGGACGTTGCGGAGACTTCCCGGCATTAGCTCGGAAGTAATAGGTGAGTAACCTAGTTGGTTCCTCAACCTTTATGTGTTTACTATTTTGCAACTATGCCATGTGGGGATAATGGAGGATTTATATGTGTTTGATTTGCTTGATTTCGGACCATAGGTGTCTGAAATATCTGGACTGTGATATAGAAGTGTTATGTATGAATTTCATGGGATTGCCTATGAGTGTCTTATATGAATTTGGATCTGATACACTATTGATTTGGATATATTGGACATATGCATTTCATGCATAATGACATGAAACGATAATTGGCGGTTGTGACGGAAGCGATAGCGAGCTTATAGCTCAACGTGATTGGGCCTCGAGCCCACAGTGATACAGAGCCTATGGCTCACCGAGTAATGCGCCCTTAATGGGACAGTTTCAGGCGCTCAGTCACAACAACGTAATAAAAATGGAAAGGGTCTCATGTGCATTGCATAATGGTATGATTAAATGTGGATTGTATTGCTTTTATGATTTATGAATTGTGATCATGTATGATAACTGGTATACTGATTGACTATGCATGAGTTGAGTGAACCATCGATGATGGTTTCTCACTGAGTTCGCAAACTCACCCAACATTGCAACTATTTTTCAGGAATTGAAGAGTACCCCGTTAGTGAGACGGGAGTATGATTACTACAAGAGAGTCGGTGTTTGAAGTCGGGATTAGTTCACGTCTGCATTTGTATCATTTGGAATTATGTATAAATTGTATTTCCGCTGATTTGTACTGTTATTGTTAAGGGCCCAATTGATTTGTAATATGAGTACTGAAAGAATATTTTGATTGAAAATGTATGCGCGCACTAAATTGGTTTTAAAAAAAAACAAAACAAAAACAAAAACAAAAATATTACCGAGTTTTAAACTGCATTGACTGCTCTAGCATACCACCCTCGCGGGTCGCGGGCTCGGATAGCACCGTCGATATCGGGTTCGGGTCTCGTGGGAGTGGGATGCTACATTTGTGGTATCAGAGCCCAGCAGTACGTAATTTATCTGGGCACAGTCTGAAACATAGGTTAAATTGCCTGCATTTGTGTCGTGTCGTTGCAGACCGTGGTAACTGATCCCTAGTATGAGACGCACGAGGATAAATCCTACGTGTGCATACGTGTTAAGTGACTAAGTGAGAGAAAAGTGAGACCAGATAGAAAGTGAACCCATGAATGTGTTTGGGCAATGAGGAATGGGAAAAGGAAACGTAATTAATGAGAATTACAATGTATTGTGGTGTGTATGACCGATTAAGGAAAGATTACGCGACAGAGAACGAATATGTCTAGAACTGGAGAGGTCCATTGGAAATATGAGAAGTATATTGGTAGAGATCTGTAGTAAAAGTTAAAGTTCGAGAGTGAGAGCTCGACTTTAGATGCGATGCAATGGGAAATATTGGGCCGAGTAAACGAAGATGGTGCGAGTAGGCAAATATTGATTCATTGTACTACACCTATTGGTGTTAGACATCGATGAGATATCATAGAGAGATGATATAGTGAGATTGTACTAAGAGCAATATTGTACCATAACGGTCTACCTAGAACTGAAAGAGCAAAGTACCTAGTAGGGAGGAAAAAGTAGGCATGGTGAGATAAAAGTGTACAGATGAACTGAAATGAACTTGTGAAACGGGAAGGATCGTGAACGCATAAGCGTGAGACTGAAATGGTTATGTGAATATTGTGATAAGGGTTTGGAAATCAGTATAATAAAATCGTAAGAAAAAAAAAAGACAGACTGACAAGTATATCGGGAAATTTTGGATTAGTTGAATATGTAGATCTGGACATAGAATGATAAATGGATGGGTAAAGTAGATAAATGGATGGAGATACAGTGAAGTAGTATCAACGGATTTGTCGGGTATTGGGGATTGTGAATACTGAGGAAAATAAAGAGATACGTAGTAATAAGGAAATAACAGTGTATGAGTCAAGCTATAATGACCTTACAAGATCAAGCCTGCATGTGACGGATATGAAAATAAAATGATGAGACATATAGTTCAATGATACGTAGAAAATGAAACAATGATAGTGATATATGAAAAGAGTTGTCGCATTTATCGTTGGGAGTATCTATTGGATAGTAAAGTCAATCGTGATGAATGAAACGTATGTGAAAGATACATGGAAAACATAGAGGAGATGATCGGCGACTGAGTATAGTGGCTATAAGTGTAAGGTTATAATGGATTAAAGTATAAGAAGAAATAAAGAATAATTATGGAATCAGTCCTCTATTTGAGGATCAACATATATAGAGAGGAGTTTGGTGAAAGTTTAAAGGGTATAGGTTATTAATTGGTCTCCGGATAAGATGAAATATGTTCTGGTGATGTGTAGCTGAATAAGTGTTGAAGAAGTGTTTAGGTGATTGTCGAATGGGACCTTAGTACAAGGAATGTTCTGTTCTTTTATTGATGGCATATAGTGCGTATAGTTAAGAATGATTGAAAAGCAATTTGGGACACTAATTGGCTGATGAGATTTTGTGAACAATATTATGACGGTAGCAAGACTTATGCGAATGACTAGATCAAAACGAGAGTATGTATGTATTAAAACAAAATGTGAATTGGAGTCATGTCTCAAGAGGCGACTTAGGCATACCACTGAGGTTTTATGCACTGTATGTACAGAAATGTAAAGTATTCAATGACAGAAATGGAATGTTGATTCGAGGTGATCCTATTGTAAAGTGAATTCTAGTTGGATCAATACAATTTGTGGATGAATTAGTGTTTGAACATGGCATATTGAGAGATTAAATGAAATAAATTATGAAGTCGTAAGGAATATATATATATATATATATATATGGAATTTGGAGTTACTTAGGATTGGTTATAAATTTGGATACATCCGGAAGTTGCAAAGCTCAAAATATTGGAGGAAAAAAAGCGTATGAGTTATAAGATTGATAATTGTAAAGGAGACTTTTGAAAAAAAATTTATAAATTGAGTATTGATTGTATCGCTCAATCTGGAGACTTGGCAATCAGATAGAAATGTTCCATAAATGTTATGCTTCATCGATGAAATTGTGTGAAGTGATTTTGTGTGCATAGGATAAGTATAATCGCATGGACCGCTTTGTGACTAGTGATTGAAATATATTGTTTGGAAAAAAAATTGGAGACTCTATTCGATGCAAATGTGTTTAGAGGTAGCCATGATAATGATAGCGATAATGATTAAGATAAATTGAGTAAGACGTTGATAAAAAGGTATTGAGACTTTAGATTCCTATAAGGATACATTGTGTTAATTCGAGGAAAAGATGGGCATAAATGATTATTATATTGACAATTTTGAAATAAACAGAAAATTCTGCCCACTAAACTTAAAGTAGATAATGGGTAAGTGTGCAGTGTTTCTGGAAAATGGGGATACTGGATAAGGGTAAGAATGGTTAAGAGTGAAGGAGTTTAAGTAGTAAATATAGACATTCTAGTAATCATATGTGAAAAGTGAAATTGTTTATAGATTTGAATGGTCAACAGGCACAATGCGTAAGTGGTTTAGGTTTCATAGGGTTATAACCATGTTATAGAGTTCTGATTTACTGTAGGGAAATACTGCTACACTGCACAATGTTTAACGGGAGTCAAAGACCAATATGGATTTGAGACTGTGATGTGAGAGACAAAGGAAAGTAATTTAGAAAAACTGAATGGGTTAGTGGAGGTAAAACCGGATCGACAAATGAATTAGCGTAAAGTACAGATTCAAATAGAGTGTATGAATACCATAGAACAATGAATTGTCTAAGGAGAGTTGAAGTTGAACAGAAAGTCAATAGACTATAAAGAATGACTGCAGTCGGTAAATTAACACTGGTTTTATCAAAATGGAGCTAAGTGTCATTGTCTTAGTATCAAAAGGAAAGTGAAGGGACAAGGACAAGATAAATGATGTTATTGTAAGTAACACCTTGAATGATGTACTCTATGGAATATGAATTAATCAGATAATCTTGGGGAAAAGGTATTGGATGGTAGTGAGAATATGATAATATTAGTAATCTAGACGGGATGAATAAAACGTGATAAGTGAACGGGTTCGGAAATAAGGAAATGAATCATAGCATCGGAACAAAAGGGTATAGCTAATCTGAAAATGGTAAATGAGCTAGTTAACAAAGTGAGATCGCCAACCGACAGTCTTGTGGAGTCTGTTTACTGTGACAAGTGATAAGGAATAAGCCAAATAAGTGATGAAACAACCGATCAATATGGTTATGTGTCTTTGGAAAATGAATTATGGAATGGAAAAGTGTATGGGACATGTAGAAACATATGATTACCGTCATATCAACTGTTGATTGAGAATTTCGAGGACTAAATTTTTTTTAAGGAGGGGGAATTGTAACATCCCACCCTACGGGAAGGGTAAAATGATAAAATTGGCATAGGATGGGATAGATTGGGATTGCATAGATCGCTTACTCATGTCTAATAGGATTGCTACATCAGTAGCAATCGTGCACATGAAATGACCGTATATGCATTCATGACATTTCCATTGGGTTTCAAATGGAGATCTTTGTGAAATTTTGGGGATACTTGTATTTGAAAACTTATTCTTGAGTGCGCCAAAAATTGTTTTATATTTTATGGGATTTTCAGAATTTTTCCGAATTTTCCTAGAAAATTCCCAAACCGCAAAAAAGCCGGTCTATGGCCTAAAGGTGTTTTTGTTTGGAAAATGTGGTTTTCGTGTTTGAAAAATTATTTGAGTCGCCATAAAGTGTTTTCCATTTTGGAGATTTATGGAATTTTTCGAATTTTCAGGTTCTTTCCTGACCGAAAATTCCAACCGACCGACCGAAAGTGAGCCGTATTGCACTGAATAGGATTGTCTAATGGCATGAGATTAGTGGATAAACAATGTTAAGAATTATTTTAAAGCCATGATTAGTGATTAATTGGGATTAGCACAAAATTAATAAGGATTGTATGAGTTTTTGTCTTATTCCAATTTTAAAATGCCAAGTGGTCTTTTTAATCAAGTAACTTTGTCTCTGATACATATCCCATACGAACTCTTCATGTTGGAAGTCAAGAAAGCATTTTAAAAGGCCAAGTGTGCTTGAGTTTGTGTGTCATACGACTCTCCCTTGAAATAATACAAAAATTGGTTTGTTCTTATCATGTTTCAAAGTTGGTGTATGCTCTTCCCTTCGATGGTCTCTTTTCCTTCCACTCTTCTTAGCTACTTGCTTGTCTCCTTTACTCTCAACCAATCCAAGTTGAAGCCTTGAATTGAGGAGACTTCTTGTGATGCTTGTGAAGGTCGTAGGTGAGGTGTTAAGTTAGGAAGTGTGGAGAGTTGAAAAAGGGTTTGGAGCATTGGAGAGTTTGCATGATTAAGGTAAGAGTTGTATTTGTTTTCAAAAGCTTAAAAGCATGCATGGAGACTATTTATATGTGTACTTGAGCATAAGAAGGGTAGGTTAGAATGGGTTTCATTATGTGCTTATATATGGATGAATGAATGATTATAGTTTTAAGTGAGTTTTGGCTTGGTTTTGGATTGAGTTTGTTAGCTTAAATGAAAGGAAACAAGTATGAAATTGGGTAGATATGTGCTGCCAAAGTTTAGTAAATTATATAAGTGAATGTTGTGATTAGTTTGTAGTTGAATTAGAGGTATAATTTGATGCTTAGTGATGTGTTATGGATGTTGGAAGTGATAGAGGATAGGTTAATGTTGAAAGCTGGAAATTGAGTTTTGAACCTATGGTACTGCTTTTGTTCATAAGTAATTGTATAGGTGAGCAAATGAGGTGAGGTTTGTGCCCAAGTAAACTTTGGGATGTTGGCTTCATTTAGTGTGAAATAGGTGTTGGTAAATTTTAATGTTAGAAGGTCGAAAATTGGCATGGAAAGTTTCGGGTTCTGGGTCTGGGAACAGTACCCGCAAATATGTCAAATGAGTTTTGCTAATTTTTCTAAATTAATTGGTATGGGATTAGGGAAAATGGTCTTTATGAAAGTTGTAGCCTATTGAGTTAGCTTTCCATTACCACTGATCTTGTTAATTTTCGAGTTGTATATTGGGAGATATGAACTGATTTCTAATGACTGTTTTTATGCCTTGACTGAAACCTAGTTGAATTGGCACATTTAGTGCACATTCGGACTTGGAAGAATTTTTGTAATTTTTGTGAATTGAATTGGAGTTTGAATTGTACTGAAGAGTTCTAGATGACAGATTGATTTTGAAAATGATATATGGCTTATAATTTTTGGAAGTCAGATGTGGGAGATATGGAATTTCAAAATCTGAACCTACATTGTGATGTTAAGTGCTGGTTAGGTCAGAAACTTGCATAACAGATTTGAATATGTTAGAAATCGAATTGGAGTTTGAGTTCTTCATGAACATTGAAGTTTGGGATCTTATCTTTTCAGGAACATAAGGTTGTGATTTTTGAGACATTTGTGCTATGAGATATGTTGAATGGAAAATTACTGTCCAGATTGGTTGATTTCAGAAGACAGATTGTTTATGGAATTGTTTGATACAGTTAACAATAGAATTTGATGTTGGGTTGTTCATAAGAGTTGTAGATAACATTGTGAACTTATTGACCATATTTTGTGGTAATTTATTACTGAAGAATCAGTGAGTTATGACATTGTAACTGTACTGCCCTGTGTTGATGAAAAGTTAGTAGGCAGAAGGTTTGATGGGTTATTTGATACCCTTAGGGTTGGATTTGATTTTTTTGGTCTTCTTGAGAGTTGTAGAGCTTTGCATAAGCTTTCCAATGAGGTATAGTGGATATTTTTCTGAATTGTGTGCTAAAAGTTAGAGTGGATGGAAATTAAGATTGAAATCTGAAAAAAAGGGGCGAGGTAGCAGTGGAAACTCGCCACCTCGCGAGGGCGACGTTTCCACGCCTCGCGAGATTTAGTGGTTGGTCGCGAGGCTACGCCGCCTCGCGACGAAGTGAGGCGATTTCGCCTCGCGAGGCGGGCGTTTCCGTAATATATATATATATATATTTTTATATTATTTTTTTGATTATTATTTTGATATTAAATGGTACAATTGTTCTTTTGTCAATTTCTTTCCCGTCCGACGTCCGATTGACCTGATTTCAGAGGCATCGGATTCGTTGAATATTTAATTTCATATTATGAGAAAACGGGAATTTTTAGACGGGAATTTGACGTAGCCCCTATTGACGGAACATGTAAACACTGTTTTATTTAATTTGGGACCTATAGAGGTCCGAATTGCGCACCGTCAGCGCCTATAGTTTTCTAATTTTTAGACGGATTTTTGTGATGGGAAAATTTAGATTAGGGTCGGGAATGCCATGAACATGCATTATACACGTTTTAAGGATTCCATGTGCATTATTTGATCGTTTTAATTATACAGTTGGTAATGTGAATTTATTTCAATTGCTATAGAGGCTCGCTTGGACCGCTGCTCCACGGACGTTATGAGACTTCCCAGCATTAGCTTCGAAGTAATAGGTGAGTAACCTAGTTGGTTCCTCAACCTTTATGTGTTTACTATTTTGCAACTATGCCATGGGGATAATGGAGGATTTATATGTGTTTGATTTGCTTGATTTGGACCATAGTGTCCAAATATCGGACTGTGATATAGAAGTGTTATGTATGAATTTCATGGGATTGCCTATGAGTGTCTTATATGAGTTTGGATCGATACACTATTGATTTGGATATATTGGACATATGCATTTCATGCATAATGACATGAACAATGAATTGCGCCAGTGACCAGAAAGCGACCAACGAGAGCTTATAGCTCAACGTGATCGGGCCTCGAGCCCACAAGGATACAGAGCCTATGGCTCACCGAGTAATGCCCTTAATGGGACAAGCCAGCGCCAACACAACAACGTAATAAAATGGAAAGGGTCTCATGGCATTGCATAATGGTATGATTAAATGTGGATTGTATTGCTTTTATGATTTATGAATTGTGATCATGTATGATAACCGGTATATTGATTGACTATGCATGAGTTGAGTGAACCATCGATGATGGTTTCTCCGAGTTCGCAAACTCACCCAACATTGCAACTATTTTTCAGAATTGAAGAGTACCCGTTAGTGAGACGGAGTATGATTACTACAAGAGAGTCGGTGTTTGAAGTCGGGATTAGTTCACGCTCGCATTTGTATCATTTGGAATTATGTATAAATTGTATTTCGCTGATTTGTACTGTTATTGTTAAGGGCCCAATTGATTTGTAATATGAGTACTTGAAAGAATATTTTGATTGAAAATGTATGCAGCACTAAATTGGTTTTAAAAAAACAAAAAAAACAAAACAAAAATATTACCGAAGTTTTAAACTGCATTGATCGCTTCTAGATACCACCTCATGGTCGCGGGCTCGGATAGCACCGCCGATATCGGGTTCGGGTCTCGTGGGAGTGGATGCTACATTCGAGCCTCGTGCTCAATGTACCAGGCTTCAAGCCCAATGTTTTCGAGCCACTGGCTCAACGCAATGTGCCCGCCATCGGGACAGCCAAAGCACAGTCACAACAATGAAATGAAAATGAAAAGTGTCACATGTGCATTGCATTTATAAATGATTGAATATAATTTGTATTAAAGGCGAAATGCCTTACATTTGAGAAATGTGAATGTATGTATTATTTAGTAAATTGATTGAATATGCATGAGTTGAGTGAACCATCGATGATGGTTTCTCACTGAGTTCGCAAAACTCACCCAAAATTTGCTATTAATTTTCAGGACTCAAAAGAATACCCCGTTTGGCAACGGAAGTATAACGTTGTTGGGTATTGAAGTAGAGAAGAGATCGAGATCAGTTTTCGTCTGCATTAGTGTCCAATAGAATTGTATTCCAAAATGACTAATTGTATGTGTAATGGGCCAATGTGGTTCTATTTTGTACATAAAATGGTTATTGTAATTTATGGTTGACCATTTGTAATAATCAGAATCGATTGTATTAACTGAAAATGTTTATCTATGCACGTTGATGTAAATTGTCTACTGTGTTCCGCGCACATGAGTGTAAATGAAAGAAAAAGGAAATGGCTCTGATGGAATGAATGTTTGAAAAAAAAATTTATATTGAGTTTCGACTGAGTGATGTAGTATGCCACCCTCGCGGGGCACGGACTCGGATATCACCATTGATGTCGGGTTCGGGTCACGCGGGAATGGGGTGTTACATTTAGGTGGTATCAGAGCCTAGTAGTACATAATGTATCTGGGCACAGTCTGAAACATAGGTTGTATGCATTTGAGTCGTATCGTTGCAGACCGTGGCAACTGATCCCGAGTCTTAGTTGCACGAGTAGAAATCCTACGTGTGCATATGTGTTATGTTGAGACTGTATTAGAGTGTAAATCCCTGAAAGTGTATAAGCAATTAGGAAAGGAAAAATGGATAAGGAGATTGATATTGTACTGTGGTTAGAATGGCTGTGTTGGCCTAGACAGATTAAGGAAAGAAGTGATATTAATGAATTCCCGGATTAAAATGGCAATATTATGGTGACAGAAAAAGAAATATGTCTAGAATTTGGAAAGGTCCACTGGAGATAGGAGAAGCATACTAGTTGTAGTAGTCTTAAGCGAGATTAAAGGTCCGGAATGAGTAAGTAATTAGAGTTCTGACTGTATATGTGAGGACATGGGAAACATTGGAACTGAGTAAAGTGTAGATGATCCGATCAGGCAGATAAGGATTCATCAGATTTGTGTTCAATATCGGTGAGATATCATAGGTAGATGAGGATAGCGGATTGTGATAAGATCAATATTGTACCGCACCGGTCTACCTAGAACTGAAAGAACTGAAAGAGCAAAGTACCTAGTGCCTAGTCGGGTAAGAAAAAGTAGACATGGTGAGATAAAAGTGTACAGATAAACTGAAATGAATTGGGGAAACGGTTATGATTATGAGCACCAAAGTGTGAGACTGAAATGGTTATGCGAATATTGTGCTTAGAGTTTAGAAACTAGTATCAAAGGATGGTAAAGGAAAAAGACAGACTGACAATTTTCTACTGATTGTATATCGGGAAATTCTGAATTGGTTGAAAAGACGTATATGGATACAGAAATGGTAAATGGATGGGTAAATAGATAGAGATACAATGGAGTTGCATCAGTGATTTTGTCGTGTTTTGGGGAATGTAAATGCCCTATCATAGATTGTTTGAGGATATTAAAGAAATACGAAGCAATAAGAAGATGACATTGTATAAGCCAAATGGTTATGACCTTAAAGAGGTCAAGCTGACACATTAATGATATGAGAATGAAACTAGTGAAATAAAAAAAACAAGGATAGCGATATATGAAAAGAGTTGTCACATTTAAGTCGATTTACCGTTGGGAGTACCTATTGGACAGTAAAGTTGATCATGATTAATGAAATGTATGTGAAAGATACGTGGAAATCATAGAGGAAATGATCAGTGAATGATTAAATACGTGCTTCTATAAGTGGCTATAAGTGTAAAGTTTATATTAGGTTAAAGTAAGACATAGGAGGACTGAATGTACCTTTATGAGAGGAAATGAGAAATGATTATGGCATCAGTTATTTATTTGAGAATTTGCATAAACGGAAAGGAGTCTTATGGAAGTCTGAATTGCATAAGTTACTAATTGGTTTCCGGATAAAATGCTGAGGTATAGATTACTGAATAAGTGTGAAAGAAAGTGTTTATGTGACTGTCATAAGGAACCTTAGTGTAAGGAATGTTTTGATCTTTTAAATTATGGCATAAAATTGTTCTGATTGAGATAGTACGTATAGTGAAGAATGATTGAAAAGCAATTAGGGATAATAATTGGTTGATGAGACTTTCCTAAACAGTATAAAGATGGTAACAAGACTATTGGTCAAACGGAAAGAAGTATGGACGAAATCAAAAGTGAAATTGAGGTTATCTGTATTGTGTGTATGGAAATGTAAAGTATCTAATAACATCAGTGGAATTTTAATTTGAGATGATCCTATTGCAATGTGAAGTGAAATACTTAAATGAAGTGGAATTTATGGAAGTCCAAGTACGGATGACTAGGTATTGGCATATGTTGATGCGAATGACAGAAAATCAATTGAAAAGAGAAAATGAGTAGAGACAAGAAGTCCTAAAGGAAAGCTGACAATGACGTGATGTAGTGATACCTTCATAAAGGGATGGCAAATACACTAATTGTGGACTCAATAAAAAAGTTACAAGATGTATGGTAAAGTCAATGAGACCCTAATAGGGAATTATACGAGGTAAGCAAATGGTAGTGACTATGATTATAGACGGAATGTGCTTGAAAGGATTGAACAGTGAAAAGTAAAATGAACTATAAGAATTATTGAAGAATTTGGTACTGATGATAAGCATATTCTCGAATCAATGTACATTTCGACTAGTGAATGATAAGACTGTAAGGAATAGATCAATTACAGATATTGAGATTTGCAAAGAATGTCAAGTAGATTATGGGTAATTGTGAAGTGTTTCTGGGAATCGAGATACTGAATAAAGGTAAGAATGGTTAAGAGTGCCAGAGTTACAGTGGTGAGACCTATAAGGAATCTGAATATGCTAGTGAAGTCGAAACCGACATCTTGAATGATTCATAGAAGAAGTATGTGTGCCAAAAAAGTGATAGAAACAAGAAAGTGAACAGTCGAAGCTAGACATTCTAGTAATCATATGCGAAAGTGAAGTTGAAGAACTGTGGGGTATAGAATGAAGTGATTATTGATTCAAGTGTTTATAGGTTTGAATGTTCAACAGGAAAAAGGCTTGATTATGATCGTGTTATAGAGTTCTGATTTACTATAGGGATACACTGCTACACTGCACAGTGCCTAACGGGAGGCAAAGACCAACATTTAGTCGAAATACTTGTGATGGGTGAAATAAAGGAAAGTGACTCAGGAAAACTGCATGGGTTAGTTAAAGTAGATCAGGATCGGACAAGTGAAACAGAGAAAAATGCATATCCGAATAGAGGGCGTGAACACTATAGAATAATGAATTGTCTAAGGAGAATTGAATTTGAACAGAGAGTCAATGAGATATAAAGCATGACTACATTAGGTAAAGTATCACTGGTTATAGTGAAATGGAGCTAAATGTCATTGTGTTGGTACCAAAGGAATGTGAATCGTCCCTGACGAGATAAAGGAGGTTATTGTACGTATCACCTTGAAAAGATGTACTCCATGGAATACGACTTAGTCTGTATGTTATTGGGAGAAAAAGATATTGGACGGTATAGTGAGAAAAAGGTATTGGATGGATAAATGTGATGATTAGTGAACAGGTTCAGAAATAATGAACTGAGTCATAGCATTGGAACTAAAGGTAATGACTACTCTGAAAATGGCAAGTGAGATAGCTAAGAAAATGAGATCGCCAACTGATAGCCTTGTTGAGTCCGCTCATCAGATCTTGAGTGATAATGAGTTAGCCAAATAAGTGATCGAACAATCGATCGATTGTGTCACTGTGACCTTTTGGGAAATGAATCATTGAGTGGAAAAGTGTATGGAACATGTAGGGATATTTGAGAACTGTCATAGTGAACTGTTGAATGAGAATTTTGAGGACGAAATTTTTATTAGGAGGGGAGAATTGTAACATCCCACCCTCAATTAGAAGGGTAAAATAGTAAATTTGACATATGATGGAATAGATTTGGAGTGCATAGGACTGTTCATGCATAATAGGATTGGTCCACAGTCACATTTGTGCACATGAAACTACTATGCATGCATACATGATATTCCCAGTTTTTGTGCCTTAGGCAATTTTCTTAGGATTAACGTGGTTAATGGATTTGAAAAATTATTCTGAGTGCGTCATAAATTGTTTTCTGTTTTACTGGAATTATAGGAATTTTTCTGAAATTTTTCGGAGAAAATTCCCGGACCGGCAAAATCGTCGGTAAATGGCCTAAATGTGTTTTTGTAGTGGAAAAGGTGGTTTTCGTGTTTGAAAAATTATTGGGAGTGGACTGTTATATGTTTTACAATTTTGGGCAATTTCGGTAATTTTCAAAAAAATGATTCGGAGAAATTTCCGGAAATTCCCGGACAGGAAAAAAATCGTCAACTAGTGAACCGGTTGATTTTCTACTGTTATTTGGTACTAAGCTATTAAATATCTTGGTGGGACCCATAAATGGACCCTTAAATCTTGTTGGAACCGAAATTGGCTTGATTTTAGCTTAGGATTTATTTTCTTTTTACAAACATTTGATTGGTTCTTTGATTTTTCCTCATTCTCCTCCAATTGCCAAGTGTCCCTTTCATTTAATACATGATTATCCTATGCATTCTCGGTTCTTCTATGAGGAAGGAAGAAAAGACACTTTTTATTTGCTCATCTTCTCCATCAACCGAAACCTACTCCTTGGTTTCACCCTCTCCATCGATTTCTCCTCTTTTAAGTTCTACTTCCTCCAAACTCAAAGGCTTTTCTTCATGCAATCAAACCACTTTCTTTTCATGATAATAAACTCCTTGTGTGAGGTTTAGAAAGTGGGAAGTTGGAGTGGTAAGTAATGAGTTGAAGGTAGAAAAGGCTTGATTAGGTAAGTTCTTAAGTTAAGCTTTACTTATGCTTTGATTATGAATTTAATGCCTTAGTGGTTAGATGCATTCAATGGGACTTATGGTGTACTTATTATGCTTATTGTTGCATGACTTTGATGAAAATTATAGGTGGAATTGTTGGGTATAAGGGTATGTTATGTATGGCTTGATGAAGTAGTAAGATTGAATGAATGTTTAGCTTACATTTGGATTGAATATTGATGACTAATCTTGCAAATAACTTAAGAGTTTAATGCTGCCAATTGTGACTATTAGCCCTAGTGAATGTAGGAATGTTGTAGGGACTGATCTTGTGCTCATTTGGATGCTTAGATTTGTGTTATTGGCATTGGAAATGATAGAAGCTAAGTTTAGTACCAAAGCTGGAAAATTGAGTTTTTGCCCTACTATACTGTTTTGAGCATATCTCATTGTGTGGGTGTGCAAATGAGTCAAGGTTAGTGCCCAATTAAACTCTGGGATGTTAGCTACATTTTTGTGTGAAATAGGCACTGTCCAATTTTAGCTTTAAGAGGGTGCAATTTGTCTTGGAAAGTTACTGCTATTGACTGGAATGAACAGTACCCGAAATCATACTCTATAGATTTGCTAATTTTTATAAATTAATTGAGAAGGAATTAGGACAAATGGACTAAATGAAAGTTTAAGCCTATTAAGTTAGCTTTCCAATGTCACTGATTTTGCAATTTTTCGATATGTCTATTAGGAGTTATGGACTGATGATTGTTGGCTGTTTTAATGCATTGAATGAAACCTAGTTGAAATGGTAGATTTGGTGTACATTATGATTTGGAGGAATTTTAGTAATTTGTGTGAACTGAATTGGTGTTAGGGATCTACTGAAGAGTTTTATAAGACACATTTATCTTGAAAATGGTATATGGCATATAAGTTTTAGAGATCTGATGTGGGAGTTATGGATTTTCAAAATCTGAACCTGCATTAGGATGTTAACTGCTGATCATGACAGAAACTTGTATAACAGATTTGAAATTGTTAGAGATCGAATTGGATGTTGAGTTCTTCATGAAAATTGAAGTTTGAGATCTTATCTTTTCAGGGATATAAGGTAGTGAATTTGGTGACATTTGTGCTAAGAGATATACTGTTGTGAAATGTGCTGTTCAGATTGGGAAAATTCTGAGGGCTGATGCTTTGGTGAATTGTTTGACATAGTTACAAGTGAATCTGATTTTGGGTAGTTCATGAAAGTTGTAGATAACGTTGTGATCTTACTGCCTTATTTATTGTGTAATTGTTGACTGGAGAATCAGAGAGTTACTGAATTTGCAATGTACTGCCCTGTTTTGATAGGTTTTGAGTGGGCAGTAGGTTTGATTGATTTTAACACCCTTAGGGGTGAAATTGATTTTATGGTCTTCTTGAGAATTGTAGAGGTTTCATTACCTTTCCAACAAGGTATAGTTTGCATTTTTCTAAAATGTGTAGAAAGGATATGATAGATTAAATTTTGTTAGAAATCAGGAAAACAAAGAAGGAAATAAGGGTTATACATTTAATGTGAATTTTGGTTTCTTTCGTGAATAACTCTTCCGTCCGACGTCCGATTGACCTGATTCTGGAGGCATCGGATTCATAGAATATTGAATTTCATTTTCTGAGAGATTCGGGATTTTTAGACGGGAAATTGACGTGAGTCCGGATAAGGATCTGTTTAATTAATTGAGAACCTATAGAGGTCCAAATTGCGCACCGTCAGCGCCAATAAGTTTCTAATTTTTAGACGGATTTTTATGATGAAAAAAATGGGATTAGGGACGGGAATATCATGATCATGCATTGTGCACCTTCTAAGTATTACATGTGCATTCTGAAATAGTTCCGATTGAACAATTGATAATGTATGTATACTGTCACTGTTATAGAGTGACACTTGGAGCGTCGGTCCACCGACGTCACTGAGACGGCCAGATTTTGGCTCGAAAATACAGGTGAGTAACTTAGTTGGTTCCTCAACCTTTATGTGTTTAATATTTTGCAAATTTTCCATGTGGAGATAATGGAGGGTTATGTGTGTTTGATTTTGACTGATTTTGGAATGTAGGTGTCTGAAATATGTGGAATGTGATATCGAAGTGCTATTTGTGTGTAACTATGCATGGGTGCTTCAATGGAATAATTTGTGAATATGATATTTATTAGTGACTGAATTACCGGACCGAAGGTCCGAAGGAATGGGAATTGGTCTTTGAAATGTAAAATGTCGGTGTGAATTGGAACATGTACATTGCATGCATAAAAGTATGATCAGATAAAGGCGACAGGACCGGAGCAACCACCGTGATCCGGGCATATCACGCCCAACGTATATGAGAGCTTTCAGCTCAACGCGCAGGACCTCAGGTCTAACGTATTCAGAGCCTCAGGCTCAATGTACCAGGGCTTCAAGCCCAATGTTTTCAGAGCCACTAGCTCAACGCAATGTGCCCGTCACTGGGACAGTTTCAGGAGCACGGATCACAACAATGAAATGAAAATGAAAAGTGTCACATGTGCATTGCATCTATAAATGATTGAATATAAATTGTATTAAGGACGAAACGCCTTACATTTGAGAAATGTGAATGTATGTATTATTTAGTAAATTGATTGAATATGCATGAGTTGAGTGAACCATCGATGATGGTTTCTCATTGAGTTCGCAAAACTCACCCAAAATTTACAATTTTTTTTAGTACTCAGAAGAATACCCCGTTAGGCAACGGGCGTATAACGTTGTTGGGTATTGAAGTAGAGAAGAGATCGGGATCAATTTTAAATGCATTAGTGTCCAATAGAATTGTATTCCAAAATGACTAATTGTATGTGTAATGGGCCAATGTGGTTCTGCTTTTGTATATAAAATGGTTATTGTAATTTATGGTTGACCATTTGTAATAATCAGAATCGATTGTATTAATCGAAAATGTATATCTATGCACGTTGATGTAAATTGTCTCATCGTGTTCAGCATATGAGTGTAAATGAAAGAAAAGGAAATGGCTCGATGGAATGAATGTTTGAAAAAAAATTTTATACTGAGTTTCGACTGAGTGATGTAGCATGCCACCCTCGCGGGGCACGGACTCGGATATCACCATTGATGTCGGGTTCGGGTCATGCGGGAATGGGGTGTTACAAATCCAGTCATGGATTTGTGATCCTCAGTTGAGCCACCTTAGTTGGCATTAGAATAATCATATAGTTGAATGGAGGAAGATCTCTGATAAGATGGTCATGTGTAGAGGTACTTGTTGAGCTAGTTTTACCTCTAATAAAACTCTCAATACTCGAAGGAATCAATCCTATGAGGAACTAGCTAAAACGAGTTCAACCTAACTTTCTCCAAGGTATTAGAATCTGAGTGAAAATAATAATAGAAAAAAATCTATTAAATAAATTCAGGCAAATATCAAATAATAAGTAAGTTGCCAAATTAATGTAAAGTTGATCAAGGATGAATGTATCAGATTTATTTTTTCATTATTCTGCTCATTTAATAATGATTGATCCAATTATGAGTTGATCCTAGATTTCTTGGATTTTGATTACTCTCTCTCAAGACCTAACTAATTAAGCCTAACTAAATATGAAAGTTTCATAGCTAAAATCTCTCAATTCACAACTCTTTTCCTAACATTTTAATTTTGAAGCTATCTATTGAATAATCAAGTTCTCAAACAAGATCTCTCTTCAAATGATAATTGAATTGTTAATCAAGTGAAATATTAAATAACCAACTCTAGTTACGCAATTTAATCATTTTTTGACTAATTCTCAATTTATTGCTAAAGTATAAATATGCACAATTAACATAACTCAAAATATGTATTGAATTCAACAATGAATAAAATCATGAAATAAATCCTGAATAATTCCTAATATGAGTTTAAAACTCTACAGACATGATAAATATCTCAAAAATCCAATTACACATCAAGGATAATGAAAGAAACAAAAAGGGAAAGAGAAAAAATTGTTTTAACACCTTGATTTTAAATGCTAGAATTTCCTAATGCTCTTCATGATCTCTCTACTTTGATATAATTTGGTGTGTTACTGCTATTTTTATGGAGTGTTTCATGTTCTTGAATAGTATCTTAGGCCCTAGTGTTGTTTCTAAGGTACCCACTTCATTTGATTCCAAAAATACCCTTAAACCATAAAATACGAAATAGGTCGCACCTGGAAAATGTTGTCATAGTCATGGCATGGGTGTCACGATCGTGCTTACAGAAATTTACTTTTGTCTTCATTCATCCTCCATCTTCTTTATTCTTCAATTTCTTGGTTTCCAACACTCAAAAACACATCAAACACCTCTTGAAACATGAAATTAAGATCCAAGTCTTACTTTAAACCAAACTAACACTTAGGATACATGCAAACATTAATAATAACATAATTCTAAGCCTATATACATGATAATCATCTAATAAAAACTTGAAAGCACACTTAAATATCTAGTAAAACCTAGTATAATATACATCCATCAACATCCCCACACTTAAACTTGCTTGTCCTCAAGTAAAAATAAATACATAAACAAATAAAATGCATAAACATATAACCACACATTCATACAGCAATACAATAATGGCACAATGGTATAAAATCTGATGGAATTAACTTAACTTTAGATACCAATCACTTCAAATGTGCCAATATACTAACTTATTCCTTTGATGTTTCAGTGCTTTGAATTAAATATACATATCAATCAAATATTAACACCTTATTCATACACCTATGGCACTTATAAGCATGGATTTATTATTATTAATCAATCACAAAGATAAACTATCACTAATTATCCTTTCATGAAAATTCTTGCTATTTTTAAAGTATCAATAGGTTTATTTATTGTAACACAATTTATTTTTTAATAGATTTTCTTAAACGATAACTTAGTCCTTTTACGTGAAGGAAAATACCTTGTTATGATTGTCCTTCGGTTGCCAAACTAGGTCATGTTTTTTATGTAGCTTGGTTGGAGTGTCATTCTAGCCTTTTGACAAGAAGATAAATGTTGTCATGAATACTCCCTGTTACTTAACTATATCACAGCTCTCAACTGGCTATCAGCTTTATTTTTAACCCAATTTGTTCAAAAGGACAAGGAGAATAGACATTTATTTAACACATTTTCTATAGCCTACCACATTTATGTTGGACCCTGCTTGCTTCCGGAGCCCAACTCTCTTGCGAAATCATAAAACTTGAGCTTGCTCTGATATCACAACTGTTAACCCCATTTCGGGAGCCCAACATTCGGGGACACAAACCTTGGGCTTCTTACCTTGCAGGGTCATTAGCTGTCACTCCACAATCGCAATGCGCGCACACTAGTTAACCACCAAAATCAAAAGTTGACTTATTTATACAAATTGTATCTTTAAGTCTCTAATTTTCTTTGAAGCAAAAATCATCTCAATTGGAGCTCTATAGCTCAAGATATGCTTAAAAAGCCTAAGTGTGCTCATGCCCCAAACATGCTCTCCTAATCGACCCCTCACTTACTTCAATGCAAACTTTCTCAATTCAACTTCAAATGGTACCAATTTTTATTTAGAGAAAGATATATGTCTTAGGAATCTATTGGTCTAAGAGTCACGTCAATTGGAGGTCGGATGAGGGAGTTATGCCCAAAAGAATAGACTATGTTCACACCCTAAATCATTTTGGACCTCTCTTGGAGAGATCGCCATAACTTTCAATATAGAAGTCGGATTAAGTTCGTTTTTAGTCCATTAGAAAGAAAACATCTAGAACTACAACTATCATGAAGACCATAAAATGATATTCAGCTTTCAACCATGTCAAAAATAACAATCTTTCCCGTGAATGTCCGTTAAATGGACATGCATCGAGCTTAAGAGGCCAAAATGACCCAAGAATGCCCGTTTAACAGACATAGACTGGCCAAAGGGTGTTTTTCACCCGAGAAGATCCGTTAAATAGACATCCATGTCTGTTTAAAGGACATTGGGGCTCCCCAAAGCCTCCAATCTTCAACCTAACATCATAAACACTTGCACACTTTCCAAATTCACTCATTATAAAGCCTAAACACTTCATAATAACTCAAACACCAAGTTCAACTCACCAAATTTTCACATCTCAACTAAATTAGTTCATCAAAACCACAAATTTCAAACATTCATCAAGCTATCACCAATACAAACCATATACAACACTCTAACTTGTAACATTCATATCTTTCCATTCCAACACCCAAAAATCACAAACCTTATATCGTTGGAAAGCTAGAAAGTTCTTCTCCAACTTTCAAGAAGAAGCTTTTTACCAATTCTACCCCAAAAAGCCCAGAATTCCCTTTTCATTCAGAACACAATCCTTCCCTTTTAAACATGTGAAAAGTAGCAATGCAAAGATTTGAAAAGCTATAAATAACCATAATGCATATGCATTTCATTTTCATCAAAATAAGTGTTTTATAATACTTTAGTGGGCATTTTAAGCCACTTACATCAAAATCCAAATTACAAACTTAACAAAAATAACATTTTCCCAAAATGCATCTAAAGCATTGGTTTACAAAAGTTAACTTGAAATACAAAATAATCTAATTCTGGAGCAATGCCTCTAAGCTCAATCGTCGATCTCGTGCTCCCCACCTGGAGATGGGACGGAATGGGAGGGGGTGAGCTTTAACACGTTTATATCCGGTCATAAACCAAAAACTAGTAAAACATTCATGATTATAGCAATTTCTTAACTTTGTTAAACCAAAAGCACAATTCTCACAAGTTAAGCATTTTTCAAGCTTGTCAACACATGCAAACACACAAACATATCACAAATGGCTTGGCAAGTCCATAAACATGACGAACTACACAATTCCATAAAATGGCCTTGTGTAGTCGTAAACTTGAGGGAGTCTTAAAAGGAGCTCCGTGCCACTAACAGGCAGGCGAGAGAAGCCTTGACTTGGTCAACGTGCACGTGACAATTTCTTGGATGGACTATATCGAACCCAAATAACATGTAATTCATGAGTTGAAAAATATTTTGCCCAAATGGCACTTTTTTTAAAACTTGATTTCATGAGCATGACATATATTATGTGCATTGCTAGCATCATTCACAACTCACACAATTCAACAACCAAAATCTCATACCAAACATAACAACCATCTTTCAGCTCAATCAAAGCAACAATTTCCATACTTGCAAAGCAATTAGAACTTATTTCCAAAATTCGCACACAACCACCCCATAGGGCAAATTTTCAATCATTTAAAGAACCATAAATGCTTACTTAAAAAAATAGTTGGAAAGATCATTTATTACATTCATAGAAGAATATTTAATAGCCTATTAACTCAAATATAAAAATGTCACCCACCTTGATTTCTTTCTTGTAGACCTTGCTCAAAATGTCTCTCCCCTTGCTCCACTTCCCTTCTTTGATTTCCTTTAACAATAGCCACAAAATTCCATTCAATAGGAATCCCAAATTGAACAACCCATAACACCTAATCACTAAAATTGACTTTAGAAAACTTAAACCTATACATTTTTAAGCTATCTAAACCCAAAACCACCTCAAAATTCAAAACATTGAAAAACCCTTACCTTGAATCTTCACCCAACCAAGGGGTTTCTTGGCTCAAATGGAAACTTGAACCTTCATCTAGCTTTTCCTCCTTGGTTTTACCCCAAAAACCCCCTTGAATTCCAAGAAAAAGGAAAACCCTAACTTGCTCTTCTTTTTCTCCTCCCTTCTCTCCACCTACGACCCTCTCTCTCTTCTCTTCTCTCAATTTTCGTTTTCCCTCTCTTCCTTTGCAAGCCAAGCCTTATTTCTTCCCTTTTATACCATCACTAATTCTAAAAAGTCCAAAATGTCCTTACTTATTAGCCTAGAAACTTAAATGCTTAAGTGACATGCCCAAAATGCCCTTAATGCAACTTATCTCTTCTAACACTTCAATTTAAATCACCTAAGCCATTTAACCTTATTATCATTAACATGTCAATTAGGGTCCCATACAAATTAATCTATCAAGACCCTAAAATTCATCAAATCATGCTTAATTAAATAAAAGAAATTTCAGGGGCCAACAATTTTTTTTAGTCAGTCACTTTCATGAAAGTATACTAATATTGCCTACCAATTTAAATGACTATAATTAAAAATGTATACAAACAAAAGTCATAAAGTGAAAAATAAGTGTGATATCATAATTAACATACATATTCATCCCAAAGATACTTAAAACATAAATTGCCTAAGTTACTATGCCTTTGCAAATTAAATGACCATGTTCAAAGCTAAACTAATTCCATTCAATTCTTACAATTGACACATTCACACAATGCACACATATGCAACAAAATGTTTATACTATTTCAACCTAGTTAAATCTAACTCAAAACAAATGCCAATTTATATGCACAAATGAGATATTCAAAGCATGTACAACATCCGTGCACTTAAATCACACATTATCCTCAATGTTAGAAAACAAAAAATACAAAACAAAGAAAAAATAAATGTAAAGTTAGAGCAAGAATACTTATAGTAATTGTGATGTAATGGAATTTGAAGACACTTCATGTCTCATAAAATTCCAATAATCTGATTCCCTACAAAATAAACATAAAAACTAAAAGTAACAAAATACCAGCAAATTAAAATAAAAATAAAATAGAAAATAAATTAAAAATCATAATTCTTAGGTTGCCTCTCAAGTAGCGCTTCTTTCACGTTATTAGTTTGACATACTCTTCACATATTTGCTCAACCTGGGTCTATTATGAGTGTCTTACATCCACACATGTCACCCAATTTTAGTTTAGTAGTATGTAACTAAGCTACAAATTGCAAGATAATCAAAAGAACATAATTAATCAAATTAAACAATCCAAATAAATTCACTAATTTCCTTTTCCATAACAAACTGTCAATAAAGTAGAAAATGATGAAACTTCCTAAATTGTTAATGGACTCCAACAGTTTGTATTGTGGGAGCATGAACTGCTCTTCTTCTTCCTCATTCACCTTTCTCCTGTCTTTTTTATCCGCTTCATGAATAGAGACTTTCATATCTTTTTCAACCTCTATGTTCATTGCCATATGTTCTTCTTTTACTTCTTTATTAGCTTCTTAAACAGAGACTTCCTTATATGCTTCAATCTCAATCTCCACTGTCATTTGTTTTTCTTCCTCTTTCTCCTTTAAAGATTTGACTTCATCAATTCTCATAAACGAGCTACATCCTTTGGATTCTTTAATTCCTCATTCATATTGAATTTCACTTATTCATCACCAATATGAAGGATGAAGTTGTCTTCATGGACATCTACTAAAGTTTTTCCATTGTTTAGAAATGTTATGATATAAATTAGTGGATAGTTTTGATCCTCTTTAAAGTTTAGCATAATGAAATTAACAAGAATGATAAAATTATCCACTTTATAGGCACATCTTCCACCAAGCCTAATGGTTTCTTTATCAATTGGTCTGCTAACTGAATACACATAGACATTGGCTTCACATCACTTGGCTGCAATTTCCTAAAAATCAGCAAAGGCATAATCTTTATAGTTACACGTAGGTCACATAAACATTTTGAAATCTCTAAATTACCAACTACATAAGGTATAGAAAAACTCCTTAGATCTGTCAATTATGAGGACATATGGTAGGTAATTAAGGCGTTGGAGGTTTCCACAATGGCTACTATTTGACTATCATCCTAAGTCTATTTATTTGAGAATATGTCTTTGAGAAATTTCACATACGTGGGTGAGCTCTTCAAAGGTCCCCAAAGGGCAAGGTAATTTGCAATTTCTTCAGCTTTTCTCTAAACTTTAATTATGTATCCAACTCATTCTTTTACAGTCCTTGTGGGAATGGTATTTTTGGTGGGTAAGGTGGAGGAGGAATATAAGGAGGGTCTTTGTTCTTTTTTCATCCTTTTTCTTCTTCTCTTGGTCCTCTACAATGCAGGGTTTAATTTGTTCTTTGTTGGTTTTTCTAACTCTTTCCTACTCCTAAGTGTGGTAGCCTTCAATTTCTCTGTTGGATTCACTTTCAT
Organism: Erythroxylum novogranatense; assembly: GCA_029891385.1. Taxonomy (NCBI): domain Eukaryota; kingdom Viridiplantae; phylum Streptophyta; class Magnoliopsida; order Malpighiales; family Erythroxylaceae; genus Erythroxylum; species Erythroxylum novogranatense. Next base: position 21,685,813 of record CM057226.1, read on the forward strand.
ATTGCCATAAAGTTTTCCACACTTCTTATACAAAATTCATTTGTAACCTGACCTAGTTGAACATCTAAGTTGTATATGGAAGAGGCGTGGTTCTTGGTTACTTCTTCGAACTTCCCTTCTAGCCTCTTCTAGGCCTCATCCATGCTTATGATCTTATCTATGATCTTTTCCAATTTTAAATCCTATAAACTGGACTCATCTTGCTAAAATCTTGATCGGCCTTGAAATCCATTTGGGACCTTGCATTGTTAGGGCAAAAGAAATCAGGGTGGTTCTACCACCTCATATTTTATGTGTTCAATAAGGATCATTATCTCCCCAACTAACTTATGCTCCTATAAAGTTGAATTGTTGCACGTTGTTGTTTTCTATTAGGAAGCAATCAGCTATAATATGACTCTCTTATTTGCATAGGACGTATCCTTGCTAAGTTGTTGTGAATGGAGAGAAAGCGGTGATTATCAAGTTGTTTAATTCCTTGGTGAGATTGTCAATTTTAGCGTACAATGTTATCAATAAATCTACTACAATCATTCCTTCTAGATCTGGGAAGGCTGACTGTTGTCTACTTTGTTCCAATATCCAAAAAAACTATTGTTTTCCATCTTTTCTAACAAGTTGTATGTCAGTTGCACTACTGGTCATGTAATTCCTTAATGATAGGCACTGAACCCTGGCCTCATGAAGTGCATAAGGGTCTTTTTCTCCTTGTGATATATTTTCTCCATTATTGCGTTAACGTTAGATTATCTGAGCCCTTTTGTATTGTTCTGTACTTGGAGATGCTACTATATATTGATATATACATGGTCAGTCCAAAGATGTATTTAAAATCCTTTTGGGTATATATGTCAATGAACTATAATATTATATGCCCTTACTTGAACTTAGAGTTCATTGGTATGAGAAATCTTGGAGATTTATGGCATATAAGCTTCTAAGTGTATAAAACAGAGCCCATTGGATGGATATGACTTCGGTGGTTGAGTTACATGTGTTTTAATGCCTTGGAGGTGATTAGACATAATTTATAGACTTACTAGACACTTAAAAAGATTAATTGGAAAATGTGATGTATATAAGGGTTTACTTGGCAATTGTTAAAAGTCAAAGGACTTAAATGTAATTTTTCAATTTTCGAAGGACAATATGTAATTTTATAAAGTTAAGGGGCTTAATAATTATTCTCAAAATTCCTAGGGCCAAAATAAAAAAAAGTTATGGAGCTTCCAAATTTTGGGCTTAATGACAAATTTAGGAAAAAATTGGAGGGTATAATGGTAATTTCACATATCCTAAGGGTAAAAAGGTAATTTCATCATATTTTGGTCAAAGAAGAGTCAATATTCTAGACCATTCTCCATGTAAGGTCGTGCACGCCATTATTAAAGACTTAAAATATGATATTTTAATGAAAAGAAAGGAGAAGGAAGGAAAAGAGAGGAGGAGAAGACCAATTTTCGGCTATTACTAACCCACCCCTTTGTTTTGATTCTCTAACCCAAATCAAGGTGTTCTAAGCTAATTTAGGGTCAAGGAACTCAAATCTATCATTATATTTGAGACATTCTCAAAGGATTTGAAGATATCATCAAACGAAGGTTTAGGTAAATTTTATCTCATCTCTCTCTACATTAGGATTTTGAGTTTAAAGTTAAGACATCTTGTTTTCCATGATTGAAGATGCATAAAACATGGTTTATATGAATGAAATGTGTCATAGAGATGGTTCTTTAAGCCAAAATCAAAATGTCCCCTTTGTGAATGTGCATTTTTTAATATCTTTTAAAATTGATGGTCTAAATGAATACTATGGTGTTAATTGTACATGAATAATGTGAATTGATGATGAAGAATGAAGAAGAAGTATGTTGGATAGGCTTAGTCTAAATGATGGAAGAAGGAATTGATTAATGTGATAAGTTGTATAATTATGATGAATATGGCTTAAATAAAGGGAATTGGGTTAAATGGAGTAGTGAAATGTGTTGTTGATTGGAAGTATTTGTTATATAATAAGATAGGAGCATGAATTACCATGATAAAGCCTTGGAAATATGACTTAAAAGTCATGCACATTAGGTTTTTGATAAAATTTCTAAGTGAACTTGGCTTAGGATTTAAGGATTCGTGATGATATACATTGGAAAGTGACTTTTATGTTTACTTAGAGTAAACTTGAATTTTGCCCAAATTGATGAGTAATGGCCAAATTTTATAATTTAAAGATAGTGATATTGTGGTTTTACAAACTTATGTGATGATGTATAAATATGAAATATATTTTTGAATAGTAAATACATTGTATATTTTTATATATAAAAACTCGAGCTATGAATTAAGGAGCTCATACCGAGGATTGTTAAAGTTAAGGGAGTATACACTTTCTTTTTAGGTGAGCTGGGGAAACCATATCTCTCAAATGGGATTAGGATATCCCAAGACATGCATGATGACTTGTATGTGAATTTTGAACCTAGGTAATGCATAGCAGAATTGAATCTCAAGTGGATGCTAGTATACTTGTGTATTTAATAAACAATATTATTTGAATAACTCTTTGCACTATGAGTGCACTTGATGTTTTTATTATGTATTTTCTGAAATGATATTGTTTTCAACAAACCTACACTTGAAGTGTAAAAGACAATGTTTTATTTTCTAAAATTACATTTTTAACAACTTTGCATTTGGAGTGTAAAAAATGATTTTATTGTATGAAATAATGTTTTGAAATTTACATATACATAATCAAGTCATGTATTCTGCATGTATTTGTTCTCTTTTGGCTTGGAGCCACAGCAAGGTTCTATTTTATGAATTAGACCAATAAATAAAAGCATGATGCCTTACTTGATTTTTGTAAATATTTTTTTTTATGTTTTTTGTGATTACTGAGGAAACGATTGGTCAATTGTGTGATAGGCATATTAGATTAAGTGACCTGCATACCCTTAACGCTAGTACATAAACTCGAGTCTCCGTATCAACACCTTTCTAAGAACTTGTAGGTGATTCCACACCTAGGGTTTGGACACTGACGAGATCATCACCTAAGGTCATGATGCTCTTATCGACTATAGTCTGGACTCACCAAGATGAAAGTCGAGCCAACATCAGGAATTGGTGGGTGTGCACACTAGTTTGGCCAACTAGTGGTGACACACGTGATTGTTGTGGCTTATTATGAGATTTGTTTTCTGATGAGATTTGAATTATACATGTGATATTTTTTTGTTTTTACGTACTGGAACTAGAACTTATGTTCACCGGATGAGTGATTAATAGGCTAGGCCTATATGGTTCCTAACCAATATAATTGAGTCATAGGCTAGCCCTATGCATTTCTATGTGATGTATGTTCACTTTTTAGGTCATCTCTACCGTCTTGGTATGTATAAAGTTTAATTTGCGATATATGTTTTTCCTGCTCACTGAGTACATAGTGTACTCACCTTCTCCGCTTTCCAACCATGTAGATTAATTTAGTGAGCTTGAAGCTCTGTATGGATTGTGTGGTTTTTTTTTACATTTTCAGGGCATTACCGCACGTGGGTAGTCTCTATCATATGCTTTTGTTGTATAGTGGTTCATGAACTGTTTTTATTAGATTGGTTATGTTGATATGATTTATGACTTTATAAATTAACTCTTGACTATTTTGTTGTTGTAAAAGACCTTATGTATAAACTTTGATACTAATGTTGAGATTGCTTTGAGTGAACTTTAAAATCTTAAAGTTGTGGTAAAATCTTTTATGTGAATATAGAAGTGTGTTTAAAATTGCTTGCAGGTATTTGATTGAGTTTGATTGAGTTTTTGGGATTTTTAAATTGGGGGGGGGAGGGGCGGCACGATATTCAGTTAGCCTTGCATAGTTGGATTAAAGATACCGTAAGTGTCCTTAACTCAGTTATATGGTGGTTGTCATGGGTCTGGTGTGGCACCAGGCTATGAAAATTGTTCTTTCTTTATCTTTTTGGAGTTTAACTCTTCGAATTCCACATTCTTGCCTTGTAATGTCTTGATTGATATGTCCTCTACTTTGTGTATAACTTTCTTTTTTAACAAAAATTTTTATGATGTAGTAACACAATCATAAGAAAGGGTAATAATTCCTTAAATAAAAGAAATTCAAATCTTCCTAAACTAAGTTTCCTGGTAAAAACATAAAAAACTTGTTGAGTAAGTTTTACCTTTAATAAAAACCCTTAATACTCACAAGTTTATAGAACACAACTTCTAGTATCGAAAGGTATCGATCCCACAAGGAATTAGCTAAAACGAGTTCAACCTAACTTTCTATAAGGTATTAGAATATGAATTGTGTGAAAATAATAACATTAATTAAATCAAGAAAACAGAAAATAGAAAATGAGCTACCAAATTATTGTAAAGTTGATCAAGGATGAATGTATCGGATTTATTCTTTCATTATTCTGCTCCTTGAACAATTATTTATCTAATTATGAGTCGATCGTTAATTTCCTAAGGTTTGACTACTCTCTCTCAAGACATAAACAATTAGCCTTAATTGATTAACCCTAATTGAATATGAAAATTATAGAATTGCAATCTCTTAATTCACTCTTTCCTTAACATTTTCAATCCCGAGGTTAACTATTGAATAATCAAGTTCTCAAGTAAGATCTCTCTTCTAATGATGGTTGAGTTGTTAATTGAGAGACATATTGAATCACCAACTCTTGTTTCATAATTTAATTAGATTACTTTTGACCCACTCTCTCGATTTATTGTCAAAGTATGAACATGCACAATTATCACAACCTCTAATAAGTATTGAATTCAAGAATGAATAAAATCATAAAATAAATTCAGAATAATTCCTATGAGTTTATGATTCCATAAATATGATAAACATCTTAAAAATCCAATTACACATCAAGTATAAAGAAAAAAACAAAAGAAAGAGAAAAATTGTTTAACGCCTTCATATGGATTGTTGGAATTTTATGATGCTCTTATTGATCTCTCCACCTTGATTCAATTTAGTGTGTGGTAGTTACCTTTTTTTTAGTGTTTCACATTCTTAAATATTAGTTTAGGGTCCTAGGGATGTTTTAAGGGTTTCTTCACTTCATTCGATTCTAAAATACCCCCCAAATCCTACAAGATATGAAATAGGCCACGCTTGTCACAATCGTGCTTCTAGAAAGTTTCTTCTATCATGATCATGACAAGTAAGTAATAATCATAAACTACTTCATTCAGTCTCCATCTTCTTCATTCTTCATTTTCTCAATTTCCAACACTAAAAAACACTTCAAACACCTCTTGAAATATGAAATTAAGATCCAATTCTAGCTCTAAACCAAACAAACACTTAAGATAAATGTTAATAATAACATAATTCTAATCCTCTATAAATGATAGTCATCTAATAAAAAATATATAACACACTTAAACATCTAATAAAACATAGTATAATATACACCTATCAGTACCATGCAAGTATCAAAGTATGCGCTTGACTTATTTTCAATAAAGAGTTAGATCCCCAAAAGGAATAGTAGAGGACTCTCATTTAAGAGAAAGATCTGTTGGTATGGAAACATTTTTTGTTTCAGCCATATTTGTGTAAAACATATTTGGAAAGACATATACACATTATTTATGTTAAGCATAAGATATATATAGAGAGTTTACAAGAGTCTACAAAACTATAAGATAAGTCTCTATAATGTGTATCTAAACTGTAAGATAAGTATCAATCTAGCTACACAATACGTAACAAACCAAATAATAATGGTTACAACAGATATGGACTGCAGATATCATTATCACCCTCCCACAAATTGAACTAGTCTTGGATTGAGAGTCAGCTTGTTCTTTAAATAAAGAAAACGATTCTTTGATAAGATTTCGTTAAAACATCAACTAGTTGATTGGTAGTTTCAATATAATGCACTTGAAGTTCTTTGTTAGCAACTTTATCCTGTACGTAATGAAATTCAATATCCAAATGTTTAGACTATGTATGAAAAATAGGTGTAGTTGTGAGATAATTAACACTTAAATTATCACACCATAAAATAAGAGAGGATGGTGAAGGAATACCAATTTCTTACATAACCAATTATAACCATTATAACACTATTACAAAAGTAGCAACAACACGATACTAAGCTTCAGTAGATGATTTGGGCATCATTATTTGTTTTCTTGATTCCCACGATATTAGATTATTACCAACATAAATAACAAAGCTTGTGGTACTCTTATGACCATCAATACTGCCCCTCCAATCGAAGTCATTGTAAGCTGAGATATGAAAAGAACTTGAGCATCTCAACAAAATGCCATGATCAATGGTGCTACGAAGATATCTAAATATTCATTTAATTGTTGTATAGTGTTATTCAGTAGGTGAGATCATGAATTGAGAAACCTTATTGATTGCATAAAAATTTTATTACAAGTCTCCAACAATACTTCAATAAAGAGAAAAGAAGTCCCATCATGAATACTCAATTTTACTTTGTCATAAGCTGGTGTAGAAAAAATATTTGCAACCTTAATACGAGGTTTGTTCAATAAATCTTGTATATATTTAGATTGAGTGAGTAATAAACCATTTGAAGTCCAATATGCCTCTATACCCAAAAAGTAAGAAAGAAATCTTAAATCCTTTAGTGCAAAGGATTAATAGAGAGATTGAATTATATTGGTGACCACATTATTATTGTTTCCTATTATAATAATATCTTCAACATATAACAAACTAAAAATTGGATTCGAACCATGATATAGGATGAAGAGAGAGGTATCGACCTTTGAGTTGAAACCAAGGTTAATCAATGCATCCGTTAAACACTTAAACCACGGTTGACATGCCTATTTAAATCCATAAATAGATTTTTGTAATCTATAAACATAATTTAGATATGTAGATGAACATACCCTTGCAATTATTGCATAAAGACATTCTCAACAAGTGAACTATGCAAAAAGGCATTAGAAACATCCAATTTTATAATCTCCTAATTATTAGATAAGCCATATGATAATAAAAGATGGATAGTGGTAGGTTTAATAAATGGACTAAAAGTGTCTATATAATCCACGCCTAGTCATTGATTGAATCCCTTTTCCACTAAATGTGCCTTGTACCGATCAATCATACCATTTGGCTTTCACTTGATATGATTGCATCTAACTATATTATCAACTTAAGAAGGAGGCACTAAAACCTAAGTCTTGTAACAGATCATTGCGTTATATTCTTTTGTAATTGCTTGTATTTACTTTACAATTTTACTGACTTATTTATAAGTTTAAGGTTCAATCTCAAAGGAGGTAAAAATTGACAAGGCTTAAAAGTACTAGTTTTTGATCTTTTAACCATATGATGTCTACAAGTTAGAGCAGTAGTATCAGAAGTGTAATGAGTTAAGTCAACAACTAAAGGCAATTCAGATGATGTTGTAAAAGAGTTATCTAATGATGTATATAACATAGGTAAGGAACTATTAGGGACATCAACGATAGGTGTTATGGTAGGACTAGGTAATATGGATGGATGTTATACAAGCGCGGCATGTATCTTGGGTGAGTTTAAGATAACATCAATTATGGGTGTGGAAATGGATGGTGTAGGTGTGTTGGCTAAGGAAATAAAAAGAACATCAATAGTGGGTAAGGCAGGGAGTTGAGATGACATTGATGTATGATGTGTGGGTGAGATAGATGATGTTGTCCATGTAGCAAAAAATGTTTTCAGGAAGTTAAAATTGGTTAAGGTAATGGCATTAGGTAAGGACTAAGGCAATGGTGTGTAGGTAGAAGTGCGAATGAATAATAATGGTAAAAAATATGACTAATGAGGAATCCTAAACACTATAACTCATCATGGAAGATTTGGAAAACGGAAACTCTTGTTCATCAAAAACAACATGATGTGAGATAACAAACTTTTTAGATTCAAGATTAAGACAACGGAAACCATTATGAAGTTTGTTATATCCCCTAGAAACACACTATTTAGAATAAGCTGCTAATTTATATGGAGCATAAGGTTGTAACCAGGATAACACAAGCATCCCAAAAACATGCAAATTATTATAATCAAGACTTTTTTAAAAAAGAATTTTATACTGATTAGAATGAGAAAGAATAGGTGTAGGCAATTGATTTATTATGTAAACTGCAGTATCAAAAGCATAAGTCTAATAATCTATAGGAACGGAGGAAAGTTGAAGTAAGTGTTTTCTTTCTACAAATCTATTTTATTCTAAAGTTTAGGATATGAGTTGCATTAAGTTATTCCATTTTCAAGTAAATGTGATTGCAAGGCTTAATATTCTCCTTCCCAATTAGCTTGAAAGCTTTTTATTTATCGATCAAAAATTTTAAAAAATATGACAAAACCTAATAAAAACACTAAGCCTTCAGATTTATACTTGATAAAATAAATCTAAAATATTTAAAATAAAGATCATAAAATAGTACATAATATTAGTTGTAATCTATGGAAGGAATAAGAGAAGGATCCTAAAGATCAAAACAAATTAAATCAAGTGGACCGTTAGCTTTAAAATTGGAGACTGAAAAAGGCAACTTATAAATCTTACTAACACTGCAAGCATGATAAAGACTCAATTTATTAAGAGAAATAAAAGGAAATTTATTTTACTAAAGAGCTTGTCAAACTATTTGAAAATTTTCATGTCCCAAAAATGAATACTGTTGGGCCCTAATTTTTTTTATTTTATTAAGCATGAATTGATTAAATTCTGTGGTCTTGTCAGATAAATCTTTTGTTTGGAGTTTAATTAGCATGTTAATGTTAGAAGGATTTATTGCTTGGATTGATGGAATTAGAAGTGTTAATTGGAGAAATTAAGATTAAGTTAAAGTATAGTATGGTGTAAGTTAAATTGAAGAAGTAAGAATTTATAAGGGCAAAATTGGAAGATCACTAAAGATTAAAAGGCTAAGGCATTACATGGAAGGGCATAGTGGACTTTGCTCATACATTTAGGGTATAAATGATAGAAGTAATTGTAGCCTTGTATTTTTTAGAAGCAAAATCGTGAATGAAAGACGAGAAAACATGGAAGAGAGAAAGCTAGGGTTTTTAGGAGATTTTGAAGAGCTTGAAGACTTTGAGGCTAAAACAAGTAAGCATAAGCATTAACCCTTCTTGATTGTTGGTTGAACCATGTTTAATGATAGTTAGAAGTGAAAATAAAGTTGAATGCGTGTAGCAAATTGTTGATCAATGGTATATGAAAATGTTTGAATCTTTTAGGGTTAATGATCAAAGATAGATCATAATGTATTTTTGAATGATTTTGGGTTGAAATGAAGTTGAAAATGAAATATAAGAGATGGTTTAGGTTTAAGATGGATTATTGTGAAAGATAGGAAGTTAAAATCTAGAAAATGAAACATGTCCCGCATATTCTCTCTCAAAGTTCACCGCAGACAACTTTCTCGGTTCACCATAGCCAACTTGAAGGATGAAGTTCGCCGCAGTCATCTCAGGGGTTCACTGTAGCAAACTTGTAAGTTTTCACGCGAATTTTTCCTTTCTGGAAAAGTTCGCCACGACGAACTTTTCATAATAAAACATGCTTTGGTATTTTGAGCATAACTTTTTCTATAGTCATCCAAATGGAGTGATTTTTAATTTGGAGTAAAATAGCAACATAGGGATACAAGTTTTTTGAAGAAATAAAGTTTTAATTCGGTCTCTAAGAACCTCAATTTATGGATGGAATTTGAGTATAGAATGTTGTTTTAGTATAAGAATAACCCAAAAATGTTTGGGGTATAACTTTTAGAGTATTGAACCAAATTGAATGATTTTGGTGTCATTAGAAACTTAAGATAAGGAGAAACATTTTTTTAGAAGAAAGTGTTATTAAATTTATTCATTTACCTGATCATAAAGATCATGTAAATTTGACCCGAAGGTTGGGACTTTTGGAAGAATTTGAGTATTCAGAATTTATCTTAGTAAAATATGCAATATAAGGTTCTCAAATTAGAATTCCTATTGAATTGGGATTTTGTTATTGTTAAAGGAAACCAAGAAGGAAATCAAGGAACCCAAAAGGATCCAGAGGAGAGGCATCTTTGAGCAAGGTTTCAGCAAGGATTTCAAGGTGGGTTATAGTTTTATAATTAAGTAATAGGTCATTAATGTTTTCTTTCAAATAATGGAAATAAATGATTTCAACTATTTTATGAATGTACATTATAAATCTTGAATGCTTTGAAAAAGTGTTCTGTGCTTGGTATGAGCATATTGTGTTGATGAAATATGAAAAGAATGTGAAAATGATTTTAGCAGAGATATTGTGGTTGTAAAATCAAGTTTTAAAAATGTGCCTTTTGGGGCAATAAGTTGACAAGATATGAAATACATGTTATGTGGGTTTGTGGTGGTCCCTTAGGTTAAATCAAGTGCACATTGACAAATAAAGGCTTCTCCCACCTGTCCGCTAGTGACATGGAGATCCTTTACGAACTCTCGTAAGTTCACGACTATGCAAGACCATTAAATGGGAATGTGATAGTGCGTTTTGTTCACTGCTACACAGAACCATTATGTGGAAATGTGTAGTATGTTTTGTTTTTTTGGATCCACCCAAACCATTTTGATGTGCTATGTGTTGACCAACTTGTTTAATGCATGACTTATATTGCTTACAAATTGCTTGATGAATGAGTATTTGAAAAATATGTGCTTTATGATTCCATGTGAATTTTTACAATGGTTTTGCTTATTACAGGTTATAAAATTTTTACCCACGAGCTTCAAGCTCACCCCCTCCCATTCCGTCCCATCTTCAGGTGAGGAGCAAGAGATTGAATAGTCAAGAGCCAAGGCATCACTCTAATTAGACTTTTTTTTTCTTTTGAAGTTAGTTTTTGTAAAGCAAAGCTTTAGTTGCATTTTGAGAAATTTTACTTTTTGCAAACTATGTATTTTTGGATTATGATGTAATGTGGCTTGAAATGCCCATTAAAGCTTTGTAAAACTCTTATCTATTGTTATAAATGAAAAATATTTCTCTTTGTTTATGGTTTTTGTTTTTGCAAGACATTTTGATTAAAATGAGATTAAAGTTAGAAAAGTTGTTTAAATTATGTGTATTTTGTTTTTGGATTGAATTGATTAAAGTGTTTGAAGGTTTTTAAGTTAGCATTTGTAAGATAGGAAATTTGGGTTATGGGTTTCTGCTAAAGGGGTTTTTGAAGCTATATTTTTTTTATTAGTGTGACGACTTTGCTGCGGCAAAGATAATTTTCTAGGTTAACCATGGCATAATTCGATCATTCGTTGTGGCGAAATTAACCCAAGGGGAACATGCGGGATTTCTCGCACATGTTCGCTGCAACGAAGCCCGCCATTGCTTCTGAAGGATTTTTGTTTTAAATTTCCAAATTTCTAAACCTTCCTCTATGCTTAAGCTTCATGATCCCCTGTCTGATGTTCGGCTCCGGAATCAAGGTCCAACATATTGTGGTATCAGAGCGACTAGGTTTAGGTCCAGGTGTAGAACTAGGTTTAGGCATGAATTGGGTACGTTAAGACATGAAATGAACGTGTGTTGTTCTAAATTAATCACTTGCATTATTTTAAATTGTTTCACTATTGTTTCACATGATTGAAACAATTTAAAATTGTTTTATACAATTTGAACTATTTTGCATACTTTGAAAATTGTTTTGCATGACTAAAGGTTTTCAATGGTTTTATATTAAATAAGTGAAAATGCCACCTCGAAAGAGAGCTCGAGGAATTATGACTCGATCTCACTCTCGCCAAGAGAGCACAGATGAATCCTATGTCCCAGAAGATGATTGGACACACTTTGCTTCTGATTCGGAGGTACCTAGTGTGCAGCATGAAGTGCCACTGCCTCCACCTCCTATGCCTCAAGTAAAATCTCTAAATCCACGATTCTTTCAAGTCTTTGCCCACCAAGCTTTCACCTATGCCATGGGCTAAAGGTCACAAGTGCCAATTTTAGTTCCAATGGAGAGGAGTGGGTAGAATGATAAGATTCAGGAGTTGTAAGCTTTAATGGTTGAAAAGGACCGAGGGAGTCCTACTTTAGATGAAGTGCTCCAACGAAGAGAAGTTGGATTATACATTTAGCTTGCTGCAAGGGGATGCACTTTATTGGTGGGAATCAGTGCCCCACAATCAAGTTATGCCTCTGATGTTGTCAGGGAGAGATTTTATGGAAATGTTCAAGAAGAAGTACCTCTCTAGGATTTATGTACAAGAAAAGGCCAAGGAGTTTCTGAATCTCACACAGAGGGACATAAGTGTGAGTGAGTATACACTGAAGTTCACTCAGCTTTCTCGATATGCGACCAACATTGTAGCGAATGAGCAAGATAAATGTCATAAGTTTGAAGGAGGTCTCCATCTAGGCATCAAGGAGAAAGTCTTGATCCACAATTTCAGTGACTACCAGCAGTTGGTAGATGTCGCACTTCAGGCTGAGAAGCTGGACAATATTAAGTATGAGGTGAGTAGGAAGAGGAAGAACCGAGGGCACTTTTCTAGGAAGGGGGTGAGTGCTCCAATACTTGAAAGGGGTGTGAAGAGCTCCCACACATAGAGTAAGGCAAGGAGTAGTGCCTCTGCTAAGAATAAGCAAGCAAGGGCAGTGTCAGTGCAAGCATCAACAGCAGGAGGTAATAACAGGGTAGAGAGCAGCAGGAACATGAACATGAACCCCCAATGTGAGTATTATGGGAAGCTACACAGGGGAGAGTGCTTTAAGTTACTAGGGGCATGCTTTCGATGTAGAGAGAAGGGACATATGATTAGGGATTGTCCCCAAGTAAAAAGGCAAGAGGGGTTGCGGTTACAATCCCCAAGGAGAGCTGCAATAATAAGAACCCGATCAGCCACTGAAGTGGGCAATTATGGAGCTGTAAAGAAGGTTATTACTCCAGGAAGGCCAAGGAGTCAAGCATAGATAAGAGTGTTTGTCATGACAAGGAAGGAAGTAGCAGCCGCACCAAAGGTTATCACAGGTATGACCTAATTATTTGATTCAACAGTATATTTACTAATTGATTTTGGTTCCATGCATTCTTTTGTTTCTGCAAGTATGATTTTGTTTAATGTGAATTCAGTACCTTTGAATGTCCTTTGCTTGTTCGTACATCTCTAGGGAGGAATGTGATAATCAGTCAAGTATATAAAAGTTATGAACTCTTTATTAATGGCCTAGACTGGTAGTGGATTTACTACCTCTAGACCTAAAAGACTTAGATGTTATACTTAGAATGGATGTTATAGAAAAATATCATGAAAAGTTGGATTATGGCCTTAAAGAGGTGGAATTTGATCTCGGAAACGGTGAGAGGGTGATTTTTAAAATGGACAGGAAAATGTCATCACCAAGAATTATTTTTGCTTTACTAGCTGACAGGATGATGAAGAAGGGATGTGAAGCCTTCTTGGTGCATGTTCTAAATGCTGATGTGGATAAAAGGAGGTTAGAGGATTTTTCGGATGTAAAGGAAATTTCCTAATGTGTTCCTAGAGGACTTACCTGGTTTGCCACCGATGAGGAAAATTGAATTTGCCATTGAGTTGATTCCCAGAACTGCATCCATTTCCATACCACCGTATAGGATAGCTCCAGCTGAGTTGAAGGAGCTAAAGGAATAGTTGAAGGAACGGTTAGAGAAGGCGTATATAAGGTCGAGTTTATCACCATGGAGAGCGCCTATTCTATTTGTAAAGAAGAAGGATGGAACATGGCAGATGTGGATTGATTACTGGAGACTCAATAAGGTGACCATTAAAAACAAGTATCCTTTGCCACGAATCGATGATCTGTTTGACCAGCTGCAGGGAGCACAAAGGTCTTTTCTAAGATTGATTTCAGATCGGACTATCATCAGCTCAAAATCAGGGAATCTGATGTAAATAAGACAACCTTCAGGACACGATATGGTCATTACGAGTTCTTAGTTATGCCTTTTGATTTGACCAATGCTCCAACTACATTCATGGATCTTATGAATAGGGTCTTCAAATAGTATTTGGATTAGTTTGTTATAGTGTTTATAGGTGACATTCTGGTGTATTCCAAGAGTGAAGGGGAACATGAGGAACATCTTAGGATAGTATTGCAGACAATGAGGGAGAAAGAGTTTTATGCTTAGTTTAACAAGGGTGAGTTTTAGCTTCTTGAATTAATATTCCTTGGACATGTAATTTCGAAAGATGGGGTTCATGTTGATTCTAGGAAGGTTGAAGTGTTAAGTCAAAATGACTTTACATAAATATGATTTTGATGTATAACAAAAAGAGATCAAATACAAAGAAAACAAAATGCACGAAGTCGGACACGCATTTAACTTCGAAAATGCGAAGTTGAAATAATCAAGTCGGACACGATGAACTCGCATACGCACGAAGTTGAAATAACTGAAGTCGGACACAGACGAACTCATATAGGAAAGTCCCGGTGTGAGCATCACATGCCCACGGTGCGGAAAACAAAAATTTTTGTTCCGGGACCTTCCCGAAAGCCAGGATCCATGTGTCTATACAACAAACTCAAACCATAACGGCCAAAGGAGACCGTCTCTAACGGTATTCACGCAGAGATCGGAGAACCTAACCAGGACAAACCCTTTGACCCGAGAATAGCTAGAACAAGTTGAAGACTACTAGATCTTACCTTGTTCTTGGAGAGCTTGAAACCAACGATGAAGAAGAAGAAGAGATGAAGAAGCTTGGTGAAGAAGATGGTCGTTGATGAGAAAATCACATTTCTCTCTTAGGTTTTCCAAAAACCTATCTTCCTTTTTATTAAAACCAACGACAATCCTCTTCACTACTCATCAAATGCCATTTGTCTTTAACCTTTTAAAGACCATTAAATGCTTAGATGAGTGGGCTTCCACGTTAGGCATATATATATATATATATATATATATATAAAAGTTAAAGATGATAAGGCTTCCTCTCCTTCATCCACGCTGGTCACATATATATATATATATATATATATATATACATATATAAATTAATTAATTAATTAATTCTATATATATATAAATGCTGAGGTGGTGCAACACACTGGGTCGGTCCTCACCGCCTCACTGGTCCCGGTATGGGAAAAACCCCCGGAAACGTTTTTCAGCAATATCGATGTCGCGATCTCATCGGGACATATCTCGATCTCATCGAGATCCATTTAATCCTTTTGCTCTCCATATATTGGAACTCTGTCCAAAACTATTTTACGAATTCTCCGAGACACTCTTATGCGTGTGACCCATTAGGTTCTCGGTTATGTTGGCCACTTAGATTAACACTTAATCCAAGCAAGTCATGAGCGAGATCTAGCAACACATCATGACCCCAATTGACCGAAAAAAAATTTGTTTGACGAATGAACATGTATTCATCATGAACCATATCACGAACATTTCTATGACAACTACCATGCAATTCGTTCTTTCACCATGCTATACCCCACTTGGTTATGAGTATGGGCAAAGTGTCAACTCTTTACTAGATCGACTACGCCAAATCTAGTCCAAGTGATATCGCTTCTTGTCTGGACTCATTACTTTATATGTCAATGAAGACATTCTTCATGACATATATGTTCCGCCAGAGACTTCCAAGTAATGACCACGACAAGAGGCCATGGGTATCATCTTCGCTATCACGTAAGTGGTGAATCCTCTATTGGCTACTCAATTACCTTGAATACCTCAAACTGCACCCAATCACCACCCTATGAGCGACCTCTCAGAAGGCAACAAGGAATGGAGTCAAAGCACATAATCAAGATCCAAGATATCCTTGAGCACCTCAAGTCTAAGGATACTTTCACCATTGCTATGATGAGATTATCACTGACATTAGAATAGGACATCCATGTGATGATCTCATAGCAGGTCATCCAATGTACTTACTACCTCTAGTAAGCATCCACATCTCAAACCTAAATATCTCATATATACAGCTTCTGAGATCCATTGCTTGATCAAATCAAGGAGCTTGAGATGTACTAGTCTCTCCGGATTATCGATGTCCAGTCTCAGTAATCCTATGACTACGGATAATTTAGATACTGACATAATTGCACATGATAGGAATCTCAGTAGTATGATCACATCATAATTTCCTTCATGCTATGTCATATATCATGGACTTCATTAATTTGCTTATAGATCAATATCCATTCATAAATAATGAACAACAAGTTAATGAAATATGCCTTTCTTTATTTATTCATAAAGACTGTACACAAATTTGTACAAAATGCGCTAAAGGCGATTGCCTTCAGGGCACTACTCTAACAACTCAAACACGATTTGTTGAAATAATCAAGTCGAACACGATTTAACTTCGCATACGCATTTGTTGAAATAACCAAGTCGGACACGCATTTAATTAAGTCAACACAGACGAAGTTGAAACAGTTAAAGTCAACATAGACGAAGACGACACAGACAATGAAAGACGCAGACGCAAATGCAAAAGCAGATGCAGACGCAGACGCAGACGCAGACGCAGACGCAAATGCAAAAGCAGACGCAGACACAGACGCAAATGCAAAGCAAAAGAGACGCAGATGTAGACGCAAATACAAAAGCAGACGCAGACGCAGAAAAGAAAAAGACGCAAGAGTCGGCCGAAAGTTACGTAACTCAACCGATTAACTGCTTTTTAAAGATTCAAGATTCAAGATTCAAGATTCAAGATTCAAGAAGCTGAAGACAAAGGCTATAAATACAAGTCAAGTCAAGATTGCAAAGTTACACAAAAAAGTGATATACACAAAGAGTTACAAAAGTTACATACGTCTGTATACTTACACAAAAAAAGTGATATACAAAAGAGTTACAAAAATTACATACGCATGATACTTACACAAAATAGCGAGAAAAATTACTACGTGAAAAGTGATTTAGCTGAGTGCTATTTTTCTGTAACAAAGTGTTCAAATATTTTTCTGAAAAGAAAAGTTATACAGATAGCCTGCAGAGGCTAAGTGTGAAAGAATACTGCTTGTAGAGACCTGAAGAGGCTCGTGGATAGAATACTTGTAACGATTGAAGAGATAGTGAAATCTCAGAAGAAACTCTAAGGACTGGACGTAGCCCACGGTTTAGGGTGAACCAGGATAAATCTTCGTGTCTACCACTCTTATTCTCTATCTCTATTTTAGTTTCAAATTTTATCATTACTTACTTTTTATATACATAGTATTGAAAAGTTTGATTAATCAAAATCTAGAAAAATTATGTAAAGAATTTTATTTCTAACAAATAGTTCTGAAAAGATTTATAAAAAGGGGAATACACAATTCAACCCCCCTTCTCGTGCATTCTAATATCGTTTTCTAAGTCTTTGATTAACGGTGATTCACTTCAATTGTTATCGAGCAAGGTATCCAAGAATCACTTTGGCGAAGTGTGGATTAAAGATAATGGCGGAGTCACATGTATACATCGCTGAAGGAGCCTCAGTCACTAGACCTCTAGCATTCAACGGAGAAGACTATCACTACTGGAAAGATAGGATGCGGTTATTCATCGAATCTACTCATGTCGACCTTTGGGATGTAATAGAGAACGGACCTTATACACCTGTAGATGAAGAAGGCAATTCTATTCCACGGAACAGATGGACGGGTGATTAGAAAGCAAGAATACAGCTAAATTCAAAGGCAAAATTTTTCTTGACGTGTGCCCTAAGCAGGAGCGAGTACGAAAAAGTGCACGGTTGCGACACTGCAAAAGAGATGTGGGACACATTGTCCATTGCTCACGAAGGCACAAGCCAAGTTAAAGAATCCAAGATAAGTATTCTTGTGCATCAATATGAACTTTTCAGGATGGAGGATGAAGAATCTATTGATCAAATGTTTGGAAGATTTCAAACAATTGTCAATGGATTGAAAGCTCTTGGAAGGACATACAACAATCAAGATCATGTTCGAAAGATTCTAAGAAGTCTTCCTAAGAGATGGAGACTTAAAATTACTGCGGTGCAAGAAGCCAAAGACTTGAGCGTGTTAAAGCTGGATGAGTTGCTGGGATCCTTGAAAATTCATGAAGTTGAACTCAACGCTGAAGACAAGCCCAAGCGGGACAAGTCAATAGCACTGAAGGCCGACAGAAGAATCATAAGACTCAGAGAAGGAGGAAGTCATCAAAAGCGTTGAAAATTGAAGAATCAAAGGATGACAATTCTAGCCAATCAGAATCAGAGTCAAGTGATGAAGATGACGAATTATCTTTCATCTCTAGAAAGATAAGACGCATGTGGGAGAAGAAGTCCAGAGGGAACCAGACATTCAGAAAGAATGGAAAAGATGAAGCTAAACCAGAGAAGTCTTCTATTATCTGCTACGAGTGCAATCAGCCTGGACACTACAAGTCCGAATGTCCTACTCTCAAGAAGAAACCAAAGAAGAGTAGAGAAGGCAAGAAAAGCATGATGGCAACTTGGGAGGACCTAGATTCATCTGAATCAGATACAGGTTTCGAGTCATCAGAACATGCGAACATCTGCCTGATGGCCGAGGAAGATAGTGATGAGGAGGTAAAATCTGACTACGATAATTTGCATGATGCATACTCGTAATCATTAGAAGATTCTCATGCTATTCGAAACAAGACAAGTCTGTTAAAGAAAAGTATGTAGAAAATATTAGACATCTTGAGGTAATAGAGAGAAAAATATTTGTTTAAAGAAACAATTAGAAGATAAAAGTAAGTTTGTAGACAGATCAAAAGAGATCAATCAACTTAAACTAAGGATTAAGAATTTATCAGCTGATTTAGCTACTTTCACAGAAAGTACAAAGAAAATGAATGAAATACTTGGAAAATGTAGACATCCGAGTGATAAGACTGGATTAGGGTTTACAGGAAACAAGACTCAGTCTCGTAAAAAATCTGTCTTTCAAAAAGGAAGTTATAGGATAATTCATTTTAATCAACGTCCTAGTTATATGCATGAAAGATCATATAATATGCATACTACTAATCGTAAAGGACCCAAAAAATTTGGGTACCAAAAAATAAAATAGTTTCTCCTGCAGATATCCTTCCTTGAAAGATACGGCAAGCACCATTGGTATTTAGACAGTGGATGCTCGCGACACATGATGGGAAGAAAGTCTATGTTCCTAGACCTTCAGTATAAGAAGGGAGGATTAGTAACTTTCGGAGACAAACAATGAGGCAAAATTATTGGAATCGGAAAATAGGTAAAGATTCCTTTGCATGCATAAATAATGTACTGCTTGTTGATGGTCCGAAGCATAACTTGATTAGCGTCAATCAATTGTGTGATTCTTGGTTTCACAGTTACATTCAATCAAAATCTTTGTGAAGTCAGAAACAAAGATGAGTCTATACTTTTCTCTACCAAGAGAAGAAACAATCTTTACAAAATCAATTTAGAAGATTTTCAAAGTCAAAATATTTCATGTTTTCTATCTTCTGAAGAAGAAAGACTAATCTGGCATAAAAAGCTAGGTCATGTCTCTTTGAAACATATTTCAAAATTAGTAAAACATGATTTGGTAAGAGGTTTGCCAAAGATAAGTTTTGACAAAGAATTTTTCTGTGAAAATTGTTTGAAAGGAAAACAAGTTAAAACTTCTTTTTCTTCTAAAAGTTTTGTAACCTCATCGAGACCTTTAGAATTATTACATATGGATTTATTTGGTCCAACAAGGACAATAAGTCTTGGCAGAAAGAAATATGGACTTGTTATTGTTGATGACTTTACTCGATTTTGTTGGATATTATTCTTATCACACAAAGATGAGTCTTTTAAGTGCTTTAGAACCTTATCCAGAAAGTTACAGAATGAAAAAGGAATGTCCACAGCCAGTATTAGGAGTGACCATGGTGGAGAGCTTGAAAATGAGAAGTTTAGAGTATTCTGTGAGGAGAATGGAATTTCCCACAACTTCTCAGCCCCTAGAACTCCACAACAAAATGGAGTTGTTGAAAGGAAGAATAGGACGATTCAAGAGATGGCAAGGACCATGCTATGTGAGATGAATCTTCCTAAGTATTTCTGGGCAGAAGTTGTGAATACAACATGCTATATTCAGAATAGAATTCTGTTACGACCCATGTTGAAGAAGACTCCTTATGAGTTATGGAATGGAAGAAGACCAAGCATATCTTACTTTCATCCATTCGGGTTCAAATGTTCCATTCTGAATACGAAAGAGCTGTTGGATAAATTAGATTCGAAGACCTATCCAGGAATCTTTCTAGGCTACTCATCATCGTCTAAGGCATTTCGAAGTTTACAATCTTACTTCAAAGATCGTGAAGAGACCATTCATGTCAAGTTTGATGATAGCTCTCAACCTCATAAGGAAGATGACATGGAGAATGAAGGTCCTTCAAAGAACTCAGATGATACCTCAGAAACTCCTTCATCAGACACTCATGAGAACAAAATTGAGGATATTCCAAAATCTATTGAACTAAGACGAAATTGAAAGTATAAAAATTCTCATCCAGAAGAGTTAATTATCGGTGAGACCTTAGAAGGAGTTAGGACAAGGTCCAGATTCAGAAGAGAAGCTAATGTAGCTTTTATCTCTGAAGTAGAGCCTAAGAAGGTTGAGGAAGCTCTTCAAGACGAAGCTTGGGTGTTAGCCATGCAAGAGGAGTTGAATCAATTTACTAGGAATAACGTCTGGTCCTTAGTTCCTAAACCACCTAAGAAATCCATTATAGGAACCAGATAGGTTTTTAAGAATAAGTTAGACGAATCAGGAAGAGTGAGTCGAAATAATGCTAGATTAGTAGCACAAGGCCATAATCAGCATGAAGGAATAGACTACAATGAAACATATGCTCCAGTAGCAAGACTTGAAGCTATAAGGATTTGGTTGGCATATGCGATCTGTCATGATATAAAGTTGTTTCAGATGGATGTGAAGAGTGCATTTCTGAATGGCTTTATAGATGAAGAGGTGTATGTGAAACAACCACCTGGCTTCGAAGATGTTAAAAACCCAGACTATGTCTATAGACTTCACAAAGCCTTATACGGCCTGAAGCAAGCTCCTAGAGCTTGGTATGATCGTCTGAGTACCTTTTTAATAGAAAATGGTTTCAGTAGAGGTCAAGTTGATAAGACGCTCTTTAGGAAGAATTTTCATAATGATTTTATCTTAGTACAGATCTACGTTGATGATATCATTTTTGGTGCTACTTCAAAAGAGTTGTGCTTGAAGTTTGAGAGTCTAATGAAGAAAGAATTTGAAATGAGTATGATGGGTGAGTTAAAGTTCTTTCTTGGGTTGCAAGTTAAGCAAACCGAAGAGAAGATCTTCATTCATCAACAAAAGTATGTGAAAGAATTGTTGAATAAATTTGATTTGAATAATGTGAAGCCTATGGCAACTCCGATGCATCCTTCAAACCTTTTGTCGAAAGACGAACTTGGTAAGAAGGTGGATCAAACCCTATATAGAGGGATGATCGGTTCCTTACTGTATCTTATAGCAAGTAGACCTGATATTTTGTTCAGTGTATGCTTGTGTGCAAGATTTCAAGTCGATCCTAGAGAGTCTCATTTTATTGCTGTTAAAAGAATTTTGAGATATCTCGCAGGTACTACTGATCTTTGCTTAATGTTTGAGAAAAGTAAAGATTTCAGGTTAATTGGATATTGCGATGCGGACTATGCCAGAGATAGAATCGAAAGGAAGAGCACAAGTGGAGGATGTCACTTTCTTGGAGGAAATCTAGTCTCCTGGTCAAGCAAGAGATAAAGCTCAATTGCTCTATCAACCGCTGAAGTAAAATATATGTCTGTCGCAAGTTGATGCTCACAAACGCTGTGGATCAAGTATTAGCTTGAAGACTATTCAGTTCAAGAGGAGGAGATTCCAATCTATTGCGACAACACCAGTGCAATCAATCTATCAAAGAATCCAATTCAGCATTCCAGAGTGAAGCATATAGAAGTCAGTCATCACTTCCTAAGAGACTATGTTCAGAGAAAAGTGGTGCTTCTACAGTTCGTTGAAACAGAGCTTCAATGGGCAGATATCTTCACTAAACCACTGAGTGAAGAACGGTTCCAGAAGATAAGACGCAATCTTAACATGGTTATGTTAAGTGAACGGTCAGGACTAAAGTAACGTCAAAACTAACGACGTTAGTTACAGTGAGTTACAGCTGGTAACTTCTCTCACAAGGAAGATTTTTGGAGGGAAAAATCTGATTATATCGAGGTTCTTAATGATTCTAGAACTCACCGGACTACAATCCTATAAGTAGACTGAAGGTGAAATTATTGCGGTCTTTTCATCATCTCCTGACGGTTCATTTCTGCTTTACCAATTCTCTCAAAACATCTCACTCAAAAAGTTCTCCAGAAGACAGTTTTTTCTCTACAAAATGGAAGCAGCTATGATTTATGGAAGACATGTGAACTTTGAGTCACTAAGAAGAGACGGCATAGATGTAGAACCAAAAATCATAAGAGCTAGTTGGAGGAACTTCTTCCAGACACAAGAACCTGTATACACCAATGAGGTATATGAGTTTTGGAAGAACGCTCAACTAGTAGACAACACCATCGTATCTTTGTAGATAGAATATCTGTTGTTGTGACAAAGGAGCTTATAAAGAAGGTGATCGATTGTCCATCGGTTGGTGAGAAACTGTCTACCAAGGCCGGATGGATGTCCCAAGTCGGTATGAAGGAAGAAGATATCAGGAGGCAACTATATGGCACAAATGATTCAAGGGAGAGGAAGACATCCAATTTGATTCCAAAGGCTAGGGTGCTTCACGCAATTTTGTTTAATTGCATTCTACCCAGAGTCGGTTCAAGACATTTGGTGACCACCCTGGATGAACAATGTCTATTCTACCTATTGAATCGAAATCCCATAGATTTACCTTTCTTGATCCTTCATTATATGATTAAGGGGATAAAGGAATCATCTAGTTATCCTTATGGTATGCTTCTGATGAGGATTTTTAAGGAATTTGGTATTCGTCTACACCAAGGAAATAGAAGAATTGTTCCTGTGAAGAGCAAGATCGATGCAGACACGATACGGCGAATGGGTCTGAGCATAGTAGACAAAGACCAAGCCGATTCTTCAAGGAAGTCAAGAACTGAGGGGGAGCGCGTATTGAAGAAGACTCCCACTCCAAGTTCTCAATCTCCAGTGAGTACCAGATCGCCTGCGTATGAACTAAAGAGAGTGTTAGGAAGACCTCTCATGAAACAGGCGAGTCCTCATCTCAAAGAAAGCCAATCCCAGAGGACAGAACAAAGTGCGCCAAAAAGACGAGGAGAAAGTCTTTTGAGTGAAGTCGTGAAGAAAGCAAAGAGATCACCAAGGATTAGGACTCTGAGGCAACAAGAAGAAAAGATTGCCAGAGAACAGAGTCGAGAAGAAACCTCTCAATCTTGTGCACCCAGAGTCACAAGATCCTTAGTCTCTATTCTGGAAGATGATATGGCCAGAAAATCCAAAGAGACTGAGAGGAAGAGAAAATCAAAATCTGAGAGAGGAAAATCTCCAGCAAAGAAATCGGTAAGACTGACTGAAGCAGAAGCAAAGACTAAGAAGGTTAGTCGAAAGAAGAACATTTCAACTGCTGAGGAAGTTAGTCAACAGAAAGAAACTATTGATGTTGTTCGAGAAGAAACAGAAACTGAGCAGTATACAGTTCAGGAAACCCCTATTGTTCAACAGGAGGAACCAGTGGAAGAAAGCACGGTTCAGGAAACACCTATTGCTCAACAGGAGGAGCCAGTAGAGGAAAGCCCGGATCAGGTGACTCCTACTGAAGCACATCAAGAGGCAACAGCAGTATCAGATTCGGATGATGATAAACCGTGTCTGATGGTATACAACTACCATAAGTTTTTGAGGAAACAGAAGTTGAAGATCAAAATGGTGGAAGTAGTTACTGCACAAAGGATCGCTATTGCAATCGGTGTTCAACCAAAGAAGAAGATAGTAGGCGTAGTAATGCCTATGGAGATTAATAGTAACACATGGCAGTTACTCAAAGAAGACGAAAAGATCTTCTACGATACTTTGGGATTTGCTGCTACTATGCCATATCCTTCAAAACATCCCTGCCATCCGTATACTATTTTTCCAATCACAGAAAACACAAATATAATGATTGCACCAGATATACAACCAAGATATCTACTAAATTTGACTAGGGGGAAGTCAAAATTATTTGCTGAAGATGATGCCAGAGATGATCTGTCCGCAGATCAAATTGCAGAAGAAGTGCGAAGAATTGATGAGCCATGCGCTTCTGAACAAGATCCAGAAAAAGCGAAATGCAGCTATACTAATAAGGAGGATAACCATCCGATGGGGAAGAATAAGAACAGAACATTTATTGAGTTCCTTGTTCGAGACAGTTCTCACGATTAGCCCTTTGTCTAATACAATCGCCTATACAAACACAAGCATTACCCTATGAAGGAAGGCGATTCTTCGATGTCACTGCTCCTTTTGACTTAAATCTTCCTAAAGTGAAACGCTCATTCATCCACCTACCTTTGAGATCAATGAAGACTACATTCCATCTTCCGATGCTTACACTACCTCAATTCCCTTCACTCCTCCATCGCCAGATGTTGATCAAGCCTCCTCATCGAATGATCCACCGATGAAGTTAGCGATTACGTGGTGGACTCAACGACATGAAGGAGACGGTGAATGATCTAAAAAGATGATAGCGAGAATCGCCAAGAGCCGTAATCATTAATCATTTTTATTATAAAAAATAGGGGAGAGCAGAAAAGAAGAAAATGAATAGAAGAGGAGAGGATGTTCATACAAAGAAGGTGTGACCACAAAGAGAGACGAAGAAAGGAAGAAGATAAGTTTTGTTTTACTTTTGCAACATTCAGAATTTTGTTTTCTTTTCTTGTATATAATTTGTTATACTCAAAAGGGGAGATTGTTAAGTCAAAATGACTTTACATAAATATGATTTTGATGTATAACAAAAGAGATCAAATACAAAGAAAAAAAAATGCATTTAAGTCGGACACGATTTAACTCGCACGACGAAGTTGAAATAATCTGAAGTCGGACACGAACGAGTTGAAATAACTGAATTTGGACACACGAATTTAAGTCAACACGCATTTAAGTTGAAATAGCTTAAGTCGGACACGATTTAATTAAGTCAACATGCATAAGTTGAAAGAGCAGTCAACATGCATTTAAGCGACACGCATAATGAAAGACGCAGACACAAATGCAAAAGCAGATGCAAACACGAGCAGACGCAATGCAAAAAAAGCAAGAAGCAGACGCAGATGCAGAAAAACGCAGCCGCAGAAGCAGAGCGCAGAAAAGAAGAAGACGCAAGAGTCGATTCGAGTTAATTCTGAACTCAACTGATTAACTGCTTTTTAAAGATTCAAGATTCAAGATTCAAGAATCAAGAAGCGATTGAAGACGAAGGCTATAAATACAAGTCAAAGTCGAAGATTGCAAAGTTACACAAAAAAGTGATATACACAAAGAGTTACAAAAAGTTATATACGTACAGATACTTACACAAAAAAAGTGATATACACAAACAGTTACAAAAAGTTACATACGTACAGATACTTACACAAAATAGTGAGAAAAATTACTACGTGAAAAAGTGATTTAGCTGAGTGCTATTTTTCTGTAACAAAGTGTTTAAATATTTTTCTGAAAAGAAAAGTTGTATAGATAGCCTGCAGAGGCTAAGTGTGAAAGAATACTGCTTGTAGAGACCTGAAGAGGCTCGTGGAAAGAATACTTGTAACGATTGAAGAGATAGTGAAATCTCATAAGAAACTCTGAGGACTGGACGTAGCCCACGGTTTAGGTTGAACCAGGATAAATCTTCGTGTCTACCACTCTTACTCTCTATCTCTATTTTAGTTTCAAATTTTATCATTACTTACTTTTTATATACATAGTATTGAAAAGTTTGATTAATCAGAATCTATAAAAATTTTGTAAAGAATTTTATTTCTATCAAATAGTTCTGAAAAGATTTATAAAAAGGGGAATACACAATTCAACCCCCCTTCTCGTGCATTCTAATATCGTTTTCTAAGTGCTATATTAGCGTGTGATTCACTTCATGAAGCAGTGGCAAATTGGCATGCACTAAAGACAATGACAGAAGTGAGGAGTTTTCTAGGTCTGGCAGGTTATTACAAGAGCTTTGTGGAAGGATTCTCCATGATAGCTGCTCCACTGACCAAGTTATTAAGGAAGAATCAAAAATTTATCTAGAGTGATGAATGTCAAAAAAGCTTTGAGGAACTTAAACACAGGTTGACAAGTGCTCCAGTTTTGATTTTGCCTACTAGAGATGAGGGTTATACAGTATATAGCGATGCTTCGAGAAAGGGTTTAGGTTGTGTGTTGACACAGGGAGATAGGGTGATAGCTTATGCTTCACGGCCATTGAAGCCTTATGATTTAAATTATCTAGCCCATGATTTGGAATTGGCAGTAGTAATTTTTACCTTGAATATTTGGAGACATTATCTATATGGTGTTCAGACGAGGATCTTTACTGACCATAAAATCTCAAGTACTTACTGAACCAGAAAGAGCTGAATTTGAGACAGAGAAGGTGGATTGAGTTGCTTAAAGATTATGATTTGTTGATTAAGTACCATCCAGGGAAGGTAAATGTCGTGGCGGATGCCTTAAGCAGGAAATCATCAATAGCCCATATTGAAACAGTTTATCTGCCTTTATTGAAAGAGATGGCTAAGCTTAGAATAAGTTTGAAACAGGTGGAACCGGATTGTATCATTGTCAATTTCAGAGTGAGACTGATACTCAGGGAGAAGGTTAAGGAGTTATAAGCCCAAGATACAGAATTGAACAAGCTTCAAGAAGAAATTCAGAATGGTAAGAAGTCTGAAGTGATAGTTAGGGATGATGGACTCATGACTGTCGGAAATAGGTTTTGTATCCCAAATGTCAAGGAGGTGAAGGATGAGATACTAGATGAGGCACACGATGCGTTTTATGTTATGCACCCAGGTAGCACTAGGATGTATAAAGATTTGAGAGAGCATTTTTGGTGGAAAGGCATGAAGAAGGATGTAGTAGAGCATGAAAATAAGTGTCTAGTGTGTCAGCAAGTCAAGGCTGAATAGCAAGTACCTTCAAGCAAGTTAAGGCCATTATCCATTCCCGAGTGGAAATGGCAAAGAATGACTAGACTTTTTGATGGGTTTGCCCAAGACTAGTAGGAAGCATGATGCTATATGGGTTATTATGGATCAGTTGACGAAGTTAGCCCATTTCTAGCAATTAAATAGACTGATTCTTTGTATGTGCTAGCAAGAAAGTACATTGATGAGATAGTAATATTATATGGGATTCCAGATTATATAGTTTCTAACAGGATCCTCAGTTTATTTCGAGATTCTGAGGATGTTTACAAGAGACTCTAGGAACTAAGTTGAATTTTAGCATTGCTTTTCACCCCCAGACAGATGGTCACTCAAAGAGGACTATTCGGACCCTTGACGGAATGTTCAGGGCATGTGTGATGGATTTCAAAGGAGCTTGGGATGAGAAATTGCCATTGGTCAAATTTGTTTAAAATAATTCGTACCATTTGAGCATTCAGATGGCTTCTTATGAAGCACTATATGAAAGAAGATGTAGAACTCCGATATGCTGGGATGAGGAAGGAGAAAGGAAACTGATAGGGCCAGAGTTACTTCAGATGATAGTAGACAAGGTCAACTTAGTTAAGCAATGGCTTAAGGCAGCTCAGGATAGAATGAAGAGCTACACTGATGCACACCGAAAGGAAATGAAATATGAAGTCAGTGAAAAAGTCTTCCTTAAGACATCTCCTTAGAAAAGAGTCATGAGGTTTGGAAAGAAAGGCAAATTGAGCCCGAGATACGTAGGTCACTATGAAATTCTTGAGATGATTGGACCGCTAGCCTATAGGTTGGCATTACCCCCAGAATTATCCTGGATACATGATGTTTTTCATGTTTCCATGTTAAGGAGGTATAGATCGGATCCTTCTCACATCATATAGACCACTGAGATTCAGTTGAGAGATGATATGAGTTATGAGGAGACTCTAGTTAAGATTTTGGACACCAAAGAGAAGGTCCTCAAAAACAAGATAGTTCAGTTAGTCAATGTCCTATGGAGAAATCATTCTATAGAAGAGGTCATGTGGGAGCCCTTAGAGGCCATGAAGGAGAAGTATCCACACATCTTCGATAACTTAGGTAATAATTTCGAGAAAGAAATTCTTTTAAAAGGGGGAGAAATATTGGGCCCAAATTTTTTTATTTTATTAAGCATGAATTGATTAAATTATGTGGTCTTGTTAAATAAATCTTTTTTTTAGTTTAATTAACATGTCAATGTTAGGAGGATTTATTGCTTGGATTGATGGAATTAGAAGTATTAAATGGAGAAATTAAGATTAAGTTAGAGTATAATATGGTGTAAGTTAATTGAAGAAGTAAGAATGTATAATGACAAAATTGGAAGATCACTAAAGGTTAAAAGGCTAAGGCATTACATGGAAGGGCATAGTGGACTTTGCTAATACATTTAGGGTATAAGTGATAGAAGTAATTGTATTCTTGTATTTTTTAGAAGCAAAATCATGAATGAAAGAGGAGAAAACGTGGAAGAGAGAAAGCTAGGGTTTTTGAGAGATCTTAAATAGCTTGAAGACTTTGAGGCTAAAATAAGTAAGTATAAGCATTAACCCTTCTTGATTATTGGATGAGCCATTTTTAATGATAGTTAGAAGTGAAAATGAAGTTGAATGTGTGTAGAAAGTTGTTGATCAATGGTATATGAAAATGTTTTAATCTTTTAAGGTTAATGATCAAAGATAGATCATGATATATTTATGAATGATTTTGGATTTAAATGAATTTGAAAATGAATTAGAAGAGATGTTTTAGGTTTAAGATGGATTATTTGTGAAAGGTGGGAAGTTAAAATCTGGAAAATGAAATGCGTCAACTTTAATAGAGAATATGCAGGACATGTTTCATTTTATGTTGGGCCCCAAATTTTTCTAATGGATGTTATTAAGCATGAATTGTGTTAATTGTGTGATTTATGGTTTAATTGGATTAAATTAGAAGTATTAAGGGAAAATTAGATTAAGTGAGCATAATGTGGTATAAGTGAGAATGAAAGGATAAAAATGTTTGAGGGCAAAATAGGAAGAGTACTTGAGTTGGAGAGGTTAAGGCTTTGCATAGAGGGATATTTGGTCATTGTCCATCCCATTTAGACTTAAGTAGGAAATTTAGAAGGGAAAGAAGGAAATAGAAGAAAGAAGGAAAAGAGTAAGAAGAGAAGAGAGGGAGAGTGTCGTAGGAAGAAGAAGAAGAAGAAGAAGAGAGGGGAAAGCTAGAGTCTTGGATTTTTGAAGAATTTAAGCTCTCCAAGTAAGTATAAGATTCTTTACTTCTTGTTTTGGTTGGATTAAACCTTAGTGTAACTTGGTATGGTGTTGGAATCGGTTGTTTAGGGTTTTAGGAAAAATTAGGGGAAATCCTTGGGTTGATGATCTCGTGACTGATTTTAAGGTTTGAATGAGTTAGAAATGTAGTATAAGACATGATTTAAGGTTTAGATGTGTTGCATTTGCAAAAGGGAAAGATTGAAGTGGATAAATGCTGGAAAAATCAGGTTCGGAGACATTCTCCATACTCGCACCTCGCGACGTGCGAATTGGTGTTCTCTATGACGTGCGAGTTTGTGTTCATTGCGACGTGAGAATTGATGTTCGTCGCGACGAGCAGCGGGCCGTTCGTCGCGACGACCGTGGCCTTCACCGCGGCGAGCCCCAGTTTCCAACATAGATGACTTTTGGTATTTTGGGCATATCTTTCCCTGTGGATGTCCAAATGAGGTGATTTCGGATTCATTGTGGACTAGAGTCGTAGGGCTACAAGTTTTATGAAGAAAGGAAGTTTGGAATTTGCCTCTGAGATTCAAGAATTTGGTTGGAAGTCCAATGTAGACTTTTAGTGCTTTTACTTTTGATTTTCAATCTTTTTAAATATTTCCTTTGAATGTTGCTTGATTGGGAACTTGGTTTGTTATAAGAAACCAAGCCGACCTGATCCAATCGCAAGAGGAAGGACAACAGTGAGTTGGATTCTCAAGCGATATTAGGTGGGCCAATTGGCTCAATGGTAGTGGAGGCGTCCACTAAGTGGAACAAAATCTTGAGGTCTTGGGTTCGAGTCGTGACTCACCCTTGACCAAAGAGGACAGTACCAATTAATGGGGTGGTGGAGTACCTGGATTTGGTGGTGGGTCCCCTTCGTGGGGTTAAAATCCACCCGGATCCAACACCTTAGGTGATCCCCGCGGCTCGAGGCCAAGGGACCACCTCGGGATAGGGAATTCGGGACCCGGGCCTAACATGTTTGGTATCAGAGCCTTAGGTTATGTGTCCTCAGCTTAGAATGCATAGTAGGATGAATTGTTTGGTATATGATTATTTGTTGCATTGATTGATTGCATTAAGTGACATGCATATCATGCATACATGTAGGAATTCAGATTGCCATGTAGCTGATCCTTAGTGTTTATATTTGAAGGAGTACGATGCTACCTCGTAAAAGGACACGAGGAGTTCTGCAAGGATCTGTTACACCTGACTCTCTGACAAGAGAGGAGTGTACTGATGAGTCAGTAGCCCCAGAAAATGCTGAGGCTTCTGTAGGGCTAGGTAGTGAGCCCATTCTTTCGCAGACTTAGGAGTCGCCAGTTATGAAGGACCAAGTGCCTCCACTAGACCCGAGGTTGTTTCAGGCGTTTACTCAGGCGTTTGTTCAAGCTATGGGTTAGATGTCACAGACTTCTGCTTCAGCCCCAGCTAAGAAGGGCAGATAGTTCGACAAGTTGAGGAAGTATGAAGCAGTGGACTTCTACAGGACCACTGATCCTGAGGAAGCTGAGACCTGGTTGAGGAAGACCGAGAGAGTCTTGGATCAGATGGAGTGTGAGGATGATGAGAGGCTTATTTATGCTGCAAGTCTACTCTAGGGGGATGCTCTGCATTGGTGGGAGACTGTGCTAGGGAGTCAGATGAGACCAGTAGGGTTGGCATGGTAGAACTTCCTTGCTGCTTACAGGAATAAATATCTGTCTGAGGTGTACATTCAGTAGAAGCAGAGGGAATTCCTTAGTCTCACCCAGAGGGAGATGACAGTTAGTGAGTATGAGAGTCGGTTCACTCAGTTGGCGAGGTATGCTTCAGATCTGATGTTGAGCGAGGCTGCTATATATCACCGATTTGAGTTGAGTCTACACTTGGCCATCAGAGAGAAAGTGATAGTGCAGAACTTCTGTGACTTTCAGCAGTTGGTTGAGGCAGCTTTGAGGGTTGAGAACATTGAGAACATCAAGAGTGCAGTGAACATGAAAAGAAAGGGGAGAGAGCAGTTCAAGAGGGGAGGTGGTACTTCTATGCCTGAGAGGAATGCCAGAACCTTCCCTGTGCAGTCTGAGGAGAGGAGCAGCGGTGCTAGTCGATCTCGACCTATGAAGACTTTTACTATTTCTCACCAAGCCTCAACGGTGGGTGGCAGTAGAAGGGGAGATGGGATGGGTCATTTATTTCGAGGTGTGAGCACTGCGGGAGACCCCATAGAGGGGAGTGCCGTAAATTGACAGGAGATTGCTTTAACTGTGGAGAGAAGGGGCACATTGTTAGAGAGTACCCTCAGCCTCCACGACAAGAGAGAAGCCAGATGCAAGCTCCCTAGAGATCTGAGACTGTGGGACATAAGACTTCTACAGAAGTGGGCAGTTCTGATGTATCCAAGAGGGTGAATATTCCAGGGAGATCCAGGGTGCAGGCACCGACTAAGGTGTTGCCATGACACGGGAGGATGCAGAGACCGCTCCAGATGTTGTCATTGGTATGGTTAGACTCTTTTCTGATGATGTGCTTGCTTTGATTGATCCAGGTTCTACTCATTTGTTTGTTTCTTCGAGTAGAACAGTGTGTGATAGAAATTTGAGCCCATTGGATACTCCGCTGATGGTGAGTACTCCAATCGGCCAATATATTCTTGTTAGTCAAGTTTATAGAGGCTGTGAGCTATGTGTTGGTGGAGAACTTCTAGTGGTAGATTTAATGCCACTGAAGATGGGAGGACTAGATGTGATTTTGGGTATGGACTCGTTGGAGAGGTACAATGCTCGTCTGGATTGTAAGCAAAAGATATTGGAATTTGAATTGGATGAAGGCAGAAGAGTGGTGTTTGCTGGGGACAGAAAAGCAAGCCCGCCAAGAATTGTTTCAGCTTTGACAGCAGAGAAGATGATGAGGAAGGGATGTGAGGAATTTTTGGCCTATGTGGTAGACACAAGGGCAGATAGAGGGAAGCTTGAGGATATTCCAGTAGTCAGGGAATTCTCGGATGTCTTTCCTGAGGAATTGCCAGGACTACCACCACCTAGGGAAATTGAGTTTCCCATTGAGCTTCTTTCAGGTACTGCACCGATTTCAATTCCGCCTTACCGGATGACTCCGATGAAATTGAAGGAGCTTAAGGAGCAATTGGAGGAGTTATTAGAGAAAGGGTACATAAGGCCGAGCTCTTCACCTTAGGGAGCTCCGGTCCTTTTTGTGAAGAAGAAGGATGGATCGTTGAGGATGTGTGTAGACTACCGGAAGCTTAATCAGGTCATGGTGAAGAACAGATATCCGCTTCCACGCATAAATGATCTATTTGATCAATTGCAAGAGGCAAAAGTCTTCTCCAAGATAGACTTGAGATCGGGTTATCAACAACTGAGGATAAAGGAGTTGGATGTGCCAAAGACTGCTTTCAGAACA
The DNA here is from genome assembly GCA_029891385.1 of Erythroxylum novogranatense. Lineage (NCBI taxonomy): Eukaryota > Viridiplantae > Streptophyta > Magnoliopsida > Malpighiales > Erythroxylaceae > Erythroxylum > Erythroxylum novogranatense. The sequence goes on from CM057226.1 coordinate 21,718,693, forward strand.
CGGTATGGGCATTTTGAGTTTTTAGTTATGCCCTTTAGATTGACAAATGCACCTGCAGCCTTTATGGATTTGATGAATCGGGTCTTTAAGCCATTCTTGGACCAATTTATCATTGTCTTTATTGATGATATATTGGTTTATTCCAAGAGTGATAAGGAGCATGAAGAGCATTTGAGGATTACTTTGGAGAAATTGAGGAGAAACGAGTTGTATGCTAAATTTGATAAATGCGAATTTTGGCTGAGGGAAGTTGTATTTCTTGGACATGTAATCTCAGAGCAAGGAGTGCATATGGATCCACAGAAAATAGAAGTTGTAGTGAATTGGGAAGCCCCGAAGAATGTAGCTGAGGTGAGGAATTTTCTGAGTTTGGCAGGTTATTACAGGAGATTTGTGGAAGGATTCTCCATGATATCTGTTTCGATGATGAAGTTATTGAGGAAGAATCAGGAGGTCATCTGGAGTGATGAATGCCAGAAGAGTTTTGAGGAGCTCAAGCACAGATTGACAAGTGCTCCGATTTTGATTTTGCCTTTTGGAGATGAGGGCTATACAGTGTATAGTGATGCTTCGAGGAAGGGTCTTGGTTGTGTATTGATGCAGGGAGAAGGGGTGATAGCTTATGCTTCGAGGCAACTGAAGCTGTATGAGTTGAACTATCCGACACATGATTTGGAATTGGCAGCAGTGATCTTTGCCTTGAAAATTTGGAGGCATTATCTATATGGAGTTTAGACGAGGATCTTTACCGATCATAAGAGTCTCAAGTACTTGATGATTAAAAAGAACTGAATTTGAGACAACGAAGGTGGATCGAGTTACTTAAGGATTATGACTTGCTGATTGAGTATCATCCGGACAAGGCCAATGTAACATCCCACCCCCCCTACTGGAAGGGTAAAATAGAAAATTTGGCATAGGAAGGGATTGTGAGGGATTAATTAGTACTGTTCATGCATAATAGGATTGATACACAGTATCAATTGTGTACATGGAATTACAGTAAATGCATTCATGACATTCCGGTAATTGGGCTAACGGTATTTTATTGTGATTAACGTGGTTATGGGATTTGAAAAATTGTTACGAGTCTATATTAAGCGTTTTACATTTTTTGGGATTTATAGGAATTTTTCTGAAATTTTTCGGAGAAAATTCCCGGACCGGCAAAATCATGGATTCTTGGCCTAAACTTGTTTTGGAGTAGAAAATGTGATTTTGTGATTGAAAAATTATTTGGAGTGCCTTTGTTACTTTTTATAATTTTAGGAATTTCATTAATTCTCGGAAAAATAATTGGGAAATTCTCGGATCGGATAAATCGTAATTAGTAACCGATCGATTCTCGGTAGCAAAAATCGCTACCCACTGATACTGTAATATTGGGTATTTTATTTTGGGACTGAAAGTAGGGTCATTGGAGTTAAATGGAGTAACATTTTGGACTGAATTAATTAAGTAATAATTTGACTTTTCAAATAAAAACAAGCCAATCATCAATGGCCACTTTGAAGCAACATTAAATGCTTCTCTTCGTTGTTACAGGCGATGTATAAGTGTTTAAAGGAAAGGAAATGAAATTTGTTTAAGGCTTTGTTAAGCCATCCAAACTCATACAAAACAAACTCTTCTTTAAACCATCGAAATTTTCTCCTTCTCTCATCTTCCTTGTAACTTAAAGCTATTATTTCTTACTCTCATCAAAGCTAGAAGATGAGTTTGGTATATGCTTGAGAAGGAAAGGGAGGTTGGTATTTTGGTGTGGAAGTTAGAAGTGGTTATTGAAGCTTTGGAAAAGAGGTTCTAAATTAGGTAAGTTTTCATTTAAGTTTTGATCTTTAAATGGTGTATTTACATGGAATTAAATGTCATGATAGTATGGGGTAGTTAATAAAAGGATTTAAAGCATGTATTAGGTTCATGTAGACATTAAAGTGATGATTATTGTGATTTGAAGAAAGGGGTATGAGGCTAGGTGAAGATGCAGTAAAATTTATGATATGGTTTGATTTTGAATTGAATGGGGATAATTATTTGAGTCCTTGAATTGAGGAAGTTGATGCTACCAATTTTCAGTATTAACCCTAGTATATGTATGACTGGGTGATATTTAATTTGTATTTATTTTGATGTCTAGTGATGTGAAAAAGGTATTGGAAGTGGTTGAACTAAGGTTAACATTAAATCTGGAAAGTTAGAGTTGAGATTGATGTTCTTGTTTTATTCATAACTTATTGTGTAGAAATGCAAATGAGGTAAGGTTAGTGGCCACTGAAACTTTGGGATGTTGGCGTTAATTTAGTGTTAAATAGGTGTTGTTGAATTTCCATGATAGAAGGGTGAAATTTTGCATGGAAAGTTACTGTTCCATTGCCTGTGAACAGTAACCGCAACCATGACATCTGAGTTTTGTTGATTTTTATGAATTAATTGAGATGGAATTAGGGAGAATGGTCTTCATGTAAGTTGTATCATATTTGATTATCTTTCCATTGCTACTGATCTTGTTATTTTTGGAATTATATATTGGGAGATATGAATTGATTACTAATGACTGGTTTTGAGCATTTTGGATGAAACCTAGCTTAAGTGTGATTTTGTGAGTTTACTGATTGGAGGCAATTTTAACATTTTAAGTGGACTGAATTGGTGTGAGTGAGCTTCTGAAAAGTTGTAGAGGAAAAGATTACCTTGAAAATGACATATGGTTTGTAATTTTTAGAAGCCAGAATTGGGAGTTATGATTTTTCAAAAACTGACCCTACATTAGGTTATGAATGGCTGATCATAACAGACACTTCCATAACAGTTTGAAATTGTTAGAGATTGAATTGGATGTTGAGTGCTTCATGAAAATTGAAGTTTGAGATGTGATCTTTTCAGGGATATAAAGTTCTGAATTTACTGACTTGTATATAGGGAGTTATGCTTGTTCTAATGTTACAGCCCATATGGAAGGATTTCAGGGACAGTGACATTGAATGAATTAATTGACTAGTTTAGAAATAGAATTTGATTTTGGATTGTTCATGAAAGTTGTAGAGGACATTGTGAACTTATTAAGCATATTTTGTGGTAATTTATTACTAAGGAATCAGTGAGTTATGAAATTGTAAATGTACTGCCCTGTGTTGAGGAAATTGTGAAAGCAGAAGGTTTTATGGATTATTTGACACCCTTAGGGTTGGAATTGATTTTATGGTCTTCTAGAGGGTGTAGAGCTTTTCATAAGCTTTCCAATGAGGTATAGTGGGTATTTTCTGATTTGTGTGCTAAAAGTTAGAGTGGATGGAAATTAAGATTGAAATCTGGAAAAAAAAAAGCAAGGCGGTGGAGTGAACTCGCCGTCTCATGACGACGTTTAGCCTCATGACGAATTTAGGAGGCTGGTCGCGAGGCGACGCCTCGCCCTCACGACGGAGTGAGGCGATTTAAGCCTCGCGGACGGCGTCTCGCCAGCTGAGGCGTTCCAATATATATATATATATATATTTATTTTATTTTGATTATTATTTTGATATTAAATGGTACAATGGTTCTTTTGTCAATTTCTTTCCCGTCGGCGTCCGATTGACCTGATTCCAGAGGCATCGGATTCGTTGAATATTTAATTTCATTTTCTGAAAGCGGGAATTTTAGGCGGAATTTGGCGTAGCCTATCGACGGAACGTGTAAACAACTTTTTTATTTAATTGGGGACCTATAGAGGTCAATTGCGCACCGTCGCGCCTATGGTTTCTAATTTTTCATAGAATTTTATTATGGGAAAATATTGAGTTAGGACGGAATTCATGAACATGCATATCTCATCATCATGAGCACAAATTTCATATTTAGTGACTCGTACTTTTTCGATTCATATAGAGGTCCAATTGGGCGTCGATTGACCAACGTCACGAGGTTTTCGGCATTAGCTTCGGAAGCAATAGGTGAGTAACCTAGATGGTTTCTCAATTTTTTATGTGTTTAATATTTGTGGTTATGCCATGTGGAGATAATGGATGGGTATATGTGTGTTTGACTTTGATTGATTTGGACCATAGGTATACGAAATATTGGGAATGAGATAACGAAGTGCTATTTGTGTGTATTGTTTGTGAATGTTTACATTGGAGATCTCGGACCAAAGGTCCGAGGAAATAAGGATTTATATCGAAGTGTTAATTATCGTCTCGTCATGGGATGTATTTGTAAATGCGATATGGTATGGCCTTGATAAATTGAAAAATATATGATTGAAATCTGGGACCGAAGGTCGAGGAAATGAAATGGCATTGAATGTAAGTGATAGAAATAACTGTAAATGGAAATTGGAACATATGCATTCATGCATAAGGACATGATCGAGATAAAGCGGTTGTATTTGGAGCGACCACCGTATCGGGGCATATCCGCCCGGCGTATGTGAGCTTTATTTCAGCGCACGAGGACCTCGGTCCAGCGTATTGAGCCTCGGGCTCGATGTATCGAGGCTTCAAGCCCGATGTTTGAAACCAGCGGCTCAGCGCAATGTGCTGTTCTTGGAGCAGTTTGAGCATGGTCACATAACATAATGAAAATGGAAAGGGTCTCATGTGCATTGCATATATGGTATGATTAGCTGTGGATTGTATGATAGGCGATTAGCCTTACATTTGTGAAATGTGATTATGCGTATTATTTGGTATTACTTTTGTAAATCGTGATCGTATGTGATAATTGGTAAAGTGTTTGAACATGCATGAATTGAGTGAACCATCGATGATGGTTTCTCACCGAGTTCATAAAACTCACCCAAAATTTGCATCTATTTTTAGGTCCTAAGAATACCCGGTTGACACGGAGTATGTCTCTGTAAGCAAGCAAAGGGTGCTGGTGGGGATCGGTTCGTTATGCATTAGTGTCTTAGTAAATTGTGTTCGCAATCATTGTATATCACGGCTTTGTATTATTCTTGAGCCCATTGTGGTTTTAATGTTTTCTTGCATTGGTGATTGTAAATTATTCTTTGGATGGTATGTAATAACTGAAATGGTGTATATTGAACACGGATTTTATTTACTTCTTGTATGCAGTGTGAGCGTGGAGTTAATGGCTACTGAAGAAAAGAAAAAAAATGTATACTGAATTTTAAATCGACCGTGATGTAATGCGCCACTCTCGTGGGACACGGACTCGGATATCACCAACGATATCGGGTTCGGGTCTTACGGGTGTGGGGTGTTACAGCCAATGTAGTGGCGGATGCTTTGAGTAGGAAGTCTTCGATTGCTCATGTTCAGACAGTTTATCTTCCTTTATTGGAAGAGATGGCCAAGCTTAAGATAAGCTTAAAGCAAGAAGAGATGGATTGTCTTCTAACTAACTTCCGAGTGAGACCAATACTCAGGGAGAAGGTTAGGGAGTTGCAGGCTCAAGATGCATATTTGAGCAGACTCCGAGAGGAAATTCAGAATGGTAAGATTTCTAAGGTAATAGTGAGGGATGATGGACTTATGACAGTGGGGAACAGACTTTGTATCCCAGATGTGCAGAAGGTGAAGGATGAGATTTTGGATGAGGCACACAATGCGCCTTATGCCATGCACCCGGGTAGCACCAGGATGTACAAGGATTTGAGAGAGAATTTCTGGTGGAAAGGCATGAAGAGGGATGTAGCAAAGTATGTTAGTAGATGCTTAGTGTGTCAGCAAGTCAAGGCTGAACACCAGGCACCTTCAGGAAAGTTAAGACCCTTACCTATTCCGGAATGGAAGTGGCAGAGGGTGACTATGAATTTTTAATGGGATTGCCCAGGACTAGTAAGAAGCATGATGCCATTTGGGTTATTGTGGATCGGTTAACGAAGTTAGCTCACTTTCTGACGATTAAGCAGACTGATTCTTTGCATGTGCTAGCAAAGAAGTACATTGATGAGATAGTGAGATTGGATGGGATTCCAGATTCCATAGTTTCCGATAGGGACCCTTGCTTTACTTCGAGATTTTGGAAAGTTTGCAGGAAGCTTTAGGAACTAAGTTGAATTTTAGCATGGCTTTTCACCCTTAGACGGATGGTCAATCTGAGAGGACCATTCGAACACTTGAGGAAATGCTCAGGGCTTGTGTGATGGATTTCAAAGGAGTTTGGGATGAGTATTTGCCATTGGTCGAATTTGCTAATAATAATTAGTACCATTCGAGCATTCAGATGGCTCCATATGAGGCTTTGTATAGGAGGAGATGTAGAACTCCGATCTGTTGGGATGAAGAAGGAGAGAGGAAACAGGTAGGACCATAATTGATTCAGACGACAATTGATAAAGTCAATTTGGTTAAGCAGCGACTTAAGGCAACACAAGATAGAATGAAGAGCTACATTGATGCACACCGAAAGGAGATGGAGTTTGAAGTCGGTGAGAAAGTGTTCCTTAAGACGTCTCCTTGGAAAGGAGTAATGAGGTTTAACAAGAAGGGCAAGTTGAGTTCGAGCTATATGGGTCCTTATGAAATTCTTGAGAGGATTGGACTACTCGCCTACAGGTTGGCATTACCTCCGGAATTGTCTCAAATTCATGATATGTTTCATGTTTCTATATTGAGGAGGTATAGATCGGATCCTTCTCATATCATTCAGACTAGTGAGGTTCAGCTGAGGGATGATTTGAGCTATGAGGAGCTTCCAGTGCAGATTTTGGATTCAAAGGACAAGGTTCTCAGGAACAAGACGGTTCAGTTAGTCAAAGTCCTGTGGAGGAATCATTCGGTGGAAGAGGCTACTTAGGAGCCATTAGAAGCCATGAAGGAGAAGTATCCGCATCTTTTCGACGATTCAGGTAATAATTTCGAGGACGAAATTTTTTTTTAGAGGGGGAGAAATATTGGGCCCCAAAATTTTCTAATGGATGTTATTAACCATGAATTGTGTTAATTGTTTGATTTATGGTTTAATTGGATTAAATTAGAAGTATTAAGGGAAAATTAGATTAAGTGAGCATAATGTGGTATAAGTGAGAATGAAAGGATAAAAATGTTTGAGGGCAAAATAGGAAGAGTACTTGAGTTGGAGAGGTTAAGGCTTTGCATAGAGGGGTATTTGGTCATTGTCCATTCCATTTAGACTTAAGTAGGAAATTTACAAGGGAAAGAAGGAAATAGAAGAAAGAAGGAAAAAAGTAAGAAGAGAAGAGAGGGAGAGTGTCGTAGGAAGAAGAAGAAGAAGAAGAAGAAGAAGAAGAAGAGAGGGGAAAGCTAGAGTATTGGATTTTTGAAGAATTGAAGCTCTCCAAGTAAGTATAAGCTTCTTTTCTTCTTGTTTTGGTTGGATTAAACCTTAGTGTAACTTGGTATGGTGTTGGAATTGGTTGTTTAGGGTTTTTCAGAAAAATTAGGGAAATCCTTGGGTTGATGATCTCGTGACTGATTTTAAGGTTTGAATGAGTTAGAAATGTAGTATAAGACATGATTTAAGGTTTAGATGTGTTGCATTTGAAAAAGGGAAAGATTGAGGTGGGTAAATGCTGGAAAAATCGAGTTCGGAGATGTTCTCCAAACCCGTACGTCGCGACATGCGAATTGTTATTCGCCGCGACATGCGAGTTTGTGTTCTTCGCGACATGCGAATTGGTGTTCGTCGCGACAAATAGCAGGCCGTTTGTCGCGACGAGCGTGGCGTTCGCCGCAGCGAGCCCCAGTTTCCAACATAGGTGAGTTTTGGTATTTTGGACATATCTTTCGCTGTGGATGTCCAAATGAGGTGATTTTGGATTCATTGTGGACTAGAGCCGTAGGGCTACAAGTTTTATGAAGAAAGGAAGTTTGGAATTTGCCTTTGAGATTCGGGAATTTGGTTGGAAGTCGAATGTAGACTTTTAGTGCTTTTACTTTTGATTTTCAATCTTTTTAAATATTTCCTTTGAATGTTGCTTGATTGGAAACTTGGTTTGTTATAGGAAACCAAGCCGACCTGATCCAATCACAAGAGGAAGGACAACAGTGAGTTGGATTCTCAAGCGATATTAGGTGGGTAATATATTTATGGTTGTTATGTGTATGGGCAAAATGCTTTGCTTGCTTGTGTGGTTATTCATTATTAATAATGAATTGTGATTGTGATTATGTACTACTTGAAAAGCATTATGGCATTTTTGCATGAATAAAAAAGATGAAGAAGCATGATGATCATGAATAGTATGAAAGCTTTTGATATAGTCAATTGAGCATGAAACAAATGATTATATGCTTTGTTTGGGTGAGAGAGTAACGTATCGTTAGTCACGTGCACGTCGACGTATAGCCTTCTCTCGGTTGCCCGGTTGAGGCCACGAGATCCTGAGAAATCAAACTCTGATAGTTTACGGTATAAACTTTGGTTTATTCGGATCGTTCCACGGAACTCTCGAGCCATTTGTTGTGCATCTCATCATTGATCTGTTAGGAAGAATGCATAATTAATTGCTATGTTGTTAACTCGCAGATAACATGGCATACTCTTGTGACATTTTGATGGCTATAAGATTTTGATTAAATTTGTTAGAGTGATGACTTGCTAAATGCTTGTGTATAGATATGTATATACTTGATTTTGTGGCTCGTTGCCAATGGCTATAAATGTATATGCCACGGAGCTTCGCAGCTCACCCTTTTATCTGTAAGTGCAAGTCGACTTGTACATGGGGTAAGTCGACTTACACGTATTCAGTACCGATAAGTCGACTTGTACATGGGGTAAGTCGACTTATGCAAGGACGGTACTGTTTATATTGTGCCCTAAAGGCAATCCCCTTTAGCGCGTTTTGTTCAAAGTCGTGTGCAGACTTTATGAATAAATAAAGAAAGGCATATTTCATTAATTTGATGTTCATGAACATTGTTTATGAATTGATATGGATCTTTAATCGAATTAATGAAGTCCATGATATATGACATAGCATGAAGGAAATTATGATGCGATCATACTTGAGATTCCTATCATGTGAAATTATGTCAATATCTAAATTATCCTAGTCATAGGATTAACGAGGCGGACATCGTTAATCCGGATGAATAACACATGTCATATTCCTTGATTGGATCAAGCGGTGGATCTCGAAGCTGTAAATATTGAGATATTTAGATTTGACATGTGGATGCTTACTAAGGGTAGTAAGTACATTGGATGACTGTCATGAGATCATCACATGGATATTCTATTTAATTGTCGGTGATAATCTCATCATAGCAATGGTGCAAGTATCCTTAGACTTGAGGTACTCGAGGATATCTTGAATCTTGATTACGTGCTTTGACTCCATTCCTTGTTGCCTTCGAGAAGGTCGCTCATAGGGTGGTGCTTGGAGTACGACTTGAGGTATTCAAGGTAATTGAGTAGCCAATAGAGAATTCACCACTTACGAAATAGCGGAAGAGATACCACAGCCTCTTGTCGGGATCATTACTTGAAGTCTTCGGCCGAAGCATAACTATGTCATGAAGAGTGTCTTCATGGACATATAAAGTAATGAGTCTGGGCGGAACTAATATCACTTGGGCTAGACTCGGTCTAGTGAGAGTTGACACTTTTCCATACTCGTAACCAAGTGGGGTATAGGATGGTGAAAGGACGAATTGCACAGTAATTGTACATGGAAGGGTTCGTGATCTGGTTCGTGATGAACTCATCAAACTGATTAATTTCCGGTCAATTGGGGGTCATGATGTGTTGCTAGATGCCGCTCATGACTTGCTCAGATTAATTGTTAATCTAAGTGGCCAACATAACCGGAACCTAAAGGGTCACACGATATGAGTGTTTGGAGAATCTGTAAAATAGTATTGGACAGAGTTCCAATTAATGGAGAGCATTATGATTAAATGGATCTCAATGGGATTGGGATATGTCCCGATGAGATCGCGACATCGATATTGCTAAAAAAGGTTTAGGGTTTTTAAAGACGGGGCCCGAGAGGTCAGTAGGACCGACCCAGTTAAGTGAACCTTAGCAATTATATATTAATTGATTAAATAAATAAATAAATAATTAATTAATATATAAATTTATTAGTATGTGTCGTTGGAAAATGAGAGAGGAGAGGAGATAAGCCTTTGACAAGTCAAACTTCATTAGTTTATTAACTTAAATCATGAAAGGTTATAAGGCTTTCCACTTGGCAACCATCTGATGGTTCCTTGGTTGAGTCATTTAATAGTTAAAGACTTAATGAATAAGGAACTATAGAGTAAAGGGTCGTTGGTTTTTAAAATGGGAAGAAGAATAGCTTAAATGAAAAGTTATTAGAAATGGTTTCATGTCTTCTTCCTATTAAGCACCGTCGACTCTTCTCTTCTCCATGTAAGCCTCTTATGGACTCTTTAATAGTTAAAGATATAAATAAGGAGATGGCTTAGTGGATAGATGATGGCCGATGATGGTTCGTGGGTTTGAGAAAGGAAGAGCAAATCTTAAGTGTTAAGGTACTTTGAAAGGGTTTTAAAGTGTTCCTTTTTCAACACCAACGATTTCTCTCTTCTCCAAGCTAAGTTCCAACATCAATCTTAAGCTCTCCAAGGACAAAGGTAAGCTCTAGCAGGCTTTAATTTGTTCTAGCTATTCCCGAGTCAAAGGGGTTTGTCCCGGGTAGGTTTTCTGATCTCTGCGTGGATACCTTTAGAGACAGTCTCTATTGGCTGTTTAGGTTTGAGTTTGCATACAGACACATGGATCCTGGCTTTGGGAAGGTCCTGGTAACAAAAATTTTTGTTTTCCGCACCTGGTACATGTGATGTACCTCTCGGGATTTTCCTACATTATCTCCCACTCCTCAGGTGCAGAACGAGACGATCGTTGATCTTGCAAGGCATCGGAAACTCCAAGATAGTTAGGATCTTTTGTTTAAAGTTAGTATTTTTGGTTAGCCCACCAAGCATATCATCATTGGGTATTCTCATGTATTGTATTTTGGATTTAACCTTTCATATGTATTGTGAATGCTTGTTTAATTTCTTCGGATTGTTATGACAAGAAGTTCCCTTGTTTATGGATGGGTTTGAATCATAGTTAAAATGATTGTGTATGTATGTGTATGTGTGTTTGTATGATTTCGCATAGATGTTGGGGATGGGTCCCAATTTTCGGGGAACTCGTCGCGGTGAGCCAGTCCTTCGCCGTGGCTGTTGGGCCCGAGTCCCGGATCCCTAATCCCGAGGCGGCCCCTCAGGCTGCGCCAGCGAACAAGCTCCCAAACATAACGGACCCGATCCCAACATCCACAAAAAATTCGATTCATACACATACACACAATATATATACTCATAATAAATAAATCGCTTCCTATAAACAAAAGATCTCCATGCCATTTCAATTCAATTACAGTAAACAAGCATTCACAATATGGCCCAATATATGTGAAAGTTCCAATCCAAAAATACAATATATGAAAATGCCCAATGGTGATATGCATGTTGGGCTAATCAAAAATACTAACTTAATGCTATGTTCTGAAACTATTGCGGAGTTCTTCTATGCCTTGCAAGGATCAACAGATCTTGAGTTGCACCTGAGGAGGGAAAAAAAATAATGGGATGAGCTACACAGCTCAGTGGCTAATATAATTATAGTCATCGGGTACTAGCACAAAATCAGCCATATGTATGTATATATGTATATACATGCAACAATTCTAGCACATTCAACATAATTAATGCAACTTGCAAAACATGCCACAAATATGCTTCATAGTAAACAGATCAATAATGCGATGCACATCACATGGCTCGAGGGTTCTATGGAAACAAAAGGGAGAAACCGAAGTTTACACCATGAACAAAATGAGTCCATTCGGAGCTCATAAGCCACAAGCGGGCAGCCGGGAGAAGGCTCTTGTCAACGTGCACGTGACGAACGAAATGGTTCCACTCTCGCCCAAACAAAAGCACAACATAATCATTTTATCAGATGATATGCTTTCAATCTTTCATTAGTTCAAAATGCCATGACCGAAGTCTAGGCATGACATGCTCAAAATCGAAGTCACATCTCATGGTTCTTTCAAAGTATGCAAAATCAAAAAAATTCAAATCTTATAACAAATCATATGTAAGTGTAGCACCCCACTCCCACGAGACCCGAACCCGACATCGACGGTGATATCTGAGCCACGACCATGAGGTGGTATCTAGAGCGCGTCAATGCAGTTAAAAAAACTCATTATGATATTTTTCTTTTTGAAAACAGTTGAGTGCGCGGAAATTATAAACGATTCAGGCCAGTGATACGAAAACCCTTTTCAGTAATACATTTTATCAAAGATCACATTTCAAACAATATTCATCAATTAGGGCCCTCAAACAATTCACTACTATTTTTGCGGAATATAAATTACACATAATTCAAAATGACACAAATGCAGACGTGAACTGATCCCGACTTCAAACACCGACTCTCTTGCAGTAATCATACTCCCGTTTCACTAACGGGGTACTCTTCAATACCTGAAAATAATTGCAATGTTGGGTGAGTTTGCGAACTTAATGAGAAACCATCATCGATGGTCCACCCAACGCATGCATATACAATCAATTCATATCATAGCACATATTAACACATTCCAAATTATCCCATGCATTGCCAATTGTACACATATAAGGCGTATCGCCTTTCACACAAATCACATTTAATCATTCATATATATGATGCACATGTGACACTTTTCCATTTTCATTTCGTTGTTGTGACCGTGCGCTTGAAACTGTCCCAGTCACGGGCACATTGCGTTGAGCCAGTGGCTCTGAAAACATTGGGCTTGAAGCCCTGATATATTGAGCCTGAGGCTCTCCTGTGCGTTGAGCTGAAAGCTCTCATATACGTTGGGCGTGATATGCCCTGATACGGTGGCTGCTCCGGTCACAACCGCCTTTATCTGATCATACTTTTATGCATGCCATGTACATGTTCCAATTTCCATTTACATGTCAATGCTATTTGCCATTTCTTCGGACTTTCGGTCCGGTATTTCAATCATATACATTTTCAATTTATTGCATTGATGCATCCACAGTCATTTACACACATTAGCACTTCAATATCACATTTCCAACATTTCGGACACCCCTGGTCCGAAATCAAACAAAATCAAATACACAGATCCTTCCTTAACTCCACATGGCATCAATGTGTAATATTAAACACACACATAGATTGAGAAACCAACTAGGTTACTTACCTATCACTTCGAGCTAATGCCGGAAGTCTCGCCACGTCGGTTGAGCAGCGTTCCAATTGGGCCTCTATAAGAATCAAAGAAGAAAACGATCACTAATTATCCAATCCGAATTCGTTAATGATGCATATGTAGGTGTATAATGCATGTTCATGAATTCCCGGCCCTAATCTCATTTTTTTCAATCTAAAAAATCCGTTTAAAAATTAGAAATCCAATGGCGCTAACTGCGCTCAATTTGGACCTCTATAGGTCCCCAATTAAATAAAACAGTGATGAAATACCCATTTCCCGGATACCTGTCAATTTTCTGTCCAAAAATTCCAAATCTTAAATATTTCATGAATTCGATGCCTCAACAATCAGGTCAATCGGATGTCGGACGGAAAAATTATTCCCAAAAGAACACAAAAAACAATTAAAACAATTCATATATATATATATATATATATATATATATATATATATATATAAGCCCTTATTTCCTTCTCTTTTGTTCCTTTTTCCTGTCTGACATTCTAACTAACATATCTCTTTACACACAATTCAGAAAATTACAAACCATACCTCTTTGGAAAGATCATGAAACCCTCTACAAGTTTCATAAAAACCATAAAAATCACATTTACCCCTAAGGGTGTCAAAATTCAATTGAAACTTCTGCCCATTCAAAACCTATCAAAACAGAACAGTACTTGGTAAATTCAGTAACTTCCATTCTCTTCAGTCAAAAATTACACCATAAATATGCTCAGAAAGATCACAATGTGATCTACACCTTTCATGAACAATATGAAATCAAATTCAATGGTTAACTAAGTCAAACAATTCAGTGAATGCTGCTGCCCCTGTAAGTACTCAATCTGGACAGTAATGTTGTAAACAGTATATCTCCTTGCACAAATGTCAAATAAATGCATACTTTATACCTATGGAAAGATCAAACACAATGCTACACTTCCCATGAAGGGCTTCAAAGCCAATTCCATATCTAACAAGCTTAAAACTTTCATGCAAGTTACTGATCAGGACAGCAGTCAATAACCTCATGCAGGTATAGATTTTGAAAATTCATAACTCCCAAATTTGATCTCCAAAAATTGTATGCTAAATGCCATTCTCAATATCAATGTTTCCTCTAAAACTCTTCACGAGATCACTCAAGCCAATTCAATTCACAAAAATTGCTAAAATTTCTTCCAATCAGAATGCTCACAAAACTGACATTTCAGCTAGGTTTCACCAAAATGCATTGTTCCAGTCAACAGTCATCAGTTCATATCTCACAATATACAAATAGAAAAATTGTAAAATCATTGTCATTGGAAAGCTAACAATACAGGCTTTAACTTTCATTTAGACCATTTTCCCTAATTCCTTCTCAATTAATTTAGAAAAATCAGCAAAACTCTTAAGTCATCAATCCGATCTTTGCTCACCTAGGTCAAAACAGTAACTTTCCAAGTCAAAATTCAACCTCTTAAGGTTAAAATTAGACAACACCTATTTCACACAAAAATGTAGCCAACAACCTAAAGTTTAATTGGGCACAAACCTCGACTCATTTGCATAACTAAAAAATGAGTTATGTTCAAAACAGTACAGTGGGTTAAAATCCATTTTCCAGCTTTCATCTTCAACTTACACTTCCTATCATGCCAATTCAAATTCTACTACCATAAGCATCTCAATTGGACACAAAATCAGTCCCTATATCATTCATACATTCACTAGGAGTAACCACCTCAAGTTGGAAGCCCTAACCTCTTCATTTCCATGCAAGAATAATCATCAATATTCAATCAAAATTAAGCTAAAACCAAATTCAACCATAGTCATTCATTATCCTAACACACCATACATTTATACCCAACAATTCCACCTATAACTTTCATCAAATTAAAGCATCAATAATCATAATAAATGCACTAAAAGTCCCATTGAATGCATCTAACAACCATGATTCATCAACTACATAATCAAAGCATAATTAAAACTTAACTTAATCACTTACCAATTCAAGCTTCCACTCTTTCCCACTCTCAATCACTTCACTTTCTTACTTCACTTCTAAAGCCCATACATGGCTATCACCTTGGATAGAGACTTAAGCTCATACGCAAGTAAAGAGGGCTCTTAAGGTTGGTGGAAGGTGACTTAAGAGAGAAACAAAAAAAAGAAATCGATGGAGATGTAAAGGAAGTAGGTTTTCGGTGGATGAAGACTATTAAGCATTTAAAACCATTTGTTCCTTCTATTCCTTAAGGCATAAACGAGAGGAACACTTTAGCATAGGACAAGGAGCATTAAATTAAGAGGACAAGTGGCACTTCTTAGAAAAAAACAAAATAGATATAAAACAAAACTCTTGTATAGGATTTAGAAACCCTACTACAATTTGACCCATTTTAATTCAATGGCCCTAATTTCAATTCCAAATAAAATACCCAATATGACAGTGCCATTGGGTAGCAATTTTCGCTACCGAAAAGCAACCGATTAGCCACTTGGCGATTTTCTTCCGATTCGGGAATTTTCTTCGGAAAATTCATGAAAATTTTCTAAAAATTCATTAAAACATAAAACACTCAGTGGCGCACTCAGAATAATTTTTCAAACCCAATAACCACGTTAATCACAATAAAATTACATTAGGCACGAAAACCGGGAATGTCATGTATGCATGTACAGTTATTTCATGTGCTGGCCCGATAATCGTATCAATCCTATTATGCAAGAACAGTCCTGATTCATCCCAATCCATCTCATCATA
The DNA here is from genome assembly GCA_029891385.1 of Erythroxylum novogranatense. Lineage (NCBI taxonomy): Eukaryota > Viridiplantae > Streptophyta > Magnoliopsida > Malpighiales > Erythroxylaceae > Erythroxylum > Erythroxylum novogranatense. The sequence continues at coordinate 21,734,619 of CM057226.1, forward strand.
TGCCAATTTACTAGTTTACCCTTCCTGTCGGGGGTGAGATGTTACAACTCCCCCCTCCTTATAAAAAATTTCGTCCTCGAAATTGTCAGTCTACGGTTTAATATGACAAGAATCATATGTTCCTACAATTCCTATACACTAAGTCACTCAATCATTCCTTTACCAAAAGATCGCAGTAAGGCAATCGGTTGCTATGACTCAACTTATTATTTCCGAACCTGTTCACTTATCACGATTTATCAATCCAATACCTTTTTCTCAACATACAGACTTATTCCAATGACTTCATTGATACCCTTTTTGCCAATTCTGCGTACACTTTGTCACTATGATACTTACAATAAAATAGTTTCTCTCGTCTGCGACATTTCCCTTTCCTTTGGTACCGACACAGTGGCAATTATCTCTATTTTTCACTATAACCGGTGGTAATCCACCTAATGCATTTATCCTTCGTATTTCATTGACTCTTATTCTAGATTCAGTGTTCTTTTGACACTTCATTGTTCTATATGCATTTCATTCTATTTCATCTGTCCAATCCTGATCCACTTCAGCTAACTCATGCAGTTTTCCTAAGTCACTTTCCTTTGTTTCACTCATCACAGTCTCAAATCCATTAGGGTCTTTGACTCCCGTTAGGCACTGTGCAGTGTAGTAGTATATCCCTACAGTAAATCAAAACTCTATAACACGATCATAATCAAGCATTTTCTGTTGAACATTCAAACCTATAAGCACTTGAATCAATAATCACTTCATTCTATACCCACAGTTATTCAATTTCACTTTTCGCATATGATTACTAGAATGTCTAGCTTCGACTGTTCACTTTCTTGTTCTAGCACTTTTGATCGGGTACCCATACTTCTTCTTTGAATCATTCAATATTGTGTTTTTTTTTTCCGAATTCACTCGCATATTCAGACTCATCATAAGACTCACCACTTTAACTCCTACACTCTTAACCTTTCTTACCTCTATCCAATATCACTAAATCTACGACTTCAATTCTCTAGTGGCACTTTATTTTGCCCCATATACTCCTTGATATTTTTTTTTCTTCTTTAGTGTCCTAGCTTTCAAAACCCCAATAGTTATATTTATTCAGTTCAGTTCAGAATTGTCTGTTCACTATTTGAGACTACAGACCTTTATGCCATTCCAACTCTAAACTTCTACATGATGTATTCCAGATAGGAATCTAAGGTCTCCAAGGCTTGAAACCATTTCACTCATAGCACTGATACCATTTATCAAAACAATTCAGTTCCTCGTATACCGTTCTAACAAATTGACATGTCATCCCACACTACTCAATTTCTAAAGGGATGCTTCTTACCCATGTCAGGTTCTTCCATTTTTCATATAACTCTTTTACTTTGCAACACTTGCAAACACAAAGTCATCAGTTAATACCATTTATTACCTCATATCCATCTCTAGACATTACTCATTGTTGTTTTTAATAGACATCAGTCAAACTTTTCATTGAGTCCATGGTTACACTACATCACGCCGAGCCAGTTTCCTTAATGACTTCTTGTTGCTATGAACTTTCTCTTATCAATTGCTTTCCTGTCATTCTCATCGGCATATGCCAATGCCTAGTCATCCATACTTGGACCTTCATAAATTCCACTTCATTTGAGTATTTCACTTCGCAGTTCGGGACTATTTTGCATCACATAAAGAGACCCATGCACTCCACATTGCAATAGAATCACCTCAAATTAAAATTCCACTTACATAGTTGGATACTTTACATTTCCGTATAAATAATGCAAATAACCTCAGTAGTATATTTTTCACTTGTTATGCCTAAATCTTCTCTTGAGATATGTCTCAATTTCACTTTTAATTTCGTCCATACATATTTTCGATTTGTTCCTGTCATGACCATTAGTCTTGCAACCAGCATTATACTATTCACCACATTCTCATCAGCCAACTAGTTTTCCCTAATTGCTTTTCAATCATCCGTGGTATCTCAAAAGCTCAATTTCAACTATACGCACAATCTCAGTCAGAACAATTTTATGCCATAATGTGAAAGATCAAAATAGTCCTTGCACTAAGGTTCCATGTGACAGTCACATAAACACTTTCTTTAACACTTATTCCATAATCTACACCTCACCAGAACTTATTTCATCTTATCCGGAAGCCAATTAGTAACCTATACAATTCAAACTTCCATAAAACTCCTTTCCGTTTATGCCAATCCTCAAATAGAGGGCTTATGCTATAATCATTTTTCATTTCCTCCCATACGGCCATGGGCATGCCCAATCCTCTTATATCTGGCTTTCACCCATTATGAACTTTACACTTATAGAAACTAAGTCATCTACCATTTCCTCTATGTTTTTTCCATGTCTATGTCACATCAGTTTCATTCATCATGATCATCTCACTATCCAGTATATACTCCCAACAGTAAATTAACGTAAATGCGATAACTCTCTTTATATATCACTATCCTTGATTCATTGGCATTGTCATTGTTTCACTATCTTTATCCTTGTTTCCTTTCCCACTCGTCACTGTAGTTCTTTTCACATAGTTTTCTTCGTATATCATGAATGTATCAGCTTGACCTTTTAAGGTCATATCCACTTGGCTTATATACTGTCATCGTATTATTGCTACGTATCTTTGTATTTTCCTACAGAAACAATCCACGATAGGGTATTCACAATACTAGTACATTCGAGGATGTGTCCCCAAACACAATAAAATCTTAGATACTCATACACTGTCTCTCTCTCTATTTACCCATCCAGTTCCCATTTCTATGTCCATATGTCCATATTCAGATATTCAACCAATCCAGAATTTTCCAATACACTATCAGGAGAAATTGTCAGTCTGTCTTTTTCCCTTAATATCTTCTAATACTAGTTTCCAAACTCTTAGTAGATTATTCACATAACCAGTTCAGTCTCAAGATTATGCGCTCAGGAGCATAACCATTTCACGATTTCATTTCAGTTTATCCGTACACTTTTGTCTCACCATTTCTACTTTGTCTTTCCCTAATAGTCACTTTTCTCTTTCAGTTTTTGTAGACCGTTACAATACAATATCGATCTCAATACAATCTCACTATCATCATCTATGATGTCCATTAACACAAATGTAGTGAATCCATATCTGCCTGATCGAACCATATACTCTTTGCTCATTTCCAGTTCCCATTTCGTCGAAGATACAAGTCAGAACTCTAATTACCTCATCATGTAATTGCACATAGGCCTACTATAACCAGTATGTTTCTCATATCTCCAGTGGACCTCTTCAAGTTCTAGACATATTCATTTTCTATCGCCGTAATATTGCCACATTAATCAGGGGACTCAGTTTGATATCAATTCTTTCCTTAATCAGTCTCGGCTAACATAGTCATTCTAGCCACAGTATATTATAATTCTAATTATTGATGGTTCCTTTCTCCCCTTCCTCATTGCCCATTGACATTCATGGGCTCACATTCTAATAGGGTCTCACTTTTCTCTCACTTAGTCACTTAACACGTATACACACGTAGGATTTATCCTCGTGCGACACAAACTAGGGATCAGTTACCACGGTCTGCAATGACACGACTCAAATGCATGCAACTTGACCTATGACTGTGCCCAGATACATTCGTATTGCTGGGCTCTGATACCACAAATGTAGCACCCCACTCCCGCGAGACTCGAACCCGACATCGACGGTGATATCCGAGACCGCGACCCACGAGGGTGGTAAGCTAGAGCAGTCAATGCAGTTAAAAAAACTCATTATGATATTTTTCTTTTTGAAAACAGTTGAGTGCGCGGAAATAATAAATGATTCAGGCCCTTGATACGAAAACCCTTTTCAGTCATACACTTTATCAAAGATAACATTTCAAACAATATTCATCAATTAGGGCCCTCAAACAATTCAGTACTATTTTTTAGGAATATAAATTTACACATAATTCAAAATAACACAAATGCAGACGTGAACTGATCCTGACTTCAAACACCGACTCTCTTGCAGTAATCATACTCCCGTTTCACTAACGGGGTACTCTTCAATACCTGAAAATAATTGCAATGTTGGGTGAGTTTGAACTCAATGAGAAACCATCATCGATGGTCCACCCAACGCATGCATATACAATCAATTCATATCATAGCACATATTAACACATTCCAAATTATCCCATGCATTGCCAATTGTACACATATAAGGCGTATAGCCTTTCACACAAATCACATTTAATCATTCATATATATGATGCACATGTGACACTTTTTCATTTTCATTTTGTTGTTGTGACTGTGCGCTAAACTTGTCGATCACGGGCACATAGCGTTGAGCCGATGGCTCAAAACATCGGATTGAAGCCTCGATATATTGAGCCTGAGGCTCTCCCATGCGTTGAGCTGAAAGCTCTCATATATGTTGGGCGTGATATGCCCTGATACGGTGGCTGCTCCGGTCACAACCGCCTTTATCTGATCATACTTTTATGCATGCCATATACATGTTCCAATTTCCATTTACATGTCAATGCTATTTGCCATTTCTTCGACTTTCGGTCCCAGATTTCTATCATATACATTTTCAATTTATTGCATTGATGCATCCACAGTCATTTACACACATTAGCACTTCAATATCACATTTCCAACATTTCAGACACCCTTGGTCCGAAATCAAACAAAATCAAATACACAGATCCTTCCTTAACTCCACATGGCATCAATGTGTAATATTAAATACACACATAGATTGAGAAACCAACTAGGTTACTCACCTATCACTTCCGAGCTAATGCCGGGAAGTCTCTGCCACGTCGGTTGAACGACGTTCCAATTGGGCCTCTATAAGAATCAAAGAAGAAAACGATCACTAATTATCCAATCCGAATTCGTTAATGATGCACATGTAGGTGTATAATGCATGTTTATGAATTCCCGGCCCTAATCTCATTTTTTTTCAATCAAAAAAATCCATTTAAAAATTAGAAATCCAATGGCGCTAACGACGCTCAATTTGGACCTCTATAGGCCCCAATTAAATAAAACAGTGATGAAATACCCATTTCCCGGATACCTGTCAATTTCTTGTCCAAAAATTCCAAATCTTAAATATTCCATGAATCCGATGTCTCAAGAATCAGGTCAATCGGATGTCGGACGAAAAATTATTCCCAAAAGAACACAAAAAACAATTAAAACAATTCATATATATATATATATATAAGCCCTTATTTCCTTCTCTTTTTTTCCTTTTTCCTGTCTGACATTCTAACTAACATATCTCTTTACACACAATTCAGAAAATTACAAACCATACCTCTTTGGAAAGATCATGAAACCTTCTACAAGTTTCATAAAACCATAAAATCACATTTACCCTAAGGGTGTCAAAATTCAATTGAAACTTCTGCCCATTCAAAACCTATCAAAACAGAACAGTACTTGGTAAATTCAGTAACTTCCATTCTCTTCAGTCAAAAATTACACCATAAATATGATCAGAAAGATCACAATGTGATCTACAGCTTTCATGAACAATATGAAATCAAATTCAATGGTTAACTAGGTCAAACAATTCAGTGAATGTTGCTGCCCCTGCAAGTACTCAATCTAGACAGTAATGTTGTAAACAGTATATCTCCTTGCACAAATGTCAAATAAATGCATACTTTATACCTATGGAAAGATCAAACACAATGCTACACTTCCCATGAAGGGCTTCAAAGCCAATTCCATATCTAACAAGCTTAAAACTTTCATGCAAGTTACTGATCAGGACAGCAGTCAATAACCTCATGCAGGTACAGATTTTGAAAATTCATAACTCCCAAATTTGATCTCCAAAAATTGCATGCTAAATACCATTTTCAATATCAATGTTTCCTCTAAAACTCTTCACAGGATCACTCAAGCCAATTCAATTCACAAAAATTGCTAAAATTTCTTCCAATCAGAATGCTCACAAAACTGACATTTCAGCTAGGTTTCACCAAAATGCATTGTTCCAGTCAACAGTCATCAGTTCATATCTCACAATATACAAATAGAAAAATTGTAAAATCATTGTCATTGGAAAGCTAACAATACAGGCTTTAACTTTCATTTAGACCATTTTCCCTAATTCCTTCTCAATTAATTTAGAAAAATCAGCAAAACTCTTAAGTCATCAATCCGGATAATGTTCACCTAGGTCAAAACAGTAACTTTCCAAGTCAAAATTCAACCTCTTGAGGTTAAAATTAGACAACACCTATTTCACACAAAAATGCAGCCAACAACCTAAAGTTTCATTGGGAACAAACCTCGACTCATTTGCATAACTACACAATGAGTTATGTTCAAAATAGTACAGTGGGTTAAAATCCATTTTCCAGCTTTCATCTTCAACTTACACTTCCTATCATGCCAATTCAAATTCTACTACCATAAGCATCTCAATTGGACACAAAATCAGTCCCTATATCATTCATACATTCACTAGGAGTAACCACCTCAAGTTGGAAGCCCTAACCTCTTCATTTCCATGCAAGAATAATCATCAATATTCAATCAAAATCAAGCTAAAACCAAATTCAACCATAGTCATTCATTATCCTAACACACCATACATTTATACCCAACAATTCCACCTATAACTTTCATCAAATTAAAGCATCAATAATCATAATAAATGCACTAAAAGTCCCATTGAATGCATCTAACAACCATGATTCATCAACTACATAATCAAAGCATAATTAAAACTTAACTTAATCACTTACCAATTCAAGCTTCCACTCTTTCCCACTCTCTATCACTTCACTTTCTTACTTCACTTCTAAAGCCCATACATGGCTATCACCTTGGATAGAGACTTAAGCTCATACGCAAGTAAAGAGGGCTCTTAAGGTTGGTGGAAGGTGACTTAAGAGAGAAACAAAAAAAAGAAATCGATGGAGATGTAAAGGAAGTAGGTTTTCGGTGGATGAAGACTATTAAGCATTTAAAACCATTTGTTCCTTCTATTCCTTAAGGCATAAACGAGAGGAACACTTTAGCATAGGACAAGGAGCATTAAATTAAGAGGACAAGTGGCACTTCTTAGAAAAAAACAAAATAGATATAAAACAAAACTCTTGTATAGGATTTAGAAACCCTACTACAATTTGACCCATTTTAATTCAATGGCCCTAATTTCAATTCCAAAATAAAATACCCAATATGACAGTGCCATTGGGTAGCAATTTTCGCTACCGAAAAGCAACCGGTTAGCCATTTGGCAATTTTCTTCCGATTCGGGAATTTTCTTCAGAAAATTCATGAAAATTTTCTAAAAATTCATTAAAATATAAAACACTCAATGGCACACTCAGAATAATTTTTCAAACCCAATAACCACGTTAATCACAATAAAATTACATTAGGCACGAAAACCGGAAATGTCATGTATGCATGTACGCTTATTTCATGTGCACAACCGATCATCGTATCAATCCTATTATGCAAGAACAGTCCTAATTCATCCCAATCCATCTCATCATATGCCAATTTACTAGTTTACCCTTCCTGTCGGGGGTGAGATGTTACAACTCCCCCCTCCTTTTAAAAAATTTCGTCCTCAAAATTGTCAGTCTACGGTTTAATATGACAAGAATCATATGTTCCTACAATTCCTATACACTAAGTCACTCAATCATTCCTTTACCAAAAGATCGCAGTAAGGCAGTCGGTTGCTATGACTCAACTTATTATTTCTGAACCTGTTCACTTATCACTATTGGAACCCCTCCCTGGTGCGACACGAGTCCGACATCCTGCGTGACATCTGGACACGTCCCACGAAGAAGCGATTCCTCACCACAAAAGAAGCCTCAAATTGGACTTAATTTCACTTCATCCGAATAAAGTTGGATAAATTGACCCTAATTCTCTTCCACTGAATTAGATCTACTTAGGGCCCATTATCTAAACCCGACACTCTTGCATTACCAAAAAGAGATAGAACATTCATTAATAAACCAATGTTTCGAACTTGATACAAAAGTCTAACAGAGAAGAAACATGGTAATTATAAAAAAAACGGTTGTTATTAGCTTATCCACAAACCATTTTGCGTATTTAAAACTTTTAATTCCAAAATCAGAAATTTCGTCAATTTATTGTTAAAAAAAATATAAACGAAGATATAAAAGGATTTAGAATTACTTTAGTCATTAAGGATTCAAAAGACATAAATCGAATTTAGAACTAAATCCTACATTTTAGCCCAAAATCAAAATCTTATATCAAAGGTTTGAAATTTCATACCTTTGATTCCAAAAATCAAAAGAATGACTTATGATACCTCATTCAAAGGTTAAAAGATGTTTTACACCTTTTTGACGGAAGGAAATAAAGTCATCTCAATCCTTAAAGTAAAAAAAATCTAGTTCATTTCCATATGACCAAAAGAATAGTGTTTTCTTACCAATTGAATAGAAAAATTTTACCATATGAATAGTAATCAGTGAATTTTAAACGTCCATAACTCTTTTGTTTTGAATCGAAATTTTACTCATTTGATACCGTTTTCAAGATCTCGCTAAACTCTATCAACATTAATAAATACCCTTTTTCCAAAATGTGACTCTAAGATACTCTAAAACACAATACAAGGTAGCTGCCCATTTTTTAAAAAAAATGGAAAGCACCTCCCCTAAAATTTGATCTAGCCAAAACTTCAACGTTTACTCAAACCTGCACAAAAACGCAGTTTAAAGGCAGTCACACATTCCTATTAGTCTAACCATTTCTCAACCTAACTTCTAAACATCAAATCCAGATAGTAACGTCGCAATTGTAATCATTCTACATATTTCAAGCTAACTACTAAACATCCATTCATTTTTTTTTCATAAAGGCATTCACAAGCTCATGCTTACTTTTACCTTCTCACTCATGCAAGCATATGTTCATACATACTTAAACATATTCAAATATACAATGAAACCTCAAAACCTTAAAAGTTTACATGAAATACTCAAATACAATGCTTTAAAGAGCATTTTAGCCCGAATACATCAACTTCCAAAAAGAAAGTCTAAAATGCTAGCCAAAGCATCATTTTATAAAAGTTTAACTTTAAAAGCAAAAGCATCGGAGTATGCTTTATTCCCGATGCGTCGACCCAGTTTCTCGCTCAAGACCTGTGGAGGGGAGGAAGGGGGTGAGCACGACGGCTCCGTGGGTAACAGTCTAATAATTAAGCATAAGCCAACACATGCATCAATAATGATAATTTCATGTCAATAACCATCAATTTCATTTTCTAACAAATAAAACAATTACAAAATCACCAAATGTCAGATAACAGCACAAAAGCACATATCAGGTGGTCCGAGTGATCCTAACAGGACGTACTTCACATGTTCGACAAGCGACCATGTGTAGCCGTGAACAGAGGGGAGTCCGATTTCGGAACTCCTATGCCACTAGCGGGCAGGCGGGCAAAGCCTATGACAAGTGCGCATTTGTTAAACAAAGAGGATCACTACAAACCCACGAAATCATACAAGATCACCTTAGGCATTCATTCTAAATTGCATACTCACTTTATCATTTTCAATCAAGGTTCCAACTCATTTTCAATTAAACAATCATCCCGAAGGATTTGCTACAATTTGCCATTTCAACAAATCACATGCATAAAATCTCCAAATTCACATATTCGGCACCTTATCATTTAACAAACAATTTTTACAAACCTTTACACATATATACATCAAAAGCACATAATACACGCTTAGACTATCACATTAGCTCAAAGTTCACAAATCATAGCCCAATACTTAATGATTAAAAGTTACCCACCTTGACTTCGATGGCTAGGAATTGGGTTTACTTGCCCCAATGGATTGTTTTGACCTCCTCAATTTCCAAACGCCAATTGACCTTAATTCAATCATAATAAGGCTAATTAATTAAAAGAGTAAAGTGCTGGAATTTTAAATAAAAGAAAACTCACATTTAAGCTAATCTAACCTTCCTTATATCTCCAATTACGTTAATTTACCTTAACCAAGGCATACAACCCTTCATCAACACATAATTAGGCCAATTACTCAATGATGCCTATGCTGAAATTTTACGAACATAACGAAACTTAAAATTAAACCGACGTAACCTTACCTAACCCTTCTTATACCTTCCCGAGGCCATACCAACTCGAAATCCCCTTCAAATCCAATCCCAATTTCGCAAATTTTCATATCCTAGGCCATACACAAATCTGAAATTTTCCAAGCATCCATTTTCTTCTCTTTTTTCATTCTTTCCTGATCTAACCATCTTCAATCATCATATTAACCAAGAAAAAGCCAAATTCTAACAAAATTTTTAAACAATTTCGTAAACCCTAATCCTACCCCAAATCTGAATTTTTTTTTCTTTCTCCTCCAACAACATCTCCTTCTAATCTCTCTTCTAATCACCCATATGAAACAAAAAGCTAAAATACCTTACATAAAACCAAGAATTTCGAAATCTCTCTTACCTTGTAGGAAACCCACGAAATCCTCTTTTATTTCTAATGGTGGAGAACCTCTTTCTTTGTCCTTCCTTCTTCTTAATTCACGTGATTCCTACTTGCTCAAGCTTGAAACACCTTCTTCTTCCCTTCTCCTTGGATGGCCTAAACTCACCACTCTCTCCTCTCTTTGTAACTTTCGAAACCTTCTCACTCTCTCCCTCTCTTTGCAAGTTTCGGATAGCCAACCAAGAAATGACCTAGTTTTTTTTTCATCTCACTTACTCCCTAAGCCAAAACGACTTCACTTTGGCCTCTCTCCCTCCATGCAATTTCGTTGGTCAACATGCTCTTAGGAAGCTTCCTTATTTGACTTTCATTTAAAACCCTAAGCCAAGTCTTCAAGCCCAAATTTTCAAGTCCAAATTTCCCTCCTTCAAACTTTCACCAAATTTTCATTCCCTCTTTCCATTTCAAACTTAACTTTCATCTTTCCTCCTTCCAAAAGACCTAATAATTTCATGGGCTCCCACTTAAAAGCCCACTTAATTAATAAACCTAAAGCCTTATAACCATGTAAACAAATTCTAATTTATTCCTAACATGACCTAATTGAATAATTCTTATTCTTTGAAAATATAATACAAAATTAAAATTCTAATTTAACTAAATTCCTGAAATTTAATATTATTGCTATAAATTCTAACTCTCAATTTCTTCAATTACTAATTATTGCTCTAAAAAATCCCAAATTATTCTAACCAATCGAAATCTAATAAAACCCTAATTGAAACCTTAATTACTTCAATTAATACTAGCCAAAAGATAATGAACTTACCAATAATTTAAACAAACCTATTTAATAAAGAAAAAGGAACGGGGTCTAACATTTCTTCCCCTTAAAAAGAATTTACAATTCTTACGAATCACGAAAAGAAGTGAGGATACTTCTCATAGCTTCAATGGTTCCCACGTTTCTTCTGATTCCTCCATAACACTTTTACTAATCATTGTCTTATTCCTAAGCACCTTTTCTTTTGTATCCAAAAATGCATCGAAGCTCTTCATAACTCATATCCTCACTCAATTGAACTTCCTCATACTTACAATAACATGAGGCGGATCGATCGGTATCTCCTCAACATTGAGACATGAAAAATATCATGAATGTGAGATAACTCGGAGGCAAGGCTAACTTGTATGCCAAAGAACCAATCCTCTCCGAATCTAAATGGCCCCACATATCTCGGACTCGACACCGCTTCTTTCCAAATCTCAAATTCCTTTCCAAGGAGAAGTCTTGAAACACTTTCTCTCGACCTCATACTCCATCTCCTTGGACGAGAATCTTCATAACTTTCCATTCGATCTGAGTGCTTTTAATCTCGCTTAATCACATTGACTTTATCTCATCATCTAATCAACTCGGACCCAAAAGCTTCCTGTCTCCTCTTCATCCCAACACACCGGTCCGACATCTCCTCCCATCTGAGCCTCATAAGGAGCCATCTGAGATGCTCGAATGATACAATTGTTGTAAGCAAATTCGATCAATGGCAAGTGTTCATCCCAAGCTCCTCGAAAATCCATCACACAAGCCCTGAGCATTCCCTCAAGAGTCCGAATGGTCCTCTCAGACTGACCATCTGTCTGAGGATGAAAAGCAGTACTAAAATTCAACTTAGTATCTAAGGCCCCCTGCAAACTGCCCCAAAATCTTGAAGTAAAACGGAGATCCCTATCAGACACAATCGAATCCGGGATCCCATGCAGTCTTACCACCTCGTCAATATACTTCTTAGCCAGAACATGCAAAGGATCTGTCTGTCTGATTGCCAGAAAATGAGCTGATTTTGTCAATCTATCCACAATCACCCATATGGCATCATGCCTCCTACTGGTCCTGGGCAATCCCATCAGAAAGTCCATAGTCACCTTCTTCCACTTCCACTCTGGAATAGATAAAGGCTTTAACTGTCCTGAAGGTGCTTGATGCTCAACCTTAACTTGCTGACACACCAGACACTTACTCATATATTCGGCCACATCTTTCTTCATACCTCTCCACCAGAAATGTTCCTTAAGATCCCTGTACATCCACCTACTACCATGCATAGCATATCTGATTCATTGTGTTTCATCGAGAATCTCATCCTTCGCCTCCTTGACACTTGAATGCCTGACCTATTTACATTGTCGAAGCCCATCATCACTCATTACTATGTCGCAATTCTTACCCTTCTATTTCTTCCATAATCGACTCGATTCGCATCGACCTACTGACTCGTTTACTTTATCTCGAAGAATCGGCCTTACGAAAAGTGGCAACCATGCAACTTGTCTCATCACCTCTAGATTGATCACGAGCTTAGCCATCTCTTCCAATAGCGGCGAATAGTCTATGGAAGACTTCACCTTAAGGCATCTGCAATAACATTTGCCTTACGGATGATACTCGATCAGCGGTCATAGTCTTTAAGCTCTCAATCCACCTCCTCTCATCTCAAATTCAGCTCCTTCGACTCAGCGGTATTTGAGACTCTTGTGATCTGTAAAGATCCTCGTCTGAACCCCATACAAATAATGTCTCCGGATCTTGAAAGCAAAGATCATCTTGCTAACTCCAAATCAAGGGTCGGATAATTCACCTCATAAGGCTTTAGCTTCCGTGAGGCATATCTATCACCTTATCTTCCTGCATAAGCACACATCCTAACCCCTTTCTAGAGCGTCACTATACACAAAAACTCCCATCTCCTGTAAACGCAACGCTAGAATTGGAGCACTAGTCAATCGTGCTTCACTCCTCAAAACTTCTCGGCATTCATCACTCAGGACAAACTTGATTTTCCTTAACAACTTAGTCAAAGGAGTAGCAATTAAGGAAAATCCTCCACAAATTGCCTATAGTAACCGGTAAACCCGAGAGCTCCTCACCTCTTTCCTTTGTCGTCGGGCGTGCCGATTCACTACAGCTTCAACTTTCTTTGGGTCCACATGCACCCCATTCTTAGAAACAATGTGACGAAAGACCACCTCACGTAGCTAAAAGTCACATTTCGTGAATTTGGCATACAATTCTCTCTCCCTCGGTCTACGTATTACAATCCTCAAGTGCTTCTCATGATCTGCTTCACTCACGAATACACGAAATGTCATCGATAAACACGATAACAAAGCTGATCCAAAAGTCCTTAAAGACCACATTCATCAAATCCATGAAAGCGGCGGAGCATTGGTCGATCAAAAGGCATAACCAAAACTCATAATGGTCATACCGAGTCTGAAGGCTGTTGTCTTGCTCACATCGGACTCCTTAATCCACGAGTTGATGGTAGCGGACTGAGATCAATCTTGGAGAAGACCGTTGCTCCTGCGGTGATCAAACAAGTCATCTATCAAAGGCAATGGATACTTGTTTTCACAGTCACCTTATTAATTCTCCACATAATCAATGCACATCCTCCAGGTTCCATCTTTCTTTCGAACAAACAAGGCCGGCGCTCCCGGGGAGAAATGCCGGTCTAATGAATTCCTTATCTAACAGATCCGCTCTTGCTCCTTGACTCCTTGACTCGGTTTGGAGCCATCTGTAAGTGGAATCGAAATAGGAGCTATCCCGGGAGCCAAATCAACAGTAAACTCAATCTCCCTCTCCGGTGGCAAACCAGGCAACTCCTCGGGAAATACATCAGGAAATTCCCTCACAATGAGAATATCCTCCACCCTACTCTCCTTGACCTTTGGTATCCGAAACACACGCCAAGAAGGCTTCTGACCTCTCCCCATCAGTTTATCACCTAATAAAAGTGAAACAAGCCGTGGCGGTGTCAACTTCATCTCCCCTTAAAACTACTTTCGACCCTCACCAGATCAAATTCCACTTCCTTTTACCACGATCAATTTAAGCATTATACTTCTCCATCACATCCATTCCAATCACCTAACCCCACTTGAATCTAGAGGTAGCAAATCTACTACTAAACTAGATCCATCAATCCACAAGCTCACAATCTCTAAAGATCAGGCTCACGACAACAGTCCTCCTAACGAGTACTAACAAATAAAACTCATCCAATAAAAGCGGCGCATACTAGGCAATAACAAACTCACGAGACAAAGGAATGGGTGGAACCGAGTAAAAGAACATATACATCGAGAATGAAAGAGTGAGCCATACCGATTACAACCTCAGGTGCGGCTGTAGCCTCCTCTCGAGTCATAGCAAACACACGAGCTTGTGCTTGCCCTCTCGGTCTCCACAGGCGGAAAAGGCTTCTTCTTGACCCAGGCGCCCACTCGAGGCTGGTGCAGGTCCCCACTGTCTCCACTCTCCTCGGGCTCAGGGCCGAGATCCGCCTCGAGCCCACAGGGGCGGTTGCTAATCACGTGACCCTTCTCTCCACACTTGAAACAGGCACCTGTCAACTTGCGACATTCACCCCTATGTGGATTCCCACAATGCTCACATAGAGGGGTTGGGTTCCTGCTTCTCTACGCCTCGCTTGTTTCCTCCCGAGGAGGCTGTCTTGACTCTGCTCTGAATTGCTGCTTTCTGTGAGGGGGCCTCTGCCTCCCAGGACTCTGCACCCAGGAAACTCTTCTCACCCACAGGCAGTCTGAACACTACCCCTCTCTGAGAAACTGCTCTCGCCCTTTCTTTTCTGTTCACCTCCTGTCGATGTTCTCTAGTTTTTACTTTGAGTGCCGCATCCACCAGTTCTTGTGTCGGAGAAATATGAATCACTACCTTCTCCTGATTCCCGGTGGAGGCCTCCCTCAAACTTTCTGCACTTATCTTCTTCATTAGCCACCATATATGTTGCATCTCAAGAGAGCAGTTGGGTGAATCTCATTTCATACTCACTAACAGACGGCTCCCTCACGAGCCAAATTCATAAACTCTCGGCCTTTTCTTGCATATAAATCCGGAGAAATACTTTTTCAAATAATTCTCCAAAATCTTTCCATAACAACACGGGTAGGTACCGCTTTGACTCGTAGTACCGACTCCCACCAATGAAGAGCATTCCCTGCAAAGACTCACTGCATACTCCAACTTCTCTTCATCATGCATTTCATACATGCAGAACCCTCTTTGTCCTCTTCATCAAGCTTGACTTCCTCGGGATTAGTGGTACCATGAAAGTCCACCGCGCCAAACTTTCATAACTTGTCATCTTGCCCGCCCTAATCCTTTGGAGTGGGCTGGAGCACGAGATCCTGACCCATGGCCAGGTGAATGCACAGGAAAAAGCACAGAAAAAGCTGGGATCAACGCGGAGCATAGCGGAGGAGGAGGAGGTTGCTCCTCGGGTTGCACACTAGGTGCCTCTGAGCCAGGGTGAGTGTGTCCTGCATCTTGTGGGACATGAGACTCATCGAGTGCTCCCTGGCGAGAGCTAGGCGAGAAAGAGTGCTGCGGGACCCTACGCCGAGGTGGCATATTTCCTCCTTCAAAATAAAACCAGTGAAAAAATTTAATTCAAAAGAAATCATGCTAAAATCAGGTTACAATTTATCATGTAGTCAAAATTACCATATTGGCATGTAAAATCAGTGAAAACAATACAAAAGGACACAAATCATGCAATCCCTAACGTTCTCCTTCTACCCGAACCTAAACCGAAAGCTCTGATACCATAAGTGTTGGAACCCCTCCCTGGTGCGACACGAGTCCGACGTCCTGCGTGACATCTGGACGCGCGTCATTCAATATTGTGTTTTTTGTCCGATTTCACTCGCATATTCAGACTCATCATAAGACTCACCACTTTAACTCCTACACTCTTAACCTTTCTTACCTCTATCCAATATCACTAAATCTACGACTTCAATTCTCTAGTAGCACTTTATTTTGCCCCATATACTCCTTGATATTTTTTTTCTTCTTCAGTGTCCTAGCTTTCAAAACCCCAATAGCTATATTTATTACATTCGATTCGAAATTATACATTCACTATTTGAGACTACAGACCTTTATGCCATTCAACTCTAAACTTCTACATGATGTATTCCAGGATAGGAATCTAAGGTCTCGAGGCTTGAAACCATTTCACTCATGTAGCGATACCATTTATCAAAACAATTCGATGCCTCGTATACTGTTCTAACAAATTGACATGTCATCCCACACTTTCAATTTCTAAGGGATGCTTCTTACCCATGTCAGGTTCTTCCATTTTTCATATAACTCTTTTACTTTGCAACACTTGCAAACACATAGTCATCAGTTAATACCATTTATTACCTCATATCCATCTCTAGACATTACTCATTGTTGTTTTTAATAGACATCAGTCAAACTTTTCATTGAGTCCATGGTAACACTACATCACGTCAGTTTCAGTTTCCCTTAATGACTTCTTGTTGCTATGAACTTTCTCTTATCAATTGCTTTCCTGTCATTCTCATCGGCATATGCCAATGCCTAGTCATCCATACTTGGACCTTCATAAATTCCACTTCATTTGAGTATTTCACTTCACAGTTCGGGACTATTTTGCATCACATAAAGAGACCCATGCACTCCACATTGCAATAGAATCACCTCAATTAAATTCCACTTACATAGTTGGATACTTTACATTTCCATATACACATGCAAATAACCTCGGTAGTATATTTTTCACTTGTTATGCTAAATCTTCTCTTGAGATATGTCTCAATTTCACTTTTAATTTCGTCCATACATATTTTCGATTTGTTCTGTCATGACCATTAGTCTTGCAATGGCATTATACTATTCACCACATTCTCATCATTAACTAGTTTTCCTAATTGCTTTTCAATCATCCGTGGTATCTCAGCTCATTTCAACTATCGCACAATCTCAGTCAAAACAATTTTATGCCATAATGTGAAAGATCAAAATAGTCCTTGCACTAAGGTTCCATGTGATAGTCACATAAACACTTTCTTTAACACTTATTCCGTAATCTACACCTCACCAGAACTTATTTCATCTTATCCGGAAGCCAATTAGTAACCTATACAATTCAAACTTACATAAAACTCCTTTCCGTTTATGCCAATCCTCAAATAGAGGGCTTATGCTATAATCATTTTTCATTTCCTCCCATACGGCCATGGGCATGCCCAGTCCTCTTATGTCTGGCTTTCACCCATTATGAACTTTACACTTATAGAAACTAAGTCATCTACCATTTCCTCTATGTTTTTTCCATGTCTATGTCAAATTAGTTTCATTCATCATGATCATCTCACTATCCAGTATATACTCCCAACAGTAAATTAACGTAAATGCGATAACTCTCTTTATATATCACTATCCTTGATTCATTGGCATTGTCATTGTTTCACTATCTTTATCCTTGTTTCCTTTCCCACTCGTCACTGTACTTCTTTTCACATAGTTTTCTTCGTATATCATGAATGTATCAGCTTGACCTTTTAAGGTCATATCCACTTGGCTTATATACTGTCATCGTATTATTGCTACATATCTTTGTATTTTCCTATAGAAACAATCCACGATAAGGTATTCACAATACTAGTACATTCGAGGATGTGTCCCCAAACACAACAAAATCCTAGATACTCATACACTGTCTCTCTCTCTATTTACCCATCCAGTTCCCATTTCTATGTCCATATGTCCATATTCAGATATTCAACCAATCCAGAATTTTCCAATACTTCTATCGTTTCCAAACTCTTAGCAGAAATTGTCGGTAACCGTTTCACGAATTCATTTTTTATCCATACACTTTCGTTAATATCTTCTAATACTAGTTTTTTCCAATACAATATCGATCTCAATACAATCTCACTATCATCATCTATGATGTCCATTAACACAAATGTAGTGAATCCATATCTTCCTGATCGAACCATATACTCTTTGCTCATTTCCAGTTCCCATTTCGTCGAAGATACAAGTCAGAACTCTAATTACCTCATCATGTAATTGCATATAGGCCTACTATAACCAGTATGTTTCTCATATCTCCAGTGGACCTCTCAAGTTCTAGACATATTCATTTTCTATCGCCGTAATATTGCCACATTAATCAGGGGACTCAGTTTGATATCAATTCTTTCCTTAATTAGTCTCGGCCAACATAGTCATTCTAGCCACAGTATATTATAATTCTCATTATTGATGTTTCCTTTCTCCCCTTCCTCATTGCCCATAGACATTCATGGGCTCACATTCTAATAGGGTCTCACTTTTCTCTCACTTAGTCACTTAACACGTATACACACGTAGGATTTATCCTCGTGCGACACAAACTAGGGATCAGTTACCACGGTCTGCAATGACACGACTCAAATGCATGCAACTTGACTATGATCGTGTGCCCGAGATACATTCGTATTCTTGGGCTCGATACCTAAATGTAGCACCTCACTCATGAGACCCGAACCCGACATCGATAGTGATATCCGAGATCGCGACCATGAGGTGGTATCTTAGAGCGGTCAATGCAGATTAAAAACTCATTATGATATTTTCTTTTGAAAAGCAGTTGAGTCGCTGAAATAATAAACGATTCAGGCCCTTGATACGAAAACCATTTTCAGTCATACACTTTATCAAAGATCACATTTCAAACAATATTCATCAATTAGGGCCCTAAAACAATTCAGTACTATTTTTTAGGAATATAAATTTACACATAATTCAAAATGACACAAATGCAGACGTGAACTGATCCCAACTTCAAACACCGACTCTCTTGCAGTAATCATACTCCCGTTCCACTAACGGGGTACTCTTCAATACTTGAAAATAATTGCAATGTTGGGTGAGTTTGCGAACTCAATGAGAAACCATCATCGATGGTCCACCCAACGCATGCATATACAATCAATTCATATCATAGCACATATTAACACATTCCAAATTATCCCATGCATTGCCAATTGTACACATATAAGGCGTATCGCCTTTCACACAAATCACATTTAATCATTCATATATATGATGCACATGTGACACTTTTCTATTTTCATTTCATTATTGTGACCGTGCGCCTAAAACTGTCCCAGTGACGGGCACATTGCGTTAATCCAGTGGCTCTGAAAACATTGGCTTGAAGCCCTGATTCATTGAGCCTGAGGCTCTCCTGTGTGTTGAGCTAAAGCTCTCATATACGTTGGGCGTGATATACCCTGATACGGTGGCTGCTCCGGTCACAACCGCCTTTATCTGATCATACTTTTATGCATGCCATGTACATGTTCCAATTTCCATTTACATGTCAATGCTATTTGCCATTTCTTCGGACTTTCGGTCCAGTATTTCAATCATATACATTTTCAATTTATTGCAATGATGCATCCACAGTCATTTACACACATTAGCACTTCAATATCACATTTCCAACATTTCGGACACCCCTGGTCCGAAATCAAACAAAATCAAATACACAGATCCTTCCTTAACTCCACATGGCATCAATGTGTAATATTAAACACACACATAGATTGAGAAACCAACTAGGTTACTCACCTATCACTTCCGAGCTAATGCCGGGAAGTCTCTGCCACATCGGTTGAATGACGTTCCAATTGGGCCTCTATAAGAATCAGAGAAGAAAACGATCACTAATTATCCAATCCGAATTCGTTAATGATGCACATGTAGGTGTATAATGCATGTTCATGAATTCCCGGCCCTAATCTCATTTTTTTCATCAGAAAAATCCGTTTAAAAATTAGAAATCCAATGGCACTGACGGCGTTCAATTTGGACCTCTATAGGTCCCCAATTAAATAAAACAGTGATGAAATACCCATTTCTCTGACAACCGTCAATTTCCGTCCAAAAATTCTCAATCTTAAATTTTCCATGAATCCGATGCCTCAAGAATCAGGTCAATCGGATGTCGGATGGAAAAGTTATTCCCAAAAGAACAGGGCAGCAGTCAATAACCTCATGCAGGTACAGATTTTGAAAATTCATAACTCCCAAATTTGATCTCCAAAAATTGCATGCTAAATACCATTTTCAAGATCAATGTTTCCTATAAAACTCTTCAGCGGATCACTCAAGCCAATTCAATTCACAAAAATTGCTAAAATTGCTTCCAATCAGAATGCTCACAAAATTGACATTTCAGCTAGGTTTCACCAAAATGCATTGTTCCAGTCAACAGTCATCAGTTCATATCTCACAATATAAAAATCGAAAATTTGCAAAATCATTGGCATTGGAAAGCTAACAATACAGGCTTCAACTTTCATTTAAACCATTTTCCCTAATTCCTTCTCAATTAACTTAGAAAAATCAGCAAAACTCTTAAGTCATCAATCTGGATACTGTTCACCTAGGTCAAAACAGTAACTTTCTAAGCCAAAATTCAACCTCTTAAGGTTAAAATTAGACAACACCTATTTCACAAAAAAATGTAGCAAACAACCTAAAGTTTAATTGGGCACAAACTTCTACTCATTTGCATAACTACATAATGAGTTATGCTCAAAACAGTACAGTGGGTCAAAATCTATTTTCCAGCTTTCATCTTCAACTTACACTTCCTATCATGCCAATTCAAATTCTACTACCATAAGCATCTCAATTGGACACAAAATCAGTCCCTATATCATTCATACATTCACTAGGATTAACCACCTCAAGTTCGCAGCCCTAACCTGTTGGACCCCACCCCCCACACCTGGGCTAACATTTCCCACCCAGCGTGTGTTTGTGGGTTATACCACGGCGGTGTTTCTTTGGTTATCTGCAGCATCAACCTTAATCAATATTGTCCTCTTTGGTCATGGGTTCGAGCCGGCTCCCACCCATGACCAAAGAGGACAATCTCGATTAGATGTTGGATGTCATGAATAGAGAACAACATAACTCAAAAACACTCGCCGCAGTATAACCTGCAAACACCTACGGGTGGGGGGTAGGGTCTAACATTAAAAGGCATATATCCACGTTAATCACAATAAAATTACATTAGGCACGAAAATCGGGAATGTCATGTATGCATGTACATTTATTTCATGTGCACAACTGATACGGTGTATCAATCCTATTATGCAAGAACAGTCCTGATTCATCCCAATCCATCTTATCATATGCCAATTTACTAGTTTACCCTTCTTGTCGGGGGTGGGATGTTACTGTAAGCATACAAACATATAACATATATTCACACATAGGCAAGAATTTGCCTAATCACACAATAACTATAAGTATATTACCCACCTAATATCTCTTGAGTATCCGACTCACTGTTGTCCTTCCTCTTGCGAATGAATCAAATCATCTTGGTTCCCTATAATAAACCAAGTTCCCATTCAATTAATATCCAAAAGAAATATTCCATAAAGCTTGACAATCAAAAGGAAAAGTACGAAAAGTCTACATTCGACTTCCATCTAAATTCCCGAACCCTCAAAGGCTAAATCTGAACTTCCTTTTTTCATAAAACTTGCAGCCCTTTATCTCTAGATCACAACGAATCCAAGATCACCTCAATTGGACGTCTACACCAAAACATATGCCCAAAAATATCAAAATATATCTTTGTTGAAAATGGGGGCTCGCCATGCAACAGCACCCTTCGCACGTCATGGCGAATATTAATTCAACGTCATGATTTAACCCTTCCCCGCACATCGCGACGAATTTAATTTTTGCTCGTCGCGACGAACTCGCACGTCGCAGCGTGTTCATACGCACGTCGCGACATACGGGCCTGGAGAACGACTCCGAAACCCGATTTCCAACATTTTTCCACTTCAATCCTTTCCCTTTTCAAAATACAACACATCTAAACCTTAGATCAAATCCTACACTACATTGATAACCCATTAACAACTTAAAAACCTGCATAGAATCATCAACCCAAAGAAATCTAACCATTTATGTCCTAAAACCCTAAACCATCGATTCTCACACATTCAACTCGAATCCAAGGTTAAATCTTACTGAAATAAGATTACAAGAAGTTAACTTACCTGGAAAATACTTCGAATCTGTCGGAAATCTCTTAGGAAAGCAAACCCTAGTTTTCTCTTCTTCCTCCTCAAACTTACGACAACTCCTCTTCTCTTTTCTCTTTCTTTTCTTTTCTTTCTTCTATTTTCTTTCTTTTCTAATTCTTTCTTAGGTCTAAAGGGAATACAAAGACCAACTTACCCCTCTTTACAAGGCCTAAACCACTCCAACTCAAGTAACCTTCCCAAAATGTCCTTATATCTTTTTATCCTTTAATTCTCATTTAACCCACATAAAACCCCACTAATCTCTCAATTATCCATTAATACATCCAATTTAATCAAACTAAGGCATAAACACATAATTAACACAATTCATGCTTAATAACATCATAATTAATAAATAAAAAATTCGGGGTCCAATAGCGGCGTAGCCCTTAGGTGATCCCCGCGACGCGAGGCCAAGGGGTCACCTCGGGATAGGGAATTCGGGACCCGGCCCAACATTTTATGTGGGTTTATGGTGGTTCCCTAGGTCAAGTCAAGTGCACATTGACAAATAAAGGTTTCTCTCACCTACTCGCTAGTGGTATGGAGCTCCTTTACAAACTCTCATAAGTTCACGACTACGCAAGACCATTAAGTAGGATTGTGATAGTAGGTTTTGTTCACGGCTACACAAGACCATTATGTGGAAATGTGTAGTATGTTTTTTTTTCTGGATCCACCCAAACCATTTTGATGCGCTCTGTGTTGACCAACTTGTTTAATGCATGAATTATATTGCTTACAAATTGCTTGATGAATGAGTATTTGAAAAATATGTGCTTTATGATTCCATGTCAATTTTTACAATGGTTTTGCTTGTTACCGGTTATAAAATTGTTACCCACAAGCTTCAGGTTCACCCCCTCCCATTCTGTCCCATCTTCAGGTAAGGAACAAGAGATCGAGTAGTCAAGAGCCAAGGCATCACTCCAATTAGACTTATTTTTGCTTTTAAAGTTAGTTTTTGTAAAACAAAGCTTTAGTTGCATTTTGAGTCATTCTACTTTTTGCAAACTAAGTATTTTTGGATTATGATGTAATGTAGCTAGAAATGTCCATTAAAGCTTTGTAAAACTCTTATCCATTGTTATAAATGAAAAATATTTCGCTTTGCTTATGGTTTTTGTTTTGGCAAGACATTTTGATTGAAATGAGATTAAAGTTAGAAAAGTTTTTTATATTATGTGGTTCTGCAACCAATGTGTATTTTGTTTTTGGGTTGAATTGATGAAGGAGGTTGAAGGTTTTTAAGTTGGCATTTGTAAGATAGGAAATTTAGGTTATGAGTTTTTGCTAAAGGGGTGTAATTCTCTCGAAGCTATATTTTTTTGTTAGTGAGGCGACTTCGCCGCGGCAACCATTTCCCAAAGCTATATTTTGTTGTTAGTGTGGCGACTTCGCCATGGGGAGACCAAATGGTCGCCGCGGTGAAGATAATTTCCTAGGTTTGCTGCAGCATAATTCAATCGTTCACCGCGACAAAACAATAGTTTGCCGCGGCAAAGCCTACCTTTGCTTCCAAAGTTTTTTTATTTTAAATTTCCAAATTTCTAAGCCTTCCTCCATGCTCAAGCTTCATGATCTACTGTCTGATGTTGGGCTCTGAAATCAGGGTCCAACAAATACCACTGCTCTAAAGTGCAAGTCATTATGATAACTAGATGACAAGGTTGCCGAATGTGATCTAAGAGCATAGAGTATAGACCATTATCATTCTGGCATAAATGAAGGAGCTCCTTTATGTGGGCATCCTTAATCTTGAAACAATTGGGAAAGAATTCAACAAGAATTCAACAAAAATGTTATTGGAATTAGTAAAAGAAAAAACAAATAATAAATTTTGAGAAGAAGAAGGAACGCTTAAAACATTATGAAGCAAAAAAGAATTATTCAAAGATTGATAAGAAGATCAAGCAGCATGAGAGATGGGAAGGAATTTACCATTGTCAATTTTCATTGCTTCAGGACGATGATACTCACTATGAATGGTAAGATTTCTAAATCAAGAGTAAGATTGTGAGTTGCTTCAGTGTTCAGGATCTAAGATTAAGTTTACGTAGTTGTTTGGGTTGGTAACTTTACAATTTGGTGAAGGATATATCCTAAAGATATGACCAAACCTATAATAATTATGGCACTGAATGTTGTCCACCTAATTGTGAGTTATGTAAAAATTGTGAGGAAGCTCATATTAAGATCTAAAATTTCCTTCAGAAGAGGTACTATCCTTTGCGACACTTAATCAATTAGTTTCTTCCTCTACCACGAGATGAATATCCTCTGAGAATTAAATTCACATAGTGAGTCATAAGTTGTATAAATGTTTTTGCATCTATTTCAGTAGCAACATTCTCCTTTTCACTAAGTAATGATCCATATAAATCATCAAAGTGAACTGCATCTAAATGATTTTCAAAAGACCAAACAAAGGGTTTATATGTTGGGCCTAAGCCATTAATAACAAATTGAACCAAATCATTCTCTACGATAAGAGTGTTCAGTTATACTAATTGATCAAACATTCCTTTTGTTTATTGAGTATACTAAGCAACAAATTCATAATGTTTTTTTGTTAGCTTAAAGAATTTTGTTTAGTGGTTCATACATGGGCTTCAGAACCCAAAGCATAAGTGTTGGCTAATTTTTGCCATATTGCATAGGAGTTAGAAACACTAACAATTTGAGGAATAAAGCTCTTGCTGATAGAGCTAATGATCTAGCTAAGAACTAATTGACCTTGTTTATACCAATTAAGATAAGTTGGATTTGATTGATCGTTAATTTGTTGAGATGGTGCCATGTAGGTGCCATCAATATATTTCGCTAAATCATAACTATGTAAAAGAGATAGAAGTTATGCCTTCCAAATGAGATAATTAGGGGAATCTAATTTGATAAACAACTAATGTGTAATGTTTTTAAAAGCTAAAAAATGAGAAGTAGTCAATAAAGAAAAAAGACACAAGAGTTCCCTCAGTGGACATTATAGCTTCTTAGGTTGTTAGACCACAAAAAGCTCTAATTCCATATAAAATATATTTAGAAAGGCAAATACACATTATTCACGATGAGTATAAGATACATATATAAAGTTTATAAGAGTTTACAAAATGGTAAAATAAGTTTGTATAATGTCTATATAAACTGTAGGTAGGATAAGTCTCAGATAATGTCTATTTAAACTATAGGATAAGTATCAAACTAGATACACAATAGGTTACAAACCAAATAATAATGGTTATAATAGATATGGAATTTATTTATCTTTATCAATTTTTGCATGTAAGAAGATATCGAATTACTTATGTTGAGTGATAACTAATCCTTTATTGGTGAAGTTTGCTTTAACTCTAAGGAGAAGTGGAGATCACCAAGGTCCTTGATTGTAACACCCCACTCCTGAGTGACCCGAACCCGATATCGTTGGTGATATCCGAGTCCGCCCTCATGAGGGTGGCGTATTACATCCGCCAATTAAAACCCAAGATACAATTTTTTTTGAAGCCATTGATTCCACGTTAAGCGCGGCAAAACAAAGAAGTAACTAAAACTCATGTTCATAATAAACCAGTTTCAATTATTACAGTCATCCAAGAATAATTTACAATCGCTTAATGAGTAAAACATTAAAACCACAATGGGCTCAGAGAAATACAATGCATTGTTATACGTTGATTGCGAACACAATTTGATAAGACACTATTGCAGACACGGACTGATCCCGACCTCTATCCTTTACTTGCCTACAGAGACATACTCCCTTGTCAACCGGGTATTCTTCAGACCTGAAAATAGATGCAAATTTTGGGTGAGTTTTGCGAACTCGGTGAGAAACCATCATCGATGGTTCACCCAATTCATGCATAGACACGATAACACGATATACACACGTTATTTCACCAAAACACATTCAGAAGTACCACATGATTACTAG
Organism: Erythroxylum novogranatense; assembly: GCA_029891385.1. Classification (NCBI taxonomy): domain Eukaryota; kingdom Viridiplantae; phylum Streptophyta; class Magnoliopsida; order Malpighiales; family Erythroxylaceae; genus Erythroxylum; species Erythroxylum novogranatense. The sequence goes on from CM057226.1 coordinate 21,761,023, forward strand.
ATCAGTCAAAGGAACCAACTTAAATGCACCTGAAATGCGTATGTGACACTTTTCCAATTTATTACGTTGTTGTGACCGAGCGCCTAAAACTGTCCCATTAAGGGCGCATTAAACGGTGAGCCTTAGGCTCTGAATCACTGTGGGCTCAAGGCCCAATCACGTTGAGCATTAAGCTCTCGTATCGCTTTCTGTCACAATCACAATTCTCGATCATGCAATTATGCATGAAATGCATATATCCAAATAAAACAAAACCAACATCATAACTGATCCCAATTTAACATATTCACGCAATTCACTCACAAGTAACCACATGAAAATCACATATAGCACTTCTATGTCAGAATCTCCCAATCCATCCGACCTTCGGTCCGCAATCCAAGCATAAACAAACACAATCGTCCCACCATTATTCTCCACAGAGTTATAGGTGCAGAATTATAAACACTTACTAATCGAGAAACCATCTAGGTTACTCACCTAATAACTTCCGAGCTAATGCCGGGAAGTCTTTGCAACATCCGTGGGATGACGTTTCAACTATGCCTCTATAACAATTAAAATAAGGACACGTTACCAACTGGATAGTTAGAAATATCAACCAATGCACATGAGATAATTAAAAAGTGTATAATGCATGTTCATGGCATTTCCGGCCCTAATTCAAAATTTTCCCATAATAAAAATTCCATCTAAAATTAGAAAGCTATAGCCACTGACAGCACCCAATTTGGACCTCAATCGGTCCAAAAATAAATAAAACAGTGATCACAGAACAATAACCCGGGCCTACGTCAATTTCCCGTCTAAAAATTCCTAAATTCCTACAAAATGAAATTCAATATGTTACAAATCCGATGCCTCAAGAATCAGGTCAATCGGACGTCGGACGGAAAAGAAATTGACAAAAGAAACAATTAGGTCACTTAATGCCAAATAATAATAAAAATAATAATAATATATATATATATGCGCCTGCCTCGCGGGGGCGAGACGTCGCCCTCGTGAGGCCGACTCACCTCGCTTCGTCGAGAGGGCGAGGCGTCGCCCTCGCGACCAGGCCATCTTACCTCGCCTCGCGAGGGCGAGGCGTCGCCCTCGCGATCCGGCGAGGTTCTACCTCACTTCCTTCTTTTTTCCTGTTTTCCAACTAAACTTCCAACACCCATAACTCTTTGCACACAATTAAGTAAATTACAAACCATACCTCGTTAGAAAGATCATGAAACCCTCTACAAGTTTCATGCAGACCAAAAAAATCAAGTTCACCCCTAAGGGTGTCAAAAGTCCCATTGAATCTACTGCCCACACATTCACTTCTTAAAACAGAACAGTCATTGGAAATTCACTATATTTCATTCTATGCAGTCAAAAAATTATACAATAAATATGCTCATCAATATCACAATGTTATATACAACTTTCATGAACAACCCAAAATCAGATTCACTTGCTAACTATGTCAAACAATTCACCAAAGCCTCAGCCCTCAGAATTTTCCCAATCTGAACAGCACATTTCACAACAGTATGTCTCTTAGCACAAATGTCACCAAATTCACTACCTTATATACCTGAAAAGATAAGATCTCAAACTTCAATTTTCATGAAGAACTCAACATCCAATTTGATCTCTAACAATTTTAAAACTGTTATGTAAGTTTCTGCCATGATCAGCAATCCATGACCTAACTTAGGTTCAGTTCTTTTCAAAATCATAACTTCCAAATATGATCTCCAAGAATTACATGCCATAAATCATTCTCAATACAATTCCTTCCTCTACAACTTTACAGAAGATCACTCACACCAATTCAGTTCACATAAATTACTAAAATTGCTCCAAATCATAATGTGCACCAAATTTGACATTCCAGCTAGGTTTCATTCAATGCATGAAAACAGTCAATAGTCATCAGTCCATAACTCCTACTATACATATCGAAAAATTGCAAAATCAGTGGAATTGGAAAGATAACTTAATAGGCTTCAACTTTCATTTAGTCCATTTGTTCTAATTCCTTCTCAATTAATTTATAAAAATCAGAAAAACTCTATGGTCATAGTTGCTGTTACTGTTCACAGACAATAAAATAGTAACTTTCCATGCAAAAATTCGCCCTTCTAGCATTACAATTTAACAACACCTATTTCACACAAAGTTGTAGCCAACATCCCAAAGTTTAATTGGGAATAACCCTCACCTCATTTACTCACCTACACAATTAGTTATGATCAAAACATTACAATAGGCTCAACACCAAATTTTCCAGATTTCATCTATACCTCATCCTCTTCCATTCTATCACTTTACCTACATTAATATACATTCATTTACAACTCCAATTCAGCCACAAACTCAACACAACAATTATTTGAATACTTACACAAAAGTTGGCAGCACACATATACACAATTTCCATAATTTATTTCCATTCATTAAACATCATTAAAACATCTCTTTCACATTCTTTAACTACCATAACCAATTCCCTCACACAAGCATGCACTAAACCCATTCAAAACTACCCTTATCATCATGAAATAAATGCACAAGTACTTCCCATGAATGCTTCTAACTACCAAAAGCATAAAAACAACCATCAATACTCACCAAACAAGTTGTAAACTCTTCACTTCTCCAAGCTTCACTCAAACCTCTCAACCTCTCTTCACACCTATGGTTTCCACTCTTTAAGGCAAGGATTGAGCTTTTTGTGCATAAAAAAAAGAGTAAGCACATAGGATATGAAGGCCTAGATAAGTGGAGGAAGGTAGCACTTTAAAAGAAGAAGAAAACAAGCAAAGGAAGGAGGAGGAACAAAACCCACGAAGGAGGGAGGAAACACACCAAGGAAGAAGAAGCAAGGTTTCGTATGAGAGGTGACTAAATGGCTCTTTAATTGGCTTTTCTTATCAAATGGCCAAGAGAAAGTCGTAGGTGATAAATAAAAGAGGACAAAGTTCATTAATAAAAAGGGACACTTGGCATTTAAATGGGAAAAAGACAAAAATCAAGTTAATCCTATTAATTAAGAACATTAATCCCACTTAATCTTTAAGCCATCTTATGCTAATGGCTCTTTAAAATATTCCTAAAATCATTTATCCACTAATCTCATGCCATTTGGCAATCCCTTTTCAGTACAGAAAACTCACTCAATCAGCCAGTTGGAATTTTCCCGGTCCAGGCAAGAACCCCGAAAAATTTAAAAAAAATTCTCATAAATCCCTAAAAATATAAAACACTCAATGGCGTACTCGGAACAATTTCTCAAACACAAAAACCATGTTAATCACACTAAAATTACATTAGGAACGAAAATCGAGAATGTCATGTATGCATGTACAGTAATTTCATGTGCACAAATGATACTGTGTATCAATCCTATTATGCATGAACAGTCCTAAGTCATTCCGATCCATCTCATCCTATCCCAAATTTACTATTTTACCCTTCCAGTAGGGGGTGGGATGTTACATTGATGGTGAAACGATGTAACATCCCGTCACGGATGGGATGTGTACAGTTCATTGCATTCGTATTTGTACATGTGCATGAATTATAGTATATTGTATAATTGGCATTTGTATGTACATGCATGTATGACATATTTCCGATTTGATTTGCATAACTTAGATTTGGAAAATTGATTAGGTTAATTGGGTTGTGAGAAATTGAATTGGCATGAGAAATGAGTAATTGGAGTTGCAAATCGAGATCTGAAATGATTAGGTAAGTATGATAATTAGGTCAAATTAGGCTCGAGAATTTGATTTGAGTTAGAAATGAGATTTGGGAAGTTGAATTGTGAAATTGGAGTATATGCTAATGAGTTTTCTATTTTTGTGGATTTATGAATTTTTGGAGCATTAGGCTCGGACTGAAAATTTTGATAAATGACTGGTTAATTGAATATCCGGTTCCGAAATTGATTATCCAATGGCATGGACAAGTTAGAAATTTGATTTGGGGAATTAGGTTTAGCCTTTGAAATTAGGGAGAAATTAGAATTTGAAATTGGCTCGAGGTGGTTCGGATCGGACTGGTGGCAATTCCATTTGCCAAACAAGCCCTAGTATCCTTTATATTTATACCCAACTCTTTGAAGATTTTGCCTCCCACGAAGCTTTCTCCTTCTTCTTCTTCGTTCTCTTCTTCCTCTTCGTGATCATTTTCTTTTGGAGATTTGAGGTTCTTCATCAAGTGTTACTTCTATCTTGTTTTATATGGTTTGATTAGTTGATTTATAGAGTTTATTAGAGGATTAAACATGAAAATCTAAGGATTTGGTTTAGGATTTCAAAGTGGTTTTCGTGGTTTTAGGGTTGAATTTTAGGAATTTGATTGTTTGATAAAATGGAAGCTAAAGAGTTGTTCTATGATGTGTATAGAATGATTTAGAGTGATTTGTGAGGAGAAAACTAGGATTTGGTGATGTTCACGTCAAAATCTGCAAAAATCTGGGTTTTCAAGCGGGTATGTCGTCAAGACGCCATGCACAGATGATTTAACACGCCGACGATTTGCAGAATTGCTTCAGACGCCGCGACGCAGTTTAGGCGCGCCAAGGAGGAGGATTAGGTATCTGCGTCATGACGAACGCAGCGTGCGTCGTCATGACGTGGGATGCTCATGTGCATGAGGAAAGTTATTTTGCCCTTAATGAAATTTAGGTTTTCACACTTGGGATTAGGCAATTGATGATTCAATTGGCTATGGATTAAATTCAATTTGAGATTATGAATTTGGAAATTTGAAATTTAGTTCGGAATTAAGGATTGTGATCGGAAATTGAATTAGGCTCTGAAATGTCATAATTTGCATAGATGTACATGATTTGATTCATATGCATAATTAAGCATCGAATTGGTACCAGAATAATGTTATGTATATTTTGATTGATATAGCGGCTCAGCGGATCGCCGATCGTCTCGACGAGTAGACTTCCGGCAGTAGCTTCTGAAGTTCGAGGTGAGTAACCTAGTTGGTTTCTCAATCTCTTATGTGTTATGTGCTTTTTATGTGAACTATCTGTGTCTTTGATTATGTGATTCTGATTAAATGATTCGCATGAGATATATCAGTATGAATTGTGAAAGCATGCTAGGCATGATTAGAAATCAGTAACCGACAGTTGTGACTGGAGCACATTCTGATCCGAGTGGAGCTATAAACTCATCAATTGTGTTAAGTGAAAAAGGGATTAGTGAATACCCAGAGGGCTCTCCTATCCCTAGTGCGGCGTGGGCAGTAGTGCATACCCAGAGGGCTCTCCTACCCCAAAACGCGATTCTCGTGATGTGCCCGTAAATGGGATAATTTCGACGCCCAAATACAACGCTTAATAATGAACTAGAAATCATCAGCATATTATTCGTGTTCATGCTATGAATGTGCTATGGACTAACCGCCAATGTGTGATTTTGATGTTGTAAATTTCGAGTTATGATATGTGTTGATTTGTACGCAATTTTATGTAATGCATGAATTGGGTAAACCATCGATGATGGTTACTCATTGAGTTTCGCAAACTCATCCAAATTGTGACTATTTTTCGTGACAATGGTAGTGTGACTCTAGCTCCGGATTTTGAGATTTTTCCCATTGTGTGTGCTTAAGAGAGAGCATGGCCCACGTGTCGGCCACCGGGGATCCTTTGGGATATTTTGGGATGACCTAGATAGAGTTATTATCGCTTATTTTGGGCTTTGCGCTTGTAAATTATGATCGGATATTGTATTTAGCATTTATGAATGAAATGAGAAGTACTCTTTGGTTTTAAAATTTAGTGATTGTGATCTTCTTGCTTTGATTATATTGATGCCATGAGGTTTTATTAGAAGCGATTGTCCGGTAGTGGCAACCTCATCGTAGGTATGTATCGGTATGATCTACATGCGATTCGGTGTATACTCTACTTGTAAGGGGCGCCACATTGGTGGTATCGTAGCATGGTTTGACATCTTTTGGGCATAGTATGTTTTAGGCTTGAATTTCGTGAGGAAAGCAAGAAATTGATCGAATTGTGATTTTATTGTAGGTCATCCGCCTTTGGTGATCGTGTCGATCACTTTCCGACCAAGGATCAAGAGGAGCTAGTAGAGAGTCCTCTGTGCCTATGTGTGAGGAGCACCTCGGGTAGTTCCCATGAGAAGGAACGGAGGTATGATCGCCTCAGTGGCGGGGTCACGATTTCTCTGCGCTGATGCACCTCGCCGAGGCCGAGGGTTGGTTAGAGAGGACCGAGCGGTCCCGGACCGATGGATTGTGATGCCGAGGAGAGGTTCGACTCTGCTGTCTCTTTGCTTCGTGGTCCAACAGATCGCTGGTGGAAGACCGCCCGTGGAGTTCCACCTGCACTGTGTTTTGACTTGGTATTTCCGAGAGCTTTCCGAGATAATTATACTCCTGTGGTTTATATGGAGACGAAGATGCAGGAGTTTTGGATTTGAGGCGTGGATCTATGGCAAAGGTCGATTACGAGGTCCCATTTAATGAATTGCTCGGATATGCGTCTGCTTTGATTTCTTCCGAGGCGATCGGTGGGAGATTCGAGGAGGGCTGAATCGATATTCGCACTGTGTTAGCCCGGTCAGACATGGGCACCTTTGTGGAGCTGAGGTCAGCTGCAGTCAGGATTGAGCAGCTTTTGAGACAGAGCAGAGTTGAGGTTGGTCAGGGATCTCGGAGTAAGAGATCCAGTGATAGTCAGGGCAGCTCGGGTAGGAGCTTTAGCAGACGTCAGGGCAGGCTCAGATTTTTGGGAGGTCCCAGGCATGCAGTTCTGCTCATCGAGGCAGATTTGGGCGATCGGGTAGCAAGATGGCGTGGTCGAGGCTCCGCCACCACCTCCTTTGTGCGAAGTTTTGGAGAGGAGGCATAGTGGGGAGTCCGGAGGTTCACCTGAGCATGTTTGAGGTGTGGCTCGATGGAGCATCGATCCGACATTGTCCGTGAGATCTGTGGAGCTCACCGCTCGAGTGGGAGAGCTGGTAGTAGCACTACTGTGCAGCAGAGCCGAGGTAGTGGACCTGGATTCAGGGGTAGAGGCAGAGCTCGGAGTGGAGTTGGAGATTCTTTTATGGGGTTGGAGAGTCGGGGTAGGTCAGCGATCAGCCGTGGTCTACGCCATGACTAAGCGAGGCCCAGACTCTCCGATGTGGTTGCAGTTTGCTTCGCTTCGATATCGAGGTGTATGCATTGATAGATCCGTGGTCCACGATTCATTTATTGCACCGCATGTGGCATGTAGATTGCATGTGCATAGAGAGATGCTTCATGCGGGTTGCAGTGACTACACCTTTAGGTAGTACCACCGCTTCTGGGTGAGATCTGTAGGGATGCCCGATTCGGTAGATTCGGTGATATTGAGTGCGATTTGATTGTGTTGCCTCTTCGAGATCGAGGTGATTTTGGGATGGATCGCCCATCGCCCATAGGCATTATAGATTGCTATACTAAGGAGGTCAGATTAGAGTCTCCGGTCACCGAGGGCTGCTTTTTCGAGGTGTTAGTCAGCAAAGCCAGCCAGATGATCTCGCCATGTGAGTTCTTTGAGGTTGATGAGAGGTGGTCGTGAGGCCTATTTGGCTCACGTGGTGGATTCGAGAGTGCAGCAGAAGTTTGCGGGATGTCCTCGTGATCGTGGAGTTCCTGTAAGTGTTTCCCGAGGAGTTACTGGGTTTGCACGGACGGAGACGAGTTCGAGATAGACCTCATTCCGTGTACCGCCCTATATTGATACCTCCGTGATAGGATGGCACCGTGGAATTGAGGGAGCTTAAGGCTCACCTTCAGGAGTTATTGGATAAGGGTTCATCAAAGCCGAGTGTTTCACCGGGGAGCCCCTGTTGTTTGTGAAGAAGAAGGACGGGACTACGAGGCTTTGCATCGATTATAGGCACTCTCAATCGGGTTATCAAGTTAAGAATAAGTACCCAACGCCTAGAATTGATGATTTATTTGATCGATTCTTGGGAGCATGTGTTTACCAAGTTGGATTTGAGATCCGGTTACTATCGATTGAGGATCGCAGAGGCCGATGTGCCTAAGAGTGCTTTCGGGAGCGTGTATGGGCATTACGAGTTCTTAGTGATGCCGTCGGGTTGAATAATGCCCCTGCAGCCTTCATGGCCTTGATGAATAGGGTCTTTCAGCCATACCGGATCAATTTGTGATCGTATTCATTGATGATATCTTGGTATATTCGAGGTCTAGACAGAGCACGCGGAGCATCCGAGAGTCAGGCCTTTGCAGACATGAGAGATAGGCGGTTGTATGCCAAATTTACTAAGTGTGAATTTTGGCTGGACGAGGTGGTGTTTTAGGCCACATAGTATCCGGTGAGGGTATCCGGTGGATCCTCACAAGATTGAGGCGTGAGGAGTCGGGAGATTCCGAGGCGTGCACGAGCCGAGGAGTTTCTCGGATTAGCGGATATTACCGAGGTTTGTCGAGGGTTTTCTATGATCTCCGCCTTTGACAAGACTTCGAGGAAGAGTGTGGCCTTGGATGGATGATGAGTGTCGAGGAGTTTCATGAGTTGATACATCGGTTGAATACTGGCACGGTGTTAGCCTTGCCATCTGGATCGGGAGGTTTCGAGGTTTACTGATGATGCTTCGCACTGGTTTAGCCGTGTGTCGATGCAGCATGGGAGAGTCATAGCGTATGCATCGAGACAGTTGAGAGCCCATGAGGGTAATTATCCCGTGCATGACTTGGAGTTAGCGGCTGTGGTGTTTGCTCTGAAGATCTGGAGACATTATTTGTATGGGGAGACTTTCCAGATCTTCACCGATCATAAGAGCTTGAGGTATTTGTTGAGTCGCCGAGCTGAACTGAAAGCGAGGAGATGGTTGGAGTTGCTTAAGGATTACGACTGCACTATCGAGTACCACCTGGGAAGGCCAATGTGGTGGCTGATGCATTGAGTAGGAGATCGCATGGTAGTGCAGCCCAGATTCAGGTTTCGAGGTTGCCATGCTTAGTTCAGTTGAGAGCACTTAATGTGCAGATAGATTTGAGTCAGGATGGAGCTCGATCATGACTCGAGGTCGAGACCAAGATTGCATGAGCGGATTAGAGAGTGCAGGATCGAGGATCCAATATTGGTTAGATTGATTGATAGAGTCAGATCAGGATGGCAGTCTGAGTTTGAGCTGAGGGATGACACTTTGTGGATGGGCCAGAGGTTGTGTGTTCCTGATGTGGAGGATCTGAGGCGTAAGATCTTAGAGGAGGCTCATTTGGCCGCTTATGCCATGCATCCGGGGTCACCAAGATGTATCGCATTTTAAGTTGCATTTCGGTGGCGGGCACGAAGAGGTATGTGGCGGAGTATGTTTCTCGGTGTTTGACGGTCGGCGAGTTAAGGTCGAGCACCAGCCCCATTGAGATCAGATTCGTTGCCCATTCCAGAGTAGAAATGGGAACGACACGATGGATTTTATCATGGGGTTGCCCAGACGCCGAGACAGAGTGATGCTATCGGGTCATAAGGGACCGATTGATTAAATCGGCTCACTTCGCCATGAGGGAGAGCAATACCCTCGATCAGCTTGGCCCGAAGTATGTAGCGAGATAGTTCATTGCATGGGGTCCCAGCCGATAGTGTCGATAGGGATCCTGTGTTTACTTGAGATTTTGGAGGAGTCTGCAATACCATGGGGACCAGATTGAACTTCAAGATCTGACGCTTCATCCTCGCATGACGGGCGAGTGAGAGGACTATTCAGACTGTTGAGGATATGCTGAGAGCCTGTGTGTTGGAGTTTCGAGGTGCATGGGATCAGTATTTGCCTCTGGTAGAGTTTGCATACAATAATCAGTACCAGAGTAGCATTGGTATGGCACCTTACGAGGCATTATATGGACGTCCGTGCAGATCCCCTCTTTACTGGGATGAAGAGGGTGTGAGGATGTTAGAGGGTCCCGAGTTGATCCAGACACGATGATAAGGTACATTGATTCTGAGTCGCATCAAGGCGGCTCGGGGCAAAGTAAGAGCTATGTGGATCAAAGATCGGAGAGAGATGGAGTATCTTTGTAGGTGACGAGTATTCCTCGAGTGTCTCCGTGGAGAGGAGTTCTCGATTTGGCCGTAGGGCAAGTTGAGTCCTCAGATATCGGTCCGTATGAGATTACCGAGAGGATTGGACCGTTGGCCTCAGAGTTGGCCTTGCAAGAGAGATGTCTCAACAGCATGACGCCTTTCATGTGAGCATGCTTCGAGATATCGCTCGACCGACTCATGTGATTCCTACCAGAGATAGAGATTGCCAAAGGACTTGAGTTATATTGAGGAGCCGGTGCGGATTATTGGATCATGGGTCAAGCGGTTGAGGTCTCGGTTATTCCATTGGTGAAAGTCCTTTGAAGAACCATTCATCCGAGGAGGCGACTTGGGAGACCGAGGAGCACATGAGGAGGCGACTTCATCTGCTCGATCACAGTAAGAAAATTTCGGACGAAATTTTTATTAGAGGGAGAATTGTAACATCCGTCACGGATGGGATGTGTACATTCATTGCATTCAGATTTGTACATGTGCATGAATTATAGTATATTGTATAATTGGCATTTGTATGTACATGCATGTATGACATATTTCGATTTGATTTGCATAACTTAGATTTGGAAAATTGATTAGGTTAATTGGGTTGTGAGAAATTGAATTGGCATGAGAAATGAGTAATTGAGTTGCAAATTGAGATCTGGAAATGATTAGGGTAAGTATGATAATTAGGTCAAATTAGGCTCGAGAATTTGATTTAAGTTAGAAATGAGATTTGGGAAGTTGAATTGTGAAATTGGAGTATATGCTAATGAGTTTTCTATTTTGTGGATTTATGAATTTTTGGAGCATTAGGCTCGATTGAAAATTTTGATAAATGACCTGTTAATTGAATATCCTGTTCAAATTGATTATCCAATGGCATGGACAGGTTAGAAATTTGATTTGGGGAATTAGGGTTTAGCCTTTGAAATTAGGGAGAAATTAGAATTTGAAATTGGCTCGAGGTGGTTCGGATCGGACTGGTGGCAATTCCATTTGCCAAACAAGCCCTAGTATCCTTTATATTTATACCCAACTCTTTGAAGATTTTGCCTCCCACGAAGCTTTCTCCTTCTTCTTCTTCGCTCTCTTCTTCCTCTTCGTGATCATTTTCTTTTGGAGATTTGAGGTTCTTCATCAAGTAAGTTACTTCTATCTTGTTTTATATGGTTTGATTAGTTGATTTATAGAGTTTATTAGAGGATTAAACATGAAAATCTAAGGATTTGGTTTAGGATTTCAAAGCTGGTTTTCGGTGGTTTTAGGGTTGAATTTTAGGAATTTGATTGTTTGATAAAATGGAAGCTAAAGAGTTGTTCTATGATGTGTATAGAATGATTTAGAGTGATTTGTGAGGAGAAAACTAGGATTTGGTGATGTTTCTCGTCGTCAAATCGCAAAATCTGGGTTTTCGGGCGGTATGTCGTCAAGACGCCACACAGATGATTTAACACGCCATGACAGCAGAATTGCTTCAGACGCCGCGACGCAGCCGAGGTGCCACATGTGGCGAAGGATTAAGGTATGCGTCATGATTTAACGCGTCAAGTACGTCATGACGGGGATGCTCGCCATGAGGAAAGTTATTTTGTCTTAATGAAATTTAGGTTTTCACAATTTGGGATTAGGCAATCGATGATTCAATTGGCTATGGATTAAATTCAATTTGGAGATTATGAATTTGGAAATTTGAAATTTAGTTCGGAATTAAGGATTGTGATCGAAATTCTAATTAGGTCGAAATGTCATAATTTGCATAGTATGTACATGATTTGATTCATATGCATAATTAAGCATCTAATTGGTACCAAGAATAATGTTATGTATATTTTGATTGATATAGCGGCTCAAGCGGATCGCCGATCGTCTGACGAGGCGAGACTTCCCAAAGAGTCTTCGGAAGTTCGAGGTGAGTAACCTAGTTGGTTTCAATCTCTTATGTGTTATATTAGCTTCAGATGTGAACTATCCGTGTCTTTGATTATGTGATTCGATTAAATGATTCGCATGAGATATATCAAGATGAATTGTGAAAGCATGCTAGGCATGATTAGAAATCAAGAACCGACGGTTGTGGACCGAGCACATTCGATCCGAGTGGAGCTATAAGCTCATCAATTGTGTTAAGTGAAAAGGGATTAGTGAATACCCGTAGGCTCTCCTATCCCTAGTGCGGCGTGGGCGAAGTGCATACCCGTAGGGCTCTCACCCCGAAACGCGATTCGTGTGATGTGCCCGAAATGGGATAATTTCGACGCCAAATACAACGCTTAATAATGAACTAGAAATCATCAGGCATATTGTCTGTGTTCACGCTATGAATGTGCTATGGACTAACCGCCAATGTGTGATTTTGATGTTGTAAATTTACGAGTTATGATATGTGTTGATTTGTACGCAATTTTGTAATACATGAATGGGTAAACCATCGATGATGGTTACTCATTGAGTTCGCAAACTCATCCAAATTATGACTATTTTTCGTGACGTGATAGTGTGACTCTAGCTCGGATTTTGAGACTTTTCTGCTTGTGTGTGCGCAAGAGGAGCATGGCCCATGTGGTCAGTTGGGGATCCTTTGGGATATTTTAGGATGACCTAGATAGGAGTTATTATCGCTTATTTTAGGCTTTTGCGCTTGTAAATTATGATCGGATATTGTATTTAGCATTTATGAATGAAATGAGAAGTACTCTTTGGTTTTAAAATTTAGTGATTGTGATCTTACTGCTTTGATTATATTGATGCCATGAGGTTTTATTAGAAGTGATTGTCTGGTAGTGCAACCTCATCGTAGGGTATGTATCGGTATGATCTACGGGCGTATCGGTGTATACTCTACGGTAAGGGGGCGCTACAAACGAGCTTGAAGAGCACGAATGACATCCTAAATTTCTCTAGAGTTAGTACCTTTAAACACATATCATCAACATAAATTAGATAGAACAAATGGGCTTTATGAGTATTAATAATAAAAAAGTGTAGAATTCATTCTAAGAGGCTTAAAAGCCAAGGGTAAGAAGTGTATCTTTAAGACATAAAAATTAACTTCAAAGATCTTATTTCAGTCTGCAAAGTGATTTTCGAAGAAAGTCAACATGATGTGGGCATTATTTGTTGACAAACCCAGGTGGTTGGACTATATGAACTCTTTTGATAAAGGCGCTTGACACATCAAGTTGTTGAATGGACCAACTCTTTGTCATAGAAATTCTCAAGATGAGATATATTTTTGTAAGGTGGATAATAGGGCTAAATGTAAGGCGAATAATAAGGCTAAAGGTGTAGCACCCCACTCCCGACGAGACCCGAACCCGACATCAACAGTGATATTCGAGCCCGTGACCCGCGAGGGTGGCGTACTAGAACAATCACTACCTTTTTAAAACTTGATATGACATTTTTCTTTTCTTACGAAAACAGTTGAGTGCGCAAAACAATAATGATTTGGCCCAATTATAATAAAACATTTGCAATTACAAAACAATTTCAATTATAAACCAATTTCAGTTATACCATACAAGTACACATAAATCAAAAGGGCCCATCAAACAAATCACTACTCTAATGCGAGATGTGACGACATCGATCCCGACCCGATATCGCGCTTTGCTAGCGATAGACATACTCCGCAGTGTCTAACGGGTACTCTTCACTTCCTGAAAAATAGATGCAATGTCATGAGTTTGCGAACTCGGTGAGAAACCATCATCGATGGTTCACCCAACTCATGCATTCACAATCATATACACATAACACACAAGAGCACTTACAGAATATCACATGCAATTTCCTTATTCACATTTCACGGTCATTCACAAATAATTTACATTTTCAATCAGTCATATACATATGCAATGCCCATGAGACACTTTAAATTTTCGTTTCGTTGTTGGACCGCATACCGATCATTTACGCTGAGCCGGTGGCTCAAATCGTTGGGCTTGATATGCCTGCGGTGAGCCCGAGGCTCTATCACCATTGGACACGAGGTCCTGTAAGTTGAGCTTAAAGCTCTATCATATACATTGGGCATGATGTGCCTGAAAGCCCAAAGGAGCCACGATGCATTGAGCACCGTGGCTCTGCATACATTGGTACCACGGTCACAACTACTATTATCGATCATTTACTATGCATGAATGCATATGTCACTTTCCAATTTCCAATTATTGCATTTCTATTTCCAATTTCAATTAATTACTATTTTCGATCATTTCCCAATGTCCTCGGACTTTTAGTCCGTATTTCATTCCTATGCTTTTACATTTCATTTCACGAACACGCTATAATCCAATTTACTCATGCATTTACACATACTTATTCACATTTGCACTTCAATATCATAATCCAATATTTCAACACCCATGGTTCAAATCAATCAAATCACTCAATCACATATATCCATCCTTGCTTCCTCATGGCAATCAATGCATATAATTAATAAACACATAAGGTTGAGAAACCAACTAGGTTATTTCACCGCACTTCCGAAGCTCTACTGAAGTCCTAATATCGTCTGTGGAGTGTCGATCCATCGGAACCTCTATGTCAATTCAAATAATTCACATTACCATTTTGGCCAATATCAATAACCAATAACAAATATCAGAACACCTGACACCAGAAGACCCAACCCGATATCGTTGGTGATATCCGAGTCCGTGTCCCACGAGAGTGGCGCATTACATCACGATTTAAAATTCAGTATACACTTTTTTTTGTAGCCATTAACTCCACGCTCACACGGCAAACACAGTAAGTAAATAAAACCGTGTTTAATAGAATCCTGCTTCAGCTTATTACGCATATCCAAATATAATTACAATCAACAATGCAAGAAAATATTACTATCACAATGGCTCAAGAAAATACAATGCCTTGTTATACAAAGGATTGCGAATACAATTTACTAAAACACTAATGCGCATACTAACCGATCCCACCTCTAACCTTTACTCGTCTACATGAGATATACTCCGTGTCAACCGGGTATTCTTCGTAACCTGAAAATAAATGCAAATTTTGGGTGAGTTTTATGAACTCGGTGAGAAACCATCATCGATGGTTCACTCAAATCATGCATTACGCCCATGGCGTCTGATGCAAAGACAAGAATCATCAATTACCAATAAGCGGTCAATAACCATATCCAAGAATAAGAAACCATTCACAAGAATACATACCATCACGAAAGTAGTACTTATCACAAAACAAATATTTATGCGAATGCAATGCATATGTGACTCTTTCCATTATTCAAGACAGCCCAAGTGCTCATCAAGGTTCGTGGGGACGCGTTAGATTTTCCCCTCGGGCTCAAGGCGGTCCAAGATGCGATGAGAGCTCAAGCTCTTATCAAGAAATAGCAACTGGGGCACGCCCATTATCCGATCATGCAATTATGCATGCAAAGCGAAGATTCATGAATGTACAAATGTTTGGCTATAAAGCCCAAAGTATCAAGAATCAATGATATGGCTATAAAGCCCAAAGATAGCAAGATTCAAGATGGTGGCTATAAAGCCCACCTATCAAGACGGTAAAATCATACAATACAATCCCATACATTACATGCCAAGATTCGAGGCGGAATCATTCAATTCACTTTTACACGTAATTCACGCTGAGCATGTAAACAACCGAAATTTGAGAAACCAACTAGGTTACTCACCTATTACTTCCGAGCTAATGCCGAAAACCTCTCGTGACGCTTGGTCAATCGACGCCCAATTGGACCTCTATATGAATCGTAAAAAGTACGAGTCACTAAATATGAAATTTGTGCTCATAATGATGAGATATGCATGTTCATGAATTCCGGTCCTAATTCAATATTTTCCCATAATAAAATTCTACGAAAATTAGAAATCCATAGGCGCCGACGGCGCAATTTGGACCTCTATAGGTCCCCAATTAAATAAAACAGTGGTTTACAAGTTCATCGATATAGGCTACGCCAAATTCCGCCTAAAATTCCCGCTTTCTCATAATATGAAATTAAATGTTCATCGAATCCGATGCCTCGAATCAGGTCAATCGGACGTCGGACGGAAAGAAATTGACAAAAGAACAATCGGATCAATTAATACCAAATAAAATTTTAAAAATAACAATTTCCATGCGTTTGCCTCGCGGGGGCGAGACGCCGCCCTCGAGGCGATTTCACCTTCTTCATGTCGCGAGGCGAGGCGCCGCCTCGCGACCGCCTCTTGCAATCTCGCCTCGCGAGAGAAACTCGCCCTCGAGACTGAATCACCTCGTTGTCATGAGGGGAGGCGTCGCCCTCGATCGCCCGATTATCTCGCCCTGAGGCGATATGTCGCCCTCGCGAGACTACGAGTCACCTCCCGCTTGCCCTTTTCCTTTTTTCAGATTTCAATCCTACTTTTCAACTACTCTAACTTTTAGCACACAAATCAGAAAATACCCACTATACCTCATTGGAAAGCTTATGAAAAGCTCTACAATTCTCTAGAAGACCATAAAAATCAATTCCAACCCTAATGGTGTCAAATAATCCATCAAACCTTCTGCCTACTCAATTTCCATCAACACAGAGCAGTACATTTACAATTTCATAACTCACTTATTCTTCAGAAATAAATTACCACAAAAATATGGTCAATAAGTTCACAATGTCCTCTACAACTTTCATGAACAACCCAAAATCAAATTCTATTGCTAAGCCAGTCAATTAATTCATTCAATGTCACTGTCCTGAAATCCTTCACTTTGGGCAGTAATCTTACAAGAAGCATAACTTCCAGTATATAAGTCAAGAAAATCAGAACTTTATATCCTTGTAAAGATAACATCATAAACTTCATTTTCCATGAAGCACTCAACATCCAACTCAATCTCTAACAATTTCAAAACTGTTATGGAAGTTTCTGTTATGATCAGCCACTCATAACCTAATGTAGGGTTCACTTTTGAAAATCATAACTCCCAATTCTGACTTCTAAAATTACAAACCATATGTCATTTTCAAGGTAATCTTTTCCTCTACAACTTTTCAGAAGCTCACTCACACCAATTCAGTCCACATAAAATGTTAAAATTGCCTCCAATCAGTAAACTCACAAAATCACACTTAAGCTAGGTTTCATCCAAAATGCTCAAAACCAGTCATTAGTAATCAATTCATATCTCCCAATATATAATTCCAAAAATAACAAGATCAGTAGCAATGGAAAGATAATCAAATATTCTACAACTTCCATGAAGACCACTTTCCCTAATTCCATTTCAATTAATTCATAAAAATCAACAAAACTCAGATGTCATGGTTGCGGTTACTGTTCACAGGCAATAGAACAGTAACTTTCCATGCAAAATTTCACCCTTCTATAATTGAAATTCAACAACACCTATTTCACACTAAATTGAAGCCAACAGTCTAAAGTTTCAGTGGCCACTAACCTTACCTCATTTGCATTTCTACACATTAAATTATGAATAAAACAGTAACATCAATTAAAGGTTTGATCTTTAAATGATGTTTGCATATGGATTAAATGCCATGACAATATGGGGTAGTTAATAAAAGGGTTTAAAGCATGTATTAGGTTCATGTAGACATTAAAGTGATGATTATTGTGATTTAAAGAAAAGGGATGAGGTTAGATGAAGATGCATTGAAGTTACCGATGTGGTTTGATTTTGAATTGAACAAGGGTAATTAATTGAGTTTTTGAATGGAGGAATTAAATCATCGTAAATTTTCAGTATTAACCCTAGTATAAGTATGACTGGAGTGATATTTAATTTGTATTTATTTTGATGTCTAGTGATGTGAAAAGGCATTGGAAGTGGTTGAACTAAGGTTAACCTGAAATCTGGAAAGTTGGAATACTGATTATAGTGAAGTGGAATTAAATGTTACTGTATTGGTACCAAGGGAATGTAAATCGTCCCTGACGTGATTAAGGGAGGTACCAAAGACATGGAGATGTCCTCATTGGAACATAAGTTGGACTATATAACATTGGGGAAAAAGGTATTAGAGGGATATAATGTGATGAATGAATAGATTTGGAAATACTGCATTGAGTCATTATATCGGAACCAAAGGTATAATAGTCTTGTCGAATCCGTCTACGGTACTAAGTGATAATGAGTTAGCCATAGTAACTGAGTACGGACTGAGAGTGATTACTGCGATCACTCCAAAAGTGGATCATTAAGTGGAAAAGTATATGGGATATGAAGAATCATATGATTACTGTCATAGGGAATCGTTGACTGAGAATTTCGAGGACGAAATTTTATAAGGAGGGAGAATCAGAATATCCCACCCTCTCGGAAGGGTAAAATAGTAAAACTTGGTATAGGATGAGACTAATAGGAATATTTAGTATCTTTACGCAGTGCATAATAGGATTGATACACCAGATCAATCGTATACATGGAATTACGGTAAATGCATTCATGACATTCCTTAAATGGGCCTAATGGTATTTTATTGTGATTAACGTGGTTATGGGATTTGAAAAATTGTTCGAAAAGCGCTATTAAGCGCTTTTACATTTTTTGGGATTTATAGGCATTTTTCTGAATTTTCCTGGAGAAAATTCCGGACCGCAAAATCGCCAGAATCGCCTAAACTTGTTTTGGGGTAGAAAAGGTGATTTTGTGATTGAAAAATTATTTGAGTGCATCACACTGTTTTATAATTTTAGGAATTTCATAAATTCTCGAAAAATAATTGGGAAATTCTCGGACGGATAAATCGCCAATTAAGCGAACCTATCGTTCTTGGTAGCAAAAATCGCTACCCACTGGTACTGTACTATTGGGTATTTTATTTTGGGACTGAAAGTAGGGCCATTGGAGTGAAATGAAGTAAAATTTCGGACTGGATTAAACAAAGTTATCTTGACTTTTCAAATAAAAAGAAGCCAATCACTACTTGCCAAGAAAAAGTAACATTTAATGCTCCTCTCCATACTCCTTCGGACGTGTATATGTTTTAAAGGAAAGGAAGATGAATTTTGAGGTTTTATCATTGTTCATCCAAAACTCAAACACTCTCCTTTACAAAACCATCGAATTTTCTCTTCTCTCAATTTCCTCCATAACTGCAAGCTACTCTCTTTGATTCCCTCAAAGCTAGAGGATGAGTCTTGAGTATACTTGAGAAGGGAAGGGGTGGAAACTTTGGTGTAGAAGTTGGAAAGTGATTGTTGAAGCTTGAAGGAGGTTTTGTCTTAGGTAAGTTTTCACTTAAGGTTTATATGCCATTCACTTTATATTTAAAATCGATTCTTGTAAGACCAATCACTATTCAATAGTGTTCACACACTTCATCCGGATATACAGTTTACTCTATCTCATTTGTCCGATCCGATTCCACTTTAGCTAACCATACAGCTTCCTAAGTCACTTTCCTTTTCTCACACATTTTAGTCTCAAATCCATTATGGTCTTTAACTCCCAAGAGGCATCATGCGAGTAACAAAGATATATTCTCCAATGAATCAAAACTCTATAACAAGATCATAATCAAACCTTTTTCCTATTGGACATTTAACCTATAAACACTTGAGCCAAGAATCACTTCATTCTATACCTACAATTACTCAATTTCACTTTTCAAATATGTCACTAGAATGTCTAACTTTGATAGCTCACTTTCTTGTTCTTATACCTTTTACCGTACACTTACTTCTTCTTCAACTTTTGTTCACTATAGTTTTCCAATTCCATTTGTATATTCAAACTCATCATAAAAAAGAAATTCCCCCTTTACTTTCTGCACTCTTAACCTTTCTTATCACTATTTTTACAACTTAAATTTTCCAGAAACGCCTCACTATTACTCATCATTTGCTTGACAATCACTGACAATCCCAATATCTGTAATTGATCTGTTCATTACTTGAATTTGGTAGGCAGAATTGTTCGTTCATTTCAGCACTATCGTATTTATACTTGTCTCTTTTCTCAAATTAACACAAGTATCCTTATAGGAACCTACGGTCTCCAAGGCTTTCAATAATGAGAATGACACTAATACCATTTATCACAAATCACCAATTTATTTCATACTTGTTCAACATATTGTCGCAGTTCAATACTCACTACCCACTCTTCCAATTAGTCCTATCGTTCTTTTCACTTTTCACTGTTCAACACTTCTAAACACATTCTGTCTCCAATCACAGTTATTACCATTTGCTTACTTCGATAAACCCTATTAGGTCTTATTGACGCTATCAGATATCTTTTACCCTTTTCATTGAGTCCACACTTAGCAGTATCTCAATTTCTTTATGAAGGTGTCACTACATCACCTCATTGTCAGCTTCCTTGTCAACCCTCTTGTCTCTATTCATTTACTCTTTTCATTTTCTTCTCAACGGTTTTGCATCATAATCAAGATCGATTCACTTTACATTGCAATTGGATTACCTCAAATTAAAATCTCACTCATATTGAATTCTTTACATTTCTGTACATACAATGCAGATAACCTCAGCAGTAAGAGCTATGACCCAATTTCACTTTTAATTTAGTTCACGAAAGTCTCATCCACCAATTATTATTCCTAACTGTTTTTCAATCATTCTTCACTGTACGTATAATCTCAATCAGAACACTTTTATGCCATAATTTAACAAATCAAAACATTCCTTTCAAAGGTTCCTTGTGGCGATCATTTAAATACTTTCTTTCACACTTATTCTCGTAATCTATACCGAATCACTTTTCCGCTCCTCTCATACAGTACACTCACCCACTTTTATCTTACTTAACCTCTTAAGAACTTCACACTTTAATCACTCTAAACATTTACCGCCATTTCTCTATGATTTCCATAGATCCGTAACATACATTTCATTAATCACTATCAACCTTATCGTCCAATAGATATCCCCAACAAGACATCGACTTAAATGCAATAACTCTTTTCATACACCACTATTGTGGTTTCATTCTCACAAGATCTTTATTTCATTCTCACCATATCATTAAACCGTATGTCTCATTCCCCATCCATTACGTGTAACTTGACCTTATAAGGTCATATCAATTTGGCTTATCAACTTATGATCATTATTCCTATTTTTCATTCCGTTTTACTCGCTACTTATCTTCTATTTTCCTCAAATGCCTATGATCGGTGTTCATAGGTCCCAATATCCGACAAAGTCATTGATACTACTCCATTTTATCTCTATCTATATACCTATCCATTTACCAGCTTTGTGTCCATATACACCTAATTCAGATTTCCGATACACCATCAAGAGAAATCATCCGCTCATCTTTTTCCTTTACGATTTTATCATACTAATTTCCAACCTCAAGCACCATAATCACCTAACAATTTCAGCCTCAAACTTATGCGGTCTAGTTCATAACCATTTCTAATTCATTTCACTATCTGTACACTTTTACATTCTTTCAGCTTCTCAATAAACCGCTATAAAGACTCTATCGAGCTTCTTTCCATTTCGCTATTATCTTCGCCTATAATATCTACCGATCTCTAACTCAATACAAGTGAATCAAAATATGCCCGATCGGACCATCTACATTTTACTCAATTCCAATATTTCCCCTTTCATGACATATACAGTCAGAACTGTAATTACCTAACCATCCTGGGCTTTTTCATTTCACTTAGATCTACTATAACCAATAAGCTTCCCATATCTCTAATGGACCTCTCCAAGTTCTCAACATTTGCATTTTTCTCGTCACCATAATATTGTCAATTTAATTCGAAATTCTTAATCGCCTAGGCCAACACAATCATTCTATTATCACTTATAAGGGTTTCTAACCCAAAGACAATTTCAATCTTCTTATCCATTTTTCCTTTATCCTTTCCTAATTAATTATCCCTTTTGAGGATTTTCACTCTAATCCAGCCTCACTCTTCTCTCACTTAGTCACTGACACTTATGCACCTTAGGCTTTATCTTCGCGACTCGACTAGGGATCGCTTACTACGGTGCAACGACACAACTCAAATGCATGAAACCTATGTTCCAAATCGTGCCTGATACATTACGCACTCACTGGGCTCGATACCACCTAAATGTAACACCACACCAGTAAGACCCAACTCGATATCGCTGGTGATATCCGAGTCCGTGTCCCACGAGAGTGGCGTACTACATCATCGATTTAAAATTCAGTATACACTTTTTTTTGTAGCCATTAACTCCACGCTCACACGGCAAACACAAGAAGTAAATAAAATCCGTGTTTAATAGAATCCCGCTTCAGCTTATTACGGATATCCAAATAATTACAATCACCAATGCAAGAAAATATTACTATCACAATGGCTCAAGAAAATACAATGCCTTGTTATACGTTGATTGGAATACAATTTACTAAAACACTAATGCGCATAACTAACCGATCCCACCTCTAACCTTTACTCGCTCACGGTAGATATACTCCGTGTCAACCGGTATTCTTCGTAACTCGAAAAATAAATGCAAATTTTGGGTGAGTTTTATGAACTCAAAGAGAAACCATCATCGATGGTTCACTCAAATCATGATTCGCCTATATGCGATAAAGATGCAGACAAGAATCATCAATTACCAATAAGCGGTCAATAACCATATCCAAGAATAATAAACCATTCACGAGAATACATACCATCACGAAAGTAGTACTTATCACAAAATAAATATTTATGCGAATGCAATGCATATGTGACTCTTTCCGATTATTCAAGACAGCCCAAGTGCTCAATCGTTGTTCGGTGGGGACGCGTCGATTTTCTCCCTGCTCAAGGCGGTCGCCAAGATAAAGATGAGAGCTCAAGCTCTTATCAAGAAAATAGCAACTGGGGCACGCCCATTATCCGATCATGCAATTATGCATGCAATGCAAGATTCGATGAATGTACAATGCTGGCTATAAAGCCCAAAGTATCAAGAATCAATGATATGGCTATAAAGCCCAAGATATAGCGAGTTGTTCAAGATGGTGGCTATAAAGCCCACCTATCAAGACAAGAAAATCATACAATATAATCCCATACATTACATGCCAAGATTCGACGGTAATCATTCAATTCACTTTTACACGTAATTCACGCTGAGCATGTAAACAACCGAAATTTGAGAAACCAACTAGGTTACTCACCTATTACTTCCGAGCTAATGCCGAAACCTCTCGGACGTCGGTCAATCGACGCCCAATCGGACCTCTATATGAATCGGAAAAAGTACGAGTCACTAAATATGAAATTTGTGCTCATAATGATGAGATATGCATGTTCATGAATTCCGGTCCTAATTCAATATTTTCCCATAATAAATTCTACTAAAATTAGAAATCCATAAAGGCGACGGCGGTGCAATTTGGACCTCTATAGGTCCCCAATTAAATAAAACAAGTGTTTACAAGTTCCACGAATAGGCTACGCCAAATTCCCGCCTAAAATTCCTGCTTTCATAATATGAAATTAAATGTTCATCGAATCCGATGCCTCAAATCAGTCAATCGGACGCTTGACGGAAAGAAATTGACAAAAGAACAATCGGATCAATTAATACCAAATAAAATTTTAAAATAACAATTTCCGTAAATGCTGTCACTCATGGGCGAGACGCCGTCATGAGGCGATTTCACCTCATCAAGTCATGAGGGCGAGGCGCCGCCTCGCGACCGCCTCTTGTAATCTCGCCTCGCGAGGAGAAACTTCGCCCTCGCGAGACTGAATCACCTCGTTTCAATCGCGCGGCGGCGTCGCCTCATGACCGCCTGATTATCTCGCCCTCGAGGCGATATGTCGCCCTCGCGAGACGGCGAGTCACCTCCTGCCTTGCCCTTTTCCTTTTTTTCAGATTTCAATCCTACTTTTCAACTACTCTAACTTTTAGCACACAAATCAGAAAAATACCCACTATACCTCATTGGAAAGCTTATGAAAAGCTCTACAATTCTCTAGAAGACTATAAAAATCAATTCCAACCCTAAGGGTGTCAAATAATCCATCAAACCTTCTGCCTACTCAATTTCCATCAACACAGAGCAGTACATTTACAATTTCATAACTCACTTATTCTTCAGAAATAAATTACCACAAAAATATGGTCAATAAGTTCACAATGTTCTCTACAACTTTCATGAACAACCCAAAATCAAATTCTATTGCTAAGCCAGTCAATTAATTCATTCAATGTCACTGTCCCTGAAATCCTTCACTTTGGGCAGTAATCTTACAAGAAGCATAACTTCCAGTATATAAGTCAAGAAAATCAGAACTTTATATCCTTGTAAAGATAACATCATAAACTTCATTTTCCATGAAGCACTCAACATCCAACTCAATCTCTAACAATTTCAAAACTGTTATGGAAGTTTCTGTTATGATCAGCCACTCATAACCTAATGTAGGGTTCACTTTTGAAAAATCATAACTCCCAATTCTGACTTCTAAAAATTACAAACCATATGTCATTTTCAAGGTAATCTTTTCCTCTACAACTTTTCAGAAGCTCACTCACACCAATTCAGTCCACATAAAATGTTAAAATTGCTCCAATCAGTAAACTCACAAAATCACACTTAAGCTAGGTTTCATCCAAAATGCTCAAAACCAGTCATTAGTAATCAATTCATATCTCCCAATATATAATTCCAAAAATAACAAGATCAGTAGCAATGGAAAGATAATCAAATATGCTACAACTTCCATGAAGACCACTTTCCCTAATTCCATTTCAATTAATTCATAAAAATCAACAAAACTCAGATGTCATGGTTGCGGTTACTGTTCACAGGCAATAGAACAGTAACTTTCCATGCAAAATTTCACCCTTCTATCATTGAAATTCAACAACACCTATTTCACACTAAATTGAAGCCAACAGTCTAAAGTTTCAGTGGCCACTAACCTTACCTCATTTGCATTTCTACACATTAAATTATGAATAAAACAGTAACATCAATTATAATTCCAACTTTCCAGATTTCAGGTTAACCTTAGTTCAACCACTTCCAATGCCTTTTTCACATCACTATACATCAAAATAAATACAAATTAAATATCACTCCAGTCATACTTATACTAGGGTTAATACTGAAAAATTTACAGTATTTAATTCCTCCATTCAAAAACTCAATTAATTACCCTTGTTCAATTCAAAAATCAAACCACATCAGTAACTTCAATGCATCTTCATCTAACCTCATCCCCTTTTCTTTAAATCACAATAATCATCACTTTAATGTCTACATGAACCTAATACATGCTTTAAACCCTTTTATTAACTACCCCATATTGTCATGGCATTTAATCCATATGCAAACATCATTTAAAGATCAAACCTTAAGTGAAAACTTACCTAAGACAAAACCTCCTTCAAGCTTCAACAATCACTTTCCAACTTCTACACCAAAGTTTCCACCCCTTCCCTTCTCAAGTATACTCAAGACTCATCCTCTAGCTTTGAGGGAATCAAAGAGAGTAGCTTGCAGCTATGGAGGAAATTGAGAGAAGAGAAAATTCATGGTTTTGTAAAGGAGAGTGTTTGAGTTTTGGATGAACAATGATAAAACCTCAAAATTCATCTTCCTTTCCTTTAAAACATATACACGTCCAAGGAGTATGGAGAGGAGCATTAAATGTTACTTTTCTTGGCAAGTAGTGATTGGCTTCTTTTTATTTGAAAAGTCAAGATAACTTTGTTTAATCCAATCAAATTTTACTTCATTTCACTCCAATGGCCCTACTTTCAATCCCAAAATAAAATACCCAATAGTATAAAGCATCAAGGGTAGCGATTTTTGCTACCAAGAAACGACTTAAGCTAATCACGATTTATCCGGTCCGAGAATTTCCAATTATTTTTCTCGAGAATTTATGAAATTCCTAAAATTATAAAACAGTGTGATAACTCCAAATAATTTTTCAATCACAAAATCACCTTTTCTACCCCAAAACAAGTTTAGCTGCCATCGCGATTTTGCGGTCCGGAATTTTCTCCGAAAATTCCAGAAAATTCTATAAATCCCAAAAATGTAAACGCTTAATAGCGCACTCGTAACAATTTTTCAAATCCCATAACCACGCTAATCACAATAAAATACCATTAGGCCCAATTACCGGGAATGTCATGAATGCATTTACCGTAATTCCATGTACACGATTGATACCGTGTATCAATCCTATTATGCACGTACAGTACTAAATATTCCCTATTAGTCTCATCCTATACCAAGTTTTACTATTTTACCCTTCCAGGAGGGGGTGGGATGTTACAAATACGATAAATACTATACATGTTATGACATTCCCAATCAAATTCCCGAATTCCTCAATTTGATCACTCTCTTACTAATCCATAACACTTTCAATTAGAATCACAATCACTAATCGTTTACCACTCAATTCCAATAATCATATAATTACATTCCGAATTTCCATTCTTATCAATTCAATATTCTTAGTCTCCAAATTCCAATTAGTCATTTAGAAACCAATTCATTTGAAAATCAACCTCAAGCTCATTACTTGTAACAATCACCTTATAATCCTTTAATTTCATTTCTTCTAGATTGAAATTCCTATTTCTCAAGTGCCACTTTGATCCATAACCAATCCAATTTAAATCCCAAAATTCTCCAAATTCAAAACCTCAAATTCATTTTCGAAAGCATCGATGTCATGCTAATCAAGATCCCACGTCATGACGCACGGACACGCTCGTCATGGCATATGCTTTGTCCTCCTACTTGTGGCGCATAAATTAAAATATTTTAATTGTCATGACGGCACACTGGGTTGGCTCGTCATGGCGTGTTCATCGACGTCATGCGCATGCGATCGCAAAAATCGCGACGTAAACCCGTAAATTTCGCAGATCCTCGATATAAATCATCCCAAATCCATTTCAAACACTCTCAATCAGTTTTAAACCTTAAACCCAACTTATTTCTATCCTCAAACATCATTTAACTCATTTTTCATCAAAACCCAAATCAAAACCAACAAAACCCTATCATCGAAACTTTCTAACTTTCTAACCAATTTCTTACTCAAATCTATGATCAAACAACATAAACACATATGAACTTACTTGATTCAAGGTTCAATCCGCTGAAAATCCGTCAAACAACTCCAAATCCACGATTTCTCACACCCACCTAATCGTCGACGAAGGCGAAGAGAATGAAGAAATAAGCTTACCTAAGCTTATACATATATATATATGAGATCCTCCACTTCATGTCCAATTCTTAGGTCTAACACGTCCGATTTCTATTCCATTTTCTCCCAATTTCGCAATAACTATTAACAATACTCCCAAAATCATAATTCCAATTGTTCCATATCAATTATCATTCTTCTTGACTCTAATCAAATAAATCAAGAATTAAGCCAATTTTTCGGTCCGATCTCTTACTCTAAAATTTCCGAGAAATTTCCATAAATTCACTAAAATTGAGTAATGCCAATTCCTATGCTCAAATTTCCAAATTTCCATTTCTAAATTCCATAATCAAAACCTAATTATACACTTATTACTAAATTTCCAATTTTCACAACCAAATTTTCATCTCATGCGATTTGATCAATTTTCCAATTGTACAATTAAGTCGATTCTCAATCGACCAATTATAACCAATTTTCGATTTCACAATCAAGTCGGAATTGTCATACATGTACGCATACATATATATATATCTCGTACTATAGAAACAATAACACATGTACGATGCAACACTTGCCTGTACTCAAATCCTAAACCCGATCCAAATTGCTAATATACCCGTCACTCCCAGAATCAGGATGTTACAATTCTCCCCTCCTAATAAAAATTTCGTCCTCGAAATTTCATATACGATTTATCACCAAGTTAGGGGAGTCTTTTCGATCATTGATTCTCTAATTTCCACTTATTTCGCTATACGAATAATTTCTGTCAAATCTTTCTTAGCCCTATATTGCCCTTTTACACACAATTTATCACTTCCAAAATCGATAACACATATATCGGATCCTAACAATATTTTCCAATTCAGTCTTTGTAACATTTTGGGATCCGAATCATCTTTTAGGATTTTAGACGGACTTGCTATTTTAATCACACTACAACTGTTTACTTACCTCTTTTTCCTTTCTCAAACTCTATACTGTTTAACAATTTCTTTTTGATTACTCGTAATTCTTTATATCCAATACCAATGCTACACACATCCGATCATATCAATATTTCCTATTTCTGTCCATAAAACACTTTACAAATCCATTTATCTTTTAGGTTACCACTGACTTGTCAATCCATAAATCGATTCACAACACGGTCACATCGAGGCCCCTAATAACAAATTTCATTTCCCATTTACCTGTTATCTCAATCAATACATAGATTGGCCAAGGTGACACATTTAGAAACATTCTCTGTATCGTTTAACATATTGCATCTCTCCAATGCCAATTTCTAATCTCATCGTGTTTTAACAGCTTTAATCATTAATTTAATTCATTCTCATCAACTTGAATTTCTTAAACCATATTATCGATTCAAACACCGTCAATCTTAACTTAAATCATCCAGGGCCTCTAATTATATTAGGTCCTGATCATTTTACTATCCGAATGAACAACTCCTTTTTAAATATAAAACCTTTCATACACTTTTCAAATGATATCTCCAATGAAACATAATCAATCTTATCTATGCATCAATCTCATAATCTTATGAACTCCAAACCTATATTAGTTTCACACTCGATAACACATACCAACCATATAGGTCAAACATACTCATAATCTTTCAACGTCACATTTTACTTTCTCGTTACACTTTTAATACACTTACAATTCCTTTCATGAGTTTTACTCATATTTCCTAATCCAAATACATTACTCATTTTCTTTACTGACTAATCTATTCACACATTTCTCGATACTATCCACTATTCAAAATTCTCGATTCGGATTTTGCCATGCTTTCAATACACCTCTACACACTTGATGTGAAATCCCCAATTGCTAATACGTTCCTTTTTACACTTTACCAACTCGACAGTTTACATATAATCTTTCATCCAGTTTCAATAATCTTATCATCTAATTATTTGCTTTCTTATCAAAATTCGGAAACATTCGAACACATAATCCTTTTTCCCAATTTACTCATAGAACTTAATCATTATTACTTTACAAACGATATTCATCCAAAACATTTTCTCGTATAAATAGAATCTCCAAATTTTTCACAACACTTTCCAATACACTATTGAAATCTCCTTACACATAGAATCTCTTTACATTTTCCAAAGAGATCACATTATCATCTTTACAATTCATTTCATATTATAACACTAATTCAATTGATACGATCAATACTCGAATTGAACATTTCTCTAAGTATCTCTTCTTACAATCATTTGTCATACACTTCACATATTTTCCTTTAACACTTTCCTTATCATTTACAATGTAAGACCTTTACCAATTTTGGATGTATCCAAAGATACAATCAATCCTATTATAACTCCAAATTCTTTATATACTAATCCCTTTACAATTTCACATTTATCACGCCTCTATTTGCATTTAATCTCCCAATACCATGTTCAATAATAATAATTCATCCACTAATTATTCTACCAAGATCAAATTCACTCTTATAAAACTTACATGTCAAACAATTTCCTCAATCGTGCTAATTTCTCTTATTCACTTTTCAAATGTATTCAATCGATCAACATCCACTTTCAACACAATTTAAACATTTCACTCTAAACACAAGTAAGATATGTTTCTCTTCAAAGAGCATAATGACTCTTCATATCAATAATCAATTTATATCATTTCCTAATTATCGGTTGTCTCCAATGAGGAACAAATTTTCTCACGATCTTTCTCCATTTCATCAAATATATTTTGACACACATTCTTTTACACTGGATTCTCCACATATTTCAATTTATTCACTATCATTTCAAACAAAATTTTCAAAACCACTTTATACTTTCCGATATTCACACAAAATATATCTCAATCCGATATTCTCCTCAAATCACAACTGATATCCTTTTACTGTTCAATACTCCTATTACACAATCAAACTCTTTACATTATCGTAACACATACTTTCTTAATAACTTATTCTATTTTTTTTTCCTCTCCTAAAAGCGACTTTTCATTTATTTCACATTTTTCTCCAATTTGTCCTTTCATTTCTAAACTTTTCAATTTTAATCGTCTAATCAACTTAATTCAATTCAGGGAAATTCTTCTTTCAATTCCTAATCATCAACCGTCGTCACATTTCTTATCGATTTCAATTATTCACAATGTCCTGTGACGATCAATCTATACCATAATCCACATAACCAAAGCATCTCTTTTAATACCGCTCATTGAGGTACATACCATTTACAAGATACATTAATTTACCACTTAGTCACTTACGCTAAAGACACTTCAATCTCATTTGATCTTTGACCACCTTTTTCCTTTTCGCACCTATCCTCGATCACGAGGCTTTTTCCTTACCAACATCCTAATTACAATCTCAATTCATTTCCAAATATCACTATAAACACTTTTGGTTCTTACTCTATCTCACATGAATTTTAACTATTTGACTTGGCGGTTATCCACTAATGCACCAATTGATTTCCGACATCGTGTGCATTCAGATAGTAAACCACCGACCTTAACAACTTTGTACTTTTTCTTCTTTCAATACTATTTTCTCTCGTTCGATCCTTTCATCATTTTTTTACGCAACCACACTCAAACCAGATCACAAATATACATTCATTGTTGCTTTCTCACTTAACATATTCAAATTCTAGGTCATAGACCTCCAATCATAACTCCCATCACGCTTCACAAGTGACTCGATCATAAAACATTTTATTTTCCATCTTCACATATCTCTATATTTCTTCTATCACTTCACAACTACACATATACAATTCACATCTACTTCCCATTCACGCTTTTTTTTCCAATATCACTCTCATGTCGATTTCATAATACGCCTATCAATACCAATACACTAAATCTCCAATCATCATATCGCACCGTATACTTGTTCTTTTCTTTGATTTCTACAATTTTCATTTATCACATTTTCCCATATCATCTTTCCTCACTATTTCTAACCACTTAAATCACTAGTACAGCTCATGTATGAGACTCCTATGCTAGATCGGATCACCACTACTATCGCCGAGACATAACTTATATGCATGCACTTTGACACATTTTTCTCGTAATGCCCATGTAAGATTATACTGGGCTCGATACCACAAATGTAGCACCCACTCCCGACGAGACCAACCTGACATCAACAAAGGATATCCGAGCCTGTGACCATGGGTGGCGTCTAGAACAATCACTACCTTTTAAAACTTGATATGACATTTTCTTTTCATTTAAAACAAATGAGTCATGAAAACAATAATGATTCGCCCAATTATAATAAAACATTTGCAATTACAAAACAATTTCAATTATAAACCAATTTCAGTTATACCATACAAGTACACATAAATCAAAAGGCCCATCAAACAAATCGCTACTCTAATGCAGATGTGACGACACCGATCCCGACCCGATATCGCCTTCTTAGCGGTAGACATACTCCGTGTGTCTAACGGGTACTCTTCACTTCCTGAAAAATAGATGCAATGTCATGAGTTTATAACTCATGAGAAACCATCATCGATGGTTCACCCAACTCATGCATTCACAATCATAGACACATAACACATAGTAGCACTTACGGTAATATCACATGCAATTTCCTTATTCACATTTCACGGTCCATTCACAAATAATTTATATTTTCAATCACCATATACATATGCAATGCCCATGAGACACTTTAAATTTTGTTTCGTTGTTGTGACCGCGCCGATCATTTACGCTGAGCCGTGGCTCAAATCGTTGGCTTGATATGCCTCGGTGAGCCCGAGGCTCTATCACCATGGACCCGAGGTCCTCAAGCGTTGAGCTTAAAGCTCTATCATATACATTGGGCATGATGTGCCTGAAAGCCCAAAGGATTCGCATAAAGGCATCGAGCCTCTGGTTTCGCATACGCTGGTACCACCGGTCACAACTACTATTATCTCGATCATTTACTATGCATGAATGCACATGTCACTTTCCAATTTCCAATTATTGCATTTCTATTTCCAATTTCAATTAATTACTATTTTCGATCATTTCCAATGTCCTCGGACTTTTAGTCCCAGATTTCATTCCTATGCTTTTACATTTCATTTCATGAACACGCTATAATCCAATTTACTCATGCATTTACACATACTTATTCACATTTGCACTTCAATATCACAATCCAATATTTCAAACACCCATGGTTCAAATCAATCAAATCACTCAATCACATATATCCATCCTCGCTTCCTCACGGCAATCAATGCATATAATTAATAAACACATAAGGTCGAGAAACGAACTAGGTTACTCACCGCACTTCCGAAGCATACTCGAAGTCCCAATATCGTCTGTGGAGTGTCGATCCATCTAACATCTATGTCAATTCAAATAATTCACATTACCATTTTGGCCAATATCAATAACCAATAACAAAAACAATAAATACTATACATGTTATGACATTCCCAATCAAATTCTAATTCTCAATTTGATCACTCTCTTACTAATCCATAACACTTTCAATTAGAATCACAATCACTAATCGCTTACCACTCAATTCCAATAATCATATAATTACATTCCAATTTCCATTCTTATCAATTCAATATTCTTAGTCTCCAAATTCCAATTAGTCATTTAGAAACCAATTCATTTGAAAATCAATCCTCAAGCTCATTACTTGTAACAATCACCTTATAATCCTTTAATTTCATTTCTTCTAGATTGAAATTCTATTTCAAGTGCCACTTTGATCCATAACCAATCCAATTTAAATCCCAAAATTCTCCAAATTCAAAACCTCAAATTCATTTTCGAAGCATCGATGTCATGCGAACCAAGATCCCACGTCATGACGCACGGACACGCTCGTCAATCATGCGATGCCTTGTCCTCCTGGCCAAGCATAAATTAAAATATTTTAATTGTCATGACGCGGCACACGGGTTGGCTCGTCATGGGCGTGTTCATCGTGACGTCACGGCGATGATCGCAAAATCGCCATGTAAACCCAGAAATTTCGCAGATCCTCTGATATAA
Source organism: Erythroxylum novogranatense (assembly GCA_029891385.1). Taxonomy (NCBI): domain Eukaryota; kingdom Viridiplantae; phylum Streptophyta; class Magnoliopsida; order Malpighiales; family Erythroxylaceae; genus Erythroxylum; species Erythroxylum novogranatense. The sequence continues at coordinate 21,794,253 of CM057226.1, forward strand.
ATCATCCCAAATCCATTTCAAACACTCTCAATCAGTTTTAAACCTTAAACCCAACTTATTTCTATCCTCAAAACATCATTTAACTCATTTTTCATCAAAAACCCAAATCAAAACCAACAAAAACCCTATCATCGAAACTTTCTAACTTTCTAACCAATTTCTTACTCAAATCTATGATCAAACAACATAAACACATATGAACTTACTTGATTCAAGGTTCAATCCGCTGAAAATCCGTCAAACAACTCCAAATCCACGATTTCTCACACCCACGCATCGTTTACGTAAGCGAAGAGAATGAAGAAATAAGCTTACCTTAAGCTTATACATATATATATATGAGATCCTCCACTTCATGTCCAATTTTATTCTAATATGTCCGATTTCTATTCCATTTTCTCCCAATTTCGAATAACTATTAACAATACTCCCAAAATCATAATTCCAATTGTTCCATATCAATTATCATTCTTCCTGACTCGTAATCAAATAAATCAAGAATTAAGCCAATTTTTCGTCCGGATCTCTTACTCTAAAATTTTCGAGAAATTTCCATAAATTCACTAAAATTGAGTAATGCCAATTCCTATGCTCAAATTTCCAAATTTCCATTTCTCTAAATTCCATAATCAAAACCTAATTATACATTTATTACTAAATTTCCAATTTTCACAACCAAATTTTCATCTCAGACGATTTTGATCAATTTTCCAATTGTACAATTAAGTCGATTCTCAATCACCAATTATAACCAATTTCCGATTTCACAATCAAGTCGGAATTGTCATATATGTACGCATACATATATATATATATATCCGTACTATAGAAAAATAACACATGTACGATGCAACACTCGCTCGTACTAAATCCTAAACCCGATCCAAATTGCCAATATACCCGTCACTCCGGTAACGGGATGTTACAAAAGGGCATTATAGTCAATGTCTATTTTTTAATGGAATCTTTTAGCAACAAAGCATCCCTCGTATCATACAATAGTTCCATTAGGTTTTTGTTTGATAAGATAAACCTATTTGCATAATTAGAGGGCTAAGAGGTAGGAACTAACTCCAACATTTGATTGGCCTTGAGCGTATTAAACTCTTCTTGCATATTAGCTTATCGTAATGGATCTTTTGAGGCAGTAAAGAAACTTATGGGTTTTGTTATATGTACTTAAAAAGTGCAAGTAGGTGGTAAGAAATTTGTCCTTGATCAAGTAATCATTGGATATTATGAATCTTGCTGCTACAAATTGTAAGGAGACAAATCAATATTTGATGGAAATGAACGTAAAGTATGTAAATTAGAAGAATATAAATTATTAACAAAGATGTTCAGGTTGATGGGTGGTGAAGTGGAATTTGTTGTGATAGGTGAGGATGTTGCATGGGCATAGACATTGTATAAGCTCATGGTTATGTTTGATGTGTGTTCTACTATTAGGCTAATGATCGAGGAGTGGGCATACTATTGTTTCTAGGTGAAATTGTATAGGCAATGTCTTATATAACTGGATCTTTGGCTTCATGACTAGTTATATTTTCATTGTCCAAAGTAGACGCCCTTGTTGTTTCTTAGGCAATTGTATAAGGTTGTGAAATGACATCATTAGATTGGTGAAGTTGTTGCATACTCTAACTTGTGTAAGGTAAACCTATCTCATTAGTTTTTGATTGTGATGTTTCTGCAAAAGGAAACGCAGATTCATCAAAGATTACTTATCTCAATGTATAAACTTTATTGTAAGAAGTGTCAAGGCATCAATAGCTTTTGTGAACCTTATTATAGCCCAAAAATTTACATTTTACAGAATGAGGTTATAACTTACATGTAGCTTGAGGACGAAGCCATAGATAACAAAAGGCACTAAAAAATCTTAAAAGAAGTATAATTGGGTTTAGTATGAAATAGAAATTCAAAAAGTGACTTATAATCCAAGAGTGACATGGGAAGACAGTTGATAGTATAATTTTCAACATTGACAACAAAGTTTCAATATTGAAAAGGTACAATTGATTTATGCAACATAGACATAACAATTTCTAAACTTCAAATGATTTTGATTTCTATAGGTATTCTTGATAGTTAAGGGCATAAGTTTTTTTTTAATGAAGTTGATTGTTAATTTTAATGAAAGGAAAATTATAATATAATATCTAGGTCTTAATAGGAAAGGAAATAATGAAATCGGTGGTTGGGTCATAATCTTAAAAAAAAAGACAGTACTACTATATGAAATATGTGGTTAAGTTATCTTATTAAGCGAGAGAAAATGGAACTTCATTAGGGGAGCTTAATGAAGGATAAAACATATGAAAAGGTAGACCATTCTAAGTTTCATCCACTTAGTAAAAATTCTAAGGTTTTGTATTTGGGAAGCAACATATGTTAAGGAAAACATGGGGAAAGAGCATGTCAAGATCAAAAATGAGCAATATTATTTCAAAAGTCGTACAAGGATAGCCTGGAACAAATGTTAAAGAGGCTAGAAATCCAAGTTCAAGAGATAAAACAATATCAAGAAGAAAGCATCAGTATAGTATAATAAAAATAAAGCAAGAAGGATTGACAGGCAACCAAAGAGATATGGTTAAAGAGACTCTGTAGTGTATGTTTTTACCTTTAATGATAAAGATACAACTATCTTTCAAGGGACTAGGGAAAGTCAGGTGAAATATAGAGGGATGGGTGTTATGGTGAAAGATGTGAAGTTTTATAAGAATAAGAAATTATTGCATATAATCATATCTTACTAAAAAAGATTCACACATTAGAGGATGCAACTAACTTATAGATAAAGTCATTACCCATCAAAATTTTAAAATATGGCTTAGACTTGATGAATGCTCAAATAGGTTAAAATCCAAGGAGGCTTGTATAGGTAGGGAATGTTTCTTGATTAGACATTAAAAAATTCAAATCAAGATAGGAAATTGTGATATATGCCTTGCATTTGATGAATAATAAAATTATAGAAACTAATTGGTGACTAATAGGTTATAGGATCAGCACCAATCTCGTACTGGATAAAGAAGATTTCTAAGATAGAAGCAAACTAGCATGAGCATTAACGTTAAATTGGTGTCAAACTTATGACCCATTTTTCAAAGACACATGAAAATCAAAGTCTAAATTATTAAAGTTTTAGCAAAATAGAGTTTCAATGTCACTAGAATTTTGTAGAAATTGAGTTTCAGTGAGCTTAAACTTTTATGAAAATAAAGTTTTACTAACTGTAGACTTATATGGAAATAAAGTTTTTCTATAATCACGTTTTTACAAATAACCTTGTTTATAAGTAGTTTGATAAGAGTTTTATAAGTAAGTTTTAAGGGATTTTCATGTGAAACTTTAGAAAGTTAGAAGGTTGTTATTGTTATACTTCTCCTTATATTATCTTTCTTATAATAATAAAAGAATTCTATCTCTTTAATCATGAAATAGATCGAGAAACTGGTTAAAATATATAAATTATTATCTTTTTACTTTCTTATTTTTCTCCTATATTTATTCCTTTTCATTATAATTAGTATTAAATTAACTAACATTATAAGAATGACCTTTTGAAAAGAACGAGTGAGGTCATTGGTATACTCTCTACTACTTGTTCTATGATTGTCTAATGTTGACTTATTTTTAGATGCTATATTGTATAAAATGCAATTAGGAAACTACAATATCTATCTTTGACACGACCCAATATGTTTTATGCAATAAACAAATTTTCTCAATTCATGCATTTCCATATGATTACATTATTGAAACAAGAGAATAATAGAAAATAAGACAAGAAATGGAGACTTTATTTTCTATAGAAGCAATCTATTATACTACCTATTTATAGATTTATAGTATATGAAAATATTAGTGCTAAAAGTGACTAAAAGATAAAATGAATGTGTTAATAATTATGAATCTTGGGTTTATTGACTTTCACTAACTAACTAAAAGACAAAACATAATCCTACTAAATAACTAAAAGATAAATATAACTTTTATTTTTAAAGCATTATCTTAAATACCTACCCTTGCTTCAAAACTCGTTGGTCCTAGCAGTAACCTATATTTTTCATGTTTAGCATATGACAACAACTTAATCATTAGTACCACAATGCTTCATTTCAATTATTTTTATCACTAAGGGGTACATACAATAGCAAGGAGTTGAATTGTATGAAATATTTTCTCAAGTAGCTCACATTGAAACAATAAGAACTTTCCTAGCCTTAGTTACACAATTAAAGTGGCCAATATACCAATATGATCATGTTGTTGTTGCAATTGAAGAGTCTAAAATGTTATTAGCCTTTATTTTTGATGACTTAATGAGTTCTTTATTATCCCATAAAGCTAGGTCAATGGTTCTTACGAAAAAGTTGAAGAGAAAGTCTTATAGGTAAAACGCAAATCTTTAAACAAACGAAAACGAGAAAATTTTTGACATTGTAAACAAGGTAAAGGTGGCTTTCAAGGTCGTGATCATGGAAAAAGTAAAGAACAATCTAGTGAACAGAGACATATCAAAAGTTTAATACAATACAACTATTGTAAAAAGAATTCGGATGCAAACAAGCTAATTGTTGGACTAAGTAGAGAGATGAGCAAAAGCAAGCAAATTCTACGAAAAAAGTTGGAGAAGAGAGTAATTTACTTATGACTTATTCTTCTATTATTGATGCTTCCAATGGAGTATGGTATGTGGATAGTAGATGCTCCAATTATATATTTGAGACATTTTCATTTTTTAAAGAGCTTGATAAGTCACAAAAGGGTGAAGTTTGTTTTGGAGACAGTTATAAGAACAATATCAGCTATGAAGAGATTGTTATTTACAACAAACTTCTGTATAGTATGTATAGATACAATCGACATAGATAAGTATAAACAGTTACAGCCGGTAGAGATTACAGCAAATAATATCAGATGAGATTGCAGCAAATAATATCAAATGAGTTCCTTATCAAGTATCAGATAATAGATATCCTTATTCCCTCCCAAAAGTTGACTATGGAGTGAAACAATAAACAACTTATCCCTTAAAATGAAGAAAGTGGGGTTTCGTGAAGGTTTGGTGAATCCATCAGCAAGTTGATCAATAGTAGATATGTAGCGTACTTGTAGTTCTTTGTGAGCACATTTATCACGCACAAAGTGAAAATCAATCTCCAAGTACTTGGAACAGAATGGAAAATCAGTGTTATTGTTAAATATGTGGCACTAAGATTGTCACAAAAAAAAGTAAGGGAGTAAGTGAACAAGATTGTCCAATTTCATGAAGTAGACATTGTAACCACTGAAGTTCCTGGATAGCAGATGCAAGTGCTCGATACTTAGCTTATATGGAGGATAATGTCACTATATGTTGCTTCTTGGAAGACCAGGATATCAGATTACAACCCAAAAATAGAGCATAACCACTAGTTGATTTTCTGTCATCAATGAAGCCACCCTAATCACTATCACTGTAGGCAAAAGGTTGAGTTAAAGAGGACTTCTGATAAGTAATCCATGATCATAAGTGTCTTTTAAGTAACATAAAATACGTTTAACATCTTTTCAATGTTGATCATGAGGATCATGTATGAATTATGAAGCGTTATTCACAAAAAAGAAGATATTAGGTCTTGTCATAGACAAATATTGAAGACCACCAACAATTGATCTATACAGTGTTGAATCTTGAACAAAATTACCAGAAAGAGTTAAAAGTCTTAAGGTAGTGCAAGCAGGTGTTAACATAGGATTAGCATCCTGCATATCAACTTTCTGTAGTAGATCATGAATGTACTTTCATTAGGTTAACAGTAGGCCTTCAGACATCCACTTAGCTTCAACCTAAAGAAAATATAAGACAATACCAAGATCTTTAAGTTTGAACTCATAACTGAGCTGCATGATAATCCATTATATAGCTGTTTTATTGTTCCCAGTAAAAAGAATATCATCAACGTAAATGAGATAGAATAATGTATCACCATTTTTATTGAAAAAGAGCTGTCTATTTTAGAACCTTGAAAACCAAGTTTTAAAAGAGAAGTCTTCAAACATAAGAATCATTGTCGTGGTGGTTGTCGTAATCCATATATTGACTTGCGTAAACGGCATACATGATGTGGAAAATTTGGATGGACAAATCCTTGGGGTTGTTTCATGTAAACTTCCTCATCTAGGGTGCCATGAAGAAAAGCATTTGACACATCAAGTTTTTAACTAGCCAATTATTTGTCACAGCAAGAGATAAAATAAGTCGGACTGTTGCTAGTTTAATAACAGGACTATACGTTTCATGAAATCAACTCCAGGTCATTGGTTGTATCCTTTTGACATGAGTCTAGCTTTGTATCGATCAAGTTGCCCATCTGTTGTGTATTTAATACGGTAGACCCATTTACAACTAATGAGATTTTGATAATTGGTAGAAGGAACGAGATCCCATATGTGATTGTCCATTAATGTCGCATATTCTTTTGCCATTTCCTGTCGCCATTCATGTTGCTTATAAGCTTTGGAGAAACAACTAAGCTCAACTGGTTGGGAAAATTTAGAAGTCAAAGCCTTTGGTTTCAAAGAACCAATCATAGATCTTAGTTACCATGTGGTGTTGTATATGGATTGGAGGAGAAGATGAGGAGGAAGTCAAAGGATACTGTGTAAGATCAACAACCAAAGGAATACCAGAAAAGGTGGTAGTAGATGATGAAGGTAGTGGTGGTGTATCGTGTAAGTGATTAATGGGTGAAGTTTCAGTTGGAAGGGAAGGAGCTAGAGATATAAGTAAAGATGGTGGGACACCAATAGATGGCAATGGAGAAGAAGAGGATGATTGTTGTAGGGATGGAGATACAGGTCTGTGGTGGTAAGTAAAATATGAGGTGGGTCCAGTGGGAAGAGATGTAGGATGATGGGTTGGAAAAAAAAAGGCACTGTTGATGATGACTCTTGGGTGGCAATATTTGGTCCAGCTAAAGATTCTTTGAAGGGAAATACCTACTCATCAAATAAAACATGTCGTGAAGTGTAAATTTTCTGGTAGATAACTCCAAACAAAAATATCCTTTATGAATTTTACTAAAACCAATAAACACATTTGGAGGATTAGGGAGCTAATTTATTTGTAGCATATGGATGCAACTAAGGATACCAAAGAGAGCCAAAAACCTTTAACTCATTTAAATTTGGATGAATGTCAAATAAAGAGTAATATAGATTGCAATTTTGTAAAATTAGGGTAGGTAATCTGTTTATAATATAGATCACAATATCAAAAGCATAATTCCAATATTGCAAGGGAACAAAAAAATGATGTAAAAGTGATAAACCAGTTTCAACGATATGTCTATGTTTACGTTCAGCACACTTATTTTGTTCTAGTGTTTTTTGGCAAGAACTACGATGAATAATACCATTGTCACTGAGACATTTAGTAAGTACTTGAAATTCACCACCCCAATTAGCCTAAAACTGTTTAATAAATCTACCAAAGAAATTTTCCATGATATGTTTAAATTTGATGAAAGCATTCAAGACTTCAGATTTGTGAGAAAGAAAATAAATCCAACAGTATTTGCTGAAATGATCATAAAATAAAACGTGAAAGCATTTTCCATCAATGGGTACAGTAGGAGAAGGGCCCCACAAATCAAAACAAATCAAATCTAAAGGACCATCTACTTTATAACTAGACTGAGGAAAAGGTAACTTATGACTCTTACTAATCGAGCATGCATGACAAAGGCCTGATATTTTATTGAAAGACACTGAAATTTTAGTTTGAGTGAGAGTTTGACGAACACAATGCAAATTTGCATGTCCTAAACGAGAATGCCAAAGAGAAAGATTGGCTAAATTTGCTACCTTAGGAAGCGAAGAAGGAGAAATTGGTTGAAATAGCATAGAATATAAGCCATTATTAGTTGGTCCGCTAAGAAGTAACTCCTTCGTGCGGATATCCTTGATGTCAAAATGATGAGAAAAAAATTCAATGGAAACATCATTAGTACGAGTAAAGGCTGAAATAGACAAAAGATTATTACTTGCAGTAGGAATATACAATAAATCATGTAAATAAAAATTAAGAGAGTCATTTTGACAGAGAGAGCTTCCAACATGAGTGATTGGGAGTGTTTTATCGTTTCCAATCTTAATCTCATCACCTCCAGTGTAAAGATTATAAATAGTTAAATTTTCTTAATCAGGGGTGAGGTGATGAGTGGCTCTAGTGTCCAAGATCTAGGAACCATTTGATTGGGATGTAGAGGTAGCTAGGTTGGTAGAAGGCTTAGGTTGTAAATTATTGGTATGACGTTGAAATTTTAGTAAAGGATATTGAGGAGCAATGTGACTAAGACCATTGCAAGTATGACAGGTCAAATGACTATAATCAGCTAATAAGTAAGGAGTGTAATTGTTACGAGTGCCACCACAAGATGAATGACCACCACGTGGTCCTTTTGAAGTACCAGATGCAAAAAGCACTGTTGGTGCAATATCAAAAATGGATGAATCAACGGTAAATGAAGCCTCTTCACTGAGGAGAAGACCATATAGATCATCAAATGAAACAACATCAAGTATGTTTTCAAGAGACCGAACAAATGGACGATATATAGGACTAAGGCCATTTGTGATAACCTGAACAAGATCATCTTCAGAGACAAGACTTTGTAATGCAGCTAGTTGGTTCTATGTTGCCTTAGCACGTTGAGTATAGGTAGCAATAGTCTTTGTATTGTCCTTTTTCAGCCTATAAAAGTTGGACTTAATGGTTCTACTTTGTGTTTTAAAACTAGATACATAATCGGAAGACAGTTTATGCCATATTTGTTGTGCAATTGAAGCACCAATAACTTGTGGAATAAAACTTTCAAAATAGAGGCAATAATCCAGCTAAGGACAAGGTAGTCCCGTCGAAACCAAGATAAAAAACCAAGATTGGATAGATCATTGTCAAGGGTACGTAAAGGGGCTATTGCAATCCCATCGACATGTTTTGCCAAATCATAGCTGTGAAGTAAAGGCGTGAGTTGAGCTTGCCACGACAAATAATTCTTGGAGTTGGGTTTGATAGGTAGTTGGGTAACAGCATTTGTTAAAGAGGACATCAATAGTGGAGGTGTACCAGAAGAGACAACAAGTTGGTATGGATTTGTTTACCTAGTGAAAAAAGACGAGAGCAGGAGAGCTATTAGTCTTTACCTTGGCTCTGATACCATATTAGAACAATATCAACTATGAAGAGATTGTTATTTATAGCAAACTTCTGTATAGTATATATGGATACAATCGACAGAGATAAGTATAAACAGTTACAACAAATAGAGATTACGACAAATAATATCATATGAGATTACAACAAATAATATCATATGAGATCCTTATCAAGTATCAGGTAATAGATATCCTTATCAACAGTAAGCTAATGCACATGGAAGGAAAAGGTATAATTGTCATCAGAACCTCCCACAAAAATATAGAACTACTCTATCATATACAATATGTTCCTAATTTAGCTCATAATTTGTTAAGTGTGAAACAATTGATGGATAGTGGTTACTTTACTATGTTTGATAATAATTGTTAATGTGTTTATAATAAAAAGTTAGATCATAAAATAGTTAGCATTCGCATAACACAAAATAAAATATTTCCTTTTGTAGGTTTAATACCAAAACTAATTGGAGCACGAGAGTAATAAAAATAGGACAAAAATGGAGGCTTTTATTTTTCAATATGAGACAGTCTATTTTGCTACTTACTTATAGAAATAATTAAACGATAGAATTAATGAATGTGTTGACAATTATGAATCCTGGGTTTAATGACTTTCACTAATTAACTCAAGCATACTAAACAACTAAAATATAAATATGATAACTACTTTTCCATTTTCGAAGCATTATCTTCACCCCTAGTCCCTGACTCACAAGTAGTACATTTAGTAATGGGCGACAGTGCAATTCAAATTGCATTATCTTTGTTCTAATTAACAATTGTTTGTTAATTCGCATATCCTCTAGTTTAGCAAGTTTCAACTTATAGTGATGTCGACCGTAGTGGTAGATTAAATGATTGAAAGAACACCACAAGCAATAAGAATTTCACGTGGTTATCACAAGAAACACACATTAATTATCTCCCTCTTTCAAAGAGGTAGCTGAAATTTAATGGCTACAATTTCTTATCTGTTAGCTTGGTTATGCTCACTACTATCGGTTATTTTCACTCACGGTGTAAACATCTTGAGATTGATTTTCATTTTATAAGGGACAAATTAAGTTGCCAAAGGCTGAATTATCAGTGTTACATATCCGCTGAGGATCATATCATGCACCTTTTGACTATAGCTCCACCGAAGGCCAAGTTTCAACTCCTTTGTTTCCAAATTGAGTGTTGGTTCTCTCGCCATTCAACTCGCAAGATAGTGATAAGTCTAAAGCTAACTATGTTAATATGTGTTATTTGTAACTAGCTATAGTAACAATAACGCCATCTACTTGTGTCTACTTTATCTCGTTTGTAAGTGCATATTATATAGAGTGATCCATGATATGAAGTGTGGAAATATTCACATCAACATTTCCACAATTGGGGTACGACAATTACATACTGACATAGCTAGGAGAAGACAATACCATTAGAAATACGAACAGAATAAGATAATTATCCCATAATTCCTAGTACAATACAGCTACAAGCACAAGTACAATAGTGACTGAGATTATGAGCATATATAAAATATAAAAGTGATACAAACACTCCCAACTTATTATTTCAACAAATCTATAGACGTAAATGATACAGAACGAAATGCAGATATAACTCGGTAGAATTGATTCTATTTCCCACCAAACGCCTGCACCGGTGGTGGAGCCGTAGTTCCCGCTCCCTGATTTTGTCTGCGCACATTTCCCTCCCATGTAAGGATGCGAACAAAGTATATGGTCCCTTCTCTTTTTACATGGTCCTTTTCATGATGTCCCATAACTCCCGCATGGGTTCTTGTCGCCCACTTCCTCGACCTTCAACTACTGTGATGGAGAGTAGGGTATGAAGGGTTGGTTTAAAAACAAAACTGTGGTTTTGGTTTCGGGTCCTATCTTCACCTAAGCAACTTTGGACACCATCGAGCTTGCTCTAGAAGAGGATAGAAATTCAGACCTGCAACAAAACTCTCAGATCTACGGTGAAGGCAATGGCTGGAGGTATAATTGTTCTTGGTTTAAGCTTTATTTGTTTTCACATATATATTACGGTTACATATATGTGTTTTATGCATAAGTTTTATACGTTAATGTTGTGTATGAAATGCATAGTTTAGTTTACATTTGGTATCAGAGCTATTTGCTTGCCTCTGTCTTGCCATATATACCAAGGAAACCCACTGAAATTTTCGGCCTCTGTTTTACTCTGTTTTCTTGGTTACATTTCTACTGAAAAATGGATCTTGAGGTTGTTGAATTTTTTCAATTTTTTAAACCCACTTAAGACGTTCATCTCGTGGTCATTGTTGCTTCTTCTCAAACCTTCGACGCGATGTAAAATGTGGGAAGAAGGGATGATGGTGGCCGTACGTAATGGTGTCGACGTTGTTATTTCGTGAACGTTGCATTGTAAGTTTGTTGCGTCTCGTGCACGTCGCCTGGCCCTCCTCGTCCTCGAGCAGTTCTTCCCGCGACGTTTGGCGTCTTCTGGAAGCCACACAAGTCGAGGCTCCAACTGGTCCAGCCAAGTCATGCCCGACCCAACTGGAGGAGGAAGACGACACTATTGTCGTTTTTTTTTTTTTTTATAACTATTTAGTTGGACTTGGGCTTGGCTATTTTAGGTCCAGCCTTTATGATTTCCAAATCCACCTTTGGGTATTAATGGGTTATGACATTGGGCTTGGACTTGGGCTATTTTAGATCCAACCTTTATAATTTCCAGATCCAACCTTTAAACTCATTTTGGGTTTGATTTATTTTGGTCTTGGGCTTGTGCTATTAAAGCTAGCCCTTATTATTTTCAGATCCAACTTTAAATCATTTTGGTTTTGATTTTAATTATTCCTTTTACTTATGCATGTCTTATTATTAACATTTAATTTTATGACATACATATACAAATTGTTTAATGGTGCACAAATTACATGTAATCTAATTGTCAATTTTGTATGTATAAATTCATGATTATTATACATGCAAACTTAGATTAACTATTTTGTGCATTATTATTTAATTTACTAATTATTTAATTTTGCACAAATTACATGTGATTAATTGTTAATTTTGTGTGTATAAATTCATGATTATTATACATGCAAAATTTTGTTTTTAATTATTTTGTGCATTATTATTTATTTATTTGCATTATCTATGACTAGATGCAAATATTTAGGCTTTAATTTAAAGCTTAACATAAGATTAGTGATCATATGATTTTAATTAATCGAGAGTAGCCACAAGATCTCAAATTAATTTTAATTATATATTCAAAGAAGATCACATTAATATTTAAATTGTAATTAATCATATGTGTTATAATAAAGTCTACCCACAGAATTTTATTATATTTATATGATTAATTAGGATAAAATATCATATTATATTTTTAATTTTCCCACGTGAATTAAAAAAGGAACATAATTCTATAGTTTTATCATAACGCTTCAAATGACTTTAATTGAGTAATTCTTTAGCCTAAAGGCAAGTATTATGTCACTAGAGTCATCTATTAAATGTATGATTTATATTGGTAATTCATGAATTGTTATGGGTCTCGACATATATATAACGATCATATATTTTTATTTCTCAATTTGTAGCTACTAATATTCAATGTGAAATTCCCGAACTAAGAGGTGACAACTATAAGGTTTGGAAGGAGAGAATTCTACTTCATTTAGGCTGGATGGATATAGACTATGCTATTCGGAAAATCGAACCTCCAAGTACGACTAAGACCAGTACTCCAGAAGCTATTGCTCTTTATGACAGATGGGAGAGATCTAACCGCCTCTCCGTAACGTTCATAAAGACCAAAATTTATGTTGGCATTCGTAATTCAGTTCATCAGCATAGTAACGTGAAATATCTATTAAAGCCCATTGATGAGTAATTTGCTAAATCCGACAAGGCCCTAGCCAGCACTTTAATTATGCAGTTGTCATCGTTAAGACTCACTAGAATCAAAGGGGCACATGATCATATAATGCGTATGAGGGACATAGCGGCTCAGTTGAAAGCGTTGGAATGTACCATATCGAAATCTTTCCTAGTGCATTACATTTTGTGCACTTTACCTCAACAATACGGTCCCTTTAAGATATACTATAACACACATAAGGATAAGTGGTCAATCAATGAATTGTTGACCATGTGTGTATAGGAGGAGGAGCGGTTGTTGATGGAAGATGGTGAAAGGGTCAATTTGACCGTTTCACCTGGAAAGAAGAGGCAGGACGATGCCAAGAGTAAGGGAAAGGGAAAGTTGTGCCTCAAGCCGATATAAAGAAGTCATCAATGCAGCGCCCCCTCACCGTAGGGTACACATCGGGATGCCCGGAGGTCGCTCCGATACGTATCCCACGATAAAGGTGCACCACCAGAACATTCCCACTAATAATCCAAATGGCATCGCAATAATTAAAATCATAATATATCAGAAAACTGTAACTTTAAAATCCAAAAGAATCTTAATACAGTCATCCAGTATCAGAATAGACAAGTCTATCAGTCCCCTAAACAAAACCAAAATGAAACTGATACAAACATCTATCCTAAGTCATCCTCAAAAGTCCAACCCAACTAACCACATGTGCCATCGCTTCTTTGTCAAAGACGCTCGCACGGGCAGAAAAGACTATCTCCTGAGCTGGGGTCTACTCTATCGATCCCGAAAAATTAGATGCAATTTTGGGTGAGTTTATGAACTCAAGGAGAAACCATCATCGATGGTTTACTCAAATCATGCATTACACAGATCAAGGATGACAGACACGACACAAGAATATTCAATTAATCGTATTATATAACATTTTACAGTAGTCTATAACAGTTTGCAGTATCAAATAACAATTTACGATAACATATAACAATTTATAGTATTATATCACAATTTACAGAATTATGCAACAGTTCACAGTAGCATGTAACAATTTGCAATCTCTCATGTCATCACACAATTCAGTAAGTTTGCAATTCAATCAATCATGTGTATACAATGCATATGAGACTCCTTTCCAGTTATTCAGTGTTGTGCCCAAGTGCTTAGTCAATATTCAGTGGGGGACGCGTCGAGATTTCTCCTTCGGGCTCGAGGTCTCGTCGAGACGATGTTCGAGCTCGAGGCTCTTTTCAGTGATAATAGCAACTTGGGTCACATTCCATTATCTGATCATGCATTTATGCATGCAATGCAGTGTTCAAGAATTCAAAGTTCAAGAATCTACAATTAATGCTATAAAAACCCAGATTACATTCCTCAAGATCATCACAAGAATCCAATCCAATACCAATCCAATACAAGAGAAACATGTCATTCGATCATGTACATTTCAAGAATCATGCAAATCACATTGGCAAGTAATTCACATAGTAACATTTAGACGAACAGAATTTGAGAAACCAACTAGGTTACTCACCAGAACTTCCGAAGCTCTCGCCTGAAAGTTCCAAAGAATGTCCGTGGAATGACAATCCAACAACGCCTCTATAACAGTAAAATACAGTCCTATTACTAGATGCTCAATTAAACCATTCAGTGATGCATATGTCTTAGTGGAATTATGTACAATGCATGTTCACAATTTTCCCGGCGTTAAAACCCAATTTTAACTCTTCGCTCAATTAATAAACAATAATTTGATCCAATTCTAAAATTCAGTTCAATTTCCCTCAATTTATACTCCCTATAGCAATTCCCTATCCATTGGGTCAAAACCTTTATTGAAAATCCCAATAAAACTCTAATTGTCTCAATTCGATATTTAGGTCACACTAAGAACCATAATTGACCTCATTCTCTATAAATCAATACCATTAAAATAAAATTCTAACTCTCATAATTATCCTCAATTGTAGACCTCTTTCTCTAGTTCATAATGAATCAAGAATCACCTCGATCGGAGGTCTATACCATAAGTTATACCCAATAAACTAAAATCACTCCATCAGAAAACTGTCCTTCGCCGCGACCTACACCTCTCGCCGCGACGAAGAGAAGATCGCTCGCCGCGACGTAGGCGAAAATGTTCGCCGCGGCGTGGAACCAGGCGCTCGCCGCGGCGTCTTGCTACACTTGTCGCGGCGAGCACTGAATTTCTCGCCGCGGCGAGGCCACGTCAGACGTCGCAACGTGCGGGTTGCCCACTGTCTTCTCCGATTGATTTCCGCCATTAAAGCTCTCCAAAACCTCCATTAAACATCCTAACTACTCAATCTTTCACAATAAATGCCATAAATACATGTAACAATCATAATAACAACATTAATGCCATTAAAACTTACCAATCGAAGATCAATCCACAAATTTCTCAAAATCACCGTAACCCTAAAACTTTCTCAAATCAACAATTAATCCACTCTCCATGCTTCTCAACCTTCAACAATCACAATAAACCAGTTAGCTATGCACAATGAGAAGAAAACCATAGAGAAAGATCAAGGAATCCTCACCGATGGGAGGAATCGAAGATCGTCGTGGGAGGAGGAAGAGAAGAAGAAATGATAATGCCTTAGGTAAATTTCCCAAATTCCAAACCTAGCTAGTTATAGACATAAGTCTCCAAATCAGTTCAAATTTCAGTCTCTAAATTTCAATGGCTCAACATTTTTATTTCCTAATTGTATCACTCTAATATTTCCTTTGCCATTGGACAATCCTTTTAGTACTATACAGTCAATCAGTCAGTCACTCCAAAATTTTCGTTTCGGGCATTTTCTCCCGAATTTCCCAAAATTTCCTATAAGTCACTATCAAGAGCTGCAAGACTCTTAGACTATTCTAAATCACCACCAAGCCCACTTACTCTTAATTTCTCAATCAATCAATCATAATCCGGCCATTCGATTAGCCAGCCACAAACAGTCCAATCAATTCACACTCACAATTAAAATGCTGGAAAATCATGAATGCATGTACCTATTAATAAATGCATATGCAATAAACCTGTTCCTCTATAATTAGAGGCCAGTAACATGCTCAATCAGTGAATGCAATGCAATGAAACCTATCAGTCTAACCCAATATTACCATATTACCCTTGCTCTCAGTAACAGGATGTTGCAATTCACCCCTCCTAATAAAATTTTGTCCTCGAAATTTAATACCTGTCCGATCGAATAAATGAGGATACTGACTCCTCATATGCTCCTCAGTCTCCCATGTAGCTTCCTCAGAAGAATGGTTCTTCCAAAGGATTTTTACCAATGGAATCACCATGTTCCTTAACTGCTTGACCCGTGATCCTATAATCTGTACCGGCTCCTCGACATAACTCAAATCACTGGCTATCTCAATCTCCTGAGCCGGAATCACATGCGTCGGGTCTGAACGGTATCATCGGAGCATACTAACATGAAACACGTCATGCATCTAGGACATCTCACTCGGTAATGCCAATCTTTAAGCCAACGGTCCTATCCTCTCAAGGATCTCATATGGACCGATATACCGAGGGCTCAACTTGCCCTTACGGCCAAATCTCAGTACTCCTTTCTAAGGAGACACTCGGAGAAACACTCGTCCCCTACATCGACTCCATCTCTTGCGATCTGCCGATCCACATAGCTTTTTCGCATCATCCCGAGCCGCCTTGATGCGACTCCGATCAATCAGATTTTATCTCATCAGATCCTGAATCACCGGACCCTCAATCGATCTCATACCTCTTCATCCCAATACAAGGCGCATCTACACGGCCTCCCATATAAGGCCTCATACGGTGCCATCCCAATACTACTCGACATCAAGTTATTATATGCAAACTCAATCAAGCAAATCGATCCCATGATCCTTGAACTCCAATACACACGCTCAAGCATGTCCTCAACATTCTTAATCGCCCTCTCACTCTATCCATCCGTTCGAGGATGAAACGTTGTACTGAAGTTCAACCTCGCACTAAAGCATCAGTAGGCTCTTCCGTAACCTCGAAGTGAACCTAGGGTCCTCGCCGAGACTATCGACAACGGAACCCCATGCAACCGCATTTATCTTCGCTACATACTGGGCCAACCGATCGAGAGTATTGCTCTCTCATCGGCAATAAGTGAGCCGATTTAGTCAATCGGTCCACTATGACCCAGATAGCATCATGCTGCCTCGGTGTCCTAGGCAATCCCATCACAAAATCCATGGTAATTCGCTCCCATTTCCACTCCAAAATGGGCAACGAATGCAACTTCCCCACTAGAGCTTGATGCTCTGCCTTAACCTGCTGACAAATTAGACACTTGGAAACGTACTCTGCCACTAGCCTCTTCATACCAGGCCACCAGAAATGTTGTCTCAGAGTATTATACATCTTGTTCGCACCAGGATGCATAGCATAGGCAGCAACGTGTACCTCCTCTAGGATCTCCTGTCTCAAATCATCAATATCAGGCACACACAGTCTCTGTCCCATCTCTCAACTCAAACTCCAAATCAGTACCGGCCTGGACTCTCTCAATCAGTCTCACTAACACTGGGTCTTGATCCTGAACTCTCCAGATCCTTATCGGGCCCGACCCGAGATCGGATCTCGATCGCTGGCTCCTTCACGAACCCAACTCTCGCTTATAATCGTGAAACCCGAAAGCGCATGATTTCTTTGAAGGGTTATAATTTTTTTCATTCTTAATCCTTGAACCCTTAAAGACCTCATGAATTCATTCTCATGCTCAAACGCCCCAATATTTACTTACCAAAGTCCCTTAGTGTGCCCATGTACCTAATCATCATACTTGAACTTATTTCCACTACGCGTCAACGAATTTGAAAACTCAATATCTTAAATTTATTTTAAATTCTCTTGTAAATCATAGCCCTATGATTCTTGTTTAATTTAATACAAGAATTGCTTCAATCGGAGTTATATAACTCAAGATACACTCCAAAAACCTAAAAGAGTTCATACCGAAAACATGCTCTCTTAACCGGCCTTTAACTTACTTTGATGCAAAATTTCTCAATTTAACTCCAAATAATCCCAATTTTTGTATCAAGAAATATATATGTCTTATAAATCCAATGGTTTAAGCCTCACCTCAATTGGAGGTCGTATGAAGGATTTATGCCCAAAACAATGGACAATGCTCACTTCCAAAATCCAATTGAAACTCTTTTGGCGCGATTGCCATAAAGTTTCTTACAGATATCTAAATGCCTTCGTTCTAGTTCTATTAAAAAGATAACATCAAGATCTAAAACTCGTATTAGAGGACTCGAAGCGAGATTCGGCCTCAAAACTGGTCAAAAACACGTTTTTCCTAAGGTGACCCGTAGCTGTCCGTTAAACGGACAGCTATGTCCGTTTAACGGACACATTCGGGTGTGTATGGGTACCAATCTCTTCGCAAATGTCCGTTAAACGGACATGCATGTCTGTCTAACGGACATGGGCAGGGGAAGGGGTGTTTTGAAACCCGAGGCTGTCCGTTTAACGGACACGCCAATTTCCAAAACTCCCAATTCTGAAAATCAACTTCAATTCACTTGACACTACCATCTTTCAAAGCTTATAACTTTTTATTCCTAGCTCCAATATGAGCATACTATATCTCCATGGAAAGATAACAAGATGAACTACAAATCTCATGAAGGATGCAAAAGCTAAATCCATCATTAATCAAGGCAAAAAGCCACTCAAAGGACACTGCTCATTAAAGACCAATGTAACAGTAATACAACTAAATGAACAGTGACTGAATGTGTTCTTCACCTCATAACTTTTTAACCCTAACTCCGAATGAGACAAATGATATACCCTTAGAAAGATCTAAACTTCTACTACAATATTCATGGAGACTTCCCGATTTAAATCAATCTCTAATGGGGTCTAAAACTGAAGCGAAGTTCTGTCAAATTTTAGGAAAATTTGACAATACTTTCCTTAAAATGCAACTAACCAAATTTCAATTCTAATACTTCCACCTGCATAAAACTCAACATGCAACCTCATATAACATAACTTAATCCCAAGAGTAACTCCAAACTCAAATCAAGGCAACAACCGCACTCTTAATCATCTAATCGTATCCAAGCTATACAATGATACAATTGTACATTCACAACCATACTCAAGTCCATATTGCATTAATCATCATACATAAGAGTTTTACAATTTAATTGGCATTTCCTAGCCAAATTCCAAAACCAATAACAATATCTCATTTACCTTATTCCATTGCTCATATGAATTACAATTATACATTTACATAACCAAACTTCAAATACACAATATAACAAGCACAAGCTGTCTTGATCCACTTCCACTTGATTTCTTGCTAAAAACCTGAAATTGGGAAAATAGGGGTGAGCTTGGGAGCCTAGAAGTTCTATGCTTATAACCAAATAATGAACAAAACAGTTTTTGAAGTCCATTTCAGATTAATTTCCTTTGGATCATAAAACATTGTTTTCTTCAAAACTCTTGTCATTTTCTTGAAATCACAAATCATTCATTTTTCAAAGGTTCATGAAATCATAAACTAAGAGCTCTTGTCATTTTCTTGAAATCACAAATCATTCATTTTTCAAAGATTCATAAAATCATAAACTAAGAGCTCTTGTCATTTTCTTGAAATCACAAATCATTCATTTTTCAAACTTTCATGAAATCATGAATGCAATTCAACTTATCACAATTCACATCATATAACACATATCACCTAACACATCATAATGGTTTGGCAAGTCCACAATTCTTGGCAACCATATAGTATCATTTAATGAGCTTATATGGGCAAATGTTGAGGAGTCCAAATATTGGATCATCCTATGCCACAGTCGGGCAGCCGGGCGAAGGCTTTTCATGATCATCGTGCACGAGATGTTTCTTGGGTGGACTTAACCTAACCCACATAACATATAATCATGTCTTGAAACTTGATTGCCCAAAGGCAAAATTCTTGGAAATCTTGTTTTGCATAAATCATGTAAATTTTCATAAATCATTTCATGATCATAAAGCATTTCATATGCAATGCATCATCATTCCTCAAGCAAAATCACATAACAACCACATTCACATATCAAATCATCAATCATCCAATTCACATAACATATACATCAATGATAGCAATTTCTCAAGGCATTCAAAATAATGAATTTGAAAACATTTTTATATTCTTAATTTCTTTGAAAATTTTGTCAATGGCCCATTATTTAACTATAAACATAAAACCTACCTATAATTCCTTGCTTGAAAACCTTGCTCCAATGACCTTCCCTTGCTTTCCATTCCTCTTGTCTCTCACCATTTTCCTCAAAATCAACACAATTCTCAAATCAAAAGACATCCAAAATGCAACAATCCTAAGAACACAAATCATGAAATTGATCTTGGAATCACAATACCCATTCATTTTCTAGGCTTTCTCAACCATAACCCAAACAAAATCTTAAGCTTAAATCAAGAACTTACCTTGAATCTTTAGCTAACCAAGTGATTCCTTGGTTCAAAGTAAAGCTCTAGTGATTTCCCACACTTTTTCCTCTTGAACTTTCTTCCAACTCTTGCTTAATCTCTTGGATCTTGGAGCCCTAGCAAGAACTCTTCTTTTTCTCCTCCTCCTTTCTCCATTTCCACGAAACTCTCCTCCCTCTCTCTTTTAATTTTCGTTACTCTCTTCTTCTCCTACACCAATTCACTTATTTCATCTCTTTTATACTACTTCCTTAAGTCACTTAAGCCCAAAGCCCATTTACTTCCCTCTTCTTTCTTTTCTTCTTTCCTTCTTCCTTCCTTCTTCATTTAACTCATACTACAACTTAAGCCCAAGTCCATTTCATTTCCCTTAATTCCTTCTTCTTCTTATTTTCCTCTTATACTACTCAAGCCCACTAATTCTTTAAGCCCAACTTATTTTCTTTTCTTTTCCTACCTCAATTCATTTCATCTCCTTCCTTTTATACTTCCTTCTTCATTTAACTCAAGCCCAAGGCCCAAGTCCACTTCATTTAATTCCTCTTCTTCTTTTACACTACTTCACTCACTTAAGCCCATCTTAACCTAAGCCCAAAATGCAACTCCCTTCTTCTTCTTCCTTCTTATTTCCTCTTTAAACTTCTCAAGGCCCACTTATCTTTAAGCCCATCTTATTTCTTTTCTTCTTTCTTCTCATCCTACTAAATCACTTAAGCCTAAACCATTTCTTCTTCTTTTTATTTGATTTAGGCCCATTATTCTCTTAGGCCCAATTAAACTCTAAACTCTTAAATTCAACTAACACATTTAATTGTATTAATTCATGCCACCCAATTCATCACTCTCTTTTAATCCTCTTCTTTTTATATCACCACTTAAGCCCAACTTGAGTCCAAGGCCCATTTAACCCTTAATACATTTACAACCTTCATAACACCTTAATACACTTAATCCATGTCATATAGTCTTAGTCTAATCAACATGTTAATTAAATTTCCTTAACATGCTAATTAAGTCCACAAAATACAATAATTGAATCCCATTAAATCATGCCACCTAATTTCATGACACCTTACCTTAAGCATATTAACATGTCAATTAATTCCACATTAATCCATCTCGTATTTAAACCATATCTTCCATTTCATTTCAATTTCAAGAATTCTTAACTTCTTTACTCATGAATAATCATTCAAAAATCCTTATTTAATAGTCCTAGCTTACCAAAAAGATTTGGGGTCCAATAATCCTATCATGCATCATCGACCTCAACCTCAAAGTAGCAGTCAGAGCTCCATCCTGGCCCAAATCCATCTGTACATTAAGAGCTCTCAACTGAATCAGACTAGGTAACCTCGAAACTCAAACTCGAAATGCACTCCCACGCGATCTCCTACTCAACAGATCGGCCACCACATTGGCCTTCCCTGATGATACTCAATCGCAGTCCATAGTCCTTCAAGAACTCTATCCATCTCCTCTGCTCTCGATTGAGCTCTCTCGACTCAACAGATATCCGAGACTCTTATGGTTAGTGAAGATCCGGAACGCCTCCCATACGTATAATGTCTCCGATCTTCGAGCAAATACAATCGCGCCAACTCTAAATCATGCCTCGGATAATTCACCTCGTGAGACCTCAACTATCTCGAGGCATACGCTATAACTCTCCCATGCCGCATCAATACACATCCAGTCCTTGATGCGAGGCATCACTATAAACCACAAAGCCTCCAAAGCATCGGAAGGAATGCCCAACACCGCGATCGTCAACCGATGTTTCAGCTCCTCAAAGCTCTTCCGTACTCCTCGCACCATCCGAACGGCACATTCTTCCTCAATAGCTTCGTCAAAGGGGCGGAGATCAACGAAAATCCCTCGATGAACCTCCGGTAATATCCGGCCAATCCTTGAAACTCCGCAACTCGCACACTCCTCGGAATCTCCCAACTCATAATCGCTCTATCTTATGAGGGTCCACTGATACCTCACCGACACCACGTGCCCCAGAAATACAATCTCATCAAGCCAAAATTTGCACTTAGCGAATTTGGCGAATAACTGTCTCTCTCTCATGACCTGCAGAACAATCCTCAGGTGCTTAGTGTGCTCCTGTCTACTCCTCGAATAAATCAGTATATCATCGATAAATACGATCACGAACTGATCCAGGTAGGGCTGAAAGACTTTATTCATCAAAGCTATGAAGGCTGCCGGGGCATTAGTCAACCCGAACGGCATCACTAGGAATTCGAAATGCTCGTACCTACTCCGGAAAGCACTCTTAGGCACATCGGCCTCTGCAATTCTCAACTGGTAATAACCTGATCTCAAATCCAATTTAGTGAACACCGAGCTCCTCGCAATCGATCAAATAAATCGTCAATCCTAGTCAAGGATACTTATTCTTCATCACACCCGATTCAACCGCCTATAATCAATGCACGCCTCAAAGTGTCCCATCCTTCTTCTTCACAATCAGAATACCTCACCGTAGAGTATACACCGTCGCCTGTAGGTCGCACTCGATGCACAACCTACGACGAGGTGCACTACTGATCGATCATTTCTATAACCTCATGGCATCAATATAAATAAAGCAAGAATATCATATTCGATAAATTTTAAAACTAAATCGCATTTCTCATTTCATTTCCTAAAGCCACAATTACATCATCGGACCATATATACAACTGCAAGTCCAAAAGAACTAACATAGCTCCTACAACAGCATCCACAAATACCCCAAAAGATCCCGGTGGATGACACTGTGGCCATGCCCTCTCGCAAGCACACACGGCAGATAAGTCTCACGGATCGGAGCTAGAAGTCAAACTATCTCATCCTAAAAATAGATGCAATGTCAGGTGAGTTTGCGAACTCAAAGAGAAATCATCATCGATGGTTTACCCAACTCATGCATCTACGCACAATCACACAATATCGCATATATATCACAATCGAAATCACATACGCTTATTTCACATTTATATGGCGATACACCTTTCACACAATTCACGTATAAACATTCATATATGTAACGTGTACGTGACTCTTTCATTTTCTTTCGTTGTTGTGGCCTGCCGAGCTCATATACGTTGAGTCGTTGGCTCAAAACATCGGGCTCAAAAGCCCTAATACGTTGAGCATAAAGCTTTGCAAATCGTTGGGCATATAGCCCTGTGCGTTGAGCTTAAAGCTCAATACGGGCTACACCGTCACAACCGCTTTTATCTCGATTATACTATTATGCATGTATACACATGTTCACTTTACAATACATGCATCATATTAGAACCCATATACCTAATTCTTACCATTCAAACCAATTATGAACAATTTACGACAATCCACACTTCAGATCACGGTTCAAATATCCCAACACCCGTGGTCCTAATCAATCAAATCAAACACATATAATCCGCCCTTAACTCCACATGGCATATTTGCATAAAATTAAACACATAAAGGTTGAGAAACCAACTAGGTTACTCACCTCAGAACTTCCGAGCTATTGTCGAGAAGTCTCGCCTACGTCAGACGATCGGCGATCCACTTGTGCCTCTAAAACAATCAAAATATAAATAACATTACTAATTGTGCCAATTTTGATATTCCATGATGCATATGAATTGAATAATGTATGCACTATACGTGTTATGACATTTCCAACACAATTCTAAATTCCCGATCTCAAAATCTCCAAATCGATTTTAATCCATAACTAATTAAATCATCAATTGCCTAAATCCCATTACTAAAAACCTCAATTTCATTTTCGGATTTTAGCCTCCCTCGCTGCGGCATCAACTCCCTCGCCGCGGCGAGCTCCCCTATTCTCCACGTTCGCCGCGGCATACACACGCCTTGTCAAGCCGAACTGCACTGCCTTTTTAAAAGCGACGCGCACGCGTTACGTCGTCGAAACTTCCTCGCCACGGCGCCTTCCATTCGCCACACACGTCAAGCATTCATTCTCGTCGCACAAGGCGTGTTCGTTACACGTCACAAGCGCAACTCTAACACGCCTTGAAAACCCAGAAATTCCTAGATTTTCGACAGTAATCAACACCAAATCCAGGTTTTCTCCTCACAAATCACTCCTAAATAATTCCATACACATCATACAACTAATCCTTAGCTTCTATTTCATCAAACAACCATTATCCCCAAATCTAAACCCTAAAATCAACGAAAACCCTTATCGGAAACCCTAAATCACCATTCCTCTAATATACCAACTAAATCATTCAAATAACTTTATAAATCAACTAATCAAACCATAAGAGACAAGATAGAAGTAACTTACTTGATTAATAACCTCAAATCTTCAAGGAATCACACCAAATCCAAACTCACGACACCCACGGCTTCTCCAATCTCAAACCCATTTTATCTCTCTTTCAAACCTAAGCCAGAAGCTAGATCTAAGGTAGAAGAGAAGGAAAACCGCAAGAAGAAATCACCAGCAACTCCCAAGAGAAATCCACGAAGAAGGAGGAGAAAATCAAGAGTTAAAAGTATCGTGGAAGAGAAAGATTCAAAGGTAAGGGTTTAAATATCAAAAGAACAAGGGCTTGTTTGGCTAAAATAAATGCCACAAGTCCGATTCGAACCACCTCAAACAAATTTTTAAATTCTAATTTCTCCCGAATTCCAATGGCTAAACCCTAGTTCCTCAATTCAAATTTCTAACCTGTCCGTGCCATTGGATAATCAATTTCGGAACCAGAAATCCAATTAACCAGTCATCGATCAATTTTTCGGTCCGGCCCTATTGCTCCGAAAATTCCAGAAAAATTTCTATAAATCCTCAAAAATAGAAAACCCATTATCATATACTCCAATTTTACAATTCAATTTCCTAACTTTCATTTCTAACTCAAATTTGATCCTCAAGCTTAATTTGACCTAATTCACACATGACCTAATCATCTCTAAATTCAAATTGTCCAAATCAAAACGAAAATGTGTCATACATGTATGTACGTAAAATGCCAATATTACACAAATTATATAATGCATGCTCATGCCAAATACGAATGCAATGAACTGTACACATCCCATCGGTGACGGGATGTTACACAAATAGTACCGAGCTCCCCATGGAAAAACACTCGGTCTAATAAACCCCTTATCCAGTAGCTCCTGCAACTGAGCCTTAAGCTCTCTCAGTTCCACCGGTGTCATCCTATACGGAGGGATCGATATAGGGGTTGTACCGGGAACGAGATCAATCTCGAACTCTGTCTCCCGCTCTGGCGGCAATCCCGGTAACTCCTCAGGAAACACATCGGGAAATTTTCTGACTACGGGAACATCCTACAATCTCTGCTCGACTCTGGATTCCTCTACGTGAGCCAGATAAGCCTCAAAACCTCCCTGCATCAATCTCAGGGCACTCAAGAAGGATATCATCCTCGTTGGCACTGCCTGACTAACTCCTCGAAAAACAACCCTGGGCTGACCAGGAGACTCCAATACAACCTCCTTGGTATAACAGTCCATGATAGCCCTATGCGCAGTTAACCAGTCCATCCCCAATATCACGTCAATCTCTCGCAGAGGCAAAATGATCATATTGGAACTCAAAAATGCTCGATCGATCTGAACCTGACATCCCATACAGATCTCTCCCAATACAGTCGTACTACCTAGAGGTGTACTCACCTCTAACCCAAACTGTAACCTCTGCCTATCCCCATGCAGTCTACATGCTAAATGTGGTGCAATGAAAGAATGAGTGGATCTAGGATCCAACAATGCATATGCTTCAAAACCATAAATCAAAAGCATACCCGCAACAACATCCGGGGAATCCTGGGCCTCCTGCCGAGTCATGGCATGTACCCTAGCTCGAGATCGTGTCCGCCGCCGCACCTCCGACCTCACTACGGACCCCTCTGCTCGACCTCAGCCTCGGCCTCGGCCTCTCCATCCCAATCCACCACCACGACTCTGCTGGACCGTGGTATTGCTGCCTGATCTTCCAGTCATAGTAGACTGGGCTCCCAAAGTCTCTGGGCAGTTTCTCACTAAGTGGTCCATCGAACCACACCTCAAGCAGCTCAGCATAGCCATCGACACTCTCCACTATGTCTCTTGCCACAATGCTCACATAAAGGAGCAGATCGCTCAAACTCAGCATCGCCGCCACCACTAACAGTCAGCATAAATCGCCTCTCGCCCATGACCGGTCTGTTTAGCCCTCCTGCATACTGAAGGGCCTACTCGACGCTTGTTGAACCCTCTCACCCGACCGCCTCGATCACATCGATCTCTTAATCTGGTCCCTTACTCATCTTATTCATACGATGTCTCAAGAATCGCCGATCCTCACTGCTGCCGCAGCCTCAACTCAATAAACCGCCCATATCGGATCTAGCTAATAGGTACGGATCTCCGATGGAGTCCGCCTCAAAACGCCGACACTGTCAACCTCAAGAGCCACCAATGAAGAAGCATAAACCACTAACTCGCTGAACAAGACCTCATAGTCGGCCACGGCTAACTACCCCGCCATGCCTCTAGAACTCCTGTAACTTCATTTCGAGATAGATCTTGGGCATGAAATTGTCCTTAAAAGCCCTCAGAAAGTCGTCCCATGTCAGTGTACAAGGCCTGGTGGTACTACCCGGGACAGTCTTCCACCACTGATATGCAAGACCCTGAAGCAGAGAAACCGCGTAGTCAAAACGCTCATCCGGGTCACAGTCCATCTGGTCGAGGACTCTCTTAGTCCTCTCTAGCCATCCCTCAGCCTCCGCAGGTCGGTTTTACCATAAAGTCAATCGCCGCCACGCAGTTGATCATATATCCGTTCCTGTCTCACAGGAACTCGAGGAGGCAACTCCTCTAAATGAGGCATCGGGGACTCCCTACTAGCTCCTACCGATTCCAGGTCAGCTGGTAGCTCAACTCGAGCTCCAACGACGGATGACCTAAAACAGACAAGAAATTCCGATCAGTTCTGCTATTCATACAGTGATTCAAGCCTAAAATGCACTATGCCCAAAAGATGCCAAACCATGCTCTGATACCACTTAATGTAGCGCCCCCTCACCGTAGGGTACACATCGAGACGCCCGGAGGTCGCTCTGATACGTATCCCACGATAAAGGTGCACCACCAGAACATTCCCACTAATAATCCACATGGCATCGCAATAATTAAAATCATAATATATCATAAAACTGTAACTTTAAAATCCAAACGAATCTTAATACAGTCATCCAGTATCAGAATAGACAAGTCTATTAGTCCCCTAAACAAAACCAAAAAGGAAACTGATACAAACATCTATCCTAAGTCATCCTCAAAAGTCCAACCCAGCTGACCGACCTGTGTGTCATCGCTTCTCTTACCAGCACGCTCGCACGGTAGAAAAAGACTATCTCAGGAGCTAGGGGCCTACTCTATCGATCCTGAAAAATTAGATGCAATTTTGGGTGAGTTTGCGAACTCAGTGAGAAACCATCATCGATGGTTCACTCAAATCATGCATTACGCAGATCGTGCACAAAGACAACATAGTAATATTCAATTAACAGTATTATATAACATTTTATAGTAGTCTATAACAGTTTGCAGTATCAAATAACAATTTATGATAACATATAAAATTTACAGTATCATATCACAATTCACAGAATTATGCAACAGTTCACAGTAGCATCTAACAATTTGCAATCTCTCATGTCATCACACAATTCAGTAAGTTTGCAATTCAATCTGTCATGTGTATATAATGCATATGAGACTCCTTTCCAGTTATTCAGTGTTGTGCCCAAGTGCTCAGTCAGTATTTAGTGGGGGACGCGTCAGGGATTTCTCCCCTCGGGCTCGAGGCCCGGTCAGTGCAGTGTTCGAGCTCGAGGCTCTTTTCAGTGATAATAGCAACTTGGGTCACATTCCATTATCTGATCATGCATTTATGCATGCAATGCAAGGTTCATAATTCAAAGGTTCAAGAATCTACGATTATACGGCTATAAAAACCCAGTATTACATTCCTCAGTATCATACAGTAATCCAATCCAATACAGTAGTTCAATCCAATACAGTAGAAACATGTCATTCGATCATGTACATTTCAGTAATCATGCAAATCACATTGGCAAGTAATTCACATAGAACATTTAGACAGTCAGGAATTTGAGAAACCAACTAGGTTACTCACTTGTAACTTCCGAGCTACTGCCTGGAAGTTCCAGCAATGTCCGTGGAATGACGATCCAACGACGCCTCTATAACAGTAAAATACAGTCCCATTACTAGATGATCAATTAAACCATTCAGTGATGCATAAGTCTCAGTGGAATTATGTACAATGCATGTTCACGATTTTTCAGCGCTAAAACCCAATTTTAACTCTTCGCTCAATTAATCGACAATAATTTGATCCAATTCTAAAATTCAGTTCAATTTCCCTCAATTTATACTCCCTATAGCAATTCCCTATCCATTGGGTCAAAACCTTTATTGAAAATCCCAATAAAACTCCAATTATCTCAATTTGATATTTAGGTCACACTAAGAACCATAATTGACCTCATTCTTTATAAATAAATACCATTTAAAAAAATTCTAACTTCATAATTATCCTCAATTGTAGACCTCTTTCTCTAGTTCATAATGAATCAAGAATCACCTTGATCGGAGGTCTATACCATAAGTTATACCCAATAAACTAAAATCACTCCATCAGAAAATTGTCCTTCGCCGCGACCTACACCCCTCGCCGCGACGAAGAGAAGATCGCTCGCCGACGTGGCGAAAATGTTCGCCACGTGGAACGCTTCGCCACGGCGTCTCGCTGCACTTGTCGCGGCGAGCACTGAATTTCTCGCCGCGGCGAGGCCACGTCAGACGTCGCAACGTGCGGGTCGCCCACTGTCTTCTCCGATCGATTTCCATCATTAAAGCTCTCTAAAACCTCCATTAAACATCCTAACTACTCAATCTTTCACAATAAATGCCATAAATACATGTAACAATCATAATAACAACATTAATGCCATTAAAACTTACCAATCGAAGATCAATCCACAAATTTCTCAAAATCACCGTAACCCTAAAACTTTCTCAAATCAACAATTAATCCACTCTCCATGCTTCTCAACCTTCAACAATCACAATAAACCAGTTAGCTATGCACAATGAGAAGAAAGCCATAGAGAAAGATCAAGGAATCCTCACCGATGGGAGGAATCGAAGATCACCGTGGGAGGAGGAAGAGAAGAAGAAATGATAATACCTTAGGTAAATTTCCCAAATTTCAAACCTAGCTATTTATAGACATAAGTCTCCAAATCAGTTCAAATTTTAGTCTCTAAATTTCAATGGCTCAACATTTTTATTTCCTAACTGTATCACTCTAATATTTCCTTTGCCATTGGACAATCCTTTCAGTACTATACAGTCAATCAGTCGGTCACTCCAAAATTTTCGGTCCGGGCATTTTCTCCCGAATTTCCCAAAAATTTCCTATAAGTCACTATCAGTAGCTAATCACTCTTAGACTATTCTAAATCAGTCACTCAAGCCCACTTACTCTTAATTTCTCAATCAATCAATCATAATCCGGTCAGTTCAGTCAGTTTCCAATTCACAATCCAATCAATTCACACTCACAATTAAAATGCCGGAAAATCATGAATGCATGTACCTATGAATAAATGCATATGCAATAAACCTGTTCCTCTATAATTAGAGGCCAGTAACATGCTCAATCAGTGAATGCAATGCAATGAAACCTATCAGTCTAACCCAATATTACCATAATACCCTTGCTCTCAGTAACGGGATGTTACAGTCAAAGTGTTTCTTCTGTAAAAAGAGGGGACACATAAAGAAAGACTGCACCAAATTGAAGGACTGGCTCGTGAAGAAAGGTACTCATATTTTATTTGTTTGTTATGAGTCTAATATGGTTAATGTTCATCATAACACATGGTGGATTGATTCTGGTTCTACAATCCATGTTTTGAATACCTTACAGGGTATGCAAAACCTAAGGAAGCCGGTGGGAAGTGAATAAGTCATATATTAAGGAAGCAAGACGAGTTCACATGTGGAAGCCATCGGGACTTACAGTTTGGTTTTGAGTAGTGGTTTTGTGTTGTATTTGGATAAGACCTTTTATGTACCAAATTTCTCTCAAATTTTGATTTCTGTATCCAGACTTGTACCATTTGGTTTTTCCTTTAACTTTTCATATTCTGGTTTCAGTTTATCTCATGAATCAAAAGTTATTGGTTGTGGTACATTATCTGATGGTCTTTATTCCCTACAGTTACAACATAACGATGCATATAATTCGATGCATGTCATGGCTGGATTAAAACGATGTGTTGTGAATGAAGAATCCTCTATGTTGTGGCACCGTAGATTAGGACACATCTCTATTGAGAGAATTAAGCGATTAATAAATGAAGGAGTACTCAGTACTTTAGATTTTGTTGATTTTGAGACTTGCATAGATTGTATTAAAGGTAAACAAACTAACAAGTCTAAAAAGGGTGCCAAGAGGAGTACAAACCTATTAGAAATCATACATACAGATATTTGTTATCCAGATCTGGATGCAAATAGTCCGAAATATTTTATCACCTTCTTTGATGACTATTCATGATATATGTATCTCTACTTACTTCATTCTAAGGACGAACTTTGGATTGTAAACGATCTAGAAGGGGGGTTAAATAGATCTTTAAAGCTTTTTGTAAAATTCTACAATAAAATCAGAAGTTAATTCACACAAAAACAATTTAAACAAATTTAAATGTAAAGAGTAGGGAAGAAGAGCAAACATTGTTTTTATAGAGGTTCGGTGCTAAGACCTACGTCCTCTACCTAAGCTCCCACTTAGAATTTGGCAAACCACTTTACTGCACACTTTTTAGTTTAGTGTGAACTCTTACAACACCACTTGATTTTCGGCTCAAGTTACCTTTACACTTGATTTGTCTTACGGCACAAATCCTACCAATACCACTTGATTTCCGGCTCAAGCTACCTTTACACTTAATTTGTCTTCCGACACAAATCCGACCAACACCACTTGATTTTCGGCTCAAGCTACCTTTACACTTGATTTGTCTTCCGGCACAAATCCTACCTCACAAGTGATCTCCTCTAATCACTCAACTCACAATAATCACAATCATAGAGAATAGAAATGCTAACTCTCAGTACAGATGAATGGAATTAAGACCAAGCTAAGAGTAGTATGAGAACAAATTCTTGGAACTATAGTAGTATACTTTGATTTTTGCATTCCTTCCATTTCCCTTGATGTTTCTCTATTTATTTTCAGACTAAAGGATGATTATAGACATTGGGGATGTCCACTAGTCATTGTTGATTGATCATAGACCTTGCTAAATTATTTCCTTTCCATTTCTGAATGATTGACTTCGTCAGAATCAGTTTGCTGTACTCGTAAGTCGACTTGTCGTGGTGTGTAAGTTGACTTGTAACAACGATTTTCGTAAAACTTTATCTCCGCTCTTCTATAAGTCGACTTATGCAGTGTAAGTCGACTTGTAACCTTCGATAAGTCGACTTATACAGTGTAAGTCGACTTGTAACCTTCGATAAGTCGACTTATAGTCTATTATTCGACTTGTGTTGTTCTCAACCTGACATATCTTGATATATTAGTCGACTTATGATTTACTAGTCGACTTATGTTGGCTTCAACGGTTATATTCAATCAAATCTTCTATAATCTTCATGTTTAATGTCTCTATCATGATGAAGATTATTTCCTTCTTGATTTCACCATGATTTATGTCTTGCCCATTCAAGATTGATGAAGATTATTTCCTTCTTGATTTCATCATGATTTATGTCTTGCCCATTCAAGATTGATGAAGATTATTTCCTTCTTGACCAATTCTATACATTTTATTATTATCAAATCACCTGAAATAATTTCTTAACCAATTCTATACATTTTATTATTATCAAAACATAAGTGGGATTTAATTTGTCAACCACCATTGGTCCAACAATCTCCCCCTTTTTGATAATGACAAAACATTTAGAAATTGTTTAAGAAATTGAAAACAAAGAAACATTGATCAAGGTTTTTAAGCCTTGTCTTTTTAGTTAGAAGTCTCCCCCTCAATCATATAAATCATTGAATTTAACAACCTTCTAAGATCAAATGCATAAGAGTTGTATAATTCATAAATTTAATATAAATTCAATTCAAAGACAATTTAATATACATACTCCCCCTTAATCAAGTAACTAAAGAATATTCAATTTCCCATTTTACTCCCCCTTTTTGTCATAATCAAAACAACTAATATGAAATGTCGCAAATATGAAGAGAAAAAAATTATCGCAATTACATTAAATATAGAAACAAGTCATCAAACACAAATAGTCTCAAGAGAAAGCAAATACAAATAATATGAAATGTTGGTCTTGACTAGATACAAAAACCATCATGGTGGAGAAATATCATCATGAAGAAATCTCAAAAGGTAGAAGAGAATGCGTTTTCGGAGATTTGGGGAAAAATGAGTTTTTAAAGAAGACCCAGATGACTTATAGTCGATTGGCAGGGGGTTAGTCGACTAATAATAAATAAAAACAAGAGTGGGGGTTGTTTGATATAAAACTAGTTGACTGGTCGCATATAATTAGTCAACTAGATTTGAGAAATAGATGAATTACCCAACTATGGCGTAATACTCGACTGAAGCAATTAAACACCTTATCTCTTGATGCAATGGTCAACAATATATGTATTTCCATGTCTCAAACCAATGAAAGCAACATTTTCATCCTTCTTAACCATACAATGAGATGATTCAAATGTCACATTAAAATTCATATCACATAATTGAGAAACACTTAGCAAATTATGTTTTAAGTCATCAACAAGTAAAACATTTTCAATGTTAGGCAAAGGTTCCTTACCTACTTTACCAATACCAATGACTTTACCTTTGTTGTTGTCTCCAAAAGTGACATATCCTTATTTTTTTTGGTCGAATTTTTGCAAATAGATTCTTGTCTCCACTCTTATGCCTTAAACATCCACTATCAATGTACCATGTGCTTGGTGGATTTTCATTCCTTGCTTGTACCTGCAACTGAAACATTCTTTTTTCTCATTGGTACCCAAGCCATTTTGGGTCCATTTTGGTTAGTCATATAAACCACATTAGGAGGTGTTGTACCACCCAAATTTTCTTAATATTAATACATCTCCTAATACTCTTACAAGCAATTTCTATATGACCATCTTTCAAGCATTTAGCACATTTTGCAACTTTTCCATCCTTAGTGAATTTAGAAATCAAGGAACAATCTCTATCAAAAGGATCATATCCTAAACCATGTTTAGAAATAGAATATCTTTGTAAGGACAACATCTTTTCAAACTTTTCATTTCCACCAGCAAATTTTCCAACCACATAAGAAAACTCCTTTCTAAGTCTATCAAGCTCACAAGTAAGATTTTCTTTTTCAGCAAGACATGTAGAGTGGTCTTCCTTAGAGCAATCTAAATCATCAATAGTCTCATGCAAAACATTATTTTCAGCAACTAGATCTCTTATTTTCTTTCTCAACCTCTTGTTGATTTCAATAGCTTCTTCAAAATCAATTTGTCAAGCATTAAAAGAATCTTTAAGATCTTGATCAATGAATGTTACCTCTGTAACATCCCACCCCCTACGGGAAGGGTAGAATAGTAATTTGGCAAAGGATGAGAGTGATTGGGCTTAATTAGGATTGTTCATGAATACTGGTATTAGTAAATAGTGAAATTTGTGCACATAGAAATACATGTACATGCATTCGTGACATTCCTAGTATTTATGCCTAAATGGAATTTGGTTGTGAATAACGTGGTACTTGTGCTTAAAAAAATTATTTGGAGTGATTCATTGTGTGTTTTACATTTTAAGGAATTTTTAAGAATTTTTCTGGACTTTTCCGGAGAAAATTCCCGGACCGAAAAAATCACTAAGTGGCAAACCGGTTGATTTTTGGTATCGAAAATTTTTGTCCAATGACACTATAATATTGGGTACATTATTTTGGTATTGAAATTAGGGTCATTGGAATTAAATGGGTCAAAGATTCATTTCATTAGGGTTCAATACAAAGTTTTTGTCTTATCTTTATTTTGTCTTTTCTTCAAGATGACACTTGTCCTAAATGAGTTAATGCTTGTCTTATGCTTACTTATTTCCTCTCTCGGTTTTGCTTTGTTTAGAGCATGAAAAGAGCAAGTTTGAGGGTTTAATTCATTCCCATCCGAAAACCCTCTTCATGTTTACCTCTCCATCGATTTTTTTTCTCTCCTTCTTTAAGTGTTACTTCTTCCACCCTTAAGAGCCTCGCAGGCATCCAAGCTATTTTCTTTTCATGATGATGATACACATGCATGGTGTTAGAAGAGAGTGGAGAAGTTGTTGAGTTAGAGTATTAATTAAAGAAAAGAATTGAAGAGATTGAAATTGAAAGCTTGAAAGTAGGTAAGCATTGAATTATGTTCTTTTCTTAGTAGTTTGATGCATTAATTGGGAACTATGGTTCATTAAATATGATTTATGATGCATTAATATCATGAAAATTATAGTTTAAATTGTTGGGTATAAGGTTATGTTTGAGTATG
Source organism: Erythroxylum novogranatense (assembly GCA_029891385.1). Classification (NCBI taxonomy): domain Eukaryota; kingdom Viridiplantae; phylum Streptophyta; class Magnoliopsida; order Malpighiales; family Erythroxylaceae; genus Erythroxylum; species Erythroxylum novogranatense. The sequence continues at coordinate 21,829,511 of CM057226.1, forward strand.
ACTTGAGGAAGTTAGCATGAATAATGTGTTTTAACTTGGTTTAGCTTGATTTTGGATTGATTTTGATGATTATTCTTACATGGAAATGAAGAGTTAAGTGCTGCCAAATTTTGTCTCTTGGCCTAAGTGAAAGTAGTGACAATCTAGTGGCTGATTTCTTGTCCGTTTGGATGCTTATTGATGTGTTATTGGCATTGGAAGTGATAGGATCTAAGTTTAGTAACAAAGCTGGAAAATTGATTTTTGTACCTATTGCACTGTTTTGATCATAACTAATTGTGTGGTTATGCAAATGAGGTGAGGTTTGGACCAAATGAAACTTTAGTTGATTTTCTAAGATTTCTTTTGAAATAGGTGTTGTCTAATTGTAGCCTTAAGAGGTTGAATTTTGGCTTGGAAAGTTAGTGTTGTGGACTGTGTGAACAGTAACTGAATGAGATTACCTAAACTTTTGATGATTTTTCTAGATTAATTTAGAAGTAATTGGTGAAAATGGTCTTCATGAAAGTTTAAGCCTATCATGTTAGCTTTACATTGCCACTGATTTTGTAATTTTTCGATATGTGTATTGGGAGATATGAATTGTTGACTATTGACTGGTTATGTGCATTTGGGTGAAACCTAGCCATAAGTGTAGGTTTTGTGAGCATTGTGCTTGGAAGCAAATTTAGAGATTTCTGTGATTTTAATTGGCTCAATTTATCTTCTGGAAATTTGTAGAGGAAACAATTAGCTTGAAAATGGAATATAGCATGCTATTTTTGGATATAAGATTTGGGAGTAATGAATTTGCAAAAACTGAACCTAAGTTAGGTTATTGACTGCTGATCAGGGGAGTCACTTGCATGGCAGTTTTGAGCTTGTTAGAGATGGAATTGGCTTTTAATCTCTTCATGAAAATGGAAGTATGATGTTTTATCTTTCCAGTGATATAAGGTAGTGATTTGTTTTGACATTTGTGCAAGGAGTTATGCTTGTTAGAAAATTACTATCCAGATTGGGTAATTGCAGTGGGCAGATTCTTTGTTGAATTTTTTGACCTAGTTAGCAATTGAATTTGATTTCAGTTGTTCATTAAAGTTGTAGAAAACATTTTTATCTCTCTTTGGGCATTTATTTTGTAATTTTTGACTGAGGAACTGGAAAGTTATGGATTTTGCAAAATCCTACACTGTTTTGAGAGGCATTGACTGGGCAGTAGCTTCGATTGGATTTTTGACACCCTTAGGGGTGCAATTGATTTTTATGGTCTTCATGAAACTTGTAGAGGATTTCATGATCTTTCCAACGAGATATGGTTTGTAATTTTCTGAATTGTTTGCAAAGAGTTATTGGTGATTGAATTTCGGTTTGAAAATAGGAAAAAGAGAAAGAAATAGGGACATTATATATATATATATATATATATATATATATATATATATTAATTGTTTTATTTGATTTTTGTGTTCTTTTGGGAAATTGACGTTTGTCCGGGTAATGGTTCTTTGGTCACTTTTTTATTTATTTTTGGACCTATAGAGGTCCGAATTGAGTAATTTCAGTGCCGTAAGATTTCTAATTTTTAGACGGATTTTTGTGGTTGAAAATTGTGGTGTTAGGGCCTAAAATATCATGAATATGCATTGTACACCTTTGTGCATCATTAACTAGTTCTGATTGGACAATAGTAATGTTTTTGTTCTCTGATTTTATAGAGGCACATTTGGAGCGTCGACCTACCGACGTTGCAGAGACTTCCCGGCATTAGCTCGGAAGTGATAGGTGAGTAACCTAGTTGGTTCCTCAATTATAATTTGTTTATATTTTGCACTTATAACACTATGGAGAATAATGGTGGGATTGTGTTTGTTTTGACTAGATTCCGGACAGATGATCCGATGAATTGGAAGATCTGACATAGAAGTGTTTTGATGTGCAAATTATGAATTGTTTGCTATTACTGTGATATACTGTGATCAATTTCCTTGCCTCGGATGTGACCTGATTGTGTTACATTGACTGATTGTGTTACATTGACTGTTAATTTGGGCAAATGCATTTCCTACACAAATGCATGAACTGATAATAATAGTTGTGATCGAAGTAGCCACTGATACTGAAAAAAAGAGCCTCAAGCTCGAAGAGAGATAGAGCATACCCAAAGGGCTCTCCTACTCCCTAGACGCATCTACTGTCTACTGTTTACTGTTTAAGCGCTCGATCACAACACTATAATAAAATGGGAAAGTGTCATATATGCATTGCATACATATTTGATTGAATAATTGAAATGGGAAAAAGGCAAGAATGCCTTGTACGTTTGTGATTTGCTTGGTTATAATCATGTGGCACTTCTGAATGTGTTTTTGTGAAATAAATTGTCTATGAATTGTTTGTGTGATGCATGAATTGGGCGAACCATCGATGATGGTTCCTCACTGAGTTCGTAAACTCACCCAAAATTGCAACCTATTTTTTTCAGGATCGAGAGTAGACTCTTAGCTCCAGAGAGACTGTACAGCCGTGTAGATCACATTGACAAGAGAGGCTATGGATCACAAGTCAGTCAGCTGGGATTCTTTTTGGACGATCTAGTTAGGACTGCTATTTTTTTATCTTATTGTATACAGTAGTGGTGTGAAATTTTGGAGGACTGCATGCATGATGAAACTACCAATGTGTAAAGTACTGAGTTTAATGATATGCAATGGAAACAGTTTGGTTTTAAAATTTTGCAATTTAATATTACTGTTTTATTATTGAGATGCCATGTGGATTATAGGGATGTTTGTTTGTAGTTCTCTCTTATACATTGCTAGCTCTTCATCTTCTTTTCATCATCACTCATTATTTGTAAGTTCATCATTACTTAGTTTTCTTCAGTCATACATTGCTAGCTTTCTTCATCTTCTTCCTCCTCATTTTCTAAGTTTTTATCTAGCTTTCATCCTTCCTCCTCATCTAATTTTTATCAATCCACAAAGAAGTGTTAGCTTTAAAAGCAATTGATTTTTTTGACTTACCTCTACCTTCTCTTGATTTTAGAATGATCTCATAGTTTATGAGTGATCTCACCAAGGCATTGAATTCCAATCGATTGAGATCTTTAGACTCCATAATAGCAGTGACTTGAGAGTCCCATTCTTTCGGTAGTGAGCGAAGAATCTTCTTCACCTTTTTGCTATCCGTCATATGCTTTTTGAGGTTTCCTAATTCATTTATGATTTCTGCAAAACGATCAATCATAGTGGAAATAGTCTCACCTTCCTTCATGACAAACATTTCATAGTCGTGAAGAACCATGTTGATCTTTGTCTCTCGGACTTGATTGGTTCCTTCATGAGTGATGTGAAGTCTTTCCCACATTTCTTTAGCACTGGTACAGGAGTTTACTCGATTTCTTTCATCAACCGTGAGAGCACAATATATCAGTTTCATAGCTTTCGCGTTGATGTAGGCTTACTTCTAATCATTATCATCGTACTCCAGCTCCGTTTTTAACTCACCATTTTCTTTCAAAGGTGCTTGTGGACCGAAGATGATGATCTTCCAATATTCTACTCCCTCGCTTATAATATGACATTTCATAGGATTTTTCCAATAAGAGTAGTTAGAACCATTACACAAAGGAGGACGATTATTAATGTTACCTTCTTCCGCTAGATTGTTGTGTGCCATCCCTGGATACTTCTGCTCTAATACCAATTGTAAACGATCTAGAAGGGGGGTTGAATAGATCTTTAAAGCTTTTTGTAAAATTTTACAATAAAATCAGAAGTTAATTCTCACAAAAATAATTTAAACAAATTTAAATGTAAAGAGTAGGGAAGAAGAGCAAACACTATTTTTATAGAGGTTTGGTGCTAAGACCTACGTCCTCTACCTAAGCTTTCACTTAGGATTTGGCAAACCACTTTATTGCACACTTTTTAGTTTAGTGTGAACTCTTACAACACCACTTGCTTTCCGGCTCAAGCTACCTTTACACTTGATTTGTCTTCCAGCACAAACCCTACCTCACAAGTGATCTCCTTTAATCACTCAACTCATAATAATCACAATGATAAAAATAGAAATGCTAACTCTCAGTACAGATGAATGGAATTAAGACCAAGATAAGAGTAGTATGAGAACAAATTCTTGGAACTATAGTAGTATACTTTGATTTTTGCATTCCTTCCATTTCCCTTGATGTTTCTCTATTTATTTGCAGGCTAAAGGATGATTATAGACGTTGGGGATGTCCACTAGTCGTTGTTGATTGATCATAGACCTTGCTAAATTATTTCCTTTCCATTTCTGAATGATTGACTTCGTCAGAATCAGTTTGTTATACTCATAAGTCGACTTGTCGTGGTGTGTAAGTCGACTTGTAACAACGATTTTTGTAAAACTTTATCTCCGCTCTTCTATAAGTCGACTTATGCAGTGTAAGTCGACTTGTAACCTTCGATAAGTCGACTTATAGTCTATTAGTCGACTTGTGTTGTTCTCAACCTGACAGATCTTGATATATTAGTTGACTTATGATTTACTAGTCGACTTATGTTGGCTTCAACGGTTATATTCAATCAAATATTCTATAATCTTCATGTTTAATGTCTCTATCATGATGAAGATTATTTCCTTCTTGATTTCACCATGATTTATGTCTTGCCCATTCAAGATTGATGAAGATTATTTCCTTCTTGATTTCACTATGATTTATGTCTTGCCCATTCAAGATTGATGTAGTCTTGATGTATTTGAATCTAAATCACCTGAAATAATTTCTTAACCAATTCTATACATTTTATTATTATCAAAACATAAGTGGGATTTAATTTGTCAACCACCATTGGTCCAACATGGATGTCTTTAAAATTTTTAAGGCTGAAGTGGAGAATCAATATGGAAAACTGATTAAAATCGTGAGGTCAGATCGAGGTGGAGAGTATTATGGTAGATACCCTGAAAGTGGACAAGCACCTGGTCCCTTTGCGAAGTTTCTTCAGGAACATGGGATTGTTGCCCAGTACACCATGCCTGGTTCTCCCGATCAGAATGGTGTGGCAGAAAGAAGAAAATGAACTTTAATGGACATGGTGAGAAGTATGAGGAGTAATACAAAACTTCCTCAATTCTTGTGGATAGAAGCTCTAAAGACGGCTGTGTATATATTAAATCGGGTTCCAACCAAAGTTGTCTCAAAGACACCTTTTGAGATGTTTAAAGATTGGAAACCGAGTCTGAGGCATATACGCGTTTGGGGATGCCCGTCTAAAGTGAGAATTTACAACCCACAGGAGAAGAAACTAGACCAAAGGACCATTAGTGGGTATGTCATTGGATATGTTGAAAGGTCTAAAGGGTATAGGTTCTATTGTCCATCTCACAACACTAGAGCCGTGGAATCAAGAAATGCAAAATTTCTTGAGAATGACTTGATCAGTAGAAGTGGTCATTTTCCAGACATAGGGTCTGAAAGTGGTCATGATGAAGCTCAACCCTCTGGTTCAAGGGATCATTTGATTGTCATTCACACCCCTCAAAGTCAAATGGGTGTGGGACAATCAGTTACTGAAGTTCCACAAGTTGTTACCACTAATCTAGTGGATCCAGTTGTAAATGAGGAACAACTAGATATTGTTGAGCAACCAACTGAACATCAGGTTGAGCAACAAGTTCTTCCTGAGGATAGCAATACAACATTAAGGAGATCCACTAGGGTTAGACGGTTAGCAATACCTAGTGATTATATAGTGTATCTACAAGAGTCAGATTACAACATTGGAGCCGAAAATGATCCTGAAACCTTTTCACAAGCCATGAGTTCTAAGGAATCGGACTTATGGTACAATGCTATGAAGGATGAGATGAATTTTATGACGTCTAATCAAGTCTGGGATCTCGTTGAGTTGCCACAATGTGTGAAGCCCATTGGATGTCGATGGGTATTTAAGACAAAGAAAGACTCACGTGGTAACATTGAGAGACATAAAGCAAGACTTGTTGCTAAAGGGTTAACTCAAAGAGAAGGAATTGACTACACGGAGACATTTTCTCCTGCATCAAAGAAAGATTCACTTCGTGTAACCATGGCATTAGTGGCTCATTTTGAACCTGAGTTACATCAAATGGATGTGAAAACTGCGTTCCTCAATGGTGAACTAGAGGAAGAAGTTGACATGAAACATCCTGAAGGGTTCTCCTCTAATGATGGTGAGCATTTAGTCTGTAAGCTTAATAAATCCATACATGGGTTAAAACAAGCCTCCTGACAGTGGTATTTAAAATTTCATGAGGTTATCACTTCATTCGGTTTTGAAGAGAATCTCATGGATCAGTTTTTATACCAGAAGGTCAGTGGGAGTAAGACTTGTTTTCTTGTGTTATACGTGGATGACATTTTGCTTGCAACTAAGACCCGAACCCGATATCGATGGTGATATCCGAGTCCGTGCCCCGCGAGGGTGGCGTATTTCAACACTCAGTCAAAACACAATATGAACTTTTTTTTTCTTCTCTCAAACACAATCCACATCAATATTTATGCGGAAACAATATACATGAATAATTTAATGGCCTCAGGGCCCTTTTCATAAACTCCATTATAACAGTCAGTGAATTTACAATTTGACCTAATCAGTCATACAAAAATTTAGAAAAGATAAAATACACTAATGTAGGCTAATGCAGACACGAACTGATCCCGACCTCTATCCGTCACTTGGAAAGCTGCAAGTATACTCCCGTTGACCTAACGGGGTATTCTTTTGTCCTAAAAAATAGTCGCAATGTTAGGTGAGTTTGCGAACTCGATGAGAAACCATCATCGATGGTTCACCCAATTCATGCATATCGCAGGCAATTCACAGTTTCATTCATTACACATTCAGTATTATCATATAACAATTTACAGAACTCATGCGATTTCATAGATCAGTTATCACTTTTGTATGCAATGCACATGTGACTCTTTTTCAGTTTATTACAGTGTTGTGACCGAGCGCTTATCAGTGATCAGTATTCAATAGACGTGTCTAGGGAGTAGAACAGCCCTCTGGGTATGCACTAACTCCCCTCGAGCTCGAGGATCGGTTCAGTAACAGTGTTTGAGCTAGAGGCTCTTTTCAATATCAGTGGCGACTCAGGTCACAACTATCATTATCTGAACATGCCTTTATGCATGAATGCATATGTCCCAGTTTACATTCACAGTCAATTTACATTTCAGTGTCCCATTTCCCATTCCTTCAGACCTTCGGTCCAGTATTTCAGCCATAATCATTTTCAGTTTATCTCATTGAAGCATTCATAATCAGTTACACACAATAGCACTTCAATATCAAGTTTCCAATACTTCGGACACCTATGATCCGAAATTAATCAAAAGCAACCACACATAACCCTCCATTATCTTCACATGGCATCAATGCATAATATTAAACACATAAAGATTGAGGAACTAACTAGGTTACTCACCTGTACTTTCGAGCTACAGCCTGGAAGTCCCAGCAGTATCTGTGGAATTGTCGTTCCAACGGTGCCTCTATAACAGTCAATTAATTTCCCTTTACAAAAATGCACAATCAGAATAATTCAATGATGCACATGTCTTGAATAGTAGATGTATCATGCCTATTCATGACCCTCCCGGCACTATTACCCAATTTCTACTTTCTTTTTGTCAAAAACTAACTTTTCACTCAATTGCTCAGTAAAGACTCATTTCAATTCAATGGCATATTACGGAACTCCCCAATTTTAATTCTAACATTCAGTTAATTTACCAAGTCATACACACTAGAATATTCTCAAGGAAGACCTCAAAACCAGTGTCACTATTCTCTAGATCAACATTTACCCATTAGGCTTAGTTTCTAAAACCCCAAAAGCATTCCCTTAAATTCAGAAATCTCATAATTATACCCCAATGATCACGAAACAATCTTTGAGGTTGCAATAGGAAACCATATTCATCTTTCTTTCTCAACATCAATTGTAGACCTCTTTCTCTAAATCATAATGAATCAAACATCACCTCAATCAGAGGTCTACATCATCAGTTATGCCCCATAAACTAAAACACATCCATTCAGAAAATTGGAGCTCGCTGCGGCCAAAGATCTCTCGTCGTAGTGCACAAAGGGTCACTGGCCGCGACGTCCCATACGCTCGTCGCGACGTGCCGCCCTGCTCGTCGCGACGAGGACTTAACTGCTCGTCGCGGCGAGTACCTATTTACTCGTCGCGACGTGTGCCCTCTCATACGTCGCGACGTGCGGGGCTCCTCCTTCTTCTCCGATCGATTTTTCGCCATTTCTCTCTCTAAAACCAGCCTTAACTCACTCTCAACTACCCAAACTCACACATTAAACACAATAAATGAATTCTAACAACATTAAAACAACATAAAAGCCATTTTACTTACCACTCAAACCCTAAATCTTCAAATCTCCGAAAATCCTCCAACCCTTTCCTCTTTTCTCCAACACCCACGGTGAGCTTCTGAGCTCTCGAAAATCAGCACTCTCTCAAGGGTTCTAGCTGATCTTCAACCACGAAGAAGGAACAAACAATAATCTCACCGATGGAGATCAAAAATCGCCGAGGAAGAGGGAGAAGAAAAAGCCCTAAGTATAGGAAATGGGTTTTTCTGCAAAGTGGATTTCAAAGGTTTTAATAGAGGATTTTAAACTTAAGGCACTTTAAAGGGGTTTCTCTCTTCCTCTATACAAGATCATTTCCAGTCTAAGTTGTCTCTAATTTCCAATAGCTCAACATTTTCATTCCCAAACTCATAGATCAAATTTTTCCATTGCCATTAGACAGTCATTTCAGTCCTATAAAATCGATCAGTCCGTCACTCGAAAAATTTTCGGTCCGAACATTTTCTCCCAATTATTCTAGAAAATTTCTAAGGGTCATTATCAATTGATAACCACTCTTAGAACATTCCAATTCAAAATTTTCAATCACGATTGTCTCAGAATTCACATAAATATCGAGAATTGCCATGAACGCATATACCCATAAGTGCATGTGCCAAAAGACTCATTCCTCTATAATTAGAGGCCCACTATATGCACAAATCAAATATGCAATGAAACAACATAGCCCGTCCTGATTTACCAATATAACCTTCACATCGGAGATGGGATGTTACAGTGAACTAGAGTAAGAAGTTAACATGAAACATCCTGAAGGATTCTCCTCTAATGATGGTGAGCATTTAGTCTGTAAGCTTAATAAATCCATATATGGGTTAAAACAAGCCTCCTGACAATGGTATTTAAAATTTCATGAGGTTATCACTTCATTCGGATTTGAAGAGAATCTCATGGATCAGTGTTTATACCAGAAGGTTAGTGGGAGTAAGACTTGTTTTCTTGTGTTATACGTGGATGACATTTTGCTTGTAACTAATGATAGGGGTTTGCTATATGAGGTGAAGAAATTTCTCTCAAAGAATTTTGATATGAAAGATATGGGTGAGGCATCTTATTTCATTGGCATTAAGATCTATAGAGAACGATCTCGAGGCATTTTGGGGTTGTCTCAAGAGACCTATATCAACAAAATTTTAAAGAGATTTCGGATGAAAGATTGTGCACCAAGTGTAGCTCCCATTGTCAAGGGTGATAGATTCAATTTGAATCAATGTCCGAAAAATGACTTTGAGCGGGAACACATGAAGAACATTCCGGATGCTTCAGCTGTAGGAAGCCTTATATATACTCAGGTTTACACTCGACCTAACATTGCATATGCTGTTGGAATGTTAGGAAGATATCAGAGTAATCCAGGTATTGATCACTGGAAAGTTGCAAAGAATGTTTTGAGATATCTGCAGGGCACAAAGGACTATATGCTCTTGTATAGACGAACTGAGAACTTGGAGAACAGTACTCATCAAATGAAATGTGCGTGCACTTAGCCGTCGTTGGATTGCGGTCCAACTAAAACCTTGTGGATAAAATTAACCTAAAATGTTGCGTACGAACACTATGTTATTCATCAAATGAAATTTGCATGCTCCCTTTGAAGTTTCCACAACAACTTCAAACGCGTTGCATAGGACCTTTCTCCCAGCTCCCATCAACTCCTCGTACTCATGTAAACATATGACTCCAATTACAAGGACAGAGATTTTTTTGCAAAATTGTTTCTGGCCATGCAATTGTCGTAGTTGGCATTTGGCAATGCAACTTTGCCATTGGTTCGATTGTTGCAGAGATTAGGTCCGTTGCTACGTGTCCTCAAGTTCATGAAAGGAATAAATAAATGAGAGATCATTCATCATCATCATAATTATTATCAACTAAACTATCTGTATAAAAATCATGAATATCCGAGAGTAATTTATCTATATAACCATAAAAATTTATTAAATTGATAATTAAATAATTACTCCCTAAAAATAAACATGATTCAAGGATAAGTTTCATAAACTAGTTAAAACACCTTATTACAACGATTCTTTTATGAGGACTCTAAAAAAATACAACTTTTTAACATCAACCAAAGAGTTACAATAAAATACTCTTGAAGTTTAATCAACAAATCAATAAGAATGACGTGTATCTTCTTATGATAACTTGTATCTTCTTATGGTGACTTTCTATAGTTTGATCTTCTTGCATCGTCCGTCTTGAGTTTAAAATATCTTCTGGGTTTGACCATGTATCTTCTAGTGTTAACTTTCTATATCTTCTGGTGTTAACTTTCTATATCTTCTAGTGTTGACCATGTATCCTTTAGTGTTGACCATATATCAGTTACATTTTTCTGTGCACTTAACAAACTTATCAAAATAGTTCACACACTTCTAAGATTATTATTATTTGATTGTGATCAAAATTAATAGAAGTAAAGTCTTCTTGACTTAACAATGAATCCCAAAAATCAAAACAAATTAAATCAAGTGGACCGTTAGCTTTAAAATTGGAGATTGAAAAAGGCAACTTATAAATCTTACTAACACTGCAAGCATGATAAATACTCAGAGGGCTGCTTGGTTGATGGATTTTGGAAGGAATTAATGAGTATGGAATGAAAAATGAGTGGATGATTATTGATTATGATTATTGAGGTAATGGTTTGATATCCCACTTTGAGGGAATCCTCCATACCCCCATTTAGTAGAGGAATGAAACTCATTCCTTAGTAGAAACATTTTTTAAAAATATTTTTAATACTAATTAATTAATTATAATCAAATAATTAAAATTTAATTAATTACAATATAATTAATTAAAATAATAATATTAATTAATTAAGTACATTATAATTAATTACAATACAGTTAATTAAAATATAATTTATTCATTAATTAAAATATAGCAATTAATTAATTAATTAATTAATTAATATAATTAATTAAAATAATATAATTAATTAATTACTATAATTAGTAAAAATATAATTCATTCATTAATTAAAATTTTGTAATTAATTAATTAATTAAAATATCATTATTTATTAAAATATAACTAATTGAAATATAATTATTCATTAATTAAAATATTGTAATTAATTATTTAATTAAAATATTATTATTAATTAAAATATAATTAATTAATTAATTAATTACATTATTATCAATTAAAATATTATTATTAATTAAAATATAATTATTCATTAATTAAAATATTTTGATTAATTAATTAATTAAAATATAATTAATTAAAATATTGTTACAATATAATTAATTAAAATATTATAATTAATTAATTATAATATGATTAATTAAAATATTATAAATAAATAATTACATTATAATTAATTAAAAATAATTAATTAGTTATAATATAATTAATTCAAATTTATTCATTAATTAAAATACTCTAATTAATTAACTACAATATTTTAATTAATTAATACATTGTAATTAATTAATTACATTATTTTTTACAAACCAACCACTATCAATGGTAATGGTAATCATTCATTCCTCTTAACCAACCATCATAATTATAATGATAATATCAATTCTCATTCTTCACTATATTCATTCTTATTCCTATTACCATTCTCCCATACAAACCAAGAGCCCCCTCAATTTATTAAGAGAAATAAAAAGAATTTTATTTTATTAAAGAGCTCGCCAAACTGTTTGATAATTTTCACATCCCAAACATGAATACCACTGCTCCAAAGTGAAAGTCATTACGATAACTAGACGACGAGGTTGTTGAATGTGTTCTAAGAGCATAAAGTATAGACCATTATCATTTTAGCCTAAATGAAGGAGCTCCTTCATCTAGATATCCTTAATCATGAAATAATTGGGCAAGAATTCAACAGAAATGTGATTGGAATTAGTAAAAGAAAAAATAGATAATAAATTTTGACAAGAAGAAGGAACAGTTAAAACATTATAAAGCTAAAAAGAATTATTCACATATTGATAAGAAGATGAAGCAGCATGAGAGATGGGAAGGAATTTACCATTGTCAATTTTGATTGCTTCAGGACCATGATACTCATTATGAATGGTAAGATTTCTAAACCAAGAGTAAGATTGTGAGTTGCTCCAGTGTTCAGGATCTAAGATTAAGGTTACCTAGTGGTCATGGGTTGATAGCTTTACAATTTAGTGAAGGCCATTTCCTAAAGATATGACCAAACCCGTAACAATTATGGCACTAAATATTGTCCACCTAATTATGAGTTATGTAAAAATTGTGAGGAAGCTCATATTGAGATCTAAAATTTCCTTCAGAAGAGGTACTAATATTGGAACATCCTTTGCCACACTTAATCAATTAGTTTCTTCCTCTACCACGAGATGAATATCCTCTGACAATTAAATTCACATAATGAGTCATAGGTTATATAAGTGTTTTTTCGTCTATTTTAGTAGCAAGATTCTTCTCTTCACTAAGCAATAATCCATATAAATCATGAAAATAAACTACATCTAAATGATTTTCAAAAGACCAAACAAAGGGTCTATATGTTAGACCTAAACCATTAATAACAACTTGAACTAAATCATCCTTCATGATAAGACTATTACGTTATACTAATTGATCAAACATTCCTTTTGTTTATTGAGTATGCTAAGCAATAGATTCATTATGTTCCTTTATTAGTTAAAGAATTTGTTTAGTGGTTTTCACATAGGCCTCAGAACCCAAAGCATAAGTTTTCGCTAATTTTTGCCATGCTGCATAAGAGCTAGAAACTAACAATATGAGGAATAAAGCTCTTGCTGATAGAGCCAATGATCCAGCTAAGAACTGATAGATCAACTTTATACCAGTTAAGATAAGTTGGATTTGATTGATCATTAATTTGTTAAGATGGTGCCATGTAGGTGCCATCAATATATTTTGCTAAATCATAACTATGTAAAAAGAGGTAGAAGTTGTGCCTTGCAAATGAGATAATTGGGGGAATTTAATTTGATAAACAACTAATGTGTAATGTTTGGAAGAGCTAAAAAATGAGAAGTAGTTAATAAAGAAAAAGACGAAGACACAAGAGTTCCCTCAATGGACATTGTAGCTTCTTATGTTGTTAGACCACAAAAAACCCTAATACCATATAAAATATATTTAGAAAGGCAAATACACATTATTCACGTTGTGTATAAGATACATATATAAAGTTTATAAGAGTTTACAAAATGGTATAATAAGTTTGTATAATGTCTATCTAAACTGTAGGGTAGGATAAGTCTGTATAATGTTTATTTAAACTATAGGATAAGTATCAAACTAGATACACAATACGTTATAAACCAAATAATAATGGTTATAATAGATATGGAATTTATTTATCTTTATCAATTTGTGCATGTAAGAAGATGTCGAATTACTTATGTTGAGTGATAACTAATCCTTTATTAGTGAAGTTTGCTTTGACTCTAAGGAGAGAGTAGTGATCACCAAGGTCCTTGATGGTGAAACGAGCTTGAAGAGCACGAATGACATCCTAAATTTATTTAGAGATAGTACCTTTAAACACATATCATCAACATAAATTAGATAGAACAAATGGGCTTTTTGAGTATTAATAATGAAAAGTGTAGGATCAATCTAAGAGGCTCAAAAGCCATGGGCAAGAAGTGGATATTTGAGACAGAAAAATTAACCTCAAAGATCTTATTTTAGTCTGTAAAGTGAGTTTTAATGAAAGTCAACATGATGTGGGCATTATTTGTTGACAAACCCAGGTGGTTGGACTATATGAACTCTTTTGATAAAGGCTCTATAAAGGAAGGCATTTGACACTTCAAGTTGACGAATGGACCAGTTCTTTGTCATAGAAATTCTCAAGATGAGATGTACTTTTGTAAAGCAGATAATAGGGCTAAATATAAAGCTGATAATAGGGTTAAAGGTTATTGTAGTCAATGCCTGTTTTTGATGGAATCTTTTAGCAACAAAGCATGCCTTATATCATCCAACAGTTCCATTAGGTTTTTGTTTGATAAGATAAACCTATTTTCATCTGACAAAATTAGAGGTTGAGATGTAGGAACTAATTCCCACATTTGATTGGCCATGAGTGTATCAAACTCTTCTTTTATAGTAGCTTATCGTAATGGATCTTTTGAGGTAGTAGAGAAACTTATGGGTTTTGTTATATATGCTTAAAAAGCTCTAGTAAATGGTAAGAAATTTGTCCTTGATCGAGTAATCATTGGATATTCTGAAGCTTGCTGCTACAAATTGTAAGAAGACAAATCAATATTCAATGGAACTGAAGGTAAAGTACATAAATTAGAAGAATATAAATGATAAACAGAGATGTTCAGGTTATTGGGTGGTGAAGTGGAATCTGTTGTGATAGGTGAGGATGTTGCATGAGCGTAGATATTGTATAAGCTCATGGTTCTGTTCGATGTATGTTCTACTAGGAGGCTAATGATCAAGGAGTAGGCATACTATTGTTTCTAGATGCAATTGTATAGGCAATATCTTATACGACTGCATCTTTGGTTTCATGACTAGTTATATTTTCATTGTTCAAAGTAGACGCCCTTGTTATTTCTTATGTAGTTGCATAAGGGTGTGCAATAAGATCATTAGATTGGCCAAGTTGTTGCACACTCTAACTTGTGTTTGGTAAAAGGATGGTGGGATTAGAAGCTAAACTTGTCTCATTAGTTTCTGATTGTGATGTTTCTACAAAAGGAAGCATAGATTCATCAAAGATTACATATCTCGATGTATAAACTTTATTGTCAGAAATGTAAAGGCATCAATAGCTTTTATGAACCTTATTATATCCCAAAAATTGACATTTTATAGAATGAAGTTAAAACATACATGTAGCTTGAGGACAAAGCCATGGATAACAAAGGCACTAAAAAATCTTAAAAGAAGTATAATTGAGTTTAATATGAAATAGAAATTCAAAAAGTGACTCATAATCCAATAGCGACATGGGAAGATAATTGATAATATAATTTTCAACATTGACAACAAAGTTTCAATATTGCAAAGGTACAGTTGATTTATGCAACATCGACATAACAATTTCTAAGCTTCAAATGAATTTGATTTCTATAGGTATTCTTTATAGTCAAGGGCATGATTTTTTTAAATAATGAAACTGGTTTGTTAATTTTAATGAAAGGAAAATTACAATATAGGATCTATGTCTTAATAGGAAAGGAAATAATGAAATCGATGGTTGGGTCTCAATCTTCAAAAAAACATATAGTACTACTACAAGACATACGGTTAAGTTATCTTAGTAAGCGAGAGATAATGGAAGTTCATTAGGTAACCTTAATGAAGGATAAAACATATGAAAAGGTAGACCATTCTAAGTTTCATCCTCCTAGTAAAAATTCTAAGGTATTGTATTTAGGGAGCAACATATGTTAAGGAAAACAAATGGAAAGAGCTTGCCAAGATTAAAAATGAGCAATATTGTTTCAAAAGTGGAACAAGGATTGCCTAGAACAAATGTTAAAGAGGCTAGAAATCCAAGTTCAAGAGATAAAACAATATTAAGAAGAAAGCAGCAGTATAGTATAGTCAAAAATAGAGGAAGAAGGATTGACAAGTAGCCAAAGAGATATGGTCAAAGAGACTCTGTGGTGTATGCTTTTACCTTTAGTGATAAAGATACAACTATCTTTCAAGGAACTAAGGAAAGTCAGGTGAAATATAGAGGGATGGGTATTATGGTGAAAGATTTAAAGTTTTATACTCCCTCCGATTCATAATAAGAGTTGTTTTAGAAAAATACACGCTTATTAAGAAAGTTAATAAAATTATAGATATACCCTTATTAATACTCCCATAAAATTACCTCGGTAATCAGCATCCTAAATAAAATTGTGAGAGAAATTGCCTTGAAATTATGATCTGTATAATTAAGATGAGAGAGAAATGAAAGGTTAATTTTGGAAGAAAAGTTATAAACATGCATACAAAGTCAAGAATGACACTTATTTTGAATAATTAAAATGTATCTAAAACGACTCTTATTATGAATCGGAGGGAGTAAGATCAAGAAATTGATTGCATCTAATCATATCTTACTGAAAAAGATTCACACTTTAGAGGATGCAACTGACTTATAGATAAAGTCATTACCCATCAAAATTTTAAAATATCGCTTAGACTTGATGAATGCTCAAATAGGTTAAAATCCTAGAAGGTTTGTATAGGTAGGGAATGTTTCTTGATTAGATATTAACAAATTCAAATCAAGATAGGAAATTGTGAGATATGCCTTGCATTTGATGATTAGTGAAATTATAGAAACTAATTGGTGACGAATAGGTTATAGGATCGACACCAATCTCATACTGGATAAAGAAGATTTCTAAGATAAAAGCAAACTAGCATGAGCGTTAAAGCTAAATTGGTGTCAAACTCATGACCCATTTTTCAAAGACACATGAAAATCAAAGTCTCATTTATTAGAGTTTTAGCGAAATAGAGTTTTAGTTGAAGTGAATCACATGTTAATACAACACTTAATATACAATATACTAATGCACAAGAAGGGGGGTTAAATTGTGTATTTTTTTAAAGCCCCTTCGAAAACGTTTTGTTAAAAGAAACTTGTTATTTTCAAAAGAACTACTGAAAATCAAAGTTATAAAGTATTTTTTGAAAACTTCTATAAAAACTAGAAAGATCGAAAAATTGAAAGATAAGAGAGATTAAGAGTTGAGAGATGTTGACACGGCGATTTTATACTGGTTCACCCCAAACCGTGGGCTATGTCTAATCCTTAGATATCTTTCTGAGATTTCACTATCTCTCAAAAATATTACAAGTATTCTTTGTCTCCGAGCCTTTTAAGGTCTCTTACAATTAGTATTCTTTCACATTTAGCCTCTGCAGGCTATCCACATTACTTTCAACTGAAAGGTTTTTCGAGCTTTGTTACAGAAAAATAGCTCTGGATTTTTCGCACAATAGTTTCTCTCAAATATTGCTAACTTTTCGTAACTTTTCAATCTTTGACTCCGACTCATATTTATAATCTTTGTCTTCAATTGCTTCTTGATTTTTGATTCTTGATTCTTGTTTCTTTCAAGAAACGGTTATTCAGTTGAGTTCTGTAACTAACTCAAATTGATTCTTGATTTGACGTGGTTTGCTTCCGTCTGCTTTTCTTCCATCTGCTTTTCTTCCGTCTTCTTTTCTTCGTTTTCTTTTCTTCGTCTGTTTTTCTTCCGTTTGTTTTTCTTCATTTGCTTTTCTTCATCTTTTTTTCTTCGATCTGCTTTTCTTCCGTTTGCTTTTCATTTTAGGTTTTGTTTACTTTTCTTCGTCTGTTTTTCTTCCGTCTGCTTTTCTTCCGTTTGTTTTTCTTCCGTCTGCTTTTCTTCATCTATTTTTCATTTTAGTTTTCGTCTGCTTTTTTTCGTCTTTTTTTCTTCCATCTGCTTTTCTTCCATCTGCTTTTCATTATTATTTGTACTTCATCAAAATCATTTATGTAACGTCATTTTGACTTATCAATCTCCCTCATTTTGATGATAACAAATAATCATACAAGTAAGATGAAAAGCTGTATGGATGAAAAACTGTAAATGGAAAAAATGTAAAGATGAGAAATAATAAAATATCTTCTCTTTGTCTTCTTCAGACTTCTAGTTCTTCATTTTCTACTTACTCTTCCTCCCCCTATCTTTTTCTTTCTTCTTTAAAATTTTTCTTTTCCCCCTTTCGTTTCTCTCCTTATTTGTTATTAATAAAAAATGATTATGACCGATGATGCTACAATAATTCTTTCACCATCTTCTTTATCTCCTTGACTTCCCTGCGTAGTTGAATAACTTCTACTTGTAAGTCAAAAGATGAGGTCGGTCGGTCATCACCCTTCGGTTGTTCTTCTTCAACAACAACTGTAGTGTTATATGCATCTAAAGATGGAACATATGATTCAATGATCTCTAGGGTAGGAGGTTGAACCGATAGGTTGGCTTCTGGAAGATCTAAATCATCAGGAGCTGGTAGTCTTAAAACTTGTCTTCCACGCAGGGGTAGGACTTCTTCAATTGAAGATGTATTAGACAGTAGCCTAATACGCATAATTATTTGCACAAGGGATTCAGTGAACGTCCCTTTTGTAAGCTTTCCCCCCACTAGACAATGTTCATCTTTAGTTGTTGAACTACAACTAGCTCCTGTAATGCGATGTACAGATCATGCTTCATCTATGCTTCGTACTTCTTCTTCAATTTGATCTACTGACAGATCATTTGTTACCCCTTCTGAGTATAGTTTCTACTTCTCCTTATTGTGTACCATGGGATACCTTAGTTGAAGGTTAGGTACAACCTTTATCACCGTTTGCTCTATAATTGGAAAAATAGTGTACGGTTGGCTTGTCATCTTTTGGGGTATGGTTTTGTTCCTGCATACCTCAAGGCCTCACAAAAGCTCTTCTCGTCTTCATTCAACAGATGCCATGTACAACTATTTATCATAATAGGTTGTAAATGTACCTTCACTAACCTCTTTGGGGTATCCCTGATGATTATTGAGATACTCCTCTTATTCACAGGTTGAACTTCTTCAATCACTCTGACTCTCAAATTTTCTTTCCTCAGAAATTGAGAAAAGTTATACTGTGCGGACTAATTTCTACTGATTTCTCCTGTTGAACATCAATAGGAGTAGCCTTCTTTTGACTTGGTTCTGCTGATTTCTCCTTTTAAACATCAGTAGGAGTAGCCTTCACCAGACTAACTTTCTCAGCAGTAGGAGTACTCTTCTTCTGATTGACTTTCTCAGTCTTCTTCTCTGCCTCAATCAGTCTTGGAGTCTTTTGAGAGTGTGGCTTCTGCTTCTCAAACTCCAATTTTCTTTTTCTCTTAGTCTCTTTAGCCTGTTTGGCTGTATCTTCATTTAAGATAAAGACTAGAGATCTTGTATCCTTAGGTGCGCTTGTCTCAGAGACTTTTTTCTGACTTAGTTCTTTGGATCTCTTTTCTTCTTGTTGTTGCAAGGTTCGAACTCTGGGTGATCTTCTCGCTTGCTTCGGAATTTCACTCAGAAGTGTCTCCCCTTTTCTTTACAGAGCACCTTCGTCTATCCTCCGTACTCGGCTACTTTCTTTTTGGATAATCATCTTTTCTTTCAAGGTTTCTTCTGATGATTTCATCCTTTCAGTCATGGGCTTCTTTGTACTAGATTGAGATTTAGAACTTTTTGTAGGAGATTTCTTCTTTGTACGCTCCCCCTCAGTTCTTGCTTTAATCTCATAATCTTCTTCTACTCTGTCCAGATTCTTTAAACTCATTTTTGCCACTGTTCCTGAGTTGATAACACTCTTAACAGTCATCTTAATTATGTTACCTCTGTCAAGAAGGATTCCAGACTCTCTGAATATCCTTGTCAGCAACATTCCATAAGGGTAACTATTTGTATCTTTCATCGCCTTAACCATATATTGAAAAATTAGAAATGGTAAATATATAGTTTGGCGATTCAATAAGTAGAATAGGCATTGTTCATCCAATGTTGTCACCAAATGCCTTGAACCTACTTATGGTAAAATGCAATTGAACAGAATTGCATGTAGGACCCTAGCCTTCGGCACCAGACTTGAGGTCTTCCTCTCCATTGGGTAGTTGTCTCCATACAACTGTCGATTGACTTCCTCTTCTTTAACACTGACTTTCATCATCCATTTGACTTTGCTTGTGAGCTTTTCTTCAGCAGATGGACATTCAGTTACTTTCTCAATCAACTCCGTTGTCACAATAATAGACAATCTATCTACTGTAGAAACAATAGTATTGTCTACTAGCTACACATTCTTCCAAAAATCATACACTTCATTTTGATATATAATTTCTCGCACCTGGAAGAACTTCCTCCATCCTACTTCTACTATCTCTGGTTCAATGTCCATGTCATTTTTTCTCAAAGATTCAAAATCAACATGTCTTCCGAAAATCATTGCTTGCTCCATTTGATTCTTCGATGAGTAAGAAACTGAGTTCACTGATTTGTTCTTCATAAGGTAAGGTTAGTTACAGAGATTTGAGAGAGCTGAGAGCTGAGAAGTTTTTTAGTTGAGAATACTCGAAAGGTCTTATCAGGCGTGTTCTAGAATAGGTGAAGTTTTCAAGGCGATGAGACTTTGCCTCCAAAACTTCCTTGTGAGAGAAGTTACCAGCTGTAACTCACTGTTACTAACACTGTTAACTTTGACGTTCTTTTAACTTGGCTGTAACATCTTAGATGGTTGGTCACTTAACATCACCATGTTGAGATTTTGTCAGATTTCCTTGAATCGTTCTTCACTCAGTGGTTTAGTGAAGATGTTCGCCCATTGAAACTTTGTCTCGATAAACTGAAGACTCACGGCCCTTCTCTGAACATAGTCCCGTAAGAAATGATATCTGACTTCGATATGCTTTACTCTCGAATGTTGAATTGAATTCTTCGACAAGTTGATGGCGCTAGTGTTGTCGCAAAAGATTGGGATCTCCACTTCTTGTACTGAGTAATCTTCTAGTTGATATTTGATCCACAATGTTTGTGAACAACAGCTTGGGGCAAACATGTACTCGACTTCAGTAGTTGATAGGGCAATTGAACTTTGTCTCTTGCTTAACCAGGAAACTAGTTTTGAGCCAAGAAAGTGGCGAGTCCACTCGTACTCTTCCTATCAATTCTATCTCCGGTATAGTCCGCATCATAATATCCAATCAACCTTAAATCTTTACCTTTCTCATACATTAAGAAAAGATCAGTAGTACCTGCGAGATATCTTATAATTCTTTTAACAACAATCTAATGAGACTCTCTAGGATCGGCCTGAAACCTTGCACATAAGCATACATTAAACAGTATGTCAGGTCTGCTTGTTGTAAGATAAATCAAAGAACCAATCACCCCTCTATACAGGGATTGATCCACCTTCTTACCAACTTCGTCTCTAGACAAAAGGTTCGAATGATGCATCAGAGTTGTCATAGGTTTCACTTTTTCCATATCAAACTTAGACAACAATACTTTCACATATTTTTGTTGATGGATAAAGATCTTTTCTTCGGTTTGCTTAACTTGCAACCCAAGAAAGAACTTTAACTCTCCCATCATACTCATCTCAAACTCATTTTTCATCAAAATCTCAAAACTCATGCATAAATTTTTTGAAGTCGCACCAAAAATAATGTCACCAACATAAATTTGAACTAAAATAAAATCATTCTCAATATTCTTCCTAAAGAGTGTCTTATCTACCTGACCTCTACTAAATTCTCTCAATGAGAAAAATATTTAGACGATCATACCAAGCTTTAGAAGCTTATTTCAAGTCGTACAAAGCCTTATGAAGTCTATAGATATGATTTGGATACTTAACATCCTCGAAACTAGGAGGTTGTTTAACATACACTTCTTCGTCTATAACACCATTCAGAAATGCGCTTTTCACATCCATTTGAAAAAGTTTTATATCATGACACACAGTATATGAAAGCAATATCCTAATAACTTCAAATCTTGCTACCGGAGCATACATCTCATTATAGTATATTCCTTCTTGTTGATTATATCCTTGTGTTACTAATCTTGCTTTATTCCGACTTACTCTTCCTGATTCGTCTAACTTATTCTTAAAAACTCATCTAGTTCCTATGATGGATTTCTTTAAGGGTTTAGGAACCAAGGACCAAACTTTGTTCCTAGTAAATTGGTTCATCTCCTCTTACATAGAAAAAATCCATGCTTCATCCTGAAGAGCTTCATCAATCTTCTTAGGCTCTATTTCAGAAACAAATGCTGCATTAACTTCTCTTCTGAATTTGGACCTTGTTCGTACTCCTTCTGAGGTCTCTCCTATGATTAAATCTTCTGGATGAGAACTCTTATATCTCCAATCTCTTTTTAACCCAAAAGTCTCTGGAATATCCTCAATCTTGTCTAACTGAGTTTCTGATGATGAAGCTTCTTTAGTATCATCTAAGGGCATTGAAGGGATTTCACTATCCATATCATTTTCTTTACTTGGTTGGCAACTATCATCAAACTTGACATGAATAGTCTCCTCAATAGTCTTCGAGGTAAGATTATAAACCCTAAAAGCCTTCGATGATAAGGAGTAGCCTAGAAAAATTCCTGAATAGGTCTTTGAATCAAATTTGTCCAAAATTTCCTTTGTATTCAGTGTAGAGCACTTGCAACCAAATGGATGAAAGTATGATATATTTGGTCTCCTTCCATTCCATAACTTATAAGGAGTTTTTTTCAACAAAGGTCGCAACAATATTATATTCTGAATATAACATGTTGTATTCACAGCTTCTGCCCAGAAGTACTTAGGAAGATTCATCTCACACAGCATAGTCCTTGCCATCTCTTGAATCGTCCTGTTCTTCCTTTCAACAATTCCATTTTGTTGTGGAGTCCTATGAGCAGAGAAATTGTGAAAAATTCCATTCTCCTCACAGAATATTCTAAACTTCTCATTCTCAAATTCTCCACCATGATCACTCCTAATACTAGTTATTGACATTCCTTTTTTATTTTGTAACTTTTTGGAAAGGGTTCTAAAACACTTAAAGACTCAACTTTGTGTGACAAAAACAATATCCAACAAAATATAGTAAAGTCATCAACAATAACAAGTCCATATTTCTTTCCGCCAAGACTTATTGTCCTAGTTGGACCAAATAAATCCATATGTAACAACTCTAGAGGTCTAGATGACGTTACGGTATTTTTAGAAGAAACAATGTTTTGACTTGTTTTCCCTTATAACAATTTTCATAAAAGAAATCCTTGTCAAAACTTATTTTTGGTAAACCTCTTACCAAATCATGCTTTAACAACTTTAAAATATGTTTAAAACTGACATGACCTAGCTTTTTATGTCATATTATTCTTTCTTCTTCAGTTGATAAAAAACATGAAACATTTTGATTTTGAAAATCTTCTAAATCAATTTTGTAAAGATTATTTTTCTTTTGGCAAAAAAGAATATAGACCCGTCTTTGTTTCTGACTTCTCAAAGATTTTGATTGAACGTAACTTCAAAGCCAGAATCACACAATTGACTGACACTAATCACAAGTTGTGTTTCAGGCCATCAACAAGCAGCACATTATCAATACATGCAAAGGAATCTTTACCTATTTTATCGATTTCAATTATCTTGCCCTGCTGGTTGTCTCCAAAAGTTACCGATCATCCCTTCTTATACTGAAGATCAAGGAACATAACACCTTCTTCCTGTCATGTGTCGTGAGCATCCACTGTCCAAATACCAATGGTGTTTGTTGCCTATTCCAAGGAAGGATATCTGCAGGAGATATTATTTTATTTTTTGGTACCCAAATTTTCTTGGTTCCTTTCGGGTTAGTAAAATGCACATAATGATAATGATGCATTTGATAAGATTGTTGATGAAAATGTGATTGTTGGAACTTCTTTTTCTGAAAGAAAGACTTCCTTTTTTGTTGAGACTTATTTCTAGTAAACCCTAATCCAGTTTTATCACTCGGATGTCTACACTCTCCTAACATATCATTCATTTTTCTCGTACTTTTAGTGAAAGTTTCTAGATCAACTGAAAGACTCTTGATCCTAAGCTTTAGTTGATTGATCTCTTCAGATCTATCTATGAATCCCTTTTTTGTTAATTTCCTCTACTTGCTTTTTTAAGCAGGTGTTCTCTCTTCTATCTTTTGTGTATTTTTCAGATTTTCTACATACTTTTTCTTCAACAGTTTGTACTGTTTTAGAATAGCATGGGAATCTTCTAGTAGTTCATAATATGCATCTTGCAAGTCATCATATTTAGAGGTTACCTCCTCATCACTTTCTTCTTCGACTACCAGGCATATATTTGCATGATTTGATGTCTCGAGCATGTATCTGATTCGAATGAATCTAGATCCTCCAAGGTTGCATCATGCTTTTCTTGCCTTCTCTACTCTTCTTTGGTTTTCTCTTTAATGTTGGACACTCGGACTTGTAATGTCCTGGTTTGTTGCACTCATAGCATATGATGGATGTCTTCTCTATCTTCCCATCATCTTTGCCGTTCTTTTTGAAGATTTGATTTCCTTTGGACTTCTTCTTCTACATCCGTCTGATCTTCTTGGAAATGAAGGATAGCTCGTCATCTTCTTCACTCGACTCCTGTTCTGACTCATTGGAATCATTGTTCTTTGATTCTTCAATCTTTAGTGCTTTTGATGAATTCCTCTTCCTTTGAGTCTTATGATTCTTTTGTCCAGCTTTTAGTGCTATCGACTTATCTCGTTTGGGCTTGTCTTCAGCATCGAGCTCAACTTCATCTATCTTCAACGATCCAAGCAGTTCGTCAAGTTTTAATACGCTTAAATCCTTGGCTTCCTATACAACAATAACTTTTGGTCTCCACCTCTTTGGTAGACTTCTTAGGATCTTACGAACGTGATCTTGGTTGTCGTAAGTTCTTCCAAGAGCTTTTACTCCATTGATAATTGTTTGAAATCTTCCAAACATTTGATCAATAGATTCTTCATCTTTCATTTTGAACAGCTCGTACTGATGCACAAGAATACTTATCTTAGATTCTTTAACTTGGTTCGTACCTTCATGTGCGATGGATAACGTGTCCCACATCTCCTTCGCAGTATCTCATCCGTGGACTTTATCGTACTCACTTCTGCTTAAGGCACAACTCAAGAAGAACTTTGTTTTGGAGTTTAGTTGAAATCTCGCCTTTTGATTAGCCGTCCATTTGATTTATGGAATAAGATTTCCTTCTTCATCCGTTGGTGTGTATGGTCCATTCTCTATTACGTCCCAAAGGTCAACATGAGTAGATTCGATAAACAACTGCATCCTATCTTTCCAGTAGTGATAGTCTTCTCCGTTAAACGTTGGAGGTCTAGTGACTGAGGCACCTTCCGCTATGTATGTATGTGATTCCGTCATAATCTTTAATCCACACTTTGTTAAGGTGATCCTTGGACACCAAGCTCTGATACCAATTGAAGTCAATCACACATTAATACAAGACTTAATATACAATATACTAATGCACAAGAAGGTTGGTTGAATTGCGTATTATTTTTTTAAAGCCCCTTCGAAAACGTTTTGTTAAAAGAAACTTGTTCTTATGAAAAGAACTACTAAAAATCAAAGTTATAAAGTATTTTTCGAAAACTTGTATAAAAACTAGTAAGATCGAAAAATTGAAAGATAAGAGAGATTAAGAGTTGAGAGATGTTGACACATCGATTTTTATACTGGTTCACCCCAAACCGTGGGCTACGTCCAGTCCTCAGATATCTTTATGAGATTTCACTATCTCTCAAAAACATTACACGTATTCTTTGTCTCCGAGCCTCTTCAGGTCTCTTACAATCAGTATTCTTTCATACTTAGCCTCTGCAGGCTATCTGCACTACTTTCAACTGAAAGGATTTTCGAGCTTTGTTACAGAAAAATAGCTCTAGATTTTTCGCACAATAGTTTCTCTCAAGTATTGCTAACTTTTGTAACTTTTCGTAACTTTTCAATCTTCGACTCTGACTCATATTTATAGTCTTCGTCTTCAACTATTTCTTGATTCTTGTTTCTTGTTTCTTTCAAGAAACGGTTATTCAATTGAGTTCTATAATTAACTCAAACTTATTCTTGATTTGACGCGGTTTGCTTCCGTCTACATTTTTTCCATCTGTTTTTCTTCCGTATGTTTTTCTTCGTCTACTTTTCTTCGTCTGATTTTCTTCCGTCTGTTTTTCTTTGTCTGCTTTTCTTCGTCTATTTTTCTTCCGTCTGCTTTTCTTCCGTTTGCTTTTCATTTTAGCTTTCGTCTACTTTCTTCGTCTGTTTTTCTTCCGTCTGCTTTTCTTCCGCCTTTTCTTAAATACATTTTCATTTTAGTTTTCATCATTTTTCTTAATGCCTTTTATTATTATTTGTACTTCATCAAAATCATTTATATAACGTCATTTTGACTTAACATTAGTGTCACTAGACTTTTGTAGAAATAGAGTTTCATTGAGCTTAAGCTTTTATGAAAATAAAGTTTTACTAACTTTAGACTTATATGGAAATAAAGTTTTGTTATAATGAAGTCTTACAAATAACCTTGTTTATAAGTATTTTGATAAGGGTTTTATAAGTAAGTTTCGAGGGATTTTGATGTGAAACTTTAGAAAGTTATAAGGTTGTTATTATTATACTTCTCCTTGTAATATCTTTCTTACAATAATAAAAGAACTCTATCTCTTTAATCATGAAGTAGGTCAAAAAAGCTGACTAAAACTTATAAATTATTATCTTTTACTTTCTTATTTTCTCTATATTTATTCTTTTCATTATAATTAGTATTAAAGCAACTAATGTTTTAAGAATGACCTTTTGACAAGATAAAAATGAGTGAGGTCATTGGTATACTCTCTCCTACTTGTTCTATGATTGTCTAATGTTGACCTATTTTTAGATGCTACATTGTATAAAAATATAATTAGAAAACTGCAATATGTATCTTTGACACGACCGATATGTTTTATGCAATAATCAAATTTTCTCAATTCATGCATTTCCATATGATTACATTATTGAAACAAGAGAAAAATAGAAAATAAGACAAGAAATGGAGAGTTTATTTTCTATATGTAACAATCTATTATACTACCTATTTATATATTTATACTAGATGAAAAGATTGGCACTAAAAGTAACTAAAAGATAAAATGAATGTTCTAATAACTATGAATCTTGGGTTTATTGAATTTCACTAACTAATTAAATGACAAAACATAATCCTACTAAACAACTAAGGATATATATAATTTTTTATTTTTAAAGCATTATCTTAAATACCTACCCTTGCTTCAAAACTCGTTGGTCCCAGCAGTAACCTAAATTTTTCATGTTTAGCATATGACAACAACTTAATCATTAGTACCACAATGCTTCATTTTAGTTCTTTTTATCACTAAGAGGTATTTACAATAGCAAGGAGTCGAATTGTATGAAATATTTTCTCAAGTAGCGCACTTTGAAACAATAAGAACTTTCCTAGCCTTAGTTACACAATTAAAGTGACCAGTATACCAATATGATCATTATGTTGTTGCAATTGAAGAGTCTAAAAAATTATCAACCTCTACTTTTGATGACTTAATGAGTTCTTTAATAACCCATAAAGCTAGGTCAATGGTTCTTGCAAAAAAGTTGAAAAGAAGGTCTTGTAGGTAAAAGGCAAGTCTTTATACAAACGAAAAATAGAAAATTTTTGACATTGTAAACAAGGTAAAGGAGGCTTTCAGGTCGTGATCATGGAAAAAAATAAAGAACAATCTATGAACAAAGACATATCAAAAGTTCAATACAATACAACTATTGTAAAAAAAATTCGGATGCAAATAAGCTAATTGTTGGACTAAGTAGAGAGATGAGCAAAAGCAAGCAAATTCTACGGAAAAAGTTAGAGAAGAGAATAATTTACTTATGGTTTATTCTTCTATTATTGATGCTTCCCATGGAGTATGGTATGTGGATAATGGATGCTTCGATTATATATTTGGGACATTTTCAATTTTTAAAG
Source organism: Erythroxylum novogranatense (assembly GCA_029891385.1). Taxonomy (NCBI): domain Eukaryota; kingdom Viridiplantae; phylum Streptophyta; class Magnoliopsida; order Malpighiales; family Erythroxylaceae; genus Erythroxylum; species Erythroxylum novogranatense. The sequence continues at coordinate 21,857,471 of CM057226.1, forward strand.
AGCTTGATAAGTCACAAAAAGGTGAAGTTTGTCTTAGACACAGGAAGCTAATGCAAGTGGAAGGAAAAGGTATAATTTTCATCAAAACCTTCCACAATAATATAGAACTCCTCTATTATGTACAATATGTTCCTAATTTAGCTCATAATTTGTTAAGTGTTACACAATTGATAGATAGTGGTTACTTTATTATGTTTGATAATAATTGTTAATGTGTTTATAATAAGAAGTTAGATCATAAAATAGTTATCATTACAAAATATTTCCTTTTGTAGGCTTAATACCAAAACTAACTGGAGCATGAGAATAATAAAAAAATAGGACAAAAAATGGAGGCTTTTATTTTTCGATATGAGACAGTCTATTTTGCTACTTATTTATAGAAATAATTAAAAGATAGAATTAATGAAAGTGTGATAATAATGAATCCTGGGTTTAATGACTTTCACTAATTAACTCAAGGATACTAAACAAGTAAAGTATAAATATGATAACTACTTTTCCATTCTCGAAGCATTATCTTTAATATAAATAATGGGCGACTGTACAATTCAAATTGCGTTATCTTTGTTCTAACTATGGTTTGTTAATTCGCATATCCTCCGGTTTAGCAAGTTTCGACTTATAGTGATGTCGACCGCAATGGTAGTTTAAATGATTGAAAGAGCACCACAAGCAACAAGAATTTCACGTGGTTCTCACAAGAAATACACATTAATTAGGGAACTGAAATTCAATGGTTGCAATTTCTTATCTGTTAGCTTGGTTACGCTCAGTACTATCGGCTATTTTTCATTCACGGTGTAAACATCTTGAGATTGATTTTCATTTTATAAGAGACAAATTAAGTTGTCAGAGGCTGAATTATCAGTGTTACATATCCACTGAGGATCATATTATGCACCTTTTGACTATAGCTCCACCGAAGGCCATTTCAACTGCTTTGTTCCAAATTGAGGCTTGGTTCTCTCGCCATTCAACTCGCAAGATGGTGATAAGTCTAAAGATAACTATGTTAATATGTGTAATTTGTACCAGCTATAGTAACAATAACACCATCTACTTGTGTCTAGTTTATCTCGTTTGTAAGTATATATTATCTAGAGTGATCCATAATATGAAGTGTGGCAATATTCACATCAACTTTTCCACAATTGGGGTACGAGTACGACAATTACATACTCACATAGCTAGGAGAAGACAAGACAATTAGAAATACGAACAGAATAAGATAATTATCCCATAATTCCTAGTACAATACAGCTATATACAAGCACCAGTACAACAGTGACTGAGATTACGAGCATATATAAAATATAAAAGTGATGCAAACACTCCCAACTTATTATTGCAACAAATCTATAGACGTAAATGATACAGAACGAAATGCAGATTCTATTTCTCACCAAACGCCTGCACTGATGGTGGAGCCATAGCTCCTGCTCCCTGGTTTTGTCTGCGCACATTTCCCTCCCAACCTTTGCAATTTTCCAGTTCAAATTAACATATGTAAATCATTCCTCAATTTCTTTACCAAATAATTTAAGCTTTTGGCTGAACTTATTCTCGACATGGAAGTAAAAAACGTAAAAATCCACTTTGACTTTGCATGAAAGAAGGAAATATTCACAATAATCACAAGAATTAATTTTGTTATGGTTGAGTAGAGTATATATCTAGATCATGCACACTACTTCTGAGAAAAGGCTGACGTTAAGGATCCGATACTGTATTTTCAAACTATGTATATTCATATGCATGCAATTGGAAGACAAAAAAAAAAAAGGGTGATCATGCAGAGGGATTTACCAAGAGACATATCAAAGCCACGGTTTTTGAGCTCCCTGTACTCTTGACAGAGGGCACAGGTCTCGCAACACCAGTGGATTAGGCAGTCGTTACAAGGACTCTCCTTTAGCATGTACACTTTCCTCATTCTGGAGCGATACGTGCATGAGTAGAGGCAGGCGCAACCGGTGATAAATGCAAGCAGAGCATAGATTGCTCCACTTGCAGGACAAGCTGGCAAAGTAAAGGCATTTGTGTTACAGCCACACACAACTCTGATCGAGGTTTTTCGTTTGAAGATTTTCACTTCAAATATTCATAAATATTAATAAGCGTGAAGTGAAGTATACTAACGGGGTGTTCCTTGGTCGACAATTTCAGCAATCCTTCCAAAAGTGACACAGGGGCACCAAAAAGTGAGGCAACCTATAGTTGCACCAAATATTATTAGTATATAAGCCACAAAAAGGTCAAACATAAGGCCCATTTGCCTAAACACAACCAGTGACACCTGGTCTTCCTTCAAATTATATTGGAGTCTTTACGGCTTCTTTAAGGACTTACATGAGGACATATCAGAGCAGCAGTCGCATAATCCCGAGGACCAAGAACCTGCTGTTTTCATGTTGACGGTTGCAATTGTTAATATTGATATTTCACAAAGTTTTCAGATGAATCCCAGATATATATACCGGTGTGTGATGTCCATTAAAACTCACACAACGATCGAAGCTCAAAGATATCTGGGATTCCATCTAGCTGTCAACATAAAAACTTTGTCAAAAAGCACAATAATGCTTCTTTCAACATAAAAACTGTGTCAAAAAGTACAATAATTAATGCTCAGATTAGCACAACAATATCAAAAGATAACTTCGGTCGAGCAGAGATTTTTTTGCATAATTATTCCTGGCCACGCACTTGCCGTAGTGGATTGTGGTCCAATCCAGCTAAAACCATGTAGATAAAATCAAACTAAAATGTTGCGCATGAACAGTATGTTACTCATCAAATGAAATTTGCATGCTCGGCTCCACAACAACTTCAGACGTGTTGCATAGGACAATTCTCCCAAGTCCCATCAACTCCTCGTACTCAAGTGAACATATGACTCCAATGACAACGACAGATATTTTTTTTGCAAAGTTGTTTCTGGCCAATTGCTGTAGTTGGGATTTGGCAATGCAACTTTGCCATTGGTTCGATCGTTGCAGAGATTAGGTCCGTTGCTACTTGTCCTCAAGTTCATGAAAGGAATAAATAAATGGGAGATCAGTCACCATCATCATAGTTATTATCAACTAAACTATCTCTATAAAAATCATGAATACCCGAGAGTAATTTATCTATATAACCATAAAAATTTATTAAGTTGATAACTACATAATTACTCCCTAAAAATAAACGTGATTCGAGGACAAGTTTCATAAACTAGTTAAAACACCTTATTACAACGATTCTTTTATGAGGACTCTAAAAAATACAACTTTTTAACATCAACCAAAGAGTTACAATAAAATACTCTTCAAGTTTAATCAACAAATCAATAAGAATGATGTGTATCTTCTTATGATGACGTGTATCTTCTTATGGCGACTTTCTATAGTTTGATCTTCTTGCATCGTCCGTCTTGAGTTTAAAATATCTTCTAGGTTTGATCATGTATCGTCTAGTGTTAACTTTCTATATCTTCTTGTGTTGACCATGTATCCTTTGGTGTTGACCATATATCAGTTACATTTTTCTGCGCACTTAACAAACTTATCAAAACAGTTCACACATTTCTAAGATTATTATTATTTGATTGTCATCAAAATTAATAGAAGTAAAGTCTTCTTGACTTAACAATGGATCCCAAAAATCAAAACAAATTAAATCAAGTGGACCGTTAGCTTTAAAATTGGAGATTGAAAAAGGCAACTTATAAATCTTACTACCACTACAAGCATGATAAATACTCAATTTATTAAGACAAATAAAAGGAATTTTATTTTATTAAAGAGGTTGCCAAACTGTTTGATAATTTTCACATCCCAAACATGAATACCACTGCTCCAAAGTGAAAGTCATTACGATAACTAGACGACGAGGTTGTCGAATGTGTTCTAAGAGCATAAAATATATACCATTATCATTCTAGCCTAAATGAAGGAGCTCCTTCATCTGGATATCCTTAATCATGAAATAATTAGGGAAGAATTCAACAGAAATGCTCTTGGCATTAGTAAAAGAAAAAAGAGATAATAAATTTTGACAAAAAGAAGGAACAGTTAAAACATTATAAAGCTAAAAAGAATTATTCACAGATTGATAAGAAGATGAAGCAGCATGAGAGATGGGAAGGAATTTACCATTGTCAATTTTGATTGCTTCAGGACCATGATACTCATTATGAATGGTAAGATTTCTAAATCAGGAGTAAGATTGTGAGTTGCTCCAGTGTTCAGGATCTAAGATTAAGGTTACCTAGTGGTCATGGGTTGATATCTTTACAATTTAGTGAAGGACATTTCCTAAAGATATGACCAAACCCGTAACAATTATGGCACTGAATATTGTCCACCTAATTGTGAGTTATGTAAAAATTGTGAGGAAGCTCATATTGAGATCAAAAATTTCCTTCAGAAAGGTACTAATATTGGAACATCCTTTGCCACACTTAATCAATTAGTTTCTTCCTCTACCACGAGATGAATATCCTCTGACAATTAAATTCACATAGTGAGTCACAGGTTATATAAGTGTTTTTGCATCTATTTTAGTAGCAAGATTCTTCTCTTCACTAAGCAATAATCCATATAAATCATGAAAATAAACTGCATCTAAATGATTTTCAAAAGACCAAACAAAGGGTCTATATGTTGGACCTAAACAATTAATAACAACTTTAACTAAATCATCCTTCATGATAAGACTATTACGTTATACTAATTGATCAAACATTCCTTTTGTTTGTTGAGTATGCTAAGCAATAGATTCATTATGTTCCTTTGAATTTGTTTAGTGGTTTTCACATGGGCCTCAGCACCCAAAGCATAAGTTTTGGCTAATTTTTTCCATGTTGCATAAAAGCTAGAAACTAACAATATGAGGAATAAAGCTCTTGCTGATAGAGCCAATGATCCGACTACGTGTTAAGTCAAAATGACTTTACTTAGTTATAATTTTGATGTATAACAAAGAGCAAAAGAAAATAAAACAAAAGTAGGCAATGTCTGAGCGAAAAAAAGCACGAGACGTCTGATAAGGCGTAGACGAAAAGCGAAGAAATAAGCAGGCGAAGACACGGTATAACACGACGAAGGAAGAGACGAAAAGAAAATACTGATAAACGGAACCTGACGGAAAAAGCAGAGCGAAGCGAGCGGAAAAAAAAGATTTAAGACGTGAGCGAAAAAAAAAGCAGAGCGAAAGAAGAGTTGAAAAAGCATACGCAAGAGTCGATTCGGGTTAATTCTGAGAACTCAACTGATTAACTGCTTACATTAAAGATCGAAGCAAGATTCAAAAAACAAGAATCGAAGCGGTTGGAGCGAAGGCTATAAATACAATTCGAAGTCAAAAATTGCAAAGTTAGTTGAAACATGAGCTGAATTACATCTACGTGATCGTAAAAGCATTCTGTGAAAATTATCCGAGAGCTATTTTTACTGTAACAAGTGTTCAAACACTTATCTGTGAGAAAGTAGTACAGATAGCCTGCAGAGGCTAAGCGTGAAAGAATACTGGTTGTAGAGACCTGAAGAGGCTCGCAAAGAATACTTGTAAAGTTGAAGAGTTAATGAAAATCTCATAAAGAACTCTGAGGACTGGACGTAGCTCACAGTTTGGGATGAACCAGGATAAATCGTTGTGTCAACTACTCTTACTCTATCTCTCTTTTAGATTCAAGTTTTATCATTACTTAGTTTGAAACAAAGTTTTTCAAAGTTTTTGATTAATTAGAATCTATTGAAAATTCTGTAAAAGAATTTTACTCTCTAACAAACATTTTTGAAAGAATTTTCAAAAAGGAGAATACACAATTCAACCCCCCCTTCTCGTGCATTCTTATATGGTTTTCTCAACATTGTATTAACGTGTGATTCACTTCAATTGGTATCAGAGCAAGGTATCCAAGGATCACTTTAACAAAGTGTGGATCAAAGATAATGGCAGAATCACATGTATACATGGCAGAAGGAGCCTCAGTCACTAGACCTCCAGCATTCGACGAAAAAGATTATCATTACTGGAAAGATAGGATGCGGCTATTCATAGAATCTACTCATGTCGACCTTTGGGACATGATAGAGAACGGACCATATACACCAGTAGATGAAGACGGCAATTCTATTCCACGAATCAGATGGACGGCTGACCAAAAGGCGAGAATACAGCTGAACTCAAAAGCGAAGTTCTTTTTGACCTGTGCCCTAAGCAGGAGCGAGTATGACAAAATCCACAGATGCGACACCGCAAAGGAGATGTGGGACACATTGTCCATTGCTCACGAAGGCACAAACCAAGTTAAAGAATCCAAGATAAGTATTCTTGTGCACCAACACGAGCTTTTCAGGATGAAAGATGAAGAATCTATTGATCAAATGTTTGAAAGATTTCAAACAATTTTCAATGGATTGAAAGCTCTGGGAAGAACGTACAACAATCAAGATCATGTTCGAAAGATCCTAAGAATTCTTCCGAAGAGGTGGAGACCTAAAGTTCTCGCGATGCAGAAGCCAAAGATTTGGCGTGCTAAAGCTTGACGAGTTGCTTGGATCCTGAAGATTCATGAAGTTGAACTCGATCTCAAGACAAGCCCAAGCGGGACAAGACGATAGCGGCTGAAGGCCGACAAAAGAATTACAAGACTCAAAGAAGGAGGAAGTCATCAAAAGCGTTAAAGATTGAATAATCAAAGAATGGCGACTCCACCAATCGTAACAAGAGTCAGTGATGAAGATGATGAATTATCTTTCATCTTGAGAAGATAAGACGATGTGGAAGAAGAAGTCCAAAGGAAATCGGACCTTCAAGAAGAATGGCAAAGATGAAGCTAAACTAGAAGTCATCTGTCATTTTCTCGAGTGCAATCAGCTGGACACTTCTGAGTTGAATGTCCAACACTAAAGAAGAAACCAAAGAAGAGTAGAAGGTAAGAAAAGCATGATGGCAGCGTGGGAGGACCTAGATTCATCGAATTGAATCTGAGTTCGAAGTCGTGCGAACATGCAAACATCTCACTGGTAGCCGAGGAAGAAAGTGATGAGGAGATGCAATCTGATTACGATAACTTGCATGATGCCTGCTTAGAATTGTTAGAAGATTCGCATGCTATTCTGAAACAGTACAAACTGTTAAAGAAAAAGTATGTAAAAAATATTAGACATGCAAAAGTAATAGAGAGAGAAAATATCTGTCTAAAGAACCAATTAGAGGAGAAAAAGAAAGTCGTAGACAGATCAGAAGAGATCAATCAGCTAAAACTGAGAATTAAGAATCTGTCAGCGGATTTAGCTAATTTCACCAAGAGCACAAAGAAAATGAATGAGATGCTTGGAAAATGTAGACATCCGGTGATAAAACTAGATTAGGGTTTACATGTAATAAGTCTCATCCTCATAAGAACTCTTTCACTCAGAAGAGAAACTATAATAAATTTCGACCTAGTAATAGGTATCAAAAAACTCATTATGTGCATGCTACTAACCATAAAGGGCCCAAAAAATATGGGTACTAAAAAATAAAATAGCTTCTCCTGCAGATATCCTTCCTTGGAAGATGCGACAAGCACCATTGGTATTTAGACAGTGGATGCTCGCGACATATGACTGGAAGAAGGTCTACGTTCCTAGACCTTCAGTATAAGAAGGGAGGATCGGTAACCTTCGGAGACAACCAGCAGGGCAAGATTATTGAAATCGGCAAAATTGGTAAAGATTCCTTTGCATGCATAAATAATGTACTACTTGTTGATGGTCTAAAACATAATTTGATTAGTGTCAGTTAATTGTGTGATACTGGTTTCACAGTCACATTCAATCAAAATCTTTGTGAAGTCAGAAACAAAGATGGGTCTATACTTTACTCTGCCAAGAGAAGAAATAATCTTTACAAAATTGATTTAGAAGATTTTCAAAGTCAAAATGTAGCATCTCGTCACCGATAGGAAGGTTATATTGGTAAATTAGGTCGGGATAGGATTTTACCGCATAATATCGACTGAACATTCATTTAGTCTCTAATTGTAGAGGATTGAGTCATTTGACATGTGCACTGATAAGTACATGCATTCATGACTTTTTCCCGGTATTTAATTGTGATACGGTTATGAATTGTGAAATTGTGAATAATTAGGTTTGCCTTTGAATTATGGAGAATTGTGGAATAATTGGGATTGAAAATTTAATAGGAAATGTTTTAGAGTAATTGCTAATTGGTAGTGACTCTTCGGAAATTTTCTGAAAATTTGGGAGAAAATGTCCATACCGAAATTTTTTCGAGTGGCGGACCGATTGACTGTATAGTACCGAAATAATTGTTCAATGGCTATGAAAAATTTAGATTTATGAGTTTAGGAATTTTTATGATGAGCCATTGGAATTTAGAGACTGAAATTTAATGAAATTGAGGACTTATGTCTTATGAGCTATAGGTTAAATTAACCCTTTATATTGCCTAAGTTCAAAATCCCTCTTTGTTACATCTTTTAAAAAAAAAACCAAGGCTTTTTCCCTTCTCCTTCCTCTTCCCTTCGACAATTTGATCCTTCCCCCTTGGAGATTCTTACCTGTTCTCTTTCATTGTGGTTGAAGATCTACTGGAACCTTGGAGATGTTGATGCTTGGCTTGGCTATGGAAGATCACCGTGGGTGTTAGAGTTTGAGAGATTTTCGAAGATTTAGGGTTTACGGATTTAAGTTTTGATTGGTAAGTTTAATAGTTTAATGTTGTTATTTATTGTTGTTTGATGCATTTATGGCATTTATTGCAAAGGATTGGGTAGTTTAGGGTGTTTAATGCTAGTTTTAGAGAGTGAAAATGGAGGAAAAATCAAACGGAGAAGAAGATGAGGCCCGCACATCGTGACGTCTGAAAAAGACTACGCCGCGACGAGAAAATGCGTGCTCGCCGCGGCGAGCCACGCGAGACGTCGCGACGAGTTTATTTGTAGGCGTCGCGGCGAGGCGCCAGGAAGGTGTTCTCCGCGGCGAGCGACCTGTTATATGCCGCGACGAGGAGCGAGGGATAGAAATTTCTGAAAAATGTGTTTTAGTTTTTGGGACATAACTTATGATGTAGACCTCCAATTGAGGTGATTCTTGATTCGTTATAAACTAGAGAACGAGGTGTATAATTGAGGAAAAGAATGAGAGTTTGAATTTGGATTTTTGAGATCTCAATTAGTGAAAGAAAGTTAAGGATGTGATTGTATTGCAACCTAAGGATGGTTTATGATAATTGGGTTATAATTGTGAGAATTATGAATGCAAATTCAATGCAATTGGAGTCTTCAATAGGTGAATTTGATCTAGTTCAAATGATATTGGTTTTGAGATTTTTGTGAGATTAGCCTAGTGTATATAAATTGGCAAATGGAACTAAACAGTAGAAATGAATCTGGTGGAGTTCTATGATATGTTATTGAATTGAAATCAGTCATTATTGATAAATTGAGTGAAAAGTTAGAAATTTACAAAAGAAAGTGAAATTGGAAAATAGCATCGGGAAGGTCATGAATAGGCATAGTACATCTTTTTAATTAAGACATGTGCATCATTAAATTATTTCTGATTGTGCATTTTAGTAATTGGAAATTGTTTAACTATTTTAGAGGCACCGTTGGAACGACAATTCCACGGATATTGCTGAGACTTCCAGGCAGGTAGCTCGGAAGTTCAGGTGAGTAACCTAGTTGGTTTCTCAACCTATATTTGTTTAATAGTACGCACTTATGCCATGTGGAGTTAATGGAGGGTTATATGTGTTTGTCTTTGATTGATTTCGGACCACGGATGTCCGAAATATTGGAATGTGATATCGAAGTGCTAATTGGGTGTACTGAATGTGAATGCTTAAAAGAAATAGATTGTGAATGTGTAAATTGACTATGACTGAAATACCGGACCAAAATTCCGAAGGAATGGGAATTGGATAACGAAATGTAAACTGAGTGTAAATATATATTAGGACATGTGCATTCATGCATAAAGGCATGATCAGATAATGGCAGTTATGACCGGAGCAACCAATGTATTGCAGAGCTTTAAGCTCAACGCATAGGGCTTCGTGCCCAACGTATCAGAGCCTTAGGCTCACCGTATCAGGGCATTCAGGCCCAACGTATTCAGAGCCACAGGCTCAACGCAATGTGCCCGTCACTGGGATAGTTTCAGGCGCATGGTCACAACAACGTAATAAAATGGAAAGTGTCACATGTGCATTGCATATACATATGACTCAGCATAGACTGAGAAAAAGGCGAAACGCCTTATAATTGTGATAAATGAAATTCCATAATTGGTTGATTAATAATGGTTGTGACTAGAGCCACTACTGAGAGCTATAAGTTCTATCACTGAAAAAGAGTCTCGAGCTTGAAAGGGATTAGTGCATACCCAGAGGGCTCTCCTATCCCTACTGACGTGTGGAAAGTAGTGCATACCCAGAGGGCTCTCCTACTTCCTAAGACGCGATTACTGTTTACTGTTCACTGTTAAAGCGCTCAGTCACAACCCAGAATAAAAATGGAAAATAAGAGGAAATGATTATGTATGGATTAAATCGTGAACATAGGAAAAAGGATTTTATACCTTCTATTTTGTCTGATAATTGTTATATGAGGATATCGAATGTGTAATTGACTGAAACTGTGTATTGCTTGCGATATGCATGAGTTGGGTGAACCATCGATGATGGTTTCTCACTGAGTTCGCAAACTCACCCAACATTGCAAATATTTTTCAGGATTTAAAGAGTATCCCGTTAGAGAAACGGGAGTATGATTACTGGAAGCAAGTCAGAGTTCGAGGTCCGGATCAGTTCACGTCTGCATTTGAGTCATTCGGATTTATTTGTAAATTTGTATTTCTGCAAGATTAGTACTGTTATTGCCGAGGGCCCCTATTGATTAATGCTATATTGCAATTTGATTACTTAAATAGTGTTTTGATTGAAAATATTTTCGTATCGTGGGCCCAAATTGTTTATTGATTTATGCGCACTCGATTGTTTTCCAAAAGAAAAATGCATTACCGAGTGTTTGAACTATTTTGACTGCTCTAGCATACCACCCTCGTGAGGCACGGGCTCGAATATCACCATCGATATCGGGTTCGGGTCTTCATGAGAGGATGCTACATTTAATATCGAGCCCGAAGTACAATCTTACATGGGCATTCTGAGAAAAAATGTGTCTAGTACATGCATTTAAGTCATGTCACGGCAGACAGTGATAACTGATCCCCAGTCTAGCATATGAGTCACATGCATAGGCATGTATCAGTCGTTTAAGCGGTTAGAAATAGTGAGGAAATGAGAATAGGTTAGAATGTGATAAGAGGAAGTTGTGAATATTGTGGAATAAGGAAAAGTGTATGATTCGATTAGACAAATGAAAATTCAGTGTATTGGTATTGGTGGATATATTGTGAAACGCAATATCGGAGTTATAATGTGGTATATCCTTAAATGTGGAACAGATATAAATATACAATTGTGGATTGATAGAGGAAAATAGAGATGTGTTAGAATTTGCAAGATTTCAAGTGTATAAAGTGGATGAAAATAAAATGTTCTATGATCTAGAGAAGGTACAATTGGGTTTGATTTCTGTGACGAGAGTTATGGATAATGATTTACAACCTTGAGTCAAATAGATCAAGAATGATTGTATATCTATGATACTGATTGGAGTGTGAAAATACGTGGGTATGATGTAGTAATGAAAGGACTGAAATGTAAGACACTGATAATGACAGATGAAAGAGTTGCCAAGGTTTAGTTGATTTGCCTGAGTAAATATACACTTGATTATGGGAGCCCCATAGCAAGTAAAAATATTAAGCTCAATTGTCTCATATGTGTAGAGATGACATGGGAAGAAATTGGTGAGTCCGTGGCTAATTGTTAGTCATAGTCCCTATCGTTTAAAGTTCAATATGAGTTAGAATAAGAAACGAAAGTGATTATAGTGATCAATTGGGAATGAATGGAGAGTGTTTATGATCCTCACGATTGGGAACGAATGCAAAAGGGAAAGTGTTGTCAAAATTGAATGAAAACAAAGTATCCTTAGCGTAAGTGACAAATTGGTATATTGACGTAATGATTTTCAATGGTATGTAGCGTAATGAACAGTATTAAAAGGATGTTCTTAGTATGTGGATTATGTCATAGATTGATCTACATGGTATATTGAGTATAGCTGGAATTGATTTCCTATGGTATTGAAAATGATTGACAAGAAATAATGACAATAGTTTATGAGTAGAAATTTCATAAATGGTATCGATGAAAATAGTAAGAAATCTTCTTTCAAAGAAGAATTTACCTAAATTAGGTACGATGATCAGATGATTCGATTTGCAAGTGATTAACGAAAGGACAATATAGGGATAAATCTGAAATGAATTACAGGTTAACTTGGGAGTCATAATCTTAGCTGAGACTCAAGTGTAAGAAATAATAAAATCTGCTACTAAGAAGATATGTCCTATGTTAAGTGCAAGGAATCCGATTTTGTAATAGGATTATTGATCATTAAGGAGACATTATTTGCAAATTTGAGGAGAATATTGTTTCACGAATAATTGGTGTAAAATTGTTCGGGAATTAGAAAGTCAATATGATGAATGTTTATTCAACCCAGGGAGTGATCAATCGTAAATAAATTGGGTTATGTGGAGAAATTAGTGTAAAGGAACAGACGTTAAAACATGTCATTGTGGAACTGAGAGATTCCTCATTGGGAAAATCAGATGCATAAAGAGTTATAAAAATCAATTATGGGTATAGGGAATTTTGGGTTGAAATTGTCAAAGATATCAATGCCCCCGTAGTGTTATATTTTTGAAGAGTGAAATGTTTCGATTATGTTTAAATTGGATAGTGACTATGATCATTAATGATGTATTTATAGTATGTGAAAAGTAGAGAAGAATATTTTGCATGGATAGCGAAATCTTTCATATCATGAAAGCTTCAAAAAGGTAATCTTAGCTGATCAAATAAATTATGAATGAATTAGTATTTGGACATGGCATATTGGGAGACTTAATGATGATTGAGGTAACGATAAAATGCAAGGTTATAAGGGAATATATATAGGATCTGGAGTTATTTAAATTAGTTTTATATTGGATACGTCCAGAAATTGTTAAAGATCAAAATTGTTTGAGGAAAACGTGTGAATCATACGATTGATGAGTGTAAAAAGGAAACATTTGGAGAAAATTGCAAATTAAGTATTGATTGTATCGCTTTTATGTGGAGATTTTGCAATATATGTACAGAAATGTCTCAGTAAAGGTTAAGATGCAATCTGATGAAATTGTTGTACGGGATATTTCTTGAAAGTTTGGAGATTTCATTTGTACAAAAACATTTATGGATATGTCTATGAATATATAAATCGATAACGGTCACGAGATATTTCGGGAATTTGAAATATTTGAAAAGGATTTTGCGATTGAGTATTTCACAATCAAGCTAGTGATGCAATTGACTGGATTGAATAGAAAATTCAAGGGCAGAAGATCATGAATTGAGCGATAAGGCTATTAAACCTAGTGTATTACTGAGTGCAAACTGTCGAGCTAGCAAAAGGGGCAAAAAGAAAGTATTATTCGATTTTGGAATTTCAAAAATTGGTGTGTATAAAAAGGGTGAGCAAAACCCGAATTGAGGATTTAGAATTTGCGAACCTTATAAAAGAATTGTGAATGAATCCAATTTTTGAGTAAACGATATTTAGGATTGAATTAAGAGATATGGGTGATACCCCTAAAGAAATTGTTAGAGAAATAGCGAGGAGCGATCAGAGCTCTATGGTTCAGTAAGAGTGAATTGATGGTTTAGAGGGAAAAAATCGAATGATTATATGTGTGAATAACTAACAGCCTTGACTGATGGAGACAAATGTAAAACTGCATTTAGAGTTCATAGGGACATGAGATCAATGTATAGTTCAGATTGATTGTGGTTATATCAATTGTTTTATTGGTGACACCATTTGAATAGTGTACAATGTTGATAAGTGAAATGAATCTGTAATAGGGATTAAGAAATCCAAGGTAATGACAATGAGTCGAGTTGATTATTATCGAGGTTATTAGAATCTTATGAGATTAGTGTTTTAATACTAAAGTGGAGGTAATCTGATAAGTAACAAATGAAATGCTTCGTAATGTATCGCCTCGACCAAAATGAATAGATGGAGATAAAGGTAAATGGGGAAACTAAATTTGTGATTAAATGACCTCTATGTGATTGTGGTGTTAATAGATGGGTAAGACAGTTTAAAACCAAAACGATGATTCGGATTTGTTAAGTGTTACATGGACGAGATTAGGAAATATTGTTATAATCGGTATATGTATTATTGATACCGAAAGTGAAGAATTGCGAGTAATCATGAGGAATCAGTTATGATAGTGTAAAGATTGAGAAAGGAAAAAGAGTGATCGATTGTATTGATTCAGTATATTTGACAGGAATTGGTAATGTAGTGAAATAAGTGGGACACAGTATATAGTGATCGAAACAATTCCCCTGTTTCTCGAATCAATCGTATATGAAATTTCGAGGACGAAATTTTTATTAGGAGGGGAGAATTGTAACATCCCGTCACCGATGGGAAGGTTATATTGGTAAATTGGGACGGGATAGGATTTTACCGTATAATATCGACTGAACATTCATTTGGCCTCTAATTGTAGAGGATTGAGTCATTTGGCACGTGCATTGATAGGTACATGCATTCATGACTTTTTTCCGGCATTTAATTGTGATACGGTTATGAATTGTGAAATTGTGAATAATTAGGTTTGCTTTTGAATTATGGAGAATTGTGGAATAATTGGGATTGAAAATTTAATAGGAAATGTTTTAGAGTAATTTCTAATTGGTAGTGACTCTTCGGAAAGTTTTTGAAAATTCAGGAGAAAATATCGGACCGGAATTTTTACGAGTGACGGACCGATTGACTGTATAGTACCGAAATAATTGTTCAATGGCTATGGAAAATTTAGATTTATGAGTTTAGGAATTTTTATGATGAGCCATTGGAATTTAGAGACTGAAATTTAATGAAATTGAGGACTTATGTCTTATGAGCTATAGGTTAAATTAACCCTTTATATTGCCTAAGTTCAAAATCCCTCTTTGTTACATCTTTAAAAAAAAAAACCCAAGGCTTTTTCCCTTCTCCTTCCTCTTCCCTTCGACGATTTGATCCTTCCCCCTTGGAGATTCTTACCTGTTCTCTTTCATTATGGTTGAAGATCTACTGGAACCTTGGAGATGTTGATGCTTGGCTTGGCTATGGAAGATCACCATGAGTGTTAGAGTTTGAGAGATTTTCGGAGATTTAGGGTTTACGGATTTGAGTTTTGATTGGTAAGTTTAATAGTTTAATTTTGTTATTTATTGTTGTTTGATGCATTTATGGCATTTATTGCAAAGGATTGGGTAGTTTAGGGTGTTTAATGCTGGTTTTAGAGAGTGAAAATGGAGGAAAAATCGAACGGAGAAGAAGATGAGGCCCGCACGTCGCGACGTCTGAAAAAGGCTACGCCGCGACGAGAAAATGCGTGCTCGCCGAGCAAATGAATATTACGCCGCGACGAGTTTATCCGTAGGCGTAGCGGCGAGGCATAAGGAAGGTGTTCGTCGCGGCGAACGTTTCCCACGCCGCGGCGAGCAACCTGTTATACGCCGCGACGAGGGCTCCTGCGTCTCGGCGAGGGACAGAAATTTCTGAAAAATGTGTTTTAGTTTTTGGGACATAACTTATGGTGTAGACCTCCAATTGAGGTGATTCTTGATTCGTTATAAACTAGAGAACGAGGTGTACAATTGAGGAAAAGAATGAGAGTTTGAATTTGGATTTTTGAGATCTCAATTAGTGAAAGAAAGTTAAGGATGTGATTGTATTGCAACCTAAGGATGGTTTCTGATAATTGGGTTATAATTGTGAGAATTATGAATGCAAATTCAATGCAATTGGAGTCTTTAATAGGTGAATTTGATCTAGTTCAAATGATATTGGTTTTGAGATTTTTGTGAGATTAGCCTAGTGCATATAAATTGGCAAATGGAACTAAACCGTAGAAATGAATCTGGTGGAGTTCTATTGTAACATCACGTCCCCGAGGGGAAGGGTAAATTAGTAAATTGGCACAGGCTAGGTTGTTGCATTGCATATTTGAAATGTAGACATTCATTTGGCCTCTGATTGTAGAGGACTGAGTTATTTGGCACAAGCATATGTAGGTACATACATGTATGATATATTCCTGATAAAATTGTGTGAAATGGAAATTGTATAGATTACGATTTGATTTGTGAATTGGAGTGAAAATCGAAAGTTAGAGGTTTGAAAAATGAAATTTGGGTGTAGGATCATGTGTTTTATATTTTGAAGATTTATAGGAATTTTTTTGAAATTTTTAGAGTTATGGGTCCGAACCGAAAAATTGGTTTAATGACTGATAAATTGGATTCCAGTTTTGAAATTGATTGACAAGTGGCACGAGGTAATTTGAATTAAGATTTCAAGATTTATTAGTTATAGTCATTGCAAAATCGGGAGAAATTAGAACAAGAATTGGATTTTTAGACCCTAAGAATTGAGCATATGGCAAATGAGTTGCTAAATATGCCCTTAGCTTTAAAATCCTTATATATAACCCTAATCTTTGAATTTTGTTATCCACGATTTCTCCTTTTGCTTTGAAAGACAATTTGGATTTTCTTCTTCTCTTCTCCATCGTGGATCATCCTTCTTGTTTCCTGTTTCCATTTTCTCCCTTTAAATTGCTTCAATCATCATCTTCAATCTAGCTTAAGTCTTGGAATTGAGAAGATGAAATTTGGTGGAGAAATGGGTAATTGTCGTGGATGTGTTTTGCTTGAGAAAATTGAAGTTCTTGGTGATTTTCGACGGTTTAAGGCTTGAATCAAGTAAGTTTTTACTCCTTCATGTGTTAGATAAATTTGATTTGATCATTGATGAGAGTTATTAATTGTTTAAGAATTTATAAGTTTCGGATGAGGTAGGTTTTGGGAAATAAGTTGATTTCGATTTGGGTATTTGTGAGATAATGAATATATGATGAATTTGAGATTAGAAATAAGTTGGGTTTAGTGTTTTAATTTATTGGGAGTGATCTGAATTGAATTGGATGGATTATATATCAGAAAATCTAGAAATTCTGGGTTTCGGAGGCGATTCTAGGTTTGCACATCGCGACATGTGATAAACACGTCACGGCGAGCAAGTCCTTCTTCACACGCCGCGACGAACAAGGACGCACGCCGCGGTGAGCCGAAGCGGATTCGCCGTTGGGAGAGCCGCGTATGCGTCGCGAAAGCGAGGAGACTCGTCGCGGCGAGCGATCATGTGCCGCGGCGAGGACCCCAATTACCCAAAATCGAATTGTTTTGTTAATTGATAATTTTGAGCTTTAATTCTGAATGGATTGGTTAGTGATTGATTGATCTTGTTTTAAAGACTAAGAATTGTGAATATCGAAAATGGAATTTCGGAATCTATTTCGGTAATTCTCGAAATCGGTCGGAAATATTTGAGTGAAAGAGTTGAATTGGAAAGATTCGGAAATAGGATCGGGAATGTCATAACATGTATAGTACTCAGCGTATTTGCTACATATGCATTTTTGAATATTAGAAATTGTGCAATTAGTAATATTTGGATATTCTGATTGTTATAGAGGCTCAAGTGGAGCGTCGATCGTCCGACGTAGGTGAGACTTCCCGACAGTGGCTCAGAAGTTAGAGGTGAGTAACCTAGTTGGTTTCTCAACCTTATGTGTTTAATATTACGCATCTATGCCATGTGGAGACAAAAGGAAGGATTATATGTGTCTGATTTGATTGATTTGGACCATGGGTGTCTGAAATATTGAATATGTGATATTGACGTGCTATTGTGTGTACCTGACTACGAATGCATCAATGAAATAAATCATAAATGTGTATGATTGCATTACCGGGCTGAAAGTCCGAGGGAAAAGGAGAAATGGAATTGAAATGTATGTGTCTGTAAACGGAAAATTGGAACATGTGCATTCATGCATAATGCCATGATCAGATAATGACAGATGTGACCGGAGCAGGCAACGTATTTGTTAGAGCCACAGGCTCAATAATCAGGGCTTCAAGCCCAACGTAATCCCGAGCTTCGAGCTCGAGGGGAGTTAGTGCATACCCTGAGGGCTCTCCTACTCCCTAGACGCATCTATTGAATATTAGTCAATGATAGGCGCTCGGTCACAACACCGTAAGAAAATGGAAGTGTCACATGCGCATTGCATATGTATATGATTGTCTGCGAAATGTGAACGATGAAATTGCATGTGATATTTCTATAAATGTTATTGTGTGATTATGCGTGTATGATTTGTGTATGCATGAGTTGGGTGAACCATCGATGATGGTTTCTCACTGAGTTCGCAAACTCACTCAACATTGCAATTATTTTTCAGGGATCGAAGAGTACCCCGTTAGACACACGGGAGTATGATTATTGCAAGCAAGGCAGAGTTTAGCGTCGGGATCAGTCTCATTCATGTTTGCATTTGAGTCATTTGGTTCTGTATTTTCGCAGATAAATATTGTTATTGTATTGAGCCCAAATTGGATGTGAATATATGTTATCGTGGCCCAAATTGTTTAATGATTTCTGCGCACTCATTTGTTTTCAAAATGGCACAAAATTGTTTTACGAATTTTCCTAATGGATTTGAGTGCTCTAGCATACCACCCTTGCGGGTCGTGGGCTCGGATATCATCATCGATATCGGGTTCGGTCCGGCGGGAGTGGGGTGCTACATCTATGATATGTTATTGAATTGAAATCAGTCATTATTGATAAATTGAGTGAAAAATTAGAAATTTACAAAAGAAAGTGAAATTGGGAAATAGCGTCGGGAAGGTCATGAATAGGCATAGTACATCTTTTTAATTAAGAAATGTGCATCATTAAATTATTTCTGATTGTGCATTTTAGTAATTGGAAATTGTTTGACTGTTTTAGAGGCGTTGTTGGAACGACAATTCCACGGATATTGCTGAGACTTCCAAGCAGGTAGCTCGGAAGTTCAGGTGAGTAACCTAGTTAGTTTCTCAACCTATATGTGTTTAATAGTACGCACTTACGCCATGTGGAGTTAATGGAGGGTTATATGTGTTTGTCTTTGATTGATTTCAGACCACGGGTGTCTGAAATATTAGAATGTGATATCGAAGTGCTAATTGTGTGTACTGAATGTGAATGCTTAAAAGAAATAGATTGTGAATGTGTAAATTGATTATGAATAAAATACCAAACCAAAAGTCCGAAGGAATGGGAATTGGATAATGAAATGTAACTGAGTGTAAATATATATTAGGACATGTGCATTCATGCATAAAGGCATGATCAGATAATGGCAGTTATGACCGGAGCAGCCAACGTATTGCAGAGCTTTAAGCTCAACGCAGCAGGCTTCGTGCCCGACGTATCAGAGCCTCAGGCTCACCGTATCAGGGCATTCAGGCCCAACGTATTCAGAGCCACAGGCTCAACACAATGTGCCCGTTACTGGGACAGTTTCAGGCGCATGGTCACAACAACATAATAAAATGGAAAGTGTCACATGTGCATTGCATATACATATGACTGAGCATAGACTGAGAAAAAGGCGAAACGCCTTATAATTGTGATAAATGAAATTCCATAATTGGTTGATTAATAATGGTTGTAACTAGAGCTGCTACTGAGAGCTATAAGCTCTATCACTGAAAAAGAGCCTCGAGCTCGAAAGGGATTAGTGCATACCCAGAGGGCTCTCCTATCCCTACTGACGCGTGGAAAGTAGTGCATACCCAGAGGGCTCTCCTACTTCCTAAGACGCGATTACTGTTTACTGTTTACTGTTAAAGCGCTCAATCACAACCCAGAATAAAAATGGAAAATAAGGGGAAATGATTATGTATGGATTAAATCGTGAACATAGGAAAAAGGATTTTATGCCTTCTATTTTGTCTGATAATTGTTATATGAGGATATCGAATGTGTAATTGACTGAAACTGTGTATTGCTTGCGATATGCATGAGTTGGGTGAACCATCGATGATAGTTTCTCATTGAGTTCGCAAACTCACCCAACATTGCAAATATTTTTCAGGATTTGAAGAGTACCCCGTTAGATAAACGGGAGTATGATTACTGCAAGCAAGTCAGAGTTTGAGGTCGGGATCAGTTCACGTCTGCATTTGAGTCATTCGGATTTATTTGTAAATTTGTATTTCTGCAAGATTAGTACTGTTATTGCCGAGGGTCCCTATTGATTAATGCTGTATTGCAATTTGATTACTAAAATAGTGTTTTGATTGAAAATATTTTCGTATCGTGGGCCCAAATTGTTTACTGATTTACGCGCACTCGATTGTTTTCCAAAAGAAAAATGCATTACCGAGTGTTTGAACTATTTTGACTGCTCTAGCATACCACCCTTGTGAGGCACGGGCTCGGATATTCCATCGATATCAGGTTCGGGTCTTGCGGGAGTGGGATGCTACACAAAATATTTCATGTTTTCTATCTTCCGAAGAAGAAAGACTAGTATGGCATAAAAAGCTAGGTCATATCTCTTTTAAACACATTTCAAAGTTGGTAAAACATGATTTGGTAAGAGGTTTACCAAAAATAAGTTTTGGCAAAGAATTTTTCTGTGAAAATTGTTTGAAAGGAAAACAGATTAAAACTTCTTTTCCATCTAAAAATTTTATAACATCATCTAGACCTTTAGAGTTGTTACATATGGATTTATTTGGTCCAACAAGGATAATAAGTCTTGGCGGAAAGAAATATGGACTTGTTATTGTTGATGACTTTACTCGATTTTGTTGGATATTGTTTTTATCACACAAAAATGAATCTTTTAAGTGTTTTAGGACCTTATCCAAAAAGTTACAGAATGAAAAAGGAATGTCCATAGCTAGTATCAGGAGTGACCATGGTGGAGAGTTTGAGAATGAGAAGTTTAGGTTATTCTGTGAGGAAAATGGAATTTTCCACAATTTCTCTACTCCCAGGACTCCACAACAGAATGGAATTGTTGAAAGGAAGAACAGGACGATTCAAGAGATGGCAAGAACTATGCTGTGTGAAAAGAATCTTCCTAAGTACTTCTGGGCAGAAGCTGTGAATACAACATGCTATATTTAGAATAGAATTCTGTTGCGACCCATGCTGAAGAAGACCCCCTATGAGTTATGGAATGGAAGAAGACCAAATGTATCTTACTTTCATCCATTTGGGTGCAAATTCTCTATTCTGAATACAAAGGAGCTGTTGGACAAATTCGATTCAAAGACCTTTCCAGGATTCTTCCTAGGCTACTCATCGTCGTCTAAGGCATTTCGGGTGTACAACCTTATTTCAAAGACAGTTGAGGAGACCTTCCATGTCAAGTTCGATGATAGTTCCCAACCCCATAAGGAAGATGACATGGAGAGTGAAGGTCCTTCAAAGAACTTAGACGACACAACAGAAACTCCAGCACCAGGTACTCATGAAGACAAAGTTGAAGATATCCCAGAAACTATTGGACTTAAAAGAGACTGGAAATATAAAAGTTCTCATCCAGAAGAGTTGATTATCGGAGAGACCTCAGAAGGAGTTAGGACAAGGTCCAGATTTAGAAGAGAAGCTAATGTGGATTTTATTTCTGACATAGAACCTAAAAAGGTTGAGGAAGCTCTTCGAGATGAAGCTTGGGTGTTAGCCATGCAAGAGGAGCTGAATCAATTTGCTAGGAATAATGTTTGGTCCTTAGTTCCGAAACCCCCTAAGAAATCCATCATAGGAACCAGATGGGTCTTTAAGAATAAGTTAGACGAATCAGGAAGAGTGAGTCAAAATAAGGCTAGATTGGTAGCCTGAAGGCTATAATCGAAGAAGGAATAGACTACAATGAGACATATGCTCCAAAGAGCAGACTTGAAGCCATTAGGATATTCTTTGGCATATGCGATCCGTCATAATATAAAGCTATTTCAGATGGATGTGAAGAGTGCCTTTACGAATGGTTTTATAGGCGAAGAGGTGTATGTTAAGCAACCACCTGATTTCAAGGATGTTAAGAATCCAGACCATGTCTATGGACTTCATAAAGCCTTATATGGCCTGAAGCAAGCTCCTAGAGCTTGATATGATCGTCTGAGTACTTTTCTCTTAGAGAATGGTTTCAGTAGAGGTCAAGTTGATAAGAAGCTCTTTAGGAAGAATTATGAGAATGAATTTATAATTGTTCAGATCTATGTTGATGATATTATTTTTGGTGCTACTTCGAAGAAGTTATGCATGAAGTTTGAGAGTCTAATGAAAAATGAATTTGAAATGAGCATGATGGGTGAATTAAAGTTCTTTCTTGGGTTGCAAGTTAAGCAAACCAAAGAGAAAATCTTTATTCATCAACAAAAATATGTGAAAGAATTGTTGAATAAGTTTGATATGCAAAATGTGAAGCCAATGACTACTCCGATGCATCCTTCAAATCTTTTGTTGAAAGATGAACTTGGTAAGAAGGTGGATCAAACCCTGTATAGAGGGATGATCGGCTCTTTATTGTATCTTACAGCAAGTAGACCTGATATATTATTCAGTGTATGCTTGTGTGCAAGGTTTCAGGCCGATACTAGAGAATCTCATTATATTGATGTTAAAAGAATTATGAGATATCTCGCAGGTACTACTGATCTTTGCTTAATGTTTGAGAAAGGTAATGATTTCAGGATAATCGGATATTGCGACGCGGACTATGCCGAAGATAAAATCGAAAGAAAGAGCACAAGTGGTGGATGTCACTTTCTTGGTGCAAACCTAGTTTCCTGGTCAAGCAAGAGACAAAGTTTGATAGCTCTATCGACTGTCGAAGCAGAGTATATGTCTACTGCAAGCTGTTGTTCACAAATGTTGTGGATCAAATATCAACTTGAAGACTATTCAATTCAAGAAGAAGAGATTCCAATTTATTGTGACAACACCAGTGTAATTAACCTGTCAAAGAATCCGATTCAGCATTCGATGGTGAAACACATCGAAGTCAGACATCACTTCTTGAGAGACTATGTTCAAAGGAAGATGGTTAAACTCCAGTTCATCGAAACAGAGTATCATTGGGCAGACATCTTCACCAAACCACTGAGTGAAGAACGGTTCCAGAAGATCAGATGCAATCTTAACATGGTTATGTTAAACGAACAGTCAGACTAAAGGGACGTCAAAATTAACGGCGTCAGATACAGTGAGTAACAGCTGGTAACTTCTCTGACAAGAAAGTTTTGGAGGGAAATGCTTCAGGACCTTTAGAATCCCAATGATTCTAGAGCACGTGTAATAAGACCTTTCAAGTAGCCTAAAGTTGAAATCATTGCAGTTACTTTCATCTCTAGACGGTTCATCTTACTCTCCAAATTCTCTCAATCATCCTACCCTAGAAGAAAAGCTTACTAGAGACAGTTTTCGTTCTAAAACAATGGAGGCAGCTATAATTTTGAAGGCATGTGGATTTTGAGTCACTAAGAAAGGATGGTATGGACGTAGAACCTGAGATTAAAAGAGCTGGTTGGAGGAATTTCTTCCAGATACGAGAACCAGTGTACACCGATGAGGTATTTGACTTTTGGAAGAACGCTCAACTTGTAGACAACACTATTGTATCCTCAATAGACGGTATATATGTTGTCGTGACTAAGGAGCTGATAAGGAAGGTGATCGATTGTCCATCGATTGGTGAGACTCTGCCAACCAAGGCGAAGTGGATGACAATGGTCAACATAAAGGAGGAAGATGTTAGCAAACAGCTGTATGGAGTGAACGACCCTTCGGAGAGGAAGACTTCGAGTCTGGTTCCAAAAGCTAGGGTTCTTCATGCGATTTTGTTTAATTGCATTTTACCCAGAGTAGGTTCAAGACATTTGGTGACCACCCTGGATGAACAGTGTTTGTTCTACCTATTGAATCGCAATCCTATTGATTTACCCTTCTTAATCTTTCATTATATGATTAAGGGGATGAAGGATACAAATAGCTATCCTTATGGCATACTTCTTACAAGGATTTTTAAGGAATTCGGAGTCCTTCTACACAGAGGAAATAGAAGGATTGTACCTGTGAAGAGTACTATTGACTCAATCACTATACGGACGAATGGGTCTGAAGCCAGTGATTCAGGAAGATGCAGACTCTTCAAAGAGAACTAAAACTGAGGGGGAGCGATTATTAAAGAATTCTCCAGCAACAAGTTCTAGATCTCATGAAAGTGTGAGTATGCCAATAGAAGAAAGGAGAAGATTAAATAAAAAGCCTTTGATAAAACTGGTATGTCCTAGAGAAGAGTATGATATTGCTCGGGGGACAGACGATGGTGCGACAAAAAGAAAATGAGAGAAACTTTTGGGTGAAGTTACTAAGAAAGCAAGGAGATCACCTAGGATTCGAACCTTAAGGCAACAAGAAGAGAGAAGAACCAGAGAGCAGGAACAAGAAGAAGCCTCTGGATCCAGCGCACTAAGGGCAAAGGTGACAAGATCTCTCGTCTCGATTTTGAAGGAAGAATCAGCCAAACAGAGCAAGGAGACTGAGAAGAAGAGAAAATTGGAGTCTGAGACACAAAATTCTCAAGTGAAGAAAACTCCAAGAATAAAAACTAAAGTGGTTAGTCGAAGGAGGAGTTCGTCTACTCCTGATGAAGCTAATCAAGAGAAGAATACTCTCATTATTGAGAAACCAGTGGAACCAGTGGAGCCTAACCTGGTTCAGCCTACTCCTGTCGATAATCAACAAGAAGTCTCAGCAGATTTGAGCTCAGTACAGGTACCATTGAAGAAATCTGATGAACCTAGTCTGGTCGTTCATAACTATTCCAAATTTTTAAGAAAGGATAAGTTTGAAGTCAAACTGGTTGAAGTTGGGACAAGGAGGAGTACTGCTATTGCTATCTGCAGTCAACTTAGAAGGCAAATAAAGGATGTCTTACAACCTATTCTGATAAATAGTGAGACATGGCACATATTGAATGAAGACGAAAGGAACTTCTATGATACGTTAAGGTATGCTGCTACAAGGCCATACCCTACAAAAATGTCTTCTCGTCCGTGCACTATTTATCCAGTCACAGAACAGTCAATAATAAAGGTTGTACCAGACATTCAGCTAAGATATCCCTTGGATTTGAATAAGGAAAAATCGACACTTTTTTCAGATGAAGTTAGTGATGATATGTCCGCAGATCAAATTGAAGAAGAAGTGTGGAAAATTAATGAGGCATGCGCTTCTAAAGAGAACAATGGTGGAGCTAGCTGTAGCTAATACTGATAAGCAAGAAGACTGTCCAGTAAGGGGAAGATTGACAACAGGGACATTCATTGAATTCCTTGTCCAGACAGTTTTGCGTATTAGACCCTTATCTAATACACTGTCTATTGAAGCTGATGGCATACCCTTGCAAGGAAGACAGTTGCTGATGCTACCTGCTCCCTATGACTTGGATATTCCAGAGTCAAGTGTATTCATTCATCCACCCACATTTGCGATTAATGAAGACTATGTTCCATCCTCGGACGCATATGCTACAACAATTGTGTTCACAGCACCCTCTGAAGATAATGATCAATCCTCCTCAACGTTTGCCTCCCAAGCAGAAATCAGTCAATTATGTGGAGAAGTAAACGAGATAAAGTAGACAATGAATGATCTGAAGAAAATGATGACAGAATTGTTGAAGAGTCGTCGTCATTAATCATTTTTTATTATAACAAATAGGGGGAGAAGAGAATGAGCAGAAGAGGAATGGAAATTGTCAAATCTTAAGGGTGTGATTGAAGGAGCTGAAGAAGAAGGAAGAAGAAGAAGATTTTTTGAAGATAAGTTTTTTTTCTTCTTATACATTGTATTTTGTTTTCTTGATTGTATATAATTTGTTATCATCAAAAAGGGGGAGATTGTTAAGTCAAAATGACTTTACTTAGTTATAATTTTGATGTATAACAAAGAGCAAAAGAAAAGAAAAACAAAAGCGATTTAATGTCTGACGACGAAGCAACACAGACGCAGACGTACAATAAGACGTAGACGAAGAACGCAGAAGAAATAAACAAACGAAGACACAGTATAACACAGACGAAGCAACGCAGACGCAAAAGAGAAATACAGACGCAGAGATTTGAGACACAAGAAAAAAACAAGCGAAGACGCGAATGAAAAAAATGATTTAAGACGCGAATAGAAAAACAGACGAAGACGTGAATAGAAAAAAAAACAAACGTAGAAGAAGAGTTGAAAAAGTAGACGCAAGAGTCAGTTCGGGTTAGTTACAGAACTCAACTAATTAACCGTTTGTTTTAAAGATTCAAGAAGCAAGATTCAAGAAACAAGAATCAAGAAGCAGTTGGAGACGAAGGCTATAAATACAAGCCGAAGTCGAAGATTGCAAAGTTAGTTGAACCGTGAGCTGAATTACATCTACGTGATCGTAAAAGCATTCTGTGAAAATTAGCCAAGAGCTATTTTTACTGTAACAAGTGTTCAAATACTTATCTGTGAGAAAGTAGTACAGATAGCCTGCAGAGGCTAAGCGTGAAAGAATACTGATTGTAGAGACCTGAAGAGGCTCGCAAAGAATACTTGTAAAGTTGAAGAGATAATGAAAATCTTAGAAAGAACTCTAAGGACTGGACGTAGCCCACAGTTTGGGGTGAACCAGGATAAATCGTTGTGTCAACTACTCTTACTCTATCTCTCTTTTAGATTCAAGTTTTATCATTACTTAGTTTGAAACAAAGTTTTTCAAAGTTTTTGATTAATTAGAATCTATTGGAAATTCTGTAAAAGAAATTTATTTTCTAACAAACATTTTTTAAAGAATTTTCAAAAAGGAGAATACACAATTCAACCCCCCCTTCTCATGCATTCTTATATCGTTTTCTCATCATTGTATTAACGTGTGATTCACTTCACTAAGAACTGATAGATCATGTTTATACCAGTTAAGATAAGTTGGATTTGATTGATCGTTAATTTGTTAAGATGGTGCCATGTAGGTGCCATCAATATATTTTGCTAAATCATAACTATGTAAAAAGAGGTAGAAGTTGTGCCATGCAAATGAGATAATTGGGGGAACCTAATTTGATAAACAACTAATCTGTAATGTTTGGAAAAGCTAAAAATGAGAAGTCGTTAATAAAGAAAAAGAAGAAGACACAAGAGTTCCCTCAGTGGACATTGTAGCTTCTTAGGTTGTTAGACCACAAAAAGCCCTAATACCATATAAAATATATTTAGAAAGGCAAATACACATTATTCACGTTGAGTATAAAATACATATATAAAGTTTATAAGAGTTTACAAAATGGTATAATAAGTTTGTATATTATCTATCTAAACTGTAGGGTAGGATAAGTCTGTATAATGTCAATTTAAACTATAGGATAAGTATCAAACTAGATACACATTACGTTATAAACCAAATAATAATGGTTATAATAGATATGGACTTTATTTATCTTTATCAATTTGTGCATGTAAGAAGATATCGAATTAATTATGTTAAGTGATAATTAATCCTTTATTAGTGAAGTTTGCTTTGACTCTAAGGAGAGAGTAGTGATCACCAAGGTCCTTGATGGTGAAACGAGCTTGAAGAGCACAAATGACATCCTAAATTTCTTTAAAGATAGTACCTTCAAACACATATCATCAACATAAATTAGATAGAACAAATGGGCTTTTTGAGTATTAATAATGAAAAGTGTAGGATCAATCTAAGAGGCTCAAAAGCCAGGGGCAAGAAGTGGATATTTGAGACAGAAAAATTAACCTCAAAGATCTTATTTAAGTCTTGTAAAGTGATTTTTAAAGAAAGCCAACATGATGTGGGCATTATTTGTTGACAAACCCAGGTGGTTGGACTATATGAACTCTTTTGATAAAGGCTCTATAAAGGAAGGCATTTAACACTTCAAGTTGACGAATGGACCAATTCTTTGTCATAGAAATTCTCAAGATGAGATGTATTTTTGTAAAGCAGATAATAGGGCTAAATATAAGGCTGATAATAGGGTTAAAGGTTATTGTAGTCAATGCCTGCTTTTTAATGGAATCTTTTAGCAACAAAGCATGCCTTGTATCATCCAACAGTTCCATTAGGTTTTTGTTTAACAAGATAAACCTATTTTCATCTGACAAAATTAGAGGGTTGAGATGTAGGAACTAATTCCCACATTTAATTGGCCATGAGTGTATCAAACTCTTCTTTCATAGTAGCTTATCGTAATGGATCTTTTGAGGTAGTAGAGAAACTTATGGGTTTTGTTATATATGCTTAAAAAGTTCTAGTAAATGGTAAGAAATTTGTCCTTGACCGAGTAATCATTGGATATTCTGAAGCTTGCTGCTACAAATTGTAAGAAGACAAATCAATATTCAATGGAATTGAAGGTAAAGTACGTAAATTAGAAGAATATAAATGATAAACAGAGATGTTCAGGTTATTGGGTGGTGAAGTGGAATTTATTGTGATAGGTGAGGATGTTGCATGAGCGTAGACATTGTATAAGCTCATGGTTCTGTTCGATGTATGTTCTACTAGGAGGCTAATGATTAAGGAGTAGGCATACTATTGTTTCTAGATGCAATTGTATAGGCAATGTCTTATACAACTACATCTTTGGCTTCATGACTAGTTATATTTTCATTGTCCAAAGTAGTCGCCCTTGTTATTTCTTATGTAGTTACATAAGGGTGTGCAATGAGATCATTAGATTGGCCAAGTTGTTGCACACTCTAACTTGTGTTTGGTAAAAGGATGGTGGGATTAGAAGCTAAACTTGTCTCATTAGTTTCTGATTGTGATGTTTCTACAAAAGGAAACATAGATTCATCAAATATTACATATCTCGATGTATAAACTTTATTGTCAGAAATGTAAAGGCATCAATAGCTTTTATGAACCTTATTATATCCCAAAATTTGACATTTTACAAAATCAGGTTATAACTTACATGTAGCTTGAGGACAAAGCAATGGATAACAAAGGCACTAAAAAATCTTAAAAGAAGTATAATTGGGTTTAATATGAAATAGAAATTCAAAAAGTGACTTATAATCCAATAGCGACATGGGAAGATAGTTGATAATATAATTTTCAACATTGACAACAAAGTTTCAATATTGCAAAGGTACAATTGATTTATGCAACATCGACATAACAATTTCTAAGCTTCAAATGAATTTGATTTCCATAGGTATTCTTTATAGTTAAGGGCATGAGTTTTTTTAATAATGAAACTGGTTTGTTAATTTTAATGAAAGGAAAATTACAATATAGGATCTATGTCTTAATAGGAAAGGAAATAATGAAATCGATGGTTGGGTCTCAATCTTCAAAAAAACATATAGTACTACTACAGGACATACGGTTAAGTTATCTTAGTAAGCGAGAGATAATGGAAGTTCATTAGGTAACCTTAATGAAGGATAAAACATATGAAAAGGTAGACCATTCTAAGTTTCATCCACTTAGTAAAAATTCTAAGGTATTGTATTTAGGGAGCAACATATGTTGGCTCCCGTTACCGGAAACCAACTCTCTTGCTTACTTATGAAACCTTGCTTATTCTGGAACATGAAACGGGAGTGTGAAACATAACCTTGGAGGGTTTTTAAAAAAAATTCATTCTTAATCCATTTAGGCATCATCAAAAAGTCTTCATGCTTATAACCATCCAAAATATTTACTTACAAATCGTTCCATGATGTTCCACATAACATAGTCACCCTACTAGAACTCACTTTTCACTGCTTGCGGATCAAAATTTGAACACTTTAAAACATAATTTCAATTTGACTTCTTCATATAAATCATAGCTCTATATCTCTTATTTATTTTGAAGCAAGAATCACCTCAATCAGAGTTCTACAACTCGAGATATCATCAAAATACCATAATATGTTCATATCCTAAACAAGCCCTCCTATCTGACCTCTCACTTGTTTTTATTCAAACTTTCTCAAATAAACTCCAAATGATATAAATTTTCATGGAGAGATACCTACATGTCTTATAAATCCATTGTTTCAAGAATCTTTTCAATTGGAGGTCGGATGAGGGAGTTATGATCAAAAGAGTATACCCTATTCATTCCCCAAAATCAATTTAAACATATTTTGGTGCGATTGCCATAACGTTTTCTACAAATATCTAAATGCCTTCGTTCTTGTGCCATTGGAAAGATAACATCGATATCTACAACTCGTATTAGAGGCCGCAAGACCAGATTCGGCCTCAAAACTAGTCAAAAACGCAAATTACTAAAGTTGACCTGTGGCTATCCGTTAAACGGACATGCATGTCCATTTAACGAACACATACGGCCCAAACTATACCAAACCATCCGAGAATGTCCGTTAAACGGACATCCATGTCCGTTTAACGGACATGAGCAAGGGGAGGGGTCCTTTTGACCCGAGGCTGTCCGTTTAACGGACATGCGATTTCCAAAACCTCTTCAACCTATTTCCCATGTTTCTTACATCTAAACTATCATCATAACCATTTATAATCTTCACATATTTACTTATTCAAATATCTAAACTCTTCATGACAACTCAAACATCAAATTAATCTCATCAATCTCTCAAATCTTGTCTTAAATAATTCATCAAAACCACAAACTCTCCTCATACATCAAAGCTATCATGTTCATACACTCTATGAGACATCATAACTTACCTCAATCCTATCTCTTAACTCCGACATCCAAACATTGCAAATTTTATAGCATCATAAAGAAAAAAGGATCATCTAAAACTTATATGTAGACAACTTTGATCAATTTATCTAGATTTTTTTCCAGATTTTCCCTTGAATCAGTTCACAACATCATATCCCTATAAAAACTTGAACTTTGTTCCATTTCACTTCCTTTGCTACTACACCACTCCTTTTATCCATTCAAATACTAATTTGAGTTCCTCAAATACTAATTCTTCTCTTCCATAACATTTCAATTATAAGTAATGGTAACTCATTTCAAAGTCCATCAATTCATCAACTTCAATTTATTCAAAAACATCTCATGATTATCATCCTAACATTCCTATCTTTCTTGTCCATATTGCCTCACTTATATATATATATATATCAATTCATACACATAGCTCATTAACTCCCATGGATCACTCTTTCAAATGCACTTAATCCCAATTTAAACTCATCCTTAATTAGTCCATATTTCAACTCTACCTTAATCCATACCCAAAATCCCATTAAACTTTGACAATTATTCCTGCACAATTTTCACAATTCATTTTCCAAAACCATCACAATTCTTATTGTTCTTTTCCATAACATCTCATTGATGTGTATACATACATTTATACATATACATCATCCATTCATGCTCCACATTCATCATATTCATGCATAAACAAATTTACCTTTCAAAACATACATAATCCCATAACTTGACATTTTACAATCTTTAATGGCAACCCATGCCACAATACATTACCCATAACAATATTGAATATCCAAAACATGCAGAACTCAATAATTCTCAAAATACATGTAAAACCTTAATTTACATCAATTAATCCAAAACATAACAAAACATGTAATTCCGGAGAAAAATCTTGACTTTCACTCTGTTTTCCTGCTTATCACCTGTGAATGGGGAAAGAGAGTGGGGGTGAGCTCGAAAGCTCCGTGGGGAAACATGCTTATAACAAATAAGGAGCAAAACCATTCAAAAATATTCTTTACCATGGAAAATGCTTGTTGAGTTATAAAACGCATAATTCTTAAAATTCTTGTCAAATAACCAAAACTCACAAACAACACAATTCCTGCATTTTCAACTTATTCATAAATCATGAATGCATCAACTTGTCACAATTCATAAACATATAAACACATCATAATGGTTTGGCAAGTCCACAATTCATGACGAACTACACAATTCCATAGAATGACCTTGTGTAGTCGTAAATTATTGAGGAGTCCTAAAAGGAACTCCTTGCCACTTACGGGCAGGCGGAAGAAGCCTATTCATGGTCAACATGCACGCGACAGTTCTTGGGTGGACTATACCTAACCCACATAACATGTAATCATGCTCTTGAAAAATGATTGCCCCAAATGACAAAACTCTTGAAATTCTTGTTTTTCATAAATCATGCAAATTTTCATGAATCCTTTCATGAGCATGTAACATTCCATATGCAAGGTCATCATCAATTCTCAATTCATCATCACAAAACATTCAAATGCAATAAATGCAACATGTATAACAATTTCTCAAATCACTTAAAACCAAGCTTTGCATTACTTGTAATAATTTGTCAAATCATTTAAACAATGAATTTGAAATCATTTTATCATTTTGATATTCCAAAGCACATTAATGGCTCATTATTCACTATAAACAAGAAAACCCACTTTAAAGCCTTGCTTATAAACTTGATCAACATGCTTCCCTTCTTGTTCCTCTTGGATCCACTCTCTATCACCTTTAACAATAGCCATAAAATCTCCAAGTCACAAGACATCCCAATTGATCAACCCAAAGAAACATATCATGAAATTTGTCTTAGAAAACACAAGCCCATACCATTCTTAAGCTATCTAAACCATAACCCTTTCAAAAACTCAATAAATCAAAAGCACTCTTACCTTGGTCCTTCACCATTTTTGAATTTTCTTGGCTTGGGAGGAAGCTCTCTTCATCCCCCACGTTTTCCCCTTCTTGAACAACTTGAAAATCCCTCTTGAAGACCTTGAAAAAGCAAGCCCTGACTCCTCTTTCTTCCTTCTCCTTGTTCCTCCACCAAACTCTACCTCTCCTCTCTCTTTTCTTTCATTTTTCCTTCTCATTTTCATGGATCTCTTACCCTTATATACAAGCCCAATTGTCTTTTGCCCATAATGCCCTTAATGAATGGCCTTGCAACACAAATGACTTAAGTTGTCTTCCCATTTTGCCCTCAATGCTATTTACCACCTTAATACATTTAATTCATGCCATATGATCTTAGTCAAATTAACATGTTAATTAAGTCCCATTAACATGCTAATTAATTCCTCAAAGTCATCAAATATGACCAAGTCTCAATTATCTTAAAATCATGCTTAACTTAGAACATTTTTTTCTAATCATCAATTTGAAGGAGTTTGCTAGAACTTCCTTCTAGAGAATTGTTCCCCTATGTCTTAATTTCATAATGCCACAAAAATCATCCAATTTAGAGCACTACATCAAAAGTTATGCTCAAAACATGTCGGGCATATCATTTTACTAATACATTTTCCAGTTCTTTAATTCCATCCAAAATTAACCTTCTTAAGGGCCACAATGAAACTCGATTCCTTCATAACAAATGTAGCCCTATTTCTCTAATTTAATCCAAGTCAAAAATCATCTCATTTTAATAACTAGGGATCAAGTTATGGCTAAAACACCGAAGCATACTCTATGAACATATTTCACTTGAAATTTCATGTTCTTTAACTTCAACATATCACATAAATCCATCTTATATCTATACCATATTTTTCATTTGAATTCCATTTCATGAATTCCTTATTTCTTTACACATGAATGATTTCCAATAATTCACTTAACAGTTCTAATTTCCATAAAAGGTTCGGGGCCCAACAACATATGTTAAGGAAAACATACGGAAAGAGCTTGCCAAGATTAAAAATGAGCAATATTGATTCAAAAGTGGAACAAGGATAGCCTAGAACAAATGTTAAAGAGGCTAGAAATCCAAGTTCAAGAGATAAAACAATATCAAGAAGAAAGCATCAGTATAGTATAGTCAAAAATAGAGGAAGAAAGATTGACAGGTAGCCAAAGAGATATGGTCAAAGAGACTATGTGGTGTATGCTTTTACCTTTAGTGATAAAGATACAACTATCTTTCAAGGAACTAAGGAAAGTCAGGTGAAATATAGAGGGATGGGTATTATGGTGAAAGATTTGAAGTTTTATAAGATCAAGAAATTGATTGCATCTAATCATATCTTACTAAAAAAAAGATTCACATTTGAGAGGATGCAACTGACTTATAGATAAAGTCATTACCCATCAAAATTTTAAAATATCGCTTAGACTTGATGAATGCTCAAATAGGTTAAAATCCTAGAAGGTGTGTATAGGTAGGGAATGTTTCTTGATTAGATATTAACAAATTCAAATCAAGATAGGAAATTGTGAGATATGCCTTGCATTTGATGAATAGTGAAATTACAGAAACTAATTGGTGACGAATAGGTTATAGGATCGACACCAATCTCATACTGGATAAAGAAGATTTCTAAGATAGAGGCAAGCTAGCATGAGCGTTAAAGCTAAATTGGTGTCAAACTCATGACCCATTTTTCAAAGACACATGAAAATCAAAGTCTCAATTATTAGAGTTTTAGCGAAATAGAGTTTTAGTGTCACTAGACTTTTGTAGAAATAGCGTTTCATTGAGCTTAAGCTTTTTTGAAAATAAAGTTTTACTAACTTTAGACTTATATGGAAATAAAGTTTTGTTATAATGAAGTTTTACAAATAACCTTGTTTATAAGTATTATGATAAGGGTTTTATAAGTAAGTTTCGAGGGGATTTTGATGTGAAACTTTAGAAAGTTATAAGGTTGTTATTATTATACTTCTCCTTGTAATATCTTTCTTACAATAATAAAAGAATTCTATCTCTTTAATCATGAAGTAGGTCGAGAAACCGACTAAAACATATAAATTATTATCTTTTACTTTCTTATTTTTCTCCTATATTTATTCCTTTTCATTATAATTAGTATTAAAGAAACTAATGTTATAAGAATGACCTTTTGACAAGATAAAATGAGTGAGGTCATTGGTATACTCTCTCCTACTTGTTTTATGATTGTCTAATGTTGACCTATTTTAGATGCTACATTGTATAAAAATATAATTAGAAAACTGCAATATGTATCTTTGACACGACCGATATGTTTTATGCAATAATCAAATTTTCTTAATTCATGCATTTCCATATGATTACATTATTGAAACAAGAGACTAATAGAAAATAAGACAAGAAATGGAGAGTTTATTTTCCTATATGTAACAATCTATTATACTACCTATTTATATATTTATACTAGATGAAAAGATTGGCACTAAAAGTAACTAAAAGATAAAATGAATGTTCTAATAACTATGAATCTTGGGTTTATTTACTTTCACTAACTAATTAAATGACAAAACATAATCCTACTAAACAACTAAGGATAAATATAATTTTTTATTTTTGAAGCATTACCTTAAATACCTGCCCTTGCTTCAAAACTCGTTGGTCCCAGCAGTATCCTAAATTTTTCATGTTTAGTATATGACAACAACTTAATCATTAGTACCACAATGCTTCATTTCAGTTCTTTTTATCACTAAGAGGTATTTACAATAGCAAGGAGTCGAATTGTATGAAATATTTTCTCAAGTAGCGCACTTTGAAACAATAAGAACTTTCCTAGCCTTAGTTACACAATTAAAGTGACCAGTATACCAATATGATCATTATGTTGTTGAAGAGTCTAAAAAGTTATCAACCTTTACTTTTGATGACTTAATGAGTTCTTTAATAACCCATTAAGCTAGGTCAATGGTTCTTACAAAAAAGTTGAAAAGAAGGTCTTGTAGGTAAAAGGCAAGTCTTTATACAAACGAAAAATAGAAAATTTTTGACATTGTAAACAAGGTAAAGGAGGCTTTCAAGTCGTGATCATGGAGAAAAATAAAGAACAATCTATGAACAAAGACAGATCAAAAGTTCAATACAATACAAATATTGTAAAAAAAATTTGGATGCAAATAAGCTAATTGTTGGGCTACGTAGAGAGATGAGCAAAAGCAAGCAAATTTTACGGAAAAAGTTAGAGAAGAGAATAATTTACTTATGGTTTATTCTTCTATTATTGATGCTTCCAATGGAGTATGGTATGTGGATAATGGATGCTTCGATTATATATTTGGGACATTTTCAATTTTTAAAGAGCTTGATAAGTCACAAAAGGTGAAGTTTGTCTTGGACACAGGAAGCTAATGCAAGTGGAAGGAAAAGGTATAATTTTCATCAAAACCTCCCACAATAATATAGAACTCCTCTATTATGTACAATATGTTCCTAATTTAGCTCATAATTTGTTAAGTGCTACACAATTGATAGATAGTGGTTACTTTATTTGTAGCGCCCCCTTACCGCAGAGTATCCACCGGGACACCCGGAGGTCATTCCGGCACATATCCTACGATAAGGGCACGCTACGATCGATCACTACATCCCTCTCTATGGCATGGTAACATAATTCAAGAATAAAGCATCATAAGAAGATCACAATATTTTAAAACCAACTTTTTTCTCATTACATTTCACAAAAATCAAAGTCTACATCGTCTGTCCACAACATCCATATGTACATCATCAGAAAACCTAATACAGTAGTACTATGCGAATGAGGAAAGTGAATCAAAATTTTTTAAACCATCCAAAAGTACCCCAGCTGACCGACCTTTGAGCCATGACCTCTATCTCCAATCGTAATCTACTCGGCTAGAAGATCCTCTTTAACAACTAGAGTTGTCTCTCGGTCCTGAAAAGACAACGTTGCAATTTTGGTGAGTTTTGCGAACTCAATGAGATAACCATCATCAATGGTTCACTCAATTCATGCATCAAATCATCGCACATAACATAATATTCACTTCATTGCATATTCACAATGTATCACATTGTTCATATAAGTCACACATCAATTATTATTAGCAATGCACGTGAGACTCACTTTCATTTATTATTGTCGTTATGACCGAGTGCCTTTTTCCAGCTCATCCCTTTCTGGATGTCGAGCTTAGTCGAATAACGTCCCATATCTCTTCGTAGATATCGGGGACAGTCGTACTCGAGCCCAAGGCTCTATTCACATTTTTGAGCTTTTAGCTCCTTATCCTGGCAACTCCAGTCATAACTTTCTTTATCTTTCATGCATACATGTAATAAGTGTTTCACATATCATAATCTCAGTCAATTACATGAATGCACATTCACGTTTTGATCACATTTATCATCGGACCTTAGTCCGGCATTCAGTAGAAATGTTTAGCACACTTTTGCATTCATATGCACATTCACAATTTTCACATGTTTGGAGCACTTAAATAACTCATTCAAAACATATTCTAAAGCAAACAATTAATTTAGTGAGACCATCTAGGTTACTCACTAGTTTCTCCCCAAACTAATGCCTGGAAGATCCAGCAACGTCTAGAGGTTGACGTTCCAGTGGCTCCTCTAAAACAAATAACATATACAGATATCACAATTTCAACAATCGTAAATGTTTAATAATGCACATGAATGAGATGAAATATGTACAATGCATATTCATGATTATCCCGGGTATCAATCCATCAATTTCTTCACAAGACATTCAACTATCAAAACTCACTTAACTAGCCTCATTCTGTGGGATTTAACCCTCCATAAACCATTTGAATCCAATCTCATAATCCAATGAACCATTTCGGATCTTTCTCCAAAATGTGTATTATATCCGACTTCCATCCAGAAATTGAACACCTTAGAGACCGTATCAAGATTCAAGTCCTTCATATAATTTGCAGCTCTATTACTCTAGTTCACTACAAATCAAGAATTACCTCAATAGGAATCCTATAGACCAAGATATCATCAAAATCTTTGGAATACAATCAAGAAAATATCCAAATTCATACTCCTTCCACCGGTACCCTTACTTTGATTCAATCAATCATTTCCAATATAATACCAAAGACCATAACTTTTTGTGGAGAGATAAATAAACGTGTTAAGAATCCAATGCTTCAAAAATCAGTTCATTTGGAGGTCTAGAGAAGAAGTTATGACCCAAAAAGTACAATCTGTTTTTTCTGCGTCTGCGTCTCAGTTTTTGCGTCTGCGTCTCAGTCTCTGCGTCTGCGTCTCAGTCTCTGCGTCTGCGTCTCAATCTCTGCATCTGCATCTCAGTCTCTGCGTCTGTGTCTCAGTTTCTGCGTCTGCGTCTCAGTCTCTGCGTCTGTAACATCCCACCTCTTATAGGAAAGGGTATTTTAGTAATTGGGACGGGTTCGGGATATTAAATTATATCTCGGCATGCGCATCTGACATATAGCCTCTATGATTAATGATTGGTTGCACATGCACATAGTATACATGCATTCATGACATTTTCCGCTTAGGGTTTTAAATTGAACTTCATGATGAAACTAATGGGATAATCGAGTTTGAAAATTATTTGACCGTGCCATAAATCGCTTTTACATTTTAGAATTTTAAGGAATTTTCTGGATTTTTCCGAGAAAATTCCGGACCGAAAAATCACCAATTAATTTAATCGGTCGATTTTCTAGTAACAAAGATCGCTACCCAATGGCACCGTAATATTGGGTATATTATTGTGGACCGAAAGTAGGTCACCGGAGTTTAATGGAGTAAAATTTTGACCGGATTAAATAAATGATATTTTGACTTTTCAAATAAAAGGAACCAATCATCAATTGCCATTGAAAAAGTTACATTAAATGCTCACTTTGCTCCCTCCCACGGTTTTCACTTAATAAAGAATGGAAAAGATGAATTTTGCTTCTTAAAACCTCTCATCCAAACCTTCATCTCCTTCTCCATATCCATTGATTTTCTTCTTCTCTCTCTCATCTTCCTTGTAACTTCAAGCTATCATCTAGAAATCCATCAAAGCTAGAAGATGAATATTGTGTATACTTGAGAAGGAAGGAGGTTGGTACTTTGGTGGGTGTAGAAGTAGAAGTTAAAAGTTAAAAGTTGAAGCTTTGAAGGAGGTTTTGTCTTAGGTATGTATTCATTAAAGTTTTGATCTTTAAATGGTACTTTCATATGGAATTAGTGTGGGTAGTTAATAAAAGGTTTAATGCATGTATTAGGTTCATGTAGGCATTAAAGTGATGATTATTATGATTTGAAGAAATGGGTATAAGGCTAGGTGATGGTTGAATTGAAAGTAGTATGATATGGTTTGATTTTAAATGGAATATGGATGATTATTTGGATATTTGAATTGAGGAATTTAATGCTGCCAATTTTTCAGTATTAGCTCTAGGATATGTATGACTGTAGTAATATTTAATTTGTATTTATTTTGATGTCTAGTGATGTGAAAGAGGCATTGAAGTGATTGAACTAAGATTAACCTTAAATCTGGAAAATTAGATTTGTAATTGATGTTACTGTTTTATTCATAACTTATTTTGTAAAAATGAAAATGAGGTAAGGTTAGTGGCCACTGAAACTTTGGAATGTTGGCTTCAATTTAGTGTGAAATAGGTGTTGTTGAATTTCAATGATAGAAGGGTGAATTTTTGCATGGAAAGTTGCTGTTCCATTGCCTGTGAACAGTAACCGCAACCATGACATCTGAGTTTTGTTGATTTTTATGAATTAATTGAGATGGAATTAGGGAAAATGGTCTTCATGGAAGTTGTAGAATATTGAATTATCTTTCCATTTCTACTAATCTTGCTATTTTTAGAATTGTATATTGGGAGATATGAACTGATTACTAATGACTGGTTTTGAGCATTTTGGATGAAACCTAGCCTAAGTGTGATTTTGTGAGTTTACTGATTGGAGGCAATTTTAACATTTTATGTGGACTGAATTGGTGTGAGTTAGCTTCTGAAAAGTTGTAGAGGAAGAGATTACCTTGAAATTGATATTTGGTGTGTAATTTTTAGAAGTCAGAATTGAGAGTTATGATTTTTAAAAAATGAACCCTACATTAGGTTAAGAATGGCTGATCATAACAGTAGCTTCCATAACATTTTTGAAATTGATAGAGATCGAATTGGATGATGAGTGCTTCATGAAAAATGAAGTTTGAGATGTTATCTTTACAGGGATATAAATTTCTGATTTTACTGACTTGTATACTGGAAGTTATGCTTCTTGTAATGTTACTGCCCAAATTGAAGGATTTCAGAGACAGTAACATTAGATGAATTAATTGACTTGTTTAGCAATGGAATTTGATTTTGGGTTGTTCATGAAAGTTGTAGAGGACATTGTGAACTTATTGACCATATTTTTGTGGTAATTTATTACTGAAGAATCAGTGAGTTATGAAATTGCCAATGTACTGCCCTGTGTTGATGGAAATTGAGTAGGCAGTAGGTTGGATGGAGTATTTGACACCCTTAGGATTGGAATTGATTTTTATGGTCTTCTTGAGAATTGTAGAGCTTTTCATAAGCTTTCCAACAAGGTATAGTTTGCATTTTTAGAAATGTAGAAAAGTTATGAATGTTGGAAGTGGGTTGGTGTGTTAGGACAAAGGGAAAGGGATTTTATTAATTATTAATTGGCATATAAAAGAGTTTTGACTTCTTTGTCAATTACTTTCCGTCCGACGTCCGATTGACCTAATTCCAGAGACATCGGATTCGTTGAATATTTAATTTCATTTTATGAGAAAACGGAATTTTTAGACGGAATTTGACATAGCCCTATTGATTTTAACATGTAAACACTGCTTTATTTAATCGGGGACCTATAGAGGTCCGAATCATGCACCGTCCGTCAGCTATGGATTTCTAATTTTTAATAGAATTTTATTATGGGGAAATATTGGATTAGGGCCGGATTGCCATGAACATGTATTATACACATTTTACCGATTTCATGTGCATTATTTAGTCATTTCAAGTATACCGATGGTAATGGTTATTCATTTAACTCGCTATAGAGGCTCAAGTGGACCGTCGTTTCACTTGGACTTGGCAGAGACTTCCGGCACTAGCGTGGAAGTTATTAGGTGAGTAACCTAGTTGGTTATTTCAATCTATGTGTTAATCTGTGATTTGATTGTTCTACGGGAATACATGAATTATTGTTGTAAATTGATTGCCTACGGGATTACGTGGATTACGATCGTGAATTGACCGCCTCACGGGATTATGTGGTTATATATGGCCCAATTGATCGTGAAATAAGCATTAGGCAACCGTTAATTGGATTGTATGATTATATTGTGTATTTGGACCGTATTACCATGTTTATCGATATGGGACATGTGCATTCATGCACAAACGCATCACATCGTTAAAAGAAAATTGTGAACCGAGACGCCATCAGATCTTGAACCGAGCCTAGAGCTCGATATATCGAATCGAGCCTCGAGCTCGACGGAGATAATTCTCCCTGACGCGTCTATACTTGATCACCATTATGCGCTTTCGGTCACAATAATCGAAATGAATCGGAAAAGAGTCACATGTGCATTGCATAACGAATCAACATTTAACAATGTTATTATCGCTCAGATCTTTCTTATCGTGACTCAATTACTATTGTGATTTGTATAGCATCTCGAGTGTATATTGTTACATGCTTATATGATGCATGAATTGGGAGAACCATCGATGATGGTTTCTCATTGAGTTCGCAAACTCATCCAAAATTGCAATTATTTTTCGGCATAAGCATGTATGATAGCTCCTCGGAATTGTAGAGCCAGACATCGTGGATTGGCGATAGAAGCAATGGCTCAAAGGTCGGTCACCGGGCTTTCTTTTGGAGACCGATAGTTAGATCTGTTTGTTATCTGATCTGATGCAGATATGTTATTTAGCGTGCGATGTTTGGACCATGTAAATTAAAAAGTACCGAAAGTTGTAAATTATCGAGTTTTAAGTGAATGAAATGGAATCTAATTTGGTTTTTAAAAAAGTAGTCAATTTCTTATTACCGCCTTATGATCGTGATGCCATGAGGAGTGTAGCGGTTGTTGTCGATGAGTGGTCTCTTGTTGTGGGATATTTATCTGAATGACCTACGGGTGTTCCGGTGGATACCCTATGGTAAGGGGGCGCTACATTTGGTGGTATCAGAGCATGGTTTGGCATCTTTTGAGAATAGTAACAATGTAGGTATGAATCGGATGGAACTGTTGAAACTGATCAGAATTTTTGTTTTGTTTTAGGTCTTCTGCATTAGGTGATCAGGTTGAGCAGCCAGCTGACCAAGGATCAGTGGGAGCGAGTAGAGAGTCGTCTATGCCTCGTACTGAGGATCTGCCTTCTCGAGTTCCCGTGAGATGGGAGAAGAGGTATGACTTAACTGCATGGCGGTATATTTTTATGGCGCACTGACCCCGAGGCTGAGGGATGGTTGGAGAGGACGGAGAGAGTTTTCGACCAGATGGACTGCGAACCTGATGAGAGGTTCGATTATGCGGTATCACTGTTGCAGGGCCCAGCATATAAGTGGTGGTAGATCTGTGCAAGACTGCCAGCCTTGCTTACTGTCATGGGATGATTTTCTGAGGGCCTTCAGGGATAATTATATGCCCAAGGTCTATCTTGACATGAAGATGCAGGAATTTCTGGAACTGAAGCAGGG
Source organism: Erythroxylum novogranatense (assembly GCA_029891385.1). Classification (NCBI taxonomy): domain Eukaryota; kingdom Viridiplantae; phylum Streptophyta; class Magnoliopsida; order Malpighiales; family Erythroxylaceae; genus Erythroxylum; species Erythroxylum novogranatense. The sequence goes on from CM057226.1 coordinate 21,899,970, forward strand.
TCGGATGTCGGTGGCAGAATATGAGGTAAAATTTAATGAGCTGATAGATTATGCCACTGTGATGGTCCCGACTGAGGCTGATAAGTGCCGGAGGTTCGAGAATGGCCTCAATCGAGATTCGCACTGTGTTGGCTCGGTCGGACATGGGGACATTTATTGAGTTGAGAGTCACGCTGCGTTAGAGTGGAGCAAACTGATGAGACAGAGGCGGTGAGATTGGGTCCCGGGTAAGCGGCCAGTGAGAGTCGAGGCGCTCTGGCAGGAGCTTTAGTAAGCGCTGTAAGCGGGACTTTCAGTCTCCGGGAGGTTCGAGACGATCTGGTTTTGAGCGAGGGGAGATTTGGACCGACTGGCAATGGTAGTGGCGGGGTTACGGGACAGATTTTTCCAGCAGCCCGCATTGTGAGAGGAGACACAGGGGAGTGTTGGTGGATTACCGAGCCCGCTGAGGTGCGGTTCGACGGAGCACCGTGTCGTGGATTGCCTGATACATTGAGAGTTCAACTCTTTGGTAGTGGGACGAAGTCGGGAGTAATCTGTTGTGCATGTTGAGTAAGTGGGTGGATCGCATGTAGGGGCCGAGGTAGAGGCCGTGGTAGAGCCGAGGGGTCCTTTGTGAGGATCGAGGGTCGGGCACCACCACAGCCCCAAAGTAGAGTATACGCCATGACGCAGCAGAGGCCCAGATTCCCCGATGTTGTAGCGGTATGCTTCTCCTTTCGATATTGAGGCATTTGCTCTGCGGATCCTGGATCCACACATTCTTTCATTGCACCTCATATGGCATGTAGACGCATGGGGATAGGAGATGTTACAAGATGGGCTGGAGGTGAGTACACCTCAGTACTACTACTTGCATTAGGAGAGGTTCATGGGGATGCTCGATCCAGATTGATCAGCGTATTGAGGGCGACCTTATAGTGTTGCCTCTGAGAGAGATCGATGTGATTCTGGGGATGGACTGGCTTACTGTCCATAGGGCTATTATGGACTGCTATACCAAGGAGGTTGTGTTGGAGTCTCCCCGTCACCCAGAGCGGTGTTCGAGGAGTTAGTCAGCGAAGGCCACCGGATGATCTCTTTCTTTAGTGCCCTGAGATTGATGCAGGGAGGCTGTGAGGCATATCTGGCTCATGTGATTGACACCAGAGTTGAGCAGAGGCTCCAGGATATTCCCGTGGTTAGGAATTTCCAGATGTGTTTCTGACGAGTTACCGGTTTGCCGGATAGGAGACGGAGTTTACTATTGATCTCGCTCGGTACCGCTCCTATATCTATACCTCCATATAGGATGGCACCGTGGAACCGAGGAGTTGAAGGCTCGATTGCAGGAGTTGTTTGGAGAAGGGTTTATCGGACCCGAGGTCTCACCATGGGAGCTCCAGCCATGTTATTTGTGAAGAAAAGGATGGGACTTTGAGGTCAGTGCATCGATTATAGGCAATGAATCGGGTGTTGTAAGAACAAGTACCCACCGCCTAGGATTGATGACTTGTTTGATCATTCTGAGGAGCTCAGTATTCACCAAGTTAGATCTGCGATTTGGTTACTATCATTGAAGATTGCAGAGGCCGATGTGCCTAAGAGTGCATTCAGGAGCAGGTATGGGCATTTCGAGTTTCTAGTGATGCCGTTTGGGTTGACTAATGCCCCGGCAGCTTTTATGGCCTTGATGAATAAGGTATTTCAGCCCTACCTGGATCAGTTTGTTATTGTTTTCATTGATGACATTTTGGTGTATTCGAGGGATAGACAGGAGCATAGTGAGCATTTGAGGATTGTGTTACGGATTTATGAGGAGAGATAGCTTGTACGCCAAATTCAAGAATGTGAATTTTGGCTGGATCAGGTGATATTTTTGGGGCATATAGTGACTGGAGAGGGTATTCAGGTAGATCCGAGTAAGGTTGAGGCAGTGCTGAAGTGGGAAGCTCCTAGGAATGTGCCGGAGATTCGGAGTTTCCTCGGATTAGCGGGTTATTCTGGAGGTTTGTCGAGGGTTTTCATTGATCTCGGCCCTCCGACAAAACTTCGAGGAAGAATGTGTCATTGGGATGGATCAAGAGTGTCGAAGAGCTTTGGAGTGAAACATCGGTTGACTAATGCACGGTGTTGGCTATTCCATCTGGACCTGAGGATTTGAGGTGTACAATGCATCACACCGTGGTTGGGGTGTGTTCTGATGCAAAGATGGTAGAGTCATTGCTTATGCCTTGAGACAGTTGAGGTCTCATGAGGTAAACTATCATGTTCATGATTTGGAGTTAGCTGCAGTTGTGTTTGCACTGAAGATTTGGAGGCATTACCTGTATGGTGAGACCTTTCAGATCTTTACTGACCATAAGAGTTTGAGATATTTACTGAGCCAGAGAGAGTTGAATTTGAGACAGAGGAGGTGGCTTGAGTTGTTGAAGGACTACGACTGTACTATTGAGTATCACCCTGGGAAAGCCAATGTGGTGGCAGATGCTCTGAGTAGGAAGTCACATACTAGTCAAACTCAGATTCAAAGCATGAGGTTGCCTAATTTGATTCAGTTGAGAGCTTTGAATGTTCAGATGAATCTGGAGCAGGATGGAGTATTATTGGCTACACTGAGACTGAGACCGATGCTACTGGATAGGATCAGGAGAGTTCAGGATAAGGATCCTGTTATGGTGAGACTGATTGAGAAAGTAAAAACTGATTCGAGATCTGAGTTTGCTGTGAGAGATGAAACTCTATGGATAGGGCAGAGGCTTTGTGTACCTGATGTGGATGATCTGAGGCGAGAGATACTGGAGGAGGCTCACATGGCCACATATGCTATGCATCCTGGTACTACCAAGATGTATAACACCCTTAAGCAACATTTCTGGTGGCCTGGTATGAAGAAGCAGGTAGCTGAGTATGTGTCTAGGTGTTTGACGTGCCAGCAAGTTAAGGCTGAGCACCAAGCTCCAGTAGGGAAGCTTCATTCGTTGCCCATTCCGGAGTGGAAATGGGAACGGATTACCATGGATTTCATTATGGGGTTGCCTAGGACGCCGAGGCAGCATGATGCTATCTGGGTCATCGTGGACCGGTTGACTAAATCGGCCCATTTCTTACCAGTGAGGGAGAATAATACCATGGATCAGTTGGCCCAGAAGTATGTGGCGGAGATAGTGAGACTGCACGGGGTCCCGGTGTCGATAATGTCCGGAGGATCCCAGATTTACTTGAGGTTCGCGAGTTTGCGATGCCGCTATGGGTACTAAGTGAATTTCAAGATCGCATTTCATCCTCGCATGTATGGGCAGTGAGAGGACGATTAAGACTGTTGAGGATATGCTTCGGCTTGTGTATTGGAGTTCAGAGGAGCATGGGATCGATTCAGCCCCGATTGAATTTGCTTATAATAATCATTATCAAAGTAGCATCGGATGGCTCCATATGAGGCCTTCAGATGGGCGACCGTGTAGATCGCCTGTAGATTGGGATGAAGAGGGTGAGAGGATGATCGAGGGTCCCGAAATGATTCAGATATCTGTTGACAAGGTGAGATCGATTCGAGTCGCATTAAAGCGGCTCGGATAGATGAAGAGCTATGTGGATCAAAGATAGAGGGACATTGAGTATGATGTGGGTGACAGAGTATTCTTACGGTGTCACCGTATGGCGTGGTACCTTGAGATTTGGGAGAAAGGGTAAGTTAAGCCCAGGTACATTGGTCCATATGAGATCACCGAGAGGATCGGACCATTGGCCTGCTGTGCTAGCTTTACCGAAAGTGAGATGTCTCGCCATATGACGCCTTCCATGTGAGTATGCCCGCAGATATTGGTCGGATCCGACACATGTGATACCGCTTAGGAGATTGAGGTCTCCAGAATTTGAGTTATGTGGAGGAGCCGATCCAGTTATCGGTCTCGTGTGAAACAATTGAAGAATAAGAGTATTCCATCGGTGAAGGTTCTCTGAGGAACCATTCGACCGAGGAGGCTACCGGAGACCGAGGAGCATATGAGGAGACAAGATCCTCATCTTTTCGATCAATCGTATGAATTTCGAGGACGAAATTTTTGTTAGAGGGAGAATTGTAACATCCCACCTCTTATAGAAAGGGTATTTTAGTAATTGGGACGGGTTCGGATATTAAATTATATATCGGCATGCGCATACAGCATATAGCCTCTATGATTAATGATTGGTTGCACATGCACATAGTATACATGCATTCATGACATTTTCCGGCTTAGGTTTTAAATTGAACTTCTGTATGAAATTAATGGGATAATCGAGTTTGAAAAATTATTTGGACTGTGCCATAAATCGTTTTACATTTTTAGGGATTTTAAGAAATTTTTCTGGATTTTTCCGGAGAAAATTCCCGGACCGGAAAAATCACCAATTGGCGAATCGGTCGATTTTTGGTAACAAAGATCGCTACCCAATGGCACTGTAATATTGGGTATATTATTGTGGGACTGAAAGTAGGGTCACTGGAGTTTAATGGAGTAAAATTTTGGACTGGATTAAATAAATGATATTTTGACTTTTCAAATAAAAAGGAACCAATCATCAATTGCCATTGAAAAAGTTACATTAAATGCTCACTTTGCTCCCTCCCACGGTTTTCACTTAATAAAGAATGGAAAAGATGAATTTTGCTTCTTAAAAACCTCTCATCCGAAACCTTCATCTCCTTCTCCATATCCATTGATTTTCTTCTTCTCTTCTCTCATCTTCCTTGTAACTTCAAGCTATCATCTAGAAATCCATCAAAGCTAGAAGATGAATATTGTGTATACTTGAGAAGGGAAAGAGGTTGGTACTTTGGTGGGTGTAGAAGTAGAAGTTAAAAGTTAAAAGTTGAAACTTTGAAGGAGGTTTTGTCTTAGGTATGTATTCATTAAAGTTTTGATCTTTAAATGGTACTTTCATATGGAATTAGTGTGGGGTAGTTAATAAAAGGTGTAATGCATGTATTAGGTTCATGTAGGTATTAAAGTGATGATTATTATGATTTGAAGAAATGGGTATAAGGCTAGGTGATGGTTGAATTGAAAGTAGTATGATATGGTTTGATTTTAAATGGAATATGGATGATTATTTGGATATTTGAATTGAGGAATTTAATGCTGCCAATTTTTCAGTATTAGCTCTAGGATATATATGACTGTAGTAATATTTAATTTGTATTTATTTTGATGTCTAGTGATGTGAAAGAGGCATTGGAAGTGATTGAACTAAGATTAACCTTAAATCTGGAAAATTAGATTTGTAATTGATGTTACTGTTTTATTCATAACTTATTTTGTAAAAATGAAAATGAGGTAAGGTTAGTGGCCACTGAAACTTTGGAATGTTGGCTTCAATTTAGTGTGAAATAGGTGTTGTTGAATTTCAATGATAGAAGGGTGAATTTTTGCATGGAAAGTTGCTGTTCCATTGCCTGTGAACAGTAACCGCAACCATGACATCTGAGTTTTGTTGATTTTTATGAATTAATTGAGATGGAATTAGGGAAAATAGTCTTCATGGAAGTTGTAGAATATTGAATTATCTTTCCATTGCTACTAATCTTGCTATTTTTAGAATTGTATATTGGGAGATATGAACTGATTACTAATGACTGGTTTTGAGCATTTTGGATGAAACCTAGCCTAAGTGTGATTTTGTGAGTTTACTGATTGGAGGCAATTTTAACATTTTATGTGGACTGAATTGGTGTGAGTGAGCTTCTGAAAAGTTGTAGAGGAAGAGATTACCTTGAAATTGATATTTGTTGTGTAATTTTTAGAAGTCAGAATTGAGAGTTATGGTTTTTAAAAAATGAACCCTACATTAGGTTAAGAATGGCTGATCATAACAGTAGCTTCCATAACATTTTTTAAATTGATAGAGATCGAATTGGATGATGAGTGCTTCATGAAAAATGAAGTTTGAGATGTTATCTTTACAGGGATATAAAGTTCTGATTTTACTGACTTGTATACTGGAAGTTATGCTTCTTGTAAGGTTACTGCCCAAATTAAAGGATTTCAGAGACAGTAACATTAGATGAATTAATTGACTTGTTTAGCAATGGAATTTGATTTTGGGTTGTTCATGAACGTTGTAGAGGACATTGTGAACTTATTGACCATATTTTTGTGGTAATTTATTACTGAAGAATCAGTGAGTTATGAAATTGCCAATGTACTGCCCTGTGTTGATGGAAATTGAGTAGGTAGGTTGGATGGAGTATTTGACACCCTTAGGATTGGAATTGATTTTATGGTCTTCTTGAGAATTGTAGAGCTTTTCATAAGCTTTCCAACAAGGTATAGTTTGCATTTTTAGAAATGTGTAGAAAAGTTATGAATGTTGGAAGTGGGTTGGTGTGTTAGGACAAAGGGGAAAGGGGATTTTATTAATTATTAATTGGCATATAAAAGAGTTTTGACTTCTTTTGTCAATTACTTTCCCGTCCGACGTCCGATTGACCTAATTCCAGAGGCATCGGATTCGTTGAATATTTAATTTCATTTTATGAGAAAACGGGAATTTTTAGACGGAATTTGACGTAGCCCCTATCGATTTTAACATGTAAACACTGTTTATTTAATTGGGGACCTATAGAGGTCCGAATTGCGCACCGTCAGCGCCTATGGATTTCTAATTTTTAATAGAATTTTATTATGGGGAAATATTGAATTAGGGCCGGGATTGCCATGAACATGCATTATACACATTTTACTGATTTCATGTGCATTATTTAGTCATTTCAAGTATACCGATGGTAATGGTTATTCATTTAACTTGCTATAGAGGCTCAAGTGGACCGTCGTTTCACGGACTTGGCAGAGACTTCCCGGCACTAGCGTGGAAGTTATTAGGTGAGTAACCTAGTTGGTTATTTCAATCTATGTGTTAACTGTGGTTTGATTGCCCTACGGGGAATACATGAATTATTGTTGTAAATTGATTGTTCTACGGGATTACGTGGATTACGAATCGTGAATTGATCGCCCTACGGGATTATGTGGTTATATATGGCCCAATTGATCGTGAAATAAGCATTAGGCAACCGTTAATTGATTGTATGATTATATTGTGTATTTGACTGTATTACCATGTTTATCGATATGGGACATGTGCATTCATGCACAAACGCATCACATCGTTAAAAAGAAAATTGTGAACCGAGACGCCATCAGATCAACCGAGCCTAGAGCTCGATATATCGAATCGAGCCTCGAGCTCGACGGAGATAATTCTCCCACGCGGCGTATATCTTGATCACCATTATGCGCTCGGTCACATCGAAATGAATCGAAAAGAGTCACATGTGCATTGCATATCGAATCAACATTTGACAATGTTATTGATCGTCAGATCTTTACTGCTCAGGATCAATTACTATTGTGATTTGTATAGCATCTCGAAAGTATATTGTTACATGCTTATATGATGCATGAATTGGGAGAACCATCGATGATGGTTTCTCATTGAGTTCGCAAACTCATCCAAAATTGCAATTATTTTTCAGGTATAAGCATGATGATAGCTCCTCAGACCGTAGAGCAGTATCTCGTGGATTGGCGATAAGCAATGGCTCAAAGGTCGGTCACCGGGCTTTTTTGGAGATCGATAGTTAGATCTGTTTGTTATACAAGACAAGACAAGATGTTATTTAGCGTGCAGTGTTTGGACCATGTGTAAATTAAAAAGTACTGAAAGTTGTAAATTACTGAGTTTTAAGTGAATGAAATGGAATCTAATTTGGTTTTTAAAAAAAAGTAGTCAATTTCTTATTACTATCTTATGATCGTGATGCCAGGAGGAGTAGCGGTTGTTGTCACGGTAGTGGTCTCTTGTTGTGGGATATTTATCGAATGACCCACGGTGTTCCGGTGGATACCCTATGGTAAGGGCTGCCATAGCCTGCGCTCTCGCCTCTGCGGCTCTGCCTCGGCCAGATCTGCTGCTCATCAAGGCTCGCATCTCGACGCATCCACTTAAAAAGGTCATAACTTTTGACCGATATCCAAATTTTACCAACTTTATACTGTTAGAAAGCTAAAAGAAAGATCTACAACTTTTCAGAAGGAAACTTTGCCAGAATCTATCTAAATCAGGTCCAAATTTCATCCCAAAGTTGGAACATGAATTTTCGCTCAACTCTCAACATCCTGCACCCAGTTCTCAACTTTGTGACAACTTTTGAGACTCTTAGAGACAGAACTGAAATTCAATGTCTTCATACGAATTGTAGCCATATATTCCTAGTTTACTCCAAATCAAGAATCATCTCATTTAGACAACTACAGAAAATGTTATGGTCAAAATACTGAAACATGCTCAAGGAGAAATTTCCAGACTTTCTAATTTTCAACACTTTACGCCTCCAAACACCAAAAGTTTTCTCAAAAACTAATTTAACACTATAACTGAATTTATTTCTCCCCAACTACCCAGTATTTAAGAACAAACACATGAAGTACATTTTCATGCAAATGACAATAACCTATCACTTTATTTCTCAAACCCCAACAAGGAGGGATTCTCTAACACTTACCCCAAAAACTCCAAAATCTTCAAGCCCTAAACTCCACATCGCCAGACTCCACCGAGTGAAATGATCAGCTTCTGGTTTTTCCTTAGAGTAGATGACACACATGGCAAAGTAAGGTTGGTGAAAGAAGGAAGAACTCAAGAGTCCCTTAGAAGATATTTTGCTGGAAAATTCGTGTTTCAAGAGAGAAGTTTTAGAAAGATGAAAGTAAAGAAGGGACTTGGACAAGACTTAACCCCGCCAACTCTCAAGGAATAATGACCTACTTCTAGCTAGAGTATAAGGTCTAAGTGACACATGTCACTTTCTAAATGATTAAACCCTAACTTAGTTTCTTTGAAACTAACTCCATTTAGTTCCCTCTTCCAATACAACAATCATCTTTACAACCCAACTATCTTCAAATCTTTATTTAATTTGTTTCTTGTTCCCTACTATAAATATATCTCTCAATACTCCATAACTTCACCAACATATACAAATACAATAATTTCACTAAAATTCAAAACATCAAGATCTCACTAACCCATAAAATTTTCAATATAATAATATTCAAGATTCTCAAATCATTCCAATTATACCTTAATTATTCATGAATGCATGTACAAGTATTTTCATGTGCAACAATCAAGTCTAAGTATGTAGCAAGTTATACATGAACATGTTGAATACATTCCTAACTCTCATAAGGCACTCACATTTACCAACCTACCCCTTTCCACTAGCAATGGGATGTTACATTATTATGTTTGATAATAATTGTTAATGTGTTTATAATAAGATGTTAGATCATAAAATAGTTATCATTACAAAATATTTCCTTTTGTAGGCTTAATACCAAAACTAATCTGGAGCATGAGAATAATAAAAATAGGACAAAATGGAGGCTTTTATTTTCGATATGAGATACCTATTTTGCTACTTATTTATAGAAATAATTAAAAGATAGAATTAATGAAAGTGGTGATAATAACGAATCCTGGGTTTAATGACTTGCACTAATTAACTCAAGAATACTAAATAAGTAAAGTATAAATATGATAACTACTTTTCCATTCTAGAAGCATTATCTTTAATATAAATAATGGGCGACTGTGCAATTCAAATTGCGTTATCTTTGTTCTAATTAACTATGGTTTGTTAATTAACATATCCTCCGGTTTAGCAAGTTTCAACTTATAGTGATGTCGACCGTAGTGGTAGTTTAAATGATTGAAAGAACACCACAAGCAACAAGAATTTCACGTGGTTCTCACAAGAAACACACATTAACTATCTCCCTCTTTCAAAGAGGGAGCTGAAATTCAATGGCTGCAATTTCTTATCTGTTAGCTTGGTTACGCTCAGTACTATCGACTATTTTTCATTCACGGTGTAAACATCTTGAGATTGATTTTCATCCACCGAAGGCCAGGTTTCAACTGCTTTGTTCCAAATTGAGGGTTGGTTCTCTCGCCATTCAACTCGCAAGATGGTGATAAGTCTAAAGATAACTATGTTAATATGTGTAATGTAACACCCCACTCCTGCATGACCCGAACCTGACATCGATGGTAATATCCGAGTTCGTGCCCTACGAGGGTGGCGTGCTACATCACTCAGTCAAAACTCAGTATCAAATTTTTTTTTGAAACACAAATATACATGAAGCGGAAATCAATGAACATACAATCATTAATAAGTACATTGACCAAGGGGCCCTTTTATAAATACAATTTATTTCAGTCTGTTAACTTTACAGATTGACCTAATCATTAATACAAAAAAATTCAGAAAAATACTATTTTATCATACACTAATGCAGACGTAAACTGATCCTGACCACATCTCTCACTCATCAATAGATTTTATACGCCCGTTGCCTAACGGGTACTCTTCTGAGTCCTGAAAAATAATTGCAAATTTTGAGTGAGTTTTGCGAACTCAGTGAGACAACCATCATCGATGGTTTACTCAATTCATGCAACACATCAATTCACATAACATATATTCACATTGTTGCATATTTGATCACATTTCACAATTTCACTTGAGCATAGACAATTAGTCATTTGATTAGACATACATAACCAATTGAATTGACAAAACACTCAAGCATAATACAGTTGTTTCATAATTCACATTCAGAAGTACCACATGATTGGTACCGCAGAAGCATAAGGCAGTTAGCCTTTCACTCAATCAAAGAGATTAAAATCAGATGCATATGACATGCGCATGTCACACTTTTTTAATTTATTTCGGTGTTGTGACCGAGCACCTGAACTGTCCCAATATGGGCACATTAATCGTTAAGCCTGAGGCTCTGAACTGTCCCAATATGGGAGCATTAATTGTTGAGTCTGAGGCTCTGAATCACTGTGGGGCTCGAGGCCCAAATATAAATGTTGAGCTTGTAGCTCTCGGTGGCTGCTCCAGTCATAATTGTCATTAACTGATCATGCATTCATGCATGGAATGCATATGTCGCAATGAAGCAATATCATCATCACACTCATTCCCAAATTATCACATTTAACCAAATAGTTCACAATTAATCACATTAAAGTCACGATCACAATTTATCACATTTAAACACGGAGGTCCCAAATTCTCAGACAAATAGCACTTCTATGTCAGAATCTCCCAATACACCGGACCTTCTGTCCGAAATCCATAATCAAGACACAATTCCCACCATTATTCGACGCAAAACTATAAATAAAACAAATAATAATTGAGGAACCGTCTAGGTCACTCACCAATAGCTTCCAGCTAACGCACGAAGTCTCGCAACGCGTCAGAAGTTGACGTTCCAAAAGCGCCTCTATAACAGTCAAAATATTTCAAACATTACCAAATGTACAATAAGAAATATTTAATAATGCACATGTAGCAACTAAAATGTGTACAATGCATGTTTATGACATTCCCGGCACTATTCTACATTTTTCTTCACAAAAATTTCCTTAAAAATTAGAAAACCAAAGACACCAAAATTATTCAATTCGGACCTCTATAGGTCCAATTATTAACAAAATACGAACCAAAAAAATAATTATCCGGTCCTCTCACTTCGACCTAGTCAATCCCCATCAATTTCATCTCTAAAAAAATTCCCAACTTCACATATAAATGAAACTAAATAATTCACGAATCTGATGCCTCGAGAATCAGGTCAATCGGATGACGGATGAAAAAGTTATTGACAAAAGAATTAAATTGGGCCAAATTAAATAACAAAATAATAAATTAATAATTAATAAAATAAAATAAAAAAGTATAAATGGGTCTCAATCACGAGGGTGAGCCCGCCGACTCGCCCTCGATCTCGCGCCTCGCCCTCACGAGATGCGAGGTCCCGGATTTTCCATTTTCAATTTTTTTTAACTAATTTTCTAATTTCACTAATATTCCTTCTTTCTGCATTTACGTACCATCTCTTCTTTCATATATCCTATCTTTTCACACAAATGTCCTAAAATCACAAATAAGGACTCATTGGAAAGATCTTGAAAAATCCTACAAGTTTCATGAAGAGCTTGAAATTCAATTTCACCTCTAAGGGTGTCAAAATGCACTCAAAACTACTGCCAAATCACAAATTTTCCACAACAGTACAGCACTTTTCTAAAAATCTTATCTTTTCATCCCCTCTGCCAAAAATTCCAAATTTTATATCAATCAAAAGAGTAAAACAAATGCTACAACTTTCATGAACAACTTGGAAGCCAATTCCGTCTCTAAACAACTCAAATTCTCAAGCAAAGCTTATGCCTATATAAGTCTCATTCTCACAGTAACAGAATCTTCCAACATTCATAATTCCATATACCCTTGGCAAAAAATTCCATACCATATAGCAATAAAAAGATCAGACAATATACTACAATTTTCAATAAGGACTTCAAAGCAAATTTCACTTCTAACTAGGTCAAATTCACCCATTAATGTGGTTGCCCTGTTAAAGAGTGTTAAAACAGCACATGACCTAAACCATATCAAAACTTTAAAAATGCATAACTTACCATACTTATATCCACAATTAACATATTATACCTAATTAGAAAGCTACAACAATCCTCTACAACTCTCCAAAAGATCACTTAAGCTAATTCCAATCATAACAGTCCACAATTAGCTTCAGAACACAGAAATCATAAGACCTATACACTTAGAGCCATTTGCACACAAAACACATTTTGATCTGAATTACCACCTGAACATTAACAAATCATAACTTTCCACCTACAAATCAAAAAAGTTCATACTTAGTGGTGTTAGAAAGCTAACAAGTAAATCTTCAACTTTCACAAAGATCAATTTCACAAAATCAGTCTACTTGAGCCTAGAAAATTTTCCAAAGTTTCGGGTAACAATTCATTCAAAGCTAGAATCACAACTATTCAGCCAGCACACATATCTCAACTTCCAAGCAAAATTCAAAGCCCTTCAATCCACAATTGGATAGAACTTCCTTCATATGAATTCTATCCAAACTTCTCAAGTTTAATTCAAGCTAAACCTCAACTCAATAGCACAACTATATCAAAAGTTATGACCAAAAACCTGAAACATACACAATGTGAATTTTCCAGATATTCTACCTAACACAACTCCTTTCATTCCAATACCATTTCTACATCAATAAGCATCCAATTTAATCACTCATTCAGCTAAATTTTCATCAAGAACTTCACTTGAACATAAATCCACAAAATTCCAGCACACATACTCAATCATTTGCTTTTAAGAATTAAGCATCTAACATCACTAAAATCTATCCAAAACACACAATTTAACTATACTTTACATGTTATATTATTCATCCTTACACAAACATAAATTTATACCCATCCAAGCTAATCCCAAGTACCATGAAATTAATGTTCAAGACATCACAAATAAAGCATCAACTACGAATTTAAGACCATAAAAACAAAATTCTCACTTAACAAGCCTTTAATGCTTCAATTCTTCACCAACTCACCAATTCCTCCTCTTCACTTCACATACACGACAATCACCATTTTTAAGGGATACAGAAGGCTTAAGCTTGAACACATGAAAAAGAAACACTTATGATAAAAGAGCTTTAGTTGGAAGAGAAGAATAGCACCTTTCAAGGAGAAAAGAACCAACGAAGGAGGAGGAGGAAACTTTCGGATGAGAAGGAAAATTTGGCATTTAAAAGCGATTTTGACTTTTTCAAACAAAGCATCGTGGAAAGCTTCCAATGGTGAGCTTATTTAAAAGACAAACTAGTCTAAGACATAAGTAGGCAAGTGACAAGTGTCACTTGCCACTTGTCTTTGTTTAAAACACTTATTCAGTTCTTTTCCCTAACAATTCAATTTCTAGTCCAATTTCTCTCCAAATTCTAATGGCTCACAGTAAGAAATCCTAAAATCACGCATCTAATTTTTCAAGACTATTGACAATCATTTTCTGCATCGTAAACCAAATCATCATCACTTGTCAATTTTTTCTGCTCGAAATTTTCTCCAAAAATTTCGTAAAATTTTAAAAGTCCCTAAAATGTAAAATACACATAAATCAATCCAATTTAATTTTCAAGTACATATATCACATTTTTCACAAAAATTACATTAATAGACACATATGCCGGAAAATGTCATGAATGCATGTACAGTTATATGCATGTGTAAAAATTGTCATTCATATATATTTAACGGCCATAATATGCATGAACATGCCGAGCTATGTTTTCACACTCCTAACTCGTCCTCAATGACCAATTTACCCTTCTCATCAGTGATGGGATGTTACATGTAATTTGTACCAACTATAGTAACAATAATGATAAGGACTTTAGGAGAGTCACACCCAAAAGCTAGCTTACGAGGGTAGAGAGCCCAAAGTCCTTACAAATCTTATATCAATTTTGTATTTAATCAATATGAGATTCAAGTCTCATACCTTGCAATTAGATCAAACCGTAACATTCGTCCCTCCATAAGGACTAATATCCTCATTGGTCACGGCTGACACTTTCAGGTCACCACTCTATGGGTCACCACTCTGAGATCCTTGTTGGTCACGGCCACGTTGGTCATGGCTGGCGCTCCCAGGCCACCACTCCGTGAGTCACCACTCAAAGACCGGCTCTGATACCAATTGATAAGGACTTTAGGAGAGCCACACCCAAAAGCTAGCTTATGAGGATAGAGAGCCCAAAGTCCTTATAAATCTCATATCAACTTTGTATTTAATCAATATGGGATTCAAGTCCCATACCTTATAATTAGATCAAACCATAACATTTAAATTGATAAAGACTTTAGGAGAGCCACACCCCAAAAGCTAGCTTATGAGGGTAGAGAGCTCAAAGTCCTTATAAATCCTATATCAATTTTGTATTTAATCAATATGAGATTCAAGTCTCAAACCTTACAATTAGATCAAACCGTAACAAATAACACTATCTACTTGTGTCTAGTTTATCTCGTTTGTAAGTATATATTATCTAGAGTGATCCATGATATGAAGTGTCGCAATATTCACATCAACTTTTCCACAATTCGGGTGCGACAATTACATACTCACATAGCTAGGAGAAGACAAGACAATTAGAAATACGAACAGAATTAGATAATTATCCCATAATTCCTAGTACAATACAGCTACAAGCACAAGTACAATAGTGACTGAGATTACGAGCATATATAAAATATAAAAGTGATGCCAACACTCCCAACTTATTATTTCAACAAACGCCTGCACTGATGGTGGAGCCATAGCTCCTGCTCCCTGGTTTTGTCTGCGCACATTTCCCTCCCAACCTTTGCAATTTTCCAGTTCAAATTAACGTATGTAAATCATTCCTCAATTTCTTTACCAAATAATTTAAGCTTTTTGGCTGAACTTGTTCTTGACATGGAAGTAAAAAACGTAAAAATCCACTTTGACATTGCATGAAAGAAGGAAACATTCACAATGATCACAAGAATTTATGTTGTTAAGGTTGAGTAGAGCATATATCTAGATCATGCACACTACTTCTGAGAAAAGGCTGACGTTAAGGATCCGATACTGTATTTTCAAACTATTTATATGCATATGCATGCAATTGGAAAACAAAACAAAAAAAAAAGGTGATCATGCAGAGGGATTTACCAAGAGACATATCAAAGCCACGGTTTTTGAGCTCCCTGTACTCTTGACAAAGGGCACAGGTCTCGCAACACCAGTGGGTTAGGCAGTCGTTACAAGGACTCTCCTTTAGCATGTACACTTTCCTCATTCTGGAGCGATACGTGCATGAGTAAAAGCAGGCGCAACCGGTGATAAATTCAAGCAGAGCATAGATTGCTCCACTTGCAGGACAAGCTGGCAAAGTAAAGGCATCATGTGTTACAGCCACACACAACTCTGATCGGGGTTTTTCGTTTGAAGATTTTCATTTCAAATATTCATAAATATTAATAAGCGTGAAGTGAAGTATACTAACTGGGTGTTCCTTGGTCGACAATTTCAGCAATCCTTCCAAAAGTGAAACAGGGGAACCAAAAAGTGAGGCAACCTATAGTTGCACCAAATATTATTAGTATATAAGCCACAAAAAGATCAAACATTTGCCTAAACACAACCAATGACACCTGGTCTTCCTTCAAATTATATTGGAGTCTTTACGGCTTCTTTAAGGACTTACATGAGGACATATCAGAGCAGCAGTCGCATAATCCCGAGGACCAAGGACCTTCTGTTGTCATGTTGACGGTTGCAATTGCTAATATTGATATTTCACAAAGTTTTCAGATGAATCCCATATATATCTATACCGGTTGGATTGTGGTCCAACTAAAACCGTGTTGATAAAGTTAACCTAAAATGTTATGTTACTCATCAAATGAATTGTGCGTGCACTTGCCGTCGTTGGATTGCGGTCCAACTAAAACCTTGTGGATAAAGTCAACCTAAAATGTTGCTTATGAACACTATGTTATTCACCAAATGAAATTTGCATGCTCCGTTTGAAGTTTCCACAACAACTTCAGACGCGTTGCATGGGACCTTTCTCCCAGCTCCCATCAAAAGAGATTTTTTTGCAAAATTGTTTCTGGCCATGCAATTGCCGTAGTTGGCAATGCAACTTTGCCATTGGCTCGATAGTTGCAGAGATTAGGTATTCATTAACTCCGTCGCTACGTGTCCTCAAGTTTATGAAAGAATAAATAAATGGGAGACAGACATCATCATCATAATTAAACTATTTCTATAAAAATCATTAATATCTGAGAGTAATTGTTATGAGCTGGTCCATATCTCAGCATGAGCCCACCGCTGATATACCAACAACGTCTAAGAGAGGCACAGGCTTCCTCTAAATATCAATTGGGTGCCACCTCAGCAGAAGATGACAGCAACCTCTAATAGAATTTGCACGCACTATGATACGTCTTTATATGCAATCATTAGCTGCCCAAGTTTGTCATGTTTTTGATGTGGAATATCGTTGTCATTCTGATTTCTCATCCCTTTCTTCTGCAACTTTTCCTTCCCTAAAAAGTTCTGTAGATCGATTTATCATTGATTTATAGAAAGCTTGACCTTTTTCCTTGGCTTATATTTATTCCTTGTGGTCGGGTCGGCCATTCCGGACTCGGACCCAATCAAGACAACCCGGTCGATCTACCTGCTCATCAAGACGTTTACGCCAAAGTTCCACTTTACCCCCTACCATTAGCGTAGGAGATCTCCCATGCAGACACGTAATAAGACCTAAACTCGACATTACTTCAGATATAAGCGATTATTCTCCCATAATTGTATGCGATCATAACCTAATTCGCTTTCTCAATTCATCAATCCTTCCTACACCAAAAGTTTACTTGAAGGCGGAGAGAGCTAATCGGTTGTCACCCCGACGAGCCTTCCTTGTTTTGCGGTATATTCACGTTGTGTTCATCACGTAAGGTAGAAGACGATGGATTTCAATGAAACGCACTGCTCGTACCAAAATCCCAGTAACCAATTGGAGCCCACCGTGGGCCCGACTTTCGCACCACGCCTAGAACCACGCAGATAAGCCAAAGCGCGCGATGAATCCCGACATAGTCTGCCGTTGCGGCTTTCGCGATGCAACGTATCGGTTTGCGCTACTCGCATTCGCCGCACCACACATCTCCCGCACGAGTCTTCCAATCCTAACGATCAATCGCGCCTCAAGCTCGGAGCAAGAAGAACAGAGCGTGGCCGTGGAGGATAACGCTGCGCACTATGCAACCTCAATCTCCAAAGACCGACAGGTGCAGATCCTCCTCCGCCCACACACGCCGTCCCGAGCGGAAATGATAAGAGGTACCGAGTTAGTGATTCGCCAGACATCGTAGTCGAATCAAAGACAAAGAGAATTCCGTCTGCAACCAAATACCGACAATTCAAATTTTAACAACCGATCACCGCCAGATGAAACCTTAGAAAAATCGCGGATGATCGGACTCACGCGGCTACGAAGCTTGGCTCAGACGCTCGACGGCGAATACAACTCTTCCTTCATTCCGACATTTTGATAGCCTCCAAGACCCGGCAAGAAAGATACCGACTTCTCGAGAAATACACCGAAGACCGACCCTTTGACTACATGCAAGACTTCCAAATTCCATGATGAGCCTACACCGTGTCCCGATGCTATTCAGTTGTAAGGCCTTCTCGACGGCTTTCAAGAGGGAGCTCTGCGATGGTTCAACAACTACCCCGTGTAACATCCCACATCGCTATTAAGGGTATTATGGTAATATTGGGACAGATCGATAGGATTTCACCGCATACATTGATCGAAAGATGTTATCGGGCCTCTAATCATAGAGGAACTGGCTTATCGCGATATGCATATATTCATTGGTACATGCATTCACCGATTGTGAGTATGAATTTACCGAATCGATCGGATCGAGAGTTAATTGAGGAATTAGAGTGATTGAGTGCATTTGGCTGATTCGACATCGCTATGAGTGATCGTAATTTATAGAGGCTTATAGGAAATTTTCGCTATTTATAGAATTTCGTGTTCTGACCAAAAATTTGCTGAGACCGATAAATTCGATTCTTGATTCAAATTGACCGGCAAATAACGTGGAAAATATAGATTGGTGATTCTAAGAATAAAATGTTGAGCTATTAGAAATTAGAGACTCAAATTTGAACCTAATCTGAGACTCATGGCTATAAATATCTAAGTTGAATAAAGAAGAGAAAATACCCAAGGCATTTTCGCTTTCTTCCTCCCTTCTCCACGGTGGTTGCGATTCCCTATTGGTGAGTCTTGCTATTTCTCCCTTTGGTTTTCCTCTCATTGTGTCTAGCTAACCGATTTGCTGTATTTGATGAAGGATTGAGAGGCTTTGAGAGGTGTAATCTGGTGATTTGAGGATTTAGGGTTTACGGTGAAAATCATGGAAAATCATCATTGGTATGTTTGTTGTGTTTAAAGTTGTTTTATTAGTTATCGCATGAATCTATGGCTTTTATTGTGGTTGATCGAGTAGTCGAGGTGTTAATGGACGCTTTTAGTGAGAGAAATGGTCTGAAATCGATCGAGAAGACGATCTGGTCTTCGCACGTCGCGACGAGCATCGGTTGCTAGGCTTCGTCGCGCGTAATAAAATTGAATTGAGTTAATGTATTGGTCGCGACGTAGGCAGAAGACGTCATGATGAGTCGTTAGTGGAGACGACGCCATGGCGAAGGTTTCACGCCAATGCGAGCGTGCCTCTTCGTCATAGCCGAATGCCGCGAGGTCGCCATGAGGAACCGTTTATCGATTGATTGTACTTAATTGGACATAATTTCATAGAGACATATGCATTACTATACTGCTTAATCGAGCGATTAGTAATAGATCTGATCGCATCATTATAGAGGTGCCGCGGATCGTCGTTCCACGGACACATCGGGACTTCCGTGCAATAGTTCTAAGTAATAAAGTGAGTAACCTAGTTGGTTTCTCAAATTTCGAGTGTCTAAATGTTCACCGTGAATTACTTGACAATGTGAATTACATGACTCATCGAGTTGTATGTGATCGAATTGCACAGTATGACCAATTAAATGTATAAAGGTGAACTGATTAGACCGAAATGTGTATGACCAATTGCATGCTTCATCAGATAGAATCAATAATGTGAATTTCACCGTATGACCGCATGACTATCAAAAGGTACGATCAATTGTATGTGTTTACCGATTGATTGATTATCAATTATCGACATCGTTACATCGGGCTTTATAGCCATACACCGTGATTTCATCAATAATCAATTATCGAATATCAGACCGCATGCATAAATGCATGATCGAGCAATGGACGTGCCCTAAGTTGCTAATTTCACCGAAAAGAGCCTCAGAGCTCGAATATCGCATCGTCCGGCTTAGCCCGGGGAGAAATCCCACGCCGCGCCCCCATCAAGCATCGATCGAGCACTTCGGGCACAACAACTCAATAACCGAAAGAATCTCATATGCATCATATACATGACCGATCGAATCGCCAAATTGTGTGACGACATCGAACTGTACATGCCATGATTTATCAGAATTGTGATGTAATATCGTAAATTGTTCTATGCTATCAAATGTTGTTACCGACATCAGATAATCGATATGTACTCATCGTATACCGTTATGTGAACTGCTCTACGCCATCAGATATTATTGCTAATGATATTGTATATCAGTAGCAAACTATTATGTATCTAATGTACACCGTTATATAATATCGTTAATTGTTATTATCGTGTCGTCGTCAGACGCAATTTGGCGTAATGCATGATTTGAGGAACCATCGATGATGGTTTCTCACCGAAGTTCGCAAACTCACCCAACATTGCAATTATTTTCAGAATCGAAGAGTACCCTGCTAGCAAAACGGGAGTATGGCGCAGATTCAAGTGAAGGTCAAGTCGGATCACTCATGTCCGCATTGCACGCCTTTACTTTTGTACTAAAGTGTTTATTATGTATTTGTAAAATTGACCTAGGTGGCTTTTCAAAATGAGTGTATCCTATCGACGGGATTGAATGAGTACCCAAAATTGAGCATAGAATTCGCAGATTTGTTATAGAAAGTAATGTACCGATTTTTCCGAGCGAGTGTTCTAAGACGCCACCCTCGCTGGTCACGAACTCGGATATCACCATGGATATCGGGTTCGGTCTCGTCGGGAGGGGTGCTACACCCGGTCAGATCACATATTTCGAGGACTTCGTGTCGCTTCTTCCTAATCGTTCGCCACTAGTGTTTACCGCAGAAGACGGCTTTGAGGTGATGCAACTCACCCAAGGAAGGAATGAGAGTTTACGGAATTCATCACTTTGCTCAACAATGAGGCGGTCCGAGGTACCCGATCTCACCTGCTCGCCTATGCTAGCCGACTTATGAGCAACACGAGGGACGAGGAGTTCAAGAAGTCGTTAGCCTCGATCAACCTCGCTTTGCTCAGAAATAATAAGCTGGGCGGATAGGTATATTCAACCAAGAAGTGCTGAAAAACACGAGACGTTTGACGGAAGATCGTCACCGAACGATAGAAGGGGCAACCCGCGACAAGCGCAAAAAGCCACCGAATCGAAAAGGCCACCGATCGACAAAGATATCGCTAAGAGTTCACCCCGCTAAATGTGTCGATGTCAAGTACTAGCGCCGTTAGAGCGACGGGAAACTATCAAAGAGCCCGAAGAATGAAGACCCTGTCACAAGGACAGAACCCCAATTTATACCGCCGCTTTCACGAGAGGTCGGTCATGATACTGGAAAACGCTGGCGGTTGAAAAAAGAGATTGAGCTCCTCATTCAAAAGGGGAGGTTAGGCCGATTCGTGAAACATGAACGCAATGTCGATCGCAGGATCGGGCGGTCGGACTACAGGCGCTCACCCCCGAGACAGAACGATAGGAATGATGGGGGTAGGCAGAGCACGAATACAGATAACCGCCGAGAAAATAGAGGGCGGTCAAGGGAAAGAAACGATGGAAATGCCGAACAGCAAAATGACCGACCGACCGGAGTTATTAACACGATATTCGTGGAAATGCGCAGGGGATCCACCGTTAAAAGCGTAAAACGATATGCCAAATGTGTCGGCGATTTACACTCCCATCAAAAACCAAGGAGAACGATTTAATGATCTCTTTCAATGAGTCGGACCTAAATGGAGTACATTGCCCTCACGATGACGCCTCGCTGTAAATCTCAACATGGACGACATGAGGTGAAGCGGGTGATGATCGACACAGGCGCTCGTCGACTTGCTATACTATGAAGCCTTCACAAATGAGGGTACCAAGAGCGGCTTATTACCTACGGATGGCCCCATCAAAGGAATAACCGGAAGGCCAAGATACCCGTTGCCCGGATCTATCCGAAAGTGAAGTTTGGTGAAGCCATGCCGATAGAAGGGGACGGAGTTCCCGGTCGAAAGTTCCGGGGCATACAATGCAATAATTGGAGAGCTACTCAAAACGCCTCGTGTCGGTTGCTCCACATACTACCAAGTTATGAAGTTCTGACGCCCATGGAACTGGAGTCGCCAGGGTCGCAGAAAATCGCCGAATGTTACTTGGCAAAACCAAGACCTAGAAGGGCGGTAGTGCTAACGAGCCTCTTGACGTGAGAGCCGATAAAGAGACGGACACAGATGAATCCAGTGGAAGAGACGAACGGGTCGCATCGGATGAAGCCGACCCCTCCAAGTTCACAAATCTAGGTTCCGAGCTACTGTAAGAACCTAGCTAAAGAAATCACCGATTGTTTGGTGGAAAATGATCGGTTTTATTGGGTACCGAGCGACATGCCCGCATTTCTGACAACAGCATGTCACTCCTCGGCATTCTAATGACCGCGTTCGATCGATGTAAGAAGCGATGGCATAGTAAGGAGCGCCAGGTGATCGAGAAGAAGTCTGGTTGCTTGAAGCGGGTTCATAAGAGAAGTCAAATACCGAATGGCTCGCTAACGTAGTCTTAGTAGAAAAGAAGAACGGGAAATGGAGGATGTGTATAGACTTCATTGATCTCAATAAAACATGTCCAAAAGATGCAGCTTCCCATTGTCAAGATCGACCAGCTTAGTAGATTCTACCTCGTAGCACGAATCGCTCAATTTCTGGACGCCTTCTGCCATCATCGATCCGGATGAGTCTAGAAGACGAAGAAAAGACCGCCTTCATAACCGACCAAGGCACATATCGCTACTGTAATGCCTTCATTGAAGAACGCGGGCGACCTACCAACGGCTCGTCATGGAGGTCTTTAAAAACAGATCGGTCGGTCGGTCAAGCATACGTAGATGATATGGTGGTCAAAAGCACGGCCGAGGAGCATGTGGAAGATCTCAAGAAGTCTTCCAGCACTCGAATAAATTTCGATGAAGCTAAACCCGAAAAATGTGTGTTCGGGGTGGCATCCGAAAATTCTTGGGTTTATGATCACCAATGGGAATCGAACCTAATCCGTAAAAGATCGAGGCCATCATACGATGCCTTCGCCACAAGATTTGAAGGATGTTCGATATTAGCGGCTTGGATAATCTCACCGAAAGGTGTTCATTTCAGATTGGGGATAAGTGCTCCCATTTTTCAAAGTGCCGAGGAAAGCGAATGTGACTCAATTCGATGGCTAGACGAAAGCGAACAAGCTTTCCGACTTAAAGCAAGATTTGTCTAGCCGCCAATCCTACAAAGCCCGGTGAGCGGAGAGAACCTGGGGTTATACATGGCGTTACCGAGGATCGATCAATAGCGGTCTAATTCTTGGTGGGGGAATGAACAAAGACCCTATCTACTACGTTAGCAAAGTGTTAACCGGACCGAAATACGATACACGCCTATAGAGAAGATGACCCTCTCGATGATAAAGAGTTTCTAAGTCGAGGCCTTATTTCCAAAGTCACACCATCGAGGTATGGACCGACCAACCCCTCGTGCAAAGGCTTCAAAAGCCCGAAATCTCGTGCCTACTGATTAAGTGGCGAGAACTGGTGAATTTGACATACAATACAAGCCCCGACAACTATTAAGTGCACAGATACTAACAGACTTCATCGCGAGATGAGCCAACCAAGCTCTGAGGACGAGCGCCTCGCCTCGAGCTCGCTTTGTCGATGGCTCGTCCAATACCGAGGATGCGGAGCAGAGTTGTCTTGATCAGCCCAACATGGAAGAAAAAGTAGTAGTACGCCCGACTAGAATTCAAAGCCTCCAATAACGAGGCGAAATATGAGGCCTTGATAGCCACCTCCAACTCGCCAAGGAGATGGAAGTGAAGCACCTAAAGATATACAAGGATAGCGTGTAGTAGTCAAGTTATCAAGCATTACGAGCATTCAAGGTGGGAACCACATGATCAAATACCGGAGTTAGTCAAACAGAACTGAGCAATTTGACAAGATTCGATCAATAATAGAACGAGCTCGTAATGCCAAGGCGATGCGCCTCCAAATGGCTTCCACCGTGATGCCAAAAACAATATTCGTCGAACGATCGGATCGGCCTAGCATTCGTAAAACCGAGGAAGTTCTCAAAGTAAATTCGATCAACCGGCTGGACAGAGCCGATCATGCGGTACCTTTGAAGGAAGACAACCGAAGACTAATTAGCACCAAGAAGTTAAGGATAAAGGCGGTGAATACACTGCTGTCAATGACTCTCTATAGGCGGTCTTCACGACCGCCGCCCTTCGATGTCCTCGAATGAAGAAGAAGCCGAAAGGTGCAATGGCGAAGTCCACGAAGGATGCGGAAATCACATAGGAGGCGAATGTTTGGCTCACCGCTGATCGACAAGGCTACTCTGGTCGATTTACGATGAGAGAGACTCAAGAGAGGTCGACCGACGCTGCCTCGCCGGAAAAACAGCAATCTGTCTCACCACCAGACCGAGAGGATGAAAATTGTAAGTCACCCTATCCCTTTCACCCAATGGGGAATGGATATCTCGGGCCTTTCCTCTCGGCCTCTGACAAAAGAAATTTTGATAGTAGCGAGAATATTTTACTAAGTGGGTGGAAGCGTAATCTTGCTACAATCACCGAGGGAAGGTTGAAAATTTGTGAAGAAAAATATACTTTGTCGCTCGGATGCTCATGGTATTGGTTATAGATAATGGTCGGCAGCTTGACAACGCCAAGTTCGAGACTTCGTGACCGATCAAGATCAAGCTACAATCGACCTCGTGAGCCCATCCGCAAAGCAACGGTCTCATGGAGAACACCAATAAAAGATAATGAACGCTCAAGAAGCGCTGGATGGCCGAAAGACTGAGGTGGAAGAAGTAAATGAAGTTTTGTGGGCATATAGAACACACCGAATCGGAGCCACGGGAAGCTCCATTCGACGACCTTCGGCTAAGCCCCGGTTCCAGTAGAAGCAAGATTGCACAATCGAGGGTGTCGGCCTCACGAAGAAGAGCGGAATGATGAAGCCCGCAGAAAGCGTAGCTCGCTCTCCTTAGCGAGGATAGAGAAAGGCAGCCGCCGTCAGAGGCCATCGCAAAAGGCGACTGTGTTCTATAATGTATGGTCAAACCGAGCAATGTAAAGGTAGGTGGATACGCCCCACTAAAAAGCCGAGGCGGCCGGAAAACATCCCGAAAACTCCAGGCAGATGTGGGAAGGACCCTATCGAGTGGTTAAACAAGTCGGCACTGCCCTACATCCTAAGCGATGAAAAGGGAAGATTCTACCGAGGCCTTGAACTCCTGTAATTTGAAGGCTTTCTACCAATAGATAAGTTATATTTTGTCAATTCTTCCTTATTATTCCCTTTTGTATACATGTGGGTGCCTTTTTCCGTCCGGCCATTTACGGTGTTTTTAATGGCCCACGCCTCATTATCATTAATAAAGGGTTCTGATTTCTTGGCAACAAAGAGTTATATCGCAGTAGAAAGTCCAATCAATCGCCTGCATTTTACATAGATCGATTACGGCCGGTCGGGTCGCCGAGATAAGATCCTCGGGACCTCGCTATCGCCATCGCCCTAAGCATTTTACATAGATCGACTACGGTCGATCGGTCGCCGAGACAAGATCCCTGACCTCGCCATCGCCATCGCCCAACATTTTACATAGATCGACTACGATCGGTCGGTCGCCGAGACAAGATCCTGACCTCGCCATCTCCATCGCCTCAAGATTTTACATAGATCGATTACGGCGATGGAATCGTCGCCGAGACAAGATCCTGACCTCACCATCGCCATCGCCATCGCCCGTTATTTTACATAGATCGACTACGGTCGGTCGGGTCACCGAGACAAGATCCTCGACCTCGCCATCGCCATTGCGGCATTTTACATCGATCAACTATTTATTGGTCATCGCCAAGTCTAGTGCCTCGGGACCCTCGCCGCGTATCGATACAAATCATTGCGGATCGGTTCAAACCGGTCGACTACGAGCTACTCCACCAAAACTCAACATACATAGAAAGTAGAGAGCATAAACATGGAAAAAGACAACGAATGAAGCAAAGGTAAAGTTCATTGATTTTTTTTGCCCCGGTCACAAGCCCGACCAAAGTGAGCTCTACAATTGGGGAGAAGGGGGCTATGAACAGGAGGAGGAGAAGGAGAATAACAGGGAATATACGGGAAGCCGGAATCAAAGGAAGAGTCAAGCGGGGACAGAAGCATCATCACGAGGAAGCTCGTCCTCCTCGACCGAGCTAAGGTCCACTCCTCAATCGACGGGTCCCCGGTCTTCCGCGACCCTCTCCTTCACTTCCTCCAAAGAAAGGTCAAGAACGGCAGAAGCAACGGCTCGGCGAACGATCAAACGAAGGACCGTCCACCCTCAGAATGCAGTGTCATAACAATTCTTCAAGATCATGAGGGCTGTGTCGCAGGAATACTCCAAGCACTCGTCTGCAAGAACCGCCGCCATCGCAGGATCGCCGACCTTTTGTTCCTTCACCGAGGCTTGTACCTCCTTAGCGATCCTCGGTCCTGGGCATGATCTTGGAGGGCCTTGGCAAGATCTCGGAGGGCTTTCTCCTTTAGCACTCTCTCCGACTCCCACCCCTTCCAAGAAATCGTGATACTCCTCGAGATAGCTTCGCCTCTCCGCCATCGCCTTTACCTTGGAGCTCCTCCTCAGGAGTCGAGGCTTCATGGCTGCATCTCTTCCTCCCCGTGTCAACTTGGGCCTTCAAAATACGGCCGCCTCCTCCCGATCTTCTTCTCCTCCTCTAGAAGAATTTTGAGCTTTTAGAAGGTCCCTCTCCTCTTCTACCTTCGAAAGCCCGCTTCTTGGGGCTGCAGATTCTGCCTCGAAAGTCCTCGAACCTCACGGTCCGTAACGCCCAAACGCTTACATGCCTCGAATGACATCATCGAGCTTCTCAGGCAAGTTCGCAGGAGTAGGGACCCCATTTCCTTATTGCCCCTCCGTCAAATTTCTCCCGCCCACGGAGGAGTGATCCTTTCCAAGATGTGACGGACAACGCCGATATCGAGGTCAGGGAATCCTCTGGCAGCTTGATCAAAGACTCCACAACCCGACGCCACCCTCTATCTCCTTTTCTTTGAGTTGGCTTGAAGGACGGGAGATTGGTCGACCATCAAGAACGATTAGCCGCCAAGGGCAAAGAGATCGGCTACCACCGGGCTGGGAGATTGGTCGCGATCTCGCGCCCTCCTCCTCTTCAGAGGCCGCTCGACCTCCTCCTCCTCCTCGACTACAATAACAGCCTGATCAAAGTGGGCGACTTACAAGAGTTCCCGCCAATGGTTCGGAGACGGCCAGAGAAATACGCCATGTCCCGTGAGCGATTGGTCGAAGCGACCATCGAATCTGCCTCTCGTCTCACACCCCGACCTCGCCACCCGAGGCCTCGCGACTGACGCTACTTTGATAGACTTGGGGGCGCCGGAATGTGTTAACCCCGACCATAGCACACAAACAAGTGAAAACAGGTTAGAAACCGAATCCAAAACCTACGAACAACGAAGATAAATCAACCACGAGAGGTCAACCAAAGTGGGCGCTTCCTCTCTAGCCCACCAACTAGCGGCGGGGTCAATCAAGAGAGTCAAGGCAGAGGCCCCCACCATACCCCGAGATGAGCCGAAAGCAAAGTTATACGGGCGAGCTCCTTTATATGCTCACTACTTCTCGCTCTTCCCTAGAAAGCGATAGGCTTGTCGAGTCATTCCACCGCCGGCTTGAGGATACCTCCACTACCGGGACACTAAGAAGACCCTGAGGCTTCACAAAGTATTTCATCCGCCAATGAGAGTTTTTTCGGACGTCCTTACCGGACGATACCGCATCCTTATACATCAGGAAGGGATGCCTCCCCGGAGCTCTGACTTTGACTCATCCTTAGAAAATGGCGCAGGATGTTAACGGAGGCGGACAGCCAAATTGGTAGCACAACAAAGACAAGTCCATTCATGAACGCCACCCGCTCGGAGGGATCGACCAGCCGCAATTGGAAATCAAGACACACTTCATCCACGATCGCAGACGTATGGCGGTCTCAAGCCTCCGACCGAGAAGAAATATTCAGAGACGCCATCCACCCGCCTCGGTTGCTTCCAATTCCCTCATTCTCGAAGCCAACCAGGCTCCCGATCTGACGGATACTATTCCTAAGACGATCGCGAAATCCGCCGCAGACATCCTCGATTTACCTTTAGGCGCCTTTACTATCGGCCCGCCCTTCCGCCTCCCTTGTTGTAATTTCTTCAACATCCCTCAGCCTTGACACAGCTGTCGCCTCAGCCATAACTTCCGACGACGACCTCCCGTCAGCAGAACCAGTTGGCGAAACCTCACTCCGAGAACCGCTAGACGACATGTTTTCTAAGAGGAATTTAGAAGATGAGAATGAAGGGAGGGGACGTACCTATTCAATGGTAGGGAATCGGAAACTCGAGCAACGCCTGAAACAACTTCTGGAAATAAGAATAAGCAAGAACGAAGAAATGTGGAGAAAGCAAAGGAAAGCAAGAAGACTAAAGAATGAAATAGCGTGAAGAAAAAGCAAACCGTCTCGTCGACTCGACATTTATAGAGGCTACGTCAACTACGATCCAACCGGTCTGACACGTGAAACACATCCAGCTATCCCGGACATGCGCACGATCTAAACGGAGGCAAATCAGGTTACTCAAATCCGGAAGAAGCGCGAATAAATGAAAAGACATTCGGATACGGTGAGTAACGCCATAAAGACGATACGCTTCCAATTCGAAAGTCACCGACGACGGTATCACAAATCATAAATGCCTCAAATGCCTTCACGCTACCACTAATGGAGACAACAACACATCCGACCAAATAAAACTACCGGGCCGTTCCATGACCGGCTATCACAACATCACCCGATCGACCGCTTATTCCACTTAGCTAATCGACAGACGCAAGCTATATCACAAGGCTCGACCGATCGACCTAACCCCGAGTCGCCTAATGACCGGCCATAAAACCTCTACATACTCCTCGACCTTCTCTTCGCCGCACTCGAGGAGTAGGGGCTTATGGTCGGTCGGCCATTGTTGGGCCCGCCCCAAGACGTCCAATCCCCGAGGGAGGGCCCTCGTCGCCTTCGCCCGGCGTCAGGCGCCCATATACCGCTTTGACCCGATCCCAACATCCATACAAAGACATATTCGATTCAGAATAATATATATATATTCGATTCACACATACATAAACATATACTCATACATACCATCGCATGCATTTCCAAATCTCAAATTCATAAAACATATGTCATTCTCATTCAAGAAATGCAACAGATTCTCAAATGCAACAGTAATCCAAAGTAAAATGAAATTTCAAAATACAAAAGATGCTCCACGATAAAATGCTCTGAGGGCCAATCCAAAATACTAACTTAAGGCAAAGTTCCTAATTAGTGGAAGTTTCGATGCCTCGCCAAGTCAACTATCGCCCCGATCCGCACTGAGAAGGGAGAGTAATGGGTGAGTCATGGCTCGTTGGCATATACGCTTATAGCCATTGGCAACGAGCCACACAATCAAGCAATATATATATATATATAATATACATATCACTAGCAAATCATAATTCATCAATTCAATTCACATTCAATCAAGATATGTCAAGCAATTTCTATTTCTTATCGTGATCAATCATTATGCAACAAATCTATCAAATCTATCATATCTTATGCTCATCAAATCAATCGTATGCACAAACAACTGGCTCGAGTTCCAGAATCCATCCGGATAACCCAAAGGTAAATCCAGTAATCCATCCGAGTCCGATTTCAAGGATCTCGTTGTTACAAGCGAGCAAATGGAGACGGCTTAAAATGTCAACGCACGTGACTCCATCCGTAACTCTCTTGCCCAATAAAGCACATAATCCATTCGATTCATGCTCAAAGCATATCATAATTTCCATTCTTTCCATTCTTTCCATTCTTTCCATTGCCATAAAGGCCCATTAATCCATGCATAATTATGATCAAAGCATATTCAGATCTCTCATGCAATTCAATACAAATAATGTCATATAACGCAAGCAAGCACACATCATGCAATTGCCCATACACACATAACGATAAACATATTACCCACCTAGTATCGCCGAGTATCGGACTCACCGTTGTCCTTCCTCTCGCGATTGGGTCAAATCACTTGGTTCCTATAATAAACCAAGTTTCCACACAATTAATATCTATAGCAATTATTTAATAAAGCTCAAAAGCAAAAAGTAAAGCGTTAAAGTCTCCATCGGATTTCCATCGAAATTCCAACTTTCCAAACAATTCCCAATTTCCTTCTTCATACAACTTGTAGTCCTTAATTTCTAGATCACAACGGATCCAAGATCACCTCATTCGGATATCTACACCAAAAGATATCCCAACAATATAACATCTCAAATTGAAATGCGGGCTTCGCAAGAACGGCGGACGCTTCGTCGCGACGAAGGACCTCGCCACCTATGGCGTTAGCGCCTGACGAAGCGAAGGCTCGCCATGAACCAAGCGTCGCGACGTCGCGACGCTCCCTTCAGACGTCATGACGCCTACAGATTTCACACGCCACGAATAATAATCGAATTATTTACACGTCGCGACGTGGTTCCCTCTTCGTCAGCGGCGTGTTCATACATACGTCATGACGTGCAGGTCGAGAACTCGACTCAACCCAGATTTCAGAACCCAACTTCCAATCTGTTCCAAACTCAAATGCAACATATTTAAGGTATAGATCAAGACTTATACTATCATTCTAACTCATTCTAAGCTTCAGATTCATCCTAAAATCATCAATCTAAGGATTTTCCCCAATTTCCCACTCAAAACCCTAAACAAATGATTCTTCCGAATCCACACGATCTTAAGGTTTAATCCAACCATAAACAAGATAGAAAGGACTAAAACTTACCGATTGAAGCTTTAAAATCGTCAAACCATCAAATCGCAAACTCTTCTTCTTCTTCTCTCTCCTCCCACCGCGGCGTTTCTCTTCTTCTCTTTTCTTCTTTTCCTTTCCTTTCTTCTTTCTATTCTTTTCTTATTCTCTTCTTAAACCCTAAAGGGCTTGGGCCCTTCCTAAAAAGCCAAGGCCCAACACAATTTAATCAAACTAAGGCAAAATCACAATTATCACAATTCATACTGAATAAGATCATAAGAAGAAAAAAATTCGGGGTCTAACAGCCATTCCGGGCTCGGACCCAATCAAGACAACCCGTAATGATCGGCTCGTTCATCAAGATCGACTCTAAGGCCAAAGCCCAATTTACTCCCCCGCCCATTAGCGTAGGAGATCTCCCACGCAGATACGTAATAAGACCTAAACTCGATTACTACTTCAGATATAAGGTATTATTCTCCCATAATTCGGTATGCGATCATAACCTAATTCGCTTTCTGGAATTCATCAATCCTTCCTACACCAAAAGCTTACTTGAGCGTCGGAGAGACTAATCGGTTGTCACCCCGACGAGCCTTCCTTGTTTTGCAGTATATTCACGCCAGGTTCATCACGTATGTAAGACGATGGATTTCAATGGAACGCACTGCTCAAATTGTAACCGCGTAACCACCTTGTTAGTGTTTTATTGCTGAAAATACATTCTGCTTGAAGCCCTCATTACGATAATTTATCGATATAACGATAAAAATCTATCGATTGATAACTGCATAATTACTCCCTAAAAATAAATGTGAGTCGAGGACAAGTTTTATAAACTAGTTAAAACACCTTATTACATCGATTCTTTTATTAGGACTCAAAAAAATACAACTTTTTAACATCATCCAAAGAGTAACAATAAAATATTCTTCAAGTTTAATCAACAAATCGATAAAAACTCAATAAAGAAGTAAGAACAAAGATTTACTTGAAAAACTCTCCAATATAGAAAAAAAAAAACTAAGGGCCAAATCAACAAGTAAATTCATTAAATTCAAATAAAGATTTACAAAGTTTAATATCTCACCACAAAGCTTACAATGTTTTACAAATTTTTGGAATTGAAATTAAAGACTTACACGGTTGATAGATACGATCATGTAAGTAGAAAACATAGGTATGTTGTACTCTACACTGACGTGTTGTACACTATATAGGGGTGTATGTCCAGAAAAGGCTTGATTCACCCATCATCCATCTTATCTTCACTTGTCCGTCATCCCTAGAGCTAAACACACAAAACAAAGTCTCATTCTAGCCCAGTTATGGAGAAGACACATTAAACTTCAATAGGTACTTGAGATACATCATAGCAAGCTTACTACAAAGCTCATGCTTATTTTTTAGAAGTGTTTTAGTCAGCATATCAGCATTATTCATATATGTATGAACTTTCTTAAATATCAATTAAAGATCTTCAATCACAAACCTCAGCCAATAAAATCTGACATCTAAGTGCCTTGTGCGGGAATCATACATAATATTGTTGCTCAAGTAAGTAGCAGTTTAACTATCGTAAAATACTATATAGTCTTGTTGCTTCACCTCCAATTTTTGAAGCAACCTTTTCAGTCAGAGCATCTCTTTATAAGTTTCCACTTTAGTTACATACTTTGCTTTACTCATAGATAAAACTACATACTTTTATAGCTTGGATTGCCAAAAATGGCTCCCCAATAAACTTAAACAAAAAACCTTAAGAGGATTTTCTTTCGTCAAGATTTCCAGCTATATCTGCATCTATATAATCTTCTAGAGATGGCTTATCATCACCAAAACATAAACTCCACTTTGAAGTTTCTCTAAAGTATCTCAAAATCCTTTTAACTACTTCCCAATGAACCTTCCCTGGATTTGACCAAAATCTACTCACTAACCCAATCTGACCTAGTACACACCATAGGACATATCAAAAACCCTATTGCAAATGAGTATAAAAAAAGATATATTACCTTTCTCCTTTTTCTATTAAGGGACATACTTGCTTGCGTAGCATGAAGTGAAGTGTCAGTGGTGTGCTAATTGACTTAATATGCTTCATATTGATCCTTTCTAACACTAGTTCAATTTACCTTTCATGTGAAAACTACAGTTTCTTACTCTTCCTATCCTTAATTATCTCTATACCTAAAATTTGCTTTGTAGGTCCCAAATTTTTCATATAAAAAGATTTAGAC
This sequence comes from Erythroxylum novogranatense, assembly GCA_029891385.1. Taxonomy (NCBI): domain Eukaryota; kingdom Viridiplantae; phylum Streptophyta; class Magnoliopsida; order Malpighiales; family Erythroxylaceae; genus Erythroxylum; species Erythroxylum novogranatense. The sequence goes on from CM057226.1 coordinate 21,933,061, forward strand.
AAATCCTCCTTTAACCTTTTGATCTTCCAACATCTTGACCTATAATTAGCATATCATCAACATCAAAAAAGAAGAATAATGACGTTCTCACATATGAACTCCTTGAAATACATACAAGCATCAATGTAAGTTTGTTTGTAACCATGATCCGTAATAAAGGAATAAAACTTTTGATACCACTACCTTGGAGCTTGTTTTAACCTATATAGGTTTTTCTTCAACTTGTAGAACAAATTCTCCTTGCCTTTATCTTTGAAGTTTTTTTGTTTTTCTATTTATATCTCTTCTTCCAAATCTTCATTCAAGAAAGCAGTTTTAATATCCAATTGCTTATGTTCAAGATCCAAACAGGCAATCAAATCTAATAATGTTCAATTGAGTTTATCTTAACTACTGGTGAGAAGATTTCATCAAAATTAAAGCCCTTTTTTTGACTAAACCCTTTCACTACTAGTCTTGCATTATGCTTCACTAACTCGTCATCATCTTTCTTTATCTTTAACACTCATTTGTTCTGTAGTGCTTTTTTGCCTTTTGGAAGTTTCACAAGCTCGTATGTGTCATTTTTCTTCAAAGAGTTAATCTCTTCCTTCCTACCTAGCTACAGGCCAGAGATTTTTGTTATCACAAGATGCACTTTCACATTCTAAGGCTCCCCTCAGTAGTAACCAACATATATTCCAAACTTTGGTATTGGTAAAAGGCTTTTTCTCCCTCTTTGAACTTCAAAACTATATTTCATTAGCTGTTGGATCCGGTTGCTCCCCCTGCTCATTATCCTCAACAACTTCCCCTTCATCATTGTACATATATGGTTCATGTAACTCATCCTTACAAAGTTATATCTGATCACCATTAATGTGTGCTTGGTCACACACTTCTTCTCCTTCACCTGTAGACTGCTTAGCAAACCTGCTCCTAACGTTTTATAAACCTAGGCAAAGTAAAAAAAAAAAAAGAGCTCCAATAGATTGACAATATATAAACTTTAAAAGCATATTTTATCATTAAAAAGGCTACCTTCTGCCCCTCATTGTGACACAGTTGAAGAAAGCTAATAGGTTGAATTAATTTTTAATGTTAAGATTTAGAGAACAATTCAAAAAAATTAAATGAAAAATATATTTAAAAAATCTTATTTTGCTCTTTATTAGTTTTAAGAGTGAGATGGGTTATATTTTGCCTCATTTTGCTCTTTATGAAGGTCAAGAGTAGGTCATATTTTGCCTTATTTTTGTTCTTTATAAGGATCAAGAGTGAGTCTTATTTTGTTCTTCACAAGAGTAAGCCCTAGGCAAGTGCCCTTCTTGCCTTTACCCAGGTCAGGCCTGCTGCTCAATAGTAGGAGAAACTGGAGAAGAGTTAACTACATCATAAAATAAGTTGCCTAAAGTAATCTCATCTCCCCTTAGAAGATCAGCACCTTTCTCGTACTTTTGGAATACTACATCCCTGCTCCTAACCACTTTTTACTTGTCTGGGTCATGGAATCTAAAACCAAATTGTTTATCCCTATAGCCAACAAATATATAAAGTGTTAACTTTGAGTCAAACTTATGTCTCTAATACTTAGGTACATGTCTAAATACCTTACAACCAAATACTCTCAGATAGTAATATATGGGATCTTTACTTGTCCATGTTCTCTCAAAAATCTCAAAATCTAATGAAACTGATGGAGCTCTATTGATCAAATAGACGGACTACTTCACGTAAAAACATCTTTAGTAGTTTGGACATCCTAAGCATATAACAAACCTTCTCTATAATTTTTCTGTTCATCCTCTCAATAACAAGTTCAATCTTCTTATGTCTAATGCCATGTGATGTACAGTATTCTTTAAACATCTTAGAAGTAAACTTTCTTTCATCATCTATTCACAGGCACTTCAACTTCCTTTTCTACTATGACTTGAAACTTTAGGAAAATTTCAAGTACTTTACTTTTTTTTTTCAATTTACACACCCAAGTCTTCCTCGAAGCATCATCCTCTTCAATCAGCCGATAGACATCTGAATACACCAGCTCTAGTCTCTCCATCTTCCTTATAGATCTTCTCTTGAAAAAGACTTTATATTGGTTTTTTGGCAAACAACATTCACAAGTATTAAGCGACAATGTATTTTTAATTGTGATAAAGGATTTACCAACCATCAACTTTAATTCTTTCTTACTCTTGTATCCTGATCATTGATGTCATATATTTGGAGAAGTTTCCTCTTTAATTATGTATATTTCTCCACTACCACAAATTTTTAAATATATCATGTACAATGTACAACATAACTCACCTCAATTAGCAGTCATTGTTTCTTAGGATAGTTTCCACTTCTTATCCCAAAATAATGCTAAAATAATTTTTATCTAACATATTAGTCGATAATAGATTTAACATAAATTAGAAATGTGTTACTCAAGATTAGTAAGCATCCGATGTTTATATAAACTCAAATATCACTCATTTTGATAATCTTGACATAAATTTACTTACCCAATTTTATGCTCCTAAAGTCGTTGCTCTTATTGTTTGATAAGTACTACTCTACTTTTGGAACACAATGATATGAAGTTAATGTATCAATCATCCACTTAGAACCCAAATTACTGGCATGGATATAGTCACTTATCACACAAATTAGGGAGAATTCATCATTCATGCTTGAAGTTGTTACGATTGTACTCTTATCGTCTACATCATTATGATGATCTTAACTTTTCTAATTCCTCTTACACTTGTAGCAGAACCCTTTAATGCATATCAGATTTTTGCAATAGTGGCAAGTCTTCACGTATTTGTTACCTCCAAACTTTGATTAGTTCTTAGACTTGTCACGATCTTTAGGACCCTACACTTGCTCCTTCCCCTACTTTCTTCTAAGAAAGCCTCCATGTTGTCAACTCTCATCTCTTTTCTTCTAATTTATTTATTGAACATACTCTCTTTGATTACATTCAAAAAAAGTAAACCTTTAGGAGCTAAATTGCTAATCATCACCATTAACATCTCCCAGTTTTACGGTAACAAACTCAACAGGAAGAAGGCTTGAAGATTGTCATCAATAATGATCGGCATTATGGTAAGCTTGTTGATTATATCATGGAAATCACACAGATTCTCTGACACAAATTTCCTAACTTTCAGCTTCAATGTTACAAGCCATTTAATTAGAGAGACCTTGTTATGAGCAGTCTTCCTTTTATAAAGTCCTTCTAACATTTTCCACAGCTCAAAAAGATTCGTCTCTTGTGACGCATGGTTGAATATATCTATATCAATCCATTTTCTAATGGTTTCTAGAGTTTTTGGCTTCATTTTCTTTCATTCTCTATATGAAATCTGCTCAAGTTTTGAAAGAACATCATCCTTAACACTTTTGTCCACATCAATAGGATCAAAGAGATCCTTGTTGTATAAAAGGTCCTCCATTATGGGCCTCCAAATAGAGTAATTTGTTTACTTTAACTTGAGCATAGAATTGTTTCCACCTTTTATTACAAATGAATCTAATACCATTTATTAGGAATCAAAAAATACAACTCCTAAAATTAACCAAAGAGCAACAATAAAATACTCTTCAAGTTTAACTAGCAAATTAAAGCGAAATAAAAATTCAATAAAGAAGCAAATATCAGGATTTACATGGAAAAGTCTTCAGTATAGAGGAAAAAACTACAAGCCAAACTGGCAAGCAAATCTACTAAACTCAAATAAGGATTTATAAAGTTTAATATCTCACACCTCACAACTAGAAGTTGTCTCACAAAGTTATATTATTGAAACAAAAGTTGATATGTGAATCAGCAATCTCTCAAACTAATCCCAAAAATAATTTAAAAAAAGGATGAGAATACTATACTGCTTGCTCTTTATGTGTTTTTCCTCACTTTTTGGAGTTTTGGTAGCTCACACATGTAAAACCTACTATCTTCTCTTTTATATCAAAAAATAGGTTTTTCAGCACTGCAGGCAGTTACATACATGATGTTGTAAGAAATTGTGTTTTTTCAATACCATCTTAACTGGTTTTCTTGAAAGTAATTGTGTTCTCCTCTTCGGTTTTCTTCTATCCAGTTTCTCTGTTGTGGACTCCTTTTCTAGCTCGTCGGCATTATCTTCTCCGGTCATTGTCATTGTGTCCTTCGGTGGAGATGTTATTGCACACATGCTTATGGTATCATCAAATAGTTAATTCCTTTCGATTTAAGATTGGTTGTTTTAAAAATCTTGTTTGTTTTGTGATCCCACTTATTATATGTTGTTCTTGTATAATTGCATGGAGTTATTTCTATTTCTATTTCTTTAAGTATTGTGACCTAAATAACATAAAGGCAACTTTGTCCTTATCAAGCTGAGGTAAATATTTAAACCTACTCTAGTTTTACAAACAAAATTCTACATATGTTGATCTTCAATAGTGTTAGAAGATTAGCATAAAATTCTTCTTCTTTCTATAGATGCTTAAAGAAACTAAACGGTTCAGAATATTGTTTCTAGCTTCCATCAAAATTGCTGGTAGTAGAATAAAGAAGTTCTTGTCAAGCCTTCTATACAAGTCATAGCCTGTAAGAATCTTCATTCCATAACATTTGAATAGGTAAAGTCATGTTACTTGCAGAAGCATAGCAGATCGCCTATATTTACTGTCAAGTTTTTTTTAAAAAATTATAGATGGAAAATATAATTACGTTGATAAAATCCATTATATTTACCAACAGAAAACGAAAAACCTTCAATAAAATGTAAGATATTTACCGACGAAACAAAGAGTAATTTTCAATAAAATTACCTACGGAAAATTTTCGTCGGTAAATTTACCGACAACTGTTTTTTCGACGCCCTTGTCCATCGTGTTAGAATGTTCCAGAAGAAGATATCAATCAGAATCAAGAAAATCAAGGAGGAAAATCCTCTTGTAATTGATGTACGATATTTTCCATAATTAGCAATAGACATATTCTATAGATAGGTCTCATGCTGTATGTAATCAATATACTTGAAGGAGAAAATAAATCAATTATACCAATTCAACATGGTATCAAAGCAGTGTTTCTTTGATTCTGGGAACTCAAAGTCATCATCATCGTTCCCGTATACCTTTCCCGACCAATTCTAGCCAAAATCAATGACGGTGGTCGAAAGTGATCGCAAAATTTACTTCGACTCGCACACTAAAATTTGTAGTTGGGTAAGTCGGGATCGAATCCACAGGAATGTTCTTGCTAATTTTGTAATCGAAAATAATTGATGCAAGAAAAGTATATGGGGGTTTTGGTTTTGAACAATTTAGAAAATTAAAGTAAAATTAATCTATCAAAAACAAATTAAAATAAACAATCAAAATGAGAAAAGTGTCGAGTATAGGTAAGGTCCTGTTTAGGATCAATCTTCTAAGCACAACAAGCATATTTCTTCATTCTAAAGCCTTTACAATTTTTTTGGGACTATTGATCCGAGACTAATAGAATACTCTACCAATCTTTGCTTTTCCTTAAATTGAATTTAATCAAGATAAGATCATTAATTAAATCTAATCACCAAACAATCTAGATACGATCTCTAGATTCAATTTGACAATCGTGACACTTAATTGGAAAACGATCAATACAGTAATAACCACAAGCTCTAAGTTATCTAACCTAAGTCATGTTGTACCTAACGATTAACATCATTAGATGCCACTCACAAATATCAAAAGTAACAATTACGGATTACAATCAATATTTTAGCAATAGGTTCGAGATAAAACGATCAAAATAATCTATCAAGATCATTAATTCCAAAACCATTAAAATCAATACCAACAACACAACAATCCGAAAATAAATCATAACTTTAGAATGACAAAATTAGTTTAACCGTGACTTGGCGTCGATATCCCAATTGAACCGATGTGGAAAGTTAGCCTTCCATATAAACTTTTATACTCCGAAGATTGGTCATGCTGCTGGCCACGGTCTCACAGATGAAATGATCAAATTTTTTTAATGAGCAACCTCAAGTCTACAGCCACGTTATACTCCAGCGTCAACTGTAGCAGTTGATGTGACAAATAAACGTTGCCTCTGCTTTAAAATCTTCTTGCCTTCTGCGTTATGCTTCCTCTTCCGCTGCTGTTGACTGACCAATTTAAACCTTCCAACTTAAAAACTCTCTCCTATGCGTTATGTTTTGCGCCGGCACTGTTCCTGCGTTCGTCTCCAGCGTTTACGCTGTCTTCTCGTCCACTCCTCCAGGCGGCACTGTTCTCCTCTCTTCCTGTAGATGACAAGACAAATTAATTAGCTGCCCCCCCCAAAAAACCCTTCTCCTGTGCGTTTTCTAATGCAGCACGCTGCGTTGCAGCGTTTCTCTAGAAACGCTGCGCAGCAGTGTTGGCTGCGCATGTTAAACGCAGCGTGCTGCGTTGCTGCGCAGCAGCGTTGGCTGCGCATGTTAAACGCAGCGTGCTGCGTTGCTGCGCAGCAACGTAAACGCTGCTGCGTTGCAACGCAGCGTATAGGAAATCTTTTTTTACTTTTTTTTAATAACTTTGTGCCTTAAATTAAATAAACAATTGTGTTCCAATTTACTTCAGAAAATTTTGACTTTTTGATCTCAAAAATATATCAATAAATCCAATCTCATAGTCAATACAAATTGAACACAAATTGAGCATTTTATCATAAAAATATGATTGAAATCACATGTATATGTATAAGAAAATCTAAGATAATTCAATCCTATCAAATACCCCCACACTTGGTCTTTGACCGTCCTCGGGCAAATCTTCAAAATCAAATTCACAAACCAAAGATTTAACTCATTATCCACATTTCTCAAGAATAAATAGTCATAAGTAAAGGTAATGACTTTCATACCCTAAGCAAGAACTCAACATTCAAGGCTTTTACTCATGATTTATCAACATTCAATATCTTCAAAAACTGAGCAATCTAATGGTAAACTCGGAAAATGTGTTTGATTAAAATATATTCACGGGTACACTCATCACCATTCATGATCATAACAATCCACAACTTTGCATATCATTTCATTTCTCCACCACTAATGTTCACATGCAAAATCATGAATCAAAGGACTTTTCAAGGTTGTAATGTAGGCAAGGGTGAGGTGAGATATATTTGGATCAAGTAGCATGAAAGTCATCAAAGCTAGTGAAACAACGCAACACTCATCAAAAACTGGGTACCATCAGCTATGACAAATGCAATAATTACATTTCACAACCTCATTCAACTCTCACCCACAAACCACACGAAGCATATGTCCATCCGAAGGAATCACTCATACAATTCCAATCAAACCACAAGAATGAATCTTTCAAGCAAACCTCTACCTCATTCTCAACATGCTCAAATAACTCAACCATCACAACTCTAGGAAGATGCATGAATCATAAACAACTTTTAAACACAAATGCAATTCTTCCTTGATAAAATTATTCAAAACAGTTTTTTTTTCTTTTTTTTTCAATTTCTTTTCTTTCTCTTTTTGTCTTTCTTTTCTTTTCTTTTTTTTTTCTTTTTCTTTTGGTGTAAAATAAAAAAATAAACTACATCAACATGAAAACCTCAATGATAAGGCATAAAATAGCATCCCAAGATTATAACCAACCCTCACATATATACACCCCTACACTTAGCATTTTGCATATCCACAAACTCAACAATCACAAATGTTCCACTAGCTTTATGACTGGGTAGACATTTGGTTAAGTTTAAAAGCATAAAATGTGGTTTATACAAAAGAAAGGTTAAAGCCCAAAAGGGTTTATCAAGGAAAAATCATGTCAATAGGGTAGGTTATTTGGCCAATGTAGCTTATGAAAACAAAAAATGCCTAATCATATCCATGTTAATGCATGTGATAAAATGTGGTCTTGAATAGAAATTCAACGCAAAATCAGATGTACATGTCATGAAGGTCACACATTATCAAAAGGCAATGAGATCGATATAGATATGTCACCAAATAAGGCTCAAAATCTCACCAACTTTGTCTACCATTAGTCACCGCTTCTTCTAAAGATAAAGCGATTAATAAACCACAAGAGCAAAAGTACATGCCAAATTTTGCTATGGATTTTACTAATCAATTCACACTCTAATTATGACTAAATAATCTTAAAAGCAATAGAAAACAAGAAAAATTTTGGATTTGCTCGCTTAATTTTGAAAATCGCCGAGGAGTCACTTGGCTACGATTAAGCTAAAAAATGCATCAAAACTAATGTACCCCACCCCACACTTAAAATTTGCATTGTCCTCAATGTAAAATCAAATGTCGAAATGGAGTAGCTAACAAAATAACAAAAGCAAAAGTGTAAAAGATGTAATTAACTTCCTCGTTGCCTCCCAAACAACGCTTTTGTTTAATGTCGATGGCTCGACCTCCAATTGCGTATTTTAAGTGACACCCATCACATCCTCTAGCATCAACACCTCCGCATCCTCCGCTTTGAAGCCCTCATAGTACTTTTTAAGCGATGACCATTCACTCTAATGTCTTGTCGGGCTTGAGGCTCCGATTCCACCGCACCAAAAGGAAAGACATGAGTGATAACAAATGGACCAACCTAACTGGATCGCAACTTACCGTGAAAGAGCTTGAGTCTAGAATGATATAGTAACACTTTCTGGCCCACTGAGAAACTCTTCCTCGAAATCATCTTATCATGAAAAGCTTTTGTCCTATCCTTATCATTGTCAATATCATCAACACCAACTTGAAATTTTGTCAAAATATAAAGGTCCGATAATACGCAATCTTACTCTTGTTTAATATGAAGTTTTTCTTAAGATTAAAATATTGTATACAAACAATAAAAAATTAAAAATCTAAAACATATTTGAGTGACAAGCAAAATTAAAAGTTTGAAAATAAAAATATATATATTTTAATATTTTAAAACCGAGTCACAAGTTAAATCAATAAAATGAGATATTTAAATTTTTAAAGTTTAACCTGTAAATATTGAATAAAATTAAAGAATTTAAAATATAATTAAAAAATTCTCCTTACTTATGAAAGATTTTAAATTTTAATTAAAAATATTATTAAATAAAAATTTATTTATTTAATTTAATTTATAAGAAATTATTAATAAATAAAATTATCTTATATAAATTTAACTAAATTGTGTCCAAGTAAATTTAAGATGATGAGTGGGGAGAAAGGAAGGCGTATGTGATATGATAGTGCAAAGTGTGATTGGCTAAGAATGTGTCCAATGATCATTTCGTAATCAATCAATCTTATTCTTCGACATCGCTTCGGGAGTGATTTTGTTGGTTGAGAATTTTCTTGACTCTCCTTATCTTAATTGGAAACCTGTGGAAAGTAGGATATATATCACTATCATCAACACCAACTTGAAATTTTGTCAAAATATAAAGGTCTCGATAATACGCAATCTTACTCTTGTTTAATATGAAGTTTTTCTTAAGATTAAAAATATTGTATACAAACAATAAAAAATTAAAATTTATAAAGTTTAATATCTCACACCTCACAACTAGAAGTTGTCTCACAAAGTTATATTATCAAACAAAAGTTGATATGTGAATCAAGAATCTCTCAAACTAATCCCAAAAATAATTTAAAAAGGATGAGAATACTATACCGCTTGCTCTTTATGTGTTTTTCCTCACTTTTTGGAGTTTTGGTAGCTAACACATGCAAAACCTACTATCTTCTCTTTTATATCAAAAAATAGGTTTTTCAGCACTGCAGGCAGTTACATACATGATGTTGTAAGAAATTGTGTTTTTTCAATACCATTTTAACTGGTTTTCTTGAAAGTAATTGTGTTCTCCTCTTCGGTTTTCTTCTATCCAGTTTCTCTGTTGTGGACTCCTTTTCTAGCTCGTCGGCATTATCTTCTCCGGTCATTGTCATTGTGTCCTTCGGTGGAGATATTATTGCACACATGCTTATGGTATCATCAAATAGTTAATTCCTTTCGATTTAAGATTGGTTGTTTTAAAAATCTTGTTTGTTTTGTGATCCCATTTATTATATGTTGTTCTTGTATAATTTCATGGAGTTATTTCTATTTCTATTTCTTTAAGTATTGTGACCTAAATAACATAAAGGCAACTTTGTCCTTATCAAGCTGAGGTAAATATTTAAACCTACTCTAGTTTTACAAACAAAATTCTACATATGTTGATCTTCAATAGTGTTAAAGATTAGCATAAAATTCTTCTTCTTCTCGTAGATGCTTAAAGAAACTAAACGGTTCAGAATATTGTTTCTAGCTTCCATCAAAATTGCTGGTAGTAGAATAAAGAAGTTCTTGTCAAGCCTTCTATACAAGTCACAGCCTGTAAGAATCTTCATTCCATAACATTTGAATAGGTAAAGTCATGTTACTTGCAGAAGCATAGCAGATCGCCTATATTTACTGTCAAGTTTTTTTAAAAAAATTATAGATGGAAAATACAATTACGTTGATAAAATCCATTATATTTACCAACAGAAAACGAAAAACCTTCAATAAAATGTAAGATATTTACCGACGAAACAAAGAGTAATTGTCAATAAAATTACCTACGGAAAATTTTCGTCGGTAAATTTACCGACAACTGTTTTTTCGACGCCCTTGTCCATCATGTTAGAATGTTCCAGAAGAAGATATCAATCAGAATCAAGAAAATCAAGGAGGAAAATCCTCTTGTAATTGATGTACGATATTTTCCGTAATTAGCAATAGACATATTCTATAGATAGGTCTCATGCTGTATGTAATCGATATACTTGAAGGAGAAAATAAATCAATTATACCAATTCAACATGGTATCAAAGCAGTGTTTCTTTGATTCTGGGAACTCAAAGTCATCATCATCGTTCCCGTATACCTTTCCTGACCAATTCTAGCCAAAATCAACCTAGCCAACCTACATCTCAGAAATCAAAATGTTAGTCACCAGTGAAAATACCGAAACCAATACAAACCCAAACTTAGGAAATATTCCTGATGAATTAACGCTTCAGATTGCCGCCTTGTTGCGCAATAGCCTCGGAACACAAACACCAACAATCAATTCCGAAAATATGTCTCTCGGAATTAAACTCAGTGGAGACAATTACTCGTTATGGGCAACTTTGATGAGAAAAGCAATTAGAGGACGGGGGAGAGGATCTCATATCACTGGAGTACCTCCACCTCCACTAGCGACAGATCCAACATACACACGGTGGGAGCATGATGATCAATGTGTGTTTACATGGTTGATTCAAAACATCGAAGCAAAATTGGTGAATAACGTCTCACAGTACCCTACGTCTAAAGCCCTTTGGGATGGTCTGGCTATCACATATGGGTCAGGAACAGATTCTCTACAAGTTTTTGATCTACACAAGAGGGCTAATTCATTGAGACAAGGAGGAGATACTTTGGAAGAATCCTGGAATAAATTGCAGCATATTTGGATGACAATCGATCGACGAGATCCAAATCCAATGAAGGATCCCGAAGACATTCTGATTTACAACAATAAAATTCAGGAGCATAGATTATACCAGTTGCTGATGACAATAGATTACAGATATGACTCTGTCAAGAAGGATATATTGAAGCGAGAACCTCTCCCCTCAGTCGAGGCGGCGTACGCTACCATACAACGTGAGGACGCCCGGCTCAACATACTGAAATCGGCATCCTCCGGCGACACCGACGCATCATTGGGGGTTGGTGTTGGCTTGGAAACCAAAACACCAGGAGACCAAGGCAGATCTAATTCAGGACAGTCGGCTGGAAAGGGAAAAATCGCTCAGAATCATCACAACGACATCGGGACAAAGAGGATAAATCCAAACTCTACTGCACCCACTATGGGATGAAGAAACACACTAGAGAGAATTGCTTCAAACTTGTGGGCTATCCAGAATGGTGGGAGGATAACCACAAGATGCCAGGAAATCGATCGGGTAACGGAAAGGGAGTCGCCGCTGTGGGCATCCCGGAGGTCACCTTCAACAGCGGCGGTCACCAAACCGTCGGACATGACTCGACGAAAGAAGTATCAGATGAACCGGTCGGCTATGGAGGAATGGTAATGGGACAGTCAAAGGAGAACAGAGGTAACGGGTTTGGGGTTTTGTCCTCAAACCCTTTAATTTCAAAGTCTCATTATACAACCCATTTAATACCTGATGTTAGTCCAGGAAAATCCAATGAGTGGATTTTTGATAGTGGAGCCACAAATACGATGACTTATGATCCCAAGGACTTTCTTAGCTTATCAGTACCTAGGAAAGCCCATATTGAGACAGCCAGTGGGGAATTGATAGAAGTCAAAGGAGGGGGTTCTAGTAAATTTTTTCCCAAATTAGAATTAAATCACTGTCTTTATGTCCCGACCTTGTCCTCTAAGTTATTGTCACTAAGTCAAGTGACTAAGGCACTTAATTGTGTGGGGCTAATGTATCCAAAATTTTTCCTTTTGCAGGACATTCGTACGAAGGAGGTCATTGGGCTTGGTACTGAACGCGGTGGCCTCTACTACGTTGATGAGGTAGTTCAAAAGGGACATACCATGCTCGCTCACGGAACGGTTGACAGGTAACTTTGGTTATGGCACTGACGTCTGGGTCATCCCTCGTTTGGGTATCTCAAAATTTTGTTTCCTAGTCTGTTTCAAAATAATATTTCTCACTTATTGTATGAAACTTGTATTCGTGCAAAAAACCATAGAGTTACATTTCATCCAAATAATACTCGAGTTAAATATGTTTTTTCGTTAGTTCATTCTGATGTGTGGGGCCCCGCCCCAAACTCTCATAATCACCGATTTCAATATTTTGTCTTATTTGTTGATGATTATTCTCGAATGACTTGGATATATTTTTTGAAACATAAATCGGAAGTTCCTGCGAAGTTCTTTGCGCTCTATGAAATGATTCTACTCGCTCAATAAAATTTCGATATACTCTGCTCGACAATGGGGAATTTGTCAACCACTCCATGCAAACCTTCCACAAACACATGGCCCGATCCATCAAACTTCTTGTCCTAATACGCCTCGACAAAATGGAGTGGCTAAACTAAAAACCGTGATCCTACTAAAATGACTCCTGCCATGATGTTGAATCTAAAGTACCCAAATCCTTTGGCTCAAGCTATCGCCACTTCCGCCTACCTCTTGAACCGCTCACCTACCAAAGTTCTTAACCATACCACACCTTTACTGTGTTCTAACCACTCAAACCACCATACCATCCCTTCTCGACCCTACCACCCCTGTTCTTTGGGTGCACTGCTTTCATTCATATTCCCAAAGTCGAACGAAATACTTGATCCTCAGGCTTAAAATGTGTATTTGTTGGTATGCCACGCATCAAAAGGGATATTGGTGCTATAATCCCAACACTCGCCACATTCATGTTACTATGGATTGGACTTTCGAATCGAGTATTTTTCGATCATCACCCTAGTGTTCGTGGGAGACAATTCATGACCCACTAGGTGACTCCAATAATCTAAGTTGTCCGAGACCGGTCCAATGAATGGGTAAATGGTACCATCGAACATGCCTCCCAACGAGACGGATCAAGAAACCAAGACAAACAACTAATGAGCTCTCTTGGATGGTCCGCAAGAGGTAAGTGGTTTCAACTCGATAGCCTTACTTGCATCAATAATGATAATTCGATGACACTTAGACCGAAGAACTCGAGGTATTTACTCTTCCCCAAGAAGAAATAGAGGCGTGCCATTCGATCGGTATTCACCGAGTACGTGTCCCGCATTCACGATATCCGGTAATATGGCAGGGGAGAGTTACGAGATGATTTGCCGTTTTACGCTTCTCTTCTTCGAGTTTATTCGAGAATACCCAAGAAGCAAGTGAGAAAGTCAATGGCGAGAAGCAATGATTGTGGAAATGAGAGCCCTGGAGCAAAATAGAACGGGAAAAATCTCAACCGCCAGATGGAAAAAAACCAATTGGGTGCCGGTGGATCTTCACTATTAAACATAAGGCAGATTGTCATGCCCCTTATCATAGAAAATACCCCGAACGCCTGTAGTCATTCCGATACATATTCTACGATAAGAGACCACTATCGACAACTACCACTAAACTCCTCATGGCATCACAATCATAAATCAAGACGAAGAAATTAACAACTTTTTAAAACCAAATCGATTTCATTTCATTCACTTAAAATTCGAAATTTACAAACCGTCACAAGATTTTCAGTCGCACATGTTCCAAAACACCGTACACTACGCACCATACAAGAATGTACAAAGAATAGATCTAACTATAAGTCTCCAAAAGAAAGCCCAATGACCGACCTTTGAGTCATCGCCTCTCTCGCCAATCCACGATTGCTACTCTACAAATTCCGAGGAGCTATCTGCTCACACTTAAGCCCTAAAAATAGATTGCAATTTTGGATGAGTTTGTGAACTCAACGAGAAACCATCATCGATGGTTCTCTCAATTCACGATCACATAAACATGATACAAGATGCATCCAAGAATCATATAATTACAATGCTAATACAATCACAAGAATACGATACAACATACTACTAAGAAATGTAACACATTCTATACCATATTATAGTATACATACATCAGTATCATGTCAAATATTCACCAAAGATGCAATGCACATGTGACTCTTTTCCAGCTTTATTACAAGACAGACCGAAAGTGCTTTAGCAATGTTCAGTAGTCAGTAGACGCGTCTAAGGAGAATTATCTCCCTTCGAGCTCTAGGCTCGCAGTATTAGTATCAATAGCGACTCGGTTCACATTTATTCTTTATCAGTTTATGCATATGTGCATGAGTGCACATGTTCAATTGAACAGTTACATAACAGTCTAGAATTCCCAATGAGCAGTAATTTACAGTCAAAATCATGTAATCCAAGTAATCCCCGTATGACAAATAAGTCACAGTAGACACGTAGATTGAGGTAACCACCTAGGTTACTCACCTATTACTTCTGAGCCAATACCAGGAAGTTTCCACCCTGTCGGTCGAACGACGCTCCACTTGGGCCTCTATAAGAATCAGAGAAAAAACAAGTCACTAAATATGCAATTTGTGCACATGTAGGTGAAATATGCATGTTCATGAATTCCCGACCCTAATCTCATTTTTTCCATCATAAAAAATCCGTCTAAAAATTATAAACCTATTGGCGCTGACGGTGCGCAATTCGGACCTCTATAGGTCCCCAATTAAACAAAACAGTGATTAAATAGACCTTTACCCGGACCCACGTCAATTTCCCGTCCAAAAAGTCCGAATCTCTCAAAAAATGAAATTCAATATTCTATGAATCTGATGCCTCCAGAATCAGGTCAATCGGACGTCGGACGGAAAAGTTATTCACGAAAGAAACCAAAATTCAACAATTAATATTATATATAGCCCTTATTTCCTTCTCTTGTTCATGTTTTCCAACCGAAATTCAATCTATCATATCTCTTTCTACACATTTCAGAAAAATGCAAACTATACCTTGCTGGAAAGATAATGAAACCCTCTACAAGTTTCATGAAGACCCCAACAAGAAATTTTACCCATAAGGGTGTCAAAAGTTCAGTCAAAGCCACTGCCTACTCAAAACCTATCAAAACAGTGCAGTACATTGCAAATTCATTAACCTTTTGATTCTTCAGTCAAAAATTACACAATAAATAAGGCAGTAAGATCACAATGTTATCTACAACTTTCATGAACAACACAAAATCAGATTCACTTGCTAACTATGTCAAACAATTCACCAAAGCATCAGCCCTCAGAATTTTCCCAATCTGAACAGCACATTTCACAATAGTATATCTCTTAGCAAAAATGTCACCAAATTCACTACCTTATATCCCTGAAAAGATAAGATCTCAAACTTCAATTTTCATGAAGAACTCAACATCCAATTCGATCTCTAACAATTTCAAAACTGTTATGCAAGTTTCTGCCATGATCAGCAATTCACAACCTAATGCAGGTTCAGTTTTTACAAATTCATTTCTCTCAAATCTGACAACCAAAAATTACATGTCATATATCATTCTCAATATAATTTCTTCCACTACAACTTTTCAGAAGATCACTCACACCAATTCAGTTCACATAAATTACTATAATTGCTCCAATTCATAATGTGTACCAAATTTGACATTCCAGCTAGGTTTCATTCAATGCATGAAAACAGTCAATAGTCATCAGTCCATAACTCCTACTCTACATATCGAAAATTTGCAAAATCAGTGGCATTGGAAAGATAACTTAATAGGCTTCAACTTTCATTTAGTCCATTTGTTCCAATTCCTTCTCAATTAATTTAGAAAAATTAGTAAAACTCTAGGTTATGGTTTCGGGTACTATTCATTCCAGTCAATGGCAGTAACTTTCCAAGCCAAATTTCACCCTCTGAAGATTAAAATTGGCCAACACCTATTTCACACAAAAATGTAGCTAACATCCTAAAGTTTAAGTGGCCACAAACCTCACCTCATTTGTATTCCTATACAATTATTTATGCTAACAACAGTACAATCGGTTAAAACTCCTAATTTCCAGATTTGGTCCAACCTTAGTTTCTATCATTTCCAATGCCATTAACGCCTCATTAAACATCCAAATGAACACAAAATTAGGTCTGACCACATTCATACATGTACTAGAGCTAATACTTCAAAATTTGCAGCACTCAATTCTTCATGTCTAATTACCATCAATCATTAAGATTCAATCACAAATCAAGTTAAAACCATTTATTCCTACTACTTTATCAATTTTACATCAACCTAACCTTATACCCATCATTTCAAACAATAATATACATCAATTTAATGCATCCATAAGCATAATAAATGCACCAAACCTCCCATTGAATGTTTCTACCTACCATGTTTCATAAATTCATACTTAAAACATCATTTAAAACTTAATGAAAGAACTTACCTAATTAGCTTCCAACCTTGAATTCTTTTCAATTCTTTCCTAAAATTGCTAACCCTTCTTCTAACCTCATGCAAGAGAGTGGTCTTCATGGTAGGCAAGGCAAGTTAAGTGTATGAAGAAAGTTAAGGAAGGTTTGATAAGAGAAGAGAGAAGAAGAAAATCGATGGTGGTGGGAAAGAGATGAGTTTTTTTTCGGTGGAAACAAAAATCCAAGCAATTAAAGCTTGTTTTCATTCTTTTCTAAGGTCATAACCGTGGGTAAGATGATAAGGATGCATTAATGAGAGGCTAGGTGGCTTTATGCCATTAGTCTAACAATGTAGAAAGAAAAGTCAACATATTAATACTTTAATCAATTAAACCTAGTCCAAAATTAACCCAATCAATTCCAATGACCCTAATTTCAATCCCAAAATAATATACCCAATAATACAATTGTCATTGGTAGTAATTTTCCACCGAAAATCGAATCGATTCACTAATTGGCGATTTTTTCATCCGAATTTTCTCCAAAAATCCAGAAAATTTCTAAAATTCCTTAAAATAGAAAACAATTTATGACGACTCGAATAATTTTCCAAACCCAAAATCACGCTTAATCTCAATAAAATTGTCTTAGGCACGAAAACCGGAATGTCATGTATGCATGTACAAGAAATTCGTGCACAATTGTGACTATGTAGCAATCCTATTATGCATGAGCAATCCCATGAAATCCCAATTTAGCACATCCTATGCCAATTTACTATTCTACCTTCCAATCGAGGGTGAGATGTTACATTTCCTCCTAATAAAAATTTTGTCCGCAAATTCTTACCCGATTGAGCTTAACAGTGAGGATATCGCCTTCTCATATGCTCCTCGGTCTCTCGTAGCCTCCTCACCAAATGGTTCCTCCAGAGAACTTTCACCAAAGGAATACTCTTGTTTCTCAATTGCTTCACCAGGACCCGGCTAATCAGACGGCCTCTATATAACTCAGACACAGAGACCTCAATCTCCGAGTTTAGATCACATGTGTCGGATCCGACCGATATCTACGGAGCATACCACATGGAAGACGCCATGCAATCGAGACATCTCACTCGGTAAAGCTACTCAGAGGCCAAAGGTCCTATCCTCTCAAGGATCTCATATGGACCAATGTACCTAGGGCTTAACTTACCCTTTTTCCCAAATCTCAAGACACCACGCCACTATGACACCCAGAAGAACACTCGTCGCCCACATTGTACTCAAGGTCCTCCTATGCCGATCCACATAGCTCTTCTATCTGCTTCAGCCGCTTAATTTCGCCCAATCGGCCACCTTATCCACAAAGGTCTCTAATCAACTTTGACCTCAATCATCCCGACACCTCTTCATCCCAATACAACGGTGATCTACACGGCCGCCATACAATGCCTCATAAGGTGCCATCCCGATACTACCGTGATAATGGTTGTTATATGCAAACTCAATCGTAGCTATATATCGATCCCACGCCCTCTAAACTCCAATACACAAGCCCAAGCATATCTTCCATAGCCTTAATCGCCCCTCTCACTTATCTGCCCGAGGATGAAATGTCAGATCGAATTTAGCCTAGTACCCATAGCAGCATCGCAAACTCGCTAAAACCTCAAGTAAATCTGATCCCTGCTCAACACTATCGACACTAGACCCCATGCAGCCTCACTATCTCACCATATACTTCGGGCCAACTGATCCATAGTATTGTTCTCCTCATCGGTGAAATGGGCCGATTTAATAACCGTCCACTATGACCCAGATAGCATCATGTCGCTTCCTCGGCCCCAGGCAATCCCATAATGAAATCCACGTAATTGCTCCCATTTCCACTTGAATAGGCAACGAATGAAGCTTCCCTATCGAGCCTCGGTGCTCACTTAACTCGCCGCACGCCAAACATCTAGATACATAATCAACTACCGCTTCTTCATGCCAGCCACCAGTAAATGTTGCTTAAGAGTGTTATACATCTTGGTAATACCAGATGCATAAGATAAGCGCCATATGAGCCTCCTCCAATATCTCTCGCCTCAAGTCATCTACATCAGCACACAAAGCCTCTGCTCTCAACCACAAAGTCTCATCTCTCAAGTCAAACTCGTAACTCTAATCGCCTTTTACTTTCAATCGGGCCTCACTATAACAGATCCTTGTCCCGAACTCTCCCGATCCCGCCCAAGAGTATCGGTCTCAACTTCAAAGTAGCTAATAACACTCCATCCTCGCCTCCAGATTCAACTGCATATTCAAGGCTCTCAATCAATCAAATTAGGTAACCTCAATGCCCGTGATCCGAGCTGCATCAGATGACCTCCGACTCGAGCATCCGCCACTACATTGGCTTTCCCAGGTGATATTCAATAGACAATCATAGTCCTTCAACAACTCAAGTCATCTCCTCCGCCTCAAATTCAACTCTCTCGCTCAAGAAATACCTCGACTCTTATGATCAAGAAAGATCCGAATGTCTCACCATACAGATAATGTTCCAAATCTTGAGGGCAAAACCATCGCAGCCTAATTCCAAATCATACATCGGATAGTTTACCTCACGAGCTCTCAACTGCCTCAAGCATATGCAATCACTCCCCATGCCGCATCGTAACACACCCCAATCCTCGATGCAATGCATCATCAGAACCTCAAATCCTCCCGTCCCGGATGGAATAGCCAACACCGGCAAGAGTCAACCGATGTTTCAGCCTCCTCAAAGCTCTTCCGCACTCCTCACTCCATCGAAAGGTACATTCTTCCTCGAAGCTTTGTCGAGGGCTAAGATCAATGAAAACCCTCGATAAACCTCCGAGTAACCCGCTAATCCTAGGAAACCCAATCTCGACACATTTCTAGAGCCTCCCATCGCAAAGATCGCTCGAATCTTACTAAGATCAACTCAGATACCTCTCCAAATACTATGTGTTCCCCAAAAGATCACCGATCCACCCAAAATTTACACTCATCGAATTTGCGACAAATTGCCTCTCTCATAGTCAGAAGATAATCCTC
Organism: Erythroxylum novogranatense; assembly: GCA_029891385.1. Classification (NCBI taxonomy): domain Eukaryota; kingdom Viridiplantae; phylum Streptophyta; class Magnoliopsida; order Malpighiales; family Erythroxylaceae; genus Erythroxylum; species Erythroxylum novogranatense. The sequence goes on from CM057226.1 coordinate 21,953,010, forward strand.
AAGTGTTCAAAGATGATCCCGCTCTAGTCCTCGAGTACACCAAAATGTCATCAATGAATACAATAACGAATCGATCCAGTAGGGCTGAAATACCTTATTCATCAAGGTCATGAAGGCCGGCATTAGTCAACCCAAACGGCATCACTAGAACTCGAAATGCCCATACCTACTCCCCGAATGCACTTTGGCACATCACCGCTATCTTCATTGATAGTACCTCGATCTCAAATCCATTTAGTGAATACCGAGCTCCTCAGAATGATCAAATAGATCATCGATCCTAGGCAAGGATACTTATTCTTCATCACACCCATTCAACCGCCTCAGTAATCTATGCACGCCTCAAAGTCCCATCCTTTTTCTTCACAAATAATACCGAGCACCCCATGGTAAAACACTAGGCCCGATAAAACCCTTCTCCAATAACTTCGCAATGAGCCTTAAGCTCCCTCGCCACAAAGCCATCCTATATGGAGGTATAGATATAGGAGCAGACTGAACGAGGTCAATGGTGAACTCGCCTCCGATCTGCGACAAACCCAGAACTCATCAGAAACACATATGAAAATTCCCTAACCACGGAATATCCCGGCCTTCGCCAACTCGTGTCAACCACATGAGCCGATATGCCTCATGTACCTCCCTCAAGATCAACCTCGGGCACTCGAAAAGAGATCATCCGAGCTGGCACCGCCGGCTAACTCCTCCGAACACCGCCTAGGTCGACCAGAGACTCTAATACAACCTCCTTGGTATAGCAGCCCATGATAGCCCAGGCGCGTAGTTACCCATCCCCGTAATCACATCAATCTCTCTCGAGGCAACACTATAAGGTCCGCCTCAACACCGCTGATCAACTGGATCGAGCATCTCCCGCACCTCTCCCAATGCAAGAGTAGTACTTAGACGTGTCAGAACAACTTCCTATCCTCATGCAATCTACATGCCATATGAGGTGCAATAAAGAATGCGTGGATCCAGATCCAAAGAATGCAAACGCCTCAATATCACAAATAAGGAGCATACCAACACAACATCGGGGAATCTGGGCCTCCTATCTCGTCACCAAGATAGACTCGCTCGGACCTGTGGTCACCGCCTCACCCTGGCCTCACAAAGGATCCTCACTTACCTCGCCCTCCGTCCGGATCCACCCACTCTACTCACAGACAAGAAGGAACTCCCACCGCCCACTACTAAAGAGATCAACGCCAGTAGAAGGGCAATCCCGAACTCGGTGCTCCGTCGAGCCGCATCTCAAGTAGGCTTCAAGAAGCCACCAACACTCCCCATCGTGTCTCCTTCACAATGCGGGCACACCGGAGGGTCTCGCTCAACCTTCGCCACTACTATCGCCACCGTCAATCTCCCTCTCGCCCATAAACAGATCGCCTCAACCTCCCGGAGACTCGAAGTCCCGCCTCAAGCGCCATTAAAGCTCCTCGCCAGAGTCGCTCGATCATTACTTGGCCGCCACTCGGGACCCAATCTCACTGTCATTGCCCACTCTCACAAAGAAGTTAGCCTCTCATGTAACATCCTGCTATCGTTAGCGGGCATTCGTAATACTGGTTAGACGATAGGTTTCATTGCATTCACCGATCGAAAGATGCCATCGGCCTCTAATTATAGAGGAACTGGTTTATTGCATATGCATTTATTCATAGTGCATGCATTCATGATTTTTCGCATTTTAATTGTGAGTATGGATTGACCGGTCAGAAATCGATCGGATTTTAATTGATTGAGAAATTAGGAATAAGCGAGCTTGAATGACTAATTTAGAATAGTCTAAGAGTGATTGATAATTGATAGTGACCGATAGGAAATTTTCTAGAAATTCGGAGAAAATGCCCTGACCGAACTCAGGAGTGATGATCGATCGATCAGATAATACCGAAAGAATTGTCCAATGGCAAAGGAAATATTAGAGTTATACCGATAGAAATTAACATGTTGAGCCATTGAAATTTAAAGACAGAAATTTGACCTAATTGGAGACTTAAGTCTATAAATAGGCTAGGTTGAATTGGGGATCTTACCCTAAGCCAAAATCGCATTTCTTCTTCTCCCTTCCACAAGGATTTCGATTTCTCCATAGGTAAGGATTCTTCGATCTTTCCTCTATGGTTTTCTTCTATTGTGTTAGGCTAACTGATTTATCGTGATTGATTAAGGTTGGAAAGCTTGGGAGTGGGTTATCGTGGAGTTTGAAAGGTTTAGGTTTACGGTGATTTTGAGAGTCGATCTTCGATTGGTAAGTTGTTAAGGCTTTATTGTTGTTATTAGTAGTTGTTTCTAGCAGCTTATGAAATTTATTGGGATGGATTGAGTAGTTAGAGTGTTAATGGAGGTTTTAAATAGCATTAATTACCGCAGCATAGGAGAATGGGACGTCACAAGTAGCTGATTAGTTGACGCCGCCGACGAGCTTCGTTTGCTCATGCGCCATATATATGTGTTGTTCGCCGCAAGCTTAACCATTTCACGCCGTGGCGAGAGCTTCTTCACAAGCGGGGGGATTTTTCATTGAATGATTGTTAGTTTATCAAGCATAACTTATGGTATGACCTCGATCGAGGTGATTCTCGATTCATTATGAACTAGAAAGAGGTCTACAATTGAGGATAATTATGGAGTTAGAATTTAATTTAATTGGTATTGATTTATCGAGATTAAGGTCAATTATGGTTCATAAAGCGCACTGAATATTGAATTGAGATAATTGGAGTTTTAATCGATTTTCAATAGAGGTTTTGACCTAATGGTTATGGAATTGCTATAGGAACGTTATAGAAATATTGAATCGAGGAAATTGAATGAATTTTGGATTGGATCAATTATTGTCTATCAATTGAGCAAAGAGTTAGAATGGGACATAAGAGTTCAAAATTGGGTTATAGCGCCGGGAAAATCTGAGCATGCATTGTATATAATTTCACCGAGACATATGCATTATCGAACTATTTAATTGAGCATCTAGTAATGGACCGTATTTTATCATATAGAGGCACCGTTGGATCGTCATTCCACGGACATTACCGGAACTTCCGTAGTAGCTCGGAAGTTACAGGTGAGTAACCTAGTTGGTTTCTCAAATTCTTGACTTTTTAAATGCTCAACGTGAATTACTTGCCAAATGTGAAATCAGATGATTATCGAAATATACATGATCGGATGGTATGCCTCATCAGATTGGATCGTGAAATTGCATGATTACCAAATGTACGTGATCAAATGACATATTTCTATCAGATCGATCGATTATCAGATCGATCGAATTATCAGATATTATCGAGAATCACAATATCGGGCTTTTATAGCCATACACCAATTATCGAATAATGCATTGCATGCATAAATGCATGATCGATAATGGAAATGTGACCCAAGTGCTATTATCACTAAAAGAGCCTCGAGCTCGAACATCGATCGACCGCCACGAGCCCGAGGAGAGATCCTCGACGCGCCCCCATCGAACAATCGATCGAGCACTTGGGCACAATATCAATAACCGAAAGAGTCTCATATGCATTATATACATGACCGATTGAATTGCCAAATTGTGTGACGACATCGAATCGCGTGATGCCATGATTTCATCAGAATTGTGATGTGAACTGCTTTATGCTATTGTAAATTATTATCGATATCAGAAATCGTTATAGTATCATCGTGAAATTGTTATATAATACCGTTAATCGAATATTATCGCGCCGTGTTGTACGCAATTTGTGTAATGCATGATTTGAGTGAACCATCGATGATGGTTTTCACCGAGTTCGCAAACTCACCCAAAATAGCATCTAATTTTTCAGATCGATAGAGTAGACCCCAGCTCCGAGATAGCCTTTTTCACCGCAAGCGAAGCGTGTTGAAGGAGAAGCTTATGACACATGTGCCTGGCCACCGGGTTGGATTTTGAGGATGACTTAGATAGATGTCAGATCGCTTCCTTTTGGTTTTGTTCGGGACCGATAGATTTGTCTATTCATTATCGATGACCGTATGTGATTGATATTATGATTTTAAAATTTATTGGTTTCGATATCGTGTTATGGTTTTAAATTATTGCGATGCCATGTGGATTATTAAGGAAATGTTCTGTGGTGCACCTTTATCGTGGATACGATTTGAGCGACCTTCTGTTTCTCGATGTGTACCCTACGTGAGGGCGCCACATTGTGGTATCGAGCATGGTTTGACATCTTTGGGCATAGTGTATTGTTAGGCTTGAATCATCGTAAGAATAGCGTAACTAATCGGAATTTCTTGCCTGCTTTAGGTCATCCGCTCTGGAGATCGAGTTGAATGTACCACCGACCGAATCGGTAGGAGCTAGTAGGAGTCTCCGTGCCTCGCTCGAGGAGTTGCTTCCTCGAGTTCCTGTGAGACGGAACGGAGATATGATCTATCGCGTAAGTGGGGCGGTTGACTTTATGGTAGCACCGACCCGCAAAGGCCGAGGGATGGCTAGAGAGGATGAGAGAGTTCTCGATCGATGGATCGGACCCTGATGAGCGCTTGATTACGCTGTTTCTCTCGCTATGTGGTTCTCGTATATCGTTGTCGGAAGATCGTTCCGGCAAGCACTACTCAAATTTCGCACACCGATATGGGATGATTTTCCGAGGCGCTCAAGGACAATTTCATGCCCAAGATTTATCTAGAGATGAAGTTACAGTGAGTTCTTAGTCAAACAGGGCAATGACCGTACGACTATGAGGTGCGGTTCAACGAAAGTTAGTGGTATATGTTTCTTCACCGGTGGCTTCGAGGCTGACAAATGTCGGCGCTTTTGAGGGCGGACTCAATCAGAGATCCGCATCTTTATTGGCTAGATCTGATATGGGCGCTTTATTGAGTTGAGGGTCAGCAAGAAGAGGATAAAGTACCGCCGAGACAACAAGATGATCGAGATCGGCCAAGGGACCAGATTAAGAGATTCATGATGTGTGCATAGCAGAGGATATAGAAGTGGCATAGAGGCCCTTCAGACCGCAGGAGGGCTAGACAGACCGGTCACGGGCGAGGGGCGATTTGTATGCATCAAGTGGTGGCGGCAAAGGTCGAGTTTCAGGCCCCCTTCCTTTATGTGAGCATCAGGCAAGAGACACAAGGAGAGTGTCGATGGCTATCTGAGCTCGCTGAGGTGTGGTTCGATGGACCACCTAGTGAGGAACCGCCAGAGACTTTGGGAGCCCAAACTACTATGACCGGAAGATCAAAAGAATACCACTAGCAAAGAGAGCTGCGGAGGTTGATCCGATGAGAGGCCGAGGCCGAGGCCGAGGCCGAGGTCGAGCGTAAGGGTCCGCAGTGAGGCCGAGGGACCGAGTGCATGCAGCTGCAGTGTTGTGGTCTATGCCATGATTCGCAGAGGCCCAGGATTCCCTGATGTTGTCATGGGTATGCTTCTTATTTCTCGGTCTTCAAGCATATGCATTGTTGGATCCTAGATCCACTCATTCCTTCATTCCACCGTGATTTAGCATGTAGACCGCATGGGATAGGCAGAGGTTACAGATGGGTTGAGGTGAGTACACCTCAGGTAGTACGATCGTATTGGGAGAGGTCTGATGGATGTCGTGTTCAGATCGATCGAAAGCCTCCGAGTGACGATATGATCGCTCGCCTCAAGGAGATTGATGTGATATCGGGATGGATTGGTCGATCGCTCATAGGCTATCATGCGGACTGCTATACCAAGGAGGTCGATTGGAGTCTCTTGGTCAACCCAGTTATTTTCGAGGAGTTAGTCAGCAAAGGCCGAGGATGATATCCTTTTTAAAGGCCCCGAGATTGATGCAGGAGGTCAGGAGGCCTATCTCGCTCACGAAGGGATTCCAGAGTAGATGAGATTGCAGGATGTTCTCGTAGTTAGGAAATTTCCATATGTGTTTTCCGAGGAGTTACCGGGATTGCCGCTAGAGCGGGAGACCGAGTTTGGGATTGATCTTGTTCCCGTTACAGCCCCTATATCGATTCCTCCAGATAGGATGGCACCGTGGAACCGAGAGAGCTTAAGGCCTACCAGCAGAGCTATCGGATAAGGGGTTCATTAGACCGAGTGTTTCGCCTCGGGGAGCTCCGCATCGCTTGTGAAGAAGAAGGATGGGACATTGAGATCGTAGTATCGATTATAGGCGCTGAATCGTAACAATAAAGAATAAGTATCCACCGCCAGATTGACGATCTATTTGATCATTGTAGGAGCTCTGTGTTCACCAAGTTGGACCCGAGATCAGCTATTATCGCTGAGGATAGCAGAGGCCGATGTGCCTAAGAGTGCCTTCAGAGTGTACGGCATTTCGAGTTCCTAGTGATGCCGTCTTGGTCGACTAATACCCCGGCAGCCTTCATGGCTTTGATGAATAGAGTTTTTCAGCCCTACCTGGACCGGTTTGTGATCGTATTTGTTGATGATATACTGATTTATTCGAGGAGTAGGCAGGAGCACACTAAGCACCTGAGGATTGTTCTACAGGTTATGAGTGAGAGACAGCTGTTCGCAAAATTCACTAAGTGTGAATTTTGGCTAGATGAGATTGTATTTCTAGGGCACGTGGTGTCCGGTGAGGGTATCCAGATGGATCCTCACAAGATCGAGGTAGTTATGAGTTGGGAGATTTCGAGGAGTGTGCCAGAGTTGCGGAGTTTCCTAGGACTGGCCGGATATTACCGGAGATTCGTCGAGGGTTTTTCGTGATCTCCGCCTTTCGACGGCTTATTGAGGAAGAATGTGCCATTCAGATGGTCCGAGGAGTGCCAAGAGCTGAGGAGTGAAACATCGGCTGATTTAATGCACCGTGTTAAGCATTCCTTCCGCATCGGAGGCTTTGTGGTTTACAGTGATGCCTCACATCAAGGATCGGGATGTATTGATGCAGCATGGGAGAGTGATAGCGATGCCTCGAGACAAATTGAGGTCTCATGAGGTGAATTATCCAAAGGCATGATTTGGAGTTAGCAGCAGTAGTGTTTGCTCTGAAGATTTGGAGACATTATCTGTATAGGGAGACGTTCCAGATCTTCACTTATCATAAGAGTCTCAGATATCTGTTGAGTAAGAGAGAGCTCAATCTGAGACAGAGGAGATGGATAGAGCTACTGAAGGACTATGACTGCACGATTGAGTATCATCCAGGAAAGGCCAATGTGGTGGCCGATGCATCGAGTAGGAGATCGATGGTAGTGCAAGGCACCAGTTCAGTTTCGAGATTACCCGGTCCGATTCAGCTTGAGAGCTCTTAATGTATGATGGATATGGGTCGATGGAGCTCGATTGCTACTCGAGGCCGAGGCCGATGTTGCATGATAGATCCGAGAGTTCGTGATCAAGACCCAGTGTTAGTGAGACTGATTGAGAGAGTCCAGACTGGTACTGATTCAGAGTTTGAGTTGAGAGATGGGACTTTATGGATGGGACAGAGGCTATGTGTGCCGGATATTGATGACTTGAGATGGGAGATCCTATAGAGGCACATGTATGCTTATTCTTTGCATCCTGGTACGACTAAGATGTATCGACTCGAGACAAAGATTTCCGGTGGCCGGTATGAAGAGGCAAGGGCGAGTATGTGTCCGTGTGTCCGACGTGTCAAGAAGTTAAGGCGAGCATCAGTGCCCGTGGGGAAATTAGATTCGCTGCCCATTTCAAGTGGAAATGGGAACCAATTACCATGGATTTTGTGGACGGATTACTTAGACACCGAGGCAAAGATGATATTATCTAGGTCATAGTGGACCGATTGACCAAATCGGCTCACTTCTTGCCAAAGAGGGAGAGCAATACTCTCGATCGGGCTTGGCCCGTAAGTACGTGGGCGTAGATTGTACGGTTGCATGGGGTTCCGTTGTCGATAGTTTCGCATAGGATCCTGTGTTCACCTCGAGGTTCCGGAAGAGCCTATGATCGCCATGGTACGAGGTTGAACTTCAAGATTGCATTTCATCCTCGCATGTATGGACGAGCTGAGGACGATTAAGATCGCTGAGGACATGCTTCGGGCATGGTATTGGAGTTCAGAGGATCATGGGATCAGATTTAGCATCGATAGAGTTTGCATATAATAACCAAAGACGTAGTAGTATTGGATGGCACCGTATGAGGCCTTGTATGGGAGGCCGGTCGATCGCCAACGATTGGGATGAAGAGGATATCGATCGATTGAGGGTCCCGAATCGATTCAGATACAAGGATAAGGTATGCTTGATCCGAGTCGCATCAAGGCGCCAGATGCATGTAAGAGCTATGTGGATCAACATCAAGGAGATGGAATATAGTGTAGGTGATGAGTATTTCTCGAGTGTCTCCTTGAAAGGAGTAATGAGATTTGGCCGTAGGGCAAGTTGAGCCCTCAGATATCGGTCCGTATGAGATCCTTGATAGGATAGGACCGTTGGTTTACTGATTGGCATTACCGAGTGAGATGTCCCAGATGCATGATGTATTTCATGTCAAGATGTCTCGACGATACCGCTCAACCCGACGATGTGATTCCGACTCAAGAGATTGAGATAGCCAAGAATATGAGTTATGTCGAGGAGCCAGATGATTATAGGATCACGGTCAAGCAAATGAGGAACAGGTGATTCCATTGGTGAAAATCCTTTGAAAACCACTCTTCCGAGGAAGCTACATGGGAGACCGAGGAGCATATGAGGAGTCGATTCTTCATTTATTCAATCGACAGTATTAAATTTCGGGACGAAATTTTAATTAGAGGTGAATTGTAACATCCTGCTATCATTAGCAAGGGCATTCGTAATCTTGGGTTGCATTCACCGATCGAGATGATATCGGCCTCTAATTATAGAGGAACCGGTTTATTGCATATGCATTTATTCATAGGTGCATGCATCCATGATTTTCGCATTTTAATTGTGAGTATGGATTGATCGGGTCAGGAACCGATCGGATTGTAATTGATTGAGAAATTAGAATAAGCGAGCTTGAATGACTGATTTAGAATAGTCTAAGAGTGATTGATAATTGATAGTGACCGATAGGAAATTTTCGGAAATTCGGAGAAAATGCCCTGACCAAACTTCGTGGAGTAATGATCGATCGATCAGATAAGATCGAAAGAATTGTCCAATGGCAAAGGAAATATTAGAGTTATACTCGATAGGAAATTAACATGTTGAGCCATTGAAATTTGAGACCGAAATTTGGACTGAATTGGAGACTTAAGTCTATAAATAGGCTAGGTTGAATTTGGGATCTTACCCAAGCCAAAATCACATTTCTTCTTCTCCCTTCTCCACGGTGATTTCAATTTCTCCATAGGTAAGGATTCTTCGATCTTTCCTCTATGGTTTTCTTCCTATTGTGTTAGGCTAACTGATTTATCGTGATTGATTAAGGTTGGAAAGCTTGGGAGTGGGTTATCGTGGAGTTTGAAAGGTTTAGGGTTTACGGTGATTTTGAGAGTCGATCTTGATTGGTAAGTTGTTAAGGCTTTATTGTTGTTATTAGTAGTTGTTTCTAGCAGCTATGGCATTTATCGGGATGGATTGAGTAGTTAGAGTGTTAATGGAGGTTTTAAATAGCATTAATGGCGGAAAATCGACCAAGAAGACGAAGAATTGGTCGCACGCCGCGACTCGCGCACAAAGCGCCGCCATGGTGAATTTTTATTCGTCGCTTCGGCGAGGGAGAACAGACGTCGCGAAGGCCAATTAGTCGACGCCATGACGAGCCTCGTTTCGTCTCGCAAGGCCGCCTAAATGTGTTGTTCACCGCAATGAAAGCAAACCATTTCACGCCACAAGGGGGGGATTTTTCCGATTGAATGATTGTTAGTTTATCAAGCATAACTTATGGTATAGACCTCGATTGAGGTGATTCTCGATTCATTATGAACTAGAGAAAGAGGTCTACAATTGAGGATAATTATGGGAGTTAGAATTTAATTTAATTGGTATTGATTTATCGAGATTAAGGTCAATTATGGTTCATAGTGCGACCTGAATATTGAATTGAGACAATTGGAGTTTTAACTGGGATTTTCAATAGAGGTTTTGACCTAATGGTTATGGAATTGCTATAGGGAACTGTTATAGGAAATATTGAATTGAGAAAATTGAACTGAATTTTAGGATTGGATCAATTATTGTCTATCAATTGAGCAAAGAGTTAGAATGGGACATAAGAGTTCAAAATTGGGTTATAGTGCCGGGAAAATCATGAGCATGCATTGTACATAATTTCACTGAGACATATGCATTACTGAACTATTTAATTGAGCATCTAGTAATGAGACTGTATTTTATTGTTATAGAGGCGTCGTTGGATCGTCATTCCACGGACATTGTTGGAACTTCCAGGCAGTAGCTCGGAAGTTACAGGTGAGTAACCTAATTGGTTTCTCAAATTCTTGACTGTTTAAATGCTCAACGTGAATTACTTGCCAAATGTGAAATCAGATGATTACTGAAATATACATGATCGGATGGTATGCCTCATCAGATTGATCTGTAAAATTGCATGATTACTGAAATGTACGTGATCAAATGACATATTTCTATCAGATCGATTGATTATCAGATCGGATCAATTATCAGATATTATCGAGAATCACAATATCGGGCTTTATAGCCATACATCAATTATCGAACATCGCATTGCATGCATAAATGCATGATCAGATAATGGACATGTGACCCAAGTGCTATTATCACGGAAAAGAGCCTCGAGCTTGAACACTGCATCGACCGTCACAAGCCCTAGGAGAATTTCGACGCGTCCCCACTAAACACCGATCGAGCACTTGGGCACATCATCAATAACCGGAAAGAGTCTCATAAGCATTATATACATGACCATTGAATTGCCAAATTGTGTGACGATTACTTAACGCGCGATGCCATGATTTCATCAGAAATTGTGATGTGAATTGTTTTATGCTATTGTAAATTATTATCGATATCGTAAACCGTTATAGACTCATCGTGAAATTGTTATATAATATCGTTAATCGAATATTACTGCGTCGCTTTGTCGCAATTGCGTAATGCATGATTTGAGTGAACCATCGATGATGGTTTCTCACCGAAGTTCGCAAACTCACCCAAAATTGCATCTAATTTTTCAGATCAATAGAGTAGACCCTAGCTCCGGAGATAGCCTTTTCCTACAGTGCAAGCGTCTTGGCGGTGAGAAGCGATGGCACATGTGTCGGTCACCGGGTTGGATTTTGAGGATGACTTTGGATAGATGCTTGTACGCTTCCTTTTGGTTTTGTTCGGGACCGATAGATTTGTCTATTATGTTATCGGATGACCGTATGTGATTGATATTATGATTTTAAAATTTAGTGGTTTCGATATCGTGTTATGGTTTTAAATTATTACGATGCCATGTGGATTATTAAGGAAATGTTCGTGGTGCACCTTTATCGTGGATACGATCGGGCGACTTTCGGTTTCCGATGTGTACCCTCATGTTGAGGGGGCGCACATCTCAACTCAATAAAGGTACCAATGTCGAATCGAGCTAATGTGTACGAATCTCGTGATTGCTGCCATTCTCTAACCTCCGACACTTATCGCCCTCACCGGATCATGACAAGGGCATAGTCCATCACTCATCAACCTCATCTCATACTATCCTACCTTGCTTCAAATCTAGAAACTCCTCAGATCTTCATGTCAAGATAGTCCTGGGCATGTAGTCGTCCCCGAAAGCCCTAAAAAATCAGCCCATGACAAGAAGCAAGGCCCGGTGGTACCGCCAGCACATGCCTTCCACCACTTGATGTCGGGACCCGCAGAGAGACACCAAGATAATTGAACCTCTCATCAGGTTCGCAGTTCATCTGGTCGAAAATTCTCTCCGTCCTCTCCACCACCCTCACCTCGGGTCTCAGATCGCCATAAAATCGACAACAAGCTTGCAAATAAGTCATACCTCCTCTCTCATCTCACGGGAACTCGAGGAGGCAATTCCTCAGTACGAGGCATAGAAGACTCTCTACTTGCTCCCACTGATCCTTGGTCAGCTGGCTGCTCAACTTGATCACCTAATGCAGAAGACCTAGAACAAAACAAGAATTCAACAGTTCCATCAAATTTATAGCTACATTGTTATTATTCCCAAAAGATGCCAAACCATGCTCTGATACCACCTAACTTACCATAGAGTACCCACCGGAATGCCCGTAGGTCATTCCGGTACATATCCTACGATAAGAGACCACTACTGACAACTACCACTAAACTCCTCATGGCATCACAATCATAAAGCAGTACGAAGAAATTAACAACTTTTTTAAAACCAAACTAGATTTCATTTCATTCACTCAAAATTCAGAAATTTACAAACTGTCAAGATTTCACCAAGACATGTTAACACCGTGCACACTACGCACTATACAAGAATGTACAAAGAATGATCTAACTATAAGTCTCCAAAAGAAAGCCCACTGACCGACCTTTGATCCATCGCCTCTCGCCAATCCACAAGACACGGCCTCTACATTCCCGAGGGAGCTATCTGCCTACACTTAAGCCCGAAAAATAGATTGCAATTTTGGACGAAGTTTAGAACTCAACGAGAAACCATCATCGATGGTTCTCCCAATTCATGCATCACATAAACATGATACAAGATGCATCCAAGAATCATATAATTACAATGCTAATACAATCACAAGAATAGGCATACAACATACCACTAGAAATGTAACAATCACATACCATATTACAAGATACATACAACAAAATTATGTCAAATATTCATCCAAAGATGCAATGCACATGTGACTCTTTCCGCTTTATTACAGTATTGTGACCGAGTTCTTTAGCAAAGGTTCAGTTTATGCATCTGCATGAGTGCACATGTTCAATTGAACAGCTACATAACATTCTAGAATTCCAATGAGCAGAATTTACAACAAAATCATGTAATCCAAGTAATCCCAGTATGGCAAATAAGTCACAAGAGACACGAGATTGAGGTAACCACCTAGGTTACTCACCTATTACTCCGAGCTAATGCCGGAAGTTTTCGCCCGTCGATCGAATCGACGCCCACTTGGGCCTCTATAAGAATCAGAGAAAGAACGAGTCACTAAATATGCAATTTGTGCACACGAGGTGAAATATGCATGTTCATGAATTCCGGCCCTAATCTCATTTTTTTCCATCATAAAAATCCTTCTAAAATTAGAAACCTATTGGCTGACGGTCAGTAATTCGGACCTCTATAGGTCCCCAATTAAACAAAACAGTGATTAAATAGACCTTTACCCGGATCCATGTCAATTTCCAGTCCAAAAAGCCCAAATCTCTCATAAAATGAAATTCAATATTCTATGAATCCGATGCCTCCAGAATCAGGTCAATCGGACGTCGGACGGAAAAGTTATTCACGAAAGAAACCAAAATTCAACAATTAATATTATATATAGCCCTTATTTCCTTCTCTTTTTCCTGTTTTCCAACCGAAATTCAATCTATCATATCTCTTTCTACACATTTCAGAAAAATGCAAACTATACCTTGTTGGAAAGATAATGAAACCCTCTACAAGTTTCATGAAGACCCCAACAAGCAATTTTACCCATAAAGATGTCAAAAGTTCAGTCAAAGCCACTGCCTACTCAAAACCTATCAAAACAGTGCAGTACATTGCAAATTTATTAACCTTTTGATTCTTCAGTCAACAATTACACAATAAATAAGGCAGTAAGATCACAATGTTATCTACAACTTTCATGAACAACCCAAAATCAGATTCACTTGCTAACTATGTCAAACAATTCACCAAAGCATCAGCCCTCAAAATTTTTCCAATCTGAACAGCACATTTCACAATAGTATATCTCTTAGTACAAATGTCACCAAATTCAATACCTTATATTCCTGAAAAGATAAGATCTCAAAATTCAATTTTCATGAAGAACTTAATATCCAATTCGATCTCTAACAATTTCAAAACTGTTATGCAAGTTTCTGCCATGATCAGCAATTCACAACCTAATGCAGGTTCAGTTTTTACAAATTCATTTCTCTCAAATCTGACAACCAAAAATTACATGTCATATATCATTCTCAAGATAATTTCTTCCACTACAACTTTTCAGAAGATCACTCACACCAATTCAGTTTACATAAATTACTACAATTGCTCCAATTCATAATGTGCACCAAATTTGACATTCCAGCTAGGTTTCATTCAATGCATGAAAACAGTCAATAGTCATCAGTCCATAACTCCTACTCTACATATCGAAAATTTGCAAAATCAGTGGCATTGGAAAGATAACTTAATATGCTTCAACTTTCATTTAGTCCATTTGTTCCAATTCCTTCTCAATTAATTTAGAAAAATTAGTAAAACTCTAGGTTATGGTTTCGGGTACTATTCATTCCAGTCAATGGCAATAACTTTCCAAGCCAAATTTCACCCTCTGAAGATTAAAATTGGCCAACACCTATTTCACCCAAAAATGTAGCTAACATCCTAAAGTTTAATTGGCCACAAACCTCACCTCATTTACATTCCTATACAATTAGTTATGCTAACAACAGTACAATCGGTTAAAACTCCTAATTTCCAGATTTGGTCCAACCTTAGTTTCTATCATTTCCAATGCCATTAACGCCTCATTAAACATCCAAATGAACACAAAATTAGGTCTGACCACATTCATACATGTACTAGAGCTAATACTTCAAAATTTGCAGCACTCAATTCTTCATGTCTAATTACCATCAATCATTAAGATTCAATCACAAATCAAGTTAAAACCATTTATTCCTACTACTTTATCAATTCTTACATCAACCTAACCTTATACCCATCATTTCAAACAATAATATACATCAATTTAATGCATCCATAAGCATAATAAATGCACCAAACCTCCCATTCAATGTTTCTACCTACCATGTTTCATAAATTCATACTTAAAACATCATTTAAAACTTAATGAAAGAACTTACCTAATTAGCTTCCAACCTTGAATTCTTTTCAATTCTTTCCTAAAAATTGCTAACCCCTTCTTCTAACCTCATGCAAGAGAGTGGTCTTCATGGTAGGTAAGCAAGTAAGTTAAGTGTATGAAGAAAGTTAAGGAAGGTTTGATAAGAGAAGAGAGAAGAAGAAAATCGATGGTGGTGGGAAAGAGATGAGTTTTTTTTCGGTGGAAACAAAAATCCAAGCAATTAAAGCTTATTTTCATTCTTTTCTAAGGTGATAACCGTGGGTGAGATGATAAGGATGCATTAATGAGAGGCTAGGTGGCTTTATGCCATTAGTCTAACAATGTAGAAAGAAAAGTCAACATATTAATACTTTAATCAATTAAACCTAGTCCAAAATTAACACAATCAATTCCAATGACCCTAATTTCAATCCCAAAATAATATACCCAATAATACAGTATCATTGGGTAGGGGTGTTCAAAAAAACCCGCGAACCTGTGAACCGGACCTGAACCTCATGAACCAAACTCAGAATAAGGTTAACTCAACCCGAAGTTTAGGTTCGGTTCTAACCGAACTTGCAAAATCAGGTTCATGGTTCAGTTCAAGTTTCTAACTTCAGGTTTTAGGTTAACCAACCTAAACCGCACTTATAGCAATTAACCGAATCGAACCTTATTTATAGGTTTAGGTTTAAACTCGAACCTAAATACCTTAAAAATCATATATTTAGATACAATTTAAGAGGATATCAATAATAATAAATTCACTAGTATTTACTATATTAATTCTTGAATGAAAAAAAGGAAGAAAAAACTACTTTACTTCTATGTTATTAAATGTTAATATTAAACATTGATATTATAAGTAACAACTAATGCATAACATTCAATACTTCTACTTTAAATAGTAATTAATATGTGTCAAAGTTATTGATCAAGTATTAAACTATTAATAAAAATATTCATTAACTAAAATAATATAATCGTTTAGAGATTAATTAAAGAAATTAATGGTAAAACACATTTATTAAAAAATCCTACAATTTTAGTTTTTAAGGCACATATATTAGTTTAGATATTCATGAGATATTATAAACATTAAACTAGCAAGTAATATTGATTCTTAAAATATATAATATAGTTGCTCATAAATAATAAGAATATAATAATATTGTCTTGTATAAATAAAAACATAGTTTTATTTATTAGAAACGAATGAAAAATGAGTTGATTTAGTAATAGACTATGGGATTGTATTTTTTTATACAGCTACGCTTTTTATAATATAATATTTGAAGTTTTAACTATGATATTAATTGCATTTTTACACTAAGTTGCAATAAGAAGAAGGATACTTTTGTGCTTATTAGTTTATTATTATTATTATTATTATTATTATTTATTTTAACATGATAAAATAAGATTTAATGATGTTAGAAGAATAGTTTTATTATTATTTTAATCAATAAGATCTAGTAGAGCAATTGCTCCCTCACTATTGCATCTCGAGTCACTTTTAGTACAAGAGGTCAAGTCTTGATTCATTTCAGTAGCTCTTTTACTCCAAAGATGGTGGAGACTCTTGTTTGTAGACAAGATTGGTTGAGAAAATCACAGCTCCTCTTTACGTGGAAGAGAGACTTGAAAAACTTGAACAAATTGAATCGACATAATCTAATTTACTTTACCTTGTTTTAATATACAAATAAATAAAAATTTTTTTCAATTAAAAGAAATAAAAGTCTAACTCTTTTATTTTTTTATTTTCTATAGATGTGACTTCATGTATAATGTTGAATCATCCTACCATTCTATTCAAAGAATAATTGTTTAATATTTTATTTTTTTCAAGTATGGATCTTTTATAAGACATTGTTTGGCTTATTTTACTTTATTTTGGTTTAACATATTGGATTAATCTTTGATGGATTTGATATGCATACTTTTATGAATAATTTGTATTTTTCACCAATTTTTTAAATAATTTTTATCATATATACTTGATATGAATAGGTTCTCGTTACCCTAAGAACCAACTCGAAAATAAGTTAACCAATCCTATAGGTTCTTTAGGTTTAGGTTCGAGTTCGAGTTCGTGAAATTGCCAACACGACATTCGTGCTCGAGTTCGAGTTACTTATGAACGGATCAAAGTTACCCTACCATGAACACCCCTATCATTGGGTAGTAATTTTCACTCTGAAAAATCGATCGATTCACCAATTGGCGATTTTTTCGGTCCGAAAAAAAAATCCGAAAAATTTCTAAAATTCCTTAAAATAGAAAACAATTTATGGCGACTCGAATAATTTTCCAAACCCAAAAATCACGCTTAATCTAATAAAATTGTCTTAGGCAAGAAAACCGGGAATGTCATGTATGCATGTACAGTAAATTCCTGTGCACAATTGTGACTATGTAGCAATCCTATTATGTATGAGCAGTCCCATGAAATCCCAATCTAGCACATCCTATATCAATTTACTATTCTACCCTTCCAATTGAGGGTGGGATGTTACACAGATGGTACCATTGAACGATACAAAGCGAGACTAGTTGCCAAGGGATACACTCAGACATATGGTATAGACTACTCAAAACATTCTCACCGGTTGCAAAGATTGATACCATCAGAGTCTTATTTTCAGTAGCAGCAAACCAGGACTGGCCACTTCATCAATTTGATGTTAAGAATGCCTTTTTACATGGGGACTTAAAGGAGGAGGTCTATATGGAAGCACCACCAGGATTCTCGGATAACTTCCAAAAAAATGAAGTATGCAGGCTTAAGAAGGCTCTCTACGGACTTAAACAATCCCCACGAGCATGGTTCGAGATTTACAATGGTTATGAAGTAGAACGGGTACAGACAGAGCAATGTTGATCACACTCTGTTCTTCAAAAGGAGACATGAATTGGTGACATGTCTAATAATATATGTGGACGACATGGTCATAACGGGGAATGATAAAGAAGAAATCACAAAGCTCCGGGAAAATTTATTCACATAATTTGAAACGAAAGATCCAAGGTGGACTAAAGTATTTCTTAGAATTGAAGTTCTCGTGTCAACCGTGGAATTTTATATCCCAACTAAAATATGTCTTAGATTTATCCGGTCAGAATCGGCATGGTGGATTGTAAGCCAAGTAATACTCGATGATGGAAAATCACAGCTCGTAATGATAAGGAGCCGAATCGCGGATCGAGAAAAGTACCAAAGGCTCGTAGGTAAACCGATTTATTTGTCTCATACTAGACCCGACATTGCTTATGTTGGTGTAGTTAGTCGGTTCATGCACCAACCTCGTGGAACACTTGGAAGCAATATGAGAATAGTACGGTATTTAAAAGGCACACCGGGAAGAGGAATTGTGTTCAAGGAAAATGGACATTTGGATGTCGAGGCCTATATCGATGCCGATTGGTGGTAACCCAAATGATAAAGCGATCAACTTCGTGTACTTTATGTTAGTTGGTGGAAATCGGCAACATGGAGGAGCAAAAATGTAAGGTGGTCGACTATCAAGTGCCGAGGCAGAATCCAGAGGCATTGCAAAAGGAATAGCGGAGATACTGTGGATAAAGAAACTGATGAATGAGATTGGCTTCCCACTTAAACTTCCAACTAAACTGATGTGTGACAATAAAGCAGCGATAAGTATTTCGAGAATCTCATGATGCGATGATGTAACAAAGCATGTAGAAGTGGATTGGCACTTTATAAAAGAAAAGATTGAAGAAGGGACAGTTGAACTTCCGTTCGTGAAGTCTGAAGATCAGTTGGCAGATATTCTCACTAAAGCAGTCATCGGAAGGGTGTTTAACTCAGTATTATGCAAGTTAAGTATCGGTGATCCCACCATTCAACTTGAGGGAGAGTGTTAGAATGTTCCAGAAGAAGATATCAATCAGAATCAAGAAAATCAAGGAGGAAAATCCTCTTGTAATTGATGTACGATATTTTCCATAATTAGCAATAGATATATTCTATAGATAGGTCTCATGTTGTATGTAATCGATCTACTTGAAGAAGAAAATAAATCAATTATACCAATTCAACACATCGAAACATTCTTTCCCAAATTTTTATTACCAACAAAATCCGAACATTTTTCGTTGATAATTTTTGTTGTTAAATGACATTTTTCTTGTAGTAAAACCTGATCCTACATAGTAGAGTACAGACACAATCTTGCGAGGCTTTAATTTTACACGGCTCAATAAGAGCTATTCGTGATTAGAAGAAACATAAAATGAAGCAATTCAAAAGGCAGAGAGTGAAGAGGAGGCAGCTAGCTTATATAAACCGCACATCTGGAAGGATTTGGTTTGCAAGAATTAAAATAGTGATACGATGGAGAGGATGCTTACAAGGTTAGGACTGAAAGTAGACAGGTCCTGCTACATCCAAATTAGTTGAACTCATTCACATCGTCAATTAGTTAGAAGCCTTAATGAGTTATTAGTCGAAATGAATTTGCTTTAGTTAGGTGATTGCTTCATAATAGCAGCTTTCTTCATTAAGAGCAATTAAAGTGGGATCCTTGACAATAGTAGGGCAGGGGGGAGGGAGAGTGGGAGGGGAGGGTGACCTTTTCGCACACCACTTACAAGCCAACTTTACACTTGGGGAATTTCTTCATCAAGAGTGGGTTGAAAAGTAACCAAGCAGGCCCACTAATGGAGCATTAATGTATGTTGTGGGTTCAGATTCCTGAAAGAACGGCCTCGAATCTGGAAAAGCATCTGATACATTTGGCCCACCCACAACAGCACCAACTAACAGATTCGGGTTTGGATTTGGACTCAAGTAATAGCGAGACCCAGCTTTGCATGCAATGTGAACCGGGTGGGCTTGAATCGATGGTAACGAGCTGCCCCGGTGATGAATCCTCTGTGGGTAGCGTGAACCATATCCAACCATGTATGACATCCTCAGTGGATTATCTCCAAGAATGTAGTCCACCTGGGTAAGTAGCATTGCCAATTTTATCAAATGTCTCATCAGAGAAAATGTGACATCAAAGCTTAAGTCACGCGAAGTACCAAATGAGATGGGCAATGGACCATTTTTCGATATAGGAAATGGGAATTATTTAAGACCAGAACAGGATAGGTATCCATTTCGTGTATGAAGACATTTCGTTCCTTGTTCTCAAAACAGAAATATGGAGCCGTTGGTTTGTCTGATTCAAGAGATTGGTCCCCGTGACTTAGTGGTTTGATGTGGACTCGACACTCTATTTCTTTAAAAGGGCAAAAGAAGAAAGAAAAATTGAGAGAAGGCAGAGAATGAATATAAAGTTAGTTAACCTGACGCTTAGCCAATTGCTTGAGAAGGGCAGGGGAGACTGTGATTTCGCCACATGGCACCACCTTATTGGCGTGGCTTAGATAATTGGAATAAGCGAGAAACAGGAAGGACAGTGACGTTACATGCTGCATGTTACTTCCGCCGGCCTTGAAGATCAACCCACCTTTTCACAATTCAAGACACGAGAGTTTAGAGCCCAGTGTTGGAAAACCAACATAATTCTCTGCTGGTTGCAAGGTTTGAAAGATACAATCAAGTGCGTCTCTGATTTGTTTATTAATATTATTATAGCATTTTATTTCAATCGAGAAAAAACTGGCTATTGAATGGGCAAACCTTCTTGATTTGGTTATCAAACACACCAGGGATATATACAATATGTAAGTAACAAATGTAGCTATAAGATACCTGGAGAGTATTGAACTTGAGGATGAGAAATTCCAGGCAATATAGAACATATAAAACCATCTGCATTCCGTTTGAAAGACTCGAAGTAGGCTGCTTTTCCCATTAGGACTTCCTGTTAAAATTACGATAAAAGAATCAGTCATATTATCTAATTAATTGATAAGTCGGTTTTGCATGCTGATAACCGTATCTTGCTTTCTGTTTCAAGAACACAGAAACTCCCTGTCCACTTACATTTAATGCAAAGCGCCATGTGTACAAACAAATCATTTAATTTATGAAAATAGACTATATCTTCCAATCCTATACTGGCTACTGAAAACTGAAAAGCCAAATATTGATAAGTCCGCATCACTTTCAAGAAAAAAAGTGGAAATGAGCTAATGTAATCAATATGGGAAGAACAGACACCGTTCAGCCTTTTGGCACATGGATGTAGCAGTAACTCAGCGATTATTTGAGGACCCACAAAGGCTTACATCTTTAGGTATGGGTCTATGGACGGAGGACATAGACTTTGACTAATGGAGTTCCTTTTTTTCTGATTGAAGGGACAAGACAATGCTCTATTCTCTCACTCTATACGACACGGTACAGCATTGCCCATTATAAAGCTCCTAATTTATTGGCTTTTCTTGACTTTCGGGTAATTTGTCGTTAAATTTAGGGCTTGTCCAGCTTGTACTTTAAGGAAAAATCGGTGCCCACATGAGAGACCAATTTCTAGGCTAATCATATGCAATCATCAAATTTTTCAAGCTTTGTATAATATGATATACGAATATGAATACGACTTCGATTTCACTTCACAGCTTTTCCTCATATTCCATTCGACCCCAATAGTAATGAATAAGGAGAGCACAAGAAGCAAGGATTGACGAACATACGTTCTTTTCTTTCTTTTTTTGTCTTTCAAGTTTCTTTTCCTTACAAGATTAGGCTTTACTTTTGATGTACTAGCTTAAGGGTTCATACTTGGAACAGTTTGTTAGTGATATATGCTTTTTTTCACGTGACACACAGATACACCGCCTTATGCTCTCTCTCTCTCTCTCTCTCTCTCTCTCTCTATATATATATATATATATATATATGTATATATAACATTTATATAAAAAAAAAGCGGACAGTTGACAGTTGACAGTTGACATGACAAAAAGCTTTTGATAATTAATCAGAAGCATTCTCAGATAAATCCAAAGAAGTATAAGGAATGATTAATGATCATTGTTGAAAACTTGAAATAATACTATAATTGTAAACAAATTCTAATGAAAATAAAATAAAGACATGATTTCGGCGACAACATTGAACTTACCTTGGAAATGAGGACGTTAATGCCAGCGTGCTTGTTATCCCAACCAAACTCGTTGATGGTATCTCCAGCATGCAAGGTCACCTCGTTTCTCACTATATACTCTCTATATTCGCGCCTACGAGAGGCCTTGTGCAACCACGCCGCTGCCCACAGCAGCTCGTCCTAGGCAGAGCAACAATAAATTTTGCTCACACGGTCTTCATTTTTAATATGTTATTGTTACCTAAAAGCCCATGCAAGCAACGAAGGCGAGGTAATTGTCAAATT
This sequence comes from Erythroxylum novogranatense, assembly GCA_029891385.1. Lineage (NCBI taxonomy): Eukaryota > Viridiplantae > Streptophyta > Magnoliopsida > Malpighiales > Erythroxylaceae > Erythroxylum > Erythroxylum novogranatense. Next base: position 21,975,256 of record CM057226.1, read on the forward strand.
ACCTGGAAACCGTTCACATCGCAGTAAAAAGGGCAAACTGCAGAACGTAGGCTGCTGCTGTACGCACCCCTGTGCTTGTCAGCAAACTCGAACACCTACAAAAGTGACCGTTTCAGTTCACACCCACACAACGGTCAACTTGTTACATTCTCCAAAACACAAACGATAATAATTAACATAGATATTCATTTGCAAGCACACTTTGTCGGATGGGTAACAGCCAGTTATTACCTGGGAATTAATGAATGAAAAGCTTCTTATATAAATTAAACGGTTGTTACATTATTAAAAAAACATTAGACATGGAATATCCAATGCAAATAACAGTACAGTCCACATCTATTAAAGACAAATTCTTAGGAACATAAATAAATTCGTCACAATATACTCATGGTCCACCGCCCCCAGATAAAGCCAATATTTATTAGTACAACATTCTTTGTTCCAGACAACATTTAATGTGTTAAATTTTGTCACATCAAGATAAATATACAGAATAATTAAATCTATATAATTGCTAACATTGCTAACAATTTAGTCAAAAGGAATAATAATTTAGTCAAAAGGACAAGAGATTAATTAACTGGAGGACAGTAACGTTACCCTAACGGCTCGATCCAGAAGTAATCTAGAGTAGGCGGGATCACGCGACCGAAACACGATGGAGGCAGCGGCCAATGCAGCGGCCGTTTCCCCTGCCACGTCGGATCCCGGTTGGGACCCGTCGATCTTATACACCGTGCGCCTCGTATCCATGTCCTCCGGCCTTTCCCAGCAGCTGTGATCAGAGTATGCGTCACCAACTTGCACGTATACCACTCCCGGAACCGCCGTTACTTTTAACAGATAATCCGTCGCCCATTTTACCGCCTTTACGGCGTTCCTTAACTCTGGCCCCATGCTCCTCCCGAAGTCGATTACGCCCCATGACAGTAACGTCGTCGTAAAAGCCATGGGGAACCCGAACTTTATGTTGTCTCCAGCGTCGTAGTAACCTCCGGTTAAGTCCATCTTCCACAAACCAAACGCAGTCGATACTTAACATTGTGAACACTGTAACTGTGAATATTAGAGAGAATGTAGGTAGTTAGAGTTACTTACACCAATGCTGGCACCGTCATGCAAGGCGGAGTCTCGGCGCCATTTTACGCGCTGGTCAGGGGGGAGCTTGCCGGAGCGCTGGCCTTCGAAGAATAGAATGCTTTTCCTCAGAGCGTCGCGGTAGTCGTGGCCACCGCATTTGACCGCAGGAATGAGGCAGGAGAGAAAGAGAAGAGAAAATGCGATGAAAATGGGGGATTTTGGCGCCATTTGTTACGTTGAAGAAGGTGGTGCGAGGGGGAGAGGACAAGTTTCAGTTGGGTTTTATAACCAAAAAAGTATCATTGGATTCCAGAGTATGGGACTGCGAAGTGCCACCACGTGGGAGCAAATTATTGGACGTCGTTCGTATTTCGATGTATACACATGCTTGACCGGGTCAGTTCGGGTTTTGACTCCATTCCGGTCGGGTAGTACATAGTAAATATTTAATGGAGCCGATAGGGTAGAGCTGAGGGCGATCTAACAAGACAGTGACACGTGGACGGATGGGTTACATGGTCCCACAAATTAAATGAAATAAATCAATAATACATGCATAAATAACAGTGTAAAGGGAATGGCTCTAGGAAAAGAGTTACGAGAGGAAGACATGTGAATCTCTGTTTGCTGAGTTGGAAAGTTACCGGAGAGGGAAAATTTTGGATAACGACTTTGGGGGGACCTATGTTCTAAAATTTGGACCGGTCATTGAACCGGTGGTCTTACTGAATCGGTGTGACATAATAATTATACAATAATTATATTTAATTATATATAATATTAAAAATATTTAAAATAAATAAATAAAAAAATATCGAACCGGTCCGACCGTCAATCGACGGACCACCAATTTCGACCGGCTCAGACGGGCCAATTAAAATCGATTAAGATCAATCGGATTCGACCAATCGATCAATCATCGATCGGATCGGTCGACCGCATCCGATCCGGATTTTAAAACCTAGGAGGGACTGAATCTGTGAAGTGAGATGAGTGAGAGTTGCTGTTAGATAACGTGGTCCTAGCTATGAACCTCAAATTTAACATGGAGCTTTAGTTACAATTCTGGTTAAGTAGATTATCTGAATTGACCTTCAACCACATATTTTTTAAAAAAATCGAGTGATGAAATATTTATTAACACTTGAAAACGGAATTTAAAATTAAAAATGAATTAACTAATTGGGAGAAACAAAAGATGATGTTTGAGATCGCCAAAGTTTGGATTACTACCGGGCTAGCAACTTGACTACAGGAGCAACAAAAGTCAAGGAACAATTTCCAATTCAATCCTCAACTTTAGCGCTCCAAATTCCAAAAACAAACAATTCAAGAATGCATTGTACAAAGGCACTCGAAGTTTTATTCCGACACATTATACTGTTTATTGTTGAACATAGCTTTAGAATTAGACAAAGGAAGGGATTCAATTCAAATAAAATTTTGAATACATTATAAAATTATTTTAATTGTAATTTCATATTTCTACTTTCATAACATGGCATTTATTCGGTTTTCTCAAATATTAAAAGTGCGTAAGAAAAAATAATTCAAAAGTTTCATCTTTATTTAAGTGATCATAAGAAAATGAAAGAATTTAATTCTAAATAATAATTTAAACATATATCAAATTTTTAATTGAAGATGGCACATTTTGCTCCAAATATTAAGAGTGTATAAAATGAAATATAGGGACGATATTTATTTCACGCCTACAAAGAAGTTTTTTTTTTGTAAGGAATAGAAAGAAGCATATTAGTCCATATAGCCCACAAACTTTGAAAGGAATCCCAACCTCATCATTGTGTATCCATTTAAAAACATAATACGCAGTTATGATTGAGACCCCATCCTGAATTATAAAGGAGACTCCAACTTTGAGGCTCATTTGCCTTGGCCCTGAACCGATGGCACTATAACGGTCTGTTTGGTTAGCGTCACATATATGGTAGGGGAGGAGGATAAGGCAGAATGAATAGGATAGACGAGTAAAGAATCAAGATAGTGAGATGTTTGATTGCGGTGGAGCGGAGACGAGAGAAATTGTCTTCGCCTCATGCGACAAAATGTGTTTGGTTGCGAATGTAACAAAAACAGTGTTTAATGTCAAAATGTCCCTGCAAAGATAATGTATTGGAAAGATGTATTTCAATGGTTATTTCATAATCGTGTCAATAGTTATATGAAGCATATTTGCAACTCTACTAACATTAATTTTCTTATTAATTATATTTTTATAAAATAATTATTGATACAATTAATATTAATTTTGTAATTGTTATTAGTATAATTCATTGGTTATTTTATAAGTGTAAAAATATTTATTTGAAGTTTATTTGCAACTCTAATAATTATTATTATGTTATTATTATAATTTCGTAATCACAAAATAATCAAATTAATATGAATATTAATATTAAGTAAAATTATGTCATCATCATTATCATTGGTATGGTAATAATTTAATGATTATTATGAGTATTATTATTATTAATTTTTGTTATTATCATTATTATTATTATTATTATTATTATTTAGGAAAAATAATATAATAAAACATCTAAGCATTCATATAATTGATTACATAATAGGTTCAAGTAAGTCGATAATAAAGAAATCCTAATACATAGTATTTTAATTAAACATCTAAGCATTCATAAACATTAATTACATTCAAGTTTTAGAATTTGTCCAGAATGTTGTTGATAATGTTTCCCAAAATTACTCCAATGGCAATTAGTAACAATGCTTGTAAAATAGTCATTTGTTACTTTAAAGTAGCAACTTCATTTGGTTCTTCAGTTGTTGGTTGTGGTAATTGATGCGGGATTGATGAGAGGTCATTAACGATAGGAACAATTTCTTCATTCGAGCGACTACGCCTACTTTGATCGATGGCAAAAGTATTTTCTGCGTCAACCAATGTCATGAACCCCTTGAATTTAACATTAGGATAACCATCAGTTACCAATTTAACTTCATCCCAATTTGTGAAAATTCCAACTTCTCGTCCAACGAATACAACATAGAAGTTGTATCTGCCCATAGTGATGTACCTGTAAATGAATCATACTCTAATCATTCATAAACGTGCAGAAAAGAAATAAACCAAATATTTAATAAAACAAATACATCCATCATTGATAAACATGTAGACAAACACAGTCAAAGGTATATCACATCAGTCAACATCACTTGGCAGTACCACAAATAAATAAAGTTACACGCATAGTGATCATCACACGTGACCATATAATAGTTGAGATTCACAGACATCTTGACGAAAGAAACATAAAATCAGAGAGCTTGACGTAAGAGCCTCTGCACATAAGCTCGCTTTTTTCGCATTTAAACCCCAAAAAGATTCCCAAAGATGAGGATTCTGCGAGAAGATCATTGTAATCGTAATAACATCTTGGTGGAGAAACCCAAACTCCCAAGCTCGCCACCTATCTGGGAAATTGTTGTCCCCGCCACCATAGCATCTGCCATAATTTGTGCACTCCTAACACTGTTGTCTGTTGCACGTGCAAGTGTGTCAGCAATGATTTCTAACACTTCACTATCCCTCATCTTCCTTCTCGCTTTATTTGGTCGGTTTGCGTCAGTGTTGGAAGAAGAGGCGATAGAACCAGCTACATGGATGGTTGCAGTTGGTGCAGGAGTGTCTGCTACACCTGGTTCAGTTAATGGGGAAGCATGAACAAGTGAAGCTACTGTCCTATCGGCTTCCATGTCATCGACTTCAAATCTGCGAAAAGACGAGCCCGCTCGTCTTGGCGGCGACCTGTGGCTCTGTCTTTCCCAAAGATAAACCCTAGTCTTGGGTACATTGGAAACGGCTTCCCAGGAGTATAGAACTTATTAAGGTGCTTCTGTAAACCAAATGCACCCTGTTGTTAGCATGTCAAACAATAACTATTGTCATGATGCGTGTATTAACAACTAACCTTCATCCATTCCTCCAACACTTGCTTGCTGTCAACCTCAACGCATTGTTTGTTTTCATTCCACCCAAACCCGCTGCAGTTCAGCATGTCATAGGCTGTCTGATATTTTTCCTTCAACCTCTTGATTTTATTTTGTACATGTCTCTTCTCAATGCCACACCCAGGAAACTTCTCACCAAGTTGTGTAACAAGAAGTTGGAAAGTCCCAGGCTTAAATTGGCCATTATCGGTTCTTTGTCCAACAACCACCGCCACTTCCAAGAAGGAAACAAATGCATCTGTTTCATCATCTGTCCAAACCCATGACATTGCACCTAAACCATGCAATGTCATACCTCAAACCATTGCAAATCATAACTAAAATGAATAATTAACATGTAATTTGAAATGTGCATGATATGAAAGAAGACAACATTAACTTAAATGAAACATGTAATTCAATACAAAGACAGTCAACAATATCAAGAAAATTTTAAGCAATGCCTCAATTCAGTTACAATGAAGGCCATCCAAATATATGAGTATACAATTTAATGGTTTATTCTTCAGTCATCAAACATGTTGTTAGCTAAATCCTCTCTCCATTGACTCCATTCATTACTTGTCTCAACACGATCAACAAATTCTAGTAATGGTGTATCTTCCCCAATTGGCATTTCCTCATCTTCATAGAACTCGCTCTCTGCTGGATCTTCACTCATATGTAACCTAATAAAATTATGCGTAAAAAGCGATGCAAGAATTATGTGCACACGAGTAGTTGCGGGATAAAAGATGGATTTTGTAGATTTTCCATCTTTTTTTCAGTAAACCAAATGCATGTTCAATCACATTTCTGGCAGACGAGTGTCTCTTATTAAAAAGCTCTTCTGCATTCCTAGGTGCCCTTCCATCTCTTGCTCACTCTTGAAAAGATGCAAGAAAACCAGGACCATTGGTATAGCCAGTATCTACTAAGTAGTAATTTCCTATAAGCAACAAACACAATTACCTTTGGATATGCAATCATGCCTTAAAAAAGAAATTGCAAATTTCTAACAATTCGTTTCTTACATATCCCTCGGAACTTGAAGTCCATTCGGCCTACTTACAGCATCATGCATAACCCTTGAATCTGCTACTGAACCCTCTCATCCAAAGAAGGATATGGACAAAGTTCTGATCCTTGTCACATACTCCTAAAACATTAGTACATATTCTCCTTTCCTACCTCTCATATCTTGGTTTGTCTCGCTAGCGAAACTATTATGTCTAAATAGGTTCCATCTAGAGCACCAAGGCAACCCTATGTTTAAAATGCCATAATACAAAAGTTCTCGTTAAATAATTGCTTAGAGTTAAATCAGACATCATATTGTAGCTAAGTTATTAAATTAATCGACCTTAAACCATTTCCATCTATTGTCCATGCAATCCTCGAAATTGGTATTGGCTTCACAAACAGAGATGTTGAAGCTTGATCACTGACCTTCAACACATTATGGAATACCCTACTTATTGTTTCTCCCGACCTCATAAACCGCACTTGTAAAACTCTATTGGATTCATTTTCTGCTAATATTCTTAGGAAGATTAAAACTTTTTCTTCAATGGGCACATGTCCAGTATTTGTCAACCCACCATGGAGCTGAAGCATTTAACATAACAATTTAAATGCATTCGTGTCCATCCTTAAATCCCACTGGGTATTCCTATCTCCTCATGCAAAATCCTATATATATTGGCTTTCCTATTTGGTACTGCCAATGCCCCGCTTCCTTGAGCATTTTCACTTCTACGCTTTTTTGGTGTATACATATAAGCATAACAACTTACTAATTCTCATTATATCCAATTGTTGTTTCAAAATCTCATAAAAAGCCAAGCAGTTAAACATATCATCATCATCCATTGCCTCCAACTTTGTTTAAAACAAAACTGTCAACAAAGCGAAAAATATTAATTGATCATATACTGCATTTGTATATATGTATTGAATAGTAACATTTATAAAAATGTAGAAAATATGGAAATCGTTAGCAAGTTGTTGTCTTCAACAGTCATGCAATACATAAATTAAAAAGTCGAAGAATTGAAATACAAGTCAATTACAAGTCATTTACTGAGTAGCTGTACATCTCATAATAATTGAACAATGATATGACTTGGCTCTATATACCTTCAATTAATATGTATTTGACTTGTATTTGAATAAACTTCTAAGTTTGCAGTGCATCACTCACATCAGATTCCATTTGCAATCACAATTAATATGTATGCTTAGGTCTTCAAAGTGCGAATGATTCACCACATTTCACAACAATAAAAGTGAAAGAGAATACAAGTTACTTTCATCAATTTAAGCACCAAGTTACTGTCACTATCCTTCGGAATCATATCAATGGTAGAAATGAAAGTTACTTTGTTAATATGCCCATTAATAGTCATATGATGGTTTGAATGGTTAATCATCCAGCATAATGTTTACTCCCAATCATGAATATATTTCAAGCAAGGAAGCACCTACACATTGGCTTCACCCATTATTATTATATTTACATCAACAGCAAGTGAATGCCTTTGCTCATTGGCATATTTTAACTCTGTTTATATGTTTTTCATTGTATGTAGTCTATTAAATTTAGTCATTATTGTACGTTGTTTGACAAGTAAGACAAAAGTTTGAAACTATTATCAATTTGTATATGTGTTGTCTTTCTCGACCATTACAAAAGATAAAATCAAATCTAAACTAGAGGAACTTAATTAATCACCCAAACAATTTATATTAAGAAGACAAAAGCTGAACAAGAAACATAATCTTTTATTTACAAAACAGAAAAGTATAATCAAAGACCCAATAATCAACAAACAGCATCAGTGTTGCTTTTAATCAGACATTCGTATCTGTTGAATACTAAACCAAACATATTTGAAAGATAAACTAAACTAATAAAGAAATATGCATGATGGTGCTGATGCTTTTCAATACAATAGGTATTTCATAATAATTAAGGAAATGAATCCGCAGATGAAGATCAATATCATGCTCACTTGATGCTTATAAAATTCCATTAATACAATAGGTAGCTCAAGTATTGACAGAAAAAATTTATGCTTATTTGATGCTTATTGTGTCATATGACATCATTTTATTGTCATAATTAAGGAAAATCTAACTTCTTTGATGCTTTGGTTCAACTACATTTGGTTCTAGGTTTGTATTGATCATTTATGTATATTTTCTTCTATCATATTATTTCTGTTATTGTTATGGACATTTTCTGTTATTTAAACTCAAATATTTACTAGACTATGGTGACTAGATTATTGTCATACTCTCTCTTATTCATTCAAGTGCTAACTTACTTAATTGATTACTTGATTTTTTCCTAGTATGGAAGTACTATATGCCCACCAAGGAACTTACTTGATTGATTACTTGCCAAAAAGGAAACAACTCTATATTTATTTAAACTAGATTTGTATGCATATACGAATATTCTAGATTTGTATGCATATACGGATATTCTAGATTTGTATGCATATTGGGATATTCTAGATTTGTATGCATATTGGGATATTCTATATTTGTATGCATATACGGATATTCCATATTTGCAGTTGCTACTTCGATTTTCTTTATCAGCATGTTATCTTACTAACATAATTTTGTATAGTACACATTATGGATACTTTTTTGTGAATGAATTGCAACATCTAAGCCACAGATAAAGCTCTATTTACACAAGTAACTGAATCACTTCTGTACACTTTCTATCACAGGGTAACAATCCGTATAAATAGTCTTTTTAAAATGATGGGGACTCCTAGAAGTTTTCATATAGCTACAGATTTTGTAATATAGATTAAATTACTACATTTGTAAAGAGTTTATAGCTATTAAAAGAGTTTACTACAAAAGAGTTTACTACATTTGTAATATAGCTACGTAAACCTATAAAATAGTTTACTACATAGTTGTGATGCATTAGGAGGTTCATTTATAATAAAGATGGAATAAAATCCGTAACTAATAGAGTCAACCTTCAACACAGATCTGGTTTACAAAATTCTAACTAATAGAGTCAACCTTCAACAGAGTTTACAAAATTCTAACTAATAGAGTCAATGTTAATCAGCTTGATCACAGATCTGGTTTCATTCACAACTTAAACATATGGTTTATCAACTTAAACATATGTTAAACAAGCTATAACATATTCACTGTCCCTCTCAATGCTTCTCTCCTTCGTTGGTTATCACTTTACTACCTAAGCTATAACATATTCACTGTCCATCTCCACGTTCCAAATCCCAGATTCTTAAAATTTCTATTTGTTAAAAAACAAGTTCATAATTGGAAGAAAACACTGAAAGAGATCCAAAATCAATACTTATAAAGCACGAGAGTTGCTGATATAGAAGAAGAGATTATGAAAACCCAGATCAGAAAATGAGAGAATATTCTTAAATTGCTATTTTTGTCTTTAGCTTCAAAAAGACTATGACGGATGCCCAAATCACAAGAACTGGGCTCAAAAACTCTACATTCCTAATCACATGCATTTATACCGCCATGCCTAATTAGACATTCATATAATTTTGCAAGCCCTAACCTTCATCTCCTTCCGTCGCACATACGTGAGATGTAGCGGTGGGAAGGTCTATTGTGCGAATTATAAGGGCACGATCTTTAGACATAGAAGACTCAGGAAATCGAGGATGGAGATTGACAGAGAAATGAGAAGAAGAGGAAATGTAGCTCAACTATTGAGGCAAAATGACGGTGAAACAATGAAATGTCTGAGGAGGTTGGATATTACTTTCAAACATTCAATTATAATTTTAAGGATTTGGGATTAGAAGTGAGAGAGATGATCACAAGAAAAAGAGATGATTTAGACAAGGGAAAAATTAATCAAATCTAAAAGCTACCAACAGACCCAAAGGCATAAAAGCGATTAAAGTTGCAGACATTAACACGAGTAGGCAGAGGCAAGAACAGAAGTGATTGAAAAACAACAACGAAATGAAATGAACTCTAACCTAACAGAGACGGACGATGGCCACTGAGACGGATGATGGTTGGCGAAGACCGGATCTCCTTCGACAAATTCCAGATCTGGCGAAACAGACGCAAATGGAAACATGTATATAAGCGTTAGAAGGAAATAAAGGGGAAGAGAAGAGAACAATATGGACAGAAACACGCTTACCGTGCGTTTGGTAGTGGAGAGGAAACCGCAGACGAAGACGCAGGAAGGAAGGGAAGACGAAGACGAAGGAGCGTTTTAGGTTTCAAATTTCATAAATAAAGGCGCTTATTCATTTCAATTTCATCCGTTGGATAAAATGTTCTATACCACAGATTTGGATCGGACAAGAATTTTATGTCCATGTCTAGGTTGGACAGGACAAAAATCAAGCACAGACATTAACCAAACATGATGATGGACAAGACTTTAGCGTCCTTGTCCACTGTCCACAGGGGTATGGACACTAACCAAACGTAGGGTAATAAAATTACTTATCAGCGATGGACAATTATTGACAGAAACTAAGCCTTTAATAATTATTGATGGAAAATTATATTCTATTGGTATAATTGTTGAAAAAAATTTTGATTTGCGATGAAAAAAATATCCCTCAATAAATATGGAGATAAATTATTCAGTAAATTTTTAGACGAAATATAGCGATGGTAAGAAGTGTTCGTCGGTAAAAAAAAGCAGAAATGTTTGGTGGAGTAAATAATGCTAGAGTTTACCGATTGGTACTGCTGTCGCCTACAACTAAATTTAAAAAGAAACCAACTTCCTGGAATATAAATTAATGTAGTAGTGAAAAATAAGGATCATTCCCACGAGAAATTTTTAACTATAAATATCATACAAGTTCAACACAAAGTAAAAAAGGGGGGAGGAAGGGTGGGGTTTTAGGTCACGGAAATTGAGAATTTAGGAATAACAAAATTGAAAATTAGAAAAAATAATCAAATTTAAAAATTCAGTAAACAAATCTTGGTTTCGGATCACCGACGTTATCACACTAATATGGATCCTTGATATAAAATTCAGTTCATCAACAAATATTCATTGGGAAATGAATAAAAACATGTATTCTAAGCATTCTTATTAATCAACAACTTGGATACGATCGAAAATTCAATTAAGTAATAACTGTAAGAATTGAGAAATCAATGAACAAGACAACACACACTAACGGAGCCACACTATTGGACCTCCAAAAATTTTTAAAACTATTAAATATTTTTATTTTAATATATATAAGTATGGAGTTATTTGGAACCCAATGATACATTGGGCCCCCAAAATTTAAAAAAATTAAAATTTTGAGCCCTTCTATTTTAAATTCTTGGCTCTATCACTGACAACACATGTACGACATGCATTTAATTAAGATGAGTTTTTTCTTACAATTTCCAACTCTAATATAAAGATAATAATCCTAATTGTCACTTGTGATTAACAAAACTGAACGTCATATTTTATTAATCTTGTTATTAAACGAATCAACTCCTAATTGCACATCCTAAAAAACAATCAATTCAATCATAAAAGCAATTCGAAAGGCACTCAATATTTATCAACAAAACAAACCTTATTGGAACATCTCACACATAATAGATGATAACACAGTTTCCCTCAACGAAGAAAGGGGATTTAGCTACTTATAATAAAAGTGAAAATCAACAAAGAAATAGTCAAATGTAAAGTCTCCATCCCTGGTCTCTCCTAGAAAATCCGAAAATTTCTAAAGAAAATCATGCAGAAAATGAAAAACCTAACTATGGCTGGTAAGAAAATAGAAGAAAATTGCAGAAGAAAAATTAAAAACTATCCTAATGCTGGCTCACGAAAACCAGAAGAAAATGCAAAAAAAAGTCAAAATTACTCCTAAACTCTGCTGTCGTGAACAGTAACCCGAAATCCTCTTTTATCCTTTCAAATCTTCTCAATTTTTCCTTGGTTTTCAGCAGATACACCTCCTACATATTCAAGTTGCAAATCCCATCAGTAAGGTAGCAATCTGATCTTCAAGATTATGAAAATCTTAAGTGAATCAGATTTGAATTTGAAAATAGATTCTGCAAATGATTTTTGTGGTCAATCTAGATTCAAGCCTAGAAAACATTCTAGGAAATATAAATTAGTACCTTAAAAGCGGATGTATTATTTCTCGTTAACTCCGAGACTTTAAAGATTATATGTTTCTGATGTTACTGTATCTCACATGAGATGGCATAATGAACACAAACAAGAAGATGGAATAATGAGTCATCCATCAAATACACTGGCATGGAAATAGATGTTGTACTTTATGGAAAAGGAGAACAGAGAATTGAAAGTGAAGTGTTTCAGGAAGATGTTTATTAAATAAATGCAATTGTTACATATGACGAGAATGAACTTTTGGACAATCTAAATAACGAATGTGTTGAAATTTCATGTAGAGAGAATGAGGAGGGCGAGAGATCTGAAGAGGAGTTTGAATTTGATTCGATGCGACCAAGGTTCAAACCATGATTTGAAGCCAATTATTGTTCAAGTAAAGCATCACATTCTACAGCTACAATCGAATCAGATTTTGTACCTCCAACTACTAAACTTGCAGATAAGACATCACCTTTTCGTACTTGTTGGTACACCATCCACTACCCTATATCGACAAAGATATCAGGGGTAAGCGATGCGGATGAAGAAGGCAACCTTCAACCTGTAGCTAAGGAAACTGATGAAAGAATTTATATCATAATTGTCAACAATCTATAAGTAAAAATATATGAAACATCATATGTTTATAATTAAGTTATAGGTTTAAATTTTAAAAATGGTATAAATTTAATTATTTTTATATTATGTTGATTCCGTTTGGACCTTGTTTAAGAAACATGACATCCAAATTCGAAGAGATAATTAATCTTGAGGGTTATATATGGAAGAATATCTCTCAGGTGATAAGGAATTTTACTATCAGGAGTTTGAGGTACAAAATGTATATATTTTTTAATTTTTAATTGATTTTTATACATTAATTAGATAAAGATTATTGCATTATAAGTACTAATTGTATGTTCTTCCTTTTATTTTAGAAAGATTTTTTTGGATTTTGAATTTGACAAGGTCATTTATGAAGTATGGGAGAGACGAGCATATACACGTTATCGAGACTTTATTAGTACAATACACAAGATTGATGTACAACCGCCTTATATTTTTGAACAAATATGGAGACATTGGCATCAGTATTGGATATTACCCGAGGCAATGTTTATTTTAAAGCATAATTCTACCAACAGATGTAGAGATTCGGGTGCAGAGAGTCTTCTTGTACATACTGGAGGATTTATTACCCACCATGAGCATGTAGAGAGACTTGTAAGTATCTACACTTTATATTTATTTATTTATTTTACTTTGGTGTATTTCAATTTAATTTGATGTGTGAATTTTGGAATGAAAATATGTGTTTATGGAGAATGATAATGTTACAAATGTTTGTTGTTATATATGGCTATGTTGTTGAGTTACTTTCTTTGTTCAACAAGGGGTAAATATCATAAAAATAGATAAAATTTTACCAAAAATTTTATAAAATATAGTTCACTTATAACATTTTATTCTGATGCAAGAAAAGTTTATAAGTACGAAGCCTACACCCTGTAAGCTCTTTTTGTACATTCACAATAAGAAGTATGACGACGTGACCTTCGTCAACACCTGATGTAGAGAACAAAATGTATGTAAAATTTATATTTTAATATTGATGTTTAATAATTATTACTTACTAACATAAACATTGCCTTCTAATAAAACCAAATACAAAATAGGATTCAACGACAATCTCACTAGTTTTAAGATGTTGACGAGAGTCAAACTTGTCTTCATGCAGTTGGTGGTAGGGATCGTCATGGAAAGATATTCAGCTTAGGTTCATTTGCAAACACATGTTATTTGCAATCCTCCACATCAAGTACAACAACATTTAGTTAGCAATCTGCACCCAATAAAATCCATGAGCTTCGGAGTACAGTACAGACATTGACAACTCAGTTGCAATAGTCGATGGAGTACATAGCTTAGCTCCATAATGAGGTAAATAAGTTGAAAGGAAGAGGTAGCATCTCATCGCAGCAATCAGAGCATCCACATTTATTAAATGAATATTGTATTTGTAGTCATTTCATATGAATTATAAATACTTATTATGTACAAAATAATTTTTTACTATCAATTAAAATATTTTTACTTTATATCATCAATCAACTTTCTGTTTTAACAAATTAAATGTAGAAATAAATCAAAATAGTATCAACAAATAACTCATAGTCAGATAAATTATACATCAACTATAAGATCTTCAAATAAAATTAAATAAAGATAAATTTAAAAACAATTTTAATAAATTTACAAAAGGAAAAATAACATTCATCGGTAAAATTTATTCAATTTACCGACAAATAATTAATAACCGTTGGTAATGTTGTCATTAATTTACCGACGGAATAACTACTTTAGCCTGTAAGTTGTTAACAAATAAATCTTTTCCATCGGCAACTTTATCGATCGAAACAATTATCGTTAACTGATTGTCACACAAAAAGTTCGTCAGTAAATTTGTGATGGATGGTCTGTGATTTGAGCAAATTATTACCTATGGCCGCTTCTCTAACACCTTAGTTATTTGATAAATTTCATCGCTAACTTAGCTTATTGACATAATGTGTAAATTTTTCGTTCGTAATTTCTGTTACTAAACTTTATTTTTTTTTGTAGCACCGGATGTTGGCAATCTAAAAGAAATCCAAAACTATGTCATATACGAAGGAACCCATGACATGTTTAGGCAACCATCGAACCGTGGAGCTTAGATCAACATTTTGTCGATTTATGCTTTAAACTCGTCACTTTGTCTGAAACCATACTAAGCAGTCAAGCAAGGTTGAAGTTATCATCCATATCCAAAAGAGCAATATCTTCTTGTCTGGACTCCAAGGTACTGTGAAACAACACTATGATTTATATCTAACTTTTGAGGATGCCCATTTCTTTTGTGTAATTAGTTCGTTCAACTTAACCTAAATCTCGTGAAGCCAAAAAATGAAAATAGATTGCTGTTCTGCCGATCTGTACTTGTT
Source organism: Erythroxylum novogranatense (assembly GCA_029891385.1). Taxonomy (NCBI): domain Eukaryota; kingdom Viridiplantae; phylum Streptophyta; class Magnoliopsida; order Malpighiales; family Erythroxylaceae; genus Erythroxylum; species Erythroxylum novogranatense. The sequence continues at coordinate 21,990,430 of CM057226.1, forward strand.
CGATGGTTGGCGTTATATGCAAAATTCTCTTCCCCATTGCTGAAAAAGCACATGGCTTTTATCATTATCTTCCACGTTCATACAACATGCCCGGAGATCCAATTTCAACCAATTTGACAGCACATAGTTACGACTCACGAGAGATTAAGGAGAAACTAAGATTTTAAATGCGTTTGGTTCTATTTTTAATTTTCTGCGTAATTTTTATTTTACATTCAATTTTTTTTAATTTTTAATATAGTTATAATTTTATCATTGATAATAATAATATTTAAAGATTAATTATTTTTAAATAATTAAATGATATTAATTAAGTCGGTCGTACAAGGCTTAAATTATTTTGTTGGTTTGCAATTGCAAGGCTTAATTTACCTGGTCTTAGTCTTCTCATGGTTCAAATTCCAATCATCATTATAATAAATACGTCTATGATTGCACATTTGAAGAAAGAAAGAAGGACATTGGGCCTCTTTTAGGGTATAAGCACACTGACCTAGCAAGTCGCAAGATATGTTTACTGTTTCCTTCTTCTAGCCCAACCATTGTTTGTTTCTCAAGACCCGAATGTTTGTCAAGCCCTAGTGCATCGTAAAACAAGTTTAACTTGGCATTTCAAGGGCAAGTTAATAAAGAGTAAATTAAAAGTTAAGGTCTCATATATGGATATCTCATCCAGTGTAGAACTCAAAGGTCTTTTCAATTAGTACCATGTATCAAGGGGATGCCTACGAGAATAAAAGATAATCAATGAAACAAGAAGTCTCAAGGCAGGTAAAAAAGAATGGAACACCTTACATACAGGAGATTGGTAGGCCACCATTCAATTTTTATTTACAATGGACTTTTTTTTTGCCCCCTCATTCACGGAGCGGAATTCGCCCCCTTCGTTTCCTTGACAACGACGTTTGTGGGGCAATTGTGCATGCAGGCCGGAGGACATGCCGGTATTATGAAATTAAGCACACTTTATATCATCATAATCATATAACATAACCCTTTCACCTTTCATCATGAAAATTTGGTTCCCCGGCCCTTTTGAAACCTTGGCATTATCTAGCAAGATCCCTCACAAATGGGATTCATTGCAAGATATGTGTTCTTGAATGTCAACTCAACACCGGTTGCTTGACCCGCGAATCAATTACGCCGGTGAGCCCGTCGAGTTCAGTAATTGTGAATAGTTAGAATTCATAACCTACATTTGCTTTGTGACAACAGTGGCCATCGCTTTAATAACGTGTTCCAATGTTGTATCTTAATGGAATAAGAACCATTAATAGGAATGGCAACGGGGCGGGTATGGGACGAGTATGCCATCCCCGTACCCGCCCCATGAACTCGCCCCCACCCCCATCCTCGTCGGAGATTTTTTGACACCTCCTATACTATACCTGCTGTTGTTTTGTTTTCATCTGCATCTTAGTTCTTTTTTCCTTTTAAAGATAAGTTTTATTTAATATGAATGGATTATTTGTTTTCTTTTAAATTTTCATGCTACATTCATACATACATACCGAATTTAAATAAGCTTATCTTTATTTAATTGATGGGTTTGTATGTATATATATATAATGGCAAAATTGTAATTACTATATATTTAAACTGTATGGGGTGGTATCCCATATTCAACATCGACAATTCGACGTATTTTGTTAACCTCATACTCCGCTTCCACGGTAAAATTTATTCCATACCCGCCTCGTCGTAATTTTATCGGCATCTTCTAGTTCGACAATTGTCATCCCTAACCATTAATCCTTTTTATCCAACTAATTTCCATAATATATAAGCTTGAGTCTTTCATTGTAAACCCTATACATGAAATGTCCAAATTAACATTCGCTACTTAAAATTTGAAAACTTGAGTTTATGAGTATCGTCTTTATTAAGTGATCATTTTATCACAATAATTTAAGCTCTTGTGTGAGGTTAACTTAATTAGTTTTATATATTCTCTAACACACTCTTTCAAATGAAAGCCCTTTGAGTTTGAAACTTACATATGCCTATTTTATCATGTGCTTAATTTAATTAGAATAGGTGGGTGGTAATATTTGAACTCATGATCATTTGATCATAGAGGCTCTGATACCATATTAAGTGATCATTTCATCACAATAACTTAAGTTGTTGTATAAAATTAACTTAATTAATTTTATATATTCTCTAAAAGTCTTATTATCCATCACATAGAGAAAAGAAATCTCCATTTTTCAAATGTTTTCAAGCCGATGGGGCAGCCATTAGTTAAAGCGAGCTCGAGGGGGGGAAAGTAGCACGCTTCGGCAGTGACAAATAGTGGGACAAATGGGCAAAAGCTCAAAAGCACTCCCAACTCCAAACTTCCAAACTAACCCACCCAATACCATCGTCATAAACTATACATAGTTAATTCGTACAATTTGCCATGTTTCATAGGGTTGAAAAGAAAATGCGGTTCATTGCATGTCATGTCACGATTCCACTATTCACCATTCAGCCGCAAATTGAAAAGGCAGAATCGGAAGAAACCGGCACGCGTGAATGTGACGCACATAGATAATGTGGTGTGTTTTGGTGAAGGAAAATTGCGGGCATCATTGCTTTTGAAATACTAGTTGCAATTATTAATGATATCAACCAAATCTTTGTAAATATAAACTGACCTTTAATTAAGTTGATGATTTACACTTTGAAATATATATTACATTTAAATAGTTATAATATTAAAATAAATACAGTACATTTAAATTTAAATTTAAAATGCAAAGATTCTCCCATGTAATTTAAATGCGAAACGAACAGTATCAAGTTATATAAAGTAAAAAGGTTAACTAGGTAAGGGAGTAGCAGCAGATTTTAGGGCAAGAAAAAACATTTTCTTTGTATTTTATTTTCTATCCAAACAAATAAAAAACTTATGGTAAGAGTGTACATTCATATGTAAAAAGAAAATAAATAAATAAATATTTAATTTTATAATTAATTTAAATTTTAAAATAAAATAATTTTAATTTAATAAATCTAATTTAAACTTAAAATATTTTTAAATATATTTAAATAAAAATTTTATAATTAAAATATTAATTATAAATAAATAGCTTATTATTAAACTATTTATTTTAATATAATATAATAGTTTTATTAATATTTTTAATAAATATTATATAAGAGATTAAAATAAAATTTATTTATTTATAAAATAATTTATCTTTATATTTTATGTGATAAGTAATTATTAAATATTAACAACCAAATATATTTTTAATTTTATTTTGAAAAAAAATAAAATTGAAAATTACGACGAAACCAAGCGTGTTCAGGTATGTTCCCATTCGTTAATATTAAATCAGTGGTGGCAAATTTGTTATTTGATGAAAAATTGCTACACATAAAGGTAATTGAACGAATTCAGGAGCACTTAAATAGCCCCACCTGGTAACAGCACTAAGCCACTCAACTCAACACAACAGCACCAAGCCACTCAACACTGCCTCTTAACGGCCTACGCTTTTTAGTTGGAAAGCTAAACAAACAGCAATGAAACGCCTCCCTTGCCTCCTCATAACCGCCGTGCTCCTTCTCTTCCACTATCTACCAACAGCAGTTTCCCAAGCCCCGGCGCCTGCTCCCGACAACCACAGTAGAAATAACGCCACCGACTACATCCGTTCAAGTTGCAACGCCACATTGTACCCCGAAGTCTGCTATTCCTCCCTCTCTCGCTACTCCAGCGCCGTCCAGCAGAGTCCGGGGCGGCTTGCTCGCGTCGCAATCGGCGTCAGCCTCTCCAGAGCGCACAACATGGCAGTCTTCGTCTCTAACGTTTCCCGCCAAGCTGACTACGGCTCCGTCCCCCGCGAAGCGGCCGCTCTCCACGACTGCTTCTCAAACTTCGGCGACGCCGTTGATGAGATCCGCGCCTCGCTCAAGCAGATGCGTCAGCTCGATTCGCCGGCATCATCGGCGCAGTCTTTCCGTTTCCTGATGAGCAACGTGCAGACGTGGATGAGCGCGGCGTTGACGGACGAAGAGACTTGTACTGACGGCTTCGAGGATGTTCCTGACAGTCTGATGAAGACGGCGGTTTGTGACCGAGCCGCGAATGTGAAGAAGTTCACTAGTAACGCTCTTGCTTTGGTTAACAGTTACGCAGCTAAGGGAAGTCCTTGATTTACAAAAAGAAAAAAAGAAGAGGAATAACCGTCCAAAATAGTGATAGAGTGGGAGAATCTGAAACAAATTAGGAAGAAGTTAATTAATAGTCGTTTTCGATAGTAATATTTTGTGTGAGTTTGTGTGTTGAATCTGTTGATATGATGCCGTTCCTCATCTGAAATTGTACATGTGGTATGTCTTTTGAATTCCGATTTACGGTTGTTCTCTCTAGTAGTTTTTTTTTTTGGTTTTAAACGCATGCCTTCTTTTAGTGATATAAATTTAAGTTGTTATTTTAGATGATGTTAAAATTATTTACAGGTTTATTAATTTTATGTAATTGAATTCAATTAATGTTTTGGAATCTTAAAAGAGATGATTTGAATTCAAACACGTAATTGAATCTCATTTTTTATGAATTCAATTCATATCTTAAATGATGTTAATTGAGTTCTGAATTAAACAATCAATTTTTTTCTAAATATGCACATTATAAATATATAAATTATTACGAAATACACACAATATAAATATACAAATTATTACAAAATACACACATTGATTACATATTATTTTTAGTTAAGGATAAAAAAGTCATATAAAATAGTTGAATTCATCTTTATAGTGTTTCATATAATTGAATTCAATTATAATATTTATAGATTTATTTCAAATAGTGTAAATCAAATTTAATTTAATTAAATCCCATAAATGTAATTGAATCCAACTCGTCGATAAATCTAATTCAAAAGTTTTCAAATAGCCTGTTAGCCAGACACTTACATTAATAGAAGATAGTCATGACACTACATAAATATAACATGAATTACTTAGAGTACATTTTGTGCAATTAATCATGACATTTGAGTTCAATTAAGTGGTGTTACTTACAGCGTTAACTTTTATTAAAGGGAGAGGTTGTTCTTTAATATTGTTGATTTCCTCTATTTTAATTAGTATAATAAAATTAATTAATCTTGCTTCCTTACTTTGAATTAATAAAAAACAATAATTAACTGTTGTGTGTTAAAGTTAATTCCATGAAATTACTTGGGACAACTTACTTCAATGATGTAGGCAAGAGTTGGAGTGGGGCAGTATGCTAGCTAGGCTAAGCATGATTATTGTGTCTACAATTGCATTGTATACAACAATACTGATGTTTTGTTTAGCATAGAGCAAACAACCACATGTGAGCATCCGTTATTTGCGAATACTTTAGACCCTAATGATGATTATTGAATAACCTAGAGAAAGTCAGTTAATTGGTTATAAAGTCACATCCTATGGTTTTCTTTTTTTCTTTTGACCCTTGAGGGCAAACCACCGAACGCCTAATAATAGTGGGGGTGGGGCCATTATCTTCTACTTTCTGCATCCATTTTTAATTTCTTTTTCTCCTAAAGAATTCGAAACAAATTCTATATCCTTAGCCTTAGGAAAAGGAGTAGGTGCATTATCTTCCACCGTCTCCACTTGATTAACTCGTCACTAGCGCAGTGCCTAGCGAGCTTGGTGTGCATGTGAGAACCTGGAGACGGTAAGAGCCACTCATTCTCCACCATTTAATTGTGAACATAATGTGAGGATTGATGGAGATGGGAGAGGATGAATTGTTTGGCTTGAAATGGTAGCGCATTGGAGAGGAGAATACGCAACCCGTGAAATGAAAAGACTAGAGAAGTGTTGGTTTGCGAACAAAATACATCTAACTGGAATAAGACAAAGCGTGATGCCCTTAGGATTGGTTGCCCTCATAGTTCACGAGATGCTAAACTAATTGCTTTGCTTCTTATTCAGCTCCATGTGTCCAAATATATCTCCTAGCGGACATGCATTGAAATAATTTGCAGAGACTTGGTGGCTGAGAACGGCCATCTTTAGCCTTCCTGGATTCAAGGTTAATGGAATATATTTGTCTGTTTTTGGACCAAAGGTAATAATGAACCCGACATCATGAAATTTTCCTTTAAAACGTGACCATTCTCATCTTTCTTTTATCTTGCTTACCGATTCTGGTAATTATATATTAACCCAAATATTATCTATTCTTCCAGGCGGCCTTTCCACAGTGATATGTGTCTATCGTCTTAGGATCAATTGAACGACCGTGGTTTAATTGTAGACCTTTACCAACGACGCCTATGGATGATCATGTTTACTCGCAAACGGTTCTAATCATTAGAATCTAGATAAAGATTCGCCATGATCCGATGTTGACTTTTTTTCAAATTGTATGATACATTAGAAAACTCATTTTCACACTTACGAGACTTTTTCTGCGTCACATGAGATGAGACTGGGGAATGAGCGAGATCAATCCTTGAAGATAGTCTCCATGTGATGACTATGATTATTCACTTTGGGCAAGTATTCTGCTTTCATTAAAATGGTCCATTGGGTGCATAGTGATGATGTCTTTATCCTAATTATGTCAACTTCATCGGATTTTGTCCTGTCCTGTCACCTCACTCATCTTAATCAATCGAAGAAAACTTGCAATTTTCGTTCGCGAACTACTTAGAATTAACCGACTAAGGATGGGTATCACTATCATCCAAGGTTTTTTTGTTGTTGTTGGAGAAACGGAGCGTAAACTTAGAAAAGAAAATTACTGGCACAGGATAAAGCAACCCCAATTGTAATGACAAATAGAAACGAAAATATTTTCTGAATAATATCACTAAATCAGTGTACTCTGACAGACAGACAAATGTTATAATTGGCGAGCCAATCTGTACAACGATTACCTTCCCGAAAGACATGACTTACACGTACGACCCAATGTCTGGACAGTAACTCTTGGATGGTCGGAATCAACATATTAACTACTGGATGTTGGTCACTAGTAAGACTGGTCACAACCAGGGCAGAATCAATAGTCAGCTCCACATGGAAATAACCAGAAAATAACGCAAGATGCGACTGGTTCGCCAGATTCGCATTAAACCGAACGTTCTTATTATCTTCATGTGATCATTGCATTTTAGATATTAACCGACGTCCAAGATACCAAGAAAGGAAGGAAGGCGCGTCATATTGTGTCGATTAAGCCTCTCCGCTCAAATAAGTCTTTTGGTGAAGGTGAGGTTGATCAATCGAGAGAAAAGAACTAGGTTATGATTTAAATCATCATATGGAAGAATTATACCTATATAAGGTTTCTGGTTAGGTTTATGTCTTTACGTGTTTGCGTGGGAGACTTCCTTCGCGGATGGGCAAGGAGGCATGAGCCTGGGCATAAAAGCGATCTATGAATAATGGAACGATCGCCCACGGTCGTTTTTGATCGATCCGCCCAACACGACCGACCGACCATAAGCCCCTACTCCTCGAGTCCGAGCGAAGAGAAGGTCGGAGGAGTATGTAGAGATTTTATAGCTCGTCATGGAACGACTCGTGATCGGGCGACGGTTGAGCATCGAGATGCAAATTCGTCAGAGGTCGACTAAATGGAGTGGTCAATCGGTCGGGCATTGTTGTTGCAGCCCGATCATGGGACAGCCCGGGTAGTTTCGATCGGTCGGGTGCTGACTAGTTGAGGGTCTCGTACTGGGGTCGGTCGGCTGAGTGCCCCAACTGGTCGACCTCGGCACTTATTGCACGACAACTCGTCCTAAAGCAGGTCGGGTGGTCATCATTAGCGAGTGCGTGGAGGTACTTGAAACATTTATTATTTGACGGCGCGTGCTATCTGACAGTTTTTTAGAATTTGAAACGTATCGTCTTTGTAACCGTTCCGCAGCTGTCCCGTACGTCCTTTCAACTGTTCGCGCCCTTCCGGATTTCGATTAACCCTAATTTGTCTCCGCTCAGATCGTGTCGCGTGTCCAGGAGTAGCTCGGATTTTCTTCACGCGTCGAGTTTTGACTGGATCGCAATTCGAACGTTTTCCCTATAAATGTTCAGGGTCGACAGACGATTTGCTTTTTTTCACGCTCATTTCATTCTTGCTTTCCTCTGCTCTTTCTTATTCTCAGTTCCCAGAAGTTTTCTTCGGCGTTGCTCAAATTTCCGATCTCTTACCACTAAATAGGTACATCCCTTTCCCTCATTTTTTTCTTCTAAATTTTCTCTTAGTGAGCATGTCGTCTACCGGTTCTCGGAGTGGGGTTTCTCCAGGATTGTTGTGACGATGTGTCGCCTAAGTTATGGCTGAGGTGACGGCGATGTCGAGGTTGGGGGATGTTGAAGAGATTACGACAAGGGAGCGGAGAGATGGGCTGGTAGTAAAGGAATTGCCCAAAGGCAAATCGAAGATGTCTGCGACGGAGTTAAGTAGGTCGATTGTTAGGAACGGTATCCTTCGGTCCTGGGAGCCTAGGCTGGCCTTTGGGGATGAAATGATCGACAGCAGCACAAGTGGGTGGATTGCCGTCTCTGAGTATTTCTTCTCGGTCGGGGGCTTGAGACTACCGTACGTGTCGATCGTGGATGAAGTGTGCGCTGACTATCAATTAAGGCCGAGTCAGATTCCTCCGAATGGGTGGAGGTTCATTAATGGACTTGTGCTGCTGTGTCACCAATTAGGTTGTCCGCCCTCTGTTAATATCTTGCGCCACTTTTTAAGAATGAGCCAGAGTCCGAGCTCTGAGGGTGGGATCCCTTCCTTGATGTATAAGGATGCCCGGTATCGCCCAGCTGAGACGTCTGGCAAAATTACCGGCTGACGAACGAAATATTTCTTCGTGAAGCCTCCGGGGTCTTCCTCCGAGTCCCAGCCGTAGAGGTATCCCCTAGCCGAGCGATGGAATGACTCGTCAAGTCTATTCCTTTCTAGAGAGGAGCGGGAGGTGGTCAGCCGTGTAAAGGAGCTCGGCCAGTATAACTTCGTTCGGCTTATTTCGGGATACGGCGGGGGGGCCTCAGCCAACTCTCTTCTGATTGACCCCCCGCCGCAAGTTAGCGGGCTAGGAGAGGGAACTGCCCTGCCTGGTTGACCCCTCATGGTTGATTTACTTTCCTTACTTGTAGGTTTTGATTCGATTTCTAACCTGCTTTCTTTGTTTGTGTAGCCATGGTCAAGGTTAATGCTTTCCCCGGCCCTCCCAAGTCCACCAAGGGTAAGCGCCAGGTCGCGGGGCCTTCGGGAGTCAGAGGTCAGGGAGATAGGGGGAGGTCAGTTCGATTGTTGTTCGGCCAATTGCTTCCGGGCAGCGATGTGTTCCTCCCACCGTCTCCGAGCGCCTGTGGCACTTCTTGTGGTCGCCCCTCCCGTGAGTACAGGTTGTGATCGAGGAGGAGGAGGAGGATGTTGAACGACCTCTGAAGAGGAGAAGGGGGGCTCAGGTAGTCGATCGACCTCCTCAAGTAGTCGACCGACCTCCTTGCCCCTTGGACCGAAGCAAGGGGAAAGAGAAAGTGGGAGATCGTGCTGCCTCGTCCGCTTGAGGTAAAGGGAAGAAGCCATGGGAGGCTTGATAAGTGGGGCCGTGATTAGCCTCAAGATGACTGCCTCGATCGTCGATGCCGAAGTGGTTCTTCATCTCGCTGAGAAGGTTATTCCTCCTTCAGACGAGGAGCGCTTTGACGCGTTAAGTCTTGAGGAGCTGATGAGCCGCGCCATCCGCAATTCCATGAGGGATGTGGCTCTCACTTTGTTCACGCATCAGCGAATCGAGCTGTTGAATCGGGAGGTCAATTCCCTCCTGGAGCAGGTGGACGGTTTGAAGACTAAGCTCTCGGAGATCAGAGAGGAAGGAGACTTCTCCCGGGCTCAACTTTCTTCCTTGGAGGAGGACAAGAAACTCTAGGAGGAGGAGCGCGACGTCCGGAGAGCCCAGCTCCCTTCGGGAGAGGAGGAGAGGAGCTCCTTGAAGGCTCGGCTCACCGGGGAGGAGGTCGAAAGGGTAAGGGCAATGGCAGCTAGGAACAAGCTATTCGAGGAATATGCGGCGTTGCGAGGGCGGCTTGAGTCAGAGAGAGTGCTTGAGGAGAAATCCCTCCGGGACCATGCCCAAACCGAGGATACGTTGAGGAGGGTGCGAGCCTCCGTGAAGGAACAAAGGATCGAGGTGATCATGCGATGGCAGAGGCGGTTCTTACAGAAGGAGTGCTTGGAGTTCTCCTGTGACCTGACCCTCATGATCTTGAAGAATTGCTATAACGCCTGTGTTCTTGAGGGGTCGGACGGTCCTTCGTTTGAAAGGTTTGCCGAGCCGTTGCTTCTTACCGCCCTTGGCCTTTCTCTGGAGGAAGTAACGGAGAGAGCCATGGAGGACCGGGGGCCAGTCCCGATTGAGGAGCTGGACCTTAGCTCTGCTGAGGAGGACGAGCTTCCTCGTGAGGATACTTCTCCGGCCGCTCCATTGGACCCTGCTCCCGCTTCGACTTTTCCGCCCGCTTCCGAGGGTTCCCCTGGGCATCCGCCCACTTCCCCTTCTGTAGACTTTTGAGACTCACCTGGTCGAGCTTGTGACCAGGGCAAATTTATATTAATGAAACTTTACTTTTGCTTCGTTTTTTCTGATGTCTTTTTCCGGATTTATGCTCTTTACTTTCGATGTATGTTGAGTTTTGATGAAGTTGCTCATAGTCAATCGGCTTCGAGGTCGACTTATAGTAGAATCCGAACCGAGGTCCCAAGGATCTCATCTTGGCGACCGATCGACAGTAGTCGATTTGTGTCGATGCCGCAATTGGCGAGGGTGATCAATGGTCCCGAATATCTCGTCTCGGCGACCTAGTCGATCGATAGTCGAGGTCGAGCGGTCCCAAGGATCTCGTCTTGGCGACCCGACCGACCATAGTCGGTTTATGGAGATGTCGAAGGATGGCGAGCGAGGTCCCAAGGATCTTGTCTTGGCGACCCGACCGATCGTAATCGGTCTATAGAGATGTCGAGCGATGGCGAACGAGGTCCTAAGGATCTTGTCTTGGCGACCCGACCGACCGTAGACGGTCTATGGAGATGCCGAGCGATGGCGAACGAGGTCCCAAGGATCTTGTCTTAGTGACCCGACCGACCGTAGTCGGTCTATGGAGATACCGAGCGATGGCGAGCGAGGTCCCAAAGATCTTGTCTTGGCGACCCGACTGACCGTAGTCAGTTTATGGAGATGCCGAGTGATGGCGAACGAGGTCCCAAGGATCTTGTCTTGGCGACTCGACCGATCGTAGTCGGTCTATGGAGATGCCGAGCGATGGTTGATTTGATTTTTTACTCTTTGCCACACATAATGGAACTTTTTACTGCTAAGAAATCTGAAAACTCCTTTATTGATGATAATGAGGGCGTGGGCCGTTAAGAAACCTGTCTGGCAGGGACAGGAAAAAAGGTTCCCATACGTTGTATACAAAAATGATAATAAGTAAAGATTAACTAAAATAGAACTTCTCTATTGGTAGAAAGCCTTCAAATTCTGAGAGTTCCAAGGCCTTGGTAGAATCTTCCCTTTCGCATCGTGTAGGATGTAAGAACCATGCCCGACTTGCTTAATCACCCGATAAGGTCCTTCCCACGTCTGTCCGAGCTTTCCAGGATGTTTTCCGGCCGCCTCGGCCTTTCGCAGGACGTATCCGCCTATCTTTACATCGCTCGGCTTTACTCTTCTGTTGTAGAATTTGGTCGCTTTTTGCCTAATCGCTTCCGACCGAGTGGCTGCCCTTTCCCTGTCCTCACTGAGGAGAACGAGTTTTGCTCTGCGGGCTTCATCATTCCGCTCTTCTTCATAGCCCGACACCCTTTGATTATGCAATGCCACTTCTACTGGAACCAGGGTTTCTGCCCTGAAGGTCATTCTGAACGGTGTTTTCCCTGTGGCTCCGTTCGGTGTGGTTCTGTATGCCCACAACACTTCGTCTAGTTCTTCCACCCAGGTCTTTCGGCCATCTAGACGCTTCTTGAAAGCATTCATTATCTTTTTATTGGTGTTGTCCGCGAGACCGTTGCTTTGGGGATGGGCTACCGAAGTCAGCTGTAGCTTGATCTTTAGTCGATCGCAGAAATCTCTGAACTTGTCGTTGTCGAACTGCCGACCGTTATCCGTAACCAACACCATGGGCATCCCGAAGCGGGTAAGTATATTCTTCGTCACAAAGTTCTCTACCTTCTGCTCAGAAATTGTAGCGACTGCTTCCGCTTCTGCCCATTTGGTGAAGTATTCCACCGCCATTATAAAGAACTTCTTCTGTCCGGGACCGAGAGGGAAGGCCCCCAGTATATCCATTCCCTATTGAGCGAACGGGATAGGATGGCTCACAATTTTCATCCTCTCAGTCGGCTGGTGAGACAGACTGTTGTTTCTCTGGCAGGCCTCACATCGGTCGGCTTTCTCCTGGCAATCTCTTCTCATTGTCGGCCAGTAGTACCCCTGTCTGATCAGTCTGTGAGCCAACATTCTGCCTCCTACATGGTTTTCACACATCCCTTCATGGACTTCGGCCATTGCCTGCTCGGCTTCTTCTTCATTCAAGCATCGAAACAGTGGCCAGTCGTAAGACCGCTTGTATAGAGTGTTGTTAACGACCGTGTACTCGGCTGCCTTTATTCTTAGTTTCTTGACCTTCGACACGTCTTCCGGTTGTTTTCCCTCCAAAAGATATTGTGTGATCGGTTCCATCCAACTCGATCGACTGGTACTTACGTCGAGAGCTTCCTTGGCTTTTTGAATGCTAGGCCGGTCTAATCGTTCGACTAGAACATTTTTCATGGCATCGTGGTCGGAAGCCATTTTAGAGAGCGCATCCGCTTTAGCATTTTGAGCTCGTTCTATTCTGTTGATCGAGTACTGTTCGAAATTGCTCAACTCCTGCTTTACCAGCTCCAGGTACTTGATCATGTTGTTCCCTTTGGCCTCATACTGCCCGGTGACTTGGCCGACCACCACTTGGCTATCACTATATATCTTTAGATGTCTTATCTCCATTTTCTTAGTCAGTTGGAGACCGGTTATCAGGGCCTCGTATTCTGCTTCGTTGTTGGAGGCTTTGAACTCAAGCCGAAAGGCATATTCCACCTTTTCTTCATTGTGCGGGTTGATCAACACTACTCCCGCTCCACATCCCTTGACATTGGACGACCCGTCAACAAACAAGCTCCAGGCAGGGAATTGCTCGTCCTTCGAGTTAGGTTGGCTCATCTCCGCGATGAAGTCTGTCAACACCTGCGCTTTAATGGTCGTGGCGAGGTCTCATCAGATGTCGAACTCTCCCAGCTCTACCGCCCACTTTATTAGCCGACCCGAAGTTTCGAGCTTTTGAAGGCACTGCCTGAGGGGTTGGTCGGTCCATACCTCAATTGTATGACTTTGAAAGTAGGGCCTTAGCTTCCGAGTCGCCATTATCAGGGAGAGGGCTAGTTTCTCTATAGGTGTGTATCGCGTTTCCGGTCCGGTCAATACTTTGCTGACGTAATAGATAGGGTGTTGTTTGTTTCCCTCCGATCAAATAAGTACCGCGCTGATCGACCCCTCCGTAACCGGTAAGTATAAGATAAGGTTCTCTCCCTCTACCGGGCTTTGCAGGATATGCGGGCTGGACAAGTATTGCTTTAAGTGTTGAAAAGCTTTCTCGCATTCGTCCGGCCATTGGAATTGGGTTACGTTCGCCTTCCTCAAGATTTTGAAAAATGGGAGGCACTTGTCTCCCAATCTGGAGATGAACCTGCTTAGAGAGACTATCCGATCGGTCAATGCCTGCACTTCTTTTAAGCATTGGGGAGAGGGCATTTGGATGATGGCTTCGATCTTCTCTAGATTAGCCTCAATCCCCCGTTGAGTGATCATAAACCCTAGGAATTTTCTGGATGTCACCCCAAAAATGCATTTTTTCGGGTTCAGCTTCATCTGAAATTTATTCAGGGTCTGGAAGACCTCCTTGAGATCTTCCACATGCTCCGTGACCGTCTTACTTTTGACCACCATATCATCCACATAAGCTTCCACCGACCGGCCGATCTGTTTCTTAAAGACTTCCATGACGAGTCGCTGATAAGTCGCCCCCGCGTTCTTCAAGCCAAAAGGCATTACTTGATAGCAATATGTGCCTTGATCGGTTATGAAGGCGATCTTTTCTTCGTCTTCCAGACTCATTTGAATCTAGTGATAGCCCGAGAAAGCGTCTAGGAAGCTGAGGAGTTCATGCCCTAAGGTAGAGTCTACTAGCTGGTCGATCTTGGGCAAGGGGAAACTATCCTTTGGACATGCTTTGTTCAAATCGGTGAAATCTATGCACATTCTACACTTCCCGTTCTTCTTTTTCACTAAAACCACATTGGCGAGCCATTCAGTGTACTTGACTTCTGGATGAACCCTACCTCGAGTAATTTTTCTACTTCTTTCTCGATCACCCCTTCAGCTCCTTGTGCCATCGCTTCTTCTGCGTCTCGACGGCATAGTCATGTCGAATACCGAGGGAGTGCGACGCAACTGATCGAGAAATTTCAGGCATGTCGCTCGGCACCCAAGTTAAGACCGATCTATTTTTCACCAGATAGTCTGTGATCTCTTTAACCAAGTCGCCCTGCAGCTCGGAGCCTAGGTTTGTGAATTTAGAAGGGTCGGCTTCATCCAGTCCGACCTGCTGTGTTTCTTCCACTGGGTTCATCCTATCCATCTCCTCGTCGGCTCTCACATCAAGAGAGCTCGTCAGGACTACCGCTCCGTCTAATGTCTTCGTTTCTGCTAAGTAACATTCCCTGGCAATTCTCTGCTGACCCCTGACAACACCAACTCCGTGGGGTGTTGGGAACTTCATAACTTAGTAGTAGGTGGAGACGACCGATCTGAGGGCATTTTGAGTAGCCCGCCCGATTATTGCATTGTACGCCCCTTGAAACTTTACGATTAGGAACTCAACGTCCCTTTTTATCTGACACAGGTTCTGCCCGAACTTCACTTTCAAGTTCTCCCGGGCGAACGGGTAGGCTGACGCCCCAGTTACTCCTTTAATGGGGCCGTCTGTAGGTAGTAGTCAGTTTTCGGGTACCTTCATCCGCCAAGGCCTCGTAATACAACAAGTCGACCGAGCTGCCCGTATCAATCATCACCCGTTTCACCTCGTAACCATCCATGTTCAGATATACCATGAGTGCGTGATCATGAGGGCAACTTACTCCATCGAGGTCAGACTCATCGAATGATATCATCCCGTCGTTCTCCCTCGGCTTCTTGGTGGATGAGTCTCTGCCGACCTGTTTGGCATATCTTTTTCTCCCTTTAGTGGTGGATCCCCCTGCTGCATTTCCACCGAATATCATGTTAATGATTCCAGAAGGTCGGTCGTCTTGTTGCCCGACGTTTCCATCATTTCTTTCCCTCGATCGCCCTCTCTCTTCTCATCGATTATCTGTATTCGCATTCGGCGTCCCTCCATCATTTCTGTCATTTTGCCTCCAGGGTGGTCGCCTATTGTCTGGCCGACTTGTCCTGCGCTGATTGTCCCGATCGGCATTTCGTTCGTGCTTCACGAATCGGCCTAACCTTCCCCTTTGTATGAGGGATTCAATTTCTTTCTTCAACTGCCAGCAATCTTCCGTATCATGACCTACCTCTTTATGGAAACGACAATATAGATCCGGGTTCCTATCCTTGTAAGGAGTCTTCATTTTATTGGGCTCTCGGATAGTTTCCCCATCCGCTCTCATGGCCGCCAATACTTCCGCATATCGTTTGTTAAGTGGGGTGAAGTCTTGTTGATGCCACTGCCGACCGATCGGCTTTCTCCAGGTCGACTGATCCCTCTGTCTTTTGTGAGACTCATCTGCCCTACCACTCGCCCATGATCATCGCCTGACGCTTTTGTATTCTTTAATACTTCTTCGAGCTGAATGTACTTGTCTGCCCGATGTCTGATCTCCTGAATAGATCGGGGCTGATCGAGGGCTAACGACTTCTTAAACTCCTCGTCCCTCGTATTGCTCATAAGCGCGGCCAACATAGACGAGCAGGTGAGATCGGGGACCTCGACCGCTTCGTTATTGAACCGAGTGATGAACTGTCGCAAACTTTCATTCCTTCCTTGGGTAAGTTGCATCACCTCCAAAGCTGTCTTCTGTGGCCGTTTACTAGTGACGAACTGGTTGAGGAAAAGTAGCCTGAAATCCTCCAAGCAGGTGATACAGCGCGGAGGTAGACTATTGAACCATCGTCGGGCTCCCTCTTGAAAGGCCACACAGAAAGCCTTACATTGGATGGCATCTGGCAGACAGTGCAGATTCATCATCGACTGGAAGTGTTGTAAGTAATCCAGGGGTCTTTGCCGGTGTATTTTTCAGCGTTGGTATTTTAGTTCGGTCTTGGAGGTCTGTCCAAAATTTTCGGAGTGAAGGGAGAGCTGTACTGTGATGTCGGGCGATCTGGGCGGAAGCTCATAGCTGCGTTAATCCGATCGTCCACGATTTTTCTAAGTTTTGATGCCCGTGGCGATCGGTCGTCATCTTTGATGCATTCTTGCGCGGCTTGCCGCGCAGATGGCTGTCGTTGTGCTGGCTGAGATTGCAAAATCTGACGGATCAATAGATCAGCCGCTTCCTCAATCTGTTTTCGTGTCAAGGTGGTGTTGACAGGCGGAAGAGGATCTGCATCCGATCGGTGTCAGAGATTCGGGTGCATATTGAGTGCAGCGTTATCCTCTAAAGCGACACTCTGTTCTTCTTGTTCCAAGTTCTGAGGTTGTGGTTGGTCGTTAGGATCTGAGGATTCCGTGCGGGAAATATGTGGTGCAGGCGGCATAGTTGCAGGTAGCTGCAAACCCATGCGTTGCATCGCCAGAGCCGCAACAGCTGCTATATCAGGGTTCGTCGCCGCCACCTGACTGATTTGTGTGTTTCTAGACGTGGTGCCCGGAAGTCGGGCCCCACGGTGGGCACCAATTGGTTCTGCCGGATTCTGGCTGAACTGAATGTTGCCGTTATGCTCCATGTGATTGCTTGTTTTCTGTATTAGCTTCGACGTCAAGATACCTGCAAAACAAGGAAGGCACGTCGGGGGTTGTGTCCCGATTAGCCCCTTCGACACTCAAGTAAGTCTTTTAGTGAAGGTGAGGTTGATCAATGCAGAGAAAAGAACTAGGTTATGATTTCGTACCTCTGTTATGGGAGAATTGTACCTTATATATGGTTTCTGACTAGGTTTATGTCTTTACGTGTTTGCATGGGAGACTTCCTTCGTGGATGGGCCAGGAGGGCATGGGCTGCATAAAACTGATATATGAAGAATGGACCGATCGACCCACGGTCGTTTGACCGATCCGAGCCCAACACTACCAATTCAGACCACGACCCATGATAGGCATTCATAATTTCACTTGCCAGGAGGAACATAAACTCAAATTTGCGCCAAATCCAACCAGCCAATGCCTACACGCATCTCGAATCAGTCCACCAGCAGTTGCCAATTCAGGGTTCCCCTTCGAAGCGCCGTTAGTGCTCAGATTCACCGCTATCATCCTAGGTTAACTGTAATTTTTTTTTCCTATTTCCTATTTTAAAATTTACAAGCACCATAGTTTTATCTAAATTTGCTTTACAAATACACAACCGACTTAAGAGACTTTAATATTTTCATACAACAATACTCGTTTTCTCTTTTTAATTTACTAAAACCATTTCACCAAAATATATCAACAATTTAAGATTAATTAATAGTTCAAGTCAATATGAATTAGGGTAAAAATATCCAAGCTTTCTCTCTATTCTCATTTTAAAACACTCTTATTGTTCAAAATAATGAAAAGAAATACCTTTTAGTATTAAAACACTAAAATTGTATGTTTTTTTCTTAGTTTTTAACTCATATTGTTATTATATAGGCATTATTACATGTTTAAAAGTCAATCGCAGAATAATAGACATTAAAATAATTCTACATAAACTTAGTATAAAATCCTTTTAAAAATATGCTGCTACTATAAAGTATTTTAAAATAATTTGGTATTAATAAAATTATTTTTAAAAATTACAATGTCATATTTTATCCATTACTAAAAGGGTTCTCCAAACTCGCTTTTTGAATATGTCCTCACAAATTTAAAATTATATTATAAAATATGAGGATGTATAAAATTTGAATAGGAGGATTATATTAAAATATATAATTTAAAAATAAGGTTATATAATAAGAGGATACGTGATAAAATTTAAATAAGAGTATTATATTAGGATAATATTTATAAAATAAGAGGATATATAATAAAATTTAAATAGAATGATTATATTAAAATAAATAACTAAAACAAACAAACACTTAATAATTTAATAATAATAAAAGAATTTCATTCATATATATTTATAAAAATAATTTCTTTTCCAAAACTAGGAGTGTAATGTAAAATTAAATTGTTAATTTTAAAAATTTTAAGTTGACCCATTATTTTGTTTAATTAACACTTATTTTCCTTGTTCAATTTAAGTGAGATGTAGCTGTAACTTCTCTTTAGAATTTACGTTTCTTATGTCCTGATCAATCTCCATCCTCTCTTTTAGATCTACTCTTCTTTGTCTTTTTTTTGGGTCCTTTGTAATAGAGCCCACAATGAAGCCCATTTCATAAACTAGAATATTCTTTGTAATCTAAGTCAGCTATATAGATTTGTCTTTGTAATCTAAACCAGCTGTATAGATTTGTAACGGTATACACTGCTTTAGTCTAGGCACTTACATAAGCTCTTAATTAGCTAAGTCTTCTCTTACAAATCTGTATAAATTCAAGTTCAAAATACAATAAACAGCACGTCAATTTCATAAGTATTATATGGTATCAGAGCCGTAGACATACGTCAAACACTTTTTTTTTTCTTCATCATGTCTAGTTCATTTGTCTCTACCTCCAACATGCTTGCCAATCTCATTACCATCAATGCTGTCACCCAAGCTCCACTAAAACTTACTTCCACCAATTACTTATCCTGGAGGTTGCAGTTTCACAGTCTCTTCATTGGATATGATCTCATGGGGTATATTGATGGCACTAAAGCATGTCCACTAGCACTCATCACCATTGCAGATGTACCTACACCCAATCCAGAATATCAGTTTTGGATTCGACAAGATTAGCTTATTTTAAATGCAATCATTGGAGCTCTCTCCCCATCAATTATTCCATTCATAGCAACTGCTACCACTTCTAAAGAGGCTTGGGACTCTCTCGCAAAGACCTATGCACAAGCATCCCGTGGCAAAATCAAACAAGTGAAAGCTCAACTCAAGAAAATTGTCAAAGGAAACTCTACTATCACAGAATATATGCAAACAATCAAAACAAAAACAGATCAACTAGCTGAATTAAAAGCGCCAATGGATATTGAAGATATCACTGATAAAGTATTGGAGGGTCTTGATGACACTTACAAAGATGTCAAGACAAATGTTAATGCTCGAGAACATCCTATCTCTTTTGATGAACTGCATGAAAAGCTAATTATTGCTGAATCTGAAATGCAACCAGCCATCCCTAGCCACTATCCTGCAACAGCCAATTATGCTAATCGTAGCTCTACCAAACGCAGTCACTCTAATCAGCACAATCACTGGTGCTCCCAAGCTGTTCAACCCACTCGTTATTCAGGCTCTACTGAGCAACAGAACCACCAGTCCAATAATCATATGAATTGGACTACCAATGCTCAAGGTTCTCTGCAAAACGTTGTCCTACATTTCGCATTGTGGTGTTCAGGGTCACTCTGCAAAACGTTGTCCTACATTTCGCATTGTGCTATATACACCAAATGTTCCCTCTCCTTCATGGCAGCCAACTGCCAATTTTGCTACTCCTCCTCCTCAGCATCTGAATAACGAACCATGGCTTTTAGATACAGGAGCATCTCATCATGTTACTACTGATATTTCAACCCTGGAAAAACATCAACCCTACAATGGTTCAGAGGATGTGATGATCGGCGATGGTACAGGTTTGTTCATCAATCACATTGGCAATACTTCACTTCCCTCAGGTCATAGGACACTGAATCTTGAGAATGTACTTTGTGTACCTAAGATGAAAAAGAATTTAATATCAGTATATCAGTTTTGTTTCACCAACAATGTGAAAGTAGAATTATCACCTTACTCATTTCTTGTGAAGGATCTTTTGCAGGGAAGCACCATTCTTCAGGGAATGCCTAGGAATGGAGTTTATGAGTGGCCATCATCTGTTTCACCCATCCTAGCACTATCCACTTGTAACATCCCGTCATTGATGAGAAGGTTATATTGGTAAATTGGGATGGGATAGGATTTTACCGCATAATATCGACTGAACCTTCATTTGGCCTCTAATTGTAGAGGATCGAGTCATTTGGCACGTGCACTGATAGGTACATGCATTCATGACTTTTTTCCGGCATTTGATTGTGATACGGTTATGAATTGTGAAATTGTGAATAATTAGGTTTGATTTTGAATTATGGAGAATTGTGGAATGATTGGGATTGAAAATTGAATAGGAAATGTTTTAGAGTAATTGCTAATTGGTAGTGACTCTTCGAAAATTTTCTGAAAATTCGGAAGAAAATGTCCGGACCGGAATTTTTTCGAGTGGCGAATCGATTGATCAGATAATCTAGAAATAATTGTCCAATGGCTATGGAAATTTAGAAATATGATTTTAGGAATTTAATATGTCGAGCCATTGAAATTTGGAGACGAATTAGACTGGAAATGAAATTGAAAAGAGAAAGAGATTTAAATGCTGTATGAGGAAATGAGACAAATCTCTTATAAAATGCCTTAGGTTTCAAATGGAAGAAGCAAAAATCCTCTTCTCTTCTCCTAGGGCACGATTGGTTCTTCTCCTTGGTGATTTTCGATTCTTCCTTAGAGATTTGTGTTTGTTCCTTCCTTGTGGTTAAAGATCAATGAAAACCCTCGAGAGAAGAAGAAGATTTGATGAGTTTATAGGGTTCATCGTCGGTGTAGAGAGAAGAGGAAGGGTTGGAGGATTTTCGGTAGATTTGAGGTTTTGAGCTTGATTTGGTAAGTAAAATGGTTTAATGTTGTTTATTATTGTGTTAAATGCATTCATGGGTTTAAATATGAATGATTATGGTAGTTGGTTGTGAGTTATGGTTGATTAGAGAGAGAAAAATGGGAAAAATCGATCGGAGAAGACGACCTGCGACTCGCACGTCATGGCGTGCGCGAAGCCTCACCGCGGCGAATTAACATTTAATTCGTCACGGCGAGCGGGAAGGAAGACGTCGCGGAGAGCTTAAAAAAGGTTGGACGCCGCTTCGAGCTCCTCTCGATGTCGCGGAGAGCGCAAGTCTTCCACGTCGCGACGAGTCCTCTCTCGTACGTCGCGGCGAGCCCCAAGAGAAATGTTCGCCGCGACGAGTGACATCACACGTCGCGGCGAACGACTTGAGGTCGCGACGAGGGATGATTTTCAAATTTGACTTAAATTGGTTTATGGGGCATAACTTATGGTGTAGACCTCCAATTGAGGTGATATTTGACTCGTTATGATCTAGAGAACGAGGTCTACAATTGAGGAAAAGAATGAGAGTTTGGATTTGGATTTTTGGGATCTTAATTAGTGAAAGAAAGTTAAGGATGTGATTGTATTGCAACCTAAGGATGGTTTCTGATAATTGGGTTATAATTGTGAGAATTATGAATGCAAATTTAATGTAATTGGAGTCTTCAATAGATGAATTTGATCTAGTTCAAATGATATTGGTTTTGAGATTTCTGTGAGATTAGCCTAGTGTATATAAATTGGCAAATGGGACTAAATAGCAGAAATGAATCTGGTGGAGTTCTATGATATGTTATTGAATTGAAATCAATCATTATTGATAAATTGAGTGAAAAGTTAGAAATTAACAAAAGAAAGTGGAAAATGGGATTTAGCACCGGGAAGGTCATGAATAGGCATAGTACATCTTTTTAAGTAAGACATGTGCATCATTAAATTATTTCTGATTGTGCATTTTAGTAATTGGAAATTGTTTGATTGTTTTAGAGGCACCGTTGGACGAGCGATTCCACGGACATTCTTTGAGACTTCGAGCAAGTAGCTCGAAGTTCGGTGAGTAACCTAGTTGGTTCCTCAATCTTGATGTGTTTAATATTACGCATTGATGCCATGTGGAGATAACGGATGGATATATGTGTGTTTGATTTTGATTGATTTCGGACCATGGGTGTTCGAAATATTGGAAATGTGATATTGAAGTGCTATTGTGTGTAACTGATTAGGAATGCATCAATGAAACAACTGGTAAATGCATATGACTGAAATACCGGACCGAAGAAACGAAAATTGGTTATTGGAATGTAAATGATCAAATGAGAATTGGAGGATATGCATTCATGCATAAGAGCATGATCGATAATGACAACAGGACCGAGCGATAACGTTAGAGCCACGTGCTCATCAGATTAGACTTTAAGCCCACCAAACATCATTCGAACCGAGCCTCGAGCTCGAGGGGAGTTAGTACATATCCAGAGGGCTCTCCTACTCCCTAGACGCGTCTAATTACTGATCACTGATAGGCGTTCGGTTACAACACCGTAATAAATTGGACAGTGTCACATGTGCATTGCATATATAAATGATTAAATGTGGATAGTGTGATATGTCTGGAAGTGATATAGGTGATACTGTGAACTGTGTAAATATGCATGAATTGAGTGAACCATCGATGATGGTTTCTCACTGAGTTCGCAAACTCACCCAACATTGCAATCATTTTTCAGGAATTGAAGAGTACCCCGTTAGAAAAACGGGAGTATGATTACTGTAAGAGTGACGGAGTTTGAAGTCGGGATCGGTTTCATGTCTGCATTTGAGTCATTCTGATTTATATGTGAAAATTTTTATTTTCGCAGATAAATACTGTTATTGTATCGGGCCCAATTTGGCTATAATTATATGTATATGAACTGATTTGAGTACTGAAATAGTATTTGATTGAAAATATTTTCATATTGCGGGCCCATTGTTTCTTCGATATTTCGCACTCTATTGTTTTCAAAAATAAAAAAATGCATTACCGAATTTTTGAACTGCATTGACTGCTCTAGCATACCACTCTCATGAGGCACGGGCTCGGATATCACCCACGATATTGGGTTCGGATCTGGCGGGAGTGGGGTGTTACACCACTGGTTCAGCAGCAGCCATCAATTGGCATGCCCGACTTGGTCACCCTGCAAAAGCAATTGTAACACACATTTTATCTCAAAATAAAATCTCATCAGCCTATACATCTCCTCATTGCAATGCTTGTCTTAGTAATAAAAGTCATAAGTTACCCTTTTCAAACTCAACTCTTCAATCTACTCAACCATTGGAAATAATTTTTTCAGATGTTTGGATGTCACCAGAATTGTCTTATGATGACTTTCGCTACTATGTCATATTTGTTGACCACTTCACTAGGTATACTTGGCTTTATCCTCTCAAACAAAAATCAGAAGTCAAAGAGATCTTCATTTGTTTTCAACTGCTAGTTGAAAAATTCTTTGAGAAACCAATAAAAACTCTGTACTCTAACAATGGAGGAGAATATATTGCCCTCACTCAATTCTTACAAGAACATGGTATTTCTTTTCGAACCACTCCACCACACACACCCGAACATAATGGAATTTCAGAACGCAAACATTTGCATATTGTTGAGACAGGTCTCACATTATTATCCAATGCATCAATTCCAATTTCATATTGGCCCCATGCTTTTGCTACTGCAGTCTATCTAATAAACAGAATGCCCACACCTAAACTACACATGAATAGCCCCTATTTCTGCCTATTTAAATCTCAACCTAACTACCTTAAATTGAGAATTTTTGGCTGCTTGTGTTATCCCTGGTTAAGACCATACAACACTCACAAACTACAATCAAACTCCAAGCCATGTGTCTTTTTAGGCTATTCTCCTACACAAAGTGCTTACTATTGCCTAGATCAATCTACCTCTAGAATCTATTCTTCTAGACATGTCAAATTTGTTGAAACAATCTTCCCATTTAGCACTCAATCACAACCAAGAGATGACTCACCCGATTACTCTGCAGCTCTATGGATACCACCATCTATCTCCCTATCACCACCGACTGCTTCAACACCAGTGTCACTCACTTCATCTCCAACAGCTGCACCTAAAAATGGTAATTTTTCCAACATTAATTCTTTACCAAATGCTGAGTTACATGCAGAACAAAATACATAATGAATAACAACAAGAAATAGAGTGCACAATACTCATTCCATGGTCACACGAGGAAAGGACAACATTCGCAAACCCATTCAAAAGCTAAGCATGAGTGCTGAACTCCATTCTCCTATCGAATCTGAACCAACAACAATTTCTCAGGCATTGAAAGATGACAAATGGAGAAAAGCCTGCTCAGAAGAATTTGATGCTCTAGTAAGAAATGGTACCTGGACCCTTGTGCCTCCTCATGAAAATCAGAACCTAGTTGGTTGTAAATGGGTATTTCGCATCAAAAGAAATAAAAATGGGACGGTGCATCGCTATAAAGCCAGATTAGTTGCGAAGGGCTTTCATCAACGTCCAGGGATAGATTTCCAGGAACCATTCAGCCCTGTAGTCAAACCAACAACAATCAGAATAATCATCAGTATAACACTAACAAATGGATGGTCATTAAAGCAATTGGATGTCAATAATGCATTCCTACAAGGCCCACTCATAAAAAATGTATACATGATGCAACCACAAGGCTTCAAAGACGCTGATCGTCCTAACTATGTCTGTCATCTTAAAAAGGCCATTTATGGCCTAAGACAAGCACCAAAGGCGTGGTACCATGCATTAAAACAGTTTCTTCTCCAAACAGGTTTTCGGAATTCCCACTCAGATGCCTCATTGTTCATTCGGCAGTCATCTAAAGGTACTATTATTCTTGTAATTTATGTGGATGATATAATTATTACAAGCATTAATTCTCAACTCGTAGACAACTATATTGCTACTTTGGCAAATAAGTTTTCTATCAAAGATCTAGGGTCATTACACTACTTCTTAGGCATAGAAGTAATTCCAAATCAGGAGGGTATCATTCTGTCGCAAAGAAAGTATATACTTGATCTACTACAACATACAAAAATGGCAGAAGCTAAGTCAGTTCTCACACCAATGGCTAGTCACCCAATCTTAGCCCTCAACTCCGGAACACCACTCAATGATCCATCTGAATACAGGAAAATAGTCGGTAGTCTACAGTACCTGCTTTTGACTCAGCCTGATGTTGCGTTTGCTGTCAACAAGGTCTCTCAATTCAATCATTGGCCCACATCGGACCATTGGGCTGCTGTAAAACGCCTTGTTTGCTACTTGTTTGGGACAAACAATGATGGCTTACAACTATATCGTCGATCCACCACAAATCTCCTTGCTTTTGCAGATCAAAATCACTATTCTTCGCTCCATGCGTACTCCGAAGCAGATTGAGGAGGAGACAAGACCGATTATCAGTCCATTTGAGCATTCATCATCTACCTTGGTCGAAACCCTATCTCCTGGAGTTCAAAGAAGCAGAAATCAGTTGTTCATTCATCCACTGAGGCCGAATACAGATCTGTAGCTAATACCGCCGCTGAACTAAACTGGGTGTGCCATCTCCTTGCCAAGCTCAACAATCCTCCTTCACAATCGCCGGTGATCTATTGCGATAATGTTGGGGCGACACAACTCAGCTCAAACCCGGTGTTTCATTTATGAATGAAACACTTAGCCATCGACTTTCACTTTGTCCGGGAACAAGTTCAGTCCAGCGCCCTCCGCGTGTCTCATATCTCCGTCGATGATCAAACAACCGATACCCTAACCAAGCCCCTTCCCAAATCGCGATTTCTGGAGCTCAAAGTCAAGCTTGGGCTACGAAGACGTCCGCAAGCTTGAGGGGGCGTAATAGAGCCCGCAGTGAAGCCCATTTCATAGACTAGAATATTCTTTGTAATCTAAGCCAGCTGTATAGATTTGTCTTTGTAATCTAAACCAGTTGTATAGATTTGTAACGGTATACATTGCTTTAGTCTAGGCACTTACATAGACTCTTAATTAGCTAAGTCTTCTCTTACAAATCTGTATAAATTCAAGCTCACAATACAATAAACAGCACATCAATTTCATAAGTATTATACTTTGATTTCACTTATTTATGTACTCTGTTGCTTTTGTTCTCTTCTTAACCTTAATGCATTTTTACTGTTTTTAATAACACTCTCATTTGTATTTTTTCACTCAATCTTTTAGTATGTTTACTAATAGTTTAGAGAATCACATCGAGGAAGAGGCTCCTCCTCAACTGTCATCCGCTGTCATTTTTCCACTACTAAGCAAACCTTTTACCAACACCCTTGGAAACCCAAATTCCTTGCTTACCATTAGCGAGAAAAACCTTGTCCCTAACTAAGACCAGCCCCCTCTTGCTCCTACTGGGAAAACCACCTGGTACTAGGTGATGACTCTCCTCAAGATAAGTTATGCTACATTCCTCCTGCATACTCGGAAGATGACAATGCTAAAAGCAGTAGCTTTGAAATGCACAAACCCTCTAGTTGGTTTCTTCACTGATAAAGATAATAACTGATGATGATATCTATGTTCTTAGGTCCTTTCTTCATCAGCAGTTCAGATGAAAGACACTAGTATCTTGAGCTATTTTTTTTGTTAAAATTGCAATAAACCAAATCGATAAGAGGAGAAAAGTTAGATTAGACACTAATTCTAGTGAAGTTCTATCCTAAAATTAATTGACAGTAAATAAAGTAGTCCACTCAACTTATATGTTGGTCTTCTTTTCCCTCTTTTTTTATTGTGGAACACTCACTTGTGATTATTCTCGACAGTTCTCCTCACATGTGAGTCCTTTTTTACTTGGACAATCTGAAGAGGTACATAAATAATCCTCATCGGGGCTGGACTTCTGATTGAGTTCAAATAGGTCCCCTTCTGGGGCAAACAATACTACTGGGCCACTTGTTCCATGCAGACTTCAAATCCTTCTGCAGTTGCTTAAATAATGGGCTCCCTTCTACGGCAAACAGTAGTTTAAGATTTTTATTAGCTCTAATACCATGTTAAATTTGTAATGAGTTACGGGCTCATACAAGAAGGAAAGCTAGACTACACACAAAGTTAAGTGAGATTCTATTCTAAAACTAATTGGCAGTAGGTGGAATAGTCTACTAGGCTTATATGTTAGTCTTTTTTTTTTACGAGTCTTGGGCTATTCTAGTATTTAATAGTCAACTAGTTATATATAAAATTAGGGGGCTCTTTCTTATTTAGTTTGATTCATTGTTCATAAATACTCTCTTATACATTTGATGATACACATAAAAAAAAACAGAAAACAGAAAACTTTTTCTATTCTTGTTCTCTATCTATAGTTTCTTCGATGAATACAGCTAATTTTGCATGGGACAACAATTGTGAAACTCTTCTTATAAGCTAGTTATGACTTCACTCATGGCAGTCGAGTTCCAACTATTTAACATTAATATTGGTAGTTTATTTTACACTTCTGCAGTGCGTAGGAGCTTATGAACAAAGTCATAATATTGTTAAATCTACGTGCATTCCTATGTTAATTTCTAACCTGAAGTTGATCTCCTTGAGTTTAAAGGGCATGACCTTAACATTCACATCCAAAAAAGAAAAGCCATTGAAGCAGCACAAGCCCATCATTTGCTTGGGGTCGGATCCAACACGCGTTCTACTCTTCATTTTTGGGTGGGAAAAGACCATCCAATTACTGCTTGTTTGGAAGAATGTTAAAAATAACAGAAGAAAACAAAGCTGTTCTCTAGGTGTTCATTTGGGGCTCTAGTTGACAAGGCCCAGACGTGGAGCTGGGTGGTCATGGCTGTCGCTTGAGCATTAACTGTGGGTTCATCACCAATCCAATACTTTAAGCTTTTTCCATTCGAACCCATCAGGATTCTTTGAGTTTATATGATATGATGTCCATCTAAAATAATAATAAATTTAATAATCGTAAAAATTACTATGACATTATTGTTTTCGTTCACTGTGGTTTGATAAATAAGTGACCGTCCTAATATTATTCATTATAATTTAATTATATTTCAATTGGATTAACTAGGATTTAAAACTAGTATTTAAGTATAATAATTGTATTTATAAAATGACAGTTATAATAATATGATGAATTTTTAAAGCTAAATTCTAATTATGTAATTATATTTATAAAATGTAGTGTAATTATAAAAAAAATTATGTAATTGATCCAAAATAATGAGACCCAAAAACAGTGAAAGGCTGAAAGCTACTCTGTGATAGTTTAGGGTTTTGGCAGCGGCATATTATGTGGAATAATACTACACCTATCATTTCGAAATGAAACTTACGGGAAAGTGCGACTGGGTCACCATGTCAACCGTCCTTTTAAATGCAATTGGTTAACACGTCAGACGTAGTTATCTACTTATCTAATCTACAGGCAAACGTGATTTCGCATGCCAGCTGTGCTGAAAAGTGCCCTAGTTCATGTAACTATTGGTACTGATTTGGCGACAATTGATTAATTAAGGAGGCCACATCAGAGTTGCATGAAGATGCTTGATGTCATGTTTGCTTCATTAAGGAATAATCAATACAGTCGATACTGATCTAAGTCCAGTTGTTGTATAAATTGATGCTTAAGAATCTTCATCCAGTGTCCAATAATTTACTTCTGCTACCTTTATCGATAGATTCACAAAACACCAGTTTAGTTAATACATATGATATCTAACAAAAGTTATCTGAGTTGGAATAGTCGCTCAGCCTTTTATTTTACAAACCAACATATTTATGCAAACATTAATCACACATAACTTAGGTCAATAATTTCCCTACAAAATAGTCATAGATTTGATTAATGCCTTTGCATTATTTCCACAATTAATATAAGCCTCCTAAGATTAGTCCCATCCACTCGTTATTTGCTTACAGTGCAAGATGAGCACCGAACCTGACACCGTACGTGATGGCTTTTGGCTTGATTTTGGACCACATGTACGTTATGTGACGATGCTACATTACAACTTCATTTTCATGTCAATTTAATTTGGTTACAAATTATTATTAAGCTGTGCATTAATTTAAGAAAAATGTTAATAAAAAACTAGTGGTTGCTATTATTAACTGTATTTCCATTTTTCTGTAATCAAGTCTTTTCTTTGTTAGTCATGATATGCTCCCAGCTTCATGTTATGCTGAGCATACGATTATGCAAGCCATATAGCTGAATCAATCTGACAGACGTTGGAGTTTTAGCACAGCATTGCGATTCTACTCCTTATCCCTCATATAGTCGGTTTAAAAGCTTAAACATTTATAGATTGAATTAATCTTTCTGGACTAAGAGTTCATTTCATATCCTTAGTTATTAAACCTAAAGAATAGTTACTTTCTGATAGAATTTTTTTTAAAATTAATGATTGATTTAGAAAAACCTAATAACACATTCCATGCTATGATCTCTATCGTACAGTGCAGGTACCTCCAAGCATAGTTTATCCCGTACCATATGCGTACTCGCGACGGAGCCCCAGTTTTACGAATTTGTCTAGGGGCAGGGTGGTGAACGCGACGGCCGCCTGACCCATGGAAAAGCGCTGACAACTCCAAATCATATTGCGTTGGACAAAACCATCATATCCGCATAATTTGAGCAAGAAGGAAAACATGGTTTCTGCACCACTCATTTTGCGGCTTCTAATTGATTGATTCATGACTTCAAATGATGTTGGTAATTAAGGTCCTGCGCCTTTTGAAGATTAGTGGATCATCTTACTAAATTCCAATCTTGATTTAGGCTGCTTATATGAAGTTTCTTTCGCATTGTTTTCAGTCAGTTGTAACGCAACATCAAGCCTCACCAATCATAGTCGTGGAAAAATAATCAAGTCCTGGATCTTACTATCTTTCTAACCAAGGAAAAGACAATACATTTTGAGAAACTCAAGTCGAATAAAAGTTAAACATACGAATCCAATGAAGGGAGTTTTACCGTATGGAAGCTTAGTTGGTCAATTTTTAAGATCTTATGATCATTTTTTCGGCCAAACCAATTTGTTTTTCAGTCACCTTTAGGATTACTGTTATATTTACGAACATATGACTGATTAAGAAGATAGAAGAACATATGCACGCACAATAAAAGGATGATCATATCAAGTTAAAATTAGAAATAAAATTCATAATTAAAACACATAAATATACCAAAAAGCTATAAAATTCTGGACTCCCGTGATTTAGGAAAATATTTAAATATAAAAGAAACAAGAATTAAGAAATAAAATAATAGAATAAAGAGCAATCTTAAAGAGAGCTGGGTGTTTATTAAAAAAAATTGAGTTGTATTGAAAGGTTGAATTAAGAAATCCATGCATGATAGAGTTTGAAGAGAAAACTTTCTAAAACTATTACAAATATTATAATTTAAGGATAAAGCAATTACTTATGATAGTATTTGAAAGTTAGTTTGTTTATGACTTGTCTTTACTAATTTACATCTGGTCAGTAGACTCAGTACCCACTGATACAATGACTATCTTCTCAACGTGATTCGAAGTTCATACACGTTGTGACTGTGATCAGCATGTGCGTTAAAACTATTTGGAAAGAATGGAATGGTAGACGATTTGAAACAAAGCAAAATTCTATCCCAGGTCTTATCTATAAGAACGTGGTCAGCATCCATGAACTCACTCTTAACATTGAGAGGTGATGTGTAAAGCTCAAACTTTTTTTTTAATTTCATACGAGATGTTCTAGGCGGGTCTTAATTATAGAAAAATACTTTTAAGTCATCCATACTCAGACTAATTCCTGCTTGAATCAAGTAGATCTCTTGCGGGAGATAAAGTTTTGACTCCAAATTTTAAATGACTATATACATGAAGGGAGTTCGTATCCAAAATTTCACTTAAATTAAAAAGTTCCTTACCAACTCATCTGCACCTGAAATTCTTAAACCTTTTAATATCTCAACTTGCCTGGTTATTTGTCTTTTGAAAAGTTAGCGATATATACTCGTACGTAAAGAGGGTACCTCTATCTCCCCAGGTTATTTTTGTAACTTGTAATGAAATCTTCTAAATATGCGTGCTTTTGAGTGTGAGCATAAATGTTTTAATCTAAAAAGTGATAGGATGTAGTTCAAAATTCTTCATAAACTTTTTAAATACGTACAGATTAAAATACTAGGTACAAATTACAGAGTTATTTGACTTCACTTTTATTTTTCTTGTTCTTCATTTTAATTACTAATATCAATGTAATTATATTTTTATTATTAATAATACTTAAATATTATATAAAATTTAAAGATAAATTAATTAAGTGAATAATTTTAATTTTATATAATATTTATTAATAACTACAGTAAAAGATTTCCTATTTTATTAAAAAATCATTATTTATAAATTTACATTTTAATATATTGCAATTGTTAAAACTAATTTAATTTGGAATTTGTGCATTTAAATATATCTTAAACTTAATGTATAATTAATAACTTGAAAATATTTTTATTTTCCACAAAGTAAAATTTAAAGTAATTATAAAATTAAAAATATAATTCTTATTATTAATTAATATTAAATAATATATATTTAGATTATGGTAAAAAAAAAACAAAATTTAGAAACCAGTTTTTATGATTTGCATAATTTGTGAAAACTGAAAAAAAACTTAAAACTTAAAACTTAAAAAAATATCAAAAGATAAGATAGAATCAACAGGTTTAAACTATTATTGATGGGGCAAGTCAAAAAAGCTATATAGCATTACTTAACCAAGTACATATTGTACAAACTGTCTGGAAATGCTGCAAGCAAGAGTTGTGGAGTGCTACGGCAGAAATGAAAAAGGCAATGCTTGATGAGAAGATAAATACTTTGTCATAATCACATTTAATGATCATCGCTTTCAAGGTCACTGTCCATTTTCTGTTGATCTTGTATTCACTTCTCTTATAATACTAATTTTATCTTCCCATGGTTTTACAGTAATAAGTTGGACTCTGTCTCCTACGTACTGTTTGGTACAAAAAAAAAAAAACACGTTGCCCCTAAAATAGAACCATCATGTTCTGCGTAGTCATTTTCATTTTGGTTTTAGCTGAGTTCTTTACCCCCTACTGATTTAGCAATTGTTTGTTGATGGCAATTTCAGAGGCAAGGCATGTCCAACAAGCAAAAGCATACTGCAATGACCTGAATCTATTCAATCCTAATGTCCTCTTAGCCACACACTCATTCTCATCCTTAATCAATTGTCCTATGCAATCTCGAGTGCAAGCAAGTTGTTTAATTATATTTCAATGCTTGACTTTTATTTCTGACCCTATAAATTAAAGGGTATTAGAATTTTAAATCTAGAATTGAATTAGTTATCTTATCTTGAATAACTTGGACTTCCTTTTCTTTAAATAAAAATGGAAGTTGTGGTGAAGGATATTCAGTTGTATTTAATTTTAAACGTCAAATCCAAAGATAAGTGGAAGTGTAGAACACGCTTTGAATGGTCCCCAAAACCCGTATGATGCAAGTACCAGCCCTACTACGTACGAATCTTTTTAAATTTCTGGTACTCACTAATTACATCAAACATTTTAACAGGCATGACTTTGGTGGACCTTTGTGTACTAACAATTTAATTAAACTAGAAATACGACTTCACTTGGCCGGCCGGCAAGGAGTGAACGATGATCACCAAAGGGAATTTTGACAGAGCTGTGAAAAAGATGCATGGGAGCTTTGAGGAAAGGAAAGGTGAAAGTCTGCCATGGTGTCCCGATAATGTGGTTTCCACAACACAGGGAGAAATTAATTTTTAGGAAATTAAATCTGTTGTTCATGCACGCATAATCATTTTCAACAGTAAATTTTGGTTAATACATTGCTTTCCACGACAGATGAGTATGAAACCTTGATAGTGATGGCATTTTCTTGAAGTCATGTGTGGTCATTGTTCACACGCAAGCATGCACATATACAGTTACAGCGTTGGAACACATGAAAATTTATTATGCTTTGGCATTCGCATTCGTTTTTATTCTATGCTTGTTTCCTTTTGGATGGAGATCAAGGCTTAGAAAATTCGTAAATCACGACTCAATAATTAGCAAATGGCTCAAACTTGCAAACCAAAACAACTAACAATAGTATCTTACTAATAGATTAATGTTTAAATACTAATTTCAAGCATATGAAAATAGTTTTAAAGACCATACACATATAAATCATCAATATTTTTGTATTTTTGCAATCGAGGCACAATTAACGGTCAATTGTTTGTAGAAAACTATTTAGGGTTATATGATCAATTTCTTTTACATTAAAAAAAAAACCCAATCTGAGGATCATAAACAACTTTACAATTTTCACTAAAATCTGCTATTCAATATTATCGGTTACCAGAGACTACTTATGTGGACTTAAAAGTAGAACTCCATACTAACATAATTTCAGGTACATGAAGGGCTTTAAAGTGTCGTAGTTTGGTATCAGTTTGGGATCTCTTATACACCAAAAAGAACAATTTACGGCAAGTTCTGTATGCCTGTATGTATAGTTAAGCATGTCCTTTCTGTCGAGCTGAGGACCTGTCCTAATTCTTGAATATACCTATATGTGGTTGTGACTTTTATGGCTGTCACAATGGTTTGGAATACACAGTCGACCATTGTAAAGAGTGATCGCTTATTGATGTTACACTTTGAACCTGACCAGCGCAGTACGGTGAGTAGTCCAATCAGCTTTTCCTCTTATGGATCCAGTGGCTTATTAGGATGAAAATAAAGTGTCAGAGACGACAAGAGACCCAAAATATTCCCGAGGAGTGAAGGTGGGTTTGGCCATACAGAAATTGATGTCGAAACATTATCAGAATAAAGGGATTATGTTTTGATGATGCATATTAACTAGTGGAAAAGTAGGGAGGATTTTGCATAGAAGAAACAATATGGAATTGACTGGTTTTCCCTGTCATAGCTATTAGCATACAAGGAAACATTGAACACTGTATGTAAACTGAAGCAAAACAAGCGGTCTGAACTGGAGCCACCACCACTAAAGATACATCAAAATATGTAGTAGGAATACTTTCATGTCACCGGCTATCCTTGAGTGCGGGCAAACTGTATAATGCAATATTTTATATAATAAACCTATATCTTATTAATAGAGGTAAATAAAATTATGTAGTAGACTAAAAATAGATAACGGAATGCGTATAAGTTTTTACGATTTTGTCAGAAGAGGTGAGAGGAAAAACATCGAAAGGGAGAGAGAAATAGAGAATCCATTGATTTAGAAAGAGAAACATAAATTATGCATAAATACAATTCCTCTCTTCTTAACATGTTTGTCCACCAAGTTGATTTCTGAATAGCATTTCTGGAGATCAAAGACATATTCCCAAGTCATGTCAACATTTCCTCCATCTGACCATTTCACTAACAGTTGAGTTACTACCCTGTTTTTTTTTTTGGCAATGTGTCTGTCTAGTACCAC
The DNA here is from genome assembly GCA_029891385.1 of Erythroxylum novogranatense. Classification (NCBI taxonomy): domain Eukaryota; kingdom Viridiplantae; phylum Streptophyta; class Magnoliopsida; order Malpighiales; family Erythroxylaceae; genus Erythroxylum; species Erythroxylum novogranatense. The sequence goes on from CM057226.1 coordinate 22,025,010, forward strand.
CACGGGAATTCACTCCACAGGGGTGATAAATTTTGGCAAAGTTGATGAGACTCTACTCCGATTCAATTGAGCTCTCTTCAGTTGTGACACATGAAACACGGGATGTATCCAGGAGGTTGCTGGTAGCTCGAGTTTATACGTCATCTTTCCTATTTTCTGCATCACTTTGTAAGACCCATAATACAGGAGAGACAACTTTTGATTGTTCCTCCTCTGTAGAGTGTGTTGCCTATACGATCAGAGTCAGCCCTGGATAGGGGCCAACAGGGCACCTGCCCAGGGCCCACTATGAGAGGGAGCCCCACTTTAATAGCCCCCTCTCTAGACTCTTAACTTTTAAGTGATGCACATCACTGATATGTTTTAACGTTGGAGCGTCCATTCATTCTTCATATATGTATATATATATATCCAAAACAAACTTGATCCATTCTCAAACTTAATTAACGTCCAGTTTGTATACATGATAATTTTGGGTTCGAGGTGTGTGTGTGTTTGTTGACTGAAACCATCATTTTCCAAGTGCCAAGTGTGTCCATTGGTTGCCATCTGATCATTTAAAATCATTTAACTGTAAAGTCATTTACTTATACCGTTAAAGTCATTTAATGCTAAACTTATAACTTTTTTTTAAAGTAAAAGTAATTTTGTGATCCTCATATTTATAAATAGTCTTGAAATATTTAAGTATATTTTACTTTCTAATTTCTTTATTTTCATTAATATATGTACTTAAAGTATTCCAACTCAAAAATTAGCAAAAAAAAAGTTTATAATTTTATTTTCCGAGTTACGAGTATAATTTAAAGGTAAAGTTTTTTTTATTTTAATATATTTTACTCTTTGTTTTTTATTTTAATATTAGATATTAAATTTTGCTATTTATTTTTTCCTGTATCACAGAAAGCTTGGTTAGTGTACTTGAGAGTTTCGAATTTTTAGTTTTTACTTTGTATGATTATTTGGTATGATATTTTATTCGCTATTAACATGATGAGTAAAAAGTTGTAATCTAAATCTATGTGCATTACTGCTACTATAAAGCAATTAGAAAGTGTGATGGTATTTTTTGAGAAATATAGAGATGAAGGGTTTAGCTTTAGTATGAATATTGCGAAAAGTCTTGCGCTTGAGATGAATATAGAGCCTCCATTTCCAACTACACGTTGCGTTATTAGGAAACGACAATTTGTTGCATCTAGAAATGCACGGGGAAATTGTTTTTTGTAAATTATGATCCGCTGTGTATTTGCTAGTATTATGATCATTTAATATTTAGTTGGTTATGTAAATTTATAAATTGAGTCAGTTATGTTTCATACAAATATGTAAACTTAAATATATTGTCGATTTATTGGGGCCCTTTTTTTAATCTCGCCTAGGGCCTATAAAACTATAGGAACGACCCTGTATACGATTGAAGCTTGAGTAACATCATTTACCTAACTTCAAATTCGCATTTCGAATGCTTGGCATCTGCATATTGTTTCATTCTATTTTGAGCTCTCTGTAAATGGAACCTTGTTACGTTGATTATTGCTTCTCTATCCTTAAGGACTCGGTCCACTTCTAGCACTTTCAAGTCCCCCGCTATATATAGCGTGTACACTGGTGGAGGATAGTCGTATAACACCTCAAAAGGTGTGGAATCGATAGATGGATGATATGTGGTATTATACCACCACCTGTTAGCGATAACCACTCACTCCACAGTTGAGGTGTTTCACTGCAGAAGCACCTCAAATAAGTCTCCAAAATTTTGTTCATTGCTTTTGATAGATTGTCGGTCTGAGGATGGTAGGGGGTGGAATATTTGAGTTGCACTCCCTGTAATCTAAGTAGCTCCTACTAGAATTTACTCATGAAAATCAGGTCTCTATTGTTGATAATTAATTATGGCATCCCATGTAATTTAAACACGTTATTAAAAACAATTCCACATTTTCACAAGCAGCATAAGGTTGTTTTACCTAAATGAAGTGAGAGTACTTAGTGAACTGATCAACAACTACAAGAATCACCGATTTTCCTTTCACTAAAGAAAACTGTAGGTTAGCGACGGTAATTACTGATGGAAAACACTTAGATTCTGTTGGAAAATTTTATTACCGATGGAATCAACCGGCGGATAACGACATCGTTAAAACGATCGTAGGTAAATTTAACGACGAACATATTATGTATCCTTCGGTAAATATACCGACGAGCGGATATAACCGTCAGAAAATTTGCAGATGGATTTGTTGTGAAGTGTTGGTAAAATTACCTACGGAATAGAGTGTTCTGTCAGAATTGTTTTCTGACGGTAGTGGTTATTTTGTCGATAAACCGTAGTTCAAAAAATCCTGATGGTTTGCAATATTATCGACAGAACAAAGAGTAGCTATCGGTAAATATCATATATTTTACCAATGGTTTGTGGTGTTCTATCGGTGAATATAGTGCGTTGTACTGGCGGACTTTTGTTTTACGTCAATAAAGAAAATTAAGAAATTTTTTAAAAAAATCCCGACATTAAAGGATTATAGCATGATCTTATGATTAATGCATATTTTCAACAGTTATGAATTATCTATGCATAATATTTTGATTTGTTTATATATTTAATTTGTTTAAATAGAAAGTTGATTGCTGATATAAAGTTAAAATTACCTTAATTGATAATAAAAACATTATAGTATACATAATAAGTCTTTGTAGTTCAAAACAAATGACTTCAACAATCCTAATGTCCTGGTGACCGCGGGTGCTCTGAGGTGCTACCCCTTATCTTCAACTCATCCATCTTATGTCTTAGTTGAGCTATGTAGTCGATCAATATGTCCATTGTGGTCTGAAGCTAATTGAATTCAATGGTTTGCGATCGTCTACTTGATGTTGTTGTACTGGACGTGGAGGATTGCGAATAACATATGTTCGCAAATGAACCTAGCCTGAAGATCCTTCCATGACAGTCCCTACTACCCATTGCATCAAGATACGTCTGAGTATTCTCATCAACAACTTGTTCGTGCTGAGATTGTCGTTGAATGTTTTCTTGTATTTGGTCCTATTAGGAGGTAATGTTTATATTAATAAATGTAATTGTTAAGAATTAATATTAATGCATAAATTTCACATACATTCAGTTTTTTACATCGGGTGTTGAAGAATGTCACACCATAATGCTTCTTAGTGTGAGTGTACAAAAACAATTGACGAGATATAAGCCTCATGCCCATTGACTTTTTCTCCATAAGAATAAAGTGTTATATGTGAACTAGAATTTATAAAATTTTGATAGGGTTTCCTCTATTTTTAGGCGATTTATCCCCTGTTGAATAAATAAAATAACTCAACACAGTCATATATGACACCAGACATTTATACCATTATCATTATCCATAATACACATATTTTTATTCCAACATTCACACATCAATTTAAATTAAAATACAACAAAGTAAAATAATTAGGATATAAGTGTAAAGTTTAGATACTTACAAGTCTCTCTGAATGCTTGTGGTGGGTAATTGATCCTCCCGTATGTATGGGAAGACTCTCTCATCTCGGTTCTCCATGTTTGTTGATCGGGTTACGCTCTGAGATGGACATTGCCTCAGGTGATGTCTAATATTGCTGCCAACGACTCCATATTTGGTCAGAAATATAATGCGGTCGTACATCAGTCTTGTGTATCGCACCATTCAAGAATTTTATCAAAACAACGGTTTGAAATATACCCTTCAGACTTTATGTTCAATATTCGAGCAATTGAAGACAATTGAGTCACTATCTCACAATTTATCCATAATTCTTAGTCAGTTGGCTGTAGTAAGTCAAAAATTGTTTTGCAAGTGAGTTTGGTTCTTCTCTAAGATTTTTCATATTTTCCTCAAAGGTATAACCAGCTACATCTTAAACTATTTGCATATAAGGATTTTCATTTCCATCCACATAATTTGATCTAAATCCAATCCTCCTTCAAACTCATTTAAGTTCACAGACGATTGTGCTTGATTACCTTTTGAAGTGCTACAAATCAACGGTTTCCTATGTCGTATCCACTCAAAATAATTGGAGACAAACCCTTTTCTCAGCAAATGTCCATTAACTTCATCAATAGGAAAGAAATGGATGTGTTTGCACTTTTTACATGAACATCTGATCTTTGGACCATCTATATATGCAGGTTGAGAACACGCTTACTGAATAAAAGCTTTAACTCCCTCAACAAACTCAGGATTAATGAAGCCATTAGATGTTAACCTTCTATACATTCAAGATCTATCAACATTACTTATTTATGCAAAACTGTTAATTTAAAACAATGATTCTATAGTTAGTATCATTCATGTTCGCCAAAGATTACAAAACTTCTAAGGTAAGACTTATGAATCAAGAGAACAAGTTCTCATTATGACTCCTAAGATCCTGGTATTTTTGACCGATAAGCATTATGGGAGCTCCATCACGAGCTACGGGTTAAGGTTTATGGGTTGAGATTAAAATTATTTTTAAATTGAAGATCGATTTTGTTTGTTTGTAATCATATATGTTAGAAGAGAATTAATGATAAAAGTTTGATATTTAACCTATATTAAATATGTACTAGTGCCAAATATAATAAGTATTCATAAAAGTATGAATACTATTTTAGTAAATTATTTTAACATATACAAATTTCAAAAGATGTAAAATTTCGCAATGAAAAGTAAACAAAAGCAAATAATTTCAGAGAGCATCAATGAAATAACGAATTGACATAATTAAGATAATTAGAATTATAATATAAGTCAAACTCATCTTATATTAATTTATTGATAAACCGAAGTTCATACCACAAACAAGTTTTAGTTGGTGCAGGCCATTTACATTAAAAATGCAGCAAGTTCAAACGGGAAGTTCAAACCTGCAAACAAATACCTAAATTAAACTAAGTTCACAAAAACATAGTAATTAACAAAATTACCTACCTCAACCAACACGCAGAAGGTTCTTCCTGAAGTACATAAAGGAAGATAATGACATAGCTATAATAAAAAATATAGAAACCGATACAAATTTAATTAAAATGTGTGGAAAATCATTGTTGACATTGTCAAAAATAAAAGAAAAAGAATGTCATTTGAATGCCTACTAAAGCTTCTCTTTAATCTCCTTTAAAATAGAAAATACTGCCAACAAATGAATTCCCACAACCAAGAAGAAAATTATTCACAGTTTAGAAATCGGTATATATTAAAACAATCATATAAAATGAACATGTTAAGATCAATGGTGAGCAATATTGATTTAAAGGTGGTAGATATTAAAGAATTGACTACTGGGTTGAAACATAGAGGATATCTTTATCATTGAAAGTCAAGAGAAGGATAGATGAATGAGTGCTATAATGAAGGACATCAACTATGCTTGTCTTCACTCAAAAAGTCTACATAATATAGCAATAAGTTAATGTGCAAGTTAATATGTATATATGTATACCGATTGGTTAATTTCTTCAATAGTTTTGACAATTGTTTACCCCTTAGCTATCAAACATTCCTTCTTCAATTGTTTTGACAATCATTTACCCCTTAGTTATCATAATATTGGGGACAATATCTTATTAACTTTGGAATTTTCAAGAATTTCCATAAGAAGAAATATATCGAAAGTTGTACTTTGAAATTCTATTATTCTATAGCTTTTGATTTAGTTAGTTTAGAGCTTCATCTTAACATATTTTAGACTCCCCTCTTCTTTCATTAGATGTTTATAGCAATATATGATAACAATATCTTTTAATGTTTTGGTCAATAAAGAACTGACTCAACTCTTTAGTAAAGTCAAGGGCATCATTATCTCCCATATCTCTACTATATGTATTGAAGCTCTCAATTGAGCAATAGATAAGAACATTGAATAGGAATGGGAGTTTAATTATCATTATAAAGGAAAAACACTTTATTTATTAAATTTGGATTTTGTAGATGATCTTTTCTTGCTTTATAAATTCAAAACATATGCTTTATCTATATAATTTACTTTAAATGTTTTATAAATGTTAGGATTTATATAAGAACGTTATGAGTTAAATTTATTCATACACATTATATCCTCAAAGAAATCATAATTAATCACATCCTTTATGTATATCTTTCTATGAAGTCCTAGGATGGCTTGGTGGTTTTATGGAAGGCCACATAAGACATTGATTTCAACAAGAATTCCCTGTCCTAAGTTAGTGTTATCTAGCTATACCAACTTAGAAAGCTAAAAGCAATTGTTGATAATGGGACGGATTTGATGTAACCTCTGTCAACTTAACCTCTGATACTTGTCTTTTGTCTCCAAGATTATTGATTGGATTCTAGGTTCTTAGACATGGGAAAAAAAGATAGGAATCACCCACTAAGCACATGGTTATCTATTTTGGTTATAATTGATTTCCTCTTTTACGAAAAAAAATAAAAAGAAACAAGGCTAGGCTAGCAACTACTAAAGGGAATATGTAGTAGATGTCCTTTTTAAAGATGAATATGGAAAACCAAACCGAAAAGCCCTTTATTGCCTGTATACCTTTGGCATCCCATAGTAGCAAAAAGTCTCATTCTTGGTCTCAAAACTAATTTAATAGGTAAAAAAGGTAGGGACTTTCTACTTACAATTTTAAGACTTAGGAAAAAGAACAGAAAGAAAATAATGTTGAGTCCATAAAAGTTGCTCCTCCAAGGTCACTGCTAAAAGTGAGGAAAAAGTTGTAGGGTTGATTTGCACATGTAGACGAAAGAGTAATGTTTAGTTGATAACACATGCACACCTCATCAACAAATATTCAAGGCAAACTCACTATCTGCAGTTATTCACATAATCATGCTTCTTACATATAACTACTTTAGACCTTGTCTTTTCCAGTCACCATCAACATAAAAAAAGCCACCTCCACTAGCAGACAAAACAAATGGGCATTTTATCAAACACCTTATATGCATCAAAAAATCATCCCAACATCACAACCAAATTCACATTTTATCCCTTCTATCACTAACATTTCTACTTTAAATGTTCTTATCCATTTATAAAATACCAAAACATAACAAACAAATCAAAGACGCAAACAAAAAAAATAAACAGGAAAAACCACCGTGAAATGCACTAAATGACGACAACGTCGACGACAAACGATGACCAGGAGAGGAGAAGACACAGTAGGGAGGAAGAAGAAAAACGCCGCGACGAGGGGGGGTTTAACCAAATGACATCATTTTCTTTAAGTTAATAACATTCAAGCGGAAGTAGACGACAACGTATAGGTTAAAAATTTATCGACGGAATATTACCGTTGGCAAACTCAAAACTTTATCGCTAATTCCTTATTTTCTTGTAGTGTTTAGATACAAATAGTCCTTCAATGAAATCAATATTGACCTCCCTCCAGCTTCCCTCTGAAATTTTAATCGATTGCAGCAGTCCCAGAATACGTTGAATTTTCATATTTGTTTCTTTGACAATTTATGCAATTCTAGACATATCTTCGCACATCTCTTGCCAATCCCTTCTAGAAAAACATATTTTGTATCTTTTTTGTTGTCTCAATCACCCTAGAATGACCACCCATCACCTCATCATGGCTAATTTTGATTATCTGTTGCCTCAATGCTTTGTTATCACCTACCACAAAACGATCTTTCCACCTCAACAGTTCATTTTTCCACTGATACACACTAGACTTCAGTGTTTCATTTCTCAATTTCCTAATTGTTTCTTGCATTATGCGATCCTCTTCCCAAATCTTTTTAATCTCATCCAGTGATTCACCATATGACTACGTTACTGACATCATCATTATTTCCGCACTTGTGATTCTTGAAAGTGCATCTATAGCATTATTCTCCTTCCCACTCTGGTATTGCACTTCAAAATTGTAGCCAAGCAATTTTGGAAGCTATGATTGTTGGAATGGAGTTGTCAGTCTCTGCTCTAATAAGTATTTGAAACTCCTATGGTTTGTCCTCACAATGAATAACTTATAGCCCAAGTAGTGATGCCAATGCTTGATTACCTTGATTATCGCCAGAAACTCCTTCTCTAGGTTAACAATCCACAATGTCTCCTTGCTAACGACTTACTGAGGAATGCTATAGGGTGGCCTTCCTGCTGCAGTACTGCTCTTATTCCTTGTCCACTCACATCTGCTTTAATTACAAATGTCTTTGAGAAGTTAGACAATGTCAAAACCATTGTTGAAGTAATAACTCTTTGTAATTTCTCAAAAGGCTTCTATTTTCATTCTTCCATTCCCAACTAGCCATATGTTCCTTCTTTAATAATTCTGTTAATGGCTTAGCTATCATCCATCTCCTTTAATGAATCTTTGATAATACCCTGTAATTCCTAGGAATCCTCTGAGGTCCTTAATCCTTTTGGGTTCCAGCTACTCTTTAATCATTTTAACCTTTTGGTAATTGGTGGTAAGTCCCATCTCTGAAATTGTATAACCTAAATACTTAATTTGTTTTGCCCCAAACACACGCTTATTACCTTTTAAGAATAATTGATTCCTCCTCAGTGTCTCCATTGCTATTGAAATATGTTGAATGTGCAGCTATAATGACGGATTGTATATCAATATATGGTTGAAGAAGACCATAATAAAATGGCACAGATACGGTTTGAATAGTTCATTCATTAGCCTTTGAAACATTAAAGGAGCATTTGTTAGACCGAACGGCATGATGAGGAACTTGTAGTGACCTTCATGTGTCCTAAAGGCTGTTTTCGACATATCTTAAGGCTGCATTCAGATTTGATGGTATCCGGAGCGTATATCTAATTTAGTGAACCAACTAGCCATGTGCAACTCGTCTAACAGTTCATCAATCAATGGTATAAAAAATTTGTCTTTCACCTTGTGTTTGTTCAGCTCTCTGTAATCCATGCACGTCCTCCATGAAGCATCCTTCTTCTTTACTAAAACTATTGGCGAGGTATACGGCCTGTAACCCTGTCGAATAAAACCTTACATAATGAGATCCTAAACAGATTGTTCGATTATACCTTTATATATCCCTGAGTATCTATACGGTTGGACATTGATGGCCTCAATTCCTTCCTTCAGCACTATCTGATGATTGTATTGGTGGTTCGGAGGAAGCTCGGATGACTCCTAAAAAATTTCCACATACTTCGACAGAATAACGTTAATCTCATCGAATGCGCTCCATTGATCCGATGTCATTCTCATTTTCTGTAGCTTGAACTCAGTCGGTGTTGATAGTTACATCATGAATAATTGACCACCCATTCCTTGATGTATATGTTTATGGAATTCCTTGCTGGAGATGATCTTAGATCTTCCTTTCGGGTTCCCGTTTAACGTAACCAAGCATCCTTCCCACTTGAACTTCATTGTTCGGTCCCTAAAGTTGCACAAACCTCATTCAATCCACTCAACCATTGCACCTCTAATACGACATCGCATCCACCTAATACTAATGCCAATGTGTCCATGGTGAATTGCACTCCTTGCATCATCCATGTGAATCCTTTACAATACTTATGGCATTTCAGTTGTAATCGTCCCCTATGGTGATGAGAATAGGCTTCATCTTTTGAAGTTGACATCGTCTTTTTCTTATGATCGAAGTGTCCGCAAAATTATGGGTGCTCCCATTGTCGATCAAAATATGTATCTTCCTTCTTTGGTGCACTACAACAACCCTTATCTGCTTAAATTCGGTGTTCCCCGATAATCCCAACATGGCATGCATAGAAACCATTAGATTATCTTCTTCTTCTGGACCCCCCTCAAGTTCTTCCTCTTCTGCTTTAGGCAAGTTTTTTCTGCTATCATCATCTCCAGTAATAGCATAAAACTGTAATTGACTCTTCTTACATTGATGGCCAATGTTATATTTTTCGTCACACTAGAAACAAAGGCCCTTTGCCCTTTTCTCATCGAAATCCTTGCTACTGAAATGCTTATGGGGTTTAAAAATTCTTACCGATGATGATGGTCGTAACGTCGACGTTGACGTAGGTAGCATTCTGTCAGATGGTGACCTCTGAATGACATTAGTCGACTGTGAACCATGTGAGTTTGAATTGAAACTGCTATTATCATTCGCTCCTTTCATCATTGTTTTGTGTTTAAACGCCATGTTCCCCGTGGACCTCAAGATTACCTCCTGCTTCCTAGCTAGCGTATAAGCTTGATGCAAGGAATGAGGCTCATGTAATTTCACCGTCACTCCAATATCTGGTTTAAGTCCTTTAACGAAAAACCTCACCAAATATTCTTCAGATAGTGTCAACCTAATGGAATGGTGATCGAATTGCGCACAATAGTCTAGGATTGTTCCCTATTGTTTCAACTCCTTAAAATTACCTACCGGATCATCAAATATTTTTGCATCGAACCGTTGTTTCAAAGCCTTTGTGAACTCCTCCCATTCCACTACTTCTATCTTATTATGATTTCTAACATGCAAATGATACCATTTATGAGCTCGTTCATCCATGTGTAAGATTGTCACACTCACCTTTATCTTCTCAGAAGTTTGATCCAATAAGAAAAACTACTTGCATCGATACAACCACAGTTTAATGTTTTCACCATCAAATGGCGAGAACTCAATCCTGCTCATTCTTGTAAGTGTTACGTTCTCGTCTCGCTCTTGTCTTACTGGACTACTCTGTGGTAAGGTTCGGTCGTTCCGACCTCTCCTCCCTCTTTATGAAAATTATGTAAGAGTAAAGCTCTTAATTTTGTCATCTCTTTTTTCAACTTTTTTGTTCTATTTTGAATCTCCGAAAACATCCTCTCATTTCGATCTTGTGGCTCTAAGAACATCCTCTCCATCACACTCTTCAAACTTTCCTTTACTCTTCATAACTTGGTGCCTCTGGTGCTTGCAGCTATCGTTGCTTTTTACAGGGTTGACTTATCTGATACTAATGTTGTAGACTAAAAATGGATAACGGAATGCGTATAAGTTGCTCTGATTTTGCCGAAAGAGATGAGAAGAAAACATCGAGAAGGAGAGAGAAACATAGAATCCATTGATTTAAATAGAGAAACAGATACAGATTTTTTATTTCGTTGTAGCCGATAGTATTCGACTTTAATACAAACTTATTATACTCTAGTCTCTCATCCATATTAGGATTCATGCTCATCGGACGGGTCAAGAGTGGGCCAAGATACCAAGCTCCAAGCCCATCGCCACATCCTCCAAGTTCACCCAACTCTTCTCACACTGTTAGCGGCAGATCATCTCACTCTCAGCAGACTTCGGTTACAAATAATAAATGTTTTCCTTATCTTGTACATTTTCTGTTGTATTGAATAATCCGAACCTCTCAAATGTGTATATAAAGCCTTTGATGGAACGCAATAAAGTGAGGAAAGCTTTACATTTTCAATCTCTTCTATTTTAATATTGTTTCATGGTATCGAGCCAATTTGTTGACAAGCGTCGAAACTATTTCGAGTATATTCAAGATAAAATCAATTGGAGATTCTCTTAAGGTTGCGGATACATCTTGTGACGGATCATGAATTAATTCTCGCCTTAAATGGATTAGGGCATGAATATGATTACAAGTGGTTCTTTTGACCCACACAATGAAGAACTCAACCTTACAGAAGTACAATCTGGTCTCATGATGCATGAAACAAGACTTGAACAATTAAATGCACTTACTCACATTTGTCGATGTTCTACACTTTCAAAGAAATTTTGCTTCATTTAACAAATCAGCCACAAAACCAAGTCAAGGAAATCGTCATACCTTTAGGGAAGAGGAGGTCGAGGCGGAGGAGGTCGATGGCATGGTGCTCCCCGACTTTCTTGCCAAGTGTGTCAAAAACCTGGTCATGATGCTCTCCGTTGCTACTGAACGATTTGATCAATCTGGAATGGAAATCAGAATGGCAAAATCGGTCTCAAGCTCCAACCAATGGACAACATTCATCACACGTGGCTCACCTCAAACTTTCCTTGCTCATCAATCTTCCACCGATCTGAATCACCAAATGCCTCTACCGGTATGTTGACTCGGTGCCAAAACCATGTCACTGCAGACCTGAACAATCTCTCCATTAGCTCAGATTATCTGGTAACAATCATCTCACCGTAGGTAATGGAAACTCTCTTCCTATTGCACATATTGGGTCTTCCTACATTAAATTCCGAACAACCAACACACACCATGTTTTAAATCACATGTTACATGTTCCAAGTCTCAAGGTGCTTCCACTCAATCCTTCTCCTCAACTCTTTACTGCTCAACTTTCCAAGAATGATGTTAACATTTGGCATGCCAAACTTGGCCACCCATCACCTAGTGTACTTAAAAATGTTTTTCGTTCAATGAGAATTCCCATTAATGTCAAAGAATTAAAGTTTTGTGACTCATGCAAACAAGGCAAACTTCACAAATTACCATTTCAGTCTCATGCTATTTCTGCCAAATTTCCTTTGGAAATTGTCTATTCGGATATTTGGGGTCCCTCTCCCTTCTTATCCACTGAAGGTCATAAATACTATATCATTTTTGTTGATGCCTATACTCGCTTTACATGGCTGTATCCATTGAAATTAAAATCAGAAGCCCTTGCAGTTTTCATTCAATTCAAAACCTTTATTGAACTTCAACTAAACACCAAAATTAAGGCTTTACACACTGATATGGGAGGGGAATATACTGCCTTTCTACCCTTTCTTACTACCCATGGAATTCAATCTCGATTCAGCTGTCCCTATACTCATCAACAAAATGGTGTCTCAGAAAGAAAGCATCGTCACATAACCGAAACCGGTCTCACCCTATTAGCACACTCTCATCTACCCTTGACCTTTTGGCTTGAAGCCTTCACTCGCCACCTTTCTCATTAACAATCTCCCATCTCCAATACTAAATCACTCCTCTCCTTTGAACTCCTCTATCACAAAAAGCCCAACTATTCATTTCTTAAAACCTTTGGTTGCTCTGTTTTCCCTACCTTGGTATTATTCATCTCACAAATTCAATTTCCGCACCACCAAATGTGTTTTCCTAGGCTACTGCTCTTTTCATAAAGGCTATAAGTGTCTCAGTGGCTCTAAGAACATCCTCCTACTTCTCTTCTCCATTTATTCCTACTTCTTCTTCCCCTTACCGCTTCCCTATTCCTCTTCTCCAACTCCCATCTTATCACCCTCCTCTCTTCGTGTAGATCAGCCTCCCATCCCACCTATTGCTGCTATTCCCCATCCCTATCTACCCATCCTATGCGAGACCCGTGCCAAAAGTGGTATTTTTAAACTCCATCACACTCTTCAAACTTTCCTTTACTCTTCATAACTTGGTGCCTCTGGTGCTTGCAGCTATCGTTGCTTTTTACAGGGTTGACTTATCTGATACTAATGTTGTAGACTAAAAATGGATAACGGAATGCGTATAAGTTGCTACGATTTTGCCAGAAGAGATGAGAAGAAAAACATCGAGAAGGAGAGAGAAACATAGAATCCATTGATTTAAATAGAGAAACAGATACAGATTTTTTATTTCGTTGTAGCCGATAGTATTCGACTTTAATACAAACTTATTATACTCTAGTCTCTCATCCAGCTTAATAGTACTGGACCTTTTATTTAAACGCAGCGTTTCGTCTTCCTTTTAACGTCTGTAACTATTTCAATCTTTTTTATTATTACGTATCTTCTTGCCCGCTGTTCTTTGTAATAAATTAGTGCTCGAGCTTAAGAACAAAAAGAAAAAGAAGGTATTTTTTAGTTCATATTTTCAGTCATTTTTAAAATCAAAATGTGATGAGAGCTGTGTACGTATGAGGCAGGACAGATCATCAAAGTTGCTCCAATGGACAGGTCCTATACTATGTATGAATTGGATAGACATGGTTACATATTTACCTAAGAGCGGAAATAAAATGAATGGAATGCGTGGGCAGTGTGAATTGTGAACATACAAGTCAACGTAATATTCTCCCAAAACCAATGGCAATTAATCCAAGGTTTCAGCTGCCGGACTCCGTCGACCATTCTGATTGCGATCCAGTGTTGCAAGAAGGATTACCGACACAGTCACATATAGTTTTTTTATTTATTAAAATTTAAACATTAATAATTGGCAGATTCAAATTTTGCTGCCTGTTGGTACAAACTCCAATCTCCCCGAAAGACCCTTAATTACATTGATTCATCTTCATAATAATTCATTGTTACTGGTCCAGCACTTTTATATAGTAAGTCACGTGTAGTTGGTCACTTTCAGCATTGCCAAATAACATACATGAACTGAGAAGTATTGACGATATATGGCTGTCGGCTTGACACTTGTGCATGTAATATTGATCTCAATTCCTTCCGGTGATAAGTGACCACTTGGCCTAACATGAACAATGAAAGACCACAGCTTTTCTGCACCTAAACTCACGGGAAAAAGAAGTCCCCATTGAGCCGAAGACTGTCACGGGTCATTCGTGTGCTTTTGGAGATTTCGATATCCAGGTTCTACATAGAACTAACTTATCAAGAAAAATTATCATCTGCGTGTCCGTGTTAACGGTAGATTGGGCTTCAAGGTGTTTAAGTTAGGATTGGATACTTTTATGATATTTCATTTTTTGTTTAAAAAATATTATGAAGAAATAAGTTAATTTGGGTTTGAAACTTCAAAAAAAACTTTTTCTCATAAATGATCAAGTTGACCAAAATATTGTATTCTAAGAAGACCTATAGAAAATAAAAAAGCACTAGTTTCTTTATGTAATGACGGGCTTAATCAATATGTATGAGCCATAAATTGACATGGTTCAACAAAAGCTTTAATTAGAAGCTTTGACAACGATTTATTACAACATAATAGTCCACTTCACCCTTTTAACACAAGTGATTGAAATTGTACACAGCTACATGATTAATTATTTTCCCCCCGTAGACTGGAGGAAATCCATATGTCACTTGTCCGTTTCAGCTGACTAATTCTTCAAAGCTGTGTCTACAAAAGTACTAAGAAAAAGAAAACTGAGGAATCAGAACCCATAAGATCCAATGCCGTAAAATGGCCGCCATAATTGTCATTCAAAAACAGCTAGCCACAAATAAACTTTCTAAATTCATTTAAGAGTTGAGCCAAACTCCAAAAGATGTTTTTATAAAACTAATTAATTCTATACTTTGGGAAGATTCTCTTTTCACGTAAGTAATTAGCATCGTGCATGGTCCCAATGCATATTGAAAAATGGTAAACCCTAACTATCTCCTTTCAAATATCTCGTGCCACGCCACTACCCACAGCTTTTTGCTTCTTTTTTTTTTGTCCTATCAATGCTAACTTGTAGCAATGTACGTGGCCTATATAAACAGCCCTTCTCTTCTCCATCATTCCATCATCTCAAACTCCACTTTTCTTCAATACCAACAGAAACATAGCTCCATGGAGAAGATCATTCTCGCTCTTTTGAGTGTTTTTTTATTTTGTTTTGTAGGATTTGTGCGTGGTGCCACTATAAGTTCATGCAACCAAACCCCTTATCCTGAAGTATGCAACCATTTCATTGGCTCCAATGTCTTGGATGCCCAATTTGCGACTCCACTGGCGTTTCGTGACCAGTCACTTTTAGTTGCAACCACCCAAGCCGTGGAGGCTCATAATTTGATCTCTGCTATGGACTTGAGTTCATTTGATCAGCGAGCCAAGTTGGCATGGGCAGATTGCTTAGAGTTGTATCAGGACACGGTATATCATCTCAAAAGATCAATCAACTCTAACAATCCTATCGATGCTCAAACTTGGCTAAGTGCTGCAACTGCTAACCAACAGACATGTCGAAATGGCTTTATTGATTTTAACTTAGTCTCCCATTTGGACTCACTTCCATATATGCTAACCAACTTCTCAAAGTTGCTTAGCAATTCATTGGCCATAAACAACGCCATAGCTTTTTCTTCCTCTTCCCTATACAGCACCAAAAAACAAGGTGGTGGCCGCCGATTACTTAACGGTGACTTCCCATCGTGGGTTTCCACCGGTGATCGAAGGCTTCTCCAAGCTGGTGCTGCACCAAAAGCCAATATTGTGGTGGCACAAGATGGTTCTGGGAATTACAAGACCATATCAGAAGCAGTGGCTGCATCGGTCAGTCAACGGAGCGGGACCCAAAGATTTGTTATATACGTTAAAAAGGGAATTTACAAAGAAAATGTAGTGATCAAGAGGAAAATTAAGAATTTAATGTTTATCGGAGACGGGATTGATGCTACGATTGTTACTGGCAATAAGAATGCTCAAGATGGCTCCACAACATTTGCCTCGGCGACTTTCGGTAAGATTTCTCCTCTATATATAAAAGTTGTATAGCTTAAAACAAGTAGTCATTTGACCACCAGATTCCTATTAGAAGCCGCTATTGACTAGTTTTGGTTGTCCATTCTTACGAACCTCCATGTTATCTGTATAATCTTATTATTTGTATCACCCTAGCTACGTGGAAAAGTGCATGCCTATATTCTTTTACGTATACACACATACGTCCTATATTGTGAAGTGGGTAAGAACATAAAACCCTATTTGTTCATGCAAAATTGGAGACATTTATAGCTGCCCACGAGTAACATCTTTCTAGCTAATATTTGTCTTTTTACATTAAAAAAGATAAAAAAAATCTACCCAAGTCTAGATGTTGACAGGTTTTAAACATAAATCAGGTGGAATGGAAGAAGTAAACAAAAACTATATCAACTTTTCTTTATTGATGGATCGGTGGCGTTGCTTTTTTCTAAGTTTATTTTAAACCTTTCCCTTTAAATTATCTGATATGTAACATTAAGATCTCTCCATGCATTTAGAAAAGGCCGAGTTTTTGTTGTTGTTGTCAATTATAGGAAACTGGGGTTCATAGCTACCATAGTCAACCATATTATAGCGCCTAGTTGAATAATTGACAATATATTATCTTATATCATCTTATCTAATTTCCGTATGAATAACACGACACTCCTTTCTTTAAATCTATTTTCTCTCTTTTGCACCATCAAAAGCTTCAAAACAATACAGTAATAACTTTAGTCAACTGGTGTAAACGATTAATCACTTCATTTATGGCTGTCCTATAGTTAAAATTAAAAGAAAACAATAATATTGAATTTGAACATCATGGTCTTCCATAATTCTTATCTAGAATACTAGAAACAATACATCTTTTTACTCACGCATAAAATTACTTGGTCTTCCTAGGTGTTTCTGGCGATGGCTTCATCGCCAAGGACATGACGTTCGAGAACACGGCAGGACCACAGAAACACCAAGCAGTAGCCCTCCGGTCTGGCTCCGATTTCTCAGTTTTCTACAGATGCAGCTTCAAGGGCTATCAGGACACCTTATATGTGTACGCTCTCAGACAATTCTACAGAGACTGTGACATTTATGGAACAATAGACTTCATATTCGGTGATGCGGTTGCTATGGTTCAAAACTGCAACATATACGTAAGGAGACCGATGAGTAACCAATTTACCACCGTCACTGCACAAGCCAGAACGGACCCTAATGAGAACACCGGCATAGTTGTACATAATTCTGTGGTTACTGCAGCGTCGGATTTGAGACCCGTCCAGGGTTCGATTAAGACATATTTGGGGAGGCCATGGCAGAAATATTCAAGGACTGTGTTCATGAAAAGTACTTTGGATAGTCTTGTCGATCCTTCTGGCTGGTTACCGTGGAGTGGGAATTTTGCTTTGAGTACCCTGTATTATGCTGAGTATATGAACACTGGGGGAGGCTCGGGTACTTCCGGTAGGGTTAAGTGGCCGGGATATCATGTTTTAACTAGCCCCACAGAGGCGGGGAAATTCACTGTCGGGAGCCTTTTGGCCGGAGGATCTTGGATTGCGGCCAGTGGAGTGCCTTTCGTTTCAGGGTTATAAGTTGCCGTTGAAGGAATGAAGATTGAGGATAAAGGTGGTTTCGTGATTTGCAACTGTGATAAGATGGTGACCTAAAGTGGCTAAGTTGTCACATACTAGTCTTCGGTAAATTATACTTGTTTTCCCGTAAATTTATTGATCTACATAGACCAGGAACATAATGCAAGACGCCTTGTAATAAATTATCAAGACAAGAACATAATTGTACACTGTTTCGTTGTCTATATACAACGATTTAGTTGTGCACTTTTCCTATTCTTTTTTTTAAGTACTTTTTTTTTTCAATAAGAGAAAGTTAAGACTATGATCTTCCTCAATTTGTAAGAAAACACCTTGTAAGCCACAAGGTGTGGAGAACACCAAAGCCCAGCATAGATCTTAAGATCATTAACAAAAATAAAAAGTTAGCAGAGAAATTAGAGGAGAAAATTACGAGTCAAAAAGAATAAAGCAGTAAATTAAATATTTGTAGGAAAAGCAGAAGAATGGAGGTCGGTGATTTGAAGTAAAAGTAGAGATTTGACACAATAAACGAAAACGAATAGAGCTACTTACTGTTTTGCTTAAGAACTTTGACTTTTAATACCATGTCTATTCAGACAGTGTTGCATGAGAACATCATGATTTGCCGTGTAATGTTAAGCTGGCCTAGTCATTGACAGCTATTATGCATCAATCAAATTAACAAATTTGATCTCATTATATTATACTATTTATTTTACTTCAGCCACACTCAGCCTCAATTGAATTTCTTCTGATCAAATAGAAACTTAAAATCAAGTGCCACATTAGACCAATTCCATTGACACAAAGTTAACTGATTTATAACTTTTTTATTTTATTTTTTGGATTCGAATAAACTCAGAAGGCTAAGTTAAAGACACCTTTTTAGGGTTTAATTAGAAGACCACCCCACAAATGGGTTGAAGCAACAAGACCTCATCATCGTTGAAGACTCATCATTAAAAAACCAACAAATTCTCCATCTACAATTAAAATTCGAGTTCTTCCGCGCTTACAAGAGAAATTTAGCGTGGAATCGAACTTGGGACATAACTAAAGTCAAACTTCACCCTCAACTATCGAATCATACCCCTTGAAGGCCTGATTTATAACATAATCCTGTAGTCATCATAAATATATAAATATATACACCAGCACATAGGCAGGCATATGCATATGCAATTGTATATATTCATGTACAATCGAATTTGTAGGTTGTTTATTGATGTATATACTTTATGTACTATCCACGTTCAACAACTGCTGCTTGGTTTATTTACGTGGTTACAATTAGGCCGCTGAAGCCAAGATATCAACGGCAGAGAGCATAATCCGAATTGGATGGTGATGTATAATTATGTATTTGTCTTTCGTCGTTCTCTTGAAATGCAAGACTTTGTCTATGTGGATATAAAAGGGTTAGCCTAGCAAAGTGGTTGAGACTCGTTCTTCGATCCACTAATGGTCCCTGTTCTAACACCAAAATCAATGGACTCAAATGACAAATACTAAAATTTCAAAGGTAATGATGATTATAATGAAAAAGTCACAGCAATTATTGCATGAGGTTGAACGTGACGCATGCCGATTTGTTTCATATCGATCAGTGACATAATCTTATCTTATACAGCCTTAATGGACCAATGCCAGTTAATTATGATCGTGACCTTTGCTTGAGAAAGTGACCATACTATTTATGATTTAGAAGCATTCCTACGTTATTGAATGGGAGAGACAAGCTTAACTAATTAATAAGGACTCAATGCGCGTTACCCTTGTTAAGCTAATCTTCATTCTCATCCTGTAAATTCAAATAATGCAATCTTTTTTTATTATTTTAAATATGTAATCATCATTTATAGTTCTGATATATATAATCTTCACGAGGTAGACGTAATTTTCATATGATAGCCTATGTTATGTATGCATAATATAAGTAATCTTAATACTGATGTACCGATACAAAATAATACACGAGGAAACATTATATCTCTTTATTCTTGATACGATATTAGAGTGCGCATTTGATGCAACATAATGAGTCATAATCCTATAATTCTTCTTTTCACCTCTATTGCCAATTAAAATTTGGTTGTTAAACTTCCATACCTCTGTGCTAAACTAGCGTTCCCTGCCTTGACCCATGCTCCAACTTCTGCACCAACTATCCTCAAACCACCATCTACGGATAATGCAGGCTCAATGCATACTAGAGTAGCTTAAAACAAAGTGAGTAGAAACCCACTTGCCCAAAATAACATTGATATGTTCCAAATTCCGAGGCTGATGCTCCTGTCTCCCTATTTAAGGTTCTCCAATCAGGATGAAAAAAAATTCGGATCTTACATGCAATATTATGGTATCACATTCATCTAATGAATTTGACCGTTTATTTATATGAGTCCCGCGTAGATCCTACAAAATAAATGGTTGAGATTTCATTGGACAGAGTAATACTGGACAGAGGATCTTATCTCATGTAAAAGTGGCAAACAACCATTGTGTGCTATTTTCTTGATAAGAGATTATCATTCCCCCTAGTTAATCATTGTGTGAATATTAATAGGAGACTATTGGGGTTGGAAAGTGTCTTGATAAGTGAAGAAGATTTCTTGTCTTTAAATTTTCCTTAGAAGATAATGCGGACAAGGTGACTGAGCAAGAACACTGGATAATCAAGGTAGACGTATAATTGTTTAAAACTGCAGACTAAGGCTATCATTAGATAAGACTAGGATGAACTTCATCCTTATTAAACTTCCACTAGGTACCTTTTGAATACTAGTTTTTCATAGGGTGTGAGCCACATTCCTCGTTCCATCAGGTGTCCCCACGAAAAACTTTAGGAGAATAGGTTTTGCCTGATTATGCATGGAAGTTGATCTCAATGAAGACTCCATGAGGTTATTAAGATCAAAAGTTAGTTGATGATGGAATATAAGTAAATTATACATTAAAAGTCTCTTATCTATAGAAACCAATAAAAAGAGACCAAGTTCAGATTTGAAAACCAAAGGATGAAGTAAATCTACAAGATGCCTATACCTCAAAAATCCAGAATTCAGAAGAGATACGACGAGGCTAATGTTCGCTCTATTGATCTTTTTATAAATGAGGCCAAGTAAATGCCTAGATACCTCTCTAAGTTTCTCTTTAAATTCTATAAATTTTATATCCTAGATATCTCTGTAGACTTTTTAATTGTGATATTAATCTTTTAATTTCTAATCCAAAATCTAGATATCTTTTTAGGTTTTAAATTTGGTTTTAAATCTTTTCAATTGCCAAAGTCTTTTAATATTCCAACCAATTTAGTTTTACTCCATTCATTTCATTCTTTATTCATTTAACTACAAATGATAGACAATATTAAGTCAATTATACACTTCTAAGATGCATAAAGAGGGCATTTTACTTAATTTTGTCCAACTCTATTTATACCTTTTTATTTATCTCAAGTTTATTTTAAATATACACATATAAGATTGTATTTATATCCATTTACCTTCTATCTATTTACACTTTCATCATGTTTAATTTTATTTCATTTTACTGCATGAAGTTTAATTTCATTTTATTAATTTTTATTGCATTTTAATGTATGAAGTTTAATTTCATTTTATCATTTTTATGTCTATTTATTTGAAATTATAATTAAATACTAATTACTATTATTTATCCTTTCTAAAAGCTCAATAACAAGTAAGTTACTTCTTAGGTTTGCCCATAGGTTAACGTATCTTGTTGGAAGTTACCGTAAGGCAACTTTCTCAAGTGGCCTAAAAATTAATGATTGAGGTTAGTAACTTCCCATTTATATACAACTACTTAAAGCTGATGTTATTAAGAAAAATTATTAATATAAAAAAATTCTCATCCATTAGTTAATTACACATTGATGCTTGATGGGTGTATCAGATTAAAAGAAAGGCAAACATAAAATTGTTCCTCTCTCTACCTTAATTTATACGTTTAAGAAAAACTTGCACATTTTTTAAAAAAGTGCATGTAAACTAAAGAAGGGAGAAGGGGAGAGAAACCCATTTTTCTACACAGAGAAGGTAACTGTTATTAAGATCAAACATTATGTCTTCTTCATCAAATCCAGGTATGTGAAAATTATTAGTTTCAAGATCCTTTATAATGTAAAAAAAAAATCAATTTCTCCTTACATGTGGTATCAGAGCATAGTTTAGAAACCTATAATTTTAAATCTAAAATGGTGAATAATTATTGATGAAGAACCTATCTATGATGAATAATGTCTTCTACCTATGATTCACCTATGAAATTTACCTATATAGCATCTTTGTGAATTACGTGTCTAAAATCTAAAATAACTGTCTATAAATGCAATAGGAGAGGGATATAAATTATGAATAATGTCTTCCACCTATGATTCACCTATGAAATTTACCTATATAGCATCTTTGTGAATTACTTGTTTGAAATCTAAAATAATTGTCCATAAATGCAATAGGAGAGGGATATAAATTATGCACTTGTAACAGTATGAAGAAGTATGACAATATTGTTATGAATTTTATATTATTTGTTTCTCTCACACTGTGTGATTCCCAAGATCTACCCATATCTATATGTCTTAACTATTGATTTGTCTTATATGCATTTAATTTGTGTTGTCTTTTGTCTTATATGCATTTAATTTGCATTGTCTTTTTGTCTTATATGCATTTAAATGAAAAACCATAATTTATATGCATGATCTTATGTCAAAATATATAGTTTGTAATCACCAAAGTGACCAAGCTAGAATGATTAAAATATCATCCATAAAATAGCCATTTAGTCATGTCACCCAAGAAATGCCAATTAGGAAAAAGCGATGAATAAATGACGTTAATTGATTATTAGAACTTTAGGATTTTCCCAAAGGAAAATCAATTATTCTATGATCAGTGAGCATGATTGAAGAAATTAAATTTCTTAAGTCAAATATATTTTGTTTATCCAAAGATGACATTTGTGTTTGGTTAAGAATTTTGATTTCTTGATAATGATGAAAAGTGGCATTTATTTTTGATTGTGTGTTGTAGTCTATACCCAAAGGTGTTCTATAATATACTCTGAGGTTTGATTTGAATCTATTATAGAATTAATTATGAGTATCTATATTTTATTTGTGCCAATTTCGTTTCATTCACAAGCTTCTTTTGTTACTGTATTTAATGGTTTGTACTTCTCTAAATGGAATGAACAAGTCAATTTTCACTTAGGTGTGTTAGACCTTGACTTGGCACGTTTGGAAGAAAAACTCACTGCTATTACTGATTTAATCAGTAAAGAAGAGAAGTCCAAATATGAAGCTTAGATATTGTCCAACAGATCGAGCCTTATGTTTATACGAATGACTATAGTGAATAACATCAAGACTACTACCTAAAGTTTGCAGAAGAATGCTTTCATTTTGCAGACAAGTAACTTGCTGGTATACTAATGGCACAACTCAAGGCCATGAAGCTTGATGGGTCGCGAACTATGCAAGAATATACCATTGAGATACCATTGAGATGATTAATATAGCAATAAGATTGAAGACATTGGTATGTCTATAGATGACTCATTTCTAGTTCAATTTATTTTGAACTCCCTGCCACCTAAATATGATGCCTTTCAAATTAACTATAACACTTTTAACGAAAAGTAGAATGTTAATGAATTGATTGACAAGCTTATTCAAAAGGAAAACAGAATAAACATGGGAATACATTCAGTAACTT
Organism: Erythroxylum novogranatense; assembly: GCA_029891385.1. Lineage (NCBI taxonomy): Eukaryota > Viridiplantae > Streptophyta > Magnoliopsida > Malpighiales > Erythroxylaceae > Erythroxylum > Erythroxylum novogranatense. The sequence continues at coordinate 22,048,651 of CM057226.1, forward strand.
CACATTTCAAGGAGCTAGTAAAACACCAAAGGTAAAAGCCAAAAGTTTTGAGAAAAAGAAAAGGCTTGCTAAAGCACCTTAGGCTGAAAAGAAGGAACATAATGATGGTAGGTGTCGGTTTTGTAAGAAAGAAAGGCACTATTAGAAAGATTGCATTAAATGTACGACATGGTTCGAAATGAAAGGTTGATCTAATACTTTTGTATATTTCGAATTTAAATTAATTTATGTTCCTCATAATACTTGGTGGCTTGATTCTTGAGCTACTACTCATTTATCCAATACGATGCAGAGATTATTCACGATTCAAACTATAAGCCAAACTGAGAATTTCTTGTAAATGGGAAATTATAGAATTGAAGGCATAGGGACTTATCGTTTGGTCTTAGATACTGGTTATTATTTAGACCTATTAAAGACTCGTTAAGTACCTTCAATTTCTCGGAACCTTATTTCTATTTCAAAGTTGGATGATTATGGTATTAATTTTAATATTGGACATGCCTGTTTCAATTTATATAAGAATTCTAGACTTATTGGTTATGGTAGTCTTATTGATGGTTTATATAAATTGAAACATGATGATCAATTTTCTGAATCCTTACTTACTATGCATCAAAATATTGGAATTAAGCATAGTATGCTTATGAAAGTTCAGCTTTTCTATGGAATAAATGTTTGGGTCATGTATCCAAAGAAAGATTAGTAAAAAATAAGAAAATCTCAAAGAATAAGGAAATTAACTATTTTAAGTGACTATGAAGTTTGTTTGCAAGAATCAGATCTTGATATTAGAATTAAAAAGGATTCGGTTTCATTTTCACAAGCCATAGAATGTGCTGAGTCAAAAAAGTAGGTTGTTGCCATGAAGGAAGAGTTAAAATCCATGAGTGACGACAAAGTTTAAGATATCGTTAAATTGCTATAAGGTTCCAAACTAGTTAGGTGTAAATGGGTTTTTAGGACCAATCTTAACTCGAATAACAATATTGAATGATATAAGGCTAGACTTATTGCTAAAGAATATACTAAAAAAGGATGGCTTTGATTATAAAGAGATATTTTCACTTGTCTCAAAGAAAGACTCATTGCATATTATTATGGCACTGGTAGTTCATTTTAATTTAGAGTTACATAAATGGACGCGAAGATAGCCTATCTAAATGTAAATCTTAAAGATGAAGTTTATATGGACCTACCTGAAGATTTTTCAATTGAAGGAAAAGGTCGTATGGTATGTAAGCTTAAGAAATCAATATATGGACTCAAATTGGTTTCTAGGCAATGGTATATTAATTTTAATGATACCATAAGCTCTTTTGGTTTCAAAAAAAATCTTGTTGATTGTCGTATATACCGAAAGATCATTGGGAATTTTATTTTTAGTCCTATATGTTGAAGATATCTTAGTTGCTACTAATGATTTGGGTATGTTGCGTGAGACAAAAGATTATCTCTTTAAAAAATTTGAAATAAGAGAGACACCTTATATGATAGAAATTAAAATCTTCCGTGATAGATCACAAGGATTATTGGGATTGTTTTTAAAAACCTATATTTAAAGAATTTTAGAGATATTTAATATGAAAAAAAAGTTCTTCTGGAACTGTTTCGGTTCAAAAAGGAGATAATTTAGTCTTGTGCAATGTTCAAATAATGATATAGAACGAAAGCAAATGGAATCAATTCCTTATGCTTCTATTGTGGAAGGTCTAATGAATGCACAAACTTGTAAGACCGGATATTAGTTTTGAGGTTGAAATGCTAGGTAGGTATCAAAATAATACCAGAATTGATCATTGGAAAGCTGCAAAGAAAGTTTAAAGATATCTTCAAGGAACAAAGAATTACATGCTCATGTATAGAAGATCTAATCACTTAAAAGCGATTAGATACCCAGATTCAAATTTTGTTGAATGCATTGATAGTAGAAAGTCAATTTATGGTTAGTTGTTCTTTCTTGCCGAATGAGCAATATCATGGAAAAGTTCTAAATATTCTGTCATAGCCTCATCCACCATGGAAGCAGAATTTGTGACATATTTTGAGGCCACAATACATACATTACGATTGCGAAACTTTATTTTAGAACTTAAGGTTGTTGATACCATTACTAAGTTGCTGAAAATTTATTGTGATAATTCTGCAATAGTAAAACGACAAATACTCATGATGTGCCAAACATATATAGTTAAAAGTATTTCGTCGTGAAGGAGGAGGCTCAGAAATCGAGAGTGCCTATTGAGCATATTAGAATAGATCTCATGATAGTAGATATGTTAACTAAAGGTTGACAACCAAAGATATTTAAAGAACATGTACAAAGAATGGGTCTTGGTTATTCTTTTGAATGATGTATCTAATGAAGTTGACACTTTGAGCTCATTGATGTGCTTATGATATAATTGTTTTTAGTTATAGTGTGCACATAATTGTATTATGACATGTCACAACTTGAATTTACTAGAAGAATTACTGTAGATCATGATGAAATTTTCGTCATTTATAGGTCTAGTATGGTAAAACATTGGTATTTGTGATATATGCAAGAGAGTATATTATGTAATAAATATAAAACCGTCATAGCTCACATTTAATATTTTATCATATTTAGATAATTATGATATTTTGAGGACGAGTTTCGGTACTTAATTATAAATGCATCATATTTATGCATTGGTTTCATCCAATTTTATGCCAAGTAGGAGAATTTTGGAAGTTACCGTAAGGCAACTTTCTCGAGTGACCTAAAATTAGGGATTAAGGCTAGTAACTTCCCATTTAGATAAAACTACTCAAATATGATATCATTAGAGAAAATTATTAATATAGAAAATTCTCATTTGTTAATTAATTACAAATTGATACTTGATGGATGTATCAGATTAAAAGAAATATAAATAAAATTGGTCATCTTTTTGCCTTAATTTATAGGTTTAAAAAAAACTTAGAAAAGAGCATGTAAACTAAAGAAAGGGAGAAGGGGAGAAAAACCAATTTTCTACGCAAAGAGGGTAATTATTATCAAAGATCAAACATCGTCTTTTATGGTTAAATCTAGCTATGTGAAAATTATTAATTTCATGATCCTTGCAGAGAAAATCAATTTCTCCTTACATATCTTTCATATAAAGTTCCCATTTAAGTATTAGCTGATACGAGTATTACCTGCATGGAAAGAAAAGAGAAATTATTAAGGAGTATATAAGGTAATAGAAATTCGGTAGTTTATTAGATGGTCTGTACATACTTAACGATTACCTTAGAAAGTATAACTAAAGTCTCCATTTTTCCACTAGCTCTTTCTTGTTAAATAAACAAGATGAATTCTGCCCGCATGCAATTGATAAAAGTTTCCACCAAGGCTCTTCATTTCATCCATCAAAAGCAACTATTTTTTAAAATAAAACTAGTGAGGTGGGATGAAGTTTGGTCCACTAAATTTATCTACAAGTGCTGTACACTTCCTGCTATATATATTCCAAATAGGCATGTATCTTAAAGCCATCTCATCTTAGATATTAAAAGAAAATTGCGGTTGAAAACAACACCAAATGGGCCAATTCATGCTTCCGATTGGACACTATTCCAACTTGTTATACAGTCACCCAACACGCATATATGTAACACAATTCCTTGTTCTTGCATAATTGGAATATGCACTTGCATCCTGTCACTTTTATTTTATCACGAAGTACTTGGATAAGGATGTAAAAATTGAGATTGCGGTTCTTAAACTAAAAAATGTTACAAGGATCTCGAGACAAACTCCAAACTTCGGTGACATGTTAGTATGTCCAAACTCTTCGACGCTCTCTATGTTGGTAACAAGCCAATCGGTTGTCATGGTAGCTCTCGAAAGGCAAGCTCAAGCCGAAGGTTGTATGTTTCTGCTTAGATTTTCAGCCCAAGTGGTGACATATTATCAGGCCATTACATCTTTAAAATATGCAGTCGAAAACAACGCCCTATGGGGCTGATGCTTATCTACTACAAGATGTTATACAATTCCCCAGTATGCATAAATGTATTACAGTTCCTTGTTCTTTTTTTTGCTACTTACATCATTGTAATAGACACCTCGATTCTATCCTTTTCAAACCAAGTCGTATCTGTCCAAATTGATAACAATATTAAAAAAAGATCCAAGACTGCCAAAGTCACTAGGATCACAATCACAGACTAAATTCAAACATAAGTGACTTGTCAATTCCTCTCTGAGACCTGAGATTCTGTTAAGAGTTGATTGTAAGATCAAGGCATTGTTACCGAATGATCGGAGAAGACGATGTAGAATAAAAGAATGGACGGATGTCAAGCTTAATTGAAAGATACGCAACGTTTAAATAATAGGGGAACTATAGTAATAGTCTGTGATGAGTTGTAGGGGAATAGCTGAGTTTAGTTTTTAAGCCGAATGAGTGCGGCTCTAACAGCATGTAATCGTGTATGTGCGATTTGTAGTCTCTTTCTCTATGAATGAATCTCTGTCCTTCTTCTGATTCTGTGTATTCTCTTTCCTTCTGTGTGTTTTCCCTCTGACAATCTTAAAATCCCGTACGTTGATTCCGTTAAGATCGTATATTTTCATAACAATTTGGTATCATAGAGTCGATTCTGTGAACTCCAAATTATGGCCGAAAACACGAGGACCGCGAAACTTCGAAGATTGGAAGAAAGTTTGCGGGCTTCCATGGACAGAATGTTTGTGGAAATCCAGAATAGAACGGAGAAGGTAGAGGAGAAGGTAGAGAAGGAGATGTCGGAACTTCAAGCTCTTCTCTTACAAAGCCTTCAGAAACCCAGTGACTCGGTTACGATAGACACAACACCACAAGGAAGCTCAGTGGTGCAAGAACGCACAGGGAACTCTTCCTTGAGGATGAGCAGAATCGAGTTTCCACTATTTGACGAAGAGAACGTCGAAATGTGGTTATATAAATGTGAGCAGTACTTCACCCTCGACCAGACCCCGGAGAATGTGAAGGTGAGTGTAGCGGTCTTGCACATGGATGAAAAAGCCCAAGAGTAGTACCGTCTGTACGTAAGGAATCGTCAGCTTATGGAAGCAGTTGGGTGGGAGGAATTTACTAAGGCACTGAAACAGAGGTTTGATGCTGAAATGTTTGACGATCCTGTCGGAGATTTCAAGGAGCTGAAACAACATGGGTCAGTATTGGATTACTGTGCGCAATTCGACCATCATTCCAATAGGCTGTTGCTGTCTGAAGAGTACTTGGTGGGGTTCTTCGTGAAGGGGTTGAAGCCGGAGATCGGGATGACAGTGAAACTCCACGAGCCGCATTCACTGCACCAGGCTTATACATTAGCTAGGAAACAGGAGGCCATCCTGAACTCTATGAAGGGAATGGCAGGGAAACAAGGGGCGTTGATGAAGGGTACTAATGAATATGGTAAGGCTTCGCAAGGAACGCGAATGTCACAGCCCACCACTAGCATGCATAGGTCGTCTTCGGATGGGATACTGCCTACACCTACCCCCACACCATCATTGCGATCTCCTTTGTTGGTGGGGGGACCACTGAAGGCGTAGAAACGTTTCAGCAGTAGAGATTTCGATGATAAAAGAGCTAAGGGCTTTTGTTTTTGGTGCGACGAAAAATACCATGTAGGCCATCAGTGTAAAAAGCGTCAACTTCAATTCTATGTGATAATGGGAGAAGATGACGATGGAGGAATGTCACCGGAGACGGAGGAGGATGAATTGGAGCTCAATCCTACAGAAGATAATCAACCGATCGTGTCAATGCAAGCTATGCTAGGGCTGTCAGGGAGTACGGAATATAAGCAAATGAGAGTAGTAGGGGAGTATAGACGGAAGAAGATTTACATCCTGATCGATAACGGGAGCAAGCATAATTTTATCGATCCGTCAGTTTTTCGCAAGGGAGTGTGCCTACTTCAAGAAATGGAGCCCATCTTCATCACGGGGACAACTCCTGGCGCATGTGTGTCGACTACAGGGAGTTGAACAAGCAGACAATAAAAGATAAATTCCCCATTCCACTGATTGAGGAGCTCTTAGACGAGCTACATGGGGTCGGATGGTTTACGAAGCAAGACCTTCGATCTGGCTATCATCAGATCAGGATGCAACCGGAGGACGTAGCCAAGACGGCGTTCAGAACCCACGAAGGACATTACGAATTCCTAGTAATGCCCTTCGGCTTGACGAACGCACCTTCAACGTTCTAACGATTGATGAATGACTTGTTCAAGCCATACCTATGTCGTTTCATATTGGTATTTTTCGACGATATACTGATCTACAGTTCTTCTTTACAGTCACACGTTCAACACATTTCTACGACCATGGAGACATTGACGCATAATCAGTTATTTCTGAGGGGTGATAAATGTATTTTCGGGGCGCGACAAGTGGAGTATCTGGGGTATACCATATCGGAGTTGGGGGTGGCGACAGACCATAGGAAGGTTAAGACGATAGAAGAGTGGGCGACACCCAAAAACCTTAAGGAGCTTCGAGGTTTTTTAGGGATCATTGGGTATTATCGAAGATTTATTAAAGGCTATGGGGTTCTAGCTAAACCACTGACGGAGCTACTTAAGAAGGATCGGATGAACCAATGGACATGGGGAGAGGAGGAGACCAATTCCTTTGAGCAATTAAAAGCGGCAATCACCTCTGCCCCTGTACTCACTCTACCTGATTTTTCAAAAACGTTTGTAGTGGAGGCGGACCCCAGCGGGCAAGGCATAGGAGCGATGTTACAACAGGAAGGGCATCCGGTGGCGTATCTTAGTAAGGCACTGGCGAGACGACACTATGGCCTTTCAACATATGAAAAAGAATTTCTGGCCATCATTAAGGCGATCAAACAATGGCATCATTACCTGAGCATTAAACCGTTCGTGGTAAAGACAACATCACCGGAGCGTGGAGTTGATGACACTGTCAGTATCGCACCTTCATGGACAGTTGATGGAAGAAATAAGGAAGAGTTGGGAGCAGGATTCGTCAATACAAGGATTAATTGCAGCACTAAGCAATGGCGAGAAGAAAGCAGGCACCTACGAATGGAAGGATGAGCTTTTAAGGTGGAAGGGTCGACTGGTAATTGGCAATAATCCGAAGTTGAGAAACCAAATAATTGGGATCAGTCACGAGGAGACCATTGGAGGTCACGTCGGGGTGGCGGCGACGACTAAGAAAATTCAGAGTATGTTTTTCTGGAAGGGATTAACAAAGGATGTGCATCGATTTGTTCAAGATTGCATGACTTGTCAACGGAATAAGCATGATAACACCGCGTATCCAGGATTGTTACAACCAAAAGCCATTCCAGAAGGGAGCTGGAGGGAAGTCAGTATGGATTTTATCGAAGGATTGCCGGCTCTGAAGGGGAGGTCTATTATATTAGTGATTGTCGACCGTTTTACGAAGTATGCTCACTTCGTGGTCGTCAAGCACCCGTATACAGCGAGTGATATCGCTGAGCTTTTCCTTTTGAACGTATTCAAGTTACACGGAATGTCAAAGTCGATCATTAGTGACAGAGACCCCATCTTCCTGAACAAATTCTGGCAGGACTTATTACGGTTGTAGGGCGTTAGACTCAAATGTTCTACGGCATACCACCCTCAGACTGACGGGCTTACGGAGGTAGTTAACAAAATCTTAGAGACTTATTTGTGATGCTATTGTGGAGAGGCTACGCAGAGATGGAGTGAGTGGTTGGCAGTCGCGAAGTGGTGGTACAATACGACCTACCGGCCGTCAATTGGATGTACTCCTTTTGAGGTATTATACGGGTACGCACCATCGGTGTATACGCCTTATATGGCGGGAGACTCTAAGGTAATAGAGGTGGATAGAGTTTTGAAGGATCGAGGGGCCATCATTGAGGTGACAAGGTTCCATTTGCGAAGGGCCCAACATAAAATGAAGCAGTACGCGGATTCCAATCGTTTGGAGCGAGAATTCGTGGTGGGGGACATGGTGTTACTCAAACTGCAACCTTACCGTCAACACTCGTTACAGAGAAGGAGCAACCAGAAGTTGTCTCCTCTATATTATGGACCTTACAAGGTCATACAAAGGATAGGAAAAGTGGCTTATAAAATCGATCTTCCTGCTACTTCTTTAATTCACCCGGTGTTTCACGTTTCGCAATTGAAGAAGGCGCGGGGAGACCAGACTCAAATTTCGGCAGAGCTACCAGCCTTTGTCACTTCGATTGAAAAAATGTCAGTTGCTGTTTTGGACCGACGAATTGCAAGGAAGAACGATAAAGCGGTAACCCAACTCTTGATACAGTGGTCGGATGGAGGGGACAAGGAGGCAACGTGGGAATACTTGTTCGAGCTTCAGAAGTGATATTCGGAGATCAATTTAGTGGACAAGGATGTTAAGGAGGAGAGGATTGTTACCAAATGATCGGAGAAGATGATGCAGAAAAAAAAAATAGACGAACGTCAAGCTTAATTGACAGAGAGGTAATACGTAACATTTAAATAATAAGGGAACTATAGTAATAGTCTGGAATGAGTTGTAGGCGAATAGTTGAGTTTAGTTTTTAAGCCGAATGAGTGTGGCTCTAACGGCATGTAATCGTGTATGTGCGATTTGTAGTCTATCTCTCTATGAATGAATCTATGTCCTTCTTCTAATTCTGTGTATTCTCTTTCCTTTTGCGCATTTTCCCTCTGACAATCTTAAACCCCCATATGTTGATTCCGTTAAGATCGTATATTTTCATAACAGGCATTAAGTTAAGCCGAAGGGCGGCCGCCGCAATCAAAGAGAAATACTGCCATATCATCAAGTACATTTATGCAGGAGTCCAGAGAGAGAATGGGGGTATTCTATTTGATTGATTTTGCGTTTCTCGAGACTTACGTACAGACCAGAAGAAAAAGAAAAATAAAAGATCACAGGGGCATGTACAAAATATTAATGTCTGAATCTTGGCTTAGTTCTTTTCGGATTCTAGCTTCGCAGTCAAAATGTTCGGTTTCTTTTTTCTTTTTAAATAAAGATAGCTTAGCTTGAAAACTTTTTAACATTGGGAAATCACTTTTTGTCAATATACCGTAACCCCAACTCCATCTTTTCACCTTAAGTAATGGCTAAACGTGCGACTGCTTTTGAAGGTTGATGTCTCTGAACATATTTGCCAGCTTTGATTAATTTCAACATAGCTTTGAGTAATAAACTCGGATTTTCCAAAATCTGATAAAAGGGACGAAATCCATCATAGCATATAATTAGTTACCGATAAAGCGGTTGAAGAATCTCTCCTCCACAAGAAAGATATTAATTAATATGCTGGTCCAATGAATCCTATAACCCAAAAAAGGAAATGTTAGAAAGAACCTGAGGTCTTCCGCTGAATGATTAGCTAAATTCTCCCTCAGGTGTTTTTTGGAGCCAAGAAAGTCCATTCTGGACCAGAACAATCAGCTCACTGCTATGAATGTTCAACAGAAAAAATGCAGGGTCATGCATCACTAGATGATTAAACATCCTTCGGCAGCACAGGCTCCAACTTGCCTGTGAATGCATGTCATAGCATCTCTCTCTTTGTTTTGATACTAAAGTAAGATGCTTGAAAGTAATCTGCAGAATTCTGTTAAACCTCCTATTACGAAGGTTTATTCTAGAAAAGGGAAGGGGAGGGTAGCAGAGTAATGTATCATTTTCTGTTATGATAGTCGGGTATTACGTGCATGTGGGAGGGGAGAGAATATGTGAGTTAGTTGCATGACTGCTGTTAGGAGTCAGAGGGTATAAATAAGGGAATGATGGGAAGGAATAGCGGACATATACTGGTATTTACTGTGAGCCTTAGGCTGGAGAGAATCAGCACTCTCGAATTTGCTGATTACTTCTTGTATTCTGACAGTTAATGTCATTACATTTTTCTATTCAATAAGACGAAATCTCTCAGATTTTGAGAGTTCTATCATTGGTATCAGAGCAAGATCCTAACCATGGCTAATAAGAAGGGCGATAATAGGATGGATGGAATTGAGAAGGAAATAGAAAACTTAAGAGAAGAATTCCAGAAGCATTTTGAGTTGTTGCGGGAGGAGCGAAGACTGGAGAAGGAAACCTTACGGCAAAGTTGGGATCAGTCCCAGCTTGAGGTGAAGGAGCTGCGCGAGATGATGAAGCAATTCGTGAGCTGCCACGACGCCACGAAGGGTGGGGAGAATTTGGGCAACACTAGTAAAGAGGACGAACCAAGTAGGGACAAAGGGAAGGGACCGATTGAACAGGGCCGGAAGGTTGGGCCAGCAGCAAGGGCCGAACAGGCCCAAGGAGACCGGCGATACTACCCAGAGGGCATGGGTCGAAATGTTTCCTCTCAAGAATATGGGTGGTCTAATGCGGCTTCCCAAGAACAGCCGCATGGTTGGGCGGCGCAAGAGCGAGACCGAAGTGGACCATGGGAGGGAGGAGATCGTGAACGTGAGCTACCCGGGAAAGAATGGAGGAACGGATTCGACGATCAGCCAACTGGGTTCGACCGACCAGGGGACCCACGGCGTGACTGTCGGACGAGGAGAGTGGAGATGCCGGTGTTCGACGGGGAAGATCCCGATGGGTGGATCTATCGGGTAGAGCGTTTCTTCTCAGTGGGACGCTTCAACGAGAGGGAGAAAATGGAGCTGGTCTCGATGAGTATGGAAAAGAAGGCTTTGTCATGGTTCAGGTGGGTGGAAGGCCGACGTCCGATCAGATCATGGGGAGAATGTAAGAGCTTGCTGGTGGAAAAATTCCGTCCGCATGAGAGGGCTCATTGTGTCAACGTCATGGCCACCAAACGAGGGGGACGGTAGTGGAATATATCGAAAGATTTGAGGAGTTAGCGGCCCCTCTGCCTGACTTACCCGATGAGGTGCTGGAGAGTGCGTTCTTGAATGGGCTGACCAAGGAAATCCGGGTGGAGCTCTTGATCGCTAATCCTAGGAGCTTGGGAAGGATGATGTCATTGGCACAACAGATTGAGGAGAAGAATAGAATACTCGGCCGGGAAAAAGGAATCAAGACTACGGGGAGTACTCGAAACAGTAGTTTTGGAGGTTATAAAAAATGGGAAACAGCTGGGGGCAATGAGAAAGTGGGAATGACATCTGGAAGGGCCACTACAACCGACAGAGGAGATGGGAAATTTAAACGTTTGACATTCAGTGAGCTGCAAGAGAAGAGGAGAAGGGGATTATGCTTCAAATGCGATGAGAAATATACTCAGGGCCATCAATGCAAAATGATAGAGTTGCAAGTGATCACGGTCTTGGATGAAGAGTTGGAAGTAGATGCGATGGAGAACGCTGAAGAGGAAGAGGAGCCAGAAGTGGAATTACAGAAAGTAGAATTAGCAGTAGGGTCGGCTGCAGGGTTAACCTTGCCCAAGACAATGAAGGTGGCAGGGGAATTGGAAGGGGAGACAGTAGTAATACTCATCGACAGTGGAGCCACCCACAATTTCATTTCAAAAGATTTGGCAGAAAAGTGGAGCTCCAATTGGGATCCCACGGGTAAGTATGAAATCATAGTTGGAAATGGGGAAAAAGTAGCAGGAAATGGAGTGTATCGAAAATTAAGATTGAGGGTACAAGAGCTGATCATTTGTGAGGATTTTCTACCAATGAAACTGGGCAGCATAGATGCGGTCTTGGGAGTTAAGTGGCTGAGAACATTAGGTGATGTCCTCTGTAATTGGTGCACTCTGACTATGAAAATTAGAATGGGAAACACAGAATTGGTCATTAAAGGAGATCCAACCCTATCAAAGTCTATGGTGAGTGCCAAATCCATTGGCAAGGATCTCAAAGAAGGGGATTTAGTGTATTTGTTACAGATGGGAAAGGTAGGGACAGATCAGGTGGGAAGTATTCAGCAAGGGGATTTGGATATTCACAGTATATTGGAGGAATTTGGAGAGGTGTTCCAGTGGCCAAACACCCTACCACCTATGAGAGGAAAGGAACACCACATTCATTTATTCGAAGGAGAAGGACCAGTAAGGGTTAGACCCTACAAATACCCCCATTTCCAGAAGAACGAGATTGAGAAACTGGTGAAGGAGATGTTAGATTCAGGTATCATTCAGCCTAGTATCTCACCTTATGCTAGTCCTGTGCTGTTAGTCAAAAAGAAGGATGGAGGGTGGCGTTTTTGTGTGGATTATAGGGCCCTTAACAAAATCACTATTAGTGATAAATTTCCAATACCAATCATAGAGGAGTTGCTGGATGAGTTAAGTGGAGCAGTAATCTTTTCAAAAATAGACCTAAAGTCGGGTTATCATCAAATAAGAATGAGGGAAGAGGACATTGAGAAAACCGCTTTTCGAACGCATGAAGGGCATTATGAGTTTGTAGTAATGCCCTTCGGATTGACAAATGCCCCAGCCACTTTTCAATCCTTGATGAATCAAATTTTCAAACTACATCTCAGAAAGTTCATATTAGTGTTTTTCGATGATATCTTAATTTACAGCAGAAGTAAGGAAGAGCATCTAGGTCACTTAAGGGTGACCTTGAACATATTGAAGGAACGAAGCTATATGCCAACTATAAGAAATGTGTCTTTGGTCACCTCATTTAGAATACTTGGGCCACATTATTTCAAAGAAAAGGAGTGGCGCAGATCACCCAAGATTGAAGCTATGTTGAAATGGCCTAAACCGAAACCTTGAAGGAGCCGAGGGGATTTTGGGGCTAACAGGTATTACCAAAATTTGTGAGAGGTTACGACCATATTGATGGCCACTCACCCACCGCCAAGAAGAACAACTTCAAATGGACAAAGGAGGCGGAAGAGGCTTTCAAAACTTAAAACAGCTATGACCACTGCACTGCGGCTGGTTTTGCCTGACTTTAACCAACCATTTGTTTTGGAGACAGATGCTTCACTTCCAAGGGAGCGATCTTGATGCAAAACAACCAACCAATTGCGATTATAGTCAATCATTTTCAGCAGAAAGGAAGGACAATCATTATGAAAGGGAGCTAATGGCAATTGTGTTGGCGATTCGGAGATGGAGATCTTACCTCCTTGGCCATAAGTTTGTCATCCGGACTGATCAGAAACCATTGAAGTTTCTGTTGGAGCAGCGGGAGATCCACCCCGACTATCAAAAATGGCTCACCAAACTGTTGGGATTTGACTTTGTACTAGAATACAAACCAGGAAGGGAAAATAAGGTGGCTGATGCTCTATCCAGAGTTCAGTTCCAAGGAGAGTTGGGAACCATAATGGCGTGTAAAACCATCGATATGGATGTAGTGTGGAGGGAGATAGAGTCCGATAAGAAGTTGAAGGAATTGGCAGAGGCTATCGAAGGATCCGGTTCAAACCACCATACACGGTAAAACAAGGCAGACTCTACTACAAAGACAGATTGGTAATCTCTAACACCTCTGTCTTCATACCTAATATTATGAAGGATAGCCATGAGAGTCATTTGGGGGGACATGGGGGCCCATTGAAAACGTATAAGCGCATCTCTAGGGAGTTGTATTGGGAAGGAATGAAGAAGGAAATTTACAGATTTGTGGCAACTTGCTTAGTTTGCCAGCAGAATAAGTATCTCACTCTATCTCCAAAGTAGGTTGCTGCAGCCCTCGCCATTCCAATTCGGTATGGGATGACATAACTCGATTTTATCAAGGATTACCCAAGTCTTTCGGATATGCGCCTATTTTAGTGGTAGTGGATAGGTTGAGCAAGTATGCTCACTTCTTGCCTCAAACATCCTTACACCAGCACAAACAAAGGGTCGAGGTGTTTATCAAAGATGTGGTGAGGCTGCATGGGTTCCCTAGATCGAGAGTTTCGATGAGATAAAATCTTTTTGAAAGGTGTTTTGGGAGAACTATTCAAGATGCATGGTACAGCCCTTAAATTCGATTCATCCTATCATCCTCAAACCGATGGGGCTACTGAGGTGGTGAATAGGTCGAGAGAAGCATACTTGCGATGTTTGGCAGAGATACCCCTAAACAAAGGGTCAAATGGTTGGGTCATGTAATATTGCTACAATACATCCTACCACGTGGTTTTAAAACTACACCTTCAAGGTGTTGTATGGAAGGATCCTCCACCCATGTTTCGGATGGGAACCAAGATGACGAATGGAGTCAGTTGACATCTTATTGCAACAGAGGGACTACTACTTAACCAAAATAAAACAAAGACTTAACTAAGGCTCAAAATGACATGAAGAATAGAACCGACCAAAGACAGAGAGAGGTAATTTTCCGGTGGGTGATATGGTATGGTGAAATTAGCTCCCTATAGGCAATTAACAATGCAAGAAGAGTGAATGCAAAGTTGGCTCCTGTGTATTTTGGTCCATTCCGCAGATTGAGAAGAATTGGAGGGTGGCTTATGAATTACAATTACCGAGATGACTCGGATTCATCCTCAGATTTCATGTGTCACACCTTAGAGTTGCATGGGTAGGGAAGATAAGGATAAGCTAATATTGCCGATAGTTGGACCAAGAAGAGGAGGCAAGGTGCAACCAGATAAAGTCTTAGCAGCCAGATCAGTGGGGGAATCCAATGATCTAGAAGTGCTGATCAGGTGGGAGGGCTTGACAGATTCAGAGGCTACATGGGAGAGGTTTACTGACATACTGGCAAAATTTTCTAAATTTCACCTTGAGGACAAGGTGAATCTTATGGGGGGGAGCAATGTTAAACCTCCTATTACGAAGGTTTATTCTAGAAAAGGGAAGGGGAGGGTAGCAGAGTAATGTATCATTTTCTGTTATGATAGTCGGGTATTACGTGCATGTGGGAGGGGAGAGAATATGTGAGTTAGTTGCATGACTGCTGTTAGGAGTCAGAGGGTATAAATAAGGGAATGATGGGAAGGAATAGCGGACATATACTGGTATTTACTGTGAGCCTTAGGCTGGAGAGAATCAGCACTCTCGAATTTGCTGATTACTTCTTGTATTCTGACAGTTAATGTCATTACATTTTTCTATTCAATAAGACGAAATCTCTCAGATTTTGAGAGTTCTATCAAATTCATCTTCTTGTTTTTTGCATTCTCAAAAGCTCAACAAAATGAGACTTGTGGAGTAATAATAAGAGGAAGATTTCATATTATTTCAGCAAAAACTGTATCTCAGCACATTATTTGGTTTAAGATTTATGCATTGCGTCAGGCCACAGAAAGACAGTTGTGAACGTCACCCAAGTCCCTCGATATGTTGTCATACACTTCAGCATATCTCATCAAAATTCAATAATTTTCACACACCAAATCAAACGGTCTATGTAATAACAGTTGGAGCACATCTGCCAGTGAATTCCTGCATCTTTGAAAGTTTAAGAGCGACCTCCACCTGCAAGCACATGCATCAATATCAGCAGAAAAATAAACAAGGCATGGCAAGCTAAGGAAACAAGGTTCAACATATCCTACAAGTGGAGCAAGCGCTTCTTGAGAATCTCTTCCTGTTTTGGCTGGATCCTTCTCATACTGCTCAATGTAGAGACGGATCGTTGCACCCTCTGAACCAGTTCCCGATAGGCGGAAAATCTGCATTCATGTTTATATGTCAACTTGTCAGTATATGCTTAGAACAAGTATGAAAATTGAATATCTGACATATATATCCCCATCCCAGCTATCTTCTCTCCAACTGTAAAACATGTCTCAGTTCAGAGCAACATAATTCTAGAAGAGCCCAAGAACATCCGTCTCTCACTTCAGAGCAACAAAACCGTAGAAGAGCCCACTACCATTTTCTCTTTTATAATTGACTAGATTCAGGGACAAGAAAGACTGACAAGGTAATGATTGTTGAATACTGCAAGTTGCCACAATATGTAAGCAAAGGAGTAGGGTGCTAACTACGGTACAATTTAACGATCACTACAGCTGTCACAAATTGACAACATTCTTAATGTCACCCAGAAAACTCATGATTCAGACATATTTGCACAAGTTGTATAAAACTCACTTGAGACTAGCACAATTAAGATAACTCATGATTCTTATAAACCAGCACAACTATGTGATTTATTGGGACAATTGCCTATACATGAACAAAACAAGGTTTGGGTCGAAGTCTCTTCTTTTCTTCCCCATTTATTGATAAAAACTTCGCAAGCTGAGTTAAAACTCAAATCCCGTTAAGAAAATGGTTTTTGTAGATCTTAAAGCCAGTACCTGCTAAGGTCTTTTAGAAGAGAAAAACAAAGTGACGCAATTCCTAAATACTAATGCTAAATAATTACAGGAACATCAGATAAAGCTGGAAGGATGTTGAGTTTCAGATAAAGCTGGAAGGATATTGAGTTTTCTTCTGGTTGAAGATGTCGTATATAAAACTGGAAGGATATGGAGTTTTCTTTTGTTTGAAAATGTGAATTCTTGTTTACAATTATTATGTACACCCATCTATCCGACCAATACTTTCCTAAACAGCCAGCAATCAACTTTATGCAATTTATTTTACAAATTTCTTTAAACAGTAATCAATCATTATGGTTATTGATCACATTATTAAAGTCTCTGATACTTCAAAATACTCACCAGCTTTGTGCACAGCCATAGCTAACAGCACTCAAGTTCAATCCCAAGTTCATATCTATTTATTCCATATGACCACACCTAAATCCAAGCTCTACTTGCAACAAAAGCAAAAGCGAGTCGGCTTACCAATCGTGAGCCATCCTCAAACAAATACCGAATTCCCTGGTGGCTTGAGATAGAACCATCAACAGGATCTTTATATTCAAATTCATCACCATGAACAACCTTTGAAACATCTGATCGTGCTTTCTTCACAATACTATCAGAAAAAAAGATGCATTGCCAGTAAGATTGTGTGCAATTAAGCCAAAGGAACAAGAGATTAAAACAGAGAATTAAAAATCCCTTTGGACACCATAATCACATGATGAAGTTCAACATAAATTCTGAATGCAAAATGTGCATTTAATTCAAGAAGGAGAGGAGAAGAAAATAAAAAAATAATCAAAAAAATACAACAGGGCACCACAATAGCAAAATGATGCCCAGATGAAGGTTTTTCGAACTTAAAATGTGAATGCAAGAGCACCTAAGTTCATGCCAATATTAGTGTGTATTTATGAAAGTTGATTTTCAAGATATATCTGAACCATAAGCAAGTTTCAAACAATTCTGCATAAGCACTATATACAATAACTAATTTTCCCACTTAGGTTATCATATCTTAATTGGTTGTCTTTGAACAAAATGGATTGCATGATAAACACTACTAATAACAGTTGCTTTTTATATTTAGATGATCATGTCTAAGAGTTAACGTGTTTTAACAAACTAATTCATCGAATAAATTTGTGGGACAAAAAGTCATTTCAACTTGGTTGATTTTTAAAGGGTAAATCTTAAAATAGACTCCAATGCAGCTAAATAAAACATGTTCTTTTTAGCTTAGACCAAAACCTTATCTTAGATAGCTGCAGTTTCTTTCAATTCACATGTACTCAGTTAATGATCCACTCATGGTTCTCAGCTTCTTGTAAACATTGACCATATCATATTTAAGTTATTTTAGACTTTAACTTTCCTAATAGGGGATACATGTCCATAACACAGACAACTTCTACTAGTTCCACTTGATTCCAGAAGAGATTAACTAAAAGTTTTCTATAAATTTCTGAAAAAAAAAAAAAAACAAGGCATGCCCTGTGCAATCAGATCTTTCGCACCATCACTAACCCATTAGTGCAAATTTCCCAAGGTATTCAACACCATCCTTTTATCGCTGACTTTAATTCTGTTACTTTTAGATATTTCTAAGCTTGATTTCATACACCAACCTATATTTTTGTTTATCTGCTTAGGGATAACAAGGGAAAAACATTATCCATACAGCTAAATAAGTGAAGCATTGCCTAACTGATGATGATTTTTTTTTCAAACGAAATATTTATTACAACGATGCTAGTAAGACCTGAGCATATACCCAAAAAAAGCACATGCAGTTAAGGCCACACCAAAACAAAATATTGATCATTAGATTACAAACTAAGGGCTAAAAATAATCCCATCCAAAAATGAAAATCACTTATTTCCATCACATAACCCGGCAAGCAAACCCAGTCATCAGAAAGCTTGAACTAGACTTCATGGAATGGAAAGGCAAAGCAAAACGTGGGCCAATTTCTGTTCAATGCTATAAGGGAACTCCAACCAAGCTTTGATAGCAGATTGCTTAAACAAAATATCACAGAAAACTAAAAGAATTTGTATTAAGTGGAAATATGGCTCGAATCAAAAGAGGTAGCATATGTCAAAAAAAGATTACTAAATCTGTATGTAACCAAGTCACTGAGACAGAAGGCATTTAACCAATTTGAAAGCACGATCTATTCAGAGCTATTTGCAACTGAACCAACATATTCAAATTCAGGATTTCGAATTAACAAGAAAAAACAAGGACTTATTGAACATGTGCCAGGGATTTTCCATATTTAACAATCAGATATATTGCAAGAAACAGTACTTTGAGCAACAGATATACACAAGGCCCCAACAGAATAAAGGTATGTCATCAAAAGTAGTAAAAAGAACTCATGTTTGCTCCAAAACTGTTCTTAGCTGGTACTAACACTTACTCGTTAACTTCAGCAAGAGAGGATTGCAATTTAACCAAGTGGGCCATGAGATTCTTTGCTGCATTTGCATCAACATTCTTCAAGAAGCATAAACAAGTGAGATTCACTCCAACTTCCTTCTAGGTAGAATGAAAATGACAACAATACAGAAATTTCCAACCTCGTAGTCAAATCGAGTATAATAGTGGCGACCATAGGTAGCCCAATGCTTGCGAACAATATCTTCAACAGTTACAAGTTTTCCTCCATTAAGATTATCCTTGTTTTTGTAAGCCAATATAGATAGCCAAGCCAGCACTGCCCAGATTCCATCCTTCTCTCGTATATGGTCTGAGCCTGTTGACAGACGTTGATAGCAATAAGTTGTCATGCAACCAAATAGCAATTGCAACCTCCAACTACCAAACTTAATTCTTAAAACACAAACCAGTTCCAAAACTTTCTTCACCACAAATTGAACACAATCCAGCATCCATAAGGTTTCCGAAAAACTTCCAGCCGGTGGGAACCTGACAATTAACAGGAAACAGCACATTTATATGCCACCATAGCATAAGCATAAGAGGACAATCCTATAAGACTTTGTGCCAAAGTGTACCTCAAAAAATTTCAAATTAAGATGTTTGGCCACAACATCAAGAGCTGCTGAAGTTGGCATGCTCCTACAAGTAGAAAGTGTAAAAATTAATCATAAATTTCTGAGAGGAAAAAAGAGAAGGATCTAATTACCCACAAAAAGAAGAAAGAAAATACAAAAGCCTCAAAAACTCCGCAAACATTCTTTCAAGCTAAGAATAACTTCCGATTTTGTAGATTTATATAACATACTAAGAAGATTGCATGCATAAGAAGTATTGGCAGCGTGAAATAAACATAAAAACAAAAAAGTCAAGAAGAAGAAGGTAACTAGCACAGTACTAAACCTTGCAACCCCCTTGAGGCCAGTAGAAAAATAGGGTACGGAATCAACTGCATTTGCAGCAATAATGGCCACTGAATCTGATGGTGTAACAAAGAATCTGAAAATGAAATCGAATTAAAAACACAACTGAGGCACAAGAATAATTCCTCAATAGACACAATAAAAAAAGAGCTGCACATTGGCACTACCTTTTTCCAAGAATCATATTACGATCAGCATCACCATCAGCAGCAGCACCAAATTCTGGGGGTTCACCTTCAGATCGTGATTTTCCCAATCCCATGCGAGCAACCAATTCCTTTGCGTAAGTTAGATTGGGATCGGGGTGCCCTCCTCCAAAATCTTCCTGTTAACATTAGCCAAGTAAATACAAAAGAGATCACATTAACTTTTGGGATGAATGAGAAGGATGGTTAATTATTACTAGATATTCATCACAAGCTTAAGACCTTGGGCACACAGTTCAATAACGAACTCTCCTTTGCACCAAGCTCCTCAACAAAAATACGCGCTGCATACGCCCCAGCAACACCATGTAGTGCATCGTAGCTTAAAATTGATGTCAAATAAAAATCATAATCATTTTGATGTCAAAAAGGATATTTGATACCCATAACACTCAGAGGAGTTGAAAAGGGAGTCCATCTACATACCAGAACGTGAATTTTGGACTTGTAAGCAGCTTGCGAATAGACTCAAAGTCAAAAATAGATCTGGAGCCATTGCAAAAAAAAAAAAGAAAGTGAAATAATATGCAAGAGCAGTCACATGAGCATCTTACTTCTTTCTTTTTCTAGTTTTCTTTGAATAAACACAACTTATTGTAAAAGAATAAAGAGAACACAACTTAAATACAGGCAAAAGAGATCAACCATTCCAAAAAGATGAATTTTATATTCAAAAGTTCGGTTAAATGGTGCTACAAAAATGAAAGTTTCAGTCAAATGGTTCTATAAAAACTTTATAACCATATACACAATTAGCAGGGTGACAATGTTACGTAATGCCTGCAAATATTATAAGACATTGAACAAACAGCATGTATAGATTTGATAATTTGTTCCTTGATAAAAACAATGTTAAACCATGCATGTCAGGATGATCATTTGAATCACCGAGGTTTGCTTTTTGTTTAAACCCTTGAACAGTACTTGGAAAAGGAATGCCTTGCACACAAATCTCAGGCTTATAGGCAGGAAAAAATCATATGGATTAGTAGAAAATTTAGCTTTTTATGGTCCGCTTGTATTAGATTCACCAAAAGCATGGCTAGGCTAGGTCTTACAATACACTTTGATTCATAGTAGATAGTGTTGTAGTTTCTTATGGGTTTTGTTTTCTTTCAAATGTTAAGGAATGTCAAAGCCATACATATCAGACAGAAATATCCACAGAATACACTGAATTCACTCTGGTCCTGTCCTGGTCGAAGCCACGTAGGATTTAACCTTTGAAGACAGACGAAGTGCTGTCTTTTCTGATTCTTGTAATTCTAAAATGACAAGGAAGTAGATTAAGAGCAGTATATCTCACCACACCCATCCTTCTAAAGAGAAACACATCAAAAATTGTCCAACCATGTTCAGGAAGTGAAGAAAATAAGCACCATCCCTGTGGTTATGGCTGTTTAAACTAAAGACATAACCACTCTCTCTTTCTTCTTTCTTTTTAGACTTTCAAAGGTGACAAAAAAACTTTAAATTTATTGATAACTTGTGTGTAAATAAAAATATCATTCTGTTCAGATACAAGAAACATAAACATTATGTTATTCAACAATAAATTTTCGAAGAAGTAAACATGAAATCCTCCGAGTATGCTATCACATGTGTGCAAACACAAGCACAAATAGTATGCTATCCATATGAAAATGATTTCAAGAGTGATTCAGAAACCCAACTAATTCTGAGGAAAAATACTATTCGATACACCCATCCACACCCCACTTCCCATTTGAACTCAAAAACAACCTTAAGCCTATTACATTGAGACCATAATCTGACTTTTGAGCCCATCAAGGCTTGAATGGAAAAGATAATGCCCACGTTTTAAGCTTGAGTTTCAAGAGAAACAAGATTTACATGGTGATGTCTACGATAATGTTCGATCCAATTTTCTACATTACAAGTGCTTTCCTATATATGTGTTTTCTGTGTGTCAGAGAGAGAGAATGGAACCACTCAATCTAGCCAGTGTAAATCAATGAAGTATGGGAAGGAATAAACATAAGACGGAAGCAATAGCTTACTTCATTAATTTCACATAATCATTCGCTGAGTCAAAAACCTCTACATCAAACTGCCCCTCAGGCCCACTAAAGTTAGTTACACCAATTGCACTGATATCCACCTGAATGCAAATGAACCATCATATAGTTCGTAATTGATCGCTGGGGACAAGAAAAGAGACATTAGTTATGGAGGATGCAGAAATACATTTGGCAGATCTGCAGTAAGATACTCCTTTATTGTTGTGGTGTTTTCATAAATCTTATTTGTTATTCCCTCAGGAGCAGGTCCACCATTTTCCATATTGTATTTGATCCCAAAATCCTGCAATCCAATAGGGAATACCACACAATCAAAACTAGCGGATATAACAAGCAGTAAAAGTTTCAGTATTTCATTTGTTCAAATAAAATGCAAGTCCAAATTGACTTTCTACTCAAATAAGGAAGTATAACATTGCATATCCTTTCATTTCATGCAGACAGAAGAAGTAAATAGACAAATTATTAATAATACTGAACCATTCAAACTAAATTGCTAAACGTTTTACCTCATTTGGACCACCAGGATTATGGCTTGCTGTCAGTATGAAAGCTCCGGTTGCCTTGGATCCCTGATATTCAAAGAAGAAATTACTTGTGTTCAACCTATAAGTTGGCCAATAATAGTTGACTTAATTATGAACCAGCATATTGATATAAAAGGCAGCTTACATCAACACCAACTCTTTCACGTATAACAGCTGACACTGCAGGAGTGGAAAGCAATGCGTTCTGACCAACCCACACACGTCTTACTCCATTTGCAGCAGACATCTTAACAATGATCTGCCAACAAATGAAAGTTAGAAGAAATAATACATTGAAATATGCTAGGAATTTAGAAGCACTGTAAGTCATAATAAAATAATGAAGACCATCTTGACTGCAGAAAAAGACTAACATGGACTATCTAATAATCTGTTTCCAGAAGCATGTTTTCCACTTAAAAGTTTTTCTTGCAACCTTATCTTAAATAATCTTCAATCAAAATCAAACAAATGCCTCAACAGAGGAACTCTATGGCCTACACATAATGGCTAAGGAGTCATTCTTGCAGTTAAGAAGTTTTTGTGCAACCAATAGTATTATTCATTTTCATTCATATTTGAAATATATGCAATATGAGAAAGATAAGTGAAATCCAAACCTTCAAGAACAAATTAAAACGCCAGCCAATTGCAGTAAATTAGAAACACGTGCTCTGACACAAAGGAGTACCGTTTAAGTGGGCACTGTAGTAGGTTGCCCTTCAATCATAAACTACTCATGTTATCTGGAGCTAATGGCAGAACAGAGATGCAACAGACAGTACAACATCTAGAAGATGAATGGTGCTTAACACAAACTCTGCACAATTGCAACATAGAAAACATAAGATACCTGAACAGCATCCTTTGAGAAATAACGACCATCACCAGAGACAACAAGTGTGGCGCCTGCATATGAGGAAAACCCAGAAATGACTTTTTAACTCACTCTTTTGTAATGAATCAAGTATTATTGAAGATTCAACGAATGAGACACAATGATAGAACAAAGTTACTTTAGCATAGACTGCATAGGAAGGTATAAACAAGTTACGGTGAAGACTTAGCAGTGAGGGAAGAAGCTACTAATGTAACTGGATATAAAGAATGAAAATTTTAACATTGCATGAAACAACCATAAAGCCAGTGTCATTTAATTTATACTTCAAGATTGAAACACTACACATCTAGCAACAAAATTGTGAGAACAGAACTGAAAAACTAACCTCTAACTTTTTCTGCAGTAAGGGCATTGAACGTTGACTGGACAAAATTTTCCAAGTAATGGGGTTGCTTGAACACCTTCACCTGAAAGAAACAATCATGCTGATGTTAAAATACATTAATAAGTAAACTCTATTCTAATAGCACTAGTTCCAGAGAAGATATATATCAACTAAAGGATATTACAAACCGAAGATAGACTGCATTATGTCAAGTAATATTATATAATTAAGGACAATGAAAGCGATTTTTTTTAGAACAGATAAAACGAAAATTGATCTCTTCAGATACACAAGAAAGACACTGATGGTAATACCCGCAAACAACAGACTGTATTAAAAATTAAGTTCTATACATACACGGCCATTTCATCGTATAGTAGTAATCAAATGAAAAGGAGATGACAAGTTGTGGTTTTACAAGTCCCACGCTAACTTTAAGGTTGACGTCACCCAAACATAAAATAAACAAATTTCAACCAATTAGAATTAGTAGAAACCTTGAATTCATCTACATAATATTGTTAAAGTTAAAAAAATTGAAATCTCAGACATAAACCAACCACAATATCAAACTTGGGAAAGAAAAGCACAAATAATGTGATTATAGAAAACAAGTCGATATACAGCGTATCAGATACTTAAGCTCATTGAAAATGAAAATAAGTTAACAGGCCCGAGAGATCGATCCAAACAAATAGTAAGTTGATGAAGAAAAAACCAAGAATTGATTTGTTCAAAAGAGGTAGACATAGATCGAATTCAATATGTTTACGAAATAAAGCTAATAAATTCCTGATGCGAATTGGAAGCAAAACTAAAGAGATGCAATGGATCTGATCAGAAACAAAAAGAAAAGAAGTAACAAAAAAGACCTTTTTACGGAGACCAGAAGTACCAGGTTTCTGGCCATCGAAAGGAGTAGTCTGCACACGCGTAACCTTGAAGACTACCATTCTTTTGATCCCCGCAACTCCAGAAACTTCCTTGTTAGACTTATGGAGAGATTGAGACGAGACACGATAGAAGAGTCCAGTGACTGAAATACGAGGAAATGGAACGGTATCTGAGGAGGACAAGTGTTTCCGTCAACTCCTGTAACTATGTTTAGAAACGGAACGGACGTTCCTTTTTCGGAAGGTATAAAAGAAAAAAAAAAAGGAAAAAGATATTCGATTTCGAATGGGGCAACCGCAAAGCCTCTTTGGCTTTTTCTTCGTTATTAGGATTGGTGCCATGTGGTTCTTAGGCGGTGAGACCTGAGGTAGAGCGCTTCCAACGCAACTCAGATCTGCCCCACCCTTGGAAAAGAATTTGTACTAAATGAACAGTCACTTGTAGATTGGAATTTAGTAAATTGTTGGATTAATTAGCCATTTTTACAATTCACTTAATCGTAAGATGTGCATATATCTCTATTTATTATATTTTTTAAATAATGTATAGGCATATAAGATGTGGATGGTGAGCTTATATGTTACGTCCCGGTACCACATCGGATACATGACAATCGTCGCATACTTGGGTTAAGGATACTCACGGTATCTTTAATTTGACTATGCAAGGTTAATTAAATATCTTTTAAAAACATTTAGACAACAAAACGATTGTATTTTAAAAATATCAAAACTCAATTAAATCACCTACAAATCAATTTTAAACACACTTCTATATTCACATTAAAATTATATAACAACTTTTAGACTTTTAAGTCCAATCAAAAGCAATATTAACAACAGTACCAAAGGTTCATACATAAAGTCTTTTACAAACTACAAAACAACCAAGAGATAATTTATAAAATCATAAAGCATGTCAACATAACCAACCTAATGAAAACAGTTCATGAGTCGCTATATAACAAAAGTACGAAACAAAGACTACTCACGTGTGGTAATGCCCTAAAAATGTCAAAAGACCATATGATCCACTCAGAGCTTCAAGCTCACCAAATTAACCTTCATGGTTAAACAGCGGAGGGGGTAAGTACACTATGTACTCAGTAAGTAAGAAAAGCATCTATCATAACCAGAATTTGATACACACCAATACCATCTACATAACTTAAGGACAAGTTTTTCCACGTATCTAGTATGCACATAACCACCTATGAAGTAAGCATACTTGACATAAAAATACGTAGACCAAGCCTATGACTCAATATATACTGTTTATGAACTACATAGGCCTAGCCTATTAGGCACTCATCCGATGAATATAGGTTCCAGTTTAGTACACAAAAGAAAAAAAGCATCACATGTATAAATTAAATCTCGTCAGAAAATAAATCTTAGAATAAGCCAAAACAATTATATGTGTTGTCACTAATTGGCCAAACAAGTATGCACATCCACCGATTTTCAATGTTAGCTCGACTTTTATCCGTAGGGGGTTCGAACTATAGTAGACAAGAGTGTCATTACCCTAAGTGATGACCTCATCAATGACTAGACCTCTATGTCCCGTAAAAATTGTCGATACAGAACTCAACTTTTATGTACCAACGTCAAAGGTACGAGCGTTGCTTAATCTATTGTGTATAACACACGATTGGCCAGTCGTCCCAAAAATTATATAAAATTATTAAGTACAAAAAATCAAGTATGACAACATTCTTTTTATTTATCAATCCAACATATACAATGGAACTTTGTCATGGCTCTAAATGGAAAGAGAACACATACACACAGCATACATGACTCGGTTATGTATACGTAAGTTCTAAAACATTATTTCACGCAACAAAAGTCATCTTTTACACCCCAAGTGCAAAGTTGTTCAAAAATATAATTTTAGAAAATAAAACAATGTCCTTTGCACTTCAAATGCAGGTTTGTTAAAAACAATATCATTTCTTAAAATACGTAATAAAAACATTAGTTGCACTCTAAGTGCGAAGAGTTATTCAAAACAATGTCGTTTATTAAATACATAAGTATACTAGCATTTATTTGAGATTCAATTATACTATGCATTACCTAGGTTCAAAATTTACATACAAGTCATCATACACGTCTTAGGATGTTATAATCCCATTTGAGAGATATGGTTCCATAACTCACCTTAAAAAAAGGTATACACTCCCTTGACTTAAACAATCCTTGATACGAGTTCCTTGATTCATAGCTCCCGAGCCTTTATACATAAAAAATATACAATGTATTTACTATTCAAACATATATCTTTTATTTATACACCATCACATAAGTATATAAAACACAATATCACTATCTTTAAGCTATAGGATTCGATGGTTACTGGTTACTTCTCTTGCTATTCACATTAGCTTTTTTTACATTTTTCAAGGTATTTAATGCCTTTAATCCAATACTTACTCATTTCAAAACATAATTAAGTACATTTTTATCCAAGCACATTAGACCATTACTCATCAATCTAAACAAAAATTCAAGTTTACTTTAAGTAAACATGAAAGCAGCTTTCTAATGCATATCATTATGAATCCTTAAGTCCTAAGCCAAATTCACTTAAGCATTTTACCAAAAACCTAATATGCATGATTTTTAAGTCATATTTTCAAGACTTTATCATAGTAATTTATGCTCCTATTTTATTATATAACAAACACTTCCAAACAACAACACATTTTAACACTCCATTTAATCCAATTCTCTTCATTTAAGCCATATTATAGTGTCTTAGTCTTATTTGGTCTCCTTTAGCCTCACTATTGAAGAGAGTTGCAATAAAAGTCTCCTAGTATAAGTTAAGGAATGTTAATGAGAGCTTTATATGATTTAGATCCTCCCATAAATATGTCCTTTGGAAAGCTTAGTTAAAAGTAAACACATAATTGACATATACCTAAATATTGTCCCTAATTTAAGTCACATAAAAGTGAAGAGTGTTGATGGTTTAGTATTTGAATTTCATTAAGGTCCATAAGCCACCATGATCCTCCCATTAAAAAAAAGCATGATTGTTGCTTAAAATGAGCTACAATTTATCCAACAACTATGTTTTTTTAGAGATACTTGTACTTTTATTTTATTTTGTAGCCAACCGATCAAAAAGGTCCTTTTTATATGTAAAAGATCCTTGATTATCTTTTTTAACAGGGCAATTTAGGCCTTTTAAATTCCAACTTTTAGTGTAACAATTGGTGTGGTTTTATCTTCTTAGAAACTGATCTGTTTAGGAGGGGTAATTTATTTAGATACTATTTTGTTAGAGCTTAGATGGCTTTTAAAGTATGTGAAATATGATTTCAACATTTTCTTGTTCACCCTCTTTATATACTTTCTTTAACTTAATTGCCTCTATAAGGTCTTTATTGGTACTAATTTAGGAAAACTTTTTATAGCCATTTCTCTTTAGTCCATATATACACTCATATAAGAATATCAGTATACCAATGGATTAAGCAAGATAACTCAAGTACATTTTTGACAAATTTTCAAATGGAATATTATGGTAGTTAACCCAAATAGGGATATGATTTAAATGGATTTTACTAAGCTCAATACTTAGCCTCCAACTTTGAAGGAATATTAGCTTACCATTTGTTCCATGGTCTTTGTTTAATCAAATTTGAAGAGGAAAAATTGCTCGTCATTGGTCATTATGCTCTCAAGTCCAAGTTTACTCCAATTTAACTTTAGCTTAGGCATTCATCTACTTAAATAATAGTATCTTTCTCAAGAGAAAAACGACTAAAGTTCCATTCTACCTAACTATTCCTTCCTTTAGTATTTTAGTTTGAGGTGAAACCATCATGTTATCTTTCCTTGCTACCTAGGGAAATTACTTAAGTTTTTCCATTCTAATTGAATCTTAAACTACCTAACACTATATATTTTTAACGGGATCTTGAGTAGAGGGGTTAAGAAGAGGGACTGAATGATGATGAGGTGATATGGGAAAGGAGAACTACAAAGTCTTGTTGTCCATATCTTCCTTTCATGGAATAATAATATAATTTTGTTTCTCATCTCATGATTAATCCCCATTGTTTTCTCTTCCACTTCCAAAGGTCATTTGATTAAGTATATTTTAAAATATTAAAGTGCCTTCAAATTTTATAGCGATCTTCATGAAGTCTCATCCCTTGCCTAATTTTGTCTAATATCATGTAAAAGAGTACTTTGCACCTAAGAAACTACCAAGGTATATAACTCATCACTGCATTCTTGGCAAACCATCAATAATATTGTTTTACACTTCTTTCTTATGTTAATTCTCAAAATCAAAACCTAACAATTTAGGAAGCTAAATTTGTTGAAAAGAGTTACGATTATATGTTCTAGGAAATGTTTCAAGCTTTTATTGTTTATTTTCATTACAAATATAATATATTTAATACCACTAGTTAATAGCAACCCCAAAACCAAAGTTCTTTTTTATATGTGGACAAATGTAGGTATATATTAGAAAATGACTTCATGAAATAATAAATACGGTATCCTTACCACGTAAGAACAATTATTAATATATTTCCATTTACATATGCTTTAATAACAAAATTATTGTTGAAACTTCATTGTATTAAAAGCACATTCAATCTCTTAATTTCATCCAAAATAATTACTCTTCAATAAAGAGGTTAATGGATTACTCAACTGCTTAGACCCTTTGATAAAATGCCTATCATATCATGCTAACCCTAGCAGAACTTTTATCCTTAATAGAACTTTCATTGAACATTTGGTACGCTACACAAATTCATCCATAATTTGTTTCAAAACTACTATTTTTTCCAATATTCACTAACACTAACACAAAACAACAAACAAAAACCCATTAACAATCAAAATGAACCCTTACAACTCAATCCACATAAATAAAACCATCGAAAATAAATTCATTTAACAAGACAAAATGAAGTAGAAAAATAAACTCCAAAAGCAGAGACAACCAAACTCAACAATGGAAACAAAGACAATAGATGAATAGACTGACAATGGACGGACAAACAAAGCGAGCTCTGTTAGAGATGGAAGAAATGAAGATGAAACGAAAATGAAGAAAAGAAGAAGGAGGTGCATCTGTCGATTTAATTCGAAGTAAAATGACTATGTTTCCTTCTAATTTGAATGACGATGGCCTTAGTTTTAATTTACCGAAGGAAAGTATTTTCGTTAGTAAATTCTGGCAATAATTTTAGTCGAAACCATTGATGCTAATTTTCACGACGACATTCACTATTATGTCGCTAAATTCCATCAGGAAAGTTGGCAAAAAATTTCCTTCTCTTTTAAAGACAAAATTTTCTTCTGTCGCTAATTTACGTCGAATTTTTTTCATGGATAATTTACAACAAAATTTTATCCATCGATATTTTGTAATTTTCTTGTAGTGTTTATTGCTCCATGTATGGATTTTTCCTTAATGTGCCATGATTTACTTTGTGTATTACCCCATGATAGATTAATCCTTCTAGCCTTAGGTTAGTGACATCTAGGCTTTACTTAAATCTTAAAAATTATTAGATAAGTTTTAAGGTATGCTATAATTCCAACTTTGGATCGAGATTGGTGCCAAAGGAGTAGTAAACTCAAGATTTACCGGACGCTTAATAAGCTTAAAAAATCGTCAAATCCCTATATTTGTAACAAAGATAAAATTTCAAAATAATCAAACTCATAATTGTAATAATCAAATAGTTTTAGCAATATAAAATCCTCAATTTGCTACAACATTGAGATCGTTAATACAAGGGAAAATCTAACACATACAAGACTACTGCGGCTCTAGAATCAAAGGTGTTACCCCCAAAAAAAAAATTTGTGATAAATCAAGCATGGTTAGATTAATAGGGTAAATTAATATAGTATTTAATAAAGTTAGCATGAATTAGCATATGACATTAAATGAGTTAGGAGTTGAGAATTAATGTTAGTAAATGTATTAGTTGACTTAAATGAGTTAGATGTATTTAAATGTGTTAGTTGGGCCTTAATGAGGTAGGAAAGGAAGAGAGTATGATGGGCTTAAAGAATTAGTGGGCTTGAGAAGTTTAAAGAGGAAAATAAGAAGGGAGAAGAAGAAGTGAATGGGCTTTAGGGCCTATGGGCTTAAGTTATTAAGTAAGTAGTATAAAAAGAGAATGAGAGAAGTAAGTTAGTAGAAGAGGAGAGGAGGATTTACGAAAATTAGAGGGAGAAGAGAAGGAGTTCGTGGAAGTGGAGGAAGAAGAAGAAAAAAGAGAGAAGCTTGTTAGGGTGGTGATTTCCAAGAGATCAAGAGGGAGTTGGAAGAAAGTCCAAGAGTTAAAAGTGAAGAGGAAGGCTAGAGCTTCATCTTGAACCAAGAAACTCTTGGTGTTGTTGAAGATTTAAGGTAAGCCTTTTGTTTAAGTGTGAGATTTTAGTTGGGTTTTTGGTTAGAAAGACTAAGAATGGAATGGGTATAGTGATTTCCAAGTTGATTTCATGAAAGGTGTAACATGGTTTCTCAATTGAAGTGAGATTTACATGGGTTTTTGGTTTTTAATGAAGAGAGAGAAGGAAGAGAAGAGGAACAAGAGTTGTAGCAAGGAAACCAAGGATTTAGCAAGTCTTAAAGGTGGGTTCCATATTTATCTTTATATTTATGAGCAATTAATGCAAGTTGATAAATGACACTAATGAATGTTTGTTACTTGTAAGTGAGTATAAATGATTGCTATAAATGCTTGTGTTAGTTGTGGGTAGATGACATTAATCATGAGTTATGTGTAAATGAAAATAATACATGTTGATGATTTGATGATGGTTGAGTTAGTATTGAATGAAATAGCTTAAATGAGTATGAATGCACAATATGACTTATGCATGAAATGTACAATATGAAATATGCATGAAAGATAAGATTTTCAAGAAAACAGTGAATTGGACAAGAACAGTCCAATTTTATTGTTATGCATGATTGTTATGTTATGTGGGTAAGGTATAGTCCCAAGAACCACGTGCATCGTCGACCATGAAAAGGCTTCACTTTGCCCGATTGTGGCATAGGATGATCCATTATTTGGACTCCTCAAGATTTGCCCATATAAGCTCATAAAATGAGACTATATGGTTGCCATGAATATGGACTTACCGAGCCATTTGATGTGTTTCATATGCGATTACATGAAATTGCAAGAATGATGAATGTTCGAATTGTGAGAAATTATGTTTATGTATTGATGAAAATTGCATGATGCATGTATTATGATTTCATTGGAAGATTGCTTAATGTGTGAATAACTAAATAGACATGCTTGTTATATAAATATAAATGTGTTACCCGCAGAGCGAAAGCTCACCCCCCCTCAAATTCTCCAGGAAATGAGCAGGATCCCGAGGAGCAAGCTTAAAGGCATTTACTCTAAGAGTTTTATTTTGGTTTTATGATTGAAATGATTTTTGTAAAACAATGCTTTAGTTGCATTTTGAGAATGATATTGTACTTTGAAGTTTCATGTAATTGAACTTAAAATGCCCACTAAAGCATTGTATGAAATATGACATGATTTGATGGAGATGGAATGAATGAGTTATAGTTCAAAAGTGAATTCTAAACACTAATGTATAATGCTTGATTGTATGACCTTTGATCTTTTGAGATGATGCATGAGATGACATGAATATCATATAGGTAGGTAAATGTTATGAGATTGGGATTGATGGTCATGCATGTGTAATGAAGGTGAGAATGAGGCTCATGTGAGGTTGATTGTGCAAAGTCGTAGATGTGTTAAATTAGTTGACAATAGAAGTTAGAAGTTGAGAGTTTTGATGGTTGAAAGTTAGCAGGATGCATAAGTCTTGTTTATGAGGATAGCTTTGATGGTTGCGTAGGAATCTAGGGTTTGATGGACAAATCAATCAAGAATTGATAGAATGATAAAATAAGTTGGATGTTTGGAGTTGTTATGAAGTATTTAGTAGTAGAGTAAGTGAATCTTGCAAGATTACAAGTGTATTTGGTGTTAGGAATAAGTTAGAAAGCATTGGTGAGGGTTTAAGAGGCTTTGGAGAAAAATCTCATCATTCTGGTCATTTCTTCCTTGCGGGTGCGAGCTCCATACCTCGCGGGCGCGACCATAGAAAATCAGAGGAGCCTCAACTTTCTATTCGTCTCTTCCTCGCGGGCGCGACAGAAGTAAATCGCGGGCGCGACCTAGTTAGAGTGCGAATTTCATTTTTAGGCCTCTAATATGAGTTGTAGATCAGGATGTGTACATATTGATTGGTATAAAGATGACATCAATCCGACGTCTGTAGTAAGAGTTATGGCGTTTTTACCAAAGTATGTCGAATATACATCGAGATATGAATATGAAGGATTGCTTTGATCATAACTTCCTCATCAGACCTCCAAATGAAGTGGTTTTTGAGCCATGGATTCATGAGACATGTAGGTACCTACCCATAAGAATTTGTGTCATTTGGAGTTAAATTGAAAGAGTTGGCATGAAATCAAGTAAAGGGTCAATCGAGAGGGCGTGATCGAGATATGATCACATGTTGGTATTTTGTCGATATCTTGAGTTATAGAACTCCGATTGAAGCGATCCTTGTCTTAAATTAAACAAGACCCATAAGGCTATGATTTACAAGAGAAATCAATTTGAGATTAGGGTTAAATGAAATAAACCCTACAAGGCAAGATGATCAAGTTTCATATTTTACGGTTCATGAGTTGGACTCCGGTAACGGGTTCCAACAAAAGGTCCTTAACAAACATACATTAAATCACCGGAAAGGAAGAAGAACGATAAAGTACCCTGTTAAAAGAGATCTGAAAAGAAGATCCTGAAAAATAGTTGAGGGGAGTTAAACCTTGCTGAGTGAATTAATACTATAGTTATGTTATGCATTCCTAAGAATTTCAAATGATACATATGTATTTATAATATATTATATCCATAAATGCAATTTCATAACATATGATTTTATTCATAAACGTGCATGCATTTCCTATATCACTATCATGTCATCTAATGATCACAATCACAAATCCCAAATAAACATACCTCTTACCCACATATTATTAGGGATGATTGACGATAGACTTATAACATACCTCTTACCCATATATTATAGCTATAGGGAATGGACTTTTGTTTTCTTTTACATACAGGTCACTTATCTTTATTTAATTGCTAATGTAATTACTATATAACGGATGGGGTGTCTCCCCATATCCGAGAGTCACACTCAACCTTTCTTGCTCCACATAGGTCACTTGCAATGTAGTGGATTGTCGTCTGAGAGTCACACTCAACCTAACCATCACAACCTCACTACGATGTGATTGTCATCCAAGATCAAGCTCTTTTTGAAGAAGTTATTAATACTATAACAAATAGTGATAAATTAGAGGATTAAATAAATTAGAAATAGAAAATAAACCCAACAAAAATCCTAAGAAAAAATAAATATTCGATCTAATTTTAAAATTGAAAATACCTCATAATTACAGATAAAATGGAAAATTTTATACAAGCTTCTGATTCAAAATTGAAGAGTTAAATGAACAGAAAGAAATTTTAAACTTATAAACTTTAACATATACAAAACTAGATTTTAATTAAACAAGAAGTTCATTGAATCCTAATATTAGTGATATATGTAGTACTTCTAGAAATTTACCTCTTAGGTATCGTTCACAAAGTTTTAATAGACCAAATTACTATATGTTGGAACTCATATGATAACCAAAGATAAAGATGGTTTTACTCCCATAGATAAAATGAGAACATAAGTTATAAATTGTAGCGCCTCTTTACCGTAGAGTACGCACCGGGACGCCCGTAGGTCATTCCGATACATAACTTACGATGATGGTGCATTACGAACAATCATTTCTATAATCCACATGGCATCAATAACAATAAAGTTGTAGTATCAAATTAACTAAATTTTTTAAAACCAAAAGATTTTCATTTCATAACCTCAAAACCGAATTTACAAGTTTATCAGTTTCCTCAAACTATACAAGAATTTCCAAAAAGGAACTGAGACAAAAGCCTAAACTAGGTCATTCTCAAAATCGATCCCAGCTGACCAACCTGTGTGTCATAACCACTCTAGCCAACGCTCACACAGCAGGAAGAGTCGAACTCTGGAGCTAGGAGTTTACTATCTCTGAACTGAAAAATATTTGCAATGTTGGGTGAGTTTGCGAACTCAGCGAGAAACCATCATCGA
This sequence comes from Erythroxylum novogranatense, assembly GCA_029891385.1. Taxonomy (NCBI): domain Eukaryota; kingdom Viridiplantae; phylum Streptophyta; class Magnoliopsida; order Malpighiales; family Erythroxylaceae; genus Erythroxylum; species Erythroxylum novogranatense. The sequence continues at coordinate 22,083,351 of CM057226.1, forward strand.
TGGTCCACCCAACTCATGCATATACAAACAGTTCATATAATTTCACATATAAGCACAATCTGAATTATCCTATGCATTATCAAATTACACATATAAGGTGTATCACCTTTCACACAATTCACATTTAATCATTCATATGCAGAATACACATGTGACACTTTTCATTTTATTACGGTATTGTGATCGTGCGCCTGAGCTCATTTACGTTAAGCCAGTGACTCTGAATAACATTGGGCTTGAAGCCCTGATACGTTGAGCCTGTGGCTCTAAAAATTACGTTAGGCTCGAGGCCCTGATGCGTTGAGCTTAAAGCTCTGAAAATACGGTGGCTGCACCGGTCCACAACTGTCATTATCTGATCATGCCTTTATGCATGAATGCACATGTTTCACTTCATACTAGTCGTGTCACAATCTAAAACCATATATCCAATTTTACATTAAAACCAACTAATTTCAATTAATGCACAGATAACACTTCTATATCACATTCCAAATATTTCGGACACTTATGGTCCGAAATCAATCAAAAGCAAACACATAGAATCATCCTTTTATCTCCACATGACATAAGTGCATAAAATTAAACACATCAAGGTTGAGAAACCAACTAGGTTACTCACCTCTAATTTCTGAGCTACTGCCGGGAAGTCTCACCTACGTCGGAAGATCGACGCTCCACTTGCGCCTATAAAACAATCAAAATAATCAAACATTACTAATTGCACAATTTCTAATATTCAATAATGCACATGCAGCGAATGCGATGAGTACTATACATGTTTATGACATTCCCGATCCTATTCCCGAGTCTTTCCAATTCAATTCTTTCACTCTAAACCGATAACAATTCATAACTCCATAATTCAATTGACTAAGATCTGAACTCTCTAAAGTCATACTCCAATCACAAATCACATTCCCTAATAAATCGCCATCTGATTTCGAGAATCATCGAATTTAATTCCGAGATTCCCTCTTATCAATTCAAAATTCTTAGTCTCTAAATTTCAAATCAATCAATAACTAACTCATTTGGAATTTAAACCTCAAAATCATCACTTAAACAAATAAATTCATCTTCGAAAATTTGGGGTCCTCGCCACGGCGGATGATCGCTCGCCGCGGCGAGACCACCTCGCCTTCACCGCGACGCACGCGCAACTCTCCCCGCGGCTTGTTCACTTCTGCTCGCCGTGACGTGCGCCTTCACTCGTCGCGACGTGCAGAAGAAACTAGCTCTCCGCAGCGTAGAATTAAACGCTCGTCGCGACGTGCATGATGGGAATGGCTCGCCACGGCGTGTTCATCACACGTCGCGACGTGCATGATGGGAATGGCTCGCCACGACGTGTTCATCACACGTCGCGACGTGCAAACCCAGAAATACGTCCAAAATCCAGAATTTCTCAGATCTGCAGATTTCTAAATTATCCAACTCTTTACAAAACACTCCCAAACAACTCCAAATACTCTAATCTACTAACCCCTAAACTCAATTCCATCTAAAATCAATTATTCTTCAAATTCCCAAATCAAAATCAACATATTTCTCAAAACTCATATCATCCGAAACTTATAAATTGTTAAACAATTAATAACTCTAATCAATGATCAAATCAAACTATCTAAAACATAAAGGAGTAAGAACTTACTTGATTCAAGCCTTAAACTTTCAAAAATCACCAAGAAACCCCAATCTTCAAACCTAGGCACATCCACGACAATCACTTCTTTCTCCACCAAAAGTCATCTTCTCAAATCCAAGGCTTAAGCTAGGTTGAAGATGAAGAATGGAACAATTTAAGAGAAGAAAATGGAAACAGAAAGCAAAGATGATGGATCACGAAGGAGAAGAGAAGAACGAAGGTGAAAATATTCTTTCAAAGGCAAGGGTGTCGTGGGAGGCAATATTCAAAGATTAAGGTTTTTATACTTAAGGCTTAAGGCATGTTTGGCAACTCTCATGCCATATGTCAAATTCTTAGGGTCTAAAAATCCGATTTTTATTCTAATTTTCTCTCAATTTCGCAATGACTATGAATAATAAATCCTAAATTCATAACTTAAATTATCTCGTGCCAATTACCAATCAATCGCGGAATCGGAATCTAATTAATCGGCCTTTAAATCATTTTTCCGGTCCGGACTCATAATTCCAAAAATTCCAGAAAAATTCCTATAAATCTTCAAAATTAGGAAATACATATTCCTATACTCAAATTTCAATTTTCAAACCTTTAAATTCAATTTCCACTCCAATTCTATAGTCAAAACACGATATGTACATTTTTCACCCAATTTTCCAATTTACACAATCATACCGGGAAATGTCACGCATGTATGTACATTCATATGCTTGTGCAACATTTATCAATAAATATAAAAGCAAAATGCATGTGCAATTCAACATATGCATGCACCCAAACCTAATCCATCCGAATTACCAATGTGCCCTTCACATTGGTAACGGGATGTTACAATTCTCCCCTCCTAATAAAAATTTTGTCCCGAAATTTTCTTACCTGACTGATCGAACAAGTGAGGATACTGCCTCCTCATGTGCTCCTCAGTCTCCCAAGTCGCTTCCTCAGCTGAGTGGTTCTTCCAAAGGACTTTCACCAATGGAATCACCATGCTCCTCAACTGCTTAATCCGAGACCCCACAATCTGAATTGGCTCCTCTACATAACTCAGATTACTGGCCACCGCAATCTCTTGAGTCGGGATCATATGAGTTGGATCTGAACGATATCTTCGAAGCATGCTCACATGGAAAATGTCATGCAATTGAGACATCTTGCTCGGCAACGCCAATCTATATGCCAATGGTCCTATCCTCTCTAGGATCTCATAAGGACCAATATACCGAGGACTCAACTTGCCCTTCCAGCCAAATCTCAAAACTCCCTTCCACGGAGACACTCAAAGGAAAACCCTATCTCCCACATCATACTCCATCTCTCTCTGATGCTAATCCACATAACTCTTCTGTCTATCCTGAGCAGCCTTAATGCGACTCCGAATCAACTGTACCTTATCCACAGTGTCTTGAATCAGCTCGGGACCCTCAAGCATCCTCATACCCTCTTCATCCCAATAAAGAGGCGATCTACACTGACGTCCATACAACGCCTCATACGGTGTCATTCCAATACTACGCTCTGGTACTGATTATTATAAGCAAACTCAACCAGAGCTAGATACTGATCCCAAGCACCTCGAAACTCCAATACACAAGCTCGCAACATATCCTCAACAATCTTAATCGTCCTCTCACTCTGCCCATCTGTCTGACGATGAAATGATGTACTGAAGTTCAACCGAGTACTCATAGCCGACTGCAAACTCTTCCAAAATCTCGAAGTAAATCTAGGATCCCTATCTGATACTATGGACACAGGAACCCCATACAGTCGCACAATCTCTGCCACATACTTCTAGGCCAACTGATCAAGCGAATTATTCTCTCTCACTGGTAAGAAGTGAGCCGATTTAATCAACCGGTCCACTATGACCCAGATCGCATCATGCTGCCTCGACGTCCTAGGCAACCCCATAATAAAATTCATCGTGATTCGCTCCCATTTCTACTCCAGAATGGGCAACGAATGCAATTTTCCTACTGGAGCCTGGTGCTCAGCCTTAACCTGCTGGCACATCAGACACCGAGAAACAAACTCCGCCACCTGCCTCTTCATGCCTGGCCACCAGAAATGCAACTTAAGAGCGTTATACATCTTGGTAGTACCAGGATGCATAGCATAGGCAGCCACATGCGCCTCCTCTAGAATCTCACGCCTCAAACTATCCACATCCGGAACACATAATCTCTGACCCATCCAAAGAGTCTCATCTCTCAACTCAAAATCAGAAGTCAATCCAGATCTTACTCTATCCATCAATCTCACCAACACAAGATCTTGATCCTGCAGTCTCTTGATCCTGTTGAGCAACATCGGCCTAAGCCTCATAGTGGCAATCAAAGCTCCATCCTGAGCCAAATCCATCTGTACATTCAGAGCTCTCAACTGAATCAAGCTAGGCAATCTACCAATCTGAATCTGAGATGCACTGATATGAGATCTCCTGCTCAATGCATCTACCACCACATTGGCCTTCCCTGGGTGATACTCAATCATGCAGTCATAATCTTTAAGCAACTCTATCTATCTCCTCTGCCTCAGATTCAGCTCTCGCTGACTCAGCAAATACCTCAAACTCTTATGATCAGTGAAAATCTGGAATGTCTCACCGTACAAGTAGTGTCTCCAAATTTTCAAGCCGAACACAACTGCAACTAACTCCAAGTCATGCACTGGATAATTCACCTCGTGAGACCTCAACTATCTCGAGGCATACGTTATCACTCTCCCATGCTACATCAGAACACATCTCAATCCTTAATGCGAAGCATCACTAAAGACCTCAAAACTCCAGCTCCTGATGGCAAAGCTAACACCAATGCCGTAGTCAACCGATGTTTCAGCCTCAAAACTCTTCTGACACTCGTCAATCCATCTGAAAGCCACATTCTTCCTCAGAAGTTTTGTCAGAGGGGCTGAGATCACTGAAAACCCCTCGACAAACCTCCGGTAATATCCTGCTAATCCGAGAAAACTCCGCATCTCTAACACATTCCTCGGGGTCTCCCAACTCCTCACTGCCTCAATCTTGTGAGGATCCACCTAAATACCCTCACCAGACACAATGTAGCCCAGAAATACTACCTCATCCAGCCAAAGTTCACACTTGCTGAATTTGGCATACAATCGCTCTCCTCATAATCTGCAATACAGTCTTCAGATGCTCAGCATGCTCCTGCCTACTCCTCGAATACACCAAAATATCATCAATAAATACTATCACAAATTGATCCAGGTAGGGCTGAAAAACCTTATTCATCAAGGCCATGAAAGCTGTCGGGGCATTAGTCAACCCGAACGGCATCACTAGAAACTCGAAATGCCCATACCTGCTCCTGAAAGCACTCTTAGGCACATTGGCCTCTGCTATCCGAATCGATAATATCCCGATCGCAGGTCCAACTTAGTGAACACCTGAGCTCCCTGCAACTGATCGAACAGGTCATTGATCCTAGGCAGTGGATACTTATTCTTTACTATCACCCGATTTAACTGCCTATAATCGATGCACAATCTCAAAGTCTCGTGCTTCTTCTTCACAAACAACACCAGAGCTCCCCACGTGAAGCACCGGCCTAATAAACCCTTGTCCGTAAGCTCCTCGCAATCGAAGCCTTAAGCTCCCTCAGTTCCACCGGTGCCATCCTATATGGAGGTATAGATATAGGAGCGGTACCTGGAACGAGGTCAATCGAGAACTCCGTCTCCCGATCCGACGACAAACCCGGTAGCTCATCGGGAAACACATCTGGAAATTCCCTAATCACGGGAATATCCTGCAACCTCTGCTCAACTCTAGAATCCACCACATGTGTAACATCCCATCCCCGACAGGAAGGGTAAAATAGTAATTTGGCAAAGGTCGAGAGTGATTAGGTTTATAATGTTATGCGTACTGGTATTGGTCAAACAATGAAATGGTGCACATGAAATAATTGTACATGCATACATGACATTCCCGATTTTTGTGCCTAAGGCAATTTTATTGTGATTAACGTGTTTAATGGGTTTGAAAAATTATTTTGAGTGCGCCATAAATTGTTTTCTATTTTAAGGTATTTTTAGGAATTTTTCTGGATTTTTTCGGAGAAAATTTCCGGACCGGAAAAATCGCCAATTGGCGAACCGGTTGAATTTATACTGTTATTTGATCTTAAAACTCTTGCATATTTTGGTGGGACCCTAAAGTGGGCCCTTAAACCTATTGGGAACCGAAAATGGACCCTTAAATTGGATTGAAATTGCTTGGTTTTTCAACAAATTTAAATGATAGTTTGACTTTTCCTCTTTTAAGTGGACAAATATGTGATTGCCACATAGCCACTTCATTTAATGTTTTAATTGCTCTTATCCCTTGCATTTTCGTGTCTTAAAAGAAGGAATGAAAGAAAGATGAGTGGCTAGCTTAAACTATTCTCCATTCCATCCGAAAACTCCATCTCTCCCTTCTCATCGATTTTCTTCTTTGGTTTCACTTGGTTGCTACTATCTTCTCCTCTAACCTTAAGTGTTCTTCCTTGCTTACTTATAAGCTTAAGCCTCCAACCTCCTTCCCATGATGATACCGTGTATGAGGTTTAGAACATAGAGGAAGTGGAAAGGTTGGTGTAGGAGTGAAGAGGAAAGGCTTGAATAGGTAATTTATGGTTTAAGCTTTAATTATCCTTTTAACGAAGGAATTAGTAAGTTGATAAGTGTTTCATTACTCATCCGAAAGCTCTCCCCATTTTTACTCTCTCACCATCGAATTCTCTTCCTTCTCTCTCAAAGTGAATTCCTCTAGTTCTTCTACTTTCCTTGGTATGATGAGTTTTGTGCATGCTAGAGAAGTGAAGGAGGTTGGTGTTTTGGTGTTTCAAGTGTAGAAGTTAAAAGTTGGTAGTCGAAGCTTTAAAGGAGGCTTTAAAGTAGGTAAGTGTTTATTTAAGGTTTAAGCTTTAAATGATGTTTTCATTTGGAACTAAATGTCATGGTAGTTAAAATCATTGAATGGGAAGTTGGTGCATTTATTATGTTTATGGATGCATTAAATTGATGACTATAATGGCTTGAATTAATGGGTATAAAGTTAGAGTTGGTTATGAATTGAAAGTAGGATGATTGATACATGGTTTTAACTTGATTTTGATGGCATATTGATCATTGATTTTACTTGGAAATGAAGAAGTGAGTGCTGCCAATTTTTTTGTATTAGCCCTAGTACATGTATGAATGGTATAAGAACTGATTTGTGTTATTTGGATGCTTGATGATATGTTAAAGGCAATGGAAATGAGAGAAACAAAGGTTGGACCAAATCTGGAAATTTAGGGTTTTAACTGATTGCACTGTTTTGAGTATAACTAATTGTGTGGTTATGCAAATGAGGCAAGGTTTGTGCCCATATAAACTTTGGTTTGTTGGCTACATGTTTGTGTGAAATAGGTGTTGTCCAATTGTAGCTTGAAGATGGTGAATTTTTGCATGGAAAGTCACTGTCAGGGTTACTGTGAACAGTAACCGATATATAGGTCCTAGAGTTTTGCTAATTTTTCTCAATTAATTGAGAAGGAATTAGAACAAAGGGAATAAATGAAAGTTGAAGCCTATTAAGTTAGCTTTCCAATTCCACTGATTTTGCAATTTTTCGATGTGTATATGAGGAGATATGGACTGATGACTATTGGTTGTCTTAATGCATTGAGTGAAACCTAGTTGAAATGTCAGATTTGGTGCACATTCTGATTAGAAGTAATTTTAGCAATTTATTTGAATTGAATTGGTTTGAGTGATCTTCTGAAGAATTGTAGAGGAAGTGATTATCTTGAAAATGGTATATAGCATGCTATTTTTTAGATAACATAATTGGGATTTATGATTTTTCAAAGATTGGACTGAAGTTAGGTCATGGACTGCTGAACAGGGCAGTAACTTGCAAGACTGTTTTGAATTGGTTAATGATGGAATTTGATTCTGAGCCCTTCATGAGAAGTGTAGTACTGTGTTTTATCTTTTTATGGGTATAAAGTATGCAATTTTTTGACATTTTTACAAGGAGTTATACTGCTTGAAAAATCACTGTCCAATTTGAGTACTTTCAGGGGCAGCAGCCTTCACTGAATTGTTTGACCTAGTTAACCATTGAATTTGAATTTGGACTGTTCATGAAAGTTGTAGATTACATTGTGATATTTCTGAGCACATTTATTGTGTAATTTTTAACTAAGGAAATGGGAGGTTATTGAATTTACAAAATACTGCACTGGTTAGGAACTTTACTGCACTGGTTAGGAACTCTACTGCACTGGTTAGGAACTCATTGACTGGACAGAAGCTTTGACTGGATTTTTGACACCCTTAGAGGTGAATTTGGCTTTTGTGTTCTTCATGAACATTGTAGATCTCTCTTTTATCTATGAAATAGACACTAATTTTGTCCAATTTGGAATTCAGAATAAAGAGTTATGACCTAGGAATGTTGGGACGTCGGAAAAAGGAAAGTATCCAATTTGGCTGTGTAGACATCCTAGTCGACTACAACATGTCTTAATGATTGGGGCATACGATTTTATTGAACCGACTTCCTTCCATTTTTTGCTTATAACTTGTCCGTCCGCCGTCCGATTGACACGATTCTTGAGCGTCGGATTTGTAACATATTGAATTTCATTTTGTAGGAAATTGGGAATTTTAGACGGAAATTGGCGTGGTCCCGGTAATTGTTCTGTGATCATCGTTTTATTTATTTTGGACCGATTGAGGTCCAAATTGGTTCTTGTCGATGGCTATAGCTTTCTAATTTTAGATGGAATTTTTATTATGGGAAAATTTTGGATTAGGGTAGGAATGCCATGAACATGCATTATACACGCTTTTAATCATCTCATGCATTGGTTGATATTTCTAACTATCCAGTTGGTAAAGTGTCTTTATTTTAATTGTTATAGAGGCACAGTTGAACGTCATCCCACGGACGTTGCGAGAGACTTTCGGCATTAGCTCGGAAGTTATTATGTGAGTAACCTAGATGGTTCCTCGATTAGTAAGTATTTATAATTCTGCACTTATAACTCTGTGGAAAATAATGGTGGGACGATTGTGTTTGTTTATGCATGGATTGCGGACCGGAGGTCCGATGGATTGGGAGATTCTGACATAGAAGTGCTATATGTGATTTTCATGTGGTTACTTGTGAGTGACTTGCGTGAATATGTTAAATTGAGATCAGTTATGATGTTGGTTTTGTTTTATTTGGACATATGCATTTCATGCATAATTGCATGATCGATAATTGGCGGACCAGACGGAGCGATACGAGCTTAATGCTCAACGTGATTGGGCCTTGAGCCCAATGATTCGTAGCCTAAGGCTCACCGCTTAATCGCCGCAATGCTCGGTCACAACAACGTAATAAATTAGAAAAGCGTCACATACGTATTTCATGTGCATTTGAATTGGTTCCTTTGACTGGTATAGTAATCATGTGGTACTTCTGAATGTGTTTTGGTGAAATAACTGTGTGTATCTGTGTTATATCTGTGTATATGCATGATTTGAGTGAACCATCGATGATGGTTTCTCACCGAGTTCGCAAAACTCACCCAAAATTTGCACCTATTTTTCGGTCTGAAGAATACCCGGTTGACACGGAGTATGTCTCTGTAGGCAAGTTAAGGATGAGGTCGGGATCAGTCCGTATGCGCAATAGTGTCTTATCAAATTGTGTTCCGCAATCACCGTGATAACAATGCATTGAATTTCTACTGAGCCCATTGTGGTTTTAATGTTTTACTCATTAATTGATTGTAAATTATTCTTGGATGACTGTAATAACTGAAACTGGTTTATTATGAACATAAGTTTTAGTTACTTACTGTTTTTGCCGCGCTAACGTGGAATCAATGGCTTCAAAAAAAAAGTATAATGGGTTTTAATCGACTGATGTAGTACGCCACCCTCGCGGAGCACGGACTCGGATATCACCAACGATATCGGGTTCGGGTCACTCGGGAGTGGGGTGTTACAACATGAGCCAAATAGGCCTCACATCCTCCATGCATCAACCTCAAGGCACTCAGAAAAGAAATCATCCTGGCTAGCACTGCCTGACTAACATCTCGAAATACAGCTCTGGGCTGACCAGGAGACTCCAACATGACCTCCTTGGTATAGCAATCCATAACAGCCCTATGGGCAGTGAGCCAGTCCATCCCCAAAATCACATCTATCTCTCTCAGAGGCAACACTATCAGTCTCTTTCAAAGATCGCTGATCTATTTAGATCGAGCATCTCTTGCAGACCTCTCCCAAAGCAGTAGTACTACCTAAAGGTGTACTCACCTGCAATTCATACTGTAGCATCTCCCTATCCACATACAATTTACATGCCAAATGTGGTGAAATAAAAGAATGCGTGGAACCTGGATCTATCAATGCATAAACCTCAAAGCCAGAAATCAGGAGCATACCCGCAACAACATCCGGAGAATCCTGGGCCTCTTATCTAGTCATGGCATAGACCCTGGCCTAGGACTGCGGTCGACTGCCACGTCCCTCGGTCCCCACAAAGGAATCTCCAGCTCTATCTCGGGCTCTACCTCGACCCCTCAGTCCAGGTCCACCACCCCGACTCTGCTACACTGTCGTGCTACTACCAGCTCTCCCACTCGCAGCAGACTGAACTCCCAAAGTCATAGGGCAATTCCTAATCAGGTGATCCATGGCGCCACATGCAAGACAGTCTCCAGTCACTCGCCAACACTCCCCACTGTGCCTCTTGTCACAATGCACACAAACAGGAGACTGCCCCAAACCTCTGCCACTGCCACTTCCACTCTGCCCAAATCTCCCCCTCTAAACAAAATCAGACTCTCTGGATCCTCCTGAAGATCTAAAGATCCTGCTCTGGCGTCTGCTAACACTCCTACCAGAGCTGCCCTGATTGTCACTCGATCTTTACCCTAGATCCTGACCGCCTCACTGACTCTGTCTCGAAGTTGCTTTCAACCCAGCTGCAGCGGCTCAACTCGATAAAGGTGCCCATGTCTGATCGGGCTAACCTGGTACGGATCTCCAGATTGAGCCCTCCCTCGAATCTCCGGCACCTATCAGACTCTGTAGTAATCAAAACAGAAGCATACCCATCACTCATTAAACCGCACCTCATACTCGGCCACTGACATCTGACCCTGTCTCAACTCTAAGAACTCCTGCATCTTCATCTCCAAATAGACCTTAGGCATGTAATTATCCCGAAAGGTTCTCAAGAAATCCTCCCAGTCGAACACGTGGTCCGTGGTACTTGCCGGACGCGATCTTCCACCGATATGCTAGACCACAAGCGGAGAGACCAAGAAAATCGGCGCCATCGAGTCGCAGTCCATCTGATCTAGGACTCTCTCAGTCCTCTCCAACCACCCCTCAACCTCAGCAGGGTCTGTGCTGCCATAAAAGTTAACAGCTCCCTGCTTACGCAGACGATCATACCTCCTTTTTCGTCTCGCGGGAACCCTAGGAGGCTGCTCCTTATATCGAGGCACTAAAGACTCCCTACTAGCTCCGACTGATCTATGGTCAGCTGGTTGATCTACTGATCACCAAGGACGGATGACCTATAACAAAACCACAATTCCGATCAATTTCTGCTTTTCTTACGAAAATTCAAGCCTAAAAATATACTATGCCCAAAAGATGTCAAACCATACTCTGATACCACCTATATGTAATGCCCCCTTACCGTAGAGTACGCACCGGGACGCCCGTAGGTCATTCCGATACATAACCTACGATGAGGGTGCATTACAAATAATCATTTCTATAATCCACATGGCATCAATAACAATAAAGCTGTAGTATCAAATTCACTAAATTTTTTAAAACCAAAAGATTTCCATTTCATAACCTCAAAACCGAATTTACAAGTTTATCAGTTTCCTCAAACTATACAAGAATTTCCAAAAAGGAACTGAGACAAAAGCCTAAACTAGGTCATTCTCAAAATCGATCCCAGCTGACCAACCTGTGTGCCATAACCACCCTAGCCAACGCTCACACAGCAGGAAGAGTCGAACTCTGGAGCTAGGAGTCTACTATCTTTGACCTGAAAAATATTTGCAATGTTGGGTGAGTTTGCGAACTCAGCGAGAAACCATGATCGATGGTCCACCCAACTCATGCATATACAAACAGTTCATATAATTTCACATATAAGCACAATCCGAATTATCCTATGCATTATCAAATTACACATATAAGGCGTATCACCTTTCACACAATTCACATTTAATCATTCATATGCAGAATACACATGTGACACTTTTCATTTTATTACGGTGTTGTGACCGTGCGCCTGAGCTCATTTACGTTGAGCCAATGACTCTGAATAACATTAGGCTTGAAGCCCTGATACGTTGAACCTGTGGCTCTAAAAATTACGTTAGGCTCGAGGCCCTGATGCGTTGAGCTTAAAACTCTGAAAATACGGTGGTTGCATCGGTCACAACTGCCATTATCTGATCATGCCTTTATGCATGAATGCACATGTTTCACTTCATACTAGTCGTGTCACAATCTAAAACCATCTATCCAATTTTACATTAAAACTAACTAATTTCAATTAATGCACAGATAACACTTCTATATCACATTCCAAATATTTCGGACACTTATGGTCCGAAATCAATCAAAAGCAAACACATATAATCATCCTTTTATCTCCACATGGCATAAGTGCATAAAATTAAACACATCAAGGTTAAGAAACCAACTAGGTTACTCATCTCTAACTTTCGAGCTACTGCCGGGAAGTCTCACCTACGTCGGAAGATCGACGCTCCACTTGCGCCTCTAAAACAATCAGAATAATCAAACATTACTAATTGCACAATTTCTAATATTCAATAATGCACATGCAGCGAATGCGATGAGTACTATACATGTTTATGACATTCCCGATCCTATTCCCGGATCTTTCCAATTCAATTCTTTCACTCTAAACCGATAACAATTCATAACTCCATAATTCAGTTGACTAAGATATGAACTCTCTAAAGTCATACTCCAATCACAAATCACATTTCCTAATAAATCGCCATCCGATTTCGAGAACCATCGAATTTAATTCCGAGATTCCCTCTTATCAATTCAAAATTCTTAGTCTCTAAATTTCAAATCAATCAATAACTAACTCATTTGGAATTTAAACCTCGAAATCATCACTTAAACAAATAAATTCATCTTCGAAAATTTGGGGTCCTCGCCGCGGCGCATGATCGCTCGTCATGGGCGAGACCACCTCGCCTTCGCCCATGACGCGCGACGAACTCTCCCATCATGTGTTCACTTACGCTTGCATGACGTGCGCCTTCACTCGTCGGGATGTGCGGAAGAAACTAGCTCACTGCGGCGTAGAATTAAACGCTCGTCACGATGTGCATGATGGGAATGGCTCGCCGCGGCGTGTTCATCACACGTCGTGACGTGCAAACCCAGAAATACGTCCAAAATCCAGAATTTCTCAAATCTGCAGATTTCTAAATCATCCAACTCTTTACAAAACACTCCCAAACAACTCCAAATACTCTAATCTACTAACCCCTAAACTCAATTCCATCTAAAATCAATTATTCTTCAAATACCCAAATCAAAATCAACATATTTCTTAAAACTCATATCATCCGAAACTTGTAAATTCTTAAACAATTAATAACTCTAATCAATGATCAAATCAAACTATCTAAAACATAAAGGAGTAAGAACTTACTTGATTCAAGCCTTAAACTTTCGAAAATCACCAAGAAACCCCAATCTTCAAACCTAGGCACATCCACGGCAATCACTTCTTTCTCCACCAAAAGTCATCTTCTCAAATCCAAGGCTTAAGCTAGGTTGAAGATGAAGAATGGAACAATTTAAGAGAAGAAAATGGAAACATAAAGCAAAGATGATGGATCACGAAGGAGAAGAGAAGAACGAAGGTGAAAATCTTCTTTCAAAGGTAAGGGTGTCGTGGGAGGCAATATTCAAAGATTAGGGTTTTTATACTTAAGGCTTAAGGCATGTTTGACAACTCTCATGCCACATGCCAAATTCTTAGGGTCTAAAAATCCGATTTTTATTCTAATTTTCTCACAATTTCGTAATGACTATAAATAATAAATCCTAAAATCATAACTTAAATTATCTCGTGCCAATTACCAATCAATCGCGGAATCGGAATCCAATTAATCGGCCTTTAAATCATTTTTTCGGTCCGGACTCATAATTCCAAAAATTTCAGAAAATTTCTATACATCCTCAAAATTAGGAAATACATATTCCTATACTCCAATTTCAATTTTCAAACCTCTAAATTCAATTTTCACTCCAATTCTATAGTCAAAACACGATCTGTACATTTTTCACCCAATTTTCCAATTTATACAATCATACCGGAAAATGTCACACATGTATGTACATTCATATGCTTGTTTAACATTTATCAATAAATATAAAAGCAAAATGCATGTGCAATTCAACATATGCATGCACCCAAACCTAATCCATTCAAATTACCAATATGCCCTTCACATTAGTAACGGGATGTTACATAAATCCTTTTGGAATATATTTAGATATAGATTGCATTCAAAATATAAAAGAAACAATAGATAAATGGGAAGCTACTCTAAAAGTAAGTGTTTCTATTAATAAAATGGATTATGAAACAACTAAATAATTTATTAAAAAACTTTAGTCAAACAGTTCTCTCAGATTTTGGAAAATTTGGATGAAAACTCTAAAGTTCTATCTTCAATCCAAATAATGATATAGCAAATCTAATAGCTTGAGCAGCTGAAACTTTTCTGTTATAATTTGTTTGAGAATTTTGTTTAAATACAACTACTATTGGAAAATATGTTATAACATTACAAAGATTGCAATGATGTGATATGTGGGGAATCAATAGATATATTTGTCTTTTCTTGTACTATTGTTATCATATTTATAATCAAGTTGATAATACACAACTTTATTTAAAGATGTTTTACTCAAAGATACTTGATCTGTAAAGAAGTAAATTAGAGGCAACTTATAATTTTGGTCTTGTAGATAACTTAAGAAAAGAAACTTTTAAAAAAGATAAATTAAGTGAATAGTGTGATGATGCTATATTACTAAATAAAAGTAAAGGAATAAAAAATAATCTTCATTATATTGTTATGAAATACGTACTATAACAATTTACCAAAAAATACGTACTAAAATAAGATATGATATTCCTTATTATAATTATAAGATAAAGAGGTAATATTTAAGATGTGATTTTACTATATTATTTTTTCATTATTATGAGATTACAATGGCAAGTAAAACAAGTTACTTATCAGTGTATCTTTTATTTTCCTGTTCATATATCAAAAATAAAGCAATTATCGTACTTAACAAAATTATGTAACTAAAACAAGTGAAGTAAGATTTTGGAAGTTGGAACTATCAATTCATGTGTTCCATTTGACTCTGAAAATACATTGTAATCTTCTTATATGAGATTGCACCTAATTTGATGTAATCTAGATTCAAATTAAATTATATGAGATTCAAATTCCTTAATTGTAATGTAAAAATAGAAGTTCTATTCATAAGTAATTATGTTTTCGTTTTTCAAATCATGTGGTAAATTCTACCTTTGATAATTTTTTAGAAAATAAGTAATGAAACTATTATAATAAACTGATATTACAGGAGAATCTTCCCAAATCCAAATGTTATATGCTGTCGCTGAAGGCCCTACTTAGCAAAAATGTGTGCATAGGAGTTGACTTCTCCGAAGATAAACAGAATTACAAAATTCAATTTGATTGATCTTGAATTGTTAATTTTGTTAGTTCAATTGATTATAATATTTTGTTGTTAAAATTTGGTTAGTTTATTAATTAATCGGTCAATTTTATAAATTAATAAATTCTTATAAAATAAAATAAATCATATCTTCATTTAGTAATTTTTAATTAACCGTCAAACTTTTATGGGTAAGAATAATTTATTTCATTTATATTTTAATTTATTTAATTTTATTCAAACAGTCTAATATTAATTGAACCTTTTAAATATTAAATTTCATTTTAGTAGTTTTAACTTTTTTAAATATTGCAAATTACAAGATATTGGATTCAACTTAATTTAAATTTAGCTTGAAATTTGATTGATATATAGTTTAAACTTAATTAAATTTAGATAGCCATTGCATTCAATTAATGTTTTAAGAACAATGTTATTCGAATAGGACTGAATTGAATCAAAATTAAATCTCTAGGTATGAATGATAAGGCCGAAAGACGACCTTCTGACCCAAAGATTAGGAGGCCTTTTTGGTCCAAGCTGGTCTTAAGTACTAAAACCAGATTAGCACCCAGGCCTTTTTGGAATTTTGAAGATAGTGAAGTAATGAATATTTTGAAAATTGGGCGGCACCCGCCCTAGCTGGTCTTGTTGCTCGATAGTGACACAACATGGTTTTATTTCTACACAGCTGTGACGCATAGCCTTGGGGTGTATTGTTTTATTAAGTGACTGACTTGACTTCTTCAAACATTTGCTGATCTCATGCGCAATTTGAAAAAATAGGTGAGCACATGTAGACTCCTTATAATTTGATTAAATTAACCCTAAAGAGGAGTTGAACATTATGGATTGCCTCAACTTGCATATAGTATAAGGAAAGAGTTCATCTGTGCTTAATTAATGATTACTTTGGAACAGGTAACATGCAACCAATAATTAATAATATAAGCAAAGATTCCCACAACTTCAAAAAGATAAAAACCAATCAATTACCATTGCCACGACTACATGAGCCCAAAGAGTCATTCACTAAATTTACAGTCACATCTTTAACCTTACACCTCTCTCTTCACCCTCCCCATTAGCCATTACCCCACTACAAACCCAAATTAGCCAAACCTAAAACACAAAGATCAGTCTACAACTTTTCCCCCCTCGTTAAAAATATCAAGAAAAATAAATAATTAAAAAAAACCTACTAAGTCCCTCTCCCTCCTCAACTCTCTCTGTCTGCACCACTTTCACTTAACCTGCGACCGGCGCTACCGTTGTTTTCACCTTTGGCGGTCGGCCTCTCCCTCTCGGAGCACCACTCGCAGGAGGCGTAACACCCACCGTCTTAGCTTTCTTCGGTGGTCGCCCACGGGGCCTCCCCGTCCCACCCGAGCTGGCCTTCTTGGGCGAACCAACAGGCGCTAACAGATCCTTCGACTTGGGGGGACGGCCACGCGGCCTAGGAGGCGAAAGCACCGTCCCCGCAGGCAGCGGAACCTTGGGCTTGGGCGGGCGGCCACGTCCTCTCTTGGGAGGAGCATTCGGGTCGGGTTTCACGTAGTTGTTCTTGACCATCACAAGCTGACCGCTTTGCTTCATTTTGTTGAGGTGGTGAGAGAGCAGAGTGGCGTGCGCAGCCGGCAGATCGGAGTTGGTGGACTCAATTTGTCTCGAGATCGCCGTCTTGTTAGAGCCGTCCTTATCGTTCAAGGCCTCAATTGCAGCCATTATCATCTACATACACAGAAAACACATGCATACATGCAATTATACCAAACAAGAACTCAAAAAGGCACGTATTTTCTTGGTGGTTAATTAACACTACTTATGGAGTACCTCCGGATAGGGAGGCAGAGTAACGGTTTGCTGTTGTTCATGCTGTGGTTGTGGCACGACCGGTTCCGCCGTGGGCTGTAGAGGGTTGGTGGAAATCTCGGTAGTCGCCATGAACTTTTCAGGAGAGAAAGTAAATTAGTGAGAGAAAAGAAAATGGAGGAAAAACAAACGAAAGAAAACTGGGAATGTGCTTGGGCTGAGTGAGTGAGTGAGTGAGTGAAGGAGAGGATTTAAAAGGTGGGCGCTTTTGTATTGCCATGGATTGATCAATGATCCAGCGGCTGGGGTTGTTGTACTTCGTCTCAAATCCGACGGTCATAATTACTTTAAACTCCACATGCACGGATCGACGGAGGTGGCTTAGTGGGATTTTACATTTTTGTCCCTATATTTTAAATTCCTCTCTTTCTTCTGATTTATCTTCTTTCTGCACTTCCACGTGTCTCGAAGTTAATTGGGCGAAGTATATCCAATTTTCAACAGTTGGATTGGACAGCCAATTGATTTTGGACACGAGTTGGGAAGGATGTATGATGTTGAGCTTGTCCGATCATTCGATGTCGGGCTTAATGACAGATATGTGGCAGAGGACAGGACAAGTGATTTTCTGCACCATAGTTGAACTGTTGCCCGCACATTTGGTTTTGAAACAAGAAGAATAATTGGATAAACTGGAGGTTGACTATTGACGAAGCTTAGTTTCACGTAGTCCTTGATGCACACAATACAAAAGCGCCTCCGCGCATAAACAATAACTGGATAAGACAGCTCTCTGTTGGTGGGCCCCCTACTTATCTACTGCAATTACGTGGTCGAGGCTAGAGTTCGGAGAGAGTTACTAAAGCCCAAGTGTAGGCTAAACATGTGACCATAATTGGTGCATCACTTTGGTGAAGGAGAGTGGTGATAGAAGAAAGTGATAAGATCTGCAATGACTGTTATGATTTTAATTACTTTCTGTTATTTTGCGTCGCTCGAAAGCTGGTAACTCAATTGCTACAAAAAGGAATTCTAACAAAAACTGTGAGGGAACTCATTTATTTTGGGTCTGCTCTAATTCAAACTTTCCAACTTTGGAATGTTTATACAAACTTCATAAATATTCTCAAATACTCCGTCTTATTTAAAATAAGTGTCATTTTTGAAAGATGCACACTTATTAAGAAAGTTAGTGAAATATTTGATATACCCTCATTAATTATATACTGAATTGCCTTAAAAATATAATCTGTATAATTAAGATGCGAGAAAAATTAAAGGATAATTTTGAAAATAAAATTATAAATATACATAAAAAATCGTGAGCAATAACTTATTTTGAATAATTAAAATCTCTAAAACTATTACTTTATTTTAAATAAAAAGTACTATTATTTGTTTACTCTTTACTTTTTATATTAAAATTTTATAACAATTAAGCATTTTTTTAACCATAACTTTGACATAACAAATGCTCAATTAGAGCAAAGTACGCTTATATATTTTACCACCAAATGTTGTTTTCCCACAATTTTCCAGTGGTGCGCTGCTTTACATCACTGAGCTTGTTGATACCCGAAAGCAGTCGCCCATTAGGAAATGTGAGAAAGTAAAGCTACTGATATTAGATCTCAATGACTACTTTTCTCTCTAAGGCTTCCCAAATATGGACTGTGAACATCCTATAGCTGTGGCTCTGCACAATTTCTGGAGCAACCCCAATTCGAGATATTTAATTTTTAGTACTCCATCATTGCAATCTTTGTAAAGAATTAATATCTAACTTCATTTTGTATTTGGTGCTAAATAGCATTGAATTTACACTGGAAAAGGCTCCAGAAAGAATAACAAAATCCTATTTCAGCTTCCCATTGGACGTTTACCCCGATCTGTTATTGATCTTGGGGGACTAGTGAGAGCTGAAGTAGAAGTGGAGACCGTATTAGTATTCAAGGTTGTATCATTAGTATGGGAATTATCAATGGACGTTCCAGCAGTTGACGACATTCCTGGTGGCCTATGAGTTCTTCTGTATCTGGAACCAGGGATTCCAGGCCTAACTGGCTCGGGTAGATTGAGAGACTCAGGTTTCCTTGATAACCAGACAACAACCTGGCGCATGTATGGCCGAATCTGTGGATCCCCTTGTACACATAGCAACCCTATATGAATGCACGTCTTTACTCGTTCAATGGCTGCTGATGGCTGAAGCACGGGATCCATGATGTCCAAACTCCTATCCTTTCTGTGGAGCTTATATGCCTATACCAATACCAGGTGTAAAATATCGTCAGACCCACGTTCAAAGAAGTTGGTTCGACAAAACCAATGCATCTCTACAAAACTTCACTACCTAATAATCATATTTCATAGCATTACGCCATGTAGGTGAGGCAGCCATAGCCATTGTTTTATTTGAATGTCATTACTGTAATATTTCCCTCTGCTGAGGACCTAGCCCACCATCAATATGATCAATGCTTAAAGCACAAGACACAGCATAGGATAGGATTCCATAATGTTCAAATTCCATGCAGCATGCATGATTTCATTACTCTACCTAGATTGTCCCCTGAGTTTTTTGTAGGAATTGTTGAATTAAGCTCACCAAATGAATGAAATTCTGTAACGAAGAAAACTCCGCCCTGTAACCATGTCTGTCTAGCATTGTGTACTCCAAATTCATACTCTTTGACCTATTCACTTATCTTACATCCTTTAACATGTAGGCGCCTAGAAGAAATGAAACTGGTGGGGTAGTTCATATTGCAACAATTTCACTGCTTCAGCATGAACATAACATTTGGCCCGACAACATCAATGAGCCCATCATCCCAAGTATGACTAGGGTAAATTATATGATTCTCAAGCCTATATCATCATAAGAAATAAAGAGCAATAACAATTAAAAAAATCATGAAACCTACTTCATCATATATCACCAAAAACTAACTTAAATCATAATCTTACCCAATCAAGCACATTTTGACCATCTGAATGCTGATTAAATGTTGAATTTCTCTGGCCACTCATCAACTCCAGAATCAATACTCCAAAGCTAAATACATCTGCTTTGACTGTTAGCTTTCCATGCATGACATACTCTGGAGCCATATACCCACTGTTGCCAATTATAAGCAAATATATTATTTAATTGAATCTCAACCTATATTCTTGCACTAGTGTTACAGCAAAAATCATTAGACTATTATATATTCAGAGGAAACATACGTTGTGCCAGCTACACGAGTGTTTACGTGTGTTTGGTCTTCAGGGAAGAGACGTGCCATGCCAAAATCGGCAATCTTTGGAACCCATTTGTCATCAAGTAAAATATTGCTAGCTTTGATGTCCCGGTGGATGATGCAACAGTGTGAGTCCTCATGAAGGTAAAGTAACCCACGTGCAATACCAGTTATTATGTCATACCTCTTCTTCCAATCAAGTAACTCTTTCTTGTTCGGTTCTGCATCAAAACACAGATGACAAAATGACCCTTCAGTTGGCAGTTTATCCAAAGAAATCATTCATAGTTTCCATCATTTTTCATATTTGTACACATATCAAAATGTTGGTTAGATAGGTTGAACACTTGGAGGGAAGGGGAACTTTTTGCTTCTGTAGAAGATTTGGTCAAAAGTGGCAGTTCAGAATAGAAGGTTTTCTTAACACAATCTCGATCACACTTTGGAAGATTAGTAAATAATATCTTATGAACTCTCTGTCAGAAGAAGATTTGAATTAGTAATCTGACTATTCTTCAAAATGAGGAAAGTGGAGAAACAAAAAGGAAAGAAAGATTTGCAAGGGTGTCAGAGCACAATGTTGGTACTGTAATTCCTGAAAACAATCAGCAGTGTATCCCTTTGATTGTAACACGAGGTGCCAGAGCACAATGTTGGTAATCTAATTCATACAATCAGTCAGCAGTGTATCCCTTTGATTGTAACATATTAATTTTTGTTCTGATTATAAAGACCAAGATCCTAAATGAATAACTACCAAATGGAAAACTCATAAAAACATGACCGACCTTATTCAGATCATAAATGTATCAAACTGCCATTCCCAGGTTTTTTTAGCAAGTTGGCTTACACCTAAAAATAATTAGGCTTCCCATAATTGAGGGTAGGGAGAAAGCATAGGAACTTGTGAGAGTAGGAAGACGTCCTCCACTTCCTTTTGCGAAAGCAAACTTAGGTTCATGGGGTTCATGGTTTCTCTATGAATTCTGAACTCTTTTAAATCTTAATTAAGCAACACTAACTTGTATTCCACCTACACAAGTTCCATGTTTCAAGACATAACAAAGTCAGGTTTTTAATCTTCATGACCTCATAAATTAGGGTTTAAGTTAAATGTTCTTCAATCTAGGTTCAGATTGTATCAAAGTGGCTCTGAAATGACCAAATACAATTTGAATTTTAAGAAGAGATATTTGAATATGTGATACACCATATTCAATTTTGTTTGTATAGCAACCAATTAAATAACTATCAACTTATTGGAACTAAATAGTAATTCAAAATAGTAATAAAACAGTACGTTTGGCATAATTTGAGAATTACATCATTTTGATAAAAATGCATATAGAAGAGATTCTTCATATTAGACTTTCGGATTCAAAGCTTTAAACCCTACTGATATTGATAATCAAAATTTGAGAATAAGAGAGTAAGTTCTTCAGATAAGTCGAAATTTGCAGCAGGGGCCAATTTATCAGGGAAATTAAGTAACATGCTTGTCATATTGGACTGATATAAGTCCAATTACTTGATGAAACCTAACGAAGGTAGCATAAAAAATTGACTAGTAAGACAAAGGATCCCCAGATACTTACTGAAAATAAATCTGTCCAGGCTCTCATTAGCAACATATTCATAAATCAGTAGCTTCTCATTGCTATGTGCACAATACCCTACCAAATTTACAATATTCCGATGTTGAACTCGTGCTAATAACTTGGCTTCATTTGTAAATTGCTTCATCCCTTGGTTTGAGCTATGGGACAATTTCTTCACTGCAATTTCTCTTCCATTGTCCAGTGTCCCCTTCAGAAAGCATTATGCAATTAGAAGGCCCATATGGTTTCACAAATTAGACTTACACTCAAACAATTAAGGTTCCTTCAAAACATAGATAAAGGAGCAAAAAGCTTGTACCTAAGGGAAAAGGTTTGGCTTCGCATGGTGAACAATAATTCTAATACTATAGTAGTGTACGCTTATCCTCTCCCACTAACTGCTATAGAATGTTTACATCAACTAGCTTAAAATTTGAAATGTTACACACTTTAAGAGCTTGTTGACCTAATTGAGTTACTAGTTTGAGCACATTATGATACCTAATTTCCTCCTTTAGCTCCATTTGAAAACCGTGTGGGTTAAAAACTCCAAAGCTTCTGAAAATAATGAGGAGCAGTTGGTATTTTGCTAACACTTCATCGGCCATTATCACTCTCGCATAGATCGGGCACATGGAAAAGCCAATAACATTAAGATCCACTTGGCAATACAAGCCACAATATTGTGCGAACAACAATAAATTTCCAAAATAAAAATGGAATAAGCCCATATACATCTGCCCAGATCTTTTCACCTATTTGTTAGTAGGTTTTTGATCAAATTTGTCAATAACCAAACAATATTAGTCATCTCTGTGCTTGAAACGAACTGGAAAGAGATACTTACCTTATAAACAGGTCCAAATCCGCCTTCACCAAGCTTATGAGTTGGGTGGAAATCTTTTGTAGCGGAGACCAAGGTCTCAAATCGAAACTGCTTCTGTTCCTGTGCAGCAATTCTCTCCAAATCTTCTTCATTGTTTCCCTCTGCCCCACGAACAGATCAAGCATGCAGAAATAAGGACCACAACTTGCTGGACAGAAGAAATTAGCAAAAACAACCAAAGGGGCTCATCGCTTACCTCTTGTGGAACCAAACTGGAAAAACCTCATCATATTCCGTAAGAATTTCTTCGACTTTGTCATAACATTAATTACATGAACCGCTCAGAAATACAGCAGGGGAAACAGATGAAAAGAGCCGTTTCAAATTCTTAGAGGTGAAAGATGTAATCTTGACATGGGGAAATTGGAATTACAGAGAGTTACAGATGAAAAGAGCTGTTTCAAATTCTTAGAGGTGAAAGATGTAATCTTGACATGGGGCAATGGAATTACAGAGGTTGGTGTGAACCGGGCGAAGAAACTCTGTGACTTTTGGGCTAAAAAGCTAAAAGCTTTGGTGATCTTAATGTTTTAGTTTGACGGCATGCACGATCAAACTACTCAAGAAAAGGTCCATGTTGACCAAAATTTGACATGTTGAGATTTATCTTGTTTCTGATTTCACTTTTCACTTGTTTTTAATATATTTTAAATAAATTAATAATAGAAATTGAGCTTATATCAACTCCTGTCTAGTTCAACTATAATTTAAAGTCGAATTAAAAATTTATTTAGTTTTTGTTTTCCGTGGAAAAGTTAAACACTCGTTCTTGCAGTTGGTTGCTTGTTTGCACAGTTCCTAGATGCAGAGACCTAATCCTCTTGATCAGGTGTTCTGGCCCTACTTTGTATCAGAATCTCAGTCATCCATTTAACTTAAATAATAGCTAAGATCTTCTAATATAAAATAGGGTCAGAGCACCTGACCCGAAGATCTGAAGGCCTAGATGCGTTTGCCAAGTAAAATACGCGTGTCACTTGAAAATGTTCCAGAAGTCATAGTCTTTGCCACACATAATCACCGTATGTATGGATTTTATATAAAACAAAATAAGTGCTTTCATTTCATGTGAAGAACGGACTTAATGTAAGGAGGAAATTCATTAGCTTCCCAAAGAAGGCTAATTATGAATCATGAAAGGTTAAATGAACTCATACGAGTTATCTGAAAGGCAAGAGAAGCCGTTCAGAATAAGTCGGATGTGACAGGAAATGAGCTGACCGCTGACATGACCGTGAAACTTCCTCGAAGTCAGTTTAAGCTATCGTCAACCTTGTTTATTTTTTTCTTTTTGGAATTGGGAAGATATGTTTGTACCTTTCTTATTATCATGTGCTTTTTCAATATAACAGGTAAGGCATGACGAAAAAACAAAAGTGTACCCAAGTCTTGGGTAGCGATTAATTGCACGGAACCGCATATGTAAGTCATCCACGTGTCACTAACTCACAATTTGGTTTTATTGCATGCGGGAACTTCGGAGATACTTTTTACTGGCTTAAGAATTCTCGAAGGACCATCACTCTAACAGGCACATAAAAAGTTGTTCGTTAGAGTAGACTTTGCTAAAGTATTTGACAATCTCAACTGGAGTTCTGTACTCCAAATCTTATAATTTTTTGGCTTTCCCTCTAAATTTTTCATTTGGATAGCTCAATGCATTATTACATCTTCTTTCCTCCACTCTATTAGCAGTTATTATATTGATTAATTAGCTCAATTATGTAATTAGTCATGGTAGTTAATTTGGTCAATTGTACAGCTTGTAGCTAGCTATTTTTAGACCCTTTTTTCGATTTGTTATTGCTCACCACTTATATATATACCTTTGTAAATGAATCAAATATAATACGGAAAATCATTTTCCACATGATATCAGAGCTTTTTTCCGCTTTCATTCTTTTTTTATCTTTGAGATTTCAATCTCAGATCTATATTCTTTCTTTTTGCCATTTTCACGGCTATCAATATTGATCCAACCCAAGCTTCCAGCCCTTACTATCTTCATCCCAATGAAAATCCTTCAATGGTTCTTGTTACCCTACCCCTTTCCAGCTCCAATTACCATCATTGGTCACGAGCGATGCGGATGACTCTTTTATCTAAGAACAAACTTTAGTTCGTTGATGGCACTATTTCTGCTCCTACAGCTACCGATCCTCTGTTTTCGGCTTGGGAACGTTGCAACAATATGGTAATATCTTGGCTTAATCATTCTATCACACCTTCCATCTTCACTAGTGTTTTATGGATTGATAAAGTTTCTGATATTTGGGTCAACCTTCGCGAACGTTTTTCGCATGGAGATCTCTGTCGCATATCAGATCTACAAGAAGAGATCTATGCTTTTAAACAAGATGACAAATCTGTGACTGATTATTTTACTGAGTTGAAAATTTTATGAGATGAGCTCTTACAATTTCGGCCTTTGCCTTCATGTTCCTGTGCTACACCTTGTTCATGTGGTGCTGTTACTACTACTCATACTTATCATGAGCAAGATTATGTGATTCGTTTTCTTAAAGGTTTAAATGATTCCTATTCTGCTGTGAGATCTCAAATTCTTTTGATGGATCATTTACCTACTTTAAACAAGTTTTTCCAAGGTGCTTCAACACGAACGTCAGACGACCATTGTTTCCTCCAAAGTGTTTGTTAGTAACACCGTCAGATCTAGTGACTCTTATAAGAAATCCCAGTCTTCTTCTTCTACTCATGTTGATAAAAGATGGTGTACTTTCTGTAAAATGCCTAGGCATACTATTGAAACTTGTTACAAGGAGAATGGCTATCCTGGTGGTTCTCGACCTCGACGTCCAGTCTCTCGTGCTCATAATGTTGTCTCGGATGATTTTGATGATTCTTTGGAGGAGACCAAATCTGTTACTGCATTGCCCAGTGCTACTTCCTCTGCTGGTTCTGGTATTAATCTTACTCAAGAGCAATATGATCAATTGCTTGCCTTGCTTCATTCAACCACTTCCCTCTCCCAACCTCATGACAAGCCATTCTCATCCCACACTCCTCATGTCACCAATCATATCATGACCGATTCTCCCCAATCATTTACACTTGCTGCTACTGATGGTAATACACTTCCCACTTCTTCCCTGCTAAATTTTCTCTTTGGATTGTTGACACCGGTGTCACAGATCACATCACACATTCTTTGTCTTCATTCACTTTTTATAAACAAATTAAACCAATCTTTGTTATTTTACCTAATGGCTCAAAAGTACATACACATTTTTCAGAAACTGTCATTTTCAATGACCATTTATGCTTAACTGATGTTTTGTATATCCCTCAATTCTCTTTCAATCTTTTGTCTGTCACCAAACTTACATCTAACCTACCTTGTTGCTTCACTTTTTACACTTCTCATTGCACTATACAGGCTACACCATCTTGGATGATGATTGGTACAGCTAAAGCACATCATGGACTTTATACTATGGATAATCCTGTTCGACACTTCACCTTTCCACAACATCATGCTCTCATCACCCCCACCTCCACTCCTGATCTTTGGCATCACAGAATGGGACATATTTCAGATTCTAGAATCAAATTACTTGCTGGTTATATTCCTTCTCTTACTTTTCATGACAATTCTGCTTGTAAATTTTGTCATTTTGCCAAACACAAAAATTTTCATTTCCTGTAAGCCAATCTCATTCAAATAACATTTTTGATCTTGTTTATGTTGATATTTGGGGCCCTAATATCATTGTTTCTCTTCATGGCCATCGTTATTTTCTCACAATTGTGGATGATTATTCTCGATATACATGGATAATTTTGTTGAAAACCAAATCTGAAGTTCGTGGTCATTTACAAAAAAATTTCCTTTGTCAAAACACAATACTCTTGCTCAATTAAAATCCTTCGATCTGATAATGGCAGTGAGTTTGACATGCCTTCTTTTTATGCCTCTCATGGCACAATTCATCAAAATTCTTATACTGAAATGCCTCAACAAAATAGTTTAGTTGAGCCCAAACATCAACACATTCTTCATGTGGCTCGTGCCTTACCTTTTCAATCCCATTTACCACAAATTTTTTGGGGCTATGCTGTATTACATGCTGTCTTTCTTATTAATAGAACCCCAACTCCCTTGCTTTCGAATTCCACACCATTTGAAAAATTTCACACCACCAAACCTGATTATTCTGTGCTCAAAGTTTTTGGATGTTTAAGTTATGCTTCCACCCTATCTTCCCATCGCCACAAGTTTGATTCTCGTGCACGACAGTGTGTATTTCTTGGTTATAAACCTCATGTTAAAGGTTATATTCTACTTGATACAGATTCTCGAGCCATATTCGTCTCCAGAAATGTCACTTTTCATGAAACCATCTTCCCCTTTTCTGATCAAACCACATACAATTTCATATCCCCCCTCGATTACTTGAGCCTGACACTACCTATGATGATCCTTCCCCATCACATCCTCCACCCTGTCCACCACCACCACCACCACCATTCTTTCTCCTCTCGTCCACAAAGAACCCGAAAGCAATCAACCCGTTTACTGGATTATCACTACTATAGTGTCACAGCTGCTGCCAATCATCCAAGTGCACCTCATTCACTTACTTCATTCATTTCCTATAAACATTTATCACCATCACACCTGCATTTTACTCTTGCTATATCTGCATCCATTGAGCCTAAAACCTATAAACAAGCTAGTAGACAGAAACAATGGAACGAGGCAATGCAGGCTGAGATTAAAGCTCTTGAAGAGAATAATACCTGGACCTTAACTACCTTACCACAAGGTACAACACCAATTGGTTGCAAGTGGGTGTTTCGAATTAAGCATCGAGCTGATGGATCAATTGAACGTTATAAAGCTCGATTGGTTGCCAAGGGTTATACACAAACTGAGGGAGTTGATTATTTTGATACATTTTCTCCTGTTGCAAAGATCACAACTGTCAGACTTCTTTTAGCTTTTGCTGCTTGCAACAACTGACATCTTCAACAACTGGATGTCAACAACTCTTTCTTCATGGTGATCTCAATGAAGAAGTATACATGCTACCACCCCCTGGTTTTGCACCTTCTGATTCTACCAAAGTTTGCAAATTGCAAAAATCTATCTATGGTTTAAAGCAAGCAAGCAGACAGTGGTTTTCCAAGCTTGCCACTACATTACTTACCCTTGGTTATACTCAGTCTACTACTGATTACTCTATGTTTGTGAAGAAGCATCAAGATACCTTTACAATACTGCTTGTATATGTCGATGATATCATCTTGACTGGTAATTCCCTCACTAAAATTACTACTGTTAAGACTCATTTTGATAGCGAATTTAGAATCAAAGACCTTGGAGAACTTAAGTACTTTCTTGGCCTGGAAGTTGCTCGAACCACTGCTGGAATTCATCTTTCACAGAGGAAGTATGCTTTGGAAATTTTGCAAGATTCTGGTTTTATGGACTGCAAACCTGCCAAGACTCCATTAACAACCAAATCAACATACAAGCTCACATCTGATTCTAGTGAAATTCTTCAAGATATCACTTCTTATCAACAGCTTGTAGGGAAACTAATCTATTTGACCTCAACTCGTCCAGATCTTACTTTTGCAGTGCAACAACTGAGTCAATTCATGGATAAACTGACTGATCAACATCTACAAGTTGCTCATCGTGTTCTTCGATACTTGAAAGGTTGTCCTAGCACTGGTTTGTTTTATCCAGCTTCCTCTTCTACTGATCTTCGAGCTTTCAGTGATTCGGATTGGGCTGGTTGCCCTGAATCTCGACGATCCAACACTAGATTTTGTATTTTCTTGGGCAATTCATTAATTAGTTGGAAAGCCAAGAAGCAACCGACTGTCTCGCGTTCATCCTCTGAAGTAGAATACAGGGCTTTGGCTTCAACAGTTTGTGAAGTTCAATGGCTACATTATCTTCTCAATGATCTTGGTGCTCCTGTTGTACGTCCAACTTCTTTGTTTTGTGACAACAATTCTACCATTCAAATTGCAAACAACCCCACCTTTCATGAACGCACCAAACATATAGAAATTGGCTGTCACATCGTTCGAGACAAAGTGACAAAAGGCATTGTGCACTTGATGCCTTGCAAATCCAGTGATCAACTAGCAGATCTTTTCACCAAGCCCCTTGCTGCTCAACCACTCCGTGAGAATGTTAGCAAGCTGGGAATGCTAAATATACATTCACCAGCTTGAGGGGGGACTATTAGCAGTTATTATATTGATTAATTAGCTCAATTATGTAATTAGTCATGGTAGTTAATTTGGTCAATTGTACAGCCTGTAGCTAGCTATTTTCTAGGTCCTTTTTTCGGTTTGTTATTGCTCACCACTTGTATATATACCTTTGTAAATGAATCAAATATAATACGGAAAATCAATTTCCACACACTCTCTTGGTTAATGGACAAGACACTCATTTGTTTAAGGGAACAAAAAAAATAAGACATGTAAGTCCTCTATTTCCTTGTCTATTCTCTCTGGCTATGGAAGAATTGACCATACTTATCTCTCGTAAGCACTGCTTTAAAATTCAAATCGGACTGGCTAGTTCGATCGGTTCGACCAGTGAATGGTCGACTATCTAGTCCGGGTGACTCTTCAAAATCGGTCCCTAATTAAAACAGTGAGAACCGGTAAAAATCGGTCAATTGACCGATAGAACCGGTCCGGTTCGACCACTAGTTCAATAAAATTTTATTTTAAATATTTTAAAATATTATTTGATATAATTTTCTATTTTTAAATATTACTAATATTATATATAATTAATATAATTATGACATCATACCGATTCGACCGGTGGTTGAATCGGTCGAACCGGTCAAATTGGTGACCAGAATCAAAACCTTGCTCGTAAGATTTACCAAAGAAGATCCTTTCCACAACCGTGTACCTGATATGGTCTGAACGTAATGCGAGATCCTTCAAGAACGAAGCCATGGATGTTGAGCGAACTTATCTCGGGGTAATCTCCCACGTTAGGGAGGTTTTTAGCCTTTCCATTGATGGGAGGTAAATTTTTTCTTTGTTGGTTCTTGTGGGTTTCACTAACTTTGCAGGTTGAAGTGCACACTTGAAGACCCACTAAGTCTCTCAAGGAGAATGCTACAAAGCGGTGAAGATCATACTTAATGTCTTGCTTATTGGAAGTCTTTAGTAGTTAGAATGCCAGCTAGCTTAGTCACTCTCTTTACTTTAATAGTGGGTGTAATTATGCTTGCGATTGTATTATCTTCTTGAGTTGTCATAGGAGGCTATCCTTTTAATGCAGGATAGCTCTTGTCTCTGTTTTAAGTTGTTATCAACTGTTGCTTTGAATCCACGTTGTGTGTCCATGAGGTACTTGTAAAAGACCGCTATGTACATATCTCGTTCTTATTAATTGATTTTTCTGAATTACCAAAAAAAAAGAAGAAGATCCTTTACTTGCCACTACAAATTAGGATAACTAACCTATCTTGTTGTCTGTTCTTTTTTTTTTTTTTTTTTTTACGTTTTTAGCAATTCTTTATCTTTCTTCTATTTTTATTATAATAGCAAAAATTATATGTGACTAAACTTAATTTTTCTAATTCAAGAGGATTCGATATTCTAGTTGTAATTTTGTGAAGTTTTGTGTTCTAAATCTTTTATTCATGTTTTAATTCAAGTATTTTTTAGTTTTCATTTTTACGAATAATTAATATTTGACTAATATAACAATTTAATTTAATATTGATTATACTATCCCTATTCGAAATTCAATGATTTGGAATTATCATGAAAGATTGGTACAAGTAGCAAATAGATTATTTATAAATTTTAATATTTAACTTATGATTAAAAAACTAAATTTATTAGTTGTGGCTATCTTGACTATTTAATTTAAGATTAGTCTTTTCACTAAACTTATTGCTATTATTTATTTGATATAGAATGCTATCAAACTCAATCAATGTATGATAAGTTTTAGTTTGGATGATAGGTTTGAACTAATGAATTTAGAAAAATTTGAGACTTATTATGACTATCATAATATGTTTCGGATTAAGTGTTTCAATTGTGAAAATATTCATTTTAGATCAATAATCAATGTTACTATTAGATGAGTTTAGTTTGGTAAGCAGCTTGTCAGCTATTTTTCAACTGATTAACTCATTTTTAGAGGTTTGACTATATTAAAAAACTGTTTTGTTGTTTGATTATGAGCTGGTTGGGTTGGCTGATTCAACCCAACCAGTTGTTTTATGAAAAGCTCCAATATAAGAGTGTTTTGAAGGAAACAGCTGAAATAGCTGTTTGTAATGGCTTAGTTTGGTAAACAGCTTATCAACTGTTTTTCAGCTAATTAACTCATTTTTAGAGATTTGACTATATTAAAAAATTGTTTTGTTAATTATTTATGAGCTGGTTGGGTTGGCTAATTCAACCCAACCAGGTGTTTTATGAAAAGCTCTAGGCTTAGTTTGGTAAACAACTTATCAATTATTTTTCAGCTAATTGACTCATGTTTTAGAGGTTTGACTATATTAAAAGATGTTTTATTGTTTGGTTATGAATTGGTTGGATTGACTGATTCAACCCAACGAGCTATTTTATGAAAAGCTCCAATGTAGGAGTGTTTTGAAAGAAACAACTAAAATAGCTGTTTGCAATGACCATAACACCCATAGTAGTCACGGGGGTCATGACTACTAGGGGACTAGCCAAACTACACTTGTGTTGTTTGTTTTAATTTTAATTTTAATTTTACTTATTACTATAATAAAAATTAAATTAAAATTTAATTTTAATTATGCTATTATTAATTTTGTAAAATAAAAATAAAAATGATAAAAGTAAAAAATAATTTTAATTTAATTTAATTTTAAAATAAAATTTAAGATAAAATTTAAATTTTAAAAATTGATTAATTGATTAAAATTATTTAATTAATTTATAAATTATAGAATGCAGCCATTTATTTCAGAATACTCAAACACCACTCATATTCATCATCTAACAATTAATAATAATAATTAATTTGTAAAATTTGTTTTCCATGTCGAATTAATTTAAACATTTTAACTTTTGTTATTTATTTTAATAATTCAAAAATTATAAATCATAAACAAAATATAATAAATTTTGATTAGATTAAAATTTTATTTAACTCTAATTTATTAATTCATTAAATAATTTATTATTCTTTACTAAAATATCCAACAAAATATTAAGATATATAATATTCATACTTTTATAATTTTTAAAATCATGTCATCATAAGTTATTTTTCGCATAAATAGTTAATATTAAATAGCTAATTTTATCAAATATTTCTAATAAACAACTAATACAACATACTTGGTCAAATCAGCTAATATAATCATCTATCAACTAATAACTAATAGAATCAGTTATTTGCCAAACAGGGTTGAGATCTTTCCCTTGAATCGGAGTTTACTAATCTTCAGTTGATTTAATTTGTTTTTGTATTAATTTCAATTAATTAGTTACGTAAACAAACCTGACCATTGAAGTTATCAGAAATCCCACATCGGACAACTATAAGAGCATTAAACAATATATAATAGTATGCAAACCTCCTCCTCTTGAGCTAACTTTTGGGGATGAGTTAGGCACTTTCTAACATGGTATCAGAGCAAAGTCAGTTTGTCTCGATAGTTTGGGCGGTGTCCGGTTATATCTCTTTACCCAATATATCCATCAGATGTCCAGTCCTGCTCTGGACTGAGAGGGGTGTGTCTGGAATCCCACATCGGATAACTATAAGAGCATTAAACAATATATAATAGTATGCAAACCTCCTCCTCTTGAACTAACTTTTGAGAATGAGTTAGGCACTTTCTAACAGAAGCACCCAGATACAAAAGAACAGATAATTGACGCAAATACTTGAGAAAATAAAGAAGGAATTATCAATCTTAATTTAAAGTTTTGATGTTGTTAAAATGCATATGACTGCCGGTGATGCCAATGTTAAATGACTAAACGTATTAGGTTTTAAAATTCTTTACGGTCATAGACTGGTGATAGACTCAGCTACCGCTACAATGGGTTTGGCTTATGAAATTTTTATATCCACCAAAAGTATTACGCTAACATGTGATAAGAAATTTGTTTAATAAAATATAAGATTAGAACATCATTGTCAACTAGCTATTACACTGATTTTTGTTAACTTATATAAGCTGTAGGTCAATGTGGTAATCTTGATAGTTTTTCGAAAGCTTCTCCATTTCACCTTTTATTTAGTTAGGCTTTTGCTTGAGAATAAATTACCTCCTTTTCATTTGGACTGCAGTGTTGTTTTAAGTTCTACTAATCAGTACTTCATGCTGTTTTATCTTTCGGAAGAACACATTTCTTTCATAAAAACATATAATGGTGTTGCTTAAATTTTCTGAGTAAGGATAATGTAATGACTGACCAAGGTGAGTATAAGGTGGAAGAGCCGTGCGGGATGGAAAGTGCCATCTTATTTCTACCAGACAACCTTACTTGGTGCCGACTTTTCTTGTGACATGCAAAAAGGAAACGCGTATACATATGAAAAAGAAAAGTTGAAAATTCCCGTTCTTTGTAGTCCAGATTTTGATTAGTTCTACACATGTGGGAATGAATGAATGGGACAGTGCTTCTGCATCAAAACGTAACTCTCAATATAAATTAATACAAAAATCTGGTCTTCGAATTCTGGGAAAGGAGATTCTTCGATAACGTAATTCTGTTTGCTATCATATTTTTTAATACAAAGAAAGTTTATTTAAAACCTTAGCAGATATTTTTAAATTTGTTCACAGAACTAATTAACATTAACAATTAAAGAACTTTTGATTTCAGTAATTTTTAATGATTTTTTTTAAAAGATTATTGAACTGAATTAATATAAAGAAGAAGTCCAAGAAGGGCGATTATCCAACCTTTAAAAGCCAAAATAAAGAGCAAGACACAGTACTAGAAAGACAAAAGGGTTAATTTTCACCTAAGTTTTATACGGATCGATAAATATAATCCTAAGATTCCCGAGTGTACAAATAAAACCTTAACATTTAAGAAACGTGTAAATATAACCTAAAAATAACAAAAAAAGTTTATGGTTATATGATATCGTCATTTTTTTTGTCAAGTCAACGATGACTTGGTAGTTTTTAATATTAATAAAAATCAAGTCAAAAGTTTTTGTTTCTTTTATTTGTTATAACTTCATGTCTGACTTGGGAGGTGAGGAGATCAATGCCCACTTTTAAAAAAAATTATATAAAATATTATTATTTTAAAATTTTTCATAAAATAAAATAAAATTTTACCTGACTCAAAATTTTTTTATCTCTATTAAAATTTTGTCCCCACTCAAAAATTGATGTACAAAACATAATCAAGAAAATCATCTTTAGACTTTAGGTATCAGATGTAATGCAAATGTAATTGCAAAACTTGGAGTGGTTGACCTTGTGTGGAATATTATTTTACTGAAGTTTTTTATTAGTCATCTGTGAAGATCTGATAAATTATGGAATATTACATAATCTTAATATCTGGGGATAGCTTTCAGTCTTTATAGTTGTATATGGTAATAGTGTCATTGCATAGCATACTGAATTACTAATCATTATGTCATTTGGGCTCTTGTCGCACAAAGAAATCAACTAATGAGAAAATTGCAAGAAAAACAAAATAACAAGAAGAATATCAACATGTAAGAAGTAGATGCTAACACAAGCATCCACAAAGGGAAAAAAAAAAGAAGAAAATTTCTTCCTTATATGCATCGTGGCGAAAAGGGTCATCCTCGTTTTAAGTGTTTGAAAGGATCTAATGTCAATTGTGCTATGTGGAACAAGCAAGGGCATTATGAAACAATACATAGAAGTAAAAGAATTATGCCCGAGTTGCAGAACATGAGGAAGAGTAATTGTTTATAACAACTTGTTTTACTAGTACCTCAAGTGAATGTTGACTAGTGGATAATGGTACAAATCACATGACATATAATCAAAAGCCTTCTAGAGAGTTGGACAAATCAAAGGTATCAAAAGTTCAGAGTCTGAGAACGATGAACTCATTACGATTAAAGGAAAGGGAGTTGTAGTCACTGCCAATTGTACAAGTATAAAATAAATATATTGTATGTAACTAATATTGAACAAAATTCACTAAGTATATGATAATTAATTAATTAAGAAGGGATTTAAATTCAATTTTTAAAATGATCAATGTCTAATTAAGGATGCCAATAATAAGGAAGTTCTCAAAATTAAAATGAGAGACAAAAACTTATCGTTTAATCTAATAAAAAGGATCAAGTAGCTTATTTAATTGCTGTAAACAATAAAGTGACTTAGCACAAGAGGCTAGGACATTTTTCTTATGTTACAGTATTGAATATGTATAGAAAGGAGCTAGTTTAAGGGTTATTGTGATTAAAATCAAAATTACTAAGTTAAAGGGCTTGTTAATATAGTAAGTAGGTAAGAATACTCTTAAAACAAATAGCCGAGAGAACAATTGAGAGGATGTAATTAGTTCACATAGATTTTTTAAGACCTCAGAGGATTCCTTCACTTAAGTGGACTAGACACTATATAGTATTTAAAGATGTCTTCACCAGAATGGGTTGAATATATATTTTTAGGTTCAAGTCAAAGTTTATAGATGTGTTTTAGAAATTTAATCAATAGATTGAGAATCAAAGTGGCTACAAAATTCAAATTTTGAGGTTTGATAACGACACGAGGTATGCCTTGCAAAATTCATTATCTTTTGTGAGGAAGCATTCACTCAGTATCAATTTACAACTTCATACTCTTGTCAGTAGAATGGAGTCAATAAAACGAAGAATAATGAAAATTGTCAAATGTATGTTTTATGAGAAATAGTTGATGAACAAATATTAGGCCCAAGCTACAAACATTGTACTATTTTTCTTAAATAGATTTCCTACTAAAACATTATAAAGGAAGAACGCTTTTGAGGTTTGGTATGGTTACAAGCCTTCATTGAAAAATTTTAAAGTATTTGGATGCTTATGTGTTATTCTTGTGCCATAAATTTAGAGAGGTAAGCTAAACAAGAAAACCATGCTTAATATCTAATTCTTAAATATTTCTTCAACCTCACACAAAGAAAGCCATGATAGGCAAGGATGTGCAATTTATGAAGGTTGAATAATAAAGCTAGAACGATATAAAAAAGAAGTTGATTATTGATCACATGCAAAATCAGGATGAGTTAGTTGATGATCCTCTCATAAGAGAAACTACATTGGTCTCTCATTTTTATTAGAAATACAATGTTTCTACTCTTGAAATGTAAGGCATTAGGAAGAAGAAAAGGAACCTAAGTGAAAGGACTTAGGAGCTAGTAGAATGACCTAAACAAATAAAGGGTAATTGGAGTTACGTGGGTGTTTAGAACAAAACTAAATACTGATGGCTCAATCAGGTAACACAAAGCAAGGTTAATGGTAAAAGGGTATGCTTAAAGTTTTGTAGTATATTTCTTTGATATATTTTCTCTGATGCAAGGCTAGATACTATCAAGATGCTACTAGATATTGTAGCACAAATATGATTAAAAACTACTAACTTAATGTCAAATTCCCATTTTAAAATGAATTTCTTGAGGAAGAAATCTAGGCTAAGCAACTTAAAGGCTTCATTATGAAAGGGAACAAGGATGAGGTCCATATGTTAAAGAAGGTTTTATATGGTTTAAAACATATCTTAAGAACTTGGAATAACATGATTAATGAGCACTTACTAAAACTAGGCTTTATTAAAAATCTTACTAAATCCACTTTGCAAATTAAAGGGATCAACTAATCTTACTATGGTCTCATTATATATTGATAATCTTTTGGTTACATATAGCAATGTTGAACATATTCAACAATTTAAAAAACGACATGATGCAAGTCTATGAGATGAAAAACTTGGGTGATATGTCTTATTTTCTTAAAATGAAAACTAAAAATAAAAGGAAAACATTATTTTTTAAATATTTTTAAAATGGTATAAGATCTAATAGTATGGTAGAAATAAATGTATTATATTTTATTTTCCAAAAGAAGTATACACAGGATATCAAATTTAATATGGAGAATTACATGAGCATAAGTACTCCTACACATCAAAATAAGAAGTTATGTAAGGACATCCGAGCAAACCAAGTGAATGAACATTTTACAAAAGTTTAATTAACTTTTTAATATATCTTATTGTAGTATTATTTGATATCTTGTATGTTGTAAGTTTACATTTAAGATTTATGAATTGTATAAATGGATTTTAGCTTAAAGAAGCAAAAACAAATCTAAGATATATCAAAGGGACTTTATGTTATGGTATCAAATTCTTTTTGTTTTAAAGTTTCAAGTTGCAAAGTTACTATCACAGGGATTAGGTAAGGACTTTAAATCAAATAAAAATATTCTCAAGCTAATATTTCAGCCTTGGATCAGGAGTATTTACCAGCTGTTCAAAAAGGTAGGAGATAATTGCACAATCAACATTTAAATTAGAATTTATAGTAGTCACAACAATTTTTAATCATACTTTGTGGCTAATAAAAGTTCTAATTAATTTTCACTTAGAACAAGAGATAAGTATAGAGGTGATGGTAGGTGTTACAAAGGTTTCCCTTCAAGCACAAACTTGTCCCACAAGATGCGCCAACCCCTTTGTATAACAATCTCACTTAGCTCCGTCAAAGCAAGATTTAACCTTGTCTCGTGATCGTTGACCAACCTACTTGTTATCGAATGACTCACGACCCTTGTAGTGTTTCACTCTTACACCCTTGCAAGAAAATTATGAAAGAACTAAATATTCATGGAAACACTAAGAATATGAGAAAGAGATATGACAAACACTAACCTTAATTACTTCCCTCAAACTATACAAAGGAATACTCTCTCAATCTCAAAGTGTCTCCCATACTCACGTCTTTAAGTGTCTCTAACTCTCACCCTGAAAAGAGTAAGGCTCAAATAAGCTATTTATAGACTTCTTTATACGACTGTGTTAGAGTCTTAATAGAACTCTACTAACTAAGCTCACAATTTTATCTTATCTTATCCTTATTAGATTACATCAACTAACCAATAGATGACATCTTCATCCAATTAGGACTTTATCTAATAAGATTAAGCTACATCACAATAACAAGATAAATGATTACATCTACTAGGAATTATCTGTCCATATCCACAAAGATCTCATTTGTCTTTAAATGATCCTTCTAAATGATCTTTATCTCTTAGAGCTAATGTCCATCCACTGTGATCTTGTCTGCCACATCATCCAAGATCTCATCATCTCTATCCGTTGATGATAAGTCATCCAAGCCAAACGCATTCTGGTCCATCCAATGCTTACCTATGCCAACCCCATTAGTCATGGTAACTTGAACATACACTAAGTCCTTAGTCTATCAAGAATTTAGCCTTAGCCAAATCAGCTCGTACAAGATCTGAAACTCTCCCAAAACTTGCACCATACTTGATTTGCCTGGTAAGTCACCTTAGAACTCTTGCATGTTCTCATCTTGTGTGTGATCCAGCTAATCTTCCACTCGACGCCCATCTCAAGCCTTCTTTTGGTCTTATATTCGAATTTTACATCTCTTGAAGATTTCCGCTAATGTGCACTAATGCATGCCAACTCTTGACATTGCCCTTTTCCTCCTTGCCTCCTCACAAGTCTTTGCCTTATTCCATTGTCCCATGTGTTGAACACTGGTCAAGGCTCATCAATGCTCGTATGATTTTGCTATTACGACTTAGGGGTTTAACAAACCACCCCCACCGGAAGAAATCGTCGAAATAATCTATGAACACTCCTCTGAATGTGATTTCCTTAAAGACTCCTTTGTTATTGACACATCTCCCATGTACCATATCCCTTTTCCTTTGGGAGTCTCATTGTTTTTGTTCAAATGCTCCTTCACAAAACGCCCATTGGCCTAACACAGTATAACTGTTGAGGTAGACTTCTTCCGTCGAGTCCTCCTCTCCTCTCCCTCTCATTGACAGAAGAAGTCTACCTCAACAGTTATACCTCTTCCATCGAGTCCTCCTCTACTCTCCCTCTCATTGATCCTTCGCAACCATGGAATTTACTTGCTCCTCACCGCTTTCCGTTTTAGGCATTCTTGAGAAAATGTGGCCCTTCGTAAATGAAACAAGCAACATCCCATTTTGATTGTTTCTTACCTTGAGAAGATTCACTCACCTTCTCTTTGCCTCTCTCCTAGCCATTCCCCATCCTACCATTCTTCTTACCCTCGTAGCTAGTTTGAATCGATGGTGGCATTTGAAGATCCACCTAGTCATCCACAGCCGCTATCACACTTAGGAGGTCTTTCACGTCTACCTCTAAAGCTCCAATTATGCCCAACCTTGCAGGTCGCTTATAAAGTTGAACAACTTGTCCTCCTTTGACATGTTCTACACGTCTAACATCAAAGATGTGAATTTTCTCACATACTCATGCACCGAGTCGTCTTGCTTCAACCTCTTCAAAGCTTCCCTCATGTCCTATGAGGTGTCATTAGGGAGGAATTGATCTGTTAGCTCCTTCTTCATCTTCTCCCTTATGTTAATAGGAGGTCAACTCACACTATTGTCGTTAGAGGTCCTCGTTCTCTACCACAGCTTTGCATCCTCTATTAGGTACATTGTCGTGATCGACATATTCTCAAAGTCAACAACCTTTGTCGTTGCAAAGGATTGCTCCATATCCCATAATAAATTTTCGAGCTCTTTGACACTTCGCTTACCGTCAAGGACTTGTGGCTCTCGCACCTTCACCAAAGTGATTTTCGCTTGTTCAATGTCATGTGTTACAATGGCACGCCTTAGGATCACTACCTCAAACCTAGACTCCTTTTGCACCTTCATCAACTCCGCTATTTGATGTTGTAACTATTGAATTCGTGCCTCTAACATCTCAAATTAAGTGTTGTAAGAAGGGACCTCGTCCTCCCTTTAAGGAATCGGCTCGATGAGTGTCTCCACTTAGTTAACACGTTCCGTCAAATTGCTACCTCCCACCATATCAAAATATGGCTCTAATACTAGTTATTATAAAGTTTTTCCTTCAAACACGAACTTATCCCATAAGATGCGCTAACCCTTTTGCACGACAATCTCACTTAGCTCCGTTAACGCAAGATTTAGCCTTGTCTTGTGATCGTCGACTAACCTACTTATTCTCAAGCACCTCACAACTCTCACAGTATTTCAGTCTCATACCCTTACATGAAAAATACGAAAGAACTAACACTACAAGAAAAGTAAGAAATACCGACGAAAAATTACCAACAGATAAGAAAACGTAGCTAAATATCGACAGTTTTACTACCTTAGCCAGTAAAGTTGTAAAGAAAATGGAAAAGGCGCAAAAAATCAAGGGAAAGTTGCCGATGAAATTTTCCATCGGTAATATAGTCGACAATTACGTGTCGTCTTCCGTCGTCCCTCCTCAAACTTTTTATGTAAACAATGTCGTTTTGCAAAGTAACCAAACGACGTCGTTTTGTTACGTTGATCAAACATCCAGCAATAAAATGATGTTGTTTTGTTACACTATAAACCGTTTTGCTTCAGATTTAAAATGATGTCGTATGGTTAAGACCAAATGACGTCATTTGGTCTATGGAGCATAACGTTATAATATATACCAAAATGATGTCGTTTGGTCTTAAACTATACAATGTTATTTTTGTTAGGATAAAAGTGCCTCAGTCGTTCCCTTCCCCCCTCCCGCACCTGCGTGCTAGCTACTTCCTCTCCCTCCTCCAGATCTGCTCTATCCACCGTCGGCTGCGTGTCCTCCGTGCAGCTGCTGTGACTCCGGCGACGAGCATAGTCTTCCCAGGCGATCTTTGGTAGTTAACGTCCAGGTAAGAAACTCTTCTCTCTATCGTCGGTTAACAACGGGTTTTGAATTTTAGTTAATGAAAATAATAAAAAGATCATTATTTCCTAGATGACCATATTGTTCTCTTGATAATTGCATGTTTGCTTAACACAACAATAAATAAGAAATTATATGTCAATGATTAGTAGAGCTGGTTATATGGTAATTATAAATGCTATAAAATATTATATTTAGCTAAGAAAATTTTGTTTGATTTTGATCTTTTGCAGTAGCAAGATATTCAAACGCCTTTCTGTATTAACAATAAGTTGACAATAATCATTGGAAAGAATGTTATCTAGCAAGCAAAAAAAACATATAAAAATCAAGTTTATGCCAATAGAAGTTAAAAAAGAAGGTAAAATGTTTCAATTAAGTTAGTTGCTGATATTATAATGAAAATATTGCTTAAACGAAGAGTTCTTTACTTTAAGATACATATTTATTGTTTTTATGATAAATAATTACAAAAGTGCATTGGATTCCATACTTTTTCTAATTTTAATCGTGAGCATCCCATGAATGCAATTAAAAGCTTGCCCATGCATTTGAGTTTATTAGCAAGCAATGATTTAAAGTTGAGAATCAAATTTATACTTCAAAAGACAAGAATCAAATTCCACACTCATTTGTTGATAGAAGAAACTTTGACATTAAAGAAATATAGTATATTCTCTAACTTTATTTTATCAAAAGTTCCAAATAATTCAAATTATTTAGTACTTGCTAAAATTGGTTGAAATTGTTATTTTTATGTTTATGGTAGATAAAGAATTGATGGCTAGATTGAGAATCAACACAAAAATCAAGGGTTATTAAAATTAGAATTAAAGAAAAGTAATTGAAATTGTACATTTGAATGTAATTTACATATGTGATTATTAAAACTAATTAGAATTTTACAATTAAACAATATGCACAAAAGTTATTCAAAATATTTGAGTGCATAACTAAACTTCAACTTTAACAAAAAGTAAGATTGCAGGATTTTCCAAAATAATCTAGTTGACTTTTAGAATTCCTAACAACTAAGGCCTATATAATCTTATTCTCGACATACTAAAAAATTTAGAAAGGGTTATGCTTTTATATAAATGAATGAAATTGATTTAATTGAGTTATTATTGATTAAAATTGAGAATATCTTGATGTATTGATTATAATTGAGAGTGTATGGGTTACAAATTGGTATACTTGAATTGTGAATTGGATTATTATAGATTTTGTGTTATAAATGTGGACTGAATTGAGAATAGACATATAGTTTGGAGACCCTATTTGAGTTGTGGTTACCGGTAGATATAGAAATGAAATTTTATTGCAGGATTGACTCTTCTTTCAAAAAGGGGATGTCCATTTTATAGGAAAAACTCTACCAAATTTTCAATTGGGTCCTTGTAAAATATGACATCACCATTTTAAAATTAAAACAAGAGCTCCTTAGCATTCACTGATGATCTTATTGTCGAGGAGAATTATAATTATGCAAATTATTGAGGATAACACCTGATGGTTGAATTATTTAAGTATAACTAATGACCTTGATTGATTATAATATTTCATGGCAATTGTTTGAATATATCCCGCTTTCTAAACTGTGAACAAATTTGTTTTTAGTTGTAG
This sequence comes from Erythroxylum novogranatense, assembly GCA_029891385.1. Taxonomy (NCBI): domain Eukaryota; kingdom Viridiplantae; phylum Streptophyta; class Magnoliopsida; order Malpighiales; family Erythroxylaceae; genus Erythroxylum; species Erythroxylum novogranatense. The sequence goes on from CM057226.1 coordinate 22,125,878, forward strand.
GAACTCATGTGTTACTAGTATTTATATTTTGAAGGAGATTGAAGAGAAGCTTTGACGGGTATTCAAATGACATTCATTTTATTATATGGTGTGACAATGTCAATAATGAATTTTCACACATTTTAATGACATTTGTATCAATTTCTATATTTTTCATTCTAGCTCCATTATCATCATCTTCCTTTATGTACTTCATGAAGATCCTTCTGCATGTTGGTTGAGGTAAGTGATTTTGTTTTTTACTACGTTTTTGTGAACTTGGTTTAATTTGGGTATTTGTTTGCAGTTTGAAGTTTGGTTTATCATTGAATTAATATAGGATAAGTTTGACTTATATTATAGTTTTGCATGCCCTTAATATATCAATCCATAATTTCATTGATTCTTATTCCGTCGTGATTTGCTTCTCTTTACTTTTCATGTGTGAATTTTTATACGCATCTTTTAAAAACTACTATATGTTAAAACAATTTATTGAAATAAGTAATCATATTTTTATGAATACTTATTATATTTGGCATTAGTACATATTTAATATAGGACTTTTAATATTAATAATCTTCTAACATATATGATTATAAACATATATGTTCGATCTTCATGATAGGTTTGTTTTTTAGATTTGAACCCATAACCCTTGATGAGATTTTACTCCTCCCCATTGGTATCAACTTACAAAGCTAGTGAAAAGATTTTGCTGGAGCTCGACGAATTAGGCTTGTTGAAAGTTACATAATTTGAAGCTGATGAAGTTAATACAAGCATTAGTAAAAACTTTGGTTGGAGAAATCAAAGCATCTTTTAGGATTTGCCACATTGGAAAACTAACTTGATACGTCATATTTTAGATGTGATGCATATTGAAAATAATTGTTTTGATAATTTGTTCAATACCATAATGAACATTGAAGGGAGGACAAAAGACAATGCAAAATCACGAGCATATTTCCAACCTTTTTGTAGGAGGAATGAGTTACACAAGGATCTTCGCACCGGTAAATATCCGAAAGCATGTTACACTTTGGACAAAAAATAAAAGAAAATATTGTGTGAATGGTTGAAAAGTCTAAAGTTTCCTGATAGTTTTGTTTCAAATTTAGTAAGGTGTGTGGACATGAGGAAGTACAAATTATTTGGGTTGAAAAGTCATGATTCTCATGTGTGTATGCAAAGGCTAATTCCAATCGTATTTTAGGAGTTACTGTCGAATAAGGTTTGGAAAGTGATAACAAAAATAAGTTTGTTTTTTAAAAGTTTAACATCATCCGAAATCAAGTTCACTGAAATGGAAATACTAAAAAGGGAGATTTCAGTAATTTTGTGCAAGTTAGAAAAAATTCTTCCTCCAAGCTTCTTTAATTGTATGGAGCATTTACCTGTGCATTTAGCACACAAGACAAAACTAGCTAGTCCAGTTCAATATCGATAGATGTATCCGTTTGAGAGGTAAGTCAAATTCAAATTATTGTAATTGAAGTTATAACATGTTTTAACTATTAAATTGTAATAACCATAATTTCTAATATAGATATTTGCATCACTTGAAGAAAAATGCCAAAAACAAAGCTAGAGTTGAAGGTTCGATATGTATTGCTTATTTAGTGGAGGAAGCTAATACTTTTTGTGGACATTATTTTGAGCCACATGTTCACACAAGAAAAAGAAAAGTTCCTCGTAATGATGATGGAAGAGGAACTTGTGATGCTGATAGTAACTTATCCATTTTCACATATCCTGGGTGAGCATATAAATGTGTAACAAGAAGAATGTTAACAGAGCATGAAATTGAGGTTGTCCATGGTTACATTTTATTGAACTGTCAAGAGGTTCAACCTTTCGTGCAGTAAGTTGAACATGATTATGTCGGTTTTCAAATTTTGTCTTGTTCATAACTAAAATACATAATAATGTATTTAGATTATAAGAGGCATTGTTATGCGAGATCATGCCAAACAACACACAGGATGAAGTAAATAATGAGGTTGGAAGACACTTTGCACGATAGTTCGAGAGATATGTAAGTTTCCACTTACAAATATTCTCAAAATTGAATTATAAGATTTAAGTGTTGAAATAACATTATACTCATTGATATGATAATTTTTTTTATGTAGGCCTTCAAAAATTCAATAGAGAACAAGTTCATTTGTGATCTTGCTAAGGGACCTCTATGAATTGTTAAATCGTATTCGGTGTATGTCGTTAATGGATACAAATATCATACATAATATCATGGTCATAGCATGGCAACAATAAATAGTGAAGTTTTCACATAGGGCAAATTGATCGATTACTATGGTAAAATTATTGAGATACTTGAAGTTGAGTACCTTGCATTGCCAATCAAGTGAACTGTGATATTTAAGTGTGATTGGAACAAAAGTACATAGCTGATACAATATTGTTGAAATCAACAGTCGAAGAAGATTGCGACAATTTAAACCTTTCGTGTTGGCTATGCAAACGAAACAGGTATCTTATGTCCCTTTTTCTAACTTACGACAAGATAAGTCAGATTGGTTAGCGATTTGCAAAGTTAAATCTAGAGGTATTTTTGAATCATATGGAAAAGGAGAAAAGAGAATTAAAAGTGAAGTGTTTCAGGAAGATGCTTATTTTATAAATGCATCTGTCACATATGATGATAATAAAACTTTGAGCGATCCTTTTAATGAATATGTTGAAATTTTATATGGAGGGGAGGATGAGGGTCAGAGATCTGAAGACGAGTTGGATTTTGATTCTTATTCTTCAGAATATAAAGATGATTGCAATTTACAATTAAGTTATGATAGCAATTAATTTATGTTTGTATTTGAATATTTTATTTGACAAAGAAGATCATTCCAAACTTTTCAATATATTGTGTCAAATATTTAATTCAAATTCTTAATCAAGGAATGTTGACACAGTGTCTGGTTTCGCATGGTAGCAATTCATTCCATTGGGAGGAATGTAACAAAATTACCCCTGCTGAAGGAATAAACAATACAACAAAAATCTCCACTTCTTTAAGTAATGATCGTTTGCCTTCTATGACCGATCTTCTGCTTCAAGGTGTATAGTACCATTTGAACAACGTTACTTTCCTTATTATGTACATCTCATTTCCTTTTATGAAGCTATTATATTTATTTGTAGTTGATGGTATATACTACATGTTGTTTTAAGCTTAACTTGCATCTTGAAGATGACATGTATGTCGAAGAAGGAGGGAGAAATGACATAACAATCGATAAAGGATTAGGGAAATCAGTTGCTTTGAAAAAGTTGGCAATTCAACATAGCTTGTCTGGACATTCACATACTTATGAGTTTTTATGATAGGTTTGTTTAACGAGTATGTAATCTAACAATATGTAAGTTTTATACTAATTGTGTTGTACGTAAATCGTTTCGTATCGTTTCATCTACAAGTTTAGAAATAGTGAAAACGTTGTTGCAAGAAGGTGTTCAAAACCTTACATGTGAGGGAAGAACTTTCACTATTTCTATTGGTGCATTCGAACATGCTAGGACCTTTATCGAGAATCTAACCATTAGGGACTCATTTGCCTTCACCGACTCTCATGTCACTTGAAATCTAAGAAAATAATTATATTATTGTGATTTATCTCTGTAATACACTAGACTCAACTTTAAACTCATTATATTATTATTCTATGACTGTAACAATTATTCTCATAATTGAATTCAAAGTTTGTACTTCAATATGATATTCAACAAATCGCAATATCTTATTAAATATATTGTGTAAAATATTGGATTCAAATTCAAATTCTTATATTTCTACAAAATTCAATAAACGATAAATTTTAGGTAGAAATATGGAACCAAAGAGACAACGTGATATAATGTGACCCAGGTTCAGACGCATGTTTAAAGGTACTTACTGTGAGGGTGGATCATCACAGTCTCCAGCCGCAACAGAATCACCACCTCCACCTCCAGGGCCTACAATTACAGATGAAGCATCACCTGCTGCTCCTGATGCTTCACCATCCACCACTCCTTCATCCACTCCCTATAGCGGATGAAGGAGACGACCGCCGACCTGGAGCTGAAGGACCTGATGGCAGAAAATATATCATAATCGTCAATACTCTGTAAGTGAAATCACCTGAAACACTATATATATTTATAATTAAGTTATAGGTTTAAATTTTTGCAAATGGTATAAAATTATTTATTCTTATATTAGGTTGATTCCGTCTGGATCGTATTTCAGACATATGACATCTACATTTAAGGAAATGATTGATTCTGAGGGTTATGTATGGAAGAAGATCTCTCAGGCCACAAAGGCGTTTTACTTTTAGGAGTTTGAGGTACAATATGCAAATAATTTACTTTTTTCATTTATTTGTATACATTAATTAAATAAATAATATTAGATTATAAGTTATCGATTTTTTTCCTTTTAATTTGAGAAATAAATTTACTAGGATTATGATATCGACGGGGTCATGTATAGTGTATGGGAGAAGCGAGCTCGTACATGCTATCACAACTTTATTAGTACGATACACAAGGTTGGTGTATGATTGCCTTATATTTCTGAGGGCATATGGAGTCGTTGGCTGGAGTACTGGACATCACCTGAGACAATGTTCATCTCAGGGAGTAACTCGACCAACAAACATAGAGGCCCAAGGGGAGACAGTCTTCTCGTAGCAGGCAGAGAGACTTGTAAGTATCTAACTATTACACTTATATTCTAATTTTTACTTTACTGTATTTCAATTTAAATTGATGTGTGAATGTTGTGATGAAAATATGTGTATTATGGATAATGATCATGATATAAATGTCTGGTGCCATATATGACTGTGGTGAGTTATTTTCTTTGTTCAACGGGGACAATATCATAAAAATAGAGGAGAATTTGTCGAAATTTTTATAAATTCTAGTTTAACTTAGAACAATTTATTATTAAGTAGGAAAGGTCTATGGGCATAAGGTTTACACCCTGCCAGTTGTTTTTGCATACTCACACTAAAAAGCATGACAATGTGTCATTCGTCTACAACCAATGTAGAGAATTGAATGTATGTGAAATTTATGCTTTAATATTCATTCTTAATAATTATGACTTACTAGTTATAATATATAAGCATTACCTCCTAATAGGACCAATTACAATAAACAATTCAGCAACAGTTTTAGGGAGAACAAGCTGTTGATGAGAGCCAGACATATTTTGATGCAGTGGATGTTAGGGACAATCGTGGAAGGATCTTCAGGTTAGCGTCATTTGGGAACACATGTTATTCGCACTCCTTTATGTCCAGTATAGTAGCATCAAGTAGACGACCGATAGTGGAACATATCCATCAGCTTGAGAGCACAGTGCAAACCTTGATAAGCCAATTGCAACAGACAATCGAGTGCATGACTAAGCTCCAAAATGACATGGAGCAGTTGAAAGGGAAGGCTAAAGACTCAGACCATCCATACAAATTAGGACAATAGGAGTGTTGTAGTCATTTGGTTTAAATTTATGTACAATTTAATGTTTTTATTATCAATGAAGAATTGTTTTCCTTTATATGATCAACTAATTTTCTGTTTAAGCAAATTAAATATATAAACAAATCAAAAAATTATGCACAACAAATTTATAGCTGTTAAAATTATCCAAATCAAATTTAATGTCAGGATTTTAAAAAAGAAAATACTTACGGACGGAATTGTGTTAAATTGATGAAAATGTGTATTGTCGTTACTGACAGAATTTAAATCTCCGGCGGCAAGTTAAGTCATATATATTGACAGTTGGTGGTAAATCGTCGCTAAATGTTTAGGGTTTTTCCGGACGGATGTTTAATTTCTGTACGTAATTTGAGCGATATTTACTGACATTTATTGACAAACTGTCAGCATATGTTCACATTTTTATGTGCATTCACCGACGGTTTATCAAAAACTGTCTGTATCCATGCCAACGGAGACGATTCTTTCCATCGGTAAATTTACCAACGGTTAGTGTGTACCGTCGATATATTTCCCAACGGAAACAAGATTCTGTTGGCAATGTTATCGATGCCCAATTTTGAAACTATTTTTTTTGTCAGTGAATAATGTTGCAAAATTACATTACCGACGGAAAGTTAATTGTAAATGCCCTTTTTCTTGTAGTATAAATATTCATGGCAACAATAAGAAAATGAGAAAAAGATGTGGCAAATGCCAACCTTGATTACTTTCCTCAAAATATACAAAGAAATACTCTCTCAATCTTTAAGTGTCTCCCACACTCACGTCTTTAAATGTCTCTGACTCCCACCTTGAAAAGAGCAAGGCTCTAATGAGCTATTTATAGGCTCCTCTAGATGACTAAGTTAAAATCTTAATAAAACTCTACTAGCTAAGATCATAATCTTATTATATCTTATCCTTATTAGTTTACATCATACTGGCCAATAGATGACATCCTTATCTAATTAGGATTCTATCTAATAAAATTAAGCTACATCATAATAACAAGATAAATGATTACATCTACTAGGAATGATCTGTCCATATCAACGAAGATCTCCTTTATCTTCAGATGATCCTTCCACGTGATCTTTATCTCTTAAAGCTGATGTCCATCCAATATAATCTTATCTGCCACATCATCCAGGATCTCTTCATCTCTATTCGTTGTTGATGAATTATCCAAGCCAATTGCACATTAGTCCGTCCAATGCTTACCATGCCAATTCCATTAGCTATGGTCCATCCACTTGAGCACACACTAAGTCCTTAGTCCATCAAGAACTTAGCCTTTGACAAGTCAGCTCATACAAGGTTCAAAACTCGCATCATGCTTAATTTACTTACTAAGTCACCTTAGGACTCTCGTATATTCCTGTCATACGTGTGATTTGGCTAACCTTCCACTCAATATATGTCTCAAGTCATCTTTGGTCTCACATTTGAATCTTGCTCCTTGTCGAAAAGTTTATGCCAATATGCACCAATACATGCCAACGCTTATCATTGCCCATTTTCCTCCTTGCCTCCTTGTAAGTCTTTGCCTTATTTGGTTGTTCCATGTGTCGAATACTGGTTAAGGCTCGCTAATGCCTACATGATTCCGCTATTACGACTTAGGGGTCTAACAATAGGCAACTAGGTAACTATAGTCATGTCCGACAATCTAGCCTTTCATAGAAAAACTAAGTATTTCAATATCAAAATTTTCTTTATCGTATATAGTCAAAAGGATGGTGTAATATATGTTGAAGAATTGTAAGCTTGCATATATCTTTATCAAAACTTTTTCAACAATAAGGTTTAAGCTTCTAAGAGAAAAACTTAAAATTTGCACTTACTGAGGTATGAAATATTGAAAAAGTATGTATCAGTAACTAAATACTCAAGGTGAGAAAAGCATTATTAGTAACTTTAGTAAAACTAAGACCATCAACAAAAATAGTGAAATTTTTGAAAAGAGCTTAGACTTTTTGAGCATTTAAGCCTAATGTTATATGAATTGGGGAACGATCGAATATCTTATTTGAGGGAAATTTTCAGTGAGATAAAGAAAGGAAGAAGACCTAGGATTCACCAAAAATTTATCCAATTTTTACTTAATCAAGCTTCTCTTAGATTGATTGTTTGACTATATGAACAGATTGGTAGAGAAATTCAAACCAAAGAGCATACTGTTTGAAAGGTCTACTGTAATTTGGAAGTGCATAAATTGTTTTGAAGAGAAAAGTAGGTTAACATTAACCATATGAGGATAATATTAGAAGAAAATTCTGCCATTGTAAGCATGTTTCGGATTTTAAGAAAGGAGACAAGTTCTCCATTGCTGATATGAAGGAGGAGGCCTCATCAGCATTCTTCTTTTTGTTTTTTTTTTAAAGATTTTCAGATAGGGATAAATTGAGTTGAAGAGGTGTTTAAGACCCACTTATTAGAGAAATTATTAAACCTTCGTGCATTCCAACATAGAATATTCATGTGAAAGTTTTAATAACATTTTCTTTTTTAGTTTTCCCATTTTTCTGCCCTTAATATGCACCTCTTTATAACTTGAATTGTCTTCATTAACGTCAGTGTCAAAGCAGTCTGAAGAAGGGCCTCTGATTCTATAAGATAGGTCTTTACTTAGTGGTGGGGTCGGTCGTGCTAGGCCCAAGCCCAAGTCCACGCGTCCACGGCCCATTCGCAGAAACCCCCATGCATACGTAAAAACCTACATAAAGACCTAAACCTAGCATCTATTCCATATATAAGGTACTACTCTGCCATGATACAGGTACGATATTAGAACCCTGATTTTATCTGTTTTACAACGACCAAAACCCTCACAAAAAGACTAACTTGAGCGTCAGAGGGGCCTACCGGTTATCAACCCCTGGCGTGCCTTGTGTTGTCTTGCAGGTGATCTCTTGCTCAAGACAATCAATCTCATGAATCCAACGAGGCGTCGCCTCACGAATCGAAGCGTAACAAGTTGGCATGCCGTGGGGCCCGACATCAGGGCACCACGTCCAGAACCACTCAGATCAATCAGGCGGCAGCAGCCAACCCTGATATAGCCGCCGTTGCGGTGCTTGCGCTACAGCGAATGGGTTTGCAGTTACCTGCTACTCTCTCGCCGACACATCATGATTCCCGCACACAATCCTCGTACCCGAATAATCAACCACCACCTCAGAACCCAGATCAAGAAGAACAAAGCGTAGCCCTGGAGGAAAATGCTGAGACCAATACGCATCCAAATTTCCAGCACCCCCTAGATGCAAATCCTCCTGCACCACAACAAACCTCCCTCACCCGAAAACAGATCGAGGAAGCGGTTGATCTATTGATTCGTCAAATTTTACAGTCTCAACAAGAACAACAACAGGCACCCGCACGACAGATTGGTGTGATGGTCGATCGCCATTCTGCTGAAGCCCTAGAAAAAATCGTGGACGATCGGATCAATGTGGCTATGAATTCCCGTCCGAATCATCCATCAGCACAATATAGCTCTCCCTTCATCCCTACAATCTTGGATAGCCTCCCAGCAACCGGCACCAAAATACCAACGCCAGAAAAATATACTGGAAAGATCGATCCCCTGGACTACCTGCAGCACTTCCAGTCGATGATGAACCTACATTGCGTCCCCGACGCCATTCAATGTAAGGCATTTTGCACCACCTTTCAAGAAGGAGCCCGGCGATGGTTCAATAGTCTACCCCCATGTTGCATTACTTGGTTCAAGGATTTTAAGCTGCTCTTCCTCAATCAGTTTGCTACAAGTAAATGACCGCAGAAGACCGCCTTGGAAGTGATGCAGTTAACCCAAGGAAGGAACGAAATCTTGCGGGAGTTCATCGCTCGGTTTAATAATGAAGCTGTCGAAATCCTTGACCTCACTTGCTCGTTCATGTTGGCGGCACTGATGAGCAACACAAGGGATGAAGAGTTTAAGAAGTCACTGGCCCTCGATCATTGAAGTCTATTCAAGAGATAAGAAATCGGGCGGATAAGTATATCCACTTCGAGGAAGTGTTAAAAACACAAAGCGTAGAGTGAGCGATCGCGACCGAAGCGCAGAGCGGATGATTCCTGGCGGCGAAGGATCGGTCGGCCGAGAAAGCCGACCGATCAACAGGGACATCGACAAGAGTCCTTCACCCCGCTCAACAGGCGATATGCGGAAGTATTGGCGGCCATGAGAGCAGAAGGGGAACCCCTACGAGAACCCAATAAGTTGAAGACTCCCCTCAAGAAGAGGGACCCTGATTTATATTGCCGCTTCCATAGAGGCATCGGTCATGACACTGAGGATTGCTGGGACTTGAAAAAAGAAATCGAACTCCTTATCCAAAAGGGAAGGCTGGGTCGATTTTTGAAGTACGGAAAGAATGTCAATCGAGACAATGAGAATAAGATCAGTTGGTCCGACAACTGGCGACAGCCTTGGAGACGAAACGATAGGAATGGAGGGAGGCAGAATGGAAATACTGACGATCGACGCGAAGCGAGAGAACAATCCACGGCAAGAGGCGACAGAAACACCGGACAACAAGATGATCGACTGGTTAGGGTCATTAACATGATCTTTGGTGGTAGTGCAGCAGGCAGATCCACTGTTAAAGGAAGAAAGAGGTATGCCAGGCAGGTTGGTGAAGACTTGTCGGTGAAGAGAAAGAAACAGAATGATGGGATGATATCGTTCGACGAATCTGATTTAGATGGTTTTAGTTGTCCTCATGATGACGCGCTCGTAGTAAATCTGAACATGGAGGGAAACGATGTAAAACGGGTAATGATCGATACGGGCAGCTTGGTCGACCTATTGTATTATAATGCCTTCAAACAGATGGAGATACCAGAGGATCGACTACTGCCTATAGAAGGACCTATCAAAGGGATAACTGGAGCATCAGCCTACCCATTTGCTCGAGTCTTCTTAAAAGTAAAATTCAGACAAAAGCCGTATCAGATAGAGAAAGACGTTGAGTTTTTGGTTGTGAAGTTTGTAGGGGCGTACAATGCGATAATCGGACGACCCACTCAAAACACCCTCAGAGTTGTTGTCTCCACCTACTACCAAGCAATGAAGTTCCCAATGCCCCATGGAATCAGCGTTGTCAGGGGTCAGCAGAGAATCGCTAGGGAATGCCACTTAGCAGAAACAAAGACACTAGACGGGGCGGTAGTCTTGACGAGCTCTCTTGACGTGAGAGCTGATGAAGAAACGAAGAGAACGAACCTCGTTGAAGAAACGCAGCGGGTCATATTGGATGAAACAGATCGTTCCAAGTTCACAAATCTAGGTTCCGAGCTTCAGAAGGGCCTAGTCAAAGAAATCACAGATTGCTTGATAGAAAACAGATCGGTCTTCGCCTGGGTACCGAGCGATATGCCTGGAATTTCTTGATCGATCGTATCGCATTCTCTCGATATTCGACAAGATTGCAAGTCAGTTAGACAGAAGAAGCGGTGGCAAAGCAAAGAGAGGTAGGAGGTGATTGAGAAGGAGATAGAAAAGCTACTTAGTGCTGGGTTCATTCGAGAAGTCAAATACCTTGAATGGTTGGCCAATGTCGTACTTGTGAAGAAGAAAAATGGAAAGTGAAGAATGTGCATTGACTTCACCGATTTAAACAAAGCGTGCCCAAAGGACAGCTTCCCTTTGCCCAAAATCGATCAGCTGGTAGACTCCACGTCAGGGCATGAACTTCTCAGCTTCTTGGATGCTTTCTCGGGCTACCATCAGATTCAAATGAGTCTCGAAGACGAAGAGAAGACAACTTTTATAACTGACCAGGGCACATATTGCTACCAAGTAATGCCGTTCAGCTTGAAGAATGCAAGGGTCACCTATCAGCGGGTTGTCATGAAAGTTTTTAAGAAACAGATCGGTCGATCAGTTGAGGCCTATGTGGATGATATGGTGGTCAAAAGTAAGACGGCTGCTGAGCATGTGGAAGATCTCAAAGAAGTCTTCTAAACCCTTAATAAATTTTAGATGAAGCTGAACCCGAAAAAATGCGTCTTTGGTGTGGCATCCGAAAAATTCCTGGGGTTTATGATTACTCAGCGGGGGATTGAAGCTAATCCAGAAAAGATCGAAGCTATCGTCCAAATGCCCTCGCCACGGTGCTTGAAAGACGTTCAGATACTGACCGGTTGGATAGTTTCTTTGAACAGATTCGTCTCCAGGATGGGGGACAAGTGCCTCTCATTTTTCAAACTTTTGAGGAAAGCGGATGTGACCCAGTTTCAATGGCCGAATGAATGCGAAAGAGCATTTCAACACTTGAAGTGGTACCTGACTAGTCCACCCATCTTGCAGAGCCCAGTTGTGGGGAGAGTCCGATTACGTATTTAGCGATCACGTGAAGGGCGTATCAAATGCGATCCTTGTTCGATTAGAGGGAAATGAGCAACTCCTGATCTACTACGTCAGTAAGGTGCTGAACGGACTAGAAATACGGTATGCGCCCATAGTAAAGTTGGCTCTCTCCTTGATAACTGCGGCACGGAAGCTAAGGCCCTACTTCCAGAGTCATACCATCGAGGTATGGACTGACTCAACCCTCGAAGCAAAGCCTCTAAAAGCTGAGACCTCGGGACGATTAATAAAATGGGCGGAAATGCTGGGGGAGTTCGATATACAATATAAGCCTCGGACGACGATCAAGGCCTAAATCATGGACTTCGTTGAGTAATGAGTCAACTTGACTCACGGGGTGAGCAACGCCTCGCTCGGAGCCTATTTGTTGATAGGTCGTCTAATGCTAAGGGGATGCGGAGGAGAGTGGTTTGATCACTTTCACCGGAAGAAAAGGTAGAATATGCTCTTTGGTTAGAATTTAGAGCCTCCAATAACGCGGTATCTGAGGCTCGATAGGCCGCCTCCATTGGCAAAGGAGATGGGGGTAAAGCATCTAAAGGTGTACAACGATAGCCAAATAGTGGTTGGTCAAGTCACTGGGCAGTACGAGGTCAAGGGGAGCAACATGATCAAGTACCTGGAGTTGGTAAAGCAGGAGTTGAGTAATTTCGAGCAATACTCGATCAGCAGGATAGAACGAGCTCAAAATGCTAAGACAGATGCACTTTCCAAAATGGCCTCCGACTGAGATGCAAAAAATAATGTTTTGGTCGAACGGCTAAACCGGCCTAGCATTCAGAAAGCCAATGAAGTCCTTGACACAAATGCCGAGCGATCAAGTTAGATGGAACCGATCAGACAGTACCTCCTCGAGGGAACACAGCCGGAAGAAACCTTGGAGGCTAAGAAACTAAGGGTAAAGGCGGCCGAATATGCGATCGTTAATGGCACCTTGTATAAGCGATCTTATGACTGACCACTACTATGATGCTTGAGCGAAGAAGAGGAAGAGCAGGCAATGGCTGAAGTCCAAGAAGGAATATGCGGAAATCACGTAAGAGGCAGAATGTTGGCTCACAGATTAATTAGACAGGGGTATTACTGGCCGACAATGAAGAGAGACTTCCAGGAGAAAGTCAATCGTTGTGAGGCTTGCCAGAAAAATAGCAAACTGTCTCACCAACCGATCGAGAGGATGAAAATCGTGAGTCATCCTATCCCCTTTGCTCAATGGGGAATGGATATACTAGGACCTTTCCCCCTCGGTCCTGGACAGAAGAAGTTCTTGATAGTAGTAGTGAAATATTTCACCAAATGGGTAAAAGCGGAAGCGGTTGCTACAATTACTGAGCAGAAGATGGAAAATTTTGTAAGAAGAAACATACTAAGTCGCTTTGGGATGCCTATGGCATTGGTCACAGACAACGGTCGACAGTTCGATAACTACAAGTTCAGAGATTTCTGCGAGCGACTAAAGATAAGGCTCCAATTGACTTCAGTAGCTCACCCTCAAAGCAATGGTCTTCCAGAGAACACTAACAAAAAGATAATGAGTGCCCTCAAGAAGCGCTTAGATGGACGTAAGACTTGGGTAGATGAACTAGATGAAGTATTGTGGGTGTATAGAACTACCCCAAATGGAGCCACAGGGGAAACACCGTTCAGGATGATCTTTGGGGCATAAGCCCTAGTTCCAGTAGAAGTGGTATTGCACAACCAAAGAGTGTCGAGTTATGAAGAAGAGTGGAATAATGAAGCCCGGCGTAACTTGCTCCTCAAAGAAGACAGAGATAGGGGCGTACCGTTTAGAAACCATCAGGCAAAAAGCAATGAAGTTCTACAATAGAAGGGTTAAGCCAAGCGACATAAAGGTCGACGGATACGTCCTGCGAAAGGCCGAGGCGGCTGGAAAGCATCCTGGAAAGCTCGGACAAGCGTGGGAAGGACCCTATCAAGTGGTCAAGCAAGTCGGACATGGCTCTTACATCCTGCGCGATGCGAACGGGAAGATTCTACCGAGGCCCTGGAACTCTCAAAATCTGAAGGCGTTCTACCAATAGATAAGCTTTATTTCAGTTCTCATTTCTTTGTTTATTATTGCTTATTGTACACAACTTGTGGGTACCTTTTTTTCTGGCCCTGCCAGTCAGGTTTTTTAACGGCCCACGCCCTTATCATCGTCAATAAAGAGATTTTCAGATTTCTTGGCAAGAAAAAAATATCATTAAATTTGGAAAAGAGGAGAAAATTCCACCAACTGATCGTTTGGCAAGGTTGCCAAGACGAGATCCTTGGAACCAGGCGATGCCAAGACAAGATCTTGGATCGCTCAACCTCGACATCGCTCGGCCAGGTTGCCAAGACAAGATCCTTGGAATCACCGCTTGGCTTTGACATCGCTTGGCCAGGTTGCCAAGACGAGATCCTTGGAATCAGGTGATGCCAAGACAAGATCTTGGATCGCTCAGCCTCGACATCGCTCGGCCAGGTTGCCAAGACGAGATCATTGGAACCAGGCGATGCCAAGATAAGATCTTGGATCGCTCGACCATGTTGCCAAGACGAGATCCTTGCTACCAGGCGATGCCAAGACAAGATCTTGGATCACTCAACCTCGACATCGCTCGGCCAGGTTGCCAAAACAAGATCTTGGATCGTTCGGCCTCGACATCTGTAGCACCCCACTCCCGCCAGACCTGAACCCGATATCGATGGTGATATCCGAGCCCAGACTCAGCGGTGGCGTCTGATTAGAGCACTCAAATCTATTCGAATTACAGAAACAATTTTGTACTTTTTGAAACAAATGAGTGCGCGAAATCATTAAACAATTTGGGCCCACGATGCAAATACATTTTCAAAAAATCCAATTTCAATCATAAAACCATTCATACACACATATATTCACAAATCAATTTGGGCCCAATACAATAACAATATTTATCTACAAAATACAAATTTTCACATATAACCAAAATGACTCAAATGCGTATATTAGATCGATCCCGACGCCAAACTCTGTCTTGCTTGTAGCAATCATACTCCCGTTTCACTAACGGGGTAATCTTCAATTCCTGAAAAATAATTGCAATGTTGGGTGAGTTTGCGAACTCAGTGAGAAACCATCATCGATGGTTCACCCAACTCATGCATATACACACAATTCACATCATATCATATATATTAACACATTCAGATAATCGCATGCATTCAATTTCACATTTATAAGGCGTTTCGCCTTTAACACAATTCATGTTCAATCATTTGTATATGCAATGCACATGTGACACTTTTCATTTTCATTTCGTTGTTGTGACCGTGCGCCTGAAACTATCCTAGTGACGGGCACATTGCGTTGAGCCTGAGGCTCTGCTAAACGTTGGGCGTGATATCCCTGATACATTGAGCTAGTGGCTCTCAAATACATTGGACCTAAGGTCCTGTGCGTTGAGCTTAAAGTTCTCATATACGTTGGGCATGATATGCCTCGATACGATGGTCGCTCCTATCCTGTTGCCATTATCGATCATGTAATTATGCATGAATGCATATGTTCCACTTTCCATTTACAGTCATTCACAATCATTTACATTTCAATGCTATTTTCCATTTCTTCGGGCCCTAGGTCCGGTATTTCAATCATATACAAACATTGATGCATTCGCAATCATTTACACACATTATCACTTCAATATCACGTTTCCAATATTTCGGAGACCCATGGTCCGAAATCAATCAAAACCAAACACATATATCCATCCTTAACTCCACATGGCATCAATGCGAAATATTAAACACACATAGATTGAGAAACCAACTAGGTTACTCACCTAAACTTCCTAGCTGTTGCCTGGAAGCTCCAGCACTGTCTGTGGAATAACGATCCAACGGTGCCTCTAAAACAATCAAATAGTCATTCATTAAATGCACAGTCAAAATAATTTGATGATGCACATGCCTTGAATAAAAGATGTACCATGCCTATTCATGACCCTCCCGGCACTATTTCCCAATTTCCACTTTCTTTTGTCAAATTCTACCTTTCCACTCAATTGAGCAATAACGACTCATATCATTTCAATGACCTATTACAGAATTCCACCAATTCCAATTTTAACTTTCAGTCAATTTACCAAGTCATACTCATTTGGATATTCTCACGAAAACCTCAATTTCAGTGTCACTATTCTCTATATCAAAATTCACGCTTTATACTCAATATCCAGAACTCTCAATAGCATTTCCTTAAATTCATAATCGCACAATTATATCACAATTATCCATAAACAACCCCTAGGTTGCAATAGAACCTATTCTCAAATTTCATTCGCTACTTTCTTCTTTTTCCTCAATTGTAGACCTCTTTTCCTAGTTCATAATGAATCAAGAATCACCTCAATTGGAGGTCTACACCATAAGTTATGCCTTAAAAATTAAACCCAATCAATTCAGAAAAACCATCCTCGCCGCGACGTAAGGACACTCGCCGCGGCGTGGGTTTTCACGCTTGTCGCGACGTCCAGCTAGGCTCGTCGCGACGTCCCGCTCGTCGCGGCGTCTACGCACGTCGCGGCGTACGCTCATCGCGACGTCCAATAATTCCTTCGTCGCGACGTGCGGCCCTGGTTCGTCTTCTCCGATCGATTTTTCCGCCATTTATCACTCTAAAAACTTCCATAACTCACCCATAACTACCCCAAACTCTCACAATTAACATTATAAATGCATCAAACTCACTAATAAACAACATATACAAAATCACTTACCAAATCAAGCTCTCCTTCGCAATTTCGAAATTTTCCCCAACTCCTTCCTCTCTTCTCCACCACCCACCCACCAACACCACATCTCACAAATTTCCTCTTCCTTATGGTTTAGGCGGTCTTTGCACATGGAGAAGCAAGCAAGCAAGATGAGAGGCAACGATCAATGATCACTAAGAGAAAAGAAGGATTGATCGAAGGAGGAAAAAACGTGTCTAGAGAAAAAACATTCATTATTCTTCCAAATTTGAAACTTAACCTATTTAAAGATCTTTTCCTCACAAGACATGTAGATCTCTTTCTCTTTTCACAATCATTTTCAGTCCAATTTGTCTCCAAATTCAATGACTCAACATATTAATCTCTAAAATCATAAATCAAACTTTCCCATGGCCATTAGACCATCATCTCGGTACTATACAATTAGTCGGTTCGCCACTAGAAAAATTTTCGGTCCAAACATTTTCTCTCGAATTTCCAGAAAATTTCTGAAGAGTCGCTATCAATTGGCAGTCACTCAAATACTGTTCCAACTCAATATTTAAACTTAATTATTCCTCAATTCTCATTAAGTCATAGTCAAATCTAATTATCTCAAAATTTCACAATTCATATCAGTATCACAATTAAAAGTTGGGAAAGTGTCATGAATGCATGTACCTACATGTGCGTGTGCTAAAAGACTCAATCCTCTACAATTAGAGGCCAAATGAACGATTACATTTCAAATATGCAATGCAACAACCTAGCTCGTCCCAATTTACTAATTTACCCTTCCCATCGAGGACGGGATGTTACAATTCTCCCTCTTACAAAAAATTTCGTCTCGAAATTTCATATCGATGTCGAAAAGCGGGGGAAAATTATTTCGATCACTTATATACCGTTTCACGCTTATTGCCTACACGACCAAATTCTCGCCAATTAACCGAAATTAATACAATTGATCACTCTTTTATCTTTCTCAAATTTTACACTATCATCATTGTTTCCTCATGATTACTGCAATTCTTCACCCTCGGTATTAATAACACGTATATCAAGTCATAACAATATTTCCTAATTACGCCCGTACAACACTCAGTAAATTGAATTGGCTTCGAAGTTCTCAACTGGCTTCCCAATCTATAGTTCACAACACTTGTCATATTAGGGCCCTTATAACAAATTTAGTTTTCTCAAATTTTACCTTTATCTCCATCAGTGTATCTTGGCGAGATTATACACTTCGAAACATTTCATTTATCGCTTATTATATTACACCTCTTAGGGGTTAACACACTAATCTTATGAGATTCTAATAACCTCGATAATAATTAATTTGGCTCTGGATCATTTAACCCCTATTACAGATTCATTTTACTAATCAATATTATCTCAAGTCAATTATGCCCTTCAACTATCGAATGATATCACCAAGAAAACAATTGATATACCCACAATAAATCTGGATTATACATCAATCTCATATCCCTATGAACTCCGAAAATATCAGTTTCACAATTGTCTCTAGCAGTCAAGTCTGTTAGTAAATCACACATATTTTCATTTGATTTCATATTCTAACCCTTCAATTACTCTATTTAAAGCACTCTTACTAAAACATAACGTTTCGATTGTTCCTTGCGTTTTCACTAACAATTCAGTTGGAGGGTATTACCCATACTTCATAGTCCAATCACAAGTATCATCTTCTCAAAAGTTGAATCCATTTTCAATTTCTTGATAAGGTTCGTAAATTTTAAATCCATGATTGGGGTTTTCCATTCTTGTTTATACACACCTGGTTTAGAATTCCACTTACTGATAATACTTTCTTTTTACCTCTTGTTCACTCGACAGATTGCACTCAGAATTACACTAGGTTTAATAACCTTATCGCCCAAATTGTGATCATTCTGTCATTGACTTTTCTGTGCAATCCATTAAATTTCATCACTAACTTAATTCTGAAACACTCAATCACATCATCCTTTTCAATTCTTTCAATTTCCCGAAATTCCTTAATCACTGTCAATTATCGATTTGCATATCCATAGATATATCCACAAATATTTCGGTACGAATAAAATCCCCAAACTTCCAAAGCAATACCAAGAATAGCAAATTTCAAGTCATCAATCACACTGCAGCCCGTGAAATTATACTTGTCCCTATGCACATCAAACCACTTTACACTATTTCAATAGGTTGCATCAAAACTTTTACTGGGACATTTCGTTAAATATTGCAGAATCTCCAATTTAAAGTACTACCATCAAAACTCGAATTATAAATATCTCAAATGTCTCTTTTTACAATCATCAGTCATATAAATCACACGTTCTTCCTCAATCAGTTCTGTCAATAAGACCAAAAAATCTTTAACAACTTCTGGATGTATCCAGCATTCAGCTAGTTCTAAATAACTCCAAAGCCCATATAGATATATGTGTATATATCCTTTACAATTTCACATTTTATCATTACCTCTATCGTCATTAAGTCTCCCAAAGCCATGTTCGAATAGTAGTTCATCCACAATTTGTTTTATCAAACTTAAATTCACTTTGTTGAAGCTTTCATGATATGAAATTTCTTCACTTATGCCAACTATTTTTCTTCACTCTCCAAATGCATTTGATGTATCATTAATGATCATAATAACTTTCCAATCTAAATACAATTGAAACACTTTACTCTTCGGTAGCAAATAAATTTCTTATACCCTTGATTGACTTTCCTAACTCTTTAAAAATCGAATTTCTCCAATGAGGAACAATTTTTTTTTCTTATACTTTCTCATATTCATAATAACGTATTCTGACACATGTTCCTTTAACTTCTCCACATATTTCTATGCATTGCTATCTTTATAACCTGGTTAGTAACATATTCATCAAATCCACTTGTACTTTCTGAACATTTTTACACAAATATTTGTAAATCAATATTCTCCTCATAATCACGACTAATGTCTCTTTACTGTTCAATAGTCATATTACACAGTCAGATTCTTTACACTAACATAGTACATACCTTCTCAGTAGCAGATTCTATCATTTACGCTTGAGTCTCCGCTAGGATTAGGACTCCCAATAATAACTTTTCGTTCATTTCAAAGTTATCTCCAATTTTTCCTTTCATTTATATTTCGTTCAATTGAATCATCTGATCGACTTAATCCAAATCGAGGAAACTTCTCTTTAAAAGAAAATTTCTCACTACTTTCATCAATACCGATCTTGAAATTTCTATTCATCAACAGTTATCACATTTCTTGTCAGCCATTCTCAACGCCTTAAGAAATCAATTTCCCATACAGATCAATTATGCCTCAATTCATATAAATCAGGACATCCTTTTCAATAAAATTCAGTGAAGTAAATACCATCAAAATCATTTCATCTTATCGAGGGACAGATATAAGACAACTCACCAATTAGGCACTTACACTAATGATACCTTGATCTCATTTGCTTTTTGATAACACACTTCCTTTTTGCACCCGTCCTCGCTCGTGAGGATTATGCCATGATCATGTCCTTAACATATAAAAATTTCAATTCATTCCTAATTGATCACTGCACTTTCACTCTTTATTCTGACTCATATTGAGTTTTAAACTATATGAACTATGACTAACAATTAACCACCAGCTCCCCAATGACTTCCGATATAATTTCCACACTTATGATACATGTAACCTCAATACTTTCACTGGTCATAGTGTATTCTCATTATCAGGTGTGCTTTCTCAGGCAACTCAATTGAACCCTGACAACTTTTTCATCTACCAATTTCATTGTCTTACGTTTCAATCTTTTCATTATTGCATTATACCCATGTATTTTCACACTTAAATCAATAGATGTACAATCATTCTTCACTTCCCACTAACATCTTCTGACTCCAAGGCATAATTCCGTATTCACAAACTCTCATCTCAATAATCAAACCCAAACGTAGCCTCCCTAAATCATAAAACATTTTGTTTTCATCCAATTTGCTTATACCCCTTTCAATCTTACCATTTCTAACATATCTTTATATTTCCTCTATCAATCCACAGCTATATGTATTCCTATCTATCCCATGATCAAGGATGTACTCCAATACAACTCTGACGTTACAGTTCATATTATATATCCACTAATAACAATACACTTAATCTCTATTTGTCAAATCGAATCATACACTTTTTCTTAAGTCTCGATATCCACGACTTCCATTTTTCACATTCAAACATATCTTCATTTTTCTCACTATTTCTAATCACTTAAACAATTGGTACAGGCTCATACATGTGACTCATATGCTAGACTGGGGATCAGTTGCCACTATCTGCCGTGACATGACTTAAATGCATGTAACTTGACACATCTTTCAGAATGCCCATGTACAATCGTACTTCTGGGCTCTGATACCACAAATGTAGCACCCCACTCTCGCCAGACCCGAACCCGATATCGATGGTGATATCCGAGCCCGCGTCCCGCGAGGGTGGCATACTAGAGCACTCAAATCCATTCAAAAATTCCGTAAAACAATTTTGTACTTTTTGAAACAAATGAGTGCGCAGAAATCATTAAACAATTTGGGTCCACGATGCAAAAACATTTTCAGTCAAAATCCAATTTCAGTCATAAAACTATTCATACACACATATATTCACAGTCAATTTAGGCCCAATATAATAACAATATTTATCTACAAAAATACAATTTTTCACATATAACCAAAATGAATCAAATGCAGACATGAGACTGATCCCGACGCCAAACTCTGCCTTGCTTGTAGCAATCATACTCCCGTTTCACTAACTGGGTAATCTTCAATTCCTGAAAAATAATTGCAATGTTGGGTGAGTTTGCGAACTCAGTGAGAAACCGTCATCGATGGTTTACCCAACTCATGCATATACACACAATTCACATCATATCATATATATTAACACATTCAGATAATCGCATGCATTCAATTTCACATTTATAAGGCGTTTCACCTTTAACACAATTCATGTTCAATCATTTGTATATGCAATGCACATGTGACACTTTTCATTTTCATTTCGTTGTTGTGACTGATGCTTTGAAACTATCCAGTTTTAACTTTCGATCCGATTTATGAAATTCCACCAATTCCAATTTTAACCTTCAGTCAATTTACCAAGTCATACTCATTTGGATATTCTCATGAAAACCTCAATTTCAGTGTCACTATTCTCTATATCAAAATTCACGCTTTATACTCAGTATCCAGAACTCTCAATAGCATTTCCTTAAATTCAGAATCGCACAATTATATCACAATTATCCATAAAAAACCCCTAGGTTGCAATAGAACCTATTCTCAAATTTCATTTGCTACTTTCTTCTTTTTCCTCAATTGTAGACATCTTTCCCTAGTTCATAATGAATTAAGAATCACCTCAATTGGAGGTCTACACCATAAGTTATGCCTTAAAAACTAAACCCAATCAATTCAGAAAAACCATCCTCCCCGCGATGTAAGGACACTCGCCGCGGCGTGGGTTTTCACGCTCCTCGCGACGTCCAGCTAGGCTCGTCGCGACGTCTAAATGGTTACTCGTCATGACGTCCGGCTTGTTCTTGGCGTCTACATACGTCATAAGGCGTCGCTCGTCATGACGTCTAATAATTCCTTCGTCGCGACGTGCGGCCCTGGTTCGTCTTCTCCGATCGATTTTTCCGCCATTTCTCACTCTAAAAACTTCAATAACTCACCCATAACTACCCCAAACTCTCACAATTAACATTATAAATGCATCAAACTCACTAATAAACAACATATACAAAATCACTTACCAAATCAAGCTCTCCTTCGCAATTTCCGAAAATTTCCCCAACTCTTTCCTCTCTTCTCCGACCACCCACGGCCAACACACCACATCTCACAAATTTCCTTTTCCTTATGGTTTAGACTGGTCTTTGCACATGGAGAAGCAAGCAAGCAAGATGAGAGGCAACGATCAATGATCACTAAGAGGAAGAAGAAGGATTGATCGAAGGAGGAAGAAACGTGCTCTAGAGAGAAAAACATTAATTATTCTTCCAAATTTGAAACTTAACCTATTTAAAGATCTTTTCCTCACAAGACATGTAGATCTCTTTCTCTTTTCACAATCATTTTCAGTCCAATTTGTCTCCAAATTCAATGACTCAACATATTAATCTCTAAAATCATAAATCAAACTTTCCCATGGCCTTTAGACCATCATCTCGGTACTATACAATCAGTCGGTCCATCACTCGAAAAATTTTCGATCCAGACATTTTCTCCCGAATTTTCAGAAAATTTCCGAAGAGTCGCTATCAATTGGCAGTCACTCAAATACTGTTCCAACTCAATATTTAAACTCAATTATTCCTCAATTCTCATTAAGTCATAGTCAAATCTAATTATCTCAAAATTTCACAATTCATATCAGTATCACAATTAAAAGCAGGGAAAATGTCATGAATGCATGTACCTACATGTGCATATGCTAAAAGACTCAATCCTCTACAATTATAGGCCAAATGAACTATTACATTTCAAATATGCAATGCAACAACCTAGCCTGTCCCAATTTACCAATTTACCCTTCCCATCGGGGACGGGATGTTATAACATCACTCGGCCAGGTTGCCAAGACGAGATCCTTGGAACCAGGCGATGCCAAGACAAGATTTTGGATCGCTCGACCTCGACATCGCTCGGCCAAGTTGCCAAGACGAGATCCTTGGAACCAGGCGATGCCAAGACAAGATCTTGGATCGCTCGGCCTCGACATCACTCGATTGAGTTGCCAAGACGGGATCTTGGAACCAGGCGATACCAAGAGCAAAAATCTTGGGTCGCTCGGCCTCATAATCGTTCGACCAAAGCTCTATCGACTCGGTCGACCATGACTCTCCCAGCCCCTACAATCGATTGACGCACATCGAGAGCGTTCGTTCATGACCTGCTATTGGAAAAGACCGCTCAATCTTAACACGACAGATGAAAGTGATGAGGAACAAAGGATTCTATTTTCTTGAATTTATGTTCTGGTCACAAGTCCGACCAGATGAGCTTAAAAAAATCAGTTTGATCTTTCGGGGGGAGAGGAAGGGCCAACAGATGGATCGGCAGAAGGGGAGGTCGGCAAAGTAGCCGAGGCAGGACCAGAGTCTGCAGGAAGAACCGAAGAGTCACCCCCGTGAGATCGCTCGTACTCCTCGTCCGAGCTAAGGTTCAGTTCCTCATCCGGAACCGACGTGCGTTCTCCCTCGGCTATCTCCCTCACTTCCTACAGAGAAAGGCCGAGAGCGGCAGGAAGCATAAGCTCGGCATAATCCTCGAATGGAGGACAGACTGACCCGTCAGAGACGCAAACGTCATGGCAATTCTTCAAGACCGAAAGGGCCAAGTCACAAGCAAACTCTAAGCACTCCTCCCGTAAGAACCGCCTCTTCCATTGCTTGTTCGCCTAAACTCTCTGCCCTTTGACGGAGCCTTGCAACGCCTTCAGTCTATCCTCAGCCCTCAGTTTGTCCCTCATCGCTTCATGACAGTCCTGGAGGAATTTTGATCGAAGCTCCTGCTCCGTCTCCACCTTCCTCTTCAAGCCTTTACATTCCTTGGTCAAGTCCTTACGTTCCTTGGCCAGCTCTTCATTCACCGCAATCACCCTGCTCTTTTCCTCCTCCCCCGTAACGAGTTGAGCTTTCAAAACGCTCATCTCCTCCTCTCAAAGTTTCTTCTCCTCCTCAACTGAAGAGAGTTGAGCCCGTAAGATGTCTTGCCCCTCCTTTACCTCGGCAAGTTCAGCTCTTAGAGTATTAACTTGCTCGAGAAGGTCACGAATCTCCCGATCCATT
This sequence comes from Erythroxylum novogranatense, assembly GCA_029891385.1. NCBI lineage: Eukaryota > Viridiplantae > Streptophyta > Magnoliopsida > Malpighiales > Erythroxylaceae > Erythroxylum > Erythroxylum novogranatense. The sequence goes on from CM057226.1 coordinate 22,150,321, forward strand.
GTTTGCCCCACCTCATCGAGCTGATCAAGACGTTGATACATCTCAGAGGCGTACGCCATATCCCTGGCACAGTCGCCGACGAGACGAGCCATCAGCTCTTTATTGTTCAGCGTGTCTAAAAACCTCTCGTCCGCAGGAGAAACGACTTTCTGGGCAATGTGCAGAGCCACATTAACGTCCCTAAGTGACACAATCTTGTCAAGACTGATTGCGAACTCCCATTGTTTGCCACTGGAGGCTCGGTCTTTCCCTTTGCCCTTATCCAATTGGGGTGCTTGCTTTTCCCCACTTCTCTCTCCTGCTTATTGGGCGACCGACCGGCACTCCGAGCGGTCCTCTTCCTTTTGAGTGGCAGCTCCATCTCTTCCTCCTCTGAACCTGCTCGGTCCGCACTCGTCGGCCGGATCGGCAATGACACTGACACACCAGATTCGGTCCTCGGTGGTGGAGGGGCCAAGAACGCATAGATTGGTCTAACCTCATCGGCGAAGCGCCTTCTAGCCTCTATCTCCTTCCTCTCGCTTTTCACCTTCAAGAAGCCCAGCCCTCGACTGGCTTTGGATTTAGGAAAGCGGAGGACCCAAATGAAATCGCCGAGCCTGCCATGTTTGAACAGCAATGAAAACAGGTTAGAAATCGAAACCAACACTTACAAATACAGTAAATAGTTCAACCACGAGGAGTCAACCAGAGGGGGCAGTTTCTTCTTCTAGCCCGCTAATTCGGGGCGAGGGGTTGATTAGGAATGAATCGGCTGAGGCCCCCCCGCGATATCCCAGAATGAGGCGATCTAAGTTATACCGACCGAGCCCCTTAATGCGATCGACTACCTCCCACTCCTCTCTAGTAAGAGACAAGCTCGACGCGTCATTCCATCGCTCGGCTAAAGGATATCTTCACGGCTGGGACTCAAAGGAAGATCCCGAAGGCCTCACGAAAAAGTACTTCGTCCGCCAAGCTTGGACTTTTGAAGCCGTTCCGATTGGGCGATATCGAGCATCTCTATACTGCAAATGAGGGATCCCGGCCCCACCGCTCGAACTCTGGTTCATCCTGAAAAAATGACGTAGGATGCCGACCGAAGGCGGACAGCCGAACTGATGGCACAACAAAGCCAAACCGTTAATAAATCTCCATCCATTGGGAGGAATTTGGCTCGGCCTCAATCGGTAGTCAACGCACACCTCGTCCATGATCGGGACATACGGAAGCTTCATTCCGCCGACCAAGAAGAAGCTGTTAGAAACAACAAAACACCCTCCAAAATTGATGTGGATCCGTTCATCCTCGGAGGCCAGCCTAGGTCCCCGGACAAAGGGATATTGTTTCTAATAATTGACCGATTCAACTCCCCCACGGTTATCGTTGATTCGTCTTTCGGTGGCTCCTCAACGGCCAGCCCATCGGTCCGGTCACTCGCTGTGGCTCCCTCAATAACTCTCACCCCCGGCACCGCCACTACTTCAAGCGACCCGACTAGTTGGGAGGCCATCTCGACGGTTTCATCCCTAGGGCTAACCCCACTTCTAGGACTGGTTGACGACATGCTTACAAAGATAAAACTTTGAGGAAGAAGCGAGAAAAAAGGACGTACCTAGTTGATGGTAGAAATTAGGAATTTGAACGGCGGTTGAAAGAAAACTCCGGAGACTATAGGCAAAAAGGTGCAAACGAAAGCAGAATGAAAGCCAGAGAACAAAACAAGCGTGAAGAAAATCTGTAGTCTGTCGATCCTGAGTATTTATAGAAGATCGATTGAATGGACGTTCTAACCAACGCTTGACGCATGGAGAAAATCCGAGCCAAACTCAGATACGTGGCAGAATCTAAGCTGGGGTGAATTAGGGTTATTAGAAATCCGGCGCGGCGCAAATAGCTTGAAAAGACGACGCGATAAACCGCACAACGCTACAAAGACGCTTCGCTTTAAATCACGAAAATCAGTCGAGGGCACGCGCCGTCAGTAATAATTAAACCAATTGCCTTCACGCGTTCAGCGTCGATGTTCACCCGATCTATCTTGGCACGAGCTATCATGCAATAAGCATCAGTACCAACCGATCGGGACACTCAACCGATCGATCCTAGCGCGAGCTGTCATGCACTATGCATTGATGTCTGACCGATCGGGCCTACCACGAGTCCCCTACGATTTAGCCGACGATCCTTATGTACTCCTTCGACTCTTCTCCTTGGTCAGACTCGAGGAATAGAGGGACTTATGGTGAAGTCGGTCGTGCTAGGCCCAAGCTTAGGTCCACGCGTCCACAACCCATTTGTAGAAACCCCCATGCATACGTAAAAACCTACGTAAAGACCTAAACCTAGCATCTATTCCATATATAAGGTACTACTCTGTTGCCAGTTATCAACCTCCGGCATGCCTTGTGTTGTCTCAGCAGTGATCTCTTCAAGATAATCAATCTCACGAATCCAAATGAAGGCGTCCCGCTTACCGAATCGAGCAAAACTACTTAGGTTGGTAGATGAGTTTGGTTTGTTCACTATAGGGAAGTTTGGAAGTTGGGCGTGCTAGAGAAGGTTTATCATTCAATGGTTTGCATTTGTTTGAATGATAGTAGAGGGCATTACTTCATGAATAGATAATATCTGGTATAGGTTCAGGGTTGAAGCTAAGAGTAGGATCAGGCAACTTAGGCTTTCAATTCATCACCATTGGAACAACCCTTTTAGCTGTTGGAATCTCTATTCATTAATTATTAGTTAATTCTCTGGCTTTGCAGGAACTTGCAAGTAAGAACATGCAGACACCTTTACAATGAATTCGATTAATTCTTAAGAGGAACATAATGAGAGCGACCTAATGTAGATCTCACTTTTAATGTCCTTTTAGAACATCGCCGAAAGTGCAATAATCACCGATTGTGCTACTTTCTATTGGAAAGCTGAGAAAAATAAAATAGAAGACTGTATAAATTCATATATCTATCCTCAACAGACATGTTCATGCACAAGTGCACGTGGGAAGAATCTTTCCAAGGGATAAGGTGGGTTAGAATATAATAAGTGATGCTGGTGTCTCAAGTATTACCAAAGAATTTCTCCAACAGATAACTTCAGATCAAATTAATGGGGTCTCATAATGGCATTTCAAACAACTGCGACTCTCATTTTGTTGAAGTTAGCTCTTGAGTGAGCTTGGCGTGGAAGTGTAAAATGAACTTCAGGAACACGTCCAAAGTCCAATCCGATTGGGATTTTGGAAACTGCAGATAGATTCATGCATGTGACAAAAGCTGTGTCTGGATGGCATCATTTTAGTATAAGAATGATGCGGATAGCAGGACAGATGGGACCCAAAAGGCGAGATAATCACTCCTTAACCATCATTAATCATCATTACTCGTGGGCCTTTCATCAGCATTCTTTATAAAATACAAAATTTGTAGTTTTACTTACTAAACTATCATATTCATGAGTTAAATTACTTTGTGTTGGCTTGTACCTACCAAGGTTTCTTTTATGCTTAAAGCAACATCAATGTGAAAGCCATATTTATACATCTTTTATATTGTTTGTACATCTAACAGTTGCCTGCCTTCCTACCAAAGCAGCTCCAAACAGAATAAAGAAACACTCAATTTTACATACTTTACAAAGTGGATACATATAGTATACAATTAACTCAAATAATAAACAAACCATGTGATGACATGATGCAAAGATGGGAAAGGAAAAGAAAGGCCCTTCTTTTTCCTACCACAAGTATTGAGAAAAAAAGACAAAAAGAGTTCCCTGTTCCTATCTGTCTCAATAAACTAATTGCTATATGCACCTGGCACTGGAAACATTGTTGGATATCTCCAGCTTTGCAAGCCAGGTTCTTCCTAGTAACATACAAAATGACAGCTTGGCTTCACTACCCTACACACACATACACTCACCACCCTTCTTTTCACCAGAAAGATGATGATGAGCTCAACCCCACCAAAAATTTGGGCTAACATTGGACACCAAAACCACAAGTTCAAATTTTTTAAATAGGTAGACCTTCATGTTCTCCAGTCAGTCCACCTTGATCACCACAGGACCCTCCCTCTCCATAAGGGACTTCCCATATGAACTGTACTGCTCAAATTATGTAACTTTGCATTTGGTCTTAACCACTTGAACAAGCAAGGAGCTGTTGCCTCCCTTGAGTCTTGAATTCGGCGCTGTTAATCAACTTACCGTAATGTAATCTGCATATAATGTTTACACAAATGATCTTCTTACTTTCTAAAACTCTAGCAAATGTTGCAAGAAGTGAAACTGAGAGCATTGAAACATACCTGATCTTGTACAAAGGTGAACACAATGTCATTATAGAACACCATCTCCCATGTTCCTTACACGAAGTTCAACACTTCTTAGATCACGAAGGTGGTGTAAGATTTCTTGCAGAAGCTCTATCCCTTTGTCTCCTTTCTTCAAGGAGGTTATGCAATGTTTCAAAAACTCTCTATCTGCTTCAAGGGCTTGTAGTCTTTCATAGACATGATCCACATCCTCCTCAATAGAAACTTTCTTGCTGTCCATGTCAAATTTGACGACAGAATCAACTCCGGCATGCCCGATTAACATCTCATCTTCAATATGTGCATCAGTGGTGGCATCAAAAAGTGGAAGAAGTCGCTTCGCCTTTGCACCACCCATCTTTCGTTCTTTATGCTTCCCATTCATTTCCTTGTAATGACCATTTGCAAAGCCATTTGCTTCACTACTATAGCAAGAATCCTCGTGGTATCCATTTCCATTGTAAAGATGCTCGATTGGTTTTATGTCCTCAAAACGTTGTTCCTCTTCATCACTTAGTGTTATGAGCTTCTCCTCCAAAGCCTTGAGTTCCTCAAGAATTGACATCCTCTCATCCTCAAAATTAGCCAAAGACTCCTCCAAATATAAAACTGCATCAGGAGGAGTATTCTGTTTCCCACTTTCTTGATGATTGCTAAATCTATCTTCCTCATGTGCTTCATGATTCAAATCAACAGATAGTCCGTCACTTTCCTCAGCATTACTACAAGAGACCGACGACGACGAAGTTCCATTTCTCGGACTTCCATCTATCCTTTTCTTCAACATCATTCTCTCTTTTGCTTCGTAATTCTCTACCCTTCTGCGATAGACTTCGAGCTCTTTTTCTATCTCTGCTTTCTCTTTTTCCCTTTTCACCATAAGTTCATTCAAAAGCTGCAAAGCTTCCTGGTCATAAGCTGCTTGTTCTTCCATCATTCTCTGGTATTGCAAAGCTTCCATTTGCACTGCAGCCTTCTCTTCTTGAAGTCTATTAATCATTGCCATAGTATGACTAGTTGCAACTGCAGAGGCACTTCTCTCTTCTTCTAGTTCCACATATAAAGCATTCAAAGCCTTCCTTTCGTTTCTAAGAGCAGATTTCAACTTCTCAATCGTCGGAACTCCATCAGCTGCTTCTATATCACTCATGACACTTCCATCCAGTGAGTCTTCTGTAACAGATTCTCGTCTCTCGATTGATAGAAACTTCCTATACGAGTGATGGAGACCATCTATTGTAGTCGGTGTGTTGGGAATTCTGTCTTCTTCTGTCTCATCGCCCTCAGAACACAATGCAAAATGGTTGTTTATCACTGACACGCTTATTTCAGCTGATAAGGTCCTAGATTCCACTTCATCTTCCTCAGCTTGCTTAGATTCTAACGCAACAAATGAACTTCTTATCAATAAAGATAACCAGAAAAGACTTCTTTTATAACCGACTGCCAAAGAATTTAAGGCTTACCATGACTGTTATGCCGGTGAAAATGAGCACTAGTGGCCTCGGGGTTTTCCTCCGTGCTTAAATACGGAGGAACTTCTTGAGCTTGAGCATCACTAACAGGTTTCTTATCAGGAATTTCTGGCCCTATTGAGGCATCTGCTTCAGTTTTGTTGGCTTCCATTTGCAATGCTTCTTCAGTGACTTCAAATATATGAAATTCAACATGAATTCAGGTCCAATTCAAGATGAATTACAAACTATGAATAGAAAGAAAAATTCAAAGTACCTTCACTGTTTCCCCATTCAATTTTTTCCTCTTTTCTGTCCGAGTTCTCTTGAAAACCATCATCTCCATAGCTAAGAGCTTTATTTACATGAGAAAATTCAACTTGTACATCACAATCGGCATTACTAATCGAAGGGGTTTCTTCTGAGCATACATATGGACGACTCAAGTCTTGAGCTTGAAAATCATCAATTAATTCCCGATCAGGAATCTCTGTCCCTATAGAGACATCCGCTTCAATTTCATCTCCTTGCACTTGGAATGATTCTTCGGAGACTGCACATTGCCAAATTTATCATGAATTTAGATCAGAATTTAATATGAAGCACGTAATAAATTAAAGGACATCTTAGAAATTACCTTGACTATTTGCAGGTTCCTTTATATCGTCTTCCAGGTATGAATTTTCTTGAAAAACATGATTATCACAGGTAAAGCCAACTTCTTCATCAAAATCAACAAGCATTTGTGAAGAAATTCCATCCTGAGATACTTCTCTGGACTCAAATAACTCAACTTTGGGTTCATCCTCGCCATCATGGCATGAAAGCAATGGCAAATTTTCTTCAAAACAGCTATTATCCTCCACAACTAACTCATACTGTGTCCCAACATGCTTATCAAACTCCAGAACAAAATCCTCATTACCATAACTTTCCTCTGCTCTTTTGTCACCACTCCTTTCATTTTGTTTCTGATTGGTGCTTGAACCCATCAATTCAACAGGAATTAGGTGACAATCATCCTGATCGATGTAAAATTCCAGATGCTTAGGCTCAATTTCACAACTGATAACTTCTCTGCAGCCACCTGAAACCATGACAGTTTGATGACAAGATGGATCACTCATTAACACATTGACTTCTTCCTTTATGACTGGTTCTTGCAAGTTTCCCATAGTCGTGTCTGATCTTTTACTCTCATCAGCAACGGATTGGTCACAAACAAAGTCAGATACGAGGAATAAAGAAGCCTCCAGTGTCTTCTCTTCTCTTTCTCTAACATGTACCTTGCAGTTTTCATCAATCCCCTGATTGCTTCCAAAAGTAACCTCCATGAGACCAGACTGAGATCTGTCTATATGATCATTTTCATCAACCTTGAATTCTAAGTTGAAAACTCCTTTCTGGGTATTATCCAAATCCCCCCAAGAAGGGTCGATCGGCTGATGATCATGAAACTGAAACTTTGAGTCCAGGTTGATATCACAACAAGAACACTTCAAAACCAACTCGTCATTCTGACTTAAGTTATCAACTCCGTTTTCTTGAAAAACTCCAAGTTGCTTCATCCATGGAAAAAAAGCAAACTTCTTTGACAATTCATTTTCCGATGAGGACGAGCAATCCTCACACATGTCAAGAGCTTCAGCTAACTTACGATGATTCGAGCAGTAACCCAGTTTGGAAATCTCCAAGGCATGAGCTTCACATACCAGAGATCCGTAGGAATTGTGAAACTTGGCAGGCTCAAAGATGTGATCAAGCCTAGAACACCAAAGGCAGGGTCTTTTAAGGCCAAAATAATCAGAGAACTTGATGATCAGGTAAGAAAACAAAGCATTAAGAAGAAGAAAAACGATCAAAATCCATTCAAGAAGGGCATAAATTAAGACAAGGGTAATCTTGTTGGTGTTTCTATGTAGCATGGTGGCAAATTTGTTGGCAGCCATGGATTGTTGATGAATGTTTTATGCACAGTGAGAGAAAGAAAGAGACTTGATGAGAATTAGAGGATAGAAACACAGAGAGAGAGGAAAGAAAATGAAAGGACTGTTTATGGAAATAAGGGCTGAGCGTGTACAAATGATACGAAGAAGAAGAAGAGAAGTAGACAGAGAAGTTGTTATGTATTAGACAGACTTTGAGAATAGTGGTTTGAACTGGAAGGAAGCACTGCCAAAGAAGACTCAAGTATTCCACATACTCACATCAAAAGAAATTAAGACCAAAAAAGATTGAGTCAAACAAAATTAAAGAATGATATTCATACTTTTTCTTTTTAACAGTGTCAAATAGCAAATTGGCTGACACAAAAATGTGAATCATTTTTGCTCATATTCCATTTCTTTATTCTAAAGCTAACTAAGAAGCTCAAGAATTGAATCCATCCTTACCGTCTAGTTTTATGTATAAATCATTTGAGTTGTGGTGAAATTCATTTGGATTCATTATAAGTGTCGTGAGGGATTATGGAATTGATTTGGCTGGGAAGTTGGAACTGGAACCTAAGTATGCACAAGCATTGAGTTATTGAAGTTAAACCCAAAAGCGTTTGGAGCCATTCAATTCCAGTCTGGCTTCATATTTCCGCAGCAAAAAGAAAATGGAGGCGGCCCACCAACCATACTTATAGGTTGGTGGACCACCTCATACTAAAGCGTGGGACCCATATGGAATGCCTACATGCTCCCTCCTCTGTTTCCCTTGTGTAAATTTTCCCTCTCAACCAATTTAGTTAGAAAGTATAAATGGAGAGTAACGAGCTATACCATATACTAAACGTAGTTGCTGCTAGATGCATATTTTTCAAGTTTTCTAATTGAAATGGTATATATATTTAACTAGCTTTTGCTAGGTCATCTTCTTTGACAAAATCGGGCAAGCTTGCGAAATTAGAAAGCATTTGCTTGTATGGTCCAAATGGGCTGTTGGTCGGCTATGGCTGCATCACCACGCACCGACCCCATCGCTTAACTTTCCTTTCGAGTATTCAAACTCTTAACATCATCATCATCCCCGTTTGCTTTTTTCATACCAAGTGTCATGGACTTCTTGTAACATCATCATCTTGTGCAAGAACAGATCACAGCATACAACACGTCTATGTATAAATTTGTTCAATTCCCATTTCTAGAGGGAATCCAACTTTGTGCTCTGCCCCTCCAGCCGACTTTTTGCTTTAGCCAAGTTTGTACCATTAGTCTAGAAAATGTTTCATTTTTCCTTACTATCTAAAAAAGAAAAGAAGTTTGCAGATCCCAATCCTAAGGTGGATCAGTTGATCACTAAGATGATTTTGTTCCATCGACTATGCATTTAGTTGTTGTTCCAAATATAAGTATGTGCTTGTTCTGTTATTGATTAAATATGAAAATATTAAAGAGTTTATAAATGATAAGGGTCAATTATTTAAATAACTAGTTCTAGTTATTTAGACAATGTTTAACTCAAGTCCAATTCTTATTAGTAGACTCTACACTCTACTCATATTAAAAAATTCAATATAGGACAGTCTAACCATTCTTCTTCAATATTTCTTCAAATCGATAAAACTAAATTCACTGTCTCGATGGACTTTAAGGCTACCCCTTGGCGTATAATTCTGAAGGGTGTAAAATTCGCATGTCAATTAAACAAAGGCAAGACCCTCCTGTATAAAGAATTATAGATTGATCGAGCCTGTTATCTTCTTTATTTCTGAAGTTTGACCAAAAAGATCATATTGTACTCCCCTTAAGCGTCACGTTAAATATTATTTTTAAGAGAAAGAAGAAGAGATTTCATTTAAAACTGGTTCAGTCAGATTTTGGTAAGGTTGGACGTTGCTGTTTAGATCCATGAAATTGGTTGATTCTGGTTTAAAGATACCTGTAAAATAATAAGGCACGCCGGAGGTTGATTTCCGGTAGATCCCTCCGACGCTCAAATCAATTTCTTGTGAGAGTTTTGGTGACTTATGAATAAAGAATATTAAAATTCTCGAAAGTCGTACATTTTTCATGATGAGATAATGAATTTATATGGCTAATTTCTATAAGAATTAGGTCAATCTTCAACAAGAATGGGTCAATCGACCCATGCGTCGTTCGAATCGAAACTGGCGCAAACAATGGCCCAACCGTAGAAACTGATTAGTTAAAGCCCCACAAATATTTTCCAAGTTCTAATCTTATGTGCTTCATCCTGTACCGACCAATGGTTTGGTCTCAATTCAAGGAGGGACCCTTACAGGCATTATCCACTTCGGTTGGCTTGGCGTGGTTACGAAGGTACCATCGACACTAACTACAACGTATTCGGCTTAATTTTCCTCTATAATAGTACATGGGCCCTAATTTTTTCATTTCCTATTATGATCATTTGATTTATATTTGAAGCATCAAGCTAGAGAAGGGCCATAAGTACTTGATGCGGCCAGTTTTGCATTTCACTCTAAATTGGTGAACGTGGAAGTAATTTAATATCTTCTATTATAGGAGCATACCCAGTAGTTTGGTTTGTTATTATGTTGTGGTATGTAAATTGGCTGAACCTTATCTTAATCCCTAGAAAGGGCCACATGAAAGGTGCCACATTTTATCAGTCAGGTGGAAGGCTCAAAAAGCATCAAATGAGTTCTGATTTTAGTTTAGGCAAAAGTTGACAGTTGAACGCTCCAAATCTTCACTGCCCATGTTTCCGGATTATAAGAAAATATCTTTTAATTTAGATGCATCAATTTTTTGGAAGCATAAGTTGCAGGTGGCATCTATTGCTATTCTTAAGATTTGGTGTTGAAGTGTTTTGCATTCATTCATGGACAAATCTAACATTACCAACCGCTCCTTTAACAAATTGCCACTTATAATAGTGCTAATGAAGAAAAAAAAAGAGAGAATCTGGATAGGAATTGGTAGTACTTGATTCAGGGTTTTGGTTAAAAATGAAATGTTCTATATTTAAAAAGCTTATTTCGAAAAGTTACTTTTATGATTCAATTTTAATTTTATGGAAATTGTTAACTAAACTACAAATTTGGGTACTATTTTTTGGTAAGAATGGTCTCAAATTTGATATCAATCTTCTTTTTCTTCTAAACAAAAGGAAAACATGTAAATCTAAACATTAAAAACTTTGCTAAATCTTCCAATTTAGTGTTGGCTAGATCAATATCAAACTCGTTCATTGTGCCAATACAATGGTCAACTGAACTTTAAACTTTGTATGTTTAGTGTGGTGGTGAAAGTGGATATTTCCCACATTACAATATATATTCAAATAATATTTAAAAATATTAATGAATTATTTATTCTAATAAATGATTGTTGTAAATTTATTTAAAATAATCATAAAGATAAAGAGAGATAAAACGAGTTCGTATTGGTTTAGTCAAATAATCCTTAGTCTATATATACATTCCAAGATTTATTTTCAAATTCACTGTCTTATTTTTTTAATGGTAAAGACTAAAGAAAAATCTCTGTGTTCTGTACAACTTGAAATAATAAATATTCAATATATGTTATTCAGGGAAACACATGCTCTGTCTAGTCTTCCAAGGCTCTTATAAACTCTATAATATGTTATGGACGTGTCCTTAAGACGTGTCCCATAATATAAAATATCTAAGCATAGTATTTTTAGCTCTTAGACTATAAATATGCAAGAAGTAGAAGACATAGGGGCATCCTTTCCCAAACTACTTCATTTACAAACATCTTCTGTACTCCCCATGCTACATAAATAAAACACTTTTCTTCCTATATCTGTTTTATGCCTTCCAAAAATTAGTATAGAGTAATAAGCTACATACTTCCTTAGTTTCTTATGCCTTGAGGTAGGAAACCAAACAAGCAGTGTAGGTATTGCTAAAGGAACTATAGGAGAGTTACCTTGATTCACAAATTAAGGTTGGGGCTGAAACACCTAGTAAAAGCTCCGTAGAATACCCGACGATATTTTGGTCAAAAGGAAACTAAGTAAGAAAGTGTGATGGAACTTTTACTCTATATTAATTCTGTATGCATAGAATGAATATAGGAAATCTCATCCATCCACCCATGGACGTTAAAGCCTATGGAGAACATTTGGTCCGATTATATTTATCTACTAAGGACATCATAAATAGGTTAATAAATGAATTAAGATTACAGTATGCTGCAGAATTAGAAAACAATAAAGATATAAGAGTAAGAAGACCTGATTACAGACCAATCCTGTATTTCATATCAAAACAAATATAGATGTTGGAATATATCATAAACTCTCGATATGAACTGATGACTGTCTTAGATTCCACACGACAAGATACAGATTGGATACAGCAATAGTCTAAGAGCTAAAAGTACTATACTTAGATATTTTACATTATGGGACACGTCTTAAGGACACGTCCATAATAAAACAAAACTACTTTATTCGTCATATGTAAAAAAAAATATAGAGTATATCTTCACTGGATCTGGATTCTGATATCTTTAGTCATCATCTTTGTCCTTATGTGTTGACATCTGGATAGTTCTTTTAGAGCATGCTGGGCACGTATTTTTAAGATGTTTTCGAAACTGACAAACGTTTTGTTGAGCCTGGTAACTGGATTTTATCACTCCTATCTCAAACAACTTCATCTTTGTTAATAGAAAATTATGAGCCGCCACTGGTGTGGTTTTGGCTGGTGATATCATGACTGGGGAATGAATCTTTTGTCCGTCATATGTCCGAAATCCTTTTTTGAAGCTGGCTTCTAGTCCTTGAAGGACTATCCGATTCCAATTGCTTTTTGATAATGAATATTTTTTCTTCAAATTTAACATAATCTTTAGTTTTTCCCGATTTATGGATATCAAAATGTATCTGCCTTTCCCAATTGTATTAGATGATAAGCTGGATAACTTCCATCATTATCAAAATCTGGTCCTGCTGATAGAAATATTAATACTAGAATATCTTTGGGAGTTATAGTTGGATTATTGTTTGATATGAAATATATGATTAGTCTGTAATCAGGTCTTCTTACTCTTATATCTTTATTGTTTTCTAATTCTGCAGCATACTGTAGTCTTAATTCATTTATTAACCTATTTATGCTGTCCTTAGTAGATAAATCTAATTGGACCAAATGTTCTCCATAGGCTTCGACGTCCATGAGTGGATGGAAGAGATTTCCTATATCCATTCTATGCATACAGAATTAATATAGAGTAAAAGGTTCATCACGCTTCCTTACCTAGTTTCCTTTTGACCAAAATATCGTCGGGTATTTCACGGAATTTTACCAGGCGTTTCAACCCCAACCTTAATTTGTGAATTAAGGTAACTCTCTTGTAGTTCCTTCAGCAATACCTAGCACAGCTTTGTTTCGTTTCCTACCTTAAGGCGTAAAAATTAACTAAGGAAGTATGTAGGGTATTACTCTATACTAATTTCTGGAAGGCATAAAATAGTATATATATATATATATATATACACACACACACTGAATGTGAGTGTTCAATTAGCCAAACATGCACATATGTTTGTAAGATTAAGAGAATTTTCAAATAATAAAATAAGCTTTCTTTTTATTATGAAGATTTATGTATTGTCCATCATGGAATAATTGGACTTCTAATTTACTAACGATCAAGATAAGGTTATGAGAATCACAATAATTTCCTAAATCTTCATGTACTTGATTGTTACTTGTTATTGACTCTTCACTTCAATTTTCTTTAAGCTCTTTTAAGCATCAAAGATCTGAATTTCGTACCGTTTCGATAGATATCGGTCGGAACGATCCGTACTGGCCGAAAACCGATACTGGAACGGCCATCAATGGTACCAGGTATAAATTTCGGTCAGTACCGGCCGATTTAGGTCGATACCGGCTGGTATCGCCAATACCGGTATATTTCGGGACCATTTTGTAAAATTAAAATTTTCGAGGGACTAAATTGAAAATAAAAAAAATTTAACCTAATTTTATCTACCCCACTCGACGTTTCTGAATCTGGAATCTTCCTCTCTTCTTCGGTTTCTCCTTCCTCTCCTCTCCTCGCCGCTGCTCTTCCCTCCTTGGATCTCGTGTTGGAGTTATGTAAATATAGTGCCCTGGAAAGCAAGTGTATTTACATATAACTTTATCTTCTTCGATTCTGATTTTGTAATGAAAATATTTATTATTAATAAAACAAAAGAGTTTGGTTTTATCTGTATGAGCATTATATATCTGGTCATAAGATACCAAGATTCATTTGTAAGTAATATACATATACATAGAGATGTATGGGAAACATGTATATTATTAGAATCAATTAATTGATTCACAGTTGAATAATCAAGTTGGTCGTTTGATTATGGTTTAGATCGTAGTGTTGCGATTTATCTCCATATAAGTAAAGGAGTTTACTTAAAGGGAATGATGAGTTTCATATCATGATAGTAGTAGACTATCGATAATGGCACTATTAAATGAATCTGGAATCAAGTATGTTTTCAAGAATAAAGTGGGTCGTTACTTTAATCTTAAAACATACAACTTAAGCATTCGCTTATTATGAACCACAATCTTGATGAGTGGTGAACTCATATGTATTTTATTATAATTCTTGATATGATCGGAATGGATTTTTACAGGGTATTAATCCAGTGTCTGCATGTTGGAATTATTAATTGAAACATGTATCAAGAAATATTCACTCAAATAAAGAGTTTATAGTGTTATCATCTCTTCTATATGTTTTAAGGAGATTTGGTGATTAAACTGGCGCCAGTAGTTTGATGGACTAGCTACCCATCAAGTCTTAACACTAAGATGAGATCTTATGTGTTAATCACCATATAAAGTAAAATGAGAGATCTAGAAGGAAAAACTAACATAAGGGCAAAACGGTAATTTTACCCTTTGTTGTGCGGATGGCTATAATAAGGTTCTAAATAGGGTTTGCAATTGGACATATTCTCATAATATTTAATAATTCAAGAGTTCAAGTAATTGTCTTTAGTAGAATGACATTTAGTTAATAAGCTAGAATTAATTCCAATGAGATTGAATTATTTCTGGGCTTATTGGAGCTTGAATTATCAATGTCCAATATGATTCCCCACTTGGCTTTAAGGAAGGTTATCAAGCTAAGTAAAAAGTAGTTTGGAGGCTTTAGAAGTCTATAATTGAATGATGGGCTTATACAAATTAATGGTTAATTGGAAGCCCATATGTTCATTTAGAAATGAGCTTGTTTTGGTTTAATGTAATTGATTAGATTAATTATATTAAAACAATTTTTTTAAAATGGAGAAGAAGCAATTTCGAAATTGTGTTAGGTTAGATGTAACCACACATTTGACATTAAAATACTAAATAAAGATGGTCTTTATTATGGTTCATCATTATTAAATGGAGTTATGAACTTACCATTAAATGGTTTAATGGTTGGCTTTTAATGTTGGCATGTAACCTATTTGCATTCATTAGATTAAAGATGAAAGATGTGCATTAGATGGACCATCTTCCTTCTTTCTTCTTGCCAAAACCGAAATGGGTATTCAATTATAGGTTATGGTCTTTTCAAATAGTCATTTTAAAGATAAATGAAGTAAGTCTCATTTATTGGCTATTTGATGAGTGATTAATGTAAAGTGATGCATTGGATGCCTCTCACTTTTCCATTCATGCATATTTCAAATTGAGATGTAAGAAAGGGTTCTTGCATGGTTTTTAGACATTCTCTCCTTTCATGCAAGGTAGAACCGAAATTCCTAAGTGAAAGAATTGAAAGAGTTTCAATTTTGGTTCTTCTTCTTCTAAGAAAATCTCCTCCAAATATTTCTTCTCCTTTCCCACCAAAGGATTTTGTTAACCTAGTTGTCCTTGAAGAACAAGTGGTAAATCTAATTGGTTGAGGATACTACAACAAGGAAGAAGATAGATTGCTAAAGGAAAAGACTCAAAGGCAAAGGATTTGGATATAAGAAGGAGAGGATAAGCAATGAGGATTTAAAGTCAGATGGCGAAGGAGTCGGTAATTCCTTTTATCTTGTTCTTGGTTTTATTATCCTTATACCATATCATGTATGGATTAGCATGTTGATTTGGATATATTGCTTCACTGCAAGATGATTTCTTAAAAGTTTTGAAATCTATCGCTTCTCCATATTAAGCATGCTTTCTTTTCCGATCCAACATCTCGTCTCTCTGCCGTCTCCTTGCCATCCCCTCCTCATTGTCATCGTCCCCTCACCAGCCCGCTCCTCACCTCCTCCTTCTTGTCGCCGCTTCGGATTCTTCTTCTGAGGAAGAAAGCACAAGAGCCAAACCTTGTAAAAGGAGAAAGCACCGAGAGCCAAAACCAAGTGTAAAAGGAACATATAGACACCGATGAAAAAAATACCTTTCGTTTAAGATCGGGTGTTCTTGTTAGTTTAATACTAGTAGATATATACTTTAGCATAAATGTGTAGTAATATAATACCTATTTAATTTAATTGTAATATTATTTATGGTAGCATGTTATATTATTAATGTATAATAAACCCTGGATAATATAAAATTAGTAATAAATTTATAAAGATTTAAATGTTGGAATATAGAATTTATAATACATAGTGTCATTCGATATAAACTTAAAAATACTTTAAAATAAAGTATATTTTAATAAAGTAGTTAAGTTATTATATTATAATAATATTTAATTATATCGAAAAATTTTGAATAAAAAGTAAAAATAATGTATTTGTTATAAATAGATTAAATATAGAAAGTAAATACAAATATAAAAATCTAATTAAAAAGTAAAATTATATGATCATTTAATTATTAATTTTGTAATCAATTGTAAAATTTAGTCATACTTAAATAGGTAAATATTTGGAATGAAAAATTAAATAATTTAGGAATTTATAGATGGTTCAAATGATTTGTTCTTTTTATCGGATATTTTGAATATTTTGATGTAAATATGTAATATTATTTATTATAATGATGAAATTGTATGATTGTAATATTTTAAATGCTTTGTATTATTCTTAGTTTTATAATTGTATAATAATGATTGTCTTTATTTATATTAATTGTGGTTATTATTTATATGTAAAATATTTAAAATTATTGTTATTTCAAATTAATTATCATTATTATTTATTATTAAGATTTTTAAAGCATGGTTGATGTAAACAATAAACTAGTAAAGTATACAAGATGCAGTTGTATAATATATCAATATGGATTATTTTGCAATTTTTAAAAAGTTTAAGGACTATTTTATAAATTTAAAATATCCCAAATGGTACCAGATATCGCAGATTCCTGTTCGAACTCAATCCGTGATCGAGCCCTTGTGACAATATTCATAACATTGTTTAAGCTGCATATGTGCGCTATTTAACTCATTCTTTTAATTATTTCATTAAATATGATCTTTGACATATTGTTAACTTTCATTACAATAGAGCTACTAATATCACAAAAAGTAAGACAATTAATAAAAATATATTTTATTATCACTAAAACCTTAATTAGTCTAACAATCCATACCATATCCTTTAATAATGATAAAATATTTGGTGATATTGGAAAAAAACAATCTTTGCCATTTCTTTTAATAATAAAATTATTTGGTGATATTAGAAAAAATAAATGACATTTAGTAAGCTCCCTAATGTTACAACAATATGTAATGCATGCTTTACATAATTAGTGCAACATGAATAATCAAGTTTCAATACTCTCTTCATTTTGTCAACATTAAAAAGAGTATATGATATATAGATTTATGAACATTAAAAGTTTTTAAAACTTTATTATGTGAATAAAGAGTACATAAAAGTACTTATCATGTATGTGAACAATTTTCAAATACTCACATACCAATTTAATATCATTATATCTTTATTTTACTAAGTACATGCAAGAATGCTCCTTCCCTTTCCCAAACATATACAACACGTCAATAGCTCTTCCATTAATATAACTATCATAATCTATACCTAGAATATTATCAATATGAAAGTAAGTAGTTATCTCCTTTTATATACCACCAACGATTATCTCCTTTTCCTTATTAGTGGATTTAATAATTGGTTTTTGATATCAATTTCCTTACTTGGTTCATGTCAAAGTTATTAAAATTTTTCTTTTAAAATCAATTATTGGAGATACCATTGTTATTTCTCATTTGATTTCAAGGACATTGAAAACAATTATTGGTATCAATTTAATGCAACTTGATATTGACTTGCAAAGTAAAGAAATCAATATGTTTTATCTACTTACAAAATTTAGGTCTTTGGGGATTAGTTGTTAAACCTTTTTCAACCCATATCTTTCTAGGTTCATTTAAAGGTATTTTTCTAAAGATCAGTTTTTATAGACATGTCCCTGATCATCTCAAAATTGATATCTCACATAAGAATTTAAAAGTATATGAATATTACGAGTGGGACCTATAAGAATGTGATAGGTCTTCTCTAAATGTGATGGCAATTGGGAGCTCTACTTTAGATATGCAAGGCATAAGAAACCCTTCTTATATAATAATAAGGCCTAACAAAAAAGTTTAGAAATGAAATGCTCTTTTGGTCCAATATGGCTTATGAGAACTATGAACATATTCCAAGTGCTTGTATATTAGCTTATAATGATTGTGAGTTTATTTTATGCAAATTATCGATAAAGTGACCTATATAATTACATACTCTTTTGGTATTATTTTGAATGAAAATTGTGACTATTT
The DNA here is from genome assembly GCA_029891385.1 of Erythroxylum novogranatense. Lineage (NCBI taxonomy): Eukaryota > Viridiplantae > Streptophyta > Magnoliopsida > Malpighiales > Erythroxylaceae > Erythroxylum > Erythroxylum novogranatense. The sequence goes on from CM057226.1 coordinate 22,168,759, forward strand.
TTTCTTAAATTCTAATTTCTCTAGTTTAGAATATGAATTATATGTGAATACATGTGATTTTTCTTTTGCTTGGAACCTAAAAGATGGTGCACTAGCATTAAATTTTCATGTCCAGAATTAGATAGTATACACTCATGTGATGATTTAGGTATAAAGTAATCATACTAATGCTTTTCTTCACAAATTTATCTTATTATTGGATGGTATACTTCCATAAGTAAAACCAATTCTATGCCTCTTATTAAAGTTCTTTTAAGGTCCAAGAATAAAATTCAAGTTCATATTTATATTAAATCTAAAAAGGACTCGTCGTAATACTCCTTTAGTTTTTATTCTCATATAACAAATCATATATTTTATTATTGAAAACATCCACACTCTTAGAATATAACATATTATACATTTCATATTTGAATTTTTTAATCTGCATTAATTTAAGAGTTTTTAACCTCTTTATAATTGGAAGATCCTTTCTTACTTTTCAAACTCATATCCTTTAAAAATTCAACTAGCTTATCATATGAAATCTCAATATCACTATCATTATAATAATTTGAGAAGGAGGATACCTCATCATTAGTGGTCATAATATTTTCAGATTTCTCACTCTCTATACTAGTAATTTCATCCCATTTGGTTGTAAGTACTTTGTTCTTTATCTTCAGTTGTTTATCCCTCTTGCTTTTTAAGAACTTCTTGAATCCATTATGTTAAGTTTTATATCATCTAAATTACTCTCACTAGATCTTGTCAATAATTTTCTCATCCTTAGAGACTTTAAAAATCAAACCTATATTTGTTAGAACTATTTCACCTTCATACAATTTATCCATCCACATCCCATAAGTGAGGAGTGATCTAATTAGCTTTTTCAATGACAAAGTGGAATTTTTTGCTTCTTATATAGTTAATTTTCTCACCAATTTAAGATTAGCGTAAGTCTTACCAAGAGCATTAATGATATAAATGAATCAATAATACATATTATAAATGGATTCATTTTTTGTGTGAAATAGCGTGTATTGATACATTAATAAGCTTACTTTGCTCTCTTTTACTTGACTAGTGCTACCATTTGTGATTTCTAATGTGTCATTTCAGGAATGGTTTTGTATATATACAACTTATTTAATTCATTTCTATTAAGGGCACAAAATCAAATAAGCATTAGTTTATTATTTAATGCAATAACTCTCTTATCATTATTGCTCCACTCTCTGTTATTCTTTGGTAACTTATAGTCTGTTTGGTTCAGCTATTGGAATAGATAAGAAATAAAATTGTTATTCTTGGGAATAGAATAGATGATGAATAGAATAGAATGGATATTACTTTATTTGGTTAACTGCTAAAGAATTTCTAATATTTAGTTTTAAAACATAAACTTGGAATGACAAAGGAATAACCAACAAAAGACTAAAATATCTATTATAGTCATCACTAACTACATTATTATTATTATTATTATTATTATTATTATTATTATTATTATTATTATTACTTACTACTATTATTAATTTTCTTATTATTCTTATTCTTATTATTATTATTCTGAATAAAATAGCTTATTCTCGGAATATATAAAGATAGGTGGGGATGGTTTTACTTATTCTTGAAAGTTAAAGAATATCTAATATTAGGATTAGTTATTCTGTATTTTTTCTAACCAAGAATAGGCTTAACTAAGTTTTAAGAATATGCTAGGGATAGAATACTTATTCCGTTGAACTAAACATGTTGTTAGTCTCTATTTTATTCAAAACTATTTTTCTTTACAATGTTTTAGAGATCAACCTCTAAGGCTAAAAAAATGCTTTATATTATTATTTTCAATATATGTAATTGTCACATTCAAAGAAAAATGTTTACCTATACATCAACTCTTTTAGTTAACAAGTGAATCAAATTAAACTCAAAATTTGCTAAATAACTATATATAATGAATGAGATACTTTGATATATCAATTATTGGTTCCAAGTGACACATGAAGGAGAGGCGAACTATATTTATTAACTTTTGTCCTATTTAAAACTAATTAATGGCTTGCTTACTTTATTAAATGATTATAACAAATTCATATAAAATAGTCATACATGAAAAAACAATAATAGAAGAAAGTGAACAAAAGAGAGACAAAAATGATTTATAATGGTTTGAAAAAACAACACTTTGGCTATGTCTACTTCCTAAGCTTCACTTGGGAATTCACTATTTTTTCTGTCAGTGGGTGAAAAGGAACCCTCCATGTTACATTTTCTTCTCCACAGGTGAAGAGTAATACTTTACGAATATTGTTCAAAGTCAAGAGTAACTCTCACAAAGTATGCTTCAACCAATTTCTTCAATTGTAACAATGGCATAATAATACAACTCAAAATATTCTTTTCTTGCACATACCAATAAACAAAGGCTCAATATATGTTATCTAATGCCTTCTTACCAATTCTTTAGTAGATCAAAGATTCCTCCTACAACATAATTGTTGGCTATTTATACTTAAAAATAAGTCGAATAGTTATTAGACACATAAATTAGTTGTTTAACACTATATTCAACTAGTTTATGTCTATTTGACTAGGGGTGAGGCCACCATATCCCCTAGCTTAATAGGCAACAATTTTTTTGTAAACTTTTCCTCTTTTATCTAGCTAACAATTTCAAACTATTAGGCTAACCAAACTCCTATAGAAAACAAGTTGAAAACTTCAACTCTGAAGCTTTTCAAAGATATGATTAAAAAAAAAACTTGATTAAAAATCTCTTTAAAAATTATCAAAAGTAAGTTAAAAGATCAAGAAATTTTATTAAAATAGCCAAGATAAGGTTATAAAAGGATTAAAATAATTTCATGAACTTTAATATGCCAAATTCCTTCATATTCTATAGTTTTTCACTTGAAATTTCTTTAATCTCTTTCAACTTGCATATTTGCTCTATTATGCTCATTTTCTTTATCACTTCATTGCTTTATTAGTTCAATTAATTCTTTTACTCACTTTTCATTTTATTGAATTTGATTTTTCATATATTGCTCAGTTTTAGTATAATTATTAATATAACTAAAATAAATTTAATAATATATATTCATAAAATTATAGAATTTACTTGTTTCTTCAAATCCAATCATGATTTGGTTGTCACTCTCTACATAGATAGTAAATGAAACATTAAATATTACCCCACCTTTTTATTAAAATAAAGATAAACCCTTTCCTTTATCAATTGGTTTTGAAGTTACCAAACTAATTCAAACACTTACTAATTAGACAGCAATGAGACAAAAAAACTTTAACCATGAAAAGGCTTTACAAAAGTTTCGAATATTAAAAGAAATAATCAATATTTTTGCATTCATAACTACAAGTACTGAAATATATGCTACAGTTATTGGCTTATTTTTTACTAAATAAAATGCTTCAAAAGTTTCATTGGTGGAATGACTCTACAGCCGGTCTTTTAAATTTTAAAGTATTAAAATTTATGAGTCATTTTTATTTATATGTCTTTCACTAGATCTAACTCTTTCTAATGTGAGATTACTACTGATACTTAACATCCCAACAATTCTCATCTTGCAATCTTATTGTCTAATACGAATATGACAACCATATAAAGGCCAAAACAAGATATCGACTTCATTCTTTTGCTAACATTGAACCATTATCTTTTGCGTTTTACTAAATCATTATCGTCTAGTAAGAAAATAATTGGATAAATAAGTTGATTATTTGGATGAAACCCAACTGAAAAATAAACTAATAAGATAAAAATTTAAGATTTAAAAATCCTATTAGTATTTGACTGTCACAAAATAGGTTAAAGATTAAATAAAAGTACAAATTTGAAATATAATTGAAAAATTGTCCTAATCTATTAAAATTTTGAAGTTTAATTACGAAAAGAGATTGTTAAATGAACATTAATTGATTTATTTTATTTTATAAAAATTTATTAATTTAAAAAGATTAATTGATTAATTTATTTAAAATAATTTTTAATAACAAAAATTATTAATAAAAATCAAACTAAAAAATAAAAAAATAAAAAGTTTCAAAATTTATAGTTAAGCATTGCTTATTTCGCTTGTACGTTAACTAAAGCGCCAATTGCCTTAGCGAAACATGATTTTGTAGGTATATGGACCCACACGTCTGTGCTGACCCGTACAAAGGCCCACCATTCTTTTTATGGTTTTTTTCAAAACTACCGACTTTTTGTTTCAATTTACTACTCCTTAATTACCAAAAGAAAAAAATACTCCTTACAGCATCTATGCGTAGGAGTCTTCTGGGAAAGAAATCAGTATAGAAAATCATGATGATGATAGATGCTTAAGAAATTAAAATTGGTTCAGCAAGACTGTGAATCCTCAATCATCAAACATTGCAATTTAGGCTAATATTTAGCATTCGTGTGTTTTAAGAGGATCAGATCTCCTGTTCTGATTAACCAATTCTATTAAACAGAGTTATGTGTCCATCCGATTAAAAGAAACAAACACCCTAAGTGCTCTAACCGGTTATAAAGCAGGAATCCTATGATTGATAGACAGCACTATAAAGCAGATTAAGTAATGAACAACAGCTGTTAATGTTGTAATTAATTAACAAGTCCCTATTAAAAAAAAAAAGTAGAGGGGAAAATAAGTGAAAAAGGAGATAAGTTTGAAGGACGCCTGTGGGACACGACCATCCCCTTCTCTTCTTTGCTTTATTGCCTCTAATTTCTCCATCTTGTTCAACTCCTTTTGCTTTTCTTTGGCTTTCAAATATCTCAACTTTAGACTACTTCTCTTCATCTCAAGCATGCAAGCAACACATACCCTCTCTTCAATAATAAAAAGGAGCGGCTTTTCAATTTTCATGGACAAAGCACAAGCAAAAGAAAAATTAGAATATACATATGGATGCATGCTTCATCATCAACACATTTCTTTTCACAGGTTCATGATCTGATGAATACGTATGCATAATATGCTGAAACATTGCTTTAAATGATTGATTCGAAACACGAGAGGTGTGTACTTTCCTTAGTGATGGATTTAACAAAATCTACACTAGGATTAGAGGTGGAACTATTTTTGTTACGAGTGAACTTAGGCGATGAGGAATAAACACCAATGAACATAGCAAATTGCAACTACAACAGCTAAACTATAATAAACATAGCAAGGAAGCAACTTATACACCGCGAGATTAACAAAAAAAGGCTATACTTATTTATGGTCCGTGTAGTGTAGTCATCAAATAATACACTATTCACTGCTAATCTTTGCAACCCAAGCCAAAAAGAAGGGGAAAAAAAAAACACGATTCCATTCCATGCTGCAAGCTATCCATCCATCTTTGTGGGTCTAAACCATAATCCTCAATGCTTCAATTTTTTTTATGCATGACAACGAAACTGCACCAAATTATGTAACAATTTTCCAAGTGTCCACACATGAGATTACAAAAGGCCTGTGCTCCCAAATGGGTTGTTTGTTTGATGATGAGTAGCAGGATTTGCAGGGAAGGCCACAAATGGATCACCGAAAGGATTTGTTGGGTTCATCATCAAATTTTGCTGTTGTTGCTGAGGGTGTGGGTGTGGGTACGTAGGTTGGTACGGACCAAAAGGATTTGGTGGCTGTTGAGACATTGCTGCCATTTGAACTCCAGTAGGAGGAGCAATGCTGCTTGACATGGCAAACGGATCATGCACCTCAAAAGGATTTGGGGCGGGTGCTCCATAAACGGGCTGCTGGGCAGCTCTGAATGCTCCATGGTCGTATAGGCTGTTAAGAGTGAGTGTATCCAATCCACCAGCCTGACATTTATTAGCAGCCAGTAGAATGAGAAGGTTGAAGCCATGAATTGAAGGAATGCAAGCATTCTCTTTTGATGTGATAATGGTTAAAGAAAACTATGCTACATTTAATTTCCGTCCATTTTCGCTCTGTCTCTTATTGTCAGAAGGTCCCCTACTGGCTCTTTTAACATATTACACAAACCCTTGCTCTGGTCTTTCCCAAGTCAATGATGGCCAGATGCCCTGTCTATCACTATTAGTCCAGCACAAAATTTTGAGCCATAGTTAAGATTCTTTCAATCCTCCACTAATCTAGGTTTTTGATGCCATGTTCATCACTCGTGATTGTCAGTTCTTTGCACAAATATCATTAACAATGAACCAGTTATTAGAAAAGAGTGTGGCCTACCAATTGTCTCTCAGTAGCTGAAGAGATATCGCTGCTTGGAGTAGTGACAAGTGCCAGTTCCCACCCAGTAGGGTCAAAATCTTTTGCTTGATTAGTACCAGAATTGAATGTTGGCGCAACATTTGCATCTATAAATAAGAATTTGTTGATTAATGTACGATAATTAAAAAATGCAATTCATTGAAAGAAACCAATGGAGTTCAGAAGAACAGAAAAGGGAAGAATAGTTACTGGATTCTGTTGGAACTATAGCCAGAGCCAAAGCATTTTGTTCCTCAATAGCAGATGCATCTGGACCTGAATAATTCAATCCCTGGAAAAAGGGCAAGATGAATGAGGAGAAGGAGGAAGAAAAAGATAAAATTAGTATGAACCATAAACTAAAATGAGACACTAATAAATGATCAACTAATCACCAGTAGATCTCCATCATCCAAGTTGTTTTGAGTTGGAGGAGTAGGCGTAAGAGGGACAATGTCAACACTGGGAACAGTCTCTTCTTTTGTATGTGATGGCTCCGGTTCAGCTCTCGGTGAATTGGTCTCCTCAGAAGGTCCTTCCTCTTGTCTGTATGTCAGTTGAAGCTGTTTAAAAGTAGTACATGTTAATCCTAATGATCCATTCTCTCCAAATGATAGCCCACATATGGCTAAATAAGTCCTCAAGCATGGTCAAGGAAAGAAAAGTACTATCTAAGCACAATCCTTTGGTTTTAACAAGGGCAACAGACTACCACTGGAAAGTAGATTCTATCTTATTACTAAAGTCATATAATACTTCTCTGTAGCTCTTACATCAACACAACCAAACTAAACCATCTAATTGGTTTTCATTCCAAATGGTCAAATCATCTCAACAGGACTTTGAAGTATCTTCACTCAATTGACCATTAGTTTAAAAATAGTTAGCAACGAATTAGATCATATTGTAAATAAGAAAAGAAAACAAGTTCTGTGGCACATCATAAAGATCATGGCACTAACCAATGGCTCAGTTGAAACAGTAACAATTCGAGGTGCCTCTTTTATATACTCTTCCATTGTCGTAAGAAATGATTGCGGAGGCTGCAGAAGGGGAAATAGTAATTTTATACACTAGACCATCAACTAAAACATATTGACCTCAGAACCACAGAAATAATGCACCATGTAGTAACATCAGATACCTCTCTGAGAACAGGAAACTGGAAATTCCTAGCAAGTTGCAAACCTTTGCAAATTTCGTAAAAATCTGAGAGATTAGCAGCCTGTAGCAAAATGACGCAAGCTCCTAAAGTCACATACTATGTAAACCCTGTGACTACTCAAATAGTTTGAGTACGCCAACTCCCATACTAAGGAATATAATAAACAGCATAAAAAATTACGCAGAACAACTAAGCAATCCAGTTTCAGCAAAAACTCTAATGAAAACAATGGACCTGCTGGCCTGCACGTTTATAGACATCAAGTGCTTTTACAGCTTCATGCCTTGGCATCTCAAAAAACTGCAAAGGAATGAAAACTTTAGATCTAAAAATACAAAGCATGGATTTTACCATGCTATAAGCAAACTCTTCGACAATAATGCTAATAAAACTGGATTACCTTATCAACAAGATTGATTATTCCATCATTAATAGCGCAATATATTTTAAAACTCTCTTTTAGTACCTGGAAATTGCATATAACAAGATCAGCCATAAAGTTCATCAATAGCACAAATCATAAACAAAAAAAGAATCATATTCCACCCATATCTTCTCTGCCAATACCCCTGATTCCAAATAATCTCCACAAAAAGAAACTACCTCCATGAAAACAAGATTAAGTGAGCATTTGAATATTGTTTCTCTTTCAATCCGAAGCTCGTATATCAAATTTACAGCCCATTTTAGTATTTAGACCATATAAATGTGTGTGGATGTGTTTGTGTATATATAAGCTGGCTAGATCCTTGGCTCATGCAGTTGTTTTATGTGAATAAGTAGGTAAATTAGAGAACTACGGGATATGAAATTGGGTCACAAGTGCTGAAGGCCATTAATAGAAGGAGATAATGATAGGATACATTCAGCTGAAAACATCAATAGTGGATTTTGAAGGAATCAACATCACAAAGATGATTACAGCTGTGTCCATTATGAATGGACAGAGTTTTCATATGTAGAGTATCTTTTATACATTATCTAACAAAACTTATGTGAAAATATCAGAAAATAAATGATAAATCAAACCCAATAGCAATATCAGAGACAGAAAATGCATACCAGAGCCAAAGCATACTGTATTACATAATTACTAACAGCTGCTCCCTCAGGCTGTAAAGGCAAAGAACAGCAACATTTGACTCTTGGTATAAGAATGTTTATAAACCATAAAAAATGGCTGTTGAAAGGAAGGAGTCCATCTTTGCTTAAAAAGCAAAAAAAAGGAGGAGAGACAGAATATACCCGACAACCCACAAGACGATATAGCAGTTGCTGCAATGCAGGGAGCTGCTCCAATAGTTCTTCACTATCCAGTTCTCTAGTTCTGCTGTAGCCCTGCTTAAAGGAGCCAAGACTTATAAATGCTTATAATTAAGACTAACTGCAATCTTATAGATTTTAGAATTATAAGAAAGCTAATGCCAATAAACAAAATTCAAATATTAGCTTTAACCACTTGTTAGGCACACCATGAAAGTCAGAGAAATTATGAGGCAAAGAACTAGCAATATTTTAAAGACCACAACAGTACAAGAAACCAACTTTCCTCAAGGAATACTTAGCTATACAAAAGAAAAGAATTGTGATTTTCCATCTCAAACTTCTCCATTTGATATAACATGCATATTACCGTAGGAGTTTGAAGAACACATAATAATGTAAAACCTATTTTGCCAGAAACCAAGCCTATATTGGCCAAGTTGAGTTATATTTTTCACAAAATCCTGTTAATCATTCTAGTAAATTGAGGAATAATGCTTCCAAGATGGATTTTCTGTCTACATCTCACAAAATGGTTTCAAACCAAAATGCGAAAGCTATTTATCACTATAAGCAAAATAAAATTTTAACGAACCAGTTTAACTAAAAACTGCAAGTTTAGTTCAACTATAGCTCCTCAACCCTGGTAAGTTCCGGATAAGGAAGTGACTGACAAGATGCAATTAGATCAATCTATGAAGAACAAAAAACCGCATATGGGAACAGCAAAATATTAAAGTCCATCACTAGATTATTATTGGCAAATCCTAATAAATAACTTGCATTCTACACCTCTTTTCCTCCCAGAGGCACAGAATAAAGAGGAAAAGGACTACAAAGAAATGTAATTGGTAGAAAGAAACTCACTTTCCAGCTCATCATATCTAATAATGTCGATCTGCTATAATTCTTCCTAACTTCGCTTCATGAATAAGGTCATTGAGTATCTAAGAAGCTTACTTTATCCTGCCCCTGGGCAGGCTTAGGAAGACGTTCAGCTTCAATATCATACTTCAAAATTCTAAAGCATTCAAGCCGTTCCTCCAAAAAAAGTGCATATGTACGTGCCCAGCCAGAGCAATCCCAAGCTGGATCAAAAGAGATAAAATTCATACAAGGGAGGATGGCACAAAACCTACAAATCAATCTACTCAAGGAAATGGAAAATAAAAACTAAACTTCATGAGCAAGAGTGAGTCGAAAAATTACCAATAGGACTTGAATCATCCTTGAAATTTGAGAGTTGGAGTATGCGACCTCTCTGTGAGAAATTCAATATTTCTTCTCTAATGGTAGCATCACCCTCTCTCAATAGCCTATGAATAACTATCAGTGTTTTCAAGGCGACCTGTTAAAGAAAAAGAAACACCATAAAATGATATGTCACTCTCCTCACAGATTTAAAATCACAATAATAAATAAATGAAGGAATTTCATTTCAATGGTAATTATAAAGCAGCAAACTTGTGATTTTTTTCCTATTTGATGGCCACAGGAATTGCAGGCAGTGTTATGTTATAACAACAGCAATAATAAACACATATGGAACTAGCACAGCCAAGAAATGCCAATCTCACGTTCACATCTCCAAAATATCAGATCCTAAAGGACACTAATTTATCAAAGCCCAATTGATTTCCAAGCAAATCACAGTAAATCAACCCCCTAAAAATCCAAAGCTTCAGAGGAGAAGGGGAAAAAAAAAAAAAAGAAGCGAAAGAAAAAGGACAAAACATAGGAAACGCGAACAGATGGATTAGAAATGGAAATCAAAACCAACAAATCAATACCGTCCAATTCCGGGTCTTGGCCAACCGGCGAGACAGAACATGAATGCAGTAAGCAACATCGGCACGAGGGCGGGAGGCTGACGTGAAAATCAAGATTTCTGCAAGAAATCCATCAAAAAGATTCGCTCTTTCAACATAAACCCAAATTCCCAGTACCCAAAACTAGAACTTAAAAAGAAGAATTTGCGGGAAACTGACTTCGAACGTGTCTCTCCTTGGGTGGACACTCAACATGGTTGGTCGCTTTGACTATGGCCACATCCAATTCCTATATTTAGAAACAAAAACTTATAAGAAAAAAAAAATCCCGAAGAGAAGTGGGGAAGAAGTGGGCTTTAATAATATTACCGCATAGTCGCTGTTGACATGAGCGAGGCCGACTTTTGTGGAGTCTTTGAGGGCACCGTACGCTCTTCTCCATGTCTGTAGCGTTCCCATTTCTTCCTCTTTTCTAAAGACAAATTTCAATAGATCGCTCTCCTTTCTCTCACTCTAGCGATCTTTCAACTATGTAAGTCGATGGTTTCTAATTTCTCCCTTTCCAAATCTGTTCCGCTCTGATCCCTCTTGTTGTTCTGGATGAGAAGAAGAGAGGCCAAGAGTCCAAGACAGACAGCGTGAATTTGCTTGCTTCTGTTCTTCGCTTTCTTTTAAACGTATTTTATTTTATTTGTTTTTCTTTTTGGTTTCGAAATTTACAAAAGTCGTCAGTCTGTAATGATTTTCTTTCTTAATTTGTATATTAAAATAATTAATATATTTGTGGAGAATAATTTATTAAGGAAAAAAAGCTTTTGTTCATCAAACATGATCTGACCGTGGAACATACTTATTCTTTCTTTAGGCAGAGGCTTCCTTCCTTCCCCCTTCGGTTTGGTCTGATCAGGTCAGGTGTGGCCTGCTGTGATGTTTGACAATTTGGATTGATGTCAACTCCAGATTTTATTAATATTAGCGTAATTAGTTGCACAATTTAAGTTATTCCAAATTTTATGTTCTTACTTGTAAGTTAGTGATAAATTCTGACTTTTCATGTAGAGTTCCACACAATACCTATAATATTGGGCTTTTTTTGAAAAATAAAAAAGGGAGATTATGGCGGTAATCTACTTAGTATTTGGTACTTATTAGACAACACATTTCTTAAAATGGGTATTTAAAAAGGTGTACAAGATTGGTGTCAATTGCAAAGATATTAAGTTCCTTCATGGTGAAAAGGATTGAAGTTTCCGGTTAGAAGACATGTACGGTTTTTGGTGAGTTCTAAGCCCATCTCGTCGATCCCAAGGTAAACTTTTTGCATACTTAAAAAAGTTTTAAACCGGAATTGTGTACCATGTATGTATATGTCACTCAAAGTTGCAAATCGTCGCGAACCAGCCTTTTTTTTTAATGGAAAACTGAATTAGTGTAAGATTACAAAGTCATAAAACAAGGGGTACCCTTATTATACAAGACAACGGAAGAAACTACATCATCAAAAAAAATAGATGGAAAATTAGATATTGGTTAGTGCTCCCGTAACGTCTTCATGCTCTTTCATTCAAAATTCTTAGTTTCAAATATTTAGAACAACATACCAATAGCAACTTTCTACTACGACTGTCGAAAGCCCACGATCTAGAAGATCAATTTTCAACAATCTTTTATACACGTAAAGCAGAGCAAACATTAGAGCTGCATGTTAAATGGAATTTCTTTAACAAAATAATCTCATGAATTTCAGACATTATCAAAGAGATCAAACTTTCTTTCGTAGAAGATTTGTTCTGGAATCGTCAAAAATTCCGTTCTCTCTAAAGTGAGTATAGACAAACGCCCAAGACAACAATGTTAACTGGTGTTATGGAAACTGAATGTGAAGGGAGGCAATTAGTAATATCAACAATATCTGATCCTGGATCTGTCCAAGAATATAAGGCAGAGACGTATTTCCATATTGATTTGTTGAAGAGACATTTGAAGAAAAGATAAATACAAGATTCAATTTGCAGAGAACACATAGGACAATATTTATCCATTTGCACATATGGAATTCGGTTAGTTATGGAAAACTTATTCTAAATAGCTAATCAGAAGATGAAAGAAATCCTTGGCGTTAAATGTCTGCTCCATACTATGGCAGCTCAAGGAACAGCGGTTCTATGTCTACGCAAGTTGTCACTAATGAGTCTATTAGTTAATTTGTTTATAAAAATACCTTTTTAGAAGAAGGCGTTAGATTCTTGAGGTGTTGGGGGATAGTTGGGTTGAAGGTGGTATAAACTTCTAGGAAAACTCCACGAATTCCCATCAATGAAAGCTATCATTTGTGTTTTTAATGGGAACAATGGGAAAGCTCGAGAAGGATTCACCTGTTGAATTAAGGGGCTCTTACTAGACCATTTGTCATACCATAGAGAAACCAAACGTCCATCTTTAATAATACACTAGCAGGTTAACACTGCGTAAATGCGCAGTGAAAGTGTCCAGTGAATTTATACACAGGGCAAAATTTAACATAAAGAAGAACTAAGATGAAATGACTTTCTTTCAGATAAGATAAAAATAGTTTACATGTGTACTACTGACATCTGCAGTATAAAGATACCTTAATCTATAAGTTTTTTAATGTGTGCTTCATAAAATTTCCTAGTATCGAATTTTACTTCTTTGAGATCGTTGGCCATCTTTATTATTCGACTAGTTTCATACATCTCGACGTAGCGAAGTCCATCTGAACTACTATGTGCTTTTTTATTCCGCGCATGGTATTGAATAAGTAACTCATCTAGCTGATTTTGACGGTCATATATCTCCTTTATGGCATTTTTCAAATATTTTTTGCGCTCGAAATAGTTGGAATTCATATCTGGCATTAAAATAACGAAATTAGTGTATAAATGTGATAATTATTTCACAACTTTATTGAGAAGGAAGAATAAGATGAAGGTTGGAGTGGCAAAATGCAGCACAGAATAAGGAAGGAACCTATAAAAAATGTTGCGTAAAGATAAAGAAAGGGTTTTGTTGACATTATAAATTGAAAAAATTAGGATGAAAAAAGCAATCGAGAAAAGAATCGATTACTGACCTGAACGGTCGTTCTTTGTTTGTTGAAATAGAAGAAGTAATCTTGACTATTGCTATCTTTGTGGAATAAAGAATGAGATGTATTTAGGTTAAACAAGAAGAAGGCAAAAGAAGAGGGTAGGAATTGTTTGACTGAAGTTAGAGGAGAAAGGATATAAAGTTTACATATAGAGTTGTTAGGGGACCATATAGAAGGTGAGACTTGAAGAATTGCGTGGTATTAAATAAGAGGTAGTACTCGAAATAATTTTCCTAGATATAGGCAAAAACATAGCTCAGCTATCAATTGAAACGTCAATCTATGTTTTGATCTTATGTTTGTTTACTTCTGCAATACGTTATTGGTAGTATTTGACATTATTATAGCAGTTAGAAGATTATTCGATATAACGAAAAGACGTCTCGATATCTGCTTTCTAGATTTTGGGGGTTACATTGTTGGACCCCGAACTTTTGATGAAAATTAGAAATATTAAAATGAATTTAAGTGAGAAAGAAATTGGTGAGAAAATTATGAATTTAAGGAAATTTGATAAAAAAAATTATGAGAAAAGAATTGTTTAATTTTGAAGACTTTGATACTTGAGTGAACTTATATGGATTATGAGAAGAAAGTGGATGAGTTGATTGAAATGAAGTTAAATAGCAAGAATTAAAAAGAAAAAGTGTGAAAATTTAAAGAATTTAGAAAGTTTGACTTTTGAAGATAAAATGTTTGACTTGAGAGTTGACTTTTTGATTTTGGGAGAATTTGAGAAAATGATCTTCTGAAAACTTGTATTTTATGTCAAGAGTTTTCTGTAGCCATAAAGTTTGATATTTTTCGATATCGGGAGTGAGAGTTATGATCAGTCAAAGTTTGCTTGAAGTTTGACTTTTTGAGGAAAAAGTTGACTTTTTGATTTAGGCAAAATTCGAGAAAATGATCAACATAAAAATTGTAGCCTCTGTCGAGAGCTTTTTGTGGACATAAAGTTTGCTATTTTTCGATGTCGGGATTGAGAGATATGAATTTTTGAAGATATGCTTTGTTTTGAAAATGCTATTAAGAATAGATTTGTGTGTTCTATGCTTCTAGGCCACTTGTCGTATGGATTTAGTTTGAATTAGAGTAAGTGATCTGCATGAAAGTTTTAGATGATGTTTTTATCTTTCCATTGATATAAAGTTTGCAATTTTTCGATATCGGGGCTAGGAGTTATGAGCGATTAAAAATTGGAAGTCATTTAGGAAAAACTATTTTGGACAAAATCTTTGATTGAGTTTTCAACCTCTTTTGAGACCTAATTTGATTTTGAGTTCTTCAGGGAAGTTGTAGAGCTTCCTTTAATCTTTTTATTGACACCAAATTTGTCAAATTCTGAGTTCGGGATCGAGAGATATGATTTTGGAAAAGTTCGGTTTTGAAGTTTCGATGCTTTGTTTTTAATCCGATCCCTTTCTTAATCTTTTGCTATAATTCCTTCGTCCGACATCCGATTGATTCGATTCTCAAAGCGTTGGATTCCTAAGACAATTAATTCTATTTTTATGAAGAATTATGATTTTTAGGAGATTAAATGGAAAGAGATTGATTGTACCAAAGTAAGAGATTTGGTTATAGATTATAAGTTGGATAATTTTCTGAACATTGTTCAGTATTTTGCGATTTTCGGGAGCTGTACAACTCCGATTGAGTTGATTCTTAAGGTAAAATAAAATTAAGATATGGGGCTACAACTCTTGTGAAGGGATCGAAATTTAATTTCATCCCTAAGATTGTTAATTTCTGGAATGAAGTTATGTTAATGTTTAGTCTCGGATTTTGTGAAGGTCCGATAGTATTTTGGCTATAAATTCTTCGTTTTAGATCCGAATTGAGCGTTGTCAGTTGCGTTGGATTCGTATGATCTAGAGGAACAATTTTCAAGAAGAAAGTTTGTCTAAATTATTTCGTTTAGATGCTTGAAAACAGGACGCAAGTAGTCAGTTTTTCAAGTTCCTGCAGGGGCAATTTTGGAAATAGGTAAATAAGTGAGGGGCAATATGGTCTTTTATCTACCATTTTAATGAGGTGGCACTACACATTAGAGGGAGAGTCGTTTTTGGCAGAGGAAGAAGCTGGTTTGTTCTAGAAAATGAAAGAAGAAACGTTGATGAAGAAGAGAGAAGAAGGATAGGGGCGATAGGAGAAGAAGGAAGGAGAAGAAAGATGAAAAGGTTTGATTTTTTATGAGTTTTCTTAGTGATTTTCGTTGGTTTTAAGAGCAAAGAGGAGGAAGAAGATGGAAGTTGTCCATTGAAGCTCAAAAATAACGAAAATGGGGAAAAAATGGTAAGTGAGAGAAAATTTAGTTTTGAATTTTTTTATGAGTTTATGGTGTTAGATGGCTTGGAATGGTTATGGATTTAGTTTATCTATGATTAATTGAAGAGATTAGGCTATGATTGTGTTTAATGTTGGATTAATTGAAAATTGGAGTTTATGTCAAATTTGAAAGTTGGGGGTTTTTGAAATTGTTGCTTTAAATGGCTTGAATTAGTGATGAATTTGAGTTATCTTAAGTCAATTTTGATGTTTATGCTTTAGGTGAAGCTTAATTTGAAAAATTGTAAATTGGGGGTTTAGGCTTAATTTGAAATTTGGGGATTTTGTGAATTAATGGTGTAGAATCATCAATACTAGTATGAATTGGTGAAATATGAAATCAATTGTGAAGAAATTATGATTTATGATATGGAATTTGTGTAAATTGGTTTAGGCAAATTTTGAAAATTGGGGATTTTCAAATTTGGAAATTGAAATAGCTTGAATATGTGAGGAGTTGATGTTTCCTAAGCTCAATTTGAGTAATTAAGTTAAATATGATATTGAATTTGAGTGGATTGGTTTAGGTGCATTTTGGAATTTGGGGATTTTGAAGTATTTTGGAAATTCATGATTTAGATAGCTTGATTTTATGTGAAATTAGTGTTTTCTAAGTTTAAATTGATGAATTATGACATTTATGAAGTTGAATTTGGATTAATTTGGTTTAGGAAATTTTAATGTGGAAGAAAGAAGAAGGCTTTGGAGCGATTGAGGCCTGAAAGCAAGTTGTTAGCATGGATATGAGGTGAGTAGTATATTTATTTATTGAATTGTAAGCTAAGAATGTGATTTTGAAATTAAAGAAAGCAAAATTTGATTTTGATAAATTATTGTTGATAAAATGGGTTGAAAAAGGTTGTAAATGTTTGATATTATGATTTCAAAGGGTTAAAATGAGTTTTAGAAAATGCAAGATTTATGAAAATCATGTTTTGAGACAATTTGAGCAATGTGTTTTATGAAACTGTATACGTTTTGATTTATGTGTGAAAGAAATAATTGCATTCATGTTTATGCGTTTGATTTATATGTGATTAATTGATTTATTGAATATGATTGTATATATGGAATATGCATGTGTCAAGCTTTTTGACACAATTTGATGTTATGATTTGAAAAATGTAAAAAATCAAAATTTTTGAAAAGTGCCTTCGGACAATTTGAAATTCCGTTTTGCTTATGTGCTACGTGGGTTTGGTCAGGTCCTTTGTGAGTCAGTGCACTGTCTCTACCTATTTAAACCTTCGCTCGGCTGCCCGTAAGAGGCAATGGAGTTCCGATCACGGACTCCTTCACGCATTTGCATATGACCGCTTATCTTGAAATGTGCGATAGACGTCTGTTATGGACCAAACCAAACCATTTAATGTGTTATTGTGATTTGTGTTGGATGCCGCGGTATAACCTGCAAACACACGCCGCAGTATAACCTGCAAACACCTACGGGTGGGGTGTGGGGTCCAACATCAAACCATGTTATGTGATTTTTGATTTTGTTTATGTGCTATGTGATGCATTTATGTTTAAAGCTGTGCATGATTGGTAAAAAGTTTGAGAATTTGAAAATTGAGAAAGTGAATTTTCAATTATGAATTTTGGAAACTGTTTATGAATGTTTTGGAAAGTTTGAAAATGGGTTTTTGGATAAATTTCCGAATGGGAAATGTTTGAAAAATTTGAAAAGATAATTTTCGTTTATGTTTCAATTTATAAATATATTATCCACGAGCCTCCGAGCTCACCCCCCCTTTCATCCCAATCTCCGGTATTGACGGAAGATCGGATGAAAGAGCGTCAAGTTTGATTTTGCGCATTTGTATTTTTGTGTAAATTGAGAATTGATATTGTTTTGGCTTGAATTGCCTTTTGTGTATATAAAGCAGTTATTACGGGATGTATATGAATTCGAGACTTGGATATTGATTTTATGATCATAATTGAGTATGATTATACTTTATGTTTGTAATTGGATATTGAATGAGGATTTTATATCTGGTTTGAGATATTGAATGTGGTTGGGACTGATTGAGATTTTATATAATCGATTGAGGATTTATGAAGTGTTAGGTTTAGATGTGCGTTCTGCTTGGTGTTTAGATTACGGACGGGAGAGTCCGATGATTCTGGATTTTGTGATATTAGAAGTGTATTTTGCCTTTGCAGGAATTTTGGGATAGGATAAATGCAGTAGTTATGCTTCTAATTTTCGTTAGAAAATAAATTGAAAAGAAGAAAAATAAAATTTAGATGTATGAAAGATGGATTTATGGGATTGGTATTAATGTTAAGAAGTTTATTATGATTTGAGCGATTTGGGATTTGTATGAGTATCCGGGCATATGATGATTTTGTATGTAATGAAATAAAGTGATTAAGAATGAAAAGACAAGGAATAAGAAAGAAAAAAAATTTATCTTGGATTTCATGAGGTGCGTCTTAGGGTTTCCAACGCGATTAGTTTCTATGCTTCATGTTTGCAACGGATGTCGATGTTTGTTCGAGTTGATTAATTAGTTCGCTTTGTATTTGATTCGATTAGCATTCGATTCGAATTACATTCGTTTCCTTCGATTCCTTTTCGATTTGCTACGCCGATTCCGTATTAAACCGTCTATGTTTTTGTTTCGGTTAGGATCCGGTTCCCGGATCGGGTCCCAACATAGATGGTATCAGAGCCCAGTATTATGATCATACTTGGGTGGAAGTGATTGTTCAGAGTTTTAATGAATTGGATTGCATTAGTGAGAGAGTGATAAAGATGGAAATGGTATTTCATGCATGATGTGAAGAACCTAGTGGATTGTTTGATTAAGGTGATGAGTGATGATTAATTAGAAGAAAGTGTTAAGAGAAATTGAGAGGAGAATTTCATGATGAAATGGGAAGAATTGATTTTAGTTATACATGTGTGAGTCGAATTAAGAAATACTTGAAGGATAGGATTAACTGATATGAAGGATTTTAGAAATGTGTTAATGAAATTGAGATTAGAATTTTAATGAATTTGGATGAATTATTTTCGAATATGCATATGTGAGATGCAATTAAGGGATACTTGAAAGATGAGACAACTTGAGTTTATATCTATATATGTAAGGCATATTGAATTGTGGATATAGTGAAATGTGGTGTACTTGATATAAGAAGTAAGTTAAGAATGTGTATGATGAGGAAATTAGATAAGAAAAGTGACTATGATCTTTTGGAAAGAAATCAGCTAAGAGAATGTGTTACTTGATGATTTACTACATATGAATTTCGAGGACGAAATTCTTTTAAGAGGGGAAGAAATGTTGGACCCCGAACTTTTGATGAAAATTAGAAATATTAAAATGAATTTAAGTGAGAAAGAAATTGATGAGAAAATTATGAATTTAAGGAAATTTGATTAAAAAAAATTATGAGAAAAGAATTGTTTAATTTTGAGGACTTTGATATTTGAGTGAACTTATATGGATTATGAGAAGAAAGTGGATGAGTTGATTGAAATGAAGTTAAATAGCAAGAATTAAAAAGAAAAAGTGTGCAAATTTAAAGAATTTAGAAAGTTTGACTTTTGGAGATAAAATGTTTGACTTGAGAGTTGACTTTTTGATTTTGGGAGAATTTGAGAAAATGATCTTCTGAAAACTTGTAGTTTATGTCAAGAGCTTTCTGTAGCTATAAAATTTGATATTTTCCGATATCGGGAGTGAGAGTTATGATCAGTCAAAGTTCGCTTGAAGTTTGACTTTTTGAGGAAAAAGTTGACTTTTTGATTTAGGCAAAATTCGAGAAAATGATCAACATGAAAATTGTAGCCTCTGTCGAGAGCTTTTTGTGGACATAAAGTTTGCTATTTTTCGATGTCGGGATTGAGAGATATGAATTTTTGAAGATATGCTTTGTTTTGAAAATGCTATTAAGTATAGATTTGTGTGTTCTATGCTTCTAGGCCACTCGTCGTATGGATTTAGTTTGAATTAGAGTAAGTGATCTGCATGAAAGTTTTAGATGATGTTTTTATCTTTCCATTGATATAAAGTTTGCAATTTTTCGATATCGGGGCTAGGAGTTATGAGCGATTAAAAATTGGAAGTTGTTTAGGAAAAACTGTTTTGGACAAAATCTTTGATTGAGTTTTCAACCTCTTTTGAGACCTAATTTGATTTTGAGTTCTTCAGGGAAGTTGTAGAGCTTCCTTTGATCTTTTTATTGACATCAAATTTGTCAAATTCTGAGTTCGGGATAGAGAGATATGATTTTGGAAAAGTTCGGTTTTGAAGTTCCGATGCTTTGTTTTTAATCCGATCCCTTTTGTAATCTTTTGCTATAATTCCTTCGTCTGACATCCGATTGATTCGATTCTCAAAGCGTTGGATTCCTAAGACAATTAATTCCATTTTTATGAAGAATTATGATTTTTAGGAGATTAAATGGAAAGAGATTGATTGAACCAAAGTAAGAGATTTGGTTATAGGTTATAAGTTGGATAATTTTCTGAACATGGTTCAGTATTTTGTGATTTTTGGGAGCTGTACAACTCCGATTGAGTTGATTCTTAAGGTAAAATAAAATTAAGATATGGGGCTACAACTCTTGTGAAGGAATCGAAATTTAATTTCATCCCTAAGATTTTTAATTTCTGGACTGAAGTTATGTTAATGTTCAGTCTCGGATTTTGTGAAGGTCCGATAGTATTTTGGCTATAACTTCTTCGTTTTAGATCCGAATTGAGCATCGTCAGTTGCGTTGGATTCGTAAAATCTAGAGGAACAATTTTCTAGAAGAAAGTTTGTCCAAATTATTTCGTTTAGATGCTTGAAAATAGGACGCAAGTAGTCAATTTTTCAAGTTCCTGCAGGGGCAATTTTGGAAATAGGTAAATAAGTGAGGGGCAATATGGTCTTTTATCTACCATTTTAATGAGGTGGCACTACACATTAGAGGGAGAGTCATTTTTGGCAGAGGAAGAAGCTGGTTTGTTCTAGAAAATGAAAGAAGAAACGTTGATGAAGAAGAGAGAAGAAGGAGGGGGCGATAGGAGAAGAAGGAAGGAGAAGAAAGATGAAAAGGTTTGATTTTTTATGAGTTTTCTTAGTGATTTTCGTTGGTTTTAAGAGCAAAGAGGAGGAAGAAGATGGAAGTTGTCCATTGAAGCTCAAAAATAACGAAAATGGGGGAAAAATGGTAAGTGAGAGAAAATTTAGTTTTGAATTTTTTTATGAGTTTATGGTGTTAGATGGCTTGGAATGGTTATGGATTTAGTTTATCTATGATTAATTGAAGAGATTAGGCTATGATTGTGTTTAATGTTGGATTAATTGAAAATTGGAGTTTATGTCAAATTTGAAAGTTGGGGGTTTTTCGAAATTGTTGCTTTAAATGGCTTGAATTAGTGATGAATTTGAGTTATCCTAAGTCAATTTTGATGTTTATGCTTTAGGTGAAGTTTAATTTGAAAAATTGTAAATTGGGGGTTTAGGCTGAATTTGAAATTTGGGAATTTTGTGAATTAATGGTGTAGAATCATCAATACTAGTATGAATTGGTGAAATATGAAATCAATTGTGAAGAAATTGTGATTTATGATATGGAATTTGTGTAAATTGGTTTAGGCAAAATTTGAAAATTGGGGATTTTCAAATTTGGAGATTGAAATAGCTTGAATATGTGAGGAATTGATGTTTCCTAAGCTCAATTTGAGTAATTAAGTTAAATATGATATTGAATTTGAGTGGATTGGTTTAGGTGCATTTTGGAATTTGGGGATTTTGAATGATTTTGGAAATTCATGATTTAGATAGCTTGATTTTATGTGGAATTAGTGTTTTCTAAGTTTAAATTGATGAATTATGACATTTATGAAGTTGAATTTGGATTAATTTGGTTTAGGAAATTTTAATGTGGAAGAAAGAAGAAGGCTTTGGAGCAATTGAGGCCTGAAAGCAAGTTGTTAGCATGGATATGAGGTGGGTAGTATATTTATTTATTGAATTGTAAGCTAAGAATGTGATTTTGAAATTAAAGAAAGCAAAATTTGATTTTGATAAATTATTGTTGATAAAATGGGTTGAAAAAGGTTGTAAATGTTTGATATTATGATTTCAAAGGGTTAAAATGAGTTTTAGAAAATGCAAGATTTATGAAAATCATGTTTTGAGACAATTTGAGCAATGTGTTTTATGAAACTATATCGTTTTGATTTATGTGAAAGAAATAATTGCATTCATGTTTATGCGTTTGATTTATATGTGATTAATTGATTTATTAAATATGATTGTATATGTGGAATATGCATGTGTCAAGCTTTTTGACACAATTTGATGTTATGATTTGAAAAATGTGAAAAATTAAGATTTTTGAAAAATGCCTTCGGGCAATCTGAAATTCCGTTTTGCTTATGTGCTACGTAGGTTTGGTCAGGTCCTTTGTGAGTCGATTACTATTGTCTCTACTGTTTAAGCCTTCGCTCATTTGCCCATGAGAGCAATGGAGTTCGATCACGGACTCCCTTCATTACCGCATATGACCGCTATGCGGAAATGTGCGATACGTCTGTTATGGACCAAACCAAACCATTTAATGTGTTATTGTGATTTGTGTTGGATGCCGCGGTATAACCTGCAAACACACGCCGCAGTATAACCTGCAAACACCTACGAGTGGTGTGTGGGGTCCAACATCAAATCATGTTATGTGGTTTTTGATTTTGTTTATGTGCTATGTGATGCATTCATGTTTAAAGTCGCATGATTGGTAAAAAGTTTGAGAATTTGAGAAATGAGAAAGTGAATTTTCAATTATGAATTTGAGCTGCTTTATGAATGTTTTGGAAAGTTTAAAATGGGTTTTGGATAAATTTCCGAATGGAAATGTTTGAAAAATTTGAAAAGATAATTTTCGCTTATGTTTCAATTTATAAATATATTATCCACGAGCTTCAGCTTTTCCTTTCATCCCAATCTCCGGTATTGACGGCGGAGATCGGATGAAAGAGCGTCAAGTTTGATTTTGCGCATTTGTTTTTTTGTAAATTGAGAATTGATATTGTTTTGGCTTGAATTGCCTTTTGTGTATATAAAGCAATTATTACGGGATGTATATGAATTCGAGACTTGGATATTGATTTTATGATCATAATTGAGTATGATTATACTTTATGTTTGTAATTGGATATTGAATGAGGATTTTATATATGGATTTGAGATATTGAATGTGGTTGGGACTGATTGAGATTTTATATAATCGATTGAGGATTTATGAAGTGTTAGGTTTAGATGTGCGTTCCTGCTGGTGTTTAGATTCTGGACGGGAAAGTCCGATGATTATGGATTTTGTGATATTAGAAGTGTATTTTGCCTTTGCAGGAATTTTTGGGATATGATAAATGCAGCCGTTATGCTGCCGAATTTTCGTTAGAAAATAAATTGGAAAAGAAGAAAAATAAAATTTAGATGTATAAAAGATGGATTTATGGGATTGGTATTAATGTTAAGAAGTTTATTATGATTTGAGTGCGATTTGGGATTTGTATGAGTATCCAGGCATATGATGATTTTGTATGTAATGAAATAAAGTGATTAAGAATGAAAAGACAAGGAATAAGAAAGAAAAAAAATTATCTTGGATTTGGAAGGAGTGCGTCTTAGGGTTTCCAACGCGATTATGTTCATTCGATCGTTTTTTAGACACTTGTTCTCGGATGTCGGATATGTTTCAGTTTGATTGATTATTTCGTTTATCCCCACCTTATGATTCGATTCTATTGATTATTCCGATTTGGTTTTCGATTTCGATTTGCATTCGCTTTGCGTTTCGGTATGTTTATTTGATTTGCTTTTGCTACATTCACTCCGATTTGCTTCTGCCGATTCCGTATTCGCTTCGTCTATGTTTCTGTTTCGGTTGGGATCCGGTTTCCGGATCGGGTCCCAACATACATGTTTTCAAAGAAGGATTAGTCTATTCGTATACTCAAGAAGAATTAGGGAATTGGTAAGTGAAATTTAATCGGAGTTGGAAATGACATCAACTGAACTGCTTTAAATAAAGGAGAAAAAGAGCAAGCTCAAAGAAGCAAAAATGAGTTGAAGTAGTAGGAAGTTGAAAAGCAGACGAAAGAAGAAAAACGGACGGAACTTTAAAAGTAGACGAAAGCAAAAGCAGTTGTTATACTGGATAGATAATCTAATGGAAAATCTTCAACACGTTGGCGAAAAAATGACAAAAAAGGGTCATCTGTTGACTGATATGTGGAAAAATGGTGGAAAGAATAAGACGAAACAGAGAAGCAAAAATAAGACGAAGTCAGGAAAGCAGACAGAAGGTGAAAAGCAGACGAAAGAAGAAAAGGAGATGGCAGTTGAAAAGCATACGAAAGTAAAAGCTGACGGAAGCAAAGGCAGACGAAAGCAAAAGCAGACGCAAGCAAAAGCATAGGCAAGCAAAACGAGACGATGATACACAATTCAAACTGCGTTTGAGTTTGAAGATTCTGGACAAAAAAGAAGTAGATTCTAAGAAAATAGGCAGGACTGAATGAAGAATGTTGTTATACTGGACAAATAATCTAATGGAAATTCTTCAACACCTTGGTGAAAAAACAACAAACATGGTTCATGTGTTGACTTATGTGTGGAAAAATGCCGAAAAGAACAATAGGAAGATTGTAACAATGTTTATCTTTCTTGTAGTCATTCATAATGTGAATCGGTTTTGGGTAAGACTCAAAGTGTCCTTGTCTATAAGGTACTTCATGGGTTGTGTCTGAGATATGCTCTGATTTTGGATCGTTGAAGTAGAAATAATGATGAGGCAATGAGACGATGAAAAAGCGAGCCTTGAAAAAGAGAGGGAAGCTATTGAAAAGCAGACGAAACTTCAAAAACAGACGGAGTTGAACAGGAGAGGGAGTTGAAAAACAGACGGGAGCGAAAGTAGAAGGAAGTTATCCAAAAGCAAACGGATGCAAAAGTAGATGATGGAAAGCAGACGAAAGCAAACCACCTTGAAATTAAGAACCAGTTTGAGTTAGTTACAGAACTGAACTGAATAAGTGTTTCTTTCAAGATTCAAGAAGCAAGATTTAAGATCTAGTTGAAGATGAAGGTTATAAATAAGAGTCGAAGTCGACGTATTATTTCGTTTATTTATGTAAATAGTATTTTTCCTATTAGGTATTAAAAAATTCTTGGCTTATATTAATAAAAACAAATATGTGATGAACCGTTATTATGATTATATAAAAAAACATGAATATAAATCATGAAAAAAATAATTAGAAAGCGATATTGCAAATAACAATAACATTAGAAAGTGATGAACCATATTGGTAAGGGTAAAGAAAACTAAGACAATTCAACCCCCCTTCTTGTGCATTCATATATCGTATAATAAGCACTGTAATAACGCGTGATTGACTTCACATACTTGAGAGAAAAATATTCAACGAATTATGTAGAGCTATCTTACTGTAGCAAACTCAAAAAATGAGTGTGTCAACTTCTCTCAAGCTTTATCTCTCTAATAAAAACAGACGGAAGTTGAAAAGCAGAGGAAAGAAGAAAAACAGACAGAAGTTGAATAGTAGAGGAAAACAAAAGCAGACGGAAGTTGAAAAGCAGACGAAAGAAGAAAAACAGACAGAAGCAAAAGCAAACGGAAGCAAAAACAGAGGGAAGCAAAAGCAGACGGATGCAAAAGTGGACGAGAGCAAAAACATTTTATAACTTTTATTTTCAGTAGGTCTTGTGAAAAGAACAAGTTTGTTTTAATTAAGCATTTTTGTAGGTTTTTTTTTAAAAGGGAAATACACAAGGTACAACTTGTTTGATTGAAGTCTCTACTTCTATCGTCTTAAATAAGACGAAGCGATATGTCAGACGAACTGGAAACCCAGACGAAGCAGTTACCATATTATGCTATCTAATATTACAATTCTTCAAAGTACAATCTTGATGAACGTAGTTACAATCTTCCTATTGAATCACAAGTAGCTGCTATATGGACTGACACTGACGATAAACAACATGATAAATGTCCTCATATCCAAGTCTGCAGTAGGCATTCTTTATTTTCAGCATCCTTTTTGAGATTTGTCTCCCCTTAATGTAGATGCTGAAAGTTTGTGTCACTCAAAAACTGATTAACACATTATGAATGACTACAAGAAAGATCAAGATTGTTACAATCTTCCTATTGGATCACAAGGACACTGACGACCGACGTGGAGAATGATAGACATGATAAATCTCGTCATATCCAAGTCTCCAGTACGTCTTCTTTATTTGAGCCATCCTTTTTCAGGACGACAATATGATAAATCTCCTTATATCCAAGTCTGTTGTACGCCAAGAGTTGGTGAACACTGATATTCTTTCGACAGCAACAAAAGTCGATAGCAACAACAACGAAACTCCAAAGACATCTGTACAGACCAAAAAAAAGCTTAAAGAAGATTTACAAGTAACAGAAGAATAAAAGTAACAGGAAGTGAAAACTAAGAGCAACTGGACGTGGAGTTGGTGAACAGTGATACTTTTTCGACAGCAACAACAGCTACGACAACTACAACAAAAAAAATGCTAAAAGAAGATTTACAACTAACACAGGAAATCACTGTGATACTCTTTCGACACGAACAACAGCTACGATAAGCACCAAGACCATCGAGACGTAAGATACTGAGAAGGTGAGGCAATGAGCAAGAAGACACTATATAAGTAGTCACGAGGGCATGCATTGTGGGGCTCCGTGCGTGGTCGCCTGACAAAATATTGCATCAGAAGATTGGGTCAGGAGATTGTGTGTATAGAGAGAAACGACACAATATGAATGACAATATGATTGAATGAAAAGATATAAACAGATATAAGTAGTCACAAGGGCATGCATTGCGCGACGCCGCCGCCTAACAAAATATTGCATCAGAAGATTGGGTCAGAAGATTGCGTGTATATCGCGCGAAGACACATAGATTATCACAAGAGATATATATATTAGTGATTCGTATTATTTAATATCGTAATGTAAATAGTATTATTCCTATTAGGTATAATAAAATTTTAAACTTATATTAATAAAACAAATATGCAATGAACCGTTATTATGATTGTATAAAAAATATGAATATATGAATGAAGTTGAATAATAATAATGAATTTAATAATCATGAAAAAATATTTAGAAACCGATATTGCAAATGAGAATAAATATATGAATGAAGTGAAAAATAATCATGAATTGAATAATGATGATAAAATCATTAAAGCGATATTGCAAATAACAATAACATTAGAAGGTGATGGACCATCTGTTAAGTCAAAATGACTTCACATTTATGATTTTGATTAAGAACAAATACTCAATAGAAAAACAGACAGAGAAAGAAAGACAGATGGAGAAAGAAAAACAGACTAAGTAGAAAAACAGACGGATAATGAAAAACAGACGAAGTAAAAAAACAGACGGAGAATAAAAAGCAGACGAAGTAAAAAAACAGACGGAGAAAGAAAAAAAACAGATGAAGTAGAAAAGCAGATGGAAGCCAAAAACAGACGCATATGTTACTCCAATCTATTGCGACAACACCAGTGCAATCTGTTGGGCCCGGGCCCCGGATTCTCATTCCCGAGGAAGCTCTTCGGGTCGCGCCAGCGACGGGCGCCCCATAATGTCGGCCCGATCCCAACATCCATACATAACCATATTTCGATTCATACAAACATATAACAATACATATACATACATTCTACACGTGCATTCTGAACATACATTCATCAGTCCATTTGCATAAATCATCTATCATTCTCATTCGAAGAAATTCACCAAATAGTCGCAAAATACAACACAATACAAAATGAAAGTAAATCCCAAAATACAAAAGTATGCTCCATGATGAAATGCTGGTGGGCTAACCAAAGTACTAACTTATACAAGGCTCCTAACTAGCTTGAAGTTTCCGATGCCTTGCAAGGTTGACAATCGTCTCGATCTGCACCTGAGGAGGGGAGAGTAATGGGGTGAGCTGCGAAGCTCAGTGGCATATACGTTTATAGTCATTGACAATGAGCCACATAATCAAGCATATATAGAAATATACACAAGCTTATAGCAAGTCAACACTTATCATTTTTCGATCATCACTATCATATTTCATGAGATTCATAAGATCATAATTTATCATGTATCATGCTCAACAATTCAATCATGTATGCACAAACAATTGGCTCGAGAGTTCCGTAAACGATTCGGATAAACCGAAGTTAAATCCGTAAACTATCCGAGTCCGATTTCTCAAGGATCTCGTGGCCTCAAGCGGGCAGCCGGGAGAAGGCTTTACTGTCAACGTGCACGTGACTCCATCCGTAACTCTCTTACCCAAACAATACACATAATCCATACGTTCCATGTTTAAAGCATTTATCAAAGCTTTCAAACTTTCCATTCTTTCCATTCTTGCAAAATGCCATAAGGCCAATCAGGGCCATGCATAATCATAATCAAAATGCACATTCAATATTTCTCAGGTAATTCAATACCAACAAGGTCATATCATGCAAGAAAATAAGCACACACAAGGCAATTTGTCCATACACACAATAACCATAAACATATTACCCACCTAGTATCGCTTGAGTATCAGACTCACTGCTGTCATTCCTCTTGCGATTGGGTCAAATCAGCTTGGTTCCCTATAATAAACCAAGTTCTCATTTAATTAATATCCAAAGCAAATAGTTCATAAAGCGTGACAATCAAAATAAAGCACTAAAAGTCTATATTCGATCTCCTCCTAAAATTCCGAACCCTTACAGGCTAATTCCGAACTTTCCTTCTTCATACAACTCGTAGCCCTGTATTTCTAGGTCACAACGAATCCAAAATCACCTCAATTGGACATCTACACCAAAAGAAATGGCCAAAATACTAAAAATTTCACTTTCGAAAAACAGGGGGGGCTCGCCGCGGCGAACGACCCTGCTCGCCGCGGCGTGCACTGAAGTGTGCGTCGCGGCGTGTTCATCACTCGCACGCCGCGACGTGCACACTCGTGCTTCGCGGCGTGCACGTCTCTTCGTGCACGCCGCAACGTGCACATGGTGCACGCGGCGTGTCACCAATTCTCCAGCACGCCGCGTGCGGTCGGAGTTGCGACTCCGAACTCTCGTTTTCTTCATTTTCTGATCTTCAACCCTTCCCAAATCCAAATGCAACACAACCAAACGATAGATCAAGTCTCAAACTACATTTCTAACCCATTAACAACTTAAAACCATGCACAAAACCGATAACCCAACGAAATCTAACCCTCTTTGCTTTCAAACCCTAAAACCACCGATTCTGCTACTATCAACCTATCCTTAGGTTTAATCCAACCGAAACAAGGTTAAACAAAGCATAACGTACCCGAAAATAGCTTCAAACTGTCGAAAAACTTCCACAATCGAAATCTCTTTTCCCTTCTCCTTCCTTCACCACCGACGGCGCACTCTCCTTCTTTCTTTTATTTCCTCTTCCTTCCTTTTTCTAATTTCTTTCTCTTAAACCTAAAGGAATGGGACAAAGACCATAATATCCCTCTTAGCTAAGCCCAAATCCATTCCAACTCAAGTAAACTTCCCAAAATGTCCTCACACAATTTAATCCTCTCATGCCTTATTTAAACCATATTTAATCTCAATTATACTCCAATTAACCACTAACACACCCAATTTAATCAAACTAAGCCATAAACACATAATTATCAAAATTTATGCTTAAAGACATCATAAAAAAAATTAAGGGTCTAACACAATCAATCTGTCAAAGAATCCGATTCAGCATTAAAGAGTGAAGCACATAGAAGTCAGACATCACTTTCTGAGAGACTATGTTCAGAGGAAGGTGGTGCGTCTACAGTTCATCGAAACAGAGTATCAGTAGGCAAACATCTTCACAAAACCATTAAGTGAAGAACGGTTTCAGAAGATCAGACGCAATCTCAACATGGTTATGTTAAGTGACCAGTTGAGCTAAAGTAACGACAAAACTAAAGGCGTCAGAAACAGTGAGGGACAGTTGGTAACTTCTCTCACAAGAAAGTTGTGGAGGGAAAGTCTGATAATCTCGAGGATTTTAATGACTCTAGAACACACCGGACTATATCTCTACAAGTAGTCTAAAAGCAAAATCATTACGGTTATTCTCATCTCTAGACGGTTCATTTTGCTTTCCCAATTCTCTCAAACATCCAACCCTAAAAAGCTTACGAGAGTCAGTTTTTCGTTCTGAAACAATTGAGGCAGCCATGATATTCGGAAGACATGTGGATTTCGAGTCATTGAGGAATGATGGTATGGATGTGGAACCAGAGATTGTAAGAGTTGGTTGGAGGAACTTCTTTGAGGTACGAGAACCAGTATATACAAATGAGGTTTTCGATTTTTGGAAGAATGCTCAGCTAGTAGACAACACTGTAGTATCATCAGTAGATGATATATCCGTTGTTGTGACTAAGGAGTTAATAAAGAAGGTGATCGATTGTCCGTCAGTTGGTCAGACCCTCTCTACCAAGGCCGGATGGATGTCCCAAGTCGGTATGAGAGAGGAAGATGTCAGAAGACAATTATATGGAGCCAATGATCCATGGGAGAGGAAGACCTCTAGTTTGGTTCCGAAGGCGAGGATTCTCCATGCATTTCTGTTTAATTGCATTTTACCCAGAGCAGGTTCAAGGCATTTGGTGACTATGTTGGATGAACAATGCTTCTTTTACCGGCTAAATCGCAATCCCATCGACTTACCCTTCTTAATCTTTCACTACATGATTAAGGGGATGAAGGATACAAATAGCTATCCTTACGGTATGTTGCTTACAAGGATTTTTAAGGAATCCAGAGTCCTCCTACATCGAGGACATAGAAGGATTGTACCTGTGAAGAGTAAGATTGATTCAATCACAATACGGCGAATGGGTCTAAGGACTGTAATCAAAGAAGAAGTCGACTCTTCAAGGAGAACTAGGACTGAGGGGGAGCATGTTTTGAAGATGACTCCTGCTTCAAGTTCTCGACCTCAAGTGAGTACGAGATCGCCTGCGGATGAATTAAGAAGAATCATTGGAAGATCGCTAATAAAACAGGCGAGTCCTCGAATCGAAGCAAGTCAATCCCGGAGGACAGAAGAAGGTGTGCCAAAAATACAAGGAGAAAGTCTTTTAAGTGAAATTACAAAGAAGGCAAAGAGATCACCGAGGATTCGGAAGAAGACCGTGTTAACTGCTGGGGAAGTTAGTCGAGAGAAAGAAAACGTTGATGCTGCTCAAATAGAAAAAGAAACTAAGTAGAGCACAGTTCAGGAAACCCCCATTGCTCAACAGGAGGAACCAGTGGAACAAAGCCTGGTTCAGGAGAATCCTAGTGAAGCACAACCAGAGGCAATGACAGAATCAGACTCGGATAGTGATGAACCTTGTCTGATGGTATACAACTATCATAAGTTTTTTGCGAAAACAGAGGCTGAAGATCATAATGGTGGAAGTTGTTACCAGAAGGAGAACTGCTATTGCATTCTGTATTCAACCAGTAAAGAAGATAGTGGCTGTGGTACGACCTATGTTGATTAATAGTAACACATAGGAATTACTAAAAGAAGATGAAAAGATCTTCTACGATGCTTTGAGGGATGCTGCTACTAAGCCATACCCTTCAAAACGTCCCTGCAAACCATGTACTATTTTTTCGATCACTGAAAACACGAAAATAAAGGTTGCACCAGATATCCAGCCAAGATATTCTCGGGATTTGACTAAGGGGAAGTCAAAATTATTTCCTGAGGAAGAAGCTAGTGATGATCTGTCCGCAAATCAAATAGCAGAAGAAGTGCAAAATATTGATGAGGCATTCGCTTCTACACAGAATAAAGATGAAGCGAGCTGCAACTATACTGACAAGAAGGAAGACTGTCCAGTGGGGGGAAGAGTAATAACAGGGACATTTATTGAGTTCCTTGTTCAGACAGTTCTGCGTATTAGACCTCTGTCTAATACATCGTCTATTCAAGCGATGCATTACCCTGCAGGAAAGCGATTCTTGATCTTTGCTCCATTTGACTTAGATATTCCTGAAGCTGAAACGTTTATTCGTCCACCAATGATTGAGATAAATGAAGAATACATTCTAACATTAGATGCTTATACTACTTCAATCCCATTCACTCCTCCCTCAGCAGATGTTGATCAAGCCTCCTCGTCGATTGACCCACCAGATGAACTCAGCAGATTACGTGGTGAAGTCAATGAGATGAAGGAGACGATGAATGATCTGAAGAAGATGATGACAGAACTGCTAAAGAGCCACCATCGTTAATCATTTTTTATTATAACAAATAGGGGAGAATAAGAGCAGAAAAGAAGAGAATGAACAAG
Organism: Erythroxylum novogranatense; assembly: GCA_029891385.1. Lineage (NCBI taxonomy): Eukaryota > Viridiplantae > Streptophyta > Magnoliopsida > Malpighiales > Erythroxylaceae > Erythroxylum > Erythroxylum novogranatense. The sequence continues at coordinate 22,201,007 of CM057226.1, forward strand.
GGGGGAAGAGAATGAGCAGAAAAGAAGAGGGTGTTCAGAAATGAAGGTGTGACTGAAGCAGACGAAGAAAGGAAGAAGTCAAAGAAGAAGTTCTGAAGATAAGTTTTTGTTTTCTTCAAAACTTTGAAATTTTGTTTTCTTTTGTATATAATTTGTTATCATCAAAAAGGGGGAGATTGTTAAGTACAAATGACTTTACTCAGATATGATTTTGATGAATAACAAAAAGAACAAACAAAAAAGAACACAAACGAAGTCAAGCAGACACAAAGCAGACACAGACGCTAAGGAAAGCAGACGCAGACGCTAAGCAAAGCAGACGCAGACACAAAGCAGACGCAGACGTTAAGCAAAGCGGATCACAGACCTGCGCATTTAATCGCGAATACTAAAGCGATTTAAGGCGCGATATATGAGACATATAAGAAGAATCAAGAAGCAGACGCAAGAGTCAGTTCGACTGATTAACCGTTTCTTTAAAGATTCAAGAAACAAGAATCAAGAAGTAGTTGGAGACGAAGGCTATAAATACAAGTCGAAGTCGAAGATTACAAAGTTAGACAACGTGAGAAAAAGTGATCGTAAAAGCATTAAGTGCAAATTTAGCCGAGAGCTATTTTACTGTAACAAGCGTTTAAATACTTTTCTGAGAGAAATTAGTACAGATAGGCTGCAGAGGCTCGCAAAAGAATACTTGTAAGTAGAACTTTTATCAGTAGAGACCTGAAGAGCTTTTATAAGTGTGAAAGAATACTGGTTGTAGAGACCTGAAGAGGCTCGCAAAAGAATACTTGTAACGTTGAAGAGATACTGAAATCTCAGAAGAAACTCTGAGGACTGGACGTAGCCCACGATTTGGGGTGAATCAGGATAAATCTCTGTGTCAACCACTCTCACTCTCTATCTCTGTTTTAGATTCAAGTTTTATTACTACCTAGTTGGTAAACAAAGTATTCAAAAGTTTTGATCAATCAGAATCTAACAAAAATACTGTAAAAAATTTTACTTCTAACAAACAATTTCAAAATAATCATAAAAAAGGGGAATACACAATTCAACCCCCCTTCTCGTGCATTCTAATATCGTTTTCTAAGTATTGTATTAACGTGTGATTCACTTCATAGCTTACTGAACTGAAAGGTTGTTCTTTGCTGGTTGAAATAGAAGACGTAAGTTTGATTGTTGTTATCTTCTTGCAATGAAGGATGTGATGTATTTAGGTTAAAGAAAAAGAAGACAAAAGAAGAGGGTAGGAATTGTTTGATCGAAGTTAAGAGGAGAAAGGTTTGAAAGTTTAGATATAGAGGTATTAGCAGGGCGTCTGGCAGGGAAGATATATAGTCGCGTAATAAAAAATTAAAGTTGAAGAGTTCCACTGTATTAAATGAGGGGCAGTACTGCAATCAAAACGACTTTACATAAATGATTTTGATGAAGTACAAATAATGATGAAAAAGGAGACGATGAAAAGAAGACGAAAGTTGAAAAGCAGACGCAAGTTGAAAAGCAGATGGAAACAAAACCATACGGAAGCAAAAGCAGACGAAAGCAAAAGCAGACGAAAGTTGTGCAAAAGTAGACGGGAGTAAAAGCAGACGATGGAAAGCAGACGAAAGCAAACCACGTGTGAATTAAGAATCAGTTTGAGTTAGTTACAAAACTCAATTGAATAATCGATTCTTTCAAGATTCAAGCAATCTCTGTTCTGGTCGTCTTCTTCTTGTGAAAAACAGAAAATGATTGTAGAAGGTCAACCTGTCAGGAAGAAGAGTAAAGGGAAGCAATGACATTAATTTCCAAAGAAGAGAAAATAATTGTAGAAGGTCAACCTGTCAGGAGTAACACGTGAGAAATCTATCACCTATGAATTGAAACGTCAATCTCTGTTCTGGTCATCTTCTTCTCTTTGCACTCCTCATGTTTGCTTACTTTTGGAATACGTTAACGTGTGAATTGAAACGTCAATCTCTGTTCTGGTCTATTTCTGCAATACGCTATTGGCAGTGTTTCACATTATTATAGCGGCTAGAAGATTGTACCTATTAATTGAAAACTCAATCTACGTGACAGAAAAAAATATGTGCAGTTAAAAAGGACGAGATTGTTAAGTCAAAACGACTCGACATGAATGATTTTGATGAAGTACAAATAATGATGAAAAAGCAGATGATGAAAAACAGATGAAGAAAAACAGACGGAACCTATTGAAAAGCATGTTAAGTCAAAATGACTTGAGATATATGATTTTAATGAATAACAGGCGAACAAAAACAGACGAAGTAGAAAAACAGACGGAGAATGCGAAAGCATAAATAATATGTTGACTTCGACTGTTATTTATAACCTTCGTGTTCAACTGCTTCTTCAATCTTGCTTCTTGAACCTTGAAACAAGCAGTTATTTAGTTAAGTTCTGTCTTTTGCTTTTGCTTCCGTCTGCTTTTGCATTTGTCTGCTTTTCAACTTGTGTCTGTTTTTCTTCTTTCGTCTACTTGTCACATTTCGTCTGCTTTTCAAGTTCACATAAATATGAATTTATTGTCCTAAAAATATTGGCCTTTGGTTTTGATTTTATGATATATTTAACCATGTTGAGATTTCGTCTAATTTCCCTGAACCGTTCTTCACTTAATGGTTTAGCGAAGATGTCCGCCCATTGATACTCTGTTTCAACGAACTGTCCATTTCTGAAAACACATTAGAAATGCATGACTTAATGGAAGAAATGGGAAAGGAAGTTGTACGTCAAGAATCTAGATATCCCAATACACGTAGTTGATTATGGGATCCAAAAGATGTCTTTAAAATACTTGCAGAGGACAAGGTAAAATTAGTCACTTACTTTCTATATGAGATTTTTAAGTTGTGTATTGATATTATGTTAAGAAAATATATATTGCAAAACTTTGAACTTATGGTTTTCAAATAAGGATATTTTAAACATACCTTCAATTATTATAATATAATTTTGAAAATCATTTTAACTTTCTTTTTGACTAAAAAGAAATATTTGATTGTTATTTGTTAGGGAGTGGAAGCAGCGGAAAGCATAAGGTTGGATGTGTCCAAAATACAGGAGATAGATTTAAATGTAGAAGTGGATAGATGGCCATGGTTATTTGTTAGGGAATGTAGCCTTGTTCAAGTTCAATTTAGATGAACATGGAAGTACAGAAATCCTGAAGTGCGGAGTCACTCCATTATATTCCTAATATCAGGATCAATTCTATTAAACATTCGAGTTTCCTACTCCAGTGCCCATTATGTTTTATAGCAAATTTGATGTAGTTCGTCACAGCTCATGACTTCTCTCACAAGGAAATTGAACTTCCGCCTTTTGTGTTTAAATACATTTTTGTTAAGATCGTCTCTTTTAAATACATCTTTATGTCTTCGTCGACTTTTGTATTCTCCGTCTGTATTGTTAACTTCGTCTACTTTTTCAACTCCGTTTATATTTTAACTTCGCTACTTTTTCAACTCCGTCTATATTTATAACCGTCAACTTTTTCAACTCCATCTATTTTAACCGTCTACTTTCTCAACTCATACATTTTTCTCTTAATTAAATGCATCTTTTCAACTTCGCTCATTATTCATCAAAATCATATATGTAAAGTCATTTGACTTAACAAGTAAGACGATCAAAATAAGACGCTGAAAAATAGCAAGCGATATATGCGATTACCATATTATACTATCTAATATTACTATTCTTGAAATCGCAAGACGATAAATCTCCTCATATCCAAATCGCACTACGTCTTCAAAACTTTACAAAGTCAGAGGTCATCTATACAACCTAAAGAGGTATCTTATAGATAAAGAGACTTCAAAGTGTTACCCAAAACTTATTCACGCATTATGAGCGAGTACAAGAAAGATCAATTGTTATCATCTCACTTTCACTTCGTTTTTACTCTTAATGTTAACTCTCAAAGAAGGGAAACGATCAAAGTAGGACATTGAAAAGCAGACGAAAGAAGAAAAATAGACGAAAGTCGGCGAGCGCATTTAAAGCAAAAGCAGACGCAAGTGAAAAAATGACGAAAGTAGAAAAAGCATTTGAGTTGAAAAGCGATTTTAAGTGACACAACCAAAGTAGCACGATAAAAATTAGACAAAGCGAAAGTATCCAAGTCTACACTACGCCTTCTTTGTTCCAGGCATCCTTTTTCAGATTAAAGTAGATGATTCCTGGTGATAATCCTGAAACCTCTGCTTTGACAGAGGAGTTCCTTTCTGACATGAGAAAAATATATGTACAAGGAAAGAGGATGCCGGTGGTGAAGTAGCAGCTTTGCAATTTATAATAAATCTCCTCATATCCAAGTCTGCACTACGCCTTTTTTGTTTGAGACACTCTTGTTTCAGGATGGCAACAGTCGACAGCAACAACAACAAAACTCGAAAAACATCTGTACACACCAAAACAAAAAAATCTTAAAGAAGATTTACAAGTAAAGAACAACTGGAAACCGAGACGATGCGGTTACAACATCCGACGTCTAGTTGGTGAACAACCTTATGCTAGGTTCACGTGCTAGATTCACGTCGAAACCACTGATACTCTCTCGACACCAACAACAGCTACGACAACCACAGCTGGAATGGAAAAAGCAGAGGAAGGCAATGGCGGAGAGGAAAAACAAAGACAGAGAAATGAGACAACATGGATCTATCCCATGATCTCAGATTAAATTAGATAATTCCTGGTGATAATCCTGAAACCTCTGCTTCGACAGAGGAGTTCCTTTCTGACATGAGAAAAATATATGTACAAGGAAAGAGGATGCTGGTGGTGAAGTAGCAGCTTTGCAATTTATGATAAATCTCCTCATATCCAAGTCTGCACTACGCCTTCTTTGTTTGAGGCACTCTTTTTCAGGATGGCAACAGTCGACAGCGACAACAACAAAACTGGGAAAACATCTGTACACACCAAAACAAAAAAGCTTAAAGAAGATTTACAAGTAAAGAACAACTGGAAACCGAGACGATGCGGTTACAACATCCGACGTCCAGTTGGTGAACAACCTTATGCTAGGTTCACGTGCTAGATTCACGTCGAAACCACTGATACTCTCTCGATACCAACAACAGCTACGACAACCACAGCTGGAATGGAAAAAGCAGAGGAAGGCAATGGCGGAGAGGAAAAACAAAGACAGAGAAAGGAGACAACATGGATCTATTTTCGCTCTTTAAGTAGTCACAAGTGCGGCCGCCTGACAAAATATTGCATCAAAAGATTGCGTCAGAAGATTGCGTGCTTATTGCGCGAAGACACAACATTCAACAAACAGAAAAAGAGGAAGACAAGGGTGGAAAGGAAAAACAAGGAGAGAGCGCGCCTGACAAAATGACAAAATATTTGGGTCAGAAGATTGCGTGTATATCGCGCGAAGACACAACATTCAATAAACAGAAAGAAAAAGAAGAAGAAAGAATGTAAGCCACTGGATTAAATGGATGATAGGGATCTATTCCGTGATCGTCCATCCGGTCGCTCTTAGTATATATACTTAATGAAGTCTCCTGTGAATATCATCCCTTAACTTCAATAGCTGATTAAGAAAAAAAGAATGTGTAGCTATCAATTGAATAGACCATATGCTGTATCCTTTAAGGAAGTAAACATGTAACTACTTTATCCACAAAATTTTCTTGTCCTCCAACTACTTCATCCACAAATTTTTCTTGTCCTCCAATATCCACCAAAAAATTTTAAGAATCAAAGAGCGGTTAGAAGTTTTAATGGATAGAATGTTCAAACCTCCTTCATCCTTTGGAAAGCAAATGTCGGCCCATTTCACCTTTGTTGCGCCAAGGTTACCATTCAAATAGTTCTTAAAATTTTTTAAAAATTATAAAATAGTTCATTGTTATATTACAAAGTTGTATTATATATTTTATAAGTTCACATCAATCTTAGCTTTAAGACTCATAATAATAAATAATAATTACAATTAATATGAAATAACAATAATTTTCAAATATTTTACATATAAATAATAGCTAAAATTAATATGAAAAGGAGAATCATCATCATACGAATATAAAATTAAGAACAACACAAAGTATTAATAATATTATAATTTAATCATATAATAAATAATAATTACATCAAAACATTCAATAAAAATAAATATCTTTAACTCTCAAACTATTACAATTTACGACAAGAGTTCGTGATAAGGAAACAACTAATAAAATTGAAACACAAACAAAAGCATTTACAATTACATTACATATATAAAATTTAACATATATATCAAATATAAGTAATATTAAAAGAAGAGGAAAAAATATGAAACTTCACTTAATTGTCTACAGGAAGATACATTATACTTACCTTGACCCAGCTTATTATTTAATACAAATTCTCATCATTAAGAGGAGCCTCATTATCATCATTATCATAATTTAAATTCAATGCATTAAATGACATATCAATATCTTCCCATCTAAGATTATCTTCTAAATCTCTGTTTGGTTGGGCTTATAGTAGTAAAACTTTTGTCAGTAGAGCCTTTTTTGTAGATCTTTTCTAAGAAGTCAATTGATTATTTGACTGTCACTTAAAAAAGAGCATTTTTAAAAGCTTCATATAATAGACAGTTTGACAATATGAAAATAAAAAATACTTTTAATTTTAATTATATTTTATTTTGCAATAAAAATTATTTATACATATAAAAATTATTTAAAGTATATTAAATAATATGCAAAGCACAATATATTAATTATTATATAATTTTAAATCATACTGAAACATAAATGAAAATATATCTAACCAAATCTTTTATATGGATTATAATATAAGTAAAACTAATATAAAATAAATGTTAAAACCTATAAAAAGTCAAATGTTGTTATATAACTCTCAAAATAAAAGTGAAGATAAGTTTGTGGGTATTATGGGAATCATGTGTAAAACACAAGGACAAAAAGGGCTAAAAAATAGGCTCATTAATTGATCTAAAAAATCTACCTGAAAAAGTATTTGCTTAGAAGCTCTAAATTTGAGTTACTTAAAAAAAATTGTATTTTTGCTATCAAAAAAGTCATATCTATTAAAGAAGTGTTTTTTTTTTATTTTATAGCTAAACACTCATTTTTCTTAAAAAAGGTTTTTATGGTAGAGAAAAGTGCTTATTGACCTCCCAAAAGTTCATCCAAACAGGCACTAAGTCATCGACATATACCAAACTCGATTCCTTATAAACCCAATCCGCCAAAAGATCGATATTATCAATAAAAATTGGATCTATTAAACTACTTGTATTATTAAGAATCCTATTAAATAATAAATTTTAATTATTAGAAAATTATAAGAAATTATATCAAAATTAATAATGATAATAACATACCTTTATCAAAGCTTTCAATTGTAACAAATGAAAATTAAGTCATTCAATCTCTTGTACTCCAATTTATTCCTTTTCTTGGAATGGATGAATTCAAATGTGCTATAGTTTCGTTCACAGCCTATTGCACTCACACATTGACTTAAAATTTGAATTGTAAACATTTACAATTTTAAAACATTAGTTCCTAATTGATCCCACTAAGAAACTGCAAGTCATAAGATAACAAAAGTAGCGTTAAAAACAAAATAAGGTGATAATTAATTTTCAATAAATAAGAAAAAGGAAACGACTAATACCTAGAGAAAGTTTTGCTCTTTGTTGAATAGCAATCAACATGCCAAAATCCCTAAAAGAATGCTTATAAAGCTCCATTTGTGAGTTAAAAAAATCTTGCATCATTTCTTGGGCAACAATTGTTATAATAGTGAATAGCATTCTTATACTAACTTTATCTTTCTTTGTAAAATCCGATCTTAAATAGATATTAGGATTCAAAAATGCCCCAATTGCAAACATCGAAGAAGAAAATTATCTTTCCCATCTCTCATTGATGATTGCAAGATATGATATATATAAAGAAGGTTCATGTTTCATATTGACCTTGATTGCTTCCTTCGCCCTCTCTATGATATCAAAAAAATAACCCATTGTTGCCTTTTCTTCATTATCAACCAAACGAAGCACTCTTATCAAAGGCTCACAAACTAGGATAAAAAATTGGCATTGGACCAAAATTCTCTATCTTCTAGTATAATTCTGGAAACCTCAAATCCAACATCAATCCTAGCATGCTAAGATACAAACCACTTATTACTTGTAAACATTTGTCTTAATTCTTTCTTCATCGTAACAAAAAGACTGAAATGATAAGAAATTCGTTGCAAATCTTATCACAGCAGGACAACACAAATTTCTATTATTGGTAAATTCCTTTCTCATTAAATTCAACACCCATGCACGATTATATATGAACTTGGTCACCTTTTAGCTTTCTGCATAGTCTTTTCAATAATAAAAAATACCTAGGATCTCCTATACAAAACTTCATCGAATTTCTTAAATAAAGTATCAGTATTTCTAATAAGGCTAGATGCATCAATATACTTCAAAAACATGCGCTATTTCCAGAATAAACTAAAAAATTAATAATAGACTCTTGTCTCCAATTTGTCTAACCATCACACATGATTGAACATCCATAAGTAGCCTAATTCACTCTTCTTTCTGCCAAATAATTTTTTAATTTTAGAAATTGAGCAACTAAAAAATTTAGCTCTTAAATCATCAATCAAAGGAGCTTTGTATCCCGGATCGAAAGAGGTTATAGCATCCACCATAGGCTGATAATAGTAAGACTGGGAAGCATTGAATGATGAACTTGTATCATACCACCATCTAATTACTACCATATCTACATTGTGAGCTATATCTCTTGATTGCATGACACTACGATTCGAAGGTTGAGCTCTAGGAATTGTTCTTGGTGTAAAAAAAAATTCACCCATCTTTTTCTTTTCCTGACATCAAGCCTAGGAAGATCAAGTCTAGGTGTAACATTCACTTCTTCCTAGGCTTGAGATGGAACACTATCACTACCACTACTACGACCACCTTCAACATTTCCACAATCATCATGACAACCAAAGAATTTCCATTACCAATTTGATAATTCAGTCTCTCCCTTCTATCTTTCTCATGTTGATATTCTTCAAGCAAAGTTTTCATTTGTCACTTCACATTATGACTTACTTTTTGATAGGGTTTTACATCTCCTTTAAATCCAACTAAATGCTTCTTTAATCAGGTGATTCCTCTACCTTTCAAATGCTTGTTATAAAATAAGCAAATAGTATATTCTTCGTACTAGGGACCAATGCAACATGAGCCTAAGCTAGATCACTATATCTTCCTGAAGTGGTTTGATCAAGAATAGTTAAACTTCCTTCCATTTATCGGTAAAACATAAATGAATGCATATATCAAAATAAAGAACATATAATTTCATCGAATTGAACACAATTCACCATAACTAACAATTCAATTATTCAACATACATAATTACACTAAACATACATAAACAATTTCTATTTCTAACAATCATAAAACATAAATAAATAATTTCCATGCCCAACAATTTGAATAGTTTCAATTCAAACATCACAAAACATATATAAATAATTTCTATTTTTAATAATCACAAGACATATATAAACAATTTCTATTTCCAACAATTTCGCATAATTTCAATTCAAAGTTTCAAATATCACAAAACATACATAAACAATTTCCATTAATTTCATTTCTAACATTTTTCAACAATTTCAATTTCTAACAATTTCTACTTCTAACAATTTCCAGCAATTTCAATTCAAAATTTTAAACATCACAAAACACACAAAAACAATTTTCGTTTCCATCAATTACAAAACATACATAAACAATTTTCATTTCCAACAATTTCGAACAATTTCAATTCAAATACCACAAAGCATACATAAACAATATCCATTTCCAACAATTTCATTTCTAATAATTTGAAGAATTTCAATTCAAACATTACAAAACATACATACACGGTTTCCATTTTCAACAATCACAAACATATATAAATAATTTTCAATTCTAACAATTTTCACCAATTTCGATTTCCAATAATCACAAAACATGCATGAAATAATTTTCATTTCCAACAATCATAAAACATACATAAACAATTTCTATTTCTAACAATTTTCAACAATTTCAATTCAACTATCACAAAACATATATAACCAATTTCTATTTTCAACAATTTCAAAATTTGTAGTCAATACTTTTAATAAACTCGTAACAATTATATAGTTAATACATTAATTATGTAATTTAAAATATTTGACAAGCTAATAATTGAAAATAAAACCATAAATTTGATCTATCTATTCTTTATAAACTCACTCATCTTAGCCTTCCTACCAATAACTCTAAAGTATATGAAAGAGTTATTAAAAATTGTTTAATCATAATTAAAATTTGTTACTCAATGCTTATAGCGTTTACTTTTATAAACTTATACATTTATTAGGCAACAAACAAGGCCGATGCTAATTATGTTTTACTAAAATTTGATTAGATTCGACTTTTTATTAACTCTATTATTTTAAATGGCTTAAACTTTATAACTTAATTCTAAAGGTAATTATATTAAATATGTTAATCTCGTATAAATAAAGATGTAATTATCTTATAAACATAAGATAAGATATAAATTTAAATATATCACATTACTTAGCATGCCGATTTTAAAAAATTTTATGTCAACTTTAAATCAGTAACCTTATGTCTATCCTATCGCAGCATATTGTATGATAAAAAATTGTCAATAAAACTTAATGCTGATTGAATTAAAAACCAGTGCTCTTTCCATAGATGAAAACAAACAACTTCAATGAATCAATTTCATTTTCCAGTTCCATTCCACACAACAAGCAATGTAACAACAAATTAACAAATTCCATTCATAATTCACAAAATATACTAACAATTCCATTCACAATTCATAAAAAAACACTAACAATTACATTCACAATTCACGAAACATATATAAAGTTATAAACATATACCTAATTATTTTAGAATTCAACAATAATTTCAGTAGGTCTGGTCGGGTCGAAAATAGATATGGATTTATTTCAGATCTGACGTGGACGTGGAGGAAGAGACTCAAGACTCCAAGAGTGGTGGGTCAGCTGGTGGGGCATCGGTGGTGGTCTAGTGGCGTCAGTGGTGGTGGTAGGGCACAAGGGTGGTGGTTGAGAGAGAGAGTAAGATGTGTGAGAGAGAAATAAAAAAAAGTGGGAGAAGGAGAGAGCAAAGGGAAGGAGGGCTACCGATGGTGGGCGTCAGTGGTAAGGCTGTGGCGTCACCAGAGAAGAGAGGGGGAGGGCTACAGGAGTGTTGCTTGAATGAGAGTGAGTGAGTGAGATGTGAGAGAAAAAATGTGGGAGAGACAGAAGAGAAGATCGTCGGGCTGGGAGTGGGGTTGGGGGGATTTTTAAATTATTATTATTTGCAACCTAGTCCTCCAACTTTGTAAAACTTATGATATTGATCGGTACATGACTAATATTTTGAATACCGGCCAATACCAAGAAAAAAATGCTGGTATTAACTGGTATTTACTCCCAATGTTGACCCCTTCTACCTCGTACTGCTTTCTGCCGGTACATAACAAAATGCAAAACACTAATATCACGTAATAGTAATAACATTAGTATTAATTTAAACTTTAACAAATAGGAATAAAATATTTTAACTTTCATTTATTAATAAAATATATTAGTTATGCAGTTTGTTATTTGATAAATTAAAAATATAAAATGGTACAATAATTATATATCCTTCATATGCTTTACTTTATAATTATTTTATAGTATTTGATATTTTTAATTTATTAAATAATAAAATTCATATGTGAAATAAATATAATATTAGAAAATAATAATATGATGTGACTTGTTATATCATTCCAATTAAGGGAGTACTTAACGTTAAATTATTTTCTAAAATTACAAATTAGAGCATTTTACTATATTTTTAAAGTCCATGTTAGTATTGCAAAAAATGACTAATTGTGAAAGTTTTTACAATTAAACTTAGCTTTAACATTAATGCTATGAATTTTGTACCAATTAGTTAAAAATGTTAGAATTGTTTCCTACTATATTTGTTGGACCGCATATCGGATGTCAGAAATTTATTTCAGTTCGATTGAACCGTTTGTTTGCTTTGATTCCGAGCCGATTCGTTTTGCTTTGGATTCTTTCGCTTTTTGATCCGACTTTTACCTACGTTTGTTTTTGCTTTGGCCCATTTCATTTGTGTTCCGTTCTTTGGGATTTGATTCCTTCGCTTTTTGTTCCGCTTTTGATTTCTTTGGCTTTCGCGAAGTATAAGTTTTGCTCATGTTTAGTACATGTTTTTGATTTATGATTCCGAGGTTGGGTTCCGAAAACGGGACCCAACAATATTAGATTATTTTATTGAATTGTATAAGAAAATTTTAAAATTTACCAAATTATATACCAAAATACTAGATTAAACTTGTAAATTAAGAAAATTTAAAGGTAAATTTTAAACATAATAGTAATTTTAAAAATATTTATTATATCTAAAAATAAAATATTATATCAATTTTCAATTTTAATAATAATAGACGATAAATTTTAATCTTATAAATTAAAAGACTATTTTATAATTTAAAATTTTATTAATACAATATTTGATATAGTAGTGTACTATATCACTACCAAAATCAATATAAATTACACATACAACTTTGTTTAAAACTAATTTTCTTAATTAAGTACTAGCTGACTAGTTCAATTCTTTATGACATCCAAGAGGAGATAAATTTGATGTTGATAAATTTTGAACAAAATATTTACTAACTTAGTATATTAATGAGTACAATTTATAAAAGAAAAAATGTGATATAAAATAATAAATTTTGACATCACATTTAAGCAATAATGTAAAAGGATAAAGGAAGAGAAATGCAAACTAATTTATAGTAGATTGACAAGCAAACCTTACTTATATTTACTCTTTGGAATCTTTTTAGAGTTTTATTATAAATCTTCTTTTAAGGCAAAAAAAACCTTTGTACAATTTTTGAGGTAAACAAGAATTTTTTACAATCTTTATTTACAATAAAGAGGAATATCAATGTCACTTGAAACACCTTCAAGTACAATATACAAAATATCATAATATCTCACTTTATCATTTTGATAATGCCAAAAAGGCTCACTGGATCTTTTTTGAGATAGTGGATGCTCAAATACTTAATAAAGACTTAGAAATGTAAGTAAAAGACATCTAAATACTTTTCAATGCAAGAACTAACAAGAAAACATGTCTTTTTAGGGTTTGAGACCTTTACTAGTCATTGGAGCTAAAAATTAATCATTGCAACAATTAATTTCAGTGCATTGGTCAACCACTAAGTTATATTAGTTGACTATTGTGTATTGAATGCTCATAATCTACTAGCCGTTGTATATTGATCGACCACTAAGCCACATTGGTTGACTAATGTCTCTCTTAAAAGGGACGTTAGTCAACCATGTCACCATATTGGTTAATCAATATGTTATCAAATACTTTAGTTACATATTTAACTTATATTAATTAACCACTAACCTATATTGGTCAACCAATCTCTCTAAAATATTATTTTAACAACTCCAAACGCTTAAACTTCATTTATTTTAAAAAGTTATTATTAAATACAACTTTCAAAACATCACCTAAAGAGTGTTTGAAAGATCAAGAGGTTTTGTTTAAAAATAAAAGTTTTAACATTTCTTAATAAATAAAAAGACTCATTTAATCAAATAAGATGAAATAGTTATGCATAACAAGCCTTTAAGATCCTTAAAGTGACTAAATGAGATTACAATAAATGTTATAAATATAGAATGACCTTAATGTGTCCTGATCTTTTTTTGTTCTTAATGTTCACTTGAAAGGTTGCAAACTTCAATTTTCTTTTATCATCTTCATGAACTACTTCTTGAGTTATGGCTTCGTCTTATTTTTATATTGCTTCTTATCAAAATAATAAACACATTAGTAGTACATACGTTTTGTTATCATCAAAATATCAACTAGAACTCCTTTAATTTAACATTCTCCCCTTTTTATGATAAAAATATTGTAATATTATAAAGCAATAATAAAATTAAGCATACAATAGGTATAACGATCAACTCCCCTTATTTCATGCATGAAGCATAATTCAACAACAAGAATAAAATTATCACAAAAATAACAAGAATAAAAGAAATATTTAATATCATGTGTAAAATAAATATTCACATGTGTAAATACATTAACTTAAACATATTATAAATTTACTCAAGAATAAAATATCATATACATTACAAGAAATATAAAATTCACTCCCTCAAATCTAATATCGTCAATCTTTCTTTCTTTTAAGAACCATAAAAGACATCAATTATTTGAGAAAACAAATTGTCATAAATTATACTAATAAAATTTTTAAATTTCAATAGTCAATCATACTCAAAACTCAAAATAAAACACTAATGATTAAGTATAATTGATTAAAAATACATTGATTAAACCTTTGATTGCATTTATAAATCAACTTAATAAATGTACAAAGAAATTAAAAATCCAAAATTTAGTATTGTGTCTAAGCTGAAAAGTTCAATCAAAGCGAAAAAACAAAAGTTAGTGTTTGACGTGATTAGACACTAAAATTGTGAAAATGTTTACTTAATTGAAATATTAAACCATGTATTTTATAAAAAAGTGTATAATTTTGAAAGCGACAAAATTTCCAAAAGGGTTGTTGGTTGCTAGAGATAGACATGTGATTTGGTTTTGTTTCATAGAGGGGAGAAGAAGAGAGGTGAGGTTATGGTGAGAAGATGAGAGAAATGATGAACTTTTATTTTAAACTTGCTATCTTAGTTGACCATTCCAATATATTTCCATATCAATGTCTTATGTTGGTGGGCTAATATTATTAAAAAAACTCATCACAAACTTATTGAAAAAAAATTCTAAGGAGAAATGCAATATTTTACCACTTAATATAGATATTAATTGACAAATTTTTACGATTGGTTAACCAAAATATATGACCAATTTCTTCACAAAATCATTAAAGAGAAAAAAAATTTCCTTAGATGAAGGGACATGGATTGACCACTTGAAGATATTGGTTGACTAATATGAGTATGTGGTCCACCAAAAAAGTGACCAAACTATAAGCAAACTTATTGGATATAGGAATTTAGTCATTTTTTAGAATATTGATCGACCAAATTAGGATATTAGTCGACTAGTATGAGTTGATGACTTAAAAAACAAAATTAAAAAAAATTAAAACACAAAAATCATAAAAATGTTAATCAAGGTCAATTATAAGCATTAAAAGAGACATTAATTACATACAATTTCCATCAATCATGCTTAATTCTCTTCTAGTTGTGCAAATTCTATCTTTATTCCATGCTTTAGTGAAATTATAGCCTAGTTGATGTATTGCATTATCAAATTTTAACTTAAATCCCTATTTTGCCCATAATCTCTAATTTTAGGTCCATAATATACTTCTTTAAAAAATTTAATTCCTTATTTATATTGCAACCTTAACATTTATCAACAAGGATTTATACTCAAATTAATGCAAAATGTGACAAAGTTCTAAACTATGAACTAATAATTTACCTTTTATTGAACATTACCTATGATATGATTCAGATGATGATTCTTCTTAAATTTCCAATCCATTGGAATTATCTCTTCCTTCTTATTTCCCTACTTGATTTAATAATTAGCTCTTTTGAAAAGTCTTGGTGATTATTCTTATTGTCTTTAAGGTATAAATTCTCATACCTTACAACAACATCTTCAAAACTTTTTAGATATGAGGAGATTAAATTAAACAACATGTATAAAATCTTCAACAATAATAATTTTCCTATTAAATACCAAGAAAATTGTGCTTTAAGCATTTGTACTTTTTACTCATTTTGTATACAATAAAGTCTTCACTTTGTTTTAGGTACCTAAATGAACTTGAGTCCTTAATTGTTAGTCTCCTTCTCAACCTATATATCATGGGGTCCTATCAAATTTTATTTGTGAAAATAAAATTTTACCAATATGTTCATATTTACTATAGAAATTACATACCATGTTATATGAATAATGATTATGCATAAATTTATTACTTGGACTTATATTTGTGTATGCATAATGAGGAATATTTCTTTCTTTAGATTAAAGGTATTGAATGTTCTTCTAGGGTAGTTAAATTTCTTGCAACGATCACAT
Source organism: Erythroxylum novogranatense (assembly GCA_029891385.1). NCBI lineage: Eukaryota > Viridiplantae > Streptophyta > Magnoliopsida > Malpighiales > Erythroxylaceae > Erythroxylum > Erythroxylum novogranatense. The sequence goes on from CM057226.1 coordinate 22,217,232, forward strand.
GTATGATGCCTAATATGAATGGAGGCGTCATGTATGTTCCTTAGAGGCCTAAAAGGGTGTGAGTAGATTTACATATTATCATAGAAGCTATGCTTATTCTTCACGTGAGAGTATTGAACTTTATGCCTAGGTATAGATCCATTTATAAAAACATAAGGCTTGTGTTTAGGATGGTGCCTAGTGTACATTTTGTATGCATGTTTTTGTTTAGATATAGGTGGATTATGCTCATTTGTTATCTTAGGTAAAGGCTCTTTATTATGTGCATGTTCTCATTTAACAAATATAGTATTGGTATTTGGTGCACTTTTATAAGTATACCTAAAAAGAGCGCATTTAACGATTTGCTGGCAAGATGATGGAAGCAAATAGGAGTTGTCGATATTGAGTGGTAGTACAACTCTTTAATGAGATTCTCGTGTTAGCCAAGATGTTGGATGAATAGAGATTAAATAGGGTAATACCCTTGTACAAGGCCAAAGGAGACATTTAACAATGTCAAAACTATTGAGGCATCAAATTATTAAGTCATACCATGAAGCTGTGGGAGAAAGTAATTGAAAAGAGAGTACAGAGAGCGGCTTCTATATCGACCAACTAATTCAGATTTATGCCTGATAGGTCCACGACAGAAGCAATACATCTCCTTTAGAGACTAATGGAGAGCTATAGGGAACGAAAACGGAACTTGCGTATAGTTTTTATAGATTTGGAGAAGGTATATGACAGGTTCCTAGAGAACTCATATGGTGGTGTTTGGAAGCTAAGGGCATTCCTAGCTCGTACATCAGCATGATTAGGGATATGTATGAAGGAACATTGACTAGCGTAAGGACGATAGGAGGCGACACGGAGACGTTCTCTATTAGTGTTGGACTACACCAAGGCTCGACTTTAAGTCCATTTCTATTCACATTAGTGTTAGATGAACTTACCAAACATATTCAAGGAGAGGTAACTTGGTGTATATTATTTGCTGATGACATTGTCCTAATAGAAGAGACCAAAGAGGGGGTCAATGCGAAGCTAGAACATTAGAGAGAAGCGTTAAAATCGAAAGGTTTTAGAATGAGTAGGTCTAAGATAGAGTATTTAGATTACAACTTTTAGGGTAGCCAGATGGTACGAGAGGCAAAGGTAGCTATTGGCACTGACATCGTACCACAAAAATCGAGTTTTAAATATCTCGAGTCCATCATTCAGAGAGACGAAAATATCAACGATGATATATTACATCGTACTAGGTCTGGGTGGAATAAATGGCGGAGTGCCTCAGGTGTTTTATGTGATAAAAAGGTCCTTGTAAAACTCAAAGAGAAGTTCTATAGAGTAGTGATTCGGCCTACCATGTTATATAGGGTAGAGTGTTGACCTACTAAATGTAGGCATACGAGACAGTAATTGGTAGTAGAAATGCGTATGCTTAAGTGGATGTGTGACATTACCATCAGGGATAGGGTACAAAATCAGGTAGTGAGATTCCGACTACAGGTGGCTAGTATTACAGACAAGTTGAGAGAGAAAAGGCTAAGGTAGTTTGGGCATGTGCACAGGAGGCCCTTTGATGTTTCAGTACGACGTTGTGATTTAATAAACCTTAGTGGATATCAGAGGAGGAAAGGACGACCTTACAAGACCTAGAGGGAAGTGATCAAGAAAGATATGTCAGAATTAGCCCTCACTGAGGTAGTTGCTAGAGTTAGAAAAGTCTGGCGGAACAGGATAAGGGTTAACGATACTATTTAGAGTTCTCGCGCCTCATACTTACTATATAGGAAGTATTGCCAGTAGTAAGTTTTTGGGTAGGTTACAAAGAAGTTGTAGTTTGGGGAAGATTCCCGTGATAGATGCCTAAAACTGTAAGATTGTCGCATCCTCAGGATCGCGCAACGAAGAATCTTGAATCGAATGGTGACAAAAAAGTCGATCTTTACAAGGTGTAAGATAATAGCAGATCTGGTCAACCCTCAGGTATGTCCTTATTGTCTTGTATTGTAATTCTATTTACTTAAATTTCACTATCTGCATCATAATTTTTTTGTCACATCTATATATAGGTCTACAGGAAACAACCTCTCTACTATGTAGGGGTAAGGTTGCGTACTATCAAACCTCCCTAGATCTCACTTCATTGTAGGACTTCGGACTGGGTATGATGATAACCTAATCTCATGCCTATTATTGGAATTCTTTTGAGCTTTTAGCTTTTTTCCCTAATTTTTAATCCCTTTAGTGAATTTAGATAATGAATATTTTAAAAAATTGTTCTCCTTTTTCAATGTTTCATTTTCATCCTTTATTTCATCTAATACATGATTATCATTATTGATCATATTTTTAAATGTTTTTATGTTAGCCAATTCACTTTTTAGCTTTTTGTTCTGATTTATGCATGCATCTAACTACTTTTTGAACTACTTTGATTTTGTAAGATAATTTCTTCCTTTTTTGACTTATGATTTCTAAATTTTCGATTAGTTCATCATATATCAACTTATTACCACTATCACATGAATCAGAGTTAGATATTGCTTCATCATCTTCTTTAACCAAAAGCACATGAGAGCTATCTCTCCTTCTGAATGCTCATTTTAGATTCACTTGTGTTATCCAAAATTAAAGATTTAAGTATTTTCTTTTTTCTTTTTGTTTTTCCCCTTCTTATTTTTTGTTTACACTTGTCATTATCTTTGAGAAAAGACACTGTGACTTTATATGGCCGAATTTTCTATTTTAAAACAAATAATATTAAAGGATGTAATAGTAACTTTTACCTATCTTAAAGTCTTTTATTTTGGAGAAATTCTTTCTTTTCAAAAACTTCTTGAATTTCTTTGTGATAAAGGTGAGGTCTTAATCATTACTTCTCCATATAAATGTCGCTTGTTTACTTGATTCATCTCTTCAGACTTTGAATGCTAGGTTCTTTTTCTTTGGAAGCATTGTTTGTCTTATATCTCTTGAAATTTCATTTCATATATGAGAAGAGATCTATGAGCTCCTTCGTTACTAGTATTGTCAAATCTTTAACTTCTTATGTAGTTGTTACTTTGGCTTATCATATCTTTGGAAGTGAACTAAGAAATTTTCTTACCATTTCACTATTAGTATAGGTATTTCTAAGACTTTAAAAGCATTAAGGATATCAATGAACCTTATGTATATGTTAGAAATACTTTCTCTATACTTCATTTGAAAAAATTCATATTTGAGGGTTAAGATGCTCATCTTTCTTTCCTTAATTTAATTTGTATCCTCATGTGTAACATCTATTGTATGTCAAATTTCATAAGTTATTTTACATAGACTTTATTAAATTTATTTATTCTCAACACACAAAGTAAGATATGTATGGCCTAACTATTTTAAGGAAATTAATACCTTAATACGAGATTTCCATTCTTCCTTTAGTTTGGGACTTTTTATTTTCTATAACTGTCACAAGTATGAAGGGTTCATTTGAAAAGTATGAAGGGTTCATTTGAAACTATCTCCCATAGGTTTACACTTTTTGCCATTAAGAAAATTCTCGTTATAGTTTTCCAATAAGGGTAATAATTTCCATTAAAGAAGGGTGCTCTACTAATGTTTTGATTCTCTTGGTTGAATGATGATTATATTATTAAGTATATCATTATAATCTTTGTTATAGGTTTTTGTTTAAAATGTTAACATAATACACTCACTATAATACTACATGTTAGTCCCTAATGGTATCCAAGAGGGGAAGTGAATTGGTTGTTGATCAAATTTAAACATAATAATTGGTAATTTACTATGTTAATGAGTATAATTTATAAAAGATAAAATACAATACAAAATATTAAATTTCAATAACAAATTTATAATGTACAAAGGGTAAAGAAAGAGAATCATGAGCTGACTTATAAAAGTTTTGAAAGCAACTATTATCTATATCCACTCTCAAGACTTCTATTAGAATTTTATTATAACTCTTCTTTTAAAGTAAAGAATAACATTTGTATAATCTTTTCTAGACAGAGAAACTTTTTTACAATCTTCTTTCAGGGTGAAATGGAACTTCAATTGCACTTGGAATACCCCTAACTATAATATACAAACCTTAAAAGAAGCTTGAAACTAAAAATATCTCACTTTATCACTTTAATAATACCAAAATAACTCACTCCCTAAAATATGAGATAATGAATGCTCAAATGCTTGATAAATACATAGAAATGTGTGTAAAAAACACCCAATTATTTTTCGATGCAAGAACTAATGAGAAAACATATATTTATAGAATTTTGTGACTTGATGAGATCATATTAATCAATTAATGTGTATTCAATGCATATAATCAACTAGTTGATGCTTATTAGTAACCACTAGGCCATATTGGTTAACTAAGGGATTTCCTAGAGGGATATAGGTTGATTATATCACCATATTGGTTGACCAATGTGTTAACACTCCAGTTACACATTTAACATGCATTAGTTGACCACTTACTTACATTGATTGACTAATCCCCGCTTAAAAATATAATTTAAACAACTTCAAATGCTCAAATTTTGTTTATTTAATAAAATTATAATTAAAATAACTTCAAAAAATGTTTCCTAAAGAGTGTTTGAAAGATCAAGAGACTTTTCTTTAAAAAAAAGCTTTAATACTTTTTAATAGAAAAAGACTTATATAATAAGGTAAGATGAAATATTTATGCATGGAGAGCCTTTAAGATCCACAAAGTGACTAAATAAGATCATAATTGATATTACAAAATATAGAATGACCTTGATGTACCTTAATCTTCTTTTATTCTTGACTTTTACTTCACTTGAAGGGTTGCACACTTAAACTTTTCTTTATTCTTGATAAACTATCTTTTTGAGTTATTTCTACACCCTGTTTTTATGTTACTTCCATCAAAATAGTAAACTCAATACTAGTACTTCTATTTTATTATCACCGTAACATCAATTAAAACCTGTTTTGATTCAACATAATATTTATTTAATTTATCTTTCAAAATTTTCCTATTTTTTGTCAACATATCTATTTTGAGTATGCAGCAAAGACATGTAGATTTAATTTAAGTATATTATGCAAATAGAGCAAAATAGGAGCGTAATTATTAAAGACTCACCCTTATTTCTAATTTTGAATTTTATTGCATAATTTAATAAATATTTATTTTAATTTATTAATATTTTATAACATAAGAAGTAATTTTAATTTTCTATTTTATATTTCAATTTAATTATTACATAAATAAAAAATATTTGTCTATTTAATAAAATAAAAATAAAAATAAATTTAGTTTAATTATTTAAGTTATTGTTAATGTTAGGTTCCTTATAAGAACATCAAATGAGTTGTACCTTTTAAAATATAAATTTACAATAAGAAACTAAATTTTATTATATAAAATTGAGTGATTATTTTGTAATCTAAAAGTTATTCAAAATGGTTTTGGGATCGTAGTAGTACCAAAGTTGGTATGAACTCTTGTATGGTACTTACAACTTTGTTCAAAATTGTCCATAAAACCATCAATTAATTTCCTCTAGTTTAAAGTTTTTATTCTTAAATTAGAAGGTATAAGATTGAGAGTAGGCTTGGAATAGTGGTTTGGCTCGACTTAACTCGAGTTGACCGATCTTTAAGCTTCAAGTTGGAGCCAAGTTTGGGGTCAATCCAAAGACCCAACCTCCTACCATAAGTTTAAAATTTTAAAGACCAAAATAATTTTGTTCTAGCTAATTATACCAAAATGATTTGATTTTGGTATAGTTCGAATTAGGCTCTGGATGTGAGACTTAAGTTTGAGTAGATTTTAAGTTGTTAACAATAAGAATTGGGTTAGATTAGACTCATCTCTACCCCATCTCGGCTCGACTTCACCAAATTGTCATCTTTAATTAAGAGAAAAAACAATTATAATCTTTTTAATAAAAATCCTTCTATTTAAGATATAATTGGATTATCATATGTAGATCACATAATATATGTATAAATCTAATAATAAGTAAGACTAAAATTATCTGAAATTTAATTTAGTCTAACATTTGAGAGTGTTAAAAAGAATTGTAATATTTTAAGATTATTAGAATTAAATCGACAAAACTATTAATCATTTCACAATCTTGTCAATTAAATATTATATTAACTTTGAGGTGACTTTTTGATTAATTTTTTACCTTATATGAAATTAATCTCATTAAAGAATTCCAAATTCACTATTTTCCTAAAATCAAATATAATTGATGATGCAAAATAAAAAACCTTAAGACAAATTAATTTTATCAACATTACAAGCACTAATTATTATCTAATTACTCAATTCATCATCATACCCAATCCGAAGTCCTGCAGTGAAGCGGAGTCTGAGGAGATCTGATAATACGCAGCCTTACCCCTACACAGTAAAGAAGCTGTTTCCTATAGACTCATATGCAGATACGACAGAAAAATCATGATGCAGAGAGAGAAATTTAAGTAAATAGAATTACAATACAAGATAATGAGGACATACCTGAGAGTTGAATAGATATGTTATTATCTTACACTTTGTAAAGACTGACTCTTTTGTCGCCATTCACTTCAGGAGTCTTCGCTGTGCGATCTTGAGAATGCGACAATCTTACAACTTTAGGTGTCCATTATGGAAATCTTCCCTAAACTACAACTTCTCTGCAACCTAGCCCAAAAACGTACCACTTGCAATACTTCCTATGTAGTAAGTATGAGACACGAGGACTCTAAATGGTGTCGTTAACCCTTATCCGGTCCCGCCAAACTTTCCTAACTCTAGCAACTGCCTCAGTGAGAGCCAACTCTGACATATCTTTTTTGATCACTTCCTTTCAGGTCTTGTAAGGCCGTGCTTTCCTCCTCTTGTATCCACTAAGGTTTATTGACTCACAGCGTCATACCCGAGCATTAAAGGGCCTCTTACGCGTATGCCCAAACCACCTTAGCCTTTTCTCTCTCAAATTTTCTGTAATACTAGCCACCTGTAGTCTGACTCTCACTACCTGATTTCGTACCCTATCCCTGATGGTAATATCACATATCCACCTAAGCATACGTATCTCTGCTACTAACAACTGTCGTGTATGCCTATGTTTAGTAAGTCAACACTTTGCTCCATATAACATAATAGGCCGAATCACCATTCTATAGAACTTCCCTTTGAGTTTTACAGGAACCTTTTTATCACACAAAACTCCTAAGGCACTTCGCCATTTGTTCCCCCAGACCTAATATGATGTAATATATCATTGTCGATATTTCCATCTCTTTAAATGATGGACCCGAGATATTTAAAACTCGATTTATGTGGTATAATGTCAGTGCCAATCGCTCCCTCCACCTCTCGTACCATCTGGTTACCCGAAAAGTTGCAATCTAAATACCCTGTCTTGAACCTACTCATTCTAAAACCTTTCGATTCTAACGCTTCTCTCTAACGTTCCAGTTTTACATTGACCCCCTATTTGGTCTCATCTACCAGGATAATATCGTCAACAAATAACATACACCAAGGTACCTCTACTTAAATATGTTTGGTAAGTTCATCTAACATTAATGTGAATAGAAATGGACCTAAACCCGAGCCTTGGTGTAGTCCAACACCAATAGAGAACGTCTCTGTGTCACCTTCAATCGTCCTTATGCTAGTCAATGTTCCTTTATATATATCCCTAATCACGCTGATGTACGACCTAGGAATGCCCTTAGCCTCCAAACACCACCATATGAGTTCTCTAGGCACCTTGTCATACGCCTTCTCCAAATCTTCAAAAACTATATGCAAGTTCTATTTTTGTTCCCTGTAACTCTCCATTAGTCTACGAAGGAGATGTATTGCTTTTGTCATGGACCTACCAGGCATAAATCCGAATTGGTTGGCCGATATAGAAGTCGCTCTCCGTACTCTCTTTTCAATTACTTTCTCCCACAGCTTCATAGTATGACTTAGTAATTTGATGCCTTAATAGTTTTGGCATTATTGAATGTCTCCTTTGACCTTGTATAATGGGATTACCCTACTCAATCTCCATTTATCCGACATCTTGGCTGACACAAGAATGTTAGTAAAGAGCTGTACTAACCACTCAATACCGACAACTCCTATTTGCTTCCATACCTCTATAGGGATGCCATCCGATCCTACAGCCCTTCCGATCCCCACCCCCCTCAATACCTTTGTAACTTCTCCCCTCGTGATCATCCCTTATGAGTTCCTGTTTAGACAAAGTCCTGACACGGGAGGTTCCCCTAACTCTATGTTGGTCATTATGTCTTCGTTATATAGGCCATAAAAGTACCTCTTCCATCTCCCCTTGATGGCTTGGTCATCTGTGAGTACTTGTCCCTCTTCGTCACGTATACAACAGACTTGGTTAAAATATACCGTCTCACGTGCCCTAGATCTAAATATCTTGAAAATTCTTTGTGCTCCTTTGACCGTATCCAAATCCATGTTCATATTCTCATACACTTCTCCTTTGGCAACTGAGATAGTCTTCTTTGCCTTCTGTTTTGCTAGTTTATACCTCACTCTATTAATTATCCGCTCCTCTTCTGTTGCACTTGTCAGTAGATCGTTAAATGCTCTCTTTTTTCCCTTTATCACCCCTTGGACCTCGTCGGACCACCAGGATTCCATCTGACGTCCACCTCGTCTTCTAGAAACCCCTAGGAGTTTAGTGACAATCTCTCTCACTACGGGGGTTACTTCTTACCACATCCTTTTCGCATCTCCACGTACACCCATGGTACATTATTCCCGATCTGAGTCCTAAAATGTTCCACCATGTCCCATTTGAGTCTCCCTCATCTGATTCTGCAGCATGGCTTAGGCACCAGCTGTGCTTTCCAACCCTTGATGCCTATATCCAAAACTAACAATTTATGTTGGGTAGATAGGCATGCTGCCGGGAGTACTTTGCAATCCTTGCATCATGATCTGGCTCTTGTCTTGACAAGGAGATAACCAATTTGCATCTTGGTTGTGTTACTCTGAAACGTCACCAAGTGCTCTTCATTTTTCTTAAAGAAGGAATTTACTATTACAACACAAAAGCTACAACCATGTCCAATAAATCAACCCCACTATCATTTCTAGTGTCGTATTCAAAGCCCCCATGTGTTCTTGTATAACCGTCTGAATCGACCCCTGTATGCCCATTAAAATCTCTTCCTAGGATGATCTGCTTAGTATTAGAGATTTGTAAAAACACCCCCTCCAGCGTCTCCCAGAAAGTACGCTTTTGATGTCCGTCGACGCTAGCTTGAGATGTATATGCACGTACTACATTGAGAACCACACTGTTTAAAACAATTTTTGTCATCATTATCCTATCATTAACCCTTGTGATTCCCGCAACTCTATTCATCAATCCCTTGTCCACTAAAATACCTACCCCATTTTGCTACTGTGTACTTCTCGAGTACCATAATTTGAACCCCCTATAATCTTTGCTTTAGCTCCTGCCTATTTATTCTCCTGAATGCATGTTATTTGGATCCTATACTTATCTAAAATCTCTACCAATTCTAAGGACTTTCCCATGAGGGTCCTCACGTTCCACGAGCCTATCCTTACTACATCATCTCTGTTTGAATTCCTGGATGTTGCACGTACTGACCTACTTGTACTGATTCCATTCGTGCGATTCGACCTCCTAACCTGTGAATCTTACGTTTCCCGCACGTACTCTTTTAAGAATTCCTTGAATGCTACAACTAATAGACCCTACCATAGAAGGAGATAATAATAAACTGTAATACTCACAAACAAATAATAATAAAATACTAAAGAAAATAATGATAAAATTAAAGCTAATAAGAAACTCAGTAAAAGGATAAAAGTAGTAGAATAATAATAATAATAATAATAATAATAATAATAATAATAATAATAATAATAATAATAATAATAATAGTAGTAGTAGTAGTAGTGAAAATATTGATAATAAAGAAGATAAAGTTAATAAATAAATAAATAACAATAAAGATAATACTGCTAATATAATATATAAAATACTGATAATAATACTAGTACCAGACAACTAACAATCGTAAAAATAAGTACTACTATTAATAAAAAGAAGTCGGTGACAGAATCTTCAGTAGTGATCAATTAATTCAGGCATGAAAGACAGAAATCGTATAAGGGAAGGGCATATAAAAAAACAAATTGAAGAATCAATTCCCATGCAAGTACCTCGGACTAATAAGAAAAGGAAATAACAATAAACCATGCTTGTAAACGCCAAGAAAGCCTCAACTGTTGATTATGCGTCAGAAGGCTTTTGCAAAAAAAGTTGAAGAGTCAAGTTAAAAGGAAAAAACAGCCAAGGGGATTGTCTTGTATAAATAGCCACATTCGGTTCTAAGGTGGGCAACTAACTGTATTTAAAAGGAACGTAGACCGCCGGCGGGGCGTAGCTCAGTTGGTTCCGAAGGAGTAGATTTGCGATAAGGTGTAAGGTTTGAATCCCACAGCCTGCAGTATGGGAGCAACACTCTTGAGCTCCTTGTAAGCTTTGAAGGTGGACTTCTTGTAGGCCTGTGGATTGTTCACCTTCCCCTTAGCGAGTCGCTGAATACCTGATTTACATCTTCCCAGTTGTTTCGTTGGGTCGGAGTGTGAGGGGTCCTTTGAGTTGTGGATTCAACCTTTTGTGACAAGGAACGGTAGACTGCCTCTCTCTCACCATAGCAGACTTGTCAGGTGGCTCAAGGAGGGTAACGGAGGGGACTTTTGGTGTGTCAGACGCTGTACGTCAGTGAAAGACGTTTGGCCAGAACGAGCAATGTGAGGTCCGTCGAAATTCAGCCATGTGCTTGGCTTTTAGGCCAACTTTTGTTCCTACTCAAGGAGTTGTCGGTGATTGGAGATGTCTCCGACAAGGTGTCTAGAGTTGATGGTTTTGGAAAGGTTTCAGAAGATGAGATGAGGAAGATCGATGCGTAAACACGAACTCCCATTTTGCCTACTCCTCTTGAACGATTCGATTCTATTTCTGAAAGAAGAGGCAATGCAATGCGCAGCATGAAAGAGTAAACCACTCTTGGAAGAGTTCATTCCATTGAAGAAAAACTATGATGACAATGAAAATGCTGAAGTGAAGGAGAAGGATTCTAGACTCAAGAAAAACTGGATAAGCTCTGTTCAGTTAAGGAATACTGATGATCTTACATCTACTGAAAAAAAACCAAAGTTGGTTCAAAAAGAGAACCCAACCCCCTTTTACAGAGGATGGGAGTAAATGGATCTAGATCTCTCATGTGCTCGTGACTGCAAAAACTTTGCCTAAGCTGGAATACCCACGAGCTTCATCCCCCTCAGTAACTAATGTGTTAGGTAAAGGGACTTTGTCCCATATTGGAAATGAGAGAGGGAGGGGGGAGGCTAAACAAGTATAAATAAACCCCCTCCCCCTCCCATTTATCTCATCCCAAAAACCAAAGTAACTCTTAGTAAGAGTGGTAAATTTTGGTGAGTAAATTTTTGGGTGTATTGGGGTAAGGGTTGAGAGTGTGTGAAAACACTAGTGAGTTGAGTGTTGAGTGTAAACACTTGTAAGTGTTGTTTTCTCCCTAATAAAAAGGGTATGCAGTAGCCCCGGAGACGTAGGCGCAATTTGGCCGAACTCTGTTATCAAATATTGTGTTGTTTTATTGACATTTTTTCGTTGCGTGGAAATAGTTTAATTTCCTAACAATTGGTATCAGAGCCTTGGAGCAGTGAGTATGCTCTGTAGTCGCCACAGTAGTGGATCTTCTACATCAGAAAACTTTCCTTGGGTTTGTTGAAGCTTGGAGTTAGTATGCTCTACAGTTGCCACAGGAGTGGATCCTCTGTATCAGAAAACTTGCCTCAGCTTGTGATAAATACACCGTGCACGTAACTTCTGTCTAGGAGGCCGGGTTTTAAGTGGGACCGTTTGTGACCCTCCGCCTTTCACGAGATTTTACGTGGAATGGTAATACTGTCTAAGGAGTCTGTTTGACGGTCTTTCCTGGGTATTACCGAATCGGTTCACTTCACTAGTTGTCTACCTCAGAAGAAACTAGAAGTCAGTGGGAGTAATGGCACCAGATGATATGCTCAACAAAATTGATAAGTTCGATGGCACGGATTTCGAATACTGGAAGATGCATAAAGAGGATTATTTGTATCAGAAGAACCAGTTTCTACTGCTCTTTGGAAAGAAGCCAGAAAACATGTTAGAAGAAGAATGGGTTATTCTTGACAGGCAGGCCCTTGGAGCAATCCGAATGACCTTATCCCGGAATATAGCCTTTAATGTGTTAAAGGCAAAAACCACAAAAGCCCTTATGGAGGAATTGACGGAGTATTATGAAAAACCTTCAGCAGTAAACAAAGTACATTTGATGCGGCGTTTGTTCAACTTGAAGATGGCGGAAGGCACCTCTGTAGATCATCATATCAATGAATTCAACAAAGTCTTGAATCAGTTGAGTACATTGAATATTGATCTTGATGATGAAATACAGGCCTTAATACTTTTATCATCCCTCCCAGAGAGTTGGAGTGCTACAGTCACATCAGTGAGTTACTCAATGGGAAACAATAAGTTGAAGTTCAAGGATGTTAGTGGCCTGATTATTAACGAGGAAACCTGAAGAAAAGAAGTAGGTGAAACCTCATCCTCCTCCGCCCTTGCCGCAGAATCAAAAGGAAGAAGTAGAGGACGTGGAAAAACTAGATACCGTGATAGATCAAAGGACAGGAGGTCCAAGTCACGGAATCCTGCTACTTCCCAAAACTCAAAAAATATTGAGTGTTGGAATTGTGGAAAGTTTGGGCACTACAGAAATCAATGCAAGAATGGTTCAAAGAATCAGGAGTCAAACAATCAGGAGGTAAATATAGCTTCCACCTCAGGTGAGGATGACGCGTTGATATGTGCCTTAGAAAACAAGCAAGAGGTATGGATATTGGACTCCGGAGCATCATTTCATGCAACTTCAGAGAATGATCTTCTTGAGAAGTATGTGCCTGGAAATCTTGACAGTGTATATCTTGGTAATGATCAACCCTGCAAGATTGTCGGTAAAGGTGTAGTTAAGCTCAAACTGAATGGAGCCATCTGGGAGCTGAAGGATGTCAGACATATCCCTGATCTGAGAAAGAACTTAATCTCAGTGGGACAATTAGCAAGTGAAGGTTACATCACAACTTTCCGTAGTGATGAATGGAAGGTATCAAAGGGAGCAATGATTGTAGCACAAGAAAAGAAGAATGGTACTCTCTACCTAACAGCCGGAGCATGTTGTTCAATTGCAGTTACCTGAGGAGTGGAGATTCCAACTTGGGCACCGAGACTTGGCCACATGAGTGAAAAGGGAATGAAGTTAATGCATTCCCATGGAAAACTATAAGGTCTACAGTCAGTAGAGCTTGATACGTGTGAAGACTGCATCCTTGGAAAGCAGAAGAGAGTCAGCTTTCAAACAGGTGGTAGAACGCCAAAGAAGGAGAAACTTGAGCTCGTGCATTCTGATGTTTGGGGACCAATAACTACTCCATCCATTGGTAGAAAGCACTACTTCGTGACATTCATTGATGATCACTCCCGTAAGGTGTGGGTTTACTTTCTGAGACACAAGTCAGAAGTATTTGATGATTTTAAAACATGGAAGGCTATGGTTGAAAATGAGACGGGTCTCAAGATAAAGAAGCTCAGAACTGACAATGGTGGAGAATATGAGGACACCAGATTCAAAAAGTTCTGCTATGAGCATGGAATTAGAATGGAGAGAACCGTGCCAGGAACGCCACAACATAATGGTGTAGCGGAGCGTATGAATAGAACCTTAACTGAAAGAGCTAGAAGTATGCGGATACAATCAGGTTTACCAAAGCAATTCTGGGCAGAAGCAATCAACACAGCAGCTTATCTCATCAACCGAGGTCCATCAGTTCCATTGGAGTACAAGATACCAGAGGAGGTTTGGAGTGGAAAAGATGTGAATCTTTCACACCTCAAGGTATTTGGTTGTACAACATATGTGCATATCAGTGATCAAGGCAGAAATAAACTTGATCCAAAATCTAAGAAATGCACATTTATTGGCTATGGTGAGGATGAGTTTGGATATTGCATTTGGGATGATGAAAACAAGAAGATCATTCGGAGTAGAGATGTGATCTTTAATGAAAAGCTGATGTATAAAGATCGACATGCATCGGAGAACACCTCTCAGAGAGACCTCAGATTTGTTGATATCGAGAATATGCCAAATTTTGCAATGAGACAAATGGAAGTAAATCCTCAATCGAAGAAACTGTTGAAGAAGAAGCTCACTGAATCACCTGACCCACCTCTCCTGTTCTGAGTTAAGAAGGTCTTCTCGACCTCATGTGCCAAACAGAGATTCTCGGACTATCTATTGTTGACCGAAAGGCGAGCTGAGTCTTACAAAGAGGCATGCCAAATGAAAGATGCCAACAAGTGGGAGCTTGCAATGAAAGATGAGATGAGATCTTTAATCTCCAATCAGACTTGGGAACTAACAAAGTTACCAAATAGAAAGAAGGCTCTCCACAACAAATGGGTATATCGGGTCAAAGAGGAGTTTGATGGTTCCAAAAGATACAAAGCTCGGTTAGTAGTCAAAGGTTTCCAGCAGAAGGAAGGAATAGACTATACCGATATTTTCTCTCCGGTGGTGAAGCTTAATACCATCAGAACGGTGTTAAGTATTGTTGCAAGTCAAGATCTCCATCTTGAGCAGCTTGATGTGAAGACAACGTTTCTTCATGGAGACTTGGACGAGGAGATATTTATGCACCAGTCAGAGGGCTTCCTGGAGAAAGGAAAAGAGCATTTAGTGTGTAAGTTGAAGAAAAGCTTGTACGGTCTGAAACAAGCCCCAAAGTAGTGGTACAGAAAGTTTGATAACTTTATGCATAGGAAGACTTCGAAGTGCAATGTCGACCATCGTTGTTATATCAAGAGATATCATCCGCTTATATCATTTTGCTACTTTACGTCGATGACATGTTAGTAGTGGGTTCCAATATGGATGATATCGAAATTTGAAGAAACAATTGTCAAAAGAATTTGACATGAAAGATCCGGTCGGTAAGAAGATTCTTGGGATGCAGATCACCGAAATAAGCGAGAGGGAATTACGAGTTATCTCAAGCGAAATACATTAATCGTGTTTTGCAACGGTTTAACATGGCGAATGCTAAACCAGTCAGCACTCCCCTTGTCAGTCATTTTCGCCTATCCCAAAATCAGTCACCTCAGAAAAATGAAGAGCGAGACTTGATGGCGAAAATTCCTTATGCCTCTGCTATTGGAAGCTTGATGTATGCCATGGTATGCACAAGGTCAGATATAGGTCATGCAGTGGGAGCAGTTAGCAGATTTATGGCAAATCCTGGAAAAGTCCACTGGGAAGCAGTAAAGTGGATTTTAAGATATCTTCGAGGCACTATCAAGAAATGCCTGTACTTTGGCAAAGGAGAAATAAAAGTACACGGTTATGTTGACTCAGATTATGCAGGCGAAGTTGATAGAAAAAGGAGCACCACCGGTTATATTTTCACTGTAGGTACAACAGCTGTGAGTTGGATATCGCAGATTCAGAAGATTGTTGCCTTATCTACTACAGAAGCTGAGTATATAGCAATAACTGAAGCTAACAAAGAGATGAATTGGCTTCAGAATTTGCTGTCAGAGTTGGGTTTTATGCAGGAGAAGAATGTGCTATATAGTGACAGTCAGAGTGCAATTCATCTGGTCAAGAATCCAGCATTCCACTCCAGAACCAAGCATATTGGTGTTCGTTATCATTTCATCAGATCCTTGCTAGAAGATGAAGTGTTAACACTTGAGAAGATCTTGGAAGCAAGAATCCTGCGGACATGTTAACCAGTGGTGACAATCGACAAAGCTGAAGTTGTGTGCAACTTCGGTTAGCTCTGAATAATAAAATCTAGACGAGCTCTTCGATCAACTGGTGTGAAGACATATTGAAATCAGTCTTCAAGTGGGAGATTGTTAGGTAAAGGGACTTTGTTCCATATTGGAAATGAGAGAGGGAGGGGGGAGGCTAAACAAGTATAAATAAACCCCCTCCCCCTCCCATTTATCTCATCCCAAAAATCAAAGTAACTCTTAGTAAGAGTGGTAAATTTTGGTGAGTAAATTTTTGGGTGTATTGGGGTAAGAGTTAAGAGTGTGTGAAAACACTAGTGAGTTGAGTGTTGAGTGTAAACACTTGTAAGTGTTGTTTTCTTCCTAATAAAAAGGGTATGTAGTAGCCCCAGAGACGTAGGTGCAATTTGGCCGAACTCCGTTTTTAAATTTTGTGTTATTTTATTGACGTTTTTTCGTTGCGTGGAAATAGTTTAATTTCCTAACATAATGATCATCCACCAATACATAATAAAACTCCCGCCTATAGAAATAAACACCCTTTACCAACACAAACTTACGGGTGCAACTCAAGGGAGATGGCTTAAAGGGAAACAGCTTACGAACCCAAAGAAACAGCTTAAGAAGCACAAAGAGAAAGTGCGCACCTGGGAACTGGGCGTTGGGGTTGAGACGGTATCCACCTGCCATGCATATATTACCGTAAACAATAAAACTAGCTGTTATCTTCATCGAAGCTGACAGTGGCGAGGCAGGCAGACACTTTCGGCCTCGACGGTGGAGGAGCATCCACCTGCTGGAGAATCTTCGGGAATATGTTTTCTACATTTTCTTCAGCACTTGATCTTTTTCATATTTTGAGGAGACGCTTTCGATTGGTTTATCTTACTCCAACATCCCTGAGAAAATCTAAAAACATGAAAGAGAAACATTGAAGTATTCCAGAAATTTTACCAGTCGAAGTTTTAGGAAGCTCTTCCATGAACACCCCCATCTTTGGGACTGCACGAGTAAACTAGGAAGCTCTTTCATGAACACCATCGCACTCGCTTTCTCTCTCCGTAAATTTCTTGGATCATTGTAAAAAATTGGAACAAACCAACACTAGAAGGTGATAGCCTACGGTCGGGAAAGTTACCTTTTTCAAAGCAACTTCTGAATCCTTAAATTTGTTATTCTTTCAATAAACTAGAACATATACAAAACTTGAAATCCAAAATCATATTATTTTGAAAGAAGACAATATCGTAATCATTCTACAAAATCTCGTTGGCTTATTGCTGCGGCAAAAAAGTTGGTCGTATTTGATTGTCTTCTTTCCTCTCATGTTTTGATAATTGAGGCCCTTTATTAGATGAATTAAAGAAATGATGACCCTGTAAGCTCGAGAAATACAAATAGTTTCACTTGATTTTTGATAGAGTTAATAATGATCACTCTTGAGCTCCTTGTAAGTTTTAAGGTGAGCTCTTCATAAACTTATGAGTTGTTCACCTCTCCTTTAACGAGCCGTTGAATATTTGATTTATATCCTCGCAGTTGTTTAGTCGAATCGAAATGTAGGGGCCCTTTAAGCGATGGATTCAACCTTTACGAATTACGACAAGAGTTAATAATGATGACGGAGGCTACAGGAATAAGTTAAAGCCCCCTACTTTGCTATATAGCCTTGTCAACGCATGGTGCTGGTACACGTTATATATGATATGTCCTTTGACAAAACACAGATTTACTTTGCTATTATAGCCTTGTCAACACATGGTGCTGGTACACGTTACATATGATATGTCCTTCGACAAAACACAGATTTCGTTTGGGATTTGAGATAAAATCAGTAGACACCATTTTGAAATTATTGCAACTTCCGCGAATCAAAGCAATGCTTCACCCACCGTGATCATGAAAGCAAAACGGGGCATGAGGTTCGGTTTGTTTTATTCGTGGAAGTCGAAACAGGAAATCAGACAGCATTTGACCGTTCATTTTGTTCCTTTCCTTGGCCTTATATTTTCCAGATAGGGCTTTCGATATTATTTATAAATTTGGAGATGCTGAGTAATCATAGCTGATCAGGTTATGCCTCCAACCAAAGTAACGGAGTTATGTATTAATTATTTCTGGTCAAATAAAATAAAATATACGCACCAACTTAAGGACTAATGGGCTTTGAAACTCAAATTTTCTTCCTGGACTAAACGATTTGAGATCTTCTGCTAATGTAGCTTGAAGCATGCCAACCAATTGTGAGGTTTTATGTGGAGGGAGAGGACTACGAGTTCCTATTGGAAGAATCCAACTGCAGTTCGGAATGCGAACACAATAAATGCTTCGCCTTAACTTATTTTTTAAATAATTTTGCAGTTAAACTGTTGGTAATGTAACATCGTGATCCATTAACAATTAATAAGAACTCTATTTGTTAACTTCAAAGGGATTACTCCCAGGCCACCCTCCTTCCTTAGCAAACAAACTATTTTCCAAGCTGTGTGAGAGGAATCATAGTTGCTAGCCCATATAAAGGACAAAATTGCTGTAACGACCCCTGTGTTATACGAAAGTAGCTAATTAAACCCTGAGATATAAAATGTTACTCTATTAACCTTATGTTTTCAATTTTGCTGCAAAAAAAAACTCTTAACCGTGTGTTGTTCCTTCACGCTTAAGGGGCTGTGAGTTAATAAAATTTCAACTCAGGGTTTTTTTTGCTAATTTTTATATGTCAAGATTTTTTTAGCAATTTTTGAATAACACAGGGTTATTAAGGCAATAAATTCATGAAAAAAAGATAGGAAATATAGGTCCCCTTGCCTAACGCCATTAGCACCTTTGATCATTTTAGTAGAAGAGTCATTTATCCAGATGCAATAAGACACAATAGTAATACATTGATATATCGATCTAATATACCTTATAAAAAAGCCAAAAACCTATAGGGTGTGAATTAGGAATGAACAATCAATAAAATTGAAGGCCTTTCTAAAATCTGACGTGATTGCACAGTTCTTAGGAGACCTTTCATTTTGTAATTCTTAAAAAGTACCTGAACGAACATTATTTCTATGCCTCTAATTTTGATAGCATATGTTTCATTGATTAATGGTTTGTTAGCATGAGATTAGCCTGAAGTTCTCTAGTGAGATAGGGTTGGACATCTTGGGAATAAGGCTAATTAAGGTGTTATTTAATTCTCTCAACATGTGACCTTGATGAAAGAAGCTCAGACGCGCATTTATAACCATATCCTTTACATGATTCCAAGACTTAAAAGAACAATATTCCATTAAAGTCATCATATTTGGGGGCTTAATTAGGTTTTAAACCAAGCACTACCCTCTCAATATCTGTTAGGATAAATGGAGCTTCCAAATAGACTACATGTTCACTAAAGATTTTGTCAAAAATAAAAGAATTTAGTGGAGATGTTAAGGAACTTATCTTATTAGCAAATCTAAGAGCTCTACAAAAATAATGGAATGCAATGTCTAATAACTCTCTTTATGAAGATACTGTTATTCCATCTTCTTCCTACAGAGAAGAGATTCTATCCAAGTTTCTTATAGCAAGTGAAAACCTACAAAAAAAGGAGTTATTCTTATCCGTATCTTGTAGTTATTATACCCTTGATCTTTGCTTCAAAATAAAGTATTGGAATTTAGAGCTCTAGCATATTCATTCATAGCGCTCTTCTCATCATCCTAAAGTGTTTTATTTGTAAGATCCATGTATGATAGTTGTTAAACTCTATCAAACTGATCCTTAAAACTTGTAACAAATCCATATATGTTAACATATCTAGACTAATTGAGTGACTTGAGGTCCCTCTTGACACATTTGAGCTTCTCATTACAAATGTAAGAAGGAGAACCATAATTAGAAACTTTGTGACGAGTGCTTAATTGATTGTTTATTTATTCCTAATGCTCAATGATTAATGTTTATTTTAGGTCTATGATATTTATTTTGGTTTGGTATAAGTTGGAGGAAAAAGAAGCAAAATGAGCCAAATTCACAATTTTGGGTATTTTACTATTATTCGGTCTTATTTGCCTTCTTGAATAAAAAGGAGATTAATTAGGACAAAATTGGGATAGAAAACTAAAAAATTGGAGTTATTTTAAAGGAATATGTCCATTTTAAAGAAGGACACACCTGTGTAAGTCATTTACACGACTAAGTGAGGGATTGTATAAGTTTCTATGAACATGTATAGCTTCAAAAATATTGTTTTACCTATATAAAGATGGGCATACCTATTTAAGTCACTTACATTATTATGTTCATTGCCTATGTAACTCTCTAGGATTATATGTCTATGTAATTTTTGAAGAATTGAAGCAAGATAGAGAGGAAATGGTTATGCAAATAGTCATATGGCTGATCGTGTCCACTCTAAAAACCTTAATTATGAAGTATAAAAGGCACTTATGAAGGCTAATTAAAAGGGATATGGAGGAGGATACAGAGTCATTTATTCAAGCTTCTTTCTCCTTTTTGACATATGCTTGGAAAGGCTATGAGTGACTGATTCTCTTTCCTCTACTTTAAGGGAATTTCTAAACCTAATAACATAATTGTGCATTAATCAATTCTAATAACATTGTTTATATCTCTCTTTTGAAATTGATTATGTTATTTTACATTTATTGTTTAGGATTTATGTATGATCGATTTAGATAAGGCTTGCTAGATCATTCATGTGTAGATTTAATACCAAAATTATGATTCAACCTATAATTATTGTCGATTTGATTTGTGTGTGACAAAATAATGATCATGCACCATTAAAATTAACATATTATAAGTTAAATAATCTGAGCTTGTATGATTATTGCTTGGATTAACTTGCTTTCTTGATTCTTAATGTTGTTCCTAGACTAAATTTACAGAGCCTATTCTAGATTGTCAGGTAGTTAGATTTAATCAAAAAAGTTTTTTAATTAGTTACGATATAAGAGAAAATTGGAGCTAACAGAGCTTGTTGTTAATCCATGGTTAACAATTTCAAGGAGAGATGGAAGCAATATTACACTTAATTATACATGTTCATATGAGGGTAAAGATTGAACAGAGTACTGGGCTTAAATCTATTGATTACTCTTTGCAAATTTGATTTGTTTTTATAGTTTAATTTTATTTAATTGCATTAATTAAATTCTTCCAAACTCTCTCCCATCTTATTATGTTGATTAGTTTAATATAAAAATTATTCATGTACTCTCGATGGATACGATCCTTTCTCACTGCTACTATAAGTTTAGTGGTGTAGATTTAGGTTTTACTTTTTAATGTGATTGGTACACATCATATTGAGGCCTTTGAGTATAGCATTATGAAATACATGATCACTAGCCAGATAATTATTAAATCGGAGAGCTAACCTTCACCCTAAGATTCAATTAACTTATAGTAATTGGTTAGTGATCAGAAAATTGAGAGTTATTAAATTCTAGCTTAATATTGGGGAGGCTTGAGAGCCAATTAGAGTTAATTATAATACAATTAAGTTTCTTTCTAAAAAACCATGGATGTTGTTACCTATTATTACTCTAGGTGAAGAAATTACCCTCAAATTTGAGATCATTCATCTCAATGTTAGAAACAGAGGTGGCTAAATCCTCAGTGAAGTTCCTAAGGCTCACATTACCATCATCTTCTTGTGGACTATTGAAGTCCCTCATTAGAAACCGTAGGAGTTAAATATTTGATTGGATTTCCTACAATTTCCTTCATAAACTAGACCTTTGAAAGGTGAAATTAGAAGCATAGATAAAAGAGGCTTAGATCATTACATTAGTGTTTAAAATAAATCTATATGTACTAATTGATTGTTGATGGTGATATTCATTACCCTTATTTTCCTTGAATCGTATACAACCAAAATTCTACCATAGTGATGTTCCATATGATTGAATAAGACAAACTAATTGATATTCAAAAAACCAAGTTGTTTAAGTCCTTTATAGAGTTTGGTATTTAAAAAACCCAAAAACTATTAATAAGATAAAATCCTTGAGCAATAGTTACTTCCTAACATTATTGATCCCATAGACATTCCAACATAATATTGTCATTTAATGATATATTTGGAGCTAAGACTCCTTTACTTCTTGTTAGACATCCTCTTAGCAATTGGAATAAAGTCTCCTATAAAGACTTGAGCTGAGTTTGGCTTAAAAGAACTTGATAAGTTTATTCTTTGAACAAAATTGTGAGGCTCTGCATTACCTGCTTATAATTCATCCTGATCTTGTAATATTCCAACTTCCTCCGATGGCTTTTCTCTATTGCTTGCTTTTAGTGTCATTTTATCCTTCGAGGACAGTTTGAACTTTTTTCTCTCAGAAGCACTTTTCTTTTTTCCAAACTCATATTTGTGGTTGTCAATTTGTCATAATAACCTGTTTTAAATAGCTTATTCATAGGTTTCCTTGCTTTGATGGTGAGGTTGGGGCCTTCAATGATATGTAACTAAGGCAACACCCTCAACAAGTTTCCCATTTTCATCCATCTGAATTAGTGGAATAACTTATGGTAAATATTGATTAATGTTACTAAAAAAACACAATCTAGCATAGCTAATCCTTCTCAATGTTGCAGTTGACTCATGTATAATTGTAAGCTTTCCTACCAAGATTGCAATGTAGCTCAATCTATTTAATGGGACATTGTGGAGGTTGATCCATAGTTGTAACATTCTGTATCCCATGTTAAGGGTTAGGACCCTATAATAGTGTACACGAAAGTTTATTTAGGGGTTAGAAAGTGCATTTCATGTTTATGGATAATATATCATACACATACATGTGAATATTGATCTTTGCACATTAAAATAATTGTGCATGTATTTATTGACATTTTTTAGGTATAATTAATTTATAAATATGATTATATTGAGAATTGTGGTTTATATGTGTTAAAAAATGATTTGGTGATAATAATTACTGATTTGAAATTTTTGGTGAATTTTAAGAGATTTCTAAAAATTTTGGGTATTTTTAGATTTGAAAAATGCCAAGTGGCAAGACAATTGATAAATGGTAATAAAAATAAAAGTCAAATGACAGTGGAAAATTTTCTAGATGACTTTGGGATTTATTGACAAATACCATTGAAATTTGAGAGATAATTGGAGTAAAAATTAGAGATGGTTGGCCTAGTTAAATAAGATAACCTAGTTTAAGCTTATAGAAATTGAACAAGTGACAAGTTTCACTTGCCAAACTTAGCCTTTATTCCTATGAATATACTAGAAAGATCAAATTAATTGTTTTGATCTTGCTTTCTTCTTCTTCGTGACTTTCTTCATCCTTTGTAAGCTTACTACTCCCATAAACTTTATCACCCTCACAATGCAAGTTTTACTCTCCCTTTTTATTTGTTATTTCACTATGTTACCTTCCTCACTATCACTAAAATACCTAACCTTATAAACTTCAACTATTGATAGCAAGGGTTCTCTTAAGTTTTACTCTCACTTTTCATTTGTTATTTCACTATGTTGTATTGGATAGCAAGGGTTCATGTGATTTTGAAGAAATTGAAGTTTTAAACAAGTATCGTATGGTTTTTTTGATATGTATGATGAAGTATGCGTCACGTAAGTTGATAGTTTGGTGTTTATAAAATGAGCATGCTTATTTGTTGAAACGTGAGTAAGAATTTTGGGTATGTCACGTATGTTGTTTTTGTATATTTGATGATCAATATGTTATAAGATAGTGTTGAAATGAATTTTGAGTTAGAAAAATCATTAAAAGTGTGTATAAAAAGAATGCAGAAATTCATGACAGTTGATATACATATACTATGTTTTCACTGTTGATATACATGAATTTCTTTGGGTGTTTTAGAGATGAATTAAAATGAGTTTAGAGTTAAGAATTAAGGTGTAGATGAAGATGGAAAAGTATAGTAGAGGAAGAAAATGTAGGAAAATGAAAAAATTGTAAAAAAACATGATGAAGATGCGTGAGTGATAGGTTCAGTTTTTAATGTTTGTGAACAATCATAGATTGTGATTTTTTTGGGAATAAATTGAGCTAAATGGGAGTCAAAATTAAGAGAAAATGATAGACATTAGTCAGAAATGGCAGATTAAGCAAAAGAGAGGAAGGAGAGAAGAAAATTTTGCATTTTTGTGATTTTGGAGAAAAAAAATGAGACAATGCATGATCGTGACACTGGTGATGTAACACCCAAATACCCCCTGGGAGGATAAATGGATGCCACCCAAGACAGGACAAACAAATCAAAACGTTTCACACATGCATTTTTAAAAACTAAACGTAACACACATATAATACATCTCATAATTTCAGAAACAAATCGAAAGAATATTTACAGGCCCAAACAAACCAAACAAAATACATTTTCGCGCAATACAAAACTCAGACTCTTTTGGCCACTGCGGTTGACTTGTCCCAGTCCTTAATCTCTTAGCTTCGAACCTACACGGGCAAATCCACCGTCTAAGCATATAACTTAGTGAGTAATAACAAATCTATATTAACCGATTTGAAAAAAAAAGAATGCATTTCGAGCGATTTTATACTAAATGTAACGAGAACACGGAGATCCTTCGTAATCGTAATAATCAATCGATATCGAATACGTAACAAATCAAACTATAAATCCATGAATGAAGTGGGTAACGGACTTATACAGAGATACCATAATTAGTATCGGCGGGAGAGACATATGTCTCGATATCGAGAGACACCAAAGTGTCAAATAACGAGAGCAACTCTGAGACCCTTCTAGGCATGCCTCTAGGACTTAACAGTTGTAAAATAGAACAAGGTCATTTCAGTCATTTCATGTGCAGGCAAATAGCACTTCTAATAAATCAATCCTAGACATCATCTAGGTTGACTCACAAAATTTAACATTACAATAATTTACTTACCTAAAGTACTTACACTGAAATTTTCTACCTATATTACGTCTTGAAATTATCGACTGTATTTACCTACCTAATTGCCCTTAGTGTTTATTGTCCCGATAATATCCGGCGGTGGTCTTTCCTCTATCATAGGGAACACGGACACAAATTATTATTGCGCTTAATTACTGTATGATAACTGAGTATGATGCATGTTCATGACAAATTTCCGGGATTAATCAACAACTCATAGTACCAAATGATCCATGAAGTTTCAAAAAATTAGCGATACTGCGAGTATTCAAATGAAAGCAAGTCTTTACCAATTAAATCTGAAAATGTACAAATTCATTATACACTAGAGAGAACTAATGAATAGATATGACATTAATTCTCAAATGCTATGCCAATAAGCAACATAAAGATCATAGGATATGCTAAAAAGAGAAAAAGAGTGTGAGCTGAATCATTTAGCTCTACACTAAGAATGAAACAAAGATACATAATAATAGGAAGTAGACAAAAAAATGAAATAGCGGACAACATTTGAAATTTGGTTTTCGTCAAGAATCACTTGTGAGGTAAGGGATGAAGTAAATGATGAAGGAGTGGTATCTATTTATAGAGCATTTTTGTAAACTAGCCGTTATACCTAGCCGTTAGACATTTTTGGGTGAAAAATACGTATGACTAATGTTCACAAATACATACGGTTACTATTTACAAATACGTGCGATTCCATCGCTCACAAATACATACTTCTTGCTCACAAATATATACGATTCTTCAGTAGCGAGATATCGCTCACCGACAAACGACATCGCTCACAATTCACTATTCGTACTATTCACCGCCTTCAACCTTCGACTTCGATTCAAACTTCTTCTTTTTTTTCACCTTCCTTTAATTTCTTCACTTTACAACTAACCTATTTAGTAATTCTAACCTATCGAATTATCCTAATCTTCAAACATGATAAATCTAAACAAAACAAAACAAAGATATAACTCGCGATGATAAACTAACCGTCAATTTCTACTTACCACTTTCCAAAAAACGCCAATAGCGGTGGTGGTGAGTGAATGACTTCGTTATCTCTCTCGATGGATGGGTAAAGGAGGCATTCGGTGAGGAATAAACGATAATGTTCGATTTATATCGTTGCGTTTAGGTTTGGATGCGATATAACTAATAAACAGCTAATAGGTCCAAATAGTACTAAATAACCAAAAACATTGTTATGAATTCTTAATTGTAATAATTACCCAACAATTCTAGAAAACTTTCAAAAATTTACCAAAATTTCGTCAGAAAATAATGACTCTCAAAATAAATTGGCAACTCAAAACTAATCCTCCATTAATTTCTAAAAATATTTGAAGTATACAAAAATTACGAAAATTATAATAATACTGTCCAAATCAATCCGAAGTTTCATTAAACCAATTAACCCAGAAAATGCCATGAATGCATGCCAAAATACTTATGCACAATTTAAGCCAATAGTTAATAAGCAAATAACAAACATATTTCGTACGAAATTCCTTTAATATTCTAACCCCTAATTTGGGGCGTTACAGGTGAGGCATTTTGCAGTGCACGATTGTGACATTGCGTTGACGACTGGGATTGCACGATCTTTCTTATGCATGATCGTGACAATAAAGGCTTACCGAAAGGTGACAATTTCACACATCCTTCATTCTTTTGACTCTAACTTCTTCTCCTGACCTTCAAATAACTTGAAATTTGAACCAAAAAACTCCTAACACATTTTTATTTCTCTAAAAAAAAAATTATGCCCATCTGAATTCATTTGGAAAAGATTGAGTGATGAATTTAGAATGAAAATGGTGAAGTGTGCTGGAATATGATAAATGGAGTGTTTTCACTAAACATGTTTCGGTATTTTAGCCATATTTTGATTTTTAGATATCTAAATGAGATTATTTTTTATTTAGATTAAACTAGAGACATACGGATACAAATTTCTTGAAGAAATATAATTTTAATTATGTCTTTAGGAGTTACAAAATCTTGTTTGAAGTTGAGTACAGAGCACTGTTATAGTTTAAGAACAGTCTGAAGTATTTTGAGTATAAATTTCAGAATTTATAACCAAATTGTATGATCTTAGTGTCATTAGAAACTTAAGACATAAAGAAATATTTTTTTAGAGAAAGTGTTGCCTAAATACTCCATTTTCCTTATTATAATGATCATGCAAAGTTGATCTGAAAGTTTATTTTGAGAAAAAGCTGGAATGATTAATTAAATGATGAACTTTGAATAAATTAGTTTTATTGAGGTGTAAACCTAAGTTCAAATCATACGTATGTGAGTTTTGATATATGAATGGTTATGTGATTATAATAATAAAAAAATCTGGAATTGTCATTTGAACATTTACATAATCCATATATATATGTGTGCATAAATGAGTAGGTATATAATTGTGCAAATTTGTGAAGTGTAAATGTATATTGCATGATATAGAGGAGCATTTAGAGTGTCAACATCTAGACATTACCGGGACTTCAAGACAATAACTTTCTGGAGCAACCTGTGAGTAATCTAGACAGACTCATTTAATTGATTGTTTGTTTTAAATTGTGTTCTAAATTATCTTATAAATGTGAATTTGATGGTATTGATTCCGGAATTTGAAAGTCAGAGGCGTTTGATGCATGAATGAGATATTGGAAGTGCTCCTTGTATGTGAATCTAACTGAAATAAGTGAACTCAATAATTTTGTTGAATGCTAGTCCGATGATAAATATATTCTAAATGTGAATATGAAATCATTTGATTGATTGAGAATATGAATGTGAATATAGCGCATTTAATTACATGAATGCATGAACGGATAATGACAACTGTGACCTGAGTAGCTGCTGAAAATGAACTTAAAGATTAGAGTGTGATTAAAAGCCAAAGGCTCACTATATATAATGAGCCCTATATCCCCATCAGATAAGGGATAGTTATCAATGAGCCTGGTATCTACAATAGATAAGGGACATACATAGGCATTCGGTCACAACAATGTAATAATCGAAAATGAGTCTCATGAGCATTGCATATATATTTATTTTGTATGTTTGCATAATTGAAATGTATTGTTGACTTGTAAGTAAGTGAGAACGTGACAATTGTGAACACAGTGCTATGTGATATTACCTGATGATAAATAAAATGATGTGAATAATGTGATTGTATGTATTGATGTGATGTATGAATTGAATGAACCATCGAGGCTGGTTACCTCACTGAGTTTGCAAAACTCATCAAAATTACAACTTTGACATTTCAGAATCGAGAGGAGACACTAGTGACAGGAAGACTCTACAATAAGCACAATTTTTGTACTTTTAGAAAGAAGAAATGGTTTAAAGGTCGGTCAGTTGAGACTAAAGGATTAGATATAATTTTTGTATAATTCCTCATGTGTGTAGTGTGTTTTGTATTTAGTTTTAATAATGTACATATAGGGATGAAATATGAAATGCTACAATGTACATATTCGATTTTTATGAAATGAGACGAGGCATTCGATTTTTAAAATATTGTGACATTTACGTATTAATGATGATATCATGATTCAGTTAGTGACGTGAGTGCTCTAGCATGCTATCCTTGTGGGGTACGCATTCGAATATCACTCAGGATATCAGGTACGTGTCTTATGAGAGTGGGGTGCTAAAATAATGGTATCTTCTTGTTTTCCAAATCAAAAAGAATGATGTCCAGACTGCCATTTATGGAGGAAATAGGATGATCATAAAATTGCCATAGATCGTTATCCAATACCTTTTATGCCTTAGCTTATGTGGAGAATTTAAAGATGAAATGGATCCCTTCTAAGATGAGAATCTCTAAAATTTTGAAACTTTTTCATGACTTATGCCACCATGCATTAGCTACTAGAAAAGTTAGTCATTTATCTATGAATAACCCAATAAGAGAGCTAGATCATATAGCTGCAACTTCCTTTAAGATTTCTAGTGGAGGCTCCATCATAGGTTGGTCATTCCAAGTTGAAGGAGGGAATTATTAAAGTGATGAAATACCAATTGTATCAGTAAGAACTTGGCTCCATATTTTTCTTGTAGAATTTAAAGCTGAATTAATATAAACAACTTATGTGAGGAGGAGCTTGCATTAGAGGTGGCAATGAAAGCTCCTAACTTTGCATGACTAGATCGGTTGGATAGTAAAGCAACTTAGGTAAAAGGGAGGCTAAATCAGAGGCGGGAATAAGAGCTCCTAACTTTACATGAGCAAATGGGCTAGATACTACGCTAACTTAAAGAAGAAAGATGGAAATTAAATAAAGGGTCCAATTAGTGTCCTTTACTATAAATGGAAATGAAAGTAATAGGCAAAAAAGGTAAGTAACTAGGGTAAACATGGTCTAGAAACTAGATTTGTAAGGTGCAGGGACAAAAGAAGTAGCTAAAATTATAGAAGTGTGTAGGAAGGGGTGATAAGATAAAGAACCAAAATGCACCAGGTCTGGGGGAGCTTCAGAATAGGTGGAAAAAAAGCTATAAGTTCACTTAGAGTTGTAACCATATCTGAACAAATCAGAGTAGATGACAAGAGGGAAAAAGAGTTTCACAGTTGAGGTAAGAGAAAGCATGAGTAAGAGAACTAGTAAGAAGCACTAGTTCAGGTGGGTTTTAAATTAAGAGCTCATATGGGAAAAAAAATAAGAGTAAGATGATGAAAGATGAGACAAAGAAAGTTAGAATAGACCAAGAGCAATGAATAAGGGAGTTAGGTGAGAAGGAGGTAAAGAAAGGCAACAGGAAGCTAAGGAGAAGTTAATAAGGATAGGGAAAAAATTTGCCCTAATTTTCAACCATAGATGGTTTTACCCTATGTACTAAGTAAATCACTAAATTATTTAATGAACTAATGATGCATAATCAAGTGACGAACTTGATCCAATTAGTATTAATATGATTAGGTAGTGAACAAATCATTGAGTGCATGCGATGATATACAAACTATGTATTTAATTCATATTCAAGTGAGGAGTTTGATCTAATTATTATTAGCATGACTAGGTATTGAATAAATTATTATGTGCATGAAATGATCTATGAATTGTGTATTTTAGATATATTTATAGTAAATTTAAATGTTTAATGTATTTAAATATATAGTGCATATGCATTTAACAATTCGAGGGCTAAAGACATGCCTGGATCATATGTCTACGTATTGTGTTTAATTTATGTGCATTTTGTTATTTATATTTAATTAATTTTCTTCTATACTGAATGGATGTGTTAACAAAGACTTGTGAATGCTATTAAGGACTTACTCCCTCAAGAAAAACATAAGATCTATGCTAGGCACATCTATGCTAACTAGAGAGTTGATTACAGAGGTGATAACTTTAATATCTAGTTTTACATATTGCTAGATCAATTTTAAAAGTTGAAAGATATTTGAAAGTGATGTGTGGAGCATTATTGGAATATCTAAAAGGATCATAGAGGCATATTTTAGCTAGTACTAAAAGTGATTGCATTGAAAACAATATGTGTTAAACCTTCAATAACTAGATTTTAGAAGAATGAAGTCAATCGTTAGCATTTTGAAAAATATTACAAAATGATGACTAAAAGAACCATAAAAGGGGACTTTTTCCTTCAAAATGGTACCATAACTTTTATCTTATGATCATAACCAAGTTGAAAGAGAACAAGCAAAAGAGCTTTAGTTACTATATTACTTAGAATGAGGTTGATGGATATAAATTAGAGCATGGAACAAACATATTTTGTATGAAGTTATATGATACTTATACATATGTAGCTTAGGACTAGCATAAATATAATTTCCAATAGTAAATTGAATCAATTGATTATATTGATAAATTCTTCAATAAGAATCAATTTATATCGCCCTATGAGTATTTCCTTCAACTTTTAGATGGTGAAACATTTTAGTCATTATTTGAAATTATAGAAGATCCCATAGTAAAGAGAACTTTTGGTTGTACGAAAAAAAAAGAAAGAAATGTTTCAACAACCAAATACAAGAAAGATGGCTAGGCATATGAGGATTATGAGATGTATTAAGTATGACATTTAAGAGCATAATAAAAGAAGTTGAAATTTTAGTTATGAATTTTGGATTATTAAAAGTTTCCTTCAATAAACTCATTATTAACAAAAAAGAGACATTGCAAAAAATACTTAATAAAGCCAACATAAAAAGGAAACAATAACCCAAAGCTCACAAATAGAGGAACAACACCTATTAAAGCCAACTACTTCAAGGAATTGAAAATAAACTATTTGTATGGAGAGGGTAAGACACAGATAAAGTAAGAAGTAGGAGAAAAGTAAGAGGCAATGACAAAAGATCAAAAATCAATAATTAAAAACGCAAAATTTAAATAAAAATCAGACATCACAAGTTAGTGGTAGATTGAATGCATAAGAGAGAGGTGGTAGAAGAGGTAAAGGAAGAGGAAAGGTTTCAAGGCCTTCAAATTATAGAGTACACTATAATAAAACAATCAATGTAATAGAATATTTTATATTTTATAACGTTAACCAATAGTCAATAAAGAACATAATCATGTACACCAACTTGTAATTCTTGTTTAGGAAGGACATTCAATTCAAATATTGACTCCTATATATCAAGTCTATGACTAATCATACAAAAGTCAAATTATACTTCTATACCATCCACCAATCCTAAAAGGTAGAGACAAGTAATCCAAAAGTTAGGGGCATATATATTAAAAATCTTTTGCCTTTATTTTTAAGCATCTATGATGATAATTTTTTCTTTTTCTTTTTTGTGTGTAAATGTAATTAAAGATATTGCAATTTGGGGCAAGCTTTTTTGATAAGTCATTATTGTCACTAAAGTTAACGTAATTTTTCATTATTATAGACATATTTATTTTATAAATGCCACTAGTTCATGCATATCTACATGTTATGAATTTAGTTATAACTTTTATAACTCTAATTTGAGTTTCGTTATGTTGATTTCCTTATCTAACTTATAGTGTTTAATCTAGGTGAATAAGTATAAACTGAAGGCTAACACTTGTAATTTAACCATGGATATTTAATTGATAATTAGAACAAGGTAACATTCAATGATAATAAAGTATATCATTTGAATGTTGGTTTCTCTATCAAGCTTGAAAACCAAATACTACTTATATCCATATAAAAAATTGTTATAAAGCTTGACTACAACAAGTGCAAATAACACTAAGATATAAATCATACATATTGATGACATGTACTAGATTGTCAAATTCTCATAATTTTGCTACTTCACCAACAATAAGTTTCAACATCCCCTTTAATTTGAATAACTCCCCTTTCACTTTGGTTATTTTCTCTTTATTTTAAATTATTTTTGAAAAACTCTATTTGGTTTTCTTTTCAATGCATTTATTTTATAATGCAACGTCTTTATCTCTTCATTCATCTTATTGTTCTTAATTTATAGGAGTTAATAATAAGTTTCACCTTTGTGTCATATTTTCATTATACCAAAGAAAGAATCAACAAACCCTTCCTACAACAATAAATATAATATTTCAATATTAATTTAAACACATTAGTAAATTACCTCTTATGACATATTTTATGTTGTGAATAATCATCAAATCTTTTACTAGAAATTTTGGTAATCTATAAAGCATTAATGAACTCCTCGTTCCACATCAAAAAATATTTATTTGCACTCATTTATCTTCTACTATCCTCCATGCTGATATTGATGAATCCACATCTACCATCCAATTTTAGACATATATAATCAATAAACAACATTAAACATTTACTGTTTAAATATCGAGATTATTTATTATAATGGTAATAATCGTTAAAACTATCCTTAATGTCATAATCGATTGTCAAATTACAAAACTCACTACTATATATGTTATTGAAAATGTGACTTGATAATTAAAGGAAGGAACAAAATTAATAAACAAACACTATACTATTCATATTTTGCACAATCCTCATTTTGCAAGTTATTGTGTAAATGTCTTGTGTTTGCATATCTGATATTCATACTATGTGTATTTCATCATTATTTTAACCTAACTTGAAAGATTTTTTTTAAGAATAGCATTTTTAAAATTACTTAAACTATATGAAATATCTATTTCTTTCACACTAAAAAAGAGGTTTAACATTGCTGAATTATGAATATAAGACCTCAAAGTATAAACATCAGAGCAAGAATAAACATTCGAGCATGTATTTATCTATCAAATGATGATAATGCCTTGTGATGTAAGACAAGGAATGCAGCTATTTTATTAGTTTCTGGGCAGCTACTTGTTCCGGGCCTTGTTAATACCAGGCCATCAGAAAATGTCCTCTCCCTGTGAATGCATCCACTCCAAAATAGGCTCTACAAAGTGGGACAAAGATTATCACTATCCATCCTATATGCACAACCAAAAATTTTGTCAATGTCGGTAATTAGAACTCTGACTCACTTTTCTATACAAGATACTGCATGCTGTCAAAGGCAGAAATATTCCTTATGGAACCAATACTTGCACCAAGCTCAGCTTTCATCTCATCATGTAGGTAGTGTTCTCAGTAAGTGCAATGCTCGCTTCCACTGTGGCTTCTCTGCTAGTATGATTCTCCTCAACACTGGCACTGCTCCAGCAGCTAAAATGGCTGAATGATTTTCGTTGTCCATGCTCAAATTATATAGTATCGACAGGGCAGCTTCGACAGCCCTCTCACTCCCTCCTTCTACTAGCCTAACCAAAGGATATATTGCACCCTCAGAAGCAACAGTCGTAGTCGCATCTACCACCCCCTCTGAAATTATTCTGCTGAGTTCTACAACTGCAGCTTCCTGTGCTTCAATAGAGAAAGATGTCATCTGCTCTATCAGTCTTGGGATTGTCTCATAAAGAATTACTTCCATGTTGATGGGACTCTCAGATTCTACATTAGAACTATAGGAGCCAAGTTTGGCCAGGCATGCAGCCACCCAATCTTTGTAATGAAGAGGGATGCTCGATTTTAGGATTTGTCGGAGTAGTGTGCTGAAATAAGAAGAGTTTATAGCATTGCGAAACTGCTCAAAATCAAGAAGCTTTGTCAGTAACCGTGATGCTGCAGATACTGCAAGACCAGCTTCTTCAGTTTGAAGAGCATATAATTCTGGATGCTGTATATTGAAATCAGAATCCATTTCTGCCATGAATCAAGAGCACAAAATATATAAGCTATCAAAAAATTATAATTGCAATATAATAATTCAGTAAAATATGTTACAAAAACAAATGATCAAAGAACTGACTAAAATCCCACCCAAAATTTGTCATCTTTCTAGTTCAAATATGTGATTATTTAGGCACTGAAAACAAACCTTTTACTCTACAAAGTTCTAACACAAATTTGCTTTTCAGCCAAATATGGTAACTGGAAAACAAGTTATTAGCTGTTTTTCCCAAGTTACAAAAGCTTTAGAATAACATCAACTATCATTGCAACTCAAGCACAAAACTAATGTCAAGATCCAAAAAAGATCAACAGACAAAAGACTGATTGAACTTTTGCATAGTTTAGAAGATAATGCATGTCATTATTTAGGTCAAGTCAGAGAATCATCAGCAATACCACTCAACATTCTTTGATTAAAAATTGCATCTAGGCCAGAACCGATATTTGATAATAGGATTGCGTCCATGCTCGCATCACTAATTGCCACAAACTCGAGGATAGAAGCTGCATTCCTTTGTAAATGAGGGGAAGAACTCTTCATAATGCCAACAAGAGAAGCAATGAGAACAGGGTCTGTCACAACTTGACTACAAGCATTTGCAAGACAAGCAGACAATCAAAATGAGCATAAACATTCCAGTGGTTAACAATAGATGCACTAGTGAAAATTGGTCAACAGTGATATTAAAAATCTGTTATTAACAAGATCAAATCATGAAGATAACCTCTCATTCGAGTTTAATAGTGATGTATTATCTATAATTGTGGTGGCTCCACCTCCTGCAGCATCCAATTCTTTCCTAGAGCCATTAACTGGTTCATCGTACAACTGAAATCCATCATAAAACCCGGTAAGTCTATGGTAAACGTTTGATTCACAATATGCTTGAAAAGTAACAGACAAACCTTTTCTTTCATTTCCTTACTAGGGTCTAACATTCGAGCTAGTAAATTCAAGGCCTGTATTGCAACAACAATTATCAGGACAAAGCAACCAAGGATCATGTAAGCTCAGGAAGAAAAGGTTTAAAAGAAATCAATGGTTAAGGAATAGAAAGGAATGACCTTTTCCTTCATGCTTTCAGAGACGTGGGAGTTTTTTAATATGTTACACAAGGAAGAAACAATTCCTTCAGCTTCGATAATCCGACAAATATGAGTGCTGCAAATTTTAGAGCAATATCTCATGTTAAGCAGTCAAATATCAATAAATTGCTTTGGAAGGAATATAACATTTTTGGTGCACAAAAGCACAGTGCTGAATTGTGTATTAGTGTGACTGTACAACAGATGGCCCATATGATAGTAGAGAAACAAAATAAACCTCCTAGATGATTTGACAAGTGTGTCCAGGCAAAACTTATGTTAATATCCCCCCAACTATCTATCTACAGGAAATAAGACAACATTGCTTTGCTAGTTTCACCTTTCTGTACAACCTTTCACTCTTAAGTACAAACTGATGAAGCTAAACACTTTATCTTCTACACTATATACCAGTTAAGGATTCCACATTCTACAAAATAGGAGATCAAAATTTAAGGGGCAAACAAAATTGTACTTCATATGATTTAAAATAACAATGACACTTCATGCAACCCCTACTGCAACCGCTGCTGTGCAGGTGAACCTTGAATCTGTGATTTGCATACCTTAACAAAATAGCTGAAGCATAAATTGCAAGTTTCTATGTAATACTGGAACCTAAAGACTTATTGACATTGAAACGAATGACAGTACCTCATGGACAACCTCTCTAAAGCAACAATAACTGAAAGTTTGATAGAATCATTATGATGGTCTAGGAGTCGAACTAGATGGCTGACAGCTCCAGCTTCCTTAAATGAATTCCGCATATGTTCATTGATAGATGAATCAGCAATAGCCTCTGCAGCTATTGATATGGCTGACTCATCTTCAAGTTCAAGAATCAAAACCAATCGAGCTACACCATCAATCCATGGCAAAAGTGTAAATTTTCGTTTAGAGGATGATTCAGTTTGAGATGATTTTGCATCTTCCACTTCAATAGCCCCAGAACGAGCAAGAAATTGTTGCTTAGACCTTCCAATTATAGCTTTCATCTTGGCTTCCCCAACATCTGTGCTATTATCATCAATATTTAAACCAAGGAGAAGTTCGGAAGCACCAAATCTTGAAGGTCCCTTTAATGTACGATCAATCCTTGTACCATCTGGAAAATTAGGCCATGAATGCAAGGCAGGAGTGAAGGTGCGATAGGCAGCTGAACCAATCAGAGGGACGGGAACAAGACCCTCCTCAATGATAAGTATCCTATAATACTCATTCTTAGCAAATTCGACAAGAGCATTTCTTGCTTCCTTCCTAATGATTTTAGATTCTTCTTCGACTTCTGCCTTCAAGAAAACTGCCTGCATTTAGTGTCAAGTGACATTAGACTACTTAACATTTAAGAAAAAGCATCAATTGACAACAAAAGTTGAGATAGGTTAGTAACACTAAAAAGGTCCATATTGAGGCTTCTCCACATGATTCCTAATTGACAGTCTCTCAACTGAAGAGCTATTAAAAGAGCATCTACAAGTTCAAGTTTTCCAAATCAACTTGAGAGAATGCTCATATCATCTTTGCTAAAGCAACAAAGAATTTGAGAAACAGTATTTTATACAAAACAATTTTGCTATTTATAACAAACAAACATTCCTTTGTCAAGAAATACTAACGCCAATTAAAGCATATAAATAAAGTTTTAGGAAGTTCAAAAAGCATGTATTGCCCGATTTCATGTTCTTTTGTTTTATAACAGATATATAAAATGAATTCACAACTCAAGACACCATAAAATAACCATGAAATGCTTCCAGTTCATGAATTTTGACAGTCAAGGTACTACAGAAATTCAGACTTTCCTGACTAAATGACATAATAATTCCATAATATTGAAGTATGAAAACGAGAAACTAAACCCTTAAGCCAATGAGGTCACAAACTTAAAATGCAGAGCAAGAATGGTCGTGATGTACTGAAGGTACTGACTGAAGCGAGCTTGGTTGTCCTCACGAAAACAAATTTAGAGTTCATTAAGATACCCTCATTTGTTTGACCAGAAGCAAAAGCAAATTGGTAGGGGTCATGTTCAAGTCGAGGGATCTGGCACATCCCAGACCATGTGATAACAGTCTTGTTGCACTAAAATACCCCGTTGTTTTTTGTTAAGCTTATCATTATTTACTTTATTATCTATGAACACTTTATATCAGGAAAAAAAAACTTTATTTTGTTTGCTAAACATTTTTTTATCTAAATTGCAAAAAATATACGAGTTGAGACTTATGTGTGGAAAAGTTATGTTAGGAATAATGGTCACAAAGGAGGAGAGCGGTTAGCTTATATGTTGTGGATGCCTTCATTGGGAGAGTTTATACCAGAAAAGGAGGACAGCGTCAGAGTTGATGTTCTTTTATTTTTGGTTTAGTGTTCCTATTCCATAGGTAGTTTAGTGATATAGGACTTCTATTATTATAATAAGACTGATCCTTATTCAAAGGAACAACATAGTTAGGTATTCGACAGATACAAGACTCCTATTTATGTAATAAGACTGATCCTTATTTAAGAGGACAGAAGCTAAATAAAAGAATAGTTCAGAGTTTAATCAAAACAGAGATTGGAGTTCTCTCTCATCGAGCTCTAAGGTGTCAGTCTCCCTTGAATGAGTCTGAAATTCTGTTCAAAATAGGTCGACAAAAGAATCGTAACAAAGGGAAGAGAGTTGAGTTTGATTTTCCGATCAATCGCCCAATAACTCGATCCTATTCTCAGAGGCATAACAATTTGGTATCAGAGCCAAACACAATGGGCGATGATATACGTGCATTGCTTCAAGAAGAGAGGGCTGTTACGGAATCAATCGTGGAGGCTAAATTTTCGGATTTGAAGGACCGTTTGGAGAGTCACTTAAAACACATAACTCAACAGTTTCAAGATCAGATGAGAAATCTGGTTTTTGATTTGAGCAAGACCATGATTGGGGATGGAGAGATCTGCAGCAATACAGTGAGACCAAGCCCGATTCCTTCAGTGACGATGGCAGGAACAAGCGCAAGACCACCAGAAAGAGTTTCCGCAACTGGAGGAGCTGTTCCACGATTCTCAAAGCTGGATTTCCCTACTTTTGATGGCTCAGAGGACCCATTAATTTGGCTCCATCGTTGTGAGCAATTTTTTGAAAACCAGCACACTAACGACATGGACAAGGTGAGTTTGGCAGCCTTTCACATGTTGG
This sequence comes from Erythroxylum novogranatense, assembly GCA_029891385.1. Taxonomy (NCBI): domain Eukaryota; kingdom Viridiplantae; phylum Streptophyta; class Magnoliopsida; order Malpighiales; family Erythroxylaceae; genus Erythroxylum; species Erythroxylum novogranatense. The sequence continues at coordinate 22,255,528 of CM057226.1, forward strand.
GAGAAGCACAATTTTTCTACTACCAGCTGAAATTGGAAGGGCGCATAACAAGTTGGCATGACTTCCGTAAGCAGTAGTGAGATAGCTAGATATCGATATATTTTAGTGATTTAGGCTGTTAGCAGGAGATATCTATTCCTTAGAAGTTTGTTAGGATAAGTAGATATAAAATAACAGTCTATGGGGGAGGTCGGGTAGGTTTTTAGATTGGAAATAATTCTCAAAAATTTTCTTGAGATTGTAAGGGGGTTTTCCCTTGTGAAGAAGGTTCTTCCTTCTTGTTTCGGAATAATACTGAGCTATCGCTCTGTACCTAGTGCTATTTAACTCATGGGAACATTAAGTTGAATTGCTACCTAACAATTTGGTCCGACCTGCCGGATTGATGGAGGCACGAGTAGGAAAGTTGGAAGACTCTGTTGCCAAAATCGAGAGAACCATAGGGGAGCAAGTCGCAGACTTGACGGAAGTCAAGAACGGCACGGGTCGTTTGGAAGCCATCTTGAGTCAATTGATGCAACGACAAGGGTTGAGCAACAAAGCATCCTCGGAGGCCAGCAAAGAGGAGGACGTTGAAGGTGAGAAGGACCACAAGAGTCACTCTTGGGTCAAGAAAGTCTAACTGCCCATTTTCGACGGAACAAATCCGTTGGGTTGGGTGGCTCGAGCGGAGAAATTTTTTGAGGTCCACCGCATCAAAGAATAAGAAAAGATGCGACTAACTTTCATCAACATGGAGGGGGCTGTGGTGCATTGGTTTCGCTTCCTGCGCAAGAAGGATTTGATGTTAACATGGAACACACTGATTCCCACTCTGCTGCAGCATTTCAAAGAAGGCAATCAAGGAAACATTTATGAAAGTCTAACTTCCATGCAACGAGATGGTTCAGTGGAGGAATATCTGTAGGCGTTCGAAATGTTGGTGGCACAAATACCCAAGGCTTCGGAGGAGCAGCTGTTAGGATTTTTTTGGGTGGCCTCAAACCAGAAGTGAGGTGTCGGGTCCAATCAATGCGACCAACTACGGTCTTACGAGCAATGGAAATTGCTCGCGATATTGAGGATGACTGTAGGTGATTTATGGAAGAAATTCTTCCATTACTGGCAATTTTACGAATTGCATACAAATACGCAATAGTATAGTTTCCAAAGTTCAAGGAATAACAACGATTGGAGGGTCTGTTAGCAGGACAGCGAGTAATGATCCGGGCACAAGGTCATTGGAGGAATGGAGCGGAAAACCTACAACCTAACCGTAGTGGGTCATCTGTGGGGTCTAATTCTCATAATGGGACTTAAGAGAACACAGGGTCACCCAACAACCGCAGGACCAGGGAGCTCCCTTACCCAGAATTATTAAAGAGGAAGGAGGAAGGGAGGTGTTTTCGTCATGGATTGCCTTTTGGTCTGGGACATAAATGTTCGGAGAAAAGTTTAAGAGTGACCATTTTAGGAGAAGATGAAGATGTGGTTTCGAAGGTAGAAGAAGGTCTAGACACACACGAAATGTCAACGGAGGTTGCTGAAGAAGCTCAGTGTGACTGGATGGAACTTTCACAATTTTTTGCCGATGGATGGACACAACCCAAAATGATGAAGCTTTGGCAGAAGATTGATGGAACGCCTGCTTGGTGTTGATTGACAGTGGGGCGAGCCACAACTTCATATCCAAAGAGGTGGCCTTGAAACAAGGCTGGAAAGTGCAGACCACTGCAAGCTTCGGAATGAGGATGGGAAACGGTCAGAAACAAGAATCTCAAGTTTGCTGCTAAGGTTTAAATCAGGAAATGCAAGGTTATGTTTATTCAGGAGATTTTTTTCTTTGAGTTAGGAGGAGTGGATATTATTTTGGGGATGACTTGGTTGGTTTCATTAGGTGAGGTGGAACACAATTGAAAAGATCTTTCCATGAATTTTTCGCACTTGGGGTCAACAGACACTATTAAAGGGGATTTTAATCTTTCGAGATCTTTAATTTCCACCAAGGCATTAAGGAAGACTACTAAATTTGAGGTTGCGGTTATGGTATTTTTTGGTTCAGAGAAACAAGAGAAGGAAGACAACTGGTCTAGCAAAATAGGAGAAAAAATCGACCACCACCAGTAGCAGCAATTACAGCAAGTGTTGGCAGAATTTCAGCCAATTTTTTCACACCCAATAGGGCTTCCTCCCAACAGACTAGTTGATTATAAAATCCCAATTAAGGCTGGGGTTGATTCGATAAATGTGAGACCTTACGTTATCCTCATCTAAAAAAAATGAGATTGAGAAACAGGTTTCGGAAATGCTAGCTTCTGGGGTTATCAGACCTACCAACAACCCATATCCAAGTCTGAAGAAGAAAGGCGGCAGTTGGCGGTTTTGTGTCGATTATCAAGCTTTGAATAAAGCCAAAATACCGGATAAATTTCCCATACCAGTGATTGAAGAACTCTTGGATGAATTGTTCGGAGCCACGTATTTCTCTAAAATCGATCTACGGATAGGGTACCATCAAATACACGTGAATGAAGATGACGTTTCCAAGACGGCTTTTCGGACACATCAGGGCCAATACAAATCCCTCGTCATGTCATTTCGTCTCACCAATGCACCAACCACGTTCCAAGGTGCTATGAATTCGATCTTACAGCCTTACCTCAGAAAGTTTGTGTTAGTTTTTTTTTATGATATTTTGGTCTATAGCACCGATTGGGACCACCCCATCACTCACTTAAGGAAGGTATTACATACATTGCAGCAACATCGTATCTATGCTACTACAAAAAGAATGCACCTTTGGGAAGTTAAGAATTGAGTACTTGGGTCACATTATTTCCAAAGATGGCATTGCTATGGATCCTAAGAAGATTGAAGCAGCTTTACAATGGCCTATTCCTACATCTCTCAAAGCTTTGAGAGGGTTATTGGGTCTGACTAGATATTACGGAAGGTTTGTGAAGGATTATGGGAAAATAGCACAACCTCCTACCAATCTATTGATGAAAGGGAATTCTAAATGGGTTTTTCCTGCAAAAACAGCGTTTAAGAGACTTTAGAATGCTCTGACTAGCGCTCCGGTTTTGACGCTACTAGACTTCAACACCCCTTTTTCGGTGGAGTGTAATGCATCAAGTAAAGGCGTGGGAGTAGCATTAATACAAAGAAGGAAACTAGTGGCTTTTTACAGCAGAGCATTAGATGAATCATCACTGAATAAATCCATATATGAGAAGGAACTTACGGCACTAGTGTTAGCCATTCAACATTGGAGACCATATCTACTAGGGAGAAGATTTACAGTCTACACGGATCAAAAAAGCCTCAGACATTTTCTTGAACAGAGAATTACAACTTAAAATTAGCAGAATTGGTTGGCAAAATTGCTGAGATATGATTTTGATATTGTCTACAAGGCGGAAATTTCCAACAAGGCAGCAGATGCACTCTCCAGGGTATGTGAGGACAGAGTTACATGTTATTTCTAGTCCAATTTGGCAAGATCTGGAGCAAATTAATAAGGAGGTAAAGGCAGATCCACAGTTAAGCAAAATAATAGAAGAAATTAAGAGGGAACCGGATTCTCATCCTTCTTATACCTTGGAGAATGGGAGATTATATTATAAAGGGAGGCTAGTTGTATCAGTATCTTCGGAATGGATTCCCAAGCTTTTACAAGAGTTTCATACTACCCTACAGGAGGATATTCGGGAATTTACAAGTCTTATAAGAGGATAGCTCAATCTATTTTTTGGAAAGTTATGGAAAGGGTTGTATCTAATTTTGTAGCAGCTTGTCACACTTGTCAGCGTAACAAGTATCAAGCTACGTCTCCAGCAAGTTTACTCCAACTGTCACCTATCCCCAACGCCATTTGGGAGGAGCTAAGCATGGATTTCATTGTGGGACTACCCAAATTGAAAGGTTATGATACCTTGTTGGTCATAATGGACAGGTTGAGCAAATATGGGCATTTTATTCCTGTCAAACATCCTTACTCAGGTTGTTCTATTGCTGAAATTTTTACCAAGGAGGTTGTCCGATTACATGGAATTCCACTTTCCATTGTAAGTGACCGGGATCCTATGTTCTTAAGTAATTTTTGGCAAGAATTGTTTACACTCTAGGGAACTCAATTAAAATTGAGTACCACCTATCACCAAGAATCGGATGGCCAAATTGAGGTAATTAACCGCACTATCAAGACATATCTTCGCTATTTTAGCTCAGAACAACCCAAGGTTTGGTTAGATTATTTACCATGGGCAGAGTATTGGTATAATACCAGCTTTTATTCAGCAGCTAAATGTTCTCCTTTTGAGGTAGTATATGGCATACCTCCTCCCTCAATCACACGTTTTATTCCTGGAGAAATATTGGTGGAAGCTGTGGCGCAGGATTTAATGAGTTGTGACAAAGCTTTAGCACAGTTGAAACATCATCTAGAACGTGCTCGCGATCACATGATACGTTTTGTGGATGCTCGAAGGCGTCCTCATGACATTCAGGTAGGAGATTGGGTGTATTTGAAGATTTGCCACATTGGCAAGGGTCTATGCCTAAGGGGCTGCATCCAAAACTGTCAGCATGATACTATGGACCGTATTTGGTGGACAAACAAGTTGGCACCATCGCATTTCAAATGCAACTTCCCCCTCAGGCCTATATACATCCAGTGTTTCACATGTCCCAGTTGAAAAAGGGCTATCGGGCACCAACATGTTCAACAAGAGTTACCTCCAGAGTTGGACTATACTCCTGACTTATGTACACAAGCCATAGTCTTGGGTAGCAAGACACTTCATAATCGAGGAGCTGCCCGTGACCAATGGTTGATTCATTGGCAAGGCAAACCGTTGGAGGAAGCTACATGGGAGGACCAAGAGCTTATCCGTGGCCAATTTCCAGAGCTTAACCTTGGGGACAAGGTGATGAGCCTACTACTCCAGCAATACGATTTGTTTATCAGAGGAGGAAGAAAGCTCATGGTCTCCCTAGAGCTGGGCCCAACAATGAGACATGAAGGGAATCCGAGTTATGAATAAGAAGGGCAGCTGTTTTGTATGACTGTTTTGTGGCAAGTTTGTTACTGGTTGTTATGGCCAGCTTGGCATGTTAGTTACGATTTGTTACAGAAAATTATAGTATATAGATTTACAGAGAATGTATGAGAAGGCAGAGTGGAATTTTGTAAAACAATGATGACATTGATGAGTATGGCAGACTCATGAATTCTGCTGGTGTCAGCTTATACAAATATCCCTAATACATTCTATCCTTCTTTGTTCTTCATTTCCACTAATTCTTCCTTCTTTTGCCCTGTTATAGTTACATTGTTTCGGCTCTTATCAATTTGGTATCAGAGCACTCGATCCACCTGTGAGTTTCTTTTTCGAATCATCAAATATGGATCCCATATACCCCAAAACTCGTATGGAGTCCAGAGTTGAGCAGCTCGAAGAAGACATCAAGGACATTAGCACCAATATGACACTCCTCATTTCCCAACTGCAAGAAAACCAAAAACACATTCTTGACACCCAAACCAATATCAACCTCATCCTCCAGAATCAAACCCAGAACCAAACACAACCCCCTCCAACCTTTCATCTCGGCGAATCCAGCACCTCCAAAACATACAACAACCCTGACAAAAATAAAGAGACAACAAACACGTTACTTGCTATGACCCGAACTCAAAACATCCTCGACCACCAACCCAACCCAGCCACCACCCTCACCCTAGCTGAGAAAGTGCTCAATAAAAACAAATTTCCTAGGAAGCTAGAACTTCCCGTGTTCGATGGGGGAGGAGCAGATTCTTGGATCTTTCGAGCCGAACGCTACTTTACCATTAATCGATTGTCGGAAGTAGAGAAGTTGGAGGCGGTTGGAGTGTGTTTTGAGGGAGAGGCTCAGGCTTGGTTGCGATTCGAAGAGCGAATCAGTTCCTTCTCTTCCTGGGACGAACTGAAAACCCAGGTGTTGCAACGTTTCACTGGGTTACAGGACGGCACTCTCTTGCATCGATTCTTTGCTGTGAAACAAGTGGGTACTGTGGCAGAATATAGGGCTCAATTCGAATACCTGGCGGCTTCCGTGGGAGCTCTTGATGATGAAACTATGACCGCTGTGTTTATGAATGGGTTACAAGAGAAAATCAGAGCGGAGTTGTTAGTTTTGAACCCCAAAACCTTGAAGGAGACCATAGCCACCGCGGGTCGGATAGAAAGAAAGAACCAGATCTTAGGTATGACCTTATACTCGAAAACCCAAAAAGACCCAACATTAATACCCAAATATGACAACAAAACCATCACATGGACCAAACCCTATAGCCCCACTAGCCAACTCACCCTTCCTGACAAAACCCATAGCCCGCAAACCACCTCATATCCTCCTTACAAACCACAGTCCATTGAAAACCCTAAATCACCCAACGTTACAGCTCCACCCAAATTCCGAAAACTCACACCACTAGAGGCTCAGACAAAACGGACATAAGGGTTTGCTTTCGGTGCGACGGGAAATGGCATATTGGGCATCGATGTCCGCAGCGAGAATTGAATGTCTTATTGGTTAGTGAATCAGAGGAGAGTGATGTTACAGAAGAAGAGGGAGGAGTGGCTGATGTTGAAGAAGCTCCCAGTAGCGTTGAGTTATCTCTAAATTCGGTTTTAGGCTTGTCGGAGCCACGAACCTTGAAGTTAAAGGGGGAAGTTCATGGGTTAGAAGTTGCGTTCTGATTGATTGTGGGGCTACCCACAATTTTATCTCTACAAGCTTGGTAGAGACGTTGCAGATACCAATTCAAGAAACTTCTCGCTATGGAGTCATTATTGGTTCTGGGCAAAACTTGAAAGGTATGGGAGTGTGTAAGGGGGTAGTGTTGCGGCTGCAAGAACTTACTATTGTTGAGGATTTTTTGCCTCTCCCATTGGGGAGCACCGATATGATACTTGGGCTGAAATGGTTAGCAACTCTCGGAGAAACTCGAGATGATTGGAAAAAGTTAACTATGATTTTGAAGTTGGAGGAAGAACTATAAGGTTGTAGGGTGACCTGAGCCTTACCAAAGCTATGGTATCCTTAAAAACCATGGTCAAGGAATTACAACAGGAGAAAGCCGGCATGTTAATTGAGCTCTTGACTATTTCAGTACAGCACTCGAAGGACAACGGCCATGAAAATCCAGCTACAGCGAAATTATTGAGTGAATTTGCGGGAGTGTTTGCTGCCCCAAAAGGGTTGCCTCCTTTACGTGGAAATGAACATGCCATAGTACTGAAGGAAGGAACTGGCCCAATCAATGTCCGTCCCTATCGATATCCACAAATTCAAAAGACAGAGATAGAAAACTTGGTGACTGAAATGTTGGCAGCAGGTATTATACGACCTAGTGTGAGCCCCTTCGCAAGTCCAGTTCTCTTGGTGCATAAGAAAGACGAAAGTTGGAGATTTTGTGTCGACTATCGCGCACTCAACCAAGCCATAGTGCCGAACAGGTTTCCCATTCCAAATATGGATGAACTGTTGGATGAGCTGCTCGGGGACAAAGTCTTCTCCAAACTCGATCTTAAGTCAGGCTACCACCAAATAAGAGTATTGGCAGAGGATGTGCACAAGACGGCTTTTAGGACTCACGAGGGCCACTATGAGTTCTTGGTAATGCCGTTTGGGCTATCCAATGCCCCGGCTACCTTTCAAGCTTTGATGAATAATATTTTTAAACACATGTTGAGACGTTATGTGCTAGTTTTTTTTGACAATATTCTCGTCTATAGTCCCTCATTTGCAGAACATGAAGTCCATTTAAGGGAGGTGCTCTCACTGTTGCGTCACCACCAATTGTTTGCTAATAAAAAAAATGTTGCTTTTATCAATTGGAGGTGGAGTATCTTGGTCACATAATTTCGGAGCAAGGAGTGGCCGCAGACTACAACAAGGTGAAGATCATGGATGATTGGCCAATGCCTACTACTCCTAAGGAGTTACGTGGGTTCCTAGGCTTGACAGGGTACTATAGGCGTTTCGTGCGCCACTATGGAAAAATCGCAGCTCCTCTCACCCAGCTCCTCAAGAAGGATTCTTTTCAGTGGAGCTCAGAAGCTACTAATGCAGTTCAAGCCTTAAAATTGGCTATGAAAGCAGTTCTGATTCTGGCCTTACCTAACTTTGCGGAAGTTTTCATGGTGGAAACGGATGCTTCGGGCATCGGATTGGGTGCAGTATTATCGCAACGCGGAAGGCCCTTGGCATTTTTCAGCCATGCTTTACAGGGACGTGCCCGTTTCAAGTCTGTACATGAAAGAGAGTTAATGGCCATTGTAATGGCTATACAAAAATGGCGTCATTACCTCCTTGGGCGCCATTTCATCGTTCGAACTGACCAAAAATTCTTGCGCTACTTGCTGGAGCAAAGGATGGTGGCAACAGAATATCAAAGATGGCTGACCAAAATCAAAGATGGCTGACCAAGATTATGGGTTTTGACTTCGAAGTACAGTATAGACCAGGGCCGGACAATAAAGCCACTGACGCTTTGTCTAGGATACCTCATTCAATTGAGTTCATGGCAATTTCCGTTCCATCAATTGTGGATTGGCCCTTATTGTTTCAGGAGATTGCTGCTGATCAGGAACTACAAGCAATTAAACAAGCGCTGGAATCTGATGTCGACGCGCATCCGGGATGGTCTGTGAACCACGGTATTTTATACTATCAAGGTAAGCTTGTTCTGCCCAAATCTTCATCCCTCATTCCACGTTTGCTATATGAGTTTCATGGGAGTCCAGTTGCTGGGCATGGAGGCTTTTTGCGCACATTCAAGCGCATTTCTGGGGAATTATATTGGCAAGGGATGCGCGCAAGGATCAAGCATTTTGTGGAAGAATGCGCGATATGCCAGTAGAACAAATATCAGACCTTGTCTCCCGCGTGACTTTTACAACCACTTCCTATTCCAAACGCCATCTGGGAAGATCTCAGTATGGATTTCATTGATGACCTTTCGAAATCACATGGTTATGATTCTATAATGGTGGTTGTGGACAGACTAAGTAAGTATGCTCATTTCGCTCTCCTTAAACATCCCTATACTGCTAAAATAGTTGCTGATATGTTTATGGATACGGTGGTCAAACTCCACGGATTCCCACGGAGCATTGTTACTGATAGGGACAGAATCTTTCTAAGTAATTTCTGGGCTGAACTTTTTCGTCTCTAGCATACATCATTAAAACGCAGCACCGCTTATCATCCCCAAACGGATGGACAAAGCGAGGTAGTAAACCATTGCCTCGAAACTTACCTTCGTTGTTTTGCAAGTCAACAACCCAAGCAGTGGGCAAAATGGATATCTTGGGCAGAATACTCCTACAACACCTCATACCACACCTCTATCCGAATGACTCCATTTAAGATAGTTTATGGCAGGGACCCTCCCACCTTGATCAGCTATGGACAGAGTACTACTACTAATTCCTCTCTTGAAGAACAACTTATGGAGCGTGACCTAATGTTAAAAGAGTTAAGGGACCAGCTGGCTCTTGCTCAAAACCGCATGAAACAAAGTGCAGATAAGCATCGCAAGGATGTGCAATTGGAGGTAGGCGACTGGGTGTATCTGAAGCTAAGGCCATATCGCCAACATTCTTTAGCTACTTGCCCTAATAAAGGATTAAATCCATAAGGATATGTTATGTTGTCATATACTCATTAGGATAAGGATTTGTTATAATTCCTATATCCATTAGGATTTGTTTGTTTTATTTTATTTTAAGTTTCCTAGTTAGGATAGTTTTCTTGTCCAGCAAGAAAAGAAATAAGTTAGCTTTAGAAAAGGATTCCAATCAATCCTTTTCACCTTAGAATTAGGACTCTTATATACCATAGTTAGGGCTATAAAAGGGAGGCTTAACTTATGTTTTAGGCAGCCAAAACGACATTATTTCTAATAAAGCTTCTGCAGAAATTCTTCTGAGAGAGTGTCTTTTCTTGCTTATTAAATCCTAAGTTTTATGCTTGGATTTGGTTACGAGATTAACCTAAAATCTCTACCTAATTACTTCACTGTCGTCGGTTGGTATCAAAGCTTAAAATCCAGTTTTTCTGGATTTCTTTCCGGTGCCTTTGTTGTTTTGCGCCCTTCAGCCATCTTCTAGCCTTGCTTTTCGTTACTTTTGTTTTTTATTCCACACCCTCCAGCCCATCTTCTAGCCTAACCTACACAGAAAATTTTCCTAGATTTCTTCCTTGCCTTTCCTCAGTTTTGTGTCTGTTCTACACCCTTCAGCCCATCTTCTAGCCCTGTCTTTCCTTACTTTTGTTTCTATCTCACACCCTCCAGCCCATCTTCTAGCCCTACCAACTCAGAAATTTAATCCAAAAATCCAGAAAATTCATCTAAAACCTAGAAGAGTCGAACCAAACGTTTCAGCCTTGACCAACCAGTACACATGGCTGATCAAGGAAATAACCAGAGATTTGACGAAGTTTTGGAGGCTATTAATGGATTAGCAACTCGTATGGATCAACTTCTAACCATTATGGGCCTTAATCAAGCCAATAATGGAGGACTACCACTATGGAGCTCAAGGAAGAGGTTTACCTCAACTCCAACCTATTGGCAGACCTGATCTTCCAAGGAATGCAGAAAATAGGAGAGCTCACGAGCAAAATCAGTTACCACTTATGGAAGATAGTTCGGATGAAGAAATTCTAAACCAAGACCAACCAAGAAGAGGCCAAAGGGGTAAAGATGATTACAAGATTAAAGTTGAAGTCCCTTACTTTAGTGGAAATCTAAGCATTGAAGGCTTTCTTGATTGGATTTATGAGGTGGAAAGTTTTCAAGAGATGATGGAAGTCACTGATGATAAACTAGTGAGAATTGTGGGCTATAAATTAAAAAGTGGTGCTAAAGTTTGGTGGAGTAATCTTCAAAAGAATCGGGAGAGGAACGGAAAACCACCAATCAGATCTTAGAGGAAGTTGAAACAAGCCATTTTCCTTAGATTTTTACCCCCTGATTATGAGCTGCACTTATTTGATCTTTATCAAAGTTGCGTCCAAGGTTCTAGGAGCGTGGAGGAGTATCATTCGGAGTTCTTGAGGCTGGCAGCACGCAATAATCTTGAAGAATCTGACATGCAGCAAGTTTCAAGGTATCTTAGAGGATTAAGATCGTCCATAAGTGAAAGGCTTGGAATGCATACTATTTGGAACGTAGAAGAGGCCTACCAATTGGCCTTGAAAGCTGAAAAGATGGAAAAGGCGCCTAAGAGGTTTGAATACCCTAGGAGATTGTTGAGTCTAGCAGCAATATAGCAATAAAGGGGGAATACGAAATAAGGCAATACAGGCTATAGGTGAGGGTAAAGTGGGAAATTAGGTGAGTCATATGAGAGTTAGTTACAAGAAGAGAATAAAAGGGGGTTTAGGGGGAGGAGGATGGGGATTCGATTATGATATTGTGATTAGCTATTGTGGAGGTTGCTAGCCCTCGAAGCTAGCTATTGTGGAGGTTGCTAGCCCTCGAAGTCTAGCTAGAGCATAATATTCATAGACTTTCCATTCATCTACATTCATCTATATTCATCCGATCATCTCTTGTCTATATCTGTTCTATTTTACTACCTTTGTGTGTGTTGTTCTATTGGTCATTGCGTGTTGATTTGTAGTGCAGGACAGTGTTGTTTGGGTTGAATCAGTGTTAGAGAAAGTGGTCTCTAACAAATTGGTATCAGAGCGAGGTGGTGATTAGTAATGGTATTTACGAGAATGGAAGCAAGGGTTGATAACGTAGAGAAAGAGTTGCTAAGGATAGTTGATGACATTGCGGAAGTTGAAGCGAAGTTTGATAAGGTGGCGGGGGATATTGCATCCATTTTTGAGATCTTGAGGAGGACGGAAAATAAGGGAAAGGATAAAGGAGACGTCGGAGAAGTTGAAGAGATATTAGAGCAAAAATTCGAAGGGGAGACCTCCGCACGTACTGATCAGATACGAGGAGAGAAGAGTTTTCGGAAGCTGGAACTTCCTCTGTTCTATGGGGAGGATCCTTTTGGCTGGGTGTTTCGGGTGGAGCGCTATTTTGAGCTGAACGGTGTACCATATGACCGGTGGTTACCAGCAGTTGCGGTATGCATGGAAGGTGAAGCTCTAAGTTGGTATCAATGGAGGAAAAAGCTGTCACGATAATAGCGGGATGGGGATCGTTTAAGAAGGCGGTGATACGAAGGTTTGGGAGTTCATCGGTGGGGAACCCATTAGCGGAGCTGTTGAAAATCCAGCAGTCAGGGACAGTGGCGGATTATAACCAGAGGTTCGAGGTAGTGTCGTCGATCTTTGAGGATGTAGCGGTGGAGGTGGTAACGACAAAGATATATCAACGGGTTGAAGGATGACGTAAGGGCTGAAATACGATGGTGCAACCCGACTCGTTGGTTCAATTAATGGAGCTAGCCCAATCGAAAAGTAGAAATCGGGCCATGATGGGTCGGTCTCATCGCAACTCGAAACACCAAAGCATTGGGGGGATTGGGGTCGTCGGGTTCGAATATATGGGGAGTGAAAGGAGCTCCCTCGGTTAGCCCTACTCCGCCTTCTACTCCTGGGAACTTCAATCGCAGACCGATCGAAGAGGGGAAGGCGTCGACTCCGACCGTGAGTGCCAACCTGAGAAATGTCCCACTGTCGGGCAAATCACCGGACAAGTTGGGAGCTAGTTCAAGTGATGAGGGACGACGGAGTTTCCGAAGGGAGCAGACCTATCCCTTCAAGCGAATGACCACCGACGAGCTACAACGTAAGAGGCAGCAGGGACTCTGCTACCGTTGTGACCAGACGTATACTTTAGGGCATGTATGCGGGGAGAAGCAGTTTCACATCCTCCTAGCTGACAAAGAACAGCCGGTGGAATTACAGGACGAAGAAGATGAGCTAGTCAATCAATTGATGTGCCTTCAGCCCTATGCACCCGAAGCAGTCACTCAACCCTTCTTTCCACCTTGAGGACAAGGTGGCTATTTTGGGGGGTATTGTTGAGTCTAGCAGACAATATAGCAATAAAGGGAATACTGAAATAAGGCAATACAAAGCTATAGGTGAGGGTAAAGTGGGAAATTAGGTGAGTCATATGAGAGTTAGTTACAAGAAGAGAATAAAAGGGGGTTTAGGGGGAGGAGGATGGGGATTCGATTATGATATTGTGATTAGCTATTGTGGAGGTTGCTAGCCCTCGAAGCTAGCTATTGTGGAGGTTGCTAGCCCTCGAAGTCTAGCTAGAGCATAATATTCACAGACTTTCCATTCATCTACATTCATCTATATTCATCCGATCATCTCTTGTCTATATCTGTTCTATTTTACTACTGCTGTGTGTGTTGTTCGGTGGCTGTTGCGTGTTGATTTGTAGTGCAGGACAGTGTTGTTTGGGTTGAATCAGTGTTAGAGAAAGTGGTCTCTAACAGAGATCAACTCAATCAAGTCCAAATGAAGTGGTAGGAAAGGGGAAAGCATTAGTTGAAACATTGAAAATTGATAATGCCCCTAAAGATCTAAGAATGGACAAAAGGAAGCCTTTTGAAGGAGGTGACAGCAGCAATAGAGGAGTTCCTAAGAGTTCTAACCCTTATGCACCACCAAAAATAGACGTGTTATAAATGCCAGAAGCATGGACATATCTCTAGTAATTGCCCTGAGAGAAAGATGGTCAACGTCGCTAAAAAAGGAGACTACCTTAATGAAGGTGACGAAGGTTTGGAAGAGCTTCAAGAAGAAGAAGAAGAAGAGGAGGAGTTTGCTGAAGAATTTGCTGAGGACAGAGTTAGTCTAGTGGTACGGAAGATACTTTGTTCATCCAAAATCGAGGAGCCACAACAAAGGAGAAGCATTTTAGATCCTTCGCTTTATTAATGGTAAGGTGTGCAACTTGATTGTAGATAATTGCGTGATGAGAATTTAGTGGCAAGAAAGATGGTGGATCATATGAAGATTCCTCTTGAGAAACATCCTCATCCTTACACCATCGGTTGGCTTCTTGATGGGCCAAAGATTAAGAGTAATGGCAAGTATGTCAAGTTCCTATTTCTATAGGAAAATCTTACAAGGCTCTTGTTTCATCGTGATGTGGTGGACATGAATGCAAGCCATATACTCCTAGGAAGGCCATGGCAATTTGACATGGATATTACTTATAGAGGAAGAGACAATACCGTCTCCTTCCAATGGAAAGGCAAGAAAGTGACCATGCTACCCACAAATGCAGCGTTTGATAGGCCAAAGACTTTTAGAAAGGGGGGAAAGGCATTGCTGACCCTTAGCGGCCAAGACTTTGAGAAGGAAGTTAAGGAGACCCGAGAGGTTCATGTCTTGGTGGTAAAGAACTAATTATTGGAGGAGAAAGAGGAGAAGAATGGAGCTAATTCAGATCTGATCCAACCGCTTTTAGACGAGTTTTCAGATCTGGTCCAGTCCGAATTACCTAATGAATTGCCTCCTATGAGAGATATTCAACATCACATTGATCTAATACCTGGAGCTAAGCTTCCTAATCTGCCCCATTATAGAATGAACCCTAAAGAAGCTCATATTCTAAGAGAACAAGTGGAAGAATTAATGACCAAGGGCTTGATCCGAGAAAGCATGAGTCATTGTGCTGTTCTTGCACTTTTGACACCCAAGAAGGATGGATCGTGGAGAATGTGTGTTGACAGTAGAGCCATCAACAAAATCACTGTAAGATATCGATTTCCTATTCCCAGATTGAATGACATACTTGATCAACTCTGCAGTTCTCAAGTATTCTCTAAACTTGACTTGAAAAGTGGTTATCACCAAATACGGATCAGACCTGGGGATGAGTGGAAGACCGCATTTAAGACGAAAGAGGGGTTGTATGAGTGGCTAGTCATGCCCTTTGGGTTGTCCAATGCCCCTAGCACTTTTATGAGACTCATGAACCAAGTGCTCAGACCTTTTAATGGAAAGTTCGTAGTTGTTTATTTTGATGATATCCTTGTCTATAGCAGAACAATTGAAGAGCATCTAGTACATTTGAGGAGAGTCTTGTCTGTTTTACAACAAAATAAGCTTTACCTGAACTTGAAGAAGTGCAGTTTCTTGACTAGCAAGCTACTATTCTTGGGATATGTGGTTAGTTCTAAAGGAATTCATGTGGATGAAGAAAAGGCGAAGGCAATTCGTGAATGGCCTACCCCTAAGAATGTTAGCGAGGTTCGATCTTTCCATGGGCTAGCTACTTTCTACAGGAGGTTCATCAGAAACTTCAGTTCAATTATGGCCCCTATCACAGAATGCATGAAGAAGGAAAGTTTGATTGGAATGATGAAGTCGATAAAAGTTTTGCTTTGATTAAGGAAAAACTCAAAGACTACTCCTATCCTAGCCTTAGGACTTCAACAAGCTTTTGAGGTTGAGTGTGATGCATGTGGAGTAGGTATTGGGCTGTTTTATCTCAAGAAGGCCGACCTATAGCTTTCTTTAGTGAGAAGTTTAACGATACAAGGAAAAGATGGAGTACCTATGATCAAGAATTTTATGCGATTGTGAGAACATTGAAACATTGGGAACACTATCGATTCAAAGAGAGTTCATTCTTTACTGATCATCAAGCTCTAAAGTATCTAAGCAAAAAAAGCACTCGAGTAATATGCATGCGGATGGACTACTTTCTTACAAAATTTCCTTTTGTTATTAAACATAAATCAAGGCGTCACTAACAAGGTGGTGATGCACTTAGTAGGAGGACGATGTTGCTTTCTACTATGTCCCAAGAGGTTGTTGGATTTGAAGCTTTAAAGGAGCTTTATGAGGATGATGAAGACTTCAAGGACATGTGGTTAAAGTGTGTTCAGAAGCAACCTGCTGGTGAGTTCCACATTACTGATGGTTTTCTTTTCCACGGTAACCAACTTTGTGTTCCTCATACTTCTCTTAGAGAAAAGTTGATTCGTGATGTGCATAGTGGAGGATTAGCCGGTCACATGGGAAGGGACAAGACCATTACTAGTCTTGAAGAAAGGTTCTACTGGCCTCAGTTGAAGAAAGATGTTAGAAACTTTGTGACAAGGTGCTATGTTTGTCAGACTGCTAAAGGAAGATCTCAGAATACGGGGTTGTATATGCCACTCCCTATCCCGGAAGATATTTGGGAGGACTTGTCTATGGACTTTGTCCTTGGACTACCTAGAACACAAAGGGGAGTCGATTCTATTTTTGTAGTGGTTGATAGATTTTCCAAGATGGCGCATTTCATTGCATGTAGGAAGACTGCCGATGCATCTAATGTGGCTAGACTATTCTTTAAAGAAGTGGTAAGATTGCATGGAATTCCTAAATCCATTACATCTGACCGAGATACGAAGTTTCTTAGTCACTTTTGGAGGACTTTGTGGAGGATGTTTGACACTTCTTTAAACTTCAGTAGCACTGCTCATCCACAAACAGATGGTCAGACTGAGTCACTTAATAGGACTCTGGGAAATCTATTGAGGAGTTTGTGGAGACAAGCCTAAGCAATGGGATTTAGCTCTAGCTCAAGCTGAGTTTGCCTACAATAGTGTTGTCCATAGTGCTATTGGTAGATCACCATTTTCCTTGGTATACTTAAAAGTTCCAAAGAATACTGTTGATCTGATAAAACTTCCGAAGTTACCAAATTTAAGCATCGCAGCTGAAAATATGGCCAAACAAGTGAAGAATGTGCAAGAGGAGGTTCGAGAGAGACTTGAAAGGACTAACGCCAAATATAAAGAACAAGCCGACAAACACAGGAGGTTTAAAACTTTCCAAGAAGGTGACAAAGTGATGATTTTCTTAAGGAAAGAAAGATTCCCTGTTGGAACCTACAATAAATTGAAGTCGAAGAAATATGGTCCTTATGAGATACTCCATAAAATCAACGACAATGCTTATGTTATCGATCTGCCTGAAGAGATGGGAATTTCAAAGACTTTTAATGTTGCTGATATCTATGATTTTCATGGAGAAGAAGAGCTCTATCCTAATGACAACTCGAGGTCGAGTTCTTTTCAAGTGGAGGGGACTAATAAAGGATTAAATCCATAAGGATATGTTATGTTGTCATATACCCATTAGGATAAGGATTTGTTATGATTCCTATATCCATTAGGATTTGTTTGTTTTATTTTATTTTAAGTTTCCTAGTAGGATAGTTTTCTTGTCCAGCAAGAAAAGAAATAAGTTAGCTTTAGAAAAGGATTCCAATCAATCCTTTTCACCTTAGAATTAGGACTCTTATATACCATAGTTAGGGCTATAAAAGGGAGGCTTAACTTATGTTTTAGGCAGCCAAAACGACATTATTTCTAATAAAGCTTCTGCAGAAATTCTTCTGAGAGAGTGTCTTTTCTTGCTTATTAAATCCTAAGTTTTATGCTTGGATTTGGTTCTGAGATTAACCTAAAATCTCTACCTAATTACTTCCGCTGTGTCACTCGCCCTAACGAGAAGCTTTCACCACGATATTTTGGACCCTTTCCCATCCGGAAGCAAATCGGGGCCGTTGCTTATGAGCTGCAACTCCCTCCTTCCGCGGGAATTCATCCTATTTTTCATATTTCACAGCTGAAGAAGGCCATTGGATCTACTGAACATGTTCAGCCTCTCCCTCTAATATTGTCGGATGAATTGGAATGGGAGGTAGAGCCAGAGACAATCTTGGCTACTCGTGGGAATAACACAGATTTGGAGCTCTTGGTGAAGTGGAAGCATCTTCCTTCCTTTGAAGCAACATGGGAACCGTTGCAGTTAATCAAGGAAGTTTTTCCCACTTTTTACCTTGAGGACAAGGTGGCTTCTATTGGAGGGGGTATTGATGAGCCTACTACTCCAGCAATAAGATTTGTTTATCAGAGGAGGAAGAAAGCTCATGGTCTCCCTAGAGCTGGGCCCAACAATGAGACATGAAGGGAATCCGAGTAATGAATAAGAAGGGCAGCTGTTTTGTATGGCTGTTTTGTGGCAAGTTTGTTACTGGTTGTTATGGCCAGCTTGGCATGTTAGCTACGATTTGTCACAGAAAATTATAGTATATAGATTTATAGAGAATGTATGAGAAGGCAGAGTGGAATTTTGTAAAACAATGATGACATTGATGAGTATGGCAGACTAATGAATTCTGCTGGTGTCAGCTTATACAAATATCCCTAATACATTCTATCCTTCTCTGTTCTTCATTTCCACTAATTCTTCCTTCTTTTGCCCTGTTATAGTTACATTGTTTCGGCTCTTATCACAAGGTTATTGCATTAGCGAGCGGTATTGCTAGGAATAATGGTCACAAAGGAGGAGAGTGGTTAGTTTATACAAGGAAGAAGAAGACAGACTGTAAGCAGTAGTGAGATAGCCAGATATCAATATATTTTAGTGATGCAGGTTGTTAGCAGGAGATATCTATTCCTTAGAAGTTTGTTAGGACAAGTAGATATAAAATAATAATCTATAGGGGAAGTGGGGCAGGCTTTTAGATTGGAAATAATTCTCGGAAGATTTCTTGAGATTGTAAGGGGGTTTTCCCTATAAAGAAGGTTCTTCCTTCTTGTTTCGGAATAATACTGAGCTATTGCTCTCTACCAAGTGCTATTTAACACACGGGCACATTAAGTTGAATTGTTACCTAACAAGTTCAAACTTTATTAAGCCTACTTCACCCAAATTGTTTATAGTCACACTCAGAATAGTGTCCCACAGTTCAGGAATTTCAATTATCCAGATAAAGGTAGGATTAGCTGAGCCCCTATGAAGAAATTATGCACAATAAGGAAATAGATCAATCTCTTCTTAGCGTGATCCAAGCTGAGAAATCGTGTCGAATCTAAATAAAGAAACCAGTCATGGTCACTCAAATAATCCACTTGTTTTCTTAGGAAGAACATTTTGGCACACAAGCACATCTATTTCATCTTGTAGATGACCATATTATGAATTGGATTTGCGTTTTCTAGTTCAAAACTTATCTAACCTATCTTAGAATGCGAACAAATTCTCACCAACTTAGGGATAGCGCCTGCTTCAACCATGATGTTGTGGTTAGAGTGTGTCAACGCCAAATTTGCTAAAACCCCTCCAGCTGCTTCCTTCACTCTAATTTCCTCATCTTCAAGGGATTTAATAAGTAAGGGAAGGGCATAACTGTTTGCAATTTTTGTTCTGAGCTTCTCATCTACAGACAAGTTCCATAGAGTACAAATACTTTGCTCCTTAACCTGTAAAATGTGTAAAAAGCCTAACTCATCGTTCCATCAAAATGCACAAATTTTTAAATGTATTATTCAGTCTTTACCTCAGAAATCAGGGAAGATTGACTAAGCAAACCAGTTATTTCTTCTATTGCCCCACTTTCAGCTACCACATCTCTATATAGATCAATTGAGGAAATGGACCGCAAAAGGCCAGCAGCTGCCTCACTTGTAGAGTTTGACTGTGACTTGAGAACGCTTATGGTCAGATTGACGCATCCCTGAAACTGCATGATGTTATCAACGCACTTCTTTCCTCCTAGAGAATATTTCCATAGTGCCACTATCGCCTGTTCTCTATCAAGTGGATCGTTGTCAAGCCCAAGCATGCGAATAAACAATCCCACATAACCTTCCCCAAAACCAGGCGAGTTTTGATTTCTTTCCTCGATATTCTGAAAATTAGTTTAAAGGAAAAAAATTTATTGGCATAAAAAAACAATTAAAATGTATCTCAAAGTTCCATAAAGAACACAAGCTAAAGCAAATGCTTGTGCTCTAAAAAGAATAATAGGGATTAATCATTCCCAGTTCATACACAGATTCTTGCTTGCTTCTTCCAAATATGAAACTAGGTAAAAGAGGGAGGCAAATCATCATAAGTAGCCTTCAGGCATTGCCTAGTAAAGATGCAAAACAATTTTTACCAAACGAAATACGAACCAATTCTGACAATCACTTTGAATTTCAGCTTAGCACCACTCTATTTTCAACTACAATAGCATTTGCCCAGATTCAGTATCAAAAACTTAATCAACTCAATCTTATACTACAGACTATAATGAGCACGCTCCTAATGACAAATTCCATTTTTAATAATAGCCAGAGCTCTCCTACTCTAACGAGAAGTTCAACTTTTTCATCAACACCACCTTTTTCTCCCCAACAAACAATTAGAAAAATTTTCAATAAATGCAAAGAAATAACATAAGGGTTTAGAGATTACAGCAGGGTTTTGTTGAGAAGTGGCATCCGCAGTACCGCCGCCGCCACCATCACTGCAGAACCTTTTGAGGACAGAACGAGGAGGGAAAGGCTTGAGCTTGAAGGTGGGATTATAGCTATTTACACTGGAAAGAGCAGTAACAAAGAGTGAAACTGGCGGTTTTCTCCTTCTGGGTTTTGCGGCTAAAACAGTAGAAACTTGCAAGTGGGTGTACAGAGGAACGGAGTGCAGATTTAAGCTTGTTGGGGTTGTTGAAAACAACATTTTTGCGGCTAACAGATGAACATCAAAGGTTTTGGAGAAAAAGCTTGTTGGGATTGTTGAAAAAGAATGGTTTTTTGGGTGTGACCACTGTTACAGTGTTGCAAATATTTAGTGGGTAAAATTGGTGATAATGTTTTTCTAGGAAGTCTAGTTGTAGAGATGGATGGAGTTGATCTTTCTCAATGTTTTTAGGTTTCTGTTGAATATATATAAGTTGATATGTTGAGCAACAGAATCTGACGGAAGGAGAGTGATTTTTATTTCATTTTCTTCTGGTAAGTGCTGATTTAAGAACGAGGATTAATTTGAGATACAAAGTAAAAGGGAAAAACAGTGTATGTCAAATTCATCTTACAGAGATGCTTTCAGGGTGTCTATTTCAAGGGGAAAGTGACAACTGTTTTGTTTATGTGGCCCTGAATGAATGAATTATATACATTCTTAAATGAATGAATTATATACATTCTTACTTACCTGCCATTTTCGCTTCTCATTATGAGTTCATCCGATAAGATAACGTCACTGACACAGCCGCAGCTCTTAACATGACCTATTATTCCTGTTCTCTCTGCTCCAACTTCCCCACTCCTCTGCCTCCTCTTTCCCATCGTTTTACAAATTCTCCCCTCCACTCCTCATCTAATTTCAACTCATTCGTCAAGCCCAAGCTTCACTTAGATAAGGTTTCTTTCTCATTTTTTGTCTGTAATTCAAAAAATCTCAACTTCAAACAGAAAGTAGCAAGCACAAACAGAAAGCACGAGGAACATCACGATGATACAAACAAGACCAACCTGGCTATCCAGATTGCTGCAGTGCTTGCCACCGTAAGTGGTAAACATCTTATTTATTTTTGATTGTTGATGATTAAGGTTATGTTCCTATTATAGGTTGAGCAGCCAGCATTAGCAGTAACTGGAGTGAACAATGAAGAAGATCCAATATGGGTTCTGATTCAGCTGGCGATTGTTGCCTTTTTCTACTTTATTCTAACGCCAGTAAGTGCAATGAAATTTATGTTTTATTCTATATTACAATGTTTTGGCATGAAATTTATGTTGGTTGGTTCGATATATCATATGTTAGGACACTAACCCAGAATACTAGAATCATCATATATGACAGCCTATTATCATGAACTGGCTAAGGATAAGGTGGTACAAGAGAAACCTGCTTGAGATGTACTTGCAGTTCATGTTTGTCTTCATTTTCTTTCCAGGGTAAGGAGTTTTTTTTTTTTTTTTCTTAATTGCTCATAGTCATGGATCTAATAATGAAATAATCCTGATGTAGGATCATCCTATGGGCACCATTTCTCAACTTCAGGAAATTTCCCAGGGATCCATCAATGAAGTATCCATGGTCTACACCTAAAGATCCTTCCAAAGTTAAAAACTACTATCTGAGATATCCTTTTGCCACACCTGACGATTATGAATGAATGCTGCACAAACATATTGTTGATGCCATCTCCATCTGCGATGAGAATGTGTATAAATATATAGCAGAATCTATTATATTACACTTCAAGCAGCAAATGGACTTCCTATCTTTTTTTGGATTTGTTAATTGTTGTTTAATACCAAACTGATAAGTACTCAATCTCAATATGGAATAGCTAAACTCAACTATACTTTTAGTTATTAAAGATATGAATCGCGAGGTCTTAGTCTTAATCTGCGAGCCTAAAATTTAAATTTTGATATAGCACCGCAAGAAGTGAAGAAATTTGTCTTTGGCTGGAATTAAATAGAGGAGAAAATAATAAATCAATTAAACTGATTGGTTGCAACTTCCGCCTTTCTCTAATCTTACTAACGCCACAAGAGCTGATTTTTAAAAGTCTAACCAAAACCAGCAAATCATACTATTATGTGATTTTCTTCCCATAATTCGTTAGTTTGGGAAAATGAAAAATGCCTTTAATTAAATAAAACTTTTAAGTATGAAAAAAATTTCTAAATTTTGCTTAATCTTACAATTATAGCTCGAACTTTAAAAGTGACAATTAAATACTCAAAGTTTCAATTTTTTTCAATTATAATCCGACGTTAATGTCTCCATTAAATTTGCTGACGTGGCTTGTCACGTGTTCCAAATATCATAAACACTTATATACATCAGACTTAACTAATTGATTAAACAAGATTAAATATAATTGGAGAAGACGTATGACAAGATTCCTAGAGACCCCTTAGGAAGTTATCTAGAGGCAAAAGATCTTTCTATGACTTATATTAACGTAATCAGGGATATGCATGAAGGAGCATTGACTAGCGTGAGGACGATTGAATGTGACACGGAAGTGTTTTCTATTAGTGTTGGACTCCATCAAGGATCTGCATTAAGCTATTTGTTGTTCACGTTAGTGTCACATGAACTTACCTAACATATCTGAGGAGAGGTACCTTGGTGAATATTATTTGCTAACGATATTATCTTAGTCAATGAGACCAAGGAGGGGATCAAGTCTAAGCTAGAATATTGGAGAGATACATTAGAATCGAAAGATTTTAGAATGAGCAGGTCTAGGATGAAATATTTAGAATGCAACTTTTCAAAAAACCAGACGGTACGTGATCTAATAAGGCGGTGGTAGCAATTGGTATTGACATCATACCACATAGAACGAGCTTTAGATATCTCAGGTCCATCATTTTGAGTGATGGTAATATTGATGCCGATATAGTACATTGGATTAGATATAAATGAGTCAAATGAAAAAATGCATCACAAGTTTTATGTGACAAAAAAGATTATTTTAAAATTTAAGGAGAAGTTTTATAAATCGATGATCCGTCTAACTATATTATATGGGGCTAATGTTAGCCTATTAAACATAGGCATATAACACAGTTGTTGAGAGTAGAAATGTTTGTGCTTCGATATATGTGTAACATTACCAAGAGAGATAGGGTCTGGAACTGGGTGGTGGATTTCAATTCCAAAACGACATAATTTAGTTATATTTAATTAGTTAGTTTAATTAAACGACATAGTTTAGTTGACCTTAATTAGTTAGTTTAATTAGGTCTGATGTATATAAATATTTAGGGTTTCTGAAATATGTGATAAGTAGTGTCAACAAACTTAACAAAAATACTAACATTATGATATAATTAAAAAATTTAAAATTTAAGTATTTAATTGCTATTTTTTAAAATTTAAATTATAATTATAAAATTAGATAAAATTTTTAATTATCCGTTAAAAAGACTGGATGTAAAGATATCAAAATTCATGATTGGGCCAAGCCCACGTCTGGATTAGAAATGATTACATAGTAGCCTGCTACAGAAGCGGCCACTGCCTGCCACTCGTTTTCCACGGCTTTGCTTTCTATCACATTCCATTGATTTTTTTTTCAAGAGCTCTTCGCTTTGCTACCAACCAACTTAACTTCCTGATTCTTCAACACCAGCCATGTTGATCCAAGTCTACACACAAAAGATGTCATGTTTCACTTCCAATGTCTACTTACCTTTTTCTTCCAAGGTCCAAGTCTATAAGCCCTGCTTATCTTATCAGTTCATTAATCCAGTTCAGTTACGTTTCCTTTCTTCAGTAAAATTGTCCCAACCCTCCATCTTTTCTAGACAAACACTCAACCCTGTTGTAGCTTCAACAACTACCGAAACAGGAGCTACAGTTTTTGAAAAGCCCATACCTTCATTTAGAAACAAGAACCCTAAAGATATCAACCTTCTGGTGGTTGGTTCAACTGGATACATTGGGAAGTTTGTAGTTAAGGAATTGATCAATAGAGGTTTTAACGTTATAGCCATTGCGAGAGAGAGGAGTGGGATTAGAGCTAAAAATAGTAAAGATGAAACCTTGAGGCAGCTTGAAGCAGCCAATGTGTGCTTCTCTGATGTGACCCAGTTGGATACACTGGAGAGATCATTGGACGATTTGGGTGTTCCAATCGATGTTGTGGTGTCATGCCTCGCTAGTCGTACTGGAGGTGTCAAAGACTCGTGGAAGATCGACTATGAGGCAACAAAAAACAGTTTAATTGCGGGAAGGAATCGCGGAGCTAAGCATTTTGTGTTGTTATCTGCAATTTGTGTGCAAAGGCCTCTACTTGAATTCCAGCGAGCAAAGCTGAAGTTTGAAGCTGACTTGATTAAAGAAGCTGAGGAAGACAGTGAATTCACATATAGCATCGTGAGACCAACGGCATTCTTCAAGAGTTTAGGGGGTCAAGTTGAGTTGGTTAAAGATGGCAAGCCTTATGTGATGTTTGGTGATGGAATGTTGTGCGCCTGCAAACCGATCAGTGAACGGGATTTGGCTTCTTTCATGGCAGATTGTGTATTGGATAAGGATAAGGTGAATCGGGTGTTGCCGATTGGTGGGCCTGACAAGGCATTGACTCCAGTTGAACAAGGAGAGATTTTGTTCAGGTTAATGGGGAAAGAACCCATGTTCTTGAAAGTGCCGATTGGGATAATGGATTTCGCAATTGGGGTTCTGGATTTCCTTGCAAAGATCTTTCCTTCCATGGAAGATGCAGCTGAGTATGGGAAAATAGGCAGGTATTATGCAGCTGAGAGCATGCTGCTTTTGGACCCTGAGACTGGGGAGTACAGTGCTGAGAAAACACCAAGTTATGGAAAGGACACACTAGAAGATTTCTTTCAAAGGGTGCTTAGGGAAGGCATGAGTGGTCAAGAATTAGGCGAACAATCAATTTTCTGAGGTTAAAGAGTCTGACCAATTTTGTATTGCTACGTAAGTAATACAACCATTGCATAAATCCAAGCTTTTTCCCTTACTTTCCAAGTTGTTAAATCCAAGATTTTGTGTAGTGATTGAACACTCGATTTCGTTCAACAATCATAATAGCAAAGGGCCATTCATTTCATGCCTTAATTACATGTAATACTTACTACTCATTCACATCCAGGAACGATGCTTAAATAATTCTCATCAAGAACAGCAAAGATCAAAACGACAAACACTTGGTTTAAATCATGACATGTTATTGTAACGGCCAACGAGACAATACGCTTTGGCAAGTCATCAGACGATTCATTTATTAATTAAAATGTTACCACATGTATCACTGAATTCTATAAATAAATATTCTCAAAAGGTAATTGGTACATCAACGGACATAAAAAGGTACCTCGTTCACCCTTGACAGAATTTTCTGGGTTTTCTTCTGCAAAAGTATGACGGCCTAGTTCTCAAACTATGTAAATCACTTAATCAAGAACCGCTTTAGTCAAAACCACGAGTACAAAATTGAGGGAAGCCAGCACTCGAAGGACAAATTGATGCTTTGCATCGAAGGAATTGGAGCACATCCTGCTCAAGATGATAATTTTGAGCCAATCAGTACATGCAGTTCCTCCCAATTCCACTGCTCAAAGTTTGGGTAAAGGACAGCTGCCCCAACAGCCAATGCCACAACTATCACGGCCATCCCTGTCAAGCATCCATGTCCACGGGATACTTTTCCCAAAACAGCTTTACAGTACTTGTCTGCATCCTTGTAGAGTGCTAGGTGAGCAACTTCTGATCCACTAGTTAGTGCTTTCTCATTCTATAAAGCAAACGTGGATAAAACAAGAATGAGGAACAAGAATCAGTCCGTTTACATCCAACAGTAAGGGTCAGTATGATTGAAGAAATTAGGAACTACCTTCTGCCTGAAATTCTTCAGAGTTTCCCTAAGAGGATCAAAAGGAGCCAGTTTCACAGAGAGCTCCTTCCATTCTTCAGATAATTTTTTCAGAATAGCAATACTAGCTTCTAGATTATCTTGATAAATATTGCCCTGGTTTCTCCAAATTATGACAATACCAAGGTCAATGTTACATGGTGGAGTAATTAATTACTGAAACTGCAAAAGCACAGCTCATAAAAGGTCCAGAACAACTCACCCACTGCTTGTAGCAATCGGCAGTTTGGGTAAAACACCAGATGGAAACACCAGCAGCTTCTTTAGATAATTCAGGAATGCCTGACAAATTCATTTTAAAAATCAATATATTTCCATTCGGATCCACCAAAATAACAGCAGAAACCAAATAGATTGAGTTTCCCACCTTCTCCTGCCGCTTTAACTGTAAATGTCAGAATCTGTTGTGCTACTTGTTTCATTGCTTTACTTCCAACAGAGCCAGCAAGAGATACCTCCCTTAGAGTGGGATATACTGCCTCAAATCTCTCAGTAGCCTGCACAAACATATCACATCCAGAAGAATATGAGCAGAAAAAACAATATCACTTAGTATATACAATGCAGATACTTGTGTCACACTCACTTTTACTCTAGCTGAAGAAGCAGGAAAAGTAACTCGCATCAGGATCTCCAATGCAGAAGGAGGCATCAAGCGTTCCCCCTTTCGAACAGCACCATTCACCAAAATAGTTCGGGCCTTAGGGGAAGACAAAATCCTAAATCAAAACCAAATTTTTTTTCAATTTTCAAACTTTTGCTAATATTGAGAAAAGGAAAAGGAAAAGGAGAACACTGTGGAAGTTGCATACTTCTCAACTAACTGTAAAATTAAATCTCTGGACTGTGGATTTGAACCTTTTCCACTGACTATAGGCAAGAGGTTACGAGACCATGAATACAGTCCCACAGCCAGATCTCCTTGCAAGGCCTAAATAAAAGAATGCAGTCAATGTTTGTAAAAAGGTGATCACAGGCACTCATCCTCCAAAATCCCAAATCTTCTATGTCACATACCTGTGCTACCACCCATACAACAACTGGAAGTTTATCTTGTCCTTGATACTTAGCATTGTCCCTCAATGTTGTTAAGATGTTAACTAAAGCATCAGGTTTTCTACGCAATACTATTGCAAGTACAGCAAAGATTGCAACCTGTCATTTCAAAGTGATGTCAACTTCATAATGGTTAAATGACTTACTTAGGATCTTAACTATGATAAACATGTAAAGAGGAAGACAGGTGATTCTAAAGAACAGTTCATGAGCAAAGTAATGGATTAAGGACATGTATATTGAAACGTTTGCAGTACAAAAGAGAGATGACACAGACAGAGAGAAGCAATGAGACTGCTTTGCAAGTAGAAGCTTATAAAACCAATCCTTAAACAGCCATGTTATTTTTTCTCTTTCCAAACCATAATTCTTGAAAGCGCAAGAAAATGCCAAGATTGTTCATCAATCATTATAACTGATACTATGAAGTAGAAAGTACGAAAGGAAGTGAGAGAATATGTGAATCATTATATTTGCAAGATACAAATTAAGAACCAATGCAATCAGCAAATCAATGAACCTATAACACCACCAAGACAAAATAAGAAGTACAAGAAATCAAGGGGCAACAAGGATTCGTTGCACAAAGTTTACCTGTGACTTTGATGAAGATTGTTGCACACTCTTTTTGGAGCCCTTAGAACCAGCTTGTTGAGCAGCCAAATCTGCTAGTATGCTGTCTAAAGCCCATATGACAAACGAACTCAGAGACTCAATTGAGTGGTTATTGACCCAATCAGCAGATGTTTTATAAACTGTGTCAGAAATATGAGACAGGGGAATCTGCAGGAGAATGAACTAGCATATTGGTTTTGAGACATTACGAGGTCAATGACTAGTAAAATCGTAAGAGTTGCCATCCAATTGCAAGAAAAGGGCAATGTAGCAGTTAATTAAAAAAAACACAAAAACAATCGGCCAAATCATGTTTTAAGACCATAGATCACGTGAGCCTTGAGAAAAACACAAACTCTATCAATGGCGTGCCTTGAGTAATGACAAATCACATGCAGGAAACGGTCAATATAGTAGCAGTCATATACTTAGCAATCATGGACAAACCCAACTAGTATGTGAGAACCGATGCTATTCATTCAAAGCCTTCAAATGAGAGAATCAGGCAAATGCAATCGCATTTCCCATCCCTCAAAGCATCTACCGATGAGGCAATTTCACCAATTAAATGCTCAGATTGCAAAATTGTAAAACATCAATACTAAAAGTCAATACACATACCAAATCCAACATTAACAATGCAATTACAGTAGACAACAACTGATTAAAATCTGACATAATCCAGGCCTCAAAAGATCTAAATCATAACTCACATCGGCTATTTTTGCAATCGTACTCTCCCTGAAGATTTTCATCCACGGAAACTGCGCAGAACTCACTGCCGAAAACGCCCTTCCGAAATAATCAGCAAATCTCATAAGTTGTATCTCTTGTTGTCCCTCATATGAGGCCTAAAGAATTTCAACAACATCGAATCTCAACCTCAATCACTTCAAAATAAAAAAAAAATCCAAACAATAACTGCCAAATACAGACCGAAATTTCCGCAAGGAACGCGGCGAGATCTGAGGCGTCGATCTTAGCAGCGGCTTCGGCCACCGTGACCTTCGGCTTCTTCGGCTTTTTCTGCTTGGGCTTCTTCTCACCAACCTTCTCAATTCCTTTATCGCCCTCGCCATCGTCGGTCTCCTCCTCGTCGTCAGATCCGTGCTTTGCTGTCACTTTCACGCCATTAGCGGCGACGGCGAGGGAGGTTTCAGCGGCGCGCTGAGCTTCGAGGATCCGGCGGTGTCGATCCTCCGCCTTTTGCTCCAAGGAGTGGAAGACGTTTGCTTTGTCGACGGCGGCGCCGACTCTAGCCGGATTGACGAACGCGGATGAGTCTTCAGGTCTTTGCTTGCGCTGCTTCTTAGTGTAGGTGACCTTCTGCCAGCCGTGATCGCCGGCGGTAGGGTAGGTATTGGAGGCGGAGATTGAGTGATCTTCGCCGTTGCTGGTGTTCATATTGGCCTCGTAAGACTCCATCTTCCTTCGATTTCTGTTCTCTGTAGCCTTTTTGTAATTTTTCTTCACTTTTGGTATATAATACGGTTTCTAGCGAGAAGACAAAAAGAGATATATATGGATTGAGAGAGAGAGTGGGCGATGTGGGGTATGGAAATTGGAATGGAAAGACAGAGAGATGAAAAGGAATCGTATCTCGCTGACTAATGTGTTTATCAACGAAAATTTAGACTTCAGTTACGTTTGACGTTTCTTTTAAGTGTTTAAACTTTAAACTTCAAAAAGAAGATAAGATAATTTGGAAAATCTTGATTCAGTTGAAGTTGGAAAATCTTTATTCAGTTGAAGACTTTCTTTTTAATTGAAATTTTAATCAACATACATAGTGTACAAACTTCCAAATTAATCATACATTAACCTTTTTGTCCATTCGCATGAAGAGAAGGGAAAACGTGGGCGTCAATGATTTGCAATTTCGGGGCTTTCGGTAAAGGTTTAACTAGGGCTTTACAATTTAAGGATTTTGATTTACTGGGTTGTTAGAGTTCCATTAGGAGATTTCGATTAGAGTTTTAATTAGGAAATCTTTTATAAGTTTTCAATTAGGTTATTTCATTGTTCACGTATTCTTCTTGCTGTAATGAAATTTTAAGTTGGAAATTACCTTTCTATGATCTATCCCTTCAAAAGAAATGCACGTGTAGAATGCCAACTTTTTTTCTTGATGCATCAAAAATGAAATAAACAACTAAAGACTACAACCAACACTAATCAAATTTTTGTCAAGAAAGGCAGATAATTCTATAGGATGAGATTCTCATATTGAACATCCAAGATCCCCGTTGAACCCCTGTTTGGCCAAAAAATGTCTCACTATAGATATGTCTGATATGACACTCCCAATTGCACATGATCAGGGCCCAATAATTTTCTACCAAAGCTCCAAGCGGGTGGTGATCCAAGCTAGATGAGTTAATAGATGGCAAGCTGAGAGTCAAACTCTAGCCCCACTCGATAATAATCTGCATTCCAAGCAAACTGAAGCTCCTATCAAATTGCTTCAAGTTCCACATTAATGATTGAACACCATCCCACTTTAAAAGAAAAAGCCAATAAGCAAACACCTCTATTATCCCGCAAAATCCCTCCAGCAGTAGCCTCCCCTGGATTACCATAATAGCTTCCATCAGTGTTTATTTTAATCCATCCAAATTTAGGACGCTCTCAAGAGACCAAATGATGGACATTAGTATGGTTTGGCCTAATGTCCT
This sequence comes from Erythroxylum novogranatense, assembly GCA_029891385.1. Taxonomy (NCBI): domain Eukaryota; kingdom Viridiplantae; phylum Streptophyta; class Magnoliopsida; order Malpighiales; family Erythroxylaceae; genus Erythroxylum; species Erythroxylum novogranatense. The sequence goes on from CM057226.1 coordinate 22,286,035, forward strand.
GAAGAAACATGTTCTCTGTGGTCAACTTGTGAACCTATTGGCACCGCACCAATGCGGAAATAATCTCATTTTGAAATATAAGGAAAATTCTTGACTTCCAAATAACCCATAAATATCTCACAAAAATGATCATCTAAGGTAGCACGCTAGGCCCAAGTTGACCATTGCACTCTAGATTCCCCCTAATCTATTCCTACAAGTCCATTATATTGAACTTTGTATCACCAAACCCATGAGACATTTGTTAAATCTCTCTTGCATTAGGACAATCACTTAGTACATGCATGATAGTTTCGACTCCTCCCTCACATCAAGGACAAGTTTCATTTTGTGTCTCAAACCTATGATATCTTAACACATTAGTCATAAGTTTCCTATGTAAGTCTAACCACAAGAAGTGATGAAGCTTAGATAAACATGGAATCTTCCATAATCTCCTCCAATCACCACTCAAAGAAGACGAAGTCAAGCTTTACAAAGCTATAAATGCTGATCTAAGTCATAGTAGCACTTTTGCTTCAAATCAAAGAGTCCTTCAACTTCGAAAATCTTGGAATAGGGATACTTTGGATCTGTGCAATAGCTTCTAAAGGAAGCAAATGCTCCACAATAGAGAGATCCCATGTCTTAGCCTTTGAAATCACGTCTGCCACTTTCAACATGGTCAAGTCCCCCAATTTAGGAGTGGTCAATGATGTGCCCAAAGGATAATCACCAACCTAAGATCCCTTTAAAAAGATATCTTTGACTCATCACCCACTTTCCATAGCATGAATTCTGAAAGATGCTCCATGCTTTTTACTATACTTTTCCAAAGGGGAGAGTCCGTGATTTGTGAATTAGATCTCCTTTTATTGAGATACTTGTTGTTGGAACCCCACCCTGGTGAGTCACGAGTCCGACGTCCTACGTAACATCTGGACGCGCATCCCACAAGGGAGGAATTCCCCACCAGGTCAAACCTTAAACACGATCTCATTTCACTTACTTCCGAACATATCTGAAAAAAAACACCTTAATTTCCCTCCTGAAATTTGAAATTATTAGGGCCCAAATTGAAATCCGATTCCTAAGCTAAAATGAAAATTTCATGCCTCTCGATTATTTAAATCCAAAAATCACCTCAATTGGATCTCTCTAGATTGAATTCAACTTAATCCCGAAAGCGCTAGATTTTGCATAAAAGGGGTAGAAAATTTTCTTAGAAAACCAACGCTTCAAAAATCGAGTAAATCGGAGGTCAAACGAAAAATTTACAAACAAAAAGTGGAAAGAGGTTTGATTTAGAAAAATAGAAAATCAGAAAATAAATTAAGAAAGAAAAAAATTGTTTAAACGCTCGCCGACGGGCCGAGCGTTTACGCTCGCCTGCGAGGTAAGTGGTGCTAAGTGGCAAGTTCACCTGGCCACTCCTGCACTTGGATTTTAGAAAATTTATATCTTTTCACACTGAATCCCAAAATTCGAAAATTTGGTATTAATAAAAAGCTAAAAGAAAACTTTACAACTTTTATGAAGAATTTAAAAACCAATTTGGCCTCTACGTGAGACAAAAACCTCTTCAAAGTGACTGCTTAAATTAAAAACATCCTACACAGCAACAGAACTTCTTAAAATCATATCTTTCAACCCAATGGTCCAAAAATGTCACATTTTAAATCAATGGAAAGATAGAAAGAAAATCTACAACTATCATGAAGGATGCAAAAACTAATTTGGTCTCTAAGGGAGGTAAAAACTCTTTCAAACCTATTGCCTATAAAAAGACATATCAAACAGTAACTGAATTTTTCCAAACCTTATATCTTCTTATTGCTAAACCCAAAAATGACATATTATATATCAATTTAAAGATCAAAACTTAAACTACAATCTTTAAGAAGATCTTCCAATCCAATTTAAACTCTAAGAAGGTCAAAAACTCAGTCAAAGTTTCTGCCCATAATGTTAATTTTGACAACATCTCCCCTAAATTTACACTAGCCAAATTCTTCAACTTTCTACCCATTTTTCCGCACTTGCATCACCACTTCAATATCTACTTTCTCCAACTCCCTCAATCAAACCTAGCAAGCAATACATCACACACATTCTTTATATTCATCAAGAAGGCCAAAAGAGCCATAACAAACCACATCAACACAATATTGTCTCCAAAATTTCAGTAACCACAAACCTACTCTTCTAGCCATTTTCAAATCATACAACAACACATTTTGAGCAACATACACAAAATACATTAAAACCTAAATCTCTTTCATTGACATGAAAACGTAAGTTATTACAAAGCTTTAGAGGGCATTTTATCCCTAATTACATCCAAAAGTTTTAAAAGTCAAAGATATAATGAAATAGTTACATGCACAGTAACTTTTCTCCAAAATGCAATCTAAAGCCTTATTTTTCAAAAGATGACTTCAAAAGTTAAAATAAACAGGAGTGCTGCCTGGTCCCGGTGCAGTTACTCATTTTTTCGCTCATCACCTGCGGAGGAGAAAAGAGGGTGAGCTCGACGACTCAGTGGGTAACAGTTTAATAGCCACGAACAAGCAAGCAAAACTCTTTAACAATTATTTTCAAAGCAAACTTTACAATAATCATTTTTGCCATAAAGAAATTTCCAACATTTTCAATTGATCAAAACATTCACAAAATCAACATAGACAAAGCAATATCACATAAGCACATAGAAGATGGTTTGGGTGGATCCAAACGGAACGTATTACATATTTCCGCAAAACGGTCATGTGTAGTTGTGAACTTATGGGAGTCCGTGAGGAGCTCCAATGCTACTAGCGGGCAGGCGGGAGAAGCCTATGAACATACAAGTGCACTTGACTCTTAAGGGGCCACCACAAACCCAAAGAATCATGCATATCATATAATTCACATATATTTGCCAAAATGGCACTTTTCTGAAAGAAAAATACATTTTTGTTTCAAAAACTCACTTTTTTTTTCACTTGGCTAACAATTTTGCAAATATTTTCACAATTTATTTTCATACAAAGGGCACATAATACAATTTTAAACCATCCCAAAAAGTAATAAATGCAAAATCGGTAAGTTATTAGAAAGCATTTGATTGCATTTATGACAATAAATTCAATTAGCTTATTAACTCAATTATTAAAAAGTCACCCACTTTAACTCCTTTTGCTTTAAGCTTGGTCAATTTGCCTTCCCTCTAACTCTTCTTGCCTCTCTTGTCCTTCATTAAAACACAAAAATCCCAACATTACAAGAGAAGTCAAAATTGGCAAACCTAAGGAAACCAAAGCATGAAATAGATCCTATATAACCATACCCATGCTTTTCTTAAACCAAAAGAACTAAAACCCATCAAAATTTTCAAAAGATTTTTCCATACACTTACCTTAAAACTCCACCCACGAAATTCACTTCTTGCCTTTTTGGAAACCCTTAAAAACCTTCTTCTAAAGCAAGGAAAGTGAAACCCTATTTTTCTTCTTCTTCTTCTCTTCTTTCCTTCTCCACCGAAAACTCACTCTCTCATTTTTCATTAACCTAAGCAATAAACCTCAAATTATTCTAACCAAAAGCATTTAATCAAACTCAACTTCAAAAATAAATTTACACAAGCTTATTCAATAAGAAAAAGGAATCGGGGCCCAACACTTGTGCCGTAGGACCTAAACCCAAAGAAACTAGTAAAGCTTACCTAACATAGTAACATTGACATGCTGAGATGAACTAAAATCTAGGCCCCCACTTTGCTTATCAAATAACAATTTTTGCCAGTTAATCATATGATGTTTTTGAGCCCCATCAACAAAACCCCAATAAAAATTCATATTAATTATGTCCAATTCATCACAAATAGATGACGACAACCAAGTAGTCTGCATCATATAATTTGGAATCACTAATAGAGTAGCCTTAATCAAAGTAAATACCTCCTTTTTCAGGTCGCCAGTCTGGTCTTGACTTTATTAAGAATGTCGAAGTAGGTTGATCTTTTAATTCTGGAATGAACAATTGGCACCCTTAAATATCTACCCAGATTTGAAGAGACTTTCACTCCTAAACATTATGTAAATTTTCTCCTCGTGTCCTTACTTGCAAATTTAGAAAAAAATACTCTAGACTTCTCCATATTAACATTATGTCTCAAAGAAGCACATAATTTAGATAAGATTGACATGATCTCCTTAGTTTGACGATTGCACTCTTCTAATCCTGCCCATCACCCATGTAACACCCCACTCCTGCAATGACCCGAGCCTGACATCGATAGTGATATCCGAGTTCGTGCCCCGCGAGGGTGGTGTGCTAGAGCACTCAATCATTCAAAAGTCCTCAAATTTTTATTTATGAAATCAATAACACAATATGCGGAAATCGATACTCAAATTGGGCCCACATTCATTCATAAATATTTTCAATTAACACAATTTTCAATAGCCATTCGGGCCCTTTCACAATTGTAAAACACTTGTGTCATTTCAAAATACAATTTTATACAAAAAGATGCGAAATACACAATTCAATACAAAATAGAGAAATGCAATACAGACGCGAACTGATCCCGATCTCTGTCCTTCAGTTGAATGCTGTATGTATACTCCCGTTGGCCTAACGAGGTATTTTCTAATCCTGAAAAATAATTGCAAATTTTGGGTGATTTTTGCGAGCTCAATGAGTGACCATCATCGATGGCTCACCCAGCCACATAACACGTACACATATATCATACAGAATTCAGATTTCACATCCATATCATTTAAACATTCATATTATGCACATGCTATTTGTATGAGATTCACATTCGTTCTTATTATTGTGACTGAGCGCCACTCACATATACAGAATACTGGCTCGTAAGCTCAGTCAGAACAGAATACTGGCCCATAGGGCTCAGTCAGAATGGAATATTGGCCCGTAGGCTCAGTCACATTACGTAATCACGGAGCATAGCTCTACGTGGAAGCGCTTCATACAGGCAACTCAAGTCACAACGCCTTTATCTGAACATGCATTTTATAAAATGCCTCAATCATATTTGCACATGTCATCGGACCATAGTTCGGCATTCAACATTAAGTTGGGCATTCACTTATCATCTTGCATGCAACACACATTTCAAAAACACTTAGGCCCTGTTTGGTTGCCATGGAATCTTGACTAGGAAAGTAATCTTTTTCCTGAAATTTAAATTTTTGTGTTTGGTTCGTTTTTTTGAACAGTTAGGAAAGTAAAAACTTTCCTAATTTAAGGAAAATACTAGCACTTTCCTAGGATTCTAAATACCAACACCCCCTTGGTATTTAGACTACTTTCCTTAGGAATTTAATCTAAAAATTTTACTGGTCAATTTAACCATTCTTTCTCTTCAAACTCTTAAACAACTATTTTATTAAAACACTGCCACTTCATTACAACACTTTTATTAAAACACTACCTCTTCGTCAACTACCTCTTCATCAACTATTTTTATTCTACAGCTCATTCTTAAAATCACAACCACATCTTCGAATATTCTTCTTCTTTTGCCGTTGGTACGAAAAAGTATAATACAGATCTCTAAACCTCCCTAGGCTGCAGAACTCTTCCCGTCGCCCTCCGGTAAGTGCCTTATGTTTATTTTCCATTGTTGTATATGTGTAATATCGAAGATTTCAACCTTTTCTGCGCAGAAAATATGTTGTTGCAGAGCATCAGTGTTGGTTGTTTTATATGTTGTTCTTGTTGGCTAAGAAAATAATAAAGCATAAATATTCTCTCAGATCTGTGTAAGCCTCATCGGAGACGAGAAGTTTCGCCATGCCTTCCCAGTCAATGCTCTTGGACACCTTGAATGCCACATCTGTCACTTTCTTCCCTACTCCGATCGTCGTTAACCTTCGAAATCTCACGCCGCCCCTATCAAGGACAGCGACGAAGCGGCAAAGACTCGCAGAGAATCATTTAACCTAGCAAGTTCCAAGATTTTGATCTGCGATAGACTTAGTTTTACATTAAATTATTATTAGATTTCTAATTTAATTTTTTTTATTTGTAAAAAGGGTATAGTTGGAAAATAAGTTAAAATTAAATTACATGCTATAAAATATTGTTGCATACCAAACATCATAATAAAAATCCACCAACTTTTCTATTAAAATTTTTATAAACACCCAAACATGTAAATATCTTTACTTTCCTATAGATTTATTTTCCAAGAAATCAGATTCCAGATTAACTTTACTTTCCTGCCAACCAAACGGGGCCTTAGTTCATCTTACTCACTTACACTGGGTATTTCAATATTTTAGATCAATCACATTCATATACACATTCATCATACAGAGATCAATGTATACAAAATTCAATCTAAAGCAAACAATGAAGTGAGACCATCTAGGTCTACTTACAGTACGCGCCATTTAAGCATTTGCTTCCAAAATCGGAGAGCATCTGAATACGGACACTTAACCTGCATAGTCAATTTATGCAAGACACACATTGCACACTCATTAATAATTGCACACATATACCTTTATTTATGCACAAATGTATCAATGGACAATTTACAATTCATGCTCAATGACAATCCTGGGTATATGTTCTAATGTACATTTTATGCTCATTTCCATTTCATAATTCATTTATGTTTCATACACTTCATTGGTACATGATCATTCTAAATTCTCCTTTCAATCTTTACCCTTTTTATAAGTCTAGCTTATTCATAAGCTTACACTTCAAGAACATTTGTTTACTCCATATCATAACTTAATTTCTCGCCATCTCTTTTCTAACCTCATATGGTCTCATAATATCCAATTCCCATTCATAACTTAATTTCTCGGGTTTCATCCGAAGCTTACTTCCATTTTTACACCAAATTTATTTCAATTTTTCTATATCACTTTAGCATAAACACATCACCATTCTATACTCATTCACAAACCAATTTGTTTTTAATAAAATCGTCAAACTCTAATCAATTTTCTTAAACCTCTTCATCTTCATAAAATCAATCATAAACCTATCAATTTTCCACATTTTTCTTAAGTAGATTTCAGGTATAATTTGCATGACAATTTTGACCTTGACAATGGTGTACTTAGGCAACATCTTTTGCTAATCAAATGTTCCTCAATGTTTTTTAAAGTCCAATGACACCAATATCATGCATTTTAGTTCAGTATCTTGTAAGTTATAATAAAAAAGTCCACAAACTGTTTTCATACCTCGACAAAACACCAATTTCAACTTCAAGTCAAATTTCCAGACTCTTAAGGGCATATTTTGAATTCGATTCCTTCATAAGAAATGTAGTTCTATGTCTCTAGTCTACTCTAAATTAAATACCATCAAATTTGGATATTCACATATCAAATTACGCCTTAAATACAGATGTATGGTCAGTAAAATACAACGTATATCATATTCTAATGACTAAAATCCTTCATCTTGTTAATCATATCACTAAATTTGCTTCTTCTTTCACCACCAACACATGCATCAACACCATTTACGTATGCAGAAATCCACAAGCATGAAAATATACATCATTCATGCATGCATTCAGTTACAAACATTAAAACCTCAACAGAAATCATTTACACTATCATAAAACTTAAAGCATTACTTACTTGATTCACACTTCATTTCCTCAGCAAAAATTCCAGAAATGGGTAGAGCAAATAATGGGTTTTGGTGATGGCAAAGCAAGGAGGTAAGATGGTGTTTTCGATGGAACCAAAGAAAGGAGTTGTAGAAACTTTTTCCTGATGCATAAGTGTTTTATTAGTGCTTTAACATATGTCTTCATTGCATGTCTTCCACTTGTCCACTAGATAAGCTACTATTTGTCTCATAGCTATAAGTCCATATATCACACATGATTTTATCCATTTGTCACTCTATAATTTGTCATTTTTAAATTAATTTCTAATACAATTGTCACATTTCTATTTGTCTCTTGTATCAATATTTTTCCTAGTCTAAAATACCTTAAATTTTTAATAACTTTCCAAAAATTCACCAAAAATTTCAAAATAATACTAATAATCTCCAAAATAGCTTTTAATGCAAATAATCCACAATTAGCATTTTTAATAGCATTTATAAATCAATTATACCCAAAAAATGTCAATGAATGCATGTACAATTCTTTTTAATGCATCAAAAATAAATATTCACATGTGTGTGAATATATTATGATGCATGAGCATGAAATGCACTACTAATTTCTCATTGTAATCTCAATTCACTATTTTGAGGTCCAGCCTTGAACATGGGATGCTACAATTCTCCCCTCCTTAAGAAATTTCATCCTCGAAATTCATACCTGATCCGAATAGTTGTGGATACCGAGCTTTCATGGTTTCTTCTAGTTCCTATGCTGCTCCCTCAAGTCCATAGTGTTGCCAAAGTACTTTTACCAAAGATATTGACTTGTTTCTAAGTTGTTTAACTTCTCTGGCTAATATAGAAATTGACCATTCTTTATAAGAAAAATCTGGTTGTACTTAAATTTCTTACACGGGATCTTATGTGTAACATCAGACCGATATCTTCTCAATATAGAAACATGAAATACATCATGTAACCTGGCAAATTCTTCAGGAAGAGCTAGCTAATAGGCTACTGGTCCAATTCTTTTTCAGAATTTCATAAGAACCAATGGATCACGGACTAAGCTTGCCTTTCTGCCCAAACTGAAGTATGTGTTTCCATGGTGATACTTTCAAGAATACCTTATCTCTTACCTGATACTCAACATCTCTTCTTTTTAGGTTAGTATAGGATTTCTGCCAATCACTGGCATCTTTCAACCTTTGCTAGATATCTTAAATCTTTTCTTTAGTATCTTTCACAATATCAGGCTTGACAATTTTGTTTTCATTCAATTCAGTCCAACATGCAAGAGTTCTACACCTTCTACCATACAATGCTTTATAAGGCGCCATGCCAATGCTTGTCTGATAACTGTTATTATAAGCAAACTCTACCAACATCAGATAATTATCCCAACTCCCTGGAAACTCGAACACACAACCCCGCAACATTTCTTCTAATATCTGTATAACTTGTTCAGATTGTCCGTCTGTTTGGGGATGGAAAGCAGTACTAAACTTAATTTGAGTTCCCAGAGCCTTTTATAAACTTTTCCATAATCTCGAAGTAAATTGAGGATCACGATTAGAAATGTTAAACAATGGTACTCCATGTAATCTCACTATCTCATTCACATATAACTCTGCAAGTCTACCCAAAGAATAGTCAGGACGAACAAGTAGAAAATGAGCAGATTTGGTAAACTTATCCACAATTACCCATACAACATCATGTTTTCTTTGAGTGAGAGGAAGTCTAGTAACAAAATCCATGGTAATGTTATCCCATTTTCATTGAGGAATAGAAATAGGATGTAACAAACCAGATGGAACCTATTGCTAAGCTTTAACCTGCTGGCATGTCAGACATTTTGCACATGATCCACAACATCCCGTTTCAAACCTGACCACTAATAATACTGTTTCAGATCCTGATATATCTTGTTTCCCTCGGGATGTATAGTAAAGACTGCATTATGAGCCTCAAATAATAACTTTTTTAATTTCATCATTAGCTGGCACACATAACCGATCTTTATAATACCATTCACCATCTCCTTTCATAGGAAAATTAGGTTGTTTACCTTCCTGAGTAGCCAAGATAAGCTGTTGTAACTTATCATCAGCTCTTTGAGCATCACAAATTTCTTATCTCAAAATAGGTCTTGCTTTCAATTGAGCTATTAAAGCTCCATTAGATAAAAATTTCCATTCACTCTGCTTAAGTGATAAAGCTGAAATGCTCTTTCGACTCAAGGCATCAGCTACAATATTAGCTTTACCCAGATGATAATCCACAATACAATCATAGTCCTTATCTAGTTCCAATCAACGTTGTTGTCTCAGATTGAGTTCCTTCTGGGTAAGCAGATACTTCAAAATTTTATGATCTATGAAGATTCTACATTTTTCACCATATAAGTAGTGCTGTCAAAATTTTAAGGCAAACACTACTGTTGCAAGTTCTAGATCGTGTGTAGGGTAATTCTGTTCATGAGACTTTAGTTGCCTAGAGGCATAAGCAACGACTTGTCCATCCTACATCAAAATATAACCCAAACTATTTCTCGATGCATCAGTATACATAACATACTCCTTACTAGAAGTTGGCTGAACCAATACAGGAGCTTCAATAAACAAACTTTTTAGTTGATCAAAACTATTCTAACATCTATCAGATCATTCGTACTTCACTTCTTTTCGTATTAGTTTAGTTAAAGGGGATGCTATCACCGAAAACACCTTCACAAACCAACCATAATAACCAACTAGACCTAGAAAAATTCTCACTTCTATCATATTTTGTGGTGGCTTCTGATCATGGTGCTTGCTGTCCGCAAAAAGGGTTACCCGAGAATCAAAGAAGTATCTTGCACAACTTCAGAAGACATATCAAGTACATAAAAATCAACAGGAAATACTAAACCCTTTATCTGGACCAAGATGTCCTCAATTATGCCCACTGGATGCCTAAATGATCTATCAGCCAACGGTAGGACAACAGATGTGGGTTTCAAACTTTTCACTCCTAAGGATTGATAGACAGATTTGGGCATCACATTAATCGCCGCCCCCAGATCTAACAAAGCTCTTCCTATAGTTACTTTCCCTATGATGCACGGAATGGTGAAAGATCTAGGGTCTTGACATTTCACAGGTATTTGCGGTTTAAACAGGGCTGACACATTAGAGCTCACTTGGACTCTCTCATTTGGCCTAAACTTTCTCTTGTTAGTGCACAAGTCCTTCAGATATTTAGCATAGGCCGGAACTCTCTTCACTAAATCAAGCAAGGGGACATTTACCTCTACTTTTCCAAACAAATCAATGATTTCTTTTTCATGCTTGATCTCATTCATACGCTTGCTCATCAAATATGAATTTGGAAAAGGGAGGTCTTGAATACTTACCTCCTTACCTTTGTTGGCTTTCTTGCTTGATTCTCCATGTTCAGCTTGATCCTTGGAACTCTCTGAAGTAGCTCCTTTGTTTCTTGAGATAGGCTTCTTTTCTTTCAATAGTTCTTCTTCCCTCACACTTTCAGATTTCTTGATCTTTTCCTTGGGTGGAGGCACTTCTTCACTCTCAATCTCCTCATCACATGCCTCTTTTTGTTCTCGAGGATTAAACTCACTTGTTTTCCACTTCGAAGGGCAATTGCATTGAGACTCTTCGGATTCATCACAGTATTTGAAGGAATCGTTCCACTGCTTCTTGTTTGATTCTCACTCATGTTATTGGACAACTGAGTGACATATGAATTAATGTTCTCTGCTTTGGTTTCCTATTTTTCCATTCTTTTCTCCAAAACATTGAACCTAGCAACAGTCTTTGAGGAATCCTATTGAATAAGAGAAGCAATGGCATTAAACTGGTTAGAGTTAGAATCCCTCTCTTCCTTCATCAGAGTCATCATGTTATGAAGCAATTGGTTGGTGTCTTCCTTTGGTGGGACCATTAGGGCTTGTTATTGATTGGGGAACTGGTTAATGGAAGTACCAGCTCCTCCCCTTATGGAAATCTGTTTGGAGCCCTGCCCTCTTCATTCCTCCAACTGAATCTTGGATTAGACTTCCATCCCTCATTGTATGTGTTGGAGTATGGATCCCATTTCTGATTGGTTCTTCCTGGATACACTGCTGACACCTCTTCATATCTTCTAGGGTATACACTTGATATGTGCATCACCGACCCACTAGTGTCACAACTGGGTGCAGTAAGATCCATTGAAGATGATGGGCGATGCACATTCAAGTTCTTCAATTCCGTAGTGATACAAGATAACTGTGATGTTATCCTGTTCTCCAGTGAATCTACCTTCGTTTCCAGACTTTCCATTCTTTTGGCTTGAGCTGTTAAAGCTCCCAATTCATGCACTCCTCTGGAATCTCTCACATTGTACTGTTGATGGTTTAAGGCCATCTTCTTGATTAAGTCCCATGCTTCCAAGGCTGTGAGATCAATCAAAGATCCTCCAGATGCAGCATCCAACATACCTTTCTCCTGACTCTTCAACCCATCATAGAAATATTGCACCAATTGCTCATAAGGAATTTGGTGATGGGGGCATCTTGACAGTAGGTCTTGGAAGCGGTTCCAGAAGTCATACAGTGATTCATCATACTCTTGGCAAGTTGAATAAATTTCCTTCCTCATTGATGATGTCCTGGAGGCTGGAAATACTTCTCCAAAAAGGCCTTCCTCAAATTGGTCCAGCTATGATAAGCATTGACCACATGCCTCGGGAGACTCATGTACCACTCCCGTGCCTTTCCTTCCAAGGACAGATGAAACACTTTCCATAGTACTTGGTCCAATGTCACTCCTACTGGCTTCATACTCTGACAAATCATCGTCAAAGACCGAGGTGCATGTCTCGATCTTCTCCCTTAAGCCATGAAATTTAGGAAGGGAATTAATCAACAAACCTTTAACTTCAAAATTAACATCAAAATTAGGGCAAGCAGCAGTAAATGGATCATAATGCACATCAGAAGTTGTCGCTTCCCTAATAGTCCTACGTCTCTGATTCTCATTGTTCTCTCCTACTCTCTCATGCTCACCATTTCCTCCATTAGTTCCATTTCTAGGTTGGTTTGCAGGAAAGTCAGGATTTGGAAAAAAATTGGGATTTTCAGCCATATTTTCTCTTTCTTGCTCAACTAATCTACTTCTCTCTTTTTCTTTCCTCTCTTTCCTAAGTCTCCACAAGTGTCTCTCAACTTTAGGTTGGAATTGAACAAGTCTACCTCTCCTGGGCATGCGCAAAATCAATCCACAAATAAAAGAAATAGTAACAAAATTTTCTCACAATCACACAAAGTCGAATAAAAGTGAAATGTGATGAATGCAAGTGTATGAGTGTATGGATATATGTATGAGTGTGTATGTGTGAAAAATTTGCTAAGTAAGAAAAAATTAAAGTATGGAAGTATGCTTGTGCAAAGGAAATTCAAAACCTATACTATGAACAAGTATGAAGATTAAACTATCCTAAATGCACTGCAAAAGCAAAGATTCCGATTATCAACGACAATTGAAATGAAATAGCAATGGCTATCCTACGGTAAACCAATTTCTTAGTTCCTCGATAACGGTGCCATTTTTGATCGGCTCTTCGTATCGATCTAAAGATCAATCCCTTGGAAACCAAATAAAAAATAATCAAATTCCAAGGATTGCAATATAGGATGCAAACTCGGGTCGTCTCACTTAATTAGATCCAAGTGACAAAGGTCTAAGCTAGCCTAATTGTCAAAAATTGCAATCAAAGTTGATAAAATGGGGGGTTTTGTTCATTAAAAAGAACTAAGGAAATTTATCTAAAACTGAAGGACAAAGTATAGAAAGTATCTTTTTGGATTTTAAGGAAATAAATGAAATTGAAAATTTGAGTAATAAGCAAATGAGAATAAATCCTCTTGAAAATGAGCTTAGGCTATCATGGTTCAAAACAAAATTTCAGGGAGTGAAATTCACTAAGCTTTCGATTAACAAACCTTAAAGGTTCTCCTTAAGTCCATAATCTTGATTAATGAACTCCATTTCTCAAGATTCCATTAAGTGCTCTTAAGCCTTAGAACCTTAAGGGACTCTTTAAGTCCAAGGTTTTAATCAGCGAACTCCGTTAATTACAACCTTGTTAAATGCATCTTAATGTGTGAAATGGACAATGTTGGACCCTGATCTTTCAGTGAAAATTAGAAATATGAAAATGAAAATTTGATAAGAGTTTTTATATATGAATGGAGTTATAGATATTTTTTTGCCTTAAGGAAATTGATGAGAAAAGATTTGTTTGATTGGATAACTTTAGGTTTCAAATAGATTTGTATGGATTATGAAAGTTCAAGTGGATTGAAATGGAAGTTGAAATTAAGAAATAGAAAGTGAAAGTGTAAAATTTTGAAGAAATTAGAAAGCAAAGACAATTTGGTTGGTTATGCATGTGGTGTTTTAAGTTAGATTATTGCAAGAATAAGATTTCAGTCATATGTGGAGAATGATGGAGTTTTGTATCTTTTGTACTTGGACTTGAATACTGATGTTGTAATATGGCTTGGAATGCCATTTCATTTTATAAACATTTATCTTATGATGTTAATGAGATCTGGATTTATGTATGGATATGAAAGATCAATTATGTATGAATATCAATTGTGTATAGATTTGTGTGTATTGTGTTTGAGAGGAATTAGTTGAAGAGTTTGTGGTGATGTGTTGATATGTGAAGTTGATGTGTTGGAATGGTGTTAGAAACTTCAATGGCAAATCTGTACTGATATAGATATATTTGGCCAAAGTGGTCTTAATGAAAGTTGTAGTTCATGTTTCCAGCTTTCTAACGCCATAAAGTATGCAATTTTTCGATATCGGGACAAGAAGTTATGATAAATTGAAGTTTGGATATTGCTTAAGTGATTGCTAAACGGGCAGAAACTTTGATTGAAAAATTGACTTATCTAGAGGGTGAAGTTACTTTGGAGTTCTTTATGAACATTGCAGAGGTTGTTTTATCTTTCCATTGATATAAAGTATGAAAATATTGGACAAGAGAGTAGAAAGAGTGATCTTGGTATGAGTTGTGATAAGGAAAGACTTGGAGACAAGATTTGTAGTGATCTGAAAAATGTTCACTGAATATATTTCAGTATTTTAGCCATAACGTTTTCTCTAGTAATCCAAACGAGATGATTTTTGATTTGGATTAAACTAGAGATATATGGCTACATTTTGTAAGAAGATATCGAATCTCAATTATGTGCCTAAGAGTCTCAAATATTGTCATGAAGTTAAGAATTGGGTGCAGTGTTGGTGCAGGTATGAAAGTCTTATCTTCTGACTTTAGGGGTAATTCTGGGATTGTTAAAGATAGATTTTGGAAAAATTTCCTTCTGTAAAGTTGTAAATTTTTCTCTTAGCTTTCCAACGAAACAAATCGTGTTTAATTTGGAGTTCTGAGTAGAAAGTTATAATCTTTCTAAGTGGAGATATTCTGGAGAAAGGAGGTCAGACGAAGTTAGTCTTCATTTTTCGTCTGTGATGATGTCATCTTCTTCTGTGATGACGTCATCACAGCATTTAATTTTTATGTCTGATTGACGCCATCACGATTTAATTTTGCATCGTGTTGACGCTATCACGCATTTAATTTTTTATGTCTGTCTTTGGCGTCATCACGACGAATTTTTGCGTCTGTCTTGGCGCCATCGAGAGGCAATTTTTGCGTCAGTCTTGACGTCATCACGCATTTAATTTGCGTCTCAGGTTGACATCATCGTCTGCTTTTGTGTTTTTGACCCCTCTTCCTTCTTTTGGCCATAACTTTTTGTGTAGACCTCTGATTGAGTCAATTTTCAAAGCGTTGGATTCCTAAGACATTTTTCTATCTTTTCATACTATATAGATCAGTCTTGGAATTAAATGGAGAAAGATAGCTCGGATTTTCGTGAACTGATCGGTTATAAAAGTTTGGACAGGGTTCAGTATTTTAGAGATATCTCGATCGGTAGAACTCCAATCGATTTGATTCTTTTTGCAAATGAAAATAGAGACATGGGGTTAAAAATGTTATGAAGGAGCCGATCGACAATGTAGCCTCTAAGACTTCCAAATTTGGGTCGGAAGTTAGGTGTAGTGTTCAGCCTCGGGTCTGAAGAACAGACTTCAGTAATTTCTCTAGATAAAAGTTTTGTCAAATGACTTCATTTACCTGATCGAAATAATCAGACAAGATGTCAGTTTTAAAGACCAATGAAGGGGCAATTTTGGAAGTTTACTTAAAGGGTTAACTTTATAGGCTTAAATGGAGGGGCTTATGGGTCATTCTTTATTCATTAATTGACCTGGCACTATAAAAGCAAGGGGGCTGTAGTTGTTTGGAGGAGAATCATGATTATTGCCCAAAAGACTTAAAAGAAATAAGAGAAAGAAGAGAGAAGGGAGAGCACTTTCGGATGAGAGAAAATGAAAGAGAAAGAGAGGGAAAGCATAGGGTTTTTGATTTTTGGGAGATCTCAAGGGGATTTTGAGTTGTTTCAAGGGAAAAAGGATGGAAGATGATGAAAGCTTCCTTCCAAACCAAGATGCATCCGAAAATGGTGAAGGATGAGGTAAGACCCAAAATTTTGATTTGTGAATTTTGGAAGAGTTTTGGTTTAGAATCATGGAAAAGGGAATGGGTTTGTGGAGTATGAAGTTAATTTTGTTGATTGCTAAGTATTATGGGTTTAATTTTGGATGGAAATTAATTAGGGTTTATGCCCAAATTTGGAATTTGGAGATTTTGGAAATTGTGATTTAGAAAGCTTGAATATATGAGGATTTATGTTTTCTAAGTTCAATTTGAGGATTAAGTTATTTATGATGTTGAATTTGGGTGAAATTGCTTTAGGTGAAGTTAAATTGGAAGAAAGAAGGAATCAATGGACAAATTGGAGCAAGGAACAAGTTTCTAGCATCGATTTGAGGTGGGTACCTGTTTATAATAAAATTTATAAGCCACTAATGCTTTCTTTAAATAAAGAGATTTTCGATTTCAATTGCATCGTAAATGTTGCACCATTATGTGAATGATTTGAAAATCATTATTGATTCCATACATAAACGTTTGATGAAATGCAAAATACATTTGTGTTATGCCTCGAAAGATCCCATGGCATTTCGTATATTTGGAAAAGAGCATTCGATAAAGTGATTGAGCATGAGTATGTGCTTTTATTTGGGCGAGAGAGGAACGTTGTGTTAGTCACGTGCATCGTCGACGCTTAAGCCTCGCTCCCACCGCCCGTTAGAGGCCACGAGATCCTGAGAAATTGGACTCGTTGTGTTTACGATAAACTTCGGTTTATTCGTTGTGTTCCACTAACTCTCGAGCCATGTGTTGTGCATTGCATATGTGAATTGCCATTGCATCTATGAATTGTCGAGTTGATGCATTCATGTTTTATAAATTTATGGGTTTATGGCTGAAAGCCTAAAAATCATATGTTTTGCAAATGACAATTTTGGCTACAACAAGAAAAGTACTTTTGAAAATGTGCTTTACTTAATTTCAAAGAAATATTTTCAAGACCTGAAAAGAAAAAGAATTTCAAGGATTTTGCTTATATATATTCGTTATAAACTGTTACCCACGGTCAGTAAGCTCACCCCTTCATTCCCATCCAC
The DNA here is from genome assembly GCA_029891385.1 of Erythroxylum novogranatense. Classification (NCBI taxonomy): domain Eukaryota; kingdom Viridiplantae; phylum Streptophyta; class Magnoliopsida; order Malpighiales; family Erythroxylaceae; genus Erythroxylum; species Erythroxylum novogranatense. The sequence goes on from CM057226.1 coordinate 22,303,272, forward strand.
AGTGATGAGAAGAAGATCGGGTGAAAGAAAATGAAGATTTCTGTTTATATGTGTTTTATTGTATTATTGTTAAGTGAGATGGTTCTTTGAGAAGTCCGGAATTGTTGTGTATTGTGTACTTTGGTTTAGGGTTATGGGTAATGTATAAGGCTTGAAAATGCCACTATGACTTGTATAAAGCTTTGATTTATGAAATGGTGTATAAATCGTAATTGTATTTATGAAGTTTGGATGAGGCTATTGAGTTATGGTATTGCACATGGGTATGTTATATAACTTGTGTTTGTTCAACTGAGATATAAGCATGATTTGTATATGGAGAAATGTGAATAAATGGGTATTGGACGTTGGATAGTGCGATTGTATGTGAATGTTATTGAATTGAGGATATTAAAGTCACTTGCAAGAGATGGAATGAAAATGAAAGAAAGAAAGAAAGAAAAAAAAATGTACACGGATTGGATTAGTTTTGACTGATAGTCTTAAGGTTTCCAACGCAAACGCTTTCTTTGATACATGTTCACGGATGTCGGCTCCGTTTTGTTATGTATCAGAAATTGGTTTCTATTCGATTTGCTTTCGATTCGTTAATGATTTGTTTCGCTTTGTTTCGATTGGGATTCGGTTCCCGGATCGGGTCCCAACAGATAAGTTAATGCAATTGGTCATTTGGCTCAAGTACACCCTCAATATCAAACACAACTAGGGAGATAAAGAGAATTAACACAATCACCAAAAGACATATATGAAACTTCATATATTGAGCATCAAAGTTCTACAAATAACCAATCCCATAACACAAGACATCGTTCGACACTTGATTAAACTATAACCAAGCTAATCTAACTACATGGCAGTAAACCCTAACTCAGGAATTTACAACAATGCAATTAAACTTGACGATGTAAGATTAACTCCCTTTTTAAGAACTGGTGAACTCAAGCCAATGCTTTCTCAAGAGGAAATGTGGATTTAGCCGAGCATGACTCCAGATTCTCTCACGACTATTGAAGATCGGATGTCACCCATGGTTGCAGTAGAGACTGGCAGTGGATTAGAGATGATGGAGATGGTCGGAGATGAAGGGGTGATCGTGTTCTGTGGAAAAATCGTCTCTCTGCCTCCCAATTATATCTCGACAGATGATGCTCGTTTGACCTAAATTTAGCAACCTTTTAAATGATGGGTACGGGTCGGGTCGACACAGTGAGAGAACTTTCCAAATAAAGTCCGGATATCCGTCTGCTTGCCGCGGTGAGATGCTTCTTTGACGTCGCGGCATGTCTTCTTGGATTCGCCGCGGCGTGTTACTTGATTGGCGTCGCGACGTGCTCTTCTTGGATCGATCGCCGCGACGTGTTATTTGATTGGCGTCGCGGCGTGCTCTTCTTGGATCGCTCACCGTGGTGTGTTGCTTGTAGCACGTCGCGACGTGCGAACTTCTTCATGCGTCGTGACGTGTCGACTCTTTTGACTCTTCTTTTCCCCTGCAATATGAAACAACAATTTGCAGTATCAATTTTCCTTGGGAAAATTATGATGGAATTAATGTCAATTTGTAACAATTTTGCTATCAAATTGTATAAAGTATGAGCTCATGCAAGGGGCTAATTAAAGCACAAAAATCACAAATTAAGAGTCAAAAATGTCAATTTGCAACAATTTTGCTATCAAATTGTATAAAGTATGAGCTCATGCAAGGGACTAATTAAAGCACAAAAATCACAAATTAAGAGTCAAAAACACATTAAAAACTATGAAAGTGTAGCCAATTTATATAATAAACTTGGGCTCAATCAACCATCCTTCTTCTTAACAAACAATACTGGTGCTCCCCATGGTGACGCACTGGATTGAATAAACCCTTTATCCAGAAGCTTTTGTAATTCCACTCCTTCAGTTCAATAGGAGCTATTCTGTACGATGCTCTGGATATAGAAGCAGTGCCAGGCATAACTTCAATAGATAACACCACATCCCATTTAGGAGGGAGTCCAGGAAATTCCTCTAGGAACACATCCAGAAACTCATTCACTATCGGTATATCTAGCAATGTACTACTATTCTTTTTAGAATCAAACACAAAAGCTAGATATGCTTCACATCCCTTCCTGAGCAGCTTGAGCTTACATAGTAGGTACCACATTAGCTAAGGAACTAGTGTGGATGTCTTACAATACTATTATAGGTTGATCAGACTTCCTAAGCATAACTACTTTAGCACCACAATCAACTACTGCTTGATGCTTGGATAACCAATCCATACCCATAATCAAATCAAATTCATGAAAAGGTAATCTGATCAAATCTACTACATAATCATTTCCTTGGATCATAATAGGACAGTTCCTATACACCTGATTAACTAACACACTACTACCCAGAGGACTAGTTACATGCATGTCATACTCTAACTGATCTATAGGCACCTCTATATCAAACATTTCTCCAACATAGATATACAAATAAGTAGATCTAGGGTCAATCAATGTGTGCATTTTATAATTAAAGAGAGAAACAATACCAGCATTGACAACTGGTGCATCCTGATCATCAAGAGCTTTCAGTACATAAGCTCGAGCCGAAGTAGAAGGCATAGCTGGTTGATTTACGATTTTTGAGTGGAAACTCGGATTAGTCCTATTCTAATTATATCCTCCTTGATCTCTACCTCGTCCTCTGTTCCCAATAGATGCATGGGAGACCTCTCTACTGGCTTGTGGTATCTCAAACTGTCTCAGAAGACAATTTGTTATCATATGCTTAGGACTGCCACACTTGTAGCTCTCCAACAGACACCCCAATAATGAACAGAGCAATGAGGGCACTTTGAGGCACCAAAACCTCGGCCCCAGAGGAACCCCTACCAAAGACAGTCGATATGGGAAAGTTTTGTCGCCTTCCTCGAGTCATAGATCTCTGAGCAACTTCTGGTGCAGAGGAAGTACCCTCCCGACTTCGTTTACCGGAGGATTTGTTAGATCCGGGACCCAACTGCATAGACTTACCACTGTCACACTTGCTCTGATACCACAGTTGTTGGATCCGGGACCCAACTGCTTATAACTTAACACTCTTATTCTTGCTCTGATACCACAAGATGTCGAACCCCGATTTCGGAGCCCAACTTCCGTATTCCTGAAACCTTGCGCTTATTGCATTGCAGTGCTATTTGTTGCTGTTCCATAAAAGTGATGAGCGCACACTACCTAAACATCATAATCACATATTGACTTGTTCATATCAAATGTAGCTTAAAGCCTCACGTTTGCATAGAGGCAAGAATCACCTTAATCGGAGTTATATAACTCAAGATACACTCCAAAAACATAAAAGAGTTCACACCTGAAACATGCTCTCTTAATCGGCCACTCACTTCCTTTAATGAGAACTTCCTTAATTTAACTCCAAATGATACCAATTTTGTAGCAAGAAATATATATTTCTTATAAATCCAATGGTTCAAGCCTCACCTCAATTGGAGGTCGGATGAGGGATTTATACCCAAAACAATAGACCATGCTCACTTCCAAAATCAAATTGAAACTCTTTTGGCGCGATTGCCATAAATTTTTATCTAGATATCGGATTGTGTTCGTTCTTTCACCAATTGAAATTAGACATCTAGATATGCAACTCTCATGAATACCACAAAACGAGATTCGACCTCTAATATTGTCCAATTTGTACTTTTTCCCGTAGCTGTCCGTTTAACGGACACGTTCGGGTGAAAATGTACCAATTGGTTCGCAAATGTCCGTTAAACGGACATGCAAGTCCATTTAATGGAAATGGGCAGGGTAAGGGGTGTTTTGGCACCTGAGGCTGTCCATTTAACGGACATTCGTGTCCGTTTAATGGACACGCCTTTCTTCAAAACTTCAAATCCTCTCCTCTTCAATCCAACTTCAAACCACTTGACACTAGCGTCTTTCAAAACTCATAACTTCTTAATCCTAACTCCAACATGTGCATACTATACCTATATGGAAAGATAACAAGAGTCTCTACAACTCTCATGAAGAATGCAAAAGCTAATTCCATCATTAATCAAGGCAAAAAGCCACTCAAAGGACACTGCTCATTAAAGACCAATGTAACAGTAATATAGCTAAATGAATAAAGGACTGAATGTGTTCTTCACCTCATAACTTTTTAACCCTAAGTCCAAATGAGACAAATGATACACCCTTAGAAAGTTCTGAACTTCTACTACAATCTTCATGAAGACTTCCCGATCTAAATCAAGCCCTAAGAGGGTCTAAAACTGAAGCGAAGTTCTGTCAAATTTTGGAAAATTTGACAGCACTTCCCTTGAAAATGCAACTAACCAATTTGCAATCCTAATGCTTCCACCCGCATAAAACTCAACATGCAACCTCATATAACATAACTCAATCCCAAAAGCATCTCCAAATGCAATTCAAGGCAACAACCACACTCTTAGCATTCTAACCATATCCAAACTATACAATGATGCAATTGTTTTAAAACATACATGGATTTCACGAAATGCATTAGAACTTAACATTCTTGTTTTCATATGAAAAATATGAGTTATTACAAGGCTTTAGAGGCATTTTAAGCCACTTGCATCCAAAATCCAAAATACAACTTGCAAAAGTAAACTTGCCCAAATTGCATCTAAAGCATTGATTTACAAAAGCTATCTTGAAAATACAAAATCATCATTTCTGGAGTAATGCCTTTAAGCTCGATGGTCGATCTCGTGCTCCTCACCTGGAGATGGGACGGAATTGGAGGGGGTGAGCTTTCTCTCGTGGGTAACATGTTTATATTTATGCAAATAAGCTGAATCTATTCATTATTCATACTGTTAGCAATTTTCTCATCAAACATTCATACAACTTGCATTCTCATAATTTCATCAAGCTAAAAAGCATAACTTTCATGATTCATGCATCTTTCATTCTGGCACATACATGCTACACATAGAGACATAGCTGATGGTTCATAAGTCCACAATAACTCCATTTAACTATCTGAGTGTAGTCGTATCTTTGAGGAGTCCAAAAGGAACATCCTATGCCATAATCGGGCAAAGTGGTGAAGCTATCTTTGGTCAACGTGCATGTGACTTTGCTGGGTGGACTTAAGTACCCACATAACACAAATTCATGCATTAAAATATGGACTGTTCTTGTCCGCTGACTGATTTCTGAAATTGGATTTTTCATGCATCCAAATAGCTGATTCTTGAAAATTGTATTTCATGCTTAAATCACCTTTCATGATTTCACTAATATTCATGCTCATTCAATTCATGAACTTATCAAGCAAAAGCAAGCAATGTCATATACTAATCAAACTCTCACATAATGGCAATCATAAATCAATTAATACACAACCAAAGCTTAATCAATGCTCAACCCAAGGTAATTGAAAAACATTAATTTTCCTTAGTTGAGATAGTATTTAAAACTTACTAGCATAAAGATAAAAATGAAACCCACCTTATAACTTGCTTAACCCTTGCTTAGGAGTGCTCTTCTCCTTGCTCTTCTCCTCTCTCTTGCTCTACTTCAAGAGAAACAAGAATCCATTTCAATATAAATTCAATTAAAATTCTACATAACCCCTTTCATGAAATCAACTTTGAAATCAGTAAACCCACTTCCTTTCTAATCTTTCTACACCGAAACCCAACTAAAAACCAACACTTGAAAACATAACTTACCTTGGTTCTTGACTCAACCAAAGAGTTTCTTGGTTCAAAATGTAGCTTAGCTCTTCCTCTACACTTTTCTTTCTTGAACTTTCTTCAAACTCTCACTTGAATTCTTGGGATCTCAAACCCTAGCCATGCTTTTCTCTTTTCTTCTTCTTCTTTCTCCTTCCACGACATCTTCCCTCTTCTCCCTCTAAAATTTCGAAACTCTTCTTCTTTTTCCTACTAAATCACTTATTCCATTCCTTTTATACTCCTTATTAATTCACTTAAGCCCATAGGCCCAAAGCCCATTCACTTATTCTTCCTTCCTCCTTATATCCTCCTTATTTTCCTCTTTAAACTTCTCAAGGCCCACTTGTTGGGACCCGATCTCAGGAACCGGATCCCAACCGGAAGACGGAAACGGAAACGGAGCAAACAGAATCGAAAACAGAAATTGAATCGAAAAACGAAAGTCTTATCGCAATTGAGCGAAACGAAATCAAGCAAATCAAACTCGGAATCCCATGAAACAAATGTCCGACATCTTCTTACAAGTATCTTAGAAAAGTATATCGCGACGCGTTGGAAGCCCTAAGACTAATCTGAAAAACCCGATATAATTTTTTTAACCTTAGTCATTCCTTCCTCTTTATACAAAACCATTCCCATTTTCCTTAGGAATTTACCTTAATCAAACTCAATTCATAAACTCTTTCTCCCAAAATTTCATCGTTTACTAAACACTTATCTTTAGTAAAGCTAACTTCTTAATCATATTCTTATACTTATTCGATTTTGCCATAACCCCATTTTCTCGAAAATCGGGCAAAGATAATCTACCAGTATTTTGACAAATTTCAAAATTCTCGCAAGTCAAAACATACACTTCTATATATCCAAACACCACTCGAGTCATCGGACCTCCGTCCGAATCCAAACACCAGCAATAACGCAATCTTATATCTAAAACACTTCATAATCTCAATCCATAATTCAAGTCACAATCATGTCCCATTTCTAAACAACCTCATACATCCAAAATTCATAAATCAATCACACAATCTACTTATAATCATAAACAAATCTCATAGCTCATTTCCATACTCAAATTGAATACATCCAGATACTTTATAAGCATAAATGGCATTCCAAGCCATATACAAATTACAAAAACATATAAATGTCGAATCGACGTCTTGATCAGTATTCATCCGATCTCCCGTCAAACACGGAGATGGGGATGAAAGGGGTGAGCTTGATGACTCAATGGGTAACATACTTATAAATGAAACATAGCGAAAATTGTCTTTTCAAACTTTTAAACCTTTCCCAATTCGAAATTTATCCAAAACTCTTTTCAAACTTTTCAAAACATTCATAAATCTTCATCAACATTTTCTAAGATTTTCTCAAGTTCTCAAACTTTTCACAAATCATGCACAATTTCAAATATGAATGCATCACATCATAATGCATCACAATACACAAAGAGCAAAATCACATAACACATCAAATGGTTTGGGTCGGTCTAACGAGCGTCTTGCATAATCCCGCATAATGCGATTCATGCGGCAAATGTGAGCGGAGGAGTCCAAAATCGAACTCCTAAGCCACTTGCGGGCGGCCGGAGAAGGCTAACAGAGGGAGACAAAGTGATCGACTCTACAGAGGGACCTAACCAAACCCATATAATTCACATATTCATTCTTACAAAAAGATTACCCAAGGCACTTTTGAAAAGTCAAATCCTCGTGTAGTGTCATACAAGACACATTCACATTCATAATGTCATCACATCAAAGTAATTCACATAACATACTTTCAATCATTGAAGATTGAACCAATTGTAGCAATCATCAGATAATTCAACGCAATGTCATATCAAACAACTTGACATTCCCAAAATGCACATGATTTCATATAGAAATTCTCACATAGCAAATTCACAATTTATTTTAGAATGCAACAATTTTAATACTGATTAAAACCTTCAAATACAACGAATTTAACATTTATTTCATCATCACTGAATGAACAATTAAGAGCCTTAACGAATTTAACAAATTAAGCAATTGCTTAAATCATTAGAAATCATAAAATGTCAGAATCCTTTCAGAACCCTTCTTCATAGCTCAATTCATTTTAAAACTCGTAACCTTTTTCCAAAACATTCGGAAACATTAAAATTCATTACTTTCTAAATTTTTCAAGCAATTTCAAAAATCTTTTGAAAACAAGAAAATTAAACCTTTGTACACTTTTTCTTAAACACATTCAACTTAAAACATTCGGTTTCTCCAATCGCAGATAACAAATTTCTCCAATTATTCCAAAGGCAAGATATTTAATCTTACTAAAATCAAAATTTTCCAATATTTACATAACTAATATTTTTATACTAATTTCAAAAGCACTTAGAAATCCTACTTTTTCCAACATTTTCATAAACCATATTTTATACATAATTTCAAAAGTATTCTAAATTGTCAAACCTTTTATGAGCAAAATCTTATAACTAATTCGATAGTATTCGAAATCATAAATTGTTCAACCTTTACCTACATAATAGCATTTTCAACTTTTACATAAACAATTTCGGAAATCATATTTTTTTTTCAAACACTTTTTATACATCATTTTGAAATTATAAACTTTTCAAACGCTTTTATAAACAATTTCTAAACATAAGCTTTCCAACCAGTTTATAAACAATTGCGAAATTATAAATTTTCCAAACACTTTTCATAACAATTTCAAAATCATAAACTTTTCAACCACTTTTATAAACAATTTGAAATCCTTAACTTTTCAATTCTTTTCATAATCGTATTCGATACACGCTTTCACAAATATTTGAAATTTAGAAATGTCAACTTTTCAGAACGACACTTTAGAAACAATGTCAAAAGCAATATATGTCATTGTTTCAAACACAAAGAATTTCTTAAATATCAAAATCCAAGAATACAATATTCCTCACAAATTTTCAATTCATTCATAATCCTCACGTCGAAATTTTTATCAATTTATCAAATCAATTTAGGCAATGACATTGAAATACTTCCTTCTTGATTTTTGAAAATATAAACAATAACTTTAAAAACGTCTCTCTTCTAAATTTTTCAAATCAATTAGACAATCATTCAATGTCATCAAAATATTCAAAATAATACATTTAAATATCCTAAACAATACATTTCTAACCCTTTTCACTTTCGAAATTTTCAAGAATACTCACAAAGCTTATAATTTGAAAATAAATATGGTACCCACCTCATGATCTTGCTAGACACTTTTCCAAAGCTTCAATTCCTCCATTACTTCTTTCCTTCATCCAAACTAAAAGTTCCTAAACTAAAATCACCAATTTCAAAATCACAAAAGCATAAATACTTAAATGAATTATAGAAATCCCATACTCATCAAAATTTCAAACTTTCTAACTCAATACACTTCCAAAATTTCACATCCCCAAATTCAAGACTAAAACCCTAACACATTCATATCCAACATTAACTCAATTTAACATGAAATCTCCCAAAATTTGTCATGGAATTAACAAACCCATAACATTTTCATAGATCTACACCATAAACCCATCAATATCTCATCTTAAAACAATTTTGAAACCTACCTTAACTCCACCATTTTCGGATTTATGAAGCTTCAAGGTAAACTTCCATCTTCTTCCTCCTCTTTGCTCTAGAAACCAACTAACATCACTCTTGAACTCATAGAAAAAGACCTTGCTTGCTCTCTTCTTCTTCGTCTTCTCCACCCATCACCAAGCTTCATCTCTTCTCTCCTCTCTTTTATTTTCTTTCTATTTCTTCTCTTCTTATTCTGCTTATAGTTGACAGCTCCAGCCTCCAAAACGACCCTGCCCCTTGTGTTTAAGCTATGTCACTTAAATGAGGGTGCAATGACCAAAATGCCCCTCTCTTTAGTTAAAAATCCGATAACTTACTTCCAACTTTTGGGCAACTTAACGAAATAATTTGGACAAACTTTCTACTAGAGAATTGTTCCTCTCGATCATACGAATCCAACGCAACTGACGGCGCTCAATTCGGATCTAAAACGAAGAAGTTATGTCCGAATTACTAACTGACCTGCACAAAATCCGAAACTGAACTTTAACATAACTTCAGTCCAGAATTTGACAATCTTAGGGATGAAACTAAATTTCTATCCCTTCATAAGAGTTGTAGCCCTATATCTTAACTTTATTTTCCCTCAATAATCACTCAATCGGAGTTTTACAGCTCCCGAAAATCGCAAAATACTGAACTATGTTCAGAAAAGTATCCAACTTATAACCTATAACCCATCTCTTACTTTGGTTCAATCAATCTCTTTTCATTTAATCTCCTAAAAATTATATTTCTTCATAAAAATGAACGTAATTGTCTTAGGAATCCAACGCTTCAAGAATCAAATCAATCGGATGTCGGACGAAAGATTTATAACAAAAGATTGGAAAAGGGTCGGAGTTCAAGCAAAATTTACAAAACCTTAAATACCCACTTATAACTGAATTTTTCAAAAATCATATCTCTTAATTCCGAACTCGGAATTTGACGAATTTGGTGTCTATGGAAAGGTAAAAGGAAGCTCTACAATTTCCCTGAAGTATTCAAAAATCAAATTAGGTCTCAAAAGAGGTCAAAACCTCAATCACAGATTCTGTCCAAAACAGCTTTTCCTAAACGACTTCCAATTTTTCATCGCTCATAACTCCTAGCCTCGATATCGAAAAATTACAAACTTTATGGCGTCGGAAAGATCGACATACAAGCTACAACTTTCAGTAAAGCCACTTTTTCCAGTTCCGACTAAATCTATACGACGAGTGGCCTCGAAGAACAGCACATGCAAATCTATACTTAATAACATTTTCAAAACAAAGCATATCTTCCGAAATTCATATCTCTCAATCCCGATATCGAAAAATAGCAAACTTTATGTCCACGAAAAGCTCTCGACAGAGGCTACAAGTTTCACGTTGATCATTTTCTCGGATTTTGCCTCAATTAAAAAGTCAACTATTTTCTCAAAGTCAAACTTCAAACGAACTTTGACTGATCATAACTCTCACTCCCGATATCGAAAAATATCAAACTTTATATCTACGAAAAGCTCTTGACATAAACTACAAGTTTTCAGAAGACCATTTTATCAAATTTTGCCTCAAACAAAAGTCAACTCTCAAAGTCAAACATTCTCTCTCCGAAAAGTCAAACTTTCTAAATTCTTCAAATTTTCACACTTTTTCTCTTTAATTCTTGCTATTTAACTTCATTTCAATCAACTCATCAACTTTCCTCTCATTATCCATATAAGTTCACTCAAATATCAAAGTCCTCAAAATTACACAATTCTTTTCTCATAAATTATTTCTTAATTTCATCAAATTTCCTTAAATTCATAATTTTCTCACCAATTTCTTTCTCGTTTAAAATTCATTTTAATATTTCTATTTTTCATCAAAAGTTCGGGGTCCAACACCACTTGTCTCTCAAGCCCATCTTATCTTTCTTTTCCTACCTCATTAAGGCCCAACTAACATAATTAATCTCATTAACTCACCACCTAACTCTTTAATGCTATCACATTCTAATTAATATCAACTCAATTAATGCTAACATAACTCACTCAATTAGTCTAATCATGCTTAATTTTAAATTTTTTTTTGGGGCTAACATTTCTCCCCCCCTTAAGAAATTTCGTCCTCGAAATTCTTACCTGATCCATTGAAGAGGTGTGGATACTTCTCCTTCATTGCATCCAAAGGTTCCCACGTCGCCTCTTCAACTGTATGATTCCTCCAAAGGACTTTAACTAGCTGAATTGTCTTGTTCCTGAGAACTTTCTCCTTGCTATCCAGAATTGCCACTGGCATCTCCTCATAGCTCAGATCATCACTCAGCTGAACCTCCGAGGTCTGAATAATATGAGAAGGATATGATCTGTACCTTCTCAACATGGAAACATGAAAAACATCATGGATCTGAGACAACTCTGGAGGCAATGCCAATCTGTAAGCTAACGGCCCGATCCTCTATAGAATCTCATACGGACCCACATACTGAGGACTTAACTTGCCTTTCTTGCCAAACCTCATGACTCCCTTCCATGGAGACGTCTTGAGAATACTTTGTCACCTATCATACTCCATCTCCTTCCCGTGAGCATCCGTGATAACTCTTCATTCTATCTGGAATGCCTTAAGCTGCCGCTTGATCAAACTAACCTTATTCATTGTCATCTGAACCAATTCTGGTCCTACCAGTTTCCTTTCACCTTCTTCATCCCAACATATTAGAGTCCTGCATCTTACGCCATACAATAGCTTCATAAGGAGCCATCTGAATGCTCGAATGGTACGAATTGTTATAGGCAAATTCGACCAACGGCAAATGTTCATCCCATGCTCCTTTGAAGTCCATGACACACGCTCTGAGCATTCCCTCTAGGATCTGAATGGTCCTCTCAGATTGACCATCCGTCTGAGGGTGAAATGCTGTGCTGAAACTCAACTTAGTCCCTAGAGCTTCCTGCAAACTACTCCAGAATCTTGACGTAAATCGAGGATCCCTGTCAGATACTATAGAATCTGGAACTCCATGTAACCTTACTACCTCATCAATGTATTTCCTTGCTAACACCTGCAACGAATACATGCATTAATTGCGGAAAATGGGCTGACTTGGTTAACAGATCTACAATAACCCATATGACATCATGCTTCCTACTAGTTACGGTAAACCCATCGAAAATCCATAGTGATCCTTTGCCACTTCCATTCAGAATGGACAATGGCCTTAATAAGCTGAAGGTGCACGGTGTTCACCTTGACCTGCCGACACACTAGACATCCGCCACATACTCTGCTACATCCTCTTCATGCCTTTCCACCGAAATACTCCTTCAAGTCCTGACATCCCGGTGTTGCACGGGTGCATGGAATAAGGCGCGTTATGTGCCTCATCCAAGATCTCATCCTTGACTTCCTTAACATTGAATACATAACTGCTTGGACTACCATAAGTCCGTCATCTCTCACTACCACTTCAGATCGCTTGCCATTCGGATTTCCTCACGGCTTACTCAATTCTGCATCCTGCTTCTGTAACTCCTTGACTTTCTCTCTAAGTATCGGCCTCACCCTGAATTGAGCAAGAATGCATTCTAGCTTATCCTGCTTCAAGCTTATCTTAAGCTTAGCCATCTGTTCCAACAAAGGCAAGTAAACTGCTTGGACATGAGCTATGGATGACTTCCTAATCAATGCATCCGCTACTACATTTGCCTTGCCTGGATGGTACTCAATCATCAAATCATAGTCCTTAAGTAACTCAATCCACCTTCTCTGCCTCAAATTCAACTCTTTCTGGCTCAGTAAATACTTAAGACTCTTGTGATCCGTGAAGATCCTAGTCTGCACCCCATACAAATAATGTCTCCAAAATTTCAGGGCAAAAATTACTGCTGCTAGCTCTAAATCATGAGTAGGATAATTAAACTCATATGGCTTCAACTGCCGTGAAGCATAGGCTATCACTCTGTCGTTCTGCATTAACACACAACCTAAGCCTTTTCTCGAAGCATCACTGTACACTGTATACCCCTGATCTCCATTGGGAAGGATTAAGATTGGAGCGCTCGTTAATCTATGCTTGAGTTCCTCAAAACTCTTCTGACATTCTTCGCTCTAGATAAACTGTTGATTCTTCCTCAACAACTTAGTTATCGGCGCAGCTATCATGGAGAATCCCTCCACAAACCTTCTGTAATAACCTGCCAGGCCTAGAAAACTCCGTACCTCTTTTACTGTCTTAGGCTCTTGCCAATTAACCACTGCTTCTACTTTTCTCGGATCAACATGGATCCCTCTGCTGGAAATCACATGTCCAAGGAAAACTACTTCATGCAGCCAAAATTCACACTTGCTGAATTTGACATATAGCTCTCTTTCCTTTAATCTTTGCAACACTATTCTGAGATGCTCTGCATGTTCCCCTTCATCCTTGGAATAGACCAGAATGTCATCGATAAATACTATGACAAACTGATATAAAAACTCCTGAAAAACCCTGTTTATAAGGTCCATGAATGCAGCTGGAGCATTGGTCAATCCGAATGGCATGACCCTGAACTCATAGTGCCCGTAACGGGTCACGAAGTCGCCTTACTAACATCGACTCCACGATTCGAGTTGATGATAACTTTGATCCGAGATCTATCTTGAAAAGACCTTGCTCCTGCAATGATCAAACAGATCATCTATTCGGGCGAGGATACTTGTTCTTAACCGTCACCTTGTTGAGTTTCCTGTAATCAATGCACATCCGCCACGTTCCATCCTTCTTCTTAACAAATAGAACTGGCGCTCCCCAAGGTGATGAACTTGGCCTGATAAACTGCTTTTCTAATAATTCCTGCAATTGCTCTTTAAGCTCCCTCAACTCAGTTGGAGCCATCCTGTATGGTGGTATTGAAATGGCTGCGGTTCCGGGAATCAAGTCAATTGCAAACTCAATTTCCCTCAAAGGCGGCAAACCTGGTAACTCTTCTGGAAATACTTCTGGGAACTCCCTCACTATAGGGTAATCCTCCAACCTTCCTACTTTCACCTCTGGATCCACCACATGTGCTAAAAAGGCCTCGGCCCCTTGGCCCATCATCCTGTCAGCTAGCAAAGCTGAAATGATCCTCGATGCTGGCATCTTCCTGTCCCCCTTGAAGACCACTTTCTCTCCATTTCCTAGGTCAAAATCCACTTCCTTACTGCTACAATCTAACTTTTCCTGGTACTTTTCCATGGCATCCATACCTAGTATGACATCTAGTCCCTTTAGGTCTAGAGGTAGCAAGTCTACTACCAATCTAGCACCATCGATACTGAGCTCGCACTCCTTATAGACTAAACTGATCACCACCTTACTCCCTAAAGGAGTACTAACAACCAGAAAATTATCCATAGTCTCAGGATTCACAGCATGCATATTCAGACTTGAGGACACAAATGAATGTGTAGAGCCAGTATCAATCGTAACATAAACCGTTGAATTAAATAATTGAGCCATAGCAGTCCACACTTGGAGCAGCAACGGCTTCTTCCCTGGTCATGGCAAATACTCTAGCTGGTGTCTGACCCTGTGCCCTTAGCCTCCCTGCAGGATTTGCCTTCCTCATGCCTCTGAATCGCCTATTTACAGAATCGTGCAGTTCCTGCTGTTTTTAAATCGCCTCTGGACTTGAAATTGAGAGCCCTCTTGCCTTGACCTCGAGGACAATCTCTCATCATGTGCCCTTCTCTCCACATTGAAACAACCACCAAACCCCCGAGACACTTCCCGGTGAAACTTCCCACATTGACCACACCGAGGGTTTGCATACTTGCCTTTCCATGTCTTCCTGGGCCTCCCACACTAGAGACCCTTTCGAAACGCCTTGATCACTTGGCTCTTGGCAGGACCACTCTGCCCATACCACCTTGAGAATGAAAAGTCCTGGTGCTCCTTTCAGGTGCTGGAGTACTCACTCCCTTCCTGGAAGATCGCTCCTGGTCTTCCTCTTCTGCTTTACCTCGACTTGATGTTCTCCAACTTTTACATGCTGAGAGCAAGATCTACCAACCGCCTGGTAGTCATGGAAATTATGGATCAGCACCTTCTCCCGATTCCTAAGTGCAATCCACTCTCAAACTTGGCACTTATCCTCTTGATCGCCACAATGTTTGTCAGATACCGTGATACCGAGTGAATTTCAGCTCATATTCACTCACACTCGGCTCCCTCTGCGTGAGGCTCAAAACTCCCCGACCTTCTCTTGGACGTAAACCCTCAAGAAGTACTTCTTCCTAATACTTCCAAACTCCTCCATGTCAAGACTTGGAGGTCTTGCTGATCATGGGCACTGACTCCCACCAGTGCAGCGCGTCCCCCTGCAATAAGCTAGCTGCATATTCTAACCTCTCCTCAACTGAGCACTTCATCTGATTCAGGACCCTCTCGGTCCGCTTTAACCATGCTTCAGCTTCCTCGGGATTAGTAGTCCCGCTGAAATCGACAGCCCCATACTTCCGGAGCTTGTCATACTGCCCGCTCCGATCTGCTAGAGTTGGCATCTGAGCTTGCATTCCTTGGCCCATGGCATAAGTGAAAGCCTGGGTGAAGGCCTGAAAGAACTGGGGCTCTACTGGATTTACTTGAGGCATAGGAGGGGGCTAGAGAGGCACTTCATGTTGCACACTTGGTGCCTCTGAATCTGAAACAGGGATGGTCCCTGCATCCTGGGGAATATGGGATTCATCCGTACTTCCCCGCTGAGAGCCTGATCGAGATTGAGCTCCTCGAGTTCTCCTTCGAGGCGACATATTACTCCTTTAATTGAAAACCATTTCAAATCTTTAGCTTATGCGTTGTAAAACCAGTTCAAATCATGTAAAACAATTCAAAACCAATAATGCATGTACTGTATTTAAAACAATGTTTAGGATTCAAGTAACATGATGCATGCTGACTCTACCTTTAAGGCTACCCACTAGGGTTCCTAGGAAATCGTAAACCTAGGGCTGCTCTGATACCACAATTGTTGGATCCGGGACCCAACTGCATAGACTTACCACTGTCACACTTGCTCTGATACCACAGTTGTTGGATTCGGGACCCAACTGCTTATAACTTAACACTCTTATTCTTGCTCTGATACCACAAGATGTCGGACCCCAATTTCGGAGCCCAACTTCCGTATTCCTGAAACCTTGCGCTTATTGCATTGCAGTGCTATTTGCTACTGTTCCATAAAAGTGATGAGTGCACACTACCTAAACATCATAATCACATATTGACTTGTTCATATCAAATGTATCTTAAAGCCTTACGTTCACATAGAGGCAAGAATCACCTTAATCGGAGTTATATAACTCAAGATACACTCCAAAAACTTAAAAGAGTTCACTCCTAAAACATGCTCTCTTAACCGGCCTCTCACTTCCTTTAATGAGAACTTCCTCAATTTAACTCCAAATGATACCAATTTTTGTAGCAAGAAAGATATATGTCTTATAAATCTAATGGTTCAATCTTCACCTCAATTGGAGGTCGGATGAGGGATTTATACCCAAAACAATAGACCATGCTCACTTCCAAAATCAAATTGAAACTCTTTTGGCGCGATTGCCATAACTTTTTATCTAGATATCGGATTGTGTTCGTTCTTTCACCATTTGAAAGTAGACATCTAGATATACAATCTCATGAAGACCAAAAAACGAGATTCGGCCTCTAACATTGTCCAATTTGCACTTTTTCCCGTAGCTATCCGTTTAACGGACACACATGTCCGTTTAACGGACACGTTCGGGTGAAAGTGTACCAATTGGTTCGCAAATGTCCGTTAAACGGACATGCAAGTCCGTTTAACGGACATGGGAAGGGTAAGGGGTGTTTTGGCACCCGAGGCTGTCCGTTTAATGAACATTCGTGTCCGTATGTACCAATTGGTTCGCAAATGTCCGTTAAACGGACATGCAAGTCCGTTTAATGGACATGGGAAGGGTAAGGGGTGTTTTGGCACTCGAGGCTGTTCGTTTAATGAACATTCGTGTCCGTTTAACGGACACGCCTTTCTTCAAAACTTCAAACCCTCTCCTCTTCAATCCAACTTCAAACCACTTGACACTAGCGTCTTTCAAAACTCATAACTTCTTAATCCTAACTCCAACATATGCATACTATACCTCTATAGAAAGATAACAAGATTCTCTACAACTCTCATGAAGGATGCAAAAACTAATTCCATCATTAATCAAGGCAAAAAGCCACTCAAAGGACACTACTCATTAAAGACCAATGTAACAGTAATATAGCTAAATGAGCAAAGTGATGAATGTGTTCTTCACCTCATAACTTTTAACCCTAAGTCCAAATGAGACAAATGATACACCCTTAGAAATTTCTGAACTTCTACTACAATCTTCATGAAGACTTCCCGATCTAAATCAAGCCCTAAGAGGGTCTAAAACTGAAGCGAAGTTCTGTCAAATTTTAGGAAAATTTGACAGCACTTCCCTTGAAAATGCAACTAACCAATTTGCAATCCTAATGCTTCCACCTGCATAAAACTCAACATGCAACCTCATATAACATAACTCAAACCCAAAAGCATCTCCAAATGCAATTCAAGGCAACAACCACACTCTTAGCATTCTAACCATATCCAAACTATACAATGATGCAATTGTTTTAAAACATACATGGATTTCACGAAATGCATTAGAACTTAACATTCTTGCTTTCATATGAAAAATATGAGTTATTACAAGGCTTTAGAGGCATTTTAAGCCACTTGCATCCAAAATCCAAAATACAACTTGCAAAAGTAAACTTGCCCAAATTGCATCTAAAGCATTGATTTACAAAAGCTATCTTGAAAATACAAAATCATCATTTCTAGAGTAATGCCTTTAAGCTCGATGGTCGATCTCGTGCTCCTCACCTGGAGATGGGACGGAATTGGAGGGGGTGAGCTTTCGCTCGTGGGTAACATGTTTATATTTATGTAAATAAGCTGAATCTATTCATTATTCATACTGTTAGCAATTTTCTCATCAAACATTCATACAACTTGCATTCTCATAATTTCATCAAGCTAAAAAGCATAACTTTCATGATTCATGCATCTTTCATTTTGGCACATACATGCTACACATAGACACATAGCTGATGGTTCATAAGTCCATGATAATCCATTTAACTACGAGTGTAGTCGTATGCTGAGGAGTCCAAAAAGAAACATCCTATGCCACAATCGGGCAGGCGGGCAAAGCCTATACTGGTCAACGTGCACGTGACTTTGCTAGGTAGACTTAAGTACCCACATAACACAAATTCATGCATTAAAATCTGGACTGTTCTTGTCCGCTGGTTGATTTCTGAAATTGGATTTTTCATGCATCCAAATAGCTGATTCTTGAAAATTGTATTTCATGCTTAAATCACCTTTCATGATTTCACTAATATTCATGCTCATTCAATTCATGAACTTGTCAAGCAAAAGCAAGCAATGTCATATACTAATCAAACTCTCACATAATGGCAATCATAAATCAATTAATACACAACCAAAGCTCAATCAATGCTTAACCCAATGTAATTGAAAAACATTAATTTTCCTTAGTTGAGATAGTATTTAGAACTTACTAGCATAAAGATAAAAATGAAACCCACCTTATAACTTGCTTAACCCTTGCTTAAGAGTGCTCTTCTCCTTGCTCTTCTCCTCTCTCTTGCTCTACTTCAAGAGAAACAAGAACCCATTTCAACATAAATTCAATTAAAATTCTACATAACCCCTTTCATGAAATCAACTTTGAAATTACTAAACCCACTTCCTTTCTAATCTTTCTACACCAAAACCCAACTAAAAACCAACCCTTGAAAACATAACTTACCTTGGTTCTTGACTCAACCAAAGAGTTTCTTGGTTCAAAATGTAGCTTAGCTCTTCCTCTACACTTTTCCTTCTTGAACTTTCTTCAAACTCTCACTTGAACTCTTGGGATCTCAAACCCTAGCCATGCTTTTCTCTTTTCTTCTTCTTCTTTCTCCTTCCACGACATCTTCCCTCTTCTCCCTCTAAAATTTCGAAACTCTTCTTCTTTTTCCTACTAAATCACTTATTCCATTTCCTTTTATACTCCTTATTAATTCACTTAAGCCCATAGGCCCAAAGCCCATTCACTTATTCTTCCTTCCTCCTTATATCCTCCTTATTTTCCTCTTTAAACTTCTCAAGGCCCACTTGTCTCTCAAGCCCATCTTATCTTTCTTTTCCTACCTCATTAAGGCCCAACTAACATAATTAATCTCATTAACTCACCACCTAACTCTTTAATGCTATCATATTCTAATTAATATCAACTCAATTAATGCTAACATAACTCACTCAATTAGTCTAATCATGCTTAATTTTAAATTTTTTTTTGGGGCTAACAGGACTGACCTCCTCTAACAAAACCCCTTCATTGACTTCTTTCTCTCCTGACTATTTCCTGTCTCTTAATTTTCATTACAGCCTGTACCAGCTGATGGTAAGTCACTTACTACAACAAAGTAAATGCCACCAAATGCTCCTTGATGGAATCATGCAATCTATCCTCGAACTGATGACATTGGAACTCTTTAGTAAGTACAGATTTATGGGCATACTTACTGAGTCGGTTGAACTCCCGACCATACTCAGCAACTGATAAGTTTCTTTGTTTTAGACTTAGAAATTGCCCTCATTTATCCTTTTTGTAAGCCTCCGTAATTTATTTTTCTTGGAACTCTTGGGTAAAGAAATTCCAAGTTAGAGGCATCGGTAGCCGAGGACCCTCAAAACAAACTTCCACCATTCATAAGCTGCTCCCTACAAAAGAGAGACAACACAGTGCACCATCTGCTTTGCTGGACAACTGATCTCATCCAACACCCTCTTCACCTTCTCTATCCAGAATTCAGCTCTCTTAGATTCCTCTAGAGATGTCCCAGTAAATTCCTCCACCCCATACTTCTGCAGTAGATCATTTGGAGCCTTAGGTGCAATCATACGATGCAATAACTTCATCATATTTTTGACAGCTTAATCAAAGCCTCTCCCTAAGTTGGAGGAGGAGGTGGTACATCAACTTCACCTCGATTAACCCCAGAGGGTCTACATATTATTGGACAAGTTTGTTCTGGCTGATTGCTCTCAACAACTTCATCAACAACATCGTGAGATCTTCCATCGTTAATTCTATAGACAAAATATGGGACATTACATTAGGCCAAACCACAACTTATATACTCAAATAGAAGCAATAGTTAAGCGCTGGTTAAACCAAAATTGCCTAAACCATGCTCTGATACCAAACAATGTGTAACATCTGGTTTCCACACTAAAGGTTAGAACCCTAGATGTCGGTAATAAAGAAAATATCAATAAGAGATTAGAAAAATAAATCTCATGCTCATGCATAATGTCAGCATACATGCATGTGAATTTGATTGTTTCACACATGAAAATAATTTTACATGCATTCATGGATAATTCCGGGTATAATCGAATTGTGATATGATACTATAGAGAATTTGTGAAATTGTTGTATTGAAAAATTTAATTGGAGAGTGTACTGGTCAATTTTGAATTTGGTGAATTTTAGGAATAATTCCATGAATTATTAATTATTATTATTGGACTAGGAAAAATGCCACTTGACAAGTAAATTGATGTATGGAAAATAGAAAATAGTGTAATAATATTGAAGAAAAATTTGGGAGTCAACTTCAAAATTTTGAGATAATGGTTGTGAAAATTAGAGACAAATTAGAGATAATTCTAATGAAAGGATGAAAGTTAGGGAACTAGTTCAATAAGAACTAGTTAGTTAGGAAACTAGCCAAGGTCTTAAAGAAATGGACAAGCGTCTAATTCTTAAACATACGTTTTTTTAAACTTAAAAGATTCATCTATTGTTTGTTCCTATCTTAAAAATATCTTCTTCGAGATTTTCCTTCATCTTTTGGAAGCTTCATTTCTTTTAGAGATTTCTCATCCTCACAATGCAGGCCTTGCTCTCATCTTTCCTTGCCATCTTTTTTTGTTATCTCATTCACTATCATTAAAATACCTAACCCTGCAACGTCGAACTGTTGATGATCGGGTGCTGTTGGAAAGCTAGGGCTCACGTGATTTCAAATATTTTGGAGCTTTAGGCAAGTAAGCAATTTATGATTCTTTATGGTTGCATAAAGTACCAAATTGCATCATGTTAGTTTTACATTGAAGTTATAAAATGAAAATTTACATGTGCTGAAACGTGAGTGAAAAACCAAAGCATACAACATGTGTTGATTTTTCAGATTTGAGGATAAATATGTTACAAGATAGTGTAGAAATGATTTCTGAATTAGAAAGATCAATGAAAATATGCATGAGAAGAGTACAAATAGTTATGAAATATTAAAGCATATATGCTCTATTTTCTTCTCACTGTGTGTGTATATGTATACATACGTGAATATTTTGAGAGTTATTAAAGATGAACAAGAATGAGATTAGAGTTGGAGAATAGTTGTATGATGATGTCTGGAGATGAGAAAAATTGTTTAAAATGAAAGTTGAGAAGAAAAATAGAGAATGCACAAATAGGTTGAAATGTAGAGAATAGTGAAATGCAAAACGTGAGGAAGATGAATAACTGATATTTGGATTTTCATGATTTTGAGAATTTTGAGTAAAATTGCATATTTAGTGGTACTATGAATGTGTGATGAATGAGTTGAATGAGAGTTAAAATGGTAAAATGGAAACAGAGAATGTAGATAGAAGGAAGTGTCGGATTTCATGAAAGAAAAAACACTGATAATGCAGAACATAAGTTAGAGAGGTTAGTATTGGTCTGAAACTTACACGATTAAACTATATTGATCTAGAAGATTTTGACAAATTTGTCTTTATGAAATACAATCTTTCTTTTAGCTTTTTAATGATATAAAGTTTTAAAATTTTGGATTTTTGGATTAAAAGTTATGGAGGTTTGAAGAAGGGAAGCGCGACTGGGGGAAAGTAACGATCGTGCAAATGCTCGATCATGACTTTGTGATTTTGAGAGGAAAATCATGATTGTGCAAATGCATAATCCTGAATTTCTAGTTTTTATAGGAAAATCGTGATCGTGCAAATGCACGATCGCCACTTTGAAGGGTTAAGGGTGAAAATCGCGATCGTGCACATGCACGATTGCAAGTTTGGAATGCTGAGAGACTGAGAAACATCCTTTGATTTTTTGGCTATATTGTCTTTGTTCGACCTCTAAATGACATGAGACTTAGACCATTGGACTCATAAGATATTGCTCTACCTCTCCACAAAAAATCATATCCATCTTAACTGAATTGAGAGAGATTGAGTGATAAACATGGACGGGTCTGACTAGTACGCTCTCACCTAATCTTTGTATTTGTCTCTCACACATGTGACTTCTCACCCTCACACCTGTGACTCACTCATGCCTGTGATTTTTCCCTCTCACACCCATGAGTTTAATTGCAAGACTTGTTCCATCAAAACGCTGTGCTTTTCAATTGTTAGTTGTGACTTTCTGTACCCGAGAGCATTGTGCAAGCTGAACCATCTTGCTTCTTTCGACTATAACTTCTTCTCTAGACCTCCAAATGACTTGATTCTTGAGCCAATAGATTTTGAACACATTATTCTATCTCTCCACAAAAATGGGTAACATTTTAAATTGAATTGAAAAAGATTGATTAACTAAAATGAGGGAATCTATTGAAATAGTATGAACTGATGTTATTTCACTGAATATACTTCGGTATTTTGAATATATCTGAACTGTAGAGTTCCAAATGTGATGAATTTTAATCTGGAGTAAACTAGAGACATAGGATTACAAATTATATCAAGAAGTTGAATTCTAATTCATCCTTGAAGATGTTCAATTTATGGATGGAAGTTGTGCATAGTATACTGTTTTAGAATGAGAATAGTCTGAAAATGTTTGAAGTATAACTTTCAAATTACTAAACCACATTGAATGCTTATGGTGTCATTAGAAACTCAAGACAATAGGGAACACTTTTCTAGTAGAAAGTGTTACCAAATTTGTAGTACCCCACTTATGCTAGACACATACCCGACATCTATGGGTGATATCCGAGTTCGTGCCCCGTGAGGGTGGTGTGTTAGAGCACTTAATCAGTTAAAACTCAGTATAAATTTTTTTTTGAAACCACAAACATAGTATACAGAAATCAATCATCGAATAGGGCCCAATTTATTCCATAACTATTTTTCAAATCATCATAAATTCATTAATCACTAGTGCCCATTCCAGAAACAAAATACTCATAATCATAATGTCAATACAACATGATTACATTCACATACACATTGTATAATAATTTCAGAATAGGTTCCTTAAAACAAAATTTGTGAAAAATACAATTTAGTACAAAAATAAAGAAATACAATGCAGATGTGAACTGATCCCAACCTCTATCTCTCACTTGCATGCAGTACGTATACTTCCTTTGCCTAATGGGGTATTCTTCTGATCTTGAAAAATATTTGCAATTTTTGGGTGAGTTTTGTAAACTCAGTGAGGTAACCATCATCGATGGTTCTCTCAATTCATGTAACACATCATTTCACATAACAAATATTTCATAAAAATTGCATTTTACATCAGTATCACATTTTCACTTAAGCATAGGCAAATTTGGCATTTCAATATAGCAAATGTACTTAACAAAATGCATATGAAATACTCATGAGACACTTTTTCAATTATTATGTTGTTGTGATCGAGTACCTGAACTGTCCCATATCCATTTTAGATACCAGGCTCATTACTAACTATCCCTTATCTGATGAGGATATAGGGCTCATTTTACATAGTGAGCCTTATGCTCTTAATCACTGTCTGACTTCGAGGCTCTTTTCATACGTTGAGCTTTAAGCTCTGATCGATGGCTACTTTAGTCACAACTCCCATTATCTTATCATGCATTCATGTGTGGAATGCATCTCACATTTTCAATCAATCATATCATAACATATTTAGTTCTTCACATTCACATTCAAGCAACACTTCAACATACATTCCACATTTCACAATCATTGGACCTTCTTTCCGAAATTTAACACAATTCAATTCACATTCATTTATCATTCATAACAGCTTTTAAGCAAAAAATAATTGAGAGAACCATCCAGGTTACTCAAAGTATGCTCCCGAAGCTAAAGTCTGGAAGTGCTGTCAACATCTGGAGGTTGACGTTCCAATTGTTCCTCTAAATCAAATAACATACACATATATCACAATTTGCAAAATTATAAGTGTTTAACAATGCACATGAATGAAATGAATTATGTACAATGCATGTTCATGACAATCCTGGGGATCTTTCCATCAATTTCATCACAAAGTCATTCTCATATCAAAACTCATCTAAGTATACTTTATACTTAGGTTTATGCCTCACTAAAACCATTGAAATCACAATTCATTTCTCATTATATCATTTTCAGATATTTCTCCCAAAAACTGACTTTTTGGTATACTTTTCTTAATCATTTTGACAATGAAAAAGAAGTAATTTGGAAATAATCTCTTATAGAAAATTATTCCTCTATGTCTTATGTTTCTATTGACACTAAAATCACTTAATTTGGTTCAGTAATTTGGAAGATATGCCTCAAACATTTTTGGGCTGTTCATTTTCAGAAACAATGTATACTAAACACAACTTCCAGCCATAAATTGAACATCTTAGAGACTGAATCACAATTCGACTTCTTCATATGATTTGTATCCCTATGTCTATAGTTTATGCCAAATCAAAATATCATCTCATTTGGATATCTGGAAAAGAAGTTACGGTCAAAAGAAACAGGACTGTCCAGTTTGCAAATTCCTCTCGGGTGGTTAGATTAATTACAAGTCATGGCTACTATTGAAACAATAACTTGATATGACATGTTGGTACCTGGGCTCTCGCATCAACCAGCGTTACCACTTTAATCAGTATTGTCCGCTTTGGTTGCAATTCGACCTCGCAACCTCACGATTTTGTAGCATTTAAACACTCGCCTCTTACCATTGAACTATAGAGCTCCGAACGATCTGATTCTTGAAGTGATGTATTCGTAAGACATAGATGGACATTTATCTAGAAGAAAGTTTTGTCAAATGACTTCAGCTACCCGATCGAAATAAGGAGACAAGATGTCAGTTTTTAGGAAGGACATTGTTGGAAGATCACTTAAGCTGTTATGTTATAAGACTTACATGTAAGGGCAAATTGGACATTTTGCACTCATTAATGGCAAGTTGGTAAATAAGAAGAGTGAGCTTTAGTATATATAAGGAGAATGCAAGACACTTAGACAGAAAACAGCAAGAGAAGAAAAGAATAAGAAGAGAGGAGAATGAGAGGAGCTTCGGGAGAGAAGAAGAAAGAAAAGGGGAGAGAGCTAAGGTTCGATTTTCTCCAAGTTCCTTGAGGGGTTTTTGATGCTTTTCAAGGGGAAAGGTGAAGAAGAAGATGAAAGTTTCTTATGGAGCCAAGAAGAAATCCGAAATGGTGAAGGATGAGGTAAGACCCGAAATTTTGACTTGTGAATTTTGGAAGATTTTTGGTTTAGAATCATGGAAAACGATATGGGTTTGTGTATTATGGAGTCAATTTTAGTGATTGCTAAGTATTATGGGTTTAATTTTGGATGGAAATTAATTAGGATTTATGCCTAATTTTGTAATTGGGGTTTTTGGAAATTATTGGTTTAGAATCATGAGAAATATTATGGATTGGTGAAATATGATATCAATTTTGAAGATGTTGTGATTTATGATATTGAATTTGGGTGAATTGGTTTAGGTCAATTTTGGAATTTGGGGATTTTAGAAATTCTTGCTTTAGATAGATTGGAAAAAATGATGAGTATGGGTTTCCTATAGTTAATTTTGAGGATTATGCTAATTATGATGTTAAATTTGGATGGTTATGGTTTAGGGAAATTTCAATTGGAAGAAAGAAAGAAGCAAGGGTCAAATTGAAGCATTAGACAAGCTTCAAGCATGGAAATGAGGTGGGTATCTGTTTATAATAGAATATATAAGCCACTACTGCTTTCTTTAAATAAAAAGATTTTCTAATTTCAATTGCATCATAAATGTTGCATCATTGTATGAATGGTTTGAAAAATCATTATTGATTCAATACATGAACTTTTGATGAATTGCAAAATACATTTGTGTTATGCCTCGAAAGATTTCATGGCATTTCGTATATTCGGGAAAGATCATTCGATAAATGATATTGAGCATAGATTAATTGTGATTGGGCAAGAGAGAACCTGTTTCGTTAGTCTCGTGCACGATGACCTATAGCCTTCTCCCGGCTGCCCGTTTGAGGCCACGAGATCTTGAAAAATCGGACTCGTTGTGTTACGGTGTAAACCGTTGTGTTTATGGAACTCTCGAGCCATTTTTTGTGCATTGCATATGTGATTTGCATTGCATCTATTAATTGTCAAGTTGATGCATTCATGTTTTGTAACCCATGAATTTATGGTTGAAAGCCTAGAAATCATACGTTTTGCAAATTACGATTTTGACTACAGCAAGAAAAGAATTTTTTGAAAATGTGCTTTGCGGATTTCAAAAAAATGGTTTCTGAGACCAGAAAACAAAAAGAATTTCAAAGGTTTTGCTTATTTATTTGTTATAAACTGTTACCCACGAGCTATAAGCTCACCCCCCTTTCATCCCCATCTCCAGGTTTTCGAGTAGGAGATCGGTTGAAAGACTGTCAAGATGTCAGATCGACTTTTGCATATTTTCATAATTTGTATAAGTTAGATTTTGAGTAATTCGGATTTTAGTGTTGATATGTATATGGCTTAAGATAAATTTGGATAAATGTAATTGCGTATAAAATCGAGTATGGTGTATGTGATTTTGGGAATTGTGAAATTCATGAATGATTGAATTGTGTTTAGATTGTATTAAGACATTGTATCTTATATGAGAATGAATGTGATTTGGCTTCCGGACGGGGTGTCCGATGATACTGGTTATTGTGTGGGAATATAGGAGTGCATTTTTAACCCTTGCAGGTTTTGGGTTTTATGAAAAGTAGCCGTTATGCTGCCCAATTTTCGATAAGAAAATTGGGTATATGGCAATAGAATAAATTACGAAGTGATTAAAAGATGAATTTTAGATTTGTACGGATGTATAAGAAGATGATTAAGAAGTTCGTTATGCATTGAGAGATTGATTGAGGAAAGTTAAGTTTCGATTTGTATTCGATGGATTAAATGATGAAAGGAATGAATAAGAAAAAAAGAAAAAAAAGAAAAAGTTATATGGGTTTTTAGAATGTCCTAAGGTTTCCAACGCGATAAGTTTTCTATGCTTTGTGTTTTCAACAGATGTCAGAATTTGTCTGAATTCGATGGATCCATTCATTTTCTGTTTTGCTTTCGTTCGTTCCGTTTTCCGGTTGGGGTCAGGTCTCGGGATCGGGTCCCAACATGATAAATAAACATAAGTCTTGCAATTAACTCATGGGCTTGAGAAAGGAAAGTCACAAGGATGTAGGAGTCGCGGGCATGAGAGGAACATGAGTGTGAAAGAGTTATGGGTGTGACAGATAAAGACAAAAATTGGATGAGAGCACAAGTCAGACCCGTCCCACATTTATCACTCAATATCTCTCAATTCATTTCATATGGCTATGATTTTTTGTGGAGAGGTAGAGAAATATGTTAGGAATCTATTTCTTCAAGAATTAAGTCATTTGGATGTCTAGAGAAGAAGTTATGGTCAAAAGAAGCAAGATTGTTTAGTAAAAGAGAATATCCTAAATGCACAATCGTGCATCCATTTTGAACCTCAAAAGTCACCGTTGTGCTTATGCACGATGGTGCAATTCCACTTCTTCTTCTTCACCAACATCTCAACTTCCAAACTCCATAACTTTTGATCTAGAACTCCAAAATTTGCAAACTTTATATTAATGAAAAGTTAAAAGAAAGATCTATAAGTTTCATAAGACAATTTTGTCAAAATTTGCCTATAGAAATACAATAATTTCATGGAAGTTCAGATCAAAAAGTTAACTCTATTACTATTCATTCCCAGAAATTTTCTGACTTCCATTCACTGTAATCCAACACTTCAATTTTTATTACTAGTCTTTTTACTCTGTTTCAATCAACTCATTCACCATAAATTCATACTACCCTAAATATGCAGATTTAGTCAAGAACCATCAAAAGCCAAAAATTCATAATCCATCCTATTTATGCTCTGTCACATTTTTTGCATTTTCAACATTGTTCCATATTCTCAAATTTTTCCTCTAAACTTTCATTTATACACTCATACCTATCTCAGACCATCATTTCACAACTACTCTTCAACTTAAAAATCATTTTCTTGATCATCTCTAAACCTCTCACCTATTCACGTACACACACATACATATACATGCACAGTGAATAGAAAACAGAGCATATCACCTTGTCATACTATCATTTCCTACACTCATCTTATACACCATTTTATTTCTATTTTAAACTCCAAAAATCATTTCCACATCACCTGATCACTAATAATCATCAAATAATAAACTAACATTACAACCACAATTTTCATCCCATTAACACAGTGTTCATGAATAAACACGTAAATTCCATGTTCATGCAATTGACAGTAAATTCATCAGATTTATCTCATAAATCTATAACTCTAAAGGATTTACTCAATGCTTACTTGTTGAAAACTCCAAGAGCCTCAACTTTCCCAAAGCCCTAAACTCCATGCAAAAAATCACGTATTCACTGGGAACATTAACCAACCTCTAGTTTTTCGTAAGGCAGAAGAAACAACTTGCAAGGTGGGATTGGTATAGGAAAAGGAAAAGCACAAAAATCTCTTAGAAGGTGCTTGATGAAAAACTTTGTGTATTGGGAGGAAATTCAAAGAAGGTGATTATGAAGAAGTTAACAAGACAAAACTTAACCTTTCAACTCTCAGAGAATAGTAACATACTCCTATAACAAAAGTATAAAAAGCAACTTAACACCTGTTACTTTCCTAAGGTCCAACTCTAACTAAGTTCCTTCTTGACTAATTCTCTTTAATTCTCATAATTCTCCTCTTTACAATCTAATTATCTCCAAAAATTCCTTTAACTTCCTTTTTCCTATTTTCCAAAAAACTGTATAATTTTAAAAAATTATTCCTAAATTCACCAAAATTTAAAAAAATATTAAAATCACTCTAACCAATAAAATTTCCAATATAAATAAATTCAAGTTCTAAAAAATAACACAACTCAATCCAATTATACCTGGAATTATTCATGAATACATGTATAATTATTTTCATGCACATAAAATTTCACTATTCACGTATATGTGTATGACATATTATGCATGAGCATGAAAATACTTTTCTAAGCTCTCATTGATCACTCCTATTACTATTTTAACCTCTTCGCAGGTAATGAAATGTTACAAATTACTTCATTTACTGATCAGAATGATCATGGAAAAATTAACCAAAAGGTCTTGATTTTTGGAAGTGACATAGGACTGAAATGAGAGTTGGATAATTGTTTGGTCTTGTAATGCTACAAATTACATTAATGAGTGAATTGTTGGTATTAAATTACCAAAGACATGTGTAGAATGGAGATGAAGTGGTTCATTTGATTAAAGTTGTGATTCGAAGAAGACGAGTAAAGTGTATCTAGTTTAAATGAATGAGAAATTGATAATAAGAGCAAGTAATGCAAGAAAAGAAATGATAAGTGATTGAATTATGAAATGTAAATGAGCATAAGATATAAAATTTGATAATATGCCTAGGATTGTCATGAACATGCATTGTACATATTCCATATCCACATGTGTGCATAAATGAATGCTTATAATTATGCAAAGTTAATAATGTGAGAGTGCAATATGTATATTGCATAATTTGAATGTGCCGGATAAACTCCCGCATTTAGACGTTTCCATAACTGGGAGGCCAATGCTAATCTGGAGCATACTGTAAGTCAACCTAGATGGTATCATTTCATTGTTTGTTCTGTTTTGAATTTTGGCATTGATTGACTACTGAATGATCATATAAATGTGATTTGATTTTGTTGATTCTGGATAATGAAGGTTCGATGATTGTGATGTATGAATAAGATATTGAAATGCTCATTGAATGTGAATTAGACGGAATAAATGCTTTTCTCAACTTAAATGTTGAATGCCGGACTAAGGTCTGATGACAATGTGAATGAGAATGTGATAGTGAATATAATTGTGTGATATTGAGCACTTTCAATTGAATAAATCTATGTGATGCATTTCATTATATGAATGCATGAAATATAAAGACAGTTATGACCGAAGTAGCCACCGAAAAGAGCTTAATGCTCAGAATGTGAAAAAGAGCCTAAAGCTCAAAGAGTGATTAAGAGCTAAAGGCTCACTATGTCAAATGAGCCTGTTAACCCCAACAGATATGAGCCCGATATCCCCAACGAATATGGGATAGTTATCAATGAGCCCGGTATCCACAATGAATATCGGACAGTTTAGACACTTGGTCACAATAAAGTAATAAATGGGAAGTGAGTCTCATAGGCACTATATATGCATGATGTGAATGATTATAATGTGTTGAATGTAAAATGTGAAACGATGGATCAAGTGTATGTGATTTAATATGATTATTAGATAAATGATGTGAATTGTGTGTTATGTGACTGAGTGAGCCATCGATGATGGTTACTCATTGAGTTCGCAAAACTCACCTAAAATTTGCAAATATTTTTCATGCTCAGAAGAGTACCCTGTTAGACAAACGGGAATATACGTATTGCAATCAAGTAAGAGATAGAGGTCAAGATCAGTTCGCGTCTGCATAATTATTTTCAGTAAATTTTTATGTGAAAGGATGTATTTTGATTTTTGTATTATATGTATTGATCAATGCTATTTTGTAATAACTTTCCAAATTGGAAATGTTTGTAAATGATTTTGCAATGTAATGAAATTATGACTATAAGTATTTTGTATTTGTAATGAGCCCAAATGGAGATTGAAATTCTGATGATTGTATTGTGTGATTGAAAAAGTTTATGAATAAAGTGGGCTCGATTTAAATATTGATTTCTGTATTTCTTGTGGTAAAAAAATTTGTACTAAGTTTTTGAGTGGTTGATTGTTCTAGCATGCCACCCTTGCGAGGCACGGACTCGGATATCACTCAGGATGTTGGGTACGTGTCTCGAGAGGGTGGGGTGCAACAATGTGGCATCAAAGCCCAGAATTAGTGTCTTACAAGGGTGTTTTTGAAATACATGTCAAGTTACAGGCATTTTAGTCATGTTATAGCAGACAGTAGCAATTGATCCCTACTCTGAGTTGCATTTATATGAGTCACATGCATGAGCACTTATTAAGAGTTTGAGTTGATAGAAATAGTAAGAAGAATGATGATTTTTCCAGGTGTGAGAAAATGAAAGCTCATGGATATCTAGAAATGAGAGATAGTATATGGTTCAAGATGATAGATAGAGATTCACTACATTTGTATGTGTGGTTGTATCATGGAACATGATATCAATATTGTACTGTAATGGTATACCCTCGAATATGATATAGAAGTGAATATATTGTTATGAATTGTGCGAGGAAAATAGGGAGATAAGTAGAAATGATGATATTAAAGTGTACAAGTAGAGTGTAACAAAAATAGAAATCTTTATGAATCTTAAGGAGATGAAATTGGAACAGAAGTGGTTGTTTGATTAATATGACAAGAGTTATGATCCACCGTAATATAAGGGGAGATTAAGATCAGAATTTTATGATGATTATACATCTATAATTCTGAATCTATTAAGGATATATATAGGGGAGATGAAATAAATGACAATGGAAAGATGAGATAGAAATGAGATAAAGAAAAAGATGATGAATCAAATGAGAAGAGTTAATGCACCCAATATGATAGTTGAATCAATATATTATGATGTAATACTAGAAGAGGTAAATCTTAGAGAATCGAAGTAAAGTTGATGTTAGAATATGTTAATGCGAGGAAATCCCGATCTTGGTAGGAATAAAGAGAGAAATATTGTCTAGGATTAATTGAGATCAAAGTGTCATTGGAGTAAGATACAAATTGGTGATTTGTCGAAAATGAATCCCTGGATAAAATAGGATAATTTTGATGATACACACCTAAGCATGTGTGATCGTGTCTACAAAATCATTAAGTCATGATGACTAAAACTATATGACTATGTAAGAAATAATAGAAATTTATCTTCTTGAGTTACTAAAAATGGCTAATAAGCAATGATGGATGCAAATGATGGATAAAGATTGCATGAGCAGTATAAATGATAGTAACAAGAAACCTTCTTTTGAGAAAAAATTTCACTGAATTAGGTTCAGCAGATCAGATAGTTTATATTAAGAATAATCAATGAAGAAACAAATAAGAAGTGATTATTAATGAATCAAAGGTGAATATTGGAGTCCTAATCCTAGCCAAAACTCAAACATAAGATGCAGAATATGTCACTGCGAGTGTATGCATTTTGTTGATGTAAAGTATACAACTAAGTGATGGATTCTTGAATTTGAGGTGACATTAAGTATAAGAGATACAAATCAGGTCTGATGAATGTGTTACCAACACAGGAAATTAAAATTTCAAATAAATTGAAATATGTGGAGAAACTAGAATGAATGAACAGACATTAGAAATGGTCAATATGAAATCAAAAGAAATCGAATGAATGGAGAAAAACATTTAAGAAAATAAGTTAATTGGGAAATCAAAATTAACATGAGATAATATTACCTCATTAAGGAATTAGTTACTTAAGGAATTATCAAAACTAATCAAGGGCACATAGAGTTTTGACTATATTTGTTTGAGAAAAAATGCCTTCGAAAGTATTATGAAATTGAAAGTTAAAGTGATCCAAGAAAAATCAGATCAATTAGTGATGATGATCATTGATGAGATATTGAATGCATTCAAACAGTTAAGAAGAATATTTTGAATATTTGAGGAAATCCTACATATTATGAAGGTGGAAACAATTCTATGCCAATTTCAATAGGAGTGAATCTTAGCTTGATTAAATAAAATATTGGGTTGAATAATATCTGAACATACCATGTTGGGAGACCCAAGAAAATAGAGGTAATTATAAAGTGAGAAACCCTTAGTAATATATATACAGAGAATTTTGAGGAATTATAACACTGATATTAATTATATCGTCTGGATTTGGAGATTTTGTAGTATACAATGATGTTTGTATAAGACATTAGGATAAAATCCGATGCAACATAAAATAGTGATTTCACATGCGTGGAGACATTTCACTATATAGAAACATTTTGAAATTTATAGAGATCATTAAATTTTGAGGTAATTATGGAGTTTGAAAGAGCTGAATGTAAGGCTGAGACAATGAATAGAGTTACTTGAAGATTTTGGTTGTGTAAATGGGTAATTCCTAGTAAAGTTGGTGTTGTAATATGATGTATTGAATCGAAAATTCAAGAACAAAATAGCACGAATTTAGATATTGAGGTTACCAAAACAAGTGCAACAAAGAGCATAGAATGTCGAGTTGAATTTTAGGCAAATCAAAGTATTATTAGCTATTGAATATAAGATCAAGGTATAGTTCTAATTGACTTTAAGCATATCAATCATTATTACTATGATGTTAATAGAATACAAAAAGAGTCATTCGCCCTTACAAAAAGGTGGAAGGCCAGAATTGATTCAAGGTATTGCTGATGAGTGAAATGAATTTATAATAGAAATTAAGTGGCTCATGAAAGGAGAATGAATTTGGTGGGACAACATTGAAGTTATGAAATGTAGTGAGATAGACCTAAGATTTAAGTGTATTAAAAATAAAGAGATGTGAAATATTAGGCGAGAGATGAAATAGTTTTAAGAGGATCACCTTGTCAATGTGTGCTTAGATTAGGAAAAAGGATATACTAAGCTTGAATTGTATTAGTCCACATGAAGTTATTGAGAACATAGGACTAGTAACTTATGAGTTGTATTTTCAATAGAGATGTCTCAAATTCATAATGAGTGATATGTGAGTATGCTAAGAAATATTAATTTGATATGAAAAAGATGTATTGTTGGCATATGAAGTAAAAGAAAAAAAATGTGAGTAATTGGAAACACATTGCGGAACCAGTTAAGAAAGTGAATATCTAAATAAGTGATTAAAAAATTGAGTGATTATATTGACTATAGTCAAGTGGAGGAAAATGTTCGAGTGATGACAATTATATGGGAAATGGAGAAGCATATAAGGAAACATACCCCTGCCTTTTTGATCAATCAGATAAGAATTTCGAGGGTGAAATTTATTAAGGGGGAGAGTTGTAACATCTCATTCCCACACTAAGGGTTAAAACCCTAGATGTCAGTAATGAAGAAAATACTAATGAGAGATTAGACAAATACATCTCATGCTCATGCATAAAATGTTGGACCCCGTTTTTGGAGCCCAACATTTGGAGTCATAAACCTTGAGCTTATAAATTTGTAGGGTTATCCAAGGACCCTCTCTGGTCGTCATCTCACAAGGGTGGTGAGCCCACAATAGTCAATCACCAAGATCATAATTTTACTTCTTCACAATAATGGTAGCTCTAAATCTCTAAGTTAAATTTGAATAAATAACTATCTCAATTGGAACTCTATAGGAGAAGTTATGCTTGAAAAGCCAAAGTATGTTCGTATAACAATCATGGTCTCCAAACTGACCCCTCACTTTCTCTATTGCAAACTTTTTCAAATCAACTCCAAAAGATCCCAATTTTTATGGAGAGATAGATATATTTTTTAGGAAGCTATCTCTTCAAGAATCACCTCATTCAAAGATCGGATGGGGAAGTTATAACCAAAAGAATCCAACATGCTTAAGTCCTTATTCAATTTGTACCTATCTTGGAGAAAATGACATAACTTTTTGTAAAAATGTCGGATTGAGTTTGTTCTTAGACCATTTGAAATTAGACTTTTAGATCTACAACTTTTATGAAGACCACAAAGTGAGATTCTGCTTATAAGAGGGTTTACTGTAGATGTCCTCAGGGCTGGGAGTCATTTTCACCTGAGAAGGTCCATTAAACGGACCTACAAGTCCGTTTAACGGACATAGGCGAAGCTGGGAGTCTTTCTGGCCCGTGAAGATCCATTAAACGGACATGACATGGTGATTTACTAAACCCCTCCAAGCCCCTCCAATGCTCCCTATCTCTATTCTAACATCATATTCACTCATAATCTTCTCAATTTCACTTCTTCTAATGCAATAACATTCCCAAAACATTCAATTACCTTTGAATGCATAAAACTCCCAAAATTCAACTCAAATGACGCATCACAAACACAAACTCTCATCATTCACCATAGCTATCATGTTTAAACTTCCTATGCAGAATCATCACTTATAATGCTCATATCTCTTGACTCCCATACCCAAAACTTACAAACTTTATAGCGTTGGAAAGCTAAGAGGATAACCTACAACTTTCCTTAAGACAACTTGGTCTAATTATACCTAAATCAATACAGCTTTCCCCCTTGAATTCAGAACACAATTCTTACCCTATGAAAAACTTTAAAATGCAATATAAAGACTTAGAGAATCATGAGCAAAACATAATGCATATGTATTTCATTAACATCAAAACCAAAATGAGTTTTACAACGCTTTAGTGGGCATTTCAAGCCACTTATATGATAATCCAAAAATACAAACTTTACAAAACTAGAAAAGCTCAAAATGAGACTAAAGCATTGTTATACAAAAACTAATCTTAAAATACAAAATAAGCCAATTACGGAGTAATGCCTTTATGCTCAATCACTCGGTCTCGTGCTCCTCACCTGGAGATGGGACGGAATGGGAGGGGGTGAGCTTAAAGCTTGTGGGTAACAGTTTTATAAACGGTAATAAGCAAAAACCATTTGAAACTTTCATGATCATAGCAAAACCTCATTGAAATCCATAAAACATTCATTTATCAAAATTGTCAACTCGTCAAACAAATTCACAATTCACATAAGTCAAACAATCATCAAACTTGTCAATACATGTAAACACATAAACACATCATAATGGTTTGGGTGAATCCATAAACATGACAAACTACACAATTTTATATAATGGTTCTGTGTAGACGTAAACTTGAGGGAGTCCATGAAGGAGTTCTGTGTCACTTGTGGACAGGCGGGAGAAGCATTTTCTTGGTCAACGTGCACGTTATGGTTCTTGAGGGACTACCATAAACCCACGTAACATGTAATTCATGAATAAAACAGTTTGCCCAATAGGTACATGTTTTTTGAAAACTTGACTTTCATGAGCATAAACTATTCATATGCAATTCTATCATCATTTCACAATTCCACAATTAAAATTTTATGCCATTCATAATAATCTTTTCTCAAATCATATGAAAGCAACATATACCACAATTATGAACCATCTAGCAATCATTCTCATATCAACTCAAAAATTCATTCACAAAATTCACATACAAAAAGCATGTGGCAATTTCTCAAGCATTTAAAGAACAATAAATGCACTTTTATAAGGTAGTTGGAAAATAAATTAATAGCATTTATTTGAAGAACATTTATGGCTTATTAACTCAATTATAAAAATGTCACCCACCTTAATTTCCTTGCTTGAAATCCTTGCTAAAAAAGTCTCTACTCTTACTCCTCTTGCCTCTCTTACCTCCCTTCAACATTAACAAAATCCTCACTCAAAAGAATTTCAAATTGGAAAACCCAAAGAACCAAATGCATGAAATTGATCCTAGAATACTTATACTCATGCATTTTCTACGCTCTTTGAATCAAAACCCCTTCCAAAATCCAAAGGATTAAACATACACTTACCTCAAATCTTCACCAAAATAATGCTTTTCTTGGCTCTAATTGAAGCTTTATCCTTCCTCTTCTTTTTTCCCTTCTTGATCACTCTCAAAATCCCTCTTGAAGGTTGAAAAAAGTTGAAACCTAGTTTAGCCCTCTTTTCTTTCTCTTCTTTTCTCTTACACGACACTCTCTCTCCTCTCTTTTCTCCAATTTTCGTTTTCCCTCTCTTCCCATGTAAGACAAGCCTTTTCTTCTCCCTTTTATACCCTTAATGAATGCACAATTTTCATTTTTCCCTTCCTTCAAAGCCTTAAGACTTTCCCACTTAAGTGATCTTCCTAAACTACCCCCCCTTATGCTACTTATCACTTTAACTTTAATTCAATTCACCTATGTAACATAATCTCATTAACATTAACATGTTAATTAACTTCAACATACATTAATCTAGTAAGACTCTAAAATAAATCTAATCATGCTTATTTATCAAGAAAATTTTTTTAGGGGCCAACATAATGTCAGCATATATGCATGTGAATTTGATTGTTGCACACATGAAAATAATTGTACATGCATTCATGGATAATTCCGGGTATAATCGAATTATGATATGATATTATAGAGAATTTGTGAAATTGTTTTATTGAAAAATTTAATTCGAGAGCGTATTGGTCAATTTTGAATTTGGTGAATTTTAGGAATAATTCTAGAAATTATTTGTTGGAACCCGATCCAGAGGTCGGATCCCAACCGGAAAAGCGGATAACGGAAATCGAAACAAACGTAAACAAAATCCAAAGCGATAGACAAAAATGCGAAATCAAGAGCGAAGCGAATAGGGTCGAATACAAATGAAATCGAAGATTCAAATCGAACGTAAATGCGGAAACATATACGAAGCGATTTTGAATCGGATTATCGAATAGCAAACCAGCGAAACAGATACAGATCGAATTCAATTTGGAATCAAAACATACAAATGAAGAGAAATCGAATAGCATTACAAATGTCCGACATCTGGGAAATAATTATCTTAAGGAAGCGTTGCGTTGGATACCTTATACTTGACCTATACGAACCGGTAATTTTTTTTTCATGCTTTCTTAGGCATGCTTTTCATATAACATACTTGGAAAATTATCTTTAAACTCATACTAATCTCAAATTACTTGATTCTTCTTATTCATCATATTCTTATTCTTTACCATAACAATCTCATACTCATGTCAATAAATCCATAAATTCATACACAATTTCACTTATCCATATACTACCATATAAAAAATCTGGCAGCATAACGGCTGCACTTTCAATAACCCAAACCTGCAAATAACTTGTATACACTTCTATATATATATATCCCAATCGATTATCAGAGTCATCGGACCACTCATCCGGAATCCAAAACACAAACATACTCAAGTCAATATACAAAACATAATCCAATCCAATCTCCAACCAATCATATCATATCATATACTCATAATATCACAAGTCACATTCCATAGCCCTACATATGGTTTATATCTCCAAGCCATACATAACTCCATCATTTATATACATCATACTCATCTTACTCAAATCTATACAATTTCATAATTCTCATACATCCTGAAATAAAAAATGCTTGTAAGACATTTATGGCAATTTAAGCCATATCCAAGACCTATACAAAAATCAATATCAAACTCTACTTTATACAAAACACACGCTGTACAACACGAACATAAAATCTTGACATGCTTTCATCCAATCTCCTGCTCGAATACCTGGAGATGGAGATGAAAGGGAGGGGGGGGGGGTGAGCTAGAGAGCTCGTGGATAATATGCTTATAAGTTGAAAAATAAGCAAAAGCCATTTCTCAAAACTTTGCCATCTTATAAAGGATTTCACAGTAGAAACTTCATCAAGTGTTTATTTCACAAACTCTTCAACTTTTCAAAACATTTATACCCAAATGCCAAAACTGCCACAGTTAAAACCTCACTTTCTTATTCTCGTAAAACTCAAAATTTTCTTTTCACAAAGTAAGAACAATTTCAAAGATATGAATGCATCACATTTCAAACAACATCAAATCATATAACACATCATAATGGTTTGGCAAGTCCATACACATGATGAATACACAATTCCATAAAATGGCCTTGTGTAGTCGTACACATAAGGGAGTCCTAAAAGGAACTCCGTGCCTCTAGCGGGCAGGCGGGAGAAGCCTTTTCTTGGGTCGACGTGCATGTGAAGATTCTTGAGGGACTATGCCGAACCCACATAACATGTAATTTATGTATTGAAAAATACTTTGCCCAAATGGCACATTCTTGAAAACTTGATTTCATGAGCATGACATATATATGCATTTCTAGCATCACTTCACAATTTGCAAAACATAATTCACATAACAATTTTCAATTATTCCAAACAAAGAATGCATACTTTAGACAATTGCAAATCATTTAAAAATCATGTCACACAAGTTCACATATTAAATTTTCAATCAATTAAATATAATGAACTCAAACGAGTATTTCAACTTTATTAAATCATTCAAAATCCATTGTATGAACAATTTAAATCATTTAT
This sequence comes from Erythroxylum novogranatense, assembly GCA_029891385.1. Taxonomy (NCBI): domain Eukaryota; kingdom Viridiplantae; phylum Streptophyta; class Magnoliopsida; order Malpighiales; family Erythroxylaceae; genus Erythroxylum; species Erythroxylum novogranatense. The sequence goes on from CM057226.1 coordinate 22,343,052, forward strand.
AAAAATTGTCCGAAAACAATTAGAGGAATTTCTTAAATCATTTGGGAATAATGAACTTAACAATTCATAATCTTTCCAAAATCAATTGTAAAACAATAACTTAGAAACATGATCACTTTCTTGATTTTTCCAAAACTTACAAATAGCTTTAAAAATTTGAAAAAAAAAACATATTAACCACCTTAAATTCCATGCCATAATCTTGTCCAATGCTTCAATTTGATCTTTACTTCTCTCTCTCTTCCAACATAAAATTACCTAAGCCATAATCAACCAAATCCAATATCATAACCATCATACTTCTCAAAATTTATTACATAATTCACAAACCCATACATGCCACTCCCTTATATAGTGCTAGGTCATTAAATGAGTGGCAATTGACCATAATGCCCCTCCATGCAAGGCTAAACTCTTAACTCTTTAAGTGGACTTCCAAAACTGCCCCTAAAGTTTATCCTACTTTAGGACATTGTTTTCACCATCAAAATGAAGGAATTAGTCAAAACTTCCTTCTAGAGAATTGTTCCTAATTGTCTTAATTTCATAATGTCACAAGAATCATCCAATTTGGAGCACTACATCGAAAGTTATGCTCAAAACATGTCGGACATATCATTTTGCTAACACTATTTCCAGTACATTATTTCCATCCAAACATTGACCTTCTTAAGGACCAATTTGAAACTCGATTACTTCATAACAATTGTATTCATATTTTTCTAGTTTAATCCAAATTAAATATCACCTCATTTTGATAACTATAGCAAAAGTTATGGCCAAAATACTTTTATATACTCCTAATCCAAGACTGAACACTAATCCAAACTTCAATTCACAAATTTAAAGTGTTAGGGGCTAAATTGAAGTTTCATTTCTTCATATGATTTGTAGCCCCATATCTTAATTTTATTTTGCCTCAAACATCGCTTCAATCAGATCTTCACAGATCCCAAATTTTTTAAAATACCGAACCATGTTCAGAAAATTTCCCGACTCATTTTGATTTAAACAATCTTCCTCAATTAAGACTCTAAAATTCACAATTTCACATAAAATGAAATTCATTGTCTTAGGAATCCAACGCTTCAAGAACCAAGTCAATCGGATGTCGGACGGAAAAGATATAAGCAAAAGATCTGACAAGGTCGGATGAGAAAGGAAAATAGCAAGATCAGAATGAAGCAAATCATTCCGATTATCATAAGATTCAATCAAACTCTTTCAATTCAACTCCAATTGATACAAATTTTCATGAGGAGAAGGATACATGTCTTAGGAATTCAGTTCTTCAAGAATCATTTCAATTCGAGGTCCGATGAGTGAGTTATGTCCAAAAGAACAAACCATGCTTGAACCCGAAATCGATTTGAACCTCTTTTGGCGCGATCGCCATAACTTTCAATCTAGACTTCGGATTGATTTCGTTATTGGACCATTTGAAAGTATACTTCAAGAGATACAATTATTATGAAGACCACAAAATCTGATTCGGCCTCTAACAGTGTCAAAATCGCCATTTACACAAGCTGACCGGTGAATGTCCGTTTAACGGACATGCATGTCCGTTTAACGGACATTGTCTGGCCAAAGTGTATCAATTCATCCGTGAAAGTCCGTTAAATGGACATCCATGTCTGTCTAATGGACATAGGCACAGTAAAGGGTCCTTTTGACCATAGAAGGTCCATTTAACGGACTCCCATTTCCCAAAACCTCTTCAACCCTTTCCAAAGCTTCTCATATCCAAACTAACATCACATACACTTATAATCTTCACATATTTACTTATTCAAATGCCTAACTCTTCATAATAATCGATCAAAAAATTCAATTCACAAACTTCTCAAAACTCAACTAAATTGGTTCTTCAAAACCACAAATCTCAAACATGTCATCAAAGCTGTCACTAATATCAATCTTATATAACATCATAACTTGTATCAACTATAACTCTTAATTCCGATCTCGAAAAATTGCATATGTAGTCTCGTTGGAAAGATAAAAGAACAAGCTACAACTTCAAAGAAGGCAACTTTGGCCAATTCTGTCTCAATCATTCTCTAATTTTCCTTGAATCAGCATACACATTTTTATCCACATGCAAAACTCAACATTCATACCAACCTCACTTTCTTAATTTCACAACATTTATAACAATTCAACTATCATTTGGAATTTATCCAAATCTCAGCCTCAATTCATATGATTTCTTACATTTAATAGCATTATGTCATTCACCAAGTTCCCCTCTTGCTTTTGCATAAGATCTCACATATATCACCATAGTTCTTACTTAAGGTTCCTCAACTCACCATCCGTACATAATTCACATTTTATTATCATAATCATCTATAACAAAAAGTATATACAAAAACACTCATTTACTTTCATTTTCATATTTCTAATTTCCACTCAAAGTTCGGGGTCCAACATTATTAATTATTATTATTGGACTAGGAAAATTGCCACTTGACAAGTAAATTGATGTATGAAAAATATAAATGAGTGTAATGATATTGAAGAAAAATTTGGGAGTTAACTTCAAAATTTTGAGATAATGGTTGTGAAAATTATAGATAAATTGGAGATAATTGTAACACCCCACACTCGCAGGATCCGAACCCGACATCCACAGTGATATCCGGGTCCGTGCCCCCGCGAGAATGGCGTGCTAACCACTCGATCAGAAATCAGTACATTACTTTTAAATAACAAATGCGCGGAAGTCTATCCAATTGGGTACAAACAATTTCAATAGCCACTGAGATCAATCTTACGAATACAAATAACCATTTTAGTACAAAAGTCAAGACATGCAATGCAGACACGAACTGATCCCAATTTATGTCCTTCACTTGAATCCTGCGAATATACTCCCGTTTTGCTAACGGGGTACTCTTCGATTTCCTGAAAAATAAGTTGCAATGTTGGGTGAGTTTGCGAACTCAGTGAGAAACCATCATCGATGGTTCACTCAAATCATGCATTACGTAAATTACGATATGCACGCGCGACAATATTAATTAACAGTATTATATAACAGTTTACAGTGGTCTATAACAGTTTACGACAATATACAGTATCAGTAACAATAATACAATAGCATAATGCAGTTCACAGTATCACATCACAATTTACAGTAAATCATGGCATCACTCAGTTCAGTAATCATCACACAATTTGGCAGTTCAATCAATCATGTATATGATGCATATGAGACTCTTTCCGGTTATTCAGTGTTGTGCCCAAGTGCTCGATCGGTGATCGGTTGGACGCGTCGTGATTTCTCCCCTCGGGCTAGGCGGTCGATCTGATCTTAGGATAAATCCCCTCGGGCTCGAGGCCCGTCGAGAGTAACGATGATCGATGGGGCGCGTCGAGATTTCTCCTTCGGGCTAAGCCCGACGATGCGATGTTCGAGCTCTAGGCTCTTTTCAAAGGAGATTAGCAACTTGGGTCACGATCCTTTATCGATCATACATTTATGCATGCAATGCGATGTTCAATAAATTCAGATTCATATGCGATTCATTGATGCTTCAAGATATATGGCTATAAAAGCCCGGTAGTGTATTTCTCGAGAACATACGAAATTCATATTCATGATTGATAATTTACGGTGTATAGCTATAAAGCCCGATGTAACAAAGACTCATTGATTCATAATTGATCCAATACAAGAAACACATACAATGCGATCGTACTCCTTTCCGGTAGTCATGCGGTCATACAAAGGCAATTCACATTGTTCGATTCTATCTGAAGAGCATGCAACTTCGATTATATACATTTCAGTAATAATACAGTGCAATCCAATCACATATAATTTAGTAATCATGTACTTCACGTTATCAAGTAATTTACAGTGAACATTTAGACACTCAAGAATTTGAGAAACCAACTAGGTTACTCACCTGTAACTTCCGAGCTACTGCCTGGAAGTCCCAGCAATGCCCGTAGAACGACGATCCAACGGCGCCTCTATAACAGTTAAATACAGTCCATTACTAATTGCCCAATTGATCAATACAGTAATGCATATGTCTCAGTGAAATGATGTACAATGCATGTTCACGATTTCCGGTGTTAAATCCCAATTTCGATACCTTTAGCCCAATTCCATTTTCTCACTCAATTTCTTGACAAAACTGATCCAGTCCTATGATTCAGTCCAATCTCCTATATTCATACTTCCTATAACAATTTCCTACCCATTGGGTCAAAACCTCTATAGCAATCTCCAATTAAAACTTCGATAGTCTCAATTTGACACTTATGTCACACTATGAATCACAATTGACCTTAATCTCTATAATTCAATACCATTTAAATCAAATCTAGTTCCATAATTATTCTCGCCAGACCTCTTTTCCTATTTCATAACAAATCTGGAATTACCTCAATTGGAGGTCTATACCAAAAGTTATGCCCAATAAACCATAATTAAACCAATAAAATAGTTCCTCGCCGCGACGAAGGAGGCACGCTTCGCCATGGCGTGAAACGCCGCCCATGGCGTCGTCTCCTTCTTGCCTTCGCCGCAAGGCGTCGTCTCCTTCTTGGCTCGCCGTGACGTTAGCCATAGGTTCGTCGCGACGTGGCTTTTTCCCTTGCTCGTCGCGACGTCTTGCTGCATACGTCGCGACCAATACATTTAACTTAATTCAATTTTATTCGTCGCGACGAAGCCCTAACGCTTTGATGCTCGTCGCGACGTGCGAAGACCAGGTCGTCTTCTCCGATCGATTTCCGCCATTAATACACATACCAACCTCCATTAAACACTCTATCAACTCAAACAAACCCCATAAATGCCATAAATACTCAAATGACCAGTAATAACAACATTAAAGCCAACAAAACTTACCAATCGACGATAAATCCCAAATCTCAAAATCGTCGTAACCCTAATTTCCTCAAATCACCGATTAACACTCTCCAAATCTCTCAATCCTTCATCAATCACAATAAATCAGTTAGTCTTGCACAATAAGGAGAACACCATAAGGAGAAATCAAGAAATCCTCACCGATGAGAGGAATCGCAAGTCACCGTGGGAGGAGGAGAAGAGAAACTCGAATTGCCTTGAAAATTTTCCCCAATTTCAAGTCTCTGCTATATATATAGCTATAGGTCTTCTAATCAGTCCAAATTTCAGTCTCAAATTTTCAATGGCTCCAACTATAATTCATCTAACAGTAAAACTCTAATTTTTCCATTGTCATTGAACAATTCTTTCAGTAATATTCAGTCAATCAGTCAGTCACCCAAATATTTTCTGGTCCGGACATTCTCACCCGAATTTTCCGAAAATTTCCTATAAGCCACTATAAAATACCAGTCACTTATAAACTATTCTAAATCAGTCAATTGATCCCAATTACTCTAATTTTTTCTCAATTAATCACGATTTAAGCAGTCCAGTCAATTCGATCAGTTCCAATTCACAATTAAATATCGGAAAATCATGAACGCATGTACCAATGAACATATGCATATGCAGTAGACCAGTTCCTCTATAATTTGAGGCCAATAACATGTTCAGTCAGTAAATACAGTAAGGCCTATCAGTCAGTCTCATAATTACCCTAATACCCTCGCTAACAGTAACGAGATGTTACAATAATTCTAATGAAAGGATGAAAGTTAAGGAACTAGTTCAATAAGAACTAGTTAGTTAGGAAACTAGCCAAGGTCTTAAAGAAATGGAAAAGCGTCCAATTCTTAAACACACGTTCTTTTAAACTTAAAAGATCCATTTACTATTTGTTCCTGTCTTAAAAATATCTTCTTCGGGATTTTCCTTTATCTTTTGGAAGCTTCATCTTTTGGTATGAACATGCATTGTACATATTCCATATCCACATGTGTGCATAAATGAATGCTTATAATTGTGCAAAGTTATTAATGTGATAGTGCAATGTGTATATTGCATAGTTTGAATGTGTAGGATAAGCATCTGCATTTAGGCGTTTCCATAACTGGGAGGCCAATACTAATCTGGAACATACTGTGAGTCGAGGGATGGTCTCATTTCATTGTTTGTTCTGTTTTGAATTTTGGCATTGATTGATTGTTGAATGATCATATGAATGTGATTTGATTTAGTTGATTCCAAAAAATGAAGGTTTGATGATTGTGACGTATGAATAAGATATTGAAGTGCTCATTGAATGTGAATTGGAAGGAAGAAGTGCTTTTCTCAACTTAAATGTTGAATGCCAGACTAAGGTCCTATGACAATGTGAATAAGAATGTGATAGTGAATATGATTGTGTGATATTGAGCATTTTTAATTGACTGAATATATGTGATGGATTTCATTATATGAAGCATGAAACATGAAGGCAGTTTGAATAGAGTAGCCACCGAAAAGAGCTTAATGCTTAGAAAGTGATTAAGAGCCAATGGTTCACTATGTAAAATGAGGTCGTTATCCCCAATAGATACAGGACAGTTATCAATGAGCCCGATATCCCCAACAGATACGGGACTGTTATCAATAAGCCTGGTATCCCTAACAGATACGGGACTGTTATCAATGAGCTCGGTATCTACAGTAGATACGAGACAGTTTAGGCACTCGGTCACAACAAAGTAATAAATAAAAAGTGGGTCTCATGTGCACTACATATGCATGATATGAATGATTATAATGTGTTGAATGTAAAATGTGAAACGATGGATCAAATGCATGTGATTTAATATGATTATCAAATAAATGATGTGAATTGTGTGTTATGTGACCGAGTGAGCCATGGAGGATGGTCACTCACTGAGTTCGCAAAATTCACCCAAAATTTGCAAATATTTTTCAGGCTCAGAAGAATATCCCATTAGACAAACGAGAGTATACCTGCTTCACTCAAGTAAGGAATAGAGGTCGGGATCAGTTCGTGTCTACATAATTATTTTCATTAAATTTTTGTGTGAAAGGATGTATTCCAAAATTTTTGTATTATATGTATTGATCAATGCTATTTTTTAATAACTTTCCAAGTTGGAAATGTTTGTAAATGATTTTGCAATGTAATGAAATTATGACTATAAGCATTTTGTATTTGTAATGGGACCAAATGGCGATTGAAATTTTAATGATTGCATTACTGTGGTTGAAAAAGTTTATGAATAAAGTGGGCCCAGTCTGATTATTAATTTCAGCATATGCTTGTGTTAAAAAAATTTGTACTAAGTTTTTGAGTGGCTGATTGTTCTAGCATGTCACCCTTGCGAGGCATGGACTGGGATATCACCTAGGATGTCAGGTACATGTCTCGAAAGGGTGGGGTGCTACATAATGTGACACCCACATACCTCCTAGAAGGATGTATGGATGCCACACAAATTAGTACAAACAAACCCAAGAGCAGACATACGTTACATATCATTCCAAACTTGTTCAAAACATATATACATTATATCACATGAACTTAATACAAATTTGTTCCAAAAATTGAAACCAGCTTGAAACATAGTTATTACAAAAACTTACAACAATTCAGAATCATACACTTTATATACAAGCCAAAATAAACTCAAAATACATTTTTATAAAAACAAGACTCAGACTCCATTGGCCATTATGGTTAACTCGTTCCAGTCTTTATAATGTTCTCTCTGAACCTACATGGGGCAAATCCACCGTGATAAGCATATAGCTTAGTGAGTAATAACTAATTTATACATGAAGTGATAACTCATCATACTGAATCATGTCACAACATAAACATGTATTAAAAGATTGTTTTAACAATAAATCAGATATAATACATTTCAGAATAGATTTTATAATTAATAGAACTGAATATCATAAGAGGGTATAAACCCTTCAGAATTAGAACATAATTTTTGTTTATGTGAAAATCAAACATATATCAGAATACAAAAACAGATGACTGTTAATTTATTTACAGAAGAGGGTAATAGGACTTATATAGGAGAGATCGAAGTCTTGACACTGAAGTGTCACAGGAGAGATCGAAATCTCGACATCGAAGTGTCACAGAAGCAACTACAGACCCTTCTAGGCATGCCTATTTACCCACAACTAGGACTCAACAATTAAAAAGTCATTTTAGACATTTTATATGCAAAACAAGTAGTCAATCATATTTACAAGCAAGTACACTTCCAATGATATAAACATGCATCAAACGCCTTGAACAATCATTGTTTAGATTTCAGAACACAATCAACATAAACCAAATTCAATAAACAGGACAAAGTAAGGTGTGACCATCTAAGAGTACTCACCAAAAGCTCCCTTATTGTTTATTGCTTCGAAGTCTCAATAATATTTGGAAGTGGTCACTCTATGCGTTCCTCTATAACATTTAACACATATACAAATCACTATTGTTCATGATTAAGAATTCATTTATGTATACTAAATATGTATGATGTATGTTTATGACAAATTCTCGGGTATATTTCCTTACTAAACTGATGTAAACATCAATTGCACTTCAAAAGTTCCTAAATTCATACATTCAATTACTATTCCAGCTTTTGCTGGAAGCACCTCATTCAGGTCAACTTTTCATAATCAATAAGATTAAGAAAATAATGTATTTCTATAACAGTTTCTTCTAGATAATTGTTCCTCAGCATCTTAAGTTTCTAATGATACCAAGATTATACAATTTGGTTTATTATTCAATGAGTTGTGCTCAAAATACCATAGACTGTGTATATTTGAAATTTTGGCTAATGCATGATCATGCATTCAAGTTGTACACCTCAGAACTGTCAATTCCAATATCCAAAAATTACAAACTTTATACCAATTTAAAGATAAGAAAATAATCTACAACTTTGGTGAAGACACCTTAGCCTAATTCGCCCTAAATCAATACATTTTTTTCAATAAAAATATGATATGATTTCTGTCCCTTGTAGTGCTACAGCCTAAGGCAAGACTCAATTCCATGCCACTTTTGAAATTCTTAAAGACAGAATCAAAATTGGACTTTAGGTCTCAGGTTTAACTTGAATTAAGAATCAACTCATTTGGAAATCTATAGATCAAAATATAAGCAAAATGCCGAAGCATATTCAATAAAAACAATAACTTTTTAATAGCCTCTCGGCTTTCATCCAAAACTCACTTCTATTTCTACACCAAATTTATTTCAATTTTTCTATATCACTTTAACACAAACACATCGCCATTCTATACTCATTCACAAACCAATTTCTTTTTCATAAAATCATCAAACTCTAATCAATTTTCTTAAAACTCTTCATCTTTATAAAGTCAATTATAAACCTATCAATTTTCCACATTTTTCTTAAGCAGATTTCGAGTCTAATTTACATTACCGTTTTGACCTCGACATAGGGTATTTAGGCAACATCTTCTACTAATCAAATGTTACTCAATGTTTTGAAAGTCTAATGACACCAATATGATGCATTTTAGTTCAGTATCCTGCAAGTTATAATAAAAAATCCACAGACTATTTTGATACCTTGACAAAAGACCAATTTAAACTTTAAGCCAAATTTCTAGACTCTTAAGGGCATATTTTGAATTTGATTCCTGCATGAGAAATTTAGTTCTATGTCTCTAATTTACTATAAATCAAATTCCATTCAATTTGGATATTCATAGATCAAGTTACGCCCTAAATACATATGTATGTTCAGTAAAATATTGCATATATCATATTCTGATGACTATAATCCTTCATCTTAATCATATCACCGAATTTGCTTCTTCTTTCACCACCCACACATGCATCAACACCATTTACGTATGCAGCAATCCACAAGCACAAAAATATACACCATTCATGCATGCATTTAGTTACAAACATTAAAACCTTAATAGAAATCATTTACACTATCATAAAACTTAAAGCATTACTTGATTCACACTTCAATTCCTTAGCAGAAATTCCAGAAATGGTGAGAGCAAATAATGGGTTTTGATGATGGCAAAGCAAAGAGATAAGATGGTATTTTTGGTGGAATCAAGGAAAGAAGCTGCAGAAACTTTTTCCTAATGCCTAGGTGTTTTACTAGTGCTTTAACACATGTCTCCATTGCATGTCTTCTACTTGTCCACTAGATAAGCTACTATTTGTCTCATAGCTATAAGTCCACAGGTCACACATGATTTTATCCATTTGTCACTCCATAATTTTTCCGTTTTTCAATTAATTTCTAATACAGTTGTCAAATTTCTATTTGTCTCTTATATCAATATTTGTCCTAGATTAAAATACCTCAAATTTTCAATAACTTTCCAAAAATTCACCAAAAATTTTGAAATAATACCAATAGTCTCCAAATAACTTTCAATGCAAATAATTCACAATTAGCATTTTAATAACATTTATAATTCAATTGTACTGAAAATATCAATGAATGCATGTAGAATTTTTTAATGCATCAAAATCAATATTCATATGTGTGAATATACTATGATGCATCCTTACACAAATTGAACATGCATTTTATATCAAGACATTATAAGACACCCATTATTATAGTAAAATATTTTAATCGCAATAAAATTGAAAACTAATGGATTTGTAAAAAAAATATATGACATAATTTATGGATAGTCCTATCTATCATGTTTTTGAGTTAAATAGGTTATTTTATAAGTTTACAAATAAAAGATTTCAAATATTAAAACTTACAAAGATAAGAGGTATGCCTTGCATTTGTTGTTTTGAGATAAAGGTGCACAATATGAGAATTTAAGAGGATACTTCTTGGTTGTAATAGAAGGCAATAGAGGCAAATCACTTTATATCACATCTTATAAAGGTATATTTGATTCATATTATATTTGTCTCAAATAAGTGAAATTTGGGTCCGTTAACGCTAGTAGACTAATTATACGCATTAATTGGTGTCATTTAAAAATAAATTATTATGGACAACTGCTAAAAGACATTTGATAGGAAATAATAACATTTATACTTAGCTTGGGTTGTTATTAGATTTGAGATGAAAGAAAGATGAAAAATATGAAGTGAATCACACGTTAATACAATGCTTAGAAAACGATATAAGAATGCACGAGAAGGGGGGGGTTGAATTGTGTATTCCCCTTTTTGAAATCCTTTAAAAAATGATTGTTAGAAATAAAATTCTTTTACAGAACTTCGATAGATTCTAATTAATTAACACTTTGAAAACTTTGTTTACGAACTAAGTAATGATAAAAATTTGAATCTAAAAGAAAGATAGAGTAAGAGTAGTTGACACAGCGATTTATCCTGGTTCACCCCAAACCGTGGGCTACGTCCAGTCCTCAGAGTTCTTTCTGAGATTTTACTATCTCTTCAACTTTTACAAGTATTCTTTACGAGCCTCTTCAGGTCTCTACAATCAGTATTCTTTCACACTTAGCCTCTGCAGGCTATCTGTACTACTTCCTCACAAAAAAGTGTTTGAACACTTGTTACAGTAAAATAGCTCTCGGCTAATTTGCACAGTATGCTTTTTACGATCCCGTAGATATAATTCAGCTAATTTTTCAACTAACTTTGTAATCTTCAACTTCGACTTGTATTTATAGCCTTCGTCTCTAACTGCTTCTTGATTCTTGTTTCTGGATTCTTGCTTCTTGAATCTTGTTTCTTGAATCTTTAAAAGAAACGGTTATTCAGTTGAGTTTTGTAACTAACTTGAACCTTAAATCTTTTCAATTCTTCTTCGCGCTGCTTTTCATAGCGTCGTATACATTCTTTCAATTCGCGTGTTAAATGCTTTTTTTTTTTGTTATGCTCGTCTGCGTCTGTATTTCTCTTTTCGTCTACATCTGCGTCTGTTTTTCTCTTTCCGTCTGTGTCTGCATCTGTTTTTATTTGTGTCTGCGTTTGCGTCTATATTTCTCTTTTGCGTCTGCTTCTGTTTTTATTTGTGTCTGCGTCTTCGTCTACGTCTTATTGTGCGTCTGCGTCTGCGTTGCTTCGTCTGTATTGTTTCGTCTGTATTGCTTCGTCTGCTTTTGTTTTTCTTTTATTTTTCTCTTTGTTATACATCAAAATTATATCTAAGTAAAGTCATTTTGACTTAACAATCTCCCCCTTTTTGATGATAACAAATTATATACAAAAAAGAAAACAAAATACAATGTTTAAGAAGAAAAACTTATCTTCAAAAATCTTCTTTTTCTTCTTCCTTTCATTTCTTCGTCTCCTTTAATCACACCCTTTTCAGATTCTTTTATGCTCATTCTCTTCTCCTCCTGCTCATTCTCTTCTCCCCCTATTTGTTATAATAAAAAATGATTAACGACGATGGCTCTTCAACAGTTCTGTCATCATCTTCTTCAAATCATTCATCGTCTCCTTTATCTCGTTGACTTCTTCGCGTAATTTGCTGATTTCAGCTTGTGAGTCCAACGGTGAAGAGGATTGATCATTCTCTGCTGAGGGTGAAGTGAACGCAATTGTTGTAGCATATGCGTCCGAGGAAGGAATGTAATCTTCTCGAATCGCAAATGTGGGTGGATGAATGAATACATTTGACTCTGCGATGTCCAAGTCATAGGGAGCAGGTAGCATAAGCAACTGTCTTCCTTGCAAGGGTATGCCTTTAGCTTGTATAGATAGTGTATTAGATAAAGGCCTAATATGCAAAACTGTCTGGACAAGTGATTCAATAAATGTCCTTGTTATCGGTCTTCCCCTTACTGGACAGTCTTCATTCTTGTCTCTAAAGCTACAACTAGCTCCGTCTGAAATCTCTGTCGAAGTGCATGCCTCATCAATTTTCCGTATTTCTTCTGCAATTTGATCTGCGAATAGATCATCACTAACTTCTTCAGGAAATAACTTCGACTTCCCCTTATTGAAATCCAAAGGATATCGTGGCTGAATATCTGGTACAACCTTTATTTCTGTCTTCTCTGTGATCGGATAAATAGTACATGGTCTGCTGGACATTTTCGTAGGGTATGGCTTAGCAGCTGCATCTCTCAAGACATCGTAGAAAATCTTTTCATCTTCTTTCAGTAGATTCCATGTGCCACTATTTATTAAAATAGGTTGTACGACAGCCATTATTTGCCTTCTTGGTTGACTGCAGATGGCAATTGCAGTACTCCTCCTTGTCACCACTTCAACCAGTCTGACTTCAAACTTATCCTTTCTTAAAAATTCGAAATAGTTGTGAACGTCTAGACTAGGTTCATCAGATTTCTCCAATGGTACCTGCACTGAGCTCAAATCTGCTGTGACCTCTTGTTGATTATCGACAGGAGTAGGCTGAATCAGGCTAGGCTCCATTGGTTCCTCCGGTTGCTCAACAATGGGAGTATTCTTCTCTTGATTAACTTTCACAGGAGTAGACAAACTCCTCCTTCGACTAACTACTTTAGTCTTTATTCTTGGAGTTTTCTTAACTTGAGACTTCTGTATCTCAGACTCCAATTTTCTCTTCTTCTCAGTCTCCTTGCTCTGTTTGGCTGATTCTTCCTCCCAAATTGAGACGAGAGATCTTGTTACCTTTGGTGCGCTGGATCCAGAGGCTTCTTCTTGTTCCTGCTCTCTGGCTCTTCTTTCTTCTTGTTGCCTTAAAGTTCGAATCCTAGGTGATCTTCTTGCTTTCTTAGTAATTTCACCCAAAAGATTCTCTCCTTTCCTTTTTGTCGCACCATCGTCTGTCCTCCGAGCTAGATTATACTCTTCTCTAGGACATGCTTGTTTTATCAAAGGCCTTCTATTTAATCTTCTCCTTTCTTCTATTGACATATTCACACATCCATGAGATCTAGAACTTGTTGTTAGAGATTTCTTTAACAATCGCTCCCCCTCAGTTCTAGTTCTCCTTGAAGAGTCTGCTTCTTCATTAATCACTGTCCTCAGACCCATTTGCCGTATAGTGATTGAGTCAATAATACTCTTCACAGGTACAATCCTTCTATTTCCTCTGTGTAGAAGGACTCCGGATTCCTTAAAAATCCTTGTAAGAAGCATGCCGTAAGGATAACTGTTTATATCCTTCATCCCCTTAATCATATAATGGAAGATTAAGAAGGGTAAGTCGATAGGATTGCGATTCAGCAGGTAGAACAAACATTGTTCATCCAGGGTGGTCACCAAATGCCTTGAACCTGCTCTGGGTAAGATGCAATTAAACAAAATCGCATGAAGAACCCTAGCTTTCGGGACCAGACTCGAAGTCTTCCTCTCTGAAGGGTCATTCACTCCATACAACTTTCTGCTAACATCTTCTTCCTTCATGTTGAGCATTGTCATCCACTTAGCCTTGGTTGATAGAGTCTCACCAACCGATGGACAATCGGTCACCTTCCTTATCAACACCTTTGTCACGACAACAGATATACCGTCTACTGAGGATACAATAGTGTTGTCTACAAGTTGAGCATTCTTCCAAAAGTCAAATACCTCATCGGTGTACACTGGTTCTCGTACCTGGAAGAAATTCCTTCAACCGGCTCTTTCAATCTTAGGTTCTACGTCCATACCATCCTTCCTTAGCGACTCAAAATCCACATGCCTTTCGAATATCATAGCTGCCTCCATTGTTTCAGAACGAAAACTGATTATGGTAAGCTTTTCATCTAGGGTAGGATGATTGAGAGAATTTGGAAAGCAAGATGAACCGTCTATAGATGAAAATAACCGCAATGATCTCAACTTCAAGCTACTTGAAGGGTCTTATCACGCGTGCCCTAGAATCGTCGGGATTCTACAGATTGTGAAGCGTTTCCCTCCAAAACTTCCTTGTCAGAGAAGTTACCAGCTGTAACTCACTGTTTCTGACGCCATTAGTTTTGATGTCCCTTTAGCCTGACTGTTCGCTTAACATAACCATGTTAAGGTTGCGTCTGATCTTCTGGAACCGTTCTTCATTCAATGGTTTAGTGAAGATGTCTGCCCACTGATACTCTGTTTCGATGAACTGTAGTTTAACCACTTTCCTCTGAACATAGTCTCTCAAGAAGTGATGTCTGACTTCGATGTGTTTCACTCTCGAATGCTGGATCGGATTCTTTGACAGATTGATTGCATTGGTGTTGTCGCAATAGATTGGAATCTCCTCTTCTTGAACTGAATAGTCTTCAAGTTGATGTTTGATCCACAAGGTTTGTGAACAACAACTTGCGGCAGACATATACTCTGCTTCGGCAGTTGAAAGAGCGATTGAGCTTTGTCTCTTGCTTGACCATGAAACTAAGTTTGAGCCAAGAAAGTGACATCCTCCACTTGTGCTCTTCCTTTCAATTCTATCTCTGGCATAGTCCGCGTTGCAATATCCGATTCACCTGAAATCTTTACCTTTCTCAAACATTAAGCAAAGATCAGTAGTACCTGCGAGATATCTCATAATCCTCTTAACAGCAATATAATGAGACTCTCTAGGATCAGCCTGAAACCTTGCACACAAGCATACACTGAACAATATATCAGGTCTACTTGTTGTAAGATAGAGTAAAGAACCGATCATCCCTCTATACAGGGTTTGATCCACCTTCTTACAAAGTTCATCTTTCGACAAAAGGTTTGAAGGATGCATCGCAGTAGTCATTGGCTTCACATTTTTCATATCAAACTTATTCAACAATTCTTTCATATATTTTTGTTGATGGATAAAGATTTTCTCTTCGGTTTGCTTAACTTGCAACCCAAGAAAGAACTTCAACTCACCCATCATGTTCATTTCAAATTCATTTTTCATTAGACTCTCAAACTTCATGCATAATTTCTTTGAAGTAGCACCAAAAATAATATCATCAACATAAATCTGTACTATAATAAATTCATTCTCATAATTCTTCCTAAAGAGCGTCTTGTCAACTTGACCTCTACTAAAACCATTCTCTAAGAGAAAAGTACTCAGACGATCATACCAAGCTCTAGGAGCTTGCTTGAGCCGATATAAGGCTTTATGAAGTCTATAGACATGGTGCGGATTCTTAACATCCTCGAAACCGGTGGTCGCTAACATACACCTCTTCGTCTATAAAACCATTCGAAAGGCACTCTTCACATCCATCCTAAACGACTTTATATTATGACAGACCGCGTATGCCAAAGAATATCCTAATGGCTTCAAGTCTTACTCTTTGGAGCATATGTCTCATTGTAGTCTATTCCTTCTTGCTGATTATAGCCTTGTGCTACTAATCTAGCCTTATTTCGACTCACTCTACCTTATTCGTCTAAATTATTCTTAAAGACCCATCTGGTTCCTATAATGGATTTCTTAGGGGGTTTCGGAACTAAGGACCAAACATTATTCCTAGTAAATTGATTCAGCTCCTCTTGCATGGCTAACACCCAAGCTTCATCTCGAAGAGCTTCCTCAACCTTCTTAGGCTCTATTTCAGAGATAAAAGCGACATTAGCTTCTCTTCTGAATCTGGACGTTGTCCTAACTCCTTCTGAGGTCTCTCCGATAATCAACTGTAACATCCCACCCCCCTCCTCGAAGGGTAAAATAGTAAAGTTGGCATAGGATGAGATTGATAAGGAATAATTAGAACTGTTCATGCATAATAGGATTGATACACATTATCAATCGTGTACATGGAATTACATAAATGCATTCATGACATTCCGTTAATTGGGCCTAACGGTATTTTATTGTGATTAACGTGGTTATGGGATTTGAAAAATTGTTCGAGTCTTATTAAGCGTTTTACATTTTAGGATTTATAGGAATTTTCTGGAATTTTCGGAGAAAATTCCGGACCGCAAAATCGCCATGGCAGCCTAAACATGTTTTGGGGTAAAAAAAGGTAATTGTTGTGATTGCAAAATTTATTAGAGTGCCTTTATTACTGTTTTATAATTTTAGGAATTTCATTAATTCTCGAAAAATAATTGGGAAATTTCGGACCGGATAAATCGTCAATTAGCGAACCTATTAGATTCTCGGCAACAAAAAATCGCTACCCACTGATACTATAATATTGGATACATTATTTTGGGATTGAAATTAGGGTCATTGGAATTGATTGAGTTAATTTTGGATTATGTTTAATTGAATAAAGTATGAATATGTTGACTTTTCAACTTGGTTTTAACAAATCCTACCAAGCCACCTACCCTTTCATGAATGTACCCTCCTCCCACGGTTTTACATAAGGAAATATTGTTTCCTTTCTATTGTAACCAAAGTGTGGTGATATGGTGAAAAAGTGATGAAAACTCATTGGTTTATACCTTTGACTTATCTTTGAAAATTTGTACCAACCATAACTTGCCAACATCTCATTCATTTAATGCCTTCTTATCATGTTTCTTGTAATTCCCTATGCCCTCTCTCGGTGATGACTAAAGAATGAAGGAAGGAAGGAAAAGAGGAGTTTGATGGCTTTTATTCAACTCATCCAAAATCTTCCTCCTCTCATCTTCATTGATTTCCTTCTTCTTCTTTAAGCTACTTCCTTCAACCTTAAGAGCTTCTTCATGCCATCAATTTATGCTCTTCTCATGATGATGATATACATGTTTGATGTTAGAAGAAAGTAGAGGTAGTGAGAAAGGTGAGAAAAATGGAAGAATTAAAGCTTGGGATTTGTTTAGGTAAGGGTTGTATTTATGTTCTTATTTTGGTAACTAAATGCTTTGATTTTGATGTCTGTTGCATCTATTTGCATGAGAGCTTTGTTAGTTGAAATGGGTAGGTTAGGGTGAATGAATGAGTTAAATTGAGTGCTAATTGAAGTAGAATGGACATGGGAATAATAGGAATTGAATTGAACATCAAAGCTGGAAAATTGTCAATTGTACATGGTTTACTGTTTTACTCATAATTAATTGTGTAGAAATGCAAATGAGGTGAGGTTAGTGGCTACAGAAACTTTGGACTGTTTTCTTCAATTTAGTGTGAAATAGGTGTTGTTTAATTTCAATGATAGAGGGGTGAATTTTTGAATGGAAAGTTCCTGTTCCATTGCCTGTGAACAGTAACCGCAACCATGACATCTGAGTTTTGTTGATTTTTATGAATTAATTGAGATGGAATTAGGGAGAATGGTCTTCATGGAAGTTGTAGCATATTTGATTATCTTTCCATTGCTACTGATCTTGCTATTTTTGGAATTATATATTGGGAGATATGAATTGATTACTAATGACTGGTTTTGAGCATTTTGGATGAAACCTAGTTTAAGTGTGATTTTGTGAGTTTACTGATTGGAGGCAATTTTAACATTTTAAGTGGACTGAATTGGTGTGAGTGAGCTTCTGAAAAGTTGTAGAGGAAAGATTACCTTGAAAATGACATATGGTTTGTAATTTTAGAAGTCAGAATTGGGAGTTATGATTTTCAAAACTGACCCTACATTAGGTTATGAGTGGCTGATCATAACAGAAACTTCCATAACAATTTTGAAATTGTTAGAGATCGAATTGGATGTTGAGTGCTTCATTAAAATTGAAGTTTGAGATGTTATCTTTTCAGGGATATAAAGTTCTGAATTTACTGACTTGTATATAGGGAGTTATGCTTGTTGTAATGTTACTGCCCATATTGAAGGATTTCAGGGACTGTGACATTGAATGAATTAATTGACTGGTTTGGAAATAGAATTTGATTTTGGGTTGTTCATGAAAGTTGTAGAGGACATTGTGAACTTATTGACCATATTTTTGTGGTAATTTATTACTGAAGAATCAGTGAGATGTGAAATTGAAAATGTACTGCCCTGTGTTGATGAAAATTCAGTAGGCAGAAGGTTTGATGGATTATTTGAGACCCTTAGGGTTGGAATTGATTTTTATGGTCTTCTTGAGAATTGTAGAGCTTTTCATAAGCTTTCCAATGAGGTATAGTGGGCATTTTTCTGATTTGTGTGCTAAAAGTTAGAGTAGTTGAAAAGTAGGATTGAAATCTGGAAAAAAAGGAAAAGGGCAAGGCAGGAGAAATCGCCATCTCGCGAGGGCGACTTCTCGCCTCGCGAGGGCGGGATTATTGGCCTGGTCGCGAGGGCGAATCCTCGCTCGCGACAAAGCAGATGATTCCGCCTCAAGGGCGGCGTCTCGCCCATGAGGCGAGCTTCCTGATAGATATATATATTATTGTTTTGCTTTTATTTGGTATTAAATTGATCCGATTGTTACATTGTCAATTTCTTTCCGTCCGACGTCCGATTGACCTGATTCCAGAGGCATCGGATTCGATGAACATTTAATTTCATATTATGAAAAACAGGAATTTTAGGCGGAATTTGACGTAGCCCCTATCGACGGAACTTGTAAACACTGCTTTATTTAATTGGGGACCTATAGAGGTCCAAATTGCGCACCGTCGGCGCTTATGGATTTTAATTTTCATAGAATTTTATTATGGGAAAATATTGAATTAGGACCGGAATTCATGAACATGCATATCTCATCATTATGAGCACAAATTTCATATTTAGTGACTCGTACTTTTCTCGATTCATATAGAGGCCCAATTGGGCGTCGATTGACCGACGTCACGAGGCTTTCCGCATTAGCTCGGAAGTAATAGGTGAGTAACCTAGTTGGTTTCTCAAATTTCTGGTTGTTTACATGCTTAACGTGAATTACGTGCAAAAGTGAATTGAATGAGCCTTTGTATGACTCTTGGCATGTATGAGATCAGTATGTATGATTTTACCGACTTGATAGATGGGCTTTATAGCCATATTGTGGACTGACTGTTACACTGGGCTTTATGGCCATATTGTGGATTTACTGATACACTGGGCTTTATAGCCAAATCCTGCATATTTACTAAATACTGCACTGCATGCATAATTGCATGATCAGATAATGGGCGTGCCCCAGTTGCTATTTTCTTGATAAGAGCTTGAGCTCTCATCTTTGTCTTGACCCCACGAGCCCGAGGGGAGAAATCCCTGACGCGTCCCCACTGAACACTGACTGAGCACTTGGGCACAATACTGAATAACTGGAAAGAGTCACATATGCATTGCATTCGCATAAATGACCGCTTTGTGATAAGTCTTGCTTTCGTGATGGTATGTGTTCTTGTGAATGGTTTATCATTCTTCGATATGGTTATTGACCGCTTATTGGTAATTGATGATTCTTGATCTTTCTTTATCGCCATGGGCGTAATGCATGATTTAGTGAACCATCGATGATGGTTTCTCACCGAGTTCGCAAAACTCACCCAAAATTTGCATCTATTTTTCAGGTCTGAAGAATACCGGTTGACACGGAGTATGTCTCTGTAGACGAGTAAAGGTTAGAGGTCGGGATCGGTTAGTATGCGCATTAGTGTTTTAGTAAATTGTATTCCGCAATCAACTGTATAACAAGGCATTGTATTTTCTTGAGCCATTGTGGTAGTAATATTTTACTTGCATTGGTGATTGTAATTATTCTTGGATGACCGTAATAATGGCTGGTTTTTATTGAACACGGATTTTAATTACTTATCGTGTTCGCCGTGTGAACGCGGAGTTAATGGCTCTAAAAGAAAAAAATGTATACTGAATTTTAAATCGATCGATGTAATACGTCACTCTCGTGGGGCGCGGACTCGGATATCACCAACGATATCGGGTTCGGTCTTACGAGAGTGGGTGTTACATTTAGGTGGTATCGAGCCCAAGAGTACGTAATGTATCAGGGCACGATTTGGAATATAGGTTGCATGCATTTGAGTCGCGTCGTTGCGGATCGTGGTAATCGATCCCTAGTCGAGTCGCCGAGGATAAATCCTACAGTGCATAAGTGTCAAGTGATTAAGTGAGAGAAGAGTGAGGCTGGATTAGAGTGAAAATCCTAAAGGGATAATCAATTAGGAAAGGATAAAGGAAAAAAAAAATGGATAAGAAGGTTGATATTGTACTGGGTTAGAAACCCTTATAAGTGATAGCAGAATGACTGTGTGGGCTTCAACTGATTAAGAAATTCTAAATTAAATTGACAATATTATGGTGACAGAAAAATGCAGATGTTGAGAACTTGGAGAGGTCCATTAGAGATATGGGAAGCATATTGGTTATAGTAGATCTAAGTGAGATTAAATGCCCGGGATGGTTAGGGAATTACGATTCGATAGTATATGTCATGAAAGGGGAAATATTGGAAGTGAGTAAAATGTAGATGATCCAATCGGGCATATTTTGATTCACTGTATTCAAGTTAGAGATTAGTAGAGATAATAGCGAAATGGAAAGAAGCTCAATAAAGTACTGTAATGGTTTATTGAGAACTGAAAGAACCGAAAAAGTGATGTTCAGTGCCTATTTGAGTGAGATAAAAGTGTACAGATAAACTGAAGAATTTGTGAAATGGTTAGGATTTGGACCACATAAGTTTGGGACTGAAATTGTTAGGTGATTATGGTGCTTCGAAGTTGGAAATTCGTATGATAAAATCAAAAAAAAAAAAACAGACAGATGATTTCTACTGATGGTGTATCGGGAAATACTGAATTAGGTGTATATGGACATGAAAATGGTAAATGGATAGGTATTTAAAATGGAGTGGTATCAACGATTTTGTCGGGTATTGGGGACTGTGAACACCCGATCATAGACTGTTTGAGGAAAATAGAAGATAAGTAGCAGAAAACAGAATGAAAAAAAAATAGGAATAATGATCACAAGTTGATAAGTCAAATTGATATGACCTTACAAGGTCAAGTTGCACGTAACGGATAGGGGAATGAGACTTACAGTTTAATGATAAAGTAAGAATGAAATAAAGATCTTGAAAAAAATGAAACCACAATAGTGGTGTATGAAAAGAGTTATTGTCTTTAAGTCAATTTACTGTTAGGGATATCTATTGGACAGTAATGTTGAATTGTGACTAATGAAATGTATGTTACAGATATATGGAAACCATAGAGGAAATGAGCGGTAAATGTTTAGAGTGATTATAAGTGTGAAGTTTTTAATGGATTAAAGTAAGACAAAGGTGGAATGAGTGTACCTGTATGAGAGGAACTGAAAAGTGATTCTGGTATAGATTACTGAATAGATGGTAAAGAAAGTGTTTAAGTGACTGTCACAAGGAACCTTCGCGAAAGAAATGTTCTGATATGTTCAATGATGGCATAAGAGTGTCTTGATTGAGATTGTACGTATAGTAAAGAAGGATTGAAAAGCAATTAAGGATAATCATTGGTTGATGAGACTTTTGTGGACAAAATTAAAAGTGAAATTGGGTCATAGCTCATACTACTGAGATTATTTGCATTGTATGTACAGAAATGTAAAGAATTCCATATGAGTGAGATTTTAATTTGAGGTGATTCTATTGCAATGTGAAGTGAATCGATCTCCAGTTATGATGTAAAACTGTTGAGGAATCTAGATTTGAAACGAAAAATAAAAGAGTCCCGAACTGAGAAGAGAGATACTAAAATAAAATGGAAAAGTTTTGGAGGTTTAAATATGGATGACAAGGTATTAACATATGTTGATAGGAATGATATGAAAACAAATGAGAAGAGAAAATGAAAAAGAGTAACTGAATGGAGACAAGAGGGTCAAAAAGGGAAACTGACAATGAGGTGATGTAGTGACACCTTCATAAAGAAATTGTAGATACACTCATTGTAAACTCAATGAAAAGGGTAAAAGATATACGGTAACGTCAATAAGACCCTAATAGGGAATTACGCGAGGTAAACAATGGTAGTAACTGTGATTAGAGACAGAATGTGTTGAGAAGTGTTGAACAGTGAAAAGTGAAAAGAACGATAAGATTAATTGAGGAATCTTATACTGATGATATACATACACTGGGAAAAGTGGGCAGTGAGTATTGAACTGCGACAATATGTTGAACAAGTATGAAATAAATTGAACTGACTGTGATAAATGGTATTAGTGCCATTCTCATTATTGAAAGCCTTGGAGACTGTAGATTCCTATAAGGATACACTGGGTTAATTTGAGGAAAGAGACCGGTGTAAATACGATAATGCTTCAATGAACATATCAATTACAGATATTGGGATTTTCAATGAGTGTCAAGCAGATTATGGGTAATTGTGAAGTGTTTCTGGAATATTGAAGTTGTAAAAATAGTGATAAGAAAGGTTAAGAGTGCAGAAAGTAAAGGGGGAATTTTTTTTTTTTATGATGAGTTTGAATATACAAATGGAATTGGAAAACTATAGTGAACAAAAGTCGAAGAAGAAGTATGTGTACCCGATAAAAAGAATTAGAACAAGGAAGTGAACTGTCAAAGTTACTAGTAAGCATTTTTGAAAAGTGAAATTGAGTAATTGTAGTTATAGAATGTAGTGATTCTTGGCTCAAGTGTTTATAGGTTGAATGTCCAATAGGAAAAAGGTCTGATTATGGTCGTGTTATAGAATTTTGGCTCACTGGAGAATATATACTGTTACATTACGCAGGGCCTACTAGGAGTTAAAGACCATAATGGAATTGTGAGAAAAAGGAAAGTGACTTAGGAAAACTGCATGGTTAGCTAAAGTGGAATCGGATCGGACAAATGAGACAGAGTAAACTGTATATCCGGATAAAGTGTGTGAACATTATAGAATAGTGAATTGTCTTACGAGAATCGAATTTGATTATAAAGTGAATGGCGTATAATAAATGACTGCATTAGGTACATTGTTACTGATAGTGAATTGGAATTAATGTCACTGTATTGGTACCAAAGGAATGTAAATCGTCCCTGACGTGATTAAGGGAGGTACTAATGACATGGAGATGTCCTCAATGGAATACGAATTGGACTATATGGCATTAGGGAAAAAGTATTGGAAGGATAAAATGTGATCAATGAATAGATTCGAAAATACTGAACTGAGTTATATATATCGGAACCAAAGGAAGTGACTATTCTAGAAATGGCAAGTGAGATAGCTAAGAAAATGAGATCGCCAACTAATAGTCTTGTCAAATCTATTTACTGTATGAGTTAGCCAAATTAGTAACTGAACCACGGACTGATAGTGATTACTGCGATCACTCCAAAAGTAAATCATTAAGTGGAAAAGTGTATGAGATATGTAGAATCATATGATTACTGTCATAGTGAATCGTTGACTGAGAATTTCGAGGACGAAATTCTTTTAAGGAGGGGAGAATTGTAACATCCCACCCCCCTCCTCGAAGGGTAAAATAGTAAAGTTGGCATAGGATGAGATTGATAAGGAATAATTAGAACTGTTCATGCATAATAGGATTGATACACATTATCAATCGTGTACATGGAATTACAGTAAATGCATTCATGACATTCCCGGTAATTGGGCCTAACGGTATTTTATTGTGATTAACGTGGTTATGGGATTTGAAAAATTGTTCTGAGTGCGCTATTAAGCGTTTTACATTTTTTGGGATTTATAGGAATTTTTCTGAAATTTTCCGGAGAAAATTCCCGGACCGGCAAAATCGCCGGTAACTGGCCTAAACATGTTTTGGGGTAAAAAAAAAGGTAATTGTTGTGATTGCAAAATTTATTAGAGTGCACTGTTACCTGTTTTATAATTTTAGGGAATTTCATTAATTCTCAGAAAAATAATTCGGGAAAATTTCCGGACCGGATAAATCGTCAATTGGCGAACCGGTCGATTCTCGGCAGCAAAAATCGCTACCCACTGATACTATAATATTGGATACATTATTTTGGGATTGAAATTAGGGTCATTGGAATTGATTGAGTTAATTTTGGATTATGTTTAATTGAATAAAGTATGAATATGTTGACTTTTCAACTTGGTTTTAACAAATCCTACCAAGCCACCTACCCTTTCATGAATGTACCCTCCTCCCACGGTTTTACATAAGGAAATATTGTTTCCTTTCTATTGTAATCGAAAGTGTGGTGATATGGTGAAAAAAGTGATGAAAACTCATTGGTTTATACCTTTGACTTATCTTTGAAAATTTGTACCAACCATAACTTGCCAACATCTCATTCATTTAATGCCTTCTTATCATGTTTCTTGTAATTCCCTATGCCCTCTCTCGGTGATGACTAAAAGAATGAAGGAAGGAAGGGAAAAGAGGAGTTTGATGGCTTTTATTCAACTCATCCGAAAATCTTCCTCCTCTCATCTTCATTGATTTCCTTCTTCTTCTTTAAGCTACTTCCTTCAACCTTAAGAGCTTCTTCATGCCATCAATTTATGCTCTTCTCATGATGATGATATACATGTTTGATGTTAGAAGAAAGTAGAGGTAGTGAGAAAGGTGAGAAAAATGGAAGAATTAAAGCTTGGGATTTGTTTAGGTAAGGGTTGTATTTATGTTCTTATTTTGGTAACTAAATGCTTTGATTTTGATGTCTGTTGCATCTATTTGCATGAGAGCTTTGTTAGTTGAAATGGGTAGGTTAGGGTGAATGAATGAGTTAAATTGCGTGCTAATTGAAGTAGAATGGACATGGGAATAATAGGAATTGAATTGAACATCAAAGCTGGAAAATTGTCAATTGTACATGGTTTACTGTTTTACTTATAATTAATTGTGTAGAAATGCAAATGAGGTGAGGTTAGTGGCCACAGAAACTTTGGACTGTTTTCTTCAATTTAGTGTGAAATAGGTGTTGTTTAATTTCAATGATAGAGGGGTGAATTTTTGAATGGAAAGTTCCTGTTCCATTGCCTGTGAACAGTAACCGCAACCATGACATCTGAGTTTTGTTGATTTTTATGAATTAATTGAGATGGAATTAGAGAGAATGGTCTTCATGGAAGTTGTAGCATATTTGATTATCTTTCCATTGCTACTGATCTTGCTATTTTTGGAATTATATATTGGGAGATATGAATTGATTACTAATGACTGGTTTTGAGCATTTTGGATGAAACCTAGTTTAAGTGTGATTTTGTGAGTTTACTGATTGGAGGCAATTTTAACATTTTAAGTGGACTGAATTGGTGTGAGTGAGCTTCTGAAAAGTTGTAGAGGAAAAGATTACCTTGAAAATGACATATGGTTTGTAATTTTTAGAAGTCAGAATTGGGAGTTATGATGTTTCAAAAACTGACCCTACATTAGGTTATGAGTGGCTGATCATAACAGAAACTTCCATAACAATTTTGAAATTGTTAGAGATCGAATTGGATGTTGAGTGCTTCATGAAAATTGAAGTTTGAGATGTTATATTTTCAGGGATATAAAGTTCTGAATTTACTGACTTGTATATAGGGAGTTATGCTTGTTGTAATGTTACTGCCCATATTGAAGGATTTCAGGGACTGTGACATTGAATGAATTAATTGACTGGTTTGGAAATAGAATTTGATTTTGGGTTGTTCATGAAAGTTGTAGAGGACATTGTGAACTTATTGACCATATTTTTGTGGTAATTTATTACTGAAGAATCAGTGAGATGTGAAATTGAAAATGTACTGCCCTGTGTTGATGAAAATTCAGTAGGCAGAAGGTTTGATGGATTATTTGAGACCCTTAGGGTTGGAATTGATTTTTATGGTCTTCTTGAGAATTGTAGAGCTTTTCATAAGCTTTCCAATGAGGTATAGTGAGCATTTTTTTGATTTGTTTGCTAAAAGTTAGAGTAGTTGAAAAGTAGGATTGAAATCTGGAAAAAAAGGAAAAGGGCAAGGCAGGAGAAATCGCCATCTCGCGAGGGCGACTTCTCGCCTCGCGAGGGCGGGATTATTGGCCTGGTCGCAAGGGCGACTCCTCGCCCTCGCGACAAAGCAGGATGATTCCGCCTCGCGAGGGCGGCGTCTCGCCCAGAGGCAGCTTCGGATAGATATATATATATTATTGTTTTGCTTTTATTTGGTATTAAATTGATCCGATTGTTACATTGTCAATTTCTTTCCGTCCGACGTCCGATTGACCTGATTCCAGAGGCATCAGATTCGATGAACATTTAATTTCATATTATGAAAAACGGAATTTTAGGCGGAATTTGACGTAGCCCTATCGACGGAACTTGTAAACACTGCTTTTATTTAATTGGGGACCTATAGAGGTCCAAATTATGCACCGTCGGCGCTTATGGATTTCTAATTTTCATAGAATTTTATTATGGGAAAATATTGAATTAGGACCGAATTCATGAACATGCATATCTCATCATTATGAGCACAAATTTTATATTTAGTACTCGTACTTTTCTCGATTCATATAGAGGCCCAATTGGGCGTCGATTGACCGACGTCACAGAGGCTTTCCGGCGTTAGCTCGGAAGTAATAGGTGAGTAACCTAGTTGGTTTCTCAAATTTCTGGTTGTTTACATGCTTAACGTGAATTATGTGCAAAAGTGAATTGAATGAGCACTTTGTATGACTCTTGGCATGTATGAGATCAGATTGTATGATTTTACCGACATCTTGATAGATGGGCTTTATAGCCATATTGTGGACTGATGTTACATCGGGCTTTATGGCCATATTGTGGATTCTTGATACACGGGCTTTATAGCCAAATCGCATATTTACTAAATCTTCGCATTTGCATGCATAATTGCATGATCGATAATGGACGTGCCCCAGTTGCTATTTTTACTTGATAAGAGCTTGAGCTCTCATATCGCTTCGACCCCACGAGCCCGAGGGGAGAAATCCTCGACGCGTCCCCACCTAACACCGATGAGCACTTGGGCACACATCGAATAATGGAAAGAGTCACATATGCATTGCATTCGCATAAATGACCTGTTTTGTGATAAATCTTGCTTTCGTGATGGTATGTATTCTTGTGAATGGTTTCTTTATTCTTGGATATGGTTATTGACCGCTTATTGGTAATTGATGATTCTTGTCTTGTCTTTATCGCCATGGGCGTAATGCATGATTTGAGTGAACCATCGATGATGATTTCTCACCGAGTTCGCAAAACTCACCCAAAATTTGCATCTATTTTTCAGTCTGAAGAATACCCGGTTGACACGGAGTATGTCTCTCAGTAGACGAGTAAAGGTTAGAGGTCGGGATCGGTTAAATATGCGCATTAGTGTTTTAGTAAATTGTATTCGCAATCAACGTATAACAAGGCATTGTATTTTCTTGAGCCATTGTGGTAGTAATATTTTACCGCATTGATGATTGTAATTATTCTTGGATGACCGTAATAATCAAACTGGTTTTTATTGAACACGGATTTTAATTACTTATCGTGTTCGCCTGTGTGAGCGGAGTTAATGGCTCCAAAAGAAAAAAATGTATACTGAATTTTAAATCGACTGATGTAGTACGTCACTCTCGTGGGACGCGGACTCGGATATCACCAACGATATCGGGTTCGGGTCTTACAGGAGTGGGGTGTTACATCAACTCTTCTGGATGAGAACTTTTATATTTCCAGCCTCTTTTCAGTCCAAAAGTTTCTGGAAAATCCTCAACTTTATCTTCTTGAGTACCTGGTACTGGAGTTTCTGTTGTGTCGTCTAAGTTCTTTGAAGGACCTTCACTCTCCATGTAATCTTCCTTATAGGGTTGGGAACTATCATCAAACTTGACATGGATGGTCTCCTCAACTATCTTTGAAATAAGGTTGTACACCCTGAATGCCTTAGACGATGATGAGTAGCCTAGAAAGATTCCTGGATAGGTCTTTGAATAGAATTTATCCAACAGCTCCTTTGTATTTAGAATAGAGCATTTGCACCCAAATGGATGAAAGTAAGATATGTTTGGTCTTCTTTCATTCCATAACTCATAAGAAGTCTTTTTCAATATGGGTCGCAACAGAATTCTATTTTGAATATAGCATGTTGTATCCACAGCTTCTGCCCAGAAGTACTTAGGAAGATTCATCTCACATAGCATAGTCCTTGCCATCTCTTGAATCGTCCTGTTCTTCCTTTCAACAACTCCATTTTGTTGTGGGGTTCTAGGGGCTGAGAAATAGTGGGAAATTCCATTCTCCTCACAGAATAACCTAAACTTCTCATTCTCAAACTCTCCACCATGGTCACTCCTGATACTAGCTATAGACATTCCTTTTTCAATCTGTAACTTTATGGATAAGGTTCTAAAATACTTAAAAGATTCATCTTTGTGTGATAAAAACAATATCCAACAAAATCAAGTAAAGTCATGAACAATAACAAGTCCATATTTCTTTCCGCCAAGACTTATTGTCCTTGTTGGACCAAATAAATCCATATGTAACAACTCTAAAGGTCTAGATGATGTTACAAAATTTTTAGAAGAAAATGAAGTTTTAACTTGTTTCCCTTTCAAACAATTTTCACAGAAAAACTCTTTGTCAAAACTCATTTTTGGTAATCCTCTTACCAAATCATGTTTTGCCAACTTTGAAATGTGTTTAAAAGAGACATGAACTAGCTTTTTATGTCAGACTAGTCTTTCTTCTTCGGAAGATAGAAAACATGAAATATTTTGACTTTGAAAATCTTCTAGATTAATTTTGTAAAGATTATTTCTTCTCTTGGCAGAAAAAAATATAGACCCATCTTTGTTTCTGACTTCACAAAGATTTTTATTGAATGTGACCGTGAAACCAGAATCACACAATTGACTGACTGTTGGGCCCCGAAAATTTTTTTATTTAATTAATTATTTATTGATTTATGGATTTATTCGTTAATTATTTATTTTACCTTAATTGATTTAATTATGTGTTTATATAAATATTTTTATGTTGGGCTTGGGATTAGAAGTTAGAAATTAATTTAAGACTTGGATTCAATATTGGAAAGTATGGGCTTTAGGTAAATGGATTAAGTGGAAGGAGGATTAGAGATGAGTGGGTTAAGGTATGGTGGGCTTGTAAGTTATTAGAGGAAGGGCCCAAAAGCATGGTAAGAGGGAGAGCCCAATACCAAAAGTATGTAGTTTTGGTGTAGGCTTTTAAGTGGAGATGTAAAGGAATAAATGAGTTAATGAATTAAAGGAAGAGGAGAAAAGTAGCAAGAGTCGTAAGTCACCCAAGAAGAGAAGAAGAGAAAACGTGAGAGAAGAAGAAGAGTGGTCGGCCAAGGAAGAAAGGAAGAGAGAAAAATCGTGGGAGGCTTGTGGAGAAGAAGAAAGAAGGAGAAAAAGAAGAGAAATCAAGTGAGAAAGGTAAGCTTTCATCTTTTCTTAAGTTAGATTCAAAAATGGTGTAGGATGAAAGTTAGGGTTTATGTAGAGATTGAAGAAAAATGGAAGAGAAGGTGAGATCTATGGTTGTTAAGGAAGGTTATGGTTATTCTAGTTTAAATGGGTTATAGATAGGTTAGGTTTGAGGTTATTGTTAGTTTACCTTTGATTCTTGAATGTTATAACTTTTCGATGAGTTTCGAAATTAAATCGAAATGTGTTTTATTGAAGGGAACCAAGGAAACCTCACTCAAGAGAGAGAGGAAGGACATTTGTGAACTCAAATTTCTGACATTTTAGGTGGGTAATGCGTTTATAGTCATTATGTAATGGGTGACCTTGTATGCTTATGTGCTTTGTCTTATATTTGTGTAAAAAGTTGATTTCCAATGAATATTTGGATATGTATGTGAAATGTGGCATCTTGTCTTTTAAAGAAATGTAAAGTATGGAATTATGTAAAGTATGGAATTGTGCATACTTGAAAATTTTGAAGAAACCTATGAATGAAACTATTTGAGCATAGATTATTTGTGTGTGTGGGCAAGAGAGAACCCCGTTGTGATAGTCACGTGCACGTTAACCTAGCCTTCTCCCGGCTGCCCGCTTGTGGCCACGAGATCCTGAGAAATCGGACTCGTTGTGTTTACGATAAACTTCGATTTATTCGTTGTGTTTACGGAAACTCTCTAGCCATGTGATTGTGCATTTTTCATTCAAACTTTGTTGTGTATGATGCATCATAAGTGTTATAATTGATAAAGTTGTCATGTTAGGCTTTATGTAATGTAATGTTTGTTACGCCTAAAATGATGTTCTGTGAATGTTTTAGGATTGTTTGATATATGCATGACTATATGTATGAATATATGTGTTGCATGGCTCATTACGATGGCTATAGGCGTATTAGCCATGGCTGCAGTTAGCTCACCCCATTTTCCCTCCACAGGTGAAAAAGCTCAAGTCTAGCATCGGACCTTGCAAGGCATCGGGAAAAATCCAAAACTTTAGATATTTTTGCATTAAGTTAGTGACTCACTTTTGGGATAGCTTTGCAAGCATAACAAGCATGGAGCATCTTTTGTATTTTGTACTTGGTGTTAAATCATGATGAATATGTTGTTATGTAATCAAAGCTATAAATGCACTTTTGGTTGGATTAGAAATGAGAATGAAGAGAACAAGTATTCCCTTTTGTATAATTGTGTTACTTGTAGAAGATGTGGAATGAAGGTTGTGTTTGAAGTCTTTGTTGGGTTTCTGCTGGGTTTTGTCTTGGGAGAGCTTCTTTGGAAAGTTTGCTATGGTGTGTGAGTTGTGAAAGTCTTGCAGAATTCGGGTATCTTGTGTTTTCTGAAATTTCAGGTTGGTACAAGTAGTAGAAATCATTTAATATTGTTGAGGTTGTTAGCCGGGCTGTAGAGCTCTCCTGGAGGTTTTATGAACTATTTAAGAGGAGTTAAATTGGTAGGTGTAAGTCGTTGGAATTAAATGTAGGTGCTGTCAAAGTGACAGATTGGTAGCAGAAGTTTTGAGTCCACTTTTGACCCATATAGGGTTAGAATATAGGTCAGTGATCTTCATGAAAGTTGTAGATAATTCTTTTAGCTTTCCATAGACATTAAGTTTGTTAAATTTAGAGTTCTGGGTCAAAAGTTATGGAGGTCGCAAGTTCTAATGCTGTTAGGGAGAGCTAGTCGATCGGCCTTTGTGTTAAAAATTTATTTCCCTTAATGGCCGAGCTAGTCTTTGGATCCTTCTCGAAAAATATAGATTTTTCTCTTAGCTTTCTAACGCCTCCGATCGTGTCTAATTTGGAGCTCGGAGTCAAAAGTTATGAGGGTTAGAAGTCGGTTGGGTCGGGCGGTAGGACAGGTCGCCCGCGAGCGCCCGCTCGCCCATGCGGGCGAGCGCCAAGAGACCGGGCTCTTGCGAGCATTTGGGGTCGGTCTCTGGCCGACCGACCCCTCCTCCTTCTTTTGGTCATAACTTTTTGCATAGATCTCCGATTGAGCTGATTTTTGAACCGATGGATTTCTAAGAAATTTTTCTATCTTTTTACACTTGATTTTCCAGTATTTAATTTAAATTGAAAAGGATGGTTTGAAACAAAGTGTGGAGGTCGACTGATTCTTTCTGAATATACTTCACAAAATTTTAAATATCTGGAGCTATAGGGATCGGGTTGAGGCGATTCTTGTTTTAAATGAAATTAGAGACATAAATCTACACTTTTTATGAAGGAGCTGATCAGTAATTTTGCCTCTAAAGTTTTCAAATATTTACATGAAGTCGGTAGAGGGACTGTTTTCACTGTTTTCTTTAAGATAACATTTTTGTCATAACTTTTTCTTTTCAAATCCGAATTGAACGATTTCAGTGGCGTTGGAACCGTGAGAGCGTAAGGAACATATTTTCTTAAAAATCCAAAGCCAAATTTTCTATTTCAAGATTTCTCCTTTTGTGGCCAATTTTGTGTCAGTTTTGGGTCCTCTATGCTTATGCATGCTTGTATGGGTTCGAATGCTGGGCCTTGGAGACGGGGTCCAACATTGTTTGGTATCAGAGCTTAGGCTTACTGCTAGGCTTAAAATGTATAGTAGGGAACATTGTTTTGTATGTGATTAAATGTTTACTTTATGAATTGATTGTTTGCATTACGTGACATGCATATCATGCATACATATAGGAACTAAGCTTAAAAACAATTGTAGCTAATCACTAGTATTTTCATTGAAGGATGCGATGCCACCTCGTCGAAGGACACGAGGAGTTTTGCAAGGTTCAATTGCACGACTCTCCGTCGAGGAGGAGAGCATGGATGAGTCCGTAGCCGGGGTGGCCGAGGCCCCTCAGGCGGGGTAGTGAGCCTCTTCGTTCCTGACTCAGCGATCACCTAGTTTGTCTCGAGCAAGTGCTGCGTTAGACCCCAGTCGTTCGAGCATTTACCCAAGCTTTTGTTCAGGCTATGGGTCAAATGCTTGAAAGCTTCAGGTCGGCCCCACTAAGAAGGAAGGCAGCGGTTTGACAAGTGAGGAAGTATGGGCGATGAGATTTCTTTGGAACCTCGGATCCGGAAGAAGCTGAGACCTGGTTGAGGAAAACAGAGAGAGTGCTGGATCAGATGGATTGTGAGGTTGGCGACAAAGTTGTTTATGCTCTAAGCCTGCTTTAGGGAGATGCCTTGCATTGGTGGGAGTGTGTACCGGGGAGCCAGCTGAAACCGACAGGGTTAGTATGGGAGGACTTCCTTGCTGCTTTCAGGAAGAAGTATTTATCTGAAGTGTACATTCAACAAAAGCAGAGGGAATTCCTAAGCCTTATCCAGAGGGAGATGACAGTCAGTGAATACGAGCGTCGGTTCACACAGTTGTCTAGATATGCTGCAGAGATGAGGCTGAGTGAGGCTGCTAAGTGCCGTCGATTTGAGTCAGGTTTGCACCTGGCTATCAGAGAGAAGGTGATAGTGCAGAACTTCTGTGACTTGCAGCAGTTGGTTGAAGCAGCGCTGAGGGTGGAGAACCTCGAGAACATCAAGAGTGCAGTTAACAGGAAGAGGAAGGGGAGAGAGCGGTTCAGAGGGAGGTGGTACTTAATCACGAGAAGTGCGGAACCTTTCTGCTTGATCTGAGGAGAGGAGCACCGGTGGAAGTCGGCTAGATCATTGAGGATTCCTCTGTTTCTCACCAAGCTTCATCGGTGGGCGGCGGAGAAGAGTGGATGGGAGAGCCACCTCTTCCAAAGTGTGAGCATTGTGGGGGTATCATAAGGGACAATATTTGAGTATCGGTGCATGCTTCAATTGTGGCGGAAGGGCATATCGCTAAGTTTTGTCCCAAGCCGGACGGAGAGAGATCTCGGATCTGACCTCAGGAGGACGAGGCGAGGGCTCGAAAGTCTGTGAAGTGGGTAGCTCTGGAGATCCTAAGAGAGCTTATCCTCTGATGCAGATCCGGAGGGCAAGTTCCACCAGTGTTTGCCATGACTCGAGAGGAGGCAGACCGCGCCGAAGTTGTAGCGGGTATGGTTAAACTGTTTGATGATTATGTGCTTGCTATGATTGACTCAGGTTTTACCCATTCTTTTGTGTCTTCGGGTAGGAATATTTCTAAGAGGAGTTTGAGCCCATTGGATACTCCGCTGATGGTGAGTACTCCAATCGGCCAATACATTATTATCAGTCAAGTGTATAGAGATTGTGAGATAGAGATTAGTGGAGGAAAATTGGTGGTGGATCTGATGCCTTTGAAGATGGGAGGATTGGATGTGATCCTAGGTATGGACACATTAGAGAGGTATCATGTTACTTTAGATTGTAAACAGAAGACAGGGAGTTCGAGCTAGAGGATAGCAGGAAAGTGATACTCATGGGAGATAGAAAAGTCATCCACCTCGGGTTATTTCATTATGATGGCGAGAGAATGATGAGCAAGGGGTGTGAGGCCTTTTTGGCTTATGTGCTAGATATGGAGGCAGATAGAGGGAGGTTGGAAGACATTCCAGTAGTCAGGGAATTCCCGGATGTCTTTCCCGAGGAATTGCCAAGACTACCTCCTCCGAGAGAAATTGAGTTCCCCGTTGAGCTTCTTCCAAGCACTACGCCGATTTCGATTTCGCCTTATCGGATGGCTCCGGTGGAATTGAAGGAGCTTAAGGTGCAATTGGAGGATCTTTTAAAGAAGGGTTACATTAGGCCGAGCTCTTCGCCTTGGGGGAGCTCCGGTTCTCTTTGTGAAGAAGAAAGATGGATCGTTGCGGATGTGTGTGGATTATAGGAAGTTGAATCATGCCACCATTAAGAATGTATATCGCTCCAGCATAGATGATTTGTTTGATCGATTGCAAGAGGCGAGAGTCTTTCCAAGATAGATTTGAGATCAGGTTATCATCAGTTGAGGATTAAGGAGACCGATGTGTCAAAGACTGCTTTTAGGACGAGGTATGGCCATTTTGAGTTTCTGGTTATGCCTTTCCGGTTAACGAATGCTCCTGCAGTCTTTATGGATTTGATAAATAGAGTCTTCAAGTCTTTCCTAGACCGATTTGTCATTGTCTTTATTGATGACATATTGGTCTATTCTAAGAGTGATGTGGAGCACGAGGATCATTTAAGGGTTGCTTTGAAAACTTTGAGAAAGAACGAGTTGTATGCCAAATTCGATAAGTGCGAATTTTGGTTAAGGGAAGTGGTATTTCTCGGGCATGTGATTTCAGAGCGTGGAGTGCATGTGGACCCGCAAAAGATAGAGGCTGTGGTTAGATGGGAAGCGCCAAAGAATGTAGTGAAGTGAGAAGTTTCTTGGGATTAATTTGGATATTACGGAGGTTTGTGGAGGGCTTTTCCTTGATAGGCGCTCCACTTTCCAAGTTGACAAGGAAGAATAAAAATTTGAATGGACCGAGGAGTGCGAGTAGTTTGAGGAGTTGAAGAAGCGGCCACAACCGCACCGATTCTCGACATTGCCTTCGGTGATGATGGGTACATTGTGTGCAGTGATGCCTTGAGGAAGGGTTTAGGGTGTGTATTGATGCAAGGAGAGAAAGTGATTGCTTATGCCTCAGGCGCTTGAAGCCTTATGAGATGAACTATCCGATCCATGACTTGGGTTGGCTGCTATAATCTTTGCATTGAAGATTTGGAGACATTATCTGTATGGAGTTACCACTAGGATATTTATAGATCATAAGAGCCTTAAATACTTGTTGACCGAAAGAGCTGAATTTGAGGCAAAGGCGATGGTTAGAGTTCTTTAAAAGATTATGACTTGATGATAGATTACCATCAGGAAAGCTAATGTGGTAGCGGATGCTCGAGTAGGAAGTCCACTATGGCTCACATGGAGAGTGTGTATCTTCCCTTGCTGAAGGATTTAGCCAGACTTGATGTGATGTTGAGGCAAGATAGGCCTGAGTGTATTTTGGAAAGTTTCAGGGTGACGCCAGTGCTGAAAGAGAAGATCAAGGAATTGCAGGATCATGATGAGTACTTGAGTAAGCTTAGGGAAGAGATAAAGAATGGCAAGCCGTCTAATGTAGAGGTAAAGGAAGATGGATTGATGGTGGTGGGTAGTAGATTGTGTGTCCCGGGCAAGTTAGAGTTGAGAGATGAGATTCTTGATGAGGCGCATAATGCTCCTTATGCAATGCATCCAGGGAGTTCTAAGATGTATCGGAATTTGAAAGAGCATTTCTGGTGGAAAGGAATGAGGAAAGATGTAGCAGAGTATGCTAAAAGATGTTTGGTGTGCCAGACAAATTAAAGTGAACACTAAGCACCTTCAGCAAGCAATCCTTGCTATTCCAGAGTGGAAATGGGAAAAGATAACTATGGATTTTCTGATGGGATTGCCGAGATCTAGCAAGAAGCATGATGCAATATGGGTGATTGTGGATAGGTTGACTAAGTCAGCTCACTTCTTGCCAATTCGTCAGACAGATTCCTTGAATGTGTTGGCTAAGAAGTATGTGGATGAGGTGATTAGGTTTCATGGGATTCCGAGTTCGATAGTTTCTGATAGAGATCCCAGATTTACCTCCAGGTTTTGGGAGAGTTTGCAGGAGGCCTTGGGGACTAGATTGCATTTCAGTACGACTTTTCATCCTCAGACTGATGGACAGTCGGAGAGGACCATTCGGACTTTGGAGGCAATGTTGAGGGCTTGTGCTTTGGATTTCAAAGGTTCGTGGGATGATCACTTGCCTTTGATTGAGTTTGCTTA
This sequence comes from Erythroxylum novogranatense, assembly GCA_029891385.1. NCBI lineage: Eukaryota > Viridiplantae > Streptophyta > Magnoliopsida > Malpighiales > Erythroxylaceae > Erythroxylum > Erythroxylum novogranatense. The sequence continues at coordinate 22,379,727 of CM057226.1, forward strand.
TAATAATTCCTATCATTCAGGAATTCAGATGGCACCTTATGAGGCTTTGTATAGTAGGAGATGTAGAACTCCTATATGTTGGGTCGAGGAAGGTGAAAGGAAGCTTGTGGGACCTGAGTTTGTGCAGGTTACAATTGATAAGATAAAGCTAGTGAAGCAGAGGCTTAAGGCAGCTCAAGATCGGATGAAGAGCTATTCGGATGCCCATAGGAAAGAGATGGAATTTGAAGTGGGTGAGAAGGTGTTTCTTAGAGCTTCTCCATGGAAAGGTGTTTTGAGGTTTGGCAAGAAGGGCAAGCTTAGCCCAGGTATATAGGCCCATCTGAGATCATTGAGAGGATCGGGCCTTTGGCTTATAAGTTAGATTTGCCATTGGAGTTGTCTAAGATTCACAATGTGTTCCATTTGTCGATGTTGAGGAGGTATAGATCGGATCCTTCACACATAGTTCAACCTTCAGAGGTTCAGTTGAGAGAGGATTTGACTTATGAGGAGCAACCAGTGGAGATATTAGATTCAAAGGAAAAAGTGTTAAGGAATAAGATTGTAAAGCTGGTTAAGGTCTTGTGGAGGAACCATTCGACCGAGGAAGCGACTTGGGAGCCTTTGGAAGCTATAAAGGAGAAGTATTCGTATCTCTTCATGGACTCAGGTAAGGATTTCGAGGACGAAATTTTTTAAGGAGGGGAGAATTGTTGGGCCTCGAAAAATTTTTTATTTAATTAATTATTTATTGATTTATGGATTTATTCGTTAATTATTTATTTTGCCTTAATTGATTTAATTATGTGTTTATATAAATATTTTTATGTTGGGCTTGAGATTAGAAGTTAGAAATTAATTTAAGGTTTGGATTCAATATTGGAAAGTATGGGCTTTAGGTAAATGGATTAAGTGGAAGGAGGATTAGAGATGAGTGGGTTAAGGTATGGTGGGCTTGTAAGTTATTAGAGGAAGGGCCCAAAAGCATGGTAAGAGGAGGCCCAATACCAAAAGTATGTAGTTTTGGTGTAGGCTTTTAAGTGGAGATGTAAAGGAATAAATGAGTTAATGAATTAAAGGAAGAGGAGAAAAGTAGCAAGAGTCGTAAGTCACCCAAGAAGAGAAGAAGAGAAACGTGAGAGAAGAAGAAGAGTGGTCGGCCAAGGAAGAAAGGAAGAGAGAAAATCGTGGGAGGCTTGTGGAGAAGAAGAAAGAAGGAGAAAAGAAGAGAAATCAAGTGAGAAAGGTAAGCTTTCATCTTTTCTTAAGTTAGATTCAAAATGGTGTAGGATGAAAGTTAGGGTTTATGTAGAGATTGAAGAAAAATGGAAGAGAAGGTGAGATCTATGGTTGTTAAGGAAGGTTATGGTTATTCTAGTTTAAATGGGTTATAGATAGGTTAGGTTTGAGGTTATTGTTAGTTTACCTTTGATTCTTGAATGTTATAACTTTCCATGAGTTTGAAATTAAATCGAAATGTGTTTTATTGAAGGAACCAAGGAAACCTCACTCGAGAGAGAGGAAGGACATTTGTGAACTCATATTTCGACATTTTAGGTGGGTAATCGTTTATAGTCATTATGTAATGGGTGACCTTGTATGCTTATGTGCTTTGTCTTATATTTGTGTAAAAGTTGATTTCAATGAATATTTGGATATGTATGTGAAATGTGGCATCTTGTCTTTTAAAGAAATGTAAAGTATGGAATTATGTAAAGTATGGAATTGTGCATACTTGAAAATTTTGAAGAAACCTATGAATGAAACTATTTGAGCATAGATTATTTGTGTGTGTGGGCAAGAGAACCCGTTGTGATAGTCACGTGCACGTTGACCTAGCCTTCTCCATTGCCATTGTGGGCCACGAGATCCCGAGAAATCGGACTCGTTGTGTTTACGATAAACTTGGTTTATTCGTTGTGTTCTGAAACTCTCTAGCCACGTGGTTGTGCATTTTCATTCAAACTTTGTTGTGTATGATGCATCATAAGTGTTATAATTGATAAAGTTGTCATGTTAGGCTTTATGTAATGTAATGTTTATTCGCCTAAAATGATGTTCGTGAATGTTTTAGGATTGTTTGATATATGCATGACTATATGTATGAATATATGTGTTGCATGGCTCATTACGATGGCTATAGGCGTATTAGCCACTGAGCCGTGTTAGCTCACCCCATTTTCCCTCCACAGGTGAAAAAGCTCAAGTCTAGCATCGGACCTTGCAAGGCATCGGGAAAAATCCAAAACTTTAGATATTTTTGCATTAAGTTAGTGACTCACTTTTGGGATAGCTTTGCAAGCATAACAAGCATGGAGCATCTTTTGTATTTTGTACTTGGTGTTAAATCATGATGAATATGTTGTTATGTAATCAAAGCTATAAATGCACTTTTGGTTGGATTAGAAATGAGAATGAAGAGAACAAGTATTCCCTTTTGTATAATTGTGTTACTTGTAGTTAATGCATGTGTTTGGGTAGAAGATGTGGAATGAAGGTTGTGTTTGAGTTGCTGTTGGGTTTCTGCTGGGTTTTTGTCTTGGGAGAGCTTCTTTGGAAAGTTTGCTATATGTGTGTGAGTTGTGAAAGTCTTGCAGAATTCTGGGTATGCTGTGTTTTCTGAAATTTCTGGGTTGGTACAAGTAGTAGGAGATCATTTAATATTGTTGAGTTTGTTAGCCGGGCTGTAGAGCTCTCCCAGGAGGTTTTATGAACTATTTAAGAGAAGTTAAATTGGTAGGTGTAAGTCGTTGGAATTAAATGTAGGTGCTGTCAAAGTGACAGATTGGTAGCAGAAGCTTTGAGTCCACTTTTGACCCATATAGGGTTAGAATATAGGTCAGTGGTCTTCATGAAAGTTTTAGATAATTCTTTTAGCTTTCCATAGACACTAAGTTTGTTAAATTTAGAGTTCTAGGTCAAAAGTTATGGAGGTCGCAAGTTCTGATGCTGTTAGGGAGAGCTAGTCGATCGGCCTTTGTGTTAAAAATTTGTTTCCCTTAATGGCCGAGCTAGTCTTTGGATCCTTCTTGAAAAATATAGATTTTTCTCTTAGCTTTCTAACGCCTCTGACCGTATCTAATTTGGAGCTCGGAGTCAAAAGTTATGAGGGTTAGAAGTCGGTTAGGTCGGGCGGTAGGGCAGGTCGCCCGCGCTCGCCCATACCGGGCTCTTGCGGGCATTTGGGGTCGGTCTCTGGCCGACCGACCCCTCCTCCTTCTTTTGGTCATAACTTTTTGCATAGACCTCCGATTGAGTTGATTTTCGAACTGATGGATTTCTAAGAAAATTTTCTATCTTTTTACATTTGATTTTCCAGTATTTACTTTAAATTGAAAAGGGTGGTTTGAAACAAAGTGTGGAGGTTGGCTGATTCTTTCTGAACATACTTCACAAATTTTTAAATATCTGGAGCTATAGGGATCGGGTTGAGGCGATTCTTGTTTTAAATGAAATTAGAGACATAAATCTACACTTTTTATGAAGGAGCCGATCAGTAATTTTGCCTCTAAAGTTTTCAAATATTTACATGAAGTCGGTAGAGGGACTATTTTCACTGTTTTCTTTAAGATAGCATTTTTGTCATAACTTTTTCTTTTCAAATCCGAATTGAACGATTTCAGTGGCGTTGGAACCGTGAGAGTGTAAGGAACATATTTTCTTAAAAATCCAAAACCAAATTTTCTATTTCAAGATTTCTCCTTTTGTGGCCAATTTTGTGTCGGTTTTGGGTCCTCTATGCTTATGCATGCTTGTATGGGTTCGAATGCTGGGCCTTGGAGACGGGGTCCAACATTGACACTGATCAGATTACGTTTCAGACCATCAACAAGCAGTACATTATTTATGCATGCAAAGGAATCTTTACCTATTTTGCCGATTCCAATAATCTTGCCCTGTTGGTTGTCTCCGAAAGTTACCGATCCTCCATTCTTATACTAAAGATCTAGGAACATAGACCTTCTTCCCGTCATATGTCACGAGCATCCACTGTCTAAATACCAATGGTGCTTGCCACATCTTCCAAGGAAGGATATCTGCAGGAGAAACTATTTTATTTTTTGGTACCCATATTTTCTTGGGTCCTTTATGGTTAGTAGCATGCACATGATGAGTTCTTTGATGCATATTACTATAACGTTGATTAACATAAGATTTATTATAGTTGCTCTTTTGACAGAAAGGATTCTTATGAGGATGAGACTTATTGCCTATAAAACCTAATCCGGTTTTATCACTCGGATGTCTACATTTTCCAAACATCTCATTCAATTTATTTGTGCTCTCGGTGAAAGTAGCTAAATCAGCTGATAGATTCTTAATTCTCAGTTTCAGCTGATTGATCTCTTCTGATCTGTCTACGACTTTCTTTTTCTCCTCTAATTGCTTCTTTAGACAGATATTTTCTCTCTATTACTTCTGTATGTCTAATATTGTCTACATAATTTTTCTTTAATAGTTTGTACTGTTTCAGAATAGTATGAGAATCTTCTAACAATTCTGAGTAGGCATCATGCAAGTTATCGTAATCAGATTTTACCTCCTCATCACTTTCTTCCTCGGCTACTAGGCAGATGTTTGCATGTTCAAACGAATCGGAACCTGTATCTGACTCTGATGAATCTAGGTCCTCCCACGTTGCCATCATGCTTTTCTTGCCTTCTCTACTCTTCTTTGGTTTCTTCTTTAGAGTAGGACATTCGGACTTGTAGTGTCCAGGCTGATTGCACTCGTAGCAAATGACAGATGACTTCTCTGGTTTAGCCTCATCTTTTTCATTCTTCTTGAAAGTCTGATTTCCTTTAGACTTCTTCTTCCATATGCGTCTTATCTTTTTATAGATGAAAGATAATTCGTCATCTTCATCACTTGTCTCTTGTTCTGATTGGCTGGAGTCGTCATTCTTTGATTCTTCAAATTTTAACACTTTTGATGACTTCCTCCTTCTTTGAGTCTTGTGATGCTTTTGTCCGGCCTTCAGCCCTATCGACTTGTCCCGTTTGGGCTTGTCTTCAGCATCGAGTTCAACTTCATGAATCTTCAAGGATCCAAGCAACTCGTCAAGCTTTAGCACGCTCAAATCTTTGGCTTCCTGCACCGCAGTAACTTTAGGTCTCCACCTCTTCGGAAGACTTCTTAATATCTTTCAAACATGATCTTGATTGTTGTACGTTCTTCCAAGAGCTTTCAATCCATTGACAATTGTTTGAAATCTTCCAAACATTTGATCAATAGATTCTTCATCTTTCATCCTGAAAAGCTCGTACTGGTACACAAGAATGCTTATCTTGGATTCTTTAACTTCGCTTGTGCCTTCGTGAGCAATGAATAATGTGTCCCACATCTCCTTTGCGGTGTCGCATCCGTGGACTTTGTCATACTCGCTTTTGCTTAGGGAACAGGTCAAGAAGAACTTTGCTTTTGAGTTTAGTTGTATTCTCGCCTTTTGATCAACCGTCCATCTGATTCGTGGAATAGAATTCCCATCTTCATCTACTGGTGTATAAGGTCCATTCTCTATCACGTCTTATTGTGCGTCTGCGTCTGCGTTGCTTCGTTTGCTTTTTTTTTTCTTTTTTTTTTCTCTTTGTTATACATCAAAATTATATCTAAGTAAAGTCATTTTGACTTAACAAAATAGTATTTGGGTTGTCTACTTGATGACATCGGTAGTAGTTGCTTATGATTATTCATATGTGACAATTAAAAGGTAAAATAATGAAATACTAAAAGTTATTTCCATACCAAGTGTCACCTAATTTGAGGTTGGATTTCACTTATTCTTATGATGTAGAGGCCTATAGGAATAATTTGATCATGAGTACGTACACTTTGATCACCATTATTATTTTAGGAATTTATGGTTTATAAAGAAAATATTAATTAATTATTTTCTTCCAAGGTCAAATGTGGAGTATAGATTATAATTGTACTCAACAAGGATATGAAAGAACAATTAGTAAATTAGAGAACATGAATAAGGATGTATATGACTTGTTGCAAAAAAAATTCTAGAAAAGAGATGGTGTAGACATGCTTTTCATAGAAGAATGTTACATTTTTTGGAGTATACATGAGAAATGTATGGGAAAAACCAATTTTACTTTCTTAGAGGTCATAAGAAGAGCAATTATAAAGATATTCCATTATAGAATGAAAGGTATGGTTGTATATAATGGTAATATATGTTCTAACACTTTGCCAAAGATAGAGAAAAATAAAAAGCAGGCTATTAATTATTTGGAAAATTTTTTACGTATTGAAAAATTTAAAGTTGAACATTATATTAATGACCTTTTGAAGTGAACCTTAGAAAAAATAATACTAATAATTTGGCTCATTTTTCAAGTGTGGGAACTTTGAAGTTGAACATTATACGAGTGACTATTATGTAGTGAACCTTGGAACAAATGATTAGACTTATGGAAAATGGGGTTTGACTGGGATCTTTTGTAGTCAAGTGATTTCAAAAATTATTTTAGAGAGAGGAGATCCAGAGGTATATGTACATGAGTACTATACTAGGGAGGCACATATAAGTTGTTAATAGAAAAGTATGAATCTAGTACTAGGTGAATAGTTTTGGCCAATATTTGGGGAAGAACATAGGCACACTTTCAAACCTCCCATATCTAATAAAAGACAAGGAATGTCAATGAGAAATGAACAAGAGAAGTTGATGAAGGTAAGTAAGGTACTCTATCAACAAAAACTATAGAATATATATAACCTGTAAGGAATGGAAAAAAAACATGTATGATGTCATTCCATAAGTCACATGACATAAGCCATTCCTATTCTTAAATAATGGTAAGCTTTCTTATACAATGTATACAAATGATAACATCTTTAATCTTTCATATAAATTCAACCACATGTGTCTTCTTAAGTGTTCATTCGCAAACTAAACTATTAGTTTTACGTCAAAAACTGCAAGTATACGGGTCGTTACTTGTAGTTAAAAATAGATATCGTCCCATAGAGATTGAAGATAGACACCACCCAATTTAGGTTAAGCTTTGTTTAAGAAAATGATTTCAAAAGATTAAAAATTGGAAATTAAATGAAAATTAATTATACTAGCAATGAACAACCAAATAAGGCAAAGTGTAGTAATTTGATGGCTAAGGTTTAAAATTAGGAGTTTCTCTAATTTTAACAATTAGGAGTTACTCTAAAAAAAGAGGAAACCCTATTTTGCTTTCCTCTTGTGTTTTTGATCCAATTATGCTTGACCCAAGATTTTCTAATGTTCAATTACCCTCTCTCAAGGCGTAATTAGCTAACCCTAATTGAATGGATTATAAATAGTTATGATATCTCTAGACTTACCAAGTTCTCCTAATCCTTCAATAAGATTTTAAGCACTCTTATAGGTGATTTTAAGCAAACAAGTAAGATCTCTATTCAATTATTTGGAAAAACCTGAATATTTATTAGGTCCATTAGGCCTGAATATTTTTAGGTCCATTAGGAGCTAACTCTCGTTACACTACCCAACTTAAATACCCACACTCACCCTCTCGGTCTATTATATGGTATAAGCATAATAAATATCAGAAAACATCTTTCATTGCATCCAAAATAATAAGAGTTCCACAAATAGTTCAAGAACAACTCCTACAAGGTATTTAGCTACTTATAATTATGAACAATCCAACAAAATTGATGTTTTTCACACTAAAAGTCATAAAGAGACAATAATAAAAGCTAGGTAAAGTCAAGAACTCCTTCTCTCTACTCTAAAAAGTTGGAAAAACTTCAGATCTTGAAGTTGTCACCACTTTTCCAAGGTAGATTTTGTGTTTCCCTTCTTTGGCTAGCCTCTAAAAGTCATTTTTTCTATTTTTGGTATGTCTGCTGATGTATAGAGGCTCCTAAGGTTTTGAGCCCTTATATATGGCAAAGGGAGGGTCAAACCACTTAAAATCTTGTGTTTAACTTGACCTTGACGAGGTCTGCCTATCACCAAGCATGAGGGTGACAGAGAGGTGAAATCTGGTAGTTGCATGATCGTGACAGAAAGCTGAATGTATGTAATTGCACAATCATGCACTGTTATCTAATAGCTTTCTGTAATCTTCATTCTTTTGGACATAACTTCTTCTCTGGATTCTCTAAGTCTGTCTAGTGGTGACATTAAATCACCTGTACCACATCCACAGCTACAAATTTGGAACCTACACAATTCATCAATAAGGTACATCAATCCATCTTACAAATTGGCTCTAAAACTACCTTCAAACACCAGATAATGTAAAGAAACAACTAAACACTTCAAAGATCAATAAAACATGCTAAAGACCAAATAAACTAGAACTAAAACACACAAAGAAGCATTTAAAACACATGAAAACACAGTTATCAACTTCCCCACACTTAAACCTTTGCTTGCCCTCAAGCAAAATCAAACATAACCATTCCATTATATCAATTCATCATAACAAGGATTAAAAGCATGCAATCTTTCAAACTTCAGTTACTCGAATGTCCAATTACTACACACATCATGACTAGTTTCCATTAGCATACATAAACAAACTCAAGTTATGACACTATCAATCAAAGGCAAGCATAGTCTCAAAATGGATCTTTCTCATAGAATTCACTCATTTCACTCAAGTGTTTAAGGTTAATGTTTTGCTCAAGACTCCCTATAGGAAAATACACTAGCATAGGCTTGTAAATACACCAATTCTTCTCTACAATGATTACATGTAGAAATAAATCAAACGCAATTTGCTAAGGGTTGTAATAGGGTTAGGGTTTAATGTATGTTAAGAGGGTTTGAGGGCTCATCACAAGCACTCATAGATTACTAAGTATGCAAAGGGACACAAAATGATTTCTAAGGCATGCAATTGGATATAACTAACTACTCCACACTTATTGTTGCTAATATATTGTTAGGACCCGATCCCGAGACCGGATCCCAACTCCAACTATTTATACCTTAACATTAACGCTCATGCTCTTGCTTACATTCCACACCTATTGGACCCGTTTCCAGAGCCCAAAATTTCGGAGCCCTAAAGCTTGCGCTCCCTACTTTGCAGCATTTGATGCTGTGGTTCCATAAGGGTGATGAGCGTACACTACCTAATCATCAAAATCATATTTGGACTTGTTCATATCAATGTAGCTTAAGGTCTCATGTTCACACAGAGGCAAGAATCACCTTAATCGGAGTCATATACTCAAGATACGCTCCAAAAACCTAAGAGAGTTCATACCCGAAACATGCCCTCTTAACTGACCTTTCACTTGTTTTAGAACAAACTTTCTCCATTTAACTCCAATTGATACCGGCTTTTATGGAGTGAAAGATATGTGTCTTATAAATCCAATGGTTCAAGCCTCACCTCATTTGGAGGTCGTATGAGAGAATTATGCCCGAAACATTGGACCATGCTCACTTCTGAAATCGGATTGAAACTCTTTTGGCGCGATTTGCTATAACTTTTAATCTATAGCTCCAAATGCTTTCGTTCTTTCACCATACGAAAGTAGACATCTAGATCTACAACTCTCATGAAGACTAAAAAGGCTGATTCTATCTCCTACATTCTGCAGCGTCCTATTTTTCCCATCATCCGATTTACATCATCGGTTTTCTATCGTCGATTTCTATCTTACCTTTTCTATCTTACGCTTTTCTATCTTGATTTCTATCTTACGCTTTCTATCTTCTGATTTCTATCTTCTACTTTCTATCTTCTGATTTCTATCTTCGCTTTTCTATCTTACGCTTTCTATCTTACGCTTTTCTATCTTGATTTCTATCTTACGCTTTTCTATCTTACCTTTTCTATCTTACGATTTCTATCTTACGCTTTCTATCTTACGCTTTTCTATCTTCCTTTTCTATCTTGATTTCTATCTTCCGCTTTCTTTCATACCTTTTCTATCTTCTGATTTCTATCTTCGCTTTCCTTCCTACGCTTTTCTATCATCGATTTCTATCTTACGCTTTCCTTCCTACCTTTTCTATCTTGATTTCTATCTTCCGATTTCCTTCATACGCTTTTATCTTGATTTCCTTCCTTCGATTTCTATCTTCCGATTTCCTTCCTTCGCTTTTCTATCTTCTGATTTTATCTTACCTTTCCTTCCTACCTTTTCTATCTTCCGATTTCTATCTTTTGCTTTCCTTCCTACCTTTTCTATCTTGATTTCTATCTTCGCTTTCCTTCATACCTTTTCTATCTTGATTTCCTTCCTACGCTTTCATTCCTTCCTTTTCTATCTTCTGATTTCTATCTTCTACTTTCCTTCCTTCTTCTTTTCTATCTTCCGATTTCCTTCCTTGATTTCTATCTTGATTTCCTTCCTTCGCTTTTTATCTTGATTTCCTTCCTTCGATTTCTATCTTGATTTCCTTGTAAGGCTTATATCTTTTAACTCGAACTCCAAATTTAGCAAACGATATACCCTTGGAAAGCTCTAACCTTCTACTACATTATTCATGAAGGCTCATTTATCTAATTCAAGTCCTCGAAGGTCAAAATCTGAGGCGAAGTTCTGTCAAATTTTGGGAAATTTGATGCTCTTCCTGAAAGTACATCTATCCAATTTTTCAATCCTAATACTTCCACTGCGTAAGACTCATCATACAACCTCATATAACATGATTAAACCCTAAGGTATCTTCAAACACCATTGAAGCAATAGCCACACTCTTAATCATCTATCATATCCAAACTATAATAATGATGCAATTGGCTTAAACATGCATGGATTTCTCAAAATACATTTAAACTTAGCGTTCTTGCATTTCATTTACGTTCAAAGTGAGTAACTTACAATGTTTTAGTGGGCATTTCAAGCCCTTTTTACAACATAGTTCTAAATACACTTCCAAAATACTAAACTTTTCATAAAATGCATATAAAGCATTGTTTTCAACAATTTGCTTGAAATACATCAAAAACATAATTCTTGGAGTATGCCTTGAGCTCATTCTTCATGATCCCGATCTTTACACGGAGATGGGGCGGGAAGGTGGGGGTGAGCTTTAAACTCAAGTGGGTGACACATTTATATTTAGGCTAATAAGCTACATTGCTTCATTAATCATACTTTTAGCAACTTGCATAGAAATCATGCAATCATGCAATTCATGAAATATATCAATCTCAAAACATAATGTTCATGCTTCATATCATTCTCATTCTTGAAAAATATCGCTAACATGTAAACACATAGCTGATGGTTGAAAAGTCCACGAGTTCTTGATGAGCTACATAAGTGTAGTCATATCTTTGAGGAGTCCTAAAAGGAACATCCTATGCCACAATCAGGCGGCAGGTGAAAGGCTATATTGGTCGATGTGCACGTGACTCTGTTGGTGGACTTAACTAACCCACATAACACTTAATTTCATGCATAAAAGCTGGACTTGTCTTGTCCGCTGACTAATTTTCTGAAAATGGATATTCAAGCATCCATAAAGTGATCATGCTTAAAGCACATTTCATGCTTAGCTCACATTTCATGATCTCATTCATGCTCATCCAATTTATGGCAATTTCAAGCAATGTCATGCACTAATCAATTTCTCACCTAATGGCAATCATCCATCAATTTATACACAATCAAAAGTCAATCAATGTTCATTCTAAATTAGTTGGAAAACATTAATTTTCTTTAGTTAAGATAATATTTAAGCATTACTAACATAAAGATAAAAGTGAAACCCACCTTATATCCTTGCTTAAGCTTGCTAAGGAAGTTCCTCTTCTTGTTCTCCTCTTCTTTCTTGTCCTCCTTCATTCATGGCAAGGAAAGAACCTCACATCATTTAGGGTTTCTAAAATTGAAAACCTAATGAACCTTAATAATGAAATCAACCTAGAATCACTAAACCCATCTTCTTTCTAAGCTTTCTAAACCATAAAATCAAGCCAAACTCAAACTACATTTCATAACTTACCTTGAATCGTTACTCAACCCAAGGGTTTCTTGTATCAAAATAAAGCTTAGACTCTCCTCTTCACTTTTCTTCTTGCTCTTTCTTCAAAACTCACTCACTTTCATAGAAATGCCAAAACCCTAGCAAGCTCCTTTCTTCTTCTCCTTTCTTTCCCCTTCTACGTAAACTTCTCCCTCTTCTCCTTTAAATTTCGTAAATCTCACTTCTTCCTACACTAACTCACTTAAACTCCTCCTTTTATACTTCTTCTCTAATCCACTTAAGCCCAAAGGCCCAAGCCTTCATTTAATTCCTTCTTCTTTCATTTTTCCTACATCCTCCTTACTTCCTCTTTATCCTACAACTTACTTAGGCCCAATTATCTTTAAGCCCATTTTATCTTTCTTTTCTTTCCTACCTCATTAAAACCCAACTAATTCATTTAATTCCATTAACTCATTACCTAACATCTTTAATGCCAACTCATATTACTCAATGTCAAGTTAATTAATGTTAACATAATTTACTTAATTACTCTAATCATGCTTAATTACATAAAATTTTGGGGCTAACATTTCTCCCCCTTAAGAAATTTCGTCCTCGAAATTCTTACGACTCATTGAAGAGGTGTGGATACTTCTCCTTCATTGCATCCAGGGTTCCCACGCCTCTTCATTGCATGATTTCTCCAAAGGACTTTAACTAGTGAATCGTCTTGTTTCGAGAACTTTCTCCTTGCTATCTAGGCGCTACTAGCATCTCCTCATAGCTCGATCATCACTCAATTTGAACCTCGAGGTCTCAATTATGTGAGAAGGATCGATCTGTACCTTCTCAACATAGAAACATGAAAACGTCGTGGATCCGAGACAACTCGAGGCAATGCTAATCAGTAAGCTAACGGCCCGATCCTCTCTAGAATTTCATACGGACCCACATATCGAGGACTTAACTTCCCTTTCTTGCCGAATCTCATAACTCCCTTCCATGGAGATGTCTTGAGGAACACCTTTTCACCCACTGCATAATCCATTTCTTTTCTGTTAGCATCGGCATAGCTTTTCATTTTATCCTGGGCGGCCTTAAGTCGCTGTTTGATTACCTCCACTTTCTCAACTGTCATCTGAACAAACTCTGGTCCCACTAGCTTCCTCTCACCTTCCTCATCCCAGCATATCGAAGTCCTGCATCTTCTGCCATAAAGGGCTTCATAAGGAGCCATTTGTATGCTCGAATGGTACGAATTGTTGTAAGCAAATTCGACCAACGGCAAATGATCATCCCATGCTCCTCTGAAGTCCATGACACATGCTCTAAGCATCCCTCTAGAGTCTGGATTGTCCTCTCGGTGACCATCCGTCGAGGATGAAATCTTGTGTTGAAATTCAATTTAGTTCTAATGCTTCCTGCAGACTTCCCCAAAATCTCGAGGTGAATCGAGGATCCCTGTCGGATACTATAGAATCCGGAACTCCATGCAACCTTACCACTTCATCAATGTATTTCTTTGCTAAGACTTGCAAGGAATCTGTTTGCCTAATTGCCAGAAAATGGGCTGACTTGGTCAACCGATCAACAATAACCCAAATGGCATCATGCTTCTTGCTGGTCCTCGGCAAACTCATCAGAAAATCCATTGTGATCCTTTGCCACTTTCATTCAGGAATGGACAATGACCTGCAACATGCTGAAGGTGCACGGTGTTCACCTTGAATTGTCGACACACTAGACATCCGCTCACATACTCGCTACATCCCTCTTCATGCCTTTCCACCGAAATGTTCCTTCAATCTCAGACATTACGGTGCTGCTGGAGTGCATGGAATAAGGCGCATTATGTGCCTCATCCATGATCTCATCCTTAACTAATTTATCATTCGGGATACATAACCTGCTTCCATTACCATTAGCCCATCATCTCTCACTACCACTTGATCGCTTACCATTACAGTATTTCCTCACTAAGCTTACTCGATTCTGCATCCTGCTCCTGCAACTCCTTAACTTTCTCTCTAAGTATCGACCTCTTTGAATTGAGCAAGAATACAATCTGACCGATCTGTTTTAGACTTATCTTAAGCTTGGCCATTTGCTCCAATAGGCGTAAGTAAACCGCTGAACATAAGCTATCGATGACTTCCTACTCAATGCATCCGCCACTTACATTAGCCTTGCACGGATGATACTCTATCATCGGTCATAGTCCTCGAGCAACTCTAACCATCTTCTACGCCTCAGTTCGATTCTTTCGGCTCATGATGTACTTAAGACTTTTGTGATCCGTGAAAACCCTTATGCGAACCCCATACGAGATAGTGTCTCCATATCTTTAAGGCAAAATCACTCGCTGCCAATTCCGGATCATGAGTCGGATAATTCAACTCATATGGCTTCAATGCCGTGAAGCATAGGCTATCACTTTGTCATTCGCATTAATACACAACCTAAGCCTCTTCTCGAAGCATCATCAGATATCTTGATACCCCGACCTCCATTGGGCGATTAAAATGGGAGCACTAGTTAACCGCCGCTTAAGCTCCTCAAAACTCTGCTGGCAATCCTCATTCCAGATAAGCTGCGATTCTTCTTTAACGACTTAGTCATAGGGCGCTTATTATCGAGAATCCTTCCACAAACCTTCAGAATATCCTGCCAGCCCGAAAAACTCCGTACCTCTTTTATTGTCTTAGGCTCTTGCCAATTCACTACTGCTTCCACTTTTCTCGGATCAACATGAATTCCTTTGCTGGAAATCACATGTCCAAGGAAAACTACTTCATGCAGCCAAAATTCACACTTGCTAAATTTGGCATACGCTCCTGCTCTCTCAATCTCGCAATACTATCACGAGGTCTTGCTCATGCTCTCCTTCATCCTTAGAATAGACCGAATGTCATCAATGAACACTATGACAAACTGATCTAAGAACTCCTTAAAACCCTATTCATAAGGTCCATGAATGCATTTGGAGCATTGGTCATCCGAATGGCATGACCACGAACTTCGTAGTGCCGTGGCGGGTCTGAAAATCGTCTTGTTAACATCGGACTCCACGATTGAGTTGATGATAACCGATCTTAAGTCAATCTTTGAAAAGACCCTTGCTCCTGTGGTGATCAAATAAATCATCTATCCGTGGCAACGGATACTTATTCTGAATCGTCATCTTGTTAAGCCTTCTATAGTCTATGCACATCCTCCACGTTCCATCCTTCTTCTTAACAAACAGACCGAGCTCCCCAGGTGAAGAACTTCGGCTGATGAATTGCTTCTCCAACAATTCCTGCAATTGCTCCTCGAGTTCTCTCAATTCAACTGGAGCCATTCTATAAGGTGGTATGGAGATTGGCGCGGTTCGAGAATCAAGTCAATTTGAACTCAATTTTCCTCACCGTGGCAACCCCGTAATTCTTACGGGAATACATCGAAACTCCCTCACAACTCGATAATCTTCTAATCGCCCACATTCACTTCGAATCCACTACATGCGCCAAAAGGCCTCACACCTTGGCTCATCATATTGTCACTAACATAGCCGAAATGATCCTCGAGACCGCGACTTCTGTCCCCTTGAAAACCACTTTCTGATCATTGCCCAGATCAAACTCTACTTCTTTCAAACTACAATCTAGCTTCGCCTTATACTTCTCCATGACATCCATCTCCAAAATGACATCCAACCCTTAAAGGTCTAGAGGTAGTAGATCTACTACCAGTCTAGCACCGTTGATACTGAGCTCACAATTCTTATAGATCATACTAATCACCACCTTACCCCCTAAAGGAGTACTAACAACCAAAAATTGTCCATAACCTCGGGACACACAACATGCATATTCATACTTGCAGATACAAATGAATGTGTGGGCCAGTATCAATTAACACATAAGCAGGAGAGTCAAATAATCGAGCCATACCACCACAACTTCAGGGCATTGCAGCTTCCTCTCTGTCATGGCAAATACTCTAGCCGGCACTGACCTGTGCCCTTGGTCTCCCTACAGATTAGCCCTCTTGATGCTCCAGGCGCTTACTTCAGAATGGCGGCTTGGTTCCCACTGTCTCTGTCGCCTCGAGCTTGAGCTTGGGAACCCTCTGTCTCGACCTCTGGGGACAATCTCTCATCATATGCCCTTCTCTCCACACTGGAAACAACCACCAAAGCCACTTGAGACACCTCCCGGATGAAACTTCCCGCATTGATCACACCGAGGATACTTGCCCTTCCATGACTTCCACAGCCTCCCACACTAGAGACACATTCGAGAAATTGCCCTGGATGGCGACTCTTGGCGGGACCACTCTGCCCATGCCACTCTGAGTATGATGGGTCTGGTGCTCCTCCAGTCTTTGGAGCACTCACTCCCTTCTGGAAGATTGCTCTCTGTTCTTCCTTTTCCTACTCACTTGACCTTTTAATATTCTCCAACTTCTCGGCTGGGCCAGCATCTACCAACTGCTGATAGTCATGGAAATTATGGATCAGCACCTTCTCCCTGATCCCTAGGTGCAGTCCGCTCTCAAACTTGCGGCACTTATCCTCTTCTGTCGCCACAATATTTGCTGCATATCGAGATAGTTGAGTGAACTTCAGCTCATATTCACTCACGCTCAGCTCCCTCTGTGTGAGGCTCAGAAACTCCCTGGCCTTCTCTTGGATGTAAACCCTCGAGAAGTACTTCCTCCTGAAAACCTCTAGAAACTCCTTCCATGTCAGCTCTGGAGGTATTACACATGCATGGGCACCGCCTCCCACCAAGGCAACAGATCCCCTAATAAACTAGCTGCATACTCTACCCTCTCCCCATCTGAGCACTTCATCGACTCAGGGACCCTCTCGGTCCTCTTCAACCATGCTTCGCCTCCTCGGGATTAGTAGTCCCCGCTGAAATCGACAGCCCCATACTTCCGGAGCTTGTCATCAAGCACACTCCGATCTGCTGGAGCTGGCATCTGAGCTTGTGGTCCTTGGCCCATGGCATGGATGAAAGCCTGGGCGAAGGCCTGAAAGAGCTGGGGATCTACTTGAGGCATAGGAGGGGGTTGGAGAGGTACTTCATGCTGCACACTCGGTGCCTCTGAATCAAACAGGATGGTCCCGCATCCAGGGAATGTGGGATTCATCCGTACCTCCCTCCGAGAGCTGATCGAGCTTGAGCTCCTCGAGTTCTTCTTCGAGGCGGCATATTACTCCTTTTAGTGAAAACATTTCAAATCTTTAGCTCATGCTTGTAAGACAAGTTCAAATCATGTAAAATAATTCAAAATCAATAATGCATGTACTGTATTTAAAACAAGTTTAAAGCTCATGTAACATGATGTATGCTGACTCTACTCTTGAGGCTACCCACTAGGGTTCCTAGGAAATCATACACCTAGAGCTGCTCTGATACCACAGATGTTAGGACCCGATCCCGAGACCGGATCCCAACTCCAACTATTTATACCTTAACATTAACGCTCATGCTCTTGCTTACATTCCACACCTATTGGACCCGTTTCCAGAGCCCAAAATTTCGGAGCCCTAAAGCTTGCGCTCCCTACTTTGCAGCGTTTGATGTTGTGGTTCCATAAGGGTGATGAGCGTACACTACCTAATCATCAAAATCACATTTGGACTTGTTCATATCAATATAGCTTAAGGCCTCACGTTCACACAGAGGCAAGAATCACCTTAATCGGAGTCATATACTCAAGATACGCTCCAAAAACCTAAGAGAGTTCATACCCGAAACATGCCCTCTTAACTGACCTTTCAATTGTTTTAGAACAAACTTTCTCCATTTAACTCCAATTGATACCAGATTTTATGGAGTGAAAGATATGTGTCTTATAAATCCAATGGTTTAAGCCTTACAACATTTGGAGGTCGTATGAGAGAATTATGCCCGAAACATTGGACCATGCTCACTTCTGAAATCGGATTGAAACTCTTTTGGCGCGATTTGCTATAACTTTTAATCTATAGCTCCAAATGCTTTCGTTCTTTCACCATACGAAAGTAGACATCTAGATCTACAACTCTCATGAAGACTACAAAGGTTGATTCTATCTCCTACATTCTGCAGCATCCTATTTTTCCCATCATCTGATTTCTATCATCTGGTTTTCTATCGTCTGATTTCTATCTTCTGCTTTTCTATCTTCTTCTTTTCTATCTTCTGATTTCTATCTTCTGCTTTCTATCTTCTAATTTCTATCTTCTGCTTTCTATCTTCTGATTTCTATCTTCTACTTTTCTATCTTCTGCTTTCTATCTTCTGCTTGTCTATCTTCTGATTTCTATCTTCTGCTTTTCTATCTTACGCTTTTCTATCTTCCGATTTCTATCTTCTTTTCTATCTTACCTTTTCTATCTTACGCTTTTCTATCTTCGATTTCTATCTTACGCTTTCTTTCATACGCTTTTCTATCTTGATTTCTATCTTACGCTTTCCTTCCTACGCTTTTCTATCTTGATTTCTATCTTCCGCTTTCCTTCCTTCCTACGCTTTTCTATCTTGATTTCTATCTTGATTTCCTTCCTTCGCTTTTATCTTGATTTCCTTCCTTCCGATTTCTATCTTGATTTCCTTCCTACCTTTTCTATCTTGATTTCTATCTTCGCTTTCCTTCCTACGCTTTTCTTTCTTGATTTCTATCTTACCGCTTTCCTTCCTTCATTTTTCTATCTTGATTTCTATCTTGATTTCCTTCCTTCGCTTTCATCATCGATTTCCTTCCTTCGCTTTTCTATCTTCCGATTTCCTTCATACCTTTTCTATCTTCTCGATTTCTATCTTACGCTTTCCTTCATTCGCTTTTCTATCTTCGATTTCTATCTTACGCTTTCCTTCCTTCTCCTTTTCTATCTTGATTTCCTTCCTTCGCTTTTCTATCTTCGATTTCCTTCCTTCGAGTTCTATCTTCCGATTTCCTTCCTTCGCTTTTATCTTCCGATTTCCTTCATTCGATTTCTATCTTCCGATTTCCTTGTAAGGCTCATATCTTTTAACTCCGAACTCCAAATTTAGCAAACGATATACCTTGAAAGCTCTAACCTTCTACTACATTATTCATGAAGGCTCATTTATCTAATTCAAGTCTACGAAGGTCAAATCTGAGATGAAGTTCACAAATTTTGGGAAATTTGATGACTCTTCCTTGAAAGTACATCTATCCAATTTTCAATCCTAATACTTCCACTGCGTAAGACTCATCATACAACCTCATATAACATGATTAAACCCTAAGGTATCTTGAAACACCATTCAAGCAACACCACACTCTTAATCATCTATCATATCAAACTATAATAATGATGCAATTGACTTAAACATGCATGGATTTCTCAAAATACATTTAAACTTAGCGTTCTTGCATTTCATTTACGTTCAAAGTGAGTAGCTTACAATGCTTTAGTGGGCATTTCAAGCTCTTTTTACAACATAGTTCGAAATACACTTCCAAAATACTACACTTTTCTTAAAATGCATCTAAAACATTGTTTACAACAATTTGCTTGAAATACATCAAAAACATAATTCTTGGAGTATGCCTTGAGCTCATTCTTCATGATCCCGATCTTTACCTGGAGATGGGACGGGAAGGTGGGGGTGAGCTTTCGCTCCGTGTGTAACATCCCACCCCCCTCCTGGAAGGGTAAAATAGTAAAATTGGCATAGGATGAGACTAATAGGGATGTATGAGTAGTGTCCAGGTATACTGGTACTGGTGCTCAGTGAATTTGTGCACGCGAACTGTTTGGTCATGCATTCATGATATTCCCGGTAATTGGGCCTAACGACATTTTATTGTGATTAACGTGGTTATGGGATTTGAAAAATTATTCTGAGTGCGCCATTGAGCGTTTTACATTTTTTGAGATTTATAGGAATTTTTCGGAATTTTCAAGAAACTTTCCGGACCGCAAAATCGCCAGAATGGCAGCTAAACATGTTTTGGGGTAGAAAAGGTGATTTTGTGATTGAAAAATTATTTGGAGTGCCTTGTTACATGTTTTATAATTTTGGGAAATTTCATTAATTCTCGAAAAAATAATTGGGGAAATTCTCGGACCGGATAAATCGCCATTGGTGAGCAAATTCGATTTTTGTAGCGAAAATTTCTACCTAATGGCCTTTGTATTATTGGGGATATTATTTTGAGATTTAAATTGGGGTCATTGGAGTTGATTTGGGTTAATTTTTTTATTAGGCTTAATTGATTAAGGTTTATTAGTTAAATTACTTTGACTTTTCTAATCCTTGTTGGACAAATCCTATCTTGCCACCATTTCCCTCCATTTAATGCCTACTCATTACTTGTTTTGGTTCTATCCTTTGCATTCTCGGTTATTGCCCTAAGAGAGGAAGAAATGGGATAAAAAGTTGATGGGTTTAAAAACAAAAATAGTAAAATTGGCATAGGATGAGACTAATAGGGATGTATGAGTAGTGTCGGTATCTTTGATCGGTGCTCGATGAATTTGTGCCTGTGATTGTTTGGTCATGCATTCATGATATTCCCGGTAATTGGGCCTAACGACATTTTATTGTGATTAACGTGGTTATGGGATTTGAAAAATTATTCTGAGTGCGCCATTGAGCGTTTTACATTTTTTGAGATTTATAGGAATTTTTCTGGAATTTTCTGAAGAAACTTTCCGGACCGACAAAATCGCCGGTAACTGGCCTAAACATGTTTTGGGGTAGAAAAGGTGATTTTTGTGATTGAAAAATTATTTGGAGTGCACTGTTACATGTTTTATAATTTTGGGAAATTTCATTAATTCTCAGAAAAATAATTCGGGGAAATTCTCGGACCGGATAAATCGCCAATTGGTGAACCGGTCGATTTTTGGTAGCGAAAATTTCTACCTAATGGCACTGTATTATTGGGGATATTATTTTGAGATTTAAATTGGGGTCATTGGAGTTGATTTGGGTTAATTTTTTTTATTAGGCTTAATTGATTAAGGTTTATTAGTTAAATTACTTTGACTTTTCTAATCCTTGTTGGACAAATCCTATCTTGCCACCATTTCCCTCCATTTAATGCCTACTCATTACTTGTTTTGGTTCTATCCTTTGCATTCTCGGTTATTGCCCTAAGAGAGGAAGAAATGGGATAAAAAGTTGATGGATTTACTTGTTTTTAAACTCATCCGAATACCTACACCTTTTAACATCTCCATCGATTTTCTCTCATCAAATTAAATCCTCCCTCCAAACCTTAAGAGACTACCTTCTTTCCATGGAGAACTTGCACTTGCTTGGTGTTAGAAGTAATTAGTGAGAGTAGTAAAGAAAGAATTGAAGGAAGTGAAGAAGTGAAGAGCTTGATTTGGTGAGTGTTTTAGTTAACTCCAAAAAGAAAAAAAAGTGTATACTAAAGTTTAAATCGACTGATGTAGTACGCTACTCTCGTGGGACACGGACTCGGATATCACCAACGATATCGGGTTCGGGTCTTACGGGAGTGGGGTGTTACACCGTGGGTGACACATTTATATTTAGGCTAATAAGCTACATTGCTTCATTAATCATACTTTTAACAACTTGCATAGAAATCATGCAATCATGCAATTCATGAAATTTATCAATCTCAAAACATAATGTTCATGCTTCATATCATTCTCATTCTTGCAAAATATACGCTAACATGTAAACACATAGCTGATGGTTTGAAAAGTCCACGGGTTACTGATGAGCTATATAAGTGTAGTCATATCTTTGAGGAGTCTAAAAGGAACATCCTATGCCACAATCAGGCGGCAGGCGAAGGCTATCTTGGTCGATGTGCACGTGACTCTGTTTGTGGACTTAACTAACCCACATAACACTTAATTTCATGCATAAAAGCTGGACTTGTCTTGTCTGTGACTAATTTTCTGAAAATGGATATTGAAGCATCCATAAAGTGATCATGCTTAAAGCACATTTCATCTTAGCTCACATTTCATGATCTCATTCATGCTCATCCAATTTATGGCAATTTCAAGCAATGTCATGCACTAATCAATTTCTCACCTAATGGCAATCATCCATCAATTTATACACAATCAAAAGTCAATCAATGCTCATTCTAAATTAGTTGGAAAAACATTAATTTTCCTTAGTTAAGATAATATTTAAGCATTACTAACATAAAGATAAAAGTGAAACCCACCTTATATCCTTGCTTAAGCTTGCCTAAGGAAGTTCCTCTTCTTGTTCTCCTCTTCTTTCTTGTCCTCCTTCATTCATGGTAAGGAAAGAACCTCACATCATTTAGGGTTTCTAAAATTGAAAACCGAATGAACCTTAATCATGAAATCAACCCTAGAATCACTAAACCCATCTTCTTTCTAAGCTTTCTAAACCATAAAATCAAGCCAAACTCAAACTACATGAATCTTTACTCAACCCAAGGGTTTCTTGTATCAAAATAAAGCTTAGACTCTCCTCTTCACTTTTTCTTCTTGCTCTTTCTTCAAAAACTCACTCACTTTCATGAAAATGCCAAAACCCTAGCAAGCCCCTTTCTTCTTCTCCTTTCTTTCCCCTTCTACGTAAACTTCTCCCTCTTCTCCTTTAAATTTCGTAAATCTCACTTCTTCCTACACTAACTCACTTAAACTCCTCCTTTTATACTTCTTCTCTAATCCACTTAAGCCCAAAAGGCCCAAGCCTTCATTTAATCCCTTCTTCTTTCATTTTTCCTACATCCTCCTTACTTCCTCTTTATCCTACAACTTACTTAGGCCCAATTATCTTTAAGCCCATTTTATCTTTCTTTTCTTTCCTACCTCATTAAAACCCAACTAATTCATTTAATTCCATTAACTCATTACCTAACATCTTTAATGCCAACTCATATTACTCAATGTCAAGTTAATTAATGTTAACATAATTTACTTAATTACTCTAATCATGCTTAATTACATAAAAATTTTGGGGCTAACATATATGTTATTTTTTCCCTTTTTCCATTTTTCTTTTTTAAACAATAATAAAGAAACACAAACTAACATTAGTAGCTAGATGTAATGTGCTTTAAAAGTAGAGGTACAAACAAAGCCGCTTAAAGGGTCTTAGAGAAAAGAAAAATTTTAGTCAAGAATCCCAAACTAAAGCAAACTTAGTACTCTATTAAACTTGTGATAGGGTAGGCTAATGAGGTCTAAGGTTTAAAATGAGGTGTTTTCTAGAAAGAAAAAGGTTAAAGGCTCAAAGGGGTTTGTAGAAGACAATGACATAGGTTGTTCATTTAAATCAAAGGCTAAAAGAATGAGGGCTTTAATCACTTCCATTTAGTATGCATCTAGTAGATTCAAATTGGTCCAGGGCAAGTCCTAGAGGTACTACCTATAGGAGTATCACACAATCAAGGAAATAATATGACTATGGAATAGAGTCATATAGTCTTAACTCCTCACTTAGGCTCAAATGAAAATCCATCATGTTTCTACACATCACCTAATCACTCAAATATCAATTTCTGAGTAAGCCTATGTAACCAACTACTTAAACCAATCCGCATGGTTCACCTTTTATCCAAGTGGCCTAATTCAATCTTCAAGCATATGACTCAATCCTATTCTAACTACTATGATAGAATCTTAAGGAAACAACTTCTATCTCGAAGATTCAAATGTAGGGAAAATGATAAACCTAGAATTAGCAACCTAATATGCAACCTACAAGAAATGCTAAAATGTAATGCAAACATAAACATAAAATAATTAGCTATCAAGCTACCTCCCCACACTTGAAAGACACATTGTCCTCAATTTGTGGTGAGATAACTACAAAAAAAGAACACAATTACTAAGGCCAAAAACCATAACACAAAATAAGTACCAATGTAACAATCACAAAAGCACTAGAAACAAATGAACAAACAAACAAATACAAAAAATAAAAACAACAAAAGAGGGAGTTTAGAAAGCTTATGGAGAGGGTGGAGGTGATGGGGTTGGAGATGACATGTGAAGTCATTGCATCTCCCACGACTTGTGGATTTTCTTGTTTAGGTACCATTGTTAGCGGGCTATTAGTTGCATTTGTTCATTCATTTGGTTGAGTTGATGTTATGTCTTTCTATTTTTGTCGACTAGGAGTGTGTATACTTTCTCCCAACCTGTTGGCCCTTCTGATTCCTCACTTGATTTAAATGAGTCTGAAGAAAGTCTGGAACTTGAAGCTCCACCTGAAAACCTATGCTTGATGGCAGTGTGTGTCTGAGGATCTCAGAGCTCCATATTGTGGTGCAGTAGTATCTCCACACTTCTTAAGTATGATGCGTCAAAATACTCAAAAGAAACAGGGGTTAGTCCAGTAAGATCAATCTTAAAATGTTGAGCCAAAGCAGTGGCTAAATACCCAATTCCAATGGATGTTCCCTTTTTTTCCACAGATTGGATCAAAGATTGAGAAGAATAAGAGAATACGTTAGGCTTAATCTTTTCATCTATGCACCATAATAATAACAACTCCCTAGTGGAGCTTTTGTTGCTTTGAGTTTTAGAAAACACAAAATAACACATAAATTTGTGCAATGGCAACCGCTCAGGACTAAAAATGTGAGCATTCGATGCATTGTGATCATTGAAATTAGGCAAGTTAGTTAAATAATTCCAATAAATTATAGATGAGAAATCTTGATAGGAATCTTCTACTTGTGGCTTAGAAAACCAAAGAGTTGGCGTAATAACTTCTCATCCAAGCTACGAGTCTAACCTCATAGTCTAAACCAAAATTTACTAGGTTTATTAGATTCAAACCTCAAGAAAGTGAAAAACTCAAGTGTTAGTCACGGAAAATAGGGTAATGCATATGCACATATTGTCCCAACCACCTTTATTACACAATTTCATCAATTTATCCTTTAACCTTATTTCTTCTAATAGATCAAAATTCAAATATTTTGGTGAATGAATGGTTCTAGTTTTGAGAAGAGCATACCTGTCACCTTCATCCTTTGAATAAATGAAAAAAAGGGCATCATAGTCAGCTGCAATATTTGCAACATTTTTCCTCCCACCTTAGCTTAGATGGGTTCAATAACTTTTTTGGTTCTTAGAGGCATAATGGCGTGAAAACCTACAAAAATCACAAAAGAAACATGGTAAGTTTCAAGAAGGAACATACACAACCTTTAGAGAGAAAAAAACCTTTGAAAATGGAGGGAAGGAGGGGAAAAGAAAAACTAAAACAACATAAATTTGCACAAAACTGAAGATTTTTGATGAAAAATCTAAACAAACTTACAAGATTTGGTGGAAACTTGGAAGAAAATGAGCAAAATCTCTTGAAGAAAGGTTGTGGGAGTCGAAACTAGAGAGAGGAGGGCGTAGGAACAGAGAAAATATGTTTGATATATGCATTTTAGGGTTTTTAAAGGGGGTGGGTGAGATTTGCTACTAAACTTGCACGATCGTGCATCCCTTTTTGGCTGATGGGTTCTATCATGATCGTGCTTGTGCATGATCGTGCACCCCTAACGGTTGATGAGTTCTTTTACGATCGTGCACCCATGGTGGTTAATAGGTTCTGTTATGATCATGCTTGTGCACGACAGTGATAGGGGATTTTCCTCTAAAGGTCTCCTAACTTGGTTCTAAGTTACTCTAAACCTGCAAATTCAAATTTTAACATGAAAAACTACAATCAAACTACAGAAAACAACACTCAAACTTAAGAAAAGATAAGATTAAAGTACGAAATAACTTGAAACCCAAGTAGCAACAACTTAAACAACCTAAGAACTAGCCAAAACGTGCTTCATTTAAGGTTATGATCTTGACAAAAGTTTAATTTAATCAAGAAGAGTGAGGGAAAGGTAAGAAATCACTTCCCTTTAAGGGGAGAGAGCTCCTCTAATGTAAAGCTTGCATTAATTTCCATTGATCTTAAAGGCTTCACCCTTGATGTTCTCCAATTCTATTGCTCTATGATCAAATACATGAAGTACCTTAAAAGGTCCACTCCACCTTAACTTAAGCTTTCCGGGAAATAAGCAATTGTATAGAAGCACTAAATTCCCACTCTTAAACTCCTTTTTGATGTGAGGATCATGCCACTTTTTAACTTTCTCCTTGTACAACTTGGCATTTTTATAAACATCGAATCTCAACTCTTCCAATTCATCAATTTGCAACAACCTCTTGAAATAAATCACTTGCTGATATAGAAATCACGTACAATATGTAGAATACACAAGAGGGGGTGGGGGGTGAATTGTGCTAAATCGTCTAAGATATTAATCTTTAAGATCTTCTTGATTTTCTTTACAAATTTAGATGATTACAAAATAATTCACTTAATTTGATGAGTAATGCAACTGCGAAAATTTTTATCTGTTCTTCTAACAATAAGAAAATTAAAGAGACAAGGGTTAGAGAATATGACATCACGATTTATACTGGTTCACCCTTAATCTTAGGCTACTTTCAGTCCTCAAAGATTGTCTGAGACTTCACTATATCCTTCAACGTTACAAGTATTATTTCTACACTTGCAGAGCCTCTTTAGGTCTCTCTCACAAAGTATTCTTTATCTGCTTCCTTAGGGTCTCTAAGCTCTAGCCATTCTTTCACTTGAAAATATTGTTTGAGCTTCATGTTACAGATGTATTTGCTCTCTTTCTTTTACACTTAAACACAAAATTTCTCTAAATATGTTTCGTACAATTCAGATTTTCTCTTATGTGTATTTAGTTTATGACTATAACTAATATTTATAATCTAAATCTTCAACAGTCTTCTTTGAGAAATCCGTTTGTTGAATCTTCTAAAAACTGTTATTAGTTGAGTCCTGTAACTAACTCCAACTAACTGACTGACGTTTTTGAACATTTTGCAATTGCATCATCTCGTATGCTTCGTCTGTTATTATGTTTTGTTTGGTGTTATGCTTCGTCTGGTGATATGCTTTGTCTAGTGTTATGCTTCATCTCGTGTCTTAGACTAAGCACTTTGCACTTTGTCTGATCTATCTAAGATGCTTTGTCTTATTCAGCTTTTAATTAAGTATCGTCTTGAGTCCTAAATATCATCTTGAGTTGATGATTTGTGTCACTTACATTTATCTATGCACTTAACAAACTCATCAAAACAATTCACACACTTCTATGATTATTATTATTTGATTTTCATCAAAATCAATAGAAGAAGTGAAGTCTTTTTGGCTTAATAATCTCCCCTTTTTATGATAACAACTAATCATAATATTAGAAGATAAAATAATATTCAGATGAATAAACATATAAAGAAAAAATTATACAAGAAATGCAAAAAATATACCATTAATGCTAATGAATGCTTTTTAATGTTCTCCACTGTTCTCCCCTTATTTGTTATTAATAAAAAAGATAGCTCATTTTAGACGCTTCAAAATTTCAAAATACATGTTTTGAATATCAGTGCGGATCGTCTTGAGGTCTTGTTTTATAGAAACACTTAGAAGTGCTAGTTCCACATGAAGATCACCCACTGCATCACCTAGTTCATCAACCTTAGTATTAATTTCCTCAATGTTTTTAGCTAAGCCTTCCTGAACTTCCGTCTACTTGTGATTAGCTTCAGTCCATTTGATGAAATTCTTCAAGACCTCTGAATTAATAGTAGCATCGTGTAGTATTTCACTAAGTGGATGAGGGTGTTCAAAAACAGATGGTTTTCTAGGTGCATCATCTAATTCTATGATTTTGATTGAGGGTAATTTGAAGGTTTCTTTTCCTTCAGGGATATTAAGATCATCAAGTCTAGATAATTTGTAAATTGGTTGCCCAAGAAGGTGTAAAATAGTTTTAATTGAAGGAATGAAACCTAAGGGTTTGAAATGAATAATTAAATGCACAAAGGTTTCTAAGTTAAAATAGATACCTTCAATTGTGATACTTTTGTACCTTCCTTCTGAAACTGTGCCAAATACCTTGAAACCATTGGGATTTGATTTTGAAACCGGACCCCAACCGAAAGAAAGGAAAACAAAGCGGAAAAATGGACAAAAATCAAAAGCGACCGAATCCGAAGCAGAAACATATGGAGAAAGTTAAAGAAAACAAATCAGATCAAAGGCGAAAGAACGGAAAACGAAGCACACAAACGTTTCAATCGAACTGAATCAAATTTTCAACATCCGTGAACGTATACTTTAGAAAAAACGTGCGTTAGAAACCGTAAGACTAAACCAATCCAAAACTGGTATAATTTTTTATCTTTTTATCTTTTTTTTTCTTTCTGTCATCTTATTCATTTTCATAAAAAGAAATCTAAATTCCCATTTGGAAATTATCAATTCCATAATTTCCAAAAGACACTAATACACATATCTCTAAATCCACAATTCATACATAAAAGGCACTTCAATATATCAGCTCAATCATCACAATTCATCGGACCTCCTGTCCGGAATCCCATCATAAACAAACACATTTCTAAACCTATAACACTTCAATAATTCTCAATCAAAAATCAGAATCATCGGACCTCTTGTCCGGAATCCAAAACACAATCAATATACAATTTATCTACATAACCATAATTCACTATTCCATTCCATATACAAATCCATAATTCAAATCAATCACCTTCAAATCTCAATTCAATACACAACTTCATAATTCATAAATACATCATCAAATAAATGCTTACAAAAACCTTAATGGCATTCCAAGCCATATACAAAACCAATATCGAAAATCCAAATTACACAAACTACAAATTATGCAAAAATTGATAAAAAGCCTTAACTTTCTTTCATCCGATCTATTGCTTGATACCTGGAGATGGGGATGAAAGGGGGTGAGCTAGACAGCTCGTGGATACCATATTTATAAATAAGAAAAAAAAAAGCAAAAATCATTTTTCAAAACGTTTTCCATTTATAAACATTTCACAGTAGAAAATTTCATCAAAAGCTTATTTCTCAAAATTTCTCAATTTCAAAGAATTCACGAACAAATCAAGAACATGAATGCATCACATTATAAACAAAATAAAAAAAACATAAGCACATCAGAATGGTTTGGGTCGGTCCAAAACAGAACGTACTACACATTTCCGCATAGCGGTCCTGTGCAGCCATGAACATAACGTACTACACCTTCCCGCATAGCGGTCCGGTGTAGCCGTGAACTTATGGGAGTCTGTAATGGAGCTCCAATGCCACTAGTGGGCAGGCGGGCGAAGCCTATAAAAACAAGACAAGTGCACTTGAATCAAACTTATGGGACCTAACCAAACCCACATAACATATTTCATACTTAAAAATCGGATTGCCCGGAGGCACATTTCAAAAACTAAATTTTCATATCATGTCGTATCATACTCAAACATAATGCCACAAAGTCAATCAAATTCACATGTCAAAAATCTCAATCATTCAAACACCTAAGAATGCAACACTGTTTGCAATTTATCAAAATCATAAGTCAAACAATTTCCCATTCATTTAAAACAATGAAATCATCAATTATAGGCATTTCTTAAATTATTCAAACCATTCAAAAATTAATGAAGTCAATAATTATTGCAATTTCTTAAATCATTCCAAATAATTAATGTACCATTATAACAATTTCTAAAACTCATTTCAAAAGTAAGGAATTTAATCATCAGTAAAATAATAATTAAAAAACCCTTTCTTGATTTTTCAAGAACACATACATAGCTATATTTCAAAATATAAACATGGTACCCACCTCAATTCCATGCTTGAAACTTGTCCATAACTTTAATTCTTCCAATGCCTCACTTACAATTCCCTAATTCATGACAAAAACCCTAATTAATAACCATCCAAAATTGAGCAATCTAAACCATGCAATCACCAAAATTAACTTTAGAAATCACAAAACCATAACATTCTTAAGCCATCAAAACCAAAATTCTTTCAAAATCTAACAACTAAAAATTCCTCTTACCTTTTATTCTTCATCATTTTCAGATTTTCTTGGACGATTAGAGCAAAAGTTATGGATAAAATACTTTCAGATCTTAATAATCCAAGACTGAACACTAAAATCGATTTCAATTCAGAAATTGAAAATCTTAGGGGCTAAATTGAAATTTGATGTCTTCAGATAACTTGTAAGCCCAAGTCTCAATTTTATTTTGCATTAAGAATCAGTTCAATTGGATCTCCACAGATCAAGAATGTCTCAGACGACTGAACCATGTTTAGAAAATTTCCCAACTCACTTTGATTAAATCAATCATCCTTAATTTAATCTCAAAAATCATAAATTTACCATTCGGATGTAGATAATTATCTTAGAAATCCAACTCTTTGAAAATTAAGTAAATCGGATGTCGGACGGAAAAGATATAAGCAAAAGATTGAACAAGGGTCGGATTAGGGGAGGAGATAGCAAAATCGGAAGAGATGAAACGACGTCGCGGAGGATGAACGAAAAACGGCGTCGCACGGGAGATGGCTCGGCTCGCCCTCGCGAGCTTTCGCTGGCGCGAGATGGGTGCGGAACGCGCGCGCACGTGAGGAGTGCGCACAGTGCTCGCCCGTCTGTTTTTTTCATTTTTTTTATATATATATATATTCGAATTTTCCAAAAATCATATCTTTTGACTCAAGAGTCCAAAAATTTCAAACTTAGTATCAAACGAAAGCTGAAAGGGAGCTCTACAACTTCCATGAAGAACATAAAAACTAATTCAGCCTCTAAAGGGGTCAAAATCCCAATCAAACTTTCTGTCCAAAATAATGTCTCCCTAAACAATAACTCAATTTTGAAAATTTCTATCTTTCAACTCCAAGGACCAAACATGTCATATTTTATATCAATGCAAAGATCAGAAAGCAACCTATATCTTTTATGAAGGACAGAAAAATCAATTTGGTCTCTAATGGAGTCAAAAATCACTTCAAAATTCCTGTCCACTAATACTCTTCCCAAACAGTAACAACAACTTGTAAAAATCATAACTTCCTATTTCATAGCCCAAAATTTCCATACTTTACATAAATGAAAAGATCAAAACCTAAACTACAATCTTCAAGAGAACCTTTTGTCAAATTCTAACTCTAAGAGGGTCAAAAAACTTAGTCATAGTTTCTGCCCATAATGAAAATTTTGACCGCATTTCCCCTAAATTTACACTAGCTAAATTCTTCAATCTTCATCCCCTATTTTTTTCAGCACCTGCACAACACTTCAATTATTCACATCCAAACACAATACACAATACCTCATCTTTTTATCAAACATATGCAAACACAAAGAAACCCAATTGTCTTTCATTTCATCAAAAGCTCATAAATTCATTTATACTTTTCATTTATTACAAAGAATCATGCCATATTTGCTCATTTAATTTCATTTTATAATTTCTAAATTTTACTTAAAAATCGGGGTCCAATAGAAACTTTCATCTTATGTAGATGTTGCAAATTGACTTCCTAATTCCCTTGATATGTGATGTGATACATAAACACCTGCAGGTTAAGCTGCATGAGATACATCGTCCATGTTCTTCACTGCCACTCGAATCTGTTCTTCTATGAAATCATCTTCATGTCCTTCAGGAAACATCTTCTTCTTTCCTTTCCCATCATTTATTATTGGTGTTGGATGTCTAGGTTGTACATCTGGTATAATCTTGATTGTCATACTGCTTATTATCAGATAGATTGTATAATGATATTTCTTAATCTTCAATAGATATGGTTCTAACTTTTCATCTCGTAGAATACCACATAGTATTTTCTTTTTTTGACTTAGAAGATGTATTGTTTGATCATTTACTATTATAGGCTCAACTTGAACCTTAATTGTCTCTAATGATAATTGAACTTCTGTTTCGATCAGATGTTGATTCTTCTACGACCTTCATTTTCAAATCCTTTTTCTTTATTAGTTGAGGAGGGTTATAAGGTACTAGCTGGTGCTCAATAGCCTGTGTCTTTTGTGGAACATCAGATGAAAAAACCTTCTTCTGAATAAGTTTCATTTTCTTTTAAGTCTTATTCATCTAATATCACTACAATCATTTCAAACTATGACATTCAAACACTAATCATCTTCAACCTCATTAATTCTTCTATAAACATGCCCAACAATTCAAACCATATGTTTCATGTCATTAATGCATCATACATCATATTTCATAAACAATCACTTCCAATTCATGCAATTAACTATGAATTCATGCATTAAATACATAAGTAAAACTTAAACCATACACTTACCTAATCAAAGCTTTCAACTTTTCAATTCTCCAACTATTTTACTTCTTCTCCATCCCATGCAAGGTTATCATAAAGGTAAGAAGGTAGAAGCTTTAAGTTTGCAAGCATGCAAGAAAATCACTCAAGGTTGGAGGAAAACAACAATGAAATCAAGGAAAATTTGAGAGAAATCCGATGAGAGGCAAAGGAGGAGGGTTTTCGGATGGTTGAATAAAAAAGCAAGGAAGCTTGATTTTTCATGCTTTAATTAAGACAACAACGAGAGAGGAAGCAAGTAGCATAAGACAAAAGCATTTATTCATGGGGACAAGTGGCAAGTCTAAGGAAAAAGACAAAATAGATATAAAACAAAACTCTTGTATAGGATTTAGAAACCCTACTACAATTTGACCCATTCCAGTTCAATGGCCCTAATTTAAATTTCAAAATAAAATACCCAATATGACAGTGCCATTGGGTAGCAATTTTTGCTATCGAAAAGCAACCGGTTCGCCACTTGGCGATTTTTCCGGTCTGGAAATTTTCTCCGAAAAATTCCAGAAAAATTTATGAAAATCCCTGAAAATATAAAACACTCAATGGCGCACTCAGAATAATTTTTCAAACCCAATAGCTACGTTAATCACAATAAAATTACCTTAGGCACAAAAACCGGGAATGTCATGTATGCATGTACAGTAATTTCATGTGCACAAATGATACGTGTATCAATCCAATTCGCATTTAACAAAGATACTAATTAATCCCTATCAATCCCATCCTATGGCAAATTTACTATTTAACCCTTCCTGACGGGGGTGGGATGTTACAATTCCCCCCTCCTTATAAAAATTTCGTCCTCGAAATTATCAGTCCACAGTTCAGTATGACAGTGATCATATGTCCCTACAGTTCCCATACACTACGTCACTCAATACTTCCTTTATTAAAAGATCGCAGTAAGACAGTCCGTTTTCTCTGTGGCTCTCTCGCTATCTTACCTATCTCACTTGTCATTTTCAGAGTAGCCACTACCTTTAGTTCCGATGCTATGACTTAGTTTATTATTTCTGAATCTATTCACTTATCCCATTTTATCAATCCAATACCTTTCACTCTAGTAATATACAGACTAATCCTGGTCCTTTGATACTCTCTTTGCGACTTCTATTCTGAGTGCACCTTTTTAAGGTGATACGTACAATACAATAATTTCACTATAACCGGTGGTATCCACCTGATGCATTTATCCTTCATATTTCATTGACTCTTAATCCAGATTTAGTTTTCTTTTGAAATTCACTGTTCTTTATACATTTAATTCTATTTCATTTTTCCGATTCTGATTCACCGCACTAACCCATGCAACCTTCCTAGGTCACTTATTACATCACAAGTATCTCAACTCAATGATGCACTTTTCTGTGTAATACAAGCGTGTACCATTCCATCTTGTGATCACCATTAGCTCGATAATCATT
This sequence comes from Erythroxylum novogranatense, assembly GCA_029891385.1. Taxonomy (NCBI): domain Eukaryota; kingdom Viridiplantae; phylum Streptophyta; class Magnoliopsida; order Malpighiales; family Erythroxylaceae; genus Erythroxylum; species Erythroxylum novogranatense. Next base: position 22,413,251 of record CM057226.1, read on the forward strand.
CAGTCAAAACTATATAGTGAGTTCATAATCCTCTGCAGTCCAAACACTTAAGCACTTTTCCGATTGAACATTCAAACCTTTACGCACTTGAATCTATAATCATTTCGTTCTATACCCATAGTTATTCAATTTCACCTTTCGCATCTACTTAATAGAATGTATAGATTCAACTGTACACTTTCTTGTTCTATCACTTTCTGTCAGATACGCATACTTTTTCGTTGAATCATTTAATATTGTTTTTTCCGATTTCACTCGCATATTCAGACTCATCATAGGACTCACCACTTTAACTCCTGCACTCTTAACCTTTCTTACCGTTATCTAGTATCTCAATTTTCCAGAAACACTTCACAATTAACCATAATCTACTTGACATTCTTTGAAAATCCCTATATCTGTAATTGGTATGTTCCTTGCAACATTATCTGTTCACTATTTGAATTTAGCAGGTAGAATTGTCTGTTTATTTCAGAATTAGTGGTATAGTAGTCATTTATGCCCTTCTTTTTCCTCGAATAAACACAATGCATCCTTATAGGAATCTAAGGTCTCCAAGACTTTAAACAATCACGATCATAACACCAAGACCATTTATCAAAGTCAATTCAATTTATCTTATACCGTTTTAACATATTGTCCCATTTCATCACACACTGCCCACTCTCCAAGGATATGCTTATCATCAGTATCAAATTCCTCAATTATTCATAAAATTCTTTTTACTTTTTACTGTTCAACACTTTCAAGCACATTTCGTCAATAATCATAGTCACTACCATTTGCTTACCTCGCATAATTCCCTATTAGAGTCTTGTTGACTTTTCCATACATCATTTAACTTTTTCATTGAGTCTACAAGTAGTGTATTTGCAATCCCTTTATGAAGGTAACACTACGTCACGTCATCATCAGTTTCCCTTTAGAACTTCTTGTCTCTACTAATTTTCTCTTTTCAATTGATTTCCTGTCATTCACATCAACATATGCCAATACCTAGTCATCCGTACTTGGACTTCCATAAATTCTACTTTATTAGAGTATTTCACTTCGCAGTTCGGGACTATTTTCTTCTTAGTTTCAAATCAAGATTTCTCAATAGTTTTGCATCACATATGGAGATCTATTCATTTCACATTGCAATAAAATCATTTCAAATTAAAATTCCACTTACGTAGTTGGATACTTTACATTTCTGTACACACAATACAGATAAATGTCCAAATCTCCTCTTGAGATATGACTCAATTTCACTTTTGATTTCGTCTGTACTTCTTTTTTTTTGACCATTAGTCTTGCTGCCGTCATTATACTGTTCACGAAAGTCTCATCGACCAATTAGTGTCCCTAATTGCTTTTCAATCATTCTCAACTATACGCACTATCTCAATCAGAACAATTTTATGCCATAATTTAAAGATTAGAACAGTCCTTGCACTAAGGTTCCATGTGACAATCACATAAACACTTTCTTTAACACTTATTCCGTAATCTACACCGCACCAGAACTTATTTTATCATATCCGGAAGCCAATTAGTAACCTATACAATTCAGACTTCCATAAAACTCCTTTCCGTTTATGCTAATCCTCAAATAGAGGACTGATGCCATTATCATTCTTCATTTCCTCTCATACAAGTACACTCAGTCCTCTTATGTCATACTTTAACCCATTATGAACTTTACACTTATAGCCACTCATAGTAGCACATATTTAATGATTCACCGATCATCTCCTCTATGATTTCCATGTATCTTTCACATACTTTTCATTAATCATGATCAATTTTACTGTCCAATAGATACTCCCAACGGTAAATCGACTTAAATGCAACAACTCTTTTCATATATCACTATCATTTTTTTTTTCATTTTCCTAGTTTCATTCCCATATCATTCATGTGTCAGCTTGACCTTTTAAGGTCATATCCACTTGGCTTTATACAATATCATCTCCTTATTGCTACATATCTCTTTATCTTCCTCAAACAATCTATAATAGGGTATTCACAGTCCCCAAAACACGACAAAATCGGTGAGACAACTTCACTGTATCTCTATCTATTTACCCATCCATTTTCCATTTCTGTATCCATATACATCTTTTCAACCAATCCAGAATTTCCCGATATACAATCAGTAGAAATTGTCAGTCTGTCCTTTTTCCCTTACGATCTTATTATACTGATTCCCAAACTCTTAGCACAATATTTCAGTCTCAAGCTTATGCGCTCATAATCATACCCGTTTCACGAGTTCATTTCAGTTTATCTGTACACCTTTATCTCACCATTTCTACTTTTTCTTACCCTACTAGGCATTTTGCTCTTTCAGTTCTTTCAGTTCTAGGTAGATCGTTACGGTACAATATTGCTCTTATTACAATCTCACTATCATCATCCCTATGATATCTACTGATGTCTAACACCAATACAGTGAATCAATATCTGCCTGGTCGAACCATCTACGTTTTACTCAGTTCCAATGTTTCCTATTTCATCGCATATACAGTCAGAGCTCTAATTACTTCGTCATCCCGGACTTTTAATCTCACTTAGGTCTACTATATGCTTCTCATATCTCCAGTGGACTTCTTCCAATTCTAGACATATTCATTTTCTGTCATCTTAATATTGCCATATTAATCAGGGAACTCAATTTGATATCAATTCTTTCCTTAATCAATCTAGGCCAACATAGTCATTCTAACCACAGTACATTATAATTCTCATGATCGATGTTTCCTTTTTCCCATTCCTCATTGCCCATACACATTCATGGGCTCACATTCTAATACGATCTCACTTTTCTCTCACTTAGTCACTTAACACGTATGCACACGTAGGATTTATCCTTGTGCGACACAAACTAGGGATCAGTTACCACGGTCTGCAACGACACGACTCAAATGCATGCAATTTGACCTATGTTTCAGACTGTGCCCAGATACATTCGTATTGCTGGGCTCTGATACCACAAATGTAGCACCCCACTCCCGCGAGACCCGAACCCGACATCGACGGTGATATCCGAGCCAGCGACCATGAGGGTGGTATGCTAGAGCGATCAATGCAGCTTTAAAAACTCATTATGATATTTTGTTTTTGAAAACAATCGAGTCTTGCTGAAATAATAAGCAGTTCGGGCCCGTGATACGAAAACCCTTTTCAGTCATACACTTTATCAAAGATCACATTTCAATACAATATTTATCAATTAGGGTCCTCAAATAATTCAGTACTTTTTTTTTGCAGAATATAAATTTTCACATAATTCAAAATGACACAAATACAGACGTGAACTGATCCCGACTTCAAACACTGACTCTCTTGCGGTAATCATACTCCCGTTCCACTAACGGGGTACTCTTCAATACCTAAAAAATAATTGCAATGTTGGGTGAGTTTGCGAACTCAATGAGAAACCATCATCGATGGTCCACCCAACGCATGCATATACAATCAATTCATATCATAGCACATATTAACACATTCCAAATTATCCCATGCATTGCCAATTTTACACATATAAGGCGTATCGCCTTTTAAACAAATCACATTTTATCATTCATATATATGACGCACATGTGACACTTTTCCATTTTCATTTTGTTGTTGTGACCGTGCGCCTGAATTGTCCCAGTGACGGGCATATTGCGTTGAGCCTGAGGCTCTGATACTCGTTGGGCGTGATATGCCCTGATACATTGAGCCAGTGGCTCTGTAAACATTGGACCGAAGGTCCTGTGTGTTGAGCTTAAAGCTCTCATATACGTTGGGCATAGCCCTGATCATCGAGCTGAAGCTCGGAATTACGTTGGCTCCACCGGTCACAACTGCCATTATCTGATCATGCAATTATGCATGAATGCATATGCCTCGTTTTACAATAATTTGTGTCACAACCTAATACACTAAGTCCAATTTCTCACTTAACCAATTCACTTTCAATTATGCACATTTAACACTTCTATAACACATTCCAAATATTGAAGTGAATCACACGTTAATACAGCACTTAGAAAACAATAATAGAATGCATGAGAAGGGGGGTTGAATTGTGTATTCCCCTCTTTATAAGTCTTTTCAAAATTACTTGTTAGGAATAAAAATCTTTACATAATTTTTATTTATTCCGATTGATCAAACTTCTCAATACTATGTATATGAACAGTAAGTAATGATAAAATTTGAAACTAAAAACGAGATAGAGAGTAAGAGTGGTAGACACGCGGATTTATCCTGGTTCACCCCAAACCATGGGCTACGTCCAGTCCTCAGAGTTTCTTCTGAGATTTCACTATCTCTTCAATCGTTACAAGTATTCTTTCACGAGCCTCTTGAGTCTCTACAATCAGATTCTTTCACACTTAGCCTCTGCAGTTATCTCATACACCTTTTCTTTTCAGAAAATATTTGAACACTTTATTCTGATGATATGCACTCACTAGTTTGTACTTAATCGCTTTTTCACTTTGTGTAATTTTTCTAAGATCAGTAGCTTTTTAGTTTTTGACTTCAACTTGAATTTATAGCCTTCGTCTCTAACTGCTTCTTGATTCTTGAATCTTTAATCTTTAAAGAAACGGTTAATCAGTTGAGTTCTGTAACTAACTCGAACTGACTCTTGCGTTTGTTTCTTTTACTGCATCTGCATCTGCTTCACATTTGCGTCTGCTTTGCTTTTGCGTCTGCGTCTGCTTCACATTTGCGTCTGCGTCTGCTTTGTATTTGCGTCTGCGTCTGCGTCTGCTTTGTATTTGCGTCTGCGTTTGCGTCTTCTTTGCATTTGCGCCTGTGTCTGCTTTGCATTTGCGTCTGCTTTGTATTTGCGTCTGCGTCTGCGTCTGCTTTGCATTTGCGTCTGCGTCTGCTTTGTATTGGCGTCTGCGTCTACGTCTGCTTTGTATTTTCGCCTGTGTCTGCTTTGCATTTGCGTCTGCGTCTACTTTGTATTTGCGTCTGCGTCTGCTTTGCTTTTAAATGCTCATATTCGCTTTGCATTTGCGTTTATTTCGCTTTGTATTTGCGCTTTGTATGCGCTTTGCATTTAAATGCTGCGTCTGTGGCTGTTTTGTTTTTCTTGTATATAATCTCTCTTTGTTTGTTATACATCAAAATCATTTTTATGTAAAGTCATTTTGACTTAACAATCTCCCCCTTTTTGAATATAACAAATTACATACAATAAAAGAAAATGAACAAAGTAAATTCTGATTTTGCAAAGTAGAGAAAAAAAAACTTATCTTCTTCCTTTCTTCGTCTGTTGTGGTCACACCTTCTTTGTCTGAACATCCTCTCTTTTTTTGTTGATTATCTTCTTTTCCTGCTCTCCCCCTATTTGTTATAATAAAAAATGATTAACGATTCTGGTTCTTCAGCAGATCTGCTATCATCTTTCTCAGATCATTCACCGTCTTCTTCATATCATTGAGTTCACCTCGTAATCTGCTAACTTCATCTGGTGGATCAACCGACGAAGAGGCTTGATCAACTTCTGCTGATGGAGGAGCAAAAGGAATTGAAGTAGTGTAAGCATCAGAGGATGGGATGTAGTCTTCATTGATCTCAAAGGTAGGTGGACGAATGAATGTTTCAGCTTCAGGAAGATCTAAATCAAAGGAGCGGCGAAGATCAAGAATCGTCGTCCTTGCGCAGGTAGGACTTGTGCTTCAATAGACAGTGTATTAGACAAAGAGCTAATACGAAGAACTGTCTGAACGAGGAACTCAGTAAATGTTCCTGTTCTTATTCTCCCCCTACTGGAAAGTCTTCCTCTCTATTAGTATGGCTGCAGCTCGCTTTATCTGACTTCTGTGCAGGCGTGCATGCTTCATCAATTTTTCGCACCTCTTCTGCAATTTGATCTGTGGACAGATCATCACTAGCATCATCTTCAGGATATAATTTTAATTTCTCCCTGGTAAAATCTTTTGGGAATCTTGGCTGTATATCTAGTGCAACCATTATCTCTGTATTTTTAGTGATTGGGAAAATAGTACACGGATGGCAGGGACGTTTTGTAGGATATGGCATAGTAGCAGCAAATCCCAAAGTATCATAGAAGATCTTTTCGTCTTCTTTGAGTAACTCCCATGTGTTATGATTAATCACCATAGGTTGTACCACGCCTACTATCTTCTTCATTTGGTTGAACACTTGATTGCAATAGCGGTCTTACGTACGTAACTACTTCCACCATTTTGATCTTCAACTTCGTTTCCTCAAAACTTGTGGTAGTTGTATACCATTAGACACGGTTTATCATCCTCCGAATCGATCTCGCTGTTGCTTCTTGATGTGCTTCATTAGGAGTCATCTGAACCGGGCTTTCATCTACTGGCTCCTCCTGTTGAGCAACAGGTGTTTCCTGAACCGTGCTTTCTTTAGCTGGTTCTTCTTCTTGTTGAACAATAGGGATATCCTGATCTGTAAACTGCTCAGCTTCTGTTTCTACTTGAACAGTATTAATAATTTCTTTCTGTTGACTAACGTCCTCAGCAGTTGAAATGATCTTCTTTCGACTAACCTTCTTAGTCTTTTCTCTCGCTTGATTAGTTTCTTGATTTCTTCGTTGGAGATTTTCTTTTCTCTGATGTTGCTTTTCTCTTCCTCTCAGTCTCTTTGGATTTTCTAGTCGTATCTTCTTCCAGAATAGAGACTAAGGATCTTGTGGCTCTGGGTGCACAAGATTTAGAAGTTTCTTCTCGACTCTGTTCTCTGGCAATCTTTTCTTCCTGTTGCCTCAGAGTCCTAATTCTTGGTGATTTCTTTGCTTTCTTCACAACTTCGTTCAAAAGACTTTCTCCTTGTCTTTTTGGCGCACTTTGTTTTGTCCTCTGAGATTGGCTTTCTTTGAAAAGAGGACTCGCCATTTTCATGAGAGGTCTACCTATCACTATCCTTAGTTCAGCAGTAGGTGATTTGATACTTACTGAAGACTGAGAACTTGAGACATGAGTCTTCTTCAATACACGCTCCCCCTCAGTTCTTGACTTCCTTGAAGAGTCGGCTTGGTCTTTGTCTCATCGTGTTCGGACCCATTCGTCAGATCGTGTGCATCGATCTTGCTCTTCACAGAACAGTTTATCCGATCTGAGTGGTGCATTTAATCTGGATTCCTTAAAATCCTCGTCAAAATCATACCATAAGGATAGCGGTAGTTTCCTTTAATCCCTTAACCATATAGTGAAAGATTAAGAAGGGTAAATCTATGGGGCTTCGATTCAGTAGGTAGAATAGACATTGTCAATCCAGAGTGGTCACTAAATGTCTTGAACCAACTCTGGGTAGAATACAATTAAACAAAATTGCGTGAAGCACCCTAGCCTTCAGAATCAAATTTGATGTCTTCCTCTCCCTTGAGTTATTTGTGCCATATAGTTGCCTCTTGATATCTTCTTCTTTCATTCCGACTGAGGTCATCCATCCGACCTTGGTAGACAATTTCTCACCAACTGATGGGCAATCAGTCACCTTCTTTATCAAATCCTTTGTGACAAGAACAGATATTCTCTCTACAAAGGATACAATGGTGTTATCTATCAGACGAGCATTCTTCCAGAACTCATATACTTCATTCGTATAGACTGGTTCTTGTATCTGAAAGAAGTTCTTCCAACCAGCTCTTATGATTTCTGGTTCTACATCCATGCCGTCTCTTCTTAGTGACTCAAAATCCACAAGTCTTCCATAAACCATGGCTGCTTCCATTGTATATAGTGAAAAATATCTTCTCGAGAACTTTTTGAGCGAAATGTTTTTGAGAGAATTGGTAAAGCAGAAATGAATCGTCAGGAGATGATGAAAAGACTGCAACAATTTCATCTTCAGTCTACATATAGGGTTATGGTCCGGTGGGTTCTAGAATCATTAAGAACCTCGAGATTATCATATTTTTCCCTCCAAAAAAATCTTTCTTGTGAGAGAAGTTTCCAGCTGTAACTCAATGTAACTAACGCCGTTAGTTTCCACGTTACTTTAGCCTGACTGCTCATTTAACATCACCATGTTAAGATTGCGTCTTATCTTTTGAAACCGTTCTTCACTTAGTGGTTTAGTGAAGATGTCTGCCCACTGAAGTTCTGTTTCAACAAACTGTAGAAGCACCACTTTCCTCTGAACATAATCTCTCAGGAAATGATGTCTGACTTCTATATGCTTCACTCTGGAATGCTGAATTGGATTCTTTGATAGATTTATTGCATGCTGGTGTTGTCGCAATAAATTGGAATCTCCTCCTCTTTAACTCAATAGTCTTCAAGTCGATACTTGATCCACAAGATCGTGAGCGACAAATTGCGGCGAACATATATTACGCTTCACGGTTGATAGAGCAATTGAGCTTTGTCTCTTGCTTGACCAGAGACTAGATTTCCTCCAGAAAATGACATCCTCCACTTGTGTTTTTCTTTCGATTACTCTCCGGTATAGTCCGCATCGCAATATCCAATTAACTTTGAAATCTTTACCTTTCTCAAACATTAAGCAAAGATCAGTAGTACTGCGAGATATCTCAAAATTCTTTTAACAAGGAATAAAATGAGACTCTCTAGGATCGGCTTGAAATCTTGCACACAAGCATACATTGAATGTAATATCAGGTCTACTTGTCAGAAGATACAAGAAAGAGCCGATCATCCCTCTATATAGGGTTTGATCCACCTTCTTACCAAGTTCGTCTTTCGACAAAAGGTTTGAAGGATGCATCGGAGTTGCCATAGGCTTCACATTATTCATATCAAACTTATTCAACAACTCTTTCACATACTTTTGTTGATGAATGAAGATCTTCTCTTGATGCGCTTAACTTGCAACCCAAGAAAGAACTTTAACTCGCCCATCATGCTCATTTCAAATTCTTTCTTCATTAAGCTCTCAAACTTTAAAAAACTCTTTTGAAGTAGCACCAAAATGATATCATCAACGTAGATCTGTCTTAAGATAAAATCATTCGAAAACTCTTTTAAAGAGCGTCTTATCAACTTGACCTCTACTGAAACCATTCTCTATTAGGAAGGTACTCAGACGATGATACCAAGCTCTAGGAGCTTGCTTGAGATCCGTATAAGGCTTTGTGAAGTCTATAGACATAGTCCGGTTTTTAACATCTTCAAAGCCGGTGGTTGTTTCACATACACCTCTTCATCTATAAAACCATTCAAAATGCACTCTTAACATCCATCTGAAACAACTTTATATCATGACAGATCGCATATGCTAACAAAATCCTTATAGCTTCAAGTCTCGCCACTGGAGCATATGTTTCATTGTAGTCTATTCCTTCTTGCTGATTATAGCCTTGTGCTACTAATCTAGCCTTATTATGACTTACTCTTCCTGGTTCGTCTAACTTATTCTTGAAAACCCATCTAGTTCCAATAATGGATTTCTTAAAAGGTTTTGGGACTAAGGACCAGACGTTATTTCTAGTAAATTGATTCAGCTCCTCTTGCATGGCTAACACCCAAGCTTCGTCTTGAAGAGCTTCCTCAACCTTCTTAGGCTCTACTTCAGAGATAAAGGCTACATTAGCTTCTCTTCTGAATCTGGACCTTGTCCTAACTCCTTATGAGGTGTCACCGATAACTAGTTCTTCTGGATGAGAACTTTTATATCTCCAATTTCTTCTTAGTTCTATAGTTTCTGGAATATCTTCAATCTTGTTCTCATGAGTGTCTGACGAGGGAGTTTCTGAGGTATCATCTAAGTTCTTTGAAGGACCTTCATTCTCCACGTCATCTTCCTTATGGGGTTGAGAATTATCATCAAACTTTACATGGATCGTCTCTTCAACAGTCTTTGAATTCAAGTTGTAAACTCAAAACGCTTTAGACGATAATGAGTAGCCTAGGAAGATTCCTGGATAGGTCTTCGAATCGAATTTATCCAACAGCTCTTTCGTATTCAGAATGGAACATTTGCACCCAAATGGATGAAAGTAAGATATGCTTGGTCTTCTTCCTTTCCATAACTCGTAAGGAGTCTTCTTCAACATAGGTCTAACATGATCCTATTCGAATATAGCATCTTTGTATTCACGACTTCCTTGAAAATACTTAGGAAGATTCGTTTCACATAGCATTGTCCTTGCCATCTCTTGAATCGTCCTATTCTTTCTTTCAACAACTCCATTTTGTTGTGGAGTTCTAGGGCTGAGAAGTTATGGAAAATTCCATTCTCCTCACAAGATACTCTAAACTTCTCATTTTCAAATTCTCCACCATGGTCACTCCCCGATCTTCAAGCTATGGACATTCCTTTTCATTCAGAAACTTTCGGATAAGATTCTAAAGCACTTAAAAGACTCATCTTTGTGTGATAAAATAATATCCAACAAAATTGAGTAAAGTCATCAACAATGACGAGTCCATATTTCTTTCGCTAAGACTTAATGTCCTTGTAGGACCAAATAAATCCATATGTACAGTTCTAAAGGTCTTGATGAGGTTACAAAACTTTTAGAAGAGAAAGAGGTTTTAACTTGTTTTCCTTTCAAACAATTTTCACAGAAAAGTTCTTTGTCAAAACTTATTTTTGGCAAATCTCTTACCAAATCATGTTTTACCAATTTTGAAATATGTTTCAAAGAGACATGACCTAGCTTTTTATGCCAGATTAGTCTTTCTTCTTCAGAAGATAGAAAACATGAAATATTTTGTTTTTGAAAATCTTCTAAATTGATTTTGTAAAGGTTGTTTCTTCTCTTGGCAAAGAAAAGTATAGACCCATCTTTGTTTCTGACTTCGCAAAGATTTTGATTGAATGTAACTGTGAAACTAGAATCACACAATTGACTGACGCTAATCAAGTTATGCTTTAGACCATCAACAAGCAGTACATTATTTATGCATGCAAAGGAATCTTTACCTATTTTTCCGATTCCAATAATTTTGCCCTGCTGGTTGTCTCCGAAAGTTACTGATCCTCCCTTCTTATACTGAAGGTCTAGGAACATAGACCTTCTTCCTGTCATGTGTCACGAGCATCCACTGTCTAAATACCAATGGTGCTTGCCGTATCTTCCAAGGAAGGATATCTGCAGGAGAAACTATTTTATTTCTTGGTACCCAAATTTTCTTGGGTCCTTTATGGTTAGTAGTATGCATATGATGTGATCTATGATGTTGGATCCCGCATTCGGAACCCAACTACTCATACAGATTCCCTCCTACGTACGCATGATTCCTTATAAACTCTTCTTGTTCTGATACCATAAATGTTGGAACCCGATCCGGGAACCGGATCCCAACCGAAAAATGTAGCGAAAGAGCGGAAACAAAAACAAATCGAAGGCTCGCAGACCAAGGCGGCGAACCGAAGGTATAAAACTAAGCAAAGCGAAATCGAAAAAGCAAATCGAAAAGTCAATCGTAACAAATAATAAGGCAATTCAATTCTGAGCTAAGCGCAAACAAATCGACATCCGAAATAAAGAACGAGAAAAGCGTCGCGTTGGAATTCCTTAGACTCAAACTATCCCGAAATCCGGTATAAATTCTTTTTTTTTCTTTCTTATTCAATTCATTCCATCACATAAAAACTCATAATCCATCTTCCATACATTTTAATCATCTTTTTCGTCTTTTCAATTTCTTTTCTAACTAAAATTCGGCAAAGATAACTTTGCCTTAATCCTAACCCAAACCTCGCAAAGTATCGAAAACACACTTCTATATGCCAAACAGATCTCGAATCATCGGACTCTCCGTCCGAACCCAAACACCAAAGAAACGCAAACCTAAATCTAATACTTCCATAATTCTCAATTCAATACCAAACTCATAATTCAATCAAATTCCCAAATCAATCATGCATATATATACCCAAATTATCCATAATTTCATATACAAATTTCACAATCATTCACAATTCTCAATGTATACACAAATACATTTTCCCAAACTTATCTAAAGCCATATACATATCCATACTCAAATTTAGATTACTCGATTCTAACTTATACAAATGTCGAAACCGACGCTTTCACATTCTTTCATCCGATCTCCGCTCAAAACTCAAGATGGGGATGAAAGGGGGTGAGCTCGGGCTTCGTGGATAACACATTTATAAAGTGACAAATAAGCGAAATCAATTTTCATAAACTTTTGCCAAAAGGCTAATTTTTCAAACTTTTCCTCAAACCCTTTTCATATTTTTCAAACTTTTCATAACAAAATTCACTTTTATTCCTCAATTTTAAACATGAATGCGAACACGAAACAATTCAAAACACATAACATGTCGAATGGTGCAGCTAGGTCCAAGCAGAGCGTCTTGCAGTCCGTTGGCCGGTCTGCGATCGTGAATAGAACGTCTTACACTTTCTCAAGATAAGCGGTCAGTGTAACCATGAAGGAGTCCGAATTGGAGCTCCGTGCCACTAGCGGACAGCCGGAGAAGGCTATACACATAGAGACAGCGCTGACTCACCAAAGGACCTACCAAACCCACATAACACATATCGAAAACGGAAATTCAAATTGCCCGAAGGCACTTTCCAAAATTTTACTTTTCTAACATTATTTCATCAACTTAAAACAATCTCACAAATTCACACATATCATATAATTCAATTAATTCAATCAATCAATAATTGCAACAATATGCATAATTATCAATGCGTACACAACAAATACAGTTTCAGAAATTTCTAATGATTTAGCAAATTATTTAAAACAATGAATTTAAGCTTGTAATAATTTTTCAGAAATCACTTAGGAATCATAATTTCAAACCTTAAATCAATTCTTATTTTCAAACATTTCCAAAACAATAAGTGATCAAAATTCCAAACTTTTGCTTTCTTTTAATTTTTCAAAATTAAGTATTAAGTTTACAAATCAAAATATAAATATGCTACCCACTTTCGAAATGACGCTGGAACTTGTTCCAAGCTTCAATTGATCTCGCTTCTTTCCTTCTTTCAATTAAAATTGACCTAAGCCATAAAATCCAAATTTCAAATCATAAATTGCGAAATTCCCAAAATTAACTATCGAAAATTCATAAACATCATACTTCCAAGCTTTCCAAAATCAGAATTTCTAAAATCTCCAATTTCAAAAATTCGACCTAAACCAATACACTCAAATTCAATCTCATAAATAACTTAATTTTCAAAACTAACTTCACAATTCATCAATTCACATTAATTCCAAAATATCTACACCACCAATTTCAAAAATCCCCAAATTTTCAAAATTGGCCTAACCCAATTTTCACAAATTCTATATCATAATTCACAATTTTCTCAAAACTAATTTCATATTCCACAAACCCATATTATTATCTTTAATTCTACACCAAAAATTCACCAAATCCTCAACCATAAAAATTTAGCCTAAACTTTAAACAAATTTCCATCCAAAATTAAACATAACCTAAAGCATTAATATCAAAACCAACTTCATATATCACATACCCAAGTCCTTTTCCACAGTTCTAAACCAAAAATTTATCAAAACTCAAAGTTCAAAATTTTCTCTTACCTCTTTTCTTCTCCAATTTTCGAATTTATTGGCTCATGAAGAAGCTCTCTTCATTTTCCATTCTTTTCCTTCTTGGAAAATCCCAAAGCTTGAAGAATCAAGTAGAAAAATCAAAATAAAGTTTTCTCTCCCTTCTTTTCTCCATACGAAGCTTCTTCACTCTTCTTTCTCCTTCTTCTTCTTTTCTTTTTCACTCATCATCGAATTTCACTCATAAAAAACGACATCATCTGATTTTTAAAGGCCATGTCATTTAAATTTTGATGAAAAGACTAAAATGCCCTTGTCATGTTACTTTAAGTCATGTTCACTTGCGGGTCTGATTCGCACTATCAATTTGAAAGAATTTATCAAAACTTCCTTCTCGAGAAATGTTCCTCTCAATCATACGAATCCAACGCCACCTACCGCGCTCAATTCGGATCACTACACCAAAAGTTATACGCAAAACAGTTCGGAAATATCTATATTCTAACACATTTTCCATGTACGATTATTTCCGTCCAAAATTTCACATTCTTAATCCCAGAATTGAAACTCGATGTCTTCATAACAATTGTATCCTTATGTCTCTAGTTTAATTCAAAACAAGAATCACCTCATTCCGATTCCCAGATCAAAAGTTATACTCAAAATACTCTCAGGTGTTCCCAATCCACAAATTACACTCTAATCCGAACTTCCATTCATAATTCGAAGGTCTTAGGGGCAGAATTGGCATTTTATTTCTTCATAAGATTTGTAGCCCCTTGTCTTATATTTATTTCGCCTTAAGAATCGCTTCAATCGGATCTCTACAGATCCCGAATTTCACAAAACACTGAACTATGCTCAGAAAATTTCCCGACTCACTTTGATTAAATTAATCACCATTTATTAAATCTCAAAAATTCACAAATTTCCATGAGAATGTAGGGAATTGTCTTAAGAATCCAACGCCGCAAAAATCAACTCAATCGGATGTCGGACGGAAAAGATATTAGCAAAACAGTGAACAAAGGTCGGATTGGAGGAGGAAGCAAGAAAACTAAAGGAGCAAAACGACGTCGTATTATGGCGAGGATAGGGCGCGGTCGCTACGGCGATGCGGACATCGCCCTAGCGATGCGTGCCGATCGCTCGCCATCGCTACGTTGATGCGGACATCGCCCTAGCGACGCGAGCCGAACGCTCGCCATCGCTACGGCGATGCGGACGTCACCCTAGCGACGGGGGTACTTCATTTTTTTTTTTTTTTTTGAAACTTCCAAAATTCATAACTCTCAAACTCGAACTCCAATTTTGACAAACTTAGTCTCTATAGAAAGCTTAAGGGAATCTCTAAATCTTTCACGAAGGACATATACATCAATTCGACTCCTACGGGAGTCCATTTTCCGGTCAAAGATACTATCCTCTAATATTCATGCTAAAACCATAATATAAACTTGTAAAAATCATAACTTATTATTCCAAGATCGAAAAATTCTATACTTTATATCAAAATAAAGATCAAATCAAATTCTTCAACTTTCATGAATAACATCAAAACTCAATTAACCGCTAACTGGGTTAATTTCTCAGTCAAAGTCATACTTAAAGTCAAAAGTCAACCCTATCACACATGAACTTTGACTGATCATAACTTTCACTCCCGATATCGAAAAATTGCAAACTTTATGTCCACAGAAAGCTCTTAACATAACCTACAAGTTTCCAGAAGACCATTTTATCAAATTTTGCCTCAATCAAAAGTCAACCTTCCAAGGCCAAAAAGTCAACTATTACACAATTTTTCATATTTTCATTCTTTCTCTTTTTAGTCATGATTTTCAACTCAATTTCAATTAACTCATCCACTTTATCACTCATATTACTAAGTCAAATTGTCACTCAAGGTTCGGGGTCCAACATTTCTCCCCCTCTTAAAAGAATTTCGTCCTCGAAATTCATACTTTCTTAAACTCCATGTAACTCATTATTGCATAAATTTCTTTTTTTTTTAAAATCATCAAGTACTTTCTTACTAATTTCTTTCCAAAACTCATAATCAATTACTTTTTCATCAAATTTACTCATCATACATATTCTCAATCTCTTCACAATTTTCACTTCCTTAAATCATATACCACTCATATCATATCAAAACACTATATCTATAACTCATTATTTCTTTATATATGGACACAAATTAATGGTCCATTTCTTAAGGAACCCTAATATGGTTCAATCATCGTTTAATCCTTCTCATTATGTCATCATTCTTTCATCTATATCAATTCATCACAATTTATCAGAAATTCCAATCTTAAGTTCCTCAACACATTCCAAAAATCAATCATATTCTTGACACCCAAATCGAACCAATCACTTGAATTCGTCAAATAGTCATGCACATCAATTTCACATTCCTAAAGACAATCATACTTCTTTCATCAAAATCAAATGATCACTTAGCATATCCTCACAAATTCACTCTTATCTTTACAAACTCTTATCAATTCCTTATTCATACTCATACGCCCAAGTAAGATCATATTACTGGGCTCTGATACCATAAATGTTGGATCCCGCATTCGGAACCCAACTACTCATACAGATTCCCTCCTACGTACGCATGATTCCTTATAAACTCTTCTTGCTCTGATACCATAAATGTTGGAACCCGATCCGGGAACCGGATCCCAACCGAAAAATGTAGGGAAAGAGCGGAAACAAAATCAAATCGAAGGCTCGGCACCGAAGGCGAAGCGAACCGAAAGGTATAAAACGGAAGCAAAGCAAAAATCGAAAGAAGCAAATCGGAAAAGTCAATCGTAACAAATAATAAGGCAATTCAATTACAGAGCTAAGCGCAAACAAATCCGACATCCGGAAATAAAGAACAGAGAAAAGCGTCGCGTTGGAATTCCTTAGACTCAAACTATCCCAAATCGGTATAAATTCTTTTTTCTTTCTTATTCAATTCATTCCATCACAGACAAAAACTCATAATCCATCTTCCATACATTTTAATCATCTTTTTCGTCTTTTTCAATTTCTTTTCTAACGAAAATTCGGCAGCATAACGGCTGCCTTAATCCTAACCCAAACCTGCAAAGTATCGAAAAACACACTTCTATATGCCAAACAGATCTCAGAATCATCGGACTCTCCCGTCCGGAACCCAAACACCAGCAAAACGCAAACCTAAATCTAATACTTCCATAATTCTCAATTCAATACCAAACTCATAATTCAATCAAATTCCCAAATTAATCATGCATATATATACCCAAATTATCCATAATTTCATATACAAATTTCACAATCATTCACAATTCTCAACTTTATACACAAATACATTTTTCCCAAACTTATCTAAAGCCATATACATATCCATACTCAAATTTAGATTACTCAGACTCTAACTTATACAAATGTCGAAACTGACGGCTTCACATTCTTTCATCCGATCTCCTGCTCAAAACCTGGAGATGGGGATGAAAGGGGGGGTGAGCTCGGAAGCTCGTGGATAACACATTTATAAAGTGACAAATAAGCAGAAATCAATTTTCATAAACTTTTTTCCAAAAGGCTAATTTTTCAAACTTTTTCCTCAAACCCTTTTTCATATTTTTCAAACTTTTCATAACAAAATTCACTTTTTATTCCT
Source organism: Erythroxylum novogranatense (assembly GCA_029891385.1). Taxonomy (NCBI): domain Eukaryota; kingdom Viridiplantae; phylum Streptophyta; class Magnoliopsida; order Malpighiales; family Erythroxylaceae; genus Erythroxylum; species Erythroxylum novogranatense. The sequence continues at coordinate 22,430,375 of CM057226.1, forward strand.
CAATTTTTAAACATGAATGCAGAACACAGAAACAATTCAAAAACACATAACATGTCAGAATGGTCTGGCTAGGTCCAAACAGAACATCTTGCCTGATCCGTTGGCCGGTCTGTCTTGATCGTGAATGTAACGTCTACACACTTTCCCAAGATAGTGGTCCAATTAGTAGCTTGAAGGAGTCCGAAATCAGACTCCGTGCCACTAAGCGGGTAGCCGGAGAAGGCTATACACATAGAGACAATGACTGACTCACCAAAGGACCTACCAAACCCACATAACACATATCGAAACGGAAATTCAAATTGCCCAAGGCACTTTCCAAAATTTTACTTTTCTAACATTATTTCATCAACTTAAAACAATCTCACAAATTCACACATATCATATAATTCAATTAATTCAATCAATCAATAATTGCAACAATATGCATAATTATCAATGCGTACACAACAAATACAGATTTGAAATTTCTAACGATTTAGCAAATCATTTAAAACAATGAATTTAAGCTTGTAATAATTTTTCGAAATCACTTAGAATCATAATTTCAAACCTTAAATCAATTCTTATTTTCAAACATTTCAAAAACAATAAGTGATCAAAATTCCAAACTTTTGCTTTCTTTTAATTTTTTAAAATTCGTATTAAGCTTACAAATCAAAATATAAATATGCTACCCACCTCGAAATGACGCTAGGAACATGTTCCAAGCTTCAATTTGATCCTTGCTTCTTTCCTTCTTTCAATTAAAATTGACCTAAGCCATAAAATCCAAATTTCACATCATAAATTGCGAAATTCCCAAAATTAACTATCGGAAATTCATAAACATCATACTTCCAAGCTTTCCAAAATCAGAATTTCTAAAATCTCCAATTTAAAAAATTCGACCTAAACCAATACACTCAAATTCAATCTCATAAATAACTTAATTTTCAAAACTAACTTCACAATTCATCAATTCACATTAATTCCAAAATATCTACACCACCAATTTCAAAAATCCCCAAATTTCCAAAATTGGCCTAACCCAATTTTCACAAATTCTATATCATAATTCACAATTTTCTCAAAACTAATTTCATATTCCACAAACCCATATTATTATCTTTAATTCTACACCAAAAATTCACCAAATCCTCAACCATAAAAATTTAGCCTAAACTTTAAACAAATTTCCATAAAAAATTAAACATAACCTAAAGCATTAATATCAAAACCAACTTCATATATCACATACCCAAGTCCTTTTCCACAGTTCTAAACCAAAAATTTATCAAAACTCAAAGTTTAAAATTTTCTCTTACCTCTTTTCTTCTCCAATTTTCGAATTTATTGGCTCATGAAGAAGCTCTCTTCATTTTCCATTCTTTTCCTTCTTGGAAAAATCCCAAAAGCTTGAAGAATCAAGTAGAAAAAATCAAAATAAAGTTTTCTCTCCCTTCTTTTCTCCATACGAAGCTTCTTCACTCTTCTTTCTCCTTCTTCTTCTTTTCTTTTTCACTCATCATCGAATTTCACTCATAAAAAACGACATCATCTGATTTTTAAAGGCCATGTCATTTAAATTTTGATGAAAAGACTAAGATGCCCTTGTCATGTTACTTTAAGTCATGTTCACTTGCGGGTCTGATTCGCACTATCAATTTGAAGGAATTTATCAAAACTTCCTTCTCGAGAAATGTTTCTCTCAATCATACGAATCCAACGCCACCTACCGCGCTCAATTCGGATCACTACACCAAAAGTTATACGCAAAACAGTTCAGGAATATCCATATTCTAACACATTTTTCATGTACGATTATTTCCGTCCAAAATTTCACATTCTTAATCCCAGAATTGAAACTCGATGTCTTCATAACAATTGTATCCTTATGTCTCTAGTTTAATTCAAAACAAGAATCACCTCATTCCGATTCCCAGATCAAAATTTATACTCAAAATACTCTCAGGTGTTCCCAATCCAAAAATTACACTCTAATCCGAACTTCCATTCATAATTCGAAGGTCTTAGGGGCAGAATTGGCATTTTATTTCTTCATAAGATTTGTAGCCACTTGTCTTATCTTTATTTCTCCTTAAGAATCGCTTCAATCGGATCTCTACAGATTCCGAATTTCACAAAACACTGAACTATGCTCAGAAAATTTCCCGACTCACTTTGATTAAATTAATCACAATTTATTAAATCTAAAAAATTCACAAATTTCTCATGAGAATGTAGGGAATTGTCTTACGAATCTAACGCTGCAAGAATCAACTCAATCGGATGTCGGACGAAAAAGATATGAGCAAAACAGTGAACAAAGGTTAGATTGGAGGAGGAAGCAAGAAAACTAAAGGAGCAAAACGATGTCGTATTATAGCGTGGATAGGGCGCGGTCGCTACGGCGATGCGGACATCGCCCTAGCGATGCGAGCCGTACGCTCGCCATCACTACGGTGATGCGGACATCGCCCTAGCGACGCGAGCCGAACGCTCGCCATCGCTACGGCGATGCGGACGTCACCCTAGCGACGGGGGTACTTCATTTTTTTTTTTTTTTTAAACTTCCAAAATTCATAACTCTCAAACTCGAACTCCAATTTTGACAAACTTAATCTCTATAGAAAGCTTAAGGGAAGCTCTAAATCTTTCACGAAGGACATATACATCAATTCGACTCCTACGGGAGTCCATTTTTCGGTCAAAGATACTATCCTCTAATATTCATGCTAAAACCATAATATAAACTTGTAAAAATCATAACTTATTATTCTAAGATCGAAAAATTCTATACTTTATATCAAAATAAAAATCAAAACAAATTCTTCAACTTTCATGGATAACATCAAAACTCAATTAACCGCTAACTGGGTTAATTTCTCAGTCAAAGTCATACTTAAAGTCAAAAGTCAACTCTATCACACATGAACTTTGACTGATCATAACTTTCACTCCCGATATCGAAAAATTGCAAACTTTATGTCCACAGAAAGCTCTTAACATAACCTACAAGTTTCCAGAAGACCATTTTATCAAATTTTGCCTCAATCAAAAGTCAACCTTCCAAGGCCAAAAAATCAACTATTACACAATTTTTCATATTTTCACTCTTTCTCTTTTTAGTCATGATTTTCAACTCAATTTCAATTAACTCATCCACTTTATCACTCATATTACTAAGTCAAATTGTCACTCAAGGTTCGGGGTCCAACATATGATGCATATTATTAGAATGTTGATTAAAATGAATCATCCTATATCTTCTTTTTTGAATGACAGATTTTTTATGAGACTGAATCTTGTTTCCTGTAAACCCTAATCCAGTCTTATCACTCAGATGTCTACATTTTCCAAGCATCTCATTCATTTTCTTTGTACTTTCTGTGAAAGTAGCTAAATCAACTGATAAATTCTTAATCCTTAGTTTAAGTTGATTAATCTCTTCTGATCTGTCTACAATTTTCTTTTTATCTTCTAATTGTTTCTTTAAACAAACATTTTCTCTCTCTATCACCTCAGTATGTCTAATATTTTCTACATACTTCTTCTTTAACAGCTTGTACTGTTTCAGAATAGCATGAGAATCTTCTAACAATTCTGAATAGGCATCATGCAAATTATCATAATCTGATTTTACCTCCTCATCACTTTCTTCCTCGACCATTAGGCAAATGTTTGCATGTTCTGATGACTCGGAGCCTGTATCTGATTCAGATGAATCTAGGTCCTCCCAAGTTGCCATCATGCTTTTCTTGCCTTCTCTACTCTTCTTTGGCTTCTTCTTGAGAGTAGGACATTCAGACTTGTAGTGTCCAGGCTGGTTGCTCTCGTAGCAAATGATAGAAGACTTCTCTGGTTTAGCTTCATCTTTCCCATTCTTTCTGAACGTCTGGTTACCTCTGGGATTTTTCTTCCACATGCGTCTTATCTTTCTGGAAATGAAAGATAATTCATCATCTTCATCACTTGACTCTGATTCAGATTGGCTGGAGTTATCATCCTTTGATTCTTCAATTTTCAACGCTTTTGATGACTTCCTCCTTCTCTGAGTCTTATGATTCTTTTGTCCGGCCTTCAGTGCTATTGACTTATCTCGCTTGGGCTTGTCTTCAGCGTTGAGTTCTACTTCATGAATCTTTAAGGATCCCAGCAACTCATCCAGCTTTGACACGCTCAAGTCTTTGGCTTCTTGCACCGCAGTAACTTTAGGTCTCCATCTCTTAGGAAGACTTCTTAGAATCTTTCGAACACGATCTTGATTGTTGTATGTCCTTCCAAGAGCTTTCAATCCATTGACAATTGTTTGAAATCTTCCAAACATTTGATCAATAGATTCTTCATCTTCCATCCTGAAAAGTTCATATTGATGCACAAGAATACTTATCTTGGATTCTTTAACTTGGCTTGTGCCTTCGTGAGCAATAGACAATGTGTCCCACATCTCTTTGCGTGTCTCACAACCGTGCACTTTGTCATACTCGCTCTGCTTAGGGCACATGTCAAGAAAAATTTCACTTTGAATTTAATCGTATTCTTACTTTCTGATCAGCCGTCCATCTGCTCCGTGGAATAGAATTGCCTTCTTCATCTACAGGTGTGTAAGGTCCGTTCTCTATAACATCCCAAAGGTCAACATGAGTAGATTCGATGAATAACCGCATCCTATCTTTCCAAAGAGTGATAGTCTTCTCCGTTGAATCTTGGAGGTCTAGTGACTAAGGCTCCTTCAAATGATGTATACATGTGACTCGCCATTATCTTTAATCCACACTTCGCCAAAGTGATTCTTGGATACCTTGCTCGATACCAATTGAAGTGAATCACACGTTAATACAAAGACTTAGAAAACAATAATAGAATGCACGAGAAGGGGGGGTTGAATTGTGTATTCCCCTCTTTATAAGTCTTTTCAGAATTACTTGTTAGGAATAAAAATCTTTACAAATTTTATTTATTCCGATTGATCAAACTTCTCAATACTATGTATATGAACAGTAAGTAATGATAAAATTTGAAACTAAAAACGAGATAGAGAGTAAGAGTGGTAGACACGCGGATTTATCCTGGTTCACCCCAAACCGTGGGCTACGTCCAGTCCTCAGAGTTTCTTCTGAGATTTCACTATCTCTTCAATCGTTACAAGTATTCTTTCACGAGCCTCTTCAAGTCTCTACAACCAAATTCTTTCACACTTAGCCTCTGCAGTTATCATACACCTTTTCTTTTCGAAAAATATTGAACACTTTATTACAATAAGATAGCACTCACTAGTTTGTACTTAATCGCTTTTCACTTTGTAATTTTTCTAAGATCGCACTTTTTAGTTTTGACTTGACTTGAATTTATAGCCTTCGCCTCTAATCGCTTCTTGAATCTTGAATCTTGAATCTTTAATCTTTAAATAAGCGGTTAATCAGTTGAGTTACAGAATTCTTTCGAATCGACTCTTCGTCTGTTCTTTTCTTCGCATCTGCATCGCTTCACATTTATCTGCTTTGCTTTTGCGTCTGCGTCTCGCTTCACATTTGCGTCTGCTTTGCTTTTGCGTCTGCGTCTGCTTCACATTTGCGTCTGCGTCTGCTTTGTATTTGCGTCTGCGTCTGCTTTGTATTTGCGTCTGCGTCTGCGTCTGCTTTGCATTTGCGCCTGTGTCTGCTTTGCATTTGCGTCTGCGTCTGCGTCTGCTTTGTATTTGCGTCTACGTCTGCGTCACTTTGCATTTGCGTCTGCGTCACTTTGCTTTTAATGCTCGTATGCGCTTTGCTTTTAGTGCGTATGCTGCTTTGCATTTGCGTCTGCGTCTGCTTTGTATTTGCGCTGTGTATGCGCTTTGCATTTAAATGTCTGCGTCGTGGCTGTTTTGTTTTTCTTGTATATGATCTCTCTTTGTTTGTTATACATCAAAATCATTTTTATGTAGAATCATTTTGACTTAACAAATATTTCGAACACCTGTGGTTCGAAATCAATCAAAACAAACACACATAATCCTTCCTTAACTCCACATGGCAATCGTACATGAAATTAAACATATATAGGTTGAGAAACCAACTAGGTTACTCACCTATTACTTCCGAGCTAATTTCGGGAAGTCTCTGCTACGTCGGTCGATCGACGCTCCAGTTGTGCCTCAATAAGAATCAGAGAATAAAACGATCACTAATTGTTCAATCCGAACTAGTAATGATGCACATGTAGGTGTAAAATGCATTTTCATGATATTCTCGGCCCTAATCCCATTTTTTTCCATCAGAAAAATCCATCTAAAATTAGAAATCCAATGGCGCTGACGGCGCTCAATTTGGACCTCTATAGGTCCCAAATTAAATAAAACAGTGAGTAAAGGCTCCGTTACCCAGGCCCACGTCAATTTTCCGTCCACAAATCCCCAATTTCTCAAAAAATGAAATTAAATAATCAATGAATCCGATGCCTCAAGAATCAGGTCAATCGGACGTCGGACGGAAAAGTTATTCACGAAAGAAACCAAAATTCAAATAAAACAATTAATATATCTATATCTATAAGCCTTTATTTCCTCCTTTATTTCCTGTTTTCCAACCGAATTTCAATCCTCTATAACTTTTTGTACACAATTCAGAAAATTGCAAACCATACCTTGTTGGAAAGATAATGAAACCCTCTACAAGTTTCATGAAAACCATAAAAATCACATTTACCCCTAAGGGTGTCAAAATTCAATTGAAACTTCTGCCCATTCAAAACCTATCAAAACAGAACAATACTTGGTAAATTCAGTAACTTCCATTCTCTTCAGTCAAAAATTACACCATAAATATGATCAGAAAGATCACAATGTGATCTACAGCTTTCATGAACAATATGAAATCAAATTCAATGTCTAACTAGGTCAAACAATCCAGTGAATACTACTGCCCCTGAAAATACTCACTCTGGACAGTAATTATTAAAACAGTGTAACTCCTTGTACACATGTCAAGAAAATCATTACCTTATATCACTGATATCACTGGAAAGATAAAACACAGTACTACACTTCTCATGAAGGGCGTCAAAGCCAATTCCATCATTAACAATTTCAAACTTGTCATGCAATTTTCTGCTGATCAGGGAAGTTAATAATCTAATGCAGGTTCAGTGTTTGAAATTTCATAACTCTCAAATCTGATCTCCAAAAATTACATTCTATGTACCATTTTCAATATAATTGTTTCCTCTACAACTCTTCAGAATACCATTTAAGCCAATTCAATTCACAGAAAATTCTAAAATTTATTCTACTCAGATTGTTCACCAAATCCACCCTTAGTCTAGGTTTCCACTACATTGCACAAAATCAGTCAATATTCCACAGTGCATATCTCCAAATATACAGATCGAAAAATTGCAAAATCAGTGGGAATGGAAAGATAACTTAATAAGCTTCAATTTTAATTCAGACCACTTTCCCTAATTCCATCCCAATTAATTTAGAAAAATCAGCAAAACACTTAGGTCATAGTTTCGGTTACTGTTCATTCCAGCCATCAGCAGTAACTTTCCATGCTAAATTTCACCCTCTTAAGACAAAAATTAGACAACACTTATTTCACACAAGAATGTAGCCAACAAAACAAAGTTTAATTGGGCACAAACCCCACCTCATTTACATAACCACACAATGAGTTATGCTCAAAACAGTACAGTAGGGCAAAACTCAAATTTTCCAGCTTTACTTCTCAAATCAATTCCTTTCTTTCCAATGTCTATTCTACTTCACTTAGCACTCAATCTACCTTCCTATTCAACCCAAAATTTCATCAAACACTTCACCTCAACATAACCTATAAAATTTCAGCATCATAGTCAATCATTTTCTTTTAAGTCTTATTCATCTAATATCACTACAATCATTTCAAACTATGACATTCAAACACTAATCATCTTCAACCTCATTAATTCTTCTATAAACATGCCTAACAATTCAAACCATATGTTTCATGTCATTAATGCATCATACATCATATTTCATAAACAATCACTTCCAATTCATGCAATTAACTATGAATTCATGCATTAAATACATAAGTAAAACTTAAACCATACACTTACCTAATCAAAGCTTTCACCTTTTCAATTCTCCAACTATTTTACTTCTTCTCCATCCCATGCAAGGTTATCATCAAGGTAAGAAGGTAGAAGCTTTAAGTTTGCAAGCATGCAAGAAAATCACTCACAGTTGGAGGAAAACAACAATGAAATAAAGAAAAATTTGAGAGAAATCCGATGAGAGGCAAAGGAGGAGGGTTTTCGGATGGTTGAATAAAAAATCAAGGAAGCTTGATTTTTCATGCTTTAATTAAGACAACAACGAGAGAGGAAGCAAGTAGCATAAGACAAAAGCATTTATTCATGGGGATAAGTGGCAAGTCTAAGGAAAAAGAAAAAATAGATATAAAACAAAACTCTTGTATAGGATTTAGAAACCCTACTACAATTTGACCCATTCCAGTTCAATGGCCCTAATTTAAATTTCAAAATAAAATACCCAATACGACAGTGCCATTGGGTAGCAATTTTCCCTACCGAAAAGCAACCGGTTCGCCACTTGGCGATTTTTTCGGTCCGGGAATTTTCTCCAAAAAATTCCAGAAAAATTTATGAAAATCTCTGAAAATATAAAACACTCAATGGCGCACTCAGAATAATTTTTCAAACCCAATAGCTACGTTAATCATAATAAAATTGCCTTAGGCACAAAAACCGGGAATGTCATGTATGCATGTACAGTAATTTCATGTGCACAAATGATACTGTGTATCAATCCAATTACGCATGAACAGTACTAATTAATCCCTATCAATCCCATCCTATGGCAAATTTACTAATTAACCCTTCCTGACGGGGGTGGGATGTTACATTTCGCATACATTAAGAAAAGATCAGTAGAACTTGCCAAGTATCTCAATATTCTTTTGACAGCAATATAATGAGATTCTCTAGGATCTGTTTGAAATCTTGCACACAAACAAACACTAAACAATATATTAGGTCTACTTGCAGTTAGGTTAAGCAGAGAACCAATAATTCCTTTAAAAAGAGTTTGATCAATCTTCTTACCAACTTCATCCTTAGATAAGAGGATTGAAGGATGCATAGGAGTTGACATTGGCTTAACATTCTCCATTTTATATTTGAATAAATGTTCTTTGATATATTTAAATGATGAACAAAAAAAATTTCTTCAATTTGTTTAATTTGTAAACCAAGAAAGAACTTTAATTCACCCATCATATTCATTTCAAATTTACTTTTCATAAGATTTTCAAAATTTGAACATATTTTTTAAAATTGAACAAAAATTATATCGTCTACATATATTTGTACAACTATAAAATCATTTAAATATATTTTCTAAATAAAATTTTATCTACTTGACCTCTAATAAAGTCATTTTTAATCAAAAATGAACTTGATGATCATATGAAGCACGAGGTGCTTGTTTTAATCCATACAAGGCTTTATGAAGTTTATAGACATAATTTGGTTTATCAGTGTCTTCAAAACCTGGGGGTTGTTTTACATAAACTTCTTCGTCTATAAAATCATTCAAAAAGGCACTTTTCACATCCATTTGAAACAGTTTTATATTATGAAAAACAACATATGTAAGTAAAATCTTAATAGCTTCTAGTCTAGCTACAAGAGCATATGTTTCGTTATAGTCTATTCTTTCTTATTGATTATAGCCTTGAGCTACTAATCTAGCTTTTTTACGGTTTACCATTCCTGATTCGTCTAGTTTATTTTTGAATACCAATCTGGTTCCTATAATAGATTTATTGGATGGTTTAGGAACTAGAGACCAAACTTTATTCCTTGTAAATTGATTTAACTCCTCTTGCATAGCTAAAAACTAAGCTTCGTCTTGAAGAGCTTCATCAATTTTCTTATGTTCTAATTTAGAAACAAAAGCTACATTTGCCTCTATTATAAATTTAGATCTGGTTCTCACTCTCTCTGATGTTTCTTCTATAATCAAGTTTTCTAGGTGAGAAGATTTATATTTCCAGTCTTTTCATAGGCTAAAATTTTTAGAAATATCTTCTACCTTATCAGGTGGATCGTCTGGTGGTGACATGTCTAGATTATTAACTAAAGGAGCAGATAGAGTTTCATTATCAGAATCTTCTTTTTTATCTAGATGAGAATCATCATCAAATTTTACATGCATAGACTCTTCAACAGATTTAGAAACAATATTATAAACTTTATAAGCTTTAGAAGTAATTGAATAACCTAGAAAATTCCTGAATCGATCTTAGAATCAAATTTATCCAACTTTTCTTTTGTATTCAAGATAGTGCATTTACAACCTAAAGGATGAAAGTAAGATATATTTGGCTTTCTTTCATTCCATAATTTATTTGGAGTTTTATTTAAAATAGGTCACAAAAATGCTCTATTTTGAATATAACAAGTTATATTTACAGCTTCTGCCCAGAAGTACTTATGAAAATTCATTTCACATAACATAGTCCTTGCCATTTCTTGAATGATCTGTTCTTTCTCTCTACAACTCCGTTTTGTTTAGGAGTTTTATGAGAAGAGAAATTATGGAAAATTCCATTATCTTCACAAAATATTTTGCATTTTTCATTTTCAAATTCTCCAGCATGATCACTCCTAATTCCAGCAATAGAAATTCCTTTTTTATTTTGTAACTTTTTGATAAAACTTTAAAACATTTAAAAGATTCATCTTTATGTGATAAAAATAATATCCAACAAAATCTAGTGAAATCATCAACAATTACGAGACCATACTTCTTTCCACCTAGACTTAGTGTTCAAGTTAGACCAAACAAATCTATATGTAACAGCTCTAGAGGTTTAGACGAAGTTACAAGATTTTCAGACGAAAAAGATGTTTTCACTTGTTTTCCTTTTTGACAACTCTCACAAAAGAAATATTTTTTAAAACTTATCTTAGATCATGTCTCACTAACTTGAAAATATGTTTAAAGCTAACATGTCCTAGCTTTTTTTTCCAAATCAGTTTTTCCTCATTTGTTGATGTAAAACGTGAAATATTTTGACTTTTCAAATCATCTAAGTTAATTTTATAGAGATTATTTCATCTTTTGGCAGAAAAGAATATGGAACCGTCCTTATTTTTGACTACACAAGAATTTTGATTAAAGGATACTTCAAAACCAAAATCACATAATTGACTTATACTATTAGATTATGATTTAAGCCTTCAACTAATATAACATTATCAATAGACAAAAAGGAATCTTTACCAATTTTGTCGATCCTAACTATTTTGCACTACTGGTTATCTCCAAAAGTTACGATCCTCCTTGCTTATGTTTGAGATCTAGGAACATAGACCCTCTGCTCATCATATGTCATAAGTAGCCATTGTCCAAGTACCATTGGTGATGGTTGCTTTTTTCAAGGAAGGAGATTTGCAGTATATATTATATCCTTCTTAGGTACCCATATTTTCTTGGATCCTTTGGGGTTAGTCTTATAGTTTTTCATCGAATAATAAGAATATTGTTTCTTTTTCTTTCTATTAGGAAGAAAACTCCTATTATGAATAATATTACTATTATGAAGACTATTTTTATTATTAAAACCTAAACCGTTCTTATCATTTGGATGTCTATAATTCCAATAATGTCATTCACCTTTTTTGTACTTTCTGTAAATTTTGATAAATCTACTGAAAGACTATTAATCCTCTGTTTTAGTTGATTAATTTCCTCAGATCTATCTACAGTTACTTTCTCTTTCATATCGTCTACTTGTTTCTTAAGGTAAACGTTTTCCTTTTCTAATAGTTTTGTGTTCTTCAAATTTTCTACAAATTTCTTTTTCAATATCCTATATTGTTTTAAGATAAAATATGAATCTTCTAACAATTCTAAGTAAGCAACTTGAAGTTCATCAAAGTTAGAAATTACCTCATCATTGCATTCCCTTTCAGCTACCAAGCATATATTTGCTTGTTACGATGTTTCGAATCAATTGATTCAAACGAATCTAGGTCTTCTCATTTTGCCATCATGTTTTTTTTTTTGTTTTCTTGACTTTTCTTTTGTTTTCTTTTGAGCAACTACCATTCAGATTTGTAATGTCCTAGATTATTGCACTCATAGCAGACGATAAAACTTTTCTCATTCTTTGAATTGTCTTTGCTATTCTTTTTAAAAGAGAAGTATTTATTTTCCTTTGATTTCTTTTTCCACATCCTCCTAGTCTTCTTGAAATGAAGGATAGTTCATCATCATCTTCACCTGAATCTTGATCAGATTCACTAGCATCATCATTCTTGATTTCTTCAATCTTTAATGCTTTTAAAGATGTGTTTTTATTTTTCTGTATCTTTTGATTCTTTTGACCAGCCTTTAATGCAACAGATTTATCCCTTCTGGGTTTATCTTTTGCATCAAGCTCTACTTCATGGATTTTCAGTGTACCAAGTAATTCATCTAGGTTCAGCTTACTTAAATCCTTGGCCTTTTGTATTGTCATTACTTTAGGTCTCCATCTTTTTGGAAGACTTCGGAGAATCTTTCTGACATGATCTTAACTATCATAGATTCTCCCCAGAACTTTAATTCCATTAACAATTGTTTGGAATCGTCCAAACATCTGATCAATAGTCTCATCATCTTTCATCTTGAACAGCTTATACTGATGAACAAGAATACTAATCTTGGATTCTTTCACCTGATTTGTGCCTTCATGTGCAATAGCTAAGGTATCCCACATTTCCTTTGTAGATTCGCATCCATGAACCTTATCATATTCACTACGTCTTAGAGAATAACTTAAAAAGAACTTGGCCTTTGAGTTTAATTGAAAGCGAGCTTTCTAATCAACCGACAATTTGTCACGAGAGATGTTATTCCCTTCATTATCTGCTGATGTATATGGACCATTTTCAATGATATCCTAAAGATCAATATGTGTGGATTCTATAAAGAGCCACATTCTGTAATAATGATAATCTTTACCATTGAATGCACGGGGTCTTGAGACTGAGGTACCTTTTGCTATAAAAACATGTGATTTAGCCATGGATCTTTGTCCTCACTTTGTCACAGTGTTTCTTGGAAACCTTGCTTTGATACCAACTGAAGTAAATCACTTGTTAATATAAAAATCATGTATAATATGTAGAATACACAAAGGGGGGGTTGAATTATGTTAAATCTTCTAAGATATTAATCTTTAAAATCTTCTTGATTTTTTTTACAAATTTAGATAATTACAAAACAATTCACTTAATTTGATGAGTAATGCAATATCAAAAATTTTTATCTATTCTTCTAACAACAAGAAAATTAAATAGATAAGAGTTAGAGAATATGACACCATGATTTATACTAGTTCACAGTTAACTTAGGCTATGTCCAGTCCTCAGTGTTTTTATGAGATTTCACTATATCCTTCAACATTATAAGTATTATTTCTACACTTATAGAGCCTCTTCAAGTCTCTCTCACAAAGTATTCTTTGTCTGTTTCCTTAGCCTCCCCAGGCTCTAGCCTTTCTTTCAATTGAAAATATTGTTTGAGCTTCATGTTATAGATGTATTTGCTCTCTTTTTTTTGCACTTGAATACAAAATTTCTCTAATTATGTTTCCTACAATCAGATTTTCTCTTTTGTGTATTTATTTTACGACTATAACTAATATTTATAATCTAAATCTTCAACTGTCTTCTTTGAGAAATCCGTTTGTTTCTTCTAAAAATCGTTATTAGTTAAGTCCTATCACTAACTCCAACTAACTAACTGACATTCTAGAACATTTTGCAATTGCATCATCTTGTATAAATTTCGTATGTTTTGTCTAGTATTATGCTTCATTTGGTGTTATGCTTCGTCTGGTGATATGTGCTGGATCCCGTTACCGGAACCCAACTACATACGCAGAACGAAAAACGAAGCAAACGGAAACGAATGGAAACGGAAATTTCGGATCGAAATTTCAAATCGGAAACAAAATGCGGACGCCAATCGAATAAACCTACCGAATCGGATAATAAATTACGAATAACAAAATCGAGGGCGAGACGAAATCAAGTAGAACAGATCCGACATCCGAGCACAATAATCAAAGAAAACGATCGGATGAACATAATCGAAATCATATGATCTTAACAGGCAGTCATATTTCAATCAATCAAATCACATAAACTCATGGAATGCAAAAATCATAGCAATTTATGAAAATTCTTTATCAAGAAAAACGGTGTAGCTCTTTATCAAATCATTTGAATCAATAATTCACTTTCTTTATTTTTCAAAAAAACAATTAACTGGCTCATAATTCACGTTATAAATATATTACCCACCTTGATTCCTTTGGCTTTGCAATTGGTTAGCTAGTCCTTCCTCAACCTCCAATATCATATTAAAACACTATATCCTCAAAATTCCTTAACATCTTTACGCAAGTTCATGGACAAGTTCAAAATTGTTATGGAAGTTTCATTATGAGTGGTGATCATAACAGAAACTTCCATAACAATTTTGAAATTGTTAGAGATCGAATTGGTGTTGAGTGCTTCATGAAAATGAAGTTTATGATGTTATCTTTACAAGGATATAAAGTTCTGATTTTATTGACTTATATACTGGAAGTTATGCTTCTTGTAAGATTAATGCCCAAAGTGAAGGATTTCAGGGACAGTAACATTAGATGAATTAATTGACTTGGTTTGCAATAGAATTTGATTTTGGGTTGTTCATGAAAGTTGTTGAGGACATTGTGAACTTGTTGACCTTATTTTGTGGTAATTTATTACTGAAGAATCAGTGAGTTATGACATTGAAAATGTCTTGCCTGTGTTGATGAAAAGTTAGTAGGCAGAAGGTTTGATGGGTTATTTGATACCCTTAGGGTTGGATTTGATTTTTGGTCTTCTTGAGAGTTGTAGAGCTTTGCATAAGCTTTCCAATGAGGTATAGTGGGTATTTTTCTGAATTGTGTGCTAAAAGTTAGAGTGGATGGAAATTAAGATTGAAATCTGGAAAAAAAGGCGAGGTAGCGGTGGAAACTTCGCCGCCTCGCGAGGGCGACGTTTACGCCTCGAGGGCGAGATTTAGTGGTTGGTCGCGATGACGCCTACGCCTCGCATGACGAAGTGAGGCGATTTCGCCTCATGACGTCTCGCCCATGAGGTGAGGCGTTCATATATATGTATATATAATTATTTTTATTTTGATTATTATTTGTTATTAAAAGGTACAATTGTTCTTTTGTCAATTTTTTCCGTCCGACGTCCGATTGACCTGATTCCAGAGGCATCGGATTCGTTGAATATTTAATTTCATTTTCTGAGAAATCGGGAATTTTAGGCGGAATTTGACGTAGCCCTATTGACGGAACTTGTAAACACTGTTTTATTTAATTGGAGACCTATAGAGGTCCGAATTGCATGCCGTCGCCTATGGATTTCTAATTTTCATAGAATTTTATTATGGGAAATATTGGATTAGGGCGGGATTGCCATGAACATGCATTATATACATTTCTGATTTCATGTGCATTGTTTAATCATTTACACCAATGGTAATGGTTATTCATTTAATTTGTTATAGAGGCTCCAGTGGACCATCGTTCCACAGATTTGGCAGAGACTTCCCGGCGTTAGCGTGGAAGTTATTAGGTGAGTAACCTAGTTGGTTATTCCAATCTATGTGTTAACTGTGAATTGATTGCCCTACGGGGAATACATGAATTATTGTTGTACCTGACTGCCCTACGGGGATTACATGAATTATAACTATGATTGATTGCCCTACGGGGATTATGTGGTATTACTGACTGTGAATTTACATGAGGTAACTGTTTAATTGAATTGAATATTGGACTGTGAAATACCATGTTTACTGTTGTGAAACATGTGCATTCATGCACAAATACATCACACTGTTAAAAGGAAAATTGTGAACCGAGGCGCCATCAGATCGAGCCGAGCCTAGAGCTCGATATCTTGAACCGAGCCTCGAGCTCGACGGAGACAATTCTCCCAGACGCGCGTCTATCTTGATCACTTTTATGCGCTTTCGGTCACAATCTTGAAATGAATGAAAAAGAGTCACATGTGCATTGCATACTGGATTCTATATCTGACAATATTTTTAACTGGGTGTATATTTACTGTACTGTGACTGTAATTATTCTGTGACTGTATTCATGTTGTGTTTTGTATAATTACTGCGTGTATACTGTTTCATGCTTATATGATGCATGAATTGGGAGAACCATCGATGATGGTTTCTCATTGAGTTCGCAAACTCACCCAAAATTGCAACTTATTTTTCAGGCCTAGCATAGACAGATAGCTCCTCGGAATTTGTAGAGCCAGTATCTGATGGATTGGCGAGAAAAGCAATGGCTCAAAGGTCGGTCAGCTGGGCTTCCTTTTGGAGACTGATAGTTAGATCTGGTTATTGTATAGTACAGTATGTGTAACTTAAAAATCTTGTGATTGTGAATTATTAAGTTTTGAATGAATGAAATGGAATCTAGTTTGGTTTTAAAAGTAGCGGTTTCTTATTACTGTCTTACGATTGTGATGCCATGAGGAGTGTAGTAGTTGTTGTCGGTAGTGGTCTCTTGTCGTAGGATATGTATCGGAATGACCTACGGGCGTTCTGGTGGATACCCTATGGTAAGGGGGCGCTACATTTGGATATAATTAAATATCCCGAACCCATCCTAATTACCAAAATACCCTTCCTATAGGAGAGGGGATGTTACAATATGGGTCCTCAAATTTTATTCCTATTGAATGTGAATGTTTTTCATTGATAAAGGGACTCAAGGAAGGCAAGAGGAGCAAGAGGATAGGCATCATTGAGCAAGTTATAAGCAAAGAAATTAAGGTGGGTTTCATGTTTATAATTGAATAATGAGCCATTAAAGTTTTTCCAAAAGCAAGACAATAAAATGATTTCAATTACTTTATAAATGTTGCTTTTATTGCTTTTGAATGATTTGAAAAATTGCTACATGTTTCGGTATATGAATTTTGTCGATGAATTTCAAAATAAAGATAGAAATGTATTGAAACATGTTATGTTATGCCTTGAAAAATGTCATGGCCTTTTGTATATTTGGAAAAGAAGAAGCATGAAAGTATGATGAAATGATTTGAGCATAACTTGCTTGTTTTTGGGCAAGAGAGGAAGGTTTTGTTAGTCATGTGCACATCGACATATAGCCTTCTCCCGGTTGCCCGCTTGAGGCCATGAGATCCTGAGAAATCAGACTCGTTTTGTTCCACAAAACTCTTGGGCCGTTTGTTTGTGCATTGCATCTTTGCATAGTCATGAATGGTGCATAATTGAGTGTTGTTTGATGATATTCAAACTATGAGTTTGGGTTAAGATTGTGAATTTGTTTGAAAATTTGAGAACTATGGGCTTTATAATTTTTCTATGACGAATTACACATTTCAATGATTTTGCTTATTCTTCGTTATAAACTAGTTACCTACGAGCTTTTCAGCTCACCCTCTTCCGTCCCATCTTCAGGTGAAGAAAATGAGATCGAGTGATCAAGAGTCAAGACATCGCTTGAGTCCCGCATGTTTTGTATTTTAAGCTAAATTTTGTAATCATGAGGTTTTAGTGCATTTCAAGGATTATTAGTTCAAGTATCTTATGTATTTTGGGATTTTGAGACATTAATGTATTGTGGTTTGAAAGGTCATTACATCTTTGTAAGAACTCTTATCTTTTGATGTTAATGAATTATGAATCATGTATGGATAAGATTGAGCTGAAATTAGGTATACTTGAAAAAGTTATCGATTTGAGATGATGAATTTTGAACATGAATTGTTGTTGCTTATAAGGAGATTTTCATGGGAATAAGTTCACGTTTTATGATCTTTGAGTTGGACTCCGGAAACGGGGTCCAACATTTTAATATCGAGCACGAAATTAGGATCTTGCATGGGCACATATGTATAAGTAACACGCATGAACAATTGTTAAGAGTTTAAGTGATAGAAGCAGTGAGAAGGATAATTATTTGTCGAAAGTGAGAAAATGAAAGTGAGGGTAAATAGAAAGGGAAATAGTATATGATTAGATATGATAAATAATAATTCTATGAAATTGTATTGGATATATATGTGGAAGATAAAATGAATGATAATAGGAAAATGAGACGAAATGAGGAAATAGAAAAGGAAATGAAATAGACATAAATGAATTTATATGAGATGAATAAATGATATGTAGTATGGGAAAGCTAAAAGTGTGTATAAGATGGGATTTTATGCATAAATGAGATTAAGAAAAGGATGAAGAATCAAATGAGAAGATTAGATGCACTCAATATGGTAGCTGACTCATTATGAAATGATATAGCATCAGAAAAGGTGAATTCTGGAAAAACTGGAATACAATCGGTGTTAGTATGTTTGATAAAGAGAGAAATGTTATCTAAGATCAATTGAGATCAAAGTATCATTTGTGTAAGATATAAATTGGTAAATTTCAGGAATAAATATGTGGACGAGAATAGCATGACTTTGATGATGCATACCTATGCATATCGACGATAAATATGTTTATTACCTCATTTAGTTTTGGTAAATAGAACATTGTAAGAATGATAGAAATTAGTCTTCTTGAGGTATTAAGAATGGCTGATAATGCAATCTTGATAACAATTGATTGATAAAGATTGCACGAATAGTATAGATGATAATAGCGAGGAATCTTCTTTCAAAGAAGAATTTCCTAAATTGGGTTAAGTTGATTAGATGATTCGATTTAAAAGTGATCAATGAAGAAACAAATTGGAAATGAATATGTAATGATTCGAAAGTGAGTATGGGAGTCCTATCCTAGCAGAGACTCAAACAAGAGAGGTAGAATATGTTATTGAAAAAGGTATGTATTTGTTTGATGTAATGTATCCAACTATAAGAGTGGATTTTAAATTGAGGTGACATTATTGCTAATGTGAGGAGAATAAAGTTCCATATTATAATCGATGTAAATATGTTCGAGAGATACAAATGGAATATGAGGAATGTGATACCAACACACAAAGTGAAGTATTCAAATAAATTGAAATGTGTGGAGGAACTAGTACGAATGAATAGGCATTGAATAAATCGATGTGAATTAAAGGAATCGATGAAAGAGAAATTCATTAGGGAAAAGAAGTCAAGTGGGAAACTAAAAATAACAAGATATAATATTACCTCATTGAGGAACCAGCTATTTGAGGAATTACAAGAACTAATCCAGGCACATGGAGTTTGATAATATTTGTTCGAGTTAACAAATGCCCCACAATCTTGTGGTATTGAAGATTAAAGCGATCCAAGCAAAGTTTGATGATATGTTAAGTGTATTCAAGAGTGAGAAGAATAGTCTAAATACTTGAGGAAAATGTGTAAATTGTATGAGTAATAAAAGTAAAGAAAATTTTGAGGAATTATGACACCGATAATTAATTATATCGTCTGGATTTGGAGATTTTGTAGTATACCATGATGTTTGTATAAGAGATCAGGATAAGATCCAACGCAACAAAATGAAGTGAATTTATATGTATGGAGACAATTGAAACCTCATGGGTTGATTATTGATAAATGAATTAAAACTTCTGCGATGGTGATTGCTTGAAAGTTGGAGGCATTATATTTTGAATGTGCATAAGGTACACTAATCATGAAATTTTGAGGTAAATACTGAGTTGAAAGAGTTGAATACAATACTGAGACAATGGATAGAGTTATTCGAAGGATTATGATTGCACAAGTGAGTACTATACTGGTAAAGCTAGTGTTGTGATCAAATGCATTGAATAGAGAATTCAATAGTAGTGAAGTATGAATTCAGATATAGAGGTTATCAGACCTAGTGCAATAAAGAGTGCTGAATGGAGTTGAATTTTGGGCAAATTGATTTGTCACTGAAAATTTAAGATCAGTTTCACATGAACAAAGCTCAAATTGAGTATTCGGAAATTGTGAATGAATGCAAATTTTGAGTTCGAATAGGAAGAATGATACTTTATGAATGAAATAAGAAGTATGTGTAATTGATAAAGATGATAGAGCAAAGAGATTGTTAGAAAGTATAAATAGTAACTTATGATGTTCATCTTAGTAGGAATACACCGGAACATCATTTAGCGGCTAAGAATGTAGAATCGAGTGACTGAAAGTTTGAATTGCCGACAGTCTTAACTATCAAAGATATGCTTAAGGCTTATATTTTTTGGAGTTCATGGGAATATGAGATCAATGTACAATTTTGATTGACCTTAAGCATCACTATCATTATTATAGTGATTTCATTGGAATACTATATGAGGAGCTAGATGACAGAAAGAGTCGTTCGCTTTTGTTTTGTGATGATTATGTTGATAAGTGAAATAGATTAGTATTAGAAATTAAGTTATTCAAGAAAGATGAATGAATTTGGTAAATGCATGCCAAAGACATGGAATACAGTGAGACATACATAGGAGTTAAATGTACTGATACTAAGAGATGTGAACTATGAAGAAAAAAAATAAATGTTTCTAAGAGTATCACCTTCCCAAGGCATACTTATAGTGAGTACAAGATGAGCTCAGGTTAGGATAAAGAATCAATTAAGTTTGAATTGTAGTGGTCCATATGAAGTTACTAAGAAACGGGACCTATGACTTATGAGTTGGTATTACCAACAACGATGTGTTATTATAAGTATGTTAAGAAATATTGATATAATTTGCCATAGATGAAATGTCAACATAGTAAGTGAAATTTGCGAGTAATATGAAACCTAATGAGAAACTAGTTAAGAAAGTGAATGACCAAATAAGGGATAGAAAGACTTGGTAAGTCTATCGACTATGATCATTTAGAAGAAATCATCTGAGTGATGAATATAAATGGGAAACGGAGGAGCATCCTACCTTCTTGATCAGTCAGATAAGAATTTCGAGGACGAAATTATTTTAAATGGGTGAGAAATGTTGGCCCCTTAAATTTTTCTTGAGGATCAAGTATGATTTAAATAAATTATGAGGTCTTTAAGGGATTATTCTGTGGAGTTAATTATTATGTTAATGTTGGTAAGATTTTATGACATAGATTAATTGAATTGAAGTATTAAAGTAGTAAGAATGTATGAAGGGCATTGTTGGAAGTTCACTTAAGGGTATAAGACATAAGGCTTAAAGGAAGGGGCAAGATGGACATTTCACACTCATTAAGGGTTTAAAAAGAAGAAGAAGAAGTTGTCTTGTATTTTTAAGAAGAAGAAATCATGGGTGAAGAGAAGAAGAGGAGAAAAGAAGAGAAAAAGCTAGGGCTTGGAGATTCTTGAAGAGTTTGAAGATTTTGAAGCTAAATCAAGTAACTATAAGTTTCATTCTTCTCGATTAGATGAATGAAACATGTTTTGATGTTAGTAAGAGATGAATATATGTGGGAATTTGTTAGAATGGGTAAATGCATATGTTTAGTTCTTAGGGTTAATGATCAAAGATAGATTTTGATGTTTTTGTAAATGATATTGGATTGAAAATGAAGTAGAAAAGATGGGTTTGTGTTAATATGGGTTATATGTGAAAGATTGGAAGTAAAAAGGTGAAGAATGTCGAAAAACATGTTCTCGGAACATGTTTATAGAGAAGTTCGTCGTGACGAGCTTCTGGGTTTCGCCACGGCGAACTCAACTTTCCTGTACAGACATGTTTTGGTATTTTAAGCATAACTTTTTATGTAGTTATCCAAATGGATTGGTTTTTGATTTGATGTAAACTAGAGACATAGGGATATAAATTGTAATAGGAATTGAGTTCAAATTCAGTGTCTAAGGATTTCAAAATTTGGATGGAAATTGAGTAAGGAATGTTGTTTTAGTATAAGACCAGCCTGAAAATGTTTTTGACATAACTTTTAGAGTACTGAACCAAATTGAATGATTTCGATGTCATTAGAAACTTAAGATAATGAGGAACAATTTTCTAGAAGTAAGTGCTATCAAATTTTGTCATTTACTTGATAATAATGATCATGGAAAATTGACCCAAAGTTTGGGACTTTTAGAAGAGTTTGAGTAATTAGAATTTATCTTAGTAAATATGATACATATGGGTCCTCAAATTATATTCCTATTGAATGGAAATGTTTTTCATTGATAAAGGGACTCAAGGAAGGCAAGAGGAGCAAGAGGATAGGCATCTTTGAGCAAGTTATAAGCAAAGAAATTAAGGTGGGTTTCATGTTTATAATTGAGTAATGAGCCATTCAAGTTTTTTCCAAAATCAAGAGAATAAAATGATTTCAATTACTTCATTAATGTTGCTTTTATTACTTTTGAATGATTTGAAAAATTGCTACATGTTTCGGTATATGAATTTTATTGATGAATTTCAAAATAAAGATGGAAATGTATTGAAACATGCTATGTTATGCCTTGAAAAATGTCATGGCATTTTATATATTTGGAAAAGAAGAAACATGAAAGTATGATGAAATGATTTGAGCATAAATTGCTTGTGTTTAGGCAAGAGAGGAACGTTTCGTTAGTCACGTGCACGTCGACATATAACCTTCTCCCAGCTGCCCACTTGAGGCAAGGAGATCCTGATAAATCGGACTCGTTTGTTCACAGTATAAACTTCAGTTTATCCATTTTGTTCCACGGAACTCTCGAGTCATTTGTTTGTGCATTGCATCTTTGCATAGTCATGAATGGTGCATAATTGAGTGTTGTGTGATGATATTCAAACTATAAGTTTGAGTTAAGATTGTGAATTTGTTTGAAAATTTGAGAACTATGCGCTTTATAAATTTTCTGTGACGAATGACACTTTTCAATGATTTTGTTTATTCTTCATTATAAACTTGTTACCCATGAGATTTTAAGCTCACCACCCCCCTTCCAATGACCGGGTTCATTGCAATGAAAGCAAACTCCCTCCATAGGTGCCTTAGTCTTAGCTTTAGGCTTGGGTTTGGACTTGGTTATTTTACCTTTGCCCTTGCCTGTGCCCTTCTTCTTAAAGCCCTTTCCCTTTCGAACCACAAGAACTTCATTGGTGGTCTTAACATTTCCCTTCAAGTTCTCTTCAGCAGTCTTGAGCATCCCATGCAATTCATCAATATACTTCTCCATATTATGCATATTGTAGTTAAGAATGAATTGATCATATTCATCAGTCAAAGATGTTAGAATAAGATCAGTTGCCAATTCTTGACTAACAGGTGCACCTAATTTCTGAAGATGATGAATATAACTCTTCATCTTGAGAACATGAGCACTCACAGGTGTGTCAGGAGTCATCTTGCATGAATTCAATGCCTTAGTGGTTCTAAACCTCTCTTGGCGTGCTTGCTCTTGAAATATAGATTTTAGTTGAGCAAGCATGTCATAGGCTTCCATTTTCTCTAAATCCTTCTGAAGGTCAGAGATCATGGCGCCTAACATAAGGCATGACACATCCGTAGAGTCATTGATATGCTTCGTGTAAGCATCCTTTTGAGCCTTAGGCGCATTAGCTGACGGTTCCTCAGGGATGGGTTCTTCTAAGAATAACGCTTTCTTTCTTGCTTGAGAACAATTCTCAAGTTCTATACCGATCTAGGAAATTTTTTCCATTAAGCTTTTCTTTCTTTAGGATAGATCGCATACATAGGTTGTTAGATGTAGTGCATGCCATAATCTACAATATTATGCAAAAGTGTCAACATTCTTATTATTAAGAGGTATAAGTTCTCACTCAATTTAGTAACCCTCTATTTAAAAGTGGGAAGAACAAGATCCATATTTCACTAAGTCTAAGAAAGCTTTGGCTTAACACTCAAGACTTAGTTATTTAGGTAGAAAACTCTTTTCAATTACATCATATGTAACTCTTGATGGGTTTATGTTAAATTATGTACTACATGTATGTAAAACCCAATCTTATGCCTAAGCCCAAAACTGTTTTGATAGCTTAGTTAAGTTAACCATACTTTACCTATGAATAGCACCATTATTTAGATGTCTTCCTAGATGATTCTCATATGTTTTGCTTTGGCAAAACCCACATAAGATAAGCTAGAGATAAACATGGGTAAAGTTTTATGGAAGGCATATAAACTTAATATTGTTATGAGGGTCATTCTTAGTACATTATGAAAGTTACTAATCCTATTAGTAAGGGTGTTTGTCTATGCTAGTTCTAATCCTATACTACAACATACTTGAGTATATAATTTAGAAGCATAGAATAGTAATTTACACATGAATATAAATATTCAAATAATATAAATAAAACATATGTAAAGCCACCTAAAATATATAACACCTAACGAAGAATCAAGCGTCACAAAATTTTATCCACGGTTTATTAATAAGAAAGTTCTTAAAATCCCGAATCCATATCAAATATGGATACTTTTATGGTTTCCAATTCTTAGAGTCTTTTAGAATCCTTATCTAATGAGGAATTTATTCTTTTCCTGAATTCATATCACATATGGAATCTTCTTCTTACACTCCTAGTATCCTTGTCAAACATGGATACTTGTGGTTTCTATTTGAATCCATGTCTTACATGACGAAAATCTAGAAGTCGTCACTAGGCATCCTCGACCATAACCCTAGGCATACCTTTGAAGGAAGTTTCAGAAATCAACATATGTGATGGCCGATACACTTTTGGCCGAGACAAACATGACGAAAAATCTCCATGCTCGAACTCTTCCTTTGATGAAAACAAGCCATAACCAAAATACATCTTGATGTAATCAACTTTCATGGCTGAAAACTTCTTTCTTGTCATATATTCACATTAGTACCAAGAGAATAAACAAATTTGAAAACAACAGGCATGAACATAAATCATATTCCTATCATGCATCCAAATTAAATAAGTACATGTAATCAAAACATACATATTTTCGACTATACAGAAGCACATAACCTTGGCTTTGGTACCACTGTTGGATCTCCTATAGCCCAGGTATTCACAATACGTAGAGGAATGGACCATACTACACAACAAGAAGTATAACCAAAAATTATAACACGTACGAAATTACCTCTTGACGTGGATTGGTATTTGTTTCTTTTTCAAATTTGTAGACGCTGCAATGCACGAATTTCCTCTACTAGTATCCATACGAGGATGAATGATTCAGGTAGCAGTTAATGTGTGCTATCACGTTTTAAAACCCTTTTTGAACGCCACACAATTTTTTTCTCGGAAGAAGAACGAACAACTAAGTGTAGGTGGCTAGGGTTTTCGTCTCTCGTCTAATGAGACATAAGTTTCTCTATTTGTAGAAAACCTAATCCTATTCCTATTAGGAATAATAACATCATAATCCTAAACCCATTAGAATTATTGAAGCCCATAAGTTTCAACCCATATTATATCTCATATAATAAAACCCGACAACTTAATTCAATCTAGTCGATAAATATATCTACATATATTTATTCAATGCCTAATAAATTAGGCCTAAGAGAATAAGCCTAGATCACATCACTCTCGTATGCGATCCTGTAGGCTCATTTGATGTTGACAATGAGTTTGATAACACTTGAGGCCCATAAGTCATAAGCGGCCTCTAGCAAGACATTATGACTACCCAAATCAAATGAGGATCGGTAATCCGATTTAACTCAGTAACCATGGTTATAAACTCAGGTCCCTTTGTAACCTGATATCAAGATTACTCACAAGGTATGGTACATGTACTTTTGATTAATCATAGTTTCTTGATCCGAAGTTGATGATTATAACAAATGAATTGATGACTCCTCATCAATTCATTTAAGCATGACCATGCATTTCTTCAATCATACTTGTCAAGAGGCCCAAATGATATCTTTCTTATTTAAGAGAGTACAAATCCACCTATGTCATTCATATCCTCCGCATGATTTATTTAATGTCCAACATAAGACTACTTGTTATTCGATTAAAGATAACTTATTCTAACGTCAAAACATCGAATTCCTCATGCAGAAACCATGATGACTTGAGTTAGAGGACTAAAGTCAAACCATATTGAGAATCACTAATGACATGAAACCATGTAGTGTTCTCTCTACGGGTCGGTCCAATATATGTTCTCTAACATATATCTATGTTTCTGATTTGATAACTCATATCCATGATCAGAAAAACATGATCATCAATCAGAACACATACTAGCCTTAATTCATTATTGTTCCACCAATAACGATCGACCAGGGACAGTTTAGAATAGTATTATAATGCTTATGGTTTTACTATCAAGTCACATACTTGATGACATAAGCCTAATACTATTCATGGAGCGTAAATCACATTACATAAATGATATACATGCATATATAAAAGAATACCTCATAATATATTATTAATAAGTGATAATGTTAGTACAAAATCATATATGTCCATGGGCCTAGGGCACACTACTAACACAAATCTCTCACAAAATATGAATCTACATATCCCATAACTGGAAGTTCATCTTAATAACTACTAAATACCGCCCACGGTGTTTATCATACCCTTTAAATATATGACTATCCATTTAATTTCTTTCCATTGTTGTCTTCAAGTTTCAACATGTACTTAGTAACGTCTTGACAATATGAGCTAAATTTGGCTTTGCACAAATCATTATATATATTGAATATCCGATATCACTATCAAATGGTATATTAGGCATATCATCAACATACGTATTTATTTTTGGCACTATTTTAAGGAAAGCCTAAAGTGATTTGCCAATAAAATGTTCACCGGTTTAACTTTGCTCATTCTAAATATGCCTAGTATCTTCTTAATGTAACTAAATTGAGATAACCATAGAATTCTAGAGCATTTTTCCTTTTAAATATCTATCTTTAGTGTTTTTTTACGGCATCCAAATCTTTCTTCTAAAATTTCTTTCTTAACAAAGTCTTTACTTTGTTCACAATACTCATCGCTTTACAAGACACATAATAGTCATACCCAAAATCTTGTAGCCAATTTGTATCGTATAGGAATCAAACATTTTGTATCATGTACATGGAAATTGTTTTAATCTATATAGTGAATTCTTTCTTTTAATTTACACTCCATACACTCCATTTCAATTTAATTAAACCGCT
Organism: Erythroxylum novogranatense; assembly: GCA_029891385.1. Classification (NCBI taxonomy): domain Eukaryota; kingdom Viridiplantae; phylum Streptophyta; class Magnoliopsida; order Malpighiales; family Erythroxylaceae; genus Erythroxylum; species Erythroxylum novogranatense. The sequence goes on from CM057226.1 coordinate 22,457,457, forward strand.
TTTGTTGGACCCCGATTTTAAGTGAAAATAAAAATATTCAAAAGTGGATGAGTTGATTGAAATTAAGTTGAAAATCAAAAGTAAAGAGAGAAAGTGTGAGAAGATGAAAAATTATGAAAAGTTTGACTTTTTGACCATTGAGAGTTGACTTTTGACTTAGTCAAAATTTGAGAAAATGATCTACATGAAACTTGTAGATTATGTTAAGAGTTTTTGTAGCCATAAAGTTTGCAATTTTTTGATATCGAGAGTGGAAGTTATAATCAGTCAAAGTTTATGTGTGATAGGGTTGACTTTTGACTTTAAGTATGATTGAATCTTTGACTGAAAAATTAACCTAGTTAGAGGTTAATTGAGCTTTGATGTTCTTCATGAAAGTTGAAGGATTTGATTTGGTCTTTATTTTGACATAAAGTATGGAATTTTTCGATCTCGGAATAATAAGTTATGATTTTTACAAGTTTATTTTGTGGTTTTAGCATGATTATTAGAGGACAGAACGTTTGACCGGAAAATGGACTCCCTTAGGAGTCGAATTGAGTTTTATGTCCTTTGTGGAAGATGTAGAGCTTCCCTCAAGCTTTCTATAGAGACTAATTTTGTCACAATTGGAGTTTGGGATTAAGAGTTATGAATTTTGGAAGTTTCGGATTTTCATGTGAAAAAAAAGGAAATGAAGTATCCCCGTCGCTAAGGCGACGCATTGCCTTAGCGATGACGAGCGTCCAGCTCGCCGTCGCGAGGGCGACGCGTCGCCAGGGCGAGCTCGCCCTCACCTCGCCCAAACGCGGGCGTTTCTGCTGATGCGATGCCGTTTCCTTCCCTTGCTATATGGCGTAGTTTTGATTTCCTTGTTAGTTTCCTCCTCTAATCAGACCTTTGTTCACTATTTTGCTCATATCTTTTCGTCCGACATCTGATTGACTTGATTCTTGCGGCGTTGGATTCCTAAGACAATTATCTACATCCTCATAGAAATTTATGAATTTTGAGATTAAATTAATGGTGATTAATTTAATCAAAGTGAGTCGGAAATTTTTCGAACATAGTTCGATATTTTGAAATTCGGGATCATGAGATCCGATCAAGTGATTCTTGAGGAAAAATAAATCTAAGACAAGGAGATACAAATTATATGAAGAGATGAAATGTCAATTTTGCCCCTAAGATTTTCCATTTCTGAATTTAAGTTCGGATTTGTGTGTAGCTTTTGGATTAGGAACATCTGAGAGTATTTTGAGCATAACTTTTGACCTGGGAATCGAAATGACGCAATTCTTCATTTGAATTAAACTTGAGACATAAGGCTACAATTGTTATGAAGACATTGAGTTTCAATTTTGGGATTAAGAATGTTAATTTCTGGATGGAAATAATCGTACATGGAAAATGTGTTAGAATATGGATATACCCGAACTGTTTTGCGCATAACTTTTGGTGTAGTGATCCGAATTGAGTGCGGTTAGTGGTGTTGGATTCGTATGATTGAGAGGAACATTTCTCAAGTAGAAAGTTTTAACAAATTCCTTCAACTTGATAGTGTGAATCAAACCCGCAAGTGAGAATGGCATAAAGTAAAGTGTAGGGGCAATTTTGGAATTAAGCTAAAGAGTAAGGGTAAAAGGGTCATTTGACCCTCATTTAAATGACTTCGCATTATAAGAAGATGAAGTTGTCATTTTTGTTAAGGAAAAACACGATTTTGGAAGGAGAAAAGAAAGAATAAGAAGAGAAGAGAAGATTGAAGTTTCGGATGAGAGAAAAAAAGGGGGAGAAGAGGAAATGACTTAGGATTTCGACCATGTGAGATTTCAAGAGTGATTTTCGTTGGTTTCAAGAGAAAAAAGATAGAAGAAGGTGATAGCCCTCTTATGGGACAAGAAAAATCCGAAATTGGAAGAGAAAGAGGTAAGTGTTGATTTTTGATCTTTGAGTTTTTAGTAAATTTTTGGTTTAGATTACTTGATATTGGTATGGGTTTGTTAAGTATAAGCTCAATTTTGATGATTGCTAAGTATTATAGGTTTAATTTTAGTTGGAAATTAATTAAGGTTTAGGCTTAATTTTGTGATTAAGAATTTTGTGAAATTTTGGTGTAGAATTATAGATGAGAATATGGGTTTGTGAAATATGAAATCAATTTTGAAGAATTTGTGAATTATGATATTGAATTTAGATAAATTGGTTTAGGCCAATTTTGATATTTATGGATTTTTGAAATTGGTGGTTCAGATATCTTGAAAGTAGTATGAATTGATGAATTATGACATCAATTTTGAAAATTAAGTTATTTATGAGATTGAATTTGAGTGAATTGGTGTAGGTCAAATTTTGAATTTGGGGATTTTAGAAATTCTTGTTTTAGAAAGCTTGGAAAAATGATAAATTTGAGTTCCTATAGTTAATTTTGAGAATTATGCAAATTATTATGTGGAATTTGGATGATTATGGCTTAGGTCAATTTTAATTGAAAGAAGGAAAGAAGCAAGGATCAAATTGATGATCGGGACGAGTTCCTAGCATCATTTCGAGGTGGGTAGTATATTTATTTGTTGAAAATTAAGCTAAGCATGTGAAATTGAAATTTTAAGAAGTGAATTTTTGATAAATTAATGTTTATATAAATGTTTGAAAAATTATGATTTCGAAGGATTAAACTCCTTATTGTGGAATTGATTTTTAGAAAATGCAAGGTTTATGAAATTCAGGGTTTTCGAATTATTTGAATAATTTGAGAAATGTGCTTTGTAAATTTTGAATAAGTTTGAATAATGATTCAAAGGAATTATTGCATTCATGGTTATGAATTTTGATTGATTGTGATATGTGATTAAATTGATGATTTGAATTGCATTAGAATTGTTATATGATTTTCATGTGTTATGAGAATGTGTCAAGTATAGACACTATTTGATGTTATGATATAAAAAGTTTAAAAGTAAGATTTCGAAAAGTGCCTTCGGGCAATCCGAATTGTTTGGTTTCTAATTATGTGTTATGTGGGTTTGGTCAGGTCCCATCGATTGGACGAGTGCGCACTTATCATTTTATAGCCTTCTCCGGCTGCCATAGTGGCATAGAGCTCGATTTGGACACCCTTCACGGTACCTTTGGACGCTATGCGGAAAGTGTCGTACGTTTCATTCACGGCTACCTGCAGGACCGCTTATGCGTGAATGTGCGATATGTTCTATTTGGACGAACAGGACCATTTGATGTGTTATGTGCTTTTGTTTCGTTTCTAAGTGTGATGCATTCATGCTTTTAAATTTGATTATGAAATAAGAAGGAATTGAGAATTTTGAGAAATGAGAAGATAAGATTTGCAAATGTAAGAATTTGGAAATGTTTTATGAGCAGTTTGAAAAGTGAAAGATTTGAAAGATAAGCTTTGAAAGGTTTCTCTGGTGAAATGTTTGAAAATATCAAACTACTTGAAAATGAGTTTTCCGTTTATTGTTCAATTTATAAATATATTATCCACGAGCTTACGAGCTCACCCCTTTCATCCCCATCTCCGGGTTTGGTAGGAGATCGGATGAAAGAATGTGAAGATGTTTGGTCGATTTTGCATCGTTTGTATTGTTATGTGCATTGAGATTTGAAATATTTTTAAATGGCTTGAATTGCCATTAAGTAGTGATTATGGTGTATTTGAAATGTATGAAGATTATGAATGAATGAATGAGAGTATGAAATTGTGTATGAATTTGGAAATAGGATTGAGTTATGAGATTTGTATATTGAATTACGATTATGAGAATGTTTTAGAATTAGGTTTGCGTTTGTGTGTCTTTGAGATCCCAGACGGAGGGTCGGTGAATTTTGATGTTTGTATGTTTGATTAGAAATTTTAGAAGTGTATTTTGAACCCTTGCAGGTTTTGGGCTAGGTCAAAGGCAGTTGTTATGCTCTTTGTATGAGTTTGGTAAATGAATATAAGAAAAGGAAAAAAAAAATTATACCAGATTTGGATAGTCTAGGTTTCCAACTCGTTCGTTTTCTTCGATAATTGTTCTCGGATGTCGGATATGTTTCAGTTCAAATTTATCCGTTCGTTCGCTTTGTATTTTTCGATTCGATTCGTTTGGTTTGTAATTTCCTTTTGATCGCCGTCTCCCTTTAGTTTGTGCTTCGCTTTGCATTATGTCTTCCGCATTTTGCTTTCTTTCGATTCGCGTTAAGCTTTGCCTCTGCTTTGCTTAGCTTTCGCTTTGTTTGTCGTTATCTAATTCAATTTATCCAATTTGAATTCGCCTCGTTTTTCGTATCTGTTACGGATTTTTCGGTTGGGATCCGGTTCCGGATCGGGTCCCAACATTTATGGTATCGAGCCCGATATTAGGATCTTAGCGGGCATATAAGATTGATAAGAGTGTGTGAGGATAAGGTTGAATTAGTGAGGATATGTTGGTGACCATTTGATTGCGATGAAAGAAGTGTGATTTTTTTTAGGAATTTGAAATTGATGTGCATGACTATTTGACGAATTCAAGTGATTGGTCCAATTTGGGTGTTAAGAATATGATTAATTTTCGGAATGTGTTGAGGAACTTAAGATTAGAATTTCTTAAGAAATTGTGACGAATTGATATAGATGAAAGAATGATGGCATAATGAGACAGATTAAATGATGATTGAACCATATTAGGGTTTTTTAAGAAATGGACCATTGATTTGTGTCCATAAGTGTAGAAACAGTGAGTTAGGAATATAGTGTTTTGATATGATATGAGTGGTATGTGATTTAAGGAAGTGAAAATTGTGAAGAGATTGAGAATATGTATGATGAATAAATTAGATAAAAAAAAGTGATTGATTACGAGTTTTGGAAAGAAATTAGTAAGAAAGTGCTTGATGATCTTTTTTTAGAAAGAAATTTATGCAAGAATGAGTTACTTGGAGTTTAAGTAAGTATGAATTTCGAGGACGAAATTCTTTTAAGAGGGGGAGAAATGTTGGACCCCGATTTTTAAGTAAAAATAAGAAATATTCAAAAGTGGATGAGTTGATTGAAATTAAGTTGAAAATCAAGAAGTAAAGAGAGAAAGTGTGAGAAGATGAAAAATTATGAAAAGTTTGACTTTTTGACCATTGAGAGTTGACTTTTGACTTAGTCAAAACTTGAGAAAATGATCTACATGAAACTTGTAGATTATGTTAAGAGCTTTCTGTAGTCATAAAGTTTGCAATTTTTCGATATCTGGAGTGGAAGTTATGATCAGTCAAAGTTTATATATGATAGGGTTGACTTTTGACTTTAAGTATGATTGAATCTTTGACTGAGAAATTAATCTAGTTAGAGGTTAATTGAGCTTTGATGTTCTTCATGAAAGTTGAAGGATTTGATTTGGTCTTTATTTTGACATAAAGTATAGAATTTTTCGATCTCGGAATAATAAGTTATGATTTTTACAAGTTTATTTTGTGGTTTTGGCATGATTATTAGAGGACAGAACGTTTGACCAGAAAATGGACTCCCTTAGGAGTCGAATTGAGTTTTATGTCCTTCGTGGAAGATGTAGTGCTTCCCTCAAGCTTTCTATAGAGACTAATTTTGTAACAATTGGAGTTCGAGATTAAGAGTTATGAATTTTGGAAGTTTCGGATTTTCATGTGAAAAAAGAAAAAAAAAAAAGAGAAAAAGAAAATGAAGTATCCCGTCGCTAGAAACGCGCATCGCCTTAGCGATGGCGAGTGTCAACTCTCCGTCATGAGGCGACACGTCGCCAGGCGAGCTCGCCTCGCCTCGCCCAAACGCAGGCGTTTCCGCTGATGCGACGCCGTTTCCTTCCCTTGCTATATGGCGCCGTTTTGATTTCCTTGTTTCTTTCCTCCTCCAATCCGACCTTTGTTCACTATTTTGCTCATATCTTTTCCGTCCGACATCCGATTGACTTGATTCTTCGGCGTTGGTTTCTAAGATAATTATCTACATCCTCATTGAAATTTGTGAATTTTGAGATTAAATTAATGGTGATTAATTTAATCAAAATGAGTCGGGAAATTTTTCCGAACATAGTTCAGTATTTTGAGAAATTCAGGATCTGTAGAGATTCGATCGAAGTGATTCTTGAGGCGAAATAAATCTAAGACAAGGGGCTACAAATCATATGAAGAGATGAAATGTCAATTTTGCCCCTAAGATTTTCCATTTCTGAATTTAAGTTCGGATTTGTGTGTAGTTTTTGGATTAGGAACATCTAAGAGTATTTTGAGCATAACTTTTGACCTGGGAATCGAAATGAGGCGATTCTTGATTTGAATTAAACTTGAGACATAAAGATACAATTTTTATGAAGACATCGAGTTTCAATTTTTGGATTAAGAATGTTAATTTCTGGATGGAAATAATCATACATGGAAAATGTGTTAGAATATGGATATACCCGAACTGTTTTACGTATAACTTTTGGTATAGTGATCCGAATTGAGCGCGGTTAGTGGCGTTGGATTTGTATGATTAAGAGGAACATTTCTCGAGAAGGAAGTTTTAGCAAATTCCTTCAACTGGATACTGTGAATCAAACCCGCAAGTGAGAATGGCATAAAGTAAAGTGTAGGGGCAATTTTGGAATTAAGCTAAAGAGTAAGGGTAAAAGGGTCATTTGACCCTCATTTAAATGACTTCGCATTATAAGAAGATGAAGTTGTCATTTTTGTTAAGGAAAAACACGATTTTGGAAGGAGAAAAGAAAGAATAAGAAGAGAAGAGAAGATTGAAGTTTCGAATGAGAGAAAAAAAAGGGGGAGAAGAGGAAATGACTTAGGATTTCGACCATGTGAGATTTCAAGAGTGATTTTCGTTGGTTTCAAGAGAAAAAAGATAGAAGAAGGTGATAGCCCTCTTATGGGACAAGAAAAATCCGAAATTGGAAGAGAAAGAGGTAAGTGTTGATTTTTGATCTTTGAGTTTTTAGTAAATTTTTGGTTTAGATTACTTGATATTGGTATGGGTTTGTTAAGTATAAGCTCAATTTTGATGATTGCTAAGTATTATAGGTTTAATTTTAGTTGGAAATTAATTAAGGTTTAGGCTTAATTTTGTGATTAAAATTTTGTGAAATTTTGGTGTAGAATTATAGATGAGAATATGGGTTTGTGAAATATGAAATCAATTTTGAAGAATTTGTGAATTATGATATTGAATTTAGATAAATTGGTTTAGGCCAATTTTGAGATTTAGGGATTTTTGAAATTGGTGGTTCAGATATCTTGAAAGTAGTATGAATTGATGAATTATGACATCAATTTTGAAAATTAAGTTATTTATGAGATTGAATTTGAGTGAATTGGTGTAGGTCAAATTTTGAATTTGGGGATTTTAGAAATTCTTGTTTTAGAAAGCTTGGAAAAATGATAAATTTGAGTTCCCTTTGAGAATTATGCAAATTATGATGTAGAATTTGGATGATTATGGCTTAGGTCAATTTTAATTGAAAGAAGGAAAGAAGCAAGGATCAAATTGATGATTGGGACGAGAAATTGATGATGTTCTCGGATGTCGGATATGTTTCAGTTCAAATTGATCCGTTCGTTCGCTTTGTATTTTCCGATTCGATTCGTTTCGGTTTGTAATTTCCTTTTGATCGCCGTCTCCCTTTAGTTTGTGCTTCGCTTTGCATTATGTCTTCCACATTTTGCTTTCTTTCGATTCCGCATTCGCTTTGCCTTTGCTTTGCTTCCGCTTTCGCTTTGTTTGTCATTATCGAATTCAATTTATCCAATTTGAATTCGCCTCGTTCTTCGTATCCGTTTCGGATTTTCCGGTTGGGATCCGGTTCCCGGATCGAGTCCCAACAGCTTTGGGCTACTCCATATAAATTTGTTCCCCCAAGTCACTACGAAGAAAAGTTGTCTTCACATTCATGTTCTTAAAATGCATATCTAAACTTGACACTACTACTATCAAAATCTTGATGGAAGTATAAAGAACCATTAGAAAAAAAAAGATCTCATTATAATTAATCTTTTTTTGTTGTGTTTACACTTTAGATAATAGTCTAGTCTTGAACTTTTTTCCTTATTTTTTAGCTATTATTGACTTCCTTTTATATGCCTATTTGTACCTTATAATCTTCTTCACTTTGCAAAGTGCAATAGCTCTTATATCGATTCTTATTTAAAACTTCACCTCTTCTACCATAGATCCCATCCATCTATCCTTCTCCTAATTGTTTATTGTCCATTAAAAATTATTGGTTCTCTATTACTTATGATGATTCTCTTCTTATGACATTGATTGATCTTTTGAACCCAATTTTATAACCTCTTTGAAGTATGCTCGAAGTTAAATTAGTTTCACTTATACCTCATTCATATTACCCTTAGCAATTCCTAGCATATTATCTCTATATGTTTATTTCAACATATATTGCTCATCAAACGTTGTGTCTTTACTATTCATTGTCTACTTTCAAAACTTGAATCCCTTAATAACTTTAAGGTAGCCAATAAAGATATACTTCTTCAACTTTAGGTCAAGCTTAGACTTATTATAACTAGAAATATGCACATAAGCATAAAAACCAAAGGTTTTCAATCTATAGAAATCTACCAACTTCTTATCCCTACTTTCTCTACCACTCTCCTATTCAGTAATGTCCTTAGTAATTTGTTTATGAGGCAATATGCCATACTTACAACTTCTACCTAAAAACTTTAAGGAGGTCAACATTCATGCGTAGACATTTGGCCCTTTCAGTTATGACTATGTTCATCCTTTTTGAAACACCATTTTTCTATGGCATTTTTAAAATATGTAATATCATAAAATCCATGTTTTTTATAGAGTTTATAGAATTTGAAGTCTATAAACTTATTATTTTGTTTGATCTCATGTGTTTAATTTTTTATTTGTCTTATTTATTACTTTAACTTTCATGTCTTGAATTTTTCAAAGACCTCATTTTTCTTCATAAAATATACCTAAATTTTGCTCTTATATATAGTCTAGAATTTATAGTCCTTCATCTTGAACATCACCTTTTACTATTTAACAAGCACTCAAAACTTATAAAGATCTAACTTATAATATTTTACACCCTTTATTATGCTCCTCTTATGAATTTTATCATCCATTGTTCACTATAATGACCCGATCATATGTGTTATAATGCAATACTATCATCATCTTACTCTACTACATCAATCTATCCACCAAACATCAGCTCCTCATCAATTTATATTTGTTTCTCACCAATTTTGATCATTTCATCAAAGTCATTATGTCCTTGCGACTTTAATATTGTCTTCGTTGGGCTTATAGCCAAAGCTGTTCATATGTAAAGTGCTCAAAGAAGTTAGGCTCTTTCTTAAATTTAGTATATGTTGAACATCACAAGATATTTTGATGACATCATTAAACATCTTGATCTTGACATATTCTATTTTGATAATTTTATAGGCTTTATCATACCTTAATCGAATAGTTCTAAAGGTGCCTATTTTGTATGACATAAACTAATCCTTGTTTGGTTCATGTGATATGAATATCTCATACATATTAGCTATAATAACGGCCAAACATAAATCATATCTTTGTTGTTACAATTTGAATCTCCATTATGTACTACCTTAGAGACCTTGACGAATAATCATACTTCCTTTCCTTATCATGCCTCTTTTTGTTTCAACAATCCCTGCTAATATGTCCTGTTTTCTCACACTTGTAACACTTAACTATCTTTCTAACCTTAAATTTGTAACTCCTCTTGGATGAGCTATCCTTATTCTACCTCCTTCTATGATAATATTTTCCTTCATATATAAACCTTCATTTTAGAGCTTTTACTAGTACTACATCTCGATGTCCTCTAAATCAACTATCTTCTTATCTAATATGAGCATAGGCACAAAATGTATATAGGAAAGTGGTAAGGAACAAAGCAAAATCAATACCTTTTCCTTATTAGTAATAGTCACCTTAAGCCTCAATAGGTCATTGACTATTTGGTTGAACACACTGATATGTTATTCTAGATATATTCCTTTTGTAGCTTTAATACGTATAGTTTTGCTTCAGATAAAACTTCTTTGTAAGAGACTTTGACATGTATCGACTCTCCAGATTTTCTATATCTCTATAAGAGAATATCAATGACGTGGTATATGACTTCGACAATGGTTCCAACTATTTGTGCTGTTCACTCTTTCCAATCAAGCTTATCCATGTCTTCTAATTTATTCTTCCTTAAATACTTCACTCTCAGTTGCGATAATAAGAAAATCCCAATTCTATTAAATGTCCCCACTTTAAACTTTGCAATCAAAGTTATTGTTACCTTAACATAAAACTTGTACTAAGAAAATAGCTAGCAAGAATATAAAGTAATAAAATAAAGAAAACAAGAACATGAATTTTCACAATATTTCACTAATTGGACATGTCCTCAACAGTCAGGGCAACTAATTGGTTGTTGAATAATAATAATGATGATTATATTAAATTAACTTTACAATAATATATTTATATGCAAAATCTATCTAGTACAGTTTTACTTAAATAGCTCCTTTATCAAGCTAAAGTAATTTCACCATAATTATAATGGGTCCTATAATTCCTTTCATAGTATAAAATTCACAAAAAATATTTTTTTAGATAAGGCTAATATCTCAAGTCATAATGGTACTGCCTTCTCCAAGCACAAGAAAATTCGTGACACATGCGCATCCTAAACTATTTCTTCCTTCGGAATACCTCCTCCACACTAACACGCTTGTGTTTTGAGCCAATACCTCTACATATGATTTTCAGAAAAGGCCACGCACTACAACAATAGGATCCCTTCTGCGTCATTTTCTTAACGTCGCAGAAACCATTAAAATGTCGGGGAAACACTTCTACGGCATCTATTAAGACGTCACAAAAAATGTCATAAATGTTGGGATAGGCAATAGGTATCCACGACGTACTATGGAAGACGTCGTGGAAGGAACGCATATTCTGCGACGTTGAAGAGGACGTCAGGGAAGGGTGTAATATTTGGCGACGTCTGGAGGGAACGTCACAAAATTTGTAGTTCTAACGACGTCTAGAAGGCGTTGTAGAAAAGGCATAATTTACGACATCGATTCGGAAGGCGTCATGAGATGGTGGGATAAAAATAAATAAAATTATTTATAATAATTTTGGAAAATTTTATTGATAATGATTTAAAATAAATTATAATTTATTAATTTGTTTTAATTTATCTGAATATAGCAATAATTTAATAATTAATCAAATTTAATTATTAAATTTTAAATTTTCCCAAAAATTAATTTAATACATTTGAATTATAATAACCTTTTTAATTATAATTTGTGTTAAATTTCTGAGTATAAATTTTTAATTATATGGTAGTTTAATATTTAACAAAATATTAAAATATGATATATTTAATTAATATTAAATATTATTGATGAAATAAAATTGTTTAATAATACATCAATTTTTGAATATATCATTAATTTAAATAAGTATTCATGTAACAAGAATTGAATACATGCAAACAACTTATTATTTAACTGCAATTCCCAAACATGTCATAATACAATAATTAAAATAAAGAAAATGTCATAAGTGTTTAATATATCAATATGAGTACATGTTTAGTTTAAGCGAACATTATGTGTAGAACATAAAAGTTCCAAAAGTTTTTTATTGTTCGACTTGAAAGTTAATCGATCCGCATTTCTTTAAATTGTTTAATCAATTCATCGACTTGAGATCAGAACCCTGATTAGCCCTCTTTGACTCTTCTAATTAGTCTCAAGTCTCTTTCTAACCGAAGTACTCCCTTGTGGTCGAGGCCCAATTCCCATGTCAACAATGTAATCTGTTGGGACCCGATCCGGAAACCGGATCCCAACCAGAAAACGAAGAACGAAGGAAACGAAGGCGAATAGAAAAGGAAATTTCGTATCGAAATTTGAATCGAAACAAAATCACGAAGCCAATAGCAAACACTAACTCGAATCACAAAGCAAAAGAAGCGAGAGCGAAGAGAATACGAATAACGACAAACAAAGCGAAAGCGAAGCAAAGCGAATCGAATCGAATCTGAAATCGAAGCAAAACGAATCGAAAATCGAAAGAAACAAATCGGAATAGTCAATAGTAACAAATAATAAGGCAATTCAATTACAAAACCAAGCGCAAACAAAAAGCGAACAAAGCGGATCCGACATCCGAGAACAAAGAATGAGAAACACAATCGCGTTGGAAACTTAGACTATCCAAATCGGTATATTTTTTTCTTTTCTTATATTCACCTTTATTCGAACTAAGGCAAATCAAATACAATGAATTTCCACTTTTGGAAATTCATTCTCATCTAAATCTCAAACCTTGAATCATATTCTTATATATCCGAACAAATCTTAAATTACATTTTATCCTAAATTTTATCGAAAATTCAAAGACATAACTTTTGCATTTGTCCTAACCCAAAACCTGCAAAGTGTTTCAAAACACACTTCTAAATTTTCAAACAATCATACATTTATCATAATCAACCGGACCCTCCGTTCGGGATCTCAGCACACATAAACGCAAACCTAATTCTAAAACATTCTCATAACTGTAATTCAATATACTGAACTCATAACTCAATCCCATTTCCAAATTCATACACAATTTCATATAAAATTTCATACTCTCATACATTCATTCATAATCCTCATACATTCTGAAATACATCATAATCACTTAACGGCAATTCAAGCCATTTACAAAATATTCCAAATCTCAATATTTACATAACAATACAAACGATGCAAAAATGGACCAAATGTCTTCACATTCTTTCATCCGATCTCCTGCTCGAAACCTAGAGATGGGGATGAAAAGGGGTGAGATCGGAAGCTCGTGGATAACATATTTATAAATTGACAAATAAGCAGAAATCAATTTTTCATAAGCTTTTTGCCAAAAGGGCTAATTTTTCAAACTTTGTAACTTTTCAAAACGGTTTCCTCAAACCTTTCAATTTTTCAAACTTTTCATAACAAAATTCACTTTTTCCTTTCTCAATTTTAAACATGAATGCAGCACACAGAAGCAAATCAAAACACGTAACATATAAAAATGGTTTGGTTCGGTCCAAATAGAGAATATCTTTGCACATTCCAAAGATAAGCGGTCATGTCTGCAGTGAAAAAACGTACTACACTTTTCCGCATAGCGGTCCAGTGTAGCCGTGAAGGGAGTCCGAAATCGGAGCTCCGTGCCACTAGCGGGCAGCCGGGAGAAGGTTATAACGAATAGAGACAATTACAATCGACTCACAAGGACCTGACCAAACCCACATAATCACATAATTCAAAACTAAAACTTTCGGATTGCCCGAAGGCACAAATCAAAAATTTAATTTTATACATTCACCAAATGCATACAATTCAATCAATTCATCATTCAAATACTATTTTCAACAATCAAATCATTCAATCAATGTTTTCAACAGTGTGCATAATTCAATAATGCATTTATAACAAATGAATTTAAGCAAGACTAATTTCTCGAAATCGTTAGAAATCATATTTTCAAACATTAATCAACATTGTTTTCAAACATTTACAAAAACAATAATTTATCAAAAGTCCAATTTTTGCTTTCTTTAAATCTTTCAAAATTGCTTTCTTTAATTTTTCTAAATTGCATGTATAGCTTACAAATCAAAATATAAATATGCTACCCACTTCGAAATGACGCTAGAACTCGTCCGATCATCAATTTGATCCTTGCTTCTTTCCTTCTTTCAATTAAAATTGACCTAAGCCATAATCATTCAAATTCACATCATAATTTGCATAATTCCCAAAATTAACTATCAGAAATTCATAATCATCATATTTCCAAGCTTTCCAAAACCAGAATTTCTAAAATCCCCAAAGTCCAAATTTGACCTAAACCAATTCACTCAAATTCAATCTCATAAATAACTTAATTTTCAAAATTGATGTCACAATTCATCTATTCACACTAATTTCAAGATATCTAAACCACTAATTTTAAAAATCCCCAATTTCTAAAATTGGCCTAACCCAATTTACACAAATTTCATATTATAATTCACAATTTCTTCAAAATTGATATCATACTCCACAAACCCATATTATTTTCTATAATTCAACACCAAAATTTCACAAAATTAAGCCTAAACCTTAAACAAATTTTCATCCAAAATTAAACACAACCTAAGGCATATATATCAAAATCAACTTCATAAATCACAAACCCATATCATTATCCATATTTCTAAACCAAGAACTCATCAAAAATCACACATTAAATTTTCGACCTTACCTCATCTTTCACTGAAATCCGACTTTTCTTGGCTTGGAAGGAAGCTCTTGTGCTCCTCCACCTTTTTCTCTCTTGAACCATCTCAAAAATCCCTAAGAAACAAGTAGAAAAAATCAAAACTAAGCTTTCTCTTTCATCTTCCACCATAACCGAAACTTCTCCATTCTTCTTCTTCTTATTTTCTTCTTCTTTTCTACTCATTTTTAAGCCAATTTCGTGGCTTTATTTGGCTAAAAATGACATCTCCTTTTGTTTTTTAAAGCCATGTCACTAATGGAGGTCAAATGACCATATTGCCACTCCATTCAAAGCTTAAAGTCATGCTTACTTGCGGGTTGATTCGCACTATCAACCTGAAGGAATTTGTTAAAATGTTCTTCTCAAGAAATGTTCCTCTCAATCATACGAATCCAACGCCACTGACCGCGCTCAATTCGGATCACTACAACAAAAGTTATGCGCAAAACAGTTCAGGTATATCCATATTCTAACACATTTTCCATGTACGATTATTTCCATCCAGAAATTAACATTCTTAATCCCCGAATTGAAACTCGATGTCTTCATAGCAATTGTAGCCTTATGTCTCTAGTTTAATTCAAATTAAGAATCGCCTCATTTTGATTCCCAGATCAAAAGTTATGCTCAAAATACTCTAAGATGTTCCCAATCCAAAAACTACACACAAATTCCGAACTTCCATTTATAATTTTAAGGTCTTAGGGGAAAAATTGACATTTCATTTCTTCATATGATTTGTAGCCCCTTGTCTTAACTTTATTTCTCCTCAAGAATCGCTTCAATCGGATCTCCACAGATCCTGAATTTCTCAAAATACTGAACTATGTTCAAAAAATTAGTCCACTCACTTTGATTAAATTAATCACCATTAATTTAATCTCATAAAATTACAAATTTCCCATGAGGATGTAGGAATTGTCTTAGGAATCTAACGCCGCAAGAATCAACTCAATCGGATGTCGGACGGAAAAGATATGAGCAAAATAGTGAACAAAGGTCGGATTGGAGGAATAACAAACAAGAAAAATCAAACGACGTCGTATTGGAAAAACAAAACGGCGTCAAGACCAGCGAAACGCCTGTTTGGGCGAGAAGAGGCGAGGTCGCCCTGGCGACGCGTCGCCCTAGCGACGCTTCGCGGACGCCGCCATCGCTATGGCGATGCGTCGCCCTAGCGACGGGGATGCATCAATTTCAATTTTTTTTCCACATGAAAAATTCGAAACTTCCAAAATTCATAACTCTTAATCCCGAACTCTAATTTTGACAAACTTAGTCTCTATAGAAAGCTTGAGAGAAGCTCTACATCTTTCACGAAAGACATAAACTCAATTCGACTCTAAGGAGTCCATTTTCTGGTCAAAGGTTCATCCTCTAATATTCATGCTAAAACCATAACATAAACTTGTAAAAATCATAACTTATTATTCCTTGATCGAAAATTCCATACTTTATATCGAAATAAAGATCAAATCAAATCCTTCAATTTTCATGAAGAACATCAAAGCTCAATTAACCTCTAACTAGGTTAATTTCTCAGTCAAAGTCATACTTAAAGTCAAAAGTCAACCTATCAAACATAAACTTTGGTGATCATAACTTCCACTCGATATCGAAAAATTGCAAACTTTATGGCTACAGAAAGCTCTTAACATAATCTACAAGTTTCATGTAGATCATTTTATCAAGTTTTGCCTAAATCAAAAGTCAACTTTCAAAGGCCAAAAAGTCAATTATTTCACAATTTTTCATCTTCTCACACTTTTTCTCTTTATTTCTTGATTTTCAACTCAATTTCAATCAACTCATCCACTTTAATTTTATAAACCATACCAAACTACTCCAAACCCGAAGGTATCAAAATCAAAATCAAAATTATTTCTTTTCTTATCAAGATCCTTTAAGTATTAAGTCATCTATTACACAATGCTTACACAAAACACTCCTTAAATTTCATTTTACTTATTCTAATTTTCACTCAAAGATCGGGGCCCAACATTTCTCCCCCCCTTAAAAGAATTTCGTCCTCGAAATTCATACATAAGAAATCACCAAGTAACACATTCTTTGATCTAATTGCTTTCCAAGAGCTCAAAATCAGTAACTTTTCCTTGATCACACATATTTCTCAACTTATTTGCACTTACTCACTTCTTGTGTTAAATGCCTATCTCCTCAAATCAGATATTTCTTAACACATTTTCACAAATCATACGGTTCCATTGTTTAAGAAACCCAATAAGGACCAATAATCATTTCAATTTAACTAATGAATCTTCCATACATATTTCTTTCCTTCATCTCATCTCATAATTGCATGTACAAAATCAAATCGCCATTATGAACTTCAAATCTCAAGTTCATTAACACACACCTAAAATCAATCAAATTTCTTAACCTCAATCAAACAGTCACTAAATTCAATCTCGATAATCATATTGCCCAAGTATGATCATAATACTGGGCTCTGATACCATAAATGTTGGGACCCGATCCGGGAATCGGATCCAAACCGGAAAACGAAGAACGAAGGAAACGAAGGCGAATGGAAACGGAAATTTCGTATCGAAATTTCGAATCGGAAACAAAATGCGGAAGCCAATAGCAAACACTAACTCGAATCACAAAGCAAAAGAAACGAGAGCAAAGCGAATACGAATAACGACAAACAAAGCGAAAGCGGAAGCAAAGCAAATGCGAATCGAATACAGAATCGAAACAGAAACGAATCGAAAATCGAAAGAAGCAAATCGGAATAGTCAATAGTAACAAATAATAAGGCAATTCAATTACATAACCAAGCGCAAACAAAAACTGAACAAAGCGGATCCAACATCCGAGAACAAAGAACAGAGAAACACAATCGCGTTGGAAACTTAGACTATCCAAATCCGGTATAAATTTTTTTTCTTTTTCTTATATTCACCTTTATTCGAACTAAGGCAAATCAAATACAATGAATTTCCACTTTTGGAAATTCATTCTCATGCAAATCTCAAAGCTTGAATCATATTCTTATATATCCGAACAAATCTTAAATTACATTTTTATCCCAAATTTTATCGAAAATTCGGCAACATAACGGCTGCATTTGTCCTAACCCAAAACCTGCAAAGTGTTTCAAAACACACTTCTAAATTTCCAAACAATCATACATTTATCAGAATCAACCGGACCCTCTGTCCGGGATCTCAGCACACACAAATGCAAACCTAATTCTAAAACATTCTCATAACTGTAATTCAATATACTGAACTCATAACTCAATCCCATTTCCAAATTTATACACAATTTCATATACAATTTCATACTCTCATACATTCATTCATAATCCTCATACATTCTGAAATACATCATAATCACTTAACGACAATTCAAGCCATTTACAAAATATTCCAAATCTCAATATTTACATAACAATACAAACGATGCAAAAACGGACCAAACGTCTTCACATTCTTTCATCCGATCTCCTGCTCGAAACCTAGAGATGGGGATGAAAGGGGGGGTGAGCTCGGAAGCTTGTGGATAACACATTTATAAATTGAAAAATAAGCAGAAATCAATTTTTCATAAGCTTTTTGCCAAAAGGGCTAATTTTTCAAACTTTGTAACTTTTCAAAACGGTTTCCTCAAACCTTTCAATTTTTCAAACTTTTCATAACAAAATTCACTTTTTCCTTTCTCAATTTTAAACATGAATGCAGCACACAGAAGCATATCAAAAAACGTAACATATCAAAATGGTGCAGTTCGGTCAAAAGCGAGCGTCGCACATTCCGCATATAGCGGTCATATGCAAATGTGAATGTAACGTACTACACTTTCCTAAGCATAGCGGTCCAAAGTAGCCGTGAAGGGAGTCTCAAATCGAAGCTCCGTGCCACTAGCGAGACAGTACCGAGAAGGCTATAACGAATAGAGACAAAGCAATCGACTCACAAGGACCTGACCAAACCCACATAATCACATAATTCAAAATGAAACTTTGGATTGCTCAAGACACAAATCGAAAATTTGATTTTATACATTCGCCAAATGCATACAATTCAATCAATTCATCATTCAAATATTATTTTCAACAATCAAATCATTCAATCAATGTTTTCAACAATGTGCATAATTCAATAATGCATTTATAACAAATGAATTTAAACAATTATTAATTTCTCGAAATCGTTCGAAATCATATTTTCAAACATTAATCAACATTGTTTTCAAACATTTACAAAAACAATAATTTATCAAAACTCCAATTTTTGCTTTCTTTAAATCTTTCAAAATTGCTTTCTTTAATTTTTCTAAATTGCATGTATAGCTTACAAATCAAAATATAAATATGCTACCCACCTCGAAATGACGCGTTAAGAACTCGTCCGATCATCAATTTGATCCTTGCTTCTTTCCTTCTTTCAATTAAAATTGACCTAAGCCATAATAATTCAAATTCACATCATAATTTACATAATTCTCAAAATTAACTATCGAAAATTCATAATCATCATATTTCCAAGCTTTCCAAAACCGAATTTCTAAAATCCCCAAAGTCCAAATTTGACCTAAACCAATTCACTCAAATTCAATCTCATAAATAACTTAATTTTCAAAATTGATGTCACAATTCATCAATTCACACTAATTTCAAGATATCTAAACCACCAATTTCAAAATCTCCAATTTCTAAAATTGGCCTAACCCAATTTACACAAATTTCATATCATAATTCCCAATTTCTTCAAAATGGATATCATACTCCACAAACCCATATTATTTTCTATAATTCAACACCAAAATTTCACAAAATTCTTAATCACAAAATTAAGCCTAAACCTTAAACAAATTTCCATCAAAATTAAACACAACCTAAGGCATATATATCAAAATCAACTTCATAAATCACAAACCCATATCATTATCCATATTTCTAAACCAAGAACTCATCAAAATCACACATTAAATTTTCGACCTTACCTCATCTTTCACTGAAATTCGACTTTTCTTGGCTTGGAAGGAAGCTCTTGTGCTCCTACACCTTTTTCTCTCTTGAACCATCTCAAAAATCCCTAAGAAACAAGTAGAAAAATCAAAACTAAGCTTTCTTTCATCTTCCACCATAACCAAACTTCTCCATTCTTCTTCTTCTTATTTTCTTCTTCTTTTCTTCTCATTTTTCAGCCAATTTCGTGGCTTTATTTGGCTAAAAACGACATCTCCTTTTGTTTTTTAAAGCCATGTCACTAATGGAGGTCAAATGACCATATTGCCCCTCCATTCAAAGCTTAAAGTCATGCTTACTTGCGGGTTGATTCACACTATCAACTTGAAGGAATTTATTAAAACTTCCTTCTAGAAATGTTCCAATCAATCATAAAATCCAACGCCACCAACCGAGCTCAATTCGGATCACTAAAATAAAAGTTATGCACAAAACAGTTCGGGTATATCCATATTCTAACACATTTTCCATGTACGATTATTTCCATCCAGAAATTAACATTCTTAATCCCATAATTGAAACTTGATGTCTTCATAAAATTGTAGCCTTATGTCTCTAGTTTAATTCAAATGAAGAATCGTCTCATTTCGATTCCCAGATCAAAAGTTATGTTTAAAACACTCTCGGATGTTCCCAATCCAAAACTACACACAAATTCCAAACTTCCATTTATAATTTGAAGGTCTTAGGGCAAAATTGACATTTCATTTCTTCATATGATTTGTAGCCCTTGTCTTAAATTTATTTCGCCTCAAGAATTGCTTCAATCGGATCCCCACTGATCCCGAATGTCTCAAAATACTGAACTATGTTCAAAAAATTAGTCCACTCACTTTGATTAAATTAATCACCATTAATTTAATCTCATAAAATTAAAAATTTCTCATGAAGATGTAGAGAATTGTCTTAGGAATCCAACTCTGCAAGAATCAACTCAATCGGATGTCGGACGGAAAAGATATGAGCAAAATAGTGAACAAAGGTCAGATTGGAGGGAATAACAAACAAGAAAAATCAAAACGGCGTCGTATTGGAGAAACAAAAACGGCGTCGCACCAGCGAAAATGCCCGCGTTTGGGCGAGGTCGCCCTAGCGACGCGTCGCCCTCGCGACACGAGCCGGACGCTCGCCATCGCTATGGCGATGTGTCGCCCTAGCGACGGGGATGCATCAATTTCATTTTTTTTTCCACATGAAAAATCTGAAACTTCCAAAATTCATAACTCTTAATCTCGAACTCCAATTTTGACAAACTTAGTCTCTATAGAAAGCTTGAGAGAAGCTTTACATCTTTCACGAAGGACATAAAACTCAATTCGACTCCTAAGGGAGTCCGTTTTCCGGTCAAAGGTTCTGTCTTCTAATATTCATGCTAAAACCATAACATAAACTTGTAAAAATCATAACTTATTATTCCTTGATCGAAAAATTCCATACTTTATATCGAAATAAAGATCAAATCAAATCCTTCAATTTTCATGAAAAACATCAAAGCTCAATTAACCTCTAACTAGGTTAATTTCTCAGTCAAAGTCATACTTAAAGTCAAAAGTCAACCTATCAAACATAAACTTTGACCGATCATAACTTCCACTCGATATCGAAAAATTGCAAACTTTATGGCTATAGAAAGCTCTTAACATAATCTACAAGTTTTATGTAGATCATTTTATCAAATTTTGCCTAAATCAAAAGTCAACTTTCAAAGGCCGAAAAGTCAACTATTTCACAATTGTTCATCTTCTCACACTTTTCTCTTTATTTTTGATTTTCAACTCAATTTCAATCAACTCATCCACTTTAATTTTATAAACCATACCAAGATACTCCAAACCCGAAGGTATCAAAATCAAAATCATTTCTTTTCTTATCAAGATCCTTTAAGTATTAAGTCATCTATTACACAATGCTTACACAAAACACTCTTTAAATTTTATTTTACTTATTCTAATTTTCACTCAAAGATTGGGTTCCAACATAATCTGATCTAGTGCCCAAGACTTTGTACTTTACTTCATCCATCATCATCGGATGACCTTGTTCTATTGAATGTGTTAGTTCGTGACACATTAATTCCTGGAAAAGTAAGAATTAATTACATACATTCTCATTTAACAAATATTTATAAATGAACTATGTACTCACCCATTTTGTTTTGCTTTCACCAGTTGTCCATTGATCTTTGCTTTCATCATAATGAGTGTGATACCATAGCTTCATTCGATCACACTCTTATCCATCCCTGTCACTCTGTTGTAAAAAAAAATATGACTACTAATTAATTTTTTTGAATTTTTAAATGTCAATCAAAGTAAAATATAAGTAAAAAGATAATAACTCACAATCTCATGTCGTATGGCTACAAAGGCCTTGGAGCCAGAGTTTGGTCGACATTTGACCTGACTCCTAGCCAATTTTTCTTTTTGACTTTTATCTTAAGCATACACTAAACAAAATCCATGATAACATCTATAAATCACAATTTGTAAAAACAAAATATAAAATAAGGTTTTGTCAAAAAAACTTGCCTTAGTAGTGATTGATCCCAATACTCGCATAAATCCATCCACTCATCCTTTGTGACACTATCGCTTAACATCCTTTCCGTGCTTGGTAAAATGCCTTTTAAAATTATACCTTTGATCTTTAGACCTTAAAGCAAGAAACCTCTTCACAAGCACATGTACTTCATTGTCAGTCCTCATTCCTTGACTTCCAACTTTTCTTTGCAAAAATTATAAATTATCTATCAACGCTTTAAGCATATGGAAAAGACGCACAAATTGGATTGGTTTAGAATACTTACGTCTAACTTATCAAATGCAATGTCCAATTCCTCATTATTAATTTTGGAAAATTTTGTTCTTACAGGCAAAGAAGTTTGGGAAACCACACCAATCTCACTCGATAATTTGGCGGTATGCGGAGTTGGTTGGTCGCCCTTCAACAAGTGCATCTCTATCTCCAATCTTTACCTATTGCCTTATTTACCTTTGCTAATCCGTGTCCTTTGTGGCACCCGTGTTCTTTTGCATTAGTTGTGGATCCTAAAATAGCAAAGGAATAATTTATAATTAGCATATAAAAATGTTGAGAAAATTAATTAATCGTGAGATCATACCTACAATGCTTGCAGAAGATGAGCCCACAGTGTGATTAATATTGTGATTTACTGGTGTCTGATAATTAGAAGCTGGAGGCATCTCTTGAGAAGTTGACGGAGAACTAATATTGCGTCGCATGTTTAAAATTTGTTCATACTTATCTCTAGGATGAATACTAGGCATAGATGTGGCTTCTCTTGGTGTTGCAGTTGGCTCAGAAGGTGCACAGGTGTGAGCTTGTGCCTGTGTAGGTGCTAGTGCAGGTGTCTGATGTTGTGGTTGTGTACGAGCACGTGGCTCATTCGCTGCACTTCCAATTAGTTGACGGTACCGCGATTGCAGTTGTGTAGGTACCAAGGTACTTGGTGCAACCTTATTCTTCTTCTTGGGTAGACCGGGTCCCACAGGATTCACCTGCATTCACATCGACATTAGTGCATAAATGCCTTTTTCTCATTACATCCATCACTGTAAAGCCTTATCTATGATGTCTCTAATGCAATATCCATCAATAAGCAAATTAAAAATTTGATTTACATATGTCATTAACCTAAAATTCAACAGCTTTCACATTCTCAACCTTGCACACATCAATATCATCAATGAAAGCTTAACAGGAGCGAAAACATTTTTCATTCGCGTCATTAAATACATAAATGTCATTCTTAAGTGCATAACTTCCATAACCGTTTACACACATATAACTAAGTAGATAAGAAACATAATTATTGCCAACATAAAGTAAATAGAAATCTAAATTAGCATAATGACAGTGTATTACCTTCTATATGGATTAATGAAGAGATAGATGATTATGACTTACTTTGTATTTGAATACAATATGCAAAAACAATAGTTGAAAGCACTCATCGAATGAACCCCACAAGTGGAAGGAGCTTATTTGTATATGATATGACATATCTAAAAGATGCCTTTGAGGAAATCCTAAGCTAGTAGTAGATTATAAGCAACTATGATTGGTTAACTAGTTGCGGGAACATTAAACTATAGCGAGATTATAAGAAACTATGATTGGTTAACTAGTGAAGGAACATTAAACTCTATCCATCCACTCAAAATAAACTAATCCTTTGTACCATAAATGATCAGGTTATTTAGCATATGCATCTGCACATTATTCCAAGAATGAAAGCATGTGCACAATTTAATGATATAATGGTGAACACGCATAATTCCAAGGATAAGAGCTTACGCACGCTTAGCATAAATGATCAGGTTATTTAGCATATGCATCTGCACAATTATTCCAAGAATGAAAGCATGTGCACAATTTGATGATATAATGGTTGAACACACATAATTCCAAGGATAAGAGCTTCTACACAGTTAGCATAAATGATCAGGTTATTTAGCATAAGCATCTGCACAGTTATTCCAAGAATGAAAGCATGTGCACAATTTGATGATATAATGGTTGAACACACATAATTCCAAGGATAAGAGCTTCTGCACAGTTAGCACACACATAATTCGATTTTTTTTAAATTTGATATTCACTATTCAATCATAGTGTTGTCTCTTTATCGTGGTTTTGGTGGACGGCGCATAATGGTTATGGACTGTGTCAGGATGAGAAACTAATATGGTTAGTGGTAAAACAGTGGTAGTTTATTTTACTTCATCAGTTTTTCCCCCTATTAAGGTGAACCCTTCATTTTATGCAGCGGTATATAGAAATGTTGATAATTTTTTACGTAGATTATGCTCTGGAGACCTGTTTGGAATCTGCTTAGTCTGTTTTAGGAGTAGACTTCTCATTTGCGTTCAATTTAGCTTGTGTGGTTATTCAATTTGTATTCCCTTTCCTTTTTTGTTGCCTCACGGATAGTTCCTGTTGTTAGTTGCTATTGTGATTTGTAACAGTTATGCCAACGTTCTTTCTGAGTGCCGTATTTTTTTGATTTCATAAATTAACGCAATCATTTTTGATCCCGCCTACTTTGTTGCTGCAGATTGTGGTTACTATTCAGTAGAGACAGTCATACTCTTAGTGGCTCTGAAAGTACGATATAGAGATAGGATCACTATTCTAAGAGGAAATCATGAGGCGAGTAAATAACTCAAGTGTAAGAATATGAAAGGCTTTTACTTATTTAAGCGGGCTATTAATACAAGATTACGGTTGCAGTAGTGTTCAAAGAGCATAGAAACTTGCTTATTTGTTACTCTGGGTTACGAATTTCAGTAATCCTATAGCAAATGTGAATAATTAAGTCTATTCCTATAGTTTGTTCCCAGTTCTAGAATCTTCTTTCTTTATTATGTCTTTTTTGCACCATTTGGAGAAATTGTTAACTGCTTAAAACTTTGTATTTCTAGCAATATAGTGGTTTGAAATTTAAATTCTGAACAATGTTATAGGGATGAGGGAAGTTGAATGGTCACATTTCTTCTGAAGTTAATTGGCAGAAAACAAAAAAAGCACATTTTTTAGTTTTACAAGGATAGTGAAGAAGTAAGTAATCTGTTTATGGCTCATTATGAGTCTAAGTAAGTAATCTTGTTGTATACTGTTGTGGAGAAAGCTGAGTAATAATGCATCAAATGAATGTTTTGAAACTTTTTTAACCTTTGGAGTGCATACTGCCACTTATATCTTCAATTGTTTAGCCTTTAGAATGTCATTGACCCTCATATTCGAATTTCCAATATCATACCATTTGCATTTGAAAAGCACAACACCTTTACCTCTGACTTATTCAAGTCGATAATATCTATCAAGATCCCATAAAATGTAATATTATCTTCCCATAATTTCCTAACAATGCAACACCACTATTTTGTGTAATCCTTCGCATATCACGGGCTTCAGCAAAATCGCATGCCATTTGTATTGCATACAATATACTTTTGGACCAAACTATGAGGTCCACATGCTAATGCATACAAAGACTCAAACATATTTCCTTCACGGTAGCTAGATATTGTCATCATCTATAAAAGAAATGAAAATTAGTTAATACTATATAATTGTTAGTCAACACCACGCATAAACCTTCTTCTCACTCGATGCTTTATCCATGAAGAAAATTGTTCTCTATGTCTCTGTCAACATGCAATGGACTTTGTTGCCTCAACTCATCCATGTGCTCACTATGGGTCATCATAAAGGTGTTCAAAATTATATTAGTTATCTTTACTTATGACATATATAAATTTCACAAAAGGTTAGAAAAACTTACTCGATAAAGGGCCTAATCTTATGACAATTCATAAGCACATACCAATATGCAATCTCTAGCTCATTTGTAGGAAGAGCAACTATTTTGCTAGCACCAATCGACTTACATTGTTGGAAGAATACCGAAATGTCACTACCTTCAACCATATCATTGATTCACTCGTACATTGAAGTTTGTTTCAATTCCTTTTAAATACATTGAATAGAATGTCATGCACTCTTTAACAACATACGTCTTTGCAATTGACCCTTCTGAGCGTGCTTTATTTCTAACAAATCCCTTTAGTGTACCTAGGAACCTTAACAAATGATTAACCATAATTAGATAGGCCACTTTTTACTGTCATGTTAAAAGCAATAGGATCAATTTAAATAATACCTCTCAATTGAATATATCCATCTATACACAACCGGTCCACCAAGTAAGGTTTCTTTTGGCAAATGAATAGCCAAATGTACCTTCACATCAAAAAATGCCAGAGGGTATATCATTTCAAGTTTGCATAAGATTAAAGTAATCTCATGACACATCTTCTGTACATCATCCTTATTCAAACTTCGTCTACAAATTCGGTGAAAGAAGTCCCCCAACTCCATTAAAACACCTGTCACATCTTTGTTCAAGATAGAACGTGTGCCTAATGGAAGAATGATTTGTAACAATATATGACAATCATGAGACTTCAGTCCAGTAATCTTCCTTTCATCAACACTAACACATCTAGATATATTCGATGCGTAACCATCTGGAAACTTCACCTGCTTTACAAACCCACAAAGCTTCTTCTTCTCATCGGCAGACATGGTATAACATACTGGAGGTTTTCCCACAATAGTTCCATCCGCTGCTCTTATCAAGTGTAATTCTTTTCGAATATTCATATCTTCCAAATCAGGCCGAGCCTTGATTGTATCTTTGGTTTTACCTTCAACATTCATCAAAGTACCAAGGATATTGTCACAAATATTCTTTTCTATATGCATGACATCAAGGTTATGCCTTAATCTTAACTTATGCCAATATGGTAGTTCAAAAAGAATACTTTTTTATTCCAATTAAACTCGTTCCAATCTCCTTCTCCTCTTATTGTTGGGGTGCTTCCCATAACATATATTTTGCATATGACATAATTGTGCCACCACACCATCTCCATCAGGTAAGTTAGGAATAAGCCGATGATCACTCTTGCCATCAAACTTCTTGCTTCTTCTCTATGGATGATCATTAGGTAGAAAGCAACGGTGGCCTAAGTAACCAATCTTACTTCTTAACTTACAAGAAGGAGTGTCCTTATTACAAACAGGGCATGCCTTATAGCCTTTTGTGCTCCACCCAGAAACAGTAACATAGGCTAGGAAGTAATTAATAGTCCACATTAAAGATGCATACAATCGAAAATTCTCTCCTTTGGAAACATCAAAAATATCAAAACCATCCTCCTATAACTTCTTTAACTCATCTACTAGTGGTCTCATATAGACGTCAATGTCTCTACCGACCGCTTTCGGACCTGGAATAACCAACAATAGCATAAAGAATGACTGATCCATACACATCCATGGGGGTAAATTGTATGCTAAGAGAACAACAGGCCACACGCTATATGAAACAGACAAATTGCCATGTGGATTGAAGCCATCAGTTGCTAAGCCTAGTCTAACATTACGTGGTTCTCTGACAAACTCAGGATATAGCTCATCAAAGCTCTTCCATGCTTCTCCATCAGAAGGATGAATCATGTTATTACTGTCACCTTTAGGCCTATCATTATGCCACGTCATTTGTTTAGCGGTCTTACTTGACATGAATAATCGTTGTAATCTGGATGTTAATGGAAAGTACCGCAATACTTTATGTGGTATCTTCTTACCCCTGCCATCATTAATTCTCCATCTTGATGTTCCACACTGGGGACAACTTTCCAAGTCCCCATACTCTTTCCAATATAGGCAACAATCGTACTTACATGCATGTATCGACACATAACCTAAGCCTAGGCTCCGTAGATATTGATTTGCTTCATAATAGGACTTCGACAAAGATTTACAATTAGGTAATACATTCTTCAGCAGAGCAAGTAACATGTCAAATGACTTATTGCTCCACTTGTTGTATACTTTCAAATGAAGCAACTTTATTAAAAACGATAACTTGGAATAATTCGTATATCCTGGGTATAACTCTTCAGCAGCTTTACTTAACAATTCATGAAATCCACCCATAATAGAATCTTCAACGCCTGAAGGAGGACTCCGTCCGTCCTGATTAATTGGACAATCATTTAAGAAAGTACCCACATCATCAAGCAAAGCTTGCATCCCATCATCCTCATCATCACCATCACCTTCATTCATATCAATGCCCATCTCGTCTATGTCTACATTTGCAGCATCAAGCCTTTCTTCCCTAGAGATAAATCTATATTTTGGCGGTTCACCATGTAAGACCCAACGGGTGTATGATTGGTCCATGCCGAATTGCATTAAATGTTCAAAAATATTCGTTTGAGACCTCTTATAACAATTCATGCAACGTGCACACGGGCATGAAATTTCACACTCTTTCCTCTTTTTTCCAGCTACAAAATTCATAAACATTCTCACTCCATCAATGTATTCACGGGAAATACTGACACTGTTCATCAAACTCTTGTCAATAACGCAACAAATACCTATTTATTAAATATAAGAATGTGAACATTATATTATGTTAGTAAGCGAAGGATCTGCAAACGTTTACTACGTACCTAAATGAAGTAGTAGAAAACCTAATTGTTAAAGTAGTACCGATTGACATTTATGATTGACAATGGGCTACTAATTGATGTCCCATTATTATTAGGTTAGGCTCTAAGAAATCTAACTACCTATGAGAGTCATAGATAAAAAAGCGCATAAACCATTGTTTAACAACTTAGAAAAATTAAAAGAAGGAAGATTTTGAATTATACATATTTGAAGCTAAGACATACTGTACAAATAGTAGCTTTGCTCTACACATACTAATATGTATACTTTGTATTATTATTTGATAAACTATTTGGAGAACTAGGTAGAGAGTAATAAAAAAACAATCATAAAACAAATTAAGCAAAATATGACATTTCATTTCTCTATTTATGTTTTAATGCAGGATCCTTACTTTAGCGAAATTCCATATAATAAAATATGACATCTCATATAGCAAATTCAATAGCTATAGTATGAATGCAAACAAAACAATTAACAATCCAGTAATTTTATACTTATAATTTAGCATACACGGTTCTTGTTTTCCAATAGCTCCTCCAGGTATCTGTCATAAAGCACGAAAAATTAAGAGATTATATTCTGATATTAAAAAACTATTCGAATAACTATATTTCATAATATTACTTACACCAAAGTATGTATTAAAGTAGGAATGGACCAAGACTTAGCTAAAACATTAAACTTAAAGATGACAAAAAGGAAACGATCCAACTCAAAGTCAACAGGTTAAACTTGGGTTGATCAAGATTTTGATTAGGCTTAAACTTGGAGGGCCAACTTGAATCCCTCCCTAAAATGCTCAACCACTTATACAAAAATAATTGACTAATTGCCAAGCTCAATTACAACGGGTGGATCTTAGTTACTTATGATTGTGAAAATAGAGCATTTTCAATTCTCTAACCAATTTCTCCATCTCAACCTAGTTTTTACTCACTCTATAAAAATAGTGCCCATTAATTATGTTTATGCCTCAAACAATTCTATTATTAATAAGTTGATGTAGGAAAATATATATTCAATGGCTTCCTTCATTATCTCACCCTAATCATTATCTATTAACTTCAATTGCAACCTCTATTCTCACGAATCGATGGTCATAAAACTTTAAGTTAAATTAAACAATTGCACCCTCTATTCTCACGAATCTGATGTGCCATTTGAATTTTGGATAATTGAAGGTTTAAGTTATCTTGCAAGCTCTTTTGGGAAACCGATTTGTATGGTCTCGCAAGCTACAAATATGAAGAGAATATGTTTAACAAAAATCTAAGTTAAGATTGAAAAAAATGGAGAAAAGGGGAGACAAGTTCCCAATTATGAAACTTGGACATGATAGGGAACTCAAGAAGATAGAAAGACCCTTAAACTTTCCATGAACACTAAATCTTGCAAGTAAGAGACGGCTATTGGGAATCTTTTCAAAATAGATTGCCATGATGAATTGTTAGGGTTAAACTTGATGGAAGTTGAGAACTCTTTTGTTATCACTGAAATGCAAATGGAAATTGAAACCAATAGCCTGATTTTAAAGCAGAAAATTCTTGGACAAGTGAGAATTGTGGATACTAAAGCTATAAGAACTTCAACAATGGAAGAGAATGAGGTCAAACACGATGCTTAGCTGAAAAGTGTGACTTCACCATAGAATTCTGCTTCCAATCAGTATGGAAAATCATAAGCAAATGAGGATGTAATGGAAAATCTCAACTCGACGGTGAGAGCAAATATGGAAAAGAACATATGGTGGAATTTAAAGTTCAAATCACTAACTCTATAAGGAAATCAAATGGAGAAAAGGGGGAAAAACAAAATGAAAGGGGAATCCCCCTTAAATGACTATATTAGTTTGGAATGTTAGGGGGTTTAATTACCCTCTAAAAAAAGCAATGATTAAGGGACTCATTTTGGAAAAAAAATTCTGGTTAGCAGGTTTACTAGAAGCTAAAATAGAAACATCTCAAATGCATCTGGTTACCTATTTTCTAAGGGCTTAATGGCAGGCTATATCCAATCATTCTTCTCATAACAATGGTAGAATTCTATGTTTCTTTAACTCAAATAAAACGTCAGTGTTGGTTGTTAGTGAGGGTGATCAACACTTACATCTAAAGTTCTTTATGATAAAATGATGCAAAAGGTCTGCCGTATCCTCGACGTTTTACAAAGACGTCACAGAAAATGGTTTCTTTTTGTGACGTTTTTACAGACGACGTGAAAATTCTACATATTTCGTGACGTTTTTCTAAAAAACGTCGCGAATTCTATTAAATTGTTGTAGTGTTCCTAGGATCTAAGAATTTTAATGCAATAATTCATTAAACCTTAGTCACTTCACATATTAAAGTGTTCAAGCAATTATGTATTAGTATCTAATCTAGCAACATATTGTGACAAATAATAAACTAGTAGGCCTTTTAATAATTAAGTGAAACAATCATTAAAAGAAACACATAAGAATATTCAATACTTAAAGCATAGTTTGAATAATAAAATAGATTACATGTAATGGTTTTATAAATCACAAGGTTATAGATTTCTTTAAGTATAGTTGTGTAGGGCCATAGATAAGAATAGAGAATAAAATAGAAAGAGTAAGAGAGATGCTTGTCTAATATGATAAATAATATGGAAACTATCTAGAATTGTCCAATTATTTTCATTTTCCCTTAATACCCCCATTTGCATCTTTAATCTAAATATAAGAATACTAAGTACATTTAAAGCATAAAACTAAGTATCAAGAACTAAATATAAAGGAAAAACATGTCATTTTACATGTTTATGATGGAGTAGGGCTTCTTTGTATCAATGGAAGAGGGTGACGTTATTTGTTTAATATGAGTTAAAGGTCTAGGGTTATTAGGAGGCAAGAATTAAAATAAGCTCCTATATGTAGAGTTTACGATAATAATTTTAAATAATTGAATGGCCACTTGTGGATGGATAATGTACATAAAGGAACCAACAATTGGTGCAATGAACACTTTCCTAGGCGGTAGTTTCCGACTTGTTAGCTTAATTCTTAATAATCTCCATGTCTATTGGTGCTCTCATCTAATGCTACTATATAATCTTATAAAAGTAATTGAAAAGATCATAGGAACTTCCTCTAGTCGATTCAGTTGATAACTTAGCAAATACAAAAGTTAAATAGTTTGAAGTTTGAACACTTAAATTGGAGGATGTTTTGGTATTATTTTATTCAAAGCTATTAACAACATAGTCTTACCTAAAGACTTTAGAGATTGTTTAATGACAAACAATACTTATAGGTGAATCTATTTACATTCTTTTAGGATCCTGGACCTACAAAGGTTAGTTACTTCTTATCCTGGACCTTGAAGCAACTACTTAGCTTAAGAGGGAAGAAGAACGGCATATAAAGCATATTATAGAATGGAAACCAATATAGTTTGTACACATAAACATTATTCACAATATACATAGGTGAATCTATTTACATTCTTTTAGGATCATACCCATTAACTATTATAGAAGTCTGTAAGTTCAATTGAAATTTAAATCATGATAGAAGAAGATATTTTAATCTTACTATCTTTTATAACTACAAGACCCGGTTTCTAAATTCGGGAACTAACATACATATTGCTATTCTCATTGATTATATCTTTGTGAGCAGAATGGCGTATAAAATTCTTAAAACACCGCAAACCCAAATGCATTGTGTTATAAATAATCAAAACAAGCGATTAAGCAATCTTAAACTCAGATTAAATCATCCACTTCAATCGACTCAAAAACTTACATTACTGTACATTAATTGCAAAAGTAGTTCAATGACTTACCTCAAACAACACGCACATGCACTCTGCCTTTAGATGATAGAGGGTCGTCAATCGGTGAAGCAATCTCCACAGATTCCAAGCGACGAAGATGAGAGAGGAAGGTTAAAATGAGGAAGAGGGAAGGGGAGAAAGCGCGGGAGGAGACAAAAGATGAGAGAGGAAGGTGGCTCGATTTTCATTTACAAACAACATGAGACGACGTCGTCTCATCTAGTGGGGAGGAAATTAAATACGTGGAATGGCTTTTCCGATGTTTATTTCTCAAAACGACGTCTTTTCTATTTTGGGACATCTTTCTACCAAAGCGACGTCAAATATCTCGTTTATCCCGACGTCAGAATACAACGTCGCAGAATCTGAGATCTTTTCTTGGCGTATTTCCAGGCGTCGTGAAAGCCTCAGACCATTCGTGGCGTCCACTTTAAAAGCGACACTAAAAGTGTGGTTTTGTTGTAGTGACGTCTTGGACCACGCCCATATCTTGAACCGCATTCATCTTCTTTGGAGTTTCATTCTGGCACCCTTGATTTTCACGGTACTTTTCGTTTTGTTTTTGCTTTTGGACAATTAAAGAATTGGGCTTTAGAAAGAAAAAGGGTGAAAACTTTGTAGATCATACTGACATTCCCCGGCTAATTCCTCGAGGTCTTGCCTTTAGCAACATAATAGAAAGAATGTCCCAACAAATATTTACAACGTTCCAAACTCTTGAAGTAATCTTAGAAAGAAACTCCAAAAGTGACACAAACTAGGGAATTAAATTTGTGATGCCACACGGCAGAGCCGTCCGTGGCCGGACTGTGTCCGAATTTCCTTTTTTTACTTTATAAATAGGAAACAACTTAAACGACATTTGCAATACCCTAAAAAGAAGGGTTAGTTTTCCACAAGTTGTAATGGTCTTCACCAAGTTCTTCGTGGCCATTGCCCTTGTTGCAGTTTTGGTGCCTTCCACTTCGGCCACAGACTTTATGGTTGGCGATGATAAAGGTTGGACGACCAACTTTGATTACCAAAAATGGGCCGAAGGGAAGGAATTCCACGTTGGTGACAGACTTGGTACGGTTTTATACACGCTCTTTTAAAAGTTTTGATTGTCATAAAATCCACTACCAACAAGCAGCTTCTGTCTTCTTGCAGTTTTTAAGTACCCCCAGGGAGCACACGATGTCCTCAGAGTGAATGGAACTGTATTTCAACAATGCCTGAAACCAGCAGATGTCCCGCCCTTGAATAGCGGAAATGATGTGATTCCACTGGCAACACCAGGAAAAAAATGGTACATTTGTGGCGTTGCGAAACATTGTGAGGAAGGAAACCAAAAGCTTACCATTACTGTGTGGCCTGAAGCTGGATCTCCGCAAGGTTTACCGGCTCCTAATCCAACCCCAACATCATCTGCAAGGGCTAGCATTTCGTCTGCATTCTATGCCTTGACTGTGGCCTTAGCTACCGTTTCTGGGGTCATCATGGTTTAATTGTTGAAGAATTCTGTCTTTATGATTCTTATCTTATTTTATCTCTTGTTGATTCAGTAGTTAATTTTGCGTTTATGTTGCACGATAATTGCTCTTGAAAACTAGGGGTTGCCATACTGTACCTTTGTTCTGAAAACAATGTCATACACTCTTTTTATATGTTATTTTGGTTCGTTTCATCAAGCTTATATTAAAATAAAACATGATTTAAAATACATCGATGACGTCAAAAAGAAGCCGCACGCATAGATTGAGAAGTAGGGACTGTCCTTCACCAACATCATTATTTGCAGAAAGCAGAGTTTTACGGCAACAGAAATGGAAGGTCACGGAACTCTCAGATAGAGAATACACAATGTTATGAATACATCCAATATCAACGATGTTGAGGCCCAAACAGAGGAACAAGAAGAGGACCAGCCCATTTTGAATGAGGAGCAGATGGTTATTGACGAGCCACCAGGTCCAAGAAGGGGAAACAGAATCCGAATTTCTTCTAGAAGGTTAGCTGGTTATGTGATGACAGCACAGTCAGCAAAGCCAGCTAAAAAATAACGAATTCATGGAGAGCTTCATGGGGAGTCCGTTAGGAATTTCCTTTATATTGATTTGATTACTGTTTGTTGTTTTTTTTATGCTTATGAACACTCTGAAAGTGTAATTTCTCTTCTCATCTCTATTATGGGTCTTCTTCTTCTCATCTTCTTCTCATTTCCAGATTGTAATTCATTTGCAGCTGAATAATCAATAGACACTTTCATCCTTTCTGCTCCTATTTCGTTATTTCGATTTCTAAACGCTTTCACACAAAGTTTCAGAAATTGACTTGAAACGAAAGCCACCGGTAATAAAATATCAAATACATCATCAAATTGCACAAGAAATTGTTGCAGTTTGTATTCGTTACTCCATTTCTCCTTTAAATCTTTTGTCCCCCATCACACGAAGTATTCTCAGAAGATGATGAAGACAACTGCTTAATTGATGCCGCGCCATTAATGCTTGATATATGCTGTATCTTTGACTAAAGGGATTAACTCATTTGTAAACTAGTACCTAAAGCAGGCAAGTAATTGCATGAATCAAAATAATTTTACATCTACGCAAGCATTCTTATACCTTAAGCTCACTCTACGAAGTATGTAAAAGTCTGACTTGTTACTCTCAAGATACGTAGAAATTTTTAAATATAAAATTTTTGAATTAACAAAAAATTATAGAATTTACCTTATAAACCATACTCCAATATGCCATTAGTATATATTATCATAAGATCCAACTAGCTTCTTTATTCTAGAATTATAAGCCAAAATTATTCTAGTATATTAAATTGATAGTGGAGGATTTTAAATAAATCTTTCACCAATTTTTCAAAACTCAGTATTTACATTAAAGTATATGTCAAACTTTAATATTTCAATGTAAAAAATCTGAACCCTTTAATTAAATTATTTTAAGTAA
The DNA here is from genome assembly GCA_029891385.1 of Erythroxylum novogranatense. Taxonomy (NCBI): domain Eukaryota; kingdom Viridiplantae; phylum Streptophyta; class Magnoliopsida; order Malpighiales; family Erythroxylaceae; genus Erythroxylum; species Erythroxylum novogranatense. Next base: position 22,492,566 of record CM057226.1, read on the forward strand.
AATTCAACTAATAAAATTTTAAATTTATCAAGATTTTATTAGTTAAACAAAACTTTTCTATTGATTTTATCACGCTAGTATGGGTGAGTTTCATATTAAATATTTAAAAATCACAAAATAGTTGCACTATCTGATTTTTTCGTTTCTAGTTGTATATTCTTCGTTTATTCGGTTGCTTGATGATCTTCTTGTAATTCTTGATTAAAGAAGTTTATGCTAGTTACACTTTTGAGACTACTATCATCACATTCGAGTATAAATTTAAAACTAAATTCTATAGACTGTTCAAAGATCTTCAACTCGAAGGTGATGATAGTAGTCTCAAAAAGTGTAACTAGCATAAACTTCTTTAATCAAGAATTACAAGCTAAAACTCTAGTGTTTAAAGAGTTTTAAGTAAATCTTTATTCATATTACTTGAACTTAGTTCTTGTTTTCAAGAGGCTATAATTAAAGGTAATTTTAATCATGATTAAATAGAAGTAGAAGTTCAATAGAAAAGTTTTAATAGTATTCATTTGTCTTCTTATTTGTATATATAGTATATTTGAATGTACAATCTTAATATAGTTAGAATATTCTCTTTATTTTAACAAATATCATAATAAAAATCTTAAATTATAAAAAAATATTTTTTCTTACATATTCTTAACATATATTGATTCCATAGATGTTAGAATAATATAGGGTTAATTACCAAAAGATGTTCAAACTTTCATCAATTTTTTAATTATAACTTTGAACTTTAAAAGTAGTAACAAAATATTGAATTATCAATTTTTTTAATTCTAATTTGGTGTTAGTATCTCCGTTATCTTCGTTGACATGACACTGCTATATGTCAATGGATCATCATTTATCAGACACGTCATGGTAATTAGCAGAAATCAGTCTGATTAGTGAAACGACATCGATTCATGACAAAATTGAGATGATGTTATTTCAACAAAACTGAGATAATCACACCTCGTTATCATTCTAATTTTGTAACCTAAATCCCTAGCTTTTCTCTCACTTATGCACAAAATCACTCTTGTAGACACCAACTAGCTATGAACCCCCTCTCTCTTGTTTTTTCACTAAACTCTAGAGGTAATGTTGCAGAACCACCAACTACGTACATACCATATTAGGCCTTATTATCCATAGAAATGGGAGGTTGCTTTTAGCTAGTCCCATCCCGAATTCAATTAGTTGTTCGGTTGTCAACACTATTATGCTACCAAAATTTACATAAAGCATTGAATAAGGTTCCTTGGAATCAAGCCATTGAAGACACTTGGGTTCTTCTTTCCATAGATTACATCCAATTGATCTCAAACCACTTTGCTGCATTTGATTGAGATGTAGTTGTAGAGGCGTAATGAAAAAGACAGTACGAAACATAAAGGATATTGGATCTAAAAGTTCAAGTTCTAAAGCATCAAAAGGTGCAAACTGAGTTTTGGAGCTTCTCGTGATTTCTTAGTTATGTATACTGCTAACTGAAACTTGACTTCATTAACTGAAACTTGACTTCATTAGTACTTTTCTCTTGAGTTCCACTAGCTGCAAAATCCTTTAAATGCATCTTTTTCACTCCTAGAATGAAGGTCACGATTTGGTCCATGTAGACATTGTTCTAAAAGCTCTCATCTACTAGAAAAAAAATGGTTGTTTAGATGCAAGACATTACTGAAGCACTTGGACAACAATGACAAGGTGAGGGAGAGAAAAGTTAAGGATTTAGGTGTGATTGTCTAAGTTTTGTTGAAATAACATCTATCTTAGTTTTATTACGAAACAACATCGTTTCACTAATAATCAAATTAACTTCTGCTAATCATACTAGCGTGTTTGATTAATGAGAGTCTATTGACACATAGCAATGTCACGTCAATGAAAATAACGGTGAGAATAATATCCATGTATAATTAAAAAAAATTGATAATTTGAGCATTTTATTGCTACTTTTTAAAATTCGGATTATACTCGAAAATTTGACAAAAATTTGGACTTTTTGGTGATTAACCCAATAATATATTATGCTCATTTTTTTAATCGAATGACTTGAGTTAAATTACTAAAATATCTTGAATATATTATAAATAGACTTAGGCTCCAAAGGAGCCAATACTTCTACCCGACCCTCTTGATAATAGTTATTGAGTTTGCATATCATTAGAGGCATAATACTTGTGCGATTATAGTGATTGAGATTAGTCGAATTTAGAAATAATTTCTCAATATCGGTATTAGAGTCAACTTCAATTTTATAACTTGATCAAATTGTTTGAGTATTATTGATCAATATTTTGGAATTGAAATGAAAAGATCCTAAACATCTAAAATCAAATTGAATTTGGGTATATTGAAATTTAAAAAAAAGCGATTACCAATGTTTAAAAAGCTGGACCGGAATCGAACATGTCAAAAGAAAGATTTAAGGTTTAAAACTTCAACCAATATTAAACCATTATAATCTTGGTATGTAATAAACAAAAAGTAAAAGTTATAAGTAAAAATAAAATATTTTATTAAAATAAAAATATATAAATATTTATTATTATATATTGAACTAATTAAAGTTTGAATATCACTTTTAAAATACTCTAAAATTATCTTAAACAAATTTCTTTATCTATACTAAATTACTAATTAATAATTTTAGTTTTTTTCTTAAATATACTTCTTTAAAATTTAAATAATTTTTCAACAAATACTAATATTCTTAGCATCTCAAATTAATTAATATTATATTTTCTTTTTAAATTTTACTATTTATTTTAAATAAAAATAAAATATAACATAATAAATTCTAATTATTCATAGATAGTAATTACAGTTTATTAATTCTACTTTCAAAACCAATGTACAACTATAACTCACTTCTGTGACACAGTCAAAAAGACAACACCAACAAATAAAAACTCCTTTCCTTACGCATCTCTCGAGTTATTGATTGTCCCAATGCTTCAAGTTCTATTTAAAGAAATGATAAATGAGTTTTTATGTTAAAAACTCAAAATGTACAGATTGTTTTTGGGTGTTTTTGTTTGTTCTACGATAGTTGCTTGTTTGTTCTGCCATACCTCTTCTCTCCTTTGAAGCTTCGGTGTTTTGTTTGTTTTGCCATCCACTGAAAATTTTGAGAGGCTTATCACTAATCATAAGTGGTTCTCTTCTCTCCTATGGTGTTTTGTTTGTTCCCAGTCTCTTCTCTTGGTACGTTGCGAAGGATTTGTTATATTCTTATTATTGGACTAGTAGAGAGATCAATGGTTCTTCACTCACTTCATAAAGCAGATCCAAAAGTGAGTAGTTAGAGGAAACTTGCTTAAGCTTTCGAAGGAAGAACTCTGGTGTCTATGGTGACCCATTATGAAGGAGAAGGAGAAGCGGATTTACAGTTCTTCACTATTCAGAAAAAACCAGCTCATTTATTATTTAATCGGTCGATTTTCATTCCTAAAGGTTAATAAAAAATTGAACTGAAAATTATGCTGGTTAGAGGTTAATCCAGTTGAATCGACCAGTCCAATCTGATTTTTAAATCATTGCTAATTACCATTCAATTTAGATTTGAATTGACGATATGATTGAAAAATTGTTTAAGAGTTAAACAATATATGAAATCCGTTTCATTAAGTAGAAAACATCCAATATGATAGAAACCATAAATCTGAAATTAAATTTAGAAGCAGCGAAGCTTCGCTCTTCTCTTTTGGTGTCAAAATTATAATGTCAATAATTGACATTTTAGCTTCCATAATCGTTAAAGATATCAAGTTCTAACATAGATAAACCTAGAATTGTTCTATGTTTTTACTTTTTAGACAAGGTTATTGTTCTTGAGGTTAAGAGCTAAACTCTTTCTAGTGTGTAATTGTTGTTGAATGGGTGATGAGTTATGCAATTCTAGTTATTGTGGACCTTTAACGGTGGTTGCAATGAAGTGTGGTTATTGGTTTTGCCGAGTTAAAGGCGAAACATTGGATGCATATGGTTGTGTTCAAAGAATCATCCTGCACTGTGTTGGGTTTGTGTAGATTGCCTGCAATTATCCATCAAGGTGGAGAGAATAAACAGCTGGCAACAGGAGAAGACGCCTCAATATGGAGATACGATTTGTAGCTTGGAGAAATTATCAGTGCAAAGTTGTGAATTGCGACGATGGCACAAAATGACATTGTGGATCCTTCAACATGCGAGAAGACAACTGGAAAATGAAGTGTGGTTGGCGATGGCACAACCGAGATTATCCGTTTATACAATATTAGTTAAGTCAATATTGCGAGAATCATAAAGTTACATGCTAGGATATATGTATCCTTTTGATTATGAATAGTATAGAACTTATAAAGTTGAAGAATAACTAAATCAACCTTTGGTGAAAGGATGATAATGGTATAGAATTGTTAAATCTTATACATATGATGCATTAGATAATAACAATTCATAAAAGGATAATACTTATATTTCATTAGATTACAAATGACTTTATGCGATATATTCATATGTATTAAATGAAATAATGATTTAAAATTTTGAAAAATTCAAATTGTTTAAATTTAAGTAGAAATTAAGCATTGAGAATGTTGAAACATTTTGACGAGATCGATTTGGTGAATTTTAAATTTTGGTTATCCATAGGAATGAGATTCTTTATTAAATTCCTTCACCACTAAATTCATAAGTGTATGGATTTATGTAAGGAGTAAATACAATATGAGATATTGTATGATACAATAGTATTTCTTTTATAGCAATGCAGTACAATTACTTACCTTCTATAGTTCCAATTGAATCAATTAGCATGATTTACATATTAGATATGAAAAGTTAAGTCTTTGAAATAGTTAAAGTTAATGATTTAATGATGCTTAAGCTGAAACATATATTATCCATTTAGTTTAGAATTAAATTAAGTAATAAAGGGTTATGAGATATTCAAAGGTTGGATATAATCTTACGGACCCATTAAACAAATTGTTTGATTCAACATATACTTATAGGAGAATAGTTCTCAAGATAAGTAGTGGGAGTAAGAAGGAATTTGAAAGGTTCAAATCTAATAACATTAAATCTAATTAGAACTAATGCCTTTAATGATACATTTGATGTATAGTTGAAAGGTGACAACACATTAAAAGATTCACTTTCATGATGAATTCAACAAGTTTGTTTTAAAAATAATTGTGAATTTATCATATCTGCAAGAAGGTTAATGGAAGTATAATTGTTATCTTGATGGGAGTATATGGATACATATTACTCACAGAGAATAAAAGTTCTAACTTTCAATTGTCAAACACATAATTTTCAAGAACAATTCTTGTTGGATATGAAAAGGTAACAACTTAATTTTGGGAATCAGATATATAGAGATAGATTGGACGTTGTTAACTTTTTCTAAGTCCAATTGCATAGATAATGTACTAAAGATGTTTAGTATTTAAGATATCGAGATACTTGTGAAGTTTTAAAGATATTCATTACTCTATGTATGAGTTGATATTTGACTTCAAGATGATAAGGATATAACTTTAGAAGTAAATCTTAATTAAGGTTTATTTACTTAGAACAATATCATTTAAGGTTGGAAAAGTTCCAATGTAGCAATCCGTTGCTAATTAAGTCATAATACATTTTTCATTTAGTGGAAATGATTAATTGGCTCAACACGTTCTTTAGTGAACTTGATATAGTTTCTTTGCATTATTCAAGACAGTAACGTATTGTAGAACATTAGAGCCATTAGGCATGCATAAGGAGTTAATGTCTCATCAAAGATCCAAGAATGTATTGAGGCAAATTTTCTTAATTATGATGATAATTAAATAGTTGTAACATTTAAGCACATGCTCACTAAAGAGAATCTTATAAAATTCTCTCATCAAGCCACTATTCTAATAGTAAAATAATTGTCATATGTAGCCCCCCTTACATAGAATGCGCACCCGCACACCCGTAGATCGTCCGATACATATCCCACAATAAGGAGAGCTACTGAAGAGCGGGTCACTACAATACTCTCATGGCATCGCATTCATAAATCCACAATATAAAAGTTGTTATATTTAAAAACCAAAATCCATTCTCATTTCAATCATCAAACCGAAATATAGACAGGTCTATTAGTTTTCCTCGGTCTAAAAACATTACTCCAAAAAGGAAATCTGATACAAAAGTCTATACTAGGTCATCCCCAAAACAATCCCAACTGACCCACCAGTGTGCCATTACTTCTCTTGCCAACTAGATCCACACTGCGGGAACAATCTATCTCTGGAGCTAGGAGCCTACTATCTCAATCCTGAAAAATATTTGCAATGTTGGGTGAGTTTGCGAACTCAGCGAGAAACCATCGTCGATGGTTCACTCAACTCATGCATATACAAACAATTCACAGAATATTGCATAGCATCATATTCGGAAATATCGCATGCGTTACCAATTCACAAATATAAGGCGGTTCGCCTTTCAAACGATCCACATTCAATCATTCGTATATGCAATGCACATGTGACACTTTTTATTTTATTTCGGTGTTGTGACCGTGTGCGATCTATCGATGGACGAGCACGATATCACGGTGAGCTGTGGCTCTGAAATACATTGGGCTGAATGTCGATCGGTGAGCCTATGGCTCACGAATTACGTTAGGCTCGAAGCCACATTGCGTTGAGCTTTAAGCTACGAATTCGTTATTGCTCCGGTCACAACTGTCATTATCTGAACATGCCTTTATGCATGAATGCATATGTCTCAATTCTGATATACCATTTTACCCACAATTTACACTTCGATATCAGGTTCCCGATATTTCAGACGCCCATGGTCCGAAATCAATCAAAATCAAACACATAACCCTCCATTATCTCCATATGGCATAAACACAAAATTTTAATTACACAAAGATTGAGGAACCAACTAGGTTACTCATCTGTAACTTCCGAGTTACTACCTGGAAGTCCCAGCAATGTCCGTGGAATGTCGATCCAAAGGTACCAATATAACAGTCAAATAATTTCTCTTTATTATATGCACAATCAGAGGGATTCACAAATGCACATGCTGGAATGCAGGAATGTACAATGCATATTGGCAATTTTCCCGGCACTATATCCCAATTTCACTATCCTTTGCCTCTAAACCAAATTTTCGCTCTATGAGTATCACAACATTTAAACAATATCCTTATCCTCAAGAAAGACCTCAAAACCAAATTACTATTCATTAGTTCAATAATATCCACTGAAGATTCCAAAAGTATGCCATTTAGTTCATAAGTCTCTAATTTATCCTCCAATATCATAAAACAATCCTTAAGATGCAATAAAAACCTATCCTTAACTTTCTTTCAATAATTGCAATCCTACTAATTTAAATTCAAACTTTCATTCTACACCTCAATTGCAGACCTCTCTCTCTAGTTCATAACGAATCAAGAATCACCTCGATTGGAGGTCTACACCATTAGTTATGCCCCAAAAATCAAATAAAATCAAATCAGAAAAGTGTCCCTCGTCGCGGCCAAGGAACGCTCGTCGTGGCATCCTGGAACCACTCACCGCGACGTCAAAATGAGCTCGTTGCGGCGAACAACTTCTTCGGGTTCGCCGCGGCGACCTTCCTGCACTCACCGTGGCAAATTAACTTTAATTTGCCGCGACGAGGACATAATTCCTCGTTGCGTCGTGGCGCAGGCACGCCGTGACCTGCTCATCTTCTCCTACTCCCCTATCGCATTTTCTCACTCTAAACCCAGTAATAAATCACTCTCAACTACCCATTCTCTCATATAAAACACCATAAATGCATTTCAACAACAATAAAACAACATTAAACCATTTTACTTACCAATCAAGCTCTCAAATCTTCAATCTCCGAAAATCTCTTCCAAGCCCTAACACCCACGATTACCTCTCAAAACCTCAACAAATCTTCATCTTTTCAAGGCTTAGGGTTGGTCTTAAACTCAAAGGAAAAGCAAGCAAGGAAACAACCAAAGATCACGCAAGGGGGGGAAAGGAAAAGAGGAATGATCGAAGGGAGAAAGATCGTGCCCTAGGATAGAAGAGAAAAATGCTTTTTCACCAAATTCAAAACCTAAGGCCTTTAAAGGTTGATTTTTAAATCCAGGGTTCAGAAGCCATAAGCCCTCAAATTCTTTTAAATTTCAGTCTCTAATTTCCAATGGCTTGACATTATATTCCTATCATCAAAAATCTAAATTTTCCATTGCCATCGGACAGTTATGCCAGCAATATAAAGTCAATCGGTCCGTTACTCGGGAAATTTCCAGTCCGGACATTTACTCCCAAATTTCTAGAAAATTTCCTAAGGGTCACTATCAACTGACAATCACTCTCGGGACATTCTAATTCAACTATTCAAATCCAATTGTTCCAAAATTTCCAAAATATCATAATCAAACATAATTATCTCACAAATTCACCAATCATATCTTGTTCACAATTAAATGCCGAAAAATGCCATGAATGTATGTACATATAAATGCATGTGCAAAATGACTTATTCCTCTAAAATTAGACGCCAGAAAAATGCTCGTATCGATAATATGCAATGCAAGATCCTAACCCGTCCCAATTTACCAATATAACCCTCACATCGGTGATGGGATGTTACAATTCTCCCCTCCTAATAAAAAATTTTGTCCCGAAATTTCATACCTGACTGATCGAATAGATGAGGATATTATCTCCTCTTGTGCTCCTCAGTCTCCCAAGTTGCTTCCTCAAAAGAATGGTTCTTCCAAAGGACTTTTACCAGTGGAATTACCCTATTCCTTAACTGCTTGACCCGCGATCCCATAATCTGTACTGGCTCCTCAACATAACTCAGATTACTGGCCACCTCAATCTCTGGGCGGAATCACATATGTCGGTCGATCGATCATCGTGAACATACTCACGTGAAACACGTCGTCTGGCTGGGACATCTCACTCGGCAATGCCAATCGATAAGCCAATGGTCCTATCCTCTCAACAATCTCATAAGGACCAATGTATCGAGGGCTCAACTTGCCCTTCTTGTCGAATCTCAGAACTCCTCTCTAAGGTGACACTCGGAGGAACACTCGGTCTCCCACACTGTATTCCATCTCTCGCCGATGCTGATCCACATAACTCTTCTGTATATCCTGAGCCACCTTAATGCGACTCCGAATTAGTTTCACCTTATCTACAGTATCCTGGATCAGCTCAGGACCCTCAATTGTCCTTACACCCTCTTCATCCCAATACAGAGGCGATCTACACTGTCGTTCATACAAAGCCTCATATGTTGCCATCCCGATGCTGCTACGATGCTGATTATTGTAAGCAAACTCAATCAAAGCCAAATACTGATCCCATGCTCCTCTGAACTCCAATACACAAGCCCGAAGCATATCCTCAACAGTCTTAATCGTCCTCTCACTCTACCCATCGGTCTGAGGATGAAATGTTGTACTGGAGTTCAACCTAGTACCCATAGCAGACTGTAAACTCTTCCAGAACCTCGAAGTAAATCTAAGATCCCTGTTTGAGACTATAGACACCGGGACCCCATGCAACCTCACTATCTCTGCCACATACTTCTGGGCCAACTGATCGAGAGTATTGTTCTCTCTCACTGGCAAGAAATGGGCCGATTTGGTCAACCGGTCCACTATGACCCAGATCGTATCATACTGCCTCGACGTCCTAGACAACACCATAATAAAATCTATTGTAATTCACTCCCATTTCCACTCCGGAATGGGCAACGAATGCAATTTCTCCACTGGAGCTTGGTGCTCAGCTTTAACCTGCTGGCACGTCAAACATCTGGAAACATACTCTGCCACCTTCCTCTTCATGCCAGGCCACCAGAAATGCAACTTAAGAGTATTATACATCTTGGTAGAACCAGGATGCATAGCATAGGCAGCCATATGCGCCTCCTCCAAAATCTCAAGTCTCAGATCATCCACAGCGGGCACACACAGTCTCTGACCCATCCATAAAGTTCCATCTCTCAACTCAAACTCAGAATCCCGATCAGATCTCGCTCTCTCAATCAGTCTCACTAAAGCAGGATCCTTGTCCTGAACTCGCCTGATCCTGTCATGCAACATCGGCCTAAGCCTCAAAGTGGCTATCAAAGCCCCATCTTGATCTAAATCCATCTGCACATTCAAAGCTCTCAACTGAATCAAACTAGGCAATCTCCCAATCTGAATCTGAGTTGCACTAATGTGAGACCTCCTGCTCAAAGCATCTGCCACCACATTGGCCTTCCCTAGATGATACTCAATCGTGCAGTCATAATCCTTAAGCAGCTCTATCCATCTCCTCTGTCTCAGATTCAACTCTCTCTGACTCAACAGATACCTCAAACTCTTATGATCAGTATAAATCTAGAATGTCTCGCCATATAAATAATGTCTCCAAATCTTTAGGGCAAATACAACTGCAGCTAACTCCAAATCATGCACTGGATAATTCACCTCATGAGACCTCAACTGTCTCGAGGCATAAGATATCACCCTACCATGCTGCATCAAGACACATCCCAGACCCTGATGCGAAGCATCACTATACACCCCAAATCCTCCAGCCCCAGATGGAATACCTAACACCGGTGTAGAAGTCAACCGATGTTTCAGCTCTTCTGGCACTTCTCAGTCCATCTCAACGGCACATTCTTCCTCAAAAGTTTTGTCAGAGGGGTTGAGATCAGCGAGAACCCCTCGACAAATCTTCGGTAATTACCGGCCAATCCTAGGAAACTTCGGACCTCTGACACATTCCTAGGGGCCTCCCAATGCAACACTGTCTCGACCTTGCGAGGATCCACCTAAATACCCTCACCAGTCACAATATGCCCCAGAAATACCACCTCATCGAGCCAAAATTCACATTTACCGAATTTGACATACAACTGTCTCTCTCGAATGATCTGCAAAACAATCCTCAGATGCTCAGCGTGCTCCTGTCTACTCCTCGAATACACCAAAATATCATCAATGAATACTATCAAAAACTGATCCAGGTAGGGCTGAAAGACCTTATTCATCAAGGCCATAAACGATGCCGGGGCATTAGTCAACCCGAACGGCATCACTAGGAACTCGAAATGCCGTACACCTTAAAAGCACTCTTGGGCACATCGGCTCTGCTATCCTCAGCGATAATAACCGGATCGCGGATCCAACTTAGTGAACACCGAGCCCTGGTGATCAAACAAATCATCGATCCTGGCGGTGGATACTTATTCTTTACTGTCACCCGATTCAACTGCCTATAGTCGATGCACAGTCTCAGAGTCCCATCCTTCTTTACAAACAAAACTAGAGCTCCCCATGGTGAAACACTGGGCCTGATAAATCCTTTCTCCAATAACTCCTGCAGCTGAGCCTTAAGCTCCCTCAGTTCCACCGGTGCCATCCTATATGGAGGTATGGATATAAGAGCGGTACTTGGAACGAGGTCAATCAAGAACTCCGACTCCCGATCCGATAGCAAACCCGGTAACTCATTGGGAAATACATCAAGAAATTCCCTGATCATGGGAGTATCCTGCAACCTCTGCTCAACTCTGGAATCAACTACATGGGCCAGATAGGCCTCACAACCTCCCTGCATCAACCTCAGCGCACTCAGAAAAGAAATCATCCTAGCTGGCACTGCCTGACTGACTCCTCAAAATACTATTCGGGGCTGACCAGGAGACTCCAATACGACCTCCTTGGTATAACAGTCCATAACAACCTTATGAGCAGTAAGCCAATCCATCCCTAAAATCACGTCAATCTCTCACAAAGGCAAAGCTATTAAATCTGTACTCAATACTGCTCGATCAATCTGAATTGAACAACCCTTGCAAACCTCTCCCAAGACAGTCATACTACCTAGAGGTGTACTCAGCTCTGGCCCATACTATAATCTCTCCCTATCCCCATGCAGTCTACATGCCAAATGCGGTGCAATGAAAGAATGCGTGGATCCAGGATCCAGCAATGCATATGCCTCAAAGCCAGAAATCAGAAGCATACTCGCAACAACATCTGGGGAATCCTGAGCCTCCTGCCAATTCATGGAATAGACTTTAGCCTGGGACTGCGGTCTGCTACTCTGTCCCTCTGTCCTCACAACGGACCCCTCAACTCTACCACGGCCTCTCAGTCCAGATCCACCGCCACGGCTTTCTTGCCTGATGGTGTTCTTTAATGTCGACCGTCATGCATGATTGAGCTCCTAATGTAGTGGGGTAATCCCAAATCTGATGGTCCATGGAGCCACAACTCAGACAGGCTCTAGTCAATCTCTAGCACTCCCCCCGGTGCCTCTTGTCACAATGCTTTCATGAGACCAGAGGAATCGCTGAACCTCTGCCATCGCCATCGCCGATCGCAAAATCTCCCCTCGACCAAATCGGGTGTCGAGATCCTCCCGAATACACGAAGGTCTGCTCAGTGCTGCTAAAACTCTTACAGGCGCCTAGCTGTCACTCAATCTCTTACCCCTGGACCCCTGACGGTCTCGGCTGACTACTGCCTCGGGGCTTTCAACCCGCACCGCATGATAGCTCTCAACTCTGAAATATGCCCGTATCGGATCGGGCTAACTTTGATACGGATCTCCAGTTAAGCCCACGCCGTCTCGGCACTATCGGCCTCAGTAGCAATCAGAATAGTAGTATACCCCATGAGCTCATTGAACTTAACCTCATACTCTGCCACTGTCATCGCACCGTGCCTCAACTCTAGAAACTCCTGCATCTTCATCTCCAAATAAACCTTGGGCATATAGTTGTCTCTAAATGCCCTCAGAAAATCCTCCCATGACAATAAGCAAGGCCTGGTGGTGCTGCCCGGGATAGTCTTCCACCACTGATAAGCTGGGCCCTGCAGGAGAGATACTGCATAGTCAAATCTCTCCTCTGCATCGCAATCCATCAGTCGAAGACTTCGCTCGAGCCTCTCGGTCATCCCTCGGCCTCGTGGGGTCATCTTTGCCATAAAAGTCTCTGACCCCTACTTGCAGCGATCTGTCATACCTCCTCTCCGTCTCATGGGAACCCTAGGAGGCGACTCCTCGAGAATGAGGCATAGAGGACTCCTCTTAACCTATCGATCCTTTGTCGGTTTGGTTGATCTACTTGATCCCCAAGAACGGATGACCTAAAACAAAACAAGAATTCTGATCAATTTCTACTTTTCTCACTGAAATTCAAGCCTAATTATGCACTATGCCCAACAGATGCCAAACTATGCCTCGATACCACCTATATGTAGCGCCACTTCTGCATGAGGTACACACCACACGCCTCGTAGTCAGTCCGATACATATCCCACATAAGGAGAACTACTGACGGCGATCACTACAATACTCTCGTGGCATCGCATTCATAAATCCTGATATAAAAGTCGTTATATTTAAAACCAAAATACATTCTCATTTCAATCATCAAACGAAATATAGATGTTATCATTTTTCCTCGGTCTAAAAACATTACTCCATAAAGGAAATCGTCTACAAAGTCTATACTAGGTCATCCCAAAACAATCCCACCGACCCACCAAAGTCTATTACTTCTCTTGCTAACTAGATCCACTGCGGGAGCGATCATCTCTGGAGCTAGGGCCTACTATCTCAATCACGAAAATATTTGCAATGTTGGGCGAGTTTGTGAATCGGCGAGAAACCATCATCGATGGTTCACTCAACTCGTGCATATCTGAAGCAATTCGCGAGAATATTGCATAGCATCACATTCGGAAATATCGCATGCGTTACCAATTCACAAATAAAAGGCGGTTCGCCTTTCAAGCGATCCACATTCAATCATTCGTTATGTCAATGCATGTGTGACACTTTCCATTTTATTTCGATTATTTATGCAATGCTTTGATCTATCCCAAAGTGAGCACGATTATCGGTGAGCTGTGGCTCTGAAATACATTGGGCGCGAATGTCTGACGATCTGGCGAGCCTATGGCTCACGAATTACGTTGGGCTCGAAGCCTATTGCATTGAGCTTTAAGCTACGAATTACGTTAATTTCCGGTCATAATCTGTCATTATCTGAACATGCCTTTATCGCATGAATGCATATGTCTCAATTCTGATATTACCATTTTACACACAATTTACACTTCGATATCAAGTTCCCGATATTTCAGACGCCCATGATCTGAACTCAATCAAAATCAAATACATAACCCTCCATTATCTCCACATGGCATAAACACAAAATTTTAATTACACAAAGATTGAGGAATCAACTAGGTTACTCACCTGTAACTTCCGAGCTACTGCCTGGAAGTCCCAGCAATGTCCGTGGAATGTCGATCCAACGGTACCTCTATAACAGTCAAATAATTTCTCATTACTATATGCACAATCAGAGGGATTCACAAACGCATATGCTGGAATGCAGGAATGTACAATGCATATTGGCAATTTTCCCGGCACTATATCCCAATTTCACTATCCTTTGCCTCTAAGCCAATTTTTCGTTCTATGAGTATCACAACATTTAAACAATATCCTTATCCTCAAGAAAGACCTTAAAACCAAATTACTATTCATTAGTTCAATATTATCCACTGAAGATTCCAAAAGTATGCCATTTAGTTCATAAGTCTCTAATTTATCCTCCAATATCATAAAAAAAATCATTAAGATGCAATAAAAACCTATCCTTAACTTTCTTTCAATAATTGCAATCCTACTAATTTAAATTCAAACTTTCATTTTACACCTCAATTGTAGACCTCTCTCTCTAGTTCATAACGAATCAAGAATCACCTCGATTGGAGGTCTACATCATTAGTTATGCCCCAAAAACCAAATAAAATCAAATCAGAAAAGTGTCCCTCGCCGCGGCCAAGGAACGCTTGCCACGACGTCGAAGTGAGCTTGCCGTGGGGAACAACTTCTTCAGGTTCGCCGCGGCGACCTTCCTACGCTCGCCGCGGTGAGGCCCTCGCGCGCGCCGCGACGAGGACATAATTCCTCTCTGCGTGGCGGCGTAGGCACACCGCGACCTGCTCATCTTTTCCGACTCCCCTATCGCATTTTCTCACTCTAAACCCAGTAATAACTCACTCTCAACTACCCATTCTCTCATATAAAACACCATAAATGCATTTCAACAACAATAAAACAACATTAAACCATTTTACTTACCAATCAAGCTCTCAAATCTTCAATCTCCGAAAATCTCTTACAAGCCCTAACACCCACAGTTACCTCTCAAAACGTCAACAAATCTTCATCTTTTCAAGATCACGCAGGGGGGGGGGGAGAAAGATCGTGCCCTAGGATAGAAGAGAAAAATGCTTTTTCACCAAATTCAAAACCTAAGGCTTTTAAAGGTTGATTTTTAAATCTAGGGTTCATAAGCCATAAGCCCTCAAATTCTTTTAAATTTCAGTCTCTAATTTCCAATGGCTTGACATTATATTCCTATCATCAAAATTCTAAATTTCCCATTGCCGTCGGACAGTTATGCCGGTAATATAAAGTCAATCGGTCCGTTACTCGAGAAATTTTCGGTCCGGACATTTGCTCCCAAATTTCCAAAAAATTTCCTAAGGGTCATTATCAACTGGCAATCACTCTCGGGACATTCTAATTCAACTAATCAAATCCAATTGTTCCAAAATTTCCAAAATATCATAATCAAACATAATTATCTCACAAATTCACCAATCATATCTTGTTCACAATTAAATGCCGGAAAATGCCATAAATGTATGTACATATAAATGCATGTGCAAAATGACTTATTCCTCTAAAATTAGAGGCCAGAAAAATGCTCATATCGATAATATGCAATGCAAGATCCTAACCCGTCCCAATTTACCAATTTAACCTTCCCATCGGTGATGGGATGTTACAGTCATATGGTGATATGGTATAAGATACTTAAATGATTGGCTTAGTGCAAGTGGGAGATTATTGATTTATGCCCTACAACCAATCGCTTTGGTTGTAATTTAGTGAAAAATTATTTAAAGGCATTCTTTATCTTGTACAATTTTAGATGTATATCATAAAGTCCATGAGATAATTGTATATTGCAAATGGAATTATAAAGAGACTATAATTATGATATTCATATTGCATTTATATATTATTCCTAAATGTTCCTAGCCATTGTTCTATTAAGATTGGGCATTAATAGAACGTAAAAAGACTAACACATATTTTGTTTTTCCTTATGAAGGAAGTAGTAGATCTCATAAGCTAAAGTATAGAGATAGTTAAACAAACATGTGGGTGCTTGCTAGAGAACAAGCTCACTGAACAGGCCCAGTATGAGAAATCCATTTAGAACATTACTTGTATATCTATAGAATTCTCATTGTGATGATTGTATAAGTAATCCTTTGACTTGAGGTCATCAAAGTTATCTTGTATGGGGATTGCTATGTTTTGATACTACTTATGATCTATTTAATCATAGGTCATTTAATCGGTAGTCATTGGATGTAGCATGAATTATATGGAGATAGTTAAATAGTCAAAATAGGATTCATCACCCTAAATAAATTAGGGAGAATGTTTCGTTGTTCTCAATTAGTATTGATTTGGGAAATCCTTGGCCAAGGTGAAATAACGGTTTGTAAATAGTTTACAAATGTCATTAACTGAATCAATAACTAATGGAAGATAACTAATATGATTAGACTCAAAATATAGTAGACATTAATTCGATACTCTATGTCTAATAGAAACATTGTATGATGAAAGGATTGAATTATACAAAAAATTATGCACAGAAAGGTTAGTCAAAACTACTTTGACGTTCCTAAATATTTGGGTGGTCATGATACGTTGCTAGACGTCAATCTTGATTTATGATTTATAAATTTTTTAAATGAAGAATTAAAGATAAATTAAAAGGAGTTTTAAATTTTATAATCATTGTCAACATATTTGGGTAATGGGTCTCACATATTAAAGAGAACAAAATTAATTTAATCAAGTTGGACTTGATTGTAAAATTTGAAAACTTTATGATTAAATTTGAGATATTTAATAAATAAGGATCAATGTGAGATCTTGAATCTTATATGGGCATAATTGGTATTTAATTAGAATTATTTGTAATTCTATTTAAAGTTAATTGAAATTAGAATTTAATTTCAATTAAATTACTAAAACGATCAAAGCTTATTTTAAATAGGCTTAAGATCTATGGAATTAGCACTTATTGTTTAGCCTTCTTTCTAAGAGTAAGGTAGTTGAGACAGATCAGTTTCGAAAACGGTTCGAGGGATACAACAAGATAAAGATCAAGCTTCAAAATAAGGTACGAATTAATTTTTCGCTTTATTACGATTCATGTTAATCATTTTATAAAATTAAACATATCTTGGTTTTTGAGAAATCAAAATTCATGGAAAAGTTTCGTGATTATTCCGCTGCAGTCGAGATTGAATCTCGACCCGATTTCCTAACAGTCTTATGGTGCAACATCACTGAAGAGTAGAAGAAGATGCAAGTAATTATGGCTAGGGTTTCTTAGTTTTGTGTCTAGGGTTTGTTTGATGACAAAGGTTGTGCTTAGACATAGAGTTAAGCTTGTTCTAGGTTAGGAATAAGGTATTCCTTGTTAGGAAATTAGGTCAGCATCCGATCCCGACTGTACCGGAATAATTACAAAACATTTTTATGACTTTT
Organism: Erythroxylum novogranatense; assembly: GCA_029891385.1. Classification (NCBI taxonomy): domain Eukaryota; kingdom Viridiplantae; phylum Streptophyta; class Magnoliopsida; order Malpighiales; family Erythroxylaceae; genus Erythroxylum; species Erythroxylum novogranatense. The sequence continues at coordinate 22,510,229 of CM057226.1, forward strand.
GATTTCTCAAAAACCAATATGTATTTAATTCTATAAAATGATTAACACAAATTATAATAAAGCGAAAACTTAATTCGTACCTTATTCCAAAGCTTGATTTATATCTTGTCGTATCCATTGAACTGTTCCCGAAATTGATCTGTCTCAACCACCATAATGGCACAAGCACTTGACCTTTAACGGTACCCACAAAACAGGTTGAGAGAATTCTATAACTCTTACAGAGATGGTTAAGCAGGAAGTGCTAACTCCATAGAACTTAAGCCTATTTATAATAAGCTTTAGGCGTTCAATAGTTTAATTGAAATTAAATTTTAATTTCAATTAAACTTTAATTAAAATTACAAATAATTCTAATTAAATACAAATTATTTCCATATAAGATTCAATATCTCATATTGATTCTTATTATTAGATATCTCATATTTAATAATAAAGTTACTCAAACTTTACAATCAAGTCCAACTTGATTAAATTAACTTTGCTCTCATAAACCCATTATATATGTGAGACCTATTAGGTTCCCAAATATATTGACAATGATTGTAAAATATAATTTTAATTTATAATTAAAATTAGATAAATTAAACTCCTTTTAATATATCTTCAATTCTCCAATTAAACAATTTATAATCACAAATCAAAATTGGCATTTAACAACGTATCATGACCACCCAAATATTTAGGAATGTCAAAGTAGTTTTGACTAACCTTTCCGTGCATAATTTTTCTATATAACTCAATCCTTTCATCATATAATGTTCCAATTAGACTTAGAGTATATAATTAATGTTTACTCTATTTTGAGCCTAATCATATTAGCTCTCTTCCATTATCTATTGATTCAATTAATGACATTTATAAACTATTTATAAAGCGTCATTTCAAATTGGCCAAGGATTTTTCGAATCAATACTAATCGAGAACAACGAAACATTCTCCCTAATTACTTTAGGGTGATAAATCCTATCTTGATCGTTCAACTATCTCCATATAGTTCATGCTACATCCAGTGACTACCGATTAAATGATCTATGATTAAATAGATCATAAGTAGTATCAAAACATGGCAATCTCCATACAAGATAACTTTGATGACCTAAAGTCAAAGGATCACTTATACAATCATCAAAATTAGAATTCCATAGACATACAAGTAATGTCCCAAATAGATTTCTCATATCGAGTCTGTTCAGTAAACTTGTTTCTAGTAAGCTCCCACACGTTTGCTTAAGTATCTCTATACTTTAACCTATGAGATCGACTACTTCCTTCATAAGGAAAAAGAAAGTGTGCTAGTCTTTTTACGTTATATTAATGTCCAATCTTACTAGAACAATGACTAGGAACATTTAGGAATAATACATAAATGTAATATAAATCTCATAATTATAATCTCGTTATAATTTCATTTGTAATGTACAATTGTCCCGTAGACTTTATCATATACATCTAAACATGTACAAGACAAAGAACGCCTTTAAATAATTTTTCACTAAACTACAACTAAAGCGATTAGGCATGAGACATAAATCAACATTGCTAACTTAAAAAAGGCTTGTTGGTTACAATGATAAGTTTTTTCCAAAATAAGGATAATGATTGTTTAAGTATGAGTCTAAGTATGACTTAAATTGGCAAAAGAGTAACTTAAATATAGAATAATGATTCCTATTTAGTTCAATTTTACAAATTCAATCTTTAAAAAGTTTTAAATTAAATTGGTCCAAAACTAAATCAATTACTTTTCTTAGTGTGATTAAGATTAATAATTGGATTTACTTCAAAATTTAAATTTCAACAACGTTGTTTCTAGAATTAAAATTAATTATATTCAATTAGATTGAAATTAATTAATTAAACTCCTTAAATTTAAGAAAAATATTTTTAAGTATTTTAGAAAGATTTTTCTTAATTTTTCTATTTAATTGAAATGAATTAAAATTATTATTTTCTTTAGAGAATTATTGTTTTATTTATTTAGAAATTGTTTCTTTATTTAAAGTGTCTTCATTATTAATTGAGAAAATGACATTTCTCTAATTTTTAAATAGTTTTTAATTTATTAAGGAAAAATTTTCTAATTAGTTAATAAATTAACCTCTAAATAAATAAGGAAAAGACTTTCTTAATTTAATTTAAAGTGTTTCATTTAATTTTGAAAGTAGCTTCCTTTAATATTAGAAAATAATTTTCTAATTAAGAAAATTTAATTTCTATTTAGATTAGAAATAGTTTTCTAATTGAATTGGAATCTCTAAGCTTATTTTTAATTTCTATTTAGATTAGAAATAGTTTACAAATTTTTAGGAAGGAGTTTTATAAATTTTAATAAGTGGAAAACATAATTTATTGAAACTTATTTTAATTAAATTTTGATAAAAGATTTAAGATATTTGGAAGAAGTTTAGAATTCAATTTTAAAAATAGTTATTTTAATCAAATTAAGTTTCTTCTTGGAATAAGAATTTAATTCATCTAGAAATCAATGAGTTTAATATAATTTATTATCCAAAGAGTTAGAAATATTATTTTAGATTTTGAAAGATAAATAGTTACATTCAAACAAAGCTTAATATTTTATGCATATAATTTGTTTATGTGTGCATAAGTTGCATGCTTCATTTATATTTTGATATATATTGGATACATGTTGAATAACATGTTCTATATTTATAATATTATTACATATAATTTTGTGTTTTATAAGATAAATAATTTTAAGTCCATCATTAAAATATTAAGTATACATTGAGAATATGATTGTTACTTTCCATTATTATATGAATAAATTAAAGTTCATTTATTGTTAGGTTTGTTGAGTAAACTCAAGATTGTTTTAACTTTGAATATGTTTAATATTATAATAACAGTCCTACTTAACTAAATTTGCACAATTTGGATATGAAAACTTATGATCATATGAACTTAAAGGCTAGGTTAAGAATAACATTTAAGATATGTTTTGGCAAGAGTTGTTTTGTCACCTAATGGATTTAGAAGTCACATTTTATGTGATTGATAAAGTAGTTATTTACCTAATTCAAGTTTTGTTAGTTTGTTGAACAAACTCAAGATCAACGAAACTTGAACAAGATTCTAGTTTACTAGAAAGATTAGAATAATCTTTCTAAATAGTAATGAGGGTATTGTTTGGAATCAAATAGTGGGTGTAATGAAATATATGATTAAATTCTTGATATTTTTTATTTTCATAACATATAACCAATAACTTGCTTTTCTTATGTTATATTTTGTTTTGATTAGAAACTACCTTTGTTTAGTATTGTTGATACTAAGTTGTTAATGAACTTAATTTCTTAGATATAGGTAATGTTTAGGAAGAGCTCTCAAAGTTAGATGAGAAAATCTATATATTCATTATGCAAGTTTGTTATTATCCTTGTTAAGGATTATAATTGAAGGTAGTGACATAGATATAATAACAATTGTATATTACAAGAAAAATAATTGCATGACTTCTCTTACCTATACATGATATAATAGAGATTATATATATTTTAGTTCATGTTTATGAATATTTGATAACGAATGTGGATTCAACATTACTACATGTTCAAGCATGATAAGAAATACATTATTGAGTAAAAATATTTGATCCAAGTTTATACAAAATAGTGTGTATGTATTAGATCAAAGTAGAATTATGCTTAACATAAGCAACAAGAATACAAAGTTAGATAACCATAACTATCCTTTTATGCCATGTAGGTTAAATCAACATGATGAGAGTCATAAAGTTACATATAAAGATATATTTATCCTTTAATTATGAATCTTATGAAACTTGTGAAACTTTTAGGTTAAAGAATAATCAAGTCAACCTTTGGTGAAAGGATGATGATAATATTGAATTATTAAATCTTATATAAGTGATGTGTTGGATATAATAACAATTCATAAAATGATGATACTTGTATATCATTGAAATAATAATTATTTTATGTGATATGGTTATATGCATTAAGAATGTTGCAGCACCATGATGAGATTGATATAGTGAGATTTACTATGTTGGTTATCGATAGGAATGAGATTCCTAGTAAAAACATCCACAACTAAATTGCATAATATTATGAATTTGTGTAAGGAGGAAAATGAAATATATGACATAGTTGATTTAATATTTATTTATTTTATACCTATACCTAGTACTATAACTTACTTTTGTTAATTTCAATTAAGTTTCTTTTCAAAATTTCTTATTAAATATAGAATGGTAAGACTTTGAAACAGTAAAACTTAATGAAATTGGGATGTGATGCTTAGTTAAGCATATATTATCCAAAATTTTAAAACTAAATTAAATAATAAAAAGTTATGGATATCCAAATGTTGGATATAATCTTACGAACTCATTAAGTAAAGTATATGTTTTTATGTATACTTACAAGTGAATGATTCTTAAGATAAGCAGTGAGACTAAAATTAAATTAAAAGTTTAAATCTCATAACAATACATTAAATTGGAACTAGTGCCTTGGTTGATATATTTGATGTATAGTTAAAAGCTACAAGAAATTTACCAAAAAAAAAAAAGCTACAAGACATTAAAAGATTCACTTTTAAAATGAATTCAAAGAGTTTGTTCTAGAGATAATTGTGAATTTATCATGTCTATTAGAAAGTTAGTGGGAGTATAGTTGTAATTTTCAATATAAATTTGTAGCGATTTACTACTCATAGAGAAAAAATCATATTTTCAATTATGGAATATAAGATATTCTAAGAACAACTTTTATTAGATATGAATAAGTAATAGCTTAATTTTAGAAAATAGATCTATAGATATAGATCACGGAAGTCATTTACCTATTATACTCCATATACATAAATAATATACTAAATGTGTATAGTATTTGAGATATCTAATACTTGTAAAGTATTAAAGATATCTAATATTTTATAGATGAGTTCATATTTTAGTTCAAGTTTATATGGGTATTAACTTTAGAGGTAAATATTTGTTAAGGTATATCTTACCTAACCTAATATTATTTTAAGATCGAATGATTCCAATATAGCATTAATTGCTAATCAAGTCACAACACATTATTCTTTTAGTGAAAATGTTTGTTTCGATCAAAATTTCTTTAATGAAATTAATATAATTCTATGCATAATTCAAAATAGTAATGTACTATAGAACATTGGAGCTATTAAACATGCAAAAAGGAGCTAAGGTCTCATTAAAGATCTAAGTATGCATTTACGTAGTTTCTCTTAATTATGATGATAATTAAGATGAATGTTGTAAGATTTAAGAAATTACTCACTATAGAGAATTATGTAGGATTCTCTCACTAAACCATGACCCCAATAGTAGCATGAACATCATATAATGATATGATATTAAAGACTCAAATAATTGGCTTAGTGCAGTGGAAGATTATTGATTTATGCCCTACAACTAATTGGTTGGTTATAGTTAGTGATATAATTATCTAAAGACATCCATTATCTTTTCATATTCAGATGTATATGGTGAAGTTCATGACATAAATGTACATTGCAAATAAAATTATGATGAGAACATAATTATGAGATTTATATTGTATTTATAAATTATTCCTAATTATTGTTCTATTAAGATGGGCCACTAATATAACATTAAAATAACACATATTTTGTCTTGCCTTATGAAGTAGTCAATCTCATAGACTAAAGTGTGGAGATACTTAGACAAACGTACAGGTGCTTATTAGAGACATGTTCATAGAATTGATCCATACTAGAAATGTATTTGGAACATTATCTTATGTAAGAATTGTTTATTTTAATACTACTTATGACATATTCTAGTCAATAGTAGCTCAGTTGGTAGTTATTAGAGGCCAATATGTTTACAAATCTAATAGATCACACATAAAGAACGAGTTGAAGAGAAAATTATGTTTTAATCAAATTAGACTTAATTGTTAAGTTTGATAAATTTTATAATTAAATACGAGATATTTAATAAACAAGAATCAATATAAAATATTGGATCTTATTTGGGCACAGATTGGTATTTAATTGGAATTAGTTATAATTCTAATAAAATTTTATTCAAAATTATAATTTTATTTCAATTAAATTACTAAATTTTCCAAAACATTTTATATATAGGCTTAGGTTCTAAGGGTGTAATAGCAGTTTCCAAAACTTACTAAGGGTTAGAATGTTAAAATTTTAAGTCATATCATTTTAGAATTTATAAGGTGCATTTCATTCACATGCATAACATAAGCATATACACACATGAATGTTGATTTAGAAAACACTGCAAAGATAGTATATGCACTCAATTGACATGTTCTAGGATATGAAAGGTTTAAAATGAGTATCATATGATTGTGTATTATGTATTGTTTATGTCTTGAATTTTGGTTTGATGGATAATAATTAGTAATTTGGAGTTAATTGTTACAATTGGGAAATTGATGAATTAAAATGAACATTTAATCTAAGAAAAAATTCAAGTTAGAATGACTAGACCTATAAAATAAGTGACACACGGCAGTAGAATTTAATGACAAATGGCTTGGAGAATTAAGTGACAAATGGTCTAGGATTTTGGTGAGATTTGGCAGCTTATATAGAGGATAAGTGGATTGCATGCATATGTGACAAATTTCATTGTAAAATAGTGACCCCTAGCACCTAATGAATTAAGCTAATGCAAAAATTATTCCTACCGCCTTCTTTTTTCTCTTTCCCTCACCACCAAAACACACACACACCCTCATAGCTTTTGAATTTTTTGCTTCAATTATGTTCATTACCACTCAAAATCTTTACAAAATTTTGCATCAAGAAAGCTATATTATGTTTATTTCTTCTTGTTGTTAAAAAAAACATTCTATTTCTTTCTTATTCTTGGAATTGTCCTTGCATGCATGGAAGGCTAGGTTAGCTTGATAATTGAGGAGGTAATTGAGCTGATAACGTAAGTGAAAGAATGATCTCTTGTGATATATGTTAATAAAACTTAATGATGACTGAATTAAGGATGGATTGATTGTGATATTAGTGTTAAATGAGTGCTGGAAAATGATGCATGAATGGTAGTTTCTGTTATGTTTAGCATGCATGAAAAATAGTAGTTTATGAGCTATTAAATGAATGATTTTGAGTTAGAAATTAAGATGAAATTGATTAGGAATTGAGGTTTAATTAAGGTAAAAATTGAGGTATAATTAATGGACTATTATGAAGGTGTTTTGAATTTGATATGAAAGAGTTTTCTTTTGAATCTAGAAAAAAAATTAGGGATGTTAGTTTATGTATAAGAATGATTGTTAGTGATATAAATAAATAGAATTTAGAGAGCTTTAATGCAACCAAGATGGAAGCTATCTTAACATTAATTGAAGTAGCTTTTGAGAGTATAAATTATGGAAATTTTGAAGTGTTAATAATGATCCTAAGTAAAAGAAATTTGTGGATAATTGAGGGAAATTGGATAGTGCATAATTGGGGCACTCATCCCATGATCATAGGAAGGTCCCTCATGATCATGGCCAAATCTTTTAAATGATAATTTCAATTTTGTGAATTTGTTGTACCAAATGAGGATAAGTCACTCTACATTGTTGTATTTGGACTTGATTAAGGCTTGAAATGAACCTAGATTGTTGCTTGATTAATTGGTTAAGGGTTTGATAAGTTTAGGTTGTTAATTGATGTCATTACTTAAGGAATGGATTGTCTTAATATCAATGTATCCAAATATGGAAATTTTGAGTTATTAAAGGAATAAAGATGTTCTTATAAATGCCAATATGGTCCAAAGGATATGAGTAAGGTGCATTAGGTATGAATGAATGAGAATTGGGAAATTGTGTGAATGTATATTGCTAGAAAAGGTTGATGAATGTATGATTGATGAATTTAGAGTAATCAAACTTACTCAAGGTATAAACCTAAATGCAAAGTGGTAATATACAAGCTATAATAATTGAACGGTCAAGATTTGTGATCAAGAATACATCCCTGAAAAGGTCAATAAGCATGCATTGAACATGACATATATACATGTGCGTAATTGTATATTCATATGATTGCACAAATTAGTGATTGTGAACTATGTGTGTATTGCTTGACTATAGACACACAAGTTGATCGTCATCATCCAGACATTGCCAAATCATCAAGGCAATCATTTTTCTGAAGCATATTGTGAGTTAACCTAGATGTGTAAAGTCAATTATATGTGCTTTTGTTGAATTATATGTGGAATGTATGAATAATTGAATGACAAATGTTGTACTTAGATCGGAAGGATTTGATATATCACATGAGCACGTTGAATGAAAAGTATTGAAAATGTGATATGTGAATTGATGCATCTCATTACATTGAAATGCATGATCAGATTAAGGAGTTGTGACCGAAGTAGCCAATGTGTGGAAAAGAGCTTAAAGTTCAGGATTATACACAAAGAGCCACAGGCTCAGAGAACAATGAGCCCGGTATCCACAGTAGATATGAGGTAGTATATAAAATGAGCCGGTATCCATAAAAAATACAAGACAGTAAATTGGGTTGATGGGCTTGACCGCGCGTCGTAACGCTAATCAAAATTAAATAACTAGACTACTACTGTAGCAGTGGCGAGTCTAGGTTGATCCCACAGAGAGTGTGTGTAAAGTTTAAGAAATAAAATTAATCAGTGTTTACACTAATGTGGGGGTTTGGATTTTTAAAGTAGAAAAAAAAAATGAAACTAACTAATAAAAACAAATTAAAGAAAACATGTAATAAAATGATAAAAGTGGGGAATTTGGTAGGGACCCTGTTCTTTGGTTCAATCTCGGCCTACACCCTGATTAAGCATATTTTATTAATTTATTGTTCTTTAACCTCTCCTAGAAATTATTAATCGTGTATTAAAAATTAACCCGAGCTTTTCCTTAGGTTTTGTTTAATCAAGATACGATCGTTGATTAAACCTAACCACCTAACAACCTAGGATACGATCGCTAGATTTAATTAGGTAGTAGCATTACGAATTAGGAAAACCAATTAATCAAGGCAACAACCACACACGCTCTGGTCATTTAGCCTAGGTTATGTTATCCTTAATGATTACGAATCAATAGTCGCTACAAATGAATTTCAACATAACAATTACGGATTATATCGAAATTCTAGTAATGGATTTTGCAATTAACAATCCAATGAACGCATTAAAATCATCACTCATAATACCCAATAGGTTCATACACAAATAACCAAATAATAACAAAAATCCGATTATCCATATACGAAACCCAAATCAGTTAAAATCAGACAACACAATCAATTTCTAGTGAGAGAAAGAAATAATAGAATAATACTTAACTCGAGTCGTCGGTGTCAATTTTACCTCCAAACCGGTGTCGAGATGTTTAGCCTTTCATAGGTCTTTCCTCAGCCCTCATCTTCATCCCTAACCAAAAATCCCTAAATTATTGCTGTTTACTATTCCTTTGATTTGACAAATAAACCTTGAGGTTTATTGTCCATGCCTACTGTTCACTACCTACTCTTCACTGTGCGTCTACCACGCCTGCGCTTGTTGAGTTTCGTCTCCAGCCTCTGCACTCCAGCCCAAGCCGCAGCAGCCAAGCCTCAAGCTGCAGCAACCAAGCCTCCACGCCTGCTTCACCTGCGTCTCTCCTCCAGCGCCTCACTATTTTTTTCTTCTCTCTAATGTTCAGTGATGGGACGAATAAAGGTCTCATCAACTTGAAACCCTTGCTCTGTTCCTTCGTTTTTAGCCAAAATGGTGCGTGCTCTTTATGCTCCATTCCACGCTGCGTTTTTGCTCTTGTTTCTCCTGCTTTCTAAAACGCTGCGTGTTGCCTTCATTACACAATAAAGCCCTCTAGCTTTTAATTCATTTATAGCGTCAGTAACGTTCCATGTGTCTCCTTTCACTGTGCTTGTAGCTCATTCATTAGACAAATGTTTAAATCCTCCTTTTGTTGTCTACTGTGCGGTGATTTGACAAATAAGGGTCTCACATCAAACCCTTTAAAACATTGTGCTTACTCCCATCTGCGTATCTCCTTGTGCGTTTTCTTGAGCGCTGCGTTTAACGCAGTATCCTGCGTGAAACGCAGTCGTCCCTTGCGCCTCTTGTTTTATTCTTGTGTCTTGTACGTTGTTTCATGCACGCCTCCTGTTGATTTATTTTCTGCCCCTTGCGTGATTTTTATCTTGGACCATTTAATTGCCTTGTGATGTAGCGTCTCCTCCGCTACGTTTTAAATCAAAACGCAGGCGTCTGTTACGTTTTCCTCCTGTGCTTGTTGATTTCTTATATAACATCGTATATGATTGGACAATTAAGACGCTTTCAATTCTTTTTTTCATCTTGCTCCATAAAGACAAGCAAAAATAAATCTTCAGAAAATGACTCAAATGTTGCTTTTGACTCACTTTAATTTTTTTGCTTCCAAATTGTACCTAAAATCAAATATAAATTAAAGTGAGTATCTTAAGCATTTTTATGTCAATAATTTCTAAGTATAAATGATTAAAAATATCAACAATTAAACACATATCAATTTCCCTCACACTTAACTTTTGACCGTCCTCGGGCAAAACATCAAAATTAAGCTCATGATCTAAAACATTAACTCAATTCCCATATTTTTTCAAGACAATATAATCATAACTAAAGATGAATAACTTTAAAAAATCATAGCAAGAAATCAACATTCCAAGCTTTTACTCATGATCAATCTACATTCAATATCTTCAAAAACTGAGCAATCTAATGGTAGACTCGGAAAATGTGTTTGATTAAAATATATTCATGGGTACACTCAACACCATTCATGATCATGACAATCCATAATTTTGCAAATCATTTCATTTCTCCACCACTAATGTCCACATGCAAAATCATGAATCAAAGGACTTTTCAAGGTTGTAATGTGGGCAAGGGTAAGGTGAGATATATTTGGGTCAAGTAGCATGAAAGTCATCAAAGTTAGTGAAACAAAGTAACACTCAATCAAAAACTGGGTCCATCAGTTATGACGAATGCAAAAATTACATCTCACAACCTCATTCAGCTCTCACACACAAACCACATGAAACATATATCAATATAAAGGGTCACTCCTACAATTTATGTCAACGAAATCACAAGAGTGAATATTTCAAGCAAATCTCTACCTCATATTCAACATACTCAAATAACTCAACCATTACAACTCTTGGAAGATGCATGAATACTTTTAAACACATATGCAATTCTTCCTTGATAAATTTATTTTAAATAATTTTTTTCATTTTTTTTCAATTTCTTTTCTTTTTCTTTTTTTTGTTTTTCATTTTCTTTTCTTTCTTTTCTTTTTTTTTTTCTCTTTTCTTTTCTTCATTTTTTCTTGTAAAAAATTAAAATAAACTACATCAACATGGGAATCTCAATGATAACACATAAAATAACATCCCAAGATTATAATCAACCCTCACATATATACACCCCCACACTAAGAATTTTGTATATCCACAACCTCAATAATCACAAATGTTCCACTAGCTTTATGACTCAGGTAGGACATGTGGTTAAGTTTAAAAGCATGAAATGTGGTTTATACAAAAAGAAAGGTTAAAGCTCAAAAGGGTTTATCAAGGGATAAATCATGTCAATAGGGTAGGTCATTTGGCTAATGTAGCTTATGAAAAAAAAGCATAATCATATCTATGTTAATGCATGTGATAAAATGTGGTCTTGAATAGAAATTCAACGCAAAATCAAGATGTACACGTCATGAAGGTCACACATTATCAAAAGGCAATGAGACTGATAAAAATGTGTCAGTCAAATATGGTTCAAAATCTCACCGGTTTTGTCTACTATTAGTCACTACTCTTCTAAAGATGATGCACATTGACCAATCACAAGAGCAAAAGTACATGTTAAAGTTGCTATGAAATTTTCTAGTCAATCCACACTCTAATCATGATTCTATAATCTCAGAAGCAATAGAAAATGAGAAAATGCTTGTTTCATTTGTTTTATTCTTTCTCTCATTTTGATTGAAAACTTAAAAACAAGTAAAACAAACAAATTCAAAAACACACATGCAAATAAAAAGTAATGCAAAAATGTAAAGGAAAAGAAATTTACTTCCCTTGGGTTGCCTCCCAAGAAGCGCCTTTGTTTAGGGTCGCTGGCTTGACTCCTTTTCTCCTTACGTGACAAAATTATGATCCTCGGGAATTACATATGGCTCTTCCACGTGAGGTAGTGCCGGATAGGGCCTTAGTCGATCATCATCCTCCTTCAGTATCTTCCCTATCCTCAGCTTCTCAATTTTGACTGTGTCCATATAATCTGGAAATATTTCGAACATCTCTTCACCTTTTTCTTCATCATTCAATTCCTCCAATCTGTAATGTAAAGGTAAAGAGTTAGTTTCAAAAATATTTATGGACTCGATGCCTACCTCCGAGCTAAAGATATGTCTTTTGTGGCTTGAGCTCCTTCTCCACTTCTTGACACAAACAATTCGTTGAGGGTTGACCTCAAAATTCTCAAGCTCCTCATCACTTTGCAAATTTTCCCCACAGACTTCAATTGGATACACCTCAGGTTGATACGGCTGTGCCTCTTCTCATCGCGATTCGAGGTGATCAAGGCTTCTTGCCATCTGACCCAGTAGGTTTTCCATCCTCTATTGGTGTGCCTTTGTCTCCTAATGAAATTGCAAAGTGTTATCAACAAGTTTGTTAACCAGTTCTTCTAAAGATGCACCTGAACCAGGTGGGCTAGCTTTTGTCTATTGTCGAAATTCTTGCATCTCCTGATGCATATCATGTTGAAATTGCAAATTGTTAGCAGCCATAGTATTAACAAGTTTTTCTAAAGATGCAAGTGAATTATGTTGGCTCTCCGGATCTTGGCGCTAGAATATGTGTCTTTTGAAATGCCTTCATCCTTCGGAATTGTAAAGTATTCTCTTGTAATTGTAACATCAATTCTTCCGAGATGGGCGGAGTTACGATAGGAAGCTTCGGTCTATACGAGAATTATTATGCGTCACGCAAACTATCATGGAAGTAATTCGATGATTATTCCATCCATAACAAAAGTTAGGTTGATCGGTCAAACATTGTTATAGGAATGAGAATATGAAATATAAAAGAAATTACTTTTAAATACATAACGATTTTTTTTGCTTTTAAATAAAAAACTGAAAAGATCACAAAATAACAGAAAACAAATCAATTACGAACAAATATATACAAAACACCAATTAACTCACAAACAAAAACTAAAACACCACACTCCCCGGCAACGACGCCAAAATTTGGTCGCGCGTCATAACGCTAATCAAAATTAAATAACTAGACTACTACTGTAGCAGTGGCAAGTCTAGGTCGATCCCACAGAGAGTGTGTGTAAATTTTAAGAAATAAAATTAATCGGTGTTTACAGTAATGGGGGGTTTGGATTTTTAAAGGAGAAAAATAAAAAGAAACTAACTAATAAAAACAAATTAAAAAAAACATGCAATAAAATGATAAAAGTGGGGAATTTGGTAGGGACCCAGTTCTTTGGTTCAATCTCGACCTACATCCTGATTAAGCATATTTTATTAATTTTTTGTTCTTTAACCTCTCCTAGAAATTATTAATCGTGGATTAAAAATTAACCCGAGTTTTCCCTTAGGTTTTGTTTAATCAAGATACGATCGTTGATTAAACCTAACCACCTAACAACCTAGGATACGATCTCTAGATTTAATTAGGCAGTAGCATTACGAATTAGGAAAACCGATTAATCAAGGCAAAAACCACACACGCTTGGGTCATTTAGCCTAGGTCATGTTATCCCTAATGATTATGAATCAATAGTCGCTACGAATAAATTTCAACATAACAATTACGGATTATATCGAAATTCTAGCAATGGGTTTTGCAATTCACAATCCAATGAATGCATTAAAATCATCACTCACAATACCCAATAGGTTCATACACAAATAACCAAATAAAAACAAAAATCTGATTATCCATATACGAAACCTAAATACTTTTATGTCTAAGTGGTTGAAATCAGACAATTTCAAAAATGGTTTGAGTGCAATGATAAGATAAGAATCAAGATTCAAAATAAGGAATGAATTAATATTCATGCTTTATTAGGTTTTTTATTAATCATGTTATAGAATTTTAAGTGATCTTGACTTTTGAAAAATCATACAAAATGGTTTCGTATTTATTCTAATGCATGGGAGATCAAATCAAGCCTAAATTTCTCAACAATTCCTTTATACAGTGACTAGCTAATGGCTATGATTAGGCTTTTTATATGATTAGGCTTGTTATGTGGATGTCCATCTATTAGTCACATTAGTAAAAACTAATGTTTTGAATTAAATTGTTAAAGTTTTTAAAGGTTAGTCACTCAATTTAAAAAATAAAAGTTTTGGCACTAAATTAAAAAATTCCTAAAAGGTTGAGCACTTCACGACTAGTTATCCCAAATTTATACAAGCTTTTTAAACACTGGATTGTGGTCTAAATTGCAAGTTGAAGGCAAAACAAGGAAAAAGTTGTGGCTTGCAAAAGATCATAACACACTTAAATAAAAGTTGCTATAATCTCCAAAACTATTACATTAAAGTGACAAAAAGAAAAAGAAGTTGAAAAGAGGGAGAATTAAAAAAAGAGTAAATGGCTGATCTTGTTAGAAAATGTAAGGTATAAACTAAAATTTGTAGGAAAAAACGTTAGATGAGAATAAATCTCATAAATAGTCTTTTTTGAAGGGAAAGAAGGTTTTGATGTTGCCATTGATCCACATAATCAATGGGTTAGAAATCTCAAGATTTCGACTTTTGATGGAATTTTAGGAGTTATTCGTTCTCGGGAAAGTTCCTTTTTTTATTCTATTTTTATTATCAATTTGGTTTCCTAATTTCAAAATTTGGCCTTTTGGACAACATTAATAAAAATAAAGCCTATTTTTTATTTTAGTAGTAATGTTAAAAGTATTTTCATTTGGAGATATAAGAATGTGGTGCAATTAATACAACCTAACATATAAAACATTATTTGGAGGAAAATGGAAAGTATTATGATGAACTTGTGATTATTGTGTTTCAAATTATGAGTGAAAAAGTAATCAAGCAGTTTTAATTGAAGTATAGACTCTTGAAAATGAGTGGAGAACAAAGGTTTCAAACTTATAACAAAAGAAAATGGAAATTTCTTGTTTAATACTCTAATTTTCTGTTTTTTTAAAGTATGTGTAGCATATGACATCAATACTTATATATTGAGTGATATGATATAGGATAATAAAGAAATTTAATTTAACGACAATTTAACTAGATAAATTCTATACGAGATGTAGAAAATATCATTGGTTATATCTTTATGCTCTTGTCTTTGCAAGTCTTATGCTCTATTGGCATGTTAAATTTGGACTATTTTCGTCTTTAAAATTGTAAATCTAATTAATAAATTGAAAAATCTAGAGACCTAATTAAATTTTGGCATAAAGTTCACCTATTAATAACTTTCAAAAAACAAGTTACTACTAACTTATTTATGCAAGATTCAAAGTACTCTTTTTGAAGAACTAAAGGCGAAACCTTTATTGTGTACATACATTTTACCTTTTTACCAATTAAGATTTCCATACAAGAGGAAAACTAAACCATCTTACACCTATCATTGAAACAGTTGCCGTTTAATTGACAAGGAAAGTAATTACAACCTTAGTCTGAACGAACTACAGGAGGCACTTCAAAACCTGGGAGTCCTAACTAAATGCAAATGTATTTCTATCATATTATTTTGATATTCATAATCATCATATTGTTTGTTGTTTTATATTCTACGATCAATTGATTGTTTGCAATTTCTGTGATGTAATTTGTAACATCCCATCACTGATGGGAAGGATAAAATGGTAAATTGGAATGGGTTATGAGTGTGTAATCGTATCTCGGCGTGGTCATGCCTAATATGGCCTCCATATATGCATAAATTGTAATTTTTGTATATACACATGATTGTACATGCATTTATGACATTTCCCGGCATATGTGTTTATTGTGAAAAATGTGATTGTTGTGCTTGAAACTTAAATTGGAGCAGATTTTTGTGTGTTTTTCATTTTTGTGAAAATTTAGGAATTTTTCTGGAAATTTTTCGGGATACTTTTCCGTACCGGAAAAAAATTACCAAGTGACAGACTGATTAGCTTTCCGGTACTGGAAATGACTATCCATTGGCACTGAAAAATTAGATACATGATTTTAGAATTTATTACTTTGTGCCATTGGAATTTGGAGACAAATTGGACTAGAAATTAAATTGAAATTGGAAAGAGCCTTGAGAGGGATTAAGAAGAAGACAAGTGGCAAGTGACACATGTCACTTTCCTACTAGTCTTTTACTTAATGGCTTGATATTTATCTAAGTTGGGAAGGTCATTCACGATACTTGTCCTAGGAAGTGTTAAAAAAATCACTTGAAAGGTGCTTTGGTTTCTCTCATCCGTAGGTGTTTTCCTTCTCCATTTTCGTTGGTTCTTCTTCCACCCTTTCTTGTCTATTTGCTTGCTCTTCTTCTCCTCCCACATAAATCTACACCTAAGCCTTAGGATGATGATGATTATTGTATGTGGGAAGTGATAACCGTAGGTGTTGTTGAGAGGAAGAGAGTTGGAGTGGTTTGGAAACTTGGAAGAGTTGAAGTTTGGAAGCTTGTTAGGTGAGGAATTGTTTTATGCTCTTTAATTGGTAATTGATGCATTATTTGTGTTGTCTTGGACATTAGTTTCATGATATTTGGGATTTGATTGTATGGGTATAAGTGCATGTTTATGTGAGGCTAAATGATTGAACATGTGTTGGATTGGTTTTGGATTTGGTTTTGATGTTTGAATAATGTTAGACAAGTGGTAAATTCAAGTAAGAAGATGGTATGTTGTGTCCTACAAATTGTGCTTTATTACTCAAGTAATTGTCTTGATTAATTTGTAGCTGAATTCTTGTCTAAATGGGACGTTTATTAATGTGATCTTGATGTTTACATGAAAGGAGTAAGGTATAGTATGAAATCTGGAAAATGGAACTTGGTGTGCAAATGCTCTAACAGCATAAGTTTTGTGCTCTTTGTATTCTGATATTTATTTGGGACTATTAAGGGTGAAATTGTCTCAAGTGACATTCTGGAAAGTTGTAGAGGATTGTTGTAGCTTTCTAATGAGGTATTTTATGCGAATTTTGAGTGTAAGGATTGTTAGATATAAATTTATAAAGTTATGTTATAGTTTAGGTTAAATGTTGATTTCATGAACCCTAACAGGATAGCCACATTAATGTGAGGATTCGGCCTAGTTTGAATTAGAATTTGCTGTGAGGTCCTTCTTGAGAATTGTAGTATATCGTCTGAGCTTTTGATTGCTATATAGTATGGAAATGTTTGCCAAGGGGATGTGGAGTTACGAATTTTGAAAGATTGGGTTTCTGTTGAGAATAAATTGGGTAGGCTGAACCTTTGTTTGCGAATTTGATTTGGTTAGAGATGGAATAGGCTTCTAAGTTGTTCATGAAAGATGTATCATTTGTTTTGCTCTTTTTATTGATATAAAATTTGGAATTTTTTGTTAAGGGGATGAAAAGTTATGATTTTTGTGAAAGTGTTGCACTGTTATGGTAAAGGTGTGACTAGGCAGTGTCTTTGGGTGCATTTTTGACACCCTTAGAGGTATTATTAAATTTCAAGCCCTTCATGAAACTTGTAGTATTTTTCAAGATCTTTCCAACAAGACCAAAATTGTGATTTTTGGATGTGTGTGGTAAAAGTTGTGTAGTGGGGAAGAAAGGAAAGTCCATTGGTTTTTCATATTTTGGAAAATGATTTGAAAAAAAATGTGCAGGCAAGCAAGTGAGGCGCTCGCCCATGCGGCCGAGCGAGACGAGGCGCTCTCCCAGGCGAGCGACCGATCGCCCCGCTCGCCTTGGCGAGCGAACGCTACGCCCGCGTGCGACTTTGTAGCTTCCTTCCTAATCCGACCTTTGTCTCATCTTTTGTGTATAACTTTTTTATCCGACCTCCGATCGACCTGATTTTCAAAGCATTGGATTTCTAATATATTTCTCTATCTTTTCATACCAAATTTAGGATTTTTGAGATCAAACTGAGAAAGGTCGATCGGATCTAAGTGTACAGACCAGTTGGAAAAGTCTAAACATGCTTTAGTAATTTGAAGATATTTTGAGCTATAGGGCTCCAATCGATCTGATTCTTATTTCTAATTAAACTAGAGACATAGATCTACAAATGTCACGAAGAGGTCGGACTTCAATTTAGCCCTTAAAATGTTCAATTTCTAGAGTGAAATTATGCGTAGTGTGTTGGTCTGAACATGTTTTGGGAATATCTTTTTCATCCATACTCCGATTGACCTGATTCTCGAGGCATCGGGTTCGTGAAACTTTGAATTTCATTTATTTGTAAAATTGGAAATTTTTAGAGCCAAAATTGACGGGAATTGGTTGGGTCGAAGTGAGGGGATCGAGTAGTGATTTTTCCGATCCATGTTTTATTAATAATTGGACCTATAGAGGTCCAAATTGAGCGATTTTGATGTCTATAAGTTTCTAATGTTTAGAGGAAATTTTTGTGACGGGAATTTGTGCAATAGTGTCAGGAATCTCACGAACATGCATTGTACATATATAAATTTCTACATGTGCATTATTTAATATTTCTGATTGTGCATTTGGTAATGTGTGATTATTGTGATTGTTTAGAGGCACGGTTGGAACGTCATCCCGCGGACTTTGCCGAGACTTCCCGGCATTAGCTCGGAAGCTATTGGTGAGTAACCTAGATGGTTTCTCGATTATTAATTGTTTATATTTTGCACTTATAAAACTGTGGAGAATAATGGTGGGCTTGTGCGTTTGTTTATGCCTGGATTTCGAACCGAAGGTGTCCGATGTATTGGGAGATTATGACATAGAAGTGTTATTTGTCTAAGAATGTGAGATCTTTGTGTTTTTAATGTGATAAATTATGACTGTGATTTTAATGTGAATAATTGTGAACTAATTATTTGAATGCGATAATTTGGGTTTGATTGTAATGTGATATTGCTCAATTGCGACATATGCATGAGTGCATTATCAGTTAATGATAGTTGTGACCAGAGCAGCCACCGAGAGCTACAAGCTAAACGTTTATATTTGGGCCTCGAGCCCACGGTGATTCAGAGCCTATGGCTCAACGATTAATGTGCCCTTATTGGGACAGTTTCAGAGCCTCAGGCTCAACGATTAATGCGCCCATTTTGGGATAGTTCAGGCGCTCGGTAACAACACCGAAATAAAATGAAAATGTGGCACATGCGCATGTCATTTGCATCTAATTGTAATCTCTTTAATTAAATGAAAGGCTAATTGCCTTATACTGCTTTGGTACCAATCATGTGATACTTCTGAATGTGATTTATGAAACAATTGGCTTATGCATGGGTGTTTTATGAACTCTATTAGTCATGGATGACAAACAGGATGAAATGTATCAAGTTGTCTATGTTCATGGGAAATTGTGCAATGTGATTAAATATACAACAATGTGAATATATGTTATATGAAACGATGTGTGCATGAATTGAGTGAACCATCGATGATGGTTCCTCACTGAGTTCGCAAAACTCATCCTAAATTTGCAATCATTTTTTAGGACCCAGAAGAATACCCCATGAGGCAATGGGTAAATGGCAACCGAGTGTGAGTAAGAAGACAGGTCGCGATCAGTTCGCGTCTGCATTAGTGTCTGATAGAGATGTATTTTTATGAAATTTGTATTATTGATTAGGTATTGTTGTAAAGTCAACAAACTGAATGAAATTGTATTTAGAAAAGGGCCCCCGTGGTCATTGAACTCACCGATAATTATCTATGTAAATTGTTTTCCGCATAATAGATATAAAGTATGCGTATGTTTCAAAAAAAAATACTGAGTTCTGACTGAGTGATGTAGCACGCCACCCTCACAGGGAACGGACTAGGATATCACTATCGATTTCAGGTTCGGGTCATGCGGGAGTGGGGTGTTACATAATTGTTTAAAGGTAATCTTTATTTTATGTATATTTATTTTATGTGATAAATGCACATCTCAAATAATATTATAATTGCAAGATTTATCTGCATTTAATTGTTATCTTTAAATTGCTCCTAATAGTTGCTTTGTTAAATTGAACATTAATAAAGTGGAAAGACTAGTAAAGTTACTTCTTTCCATAAAAAAAGTAGTAAAGCATGAAGATGTTTAAACAAATATGCAAAACTTATTACAAAATATGTTCACCAATATGAGAATTTTGTTTTGGATATTATTTGTATATCTATGAAAATTATTATTGTAATGATGTATCATTGATTCTTTAACTTTATATCTACAAAGTATCTCATGTAGGATTTGATAAATTTTGATACTACTTAGACATATCCCAGTTAAGGATAGCCTTTTTTATACTCATTGAAGTTGTTTCATATTCCGCATTCAGAAGTACCACGTGACATAACCCATGTTCAAAAGTACCGCATGATTATATCTAGGCGCATAACTGCACATTCAGAAATACCACATTTTTGCACATAAGCAAAGCACAATTTATTTTACATTAGCACACTCCGCAGTATATATATAAGGCATTTTTGCTTTTCACTCATTCAAAATGTTCAATCCAATAAGTATGCAATGCATATGTGACACTTTCCTATTTTATTTCAGTGTTGTGACCGAGCGCTTAAACAGTAAATAGTAGCCAGTAGACGCGTCTAGGGAGTAGGAGAGCCCTCTGGGTATGCATTATCTCCCTTCGAGCTCGAGGCTCTTTTTCAGTATCAGTGGCGACTCTGGTCACAACTGTTATTATCAGTTCATGCATTTGTGTATGAAATGCATATGCCCACTTTAGCAGTCAATGCATCACAGTCTTTGTCAACTCAAAGGCACAATAATTGATCACATTAATAGCAAGCAATTGACCACAGTAATAGCAAGTAATTTCATAATTATCACATCAAGAACACTTCTATGTCAGATCTCCCAATTCATCGGACCATCCGTGTCCGGAACCCAGTCATGGACAAACACAGTCACTAATCCTACCATTATTCTCCACAGTTGTATAAGTGCAAAATATAAATAGATAATAATTGAGGAACCATCTAGGTTACTCACCTGTACTTCCGAGCTAATACTTGGAAGTCTCAGTAATGTCGGTGGATCGACGCTTCAAATGTGTCTCTATAATAGTGCAATTGCATACACATTAACGAATGTACAGGCATAACTATTTAAATATGCACATGTATCAATGAAAATGTGTACAATGCATGTTCGTGACATTCCCGGTATCATTCCATAGATCACATTGTAAAAATGTTCCCCTACGTCCAAAGAAACCATAGACACTAAAGTCGCTCAATACGGACGTCAAAAGGTCCAAAAATTGCTACTCGATCCCCTCACTTTAACCTAACCAATTTCTGTCAATTTCGCCTTTAAAAATCCCACTTTCACATAGTCGACTTCCTTAAGAACCCTAGTCGACTTATGCTACTGTGTATGTTCTAGTCGACTTGTCTGAGGATGCAAGTCGACTTATGCAACTACAAAGGCAGATCTGGAACAAACGTCCTCCGACATCCCAACTTTCGCAATACATAACTCCTTGCTCGGAACTCCAAATTGGACAAACTTAGTGTCTATTTTATATAGAAAAGATAGTTCTACAAATTTTCATGAAGGAAACAAAAACTAATTTCACCTCTAAGGGTGTCAAAAATACACTCAAAGTTACTGCCTTCATAATGCCTCTCAAAACAGTGCAACATTTTGTCAAAACAGTGCAACATTTTGTAAAATCCATAAATTCTCATTCCCTTTGCTAAAAATTACAAGATTTATTCCAAATGAAATATCAGAATGTGACCTACAACTTTCATGAACAACATGAAATCAAACTCAATTTCTAAGTAGGTCAAACAATTCAATGAACGATTCTACCCACTGAAATAACCTGAACTGAATAGAAATTTTATAAAAAACATAACTCCTTGTACAAATGTCAAAAATTTGCATACTTTATACCTATAAAAATCTCAAAAAGAATACTACACTTCTTATGAAGGGCTTAATAGCCAATTCCATCTCTAACAAACTCAAAACTGTCATGCAAGTGGCTGCCCTGATCACTAGTCAATGACCCAACTTAAGTCCAATCTTTGAAAATTCATAACTCCCAATTCTGATATCCAAAAATAGTATAGTATATCCCATTTTCAAGATAATTGCTTCCTATACAACTTTCCAGAATATCACTTGAGCCAATTCAAATCACAGAAATCTCTAAATTTGCTTCCAATCACAATACTCACAAAACCTACACTTATAGCTAGGTTTCACCCAAAATGCACATAACCAGTCAATAGTTAACAATTCATAACTCCCAACGTACATATCGAAAAACTGCAAAATCAGTGGAAATGAAAAGCTAACAAGATAGGCTTCAACTTTCATTCAGACCAATTTCACCAATTCAATCTCAATCAATCTAGAAAAATTTATCAAAAGTTCAGGTCATCAAGCTCGAATCACTGTTCATACTGCACCTATACTTTACTTTCAAAGCAAGATTCAACACTCTTCTAATCAAAATTTGATAGTGCTTCCTTCACAAAGATTGTAGCTAAATGACTCAATTTTAATCTAGGACAAACCTCACCTCGTTTTTGTAACCACACAAAAAGTTATGGCAAAAACATTAGAACATGTTCAAGGTACATTTTCCAGCTTTTATCCTAAATCTATATCCTAGCACTTCCAAGGCCAATTCCACATGCATAAGCATCCTAATGACACAAGAATTTAGTCAATAGGTCATCAAGACCTTCACTTCAACATAAATCCATAAAATTTCAGCATCCATCATCAATCATTTTCCTTTAAGTCTTAACCATCTAACATTACCAAAATCACTTCAAAACACACAATTCACACACTAATCATACTAACCTCATTAATTCTTCCACAAACATACCCAACAAATCACACCATAGGTTTCATGACATTAATGTATCATACATCATATTTAATGAACAATCACTTCCAATCAATGCATCTAACAACCAAGTCATGCACTAAATTCATAATCAAGGCTTAAACCATACACTTACCTAATTAAAGCTTCCAACTCTTCAATTCTCCATCTACTTTACTTTCTCTACTTAATCCTCATGCATGGTTCTCATGCAAAGAAGATAGAAAGCTTAAGCTTTCAAGTATGAGGGAAGAACTAAAGTAGGAGAAGAATGAGTGAACCAAATCTAATGAAGAAATCGATAAAGAAGAAGGAAATGGGAGAGTTTTCTGATGGATGAAGGACTTAAGAAATAAAACTCATCTTTTTCCTTTTGTCAATGTGAAGTTGCTGAAAATGAAGGGGATAGGCACAAACCATGCATTAAATGGTGTAGGACAAGTGTCATATTTAAGAAAAAGACAAAAAGGAAAAAGACAAAAACATGTCATATGATTTATTAAGAAACCCTAATGAAAGTTGACCCAATTCAATTCCATTGGCCCTAATTCTAAATCCAAAATAATATACCCAATATTGTAGTGCCATTGGACAACAATTTTTACTACCGAAAATCAACCTGTTCGCCACTTGGCGATTTTTTCGGTCCGAGAATTTTCTCCGGAAAAGACCAGAAAAATTTCTAAAATTTCTTGAAAATATAAAACATATAACAATCCGTTCCAATTAAATTTTCAAGCCCATAAACCACATTTTCCAAAATAAAATCCCATTTAGGCACAAATACCGAAAAATATCATGAATATATGTACAGTTATTTTTTTTATGTGCAACAGTTCCACTATTCACAAATACCAGTATGCATAAAAATGTCAAATCAGTCCTAATCACTCTCACCCCCTGACCAAAATTACTATTTTACCCTTCCCGTCGGGGTTGGGATGTTACAACTCCCCCCTCCTAATAAAAATTTCATTCGCGAAATTCATAGTCGAAGGGTCAATATGGTAGAAAATGATCATTTGTCATAACCCCCTACATTTCCCATATACCTCATTACTCAATTACTCATTTTTTGAAAGATCACAGTAGACAAACTCATTAAGTTTTTCAGTCACTTATTTGGCTATCTCACTATCTTAACTATCTCACTTGACCATTTCAAAGTAGACACCAACTTTATTCCGTATGCAATGGATCAGATCATTATTTCCGAACCTATTCACTTATCACGTTTTATAAATCCAATACCTCCTTCACCAGTAACATACCGACCAATTTGTATAGCTTTATTGATGTTTTTTTCCAATTCTGAGTACACCTTGCCAAGGTGATACTTACAAAAACACTTCACCTCATCTTCGATTCTTCACTTTCCGTTGGTGCTAACCCATTAACACTTAGGTCCATTTCACTATACCAGATGTTCATTCACCTAACCCATTGATCCTTCATATCTCATTGACTATTCTTTCAGATCCATTTCTTCTTTAATAATTCACTGTGCTTTAGTGTTCACACACTCAATGCAAGAATGCACAATCCCGCCATGTGATCACCATTGTTGTCAAGCTCATATTCCTATGAATTCCAAAACCTTTAAGCACTCCCCACTGTTGGAAATTCCAACATGTAATCACAGAGTTCTATGTCCTTCGTCGCTAAAATACACTTTTAGCGTATTCCGTACATACGCTTCTCTAACAATTCCTTTTCTCAAGTGTCTTTTGTCGGGTACACATACTTCTTCTTTAAATTACCAAATATCGTTCTTCCGATGTCACTTGAACAGTCCGATTCATTATGGAACTCACCAGTTTGACTCCTGACCTCTTAAACTCTCTTACCTCTTTCCAGTAGAGCTGAATCTAAACCTTCAATACACTAGTAACATCTCAGTTTACCCCATCTTCTGTTTGACATTTTACACTCTTTATTGTCCTAGATTTGGAAACCCAATATCTACATTAGATTCTGCTTACTTCGATATTATGCATTCCTTTGTTTTAGACTACACTCTACCTTTACCAGTATAGTATTGATTTGTGCATGGCTTTCAAACTCAATAATGTTCTTGAAATTATACAATTTATGCATTATAGGAATGCCTAAGCATATCAAAGGTCTCCCAGGCTTCGAACAATTTCTATTATAGCACCAATACCACTTAGTGAAACCTCAGTATACATTGCCCAATCTCCAAAGGATATGCTTATCATCAGTGTCAAATTTCTCCATGATTCATCTCATTTATGATCATAGTCACCAATTGATACCATTTACTTACCATGCATAAATCTCTATTGGGGTATTGCTAACTTCAACAGACATCACTCAATTTTGTTTTTCTTGAGTCTACAATTGCTTTCTTTTCGATCCCTTAATAAAGGTGACATTACCTCACGTCATTTTCAGTTTCCCCCCTTAGGACTTCTTGTCTCTATTTCTCTTTTCATTTAATTTCCTTTCAGTTACATCGACATATGCCAATGCCTATTCATTCGTACTCGTACCTCCATACATTTCATTTCATTGAGTATTTCACTTTTTGGGTTGATATTATTTTTCTTAGCTTCAATTTAGATCTCCCTTTGCATCAAATCTTATAGAGACCAATTTTCTTCACATTGCAATTAATCCACTCACGTAGTTGAATCCTCTACATTACTGCACACACAATGCATATAATCTCAGTAGTATATTCCACTTGTTATGCCTGAATCTCCTCTCGAAACATGATTCCATTTCACTTTTGATTTAGTACATACTTATTTTCGATTTGTTCCTATCATGACCGCTATTAACTTGAATCGTCTGTTCATCTTAACTCACTTTCTTGCTACGATCGTCGATACAGGTCACGAAATTCTCATCAACCAACTATTTTCCATAATTGCTTTTCACTCGTTTAATCGCTCGTAGTATCTCACAAGAGTCAATTTCAACTATACTCGTTGTCTCCAAGTTTATGCCATAACCTAAATGCATAACTTGACTGATCGGAACATCCTTTGCACTAAGGTTCCGTGAGACACTAAACAATTTCTTTGACACTTCCACTTGGTATATACATCACCAAAGTCATTTCATCTCCTCCGGGGACCAATTAGTAGCTTATACTACTAAGGATTCTACAAAACTCTTTTCCGTTTGTGCCAATCCTCAAATAGAGGAATTATTTCATAATCGTGTCTTTCTTCTTTCCTCGAATTCTTCACGTAAGTTACATCATTTGAAATTTTAATTTCCTCCCGAACAAGCACTATCAATTATGACCCTTGCACTATAGGAACTATGATTAGCACTTAGTCAATAAATCACCGATCGTTTCCTCTATTATTTTCACGTATACTTTTCACATAAGCTCAATTGTTTCACCAATCATAGCGAACTCACTATCCAATGTATACTCACAAAGGTTAACCAACCCAAACGCGACAATTCGTTTCATATATCCACTTGTCATTAAATTTCATTTCACACCGATTTATTCCCATATCAATACATAATTCTTATGCCAATAAGTCATACAACCCTTTTAGGTTCAAGCTTGACCTTTTAAGGTCATGTCAACCTGGCGTATACACTTTAATCTCATTATTGCTACTTAGCTCTTTATCCTTCCTCAACCAATCCATGATAGGATATTCACATTTATATCACATTCGAAGACATATCACCAAAACACAAAAAAATATTACATTTATACAGATACACTGCATCTTTATCTGTTTATCCATCCATTTACCATTTCTTTTCTCTTAGATATGTATATAATCAACCACTCCAGAATTTCTGATGTGCAATCAGCAGGAATTGCCAGTCTAAATTTTCCCCTAATATCCCCTTATACTGATTTACAAACTCTTAGCACAAGGTTAGCATAACCATTTTGGGTTCCACGCTCACGTGTTCATGATCATAACCATTTCACGAGTTCATTTCATTTCATCTATATACCTTAGTCTCCTTTTTTCTCATATGCTCATTTCCCTCAATCAACCTTCAACAACATACCTATTATCACCTTTAAGGATCCATATCCCAATAGAGGTGAACCTGTTTCCATCATACGAGACCAGATACATTTCTTAGTTTTAAAATATCCATAACCTTTTTTTTCTCATATTCTGTCAAACCACCAATTTTCTTAGTGCTATTAACCATTCCAACTCTTAAGGAAATGCTTATGCATGTGAATCAGACTGGGGGATCAGTCGCTATTGTCTGCTACGACATAACTACTATACATATGCATATCTCTTGGTATATATTTCAGAATGCCCATGTAAGATTGTACTTCTGGGCTCTGATACCACCTAAATGTAACACCCCACTACCACGTGACCCGAATCCGACATCGATGGTGAAATCCGAATTCGTGCCCCGTGAGGGTAGCGTGCTACATCACTCAGTAAACTCAGTATCAAAGTTTCTTTTTTTTTCAACACTCATACACGCGAAAAACGGTAGACAATCGAGCCCGCGTTAATTTGTATACCATTCCAGTCATTCCCAATCATTACAAACATTCAACAATAATTTAAAATAGCCATTTAATGCATACCAATCCATAACCAAATT
Source organism: Erythroxylum novogranatense (assembly GCA_029891385.1). Taxonomy (NCBI): domain Eukaryota; kingdom Viridiplantae; phylum Streptophyta; class Magnoliopsida; order Malpighiales; family Erythroxylaceae; genus Erythroxylum; species Erythroxylum novogranatense. The sequence continues at coordinate 22,537,896 of CM057226.1, forward strand.
GGCCCCACTATAAAATACAGAGTATTAATTTACAGAGCTTACGAAATACAATTTTATGAATAACAGAAGGACAACACTAATGCAGACTTGGACTGATCCCGACCTCTATTCTTCATTTGAATGTAGTAGACATACTCCCGTGAACCTAACGGGGTATTCTTCTGAGTCCTGAAAAATATTTGCAAATTTTGGGTGAGTTTTGCGAACTCAGTGAGGAACCATCATCGATGGTTCGCCCAATTCATGCAACATGCCATGTCATATAACGTATACTCACACTGTTACGAACTTGATCACATTTCACAATTTTCCTTGACCATAAGCAATAAAGACAGTTTATACACAACATCCAATTAGTCATACATAACCAAAGGCATATATGTACCACTCAAATAAAACACAGTTGTTTCATATTCTGCATTCAGAAGTACCACGTGACATAACCCATGTTCAAAAGTACCGCATGATTATATCTAAGCGCATAACTGCACATTCAGAAATACCACATTTTTTCACATAAGCAAAGCACATTTTATTTTACATTAGCACACTCTGCAGTATATATATAAGGCATTTTTGCTTTTCACCCATTCAAAATGTTCAATCCAATAAGTATGCAATGCATATGTGACACTTTCCTATTTTATTTCATTGTTGTGACCGGCGCTTAAACAAGAAGCGATAGGCGATGAAGCGGCGTCTAGGGAGTAGGAGAGCCCTCTGGGTATGCACTATTTCCCTTCGAGCTCGAGGCTCTTTTTCAGTATCAGCGGCAACTCTGATCACAACTGTTATTATCAGTTCATGCATTTGTATATGAAATGCATATGCCCACTTTAGCAGTCAATGCATCATAGTCTTTGTCAACTCAGAGGCACAATAATTGATCACATTAATAGCAAGCAATTGACCACAGTAATAGCAAGCAATTTCACAATTATCATATCAAGAACACTTCTATGTCAGATCTCCCAATTCATCGGACTATCCGTGTCCGGAACCTAGTCATGGACAAACACAGTCACTAATCCCACCATTATTCTCCACAGTTGTATAAGTGCAAAATATAAACAGATAATAATTGAGGAACCATCTAGGTTACTCACCTGTACTTCCGAGCTAATACCTGGAAGTCTCAGTAATGTCGGTGGATCGACGCTCCAAATGTGCCTCTATAATAATGCAATTGCATACACATTATCGAATGTACAGGCAGAACTATTTAAAGATGCACATGTATCAATGAAAATGTGTACAATGCATGTTCGTGACATTCCCAGTATCATTCCATAAATCACGCTGTAAAAATGTTCCCCTATGTCCAAAGAAACTATAGACAATAAAATCGCTCAATTCGGACGTCAAAAGGTCCAAAAATCGCTACCTGATCCCCTCACTTTAACCAAACCAATTTCTGTCAATTTCGCCTATAAAAATCCCACTTTCACATAGAAATGAAATTAAAAGTTTCACTAATCCAATGCCTCGAGAATTAGGTCAATCGGACGTCGGACGGAAAAGTTATAAGCAAAAGAAGGAAAACATATGATCTTAGTCAACTTGCCTGAGAATCCTAGTCGACTTATGCTACTGTGTATGTTCTAGTCAACTTGTCTGAGGATGCAAGTCGACTTATGCCACTACGATGGCAGATCTGGAACAAACGTCCTCTGACATCCCAATTTTCACAATTTATAACTCCTTGGTTGGAACTCCAAATTGGACAAACTTGGCATCTATTTTATAGAGAAAAGAGAGCTCTACAAGTTTCATGAAGGACACAAAAACTAATTTCACCTCTAAGGGTGTCAAAAATACACTCAAAGTTACTGCCTTCACAATGCCTCTCAAAACAGTGCAACATTTTGTAAAATCCATAAATTCTCATTCCCTTTGCTAAAAATTACAAGATTTTTGCCAAATTAAATATCATAATGTGAACTACAACTTTCATGAACAACATGAAATCAAACTCAATTGCTAAGTAGGTCAAACAATTCAATGAACAATTCTGCCCACTGAAATCACCTGAACTGAACAACAATATTATAAAAAACATAACTCCTTGTACAAATGCCAAAAATCTGCATACTTTATACCTATGAAAATCTCAAACATAATAATACACTTCTTATGAAGGGCTTAATAGCCAATTCCATCTCTAACAAACTCAAAACTGTCATGCAAGTGGCTGCCCTGATCACTAGTCAATGACCCAACTTAAGTCCAATCTTTGAAAATTCATAACTCCCAATTCTGATATCCAAAAATAGTATAGTATATCCCATTTTCAAGATAATTGTTTCCTCTACAACTTTCGAGAAGATCACTTGAGCCAATTCAAATCACAGAAATCTCTACATTTGCTTCCAATCACAATTCTCACAAAACCTACACTTATAGCTAGGTTTCACCCAAAATGCACATAACCAGTCAATAGTTAACAATTCATAACTCCCAACGTACATATCGAAAAATTGAAAAATCAGTGGCAATGGAAAGCTAACAAGATAGGCTTCAACTTTCATTCAGACCAATTTTACCAATTCAATCTCAATCAATCTAGAAAAATTCATCAAAAGTTCAGATCATCAAGCTCGAATCATTGTTCATACTGCACCTATACTTTACTTTCAAAGTAAGATTCAACACTCTTCTAATCAAAATTTGACAGTGCTTCCTTCACAAATATTGTAGCCAGATGACTCAATTTTAATCTAGGACAAACCTCACCTCATTTTTTTAACCACACAAAAAGTTATGGCAAAAACATTAGAACATGTTCAAGGTACATTTTCCCGCTTTTATCCTAAATCTATATCCTAGCACTTCCAATGCCAATTCCACATGCATAAGCATCTTAATGACACAAGAATTTAGTCAATAGGTCATCAAGACCTTCACTTCAACATAAATCCATAGAATTTCAGCATCCATCGTCAATCATTTTCCTTTAAGTCTTAACCATCTAACATTACCAAATCACTTCAAAACACACAATTCACACACTAATCATACTAACCTCATTAATTCTTCCACAAACATACCCAACAAATCACACCATAGGTTTCATGACATTAATGTATCATACATCATATTTAATGAACAATCACTTCCAATCAATGCATCTAACAACCAAGTCATGCATTAAATTCATAATCAAGGCTTAAACCATACACTTACCTAATTAAAGCTTCCAACTCTCCAATTCTCCATCTACTTTACTTTCTCTACTTAATCCTCATGCATGGTTCTCATGGAAAGAAGATAGAGAGCTTAAGCTTGCAAGTATGAGGGAAGCACTAAAGTAGGAGAAGAATGAGTGAACCAAAGCCAATGAAGAAATCGATAAAGAAGAAGGAAATGGGAGAGTTTTCGGATGGATGAAGGACTTAAGAAATAAAACTCATCTTTTTCCTTTAGTCAATGTGAAGTTGCCGAAAATGAAGGGGATAGGCACAAACCATGCATTAAATGGTGTAGGACAAGTGTCATATTTAAGAAAAGACAAAAAGGAAAAAGACAAAAACATGTCATATGATTTATTAAGAAACCCTAATGAAAGTTGACCCAATTCAATTCCAATGGCCCTAATTCCAAATCCAAAATAATATACCCAATATTGTAGTGCCATTGGACAGCAATTTTTACTACCGAAAATCAATCGATTCGCCACTTGGTGATTTTTCCGGTTAGGGAATTTTCTCAGGAAAAGTCCAGAAAATTTTCTAAAATTTCCTAAAAATATAAAACACATAACAATCCAATCCAATTAAATTTTCAAGCCCATAAACCACATTTTTCAAAATAAAATCCCATTTAGGCTCAAATACCGGGAAATATCATGAATGCATGTACAGTTATTTTTTTTATGTGCAACAGTTCCACTATTCACAAATACCAGTATGCATAAAAATGTCAAATCAGCCTTAATCACTCTCCCCCTGACCAAAATTACTATTTTACCCTTCACGTCGGGGGTGGGATGTTACAATATATCTTTCTTATTTATATTGAACATAAACCATTTGTGCATCTTCTCAGCTACAAATGAAAAGATAACCCTAAACAATTCAGTTACTCTATCAATTGTCATCGCAATCTTTCAAATATAGTCGACAAAATTCATTTCTTAATCACATAAATAATAAACTCTCCCAAAAGTTTCCCGAGACTCCCTATAGTAGTGTCAACAATTCTTCTTACAACTTATATAAAGTTTTTCATGCACAAAACTACTTCAAATGGTCGTTAGATACAAAAACTTTCTAGGCATAACAATTGGTCGATGTTATACCTTTGGTTGAGACATTAGTTGGCTTATCTCCTAACTAGACAATTAACCCCTATTATATCCAAAATGCATCCAGCTTTAGCTATTATACAAAAACCTTTTAGTTAATTGAATAAGCAGTGTGTTCATTCAATGACAATCATAACTAGTGTACAATGTTTGATGAGTGAATAGCCCACCTTACATATTCAAATTGTTTCAAAATTTTAAAATAAGAATTTTTTCAAAAATTAATTTAAGATCATTCAAACGTTCCTTAATTTTCTAAAATCAAGAAATTTTCTTTAAAGTTTAAAATAATTCCCTTCTTAATTATTACAAAATATAAAGATTACACGAAATGATTGAACTCCTAATTTATTGAAGTAACTAAGAAATGATTATAATAAAGATTCTAAAGATTATAAGTACTAACACAAACTTGGGTAATTAGTATTTAATTATTGATTTTTTAATCCATACTTTAGTATGCTTGCTTAACAAGTATTACCCCAAAAGTAATTCATACTTATGTATCCATAATTGTTACGAAAATGACATCTCATGTAAGATAATTTGAGAATATATGAATCATATAAGTAAGGCCTATTATAATGTGGCATCATGAACTTTTAGGCCTTATTTAGATGTAATAGCACATGGAGCTCTCTTTTAGATATATGGGAGTAAGATAGTCTGGTTACGTAATAGTGAGACCTAACAAATTAGTAAGACCTAAGCAATTAACATAGAATATGCTCTTTTGATGAAATAGTGTCATATTGATTGTGAACATGCACTACAACAAATAAGCTTATTGGTGACGAAATCAAGCGTCTCTAAATATTAAAAAATTGTCTCAAATATTAATTTATGACAAAAAACCATCGCCCTAATGGTCATTGAATCCTGATAGCAAATAATATCCGCAATGTTTTTTTGAAATCATTGTAAAAAGGTTTTGGGTGCACAACCATTTCGTCGGTAAAATATATAACCAATGAGAATGAAGAACGTCATACATAGGATTTTATGACTATATATTTCATAGATAAAGGTTTTTACCTACGTCGTAGGTAATTATTTTTACTGACAATTTTTTTTTGTAGCATAATAGTTTTAGCTACTAATTGTTTGTTGTAAGTAAATGTTTTTAGAGACATTCTTGTTAACGTAGATAACAACATTTTGTGACGATTTTACTTTGGTAGCTAATACCTTTTAGTGACAATTATGTTTTTGTGGCAAAATAGTTTTAACTACTAATTTCTTATTGTAGGTAAATGTTTTTAGAGGCGTTCTTGTAAGCGTAGGTAATAACATTTTGTAACGATTTTGTTTTGGTAACTAATACTTTTAATGACAAAATTTTATTGTACATTTAAATTTTATTAAATTTATTGTAAAAATTAATTTAATTTATTACAATTTTAAGGCAGATTGAAATATAAATTAGTTACATTAAATAATTCTTGTTGGTGACATATTTTTAAATAATAATAAATTAAAATAAATAAACATTAAAATGGAATGCATTTTATAAAAATAATTCAGTTCATATACAAACTAAGACCTTTGGTATACCCCGATCTTTTACCAAGGACATTGTTGCAAATGTCATCAACATTGGCCTGATTTCCCTCAAACATTGATGTCTACAACAACTCCTGCATTTGGTCCTACAATTTAAAGTACAAAATCCAGTTAACTAAAAAAATATTACTTAGTATTACATAGAAAAATAAATTGTAATATTAATTTGTTTGTATTTACATAATTACTTTGTGCCTCTTTAGACATCCAGCCTTTACCTTCCTTGTAGGTGTTAGCTTGTAGAGTGTGATACTGTCACACACTCTTCTCCTTAGAGTTGTCTTTGACTCTATTATATGAATTTAAAAAATTAGAAGATAATAAAATTTGTTGTATTAAGAAATAGAATAATAATTTGAAAACTTTAAACTTACAAATTCTTGTCAGATGATAACAAATGATTTAGAGCCGGTGTTATAAAGAGTCTTCATTTTTGGTCTGTTCACTTTGGCTTTCTCACACTTTTCCTAAATTAAGAAAATTAGTCATAAAATGTATAAACAAAATTAATGTAAGGAAATATGAAGAGAAAAAAAACAAACCAGAACCTTCGCCACGGCCCAATAATCACACATTTCGCTCCAATTTCCTGGAGTCACCCATTCTGGAACATGTCTCCTTGCCTCTTCATTGGAAGGGAAAGATTGGTAATATTTATGAAGTATATATAAATGATCCTTCATCCTTTGTTTCAATAGTGAACTAACACATCTTGAAACCTCAGGCTTGTCGAAGTCAACGATATTAAGCTTCATCTGTGAAGAACATGTATAAGTTAAGTGTTTGTTTTTGTTAAGTAAATTTGCAATACATATAATCAAATGAATTAAAATATTACCAAAACTTTGTCCAAAGCATTTTGGAGTAAGTTGTCAACTGCCTAACATGCTGAAGACAAGGCAATTCATTCCTTACAACAACGCCCAACTCACTAGACAATTTTATATATTGGTTCTTATCCAGAGGCTGACATTGTGTAAGGTCAATGGTCACAAACAACTTGTTGTTCATTGCAACATTCATCTATTGCAACTCAGTCTTTTTGTGATAACTGAAGTGAATCACACGTTAATACAAGACCTATTATATGATGTATAAATGCACAAGAAGGGGGGTTGAATTGTGTATTTCCTCTTTTTGAAAATCCTTTCAAAAATGTTTTGTTAAAAGAAACTTGTTCTTTTCATAAGAACTATTTGTAAATCAAAGTTATAAAATGTTTTTCAAAAACTTGTTTAAAAACTTAGTAAGATCGAAACTTTGAAACATAAGAGAGATAAGGATAGAGAGTTGTAGGCACAACAATTTTTATACTGGTTCACCCCAAACCGTGGGCTACGTCCAGTCCTCAGAAGTCTTTATGAGATTTCACTATCTCTTAACAACTTTACAAGTATTCTTTTTCTCTGAGCCTCTTCAGGTCTCTTTACAATCAGTATTTTTCACACTTAGCCTCTACAGGCTATCTGTACAACTTTCAACTGAAAGATATTTCGAGCTTTGTTACAGTAAGATAACTCTAGACAAATCGCACAAAAATTTCTCTTAAGTATTGACAGATTGTGTGTAATCGCACAATCTTCGACTTCAACTGCTTCTTGAATTTTGCTTCTTGCTTCTTTAATCTTGTTTCTTGAAAGAAGCGGTTATTCAGTTGAGTTCTGTAACTAACTCAAACTGATTCTTGAATCGAGCGCGATTAAACTTCATGCACTTTTCATCGTCTGCATTTAGCTTCCATTTGCTTTTCAGTTTTCGTCTGTTTTTCTCCTTTCATCTGTTTTTCAGCTTCCGTCTATTTTTCATTCTTTCATTATTTGTACTACATCAAAATCATTTATGTAAAGTCATTTTGACTTAACAATCTCCCCCTTTTTGATGATAACAAATAATCATACAAGTAAGATGAAAAACTGTAAGAAGATATATAGATAAGAAAAAAAATGGCTTTACTCTCTATCTTCTTCTAACTTCTTCATTTTCTACTTACTATTCCTCCCCCTATCTTTTTCTTTCTTCTTTAAAAGTTCATCTCCTTCGTTCACCCCCTTTGATTTCTGCTTTCCATTCTCCCCCTATTTTTTATTAATAAAAAATTATTAGGACCGATGATGCTTCAATAATTCTTTCACCATCTCCTTCAACTCCTTAACTTCTCTACGTAAATGCATTACTTCTGCTTGCAAGTCAAAAGAGAAGGTTGGTCTGTCATCATCCTTCGAGTGTTCTTTTTCAAAAGCAACTGTAGTAGTGTATGAATCTGAAGATGGAACATATTCTTCAAAAATCTCAAAAGTAGGAGGTTAAACCGATAGGTTGGTCTCAGGAAGGTCTAAGTCATAAGGAGCTGGTAGCCTTAACACTTGTCTTCCACGCAAGGGTAGGGCTTCTTCTTCAATCGAAGATGTATTAGATAGTGGCCTAATACACACTATTGTCTACACAAGGGATTCAGTGAACGTCCCTTTTGTAAGCTTTCCCCCCACTGGACAGTGTTCATCCTTCGCTGTAGAACTACTACTAGCTCTTGAAATATGATGGGAAATGGAGGTTCCCGTCATTGCATTTTCTACAGAATGTGCTTCATCAATGCTTCGCACATGTTCTACAATTTGATCTAATAACAGATTATCTTTCACCCCTTCTGGGTATAACTTCTTCTTCCCCTTATTATCATCCATGGGTTTCCTTGGTTAAAGGTCTGGTACAACCTTTATCACCGTTTTCTTTATAATTGGATAAATAGTGTACAGTTGACTGGTCATCTTTGTAGGGTATGGTTTTATAGCAGCATACCTCAAGGCTTCATAAAAATTCTTCTCGTCTTCATTCAACAGATGCCATGTCCCACTATTTATCAAAATAGGTTGAAAATATGCCTTCACTAACCTCTTCGGTGTATCCTTTATGATTATTAAAGTACTCCCCTTATTTACAGGTTGAGCCTCTTTAATCAATCTGATTTCCAATTCATTTTTCCTCAAAAGTTGAGAATAGTTGTATGGAACCAGACTGAGTTCTTTTGATTGTTCTTGTTGAACCTGTACCAAACTAAGTTCTGTTGATTCATGTTGATCATTCGTAGGAGTAGTCTATACCAGACTAAGCTCTACTGTTGTCTCTTGTGGAACAACAATAGGAGTACCCTGTACCAGACTAAGCTCTGCTGGTTTCTCCTTTTGAACAAAAATGGGAATATTCTTCTCCTAACTTGGTTTCTCAGCAATCGAAGTAGTCATTTTTTGACTAACTTCCTTAGTCTTCTTCACTGCCTCAGTCAGTCTTGGAGTTTTCAAAGGTTTAGGTTTCTGCTTCTCAGACTCCAATTTTCTTTTCCTCTCAGTCTCCTTAGCCTGTTTGGCTAAATCTTCATTTAGGATAGAGGCTAGAGATCTTGTAGCCTTCGGTACGTCTATCTCAGAGACTTCGACATGACTTCGTTCTCTGGACCTCTTTTCTTCCTGTTGTCTCAAGGTTCAAATCATAGGTGATCTCTTCGCCTTCTTTAGAATTTCACTCAGAAGCTTCTCCCCTTTTCTCTCAAAACACCTTCTTCTGTCCTCCGAACTTGGTTACTTTCTTTCTGAGAAATAATCTTTTCCTTCAAAACTTCTTCAGATGATTTTCTTCTTTCAATCATGGGCATTCTTGTACTGGATTGAGATCTATAACTTTTTATAGGAGATTTCTTCTTGATACGCTCCCCCTCAGTTCTTGCTTTAATCTCAGGATCTGCTTCTACTTTCTCCAGATTCTTTAAACCCATTTTCGCTACAGTACCTGAGTTGATAATACTTTTGACAGATATCTTCATTCTGTTTCCTTTGTCAAGAAGGACTCAAAACTCCCTGAATATCCTTGTTAACAACATTCCATAAGGATAACTGTTAGTATCCTTCATCCCCTTAACCATAAACTAAAAAATCAGAAATGGTAGGTCTATGGGTTGGAGATTCAACAAGTAATATAGGCATTGTTCATCCAAAGTTGTCACCAAATGCCTTGAACCCGCTCTCGGTAACACGCAGTTGAACAAAATCGCATGTAAGACCCTAGCCTTCGGCACTAGACTCGAGGTCTTCCTCTCTGCTAGGTCATTGTCTCCATACAACTGTTGACTGACTTCGTCTTCCTTCATACTAACTTTCATCATCCATCTGGCTTTGCTTGTAAGATTCTCTCCGACAGATGGACATTTAGTCACCTTCTCAATCAACTCCATTGTCACCACAATAGACAATCTATCTATTGAGGAAACAATAGCACTGTCTACTAACTACACATTGTTCCAGAAGTCATACACTTCATTTTGATATACATATTCCCGCACCTGGAAGAACTTCCTCCATCCTACTTCTATTATCTTCGGCTCGATATCCATGTCATCTTTCTTCAAGGATTCAAAATCAACATGCCTTCCGTGGATCATTGCTTGCTAGATTGATTCTTTGATGAGTAGAAACTGAGTTAACACAGAGTTGTTCTTCAAAGGGTAGGGCTGGTTATAGATATTTTGAGAGAGATGAGAGCTGAAAGGTTTCTGAATTGAGACTTCTCGAATGGTCTTTTTAGGCGTGTTCTAGAATAGGTGAGGTTCTCAGGGCTATGTAACTTTCACTCACAGAGTTCCTTCTGTGAGAAGTTACCAGCTGTAACTCACTATTATTAACGCCGTTATCATTGACGACCTTTTAACTTGGCTGTGAGATGTCAGATGGTTGGTCATTTAACATCACCATATTGTGATTCCGTCTGATTTCCATGAAGCGTTCTTCACTTAGTGGTTTAGTGAAGATGTCCGCCCAATGAAACTAAGTCTCATTAAACTGTAGACTCACAACCTTTCTCTGAACGTAGTCTCTCAAGAAATGATGTCTGACTTCGATATGCTTCACTCTCGAATGCTGTATAGGATTCTTCGATAAGTTGATGGCACTGGTGTTGTAACAGAAAATTGGGATCTCCTCTTCTTGAATTGAATAATCTTCTAGTTGGTATTTAATCCACAATGTTTGCGAACAACAGCTTGCGGTAGACATGTACTCGGCTTCGGCAGTTGATAGAGCGATTGAGTTTTGTCTCTTGCTTAACCAGGAAACTAGGTTTGAGCCAAGAAAGTGACAGCCTCCATTCGTACTCTTCCTTTCAATTCTATCTCCGGCATAGTCAGCATCGGAATATCCAATCAACCTGAAATCTTTACCTTTCTCAAACATTAAGCAAATATCAGTAGTACCTGCGAGATATCTCATAATTCTTTTAACAGCAATATAATAAGACTCTCTAGGATCGGTCCGAAACCTTGCACACAAGCATACACTGAACAATATGTTAGGTCTACTTGCTGTAACATAAAGCAAAGAACCGATCATCCCTCTATACAGGGTTTGATCCACCTTCTTACCAACTTCGTCTTTCGATAAAAGGTTTGAAGGATACATCGGAGTTGCCATAGGCTTCACTGTATTCATATCAAATTTAGACAACAATTCTTTCACATATTTATGTTGATGGATAAAGATCTTCCCTTCGGTTTGCTTAACTTGCAACCCAAGAAAGAACTTCAACTCTCCCATCATACTCATCTCAAACACATTTTTCATTAAACTCTCAAAACTCATGCATAAATTTTTTGAAGTAGCTCCAAAAATGATATCATCAACATAAATTTTCACTAAAATGAAATCATTCTCATAGTTCTTCCTAAAGAGTGTCTTATCTACCTGACCTGTTGGGACCTGATCTCAGAACCGGATCCCTACCGAAAAAACGACGTAAAAGCATTCAGAACGACACAAATCGGAAGCAAACGAAGGAACTCGAATTCCAAAGCAGAAAAACATAAGGCGAAAGAATCGAATATAATAGATCGAATCAGAAAATAAACATAATCAAAATCGAAGAATCGGATTTACAAAACGAAGGGAATCAGAAAATCGAATAACAAACGAATCGGAAACACAGCGAAGACAAAGCAAGCAAGCGGTTCAAAAGAACCGACACTAATGTCCCACATCTGGGTAACGAAATTTTAGAAAAAGCGTTCGCGTTGGAAACCTTAGACTACATCAAATCCGAAACCGGTCTAAATTTTTTTTCTTTTTCTTTCTTCCCTTTTCATTTTCATATTATTCATCTTTATTCAACCTTAAACAAAACATTACAATTTCCCTTATTGGAAATCCATCCATAAACAAATTTCAACTTATATAAAGCTTCTTAACAAGTATACATATCTCCATATTCGACTTTTAACCAAAAACACATTCTTATTTTATCTTCGCCATATAACCAATTTTCTTATCAAAAATTGGGCAGCATAACGACTGCATTTTCAACAACTCAAACCTGCAAATGGCTTAAAACACACTTCTATATTTCTCAAACAATAACCAGTATCATCGGACACCCCGTCCGGAATCCAAAACACATTCAACCACAGTATCCAATAGTTAAATACACATTCATATCTCAATTCAATATCCAAATCCCATTCACAGTCATTCTCATATCAATTCATACTCATATACAATCCCCATTCATAACCAATTACATATTTATTTCATAACCATACGCAAATTCATAATTCATCTCATCCATGGCCAAATCAACAATCATATCTCAATTCCATAAACAATTTCATAAAATCAATACAAAACCCAAACCAATTATAATCATATACAATTTCATAACTCAAATCAATACCTAAATCCAAATTCATATACTTCAAACTCCATTATATACAAAATTTCATAATTCATATATAAACTCAATTCCTACATGAAATACATCAATCATCTGCATATACATACTTCATACACAAACTCAATTCCAAAAATAAATTCATAATTTCTTTACATTCTGAAATTTCACAAAATACAAAACAAACAAAATCGAAGGACATCTTGACTTTCCTTCATCCAATCTCCTGCTTGATATCTAGAGATGGGGATGAAAGGGGGTGAGCTAGACAACTCGTGGATAACATATTTATCCTTGAAAAATAATCAAAAATCATTTCGCAAAACATTTTTCCATTTAACAAAATTTTCTAAAACTTATTTCTTAAACCTTTCCACTTTTCAAATCATTTATACTGAAATTTTCAGTCTTTTCACAATTTCAAACTTCAAATTTTCATTTCTTGAAATTCCAAAACTTTTCAAAATTCACAAATATGGTCGAAAACATGAATGCAAGCAAATATAAATGCATCACATCATAAAGAAATCAAAAATCACATAATATTTTAGGATGGTTTGGTTTTGCTCCAAACGGAATGTACTGAACAGTCCCCCATAGCGATCCTGTGCTGCCGTGAACTTATGGGAGTCCGAAATCGGAACTCTAGTGCTACTAGCCGACAGGCGGGAGAAGCCTTTTAAAAATCGAGACCAGTGCACTGACTCTAACTTATGGGACCTAACCAAACCCACATAACACATATCATACTCGAAAATCAAATTACCCGAAGGCACATTTCGAAACTTAGTTTTCATGCCGCGTCATATCAAACAAATTTCATTCATAATTTTTTCCTAAATTTCAAAATTCACATAACAATAAAATTCATATATCAAAAGTCAATCATAATTCACACAAATTCATACATCAAGTGCACAATCATTTCCAACCAAGGAACGCCATAATTTTTCTTTTCATAATTTTTCAATTTAATCATAAATAAAGAATTTCATAAATTTTATCACTTTATCAAAATCATCAATATCATTTTAAAACAATAACTTTAATCATTCGAAATCATAATGTCAAACATTAATCATAATTTTCAAACATATACAAAATAATTTTTGCTTTCTTGATCCTTCAAAATCACCAAATTGACCTATAATTCAAAATTCATATATCAAAATGCACAATCATAATTTCCAAACAAATTTCTTTCATAAATTCCACCATTGCAAAATCCCATAACCATTTTTCAAGAATTCAAATCTAAAGGAATTTTAAACCTCAAAGTTAAAGAATACATCAATTTCTCATTGAAAACTAAAAAAGTAACAATTGTATCGATTTTATCAAAATCATCCCAACAATTGTAGCAAATATTTTAAACATTAACATAAACCATACTTTATAAACAATTTCAAAAGCCATGAATTTAATCATTCAAGTCAAAATTTTCCAACATTTTTATAAACAATATTTTATAAATAATTCCAAAAGCAAGGAATTTAATCATTCGAAATCAACATTTTCAAACATTTATATAAACAATATTTTATAAATATTTTGTTTCTTGATTTTTCAAATCACTTAATTTGCTTATAATTCAAAACATAATCATATTTAGTCATTCGAAAACAATTGTTCGTAAATCATAAACAATTAAATTTGTAACTCCTTTCTTTCTTTATTTTTTGAAAATATAAACAATAATTTTAAAAACACATAATTAAATTCTTAATAAATCAAACACAATGAAATCAAACAATTCATTCCAAATTAATAAATTTAATCTTAAACAATTTTAGCAATTTCTTACATCTTTCCAAAATAATAACATTTATCATAAACTAAATTTCAGTAAATCATTTCTTAAATCATTCCAAAACAATAATTTAATCATACACAATTTTAACAATATACATCAAATAATTCAAAAACAATGCACGTAATAATTCATCATTTAATCAAATTTTTTGAAACAAGGACAATAATACTTCCAAACATTCAAAACAATAAATTTAACAATTCAGAATCATTCCCAAAATCAAACATTCAAAACAATAATTATAACCATTTTTCCTTTCTTAAATTTCCAAAACACACAATTGACTTATAATTCAAAATTAAACATGTTACCCACCTCAAATCCATGCTAGTACTTTGTCCAAAGCATCAATTCTCCAAAGTCCTTCTTCTTTCCTCAAATCTAAAATTTCCTAAACCAAAATCATCCAAATTCAACATCATAAATAGCATAATCCTCAAAATTAACTATAGGAAACCCAAAATCATCATGTTTCCAAGCTATCTAAAGCAAGAATTTCTAAAATCCCCAAATCACAAAATTGACCTAAACCCTAACTCACATAAATCCAAAATTGAATCAATTAAACCATGCTATCTTTAAATTTGACCTTAGTGTAAGCGATCTAGAAGGGGGGGTTGAATAGATCCTTAAATCTTTTTGCAATTTTCTGCAATAAAATCAGAAGTTAATTCACACAAAAACAATTTAAACAAATTTAAATGAAAAGAGTAGGGAAGAAGATTAAACACAGTTTTTATAGAGGTTTGGTGCTAAGATCTACGTCCTCTACCTAAGCTCCCACTTAGGATTTTGCAAACTACTTTATTGCACACTTTGTAGTTCAGTGTGAACTCTTATAATACCGCTTGATTTCCTCAAGCTACCTTTACACTTGATTTGTCTTCCCACAAATCCTACCAACACCACTTGATTTCCTATTAAGCTACCTTTACAAATGATTTGTTTTCCGGCATAAATCCTACCAACACCACTTGATTTCTCGCCTGTTACCTCACACGTGACCTTTCACTAGTCACTCAAATCAGTAGAGAAATAAGATAAAGATTGAAGAACAAGTGCTCAATACATGATGTAATAAGATAAGAACAATAATGAGCAATTTTGGAGCAATAGAAGAGTATGTAGGCTTGTAGAACTTCTTCATTCTCTTCTTCCATCATCCTCTATTTATACTTGAAGAAATATAGCTGTTGGGAACCCATATAGCCGTTGCATGATTGTTATGACCGTTCCTTAACAATCTCCCTTCCATTTTTGGCTAATTGGACCGTTGGAATTTATTTGTTGTACGCATAAGTCGACTTGTGACCATAAGTCGAATTGTCGAGTTGTATAAGTCGACTTGTGACAACATTTTACGTAAACTTGCATCTCCGCTCTTCTATAAGTCGACTTGTGATGTATAAGTCGATTTGTGGTCTCGATAAGTCGACTTGTATCTCGTTAGTCGACTTGTGTTGACATATCTTCATATATTAGTTTACATATGATGTTCTAGTCGACTTATGTAAGCTTCAACGGTAATATCCACTCAAATCTTCTATAATCTTCATTATTTAAGCCTCTTTCACTTATAGGAAACTTCCTTCTTGATTCTTCAATGATTTATCACTTGTCCATCTTGATTTGCACAATAATAATCCCAAAATACTGAAACAATTTCTTAACCAATTTATACATTTTATTATTATCAAAACATAAGTGGGATTTAATTTGTCAACCACCATTGGTCCAACAATCTCCCCTTTTGATAATGACAAAACACTTAGAAATTGTTTAAGAAATGAAAACAAAGAAACATTGATCAAGGTTTTATACCTTGTCATTTTGGTTAAGTCTCCCCTCAATCATATAAATCATTGAATTTAATAACCTTGTAAGATCAAATTCATAAAAGTAATTTGAAATCATGATACACTCAAATCAAAGACAATTTAACATACAAACTCCCCCTTAATCAAGTAACTGAAGAATACCAATTTCCCATTTTTCTCCCCCTTTTTGTCATAATCAAAACAACTAATACAAACCAACAAGATGAACTAGATGAAACACAAATAGTCATCAATATGAAGAAGAAACACAAATATGAAGATGAAAAATGATTATCGCAATGGCAGTTCATAAGCAAACAAAAATAGCAAACACAAAGAAAAGCACAGTCATAACATAATAATCCAACAATTAATACAAATATCAGAAAGTCATAAGAAGCACCACACACTTGAAATAGCATAAGAATCCGTGTAGACATAAGTCGACTTGTTTACCTCCATAAGTCGACTTATCCTGAAATTTCTTCATTCCCCAAAGGCTGTGTAAATCATAGGTCGACTTGTTCCCACATAAGTCGACTTGTTACTAGACATTTCACCAATTAGTCGACTTAGACATCCATTAGTCGACTAGAATATACCAGTACTCCAATTCAATCACATTTCAGCCTAAGTGTAAATCATGATGATGGAATCTTTGTTGTTGTCTCCACTTATATGCCTTGAATATCTGCTATCAATGTACCATGTGCTTGGTTGATTTTCATTCCTTGCTTGTACCTACAACTGAAACATCCTTTCTTCTCATTGGTACCCAAGCCATCTTGGGTCCATTTTGGTTAGTCATATAAACCACATTAGGAGGTGTTATACCTTTAATCACCCAAATTTTCTTAACCTTAACACATCTCCTAATACTTTTACAAGCAATTTCTATATGACCATCTTTCAAGCATCTAGCACATTGAGCAACTTTTCTATCCTTGGTAAATTTGGAAATTAAAGAACAATCTCTATTATAAGGATCATATCCAAAACCATGTTTAGAAATAGAATATCTTTGTAAAGGCAACATCTCTTCAAACTTTGCATTTCCACCAGCAAATTTTTCAACCATATAAGAAAACTCTTTTCTAAGTCTACCAAGTTCATTAGTAAGACTTTCTTTTTCAGCAAGACATGCAGAATGATCTTCCTTAGGACAATCTAAATCATCAATCGTCTCATGTAAAGCATTATTTTCAGCAACTAGTTCTCTTATTTTCTTTCTCAATTTTTTATTGATCTCAATAGCTTCTTTAAAATCAATTTGTAAAGCATTAAAAGAATCTATAAGATCTTGATCAATGAAAGTTACCTCATCTTCATCATCTCTTGTTGAGAAGCTATCTGCCATAAGAGCAAGGTTGTTTTCATCATTGCTTTGATATGCTTCCTCATCATCACTCCACGTAGCTATAAGGCTAGCTTTCTTTTTCCCTTTGTCATACTTGTCATTTTTCTAAAGATTTGAACTCTTCTTTTCTTCATAGCCTTTAGACCTTCTTTGTTGGATCCCGTTACCGGAACCCAACTACATACGCAGAACGGAAAACGAAGCAAACGGAAACGAAGGGAAACAAAAATTTCAGATCGAAATTTCAAATCAGAAACAAAATGCGGACGCCAATCGAATAAACCTACCGAATCGGATAATAAATTACGAATAACAAAACCGAGGGCGAGACGAAATCAAGTAGAACAGATCTCACATCCGAGCATAATAATTAAAGAAAACGATCGGATGAACATAATCGCGTTGGAAAACCTTAGACTAACTCGGTCTAAAATCTGGTTTTTTTTTATTTCCTTTTTTCTTTAATCAAACTCATTCTACATATAAACAATCCCTACATTTCTATTCTTTCTCACTTCATTCATCTTAATCATTTCTTATACATTCATATAAATCCTCGAACTCATTTCTTTAAACCCATTTTACTCAAATTTTACCAAATTTCAAAAGATAACTACTGTATTTTGACAAATTCAAAAATTTAAAACAAAGCAAACGCACTTCTAATATCATAATCCATCCAATAACACAAGGCGACATCGGACCTCCCGTCCGGAATCCCAACACCAGCAACAAAACACACTCTTAGTTCTAAACACTTCATAAAGTTCAATCCATAATACAGTCAATCACAAACCATTCATATACATTTCAATCCATAATACATAATTTAATCCGATCACAACTCACTCGTATACATAAACATTCACAATTCAAAATCTTCATCATAACCAAACTCAAATCCAAAACATACCTAACTCATAACTGATATACATCATGAATTTACAATAACGGCTTTTCAAGCCATAAATAACGGCAATACATAAACTATCGGGTTGACATCATACTCATCTTCCATCCGATCTCCCGTGTGAAAACACGAGATGGGATGAAGGGGTGAGTAGCTCGAAGCTCGTGGATAATATATTTATAAATTGAACCATAAGCGTAAAATCATTTTCAAACGCTTCTTCAAAGCTTATTTCTCAATCCTTCACTTTTAAAAACACCATTTATAACACGCTTCCAAAGTCTTACATTTTCAAACATTGATCTCTTATTTTCAAACTTTTCAAAACTTTCATATTCATAACCAAATACAAATCATGAATACACTACAAACATAACAAAAAAAAGACACATAACATATCAAATGGTTTGGGTCGGTCTAACAGAACGTCTTGCACATTCCCACAGTATGGTTCTCATGCGAACAGTGAATGAGAAGGAGTCCGAATCGAACTCCTAAGCCACTCATGAGGCGTAGGAGAAGGCTATCGAGAGGAGACGATTACACTGACTCTTACGGAGGGGACCTAACCAAACCCACATAATCACATAATTCAAAACTGAAACTTTCGGATCGCCTCAAAGGCATGATTGAAAACTTGATTTTCAAACTTTTCATACTATGTCATACTAGATACATTCGCATATTCACACAGTTCACGGGTTCATATATCACATCAATTTAAATACCAATCATATTATCGCTAATCACATATCAATCAAATGCATAGAAATGAATGCATTTATTTTTCAATCCTTTGAAAACATATTTTCGTAAATATTTGTTTTCCTTTCTTAATTTTCAAAATCACATACTTTACTCATAATTCAAAATATAAATACATTACCCACCTGAATTTTCCTTGCTAGCATCTTGGATTGGTCCAATTGCCTTTCCTTTACTTCCCACGACTTATTGGACCTTAATCAAGACATAAAACCTTAATTAACACTAAACATCAAAGCTGGAAATTTCTAAAGAATGAAAACATGAATAAAAACCTAACTCACTTTGCCTATGCCATTCCTAAACCATAACCATCAAAGCCTAACTCAATTTTATCAATTATTTTCAAGAATCTCATGCCTTAAAGAAACCCATAAACTCTGATTTTCTTAAACCTCCATTACCTTTCTCATTTCTCTTTTCCTTTAATGCCTTCATTAAGCATAAAACCCCAATTACCAAAAACATCAATGCTGGAAAATTCTAAGGCATGGGAAAACTTGCATTTAACCTATCCTAATCTTTCCTATCTCTTCAATTACCTTATTTAACCTTAAACAAAGCATAAAACCTTACTTAACATAAGATCACATGCTGAAAATTTGAAAGCATGGAAATATTTTACTTTCAACTTACATAATCTCACTTATACCTTTCCCATACCTTTCTTATGCTATAACAACCAAAACCCCTCTCAAAACTCTCACAAACTTGTTGAAAATCCCTCCTACACAAATATGATTTTTCTGTTACTTTCATAACCCATCTTCTTTCCTTGGCTCTTCTTCTAACTATCCCAATTCACCTTTATTAAACACATTAAATACAAAAACCCTAATTTACCAAGAGAAAAATCAATGCTGAAAATTTTGCAGAATGGTACAAAACTTCACTTTAAACTAACCTAACCTTCCTTACATCTTTCCTAAGCTCACCCAACCATAACTTCACTCAAATTCATGCATTATTTTTGAAAATCTCACCTTAAAGACACCTACACTATGCTGATTTTTTTTTCAAGCTTCCATAACCTTTTTTCTTTCCACTTTACTCTTAGCAAAACCTCTTAAACTTTCCTTTCTAAGCAAGAGAGGCAAAAGTCTAACCAAAACCATGAATTAATAAAAGTGAACAATGCTGAAATTTATTGGAAAACTTGGATTTAAACTTACCTAACTTCACATATACCTTAATTAAGCTATCCCCATCACAACTCATCTAAATAACTAACTAAAATGGGAAAATCTTCTTACCCATGAGTAGTCCACGAAATCAGATTTTTCAACCCACAAGAATCAGATTTTTCCTTCAATGAATCCCTTTCCTTATTCTTTTATCAATCACTCTTCAAATCATCATATAAAGCATGAAAACAAAACTCTCACAACAAAACCATGAATTCAAACATGGGACATATGCTGAAATTTTTTTAAACAACATGAATTTAATTCACCCTCACCTTACCCACACCTTCACTAAGCCATTGACATCAAAACTCATCCTTAAAAACAACAAAATTCGAATTTCTCTAAGGTAAAATGTGTTGGACCAATGGTGGTTGACAAATTAAATCCCTTTATGTTTTGATAATAATAAAATATCTAGAATTAGTTGAGAAATTATTTCAGGTATTACTCAAGGGAAGAATCAAGCAAAACAAGATGAGCAAATGTTTAAATTATTGAAGAATCAAGAAAGGAGGTTCATTCTAAGTGTAAATGGCATTACACATGAAGATTCTAGAGGATTTGACTTAATGTTACCGTTGAAGGCTAAACAAGTCGACTTACACAATACAAGTTGACTTACATATGAAGATGAATTCACACAAGTCGACTTATTGGAAACAAGTCGACTTATCGAGGCAAACAAGTCGACTTATATATAACAAGTCGACTTATTAGAGAGCGGAGCTTCAAGTTTTACGTAAATGGTTGAAACAAGTCGACTTATGTATTCGACAAGTCGACTTATTGAAGCACAGATTCAGCTCCAACGGTCCAATTTGATAAAAATGGAATGGAGATGATCAAGGAACGGCTATATCCAATCAAGCAACGGTTAGTTGAGCCCCAATAGCTATATTTCATCAACTATAAATAGAGGATGATGGAAGAAGAGTAAATACATGTTCCACAAGCTCAAATACTCTCATATTACTTCATATTGCTCACTATTGCTCTTATATTGTTACAATTTGCTTTGAGCATTTGTTCTTCAATTTTTATATTGTTTTGTTACAATTGAGTGGCTAGAGGGAAGGTCACGTGAGGTAGGATTTGTGCCGTAATACAAATCGTGTGTAAAGGTTGTGAGCCGAATTCAAGTGAAGTTGTAAAAGTTCACACTCAACTACAAAGTGTGCAATAAAGTGGTTGGCAAAATCCTAAGTGGGAGCTTAGGTAGAGGGCGTGGGTCTTGCAATCAACCTCTATAAAAACGAGTGTTTGATCTTCTTCCTATACTATTTCAATTAAAGTTTATCTAAATTATTTTGTGTGTTTAACTTCGATTTTCTTGTAGAAATTTTTCAAGAATTTTAAGATCTATTCAACCCCTTCTAGATCACTCACAATTGGTATCGAGCGAAGTATCGGGATGGCACACAACAACCTAGCGGAAGAAGGTAACACTAATAACCACCTCTATTGTTTAATGGCTCTAACTATTCTTCATGGATAAATCCTATGAAGTACCATATTATAAGTGAGGGATTAGAATATCGAAGATCATTATTTTCGAACTCCAAGCCCCTCTGAAAGAAAATGGTGAGTCGAAAACAGAGTGGAGTATGATGATAACGACCGAGGTAAGCGTACATTAACGCCAAAGCCATGAAGTTGATATATTGTGCGTTAACGGTTGAGGAAAGAAATCGGTAAATTCTACACTACGCCAAGGAAATGTGGGAGACTTGAGTAAATCATGAAGGGACAAATCAAGTACGGAGACGAAAATCAACATGCTTCTCCACGACTACTTAGATGTTCACATGAAAGAAGGTGAGTCAATTTCTACAATGCTTGACCGCTTTGCAGAAATTATAAATGGATTAAGCAACACAGGAAAGCACATGACGGATAGCGAGAAGGTGAAGAAGATTCTTCGTTCACTGCCAAAGGAATGGGATTCTCAAGTGACCGCAATCATGGAGTCGAAGGATCTCAACCATTTGGAATTCAACGCTTTGGTGGGATCACTCATCAACTATGAGATTATTCTCAAATCCAGGAGGAGGTAGAGGTAAGCCTAAAAATCTATCGCTTAAAGCTAACACCTCTCTTGTTGATGAAAGTGATGAGGAATTAGATAAAAGTGAGGAAGACGAAGAAATCGCAATGTACGCCAGAAATTTAAGGAAGTTCAAGGGACTTCTCAAAAATCGAAGAAAAGAATTAAATGGCGGAAAACAGGTAGAAAGAAAGAGGTTTGGCGCGGAAAGAAAAACAAAAGGCTATGATGAAAAGAAAGGCAACGAAGAATGTTGGAGATGTGGAAAGCGAGGACATCTCGCAAGAGAATGCAAAGCTCATCATCAACCTCAAACTTTCGGAAAAATGATAGATACGACAAAGGTAAAAAGAAAACTAGCTTGGTGGCAACTTGGAGTGATGAGGAGGATGCATACCAAAGCGATGATGAAAAGAACCTGCACTTATGGCCAAGAGTTCATCAATTTACGATGAAAATGAGGTAAATCACTATGACCAAGATTTAAGAGATTCCTTTGATGCTTTATGCTGATTTTGAAGAAGCCATTGAGATTAACAAAAATTAAGAAAGAAAATACGAGAGTTGATTTGCTGAAAACAAAGGTTTTACATGAAATGATTGATGATTTAGATAGTCCAAAGAAGATCATTCTACATGTCTTATTGAAAAAGAAAATCTTATTTGTGAACTTGATAGGCTTCAAAAGAATTTTCGATATGGTTGGTAAATTATTTGGTGGAAATGCTAAGTTTGAAGAATTGTTGTCTTTACAAAGATATACTATTTCTAAACATGGATTAGGATATGATCCGTATAATAGAGAGTGTTCTTTAATTTCCAAATTTACCAAAGATGGAAAAGTTGCTCAATGTACTAGATGTTTGAGAGATGGACATATAGAACTTGCTTGCAAGAGTACTAGAAGGTGTATTAAGGTTAAGAAAATTTGGGTTATTAAAGGCACAACACCACCAAATGTGGTTTATATGGCTAACCAATATGGACCCAAAATGGCTTGGTACCTATAAGAAGAAAGAACGTTGATATTGTAGGTACAAACAAGGGATGAAAGGCCGTCAAGCACTTGGTACATCGACAAATGGATGTTCGAGACACATGAGTGGGGACAAGAACCTTTTGCAAAATCAAACCAAAAAATCAAGGTTATGTCACTTTCGGAGACAACAACAAAGGTAAGGTCATTGGAATTGGTAAAGTGGGTAAGGAACCTTTACCAACCATTGACAACGTTTTACTTGTTGATGGGTTGAAACATAACTTGCTAAGTGTGTCTCAACTATGTGATATGGACTTCAATGTTAGTTTTGAATCATCACATTGCATGATTAAAAAGGATGGACATGTTGCTTTCATTGGTTTGAGACATGGAAATACATACATTGTAGACTTGCATGACGATAGCTCTTTTAATGAAAAGTGCTAGTAACATTAGAAGAAAATGCATTTTTGTGGCATAGAAAATTAGGACATGCACCATTGCCTTTAATTTCTAAGCTTTCAAAGAATGATATTGTAAGAGGTTTGCCTAAGATTAAATTTGTTAAAGATCACTTGTGAGTCCTGCTTGAAAGGCAAACATGTTAGAGAATCTTTCAAACCAAAGAAAGAAATTTGCACATCTAGAATTCTTGAACTTGTGCATATGGATTTGATTGGACCATCTAGGCATGCTAGTCTTAGTGGAAAATTATATGTACTTGTGATTGTAGATGATTTCTAGATTTGCTTGGGTAAGATTTCTTGCAAATAAAAGTGATGCCGTTAATGAATTTGCCAAGTGGTGTAGATTGGTTCAAAATGAGAAAATTTTGTCGATCGTTGCTATTAGGACCGATCATGGAGGAGAATTTGAATGTGAACCTTTGAAAATCTCTGTGACAAATACGGATGGAGCATAACTTCAACACCTAGGACTCGCAACAAAACGGTGTTGTAGAAAGGAAAAATCGCTCACTGAGGAAATGAGCAGAACCATGTTGAATGAATACAACCTCCTAAATCATTTTAGCGAAGCGGTCAATACCGCATGTTACGTCATCAATAGGGTGCACTTGCGAAGAGACAAAAATAAGACACCCTACGAACTTTGGAAAGGTAAGAAACCCAACATCTCTTATTTTCATCCATTTGGTTGTAAAGTTTTATTCATAATAATGGAAAGAGTAATGGGAAAATTCGATTCTAAACCGATGTTGGTGTATTTATTGGTTATTCTCAAACTAGTAAGGCTTTTAGAGTTTATAATAATAGACTAAATGTGTTGAAGAAAGTATACATGTTAAATTTGATGAAATAATTTCACCCCGAGAAAGGTTTGTTTTGATGATGATGCAGGTAGTTCGTAATAAATTTGAAGAAATTGAATCCAAGATTGAGGAATTGAAGTCGGATGAAGAAAACCATGTACCGACACTAAATCATGGGCAAAAGCAAAGAATCATCCTATGGAGCAAGTGATTGGTGATTTGAATGTTGGAGTAAGGACTAGAAGAAACATTTATGAGAATATGAGTAATTCAGCTTTCATTTCGTTGGAACCCAAAAATATAGAAGAAGCTCTTAAAGATGAAAATCTGCTTTTAGCTATGCAAGAGGAGCTTAATCAGTTCAAACGAAATGATGTTTGGGATTTGGTAGCTCCACCGAAAGACAAGATCATCATTGGAGTTAAATGGGTAAATCAATTAAGTATGATGAGAATGGTGAAGCGATCAAAAATAAATCAAGGTTAGTGGCTCAAGGATTTTATCAAGAAGAAGGCCTTGATTACAATGAAACATATGCTCCTCGTGGCTCGTTTGGAAGCAATTAGATTGTTATGTGCTTTCGCACACATAAAAGGATCAAATTAAATCAAATGGACGTCAAGAGCGCATTTCTAAATGGGTATATTCAAGAGGAAGTCTCACGCCAAACAACCGCCAGATTTGAAGATCATGAGCATCCGGATTACGCTCTACA
The DNA here is from genome assembly GCA_029891385.1 of Erythroxylum novogranatense. Lineage (NCBI taxonomy): Eukaryota > Viridiplantae > Streptophyta > Magnoliopsida > Malpighiales > Erythroxylaceae > Erythroxylum > Erythroxylum novogranatense. The sequence continues at coordinate 22,563,321 of CM057226.1, forward strand.
AACTCAAGAAGGCACTTTATGGACTAAAGCAAGCACCTAGAGCATGGTATGAGAGGTTAAGTACTTTTCTAACTCAACATGGATATGTTCGTGGTAAGATAGATAATACTTTGTTTATTAAACATGTTGATCATGATATGCTTATTTGCCAAATTTATGTTGATGACATTGTGTTTGGTGCTACTAATGAATTTTTGTGCAAAGAATTTAGTAATTTAATGCAAGGTGAGTTTGAAATGAGTATGATGGGGGAACTCAAGTTCTTCCTTGGATTGCAAATCAAGCAACACAAAAATGGGATCTTCATCCATCAATCGGTACACCAAGGAACTTAAGAAGTTTAAAATGGATGGATGCAAAGTAGCAAAGAACTCCAATGGCAACAAACCCGGTCTTGGAAAAACATGAACATGAAGAAGACGTTGATCAAAAACTCTATAGAGGTATGATCGGCTCTCTTTTGTATTTAACTACTTCTAGACCTGATATTATGTTTGCCACATGTCTATGTGCTAGATTTCAATCATGCCCTAAAGTTTCACATTTAACTGCTTGCAAAAGAATCTTTAGATATTTGAGTAGAACTATAAATCATGGTTTGTGGTATCCTATTTGTGATTCATTTGATTTGTATGCTTATAGTGATGCTGATCATGGTGGCTGTAGAATTGATAGAAAAGTTCTAGTGGCTTGTGTCATTTCAGATCATCTTTGATTTCTTGGGCTAGCAAAAGCAAGTTAGTGTAGCCATTTCCACTGCTGAATCCGAATATGTAGCAGCTGGGAGTGCTTGTGCCCAAGTTCTTTGGATTAAACATCAATTGCTTGATTATGGTATTGTGGTAAAAATATTCCTATCTATTGTGACAATACCAGTGCTATTTGTTTGAGTAAAAATCCAATTCTGCAGAGTAGGACAAAGCACATTGAGATTAGGCATCATTTTATTTGTGATCATTGTTTGAAAGGTGACATTTGTTTGAAACATGTTACTACTAGTGATCAATTAGCTAACATTTTTACTAAGCCTCTTAAAGAAGACGTGTTTGTGAATATTAAATTGAGATTAGGCATGTGATTTAAATGCTTTTGGTTGAATTTATTCATATATCAAATGGTCAAGATTTGAGGCGTTTATGCAATCACATCCAAGATACACTCATCATGTTGCTCACTGGGCTAAATTAAGTGAATTATTCGGAGTTATGGACATACTTTTGACCGGACCATCAACAAGTCGAGTTGTGAGGAATTTAGTGTTTTGGAAACCAGAAAATTGGATGATAAGTCGACTTATTTGTATCGACAAGTCGACTTATTATATCGATAAGTCGACTTATTAAGGAAACAAGTCGACTTATTCCTTGACGGAGCCTTTTTAAAACCCTTCTCCTTCTTCTTCTCCATGAAATTTCTCTCACTAAACCCTAAACCTTTCTCTCAAAACTCGACTTATCCTCTACAAACTACTCAAATCTCACTTACCCATCCATTTTCGACCTTCACCCATTCACTACCCACTCATTACCTCCTCTAATCCTTCACTCTTTTCAAAACCCTAACCTCACATCTGAATTTTTTCCTTTCTCTAAATATCTTCCATGGCTCCAAGAAAAGCCTCTCAAAAGGGAAAGCAACCGCCCATCTCAAGATCCTCATGTTTCTCCAAGGCCACGGTTCGTGGATCTTCTTCAAGAGGAGATACGACAATGGAGGATGACGTTTTGAACCTAGATTCGCCTCGAGGGATGCTCAAAATGTGTATTACAAGGTACTGAAAGATGAAGTTTTAATTCCCTCTATGAGATTCGATTGGACTGAGTTAGATAGCAGTGAGTTCTCGGAGGTATTTTCTGAAATTGTGAACCTTGGGTTAAAAGATTTTTTGGGTTTCCATGATGTTATCTATGAAGAGGCGGTAAAAGAATTTTTGCTAATCTATTTGTGATTAGGAGCAATGTTGAAGAGGGAGTTCTCTTGTCTTCAAAAATTAACGGGAAAGCTTTCTATCTTAGTGAATCAGATTTGTGCACTATGTTTAACTTGCCTAGAGGAGGAGTTAGGCCTAGAGCCTCTTTTTCTGATTTTGAGATTATGAGAAATGTTGATGGTGACACCGATTTAGGAAGTCAAGAAAATTTCGCTATACCGAGGAAAAGGGTGCTTGACTTGTTGGTTCGGTTATGTTCACCATTCCCTCCATTTGAGGCTATGGATCTTCCTTTGAATTATCGTTTGTTGCATTATGCTATTAACAGGGTTGTGTTTCCTAAGAAGGCCAGCAATAATCAGATCACTGCCTTGGATAAGGAGATTTTGTGGCATATGGAGGAGGGTCGGAAAATAAATTTTCCGAGTTTGATTATTCAGATGATGAGGAGAAAAGCAAGCTTATTACGTGGACAGCTGAAGGGGAAACTTGTCCGGCATACAGGAATGCCGTTTGCTGCTTTGATTACTCATATCTCTCAGATTAGAAGATGCAATCTGGACACTTATATAAGTTTTCCTTATCCTCAGAGTTAACGATTCACGCCTTACCACCAAGGAGTATGAAGTTGGTTCGGACAGTTGAAAAAGGTTGGGTATACTCCTATCATGTTGAGAAGCTTGGGTTGACATTGGTGGGTGAGCAGGTATCTTCTAGGAAACGATCTAGGACAACAGAGCGTCCGAGCAGCTCACGACCAAGTAATGTCCAAAGCAGTGAGGTCTCACAAGCTGATATACAGGAACTTCGAGATCAATTAGATGAGATTAATGAGCGTCAGGATGGTCACCAAGACTCACTCATACGGCTGGAACGAAAAATTGACGAGCAACGCAGCATTCTTACTAGTTTAGAAAAGAGCATCAAGAAGTTATTTGATAAGCTTGGGTGTAGACATGATGATTCTTCATGATGTGTGTTGCATTACGCCGTGACCAACATTTTGATTTCTGTTGCTTTATGTGTTTTTATGTTGTTTTGACATTTCTTTTGTATTGACTATTCCCATCTTTTGAATTTGATGTTAGGTTTGGATTTCGACTTCATTATTCTTCATTTTTGCTAAATCTAATTTTGAATTTTTGATCATGACAAAAAGGGGGAGTAAGATTGAAATTGATATTTGATTTAGGGGGAGTGAAATTTTCTTCATTGATTTGCACTTTTATTGATTTCAATTTTATTCATTGATTAAGGGGGAGACAACCTAACCATCAAGACAAGGGAAACCTTGATCAAATTTTATCTCTTTCCAAATTCTTGTCAATTTCTTAATATTTTGTCATTATCAAAAAGGGGGAGATTGTTGGACCAATGGTGGTTGACAAATTAAATCCCTTTATGTTTTGATAATAATAACATATCTAGAATTAGTTAAGAAATTATTTCAGGTATTACTCAAGGGAAGAATCAAGCAAAACAAGATGAACAAATGTTTAAATTATTGAAGAATCAAGAAAGGAGGTTCATTCTAAGTGTAAATGGCATTACACATGAAGATTCTAGAGGATTTGACTTAATGTTACCGTTGAAGGCTAAACAAGTCGACTTACACAATACAAGTTGACTTACATATGAAGATGAATTCACACAAGTTGACTTATTGGAAACAAGTCGACTTATCGAGGCAAACAAGTCGACTTATATATAACAAGTCGACTTATTAGAGAGCGGAGCTTCAAGTTTTACGTAAATGGTTGAAACAAGTCGACTTATGTATTCGACAAGTCGACTTATTGAAGCACAGATTCATCTCCAACGGTCCAATTTGATAAAAATGGAACGGAGATGATCAAGGAACGGCTATATCCAATCAAGCAACGGTTAGTTGAGCTCCAACAGCTATATTTCATCAACTATAAATAGAGGATGATGGAAGAAGAGTAAATACATGTTCCACAAGCTCAAATACTCTCATATTACTTCATATTGCTCACTATTGCTCATATATTGTTACAATTTGCTTTGAGCATTTGTTCTTCAATTTTTATATTGTTTTGTTACAATTGAGTGGCTAGAGGGAAGGTCACGTGAGGTGGGATTTGTGCTATAATACAAATCGTGTGTAAAGGTTGCTTGAGTTTAATTTAAGTGAAGTTGTAAAAGTTCACACTCAACTACAAAGTGTGCAATAAAGTGGTTGGCAAAATCCTAAGTGGGAGCTTAGGTAGAGGACGTAGGTCTTGGCACCGAACCTCTATAAAAACGAGTGTTTGATCTTCTTCCCTATACTATTTCAATTAAAGTTTATCTAAATTATTTTTGTGTGTTTAACTTCTGATTTTCTTGTACAAATTTTTCAAAGAATTTTAAGATCTATTCAACCCCCCCTTCTAGATCACTCACAAAATGATGACCCACGAAATCACCTTCTTGCTTCTAACAACAAAACTCTTTCTCTTCCTTTTTCTTTCATAATTAACTCTTAAATCTACCATGTTTAAGCAAGAAAGACAAAAACCCTAACTATTAAACCATAAATTTCGAAATCTCTTACCTTTTTGGAGAGACCCACGACATCTCTCTTCTCTTCTTTGCTAAACCTTCTTCTCATCTTCTTCTTCTTCCTCATCTTCAACGAAAATCACCTTCAACTCTCTTCTTGAAGTTTCGTGGCTTCTCTCTTTTAGTCGAACAAAACGATGAGTCTCTTCTTTTTCATTCTCGTAATCTTCCTTCTCTTTTATTTCTCATTTCCTTCTCTTTATTTCTGCTACTTTCCTGAATATTCCAGACCTCCCAAAACGACCATGCATCTTGAGTTTAAGCCATGTCACTTAAGTTAGGGTAAAAAGACCAAATGCCCCTCATTTAAGTTAACCTCCAACATTTTACCTGATAGCTTGAGACCTGATTTAGGGCAACTTAACGAAATAATTTGGACAAACTTTCTTCTTAAAAATTGTTCCTCTCGATTTTACGAATCCAACGCCACTGACGGCGCTTAATTCGGATCTAAAACGAAGAAGTTATAGCCGAAATACTATCGGACCTTCACAAAATCCGAGACTGAACATTACGCGAATTTAATTCCAAAACTTAACAATCTTAGGGATCGAATTAAATTTCGATCCCTTCACATGATTTGTAGCCCCATATCTTAACTTTATTTTCCCTCAAGAATCAACTCAATCGGAGTTGTATAACTCCCGAAAATCGCAAAATACTGAATCATGTTCAGAAAATTATCCAACTTATAACCTATAACCCATCTCTTACTTTAGTTCAATCAATCTCTTTTCATTTAATCTCCTAAAAATTATATTTCTTCATAAAAATGAACGTAATTGTCTTAGGAATCCAACGCTTCAAGAATCAAGTCAATCGGATGTCGGACGAAGATTTATAACAAAAGATTGCAAAAGGGTTGAGTTCAAGCAAAATTTTCAAAACCTTAAATACCCACTTATAACTGAATTTTTCAAAAATCATATCTCTTAATTCCGAACTCGGAATTTGACGAATTTGGTGTCTATGGAAAGGCAAAAGGAAGCTCTACAACTTCCCTGAAGAACAGAAAAATCCAATTGGCTTCCAAAGAAGTCAAATTTCCACTCAAAGATTTTGTCTTAATCAGCTTTTCCTAACCAACTTCCAATTTTTAATCGCTCATAACTCCTTGCCCCGATCTCGAACAATTACATACTTTATGGCGTCGGAAAGATCGAAATACAAGCTCCAACTTTCATTAAGACCACTTATTCCAATTCAGACTAAATCCATACGACGAGTGGCCTCGAAGTATAGCACATGCAAATCTATACTTAATAACATTTTCAAAACAAAGCATATCTTCCGAAATTCATATCTCCCAATCCCGACATCGAAAAATAGCAAACTTTATGTCCACGAAAAGCTCTCGACAGAGGCTACAAGTTTCACGTTGATCATTTTCTCGAATTTGACCTAAATCAAATAGTCAACTTTTATCCTAAAAGTCAAACTTCCAAGCCAACTTTGATGATCATAACTCTCACTCCCGATATCGAAAAATGTCAAACTTTATGGCTACGGAAAGCTCTTGACATAATCTATAAGTTTCCAGAAGACCATTTTATCAAATTTTGCCTAAATCAAGAGTCAACTCTCTAAGGCCAAAAAGTCAACATTTCTCCCCCTCTTAAAAGAATTTCGTCCTCGAAATTCACACTTACTTACACTCCAAGTAACTCATTCTTGCATAAATTTCTTTTTAAACAAAAATCATCAAACACTGTCTTACTAATTTCTTTCCAAAACTCATAATCACATCACTTTCTCTTATCTAATTTTCTCATCATATATGTATCTCATACCACTCATATCATATTAACTTACTATATCTATAACTCATTCTTTCTTCAGATATGGACACAAATCAATGGTCCATTCTTTAAAGAATCCTAATATGGTTCAATGATCATTTAGCAACTCGTCATCCTTTCATCTTACGGAAGTATAGTCTATATCAATTTCTCCTAATTCATCACAAAATTCAAATCTTAAGTTCCACAAACACATGTTTCTAATCACTCGTATTCGTATCACCCAAATCAAACCAATCACTTGAATTTGAGCGTCAAATAGTCATGCACATCAATTTGAAATTACTAAAGACAATCATACTTCTTTCATCAAAATCAAATGATCACTAAGCATATTCTCACAAATTCACTCTTATCTTTACAAACTCGTATCAATTCCTTATTCATACTCATACGCCCAAGTAAGATCATATTCTCGGCTCGATACCATACATGTTGGATCCCACACGGAACCCAACTACATACGCAGAACGGAAACGAAGCAAACGGAAGCGAAGGAAACGGAAATTTGGATCGAAATTTCAAATCGGAAACAAAATGCGACGCCAATCGAATAAACTCACCGAATCGGATAATAAATTACGAATAACAAAACCGAGGGCGAGACGAAATCAAGTAGAACAGATCCGACATTCGAGCACAATAATCAAAGAAAACGATCGGATGAACATAATCGTTGGAAAACCTTAGACTAACTTTGGTCTAAAATCTGTTTTTTTTCCTTTTTCTTTAATCAAACTCATTCTACATATAAACAATCCCTACATTTCTATTCTTTCTCACTTCATTCATCTTAATCATTTCTTATACATTCATATAAATCCTCGAACTCATTTCTTGAAACCCATTTTATCAAATTTTACGAAATTTCGTAGCATAACTACCAGATTTTGACAAATTCAAAATTTAAAACAAAGCAAACGCATTTCTAATATCATAATCCATCCAATAACACAAGGCAACATCGGACCTCTCGTCCGGAATCCCAACACCAAAGAATAAAACACACTCTTAGTTCTAAACACTTCATAAAGTTCAATCCATAATACACCAATCACAAACCATTCATATACATTTCAATCCATAATACATAATTTAATCCGATCACAACTCACTCGTATACATAAACATTCACAATTCAAAATCTTCATTATAACCAAACTCAAATCCAAAACATACCTAACTCATAACCGATATACATCATGAATTTACAATAACGGCTTTTCAAGCCATAAATAAAGGCAATACATAAACTATCTAAGTTGACATCATACTGTCTTCCATCCGATCTCCTTTGTGAAAACCCGGAGATGGGGATGAAGGGGTGAGCTCGAAGCTCGTGGATAATATATTTATAAATTGAACCATAAGCGTAAAATCATTTTCAAAACGTTCTTCAAAGCTTATTTCTCAATCCTTCACTTTAAAAAAACACCATTTATAACACGCTTCCAAAGTCTTACATTTTCAAACATTGATCTCTTATTTTCAAACTTTTCAAAACTTTCATATTCATAACCAAATACAAATCATGAATGCACTACAAACATAACAAAAACAAGACACATAACATATCAAATGGTTTGGTCGGTCTATAGAAACGTCTTGCACATTCCAGAAGCGTTCTTCATGCGGCCAATGAGAGGGGAGTCCGAAATCGAACTCCTAAGCCACTCATGGGCAGCCGGGAGAAGGCTATCGAGGAGACAAAGGTAATCGACTCTTACGGAGGGGACCTAACCAAACCCACATAATCACATAATTCAAAACTGAAACTTTCGGATTGCCCGAAGGCACAGATTGAAAACTTGATTTTCAAACTTTTCATACTATGTCATACTAGATACATTCGCATATTCACACAGTTCACAGTTCATATATCACATCAATTTAAATACCAATCATATTATCGTTAATCACATATCAATCAAATGCATAGAAATGAATGCATTTATTTTTCAATCCTTTGAAAACATATTTTCAGAAATATTTGTTTTCCTTTCTTAATTTTTCAAAATCACATACTTTACTCATAATTCAAAATATAAATACATTACCCACCTGAATTTTCCTTGCTAGCATCTTGGATTGGTCCAATTGCCTTTCCTTTACTTCCCACGACTTATTGGACCTTAATCAAGACATAAAAGCCTTAATTAACACTAAACATCAAAGCTGGAAATTTCTAAAGAATGAAAAACATGACTAAAACCTAACTCACTTTGCTATACGCCATTCCTAAACCATAACCATCAAAGCCTAACTCAATTTTATCAATTATTTTCAAGAATCTCATGCCTTAAAGAAACCCATAAACTCTGATTTTCTTAAACCTCCATTACCTTTCTCATTTCTCTTTTCCTTTAATGCCTTCATTAAGCATAAAACCCCAATTACCAAAAACATCAATGCTGGAAAATTCTAAGGCATGGGAAAACTTGCATTTAACCTATCCTAATCTTTCCTATCTCTTCAATTACCTTATTTAACCTTAAACAAAGCATAAAAACCTTACTTAACATAAGATCACATGCTGAAAAATTTGAAAGCATGGAAATATTTTACTTTCAACTTACATAATCTCACTTATACCTTTCCCATACCTTTCTTATGCTATAACAACCAAAACCCCTCTCAAAACTCGTCAAACTTGTTGAAAATCCCTCCTACACAAATATGATTTTTCTGTTACTTTCATAACCCATCTTCTTTCCTTGGCTCTTCTTCTAACTATCCCAATTCACCTTTATTAAACACATTAAATACAAAACCCTAATTTACCAAGAGAAAATCAATGCTGAAAATTTTATGAATGGTACAAAACTTCACTTTAAACTAACCTAACCTTCCTTACATCTTTCCTAAGCTCACCCAACCATAACTTCACTCAAATTCATGCATTATTTTCAAAATCTCACCTTAAAGACACCTACACTATGCTGATTTTTTTTTCAAGCTTCCATAACCTTTCTTCTTTCCACTTTACTCTTAGCAAAACCTCTTAAACTTTCCTTTCTAAGCAAGAGAGGCAAAAGTCTAACCAAAACCATGAATTAATAAAAGTGAACAATGCTGAAATTTAATGGAAAACTTGGATTTAAACTTACCTAACTTCACTTATACCTTAATTGCTATCCCCATCACAACTCATCTAAATAACTAACTAAAATGGGAAAATCTTCTTACCCATGAGAAGTCCACGAAATCAGATTTTTCAACCCACAAGAATCAGATTTTCCTTCAATGAATCCCTTTCCTTATTCTTTGACCAATCACTCTTCAAATCATCATATAAAGCATGAAAACAAACTCACAACAAAACCATGAATTCAAACATGGGACATATGCTGAAAATTTTTAAACAACATGAATTTAATTCACCTCACCTTACCCACACCTTCACTAAGCCATTGACATCAAAACTCATCCTTAAAACAACAAAATTGAATTTCTAAGGTAAAATGATGACCCACGAAATCACCTTCTTGCTTCTAACAACAAAACTCTTTCTCTTCCTCTTTCTTTCATAATTAACTCTTAAATCTACCATGTTTAAGCAAGAAAGACAAAACCCTAACTATTAAACCATAAATTTCGAAATCTCTTACCTTTTGGAGAGACCCACGACATCTCTCTTCTTCTTTGCTAAACCTTCTTCTCATCTTCTTCTTCTTCCTCATCTTCAACGAAAATCACCTTCTCCTCTCTTCTTGAAGTTTCGTGGCTTCTCTCTTTTGCTTGAACAAAAACGATGAGTCTCTTCTTTTTCATTCTCGTAATCTTCCTTCTTTTTATTTCTCATTTCCTTCTCTTTATTTCTGCTACTTTCCTGAATATTCCAGACCTCCCAAAACGACCATGCATCTTGAGTTTAAGCCATGTCACTTAAGTTAGGGTAAAAAGACCAAATGCCCCTCATTTAAGTTAACCTCCAACATTTTTCCTGATAGCTTGCGACCTGATTTAGGGCAACTTAATGAAATAAATAGGACAAACTTTCTTCGTTAAAATTTTTCCTCTCGATCTTATGAATCCAACGCCACTGACGGCGCTTAATTCGGATCTAAAACGAAGAAGTTATAGCCGAAATACTATCGGACCTTCACAAAATCCGAGACTGAACATTACGCGAATTTAATTCCAAAACTTAACAATCTTAGGAATGGAATTAAATTTCGATCCCTTCACATGACTTGTAGCCCCATATCTTAAATTTATTTTCCCTCAAGAATCAACTCAATCGGAGTTGTATAACTCCCGAAAATCACAAAATACTGAACTATGTTTAGAAAATTATCCAACTTATAACCTATAACCCATCTCTTACTTTAGTTCAATCAATCTCTTTTCATTTAATCTCCTAAAAATTATATTTCTTCATAAAAATGAACGTAATTGTCTTAGGAATCCAACGCTTCAAGAATCAAGTCAATCGGATGTCGGACGAAAGATCTATAACAAAAGATTGCAAAAGGGTCGGAGTTCAAGCAAAATTTTCAAAACCTTAAATACCCACTTATAACTGAATTTTTCAAAAATCATATCTCTTAATTCCGAACTCAGAATTTGACGAATTTGGTGTCTATGGAAAGGCAAAAGGAAGCTCTACAACTTCCTTGAAGAACAGAAAAATCCAATTGGCTTCCAAAGAAGTCAAATTTCCACTCAAAGATTTTGTCTTAATCAGCTTTTCCTAACCAACTTCCAATTTTTAATCGCTCATAACTCCTTGCCCCGATCTCGAAAAATTACATACTTTATGGCGTCGGAAAGATCGAAATACAAGCTCCAACTTTCATTAAGACCACTTATTCCAATTCAGACTAAATCCATACGACGAGTGGCCTCGAAGTATAGCACATGCAAATCTATACTTAATAACATTTTCAAAACAAAGCATATCTTTCGAAATTCATATCTCCCAATCCCGACATCGAAAAATAGCAAACTTTATGTCCACGAAAAGCTCTCGATAGAGGCTACAAGTTTCACGTTGATCATTTTCTCGAATTTGACCTAAATCAAATAGTCAACTTTTTACCCTAAAAGTCAAACTTCCAAGCCAACTTTGACTGATCATAACTCTCACTCCCGATATCGAAAAATGTCAAACTTTATGGCTACGGAAAGCTCTTGACATAATCTATAAGTTTCCAGAAGACCATTTTATCAAATTTTGCCTAAATCAAGAGTCAACTCTCTAAGGGCAAAAAGTCAACTATTTCACGATTTTCATATTTTCACTCTTTCTTTCTTTATTTCATGATCTTCAACTTAATTTCAATCAACTCATCCACTTTTGAAAACTTCTTATTTTTACTCAAAGATCGGGTTCCAACATTCTTTCTACAGTATACTTCTTCGTTTCTCCATTTCTTCCGCCACTTAATTCTTTTCTCCTATTTTTGAGCAGTCCTTTGAACTTTCTCAAATTTCTAGCGTACATTGATATTTCTTCATCTTCTTCTTCTTCATCTATTTTTTTGTCACTTTCATCAAGAGAAGAAACATTAGCTTTTAAAGCAATTGACTTTTGTGACTTACCTCTTCCTCCTCTTGATTTGAGAATGATCTCATAGTTGATGAGAGATCCCACCAAGGCGTTGAATTCCAAGTGATTGAGATCCTTAGACTCTATGATCGCGGTGACTTGAGAGTCCCATTTTTTCGGTAGTGAGCGAAGAATCTTTTTCACCTTCTCGCTATCCATCATATGCTTTCCAAGGTTGCCTAATTCATTTATGATTTCTGCAAAACGATCAAGCATAATGGAAATAGACTCACCTTCCTTCATAACAAACATTTCATAATCATGGAGAAGCATGTTGATCTTTGTCTCCCGAACTTGGTTAGTTCCTTCATGGGTGATGCGAAGTCTTTCCCACATTTCTTTAGCGCTGGTACAAGAATTAACTCGGTTTCTTTCCTCGACCATGAGAGCGCAGTATATTAGCTTCATTGCTTTCGCATTGATGTAAGCTTGCCACCAGTCATTGTCATCGTATTCCAGCTCGGTTTTTAGCTCACCATTTTCTTTTAACGATGGCTGTGGACCGAAGATAATTATCTTCCAATATTCTACTCCTTCGCTAATGATGTGGTACTTTATAGGATTTTTTCAAGAAGAATAATTAGTACCATTAAATAAAGGAGGGCGATTGTTTGTGTTACCTTCTTCCGCTAGGTTGTTGTGTGCCATCCCTGGATACTTCTGCTCTGATACCAATTGTTAGCGATCTAGAAGGGGGGGTTGAATAGGTCTTTAAATCTTTTTGCAATTTTCTGCAATAAAATCAGAAGTTAATTCACACAAAAACAATTTAAACAAATTTAAATGAAAAGTGTAGGGAAGAAGATTAAACACAGTTTTTATAAAGGTTCGGTGCTAAGACCTACATCCTCTACCTAAGCTCCCACTTAGGATTTTGCAAACCACTTTATTGCACACTTTGTAGTTCAGTGTGAACTCTTACAATACCGCTTAATTTCCTGCTCAAGCTACCTTTACACTTGATTTGCCTTCCGGCACAAATCCTACCAACACCACTTGATTTTCGGCTCAAGCAACCTTTACAAATGATTTGTCTTCCTGCACAAATCCTACCAACACCACTTGATTTCCCATTGTTACCTCACACGTGACCTTTCACTAGTCACCAAATTGTAAGAGAAATAAGATAAAGATTGAAGAACAAGTGCTCAATACATGATGTAATAAGATAAGAACAATAATGAGCAATTTTGGAGCAATAGAAGAGTATGTAGGCTTGTAGAACTTCTTCATTCTCTTCTTCCATCATCCTCTATTTATACTTGAAGAAATATAGCTGTTGGGGACCCATATAGCCGTTGCATGATTGTTATGACCTTTCCTTAACAATCTCCCTTCCATTTTTGGCTAATTGGACCATTGGAATTTATTTGTTGTACGCATAAGTCGACTTGTCGAGTTGTATAAGTCGACTTGTGACCATAAGTCGACTTGTCGAGTTGTATAAGTCGACTTGTGACAACATTTCACGTAAACTTGCATCTCCGCTCTTCTATAAGTCTACTTGTGATGTGTAAGTCGACTTGTGGTCCACGATAAGTCGACTTATATGCTGTTAGTCGAATTGTGTTGGCATATCTTCATATATTATTCGACATATGATGTTCTAGTCGACTTATGTAAGCTTCAATGGTAATATCCACTCAAATCTTCTATAATCTTCATTATTTAAGCCTCTTTCACTTATAGGAAACTTCCTTCTTGATTCTTCAATGATTTATCACTTGTCCATCTTGATTTACACAATAATAATTCCAAAATACCTTAAACAATTTCTTAACCAATTCTATACATTTTATTATTATCAAAACATAAGTGGGATTTAATTTGTCAACCACCATTGGTCCAACACTTAGGAAACCTAATCTCATACCATTTCCAAGCTATCTAAACCAAAAACTCAACAAAATCTCAACTTACGGAAAATTCGAAACTTACCTCTCTCTCTACCATTTTCGAATTTTTCAAGCTCCATTAGAGACCTTTCAAGCTTTTGCCACCCCTTTTCCCTTGAAAAGCATCAAAACCCCTCAAGAATCGTGTAGAAAAGTCGAAGCATTCACCTTCTTTCTTCTCCTCCTCCATGACCGAAGCTCTCTCCTTTCTTCTTTCTTCTCTCTTCGTTTTCTTCTTCTCTTATTTTTCAGCTCATTTTCGTGCTTCTCTTGGGAAGAAATGACAACTCCCTTGCTTGTTAATGCCATGTCATTTAATGAATGGCTAATGACCATTTTATCCCTCCAATTATGCCTTTTCACTTAACCTTTTAAGTGATGTACCCAATATGCCCCTAACTTCATGCTACTTTAGGACAATTTGTAATCATCAATTTGAAGGAATTTTCCAAAACTTCCTTCTATAGAAATGTTCTTCCTTGTCTTAATTTCATAATGACACCAAAATCATTTAATTTGGATCACTATACCAAAAGTTATGCTCCAAACAGTTTGGACATGTCTTATGTTAAATCATTTTCCAGCACGTTATTTCCATCCAAAAATTGACATTATTAAACACAAAATTGGAACTCGATGTCTTCATAACAATTGTATCCATATTTCTCTAGTTTAATCCAAATTAAGAATCACCTCATTTGGATTACTAGAGCAAAAGTTATGGGTAAAATACTTTCAGATATTACTAATCCAAAACTACACACGAATCCAAACTTCAAGTCAGAAATTGAAAATCTTAGGGGCTAAATTGAATTTCACTTTCTTCATATGACTTGTAGTCCCATGACTTAATTTTATTTTTCCTTAATAATCAAGTCAATCAGATCTCCACAGATACCGAATTTCACAAAAGACTGAACCATGTTCAGAAAATTATCTAACTCATCTTGATTAAATTAATCATCCTTAATTTAATCTCATAAAAATACAAATTTCTCCTGAGAATGTAGATAATTGTCTTAGAAATCCAACACTTCAAAAACCACGTCAATTGGATGTCGGACGGAGAAATTATAAGCAAAAGATTGAAAAATGGTCGGATTGGGAACGAAATAACAAAAAAGGAAGGAGTAAAAATGGCATACAAATAACCGAAATTTTCAAAATTCATAACTCTTGATCCCCAACTCCAAATTTGACAAATTTGGTATCAAAAGATAGATCTAAGGAATCTCTACAACTTACCTGAAGGATAGAAAATTCAATTGGTTCTCTATGGAAGTCAAAAATCTACTCAAAGTTTCTGTCATAATCATCTCTTCCTAAACAACTTCCAAATTTTGGTCGATCATAACTCCTAGCTCCGATATCGAAAAATTGCATACTTTATGGTGATAAATAGCTGAGAATATAAGCTATAATTTTCATGTAGACCATTTTCTCCAATTCAGACCACATCCATCCGGTGATTTGCCTCAAAACACAGCATACACAATTCCACTCTTCATAGCATTTTTCAAACAAAATAAATTAACCCTAACTTTGACTGATTAAAACTTTTACTCCCGATATCGAAAAATAGCCAACTTTATAGCGACAGAAAGCTCTCAACAGTAGCTACAACTTTCATGTAGATCATTTGCTCAAATTTGGCCTAAATCAAAAGGTCAACTCTCAAGTCAAACTTTCTATCACCAAAAGTCAACTTTCTTAATGCTTCAAATTTTCACACTTTTTCTCTTTATTTCTTGATTTCTAACTTCCATTTCAATCCTCTCATTCACTTTAACCTTTTCATAACTCATACAAATTTATTCAAATCCCAAATTTATCAAAATCAACAATTCTTTTTTTCATACATTTCCTTAAAGCATAAATACTCCTATTACACAATACATATATAAAACACTTACTTTATATCATTTATTATTTCTAAATTTCACTTAAAATAGGGGTCCAACATTTCTTCCCTCTAAAAGAATTTCGTCCTCAAAATTCATACTTAGTCATCAAATAATACATCCTCTTAATAATAGTCAAATTCTTGTCTTATCTAATTTCTCATCACACATATTCTTAACTTATTCACACTCATTCACTTTTTGTATCAAAAATACGTCCAATATCGTATCAAAGTCACTATAACCACAAATCAATATTTCTTAATATAATTTCACAATCAATTGTCCATTTCTTAATAAACCCTAATATGGACCACTATCATTCAAAATCAACCTTTTTGAACTTTCATACCTATATTACCATCATCAAGCTCGTCTTTCAACTTTTCATTCTTTCATCTCACAAAAGCATAGTCAATTTAATTTCTCCCAATTCATCAAGAATTTCTAATCTCATTTTCATTATCACATTCCTAAAATCAATTATACTTCTTGTCACCAAGATCAAACAATCACTTAGCACATTCCCACAAATTCAATTTTATCCTCACTGTCCTTCACACGTTACTAAAATCAATCAAAATCTTGACACCTTAATCAAAACATTTTTACAATTCCAATTCATGATAGGTCATTCACATCAAGATCACATTTTCACTAATTCCATTCTATCACAAACGTTTATCAATCCTATGTGCCCAGTTAAGACCATAATACTGGGCTCTGATACCATAAATGTTGGGACTCGATCTCGGAACAGGATCCCAACTAGAAAAAAGGAGCAAAAGCGTTCGGAATGACACAAATCGGAAGCAAACGAAGGAACTCGAATTCTGAAGCGGAAAAACATAAGGCGAAAGAATTGAATCTAACAGATCGAATCAGAAAATAAACATAATCGAAATCGAAGAATCGGATTTACAAAACGAAGGGAATCGGATAACAAACGAATCGAAAACACAGCGAAGACGAAGCAAGCAAGCGGTTCAAAGAACCGACACTAATGTCCGACATCCGGGTAATGAAATTTTAGAAAAAGCGTTCGTGTTGGAAACCTTATACTACATCAAATCCGAAACCGATCTAAATTTTTTTTCTTTCTTCCCTTTTCATTTTCATATTTATTCAACCTTAAACAAAACATTATAATTTCCCTTATTGGAAATTCATCCGTAAAATTTTTTTGACTTATATAAAGCTTCTTAACAAGTATACATATCTCCATATTCGACTTTTAACCAGAAACATATTCTTATTTTATCTTCGCCATATAACCAATTTTCTTATCGAAAATTGAGAGCATAACAGCTGCATTTTCAACAACCCAAACCTGTAAATGGCTTAAAACACACTTCTATATTTCTCAAACAATAACCAGTATCATCAGACACCCCGTTCGGAATCCAAAACACATTCTATCACAGTACCCAATAGTCAAATATACATTCATATCTCAATTCAATACCCAAATCCCATTCACATTCATTCTCATATCAATTCATACTCATGTACAATCCCCATTCATAACCAATTACATACTTATTTCATAACCATACGCAAATTCATAATTCATCTCATCCATGGCCAAATCAACAATCATATCTCAATTCCATAAACAATTTCATAAAATCAATCCAAAACTCAAACAAATTATAATCATATACAATTTTATAACTCAAATCAATACCCAAATCTCGAATTCATATACTTCAAACTCCATTATATACAAAATTTCATAATTCATACATAAACTCAATTCCCTACATGAAATACATCAATCATCTACATATCCATACTTCATACACAAACTCAATTCCAAAAATAAATTAATAATTTCTTTACATTCTGAAATTTCATAAAATACAAAACAAACAAAATCGAAGGACATCTTGACTTTCCTTCATCCAATCTCCTGATCGATATCTAGAGATGGGGATGAAAGGGGGTGAGCTAGATAGCTCGTGGATAACATATTTATCCTTGAAAAATAAGCAAAAACCATTTCGCAAAACATTTGCCATTTAGCAAATTTTTCTAAAACTTATTTGTTATACCTTTCCACGTTTCAAATCATTTATACTAAAATTTTCAGTCTTTTCACAATTTCAAACTTCAAATTTTCATTTCTTGAAATTCCAAAACTTTTCAAAATTCACAAATATAGTCGAAAACATGAATGCAAGCAAATATAAATGCAACACATCATAAAGAAATCAAAAATCACATAACATTTCAGGGTGGTTTGGTTTCGGTCCAAACGGAACGTCTTCGCATACCCCAAGATAGCGGTCTTGTGCATCGTGAACTTATGGAGTCCGAAATCGAAGCTCTGAGGTTACCAGAGCAGCAAGGTGGAGAAGCCTTTTAAAAATCGAGACCAAACAAGATCGACTCTAACTTATGGGACCTAACCAAACCCATATAACACATATCATACTCGAAATCAAATTGCCCAAGGCACATTTGAAACTTAGTTTTCATGCCACGTTATATCAAACAAATTTCATTGATAATTTTTCCTAAATTTCAAAATTCACATAACAATAAAATTCATATATCAAAAGTCAATCATAATTCACACAAATTCATACATCAAGTGCACAATCATTTCCAACCAAGGAATGCCACAATTTTTCTTTTCATAATTTGTCAATTTAATCATAAATAAAGAATTTCATAAATTTTATCACTTTATCAAAATCATCAACATCATTTTAAAACAATAACTTTAATCATTCGGAAATCATAATGTCAAACATTAATCATAATTTTCAAACATATACAAAACAATTTTTGCTTTCTTGATTCTTCAAAAATCACCAAAATTGACCTATAATTCAAAATTCATATATCAAAATGCACAATCATAATTTCTAAACAAATTTCTTTCATAAATTCCACCATTGCAAAATCCCATAACCATTTTTCAAGCATTCAAATCTAAAGGAGTTTTAAACCTCAAAGTCAAAGAATACATCAATTTCTCATTCAAAACTAAAAAAGTAACAATTGTATCGATTTTATCAAAATCATCCGAACAATTGTAGCAAATATTTTTAAACATTAACATAAACCATACTTTATAAACAATTTCAAAAGCCATGAATTTAATCATTCGAAGTCAAAATTTTCCAACATTTTATAAACAATATTTTATAAATAATTCCAAAAGCAAGCAATTTAATCATTCAAAATCAACATTTTCAAACATTTATATAAACAATATTTTATAAATATTTTGCTTCTTGATTTTTGAAATCACTTAATTTGCTTATAATTCAAAACATAATCATATTTAGTCATTCAAAACAATTGTTCGAAATCATAAACAATAAAATTAGTAACTCCTTTCTTTCTTGATTTTTTGAAAATATAAACAATAAATTTAAAAACACATAATTAAATTCTCAACAAATCAATCACAATGAAATCAAACAATTCATTCCAAATCAATAAATTTAATCTTAAACAATTTTAGCAATTTCTTACATCTTTCCAAAACAATAACATTTATCATAAACTAAATTTAAGTAAATCATTTCTTAAATCATTCCAAAACAATAATTTAATCATACACAATTTTAACAATATACATCAAATAATTCAAAAACAATGCACGTAACAATTCATCATTTAATCAAATTTTTGAAACAAGGATAATAATATTTCCAAACATTCAAAAACAATAAATTTAACAATTCGTAAATCATTCCCAAAATCAAACATTCGAAAACAATAATTATAACCATTTTTCCTTTCTTAAATTTCCAAACCACACAATTGACTTATAATTCAAAAATTAAACATGTTACCCACCTCAAATCCATGCTAGTACTTTGTCCAAAGCATCAATTCTCCAAAGTCCTTCTTCTTTCCTCAAATCTAAAATTCCCTAAACCAAAATCATCCAAATTCAACATCATAAATAGCATAATCCTCAAAATTAACTATAGGAAACCCAAAATCATCATGTTTCCAAGCTATCAAAAGCAAGAATTTCTAAAATCCTCAAATCACAAAATTGACCTAAACCCTAACTCACATAAATCCAAAATTGAATCAATTAAACCATGCTATCTCTAAAATTGACCTTAGGAAACATAATCCCATACCATTTCCAAGCTATCTAAACCAAAAACTCAACAAAATCTCAACTTAAGAAAAAATTGAAACTTACCTCTCTCTCTACCATTTTCAAATTTTTCAAGCTCCATTAGAGAGCTTTCATGTTGGCCCCTAAAAAAAATTTTATTTATTTAAGCATGTCTAAATTATTTTGAGGTATTGTCTAAATTATTTTGAGGTGTTAGTGCTTAAAGAAATGGAAATTAAATGATGGATTATGTTTAAATTAGAGTGGAGTATGTTATTAGATATTAAATGAATAACATGGCTTGAGGGCAATTTAGGTATATCATCTATGTTTTAAGGACTTAAGGCTAATAAGGAGGGGCTCTTTGGTCTTTTAAATATCACTAGAACAAAAAGTAAAGAGGCTAATGAGGTGTAGCCGTATGGTGAGGAGATGGGATGAAAATTTGCAAGAAAAGAAGGATTTTTTTATCAAAACTACGTAGTATTGGTTTAAGCTTTTAAAGTTTAAAAAGCATTTGGGTTAAGGCATTTGGGGAATGAGACTTACGAAATTTCAAGGAGCAAAGGAAAGGGAAATTTCGGCAAAGAAGAAAAGAAGAAGAAGGAGAAGAAGAAGAAGAAGAAGAACAGAGAAGAAGAAAGCTTAGGGCTTTGTGATTTCTTGCTTAATAGAAGAGATACCAAGAGTTCTTTAAGGAGGAAAAGGAAGAAAAAGGGTTAAGCTTTCATTAAAGCTAAGAGGAGAGAGATTTTCGTGGGTTTCATCTCCAAGGTAAGAAATTGTGAATTCTTTTGAAATTATGGATGGGTTTTAGTGAAAATAGCTTAAGTTTAGGTATGGGTAAAGTAAGATGGGTTATTTTTATGTTTTCATCTCCTTAGAATGGCCAATTTATGCTTCCTATGGGATTTTATGTTTGATGAAGGTTAAGAGAGGGAATTGGAGTGAAAGGAATGGCCATTGTTCAAGCTCCTAGCTAAAGGAATTAAGGTGGGTGATAATTTAATAGTTGAGTTAATAAGCTACTTAATTGCTTTGAAATAAATGTCATATAATGCTTTCCTATGGTTTCTCAATTTTTAAATGAATTGTTATTTGTGATAGTTTAAACTTATATGAAATGTTTTGAATGTAAAGACTTTGTGAAAATATGTGTGAAATGGTTTGACAAGAGAAAAAGATCCGAAAGGGATGATTTCAACGATTATATGAAAGTGATTTTGCCATTTGAGGCTAATGATCATGAATTGTGTGAATTATGTGATATGCATGTTTGTTTGGGTTTGTGGTGGTCCCTTATGTGTGATAGGTGCACCTGTCTAAATATAGCCTTCTCCCGGCTTCCCGCTAGTGGCCATGGAGCTCCTCACGGACTCTCATATGTGTTCACGGCTACACATGACCGCTTCGCAGAAATGTGTAGTACGTCCTGTCTGGATCTACCCAAACCATCTTATATGTGATTATGTGATATGCTTGTCTATGTTATTTTTGTATGTGATATTGTTTGGTAAATGCTTTTGATAAATTGATTTATCACTTCCTTTATGCTTATGTGATCTTGATGTGTAATTGGTGGGAAGAAATGAGTTTTTCAAGAGGATTTGAAAAATTGAAAGTATTCCGAACAATGTGATTTTTGGCTTTGAAAGGGAATGATGAAATGGAATTGTGAAAAGTTTTGATAAGTTTTGAAAGGTTTCTACCATATGAAAATTGCTTTGAAAATGAAGGAATA
Source organism: Erythroxylum novogranatense (assembly GCA_029891385.1). Taxonomy (NCBI): domain Eukaryota; kingdom Viridiplantae; phylum Streptophyta; class Magnoliopsida; order Malpighiales; family Erythroxylaceae; genus Erythroxylum; species Erythroxylum novogranatense. Next base: position 22,584,796 of record CM057226.1, read on the forward strand.
AAGAACGTTTTAGCTTATTTCTTAATTATTAAGCTGTTACCTACTGAGTCGTCGAGCTCACACCTCCTTTTCTCCCTCCACAGGTAACGAGCGGGAACACGAGTTACAGTATTGGGATTGAGGCATCACTTCAATGTTTTTAATTTAGAAGTCATTCTTGGAAACAAAGAGTTAGGTTGTATTTTGGAGAATTGATCCACCTTGTATTTTTGGCATTTAATCTTTTAGATTGTAATCGGGCAAAATGTCGTCTAAAGCGTTGTAATAACTCAGATTGTTCATGTAAATGCAAGAATGTTGGGTTTGAATGTAATTCATGTAATTTGCATATGTCTTATTCTCAATGCATTGTTGTATGGTTTGAGTTTGACAAGAAGAAGGAAAATCTGTGGTTTTATAGTTTGGGTATGATTAGAATGCTAAGAGTCTGTGGCTGCCATCGAAGTTGGTCCTTTGAGATATTTGGATTGGTTGGTGTTATGAGAGATTGAAGATTTAGGTTTTTATGCAGGTACTTGAGTTAGGTTTAATTGAATTGAAGTTTGGATAGTGAAATTTTAAAGGAGGTGCTGTCAAATTTTTACAAAATTTGACAAAACCTTTGAGGGTGATTTAGACCCCCTTAGTGTTGGAATTGAATTGGGAGGTCTTCTTGAAGAATGTAGCATACATTTGGAGCTTTCTATTGGTTTATGATGTGCTTTATTTGGAGTTAGGAGTAAAAACTTATGGGGGTTAAACCTATATCAGTTACTGTTCATAATGTTATTTTACTGTTTCATTGGTCCTTATATGAGCAGTGGCTTTGAATGACTTTTTACTTCTTTTAATGATGGAATTGACTTTTGCATCCTTCAGGAAAGTTGTAAAGCATCTTGTTATCTTTCCATTGAGGTATTATGCAAGTATTGGGGTTAGGAGTAAAAAGTTATGGGAATTGGAAGATAACAGTTACTGCACATTATGCTGCTTATATGGTTTGTGTTTATGATAGCTTTGATGATTAATGATTGAAGTTCATGGTTTTGATGAACCAACTAAGCTGGAAATTGTGAAGTTGGTAAGTTGAACTTGAAGTTTGAAGTGTTATGAAGTGTTTAGGCTTTGGAATGAGTAAATTTGGGAAGTGTATAAATGGTTATGAAAATAGGTTGAAGGTGAGAGGTTTGGAAGAGGCATTGGAGTTTTGGAAAATCCAATGTCCGTTAAACGGACAGCCTCGAGTGCAAAAACACCCCTTAGCCTTGTTGGACCAATGGTGGTTGACAAATTAAATCCCACTTATGTTTTGATAATAATAAAGTGTATAGAATTGGTTAAGAAATTGTTTCAGGTATTTTGGGATTAGTATGAAAGAATTATGCAAATCAAGATGGACAAGTAATAAATCATTGAAGAATCAAGATGGAAGTTTCCTTATAAGTGCAAGAGACATTAATAAAGAAGATTATAGAAGATTTGGTTGGATGTTACCGTTGAAGCCAACATAAGTCGACTTACACAAAGATAAGTCCAACTTATACATCAAGGTCCGAACAAAGATAAGTCGACTAGAACATCATAAGTCGACTAATATATGAAGATCTGTCAGCACAAGTCGACTAATAGTCCATAAGTCAACTTATCGGGGAGCACAAGTCAACTTACACAGCACAAGTCGACTTATTGAAGAGCAGAGATGAAATTTTACGTAAATTGTTGACACAAGTCGACTTATACACTCGACAAGTCGACTTATGGGTACAGCAAATTAATTCCAACGGTTCAATTAGCCACAAATAGAAAGGAGGATATTAAGGAACGATCATAACAATTAGTCAACGGCTATATGTGTTCCCAACAGCTATTTTCCTTCATATATAAGAGTGGATGATCAAAGAAAAAGATGAGAGAAGTTCTACAAGAAAAATTCTCCACTATTGCTTCATATTTTGCTCACTATTGCTCTTATCTTGTCACACCATTGTATTGAGCTTTGTTCTTCAATCTTTATATTATTTCTCTTACAATTTGAGTGACTAGTGAAAAGTCACTTGTGAGGTAGGATTTGTGCCGGAAGACAAATCAAGTGTAAAGGTAGCTTAAGCCGGAAATCAAGTGGTGTTGGTAGGATTTGTGCCGGAAGACAAATCAAGTGTAAAGATAGCTTGAGCCGAAAATCAAGCGGTATTATAAGAATTCACACTGAACTAAAAAGTGTGTAATAAAGTGGTTTGTAAAATCCTAAGTGGGAGCTAGGTAGAGGACGTAGGTCTTAGCACCGAACCTCTATAAAAACAGTGTTTGATCTTCTTCCCTACTCTTTTCATTTAAATTTGTTTAAATTGTTTTTGTGTGAATTAACTTCTGATTTTATTGTAGATAATTTTAAAAAGCTTAAAGATCTATTCAACCCCCCCTTCTAGATCGCTAACAATTGGTATCAGAGCAGAAGTATCTAGGGATGGCACACAACAAACTAGCGGAAGAAGGTAACACAAATTATCGCCCTCGTTTATTTAATGGTACTAACTATTCTTCTTGGAAAAATCCTATGAAGTATCACATTATAAGCGAGCGAGTGGAATACTGGAAGATTATCATTTTTGGTCCTCAAGCTCCTTTGAAAGAAAACGGTGAGTTAAAAACAGAGATGGAGTATGACGACAATGATTGGAGGCAAGCCTATATCAATGCGAAGGCTATGAAACTAATATACTGCGCTCTCACGGTCGAGGAAAGAAACCGAGTTAATTCTTGTACCAGCGCTAAAGAAATGTGGGAAAGACTTCGCATCACCCATGAAGGAACCAACCAAGTCTGGGAAACAAAGATTAACATGCTTCTCCATGACTATGAAATGCTTGTCATGAAGGAAGGTGAGTCTATTTCCACTATGCTTGATCGCTTTGCAGAAATTATCAATGAATTAGGAAATCTTGGAAAGCACATGACGGATAGCGAGAAGGTGAAGAAAATTCTTCGCTCACTATCGAAGGAAAGGGACTCACAAGTCACCGCCATATGGAATCCAAGGATCTCAATCATTTGGAATTCAACACCTTGGTGGGATCACTTATCAACTATGAGATCATTCTCAAATCCAGAGGAGGTAGAGGTAAGTCACAAAAGTCAATTGCTTTAAAGGCTAATATTTCTTCTCTTGATGAAAGTGATGAAGAAATAAATGAAGAAGAGGATGATGAAGAAATGGCAATGTACGCCAGAAATTTGAGAAAATTCAAGGGACTTCTCAAAAACCGGAGGAAAGAATTAAATGGTGGAAGAAATGGAGAAAGAAAGAGGTATGCCTTGGAAAGAAATGAAGAATGTTGGAAATATGAGAAAAGGGGACATCATGCAAGAGAATGCAAGAGCACATCTTTCACGTCAAATTTCCAGAAAAGTGACAAATACGACAAAGGGAAAAAGAAAACTAGCCTAGTAGCTACTTGGAGTGATGATGAGGAAGCATACCAAAGCAATGATGAAAACAACTTAGCTCTCATGGCTAATAGCTCCTCAACAAGTGATGACATAGATGAGGTAACTTTCATTGATCAAGATCTTATAGATTCTTTTAATGCTTTACAAATCAATTTTGAAGAAGCTATTGAAATCAACAAGAAATTGAGAAAGATGATAAGAGAGTTAGTTGCTGAAAATAGTGTCTTGTATGAGACTATTGATGATTTAGATTGCACTAAGGAAGATCACTCTACATGCCTTGCTGAAAAAGAAAATCTTACTTGTGAGCTTAATAGACTTAGAAAGGAATTTTCTTATGTGGTTAAAAAATTTGCTAGTGGGAATGAAAAATTTGAAAAGATGTTATCTTTACAAAGATATTCAATTTCTAAACATGGTTTAGGATATGATCCATTTGATAGAGATTGTTCTTTGATTTCTAAATTTACTAAAGATGGCAAAGTTGCTAAATGTGCTAGATGCTTGAAAGATGGTCATATAGAAATTGCATGTAAAAGTATTAGGAGATGTATCAATGTTAAGAAAATTTGGGTGATTAAAGGTATAACACCTCCTAATGTGGTTTATATGACTAACCAAAATAGACCCAAAATGGCCTGGGTACCAATGAGAAGAAAGAATGTTTCAGTTGTAGGTACAAGCAAGGAATGAAAATCCACCAAGCACATGGTACATTGATAGTAGATGTCGACTAATTGGTGACAAGTCTGCTAACAAGTCGACTTGTGTGGGTCAGTAATTCGACCTATGATATACACAACACTATAGAAATGAAGAAATTTCAGGATAAGTCGACTTATAAAAATTGACAAGTCGACTTATGAGGGTCGATAAGTCGACTGATGCAGGTAAAACAAGTCGACTTATGTTTACACGGGTTCCATTGTTGGATTGTTATGTTATGTAATGACTTTGCATTTTCTTTGTGTTTGCTTATGAACCGCCAAATAATATAAGTTATCTGGGTCTTCTTTAAAAATTCTCTTTTTCCCAAAATCTCCGAAAACATATTCTCTTCTACTTTTGAGATTTATCTCCACCATGATGGTTTTTGTATCTAGCCAAGACCAACATTTCATATTATTTGTATTTGCTCGCTACTTGAGACTATTTGTATTTGATAACTTGTTTCTCTATTTAATGTGATTGCGATATTTCATCTATTGTTGGTTTGTATTAGTTGTTTTGATTATGACAAAAGGAGAGAAAATAAGAAATTGGATATTCTTTAGTTACTTGATTAAGGGGAGTGTGTTTATTATATTGTCCTTGATGAATTTGATCTTACAAGGTTATTATATTCAATGATTTATATGATTGAGGGGGAGACTTCTAACCAAAATGACAAGGTATAAAAACCTTGATCAATGTTTCTTTGTTCCCATTTCTTAAACAATTTCTAAGTGTTTTGTCATTATCAAAAAGGGGGAGATTGTTGGACCAATGGTGGTTGACAAATTAAATCCCACTTATGTTTTGATAATAATAAAATGTATAGAATTGGTTAAGAAATTGTTTCAGGTATTTTGGGATTAGTATGAAAGAATTATGCAAATCAAGATGGATAAGTGATAAATCATTGAAGAATCAAGATGGAAGTTTCCTTATAAGTGCAAGAGACATTAATAAAGAAGATTATAGAAGATTTGGTTGGATGTTACCATTGAAGCCAACATAAGTCGACTTGCACAGCATAAGTCGACTTATACATCAAGGTCCGAACAACATAAGTCGACTAGAACATCATAAATCGACTAATATATGAAGATCTGTCAACACAAGTCGACTAATAGTCCATAAGTCAACTTATCGGGGAGCACAAGTCGACTTACACAACACAAGTCGACTTATTGAAGAGCGGAGATGAAATTTTACGTAAATCGTTAACACAAGTCGACTTATACACTCGACAAGTCGACTTATGGGTACAGCAAATTAATTTCAACGGTTCAATTAGCCACAAATGGAAAGGAGGATATTAAGGAACGATCATAACAATTAGACAACGGCTATATGTGTTTCCAACAGCTATTTTCCTTCATATATAAGAGTGGATGATCAAAGAAAAAGATGAGAGAAGTTCTACAAGAAAAATACTCCACTATTGCTTCATATTTTGCTCACTATTGCTCTTATCTTGTCACACCATTGTATTGAGCTTTGTTCTTCAATCTTTATATTATGTCTCTTACAATTTGAGTGACTAGTAAAAAGTCACTTGTGAGGTAGGATTTGTGTCGGAAGACAAATCAAGTGTAAAGGTAGCTTGAGCCGGAAATCAAGTGGTGTTGGTAGGATTTGTGCCGGAAGACAAATCAAGTGTAAAGGTAGCTTAAGCCGGAAATCAAGCGGTATTATAAGAGTTCACACTGAACTACAAAGTGTGTAATAAAGTGGTTTGCAAAATCCTAAGTGGGAGCTTAGGTAGAGGACGAGAGTCTTAAAGACCGAACCTCTATAAAAGCAGTGTTTGATCTTCTTCCTACTCTTTTATTTAAATTTGTTTAAATTGTTTTGTGTGAATTAACTTCTGATTTTATTGTAGAAAATTTCAAAAAGATTAAAGATCTATTCAAATGAAAAGGAATGTCCGTTTAACGGACAATCACGGATCATTTAATACTTTCACCGTCATATGTCATTTAAATCGACATGGATGTCCGCTTAATGAGCGACTACGGAAAGATTGTGTTTTTGGACAAAGTTAGAGGTCGAAACCTGTTTTGTGGTCTTCATGAGAGTTGTACATCTCGATGTATTATTTCTAATGGTCAAAGAACAAACTCAATCCGACATCTAGATTAAAAGTTATGGAAATCGCGCCAAAAGAGGTTCAATTTGATTTTGGGTGTGAACATAGTCTATTATTTTGGGCATAAATCCCTCATCCGACCTCCAATTGAGGTGAGACTTGAACCATTAGATTTCTAAGACATATATCTTTCTCCCTAAAACAATTGGTACCATTTGGAGTTAAATTGAAGTAGTTTACATTAAAATAGGTGAGAGGTCGGTTTGGAGATCATATTTGGAGTATGAGCTCTTATAGGCTTTTTAAACATAACTTGAGTTATACAACTTCGTTTGAGGTGATTCTTGTTGCAAATCGAACTCGAGACTTAAGGCTACATTTTTTATGAATAAGTCAACTCATGATTTTGGTGATTAATTGGTGTGCGCTCGCCACGAATGTTGAGTTACAGCTAATGACCCTATAAGGAAATAAGCACAAGGCTTTAGGACTCTGGAAATTGGGCAATGGAAACGGGTCCAATAGATGTAGAATTAAAGCAAGAGTAAGAGTGTTAAGTTATAAGCAGTTGGGGTCCGGTCTCCGGATTAGGTCCCAACATTTCAAGCTTTTGCCACCACTTTTCCCTTGAAAAGCATCAAAACCCCTCAAGAATCATGTAGAAAAGTCGAAGCATTCACCTTCTTTCTTCTCCTCCTTCATGACCGAAGCTCTCTCCTTTCTTTCTTCTTCTCTCTTCGTTTTCTTCTTCTTTTATTTTTCAGCTCATTGTCGTGCTTCTCTTGGGAAGAAATGACAACACCCTTGCTTGTTAATGCCATGTCATTTAATGAATGGCTAATGACCATTTTGCCCCTCCAATTATGCCTTGTAACTTAACCTTTCAAGTGATGTACCCAATATGCCCCTAACTTCATGCTACTTTAGGACAATTTGTAATCATCAATTTGAAGGAATTTGCCAAAACTTCCTTTTAGAAAAATGTTCCTCCTTGTCTTAATTTCATAATGACACTAAAATCATTTAATTTGGATTACTATACCAAAAGTTATGCTCCAAACAGTTCGGACATGTCTTATGTTAAATCATTTTCTAGCATGTTATTTCCATTTAAAAATTGACATTATTAAACACAAAATTGAAACTCGATGTCTTCATAACAATTGTATCCCTATGTTTCTAGTTTAATCCAAATCAAGAATCACCTCATTTGGATTACTAGAGCAAAAGTTATGGCTAAAATACTTTCAAATATTACTAATCCAAAATTACACACGAATCCGAACTTCAAGTCAGCAATTGAAAATCTTAGGGGCTAAATTGAATTTCACTTTCTTCATATGACTTCTAGTCCCATGACTTAATTTTATTTTTCCTTAATAATCAAGTCAATCAGATCTCCACAGATCCCGAATTTCGCAAAAGACTAAACTATGTTCAAAAAATTATCTAACTCATCTAGATCAAATTAATCATCCTTAATTTAATCTCATAAAAATACAAATTTCTCCTGAGAATGTAGATAATTGTCTTAGAAATTCAACGCTTCGAAAACCATGTCAATTGGATGTCAGATGGAGAAATTATAAGCAAAAGATTGAAAAAGGGTCTGATTGGGAACGAAATAACAAAAACGGAAGGAGTCAAAATGGCATACAAATAACCGAAATTTTCAAAATTCATAACTCTTGATCCCCAACTCCAAACTTGAAAATTTTGGTATCAAAAGATAGCTCAAAGGAATCTCTACAACTTCCCTGAAGGACAGAAAAATCAATTTGTCTTTTAAGGAAGTCAAAAATCCACTCAAAGTTTCTGTCATAATCATCTCTTCCTAAACAACTTCCAAATTTTGGTCGATCATAACTCCTAGCCCCGATATTAAAAAATTGCATACTTTATGGCAATAAATAGCTGAGAATATAAGCTACAACTTTCATGTAGACCATTTTCTCCAATTCAGACCACATCCATCCGATGATTTGCCTCAAAGCATAACATACACAATTCCACTCTTCATAGCATTTTTCAAACAAAATAAATTAACCCTAACTTTAACTGATCCAAACTTTTACTCCCGATATCAAAAAATAGCTAACTTTATAGCGACAAAAAGCTCTCAACAGTAGCTACAAGTTTCATGTAGATCATTTGCTCAAATTTGGCCTAAATCAAAAAGTCAACTCTCAAGTCAAACTTGCTATCACCAAAAGTCAACTTTCTTAATTCTTCATATTTTCACACCTTTTCTCTTTATTTCTTGATTTCTAATTTCCATTTCAATCCTCTCATTCACTTTAACTTTTTCATAACTCATACAAATTTATTCAAATCCCAAATTTATCAAAATCAACAATTCTTTTTTTTCATACATTTCCTTAAAGCATAAATACTTCATTACACAATACATATATAAAACACTTACTTTATATAATTTATTATTTCTAAATTCTACTTAAAAATCGGGGTCCAACATGACCTCTACTAAAACAACTTTCAATAAGAAAGGTACTTAGACGATCATACCAAGCTCTAGGAGCTTGCTTCAAGCTGTATAAAGCCTTATGAAGTCTATAGACATGATCTGGATACTTAACATCCTCGAAACCAGGATGTTGCTTAACATACACCTCTTCGTCGATAAAACCATTCAGAAATGCGCTTTTCACATCCATATGAAAAAGCTTTATATCATCACAAATAGCATGTGTCAGCAATATCCTAATAGATTCAAGTCTTGCTACTGGAGCATATGTCTCATTATAGTCTATTCCTTCTTGCTGATTATAGCTTTGTGCTACTAATCTAGCTTTATTTCGACTTACTCTCCCTGATTCGTCTAACTTATTCTTAAACACTCATCTAGTTCCTATAATGGATTTCTTTGAGGGTTTAGGAACCAAGGACCATACTTTATTCCTAGTAAATTGGTTCAGCTCCTCTTGCAAGGCTAAAATCCACGCTTCATCTTAAAGAGCTTCCTCAATCTTCTTAGGCTCTATTTCAGAGACAAAAGTTACATTAGCTTCTCTTCTGAATTTGGACCTTGTTTATACTCCTTCTGAGGTCTCTCCAATAATTAGCTCTTCTAGATGAGAACTCTTATATCTCCAATCTCTTTTAAAACCAAGAGTCTCTGGAATATCCTCAACCTTGTCTAACTGAGTTCGTGATGATGAAGCTTCTATAGTATCACCTAAGGGCATTGAAAGGACTTCACTATCCATGTCATCTTCCTTACTTGGTTGGAAACTATCATCAAATTTGACATGAATAGTCTCCTCAACAGTCCTTGAGGTAAGATTGTAAACCCTAAAAGCCTTTGATGATAAAGAGTAGCCTAGAAATATACCTGGATAGGTCTTTGAATCGAATTTATCCAATAACTCTTTTGTATTCAGTATAGAACATTTGCAACCAAATGGATGAAAGTAAGATATATTTGGTCTCCTTCCATTCCATAACTCATAAGGAGTTTTCTTCAATAAAGGTCGCAGCAAAATTCAATTCTGAATATAACATGTTGTATTCACAGCTTCTGCCCAGAAGTACTTAGGAAGATTCATCTCACACAACATAGTCCTTGGCATCTCTTGAATCGTCCTGTTCTTCCTTTCAACAACTCCATTCTGCTGTGGAGTCCTAGGAGCAGAGAAATTGTGGAAAATTTCATTCTCCTCACAGAATATTCTAAACTTCTCATTCTCAAATTCTCCACCATGATCACTCCTAATATTGGCTATAGACATTCCTTTTTCATTCTGTAACTTTCTAGAAAGGGTCCTAAAACACTTAAAAGACTCATCTTTGTGTGACAAAAATAATATCCAACAAATTCTAGTAAAGTCATCAACAATAACAAGTCCATATTTCTTTCCGCCAAGACTTATTGTCCTAATTGGACCAAATAAATCCATATGTAACAACTCTACAGGTCTAGATGATGTTACGAAATTTTTAGAAGAAAACGATGTTTTCACTTGTTTTCCTTTCTGACAACTTTCACAAAAGAACTCCTTGTCAAAACTTATTTTTGGTAAACCTCTTATCAAATCATGCTTTAACAATTTTGAAATATGTTTAAAACTAACATGACCTAGCTTTTTATGCCAGATTAGTCTTTCTTCTTCAATTGATAAAAACATTAAACATTTTGATTTTGATTTTGAAAATCTTCTAAATCAATTTTGTAAAGATTATTTCTTCTCTTGGCAGAAAAGAATATAGAACCATCTTTGTTTCTGACTTCACAAAGACTTTGATTGAACGTAACTTCAAAACCAGAATCACATAATTGACTACACTAATCAAATTGTGTTTTAGACCATCAACAAGTAGCACATTATCAATGCATGCAAAGGAATCTTTACCTATTTTACCGATTTCAATTATCTTGCCCTGCTGGTTATCTCCGAAAGTTACCGATCCTCCCTTCTTATACTGAAGATCTAGGAACATAAACCTTCTTCCCTTCATGTGTCACGAGCATCCACTGTCCAAATACCAATGGCGCTTGCTGCTTCTTCCAAGAAAGGATATCTACAGGAGATAATATTTTATTCTTTGGTAGCCAAATTTTCTTGGGTCCTTTTGACTTAGTAAAATGCACAGAATGATGCATTTGATAAGGTTGTTGATGAAAACATGATTTTTGAAACTTCTTTTTCTGAGGGAAAAACTTTCTTTCATGTTGAGGCTTATTTCTCGTAAACCCTAATCCGGTTTTATCACTCGGATGTCTACATTTACCTAACATCTCATTCATTTTCTTCGTACTTTTAGTGAAACCCGCTAGATCAGCTGAAAGATTCTTAATCCTAAGCTTCAACTGATTGATCTCTTCATATCTATCTACAACTTTCTTTTTCTTACTTTCCTCTACTTGCTTTTTCAAGCAGGTATTTTCTCTCACTATTTCTTTTGTATGTTTGAGGTTTTCTACATACTTTTTCTTTAACAGTTTGTACTGTTTCAGAATAGCATGAGAATCTTCTAGTAGTTTCAAATATGCATTATACAAGTCATCATATTTAGAAGTTACCTCCTCATCACTTTCCTCCTCGGCTACTAGGCAAATATTTGCATGTTCTGATGTTTCGGAGCTTGTATCTGATTCAGATGAATCTAGACCCTCCCAAGTTGCCATCATGCTTTTCTTGCCTTCTCTACTCTTCTTTGGTTTCTTCTTTAGAGTTGGGCACTCGAACTTGTAATTTCCAGGTTTGTTACACTCGTAGCATATGATGGATGTCTTTTCTACTTTTCCATCATCTTTGTCGTTCTTCTTGAACAATTGACTTCCTTTGGATTTCTTCTTCCACATCCGTCTAATCTTCTTTGAAATGAAAGATAGCTCGTCATCTTCATCACTTGACTCTTTTTTGGGTCCGTGTTTTGTGTACCAGGGCGAACTAGGCCCAGCGTACCCCAAGTTGGCACGCGACCACAACCTTCAAAGGTATTTTCCTCTTTGTTACTTGAACTCAAGACCTCAAGGTTTTGTTGCATTTAAATGCAAGACTCTTAGCTCAATGGTAAGGGGCTTGCATTTAAATCTGCAACAAATCTTAGTCTCGAAGTTCGAAACAACAAAGGACAATACCTTTGAAGGTTAATCGCGTCTTAATAATGCCTAGTTCGCTGGCCTAAAACTGACCTAACAATAAAAGATGCCTTTTAATGTTGGGTCCGTGTTTTGTGTCTTTGGGGCGAACTAGGCCCAGCGTCCCCCAAGTTGGCACGCGACCACAACCTTCAAAGGTATTGTCCTCTTTGGTACTCGAACTCGAGACCTCAAGGTTTTGTTGCATTTAAATGCATGCCTCTTACCATTGAGCTACTTTTTTAATGTTGGGTCCGTGTTTTGTATACAGGGGCGAACTAGGCCCAGCGTACCCCAAGTTAGCACGCGACCACAACCTTCAAAGGTATTGTCCTCTTTGGTACTTGAACTCGAGACCTCAAGGTTTTGTTGCATTTAAATGCACGCCTCTTACCTCAAGGTATGTTAGGCATTCCTGTTTCATTCATAGTCTCCATATAATTTTGACAATCGTGTAACATCTCGTCAACCCCATCATCATCATCATCATTCACATCACAATCCTCAGCATCATTATTGTAGCTGTCATCATAACATGTATCGCCACTTCTACTACAACTAGCTTCCTTACGTTCACCGTGATAAAGCCATGAGTATAGAATTTATCTATGCCTCAGATTAGTAAGTGATTATATACCACAGCTTCACTTTGGAAGTCGACATTTAAGCAATCGATGCATGGACAACGAGTACTACATTCATCACCCATTTGATCTTTTACAAATTGCATGAAACTCTTAACTCCTTCTACTTATTCAGTTGACCATTTTTTATGACACATCCAACTCTTATCCATTTAGCCATACAATAAAAGAAGATAACTGAGTTATTGCATGCATTTTTCGTTCAATATTACATTAAAAAAACCTATGTAACTCAACAACATTGTTTCAGTTTATACACACCAATTACGTAAACAATATATAACAAAATGAAATGATAACCGATATATAAAACAATTAATTAAAAAGCTAATTAGTAAGATGATTACTACTAATTTGCAATAACAATAATGGTTACTACTAATTCGCATTAACAATAGTTGCTTTTGTTGAACATGTGGCGGGTAGGGAGAATATACCTGAAGATGCCACACAAATTCTACGATTTTAGCTCCAATAAAAAAAAGGAACACAGAATCTACAAAAAAAAAAAAACCCTATACACAATCACCAACTAAGCACAAAATTTATTCTTTATGGTACTATAAAAGCATATTTAAAGCACAATAAAGGATGTTGAACAATTTGATAAAGTATTTTAAAAGAAAAGAGATTTCTCACATACCATACAACGATTTTAACCTATAGATGTATACATTCAAGAAGTACATTTGTGTAGATGTATACATTCAATAAGTGAGCATTCACTATAATTAAAGTGAAAGCTCACTTCTTGAATGTATACATTCAAGAAGTCAAGAAGTGAGCATAAATTCCAATAAACATTTACTTAGGATAAATGGAAAAAATTTCATCATACACATAACTAAATTTAATGCATTATGAATTTTCAGCACCATATAGAAAAGTATACGATAAATCAACTATTAATAAAAGGATAATTTAGTTATAAGAATGTTATTATAATTATTCCACATGTTAAAATCAATCATATTTTAAAATTGTAGAATATTAAATGTTAGTTGTTACTAGAATATTAAATGTTATTGTAACAACTAACATATATCTGAAACTTAGAAAATTTTAATACATTTTAAGAAGTAAATTTGACTCTAAAATACTATTGATACTAATTATTAATGCCTTATTAACTATATGTTTACAATATGAAAAATTCATATTAGTGAGTAATGTTCAAATTAATATTTTTGTTTTAACTCATCCACATATGGAAAGAAATCAATATAATTCTAATGCATTTAAAATTTTAATTTTATACCATATCTATATAATACGCATACAAACAATATTGACCACGTATATATTTATTTATAAAAATATTTAAAAGAATTAATTTGTTCATTAATTATAATATATCCATGTCTAAATGAATGTAAAAGTAATCCTTATTATAAAACAAGCATGTATAATAAATTGTAGCCAAAGAAATTATTATTTTAATAAATATTGTATAAAATTAAAGTATGAGATAAAGTATTTTATCTATACTTATAAGAAAGTTATCATATTTAGCTATTATGTGTTCTTATGATAACATTACAATAACTATTTGTTTACATATATGTATTACTAAAAAGTGAGTTTAATTTTAAAATTACAAAATATTAAATCACTTCTTTGTTTTAGGCATGTTTCCTTTTACCTTAGAACAGATCGAGATTCATGTTTTTACGCTGAAAGCCTCCACTAGGCTTTATCAAACCAATCAAAATGAACATCTATATACCATTATTACAAAAGACCATAACATTTATAAATTCAAAACTCGTTCTGGACTTTTATCGAAGATCTTATGGGCAAGTAAATTTCAACTAAAAAATAAAAAAATTATCTTCTGTTTTCCCTTTCTTCAACAACAACAACACAACTTCTACACAACTCTACCATTATAATGTCTGTTTAATTTTTCTCATCCGGTACATTTCGCGACAAATCTACATTTAGTTGCCAAATGTTAAAGGTTTACTACGAATATAAAATAGCATTGCAAATTGTACAACATTCTTCTACCAAGTTGATAAATCATCGCCAATACTAAACCTTTTACCTTTTTTCCGACGATCAAAACTATTGTCGCCTATCTCTCCAATTTTGCTACCAATTATACACAACGTCGCTAAAACCCAAGCATTTTCCTTACATTCTTAATTTTCTTAATTGATTAACATATATGAATTATTCTTATTACCAATAACAAAATGAAAATTTTGTCTTTTACACTTACATATGGAGTTGTTCTTGATTTGTTTAATTTTTGGAATTACTAATCCTTACTTTTAATTTGGTAGATAAACAAAATAAAGGAAAAAATTTTAAAATTTGTACCTTCCTTTTGTTATTAGTTTAATTAATCGGATTGCAAACCATATTTCATTTAAACCAAATTTATCACTAACATGACAACATATACCCTTTAGCCCTTAATATACCATTAACCTTATTATTTGTATAAAAGATACATTTAATTTAAATACTCGATGGCTTTTGTGACAAAATAATTTGAGTCGCAGAAGACCATTTCTACCAACCACCATTGTAACTTCCCATCCCTGAGGGGAAGGGTAAATTGGTAAATTGGGACAGGCTAGGTTATTGCATTGCATATTCGAAATATAGACATTCGTTTGGCCTCTAATTGTAGAGGCTGAGTTATTTAACACAAGCATATGTAGGTACATACATGTATGACATATTCAGATAAAATTGTGTGAATTGGAAATTGGGTAATAATTGTATAGATTATGATTCGATTAGTGAAGTGGAGTGGAAAATCGAATGCTAGAGGTTTGAAAAATGAAATTTGAGTGTAGGATCATGTGTTTTATATTTTTGAGGATTTATAGAAATTTTTCTGAAATTTTTAGAGTTATGGGTCCGGACCGAAAAATTAGCTTAATGACTGATAAATGGGATTCCGGTTCTGAAATTTGATTGACAAGGGGCACGATATAACTTGAATTATGATTTGAGGATTTATTATTTATAATCATAGTGAAATTGGGAGAAAATCATAATAAGAATTGGATTGTTAGACCTTAAGATTGGACTTGTGGCAATTAAATTGCCAAACAAGCCCTAGGTCTCTTTGTTTATAAACCATCATCCTTTGAAATTGTCATCCATGAAACTCTTTTGCCTTGAAAGAAAATTTGATTGTCTTCCTCCTTTCTCCTTTCGCGGATCATCATAGTTGCCCTTTTGTTTCCATTTCTGAAAATTGCTTCCTTCCTCATCATTTGCCTTACCCTAAGCTTGTGTTGGGAAAGAATGAAATTGGTAGAGAAATGAAGGGTAACCGTAGGTGTTGATTGAGTTGAGAGATTGAAGTTCTGGGTGGTTTGTGAAAGGTTGAAGACTCAAATCAAGTAAGTTTCTACTCTATTGTGTTTGAAATTGTTTGATTCAGTGATTAATTGGTGTATTTGAGAAATGAATTTGGATGAGTTTCGGATGATAGGGTTATGAGAAAAATGTTGATTTTGATTTGGGTAATTGATGAATAACGAATATTTGATAGATTTAAGGTTAGGAATGAGTTGTGTTTAGTGTACGAACTGATTTTGGAGTATTTAGAAAGGAAAGAAATGGATTTAAACCAGAAGATCTGAGAATTTACGGGTTTCATCATGATTATGCGATCGCGACGCCATGACGATGTGATGAACACGCCGCGGCAAGCGGGTTGCTTTTCACACACCGCGAGGCGCGATGCACGCCGTGGCGAGTGAAATTGTTCCTCACACCGCGGCGAGGAAGGGGCAGACGTCGCGGCGAGTGGGCATGGTTACGCAGCGGGGAGAGAAGGACGTGCATCGCGGCGTAAACGAGGAGACTTCGCCCATGGCGAGCAATCATCTTGCCATGGCGGACGTCTATTTTTTGAAATTGAAGATGATTGTTTAATTGAAGATTTTTGAGGTTTTAATTTTAAAGAATTGGTTATTGACTGATTGGAATTTAGAGACTAAGAATTGTGAAATTATAAGAATGGAAATTCGGAATGAATTTCGAAAGTACTCGAAATTGGATGGCAATTTAATAGTAAATATGGTTTATAATTGGAATGTAACTTTGGAGAATTTGGAATATAGTCAATTGAATTGCATTAAGGTATAAGAAATTGCTATCGAATTTTGAGAGAAAGAGTTATATTGAGAAAATTCGAGAATTGGATCGGGAATGTCATAACATGTATAGTATTTATCGCATTTGTCAAATATGCATGATTGATTATTGAAATTGGTATAATTGGTAATGTGAGATTATTTGACTATTTTTAAAGGCACCGCTGGAGCAATTCCACGGGTATGCTGGGACTTCCAGGCTGTAGCTCGGAAGTGCAGGTGAGTAACCTAGTTGGTTTCTCAACCTATATGTGTTTAATTCTATGCAAATATGCCATGAGGAGTTAAGGATGGATTGTATGTGTTTGTTTTGATTGATTTGGACCACGGTGTCCGAAATATTTTAATTGTGATATAGAAGTGTTAATTCATATAATTGTTCATAATTGGTTTCAAATGGTGAGAATTAGGTATATGAAGTTTTAGTGCGATGCATGTATTGGAAATTGGACATGTGCATACATGCATAAGAGTATGATCAGATAAAGGCAGTTGTGACCGGTGTAGCCACCGTATCCGAGCTTTAAGCTCAACGCGAGGCTTCGTGCCCGATGATTTTCGAGCTTTATGCTCAACGTATTAGGGCTTTTGGAGCCCAATGTTTTTAGAGCCAATGGCTCAACGTATATGAGCTCAGGCGCACGGTCACAACAACGAAAGAAAATGAAAGAGTCACATGCACATTGCATATATGAATGTTTACATGTGAATTGTGTGAAAGGCATATCGCCTTATAAATGTGAAATTGACTGCATGTGATTTCTTGTTTGCGATATTATGCGATCTTGTGTGATTGTGCGAATATGCATGAGTTGGGTGGACCATCGATGATGGTTTCTCTTGAGTTCATAAACTCACCTAACATTGCAATTATTTTCAGGAATTGAAGAGTACCCGTTAGTAAAAGCGGAGTATGTTTGCAGATTCAGTGAAGGTGCGAAGTCGGGATCGGTTCGTATGCGCATTACATATCTTTATTTTGTAATAAAGTGTTTATTTGTATTTGTGAAATTGACCTCGGTGGCTTTTGAAAATGTGTGTATTGAAATTGGATGTGATTGAATGAGTACCCAATTTGGGTATGGAATTCGCATATGTGTTTTAAAATAAGAATAATGTACCGATTTCTGAATGAGTAGTTAGCACGCCACTCTCGCGGGGCACGGACTCGGATATCACCATCGATATCGAGTTGGTCTTGCGAGGAGTGAAGTGTTATTTAATATATCGAGCCGAAGTACAATCTTACATGGGCGTTCTGAAAATGTGTCAAGTTACATGCATTTAAGTCATGTCATGGCAGACAGTGACAACTGATCCCCAGTCTAGTATATGAGTCACATGTAGGAGCCTGTACCAATTGTTTCAGTCGTTCGAATTTGCGAGGGCATTGATGATATATTAGAATGGGATAAATGCCAGTTGTGGATATCATGAAATCGAAAAAAGGTATATGATTTGATTTGACAAATGAAGATTGAGTGTATTGGTACTAGTGGGTACATTATGGAAGGCGATATCCGGGTTACACCCCCGGTATATCCTTGAATGTGAGATAGATATGAATATGTTCTGAACCGATAGAGGAAATTAGAGCTATGATAGAAATGACAAGAGTACAAGTGTATAATGTGGATGAAATGAAAGGTTATAATTGAGATTGATTACTGTGACGAGTGTTATGAAAAATGATTTATGATTGTGACTCGATTACATTAGAGAGAAATCAAGAATGATGGTATATATATGTGATGTTGCCTTTTGAGTGTGAAAATAGAAGGGTGCGATGTAATAATGAAAAGATTGAGAGGTAAGACAATGATACTGATAAGTGAAACAGATGTTCCGGTTTAGTTGATTTGCCTAAGTGAATACACACCTGATTATGGGAGCCCCATGGTAAGTGAAAAATATTAACCGAAATTGTCTCGTGTATGTGGAGATGGCATGAGAAGTAAATTAAGGGGATGATTGTAGTGTATAAAGTTTGAATGAGAAAGAAAGTGTTTATGAGAAATCAATTGAGAAAGAAGGGAGACTGTTAATGTGGTACCAAAAAGAGAAAGGTTATCTAAAGTTAAATGTGATTAAAGAGTTCTTAGTAGTATAAGCTATTAATGGGTAAATTGATGAGAATACATTTTCAAATAAGATGTGATGATTATAGTGATTTATTGGGAATGAATTGAAATTGTTACATGTTGAGGACTTGATCATAATATAATCCTCACGAGTGAGGATAGGTGCAAAAAGAGAGTATTGTGTATCCTTAGTGTAAGTGACTAATTGGTACATCGATGCAATGATTTTTCTGATACGGACCTCATTAAGCGGTATTAAAAGGATGTTACGATGATATGGATTATGGCGCAGATTGATCTGCATGGGATATTGTGTATGGTTGGAAACCGAGTCCTGTGGCATAGAGAATGGTGACAAGAAATGTGATGGCGTGATATTGAGGAATTTCATAAGTAGTATTGATGAAAATAGTAAGAAATCTACTTGCAAAGAAGAATTTACTGAATTGGATTAAGTTGCTCGAATGATTCAATTAAATTGTGCTCAATGCAAGGACTGTATAGAGATAAATTTGAAATGAATTACAAGTTAATTTGGAGTCTAAATTCTAGCAGAGACTCGGCGTAAGAGGTAGAAAATGCTTTCATTATGATGATGAGATGAATCCAATTATGTAAGAGAATTCTGAACATTAAGAAAATAGTAATTGCGAATATGAGGAGAAAATAGATTCGTGTATGGTTTGTGTAATTATGTCTGAAAATACTGAAATTGATTTGATGAATGTTTATTTAACGCAGGCAGTGACCTATTGCAAATAAATTGGGTTATGTGGAGAAATTAGGGTAAAAGGAACATATGTCAGAATATGTTGTGATGGAATTGAGAAAATTATAAGAAAATCGTTCCTTATTGGAGACTTTTGATATTTAAAGAGTTATACAAATTGATCACTAGTATAAGGAATTTTGGATTGAAATTGTCCGAGGTGACAATGCCCTAATAGTATTGTGCTACTGAAAAGTAAAGTGTCTTGAGTGCATTCAGATTGGGAAATGATGAAGATCATCGATGATCGATTAAATGCATTTGAAAAGTAAAGAAGATAAATCGGCACAGATGAGGAAATTGTATCCTATGCGAACTTCATAAGAGTGAATTTGACCTTGATTGAATAAATAGTGGATGAATTATTATTGAAAATGGCATTGAGAGACTTAATGACGATAGGGTATGGATACAATGCAAAATTGTTAGGGACTTATATATGTATCTGGGATTTGGAGATTTTGCATTATATCTTGAAATGTCGATAAAGGTTATCTTTAATCGATGAAAGTGTGTAAAGTGATTTTGTACCTTGGGACAAGTAAAACTTCATGGGCTGTATTTTGATTGATGATTTGAGATCTGTTGTAATGAGTGTTGCTCTAAAAGCTTGGAGACAAAATTGTGCGAAACAATTGAAGATGTCTCGAATGTGCAAATCAATAGTGATAGAGGTATTTTGTGAATTGAAAGATTTGAAAAGAATTAAGCGATTGAATAATTCAAATTATGCTAGTCATGAAATTAATGGATTGAATAGGAAATTCAAATGAGATGATCGCAATTTGAGTGATAAGGTTTTGATTGTATGACTGAGTAAAAATCGTCGAGCTAGCAAATGGGGCAAAAAGAAAGTATTATTTTTTATTGGAATTCCGAAACTGGTGTGTATATTTAAAAAGATCGACAAAGACCAAATTAAGGTGTTGACATTTGCGAATGTTATCGAGAAACTGTTAGAGAAATCGTGAGAAGCGATTAGAGTATTATGGTTTAGTACGAGCAAATCGAAAGAGGAATTGATAGTTTAGCGTGTTAAATCGAATGATTATAGGTGTGAGTAACCAATGATTTGTTGTTGGAGATAAATGTGAAATTGATATTTTGGAGTTCGTAGAGACATAAGATTGAGGTAAAGTCGAGACTGATTGTGTACATACCAATCGTTACATTAGTGATTGAACTTTAAAGAAATGTAAGTTGATAATTGTGTAAGAAATGTTTGAAGTATACCGCTTCGGCCAAGATACTTGAGATAGAGATAAAGGTAAATTTGGGAGAAACGAATTTGTTATTAGTGGCCTTGATGTGACCGTGTTGTGAATCAATTTATGGATTGGCAAGTCAGTAGCAACCTAAAAGATGAATTGGATTCGTGAAGTGTTATATGGACAGAAATAGGGAATATTGATATGATCAGAAGTGTGTGTTATTGGTGTTGAATGTAAAGAATTGCGAGTAATCATGAAGAAACAGTTAAGACCGTGTTAAGTGATTATATTGATTCTAGTGAATTGGCAGAAATTAGTCCTGTATTGAAAAAGATGAGAAACAGTATATGGTGATCGTATTGATTTCCCCTGCCTTTTTGATCGATTATATATGAAATTTCGAGGACGAAATTTTTGTTAGGAGGGGAGAAATGTAACATCCCGTCCCTGAGGGGAAGGGTAAATTGGTAAATTGCGATAGGCTAGGTTATTGCATTGCATATTCGAAATATAGACATTCGTTTGGCCTCTAATTGTAGAGGGCTGAGTTATTTGGCACAACCATATGTAGGTACATACATGTATAACATATTCCCGATAAAATTGTGTGAATTGGAAATTGGGTAATAATTGTATAGATTATGATTCGATTAGTGAAGTGGAGTGGAAAATCGAATGCTAGAGGTTTGAAAAATGAAATTTGAGTGTAGGATCATGTGTTTTATATTTTTGAGGATTTATAGAAATTTTTTCGAAATTTTTAGAGTTATGGGTCCGGATCGAAAAATTAGCTTAATGACTGATAAATGAGATTCCGGTTCCGAAATTTGATTGACAAGGGGCACGATATAACTTGAATTATGATTTGAGGATTTATTATTTATAATCATAGTGAAATTGGGAGAAAATCATAATAAGAATTGGATTGTTAGACCTCAAGATTGGACTTGTGGCAATTAAATTGCCAAACAAGCCCTAGGTCTCTTTGTTTATAAATCATCATCCTTTGAAATTGTCATCCACGAAACTCTTTTGCCTTGAAAGAAAATTTGATTGTCTTCCTCCTTTCTCCTTTCGCGGATCATCATAGTTGCCCTTTTGTTTCCATTTCTAAAAATTGCTTCCTTCCTCATCATTTGCCTTACCCTAAGCTTGTGTTGGGAAAGAATGAAATTGGTAGAGAAATGAAGGGTAACCGTGGGTGTTGATTGAGTTGAGAGATTGGAGTTCTGGGTGGTTTGTGAAAGGTTGAAGACTCAAATCAAGTAAGTTTCTACTCTATTGTGTTTGAAATTGTTTGATTCAGTGATTAATTGGTGTATTTGAGAAATGAATTTGGATGAGTTTCGGATGATAGGGTTATGAGAAAAATGTTAATTTTGATTTGGGTAATTGATGAATAACGAATATTTGATGGATTTAAGGTTAGGAATGAGTTGTGTTTAGTGTACGAACTGATTTTGGAGTATTTAGAAAGGAAAGAAATGGATTTAAACCAGAAGATCTGAGAATTTCGGTTTCGTCATGATTATCGATCGCGACGCTTGGCGACGGGTTACTTTCACACGCCGCAGTAGCGCGATGCCGCCATGCAGTGAAATTGGTCCTCACGCCATGGCGAGGAAGAAGCGGACGTCGCGGCGAGGCGTGTAATTCTGCCATGGGAGAGAAGGACATGCATCGCGACGTAACGAGGAGACTTCATGGCGAAGCAATCATCTTATTCTGGCGAGGACGTCTATTTTCCGAAATTGAAGATGATTGTTTAATTGAAGATTTTTTAGGTTTTAATTTTAAAGAATTGGTTATTGACTGATTGGAATTTAGAGACTAAGAATTGTGAAATTATAAGAATGGAAATTCGGAATTAATTTCAAAAGTACTCAAAATCGGATGGCGATTTAATAGTAAATATGGTTTATAATTGGAATGTAACTTTGGAGAATTTGGAATATAGTCAATTGAATTGCATTAAGGTATAAGAAATTGCTATCGAATTTTGAGAGAAAGAGTTATATTGAGAAAATTCGGGAATTGGATCGGGAATGTCATAACATGTATAGTATTTATCGCATTTGTCAAATATGCATGATTGATTATTGAAATTGGTATAATTGGTAATGTGAGATTATTTGACTGTTTTTAAAGGCACCATTGGAGCAATTCCACGGTATCTTTGGAACTTCCAGTCATGGCTTCGGAAGTGCGGTGAAGTAACCTAGTTGGTTTCTCAACCTATATGTGTTTAATTCTATGCAAATATGCCATGAGGAGTTAAGGATGGATTATATGTGTTTGTTTTGATTGATTTCGGACCACAGGTGTCCGAAATATTTTGGTTGTGATATAGAAGTGTTAATTGTGTATAATTGTTCATAATTGGTTTCAAATGGTGAGAATTAGGTATATGAAGTTTTAGTGCGATGCATGTATTGGAAATTGGACATGTGCATACATGCATAACAGTATGATCAGATAAAGGCAGTTGTGACCGGTGTAGCCACCGTATCTAGAGCTTTAAGTTCAACGCACAGGGCTTCGTGTCCAACGATTTTCAGAGCTTTATGCTCAACGTATTAGGGCTTTTGGAGCCCAATGTTTTTAGAGCCAATGGCTCAACGTATATGAGCTCAGGCGCACGGTCACAACAACGAAAGAAAATGAAAGAGTCACATGCACATTTCATATATGTATTTTTACATGTGAATTGTGTGAAAGGCATATCGCCTTATAAATGTGAAATTGACTGCATGTGATTTCTTGTTTGCGATATTGTACGATACTGTGTGATTGTCTGAATATGCATGAGTTGGGTGGACCATCGATGATGGTTTCTCACTGAGTTCGCAAACTCACCCAACATTGTAATTATTTTTCAGAATTGAAGAGTACCCGTTAGTAAAAGCGGGAGTATGTTCTGAGGATTAGTGAAGGTCGAAGTCGGGATCGGTTAGGTATCGCATTACATGTCTTTATTTTGTAATAAAGTGTTTATTTGTATTTGTGAAATTGACCTCGGTGGCTTTTGAAAATGTGTGTATTGAAATTGGATGTGATTGAATGAGTACCCAATTTGGGTATGGAATTCCGCATACGTGTTTTAAAATAAGAATAATGTACCAATTTCGAATGAGTGGTTATACGCCACCCTCATGAGCACGCACGCGGATATCACCATCGATATCAGGTTCGGGTCTTGCGGGAGTGGGGTGTTACAACCATACTTAGTCGAAAATGGTAGATAATTTGCTACCAAATTTCCACATCGTTGCCTAAAACTAAAACAATCTCTTTACTTTCTTAATTTTCCTAATTGATTAATATATATGAGGTATTCCTAATACATCATACAAAATGTTAAATTAATCTTCTCACTTATATATGCAATTGTTCTTCATTTGTTTAATTTTGGGAATGACTAATGTTTAATTTTAAGTTGTTAAAATAGTTTTCTAATTATATTACAATGTCTTGTTAAATTATTATAATTTAGTTTTCTAAAATTAAAATAATTAAAATGTATAATTTTGTAAATACAAATTTCAAAATTATAATAATCAAAATGTAAAATTTTATAATTTTTTAAACACATTTTCAAATTATAATAATCAAAATGTGTAATTTTCTCAAAATTGTAAGTCAATTATAATTTATTTAAACGGTCATTGAATTAATTTGGAAATATTTTTCAATTGAATATTTTAATTTTTAATTCAAATTATGTTTTATTTGGAATAGGAAAATAAATTTATAAAAAATTATTTATGAACTCGCAAGCTTTGGCGACGAACCATGTATTAGTTGCTACATCTGACGTTTGTCGACCAAATATAATAGATCGTAGCAAATTAATTAATACTACTTCCAAACAACAACAATAAACAAGAAACAACATCGTTTACCTAAATAAGAAAAATGTCGTTGTTTTGTATTAGGTTTTCAATGACAACCATAATAAAAGGCTACTCCATTCTCCTTCAAGCTGTCAAAATTTCTCAAAATCCTTTCTTCTGTTTGGGTTTATGTTCATCACCATCGAAGAACCATTATTAATTGAATCGGTATTATTTTTTTATTTTCATTAACGAAATTGTGCTATTATTTTTTTATTTTCATTAACGAAATTGTGTTATGCTTAACTTATACCTTTAGGTGTTTATTGTGAGTTCTTAATTATGCATTTGATGTATGGCTTCATCCTTGAATGTTCTTGTATTTCTTTCAGTCCAAATGTTATAAACAATAGTGAAAAGCAAGATAGTTTACATGTGATAAAAACTACACAATAGATTTCTGAAATTTTAGTAAAGGTAGCTTTCATATCATTAAGCACATTGAAGATGTATAAGTGCTAAACTGGACTACTTTCACTTATAATCAAAATTGGAGTTGAACAAATCATCATTTTATTCTAAATCGACATTTGCAAAATATATCTCTTAACATTATTAATCAGGGAATATCAACATGGCGACGAGTTCCGATGGCCTTAATTCATTTCGTTGGGTGGAATGTGGCAAAATTGTCCCTACTGAAAAAAAAATAAACAATGCAAAAAAATCTCCACTTCATACACTAATCATCATTTACCTTCCATGGCTGATCTTCTGCTTCAAAGTTTTTAGTATCATTTGAACAATGTCACTTTCCTTATTATGTACGTCTCATTTCCTTTTATGAAGCTATTATATATATTCACATTTGATGGTATATACTACATGTAGTTTTAAGATTCCTTGAATCTTGAAGATGACATGTATGCCCATGGAGGCGGGAGCAATGTCACAACAGTTCGTAAAGGATTAGGGAAATCAGTTGTTTTGTAAAATTCGTCAATTCCATAGACTTCGTCTGGTCATTCACATATGCATGTCACTTCAATTTTGGTTCGTTTAATGGTTTACTAATCTGACAATATCTAAGTTCTATACTGATTGTGTTTTAGGTAAACCATTTTGTACTGGCAGTTCATCTGAAGAACTTGTCTTCTATACTAAATTTAGTGACTCATTCACTGTATCCTCTATAAGTTTTGCTATAGCAAAAACGTTGTTACAAAAGGTGTGAAAAACCCTACACCTGAGGGAAGAACTATTAGTGTTTCAATTGGTGCCTTCGAGTGTACAAGGACCCTTCTCGAGAATCCAAACATCGGGGACTTGTTTACTTTTACCAACTCTCATGTCATTTGGAATCCAAAAAAATAATTATAGCATTTTCATTTATCGATGTAATCAATTGGACTCATCTTTAAAGTTGATTTATTATTATATCTGTAAGAATTTGTCAAATAACTTCTTTACTGGTTAGGGGTCAAGTGAGCACTATTGAGAATGGATCATATTATTCTTGTTCTATTACTATATGAATTGTTAAACTTCTAATTCAAAGTTCGTCTCGCTCCATATATCATATTATTAACTTGATACAATTATTTAAATTTTTATAACTAAGTTTTGCAATGTTAGTAAATATTAATGATTAAGTAATACTACTATTTAACACTTAAAATTATGTTGTGTGTGTTTTTCAACAATATATTGTAAATATTCAAAACAAATCTCCAACGAAACATATCTTAACTACAATAGATTATAAAAATGTTAGTTTAACAATTTTGGAAAATGTCAACCTTTTGGTGACAATTTAGGCAAATGGTCACTAAATGTTTTGTAAACTACTGTAGAATCTTTGGTGACGATTTCTAGAAATCGTCACCGAATGTGGACCATTTAGTGATGATTTTCAGAAATCTCCACTGAATGTGCAATATTTGGTGACGATTTTCAAAATTCGTGTTGATCTTTTGGTGATGCTTCCAAATATCGTCACCAAATGGTCACTTTTAACGACAATGTCAAAAACATAGAAAAAATCAAACGTCCTTTTAGTGACGATTTTGTATAATCGTCGCCAATTGTGCACTCTTTGGTGATGATTTCGAACATTGGTTATCAAATGTTTAACAAATTATGGTGACAATTTCTTAAAAGCATCACCAAAATTTCATTTTGTTGGGCGCTGTTTTCGGAACCCAACTCTTAAATGGAACCATGTGACGTGAACGCATTCCAATGCGGGGTCCAACACATTTAACGACAAATTTCTGAAATCGTCACCCATTATGGATCATTTAGTGACAATTTTTGGTAACCGTCACTAAATGTTCACCATTTGGGGATGATTTTTGTGATTTGTCACAAAATGTTGTTCCTTTTGTGACGTTTTTTTAATTACTCACTAAAGGCTTAGTTTTAATGATGATTTGTAAAATCGTCAAAATATGATAACTTTTGCCGACGATTTTTCGAACGTCATAAAAAAACATAGCTAAGTGTCTAATTTGTTATAGTGATGTACCTTTTTCTTGTATTGTGAGCATGTTTCATGTTATTTTGATGATAAAAACACTTATATTAATGAAAAGATCTTGTTTGTTTTTTAGTATGATTTAATCTAAAATTATGGTTATTTTTCCTTGAATGAAATTCAAAATGTGAATTATACAAAAATGAATGAAATTTTTGTTTCGCTTGTGACCTAAAGGACGATGTAGATAGGTAACTGATTTTTTGTACATATTTAAAAAATACAACTTGCTTATATGATGATTTAGGCATAAACTCAATATATAAATGCTTTTCCCCTTATAAAATTTCCTTTCCATTGGATTTTATACTTTTAATGAAACCGATTTTGTGCTTATCATAAGAGCTATTTTCGGTTTTAAGCATGCTTCTTAGTTTTTCACTCTTTATAGTGAAGTTAGACAATGATGCTCTAAAATTGATCTCATTATATAGTGACCATTTCTCATACAACAAATTATACTTATTATCCTAAGTAACAACCATACTACTAGATTTTATCATGTAATACATTATCACATTTCGAGTTGTAACCCTTAATCATCCATGAATATAAGATATTTTATCTCTTTATAATCATAAGTGGTGTCATACATAGACACCCTATTAAATTTTATTTTTACCAAGGGCATAAAACAACATATGTACCACTTTGCTATTTACTACAATGAATGTCTTATTATAGTTGTTATAATGACTTTTACCCTTTGACACCTAAGTTTAACTTCATCTAAAACTATGGTTTTTAATGGAAAATAGGGATCATTTTCTACAATTTTCTAAAGATGAACTTCTTTGAATAAAAGAAAACATTTCATCATACTCTTCTACTGTAGGTAATTATATCTACATCAAAGAATGGTAGTAAATGTGCTTTAATTTCCTTGGTCAAAAAGTGAATCAAAATGAATTATAGTGATCTTTCCTCAAATTTTGTTACAAATATATATCAAATGGATAAAACATTTTTTTATCCAATTTAATACCAATTATTGATCCATAGATGGTATACATGAATGGTGAATTATACATATGACAATAGCTTGGGCCGAACAATCAAAGCTTGGTGATATCAAACTTCGAAAGGAAATGTTATTGTTTTATTAAAATTAATAAAATGATGATGTTTTGGTTAATCAGTTATTCAGATATTGAATAAAATGATGTTATTTTATCTAAAATTTGATCAAGTTGAGCCTTCCAAGCTCAACATTAAGCTCGTTTAGCTCCAGTTTTAGGTAATGACTTCAGTTCAGGTTGGGCTAGTCCTAAGGCAAGTTTTCATCCCTAATGAACTGTGTGGCAATGAATTCTATAGCTTCTTAAAACTCAATTAATGAATTATATATACTAATTTATGATTACGAAAATTCTTATAAGATAATTACCAAATAAATATAACAAGGATAAAAGAATATAGGAGAGACGTACAATATCAATTTATAGTAGTTTGGTTAAATAACCATTAGCTTTTGTCCACTCCTCAAACTCCATTTAGAAATTTATTATTGTCTTCTTCAATAAGAGGAGTCTTTTATACATATGTCTTCCTTTTAATGAAGAGAACATTTACATGTCTTCCTTTCTTAGGATGTAAAAGAACAATTTGTACATCTTTATCTCGGGTAAAAGGAAATATAAACAATTCAATTGCTCTTTTATTGATGTCCTATCACTCAAACATAATTCAAA
The DNA here is from genome assembly GCA_029891385.1 of Erythroxylum novogranatense. Classification (NCBI taxonomy): domain Eukaryota; kingdom Viridiplantae; phylum Streptophyta; class Magnoliopsida; order Malpighiales; family Erythroxylaceae; genus Erythroxylum; species Erythroxylum novogranatense. The sequence goes on from CM057226.1 coordinate 22,613,507, forward strand.
ATTCCTTCTTAATCTCACAATACACTAAGGATTCAAATCATTCTCATATATATAAGTTAATGAAACTATTTCTAATGCTAAAGATATTTTTAGAACTCATATGTGATATTTTATAGCAAAATATCACTTCAAATAATCATTGTATATACGATTAATCATTATAATGACCAATTTTATATATAATAGGCTAATTGATTCAACTAACCAATGTTCCTAAGTCGGATCATCGCCTAGCCTTTTCCTTAGCTAGACATTTAACTTTCATTATATCCAAAACACTGCTTATTCGATTGGCCAACCCAAACCCTTCAACTAGCTAGAATTTTAACTTTCATTATATCCAAAACGAATTCATTCGATATATTCGCCATAAGTTAATGGTGATTGGTTCAAATTTAAGGATACAAGAATCAACTTTCAAACAAATAAAGCTAAACCTGACGTTAAGCTTACTCTGGAGGCAATTCTAGATCGGTTCCAGCACATGTGGCATATGGCAGATTAGATACTTGCGGAGGACCACATATTAGTATCGACTGATTCTCAAAGATAGGAGAAAGGGCATGTTAGATGCCTACTTTCGTAGCAAGCTCAAGCTAAGAGTCCAATATAACTCTCTTGGGATGTAGATGTCAGCGAACAACCTCTTACTTCCAGTATCCTATTCGATCCTTCGAATATTCGCTTATGGATTTTAAGGATTCTCCACGTGATTTTCATTGGTATTATTGGCTTTGATTCCCATATCCTCATAAATAAACCATTTTTCACTGTTAAACCTTAGCGACTTAAAATGTTTTAACATTCTATAATATATGTACCTTAATTCAAATGCGTTCCTCAAACTTCTCTTTCAGGTTCTATGAAGACAAACAACCAGTTTTAAGCAGGTAATTATCACCATTGGCATATATATTAGGGCAAATCTTCGAAGGATGTAAAGTCAATTAGATCAATAGAGTAGGTGCCCTTTACTGCACAATACAGAATTTCTTTTGGATTTTAGATGAAAAGGAAGATCACATTTTAAAGAGAAAATTTGTTGTTACCTAGGATTAGTATAAAATCTGTTTTTCACATTTGATATTACTGTCGGCTCTAACAGTTTTAAGATACATATCAGTACGATCGAGTATGTACCATGTAATTCTGTCATCATCGAGGTTACGGGTTGAAGTCAAACTCGAGGGCTATCATATCATGAGCATGTTCGTCCATTTTATTCACGAAGCGCGGAAGCTTCGAATCGGACCGTGTGGACTACAAGTGAAAAAGGATAGGGACCCTACAAATTCTGTCTGACTCGACTACTTGTCAGTACTATATTTTGTCTGCTTGCAATTTATGTGATAAGCACATGTGGCTTTCAGAGGACTTGAACTGACATGTTACATACAGCAGGCAGCCTTCCTGGAGATATTTTATTGCTACCACAGAATCTTTTCGGCACGGCTCGGTAGACCATAATTCCGAAGTCCAAAATTTGACGACGAACTCCTGTGTGAAAACAGAGAAGCTTAGGATGAAGCAAGAATTAAACAATAAAATTAGAAGTTAATTTACACAATAGTAATTTAAATAAATTTACATACAAAGAGTAGAAAAAAAGATCAAATACTATTTTTATAAAGATTCGGTGCTAAGACCTACGTCCTTTACCTAAACTCCCACTTAAGATTTTGCAAATTTAGGGAAGGGTGATTTAACTTTGTTACGTTTATCATCCTCATTTAAACCTTATAGAAAGGTTTTTTACAAATAAACAAAAAAACTTATAGACAATTCAAAGTAAAGAAAATTTATTGTCCTTAAAAAAACATGTAAAATCAATGTAGTACTTACAAAAGCATTAAAAAAAGAAATGACAAAGTTACTTCTGACCCCTTCTATGATTGTTTTCAAGCACTCAATGATTAGAAGGAAGAAATTTTTTTTTTTCAATATTATCTTCAAAACTGTGAACTATATAGACCAAAAGCTATCATATTTCATAAGCCAATGCACTTACTACTTATCTTTTCTTCCAAAGTGGATTAGTAGACACAATTTATCTAACTAATTTAAACATCCTTTTTGAATTCCCAGCAAGATTTATCCTTGCAGTAAAAAATACAAGGAAAAATTTATAAAAGAAAGATAAATTTTATCAAGATTTTAGTAATTATCCTATCTTTAAAAGGAACAATCTCAAGGAAATGAAGTGTAACTATCTCGAATAGCGTATGTGCAAATTGAAATTAGTAATAAAATGTATTCATCTATAGACGAACCTCCTAAATATGATTTCGATTGGGATCTTATGAATCAATTTAAACTTCATTGCTTTGAAGGCATCTATCAACAATGCCTAAGATTCCTCTATCTCGAATAGCGTATGTACAAATTTAAATTAGTAATGAAATGTATCAACCCATAAATGAACCTCCTAAATATGATTTTGATTGGGACCTTATTAATCAATTTAACTTTCATTGCTTTGAAGGTGTCTATCAATGATGCGTAAGATTCCTCAAAAGTCATTAATTAAATTGAATTACAGAGGAGCAAATATGTTGATGACCTCAGCATATCAAACACCTATTTCTAACATAGACTTTGGATTTCCTAAATCTTTTTTTTCTAAAAGATTGGTGCATCTGGTTTTAGTAAAGGACTGGTAGTTGGAATACTAGATTTTGCTGGAATGTTTGGGGGACTAGTAGTTAAAACTATGTGAGTGATTTGTTAAGGAGTAATTGGTTGGATGGTTGGTTGGGCAATAAGTGTTTGATAAGTGGACATTTGTTGTAGTTAAAACTATTTGAGTGATTTGTTAGGAAGTAATTGGTTGGATGGTTGGTTGGGCAATAGGTGTTTGATAAGTGGATATTTGTTGTTTCTCAAGGGATTAATTTCTTTGGTTACATTTCCTACTTGTTGCTGAAAGTATGATAATTCTGCTTCCTTCTTAGGGAGTGCATCTTTCAAGTTGAGGATAACTGTTTCCATTCTGTAGTTAATGTATTTATAAAATTGGTAGTGGAAGTTTTTATATAATAAATTTCAAAATTATATTGATTTAATTCTAATTTTCATCTTATTAATCATCCTTGATTATAATTTGTTTTAATGTTATATTTAGTGAATCCACATAAATACTTAGAATCATTCGAATTTGAAATTCAATGCACAATAAATCAAATTTTCATTTTCTTAATATTTTAACACATGCAAGTATTTCTTTTTCATGAATAAGATATTTCTCATTGATATTTACATAAGAGGTATTTCCTTTTCTTCTATCCATGTCTATTGATGAGTTTTGTATTGTATTTAAGTTGTAACATTTTTCTTTCTTTAGCTAAAATTTTAAGGAATGCTTGGTCGGATATACAATTTAATAAGACAAGAAAATTTTGAACTTGGTTATATTTTTAGGGTTTCTAGATATTTTATGATTTTCAAAAATATTAGGTTGTAATTTTAAGAATCCATTATAAAATTCTATACCTAAATATTCAATATTTTGTTGTACTAGTTTAATTTTCTTTTGCTTAAAATTAGTCTTTTATGTTGACATCTAGTGAGAACAGTTTTACTTTTTTAAATGATCTTCTTTATCTTTATTGGAAAATATAATAATATTATTAATATAGGCTAACGTAAATTCTTCTAATCTTTCTAAATTATTGTCCATAAATCTTTGATAAATATCAAGAACTTGTTTTAATCCAAAAAGTAATACGTTTCATTGGTAATGTTTTTGTAGTGAACATGTGAAGACTGTTAATGGCTGTGTCTTCGTATAGTTTTAATTGCCAATAACTAGATTTTCCATCTAAGATAGTCAACCAATAATGTCCTTTCAATCTATTAATAATATAATCTTTTTGAGCAATTTATATGCATTCTTTATAATTGATTGTAAATTAAAATTAATAACTATTAATAAATGTAATTAAAATTAAATTATCTTCAAAATATGTAAATTTCAAATAAATTTTGTTTAATAACTAAGATATATTTAAAATTTTATAAATAAAAATAAATTTATAAATTATTTATTTTAATAAAATAAAATAATTTTATTAATAATTTGTTAATAAGTATTATATAAGAAATTAAAATAAAATTTTAATTAAAATAATTATTTTAAAATTTATTTAATATATAATTATTATCTGTCATAAAACATAAATATATGTAACAACTATTTATTCAAAAGAAAAACAGGATTAAAACTAAAAAATTAAACCAAAAATTACAAAAGAAAAACAGAAGCAAAACGGCCCTAAATATAGGTAAGCAATTTGCAGTCTCAACTCAAGCCAAGCTCCTTGAGCGGTGAAAAGTATTAGGTTTTCAATAAATAATTTGCCTCCTCAAATTTGGCTGAAAATGTTGCAGTATTCAAGCACAGGTTTAAGATATGAATGTTGAGAAGAGCCATCCTTCCTAGAAAGAACACAATGTCCCATGTGTTATACAGAGGTCAACATATTGTAGAGCAAATCAAGCACATGATCATCATGATCTAATCTTTTTCCGGAAAATACAACAGGTGGGACCTTGGAAAAAATAGGCCATGGAGTGAGACTTATCTCCTTTTTCCGAACTTTGGTCTTTTCCATTTTCGCATTTATCATTAGTACAGCAGCAGGGAACAGGTCATGTGAATAGAACAGATCGGTACTAAATGCAATGGTGGTACTTTGGTAGTCCTGGTAATGCATGTGGTGGAGATAACTGAGGTTAATCCCTGTCTTCTGTGTATGATGTATGCACATGCATTAACTTACAATTGCGATATTGGACTAGAAGCCAGCGTTAGCAGTGGCACTATGAAACGACATCAATAATTCTACACTCCCCACAAAAACAACCCTAAGATCAGTTTCACTACGAGCAGACTTCAAATTTCAAACAGTGATATGATAAAATGAGTTAAACAATGTCCATAAACATTCTCAAGCACCAAATTACTGTCCTTGAACTATAATCTTGAATGAACAAAGGGAATCGTTAAGGAGCTATGCGTATCAAGATTTGATATGTAACCGAGCAGACATGTGGGGGCCCTGACCTGATCATATCACGAGGTATAGAGGATGTCATACGTAAGTGCTGAAGCACATGCGGGGGAATATCTGACTCATAAGGAATCATATTGATCAATCATCCTGATTTTATGTAGTAAAATAGAAGACGATCTTCTATTGCATATTCTAGAGATAATACTAATGCGTCCAAAAATAATTGTACAAATCTATCATTATATCAGATAAATAAATACATTGATGTTCTGAATTAACAAAACAAATTAAATTAACTTAATTAATTTAAGTCAAATGCTATTTTTTAAACAGCCCTTTATAAATTAAAGATAAGGCTGCATATTACTTGACCTCCTCAAATTTTAAGCTTTAATAGAAGTTGTATTGGATGTTGATAGACCGTTTTCTTTACCTAGTATATAATAGATGGCAGATCACAATTAATTTGCATGTAATACATAATTTAATATTAGAAAACAGGATTCTTTGTCTTTTATTTAGAAGAAACTAAGAAATTCATGATTTTATGAGTACATATATATTTTTTATTTTGTGAGGATACTGATCTCAAATATGCCTCTGGGAACACAAAATTTGACGTTTGAAATGAATTGAGGCAATAAACAAGTAACATTCCCTCCATGGGCAACTAAAATGTTTACTTCAAATTGAAGTTTTGTCTCCAAAAGGTCAATTTCAACTGTTTGACCTCAGGGGTCAAATTTCGCTAAACTTAAATCGACATTGATACGGACTCAGTTACTCAACTGTAAACTTACGTTCGACTCACCTGAATTTCTAAGTATTCCAAGTAAATTCAATCGTTAATAACAGTTCTTTACGTCTAACTTTGAGGCTAAATTGATACGCAAAATTAATTCTTATATCTTTTAAACAGTATCGCCTCACTTTCTATAAGTAAAATAATGGCTTCAGGTTAGAAGAATTAAATGTTTAACTAGATAGGAAAAGGTAGAAGAAAAAGTATTCTTCACAGTGTGAAGTGTGAACAGAGAAAAGGCAAGAAAATGATAAATACAAAGTGGGGACACGCCCTGACAAAAGGAGTGGTGTAGTTGGTAGCCGTACGGTGCATTAGGCATGAGATAATTATGTTGGCCCCGTTCGTCACATGGCACCACTGGGCAGATAAGATTTGTTTTCAGCTTAACTTGGTGGGAAATCTGAAAAATGGCCAATTGTATCATGGCCTCTGCACGTTGAACATTTTCATTTTGGTACGGAAGAAGTAAATATTATGAAATAACTAACTACTAAACCTCCGACTGATTTATTACAGCCCACTAAGACTACAAGCCAATCCAAACTAGTTGCTTTTCGAGAATCGGTGGAACAAGCGGTGAGAGTGAGATCTAAAATTGTAGGTATCGACACCTAACAAAAAGCTTCCACCTTTTTCAGTGGCACGGTGGCCGTACAATACGGAATTTAAAATGCATCCACACCCTTAGGTTAGATATATTCGGTTCACACTTCCTAGCGATTCTCACAAGTTAGATATCACAACTGAACAGCCATCAAGTGAGTATTGGTACAAGAAAACAGGACAAAGTGCAAAGTACATCATAAAGATGCTTATTTTATTCAACTGGGGAACCAAAATTATTCAAAATCGTCAAGCTTTCTGGCAGTCAGTAAGCAACCACCACCAACCAAATTTGACAATAGAACCCAAACTGAAAACAAAATTCCATATCCGGAAACATTAATCAATGAGAAGAAATCTTGAGGTTGAGAGACTTGTTAATCCACGCCTTCCAACTCCCACTTCCCTTCCCGGGGTTCATAGTTGATTTTGCATCATCTGCCAACTTCTCAGTCACAGGCTTCTTGCATAGCATGAAATTGCGAGCTCCCATTGATCCAATTGTCTCCCATGGACTCATAGCTGCAACCAATTTAACAAAGGAATTCCAACTCAAATTAATGAATTCCCAATACCTTCATATTAAACTTTTGCTTAAAACACAAGAAAACATTACGACAATTCTAATCTAATCCAACTAGGAAACAGAGAAGATTTCAGAATCCCAACTAAATAAGGGGACTTCATAAAAATATCTTAAATCAAAGCCTGGTCTTGAAATTGCTTACCACCAGACCCAGAAGTGGGACAATAGAGTGAGAAATCATTGAAATCAGAGCCAAGAACAGGAAGGCGACCCTCACGAGCGTATGATTTCAAACAAGTATCAATGACAGCGGCAACAAGTTCATCTTCATTCACCACAAATCAGATCGGACCAGCACTGCCCAACACCGTCATGCTAATCAAAAGCCTATTGCCTTTTGCAACCTGGCTCTTCTTCTGTTTGTAAAGCAACATCTTTTTTCTTCTTTTCTTTTTCTTTCAACAAAGGAAAGAGATCTAAATTCAAACAATTACCAACAAAAACAACACGAAAACCCCTCAATCGCGATCCGGGCAGAATTTTTCGCCCAAGAAAAATACCTTTAATATAGATCAAAAGAATGTGATTGTAGAAATCGGAAAAATAGAAAGAGAGTATTCTAAGGAAAAAGAAATATTTTCTTCGGAGGAAAGCTAACGAGTTCAGGGGTCAACACCGAGGCAGCGATAGTACCAGCCTTCCTTGCAAGAGCCGAAAGCGAAAGCAGAAGCCGCAGAAACAACGCCCACCCTTGATTTACAGAGGGAGAGCATGTAATCGCTACTACCTAAGATTTCCACCATTCACAACGATCTTTGTCTTTTATATGATAACCAATCTGAAAGCCAATAAAAACCCGAAAGCCTAAAACTTTTTCCGTCTTCTGGGTCGATCAAGAATAAGAGAAGAACAAGAGAGAAAGAGCGTTCCAGAGTCGCTTAGAACGGGAAGAACAAGGGTTGATTGAAGGCTAAGGATGCTGAGGGTATTTATATAGTGCAATAGGGCATGAGGCGGTGTTGTATGCTTTAGGGCTGAGGCTTGTTTTATGGTTCTAATGTCTTTGAAGCTGACATCCGCGTGGAGCTGACTATGTTTTGGTTTTCCTTTTCCGTGTTTATTATTGGGATATAAAACGAATCTTACTTCTCTAATATATTATCTGGCAAAAGGTAAGCGCGTTTGATTTTTCAATTTTCAGTAATAGTTTCGTTTTTTAATAAAAGCAAAATTATATAATTATTATTAATGATAAAAATATTACTATATTAATATTAACAATTAAGCAAATAATTTATTAGATAAAATTAAATATAAATTATTTTAATTAAATAAATTTATTTAATATCTTAAGAATATTTATTTTAATGTTAATGTTATTTTAATAAATTAAAACTTATTTAAAATTAATATTTATTTGAAATATATTTTAATTATAAATCAATTTTTAAATATTTATATATTTTAAATTTAATTATATTTATCAATAATTAATAAAGTTTAATTACATATAATTTAATTATAAAATTAAATAAAATTGGATTATTCATAATTTTATTGATAATTAATTTTAATTTATTAAATATATAATGATGAATTGAATTATTCATAATTTTATTAAAATTTAAATAACTAAAAATATATTAAATGATAGTAAATTAGATTATGAAAAAAACAGAAATTAAAAATAAAACTTTTTTATAATTTTCATAATTTTTGAAAATGAAAAATCAAAATCAATAACAGAAATTAAAATTTAAACAAACAAATTTTTTATTAAATTTGAAAACAAAATTACAAATAAAAATAAAATAAAAACAAACACCCCTAATTAACTTCCTTCCTTTTCCTGCTCTTCTACTGTTGGAATCCTTGTCCTACTTTAGAACTATACTAATTCGTTGCTCATAAAATGTATTAATATTGCTAATAATGTGATAGATTTTACACATCATTGTTTCAAAAGATACTCCTATTTCTAAAGTGTTGTCGATTTTATAAAAGTGAAAAGAATCATGGCTTTCAATACGTTCATACCAGCAATTGCATTTTTCTAACAAGGCATGCAATAGGAATTAAGACCAAGCTATATATTTATATCTAAATATTCTTAACAATCAACACCAAAACAGTAAGTACATCTAGAAGTATTAAAAGGAGGCGTGAACATACGAAATTTACGATTGAGGCCAACGACCCGCTAATGCCCTTGGGAAATGCGGAGATTGAAATCCAAGTATGCCTGCCAAGCCAAAAGTGGCGTTATTGTTCGACTGCTTAGAGGTCAAGGACGCAGCTTCGGACGTGATGATATTTATAAAACAATAAAAATATACTTCCCCATGTTCGATGGTCCACACTCCACAAAGGTTCGGAACAAAGTTTCCTTTACTGATTATATTCGATGTAAGAGCATATTGTCAAAAGCCAATTTCGAAGGCTTAGTCCTTGAAGTGCAAGACAAGGGTACTTCATCAGGATTGAGCGTTGATTTGGCATCAGCCTACTCATAGTATTATTCTAATTAGCTGGCTGCCTTCAATTTAATAATTTTTGATCCATCGTTACCCGCAACCTATTTGTCAAAATGTTGAATAGCTATTATAAATTCTTAATCATAAGAAAAGTTAGTACAGTGAAATATAAATATTCTCTAATTATCATAATCAATGTGACATTATTTTAGCTTCTTCTAAGAATGTTCAGTGTATTAAATAAATCATTATTAAAGTTACCTAAATCATTGCACTTGCAAAAGGTTACCTACATTATTAGATGCCTTCATAATAAAGTGAAATTTGACTCTTGGTGCATGAATTGTGTTAGAAAAGGCTACCGTCCATTTCCTGACGCAAATAAATCAACACTAATTTGTATTCAGTAATGTGTTAAATACAACAGAATCAAACTCTGAAATCACTCTTTTATTAAGACATAATGACGCAAAGCAGTCCTCTCTAGGATCAACGAGATAATATATTACTAGGACGTGAATTTTGATGTCTCCCCACTCAGGTATCACTCTTGAAAGGCTTAAATTAGGGAATTACAGAATCATCTTGATGATAATAAATTATTTACCAACTTTATGTTATCTTTTTACATTAAAGGTCGAACTTTCTTCAAGGTCTCTTCTCTTGTGATCTTTCTTTATTATCCTACGATCTTATTCTAAAAATAATATCTTGTATATTATCGTTATTAAAATTATTATGAGTGTATGCTAGCAGTTATCAGAGTTTGTAATTGGATAACTTTATTATTATTTGGTATTTGTATCTATCATTGCTCACTCACATATGATAAGATTGGTTAAAATTTTGCAATTTTTTACTTTTCAATAACCAACATAGAATGATCAATCTTTGAATAGATAATATTATAGCTCAATGTTTTAAAAACTAAACTGAAAATTAAACTAGTAAAACATGAGGTTTAATGTTTAAAAGATTCAAATGATATTAGGCTTTTATAAAACCGGTTAAAGATTAAATTTAATTCAAAATTTTAAATATGATTGAAGGAAACTATCCTTATCTATCAAAAATTCAAATTTAATTAAAAATTTATTAATTTATTTTAATTTATAAAATTGACTGATTAATTAATAAACTGAATAATTTTTAACAATAAGAGTTATTAAAATAATTCAAATTTAAAATTTAAAACTAAAATAAAAATCAACTAATTTTACCATCAAACCAACCAAACTAGTTGAAATTTTTAATCATTGGTTATACTAATGTCATATCTCATATCATTATTTTCTTTGAGCTCATTTATTTCATGGATTAACAATTATACTAAATTTTTTACTAAGAGATTGTTGGCATCTTTAAATACATTTGGATGTGAATTATTAATCAAAATAACCTTTATTTATTCTAAATTGTCTCTAATTGTATTTAGTTTATTTACTTAGAATTGTCTCATTAGATTGTATCATGCATGATGCTTTATCGACGCTTAAAGTAACTAACCTTAAGTTTAGTTCTTGAGAATTAGATATTATGAGTTATTTTACCTCTAAGGTTTCACACAATATAATTTAAAATCTTATAACTTACATTAATTTATTTTAATGGTTGATTTTACACACGTAGTAAGAGTTATATATTACAATATTATCTCTTTTACATTTAGAGGGCATTTCCTATTCGTGAAATATCGGAAAAATATTTGTTTAAGCATAATGTTTGACTTGAGTTTACTAGTCTATTCAATCTTTTGACATCTATCACTAGATATAATGATCATTTAATCATTCCAAAATGATTTTTTTCATGTTTACTATTTAAGATGACATTTATGATTTAAGCTTTATGTTCTCAATTATCACCAAAATAACTTTCCTTATTTCCATTAATTATTAATAATAGGCGATTCCTTAAGTGAGAAGGTCAATCTCTTATATGTTTGACATACTTTTGATTCATATTCAAATATTTCACAAACAAGAAACATACTTTAGAATCAAGTGTTACATAATGCTTATCTAATAATAAATAATGTCAATTAGTATTATCCAATGAAATACGATAATTCAAATATAAATTTAGAAATATTTCACAAGTTACTATGTTATCCTAGTAACTTCATATATCCATTATATATCCATTGAAATTGGCTTTATCATTGGGAATGTCATATCACATGTATGTATATACTTCATATTGACTTCAACTCATACAACTATATATTTCACATAATTATACTATATATTTATACACACACACACACACACATGATTTTGTAATGAATTTCGTGATATTTCGTATAAGTGGTTACTACTTGATTATTACAAATGATTAATACTAGATAAATTTTGCTTTTAGTGACTCCAAGATGAATCAAGATACATCTAACCTAAACAATTTTTTTGTACTAGAGCTAAAAATATTATGAGTTCAACTTTCATTATGGATAAAGCAACATGAGATTATATCTTATTTTTCCATAGTATTGCACCATTATTTAAGTAAGCAAATAACATAAAGGTAGTTTTTTTCCTCATCTAAATCTCTTCCGCAATTTATATTTATATAATTAGGCTTGACAATTTTATCTCAATCAAGCCTAACATGACTTGAAAGACTTGACAAGCCTAATCCTTTACCACCAAAATAAAATTATTTTGGTATAATAGACTAAAATGGTATTAATTTGGTCTATAAGTATTAAAAAACTAAAGACAAAATGATGTCATTTTGACCATTATACTCAAATAATATTGTTTTGAATATTGAACTTGCCAATAAGAGGGGATTGAACTAGGCCTAGGCCTTGTTTGACCTGTTAGTAGCCCTACGTATAACCTCGTACATATAGGTCATGGCCTTGACAATAAAATACGTAATTGGTGTGTTCATTTGATATTTTACCTTGTAGATGTCTCTATGCAAGTGCATCTATTGCTTCTATAATATCGGTTATAGAATACCAAGAAGCGACTATGACTACTTAACACTTTCAAATTGAAAAATTATGATGATGTTGATTAATCAAATTTAAATTTAACGCAATAAAATAAAACAAATCAATGCAATTAAATAACTAAAACAAAGATTAAACCAAAAACAATCAATAAAGACAACAACATTCAGATAGTGAATCCCCTTAAAACTTCACTTCAAACATCATTTAACCTAAAGTTCATCAGATTGTATAAATTCTTCAATTATGCTAATATCTTTCACAAGATTATTAATAACTAATCCTAGGTTCATTAATTGAAATCTCTTTCCATTTTAAAACCTAGAAGTGCATTGATAGATTTAAGAATTTCTCTATTAGGTTTGAAATTAATCCAAAAGATTTATGTCAACCTATGTATAAGATTGCATTTAACTTTTTTTGATTACGCTACCTTAATTCATAAAAAGGATTCTCAATCTCAAAACGCATGACATTAAATATAAATCAATATATTAGAATAGACTAAAATCCATCCTAAGGTTTGTTATTTCTAAGTACCATAAAGGTTTAGTTCCTAATTATGGAAGATATAACATCAAAACTAAAAGAAATATGATGAAATCCCTTTCAATCTTTTAAAAACCACTATAGAGATTAACGAAAATCCACTCCCAAGTGTATTTGCTTTCTTGTTCTTTGTTCTCTCTACCTCTTTAGGTCATCTAATCATGTTTCTCAAACCTCTCCTTATATCTTCCTTTTAGTTTTTCCTTTTCTAGTTTAAAATCAAAATTATGGGTGGAACACAAGTAAGTAGACATCTTTGTACTTAAAAAAAAATATAAGATCCCAAATTCAAAGCAAACACGTGCATAAACACTACTCAAAAAGTGAACACGAGCTTATCAATATACAGCATGGACATGTTCCTCTTAAACATAAGAGTGTAACAAACAAAATTAATCAACATGCCTCAAACTCTTTAAACACAACCACATAAGCTTGAATTTTAAAAATAATAGAGAACATGAGCAAGTACACACTGTGCCCTGCTCTTGCCTTACTTCTTCATAACTTGGCCAAAATAGCTCTAAATCACTATAAAATTGTCTGAATTCATTTCTTTTGCTCTAAATAAGCAACTTGTGACCTAAAATGAAGTATGGAAAAATTAAGTACCATAAACAATAAAACTCTCAAATAACACTAAATATAAACATCAAAGTATGAATGATTAAACACTTAACTTCCCCACACTTAGACATTTACTTTTCTTCGAGTAAATAATAATTTAAATTCATCGAACCTTCTAAATATCCACCTCTCCTTTATCTCAACCTACCTATCCACATTTCAAATCATCATGCCTCAAAAATCAAACTATAATACAATTAAAATCAAACAATCATATAATGAACTCTTATAATCAAACACCGTAAACAATATCTTAATAATCTTTTTGAAAATGCAATAGGATTTAACACCCTCATAGAAAAGATTAATTCATTTTGCTCAAAGTTTAGGGGGAAATTTATTACAACTTTGATATCAATGCATAAAAGAATCTTAACTATGTGTTTGCTAATAATCACATCTCGCTAATACAAAATAAACTAGAGGAAAAATAAAAGATCTTTAAATCAAAGTGTAATAGTGCTTAGGTAAAGGTATAACAGGGTAAATTTTATGTTAAAAATTTAAAAACTTTCATAAATAAGATTATACAAAATTTGATTAAATGTCTCATTGATCCTCATAATAAAATGTAAGTAAGGTGTAAAACAAGTATTAAAACTCACAAGTATCTTCTCTTTCTCCTTTTCACGCTTACAACATTTTTAAAACAATTTTTTGAAAATGAGCTTATTTCAATATATTTCTAAATTGATTACTATCGAATTTATAAGGAGAATAACACATTATTAAGTGATGGACCCCATTTTGGAGCCCAACTATCGTTCAATATCATAAAACGTGAGCGTGTATATTACCTTGAAGGGTTATTTCAAAGAACCCTCATTAGCCATCATCCCATAAGTGGTGGTGTGCCTATATCAATCAATCACCAAAACTACAATTTGACTTCTTCAACACAATTGTAGCTCTAAGTATCTAGTTTAGATTGAGGCAAGAATCATCTCAATCGGAGCTTCATAGTTCAAGATTTCCTTAAAAAAAAATCCAAAGTGTGTTCAGTAACACAGCCAAATCATGCTCTTCTAATCAATTCTCTCACTTTCTCTCCATCAATATTTTTCAAATCAACACCAAAGGATACCAATTTTTATAGAAAGATATAGAAATGTCTTAGGAATCTGTTGTTTCAAGAATCACCTCATTTGGAGGTCAGATTGTGAAGTTATGGCCAAAAGATTCAAACATGTTTATGTCCTAAATCATATTGTACCTGTCTTGGCGCAATTGCCATAAATTTCAATAGAAATGTCGGATTGCATTCGTTCTTTGACTATGTGAAAGAGGATTTCTATACCTAAAACTTTTATGATGACCAGAAAGTGAGATTCTGCCTCTAAAAAGGTCATAAATCGTAATTTACTGTAGTTGTCCCGTGAATGTCCGTTTAACGGACATACATGTCCACCTAATGGACATAGACGAGCTTGGGAGTGCTTTCCAGACCAGTGAATGTCCTTTTAACTGACCTAATGTCCTTTAATTAATGGACATGCACTAGACTGGGGGCTCTTTTCCAACTAAGAAGGTCAGTTTAACGGACTTGAATTCCGTCTAACGAATATTGGTGATCCAAAACTCCTTCCAAAGCCTCTCCAAAGGTTCCTACATCCATTCTAACATCATATTCACTCATAATCTTCCCAAATTCACTTCTTCTAATGTAATATCACTTCTTAGGCATTCAATCACCAAAATGATTTCATAAATCTCCCAAATCTCAACTCAAATGATTCATCATATGTAACAAATTCTCATCTTTCACCATAACTGTTATGTATACATCCCATACAGCATCATCACTTATAATACTCATATATCTCAACTCTGATACCTAAAATTTACATACTTTATAGCATTGGAAAGCTAAGAGGATAAGCTATACCAATATGTGGTTGTGAAACAGAGTAACGCAAATTGTGTGGCTGAAAATTATCACTAAAAAGGACCCAAATACATATGACTAGAAAGCTTACTGCAAACATTATATCTGGCCTTGTGGTTGTGAGATACATCAAGCAACCAATAAGACTCCTGTATAGGCCTTCATCAATTTTTTCAGCTCCATCTTCTTTGCTAAACTTCTCCTTTTGATTCATTGGAGTGTTAACGCCTTTGCAATCTTCCATGTGAAATTTTTTAAGGACCTCCTTTGCAAACTTCCTTTGACATATGAAGACACCTTCAGGGCCTTGCTTTACCTCCATACCCAGGAAATAGGACAATAAACCCATATCTGTCATCTCAAAAGCCTTGAACATTTCAGCTTTAAATTCATCCATCATGTTCTCATTATTTCCTGTAACAAGGAGATCATCAACATAAATAGACACTATAATTAAGTTAGCATTTGATTTCTTTACATATAAAGTAGCTTCACTAGGACTTTTAACAAATCCAAGACTTTGAAGGTAATCATCGACTCATTGCATCGGCTCGGGAGCTCGCTTAAGGCCATATAAAGCCTTTCTCAATCAGTAAACTTTCTCCTCCTGTCCCTTGATTAGAAATCCTTCCGTCTTTCAACATAAATTTCCTCTTGAAGATAACCATTCAAAAAGTCGACTTTACGTCCAACCGGTAAAGCTTCCATCCTCCTTGCGCGACCAAGGCTAGCAACATCTGATAGTATCCAACCGCAACAGAGCAAAAGTTTCGAGAAATCTACCCCAAAACTTGACTATACCCTTTCACAACTAATCGGCTTTGTGTTTGTTTATGAACCATCAAGCATTGAGTTTGGTTCTATAAACCCATTTCACTCAATGATTTTTCCGTCTTGAGGTCCGTCCACCAACTCCCAAGTGCCATTCTTTTCAATCATTTGAAGCTCCTCTCTCATGGCTTCAATCCACTTGTCATCCTTCTCGACTTCTTTAAATTCTGCGCAGTTCAAAAAGCAAGAACGTTGCTTCATTCATAAATATCGATAAAGGTCTTGTGCCACGAACTAGAACAACATCAAAGTCATCATCAAGATATCTGCAATTCTCCGGCAACAACTTTTCTATCGATTCCTCCCAACTCCATTGTTTATTTTCCATAAACTTAACATCTCGCCATAATAATTTTCCCATTTTGTGGTTGGAAAATTACGTAAGCCTTAAATCTTGCTATATCCAACAAAAACACCGTGTTCCGCCTTCTTATCAAGTTTGTCTCGCTTTTGCTGCTGCACATAAGAAAAGAGAGACGACCAAAATTTTCATATTTTGTAAACATGGTTTGTAAACCAACCAGGCCTCAAATGGTGTTTTTCCATGCATGACTCTAGTTGGTAGCTTTGTTGAGTAGGAAGACTGCAGATTTGCGCTTCGCCCAAAGATTCTTTGGCAACTCCTTTTCATGAAGCATACACCTTGTCATCTCCATGATGCTCGATTTTTTTTCGCTAATCCCATTCATTGTGGAGTGTAAGGTCTTGTGAGTTGGTGTTCAATACCGCTTCCTCACAAAACTTGTCAAAGTTTCATTTACAAATTCTTTCCATTGTCGACCTTATTGTGTGTAGCTTGCAATCACTTTGATTCTCCACCCAAGTTTTAAACTTCCAAAATACATTAGCAACCTCAGTTTTTGATTTAAGAAAATAAATCCAGCAAAATCTAGTGTAATCATCTATAAAGACAATATAATATTTACTACCATTCAAAGATGGAGTTGCTCGAGGTCCCCAACATCGGTGTGTACAAGTTGCGACTTGTGTGTTGCTCTCCAAGTTGATTGGGAAATGGTTTTCTACTTTGCTTTCCATATTGACAAGCTACACAATCTGTCAGTTGATCTTCCAACAATGGCACACCTTTTACAAAATTATTTTTCTGCATATATAGAAGTCCTGCATGATGAAAATGCCCAAGTCTTTTTTGCCACAGTTCTGCATTGCTTATATGACTTGCAAAAGCTGCTTGCTCCTCTTCCATTAGATTTAAGACAAAACTTTTAGCTCTCATTTTCACTTTAAACACCTCTTTGTCCCTTGTATCCTTGATCAAGCACCATTTGTCTTCAAAAATAACTTTGAAGCCTTTTTCAACTAGCTGTCCAACATTAAGCAAGTTTTGATCAATGTCAGGCACATATAAAACATCAGTAATGTGCTTCAAACCTGTTAAACTTTCAATGGCCACTGTTCCTTTCCCCTTGACTGAGATAAACTCACCATTTCCAATTTTTACTTTAGAAATAAGAGTCTTATCAATCTCTATGAAAAGAGCTTGATCGTTGGTCATGTGGTTGGTGTAGCCGCTATCTATCAACCAGGAATCGCTTGAGCTGTTATTGGTGGCAAAACATGTCGCCACAAAAAGTAGTTCTTCCTCTTGTTGTTCTGCGGATATTTTAGCTGCTTCAGATTGTTGTGATTTACAAACTTTCTCCATGTGACCCATATTGCCACATTTTCTACATTTAATATCAGGCCTCCACCAACACCTTATAGGCATATGATTTGTTTTCTTGCAATGTGGGCAGGGTGAACTCACATCATTTTTGTTGTCATTGCTGCTTTTCTTTTCTCCTTGGTTTTCTTATACTCTCCTCCGCTGAATTTTCAGTGCGGCTTTGAAAGCACCTCTGTAGTTTCTTCTTTCTCATCATCCTTCTTTGCTCCTGAGCCTGCAAAGCATTAACTAACTCTGCCAAGGATATGCTTGACAAATCTTTAGATTCTTCCAAAGAAGAAATCTTAGACTCATATTTTTCAGGAAAAGTAACAAGAATTTTTTGAACAATTCTCTCATCGGAAAAGTCCTTACCCAACAGCCTCACTTTGTTGATTATGCCCAACAACTTGTCGGAGTAGTCTTTGATCGATTCTGATTCCTTCATCTTGACCATCTCGAACTCTCTGATCAAGTTGAGTATTTGCATGTTTTTTGTTCTTTCACTGCCTTGGTACTCCTTCTTGAGGTAGTCCTATATTTCTTTAGCTGATTCCAGGTTCATGATCCTGGTAAATATGGTACTTGAAACAGCAGAGAAGAGACAAGCTTTGGCCTTTGACTTCCTTGTCTTTCGTTCCTTATGATTCTTCATTTGTGTAACTTCATCTAATTCGTCCTAGATTAATGCAGTTTTTCCCCTGAATTCAAAGCCCAATTCCTATCTTTCTTTTTCATAATATATCTCAATTATATGTAACAACAATTTGTATTCAAAATTTATCATCTCAATTTGATAAATTCTCCAAGTGTACCTAATTCTAACTTAACCTCATCCTTAATTAATTTATATTTCAACTCCACCTCACCATATCCAAATTCACATTTCAATTTGACAATCATCTATAAACAAAATCATATTTCAAACCGACAATTGTCCATACACAAATTCATATTCCATTAACATCATAAAACAAGAGTTTATAAAGCTTTAATGACATTTCAAGCCACAATATGTTAATGTTCCAAAATCCCCAAATTACACAAGATACTTAAATAATAATTGCTCAAAATGTAATTACAACCCTGTTTCACATAAACTACTCCAAAATAAAATGAAACAAAACATGCAAATTCAGAGTGATGTCTTCACTTTCTTTCACTTGGTCTCTTGCACATCACCTAAATAAGGGAAGGAGAGTGGGGTGACCTTGAAGCTCGTGGGTAAAAGGTTTATAATGAGGAACAAGCGCAAACTATTGAAATATTTATTTCCATTGAAAAATTCACATTGAAATCCATGTAACACATATTTCCCAAATTCACAACTTATCAAGCAATTCATAAACATCATAAATCATGAATTAATCAAACTTATCACAAATCATAAATACATAAGCACATCAGAAATAGTTTGGGTGGATCCGTAACAAAATGTATTACACATTTTTCATAAGGGTCCTGTAGTCGTGAACAAAACTTATTATCGCAATCCCACAAAATGGTCTTCGTGGCAGTAAACTTATGGGAGTCCGTGAAGGAGCTTTGTGCCTCTAGTGGGCAAGCAGGAGAAGCCTTTTAGTCAAGTGCACTTGACAAAGAGAATAGACCACTACAAACCTATATAACATGTTATTCATGACTTGAAAACTGATTGTCCAAATAGCACATTTTGAAAACTTGTCTTTCATGAGCACGAAATATTTCATATGCATTTTCGAAACTTAATTTCATAAATATAAAGTCTTTTCAAAATCATTTCCATATCACAATTCATCATCAAGATTCATACACCAAAACATATAGCAATTTCACAAATCATTCAAAGCAATAAAAGCAACATTTATAAAGTAATTGAAATCATTTTATTTTCTTGCTTTAATAGGGTACATTCATGGCTCATTACTCAATTATAAACATGAAACCCATCTTAAATTTTCTTTCTTAATACTTGCTCAAAGAGACCTCTCCCCTTGCTCCTCTTTCCTTCCTTGATTTCCTTCATTAATGGCAAAATCTCCTATTCAATAGGAATTCCAATTGGAGAACCCTTAAGTCATATTCACTAAAATTGATCCTATAATTCTTAAACCCATACATTTCTTAAGCAATATGAACCAAAACCCACTAAAAAATCCAAAATTTTAAGATCATGCTTACCTTGAATCTTCACCAATAAAGAGTTTGTTGGCTCTAATGTAAGCTCTCATCTTCTTCTTCCTTTTTTTCCTTCTTGAGCAACCTCAAATTTCCTCTTGAAAGCTAAGAAAAAATGAAACTTAGTTTCTTTTCTTCTTTCTTTCCTCTCTTCTCCACCGAACTCTCTCCTTCTTCTCTCTTCTTTTTGTTTCTTCCCTCCCAATTTCGTTCTTGTTTCTTCCTTAAAAGCAAGCCCACATTTCTTATTTCAATTTTGTCATTGATGATTGAGAAATGTCCAATTTGCCCTTCCTTTGATGCCTTATAACCTTAATGCTTAAGTGTTCTTCCCAAAATGCCCTTATATATATATATATATACTCTTACAAGACTACTTTATTTCAATTGAACCATATGATAAAATCCTACAATCATTTACATACTACTAGCTCCAAAAATAATCCATCAAAACCTCATAATTAATTAGTCTTTCTATATTTACCCTTATTTTGTCTTTATAACTAATACCTTATACTTCTATCTCCTTAACTAATGATCATGGAAAATTGAAGGAATTTGATAATACTTCCTTCTAGAAAATGTTCCTCATTGTCTTAAGTTTCTAATAACACCAAAATTATTCAATTTGGTTCGAAATCTAAAAGTTATACATCAAACATTTCGAACCTGTTCTTATATTGAAATAGTATTTTGTACTCAATTTCCATCTAAAAATTGACATTCTTAGAGACTGAATTAAAACTCGATTTCATCAAACAATTTGTAGAACTATGCCTCTAGTTTACTTCAAATTAAAAATCATCTTATTTGGATAACGAGAGAAAAAGTTATGGCTAAAACACTTAAGCATACTCAGCAAACATGTTTCAACAACATTTTCTAGCTTTTAACTTCCAACATTTCACATACAATATTTCTTACTTCTAAGAAATGTTTGGGGTCCAACAGTTAGATATCGACTTTGTATATATAAGCTTGTAGCTTTGGTCGTTCTTGATACTTCTCCATCTAGTCATATTCTTATGTAATCAAGTAAACAAAATCCTTCAGGGTAAAAAGGTAAATGTCAAGTTAATAATAACAACAGTTTATCAACTTGTAATGTGGTTAAAATAATTCCAATAAAAAGCTAAGATTCAAATTTGGTTATGCTTAAAGGATAAAAACAGGGTAGGGTGAAATCAATGAAAAGGCTTAAACAAGTGTTTAATCTAAGTGACTTTTTCATCCTAATACCTTTAGTATAAATATTGCTCTTAACATGTATAATAAAAGCATGTTCTGAATCATCTAACTGTATGGACAAATATACAAAAAGAAAATAATGTATGATGTAATAATGATAATTGCTTATAGGCTCAAAAGCTCACAATTTAGGCTTATATGTGAATAAATCCTAAGCATTTTCATTGAAATCAACTATCAAAATAACCATTTATAATGTGAAAATAAGGATCCATCTAACCATGCCTTCTTTTGTTATATTCTAGTCTAGCTTAATGATTCACAATAACTTAAGATGTTTTAAGACAAGAATTGACGATTTTGAAAATTCCATAAAGAAGCATCAACAAATAAAAATAAAATATGCTTGATATACAATCAAATTCATGATAAGAACCATAACAATTGCACGAGATATCACAACCAAGAATGAGTAATAAAATGATCCATAATTGAGGACTATAGCTATTCATATAGTTGTTGTTGATGAGATATGGATGTTAATAAATTCTTCTGCTCTTTATTATATATTCTTAGCTGAATCCTTTGAGATGTAATTTATAAACTCATTGCTCTTTGAGTGTACAATATTATAACTTCTTAACTAACAAAATAATTCACAAGAAAATCACAATACTCCTATACATTTAAAATGTACATTATCCCCATTACATATAATAAAATATAGAAAATGAAAGACAATTAACATGAGGAAAGGTAAAGTGAAATGATACTCACCTGGTTTTTATTAAAAAGGTTCTCATTATGAATTACCTCTAAATCATGTACGATATTCCATGTAGAAATAAAATCAAAGGAACGGAGCATCAAAATGGGAAATAACAACTTAAAACAATAAACTAACTATTTAATGAAACACTATGGTATAGTTCATCAATAATAGACAAGAAAAAGAAAAAAGTAAAAAAGACATCAATTTAGCAAGGCTAATCCTTTGCTAACTATCAAATCAAAATAAAAAGAAAAGTACAAAACATAAATATCAATGAAAAGATAAAAATGGCCTATCACTCATCTCTAGAATCTTGGAAAATCTAAGCATCATGGTAGCCAAGGAATCCAAAATTTGATCAGGCTTGAGCCTACCCTAGCTCGACTAGAAAGAAGAGGGCCTAGGCTTAGCCCGATTAGGCTCGGGTTGGCTCAACTTATTTTTTATTTTTAAAAATTTAATAAAGTTTATATAATTAAAAATTAAGGATATATAGACCTTACATATTGATAATGAAGGAGGACAAAGTTGTAGGAAATAGATGAAAAAGATTCTAATTAAAGTGATCAATTTAATTAATTGAAGTTACAAATTTTAATTGATTAATAGAAATTGATATGATATAATGAATAAATATATAAAACATACATATATTGATGAAATAAATAAGATGAAACCAAGTTCATTAATGAAGGAAGATATGATTACAAAAAATAATGAAAAAATTATAATTAAAGTGAACAATTCAATTAATTGAAATTATAAATTTCAATTGATTAATAAAATTGAATTTTATGATGAATGAATATATAAAATGTACATATATTGATTAAATGAATAAAATGAAACCAAAATCATTAATTAAGGAGGGTATGATTATAGGAAATGAATAAAAACATTACAATTAAAGTGATCAATTCAATTAATTGAAATTATGAATTTCAATTGAATAATAAAATTGATATTTTATAATGAATGAATATATAAAACATACATATATTGATAAAATAAATAAGAGGATAGGATTATAGGAAATGAATGAAAAGGATTATCATTAAAGTGAGCAATTCAATTAAATAAAATTTCAAATTTCAATTGATTAATAAAATTAAGATTTTATAATGAATGAATATATAAAACGTATATATATTGATAAAATGAATAAGATGAAACCAAATTCACTATCATTAATGAAAGAGGATAGGATTATAGGAAATGAATGAAAATATTATAATTAAAATGATCAATTCAATTAATTAACATTATAAATTTCAATTGATTAATAAAATTGAGATTTTCTAAATCATAATGACTAAAATTCAAAAATTGATTACATAATTTACAAAATGATATCCAAATATTTTAAATGATACAATTTACAAAAATCAAGATTAAATCAAGATGGTGACTAGAGATTGGAGACTAGAGATTGGAGAGACTAAAGACTAGATAGACTAAGAGAGCATCTAATAATTGTAGTTAGGATCGTCAATAGTTTGGATCACTTCTTTTATATGGAGAAACATTATATTTAGTAATGTAATATTAAAATTAAAGAAATATTAAAGACATGGTAATAATTAATAAATATTTAAATATACCTTCATTTTGGAATATTTTATCAAAATAATGTCTACTTGCTTCAAGAGTATGACTATTCACCTCTGCATTAGTACCTGTGGCTTCATTAGTATAAAATTAAAAAAATCAATATAAGTTATGATAATAAAAAAAGATAAAATTAATATATCAAAAAGAAAATAATTTACCCTCAATATCTTCATAATCTAACCAACTTCAGGCATCTATAAAGGCTTCCAAAGTACAAGGATGAAGTTGAGCATGATGAGGACTAATAACTCGAACAATGGTGCTAAAAGTAGACTCCAAAGCAATAGTGGCTGATAGAATTGATAATAGGTCTCATAGTTGGACCTTTATCTTTACTTATATGAGATTAGAAGTTTCCACTTCTATCTCCGGCATTGGATTACATCTTCCCACTAGAGAAATATGGTCATCCATTTAAAACAATCTATATATAAATATATATGCTATTCATAATTATAACTAAATAACATAATCATAATTGAATTAAGTGTTATTCATAGATTCATAATTAGTTAATCAGTGACTTACACGGTCACTTACACAGGTCTAGAAAAATACTCCCATGTGTTTTTATTTGACCCTGTGTATGACCATGTAAGTCATTATAATCGTGTAACAAACACACGTGGGAGTATTTTTCTAGACTTACATTGGCATTTATATGATCGTGCAAGTCATTATGCATTTTCATAAACTTATACAGTCACTTACATAATCACATACTTGCCCGTTTATGTCCACGAAATATAAAGTGACTTTCACAATCACCTACATGGGCAAGTGCCCTTGTAAGTGACCATGTAAGTTTGTAAAACCACCTCATTGATGATAACAATCTCAGAAATTTTAGTATTTCACAAAACAATGCATATATTTTACCTTGGGGGGGGGGGGAGTGTGGGGTGGCGAAGATAAGCCTAGTGGGACTGCAATGCAAATGGGCAACTAGAGAGCGGAGGGGTGGTTAAAACCGGAGGCTAGAGGGCAGCGAGGAGGGGAAGGGTGGGCTTGGTGATGATTAGAAACTGGCTCAATGACTAACAAGAAGTGGCGATGAGTGATAGATGGCTGACAATAGTGGTGAGATTTAACAGAGCGAGAGAGAGATTAGAGATATCTAGAGGTGAAGAAGAAGAGAAATAAAGCTAAAGAAAAACGTCATTTGCTTTATCTCACAACATGTTTATGGATAAAAATGTTATTGTTTTGGCTCAGAGACAAAATGGGCCTGAGGTCGACCATAGGCGCAAGCTCCTAGCTCGAGCCTGATCTTGACCCAAGGATTGACAATTTCTTATTCTCCCAACTTAAGGTATGGTCAACCTAAGCTAGGCCCGTTGACCATCGATCGGGCAGAGTCGGGTAGGCCAGGTCTAGGTCATATTGTCACACTTACTATGATCATCAATCACCTCATACCTATTCTCGTTAGTGGATTAGTCAGTTGCGCTAAACAAATATTGGACTACTAAGTAGTTGTGGCCATTATGTCCATACTGTAGGATTATTTTAATGTTGAGGTGATGGAGGAGGTGTACTAGGTTTCATAGGTGGAGGCAAAACTACAAGTACCATATGATAATCAATACAGAAAAGAACATCCTTTATCCATCTATCATATGCCTCAAATCTTGATATTTTCTCTAAAAGATCTTGTTGTACATCTCGATAGTTCCTCGACCCTTAACATTTGACCCATATATTTTTCCAATCAAACGACTCGACCTAATCACATTGTGGAGAGCTGGATGGTTAGACAAGTGTATTGACAGTAATAAAAAGATCACCACAATTCTTGAATCCATCTAGAGTTAGCAGTGAAGAAATATCATAGTTGAGTAGCTATTTTGGTAGGCACTCCCTCTTATCTCTATCAACAACTTTAGTATCCTGGGCTCTAACTAAAATATAAAAAGGTCTCTGCTAGTCTTGACTCCTTTGTATCATACCTGTAGCTTTTAAAGTATTAAAACTGATGGAGAGATTGCCTGAGATACAGATTGTTTGATTAATGGTACCATCAATCAAACAATCTATATCTCAGGAAATCTCTCTAATAAACCTATAATTTAGACTAATCATGTAATATATGGCTCCAGACAAATAGATCTAATCTAGCATCAAATATATGATGCTTTAAAAAAAACTAAGCTAACACAGGCTTAAGTGGATGTACACTATCTTAACCTTGCTTTATAAATGAAAAACATCCATTTTGCTCACCACTATAGTACTATAAACTCTCCCACTTAATGTATGACTTAACAAAGAATGCACATACCTCAGTACTGGGGATTATAGTGTAGAGTCCTATGATTCAAAGAATGCACATACCTCAGTACTGGGGATTATAGTGTAGAGTCCTATGATTCAAAGAATGCACATACCTCAGTACTGGGGATTATAGTGTAGAGTCCTATGATTGTGTTGACTCATAATGACACTGTTTACTAATATTGAGCCAATATATATTTGCATTGGTAACAATAAGAAACCCCACTCTTAAAGCAAAATAGTCCTTAAAAGTAGTAAACTCAATAAAGTCCTATGTTTATGAAAAATTGTGTATAACTCATATTCTTCCTCTCCATAAGCACCGAAAACTAAATAGTATTATCCAAACTCTAATTCAATTGTGTCTTCTTCATCGTAAAGGTGGTGAGGAACTCAGGTGTAAGCTTTTTATATATTGGCTTCTCATTCTCAAAGAAATGATTCGAACTACCAATAATAAGTAAATCTCAAACATTTTATGTTAGTCCAACCTAATCAAGCATTGCCCAATCTATGCACCTACTCTCACCAATGGTTTAGTCACCAACATCTCAGATTTGGTAACATGTGATGGAGCAGTAAAGTGTAACGTGGGCTAAATTGGGGGTGGAGGTTGTGGTGAATTAGGGTTGACTTGGTGATTGAAATATAAAAACAAACACAATGCTCAAACGGGGGAGAGTAATCCATTTTAATCTAGTCATGATTAAAAACTCAATTTATTTTAACATAATGCAACAATCATGAATGATTAAGAAACAAAAACATGATCTAATCACACACAACACACTTTAATCGAGACAATCTCCAATGAAAATGGAGTTTAATGGTGTAAATAAACCCAAAAACACAATTAAATATAAAAACTCATCTTAATCTATTAAATATGATGATTAAATCATTAAAATATACCTTAACTCGTTAATTATAAATAAAAACAAAATTAAAACATAAAATCCCACCTTAATCTATTAATTAAACCTAAAGGCATAAATAAACCCAAAAACACAATTAAATATCAAAACTCATCTTAATCTATTAAATATGATGATTAAATCATTAAAAATATACCTTAACTCGTTAATTATAACTAAAAAACAAAATTAAAACATAAAAATCCCACCTTAATCTATTAATTAAACCTAAAGGCATATAACTAACCCATCCAAAATCACCCTAATTAGTTCGATAAACAAGAAGAAGCGAGGTCAAATAACCCAAATTCCATCTAATGAGTTAAATAACAACATTGTTAGTTATTGGGTCATTGCATTGGGCATTTGATATTTAAATAGTAGGAGCTTCGTCGATAACATAAGTACGCGGAGCTTCCTCATTTAACTTAATAACATCAATAGGGACATTAGGAGCAGTAGCTGAACTTACCAGGTGGCCATTAGAGGATTCATTCAGCAGCACCATAAGCTCATAATATTCACCATTTAATGAATTTATTAGTGTAAAGTCTTGATAGTCACCTATGTTGTTTTAGTGAAGGCCTCCATTGATAGGAGACATTAATAGAATCCTCCATTGACAAATCATTGTAACCTAACTTCAAAAGTGGGATTGACTTTGGAAAGACTTTTCAAAGTAGGGGAAAGACTTTTCATAGTAGGGGAAATGCCATGGCTTACCTTTCAACACATCTTAAGCATTAAAATTTGATGAAATTTTGAATAGAAGCATCTCCTCCTCACTAAGAAGCATCTCAACAAGTCCTTTTAGCTTCTATCATTTCATAGCTCAAGCTTTGATCAAAGGAAAGGTTGATCTTTTATAAGGATGCTAATATTTGCCCAACTTCGGCCAAGTTAACCAAGCTTCAAATCTCATATTTTTTAAAAATTTTGGGCTTCAAGCTTGAGTTGTCTAGATCGACTTTGTCTTAAGCTCGAAATATCAAGAAAAATTAAAATCATGTCACTTTTAAATTTTAAATTAAAAAATTGTTGGGCTTGATTCAAGCCTAATCAAGATCAAGCTTGAGCTCAGACCCGAATAACAATTCTTGGGCCTAATTAGGCTTTAAGCTATGCTTGGATTTGAACATAATTTTTTTAGTCGAGCATGGAGACCTCAACCCAGCCCAACCTAACCTAATGCCAAGCCTAGTCTTCTACTAAGAAAAATCTATATGAGTTTAGGACTATCTCTTGCTCCTTTAAAGATCTCTAAAGAGAGGGATAATGGGAGAATCAAAGGAAGTAAAAGGACAGTAATGTAACTTGGCAGAAGTAGATTCTTTAACCACCTGCTTCTATTCAAGACAATGATTGAGGAAATAGAGGGAATGGTTTAAAGAAAGGGAAAATGAGAGAGGAGGAAGGAAGATCAGGTATATAAGTAGAAGCACATTCATAATATAAATGGAAGTATGAGGGGAAAGAGAAGTTGAAGAAGAAGCTCCTTACTATTTGAGAGAGTTGAGGGCTTGAACTTTTGAGGAAGGAGGCCAGAATGAGCTAAGGGCAGTGGAAGCAAAATAAAATCAGATGTTGGGACCCATAATAAAACAAAAAGATGAAAAAACCTTAATAATATAGAAAAGAAAATTCAAAATAATGTTCTAAATAGGTAGTGGTTCAGCCTGGTTCTGACGAGGTTGCACGTTGCCGTTTGGATCCATAGAGTTGGTTACTTCTCGCGAGAGCTCCTTTTTGAAGATTCCTGCAAAACAAAGAAGGCACATCGAGGGTTGTTTCCCGATAAGCCCCTCCGACGTTCAAGTTAGTCTTTTGGTGAAGGTATGATCGTTGTGAGCAGAGAAAACTAGGGTTATGATCACATACCTCCGTTATGGTAGAGTTATACCTTATATATATGGAGCAGATGCTAGGTTTAATTCTTTACGTATGCATGGGAGACTTCCACCTGCGAATGGGCCACGGATGCGTGGATTGGGTTGGGCCTGGCATAGCCGATAGGTATGAGACTGATCTTTGAAAGATGGACCGATCGGTCTATGGGTCGTTATGACTGGGTTCAAGCCCAGCAAGACCGACCCGACCATAAGCCCCCCTCCTCCTCAAGTATGAGCAAAGAGAAGGGTCGAAGGAGTACGTAAGGGTCTTGTAGCTCGTCCGTAAGACAACTCATAATAGGCTCGATCGGTCGGGTAGTAACGAATAGCACATGATTTCTCGGGCATTGACGGGTAGTACATGATTGCCCGTGTTTGGATCAGTGGTTGAGTGTCCCGATGGATCGGCATCGGCACCTATTGCGTGACAGCTTGTATCAAGAGAGTTCAGCGAACACCTGTGCTGAGCGCGTGAGGTACTTTATTTAATCATTACTGACAACGCGTGCCCTCTGACAGATCTTCAGAATCTGAAAGGAATCGTCCTTGTAACCGTTGTGCAGCTGTCACGTATGTCCTTTCAATTGCCGTGTCGCTCCAGATTTCGAACAACCCTAATTCACCTCAGCTTAGATTCTACCATATGTCTGAGCTTGACTTGGATTTTCTCCATGTGTTGAGCTTTGGTTGGGGTGTCCCTTTGATCGGTCTTCTATAAGTACTCAGGGTCGATGAATTGCAGATTTTCTTTACGTTTGCTTTCGTTCTCCAGCTTTCATCCTACTTTCATTTGTATTTTTTGCCCACAGTCTCCGGAATTTTCTTTCAACTGCCATCCAATTTTCCAACCTCAAATCACCGAATAGGTACGCCCTTTTCTCTCGTCTCCTCCTCTAAAGTTTCTCAAAAGTTTTTGCTTAGTAAGCATGTTGTCGGCTAGTTCTAGAAGTGTGGTAAGAGGTACTGAAGGATGGGTTGGTAGTGGAGGAGCCACCGAGGGATAAGTCGACGATGACCGCGGCGGACCTAAAACGGTCGATCATTAGGAATAATATCCCTATGTCCTGGGGGCCTAGGCTGACTTTGGGGAACAAGTGAATCCATAGCAACTTGAGTGGGTATATTGCTGTTTCTGATAGTTTATTCTCGATCGGTGGCGCGAGGCTCCCGTATGCCCCTATTATTCACGAGGTGTGCGTCGATTTTCAGTTGATGCCGAGCTAGATTCCTCTGAATGGCTGGAGGTTCATTAATGGCCTGGCGTTGTACACAACCTGTGGGTACCTTTTTCCTAGCCCTGCTAGTCAGGTTTTTTAATTACCCACGCCCTCATTATCATCAATAAAGGGGTTTTCAGATTTCTAGGCATGAAAGAATTTCATTAAATTTGGAAGAGTAGAAAATACCATCGACATCGCTTGGTCGGGTCGCCAAGACAAGATCCTTGGGACCTTAGCTCGGCCTCGACCATAGATCGGACGGGTTGCCAAGACAAGAACCTTGGAACCCTCGATCGACATCGACATCGCTCGACCGGGTCGCCAAGACAAGATCCTTGGGACCATAGCTTAGCCTCGACCATAGATCGGACGGGTTGCCAAGACAAGATCCTGGGAACCCTTGATTGACATCGACATCGCTCGGTCGGGTCGCCAAGACAAGATCCTTGGGACCATAGCTTGGCCTCGACCATAGATCGGACGGGTTGCTAAGACAAGATCCTTGGAACCCTCGATCGACATCGACATCACTCGGTCGGGTCGCCAAGACAAGATCCTTGGGACCATAGCTCGGCCTTGACCATAGATCGGACGGGTTGCCAAGACAAGATCCTTGGAACCCTCGATCGACATCGACATTGCTCGGCCGGGTCGCTAAGATAAGATCCTTAGGACCATAGCTCGACCTCGACCATAGATCGGACGGGTTGCCAAGACAAGATCCTTGGAACCCTCGATCGACATCGACATCGCTCGGCCGGGTCGCCAAGACAAGATCCTTGGGACCATAGCTCGGCCTCAACAATAGATCGGACGGGTTGCCAAGACAAGATCCTTGGAACCCTCGATCGACATCGACATCGACATCGCTCGGTCGGGTCGCCAAGACAAGATCCTTGGGACCATAGCTCGGCCTTAACTATAAGATCGACCAGGTTGCCAAGATGAGATCTGTGGAACCACCGATCGACCTTGACTAACGCTCGGCGAAGATCCCAAGACAAAATCTCGGATCGTTATGCCTCATTATCACTCGGCCTAATTCACCTGATCGGCGCACATCGAGTGCGCTCATTCGTGACCTGCTATTCGAAGAGAGTAATATTTAACACAAAAGGTAATGAAAAACGAGCTTCTATTTCTCAGAATTAAAAGCTCTGGTCACAAGCCCGCCCAGATGAGCCTTAAAAAAAACAATCACTCTAATCCTTCCGGAGAAGAGGAAGGGTCAGCAGCAGGAGCAATCGGGTCGGCATAGGCAGCAACAGGAGCGGCCGGGTAGGCAGAGGAAGGGTCAGCAGCCGGATAGGGAGGAGAAGGCAGCGGAGAGATTTCCTCTTCCTCTTCTGAGCTAAGATCCAGCTCCTCATTCGGAAAAAAGGTCCGCTCTCCCTCGGCCCTCTCCCTCATTCCCTCCAAAGAAAGACCGAGAGCAGCGGGAAGCAGCGGCTCAGCATAATCTTCGAATGAAGGACACTCCGACCCGTCAGGAACGTGAACCTTATGGAACCTCTTCAGGACCGAGAGGGTCAAGTAGCGGGCGAACTCCAAGCACTCCGCATGTATGAATCACTTTTTCCACCGCTTTATCTCTTCGACCCTCTGCTTCTTGATGGAGCATTGCAACTCCCTCAACATCTCTTCAGTCCTGAGTTTACCCTCCACCGCTTCATGACAATCATGAAGGAACTTCTTACTATGCTCCTGCACCGTCATCATCTCCTTCCTCAAACCTTCACCCTCTGCAACCAACCGGCTCCTCTCCTCCTCTCCCGTGGCAAATTGAGCGCTCAGAATGCCCCTCACCTCCTCCCAAGACTTTTTCTCCTCCTCTAAGGAAGAGAGTTGAGCCTGGAAGACATCTCTCTCTTCCTTAGTCTTCGACAGCTCGCCCCTCAAAGCTTTCACCTGCTCAAGGAGATCGTGGACTTCCCAGTCCAGCGATCGATTAATCCCGTCGAGATTCTGCATACGCTGATGCATTGCGGTGGACATCACCACACCTCTTAGGCAGCTACGGATGAGACGGGGCTCTAGCTCCTGATTGTTCAGCGAGTCCATGAGGTCCTCATCCACGGGGGGAGCGATCCTCTCAGCAATGTGAAGGGATACCTCGAAGTCCCCAATCGATGCAGTTTTAGCCAAACTGATCGAAGGCTCCCACTGTTCGACGTTATTCGCTCGCCCTTTCCCCTTGCTTTCTTTCTCCTTCTCTTTTCTGCCTTGACTCGACAGGCCGGACGGTAGGTCAGCAAGCCGAACAAGCCTCTTCCTCTTAAGAGGTGGCTCCACCTCCTCTTCCTCCTCTTCTTCCCCTCCCGCTCGGCCCGCACTCGCTAGCACGATCGCCAATGACGCCGACACAACAGAACGGTCTTCAGTAGGCGGAGGGACCAGCAACATTGTAGAACGGCCTGGCTCCACTGGAGGAGCGGCGCCTTCACCGGTCTCTGCCTCCTTCCTCTTTTTCTTCCCCTTGGCCTACTTTTTGGATTTAGGGGAGGGGACGACCCGAAAAAATCTTCTACCCTCGCCATGGCTTCACAACAATAAAACAGGTCAGAAAATAAAACCAATACTTAAAAATACAGCAAGTAATTCAACCACGAGGGGTCAATCAAATGGGGCAGTTTCCTCTCCTAGCCCGCTAATTTGTGGTGGGGGGTCGAGTAGAAAGGAATCAGCCGAGGCCCCCCCGCGATACCCCAGAATGAGCCGAGCGAAGTCGTATCGACCGAGCTCCTTTATGCGACCGACCACCTCCCATTCCTCCCTACTAAGAGATATGCCCGATGTGTCGTTCCACCACTCGGCTAAAGGATACCTCCACGACCGGGACTTGAAGGAGGATCCTGGAGGCTTCAAAAAGAAGTACTTCGTCTGCCAAGCGGAGATTTTTGAAGCTGTTTCGGCCGGGCGATATTGAGCATCTCTGTACTGCAGAGAAGGGATCCCGACCCCAGAGCTCGGACTCTGGTTCATTATCAAAAAGTGACGTAGGATGCCAACCGAGGGCAAATGGCCGAATTGATGGCACAACAACGCCAAGCCATTAATGAACCTCCAGCCATTCGGAGGAATCTGGCTCGGCATCAATTGAAATCGACGCACATCTCATGAATAATAGGAGCATACGGGAGCCTCGCGCTATTGATCGAGAAGAAACTATCAGAAACAACAATATACCCACTCAAGTTGCTATGGATTCGCTCGTTCCCCAAAGCCAGCCTAGGCCCCGGGACATAGGGATATTATTCCTAATGATCGACCATTTTAGGTCCGCTGCGGTCATCGTCGACTTATCCCTCGGTGGCTCCTCCACCACTAACCCATCATTCCATTCTCTCGTAGATATTTCTTCAGTACCTCTTACCACACTTCTAGAGCTAGCCAAGATATGCTTACTAAGAGGAAACTTTTGAGAAACTTTAGAGGAGGAGACGAGGGAAAAGGACGTACCTATTCGGTGATTTGAGGTTGGAAAATTGGACGGCGGTTGAAAGAAAACTCCGGAGACTGTGGGCAAGAAAATACAAATGAAAGTAGGATGAAAGCTGGAGAACGAAAGCAAACGTAAAGAAAATATGCAATTCATCGACCTTGAGCACTTATAGAAGACCGGTCGAAAGAACACCTCAACCAAAGCTCGACACATGGAGAAAATCCGAGCCAAGCTCAGACACGTGGCAGAATCTGAGCTGGGGTGAATTAGGGTTGTTCGAAATCCGGAGCGGCGCGGCAATTGAAAGGACATACATGAAAGCTACATAACGGTTACAAGGACGATTCCTTTAAGATTCTAAAGATCTGTCAGAGGGCACGCGCCGTCAGTAATGATTAAATAAAGTACCCTCACGCGCTCAGCACAGGTGTTCGCCTGATTTCTCTTGATACGAGTTGTCACGCAATAAGTGCCGATGCCGATCCATCGGGACACTCAACCGCTCGATCCAAACACGGGCAATCATGTACTACCCGTTAATGCCCGAGCAATCATGTGCTATCCGTTACTGCTCGACCGATTGAGCCTATTACGAGCTGTCTTAAGGACGAGCTACAAGACCCTTACGTACTCCTTCGACCCTTCTCTTTGCTCAGACTCGAGGAGTAGGGGCTTATGGTTAGATCGGTCGTGCTGGGCCCGAACCCAGTCATAACGACCCATGGACTGATCGGTCCATCTTTCAAGGATCAGTCTCATACCTATCGGCTATGCCAGGCCCAGCCCAATCCACGCATCCGTGGCCCATTCGTAGGTGGAAGTCTCCCATGCATACGTAAAGACTTAAACCTAGCATCTGCTCCATATATATAAGGTATAACTCTACCATAATGGAGGTACGTGATCATAACCTAGTTTTCTCTGCTCACAGTGATCCTACCCTCACCAAAAGACTAACTTGAGCGTCGGAGGGGCTTATCGGGAAACAACCCCCGACGTGCCTTCTTTGTTTTGCAGGAACTCTCGTGAGAAGCAACCAACTCTATAGATCCAAACGGTAACGTGCAACCTCGTCAGAACTAGGCTGAACCATAGAGCAATCCTAAAAAGCATAACTAAGCAAAAAAAAAGAAAAAAAGAGCGTAGGCAAAAGATATAGAGAGTTGGATGAGAGAGATAAGAGCAAACACGAATGCAAGACAATTAAAGAGGCATAAAATAAATGAACAAAAGCTAAGTGTAAGAAAAGAATATAGAGAAGCGTAAGACAAGGGCTAAACAAAACAAAACTTTTAAGTTTAGACTTCATGAGAACAAACCAGACAATTAAAAAAGATGGTTATAATAGAGAAAAAAGAGAGATTTCTCTTTCATTCATCCCAACATTTTTAGTAATGGTGCAACTTAAACTTTTTGTTTTGATTAATCATATATATATATATATATATATAAAAGATATTAATAAAATTAGGATATATTTCTTTTCATTTTGTTTTGTTATATATTGGAACTAAACTTGAAAATATATTATTTTAATTTAAAATCATAAATTCAATCATATCATTTTCAAAAATAAGAAATTATTTTTATTCAAAATTTAGGATTTACATGTATGATGTGAGTACATAAAAACAAAATATTAAAATTGAATTAATTACATAAACACAAGATGGAAAAAACAAATAAATAAGAATTTATTTAGTTAATTATTAGAATATAAGTTAAAGATTTTGATAGTAGAGAAATATTTAGATTATGAAATTATAAGATTATCATCTTATTGACGGGAATAAATTATTTGCAAATTTTGTCCTACCTTTTCTTATATTAGAGAATTTACTTAGAAATGATAACTTTTTTGGGTCTGACATAGATTTGAAATCAACAAATTCGACCTAAGTTAATCAGACTTTAGGCCAAAATTTGAAACCCTTTTTTTTTAGCCCTTGAACTGAATTCAAGTTTGGACTGATCGATTCGACCTAATCTAAGACATAAAAATGTTAAATAAAATAATTTTTTACTTGTTTAAATTTAAATTAAAAGAGTTATTCTAACTTGACTGGGATATTGTGAGTTTTGGATTCGATCGAACTTTGAGTTAGACTTGGTTTTGATAATAAAATTTTGGGCCAGACTGGGACCTAGAGGTAAGCCTAAATTTACTTTATTGTGGAACTATTTTCTTGAGATCTTTCTTTTATCCTCATTTTTTTAAAAATTTCTTATTCATTGTTGCTATCGAAACTACTACAATTAGTTTGGCACTTGAGTGATTCTAAGTGACATTCTTGATGATCACGACGGGTGTCTAGAAACAGATTATCTGTTTTCATTACTCTATTCTTATTCTATTTCAGGAGCACTCATCTATCCAATAAATGAGACTATCTATTTATTCAGTAAGTGAAACCTACAAAAATTAGATGGATAAATGTTTATAAAACATGATAGAAATAAAGAATTTATTGCCTTAATAACCCTGTGTTATTCAAAAGTTGTTAAAAAAATCTTGACATATAAAAATTAGCAAAAACACCCCGAGTTGAAATTTTATTAACTCACATTGCATAAGCGTGGAGGAGCAACCTTGCATAAGGGTTTTTTACAACAAAATTAAACATAAGATTAATAGAGTAACATTTTATATCTCGCGGTTTAATTAAATTACTTTCAGTATAACGTAGAAATTATTCTGATAATTTTGTCTAGAAACAAAATAACCGGAGTGATTTGAACCTGGGTGTCCGTATATATCGACTCTTGTCAAAACCATTCAACAAATCTTGGCAGGAGATTGGCCGGCGGAAATACCTCATATATACAAAAAAAACTAATTCTTCTGCAGTACAGGATTCAAAGAGCTTAAGTCCCATCGATAGTTGCAGTACATTTTAGATATGGCGTTTACACCTTGATTGCTCCTTTTTTAAATCAATTGTATCATGACAAAATTATAATTTTTATTTTGCCAAAATTTTATAAGTTAATAACAAGAAATTGGATGGCAGTTACCGGACAACCAACATAGGTTGCTGGAGATTTAACTATTATGTAATGGAGAATAATGAAAAGAGTGTAATTGGAGATGTAGCAAATAACGAATCTTACCGAAAACGCTATGCAATGCGACAAATCTTACAAAAATTTAGGAAACAAAAGCTATATATATATATATATATATATATATTATATAGACATAGATAATTACATTTAAATTCATGATCAAGATAATGCGACAAGAGTATATAGTATATACCTTTTGTGTTCGGGAAAAGGTTTACATGTCTTTGGTGGTGGGGTGACAAGAGAGCATATTCTTTTATACTCTTGTCGCAGTATCTTGATCATGAATGTACAACCACATCTAGAATTTGTATAAAAAATAGTTACTTAACGTTGATTTGGAGCTTTTGGGTAATGGTTACTAGTGCTGTATTTGGTGGGGTGACAATTAGAAAGCATTATGGGATGATGGTAACTTAAAGCAATAAAAGCTAAAAACTACTAACCAACGCTGGGTATTGTGATCATGATCACTTTGGTTGCTTTTCAATGTGATTAACGTCCTTTCGGAAGTATGTTTTGTAACATCAACTCTAGCCTTTAGGTGTATATAAATTACTAATTTTCACACTCTTGTGGATATGGTTACTTGGGCGGCATTACAATTCGTATGAGTTGAGATCATTTTAAAATTACATATAATTACACTCTTAAACTTTACTAAAGGTATGTTTGATAATTAGAAAAGAAGACGTGAAAATAGGGATGCAACTTAAATTCCTTAATTTCGCTTGTTTGGTTGCTAATAATGGATAAGAAAAGAATTGACAATAAATTTTAAATAATCATGAATTTTTAATTCTAAGGTAGATGCGGATATAATATTAAATATTATAAATAACAAATAAACGTATGTAATACGACCTTGGTGTATCTACAGTGATCTTTTCTGATTTGTGCCTATCTGTATATTATGTTAGTTTCCATGTTTGGCGAGATGTTATTATTTTTAGGGAGTAAAGTTAGGCATAATTATAGGCTTGTTTACAGGATTTTAGGTTGGGGAGATTAGCAGGGTTGTACGCCTATTTGTTAAGACTTGTTTCCTGTATATATTGATAAGTAGAAGTAATACAAACAGAAACAACATACCTTGGCCACCAATCTTTGTTCCTATAGGGTATCAGAGCTATCTTCATAATTTCACATAAACTTAGTTGGTAGCTGTTAGACTTTTAAACTTCGGAGCACTTCTCACACTATCTCAATCAGAACAATTTTATGCCATAATTTAAAGATCAGAACAGTCCTTGCACTAAGGTTTCATGTGACAGTCACATAAATACTTTCTTTAACACTTATTACGTTTTTGTGTTCATTTCCTCTCATAAAGGTACATTCAGTCCTCTTATGTCTTACTTTAACCCATTGTGAACTTTACACTTATAGCCACTCTAATCATTCACCGATCATCTCTCTATGATTTCCATGTATCTTTCACATCGTTTCATTAATCATGATCAACTTTCTTGTCGATAGATACTCCCACGGTAAATCAACTTAAATCGACAACTCTTTTCATATATTACTATCATTGTTTCATTCATTTTTTTATTTCCTAGTTTCATTCCCATATCATTCATGTATCGACTTGACCTTTTAAGGTCATATCCACTTAAGCTTATACAATGTTATCGCATTATTACTACGTCTCTCTTTATTTTCCTCGAACAATCTACGATAGGGTATTCACATTGATAGTACATTCGGGATATGTCTGAACCACAACAAAATCATAGATACTCCATTGTATCTCTATCTATTTACCCATCCATTTACCATTTACGTGTCCATATACATCTTTTCAACCAATCCCGAATTTCCCGATACCCAATCAGTAGAAAATTGTCAGTCTGTCTTTTTCCCTTACGTGACTGGTATGATTAAACTTTTTGTTGAAGATGTTATTATTTTGATTGGTCCGGGTTCTACCCATTCGTTTGTGTCATTGAGTAGAACTGTGGTTGGTAGGGAATTGAGCCCATTGGATACTCCTTTGATGGTGAGTACTCCAATCGGCCAATATATTATTATTAGTCAAGTATATGGAGATTGTGAGATACTTATTGGAGAGGAGCGATTAGTGGTGGATCTAATACCTTTGAGGATGGACGGATTAGATGTAATTTTGGGGATGGACACTTTGGAGAAGTACAATGCCAAATTGGATTGCAAGCACAAGACTGTGGAGTTTGAAATTGGCAATGGTAGAAAGGTAGTGTTTGTGGGGGACAGGAAGGCGAGTCCGATTAGAATGGTTTCAGCCCTAACAGTAAAAAAAATTGATGAGGAAAGGATGTGACACATTTTGGCCTACGTGGTAGACACAAGGGCAGATGGAGGGAAGTTAGAGGAAATACCTACGGTCATGGAATTCCCGGATGTCTTTCCTGAGGAATTACCAGGACTACCACCACCTAGGAAAATTGAATTTACCGTTGAACTTCTTCCGGGCACAATACCAATCTCGATTCTGCCTTATAGAATGGCTCCGGCAGAATTGAAGGAGCTTAAGGAGAAATTGGAAGACTTATTAGAGAAGGGTTACATTAGGCCGAGTTCTTCTCCATGGGGAGCTCCGGTCCTTTTTGTAAAGAAGAAAGACGGATCATTAAGGATTTGTGTGGACTCTGGCTCAAATGCATGTCCTATCAAGAATAGATATCCGCTCCCCCGCATCGATGATTTGTTTGATCAGTTGTAAGGGGCGAGAGTCTTTTCTAAGATAGATTTGATATCGGGTTACCACCAATTGAGGATAAAGGAGTCAGATGTGTCCAAGACTGCTTTTAGAACACGATATGGTCACTTTGAGTTTCTGGTTATGCCTTTTGGATTGACGAATACGCCGACAGCTTTCATGAACTTAATGAACAGGGTCTTCAAGTCCTTCTTAGACCAATTTATCATTGTCTTTATAGATGATATATTGGTTTATTCTAAAAGTGACAAGGAGCATGAGGAACATTTGAAGATCGCCTTGGAGACTTTGATGAAGAACGAGTTATATGCCAAATTCAATAAATACGAGTTCTGGCTAAGGGAAGTAGTGTTTCTTGGACATGTGATTTCGAAGCGCAAAGTACATGTGGATCCGAGAAAGATAGAAGCGGTTGTGAAATGGGAAGCACCGAAGAATATAGCAAAATTGAGGAGTTTCTTGGGTTTAGCTGGATATTACAAGAGGTTCGTGGAGGGCTTTTCTATAATAGCAGCTTCACTTACCAAGTTGACTAGGAAGAATCAGAAGTTTGTATGGATAGATGAATGCCAGAAGAGCTTTGAGGAGCTTAAGTATCGATTGAAAAGTGCACCAGTTTTGACTTTGCCTTCGGGTAATGATGGATACATAGTGTATAGTGATGCCTCGAGAAAGGGGTTAGGTTGTGTGCTG
Source organism: Erythroxylum novogranatense (assembly GCA_029891385.1). Taxonomy (NCBI): domain Eukaryota; kingdom Viridiplantae; phylum Streptophyta; class Magnoliopsida; order Malpighiales; family Erythroxylaceae; genus Erythroxylum; species Erythroxylum novogranatense. The sequence continues at coordinate 22,653,371 of CM057226.1, forward strand.
TTGCAAGGAGATAAGGTGATTGCTTATGCTTCGAGGCAATTGAAACCTTATGAGATGAATTATCCGACGCATGACTTGGAATTGGCTGCCATAATTTTTGTGTTGAAGATTTGGAGACATTACCTGTATGGAGTCACCACTAGGGTGTTTACTGACCATAAGAGTCTGAAGTACCTGATGAGCCAGAAAGAATTGAATTTGAGACAGAAAAGATGGTTAGAACTGTTAAAGGATTATGACTTGATGATAGATTACCATCCGGGGAAAGCTAATGTAGTAGTGGATGCGCTGAGTAGAAAATCGACTATGACATATGCGCAAACAGTGAATTTTCCTTTGCTGAAGGAATTAGCCGAACTTGGAGTGACATTGACACAAGTTGAATCGATTGTATATTGGCTAACTTTAGAGTAAAGCCAATATTGAATGAAAAGATTAAGGAATTGCATAAACAAGATGAGTACTTGAGCAAGCTCATAGAAGAAATAAAGGATGGTAAACCTTCTGAAGTAGAGGTCAAGGAAGATGGATTAATGGTGGTAGGCAACAGACTGTGTATTCCTGATGTGCAAGAGTTGAAGGATGAAATTTTGGATGAGGCACATAATGCGCCTTATGCAATGCACCCAGGAATTACGAGGATGTATAGAGATTTGAAGGAGCATTTCTGGTGGAAAGGGATGAAAAAGGAAGTTGCAGAATATGCAAAAAGATGCTTAGTGTGCCAGCAAGTCAAGGCTGAGCACCAAGCACCTTCTGGCAAGCTTAAACCTTTGTCGATTCCGGAATGGAAATGGGAGAAGATTACGATGGATTTCTTGATGGGATTGCCAAGAACTAGTAGGAAACATGATGCAATATGGGTGATTGTGGATAGGCTAACCAAGTCTGCTCATTTCTTGCCAATTAGACAGACGGATTCGTTGAATGTGTTGGCCAAGAAATACATGGATGAGATCATAAGACTTCATGGAATTCCAAGTTCGATAGTCTCGGATAGAGATCCCAGGTTTACCTCCAGGTTTTGGGAAAGCTTACAGGAGACTTTAGGAACTAAGTTAAATTTTAGTACAGCTTTCCATCCGCAAACTGATGGACAATCGGAGAGAATGATTCGGACTTTGGAGGCGATGCTAAGAGCTTGTGTTATGGATTGTAAAGGCTAATGGGATGATGGGATGATCATTTGCCTTTAATAGAATTTGCTTATAATAATTCCTATCACTCGGGAATTCAAATGACACCATATGAAGCTCTTTATAGTAGGAGGTGTAGAACTCCTATTTGTTGGGATGAGGAAGGTGAGAGGAGACTTGTAGGACCTGAGTTGGTACAAGTCACTATTGACAAGATTAAGTTGGTGAAACAGAGACTTAAAGCAGCTCAAGATAGAATGAAGAGCTACGCGGACGCACATAGAAAAGAGATGGAATTTGAAGTTGGAGACAAAGTGTTTCTTAGAGCTTCGCCATGGAAAGGGGTTTTGAGATTTGGTAAGAAAGGCAAGCTAAGTCCGAGGTATATAGGCCCTTATGAGATTATTGAGAGGATTGGGCCTTTAGCTTACAAGTTAGCCTTGCCAGTAGAATTGTCTAAGATTCCTAATGTTTTTCATGTGTCGATGTTGAGGAAGTACCGATCAGATCCTTCACATATAGTTCAACCTTCAGAGGTTCAGTTAAGAGAGGATTTGACATATGAGGAGCAACTAGTAGAAATCCTAGATTCGAAGGAAAAAGTTTTAAGAAATAAGGTTGTGAAATTAGTTAAAGTCTTATGGCGGAACCATTCGACAGAAGAGGCAACATGGGAGCCTTTGGAAGCAATGAAGGACAAGTACTTGCACCTCTTCAATGACTCAGGTAAGAATTTCGAGGACGAAATTCTTTTAGGGGAGGAGGGTTGTTAGGTCTTGAATTTTTTCGCATTTCTTATAAATTGTTTAATTGGTTATTTATGTTTATTTATTGGTTTAAATGTTTATTTTTATTTAGAATTGGAAGGATGAAGAATTGGAATTAGAAAGAAGAGTAGGCTTAGTTGGAGTTGAACTAAGTAGGTTAAGTGGTAACTAGAGCCTAAAAGACCAACCAAGGGCATAGTTGGAAAGTTATAGTAAGTGGAGGGTAATTTTGGAAGATAAGGAAGAATAAGAAGGAAAAAATTAAAAGAGGAGAAGAGGGAAAGAGGAGAATTTTCGTGCAAGCCCAAAGGAAGGAGAGAAAAAAACGTGAAAGAGGGGAGAAAAGAAGAAGAAAATCGACAAAGGCTAGGGGAAAGGAGAAATTTTCGTGGGAAGGAGAAGAGTCAAGGTCCATAAGGTATGTTCTTCATCTTCTCCATGCTTTAGTTAAGAAATAGGTTGTGTTGTGTTGGATGGAGAAGCCCTAGAGAGAGAGAGAGATTTCGTGGAGGAAGAAGAAGATGGTGAAATCTTTGGATTTTTGGGTTTCTAAGCTAGGTGTTAAGTTTTCTAACATGTATGAGTCAAGGGTAGGTTAAATTGGAACTTGATTAGGGTTAATGGTCATTTGTTAAGATTATGGAAAATTGGGGATTTTCCAATTGAGTTGAAATTTATGGAATTTTGTTTATGTTTAGGAAATCAAGAGCCTATCCAAGAGTAAGAGGAAGGAGGCAATTGATTTTGGATTTTCCAAGATTGTCAAGGTGGGTAATTTATTTATGGTCTTTGTGTAACGAGCAAATGCATTGTGTATGCAATATGTGCTAAATGAATTGTTTGAATTCTTATGATATGGAAATTGCTTTATGATGTGTTCATGTCATGTTATGTATCGATCTTTTGATATGATTGAATTGTGAGAATGATTGTCATGCCATTGAATTTAAGTCATGGCATTTTGATTAAATGGAAAGAAGGAAAGTATGGAAATGTGAATTTATGAATAATTGAACTAAGTTGAGATTTGATTGTATTTGGGCGAGAGAGGAACCGTTTCGTAGTCACGTGCACATCGACAAAAGCCTTATCCCGGCTGCCCACTTGTGGCCCACGAGATCCGAAAATGGACCCATTTCGTTCACGGTGCAAACTTCGGTTTCGCCGTTTTGTTTCACGGAACCCTCGAGCCATTTGATTATGCATTTACATTTTGATGTGATCATCCATGTTTTGAATTGAATTACATCTAATATGTGATGATGTTATGAATTATGAATTGGATATTGAATTGTCATTGTGAAGTATATGCTTAATGATTGTTCATATGTATATATATATGTTTAATTGTGTGGCTCATCGCTAATTGATAGGATTGAAATATCTTATATTTTCTTATGCATTTACATGTGATTTCAATCCTATTTTGTTAGATAAAATGCTCAATTTGTGTTCAATTTGTGTTGGCTATTATGATGGATTTATTGATATATTTTTTTAGACTAAAAAGACAAAATTTTCTGAAGCAAATTGGAGCACATCTCTTTTTCATGTTAAAGGCATGAATTTTTTTAAAAAAAAACATAAGTGGTTCTGCGCTCTGCGTTTGTAGCGTAACGTTGCATTAAATGCGCGTCTTATCTTGCATTGCGTTTCTGTGATGTCTTTGCGTTAATTAAACAACAGACGTCTGTTCTTCGCTTCACTTATACGCTCAACCTTGACGTCTTGCGAAAAGGAGAAAAGGGTTTTAACAAAGGTTAATTAAATCTTGTCACTCTGAGGCGCGAAGCCACAATGAGAAAGAAAGCGAAGTAGCGGCTTCTGGTCTGCGGACGCATAGAGGAGGAAAGATGCGGTAACTTGATGAGTAGAGAGTGCAGGCTGAAGGAATAAAAGGCAGCTGCGTCTTGCATAAGGGTCTGCGTTCAACACAGACGAGGAGAGTGTGCCAGCAGTAGGAAATTTTGGCTAGGGATTAAATGGAGGCTAAAGCTATTTGTCGAAAAATACCTATGAAGGGCTGAATATTCCGACGCCGGTTTGGAGGTAAAGTCGACGCCGACAATCCGGGTTAAGTGGTTTTATTATTATTGTTGTTTCTTTCTCTCATTAGAAATTGTTTGTGTTATCCGATTTTAACTGATTTGGGTTTTATGTATGGATAATCGGATTTTCGTTATTATTCGGTTATTTGTGTATGAACCTATTGGGTATTGTGATTTGGTAATTTTAATGCGTTCATTAAATTGCTAATTGCGAACCCATTGCTAGAATTTCAATTTAATCCGTAATTGTTATGTTGAAATTCATTTGTAGCTACTAATGATTCGTAATCATTAGGGATAACATGACCTAGGTTAAATGACCCGAGCTTATGTGGTTGTTGTAAGTGCAAGTCGACTTGTACATGGGGTAAGTCGACTTACACGTATTCAGTACCGATAAGTCGACTTATGCAAGGACAGATCTTTATTTATATTGTGCCCAAAGGCAATCCCTTTAAGCGCGTTTTGTTGAAAGTCGTATGCGAGACTTTATGAATAAATAAAGAAAGGCATATTTTATTAATTTGATGTTCATGAACATTGTTTATGAATTGATTGGATCTTTAATCGAATTAATGAAGTCCATGATATATGACATAGCATGAAGGAAATTATGATGTGCTCATACTCACGAGATTCCTATCATGTGCAATTATATCGATATCTAAATTCTCCTAGTCATAGGATTAATGAGGCTGGACATCATTAATCCGGATAGACTAACACATGTCATATTCCTTGATTGGATCAGCGGTGGATCTCGAAGCGTAAATATGAGATATTTAGAATTGACATGTGGATGCTTACTAGTGGTAGTAAGTTCATTGGATGACTGCCATGAGATCATCGCATGGATATCTTCTTACAGTGTCGGTGATAATCTCATCATAGCAATGGTGCAAGTATCCTTAGACTTGAGGTACTCGAGGATATCTTGAATCTTGATCACGTGCTGACTCCATTCCTTGTTGCCTTCGAGAGGTAACTCGTAGGGTGGTGCTTGGAGTGCGGTTTGAGGTATTGAAGATAATTGAGTAGCCAATAAAGGATTCACCACTTATGGATTAGCGGAAGAGATACCCATGGCCTCTTGTCGGGATCATTACTAAGGCTGGCCAACATGTATGTCATAAAGAGTGTCTTCATTGACATATAGAGTAATGAGTCCCGGGACGAACCGATATCACTTAGGCTAGACTTCGGTCTAGTGAGAGTTGACACTTTGACCATACTCATAACCAAGTGGGGTATAGGATGGTGAAAGGACGAATTGCACGGTAATTGTACATGGAAGGGTTCGTGATGCGGTTCGTGATGAATACATCAAACCGATTACTTTCCGGTCAATTGGGGGTCATGATGTGTTGCTAGATACCGCTCATGACTTACTCAGATTAATTGTTAATCTAAGTGGCCAACACAACCGGGAGCCTAAAGAGTCACACGCATAAGAGTGACTCAGAGAATCTGTAAAATAGTAATTGGACAGAGTTCTAATTATGGAGAGCATTAGGATTAAATGGATCCCGATGGGATCGGGAGATGTCCCGATGAGATCGCGACATCAATATTGCTAAGAAAGATTTCCGGAGCTGTTTTAGTACCGGGGCCCGGTAGGCCGGTAGGACCGACCCCAGTTAGACTGGACCTTAGCAATTATATCTTAATTGATTAATTAAGTAATTATTATATTTATTAGCCATGTACACGTTGGTGGGAAGAGAAGGTTCCATTTTGGTGCCTAGTCATTAAGTTCATTTAATGACAAAAGGACAAAATAGCTAACTTGGAAGAGGATGATCGTAGGTGATGGTTTAGGATAAAAAGAAAAGAGTTTCTTTTGGTCTGTTGTTGTTGATCCTCGTGGCTTTTGGGAGAAGGCTTAGAAAAAGGGTTTTTGAAGTAGCTTTCAAAGAAAGCTCACGATCATCTCTCCATCTTCTCCAAGTTTCCTATCTTCCTCCAACGTTGATCTATACTCTCCAAGGACAGAGGTAGGGTCTAGCAGTCTTTAATCTGTTCTAGCTATTCCCGGGTCAAAGGGGTTTGTCCCGGTTAGGTTCTCTGATCTCTGCGTGGATCACCTTTAGAGATAGTCTCTTTTGGCTATTTAGGTTGATGTCTTCATACCGACACCTGGATCCTGGATTTCGGGAAAGTCCCGGGAATAAAATTTTTGTTTTCCACTCCCGGTACATGTGATGTACCTCCCGGGATTTTCCTACAGTGGTATCAGAGCGTCTGGTGTCCCGTATGAAGCTAAAACTTAAGCGAGATCAGAAACTCTAATGGAATTTTCTGTTGATGCATGCTTGCTGTCCAATTTTCGAATTTATATTGTGATATTTTTTCGAAAATTTTCTGCCTAGGATTGTTCATAACATGTTAGAGAATATTTCTATGAAATTTGAGAATTTATCGATTTGATTTGATATAGTTTTGCTAATTTAATTCCCTAAGTTTCGGATGCTGTTTTGTGAAACGATTCTGGAACCGGCAGTAGTATAAATTCGATAATAAATTCTAGAAATTTTTTTCGGATTTTCCTTCACCTACATGTCTCTAAGATGATGGTGAATGTCTATGAGCATGGAAATTGGATTTCAAGGTGATTGGATATTTATTTTCGATTTTATTCTATGCTGTTGGGAATTGCTGTGCTGATGAACACAGATTTTGAATCGGTTTTGTTATTTAGGTTGACTGAGTTTTTGATGGCTAAAAATCCTGAAAAAATTCAGGTAGCATGTTCTGAACATTTAATAACCTATGCAATTTTCTCAGAATTTATTGAAATTGTTTCATTGATCATTTCGAGAAATGTACAGAACTGGACAGTTTTGTAAAAATTGTTGGGACTGTTTTGCTTGGCTTGATTGAGTGTGCTTTTTCAGTTCCAATGCCTTGCACCATTTTTAATGTGATTAAAAATGTGTTATCTTGATGTATTATGATTTCCAAACTGAATTGCTTGAAGTTGCATTTCCAAGAATTTTCGGATGCCTAAGTGATCACATTAGTATCTCGTTAGTATATTGCATTATCTTGTTTGTTTTGACCGTCATATTTTTTATGGCATGTGCTGAAGTAAATTTGATAATGTATGTGCTAGCTAGAGATGCTTAGGATGATAATTTGAGTGTTCCTAAATTGTTTGGAAATTAATGAGTTTTGACTCATTTCAAGCTTTTCATATAGTTTGACTATTTAAGGCTTTCATGGTTCAATGAATTGTTCATTGATACATCAAATTTATCAGATATTACCTTAGGTATCTAGGTGTTGTGAATTGGAATTGCATGGATTGAGGAATTAGCCGATTAGAGATTATAGCAAATTACATTGGACAAGTTGACTTATTTGGAGTATAAAGCGACTTGTTCAGAATCTGTCATAAGTCGACTTGCGATGTACAAAGGCGACTTGTCTTGTGAGTAAATGCATAAAGGCGACTTATATCAGATAAGTCGACTTGTGCGAAGGGAAAAAGACAAAGCGACTTGTATTATGATACAAAGGCGACTTGTATGTGAAGCGAAGCATAAAGCGACTTGCATTTGATGAAAGTCGACTTATGGCATCTTCGAGTTGGATGATGGATGATTGTAAGTTGATTCAATTGGATTGATGAAACCTAAATCATTCCATATAGTCCTGGCGACTATGATCCTTTAGCTTGGAGTTTAGAGTTTCGAAATCCCTCCTCGGAATATGAAAACTAACGTCTTCCATTAATATGGTAAGAACCAGAGTTCTTATAGGACTGGGTTGTTGGGCAAACCCAAGCTCACTCTATACGGATATGTTCGAACCATGAAAATAAAATTTTCGGATTAATGGGTCGGTTTTCACTAGAAGCGTTGGTTTGTTGAGCAAACTCAAGGTCAACGTGGACAGAGGCGAAATTGAGTAGCATACATTAGATGTATGCGCATCAAAGAGTTGATACCCAATGTAAGTGCATACATCAACAAGTTGATAGCACTGATCGATAGTTGTGTCTAAGATGTAATTGGTATATCCGATACCTCCCGAGACTTAAGGTGGCTTGTTGGGCAAACCCAAGGTCATTCTTAATGTCGGTTATCGATGATACAATTAGTATGTCCGATACCTACCGATTGACCTAAGTTGTGGCTTGTTGGGTAAACCCAAGGTCACTCTTAGCAATGTCGGATATCGACCCACTAGGATATTATGTCACATCGTTTCTTTGGATTCGTAAAGAGGGTTATGGATTCTAGGAAACTAGTGGGAGCCATATGCATATCATGCAAGTCCTTATGATCATGCAGGCGATTCTATCCTATCATTCCTTCTCTTATCGCGTTTAGGTTGATTAAAGAAGTTTTTCAGTGTGAATTTTCTCTCTATTTTGGACCGATTTTCTTGATTGGCTGAGGACTCTGAGAATTGTTCTCAGATCTGAGGAACTAGGATACGTCCTACATGTTCCACTTCGATTGCACTCTTTGTCGATGCTTGATGGGGATCGAAAGCATATTATAAGCATCTAAGGGCGATGATATGGATACTTGCTTTATGCTTGCCTCGATGTCACCAGAGCTGCAGGAGCAGCACGAGTCCATGGATGCTCACACTATAGTATTTCATCTTAGGGAGCGGTTTGATGAGCAAGCTCGGTCTGAAAGGTTCGAGACCTCAAGGCTTCTCTTCACCACAAAGATGGCTCCAGGGACATCTGCTGTCCAGGATGCCCTGAAGATGAATGGCTATATTGAGAGATTGATGTCTTAGGATTTGTAATAGATTATGAGTTAAGTAGAGACTTAATTCTGGTTGGATTGTCTGATGATTATTCACAGTTTGTGATAAACATATCGGATAAACCAAATATCCACAACAATTCCTGAGCTGATCAATCTGCTCATGACAGCTGGACAAGCTATCAAGAGAGATAGCAAGTGCTAGTGGTGGATGCTTCTTCTTCTGGTCCAAAGAAGAAAAGGGCCAAGAAACCAAATGGAAGTGCCATCAAGGAAAAACCAAAGATACTGCCCCAAAGGATTTTGCTTTCATTGTGGCAAGGCCGCCCTTTGGAGGCTAAACTATAAAGTCTATCTGGAGTTCTGAAGCGAAGAAGGCATCGGATGCCTCTACTCCTTCAAATATGTTTGTCATTGAGGTTAATCATTTACGATCAAAACATATGGGTATTTGATACGGTTGTGGCTCATACATATGAAATGATATGCAGGGCCTCGAGGACGATGAGCGACTCATAAAGGAGAACTAGACCTTCGTGTAGGTAATGCGCAAGAGTTGCTACATTAGCCGTGAACAACTTATGTCTTGTCACTCCTAGTGGGCTTGTATTCAAATTGGATGATTGTCATTTTGTACTGTTTTAACAAAGAACATATTATGCATTTCTTGTTTCAATAAATTTGGTTTCCATTGGACTTTTAGTAGCAATGGTTGTTCTATTAGTTCGAATGGAATGCTCTATACTCTTGGTACATTATGCAATGGAATTGACATATTAGATATGTCATATCCAGTTTTGAATGTCAATGACGTGAAAAGACATAATCAAGATAATTTAAAATCAACTTACTTATGGCATTGTCGGCTTGGCCATATAAATGAGACACGCATTGCTAAGCTCCATAAGAGTGACAGTTTAGGGTCATTTGATTATGAATCATATGATACATGCGAATCTTGTTTATTAGGCAAGATGACTAAGTTACCCTTCAAGAGAAAGGGTGAACGAGTGATTGGAGTATTAGACCTAATACATTCAGATGTATGTGGTCCGATGTCCATCCATGCCAGAAGTGGTTGTCTTTACTTCATTACTTTTATCGGTGATTATTCACGATATGGGTACCAGTATCTGATGAGACACAAATCTGAAGCGTTTGAAAAGTTCAAATAATTCAGAAATGAAGTAGAAAACTAACTTGGTAAAAGTATGAACACATTACGATCTGATTGTGGTGGAAAATGCTTAGACCAACAGTTTTGGATTATCTCAGAGATAATGGAATTTTATCTCAGTACACTCCACCTTGCACGCCGCAGCACAATAATGTGGCTGAAAGGAGATATCGAACCTTGTTAGACATGGTGCGATTAATGATAGGTTTTGCACAGTTTTTGAGGGTATGCGCTCGAGACAGCTGTTTACTTGCTAAACAAAGTTCCATTAAAGACAGTTGTGGTTACTCCATATGGAATATGGACTAGCGAAAGCCTATCTTTCTCATCGAAAGTTTGGGATTGTCTACTTACGTGAAACGGACACGATCGGATACATTTGATGTAAAGGCGACAAGTGTTTGTTAAGTGGAATATCAATTCTACCTTGCTTAGGAACAAAAGTTGTTTGTTTCCAAGCATCTTTGTTTTCTTAAAGAAAGAGTTTCTTTTACAAGAGGACGGTGGGAGCAAAGTTGAACTTGGAGAAGTTCAAGATGCTCGAACAAACATAGATCAATGCTGAATCAAGCTGTCACTCATATAGATGAGGTAACAGTTCAACCTTCTACTACACACAATTTACGTGGGTTAAGTAGGATCGCCTTTGTTCGAGAGATATGAATTTCGTAAGTGAGCGAATGACGTATTGCTCATATGAGATGATCGCTACTACTATGAGCAGGTTACGAAAAGTTGATGCGGAACATGGCTTTATGCCATGAAATCGAAATGGATTCCATGTATGAAAACCAAGTATGGACTTTGGTTGTTACACGAAGGATAAAACCCACAGTATGCAAAGGAGTTTTCGAAGAAAACCAACATGGATGGTAATTTGATTACCTATAAAGCAATGCTTACGGTTAAAGGATTTAAATCACGAGACGAAAGAGTTGACTATGACAAAACCTTGACCCGTAGCAATGCTTAAATCCATTAGGATACTCTAGCCATTGCCACTCATTATGATTATGAGATATGGCAAATGGATGTGAAACGACTTTCACGAGAGGAAATCTGCAGGATGTGTATGACCTGACACGAGGGCTTCACTTCCATCGATGGCGAAAAGGTATGCAAGCTTCGAAATCCATGTTTGGATTGAAGCAAGCATCCAGAGTTGGATTATCCGTTTGATGAGTCAATCAAAGAGTTTGATTTCTCAAAAAATTCGGATGATCATTGTGTATATAAGAAGGTTAATGGGACTGCAATCGTATTCCTTGTGTTGTATGTAGATGACATCTTTGTTACTAGGAAGCGATGTCTCTATCTTCAATCGCTTAAAATTTGGTTGTCAATCGATTTGCGATGAAAGACCTTGGTGAAGCAACTTATATCCTAGGGATATCGATTTATAGAGATAAATCAAAAGGTTGCTTGGTCTTTCACAATCATCGTACATAGATGAGATGCTAAAGAGGTTTAGCATGGAACAATGCTATGTCGAGGCCGATGTATCGTATGCTCTAAGTGTTACGACGGATACCAATCGGATCTGGTGAGGGTCCTTTGGGTGGTGTCAAGAATATCCTCAAGTACTTGCGAAGCACTAAGGATGTTTTCTTGATCTATGGAGATGGAAATCTCAGTGGCGGGCATTCGGATCTAGTATTTAATCGATAAGGATGATTACGAATCACAATCGGGTTATATACATTCACACCGAATAAGCGTGGCGGTCGATTGGAAAAGTTCCAAACAAGAGAGGATGTTGATTCATCAACCGAGGCAGACATTGCCGCGTGAGATGCATGAAAGGCGGTTTGGATCGAAGTTCGTTATTGAACTTGATCGGTCCCTAGGCATGATGGGCCCATAGGATTGTATTGTGATATAATGGAGCTAGTGCATAGGGAAAGGAACCAATGTCTCATCACTGATCCAGACACACGTACTCCGCCGATTCCATTTGATTCGGAAATCATCGGTTGAGATGATGTCCTTATAGAAGAATTCCACGAGCAAAGTGTTCTTGATCAGATGACAAAGCCATTGTCACACGAGAATTGTGATTCTTATGTACTCGCTTTTGGTATTAGATACTAAAGCGATTGGCTTTAGGTCAGTGGGAGATTTGTAAGTGCAAATCGACTTGTACATGGGGTAAGTCGACTTACGTATTCATGCCGATAAGTCGACTTATCAAGGACATCTTGTTTATATTGTGCCCTAAAGGCAATCCCTTTAGCGCGTTTTGTTGAAAGTCGTGTGCGGACTTTATGAATAAATAAAGAAAGGCATATTTCATTAATTTGATGTTCATGAACATTGTTTATGAATTGATTGGATCTTTAATCGAATTAATGAAGTCCATGATATATGACATAGCATGAAGGAAATTATGATGTGCTCGTACTCACGAGATTCCTATCATGTGCAATTATGTCAAGATCTAAATTCTCCTAGTCATAGGATTAATGAGGCGGACATCATTAATCCGGATAGACTAACACATGTCATATTCCTGATTGGATCAGCGGTGGATCTCGAAGCTGTAAATATGAGATATTTAGAATTGACATGTGGATGCTTACTAGTGGTAGTAAGTTCATTGGATGACTGCCATGAGATCATCACATGGATATCTTCTTCTAGTGTCAGTGATAATCTCATCATAGCAATGGTGCAAGTATCCTTAGACTTGAGGTACTCGAGGATATCTTGGATACTAATCATGTGCTGACTCCATTCCTTGTTGCCTTCGGAGGTAACTCATAGGGTGGTGCTTGGAGTGCGACTTGAGGTATTGAAGATAATTGAGTAGCCAATAAAGGATTCACCACTTATGGATTAGCGGAAGAGATACCCATGGCCTCTTGTGGGATCATTACTAAAATTGGCCAGCATGTATGTCATGAAGAGTGTCTTCATTGACATATAGAGTAATGAGTCCCGGACGAGAACCGATATCACTAGGCTAGACTTCGATCTAGTGAGAGTTGACACTTTGACCATACTCATAACCAAGTGGGGTATAGGATGGTGAAAGGACGAATTGCACGGTAATTATCATGGAAGGGTTCATGATCGGTTCGTGATGAATACATCAAATCGATTACTTTCCTGGTCAATTGGGGTCATGATGTGTTGCTAGAAACCGCTCATGACTTACTCAGATTAATTGTTAATCTAAGTGGCCAACATAATCGGGAGCTAAAAGGGTCCTGCACGTAGGAGTGACTCGGAGAATCATGCAATAGTAATTGGACGAGTTCCAATTATGGAGAGCATTAGGATTAAATGGATCCCGATGGGATCGGGATATGTCCCGATGAGATCGCGACATCAATATTGCTAAGAAAGGTTTAGGAGTCGTTTGATGCAAGGGGCCGATGGCCGGTGGGGCCAGACCCAGTTGGATCGGACCTTAGCAATTATATCTTAATTGATTAATTAAGTAATTAAGTAATTAATTATTATATTTATTAGCCATGTACACGTTGGTGGGAAGAAGGTTCCATTTGGTGCCTAGTCATTAAGTTCATTTAATGACAAAAGGACAAAATAACTAACTTGGAAGAGGATGATCGTAGGTGATGGTTTAGGATAAAAAGAAAAGAGTTTCTTTTGAGTGCATTGTTGTTGATCCTCGTGGCTTTTGGGAGAAGGCTTAGAAAAGGGTTTTTCAGTAGCTTTCAAAGAAAGCTCACGATCATCTCTCATCTTCTCGAGTTTCCTATCTTCCTCCAACGTTGATCTATGCTCTCGAGGACGGAGGTAGGGTCTAGCGACCTTTAATCTGTTCTAGCTATTCCGGGTCAAAGGGTTTGTCCGGTTAGGTTCTCGATCTCTGCGTGGATCACCTTTAGAGATAGTCTCTTTTGGCTATTTAGGTTGATGTCTTCATACCGACACACGGATCTGGGTTTGGGAAAGTCCGAGAACAAAAATTTTTGTTTTCGTTGCGGTACATGTGATGTACCTCCGGGATTTTCCTCACGTTGTTGCCTTGATTAATAGGTTTTCCTAATTAGTAATACTCTTGCTAATTAAATTTAGAGATCGTATCTAGGTTGTTAGGTGGTTAGGTTTAACCAACGATCGTATCTTGATTAAACAAAACCTAAGGAAAACTGGGTTAATTTTAATCCACGATTAATAATTTCTAGGAGAGGTTAAAGAACAATAAATTAATAAAATGTGCTTAATCAGGGTGTAGGCTGAGATTGAGCCGAAGAACCGGGTCCCTACCAAATTCCCCACTTTTATCATTTTTTGCATGTCTTCTTTATTTTGTTTTTATTAGATAGTTTCATTTTATTTTATTTTCTTTGAAAAATCCAAAATCCGCCCATTAGTGTAAACACCGATTAATTTCATTTCTTAAACTTTTCACACGCTTTCTGTGGGATCGACCTAGACTTGCCACTGCTACAGTAGTAGTCTAGTTAATTAATTTTGACTAGCGTTACGACGCGCGATCACTAATGGCTATAAATATTTTAGCCACTGAGTTGTGTAGCTCAACCCAATATTTTTTCCCACTCCTCAGGTGCAGATCGAGAAGATCAGTAAATCCTTGCAAGCATTTGGACGATCTCGAGAGAGTTAGCTTTTGTATTAAGTTAGGAGCTAGATTTTTGGATAGCTTTAACAGCATATTGAACATTGAGCATCGAATGTATTTTGCAACTCGTGTAATGTCGATATGTAATTAAAGCTATGTATGAAAGCTTGTATGAACTTCATTTTGATTTGGAAACGAATTGAAGATTTGAAAAAGTTCCTTTGTGCATGTGCTTATTTATCTTGTTGTGTGCAATGCTTATTTCAAGTTCTATAGGGGTAAATTGTGTGTTGAATTCATGAGGGAAAAACTGGGTTGATTTAGGCCATATTGGGCAAAATGGTATTCTTGAAATTTGTAGTTTATCCTTTTAACTTTTCAATGGTATAAAGTTTGCGAAATTTGGATATCAATATTGAGAGTTATGGGTTTTGCAAGTGATGATGTTGTATGGAAGGAATGATGAGAATTTGTGTGTTGTATGAGTTTTTGAGTTGATATTTGGGAGTTTAATGCATCTCAATTGGTAATTGAATGTTTGAGGAGTGTTATTACACTCGAAGGATTTAATTTGGGGAGATTTTGAGTGTATATGGTGTTAGGATTAAAGGTTGGGAGCATTGGGCGGCTTGGAAGAGGTTTTGGGTTGCGCGTGTCCGTTAAACGGACATGGATGTCCATTAAACGGACCTTATAGGGTGAAAAAGGACCCTCATCCTAGTGTATGTCCGTTAAACGGACATGGATGTCCATTTAACGGACTTTCTCGGACAAAAAGGGCTGTTTTGCTAGTCTATGTCCGTTAAATAGACATACATATCCGTTTAACGGACCTTTACGGGTCAGCTACAGTAAATTGCAATTTTGACCAGTTTTGAGGCTGAATCTCTCTTTGAGGTCTTCATAAGAGTTGTAGATATTGATGTCTTCTTTCCAATGGTCTAAGAATGAAGTCAATCCGACATTTCTAGAATAAGTTATAAAAATCGCTCCAAGACATGTTCGGTTGGAATAAGGACATGAACATATTGGATTTTTTTGATAATAACTTCTTCGTCCGACCTCCAAATTGAGCGATTCTTGAAGCATTGAATTTATAACATGTTTAGATACCTCTTTGTAAAAATTGGTAGCTTTTTCCTTTGAATTCAAAAGGATTGATTCAAAGCAAGCGATGGTTCGATGACATAACCCTATAAGGAGACTCGCTTACGCTTTTCGTTTCCGAATCGGATAGTTGGGCTCAGGGAACGAGGTCCAACACCATGGTTGGGCTTCAGAAACGGGGCCCAACATTTTGAGATTGTGTAAGAAGAGAAAAAGGTATGGGAAGAAAAGAGCTTTCTTTTGAGCCAAGAAACTCATTATTCGGTGAAGATTCAAGGTAAGTGCATTTTGGATTCTATGGATTTTTGGAGGGGTTTTAGACCATGGAGTTTAGAAAATTTACGAGTTTATGTATTCTAGATAAATTTTATTGAATATGCTTTGTGGTTTTTAAATTTTGCAACCCTATTGAATTTGGGATTTTGCTTATAAAAGGGAATCAAGAAAGACAAGGGGAGCGAGAGGAAAGGCACATTTGAGCAAGCTTTAAGCAAGGAATTCAAGGTGGGTTACCTTTTTATAATTTAGTAAATAATCTATTAATGTTTCTTTCAAGAAATGGTAATAAATTTTTTCAACTACCTTTTAAATGTGCATTTATTGTTCTTTAAATGCTTTGATGAAGTGTTACATGCTTATATATGAATTGTGTTATTGATTTATGAAATGAATGATGGAAATGATTTTGAAAGAATACGAAAATGATTTTTGAAAACATATTATGGTTATGAAATCAAGTTTCAGAAAAGTGTCATTTTGGGCAATAAGTTTACAAGTTGTGAAATGCATGATTATGTGTATTTGTGGTGGTCTCCTAAGTTATGTCAAGTGCACTTTGACTAAAGACTTCTCCTGCTTGCCCGCTAGTGGCATAGAGATTCTTCACAGACTCCCCTAAGATCACAGCTATGTAAGATCATTATATGGGATTGTGATAGTACGTTCTGTTCATGGCTACACAGGACCATTATGTGAAAATGTGTAGTACATTCTATTTATAGACCACCTAAACCATTTTGATGTGCTTATATGTTGACAAATTTGTTGAATGCATGAATTATGTTGCTTACAAATTTTTTGATAAATTGAGAATTGGAAAATATATTTTTCATGATTCAATTAAAGTTTTACAATGGAAATGAATATTTCAATGGTTTTTGCTTGTTACTGGTTATAAAACTATTACCCACGAGCTTTAAGCCCACCCCCTTCTATTCTATCCCATCTTCAGGTGAGAAGCAAGAGATTGAGTGATCAAGAGTCAAGGCATCACTCCAAAGTTTCATCTTTTATATTTTAAGCTAGTTTTGGTAAAACAAGGCTTTAGTCACATTTTGAGCAATTACACTTTACGTAAACTATGTATTTTTGGATTATGATGTATTGTTGCTTCAAATGTCCATTAAATCTTTGTAAAACTCTTACCTTATGATGTTAATGAAATATAATTTGTTTTGCCCATGACACTCCAAGTTTGTACATTGCATTTTCAAGTCTTTCATAGGGGTAAAATTTGTGTTCTGACTTTAGGGAAACATCTATATCACTCTAGGATGAATTAAACAAAGTTGTCTTCTTAAAATTTATAGTTTGTCTTTCTAGCTTTCCAACGGTATATGATATGAAATTTTTGGACATCGGAGTTGAAAGTTATTATCGTTTGAAGTTAGTGATGTTGCATAGGATATATATACAGGATAGCTTCAGTCGTGCTCGCATCACTATTCCTCGCGATTGCATCTTGATTCCTCGCGATAACACCTGCCTTCCTTGCGAGCGCACCTTTGTTCCTCGCGATCGCACCCGAAGGGTTTTCCAACTCTAAACATGTTTGACTCCTTTGGCCATAACTTGTTCATTTGATCTCCAAATGAGGTGAATTTTGAACCAAAAGATTCCTAACAATTTCTCTATCTCTCCATAGAAATTGATAGCCTTTGTTGTTGATTTAGACAAGATGGATGGAAAGAAAGTGAGGGAATCGGTTGGAAGAGCATGAATTGATTATTTTACTAAACATACTTCAATATTTTAATCATATCTTGATCTTTGGAGCTTTGAATGAAATGATTCTTATTTCAGAATGAAATAGAGTCATAGAGCTACAATTATTTTGAAGAAGTAAATATGTGATTTTGATGAGCTGATGATGGTTAACCCTACAGGGTAATACGCTCACGTTTTAGGACTCTGGATTTAGACTCCGAAAATGGGGTTCAATAATTGTGGTATCAAAGTTACAATTTCCATTGAAATAACCCTATAAGGAACCACGGTCACATCTTATGACTCTGGAGTTGGGCTCTGAAAATAGGGTCCAACAATTATGGTTTCAGATGACTAGGTTTACGTCCAAGTTTGGGATTAGGTTTAGGAGTATCCTAGGCATGTAATGGGTAGCAAGTTTGGGATTAGGTTTAGGAGTATCCTAGGCATGTAATGGGTAGCAAGTTTGGGATTAGGTTTAGGAGTATCCTAGGCATGTAATGGGTAGTTTAAGATATGAAATGAACATGCATTGTTTTAAATGAACAACTTGCACTGTTTTGAGTTGTTTTACATGATTTGAAATTGTTTTACATGAACTAAAGATTCTAAATGGTTTTATGTTGAAGCAGTGATTATACTGCCTCGAAAGAGAACTCGAGGAGCTATGACTCGATCTTGCTCTCGTCAAGGGAGTACGGATGAATCATATGTCCCAGAAGATACGGGGACATACTTTGCTCTAGATTCTGAGGCACCTAGTGTGCAACATGAGGTTCCACCGCCTCCTCCTCCTACTCAAGCAAACCCCATGGATCCACTTTTCTTTTAAGCTTTTGCTCAAGCTTTTAGGTATGTTATGGGCCAAAGGTCATAAGTTTCGGTGCAAGCTATAGTGGAGAGGAGTGGATAGTATGAAAAGCTCCACAAGTATGGGATTGTGGATTTTAATGGGACTACAAATCTCGAAGAGGCTGAAGCATATTTGAAGAGGATAGAGAGAGTCCTTTTTTAGATGAAGTGCTCTGATGAGGAGAAATTGGACTATGCAGTGAGTTTGCTACAGGGGATGCGCTCCATTAATCAGAATGAGTACCCCACAGTCAGGTCATGCCTCCGGTACTATCATGGTGAGACTTTTTGGAAATGTTTAAGAAGAAGTACCTTTTGAGGGTCTATGTCCAAGAGAAGGCCTGGTAGTTTTTGAATCTCACACAGAGAGACATGAGTGTGAGTGAGTATGAATTAAAGTTCACCCAGCTTTCACAGTATGTCGCTAACATTGTTGCGAATGAGGAGGATAAGTTTCGCAAGTTTAAGGGAGGAATTCATTTGAGGATGAAGGAGAAGGTTCTGATCCACAACTTATGACTACTGATCGGCGGCTTATCGTTCAATTTAAGAATTGATCCTTGGAAACCGGTCAAATAAAATTTATACCAAGGATTGCAATACAGGATGCAACCTCGGGTCAACTCTCAAGAAACCAATGCACCAATTGATCCTAGACTAGCCTAATGTTTGAATTATGCATGCAATGAAAGCAATAAAAGGGGGTTTTGATTGATTAATCTAAAATTAAGCTAAACTAAAACAGAGGTAAATATTTTTGGGATTTTGAAAAGATAAGGCAATTTAAATTAAATGAGACTGAAAACAATTAATTAAAACTCTCACGAAAATGCGGCTCGGTCATCATCACTCAAAATAAATATCGGGTTTAAAATCCACTAAGTTTGAAAACACAACCTTAACAACTCGTTAAGTCCAAGATTTAATTGATCAACTCGATAAATTAAAGCTTGTTAAAACCACTAGTGTATGGCATGAAATGATTTATGCAATAAGTTAACGAGATAAAACACAATCAATTCAATCAAACACAACTAGGTAGATTAAATTAACTCATGCAAATCTGTTTAACATACATGAAACTTCATGTATTTCAGAACAATATCCAACACAAACTAATCCACACCATAAATCAAAGTTTTACATCAGATTAAACTATAGCCGGATTCAATCCATCATATATCGCAATCTCCAACTCGGAGGTTTTACAAAACATGACAAAAATCTAAAACTATGGTTGATTACCCCTTGAAGCTCATGGAACTCTGACCTTCGCTACATTTTCGGGAGAATACTGATTTAGCCTCTCATGACTCCGGCCAACTCCATCACTGCTGGAGAATCACCGATACTCATGATCAGACGACGAACTGTTGAAGATGAAGACAGCGAACGTTGTCTGTGGCTGAACCTGTAACACAGAATGAAAACCTATTAGAAGCGAAAATAGAAAAGAATGAAAGAAACTGGAGAAGAACGAAGAAAAGGGAGGAAAAGAAAAACTCTGTGCGGTAGTCCCTTTTGCCCTAAATGGCAAGTTTTATAGGGATACGTGCGGGCGGGTCGAACGATGGATACTTTGCCAAATATAGGCGGGTTACCGACATTATTGCTGCGGCGAATGGCTGTAGTTATTCTTGGCGAAGTCCGGATGGTCACTCGTCGCAATGAAGTAATTGCATTTAATTTATTCGCCATGGCGAATGGAGGTTTAGGTTAGCCCAAATGAATCTCATGGCATATTGACTTCTTGAATGTTGACTCCTTTGGTCCTACAAAATACAACCCATTTGCGGTATCAATTGTCCCAATAAAATTATGCGAATTAATGACAAATGACAACAAAATCTGACAATGTGCAATTTATCAAAACTCGATGTGCGGGACCA
Source organism: Erythroxylum novogranatense (assembly GCA_029891385.1). Classification (NCBI taxonomy): domain Eukaryota; kingdom Viridiplantae; phylum Streptophyta; class Magnoliopsida; order Malpighiales; family Erythroxylaceae; genus Erythroxylum; species Erythroxylum novogranatense. Next base: position 22,673,612 of record CM057226.1, read on the forward strand.
AAATAAGCATAAAATCATAGATCGAGTCAGCAGATGCATAATTACTAGAAAAACGGGCCTAATTTATAGTATAAATTTGGTCGATCAAATCCCCACACTTAAACCTTTGTACTCTGAACAAAGCTTATAAGAGTCAAAAGGTACAAGAGTAAAAGAAAATTCTGCCCCATGCTCAAACAACAACCAAAATTGACTCAATCCACTTTATCGTAATTCTAACGCAGCAAATTGAAAGAGTGCTAATAAAACAAACATTGAAAGAATTTAAGCACAAGAGATTGAACAACGGAGAATCACTCGGGATATGGTGTTTCACGCTCAACTCACTTGTATAGTAGGGATATTTTCTCTCAATCTACTTAATACATCTCCTACCATGAAGCATATCAATTTTATTTCTCCACTACAAGGACTATCAATTTGAAGATCAAGAGGTCTTTAAGGGTTGTAATGAGCGGAAGGCTAAATGAATGGATGATGTGAGAAAAGAAAAATATGAGCATGGCATAAAATGAGGGATCGATGTCGATAATCTATCTTGAAACTAGACCTCTACTAAACTAAATTTTGATTGTTTTTTTAATCTCATTTGAGATATTAATCCCATTTGGGATTCAATACACATTATTATCCCTTTTTGGAATAAACAAGACTAACTTACTTTTTTTTCACTAAAAATAGAACAAAGCGACTATTAGCGTCATCGAAAATAATGCATGCAAATGCTCATAAGAAAGCTCAAAGGGGCTATGAGGAGCGGTGTTTAGGGGTTGGTGTTTGGGGAAAGGGCTGAAAGAAAGAACGCCTCTATCATATCCACAAAATCTAGTCCATCAAGCTTTGAGTAAAAACGACATAAATTCTAGAGAAGCATGAACTAAGCGGATGCACACACAAAATATAGAAGAAAAATCTTTGGCTCGAATATCCTTCCAACAAGGTTTTGTCTCAATGATCAATCTCAAAACTTAAAACTTAAAATGCTACCTTGTTAGCATGCTCCCATTACTTTTTTGAAAACTTCAAAAGTTAAAATTTTGCCAAAACCAATTATGGTTCAAGAATGGAGAGCATTTTCACAAAAACTCAAGTATCGAGTTTGAAACTTATAAGGGCTTTGCATGCAAGGGCACAAAAGAACGAAAAGTCAAAAATGTTTGATTGAGTCAAATTTATCGATAAAAATAACGGGCCCACAAAATTATGCACAAGTTTTAATAGGTGTACAATGCAAAATATAAAAGGAACGGCTCCCCACACTTAAACATGGCATTGTCCACAATGACAAAAGTAGCAGAACACGGAGGAAGCGAAACAAAATAGACAAAACAGAAAAGAAAATACAGGAAAAACAACAACAAAAGAAAATAAACAGCCAGACTATGTGGCGGGATCGCCACCAAGGCGAGGCGTGATAGAAAACTAGGAGCGATTGAAGAAGTCGGTGCTGAGGCGGAATAGGCAGCCGAGGTGGGCGCAATCATAGTGGCGAGGAATGCGTGGCGGCCACTGAGTCTCGAAAGAAGTGAGCCGGGCTGGTGAAGGACTTCCTCGCAGCAGAGCCACCTCGAAGGAGGCGGGGGAACAAGGCGGGGAGGGTTGTGAGGCAAAGCCTCGGGAAACAGGAAGGACGGGAGAAGGGGCTCTAGGTGAGGTGGGGAAGAAGATCTTTGAAGCAGGTTGGGCGGGAGGTGGGGGTGGAATGGCGTGGTGACCTAAACGGACATAGACAAATGGAGAGGCGGTGAAAAGGTGAGATCGGCGGATGTTAGGGACTCGATAGGTCCTAACAGATCGGAAATGAGATGGGGAAAAGGAGTTTGTGTTTAGGGTTGGTGGAGAGAACACCTTGGCGAAGAAGTGAAAATGGCGAGGCTAGGTCTACAGACGGCCACCATCGGCGAGTAGATATATAGGGCACGCTCTTTGGGGATGTTAGAAAGATGGAGGTCGGCATAATATTGTTACATATAAAATGTAACGAGGGGACGAGCTTGAGGAAGGAGGGTGGTCAAGCGGATGTCCGTTGAGAACCACGGGGTTGAAGCCACTGAGACCTGCGATGCGAAGAGTACCAATGACTTCCTCCATGGGTAATCACGGAGGAGGTCGGAATATTGGCAATGAGGACGACGGAAAGATGGTAATGCTCACGGATAATTATGGAAGTGAAAACATCGGAATGGAAACACCCGAAATTAATTCCGTAGGTGTGAGAGTAGCGAGCATATGAATAGTATTAGCGGACAAATGTGAGGTTGCCAATAGAATTAGGTTAAGCAAGCCAACTAAGTCTAATTGAAAAGTCGATTTGACAAAAAGGGTTTGTTGCGGGGTTAGAGAAATGGTTTTCCTTAAGTATATCTTATTGGCAACACGAGTTGCCGGTGATCGTCTCGGGATCTCTGGGACGAGAGGAAAACAGGAAGGTTGCGAGGAAGGAAATGGTGTGATCGGAGGAAGAAGAGGATGGGCTGCTTGCTCGGCAATGGCGCCAATTTGATCGTGACTTATCGTTCAATTTAAATTGATCCTTGAAACCGTCAAATAAAATTTATACCAAGGATTGCAATCTGAGATGCAACCTCGAATTGACTCTCGAGGAACCAATGCACAATTGATCTAGACTAGCCTAATGTTTGAATTATGCATGCAATGAAAGCAATAAAGGGGTTTTGATTGATTAATCTAAAATTAAACTAAACTAAAACAAAGGTAAATATTTTGGGATTTTGAAAAGATAAGGCAATTTAAATTAAATGAGACTGAAAACAATTAATTAAAACTCTCCTGAAAATGCGGCTCGGTCATCATCACTCAAAATAAATATCGGGGTTTAAAATCCACTAAGTTTCGAAAACACAACCTTAACAACTCGTTAAGTCCAAGATTTAATTGATCAACTCGATAAATTAAAGCTTGTTAAAACCACTAGTGTATGGCATGAAATGATTTATGCAATAAGTTAACCAGATAAAACACAATCAATTCAATCAAACACAACTAGGTAGATTAAATTAACTCATGCAAATCTGTTTAACATACATGAAACTTCATGTATTTCAGAACAATATCCAACACAAACTAATCCACACCATAAATCAAAGTTTTACATCCGATTAAACTATAGCGGATTCAATCCATCATATATCGCAATCTCGACTCGGAGGTTTTACAAAACATGACAAAATCTAAAACTATGGTTGATTACCCTTGAAGCTCATGGAACTCGACCTTAGCTACATTTTGGGAGAATCTTGATTTAGCAGCTCATGACTCCGCCAACTCCATCATTCTTTGGAGAATCACCGATACTCATGATCGGATAATGAATGTTGAAGATGAAGGCGGCGAATGTTATGCGTGGCTGAACACATAACCTGAATGAAAACCTATTAGAAGCGAAAATAGAAAAGAATGAAAGAAACTGGAAAGAGCGAAGAAAAGGGAGGAAAGAAAAACTACGTGCGGTAGTCCTTTTGCCCTAAATGGCAAGTTTTATAGGGATACGTCTTGGGCGGGTCGAATAGTGGATACTTTGCCAAATATAGGCGGGTTACAGACATTATTTGCGTGAATGGTACGTAGTTATTCTTGGCGAAGTCCGGATGGTCACTCGTCGCGTGAATGGAGGTTTAGGTTTGCCCCAACGAATCTCATGGCATGTTGACTTCTTGAATGTTGACTCCTTTGGTCCTACAAAATACAACCCATTTGCGGTATCAATTGTCCCGATAAAATTATGCGAATTAATGACAAATGACAACAAAATCTTGACAATGTGCAATTTATCAAAACTCAATGTGCGGGACCAAAATAAGCATAAAAATCATAGATCAGGAGTCAACAGATGCATAATTACTAGAGAAAACGGGCCTAATTTATAGTATAAATTTGGTCCAATCAACTACCAATAGTTGGTAGATGTTGCACTCTAGGCTGAGAAACTGAGGAATATAAGGTATGAGGTGAATAAGAAGAGGAAGAATCGGGCACAGTCTTCCAAGAAGGGAATGAGCACTCCAATACCTGAGATGAGTATAAAGAGCTTCTACATACAGAGTGAAGTGGGAAATAGTGGCTCTGCTAAGAGCAAGTAAGCAAAGGCACTTTCAGTGCAAGCTTCAACTGCAGAGGGCAATAAAGGAATGGAGAGGAGCAGGAACATGAACATGAACCCCTAATATGAGCTTTGTGGGAAGTTTCACGGAGGATAGTGCTTTAAGTTGCTTAGAGTATGTTTTTGATGTGGAGAGAAGGGACACATGATCAGGGATTGTCCCCAAGTAATAAGGCAAGAGGGGTCGTAGTTGCAAACCTTAAGGAGAGCATAAATAGTGGGAGTCAGGCCAGTCACTGAAGTGGGCAGTTTTGTAGTGACGAAGAAGGTTATTCCTCCAGGAAGACCAAGGGGTCAGGCACAGACCAGGGTGTTCTCCATGACCAGAGAGGAAGCTGCAGTCGCACTTGAAGTTGTCACGGGTATGACTCAATTATTCAATTATGAAGTATAAATCTTGATTGATTTTGGCCCCATGCATTCATTTGTTTCTGCAAGCATGATTTTACATGATGTGAATTTGGTGCCATTGGATAGTCCCTTGATTGTTAGCACTCCTTTAGGTAGGAAGGTGATAATGAGTCAAGTATATAAAGATTGTGAACTGGTTATTGAAGGTGTTAGACTGGTAGTAGACTTATTGCCTCTATAGTTGAAGGGTCTAGATGTTATACTGGGTATGGATGTTATGGAGAAATATTATGCAAAGTTAGACTATAGTCTCAAAAAGGTAGAGCTTGAATTTGGTAATGGAGAGAAGGTGACTTTTAAAGAAGATAGAAGAATGCCATCACCTAGAATGATTTCAGCCTTGTTAACTGACAGGATGATGAGAAAAGGGTATGAAGCCTTCTTAGCACACGTTGTGGATACTGATGTGAATGAAGGGAAGTTAGAGGATTTTCCAGTTGTGAGGGAATTTCTAGACGTATTTTCAGAAGACTTACCTAGTTTGCCACCAATGAGAGAAATTGGGTTTCCTTTTCTATACCACTATATAGAATGGCTCTAGCTGAGCTAAAAGAGCTTAAGGAACAGTTGGAAGAGCTATTAGAGATGGGGTATATAACGCCCAAGCTTGTCACCATGGGGAGCGCCTATTAAGAAGAAGGATGGAACATGACATATGTGTATTAGTTATCGGAGACTTAACAAGGTGACCATTAAGAACAAGTACCATCTGTCACGAATCGATAATTTGTTCGACTAGTTGTAGGGGACACATATCTTTTCTAAAATTGATCTCAAGTCAGGCTATCATTAGCTCAGAATCAGAGAGTCTGATGTAAACAAGACAACTTTTAGGACTCGTTATGGGGATTATGAGTTCCTAGTCATGCCATTTGGATTAACTAATGCTCTAGCTGCATTCATGGATCTCATGAATAGGGTGTTCAGGGACTATCTGGATCTGTTTGTCATAATGTTTACCGATGACATTCTGGTTTATTCCAAGACTGAAGAGGAACATGAGAAACTCTCAAGATAGTGTTTCAAACACTGAGAGAAAAGGAGCTTTATGCTAAATTCAGCAAATGTGAATTTTGGTTTCTTGAGGTGGTATTCCTTGGACTTGTGATTTCGAAGGATGAAGTACATATTGATCTGAGGAAAAGTGAAGAAATAGTAAATTGGCATGCACCAAAGACAGTGGCAGAAGTTAGGAGTTTTCTGGATCTGGCAGGTTACTATAGGAGGTTCGTTGAAGGGTTTTCTATGATAAATGCTCCGATGGCTAAGTTGTTAAGGAAAAATCAGAAGTTTCTGTTAAGTCAAAATGACTTTACATAAAAATGATTTTGATGTATAACAAACATAGTGAGATCAAATACAAGAAAAACAAAAGCGATCCGCAGACGTATCTGAGGCGAATTCGAAGGCGAGCGAAGATGGCGTGCTCTGAGACAAAGTTGACATAGACTAAGTTGCAAATGTAGATCTGAGCGCGAAACAAAAGCAAACCACAGAGCGCAGAGCCTTGATGCTTGAGATCTGACGCAGATGCGTAAAAGAAAAGAAAGCGAGTCGCAAAAAATTCGAGTTGAATTCTGAACTTAAGCGATTAACTTTCTTTAAAGATTCAAGATTCAAGAATCAAGAAGCGATTAGAGGCGAAGGGTATAAATACAAGTCGAAGTCGAAAAAGCTGAAGTGTTTCTTTTTTGAGAAAAATTACACAAGCGAAAAAGAAATTAAGTGCGAATTAGTTGAGCGCTATCTTTACAGTAACAGAGTGTTCAAATATTTTCGAAAAGAAAAGTTATGCAGATAGCTGCAGAGGCTAAGTGTGAAAGAATCTTGGTTGTAGAGACACGAAGAGGCTCGTGAAAGAATCTTTAAACGTTTGAAGAGATAGTGAAATCTCGGAAGAAACTCGAGGAATGGGCGTAGCCCACGGTTTGGGGTGAACCAGGATAAATCTGCGTGTCTACTACTCTCACTCTCTATCTCACTTTTGTAAGTGCAAGTCGACTTGTACATGGGGTAAGTCGACTTACGTGTTCGATCTCGATAAGTTGACTTATGCGGGGCCAGTCTTTGTTTATATTATGCCCTAAAGGCAATCCCTTTAGCACGTTTTGTTCAAAGTCGTGTGCGGACTTTATGAATAAATAAAGAAAGGCATACTTCATTAATTTGATGTTCATGAACATTGTTTATGAATTGATTGGATCTTTAATCGAATTAATGAAGTCCATGATATATGACATAGCATGAAGGAAATTATGATGTGCTCATACTCACGAGATTCCTATCATGTGCAATTATGTCGAGATCTAAATTCTCCTAGTCATAGGATTAATGAGGCTGGACATCATTAATCCGGATAGACTAACACATGTCATATTCCTTGATTGGATCAGCGGTGGATCTTAAAGCTGTAAATATGAGATATTTAGAATTGACATGTGGATGCTTACTAGTGGTAGTAAGTTCATTGGATGACTGCCATGAGATCATCACATGGATATCTTATCTAAGTGTCGGTGATAATCTCATCATAGCAATGGTGCAAGTATCCTTAGACTTGAGATACTCGAGGATATCTTGGATACTAATCATGTGCTGACTCCATTCCTTGTTGCCTTCGGAGGTAACTCATAAGGTGGTGCTTGGAGTGCGACTTGAGGTATTGAAGATAATTGAGTAGCCAATAAAGTTCACCACTTACGGATTAGCGAAAGAGATACCCATGGCCTCTTGTCGGGATCATTACTAAGGTGGCCAGCATATATGTCATGAAGAGTGTCTTCATTGACACATAGAGTAATGAGTCTAGGGCGAGAACTAATATCACTGGGCTAGACTCGGTCTAGTGAGAGTTGACACTGACCATACTCATAACCAAGTGGGGTATAGGATGGTGAAAGGACGAATTGCACGGTAATTGTCATGGAAGGGTTCGTGATCGGTTAGTAATGAATACATCAAACCGATTACTTTCCGGTCGATTGGGGTCGTGATGTGTTGCTAGATACACTCATGACTTGCTTAGATTAAGTGTTAATCTAAGTGGCCAACATAACAAAGGAGCCTAAAGGGTCACACGCATAAGAGTGACTCAGAGAATCATAAAATAGTAATTGGACGAGTTCCAATTATGGAAGCATTATGATTAAATGGATCCGATGAGATCGAGATATGTCCGATGAGATCGCGACATCAATATTGCTAAGAAAGGTTTAGGAGCGGTTTGACCTTACAGGGCCCGTGAGGCAGTGGGACCGACCTCGGTTTATTGGACCTCTTAGTAATTATATATATGTTAATTAATTAAGTAATTAATTAATTAAATATATATATATATATATATATGCTTGTTACGTGGATGGGAGGAGAAGATGGGAGAAGGTTCTACACTTTTGCTTAGTCATTAAAGCATTTAATGACTAAAGACAAAAGACAAAAACATTGAAAGATGAAATAAAGATGATGATCGTGGATGTATATAAAAGAAAGAAAAGGAAAGGTTTCTTTTAGTCTTAGAGAGAATCATCATCGTTGGCTTGCAATAGAAAGAAGAGAAAATTGTTCTCTCATCTCTCACCAACGAGCTCTCCATCTTCTTCATCCTCCTTCATCGTCAATCTCAAGCTCTCCAGGACAGAGGTAGGCTCTAGCAGGCTTTAATCTGTTCTAGCTATTCCCGGGTCAAAGAGGTTTGACTCGGTTAGGTTTTCTGATCTCTGCGTGGATCACCTTTAGAGATAGTCTCTTTTAGCTATTTAGGTTGATGTCTTCATACCGACACCTGGATCCTGGGTTTCGGGAAAGTCCCGGGAACAAAAATTTTTGTTTTCCGCTGCCGGTACATGTGATGTACCTCCCGGGATTTTCCTACAGTAGTATCAGAGCATCTGGTGTCCCGTATGAAGCTAAAACCTAAGCGAGATCAGAAACTTTAATGGAATTTTTTGTTGATGCATGCTTGCTGTCCAATTTTCGAATTTATATTGTGATATGTTTTTCGAAACTTTTCTACCCAGGATTGTTCATAACATATTAGAGAATATGTCTATGAAATTTGAGAATTTATCGATTTGATTTGATATAGTTTTGCTAATTTAATTCCCTAAGTTTCGGATGCTGTTTTGTGAAACGATTCTGGAACAGGCAGTAGTATAAATTCGATAATAAATTCTAGAAAAACTTTTTTTCGGATTTTCCTTCACCTACATGTCTCTAAGATGTTGTTTAATGTCTATGAGCATGGAAATTGGATTTCAAGGTGATTGGATATTTATTTTCGATTTTATTCTATGTTGTTGGGAATTGCTGTGCTGATGAATACAGATTTTGAATCGGTTTTGTTATTTAGGTTGACTGAGTTTTTGATGGCTAAAAATCCTGAAAAAATTCAGGTATCATGTTCTGAACATTTACTAACCTATGCAATTTTCTCAGAATTTATTGAAATTGTTTCATTGATCATTTTGAGCAATGTACAGAACTGGACAGTTTTGTGAAAAATTGTTGGGACTGTTTTGCTTGGCTTGATTGAGTGTGCTTTTTCAGTTCCAATGCCTTGCACCATTTTTAATGTGATTAAAAATGTGTTATCTTGATTTATTATGATTGCCAAACTGAATTTCTTGAAGTTGCATTTCCAAGAATTTTCGGATGCCTAAGTGATCACATTAGCGTCTCGATAGTATATTTCATTATCTTCTTTGTTTTGACCGTCATATTTTTTATGGCATGTGCTGAAGTAAATTTGATAATGTATGTGCTAGCTAGAGATGCTTAGGATGATAATTTGGGTGTTCCTAAATTATTTGGAAATTAATAAGTTTGACTCATTTCAAGCTTTTCATATGGTTTGACTATATAAAGGCTTTCATGGTTCGATGAAGTGTTCATTGAGACATCAAAGTAGCAATATTACCTTAGGTATGTTGGTATTGTGAATTGGAATTGCAAGGATTGAGGAATTAGCCGATTAAAGAATTATAGCAAATTACATTGGACAAGTCGACTTATTTGGAGTATAAAGGCGACTTGTTAGAAATCTGTCATAAGTCGACTTACGTGTATGAAAAGCGACTTGTCTTGTGAGTAGGTGCATAAAGGCGACTTATATCGATAAGTCGACTTGTGCGAGGGCGAAAGACTAGGCGACTTGTATTATGATACAAGGCGACTTGTGTATGAAGAGAGGCATAAAGGCGACTTGCATTCGTTGTAAGTCGACTTGTGGCATCTTTCGAGTTGGATGATGGATGATTAAAAGGTTGATTCAATGTGATTGATGAAACCTAAATCATTCCATATAGTCTGGCGACTATAATCCTTGACTTGGAGTCGAGAATTGAAATCCTCCTCGAATATGAAAACTAACGCCTTCCATTAATATGGTAGAACCGAGTTCTTATAGAATTTTGGTTGTTGGGCAAACTCAAGCTCACTCTATCTGGATATGTTGAATCATGAAAATAAGATTTTACGATTAATAGGTTGGTTTTCCTTTGGAAGCGTTGGTTTGTTGAGCAAACTCAAGGTCAGCGTGGACGAGGCGAAGTTGGGTAGTGTACATCGGGATGTACACGCATCGAGGAGTTGATAACCCGATGTAAGTGCACACATCGACAAGTTGATAGCAGATCGATCGATAGTTGTGTCTAAGATGTAATTGGTATATCGATACCTCCAGAGACATAAGGTGGCTTGTTGGGCAAACCCAGGTCATTCTCGATGTCGGTTATCGATGATGCAATTGGTATGTCCGATACCTACCGATTGACCTAAGTTGTGGCTTGTTGGGCAAACCCAGGTCACTCTTAGCAATGTCGGATATCGACCCACTAGGACTTTATGTCACTTTGTTTCTCTGGATTAGTAAAGAGGTTATGGATTCTAGGAAACTAGTGGGAGCCATATGCATATCATGCAAGTCCTTATGATCATGCAGGCATTTCTATTCTATCATTCCTTCTCTATCGCGTTTAGGTTGATTGAAGAAGTTTTTCGATGTAATTTTTGCTCTCTATTTTAGGCCGTATTTTCTTGATTGGTGAGGAATCGAAATTGTTCTCGATCGAGGAACTAGGATCGTCCTAGATGTTCCACTTCGGATGCTTTCTTTGTCAATGCTTGATGAGGATTAGAAAGCATATTGTAAGCATCTAAGGGCGATGACATGGCTACTTGCATTATGCTTGCCTCGATGTCACGAGAGCTGCGAAGCGGCACGAGTCCATGGATGCTCACACTATAGTATTTCATCTTAGGGAGGCGATGAGTAAGCTCGATGCGAAAGGTTCGAGACCTCGAGGCTTCTCTTCACCACAAAGATGGCTCGAGGGACATCTGCATCTCCGTTTCCACGAAGATGAGCGGCTATATGGAGAGATTGGCTGTCTTAGGATTTGTAATGGATTATGAGTTAAGTAGAGACTTAATTACGGTTGGATTGTCGCGGTTATTCACGGTTTGTGATAAACTATCGATGAACCAATTATCCACAACAATTCTGGTGATCAATCTGCTTTCAAGACAATGACGAGCTATCAAGAAGGATAGCAAGCAAGTGTTAGTGGTGGATGCTTCTTCTTACGGTCGAAAGAAGAAAAGGGCGAAGAAACCAAATGGAAGTGCCATCAAGGAAAAACCAAAGATTACGCCCCAAAAGGATTTTGCTTTCATTGTGGCAAGGCCGCCACCTGGAGGCTAAACATAAAGTCTATCTGGAGTTCTGAAGCGAAGAAGGCATCGGATGCCTCTACTCCTTCAAATATGTTTGTCATTGAGGTTATCTTGTTTCGATCAAAACATATGGGTATTTGATACGGTTGTGGCTCATACATTTGAAATGATATCACGGGGCCTCGGGGACGATGAGCGGCTCATAAAGGAGAACTAGACCTTCGTGTAAGTAATGCGACAAGAGTTGCTACATTAGCCAGTAAACACTTATGTCTTGTCACTCCCTAGTGGGCTTGTATTCAAATTGGATGATTGTCATTTTGTACTGTTTTAACAAAGAACATATTATGCATTTCTTGTTTCAATAGAGCTGGTTTCCATTGGACTTTTAGTAGCAATGGTTTTCTATTAGTTCGAATGGAATGCTCTATGCTACTGGTACATTATGCAATGGAATTGACATATTAGATATGTCATATCCAGTTTTGAATGTCAATGACGCGAAAAGACATAATTGAGATAATTTAAAATCAACTTACTTATGGCATTGTCGACTTGGCCATATAAATGAGACACGCATTGCTAAGCTCCATAAGAGTGGCAGTTTAGGGTCATTTGATTATGAATCATATGACACATGCGAATCTTGTTTATTAGGCAAGATGATTGAGTTACCCTTCAAGGGAAAGGGTGAATGAGTGATTGGAGTATTAGACCTAATACATTCAGATGTATGTGGTCCGATGTCCATCCATGCCAGAAGTGGTTGTCTTTACTTCATTACTTTTATCGGTGATTATTCACGATAAGGGTACCAGTATCTGATGAGATACAAATCTGAAGCGTTTGAAAAGTTCAAATAATTCAGAAATGAAGTAGAAAACTAACTTGGTAAAAGTATGAATACATTACGATCTGATCGTGGTGGAAAATGCTTAGACCAACAGTTTTGGATTATCTCAGAGATAATGGAATTTTATCTCAGTACACTCCACCTTGCACGCCGCAAACACAATAGTGTGGTGAAAGGAGATATCGAACCTTATTGAACATAGTGCGATTAATGATAGGTTTTACACGATTTTTGGAGGTATCGCTCAAGGCGCTTGTTTACTTGTTAAGCGAGTTCCATTAAAGGCGATTGATGTTACTCCATATGAGATGTGGATTAATTGAAAGCCTATCTTTCTCGGTGAAAGTTTGGGGTTGTCACCTTATGTGAAGCGGAACCACGGTCGAGATTAACGATGCAAAATCGACAAGTGTTTGTTAAATGGATATCGTGGGATATCAATTCTACCTTCTTGAGGAACAAAAGTTGTTTGTTTTAAAGCATCTTTGTTTCTTAGAGAAAGAGTTTCTTTTACAAGAGGGCGATGGGAGCAAAGTTGAACTTGAGGAAGTTCAAGATGCTCGAACAAGCGCAATCAATTGCTGAACACAGCTGTAACTCATATAGATGAGGTAGAGTTCAACCTTCTATTACACAAAATTTACGTAGGTCATGTAGGATACGCTCTGTTCACGAGAGATATGGATTTCTCGTGAGGAACAGAATGGCGTATTGCTCATACGAGATGATGAGTTTACTACCTATGAAGAGGTTCTGAAAAGTTCAGAGTCTGAAAAATGGCTTTGTGCCATGAAATCTGAATGGATTCCATGTAAGAAAATCAAGTTTGGACTTTGGTTGTTGCACTTAGAAGGAATAAAGCCCATAGGGTGCACATGGGTTTCAAGAAGAAAACCGACATGGATGGTAATGTGATTACTTATAAAGCAGCGCTTGTGGCCAAAGGATTTAAATCGAGACAAGGAGTTGACTATGGCGAGACCTTGACCAATAGCAATGCTTAAATCCATTCGGATACTCCTAGCCATTACGCTCATTATGATTATGAGATATGACAAATGGATGTGAAGGCGACTTTCTGAATGGAAATCTTCCCGAGGATGTGTATATGACACAACGGAGGACTTCACCTCTATCATGTGCAATTATGTCATTATCTAAATTCTCCCTAGTCATAGGATTAATGAGACTGGACATCATTAATCCGGATAGACTAACACATGTCATATTCATGATTGGATCAAGCAGTGGATCTCGAAGCTGTAAATATGAGATATTTAGAATTGACATGTGGATGCTTACTAGTGGTAGTAAGTTCATTGGATGACCTGTCATGAGATCATCACATGGATATCTTATCTAAGTGTTAGTGATAATCTCATCATAGCAATGGTGCAAGTATCCTTAGACTTGAGATACTCGAGGATATCTTGAATCTTGATCACGTGCTGACTCCATTCCTTGTTGCCTTCGGAGGTAACTCATAGGGTGGTGCTTGGGTACATCTTGAGGTATTCGAAGATAATTGAGTAGCCAATAAAGGATTCACCACTTACGGATTAGCGGAAGAGATACCCGTAGCCTCTTGTCGGGATCATTACTAAAGTGTGGCCAGCATATATGTCATGAAGAGTGTCTTCATTGACACATGAGTAATGAGTCCTAGGGCGAGAACTAATATCATAGGCTAGACTCGGTCTAGTGAGAGTTGACACTTTGACCATACTTATAACCAAGTGGGGTATAGGATGGTGAAAGGACGAATTACCTGATAATTGTCATGGGAGGGTTAGTGATCGGTTCGTAATGAATACATCAAACCGATTACTTTCCGGTCAATTGGGGTCATGATGTGTTGCTAGATACCGCTCATGACTTGCTTAGATTAAGTGTTAATCTAAGTGGCCAACATAACCGGAGAACTAAAGGGTCACACGCATAAGAGTGACTCGGAGAATCAGTAAAATAGTAATTGGACGAGTTCCAATTATGGAAACATTATGATTAAATGGATCCGATGAGATCGAGATATGTCCGATGAGATCGCGACATCAATATTGCTAAGAAAGGTTTAGGGCGGTTTGACACCGGGGCCGTGGCCGTAGGATCGACCCAGTTGATTTGGACCTCTTAGTAATTATATATATGTTAATTAATTAAGTAATTAATTAATTAAATATATATATATATATGCTTATTACGTGGATGGGAGGAGAAGATGGGAGAAGGTTCTACACTTTTGCTTAGTCATTAAAGCATTTAATGACTAAAGACAAAAGACAAAACATTGAAAGATGAAATAAAGATGATGATCGTGGATGTATATAAAAGAAAGAAAAGGAAAGGTTTCTTTTAGTCTTAGAGAGAATCATCATCGTTGGCTTCAATAGAAAGAAGAAAATTGTTCTCTCATCTCTCACCAACGAGCTCTCCATCTTCTTCATCCTCCTTCATCGTCAATCTCAAGCTCTCCAGAACGAGGTAGGCTCTGCGAGGCTTTAATCTGTTCTAGCTATTCCGGGTCAAAGGGTTTGACTCGGTTAGGTTTCGATCTCTGCGTGGATCACCTTTAGAGATAGTCTCTTTTGGCTATTTAGGTTGATGTCTTCATACCGACACTGGATTACGGGTTTGGGAAAGTCCAGGAACAAAATTTTTGTTTTCCACTTCTGGTACATGTGATGTACCTCCCGAGATTTTCCTACAACTTTTAGTTTCAAAGTTGATCTTTATTTACTATTCTTATACTTAGCATTGAAAAGTTTGATCAATCGAGGATTAATAAAATTACGTAAAGAATCTTAATTCTAACAAGTAATTCTAAAAGATATTCAAAGGGAATTCACAATTCAACCCCCTTCTCGTGCATTCTATTGTGTTTTTAAGTCTTTGTATTAACGTCGATTCACTTCAATTGGTATCGAGCTTGGTATCCAAGAATCACTTTGGCGAAGTGTGGATTAAAGATAATGGTAGTCACATGTATACATCATTGAAGGAGTCTCGATCACTAGACCTCCGGCATTCAATGGAAAGACTATCATTCTTGGAAAGATAGGATGCGATTATTCATCGAATCTACATGTAGACCTTTGGGACGTAATAGAGAGCGGACCTATATACATAGATGGCGAAGGTAGTTCTATTCTCTGAAGCGGATGGACGGTGATCCGAAAGCAAGAATGCAATTGAATTCAAAGCGAAATTTTTCTTAACGTGTGCCTAAGTAGAAGCGAGTGCGACAAAGTTCATGGTTGCGACACAACAAAAGAAATGTGGGACACATTGTCCATTGCTCATGAAGACCTGAGTCGAGTTAAGGAATCCAAGATAAGTATTCTTGTACATCAATATGAACTTTTCAGGATGGAAGATGAAGAATCTATTGATCAAATGTTTGGAAGATTTCAAACAATTATCAATGGATTGAAAGCTCTTGGAAGGACATACAATAATCAAGATCACATTTGCAAGATTCTAAGAAGTCTTCCTAAGAGATGGAGACCAAAAGTTCTGGCGGTCTGAAGCCAAAGACTTGAGTATATTAAAGCTAGATGAGTTCTTGGGATCCTTAAAGATTCATGAAGTTGAACTCAACGCGAAGATAAGCCCATGAGAGAAGTCAATAGCGAAGGTGGACAAAAGAATCATAAGACTCGAGAAGGAGGAAGTCATCAAAAGCATTAAAAATTGAAGAATCGAGGGATGACAACTCTAGCTAATCAGATTGAGAATCGAGTGATGAAGATGACGAATTATCTTTCATTTCGAGAAAGATAAGGCGCGTGTGGAAGAAGAAGCTCGAAGTAACGGACATTCGGAAAGAATGGAAAAGATGAAGCTAAGCGGAAAAGTCTTCTATCATTTATTACGAGTGCAATCAGCTGGACACTACAAGTCCAAATGCCTATTCTCAAGAAGAAACCCAAGAAGAGTAGAAGGCAAGAAAAGCATGATGGCAACATGGGAGGACCTAGATTCATCTGAATCGGAATCTGAGCTCGAGTCATCGAACATGCAAACATTTGCCTAATGGCGAGGAAGATAGTGATGAGGAGGTAAAATCCGACTCTGAAAATTTGCATGATGCATATTGAGCTGTTAGAAGATTCTTATGCTATTACGAAACAGTACAAGCCGTTGAAGAAAAGAATCAGAGAATATTAGAAATCTTGAGAAAATAGAGAGAAAATATTTGCTTAAAAAGGAGTTAAAAGTTAAAGGAAACTTGTAGACGGATCGGATGAAATTAATCAACTCAAGCGAGGATCAAGAATCTATCGGTGATCTAGTTACTTTCACAGAGAGTACAAAGAAAATGAATGATATCTAGGAAAATGTAGACATCCTAGTGATAAAATGGATTAGGGTATCTGGAAACAATACTCGGTCTCGTAATAAATTTGTCTCTCAAAAGGAAGAAATAGGATAACATATTTTAATCAGCGTCAAGAGTAATATGCATCAAAGATCATATCATGTGCATACTACTAACCATAAAGGACCCAAGAAAATTTGGGTACCAAGAAATAAAATAGTTTCTCCTGCAGATATCCTTTCTTGGAAGATCGGCAAGCACCATTGGTATTTAGGCGGTGGATGCTCGCGACACATGACGGGAAGAAGGTCTATATTCCTAGACCTTCGGTATAAGAAGGAGGATCGGTAACTTCGGAGACAACCAGGCGGGGCAAAATCATTGGAATCGAGAAAATAGGTAAAGATTCCTTTGCATGCATAAATAATGTCTTGCTTGTTGATGGTATAAAGCATAACTTGATTAGTGTGAGTCGGTTGTGTGATTACGGTTTTATAGTTACATTCAATCAAAATCTTTGTGAAGTCGAAAACAAAGATGGGTCTATACTTTTCTCTGCCAAAAGAAGAAACAACCTTCTGAAATCAACTTAGAAGATTTTCAAAGTCAAAATATCTCATGTTTTCTATCTTACGAAGAAGAAAGACTAATCTGGCATAAAAAGCTAGGTCATGTCTCTTTGAAACATATTTCAAAATTGGTAAAACATGATTTGGTAAGAGGTTTACCAAAATAAGTTTTAACAAAGAATTTTCTGTGAAAATTGTTTGAAAGGAAAGCAGTTAAAACCTCTTTCTCTTTAAAAATTTTGTAACTTCTTGAAGACCTTTAGAACTATTACATATGGATTTGTTTGGTCTATAAGGACATTAAGTCTTAGCGAGAAAGAAATATGGACTTGTCATTGTTGATGATTTTACTCGATTTTGTTGGATATTGTTTTATCAAACAAAGATGAGTCTTTAAGTGCTTTAGAACTCTATCCGAAAGTTCTGACGAATGAAAAGGAATGTCTATAGCTAGTATCGGGAGTGATCATGGCGGAGAATTTGAGAATGAGAAGTTTAGAGTTTTACGTGAGGAGAATGGAATTTCCCACACTTCTCGGCCCTAGAACTCCACGATAGAATGGATTTGTTGAGAGAAAGAATAGGGCGATTCGAGAGATGACAAGGACTATGCTATGTGAGGCGAATCTTCCTAAGTATTTACAGGAAGAAGGCATGAATACTGACATCTTTGTATTCGAATAGGATCTTGTTGCGATCTATGTTGAAGAAAACTCCTTACGAGTTATGGAATGGAAGAAGACCAAGCATATCCTACTTTCATCCATTGGTGAAAATGTTCCATTACGAATCTGAGAGAGTTGTTGGATAAATTCGATTCAAAGACTATCGAGAATATTTCTAGGTTACTCATTATCGTCTAAGGCATTTCGAGTTTACAACGACTTCAAAGATGTTGAAGAGGCGATCCATGTCAAATTTGATGATAGTTCTCAAACCCATAAGGAAGATGACATGGAGATTGAAGGTCCTTCAAAGAACCTAGATGATGCCTCGAAACTCCTCGTCGGACACTCGTGAGAATAAGATTTAAGATATTCCGAAACTATAGAACTAAGGCGAGATTGGAAGTATAAAGTTCTCATCGGAAGAGTTAATTATCGGTGAGACCTCGGAAGGAGTTAGGACAAGGTCGAGATTAGAGACGAGAAGCTAATGTAGCTTTTATCTACGAAGTAGAACCTAAGAAGGTTGAGGAAGCTCTTGAGACGAAGGTTGGGTGTTAGCCATGTAAGAAGAGCTGAACCAATTCACAGGAATAACGTCTAGTCCTTGGTTCCAAAACCTCATAAGAAATCCATTATAGGAACAAGATGGGTTTTCAAGAATAAGTTAGACGAATCGGGAAGAGTGAGTCGTAATAAGGCGGATTAGTAACACAAGGTTACAATCGGCAAGAAGGAATAGACTACTGACGAAACATATGCTCCAAAGCTAGACTTGAAGCTATAAGGATTTTGTTGGCATATGCAATCTGTCACGATATAAAGTTGTTTTAGGATGGATGTTAAGAGTGCATTTCGAATGGTTTTATAGGCGAAGAAGTCTATGTGAAACAACCTCCGGCTTTGAAGATGTTAAAATCCAGATTATGTCTATAGACTTCACAAAGCCTTATCGGCCTAAAACAAACCCTAGAGCTTGATATGATCGTCAGTACCTTCTTAATAGAAAATGGTTTCAGCGGAGGTCAAGTTGATAAGGCGCTCTTTAGAAAGAGTTTTCGAATGATTTTATCTTAGTACAGATCTACGTTGATGATATTATCTTTGGTGCTACTACAAAAGAGTTGTGTTTAAAGTTTGAGAGACTAATGAAAAGAGAATTTGAAATGAGTATGATGGGTGAATTAAAGTTCTTTCTTAGGTTGCAAGTTAAGCAGACCAAAGAGAAGATCTTCATTCATCAACAGAAGTATGTGAAAGAGTTGCTGAATAAGTTTGACATGAATAATGTGAAGCCAATGGCAACTCCGATGCATCCTTCAAACCTTTTGTCGAAAGACGAACTTGGTAAGAAGGTGGATCAAACCCTATATAGAGGATGATCGGTTCTTTATTGTATCTTCTGACAAGTAGACTTGATATTCTGTTCCAGTGTATGCTTGTGTGCAAGATTTCAAGCCGATCCTAGAGAGTCTCATTTCTTCTTTGTTAAAAGAATTTTGAGATATCTCGCAGTACTCTTGATCTTTGCTTAATGTTTGAGAAAGGTAAAGATTTCAGTTAATCGGATCTTGTGATGCGGACTATCTTGGAGATAGAATCGAAAGAAAGAGCACAAGTGGAGGATGTCACTTTCTTGGAGAAATCTAGTCTCTGGTCAAGCAAGAGACAAAGCTCAATTGCTCTATCAACCGTGAAGCGAGAATACATATCTGCATGAGTTCTTTGTTCACAGACGCCGTGGATCAAGTATCGACTTGAAGACTATTCGATTAAGGAGGAGGAGATTCCAATTTATTGCGACAACACCGGTCTGATAAACTGTCAAAGAATCAATTCACATTCGAGTAAAGCATATAGAAGTCGGACATCATTTCACGAGAGACTACGTTCGAGAGAAAGGTGGTGCTTAAAGTTCGTTGAAACAAAGCTTCAATAGGCGGACATCTTCACTAAACCACTGAGTGAAGAACTTTTTCAGAAGATAAGATGCAATCTCAATATGGTGATGCTAAATAAGCAATTAGGCTAAAATAACGTGAGAAACTAACGGCGTTATACACAGTGAGTTACAGCTGGTAACTTTTCTCACAAGGAAGATTTTTGGAGGGAAATATCTGATAAACTCGAGGTTCTTAATGATTCGAGAACCCATCAGTCCATAACCCTATAAGTAGACTGAAGATGATATTATAGCAGTCTTTTCATCATCTCCTGACGGTTCATTTCTACTTTACCAATTCTCTCAAAATCTTCTCACTCAAAAGCTTTCCAGAAGATAATCTTTAGCTCTATACAATGGAAGCATCAATGATTTATGGAAGACTTGTGAACTTTGAATCACTAAGGGTGACGGCATGGATGTAGAACACGAGATTATAAAAATTGGCTGGAAGAACTTCTTTCGGATACAAGAACACATCTATATAAATGAGGTATATGAGTTACGGAAGAGCGCCGTGCGATAGAAGACACTATTGTATCCTCTGTGGATAGAATATCGAGTTATTGTCACAAAGTTTGATAAGGAAATGGCGATTGCCCATCCGTTGGTGAAAAGCTCTACCAAGGCGGATGGATGTCCTCGATTGGAATGAAAGAAGAAGATGTCAAGAGGCAACTCTATGGCACAAATGATTCAAGAAAGGAAGACATCAAATCTGATTCCAAAGGCTAGGGTTCTGCATGCAATCCTATTCAATTGCATTCTTCCTAGAGTTGGTTCAAGGCATTTGGTGACTACTTTAGACAAACAATGTCTGTTCTTTCTTCTCAATCGAAATCCTATAGATCTACCCTTCTTAATCTTTCACTATATGGTTAAAGGGTTAAAGGAAACTTCCAGTTATCCTTATGGTATGATTTTGACGAGGATCTTTATGGAATCCGATGTTAAATGCGCACCAAGTACAAGGCAAGCTAACTGATGAAAAGAAAGATTGATGCTCATACTATTCGGTGAATGGGTCTGAATATAGTAGACAAAGATCACGCCGGTTCTTCAAAGAAACCAAGAACTGAGGGGGAGCGTATATTGAAGAAGACTCCTGTCTCAAGTTCTCAATAAACATAAGTATCAAATCGCCTCTCTTAGAATTAAGGAGAGTGCTAGGAGACCTCTCATGAAAATGGTGAGTCCTCTTGTCGGAGAAAGTCAATCTCGGAGGGCAAAGCAAAATGCATGAAAGAGACAAGGAGAAAGTCTCTTGGCGAAGTTGTGAAGAAAGCCAAGAGATCTCCAAGAATCGGGACTCGAGGCAGGAAGAGAAGATTGCCAGAGAACAAAGCGAGAAGAAACTTCTAAATCTTGTGCAGCCAAGGCCACAAGATCCTTAGTCTCTATACGGAAGAGGATCGGCGGAAGATCTAAAGAGGCGAGAGGAAGAGAAAAGCAACATCTGTTAAAGGAAAATCTCCTGTGAAGAAATCAGCAAAACTAACTGAAGAAGGTTAGTCTACAAAAACTGATTATAAAGGAGGAACTGCTGAGGACGTTAGTCTACAAAAAGAGACTGCTGAGGACGTTAGTCAAAATAAGGTTAGTCTACAACTGCTGAGGACGTTAGTCAAAAGAAGAGCATCTCAACTGCTGAGGACGTTAGTCTACAAAAGAGGCTAACGTCTTGTTCAAGTTGAAGCGAAGCGAGTATTATGCAGTTCAAGAAATTCCTAGTGCTCAACAAGAAGAACCGATGGATGAAAGCACGGTTCATGAGACACTGGCATTATAAAGGAGGAACCAGCGGAAGAATGGTCGGTTCAGGGAGACTTCTAAGGAACCTGACGAAGCAAGCTGCGATGCAGTTTGGTGATGATGAACCAAGTCTAAGGTATATAACTACCGAAGTTCTTGAGGAAATATAAATTTGGAAATCAAATTGGTAGAAGTTATTACCAATCGAGCAATGCTATTATAATCGGTGTTGAACTAGTGAAGAAAATAGTAGCTACGGTGCAACCTATGTTGATTAATGGTATCACGTGGCGATTACTAAATGAAAAGAGAAGTCTTT
The DNA here is from genome assembly GCA_029891385.1 of Erythroxylum novogranatense. Classification (NCBI taxonomy): domain Eukaryota; kingdom Viridiplantae; phylum Streptophyta; class Magnoliopsida; order Malpighiales; family Erythroxylaceae; genus Erythroxylum; species Erythroxylum novogranatense. The sequence goes on from CM057226.1 coordinate 22,695,233, forward strand.
TACGATACCTTGAGGCTTCTTGATCATTTGCCATATCCTCAAGGCGTCCCTACCCACCGTGTACTATGTTCCCAATCACGAGAACACGAGAGATAAAGGTTGTTCGGATATTCAACGAAGGTGTCCAAAAGATTTTACAAAGGAAAGTCAAAGTTATTTCCTAAAGATAATGTTGATGATGATCATCCATGGTCAGATTGCGAAAGAAGTCGGGAAAATTGATGAAGCATGCATTCTGCACAAGACCCGAATCAGCGGCTGCAGCCATGCAAATCATGCGGAAGAAGCTGTCCGATGGGGAAGTATAAAAGCAGGAACATTTATTGAGTTACTTGTTGAGCGGTTCTTCGTATTAGCCCTTTGTCTAATGCATCATCTATCGAAGAACATGCCCTATCCTGCAAGGAAGGCGATTGTTGATCTTTGCCGGTTCCTTTTGATCTAAATCTTCTGAAGCTGCAACATTCATTCGTCCACCGACTTTTGAGATTAATGAAGACTACACTCCATCCTCTGATGCCTATACTACTACAATTCCTTTCGCTCCTCCATCAGTAGAAGCAGATCAAGCCTCTTCGTCGAGATGAAGTCGATGAATTACGTGGCGAACTCAATGACATGAAGGAGGCGATGAATGATCTAAAGAAGATGATAGCGAGCTGGCGAAGAACCAGAATTGATAATCATTTTATTATAACAAATAGGGAGAGCGGGAAAGAAGAAAATAATCGAGAAGAGGAGAGGATGTTGAGATGAAGAAGGTGTGACCACAATGCATTTAAGACAAGAAGAAGATAAGTTTTGCAACATCGTGTTTTGTTTTCTTTTCTTTTCTTGTATATAATTTGTTATATTCAAAAAGGGGGAGATTGTTAAGTCAAAATGACTTTACATAAAAATGATTTTGATGTATAACAAACATAGTGAGATCAAATACAAGAAAAACAAAACAGATCACGAGGCGTATCTGAGCGAATTCGGAGGCGAGATGAAGATGGCGTATCTGAGGCGAAGTTGACCTGAGACTAAGTTGCAAATGTAGATCTGACGCAGAAACAAAAGCAAACACAGGGCGTGAGCGCAGAGCGCAGACGCAAATCACGACGCAAAAAAAAACAGAGCGAAGAGTCGGTTCGAGTTAATTCTGAACTCAGTGATAAACCGTTTCTTTAAAGATTCAAGATTCAAGAATCAAGAAGCGATTAGAGGCGAAGGCTATAAATACAAGTCGAAGTCGAAAAAGCTGAAGCGCTTCTTTGTTTTGAGAAAAATTACACAAAGCGAAAAGCGATTAAGTGCGAATTAGCTGAACGCTATCATACATGTGAGTGTTCAAATATTTTCGAAAAGAAAAGTTATGCAGATAACTGCAGAGGCTAAGTGTGAAAGAATACTAGTTGTAGAGACTTGAAGAGGCTCGTGAAAGAATACTGTAACGTTTGAAGAGATAGTGAAATCTCAGAAGAAACTCTGAGGACTAGACGTAGCCCATGGTTTGGGGTGAACCAGGATAAATCTGTGTGTCTACTACTCTCACTCTCTATCTCACTTTTAGTTTCAAAGTTGATCTTTATTTACTATCATATACTTAGCATTGAAAAGTTTGATCAATCAGGATTAATAAGAATTCTGTAAAGAATCTTAATTCTAACAAGTAATTCTAAAAGATATTCAAAAAGGGGAATACACAATTCAACCCCCCCTTCTCGTGCATTCTATTGTGTTTTTAAGTGCTGTATTAACGTGTGATTCACTTCAGTTTCTAGAGTGATGAATGTCAGAAAAACTTTGACGAGCTTAAGCACATATTAACAAGTGCTCTAATTTTGACTTTACTTATGGGAGATGACGGTTATACAGTTTACAGTGATGCTTAAAGAAAGGGTTTGATTTGTGTGTTGATGCAGGGAGACAAAGTAATAGCTTATGCTTCATGGCAACTGAAGTCGTATGATTTGAATTATCTAACCCATGATTTGGAATTAGCAGTAGTGATTTTTACCATGAAGATTTCGAGTCATTATTTGTATGGGATTCAGACCAGGATTTTTACAGATCACAAAAGTCTCAAGTACTTATTGAGCTAAAAAGACTTAAATTTGAGACAAAAAAAGTTGGCTAGAGTTGCTTAAGGATTATGACTTATTGATAGAATAGCATCCAGGAAAGGCAAATGTAGTGGTGGATGCCTTGAGTAGGAAATCCTCTATAACACATGTTCAGACAGTTTATTTGGCATTATTGATAGAGATGGCTAAGCTAAAAATAAGCTTGAAAAAGGATGATCCTGATTATATCATTACTAATTTAAGAGTAAGACCGATACTCAAGGAGAAGGTTAAGGAGTTACAAGTACAAGATGCAGAATTAAGCAAGCTCCGAGAAGAAATTAAGAATGGTAAGAAATCCGAAGTGGTAGTAAGGGATGATGGACTTATGGTTGTAGGAAATAGATTTTGTATTCTGAATGTCAATGAGGTAAAGGATGAGATCCTTGATGAGGCACACAATGCACCTTATGCCATGCACCCAGGTAGCACTAGGATTTATAGGCATTTGAAAGAGAATTTCTAGTGGAAAGGCATGAAGAAGGATGTAGCAGAATATGCAAGTAAGTATCTAGTGTGTCAACAAGTCAAGGCTGAACACCAGGCACCTTCAAGCAAGTTAAGGCCATTGTCCATTCCTAAGCGAAAGTGGCAAAGGGTAACTATAGATTTTCTGATGGGTTGTCCAAGACTAGTAGGAAGCATGATGCTATATGGGTTATTATTGATCGTTTAACGAAGCAGCCCACTTTCTAACAATTAAACAGACTGATTCTCTATATATGCTAGCAAAGAAGTATATTGATGAGATAGTGAGATTGCTTGGAATTCCTGACTCTATAGTTTCTAACAGAGATCCTCGGTTTACTTCGAGATTCTAAGGAAGCTTACAAGAGGCTCTGGGAACCAAGTTGAATTTTAGCACTGCTTTTCATCCTCAAACAGATGGTCAATCTGAGAGGACCATTCGGACCCTTGAGGGGATGCTCAAGGCATGTGTGATTGATTTCAAAGGAGCTAGGATGAGCATTTGCTATTGGTTAGATTCGCATACAATAATTCATACCATTTGAGCATTCAGATGGCTCCTTATGAAGCACTATAAGGAAGGAGATATAGAACTCTGATATGCTGGGATGAAAAAGGAGAAAGAAAATTATTAGGGCCAGAATTACTCCAGATGATAATAGATAAGGTCAATTTAGTTAAGCAAAGGCTTAAAGCAGCTCAATATAGAATGGAAAGTTATACCGATGCACATCGAAAGGAGATGGAGTATGAAGTTAGTAAGAAAGTCTTTCATCAGACATCTCCTTAGAAATGAGTCATGAGGTTTGGCAAAAAGGGCAAGTTGAGCTCAAGATATGTGGGTCCTTATGAGATTATTGACAGGATCGGACTATTAGCCTATAGGTTAGCGCTGCCACCAGAATTGTCACAGATACATGATATCTTTCATGTTTCCATGTTGAGAGATGATCTAACTTATGAGGAGACTCCAGTGGAGGTTTAGGACACTAAAGAAAAGGTCTTCAGGAACAAGACAGTTCAGCTAGTCAAAGTCCTGTGGAGAAACCATTCTGTGGAAGAGGCCACGTGGGAGCCCTTAGAAGCCATGAAAGAGAAGTATCCACACCTCTTTGATGACTCAGGCAAGAATTTCGAGGATTCAATTATTTTAAAAGGGGGACAAATGTTGGCCCCCATATTTTTTCTTTAATTAAGTATGATTTAAATGAATTATGAACTTTTGATAGATTAAGTTTTGGAGTTTAATTATTATGTTAATATTAGTAGGATTTTATTATATGGTTTAGTTGTATTAATGTAATATGAGGGTTGAAGGGTATTTTTGGAAGATCACTTAAGGTTAAAAGACATAAGGCATAAAGGAAAGGGTAAAAGGGACATTTCACACTCATTAAGGGTATTAGGGGAAGAAACAAAGGTGTCTTGTAATTAAAGAAGACAAAAACGTGAATGAGAAAGGGAGAGGAAGAGAGTTTTGGTGGTTTGAGAGGAAAGAAGAGAAAATAAACTAGGTTTCAATTTTTCTTAGCTTTCAAGAGAGATTTTGAGGTTATGTAAGAAGACGAAAAGGTAGAGGAAGAAAAGAGTTTTCTTTTAAGCCAAGAAACTCATTATTCGGTAAAGAATCAAGGTAAGTGCATTTTGGATTCTTTGGATTTTTGGAAGGGTTTTACTTCATAGAGTTTAGAAAATGCTTAGGTTTATGTATTCTAGGATAAATTTTATTGAATATGCTTTGTGGTTCTCAATTTTGTAACCCTATTGAATTTGGGATTTTTCCTATGAAAGGGAAATCAAGAAAGACAAGGGGAGCAAGAGGAGAAGCACATTTGAGCAAGCTTTAAGCAAGGAATTCAAGGTGGGTTACATTTTTATAATTGAGTAAATAAGCTATTAATGTTTCTTTCAAGAAATGGTAATAAATGTTTTCAACTACTTTTTAAATGTGCATTTATTGTTCTTTAAATGCTTTGAGAAAGTGCTACATGTTTCTATATGAACTATGTTATTGATTTATGAAATGAACGATGGAAATGATTTTGAAAGAATATGAAAATGATTTTTAAAGAGATATTATTGCTATGAAATCAAGTTTCGAAAAAAGTGCCATTTTGGGCAACAAGTTTACAAGTTGCGAAATGCATGATTATTTGGGTTTATGGTGGTCCCCTAAGTTATGTCAAGTACACTTTGACTAAAGGCTTCTCCCGCCTGCCCGCTAGTGGCATGAAGCTCCTTCACAGACTCCCCTAAGTTTACGGCTACGTAAGACCATTATGTAGGATTGCGATAGTACGTTCTGTTCATGGCTACACTAGACCATTAGGTGGAAATGTATAGTACGTTCTATTTATGGACCGACCCAAACCATTTTTATGTGTCTATGTGTTGACAAATTTGGTGAATGCATGAATTATGTTACTTACAAATTGCTTGATAAATTGAGAATTGGGAAATATGTGTTTCATGATTCAATGTGAGTTTTACAATGGAAATGAATATTTCAACAGTTTTGCTTGTTACCGATTATAAAACTATTACCCACGAGATTTTAGCTCACTCCCTCCCATTCCGTCCCATCTTCAGGTGAGGAGTAAGAGATCGAGTGATCAAGATTTGAGGTATCTCTCCAAAGTTGCATGTTTTCTATTTTAAACTAGTTTTTGTAAAACAAGGCTTTAGTCGCATTTTGAGCAATTATACTTTATGTAAACTATGTATTTTTGGATTATGATGTAATGTGGCTTGAAATTCCCATTAAAGCTTTGTAAAACTCTTACTTTTTGATGTTAATGAAATATATTTCGTTTTTCCCATTCCTTTCCAAGTTTGTATATTGCATTTTCAAATCTTTCATATGGGTAAAATTTGTGTTCTAGTCTCAAGGAAATATATGTATCAATCTAGGCTGAATTAAACAAAGGTGTCTTCTTAAAAGTTGTAGGTTGTCTTTCTAGCTTTCCAACGGTATATAATATGAAATTTTTAGACATCAGAGTTGAAAGTTATGATCATTTGAAGTTAGTGATGTCGTATAGGATATATATATGGGACAGCTTCGATCGCACTCGCACCACTATTCCTCATGATCACACCATTCCTCATGATCGCATCTTTATCCTCCCGATTGCATCTGCCTTCCTCACAAGCGTACCTTCATCCATGTGATCACACCTTTGTTCCTTGCGATCGCACCTGAAGGATTTTTCATCTCTGAACATGTTTGACTCTTTTGGCAATAACTTGGTCATCCGATCTACAAATGAGGTTATTTTTGAACCAACAGATTCCTAACACATATATCTATCTTTGCATAGAAATTGAAAGCCTTTGGTGTTGATTTGAAAAATATGGATGGAAATAAAGTGAGGGAATTGGTTGGAAGAGCGTGAATTGATTGTTTTACCAAAAATACTTCGGTATTTTAATCATATATTGATTTGTAGAGCTCCGAATGAGTGATTCTTATTTCAAAATAAAGTAGTGACATAGAGATACAATTGTTTTGAAGAAGTTGTGATTTTTATGAGTCGATGATGGTTAATTCTACAGGGTAATACGCTCACATTTTAGGGCTTTAAAGTTGGAGTTCGAAAATGGGTCCAACAGTTGTGGTATTAGAGCTACGATTTCCATTGAAATAACCTTTCAAGGAACCATGGTCACATCTTATGACTCCAGAGTTGGGCTCCAAAAATAGGGTCCAACATTATATCTATTTTTCAATTCTTACCTATAACGCTTTCAACTTATTAGATTGAGCTATGATGATGATTAGGTGTGAAATGATGGAAAGAAAATGTTTGTGCGTATTGTTCATTTTAAGTAAACCTTCAAGAGACTATAACTCCTCCATTATGCATGCATAGTAGTTTAAAAGCTTGTGGCATATGCTAAATGCCACCATACACCTATGAAAGTGGAATCAATAACTTGTTTGAAGATTTTGTAGTTAGTTTTCTTTTATTTTAGTTTTCTTTTGCTTTTTCTTAGGGACAAGCAAAAGTTTAAGTGTGGTGGAATTTAATAATTCAAATTATTCATATATGATTTTGGGATGAATTAGAACTAATTTGACTTATCTCTATATGAATTTGGAGCTTTATTTGGTTAGTTCTCACACAATTCAACTTTATTGCTTAATAGGTAGAAATGGATAGATTTTGGGGTAAAAGGCATAACTTTTGATGTGGATGTCAGATTAAGGTCATTTAAGTACACTTTCAAAGAGGACTCTGAGTTCTAAAACTTCTATGAAGACTCCAAGGAGAGATCTTGCCATCTAAATGGTCAAAATGGCACATTTTTGTAGATGCCCAATGTATGTCCACCCAAGGAACATGATATCCCTTCAAACAGACATGAGCGGAGTTGAAAAGTTGGAAAACTTGAGAAGGTCTGCTTAGTTGACATTATGTCCACTCAACAAAAATTCACTACCTAAATTTACTCTAGAAACTCGAAAAAGTCCACTTAGTGGACATGAAGTCTGCCTAACGGACTTTGTCAACACTATGATGATATACATTCCTCTGTTTAACAAAAACTAGGTTTCTTTAATCCCAAGACACTATAAATACTCATTTTTAAGGTCAAAAGGGGCCTTTGAACTGAAAACAAGGCCACATATAAGGAGGCCCCAAATGAGGCAAAGAAGAAGATCAAAGAGGATTGAATCAAGCATTGGAAGCAATCTTGTTTTGTATTCTCTCTATCTTCTCTTGCTACCTTTTCTTGGAAGTTGATTGTCTTTAGTTGTTTGGATTCTTGTATCATGTTCTAGAACTAAACCCCATTTAAGGTGAGGGATGTAGCCTATTTTGGGGGATTGATTTATTCTTTATGGATTAGTTGGTGTTGAATGAAAGTTCTTGGGTTATATTTGTCTTTCTTGAACTTTACTGCTGTTTCTATGATTGATCACCATAGATGCAACCTTAGGAATCATATGATGAACTGAAAGGTGAAGTGTGATTTGTGCACTAGGAAGATAAACACATTAGATTTAGAGATAGAGATATCCTAAACTAGTGTGATAACTTATGGTTGCTTGTTCTTAATGAATTTGACTAGTTAGGTTTCACATTAAGATATGGTAATCAATTAGTTAGGTATTCTTATATGTCTTGAGAGAGAATATAAGTAAATTTGTGAAATTTTTATTATAACCTATCCTTTAATCAATTCCATAATTTATTGATCAATCTCTTAACTTGGTAAACCCCAATGCCCTAACTCTAAATCATCAAAATTTCCTTATTTGTTTATTTACAACCTTTACAATTTATTGTCTGCTCTAATCCAATCATCTTTTAAGCTTCTCGTTATTTTAGTTCAAGTAATTACGATTAATTCAGTAGTGAGTGTCTTAGTCCTTGTGGGAGAAAACCTCGGAATACTTGATTTGTAGGTACTAGGAACGATTATATACACTTGCAGATTTTTTCAACCAAAAATGTCATATGCTTACTGACCTTGAGAGATGTATTACACATCCCTAATCTAAGGTTGAACCTTGTATCAACGAATGTGTTAGATCAAGAAGGATTTAAGCAAACTTTTGGGGATAGGAATTGGAAATTATCCAGAGGCGTAATGACTATAGTCTGAGGAGAATTTTTTTGTTCATTGTATAAGACACACTTAAAGGTATGTGGTGGTGGAGAACTATATATAGCCCTAGAGGCATCGAATTTGTGGCATCAACAATTGAGACATATGAGTGAGATGGGATTAAAGTTGCTAGCTAAAAAATCCCTTATCCCAGTTAAGAACTCACAACTGCTTAATCCTTTTGATCATTATTGAAGTAGAAAGTAGCATAGAGTCTCTTTTAAGAGAAGATCTGCAAGGAGGTCTAAGTTATTAGAGTTGATGATGGAGATCCTATTAAGGATAATGACCAGGGTGAGTAATGAGATACAACAGCTGATGAAACTTAGTTTCGAAGGTCGACAAGGAAGAAAAGGTTTTCTAGAAGGTATCCAAGTTTTAAGTACTTACTACTTACTATTGAGACAGAGCCTAAGGACATTATCTTACAATTTATAGGCTCCTTTATTAGATAATGTGATGTAATCTAATTAGGATAAGATTTGATCAAGTTAGTTCAGTTCAATTACGATTCTAAATTGTAAGCTAAAGGAGCCTATAAATAGCTCATTAAAGCCTTGCTCCACATATGAGATAGAGAAGAGATAGTGAGTGCTGTCACAAATTCCAAAAGTGAGAAAAAAAATAAAGAGAGGGCAAAGAGGGTTAGATTCTCATCCTTGTTTGACTATTTTTTGGATTAGTTTAAGGGTTTGTTAATTGTGATATCAACTTTAGTTTCAATTTAAAACTTTTTGGAAAAAATATTAGAGGATTTTCCATATTAAATATTGGTGTTTTTTTCATTGTTTAATTTCTTATTCTCATACTGTTCTGCTGCTACAATTTGAAGAGTTATTCTTATCATTAATATTTGGTTGACTTTTTAGAGAGTTATGTTATTTTTATCCCAAAAAAAGTAACAAAGGATTAATTAACAGAAAGAACAAAGAATGCAAAAAAAGTATTTGAACAACAATGTAACTAAGTAATTTTATATTTATTTTTGTATGTATTAGCTGTTATCCGTTAGTTTCATTTCTTATGGGTCATGTCTGTTTCTTTTGAAAACTCATGCCCTTCCACTTGAACCATCCTGTCCTTCGTGCCTTTCCTCTGACAATTTCAACACCTTTTACTGTGGGCCATTATTTGGAAAGTTTTAATGCGTGGGCCATTGTTTGGAAAGTTTTGAATACATGTTGCAGAAATCTTGTTTTCGTGGCCATTACTGCAAGTTTTAGTTTTACAGCAATAACATCATTTTTGTAACTTTAAAAACTTTTCAGGGGGCCCATCATTTGCTTTTGTTGTCGCATGAATTCTTGAGCAAAATGAATTATGGAGAAGTCGCACATGAATTAAAGCTTATATGTTGTGGGTTCATTGAACATTTTGAAATAATAAACTATTTGGTTAGCAAATAAATGGAAGAGTATAATGATAGTGTAAAATATACTATATTTATATTATGGTCCATATTTATTTTGTATTTATATATAGAACCTATAAATATTTCAGATTTTACATATTATCCCAATTTTATTAAATTACATGATTAAATTATTGTTTGATTTTAAATTCATGTATATATATTTATTTTTATGCAAATATATGATTTTGATTCATTATAATAAATTGTAAAGGATTATGTAGATACTTTATTATTCATAGTTTTGCATAAAATAAGGTGTCATGTGATCAATATAATTTTAATTAGTTGAAAATTAGCCACAGCATCTTTGATTAATTAAAAATGTTAGAACCCAATCTCGAAACCGGATCTCAACCGGAAAAGCGGAAACAAAAACAAAAACGAAGGGAAACTTCCAGAAACGAAAAACAGAAGCACAAAGAACGACAGCAATAGAACGGATGCAATCAAAAGCGGAGGTAACAAACGCGCGCGGAAACAATGAAAGAAAAACGGAAACAAAAACGAATTTCAAATAAGCGGATCCGACATCCAAAGCGAACATAGAAAACGGTCGCGTTGAAAATCCTTAGACTAAGCCTATCCGAAAAATCCGGTATAAATTTTTTTTTCAATTATTCCTTAATACACGCTTATACAAGCAAAAACACTTTCGCACTTGGAACTTTATTCTCAATCAAACCTCAATTCCTATAATTCTTCTTAATCATGCAATTTCGCAATTTCATCTTTAATAAAACTTATTATAACGAAAATTCGGCAGCACAACGGCTGAATTTTGCAAAACCAAAAAATCTGCAAAGGTTCAAAACGCACTTCTATATAATCACATCCAACCGTACTACTCATCGGACCTCCCGTCCGGAATCCAACATAAGCAACCACAATTCTAAACCTAAGACACTTCAATCATTCTCAAGCAATTGAAATTAAGCATCTTTGCCATAAAGAAATTCTTCATCAAAATCAAATTATCAAAGGCATTTACAAAACAACATAACATACAAGAACAACTTAGACAAGCATATCACAAAATCACATATAAGTTGGTTTGGGTGGATCCAAATGGAACGTACTATACATTCCTGCGAAGCGGTCATGTGTAGTCGTGAAACTTATGGGAGTCCATGAGGAGCTCCAAGGTCACTAGCGGGCAGGACGGGAGAAGCCTACAATTAGACAGGTGCACCTGACTCTTAAGATACCACCACAAACCCAAAGAAAACATGCATATCACATAATTCACACATTTCATACATAGTAGCCACCAATGACCCTTGCAACATATACTTTCACATAATTGCCCAAATCACATATTTGAATCTCTTTTTCACTTGTCAAACAATCACACACATATTTTCACATCTCATACAAATTTAAACCATTTCAAGAATAACAAACAACATTGTTAATTCATTTGAAAACATTCAATAGCATTTATTATAAAAACTTTAACATGTTCATTAACTCAATTATTAAGAAATCACCCACCTTAATTCCTTAGCTTTGAAATTGGTCACTTGGCCTTGCTTCTTAATTTTGTTTTTCAAACTCATTTAAATTAGCGTATAATTCAAAGCATAAACATATTTAATCATTCGAAAACAATTCTTCAACATCATAGATAATAAAATTCATAATTCCTTTTTTCTTGATTTTTCAAAAACCATGAATTTAAACAATCAGTAGCACTTTCTTAAATCATTCCAAACCCTTACATTTAGTCATTGAATTAAAAAGAATTCATTGAACATATGACAAAGTTTCTAAAGTTACTCCAAAACAAGGACTTAATCATTATAACAATTTAAAAATATTAGAAATCCTAATTTTCAAACATTTTCTTAACCAAAGATTTTATAACTAATTAGAAAGTATTCGAAATCACAATTTTTTTCAAACATTTTCATAAAAATAGTTTATAACTATTTTGAAATTATAAGCTTTGTGTATATTCTTGAAAAATTAATAAAGTGAAAGAGGTTGTTAAATTATTGTTTTCGAATAGTAAAGTTTTTATTCGAACATTTTGATGAAATTGAATAATTGTTTGTTCAATTTTGAAAAACAATCATGAAGAGAAATGCTCTTATAAATTGATTTGAGAAATTGTTATTTTATAATGTTCGAATTATTTAAAGAAGTTATGTTTTGAAAAAATTAAGAATGAGAAATGATTTGAAAATTATTGTTTATGTTTGAATGTTTTATAGTTTGAATTATAAGCTTTGTATGAGTTTTGAAAAATCAAGAATGAGAACTGTTTTGAAAAACAAAAATTATTGTTTATGTTTGAAAATTAAGAAGAAGATAAAATATTTGTAAATTGATGTTTTAGAAATGATTAGTTAAATTTTTACAATCATTTTGGATAAATTGATAAAATTGATGAAATTTTCAAATTCTTTATTATGAAAGAATTGACAAATTATGAAAAATTGTTACATTTATTGATTTGGAAAGTTTAATTAAGGAAGTGTTATTTTATGATATTTGAAATAAATTAAGGAAATTATGTTTTTGAAAAATCAAGAAAAGAAAAGATTTCGAAAATTTATTTAAGAAATTGTTATTCATTATGTTTGAATTATTTAAATTGGCTCAATGGTAAGAGGTGTGCTGCTAGATAGCAACAAAACCTTAAGGTCAGGGGTTCGAATCCTGACCAAAGAGGACAATACCAATTTGTGTTGGATGCCGCGGTATAACCCTCAAACACACGCCGCAGTATAACCTGCAAACACCTACGGGTGGGGTGTGAGGTCCAACAAAAAATATATATTATGTGTTATAGATCACATCTAGTAAAATGACACAAATTGTAATTAATCATATTTAAATATAACAAATTTTATCCCAGAGGAAGATTTATTATATTTGCATGATTAATTAGGATGGAATAGCAAAATTGTCTTTTCTTAATTTACCCACGGTATTAAGAAAAATAATATAATTTGATAGTTTCATCATAAAGAGTAAATATGAATCTTTTAATTAAAGCTTAGCCCACAGGTATTTTTAATTGTTATATGATTCATATTTGAAATATGATTGCATGTTTTAACATTGGTAAAACATGATACATGTTTCTTTGCTTCAACAAATTTAGTAACATAAGCATGTATGTATTTTGAATTTTGTGCAGTTATTCAACTTGTGAATTTTTCTGATATTCAATGTGATATTCCTGAATTGAATGGTGATAACTATAAAATATGGAAGGAGATGATTCTCCTCCAATTAGGGTGTATGGACATTGATTATGCTATAAGAAAAGATGAACCACATGTACCTATTGAAACAAGCACTCAGGTTGAAATTGCTCTTTATGAACGTTAGGAACTATCTAATCGCCTCAGTATGATGTACATAAAGACCAAAATTCACCCTAGTATTCGTGGTTCTATTAAAGAGTGTGATCATGTTAGGGATCTATTTAAGGCTATTGATGAACAATTTGAGTCTTCAGATAAGGCCCTAGCTAGCACCTTAATAACTAAGTTATCATCAATGAAGCTCACAAGTGTTAGAGGTGTGCGTGAGCACATCATGCGAATGAGGGACATTGTGGCTCAACTAAGGTCTCTTGAGGTTGAAATGTCCAAGTCTTTCCTTGTGCATTACATACTTAATTCTCTTCCACCACAATATGGATCCTTTAAAATCTCTTACAACGCACATAAGGATAAATGGTTTATCAATGAACTTCTGACCATGTGTGTTCAAGAGGAAGGGAGGTTAGTAATGGAATTGAGTGAAAGTGCACATATGGAAACCGAAGGAAGGAATAGAGGACAAGCCAAACAAAAAGGAAAGGGTAAAATATCGGTCCGTACTGAGATAAAAAAGGATTTCAATCCCAAGTGCCGCTTTTGCAAAAAGAAAGGGCACATAAAGAAGGATTGTGCCAAATTTAAGGCTTGTCTTATAAAGAAAGGTATTTCAATCTCACTTGTTTGTTATGAATCTAATATGGTTGATGTTTGTCATAATACTTGGTGGATTGATTCTGGTTCTACAATCCATATTTCCAATACCTTGCAGGGTTTTCTAAACCACTGGAAGCCAGTAGACAGTGAACAATGCATCTATTCAGGCAACAAGATGCGTTCACATGTGGAAGCTGTTGGGACATGCAAATTAGTTTTAAATTCTAGTTTTGTTTTGAATTTGGAAAGAACATTTTATATTCCAAGTTTCTCAAGAAATTTGATTTCAGTTTCAAGATTTGTACCTATGGGATATTCCTTTAACTTTTCAAATACATCATTTGGTTTGTATCATGAATCTAATCTTCTTAGGAATGGTACAATGATTGATGGTCTTTTCGAATTAATTTGTGAGAAAATATTTTTCATAATACAATGCATGTCCATAGTAATGTTGGTATTAAAAGATGTGTTATGAATGAACAATCCTCAATGTTATGTCACCGAAGATTGGGACATATTTCCCTTGAAGAATAAAAAAGTTAGTGAATGAAGGAGTACTTAACACTCTAGATTTTACTAATTTTGATGTTTATGTGGACTGCATAAAGGAAAAGCAGACCAACATGAAAAAGAAAGGTGCTAAGAGGAGTTCAAACATATTAGAGATCCTACATACAGACATTTGTAGTCCAGAAATGGACTTGTATGGTCAGAAATACTTGATCTCATTTATAGATAATTACTCATGATATATGTATCTCTATTTGTTTCATAACAAGAATGAAGCATTAGATGCCTTTAAAGTATTTAAAACGGAAGTAGAGAAACAATGTGGTAAGCAAATAAAGATCGTGAGATCAAATAGAGGTGGAGAATTTTATGGTAGATACACTGAGGGTGGACAAGCACCTAGTCCATTTGCAAAGTTTCTTCAAGAGCATGGGAGGTCTCCTTACCAAAATGGTGTAGTAGAAAGAAGAAACCGAACATTATTAGACATAGTGCGGAGTATGCTTAGTAGCTCTAAACTTCTTAAATCCTTGTGGACTGAAGTTCTTAAAACGGCAGTGTATATATTAAATCGAGTTCCAACCAAAGCTATTTCTAAAACACCATTTGAGTTATGGAAAGGGTGGAAACCGAGCTTGCGACATATACGCATTTAGGGATGCCCTTCTGAAGTAAGAGTTTATAATCCACAAGAAAAGAAACTGTATCCAAAGACTATAAGTGGGTATTTCATTAGATATGTTGAAAGGTCCAAAGGATACAGATTTTATTGTCCATCTCATAGTACTAGGTTTGTGGAATCAAGAAATGCAAAGTTTCTTGAAAATGACTTGATTAGTGGGAGTGATCAATCTCAGGACTTAGTTCTTGAGAAGGATCATTGTGAAATACAAACTCCTACTTTAAGTAATAGATTGATTTTCGTTCGTAGCATCCCTCAAAGTCAAATAGGAGGTGAACAACCAATCATTGAAGTTCCACAAGCTACTGATGACAATCTAGTAGATCCGATTGTTCAGTAATCACCAAAGGTTCTTGAGCAACAAGTTGTACAAGCTCCTCCTCAGGAGGGCTTTAATACAATATTAAGAAGATCAACTAAAGATAGGAAATCAGCAATACCTAGTGATTACATTGTGTATTTACAAGAAGTTGACTATAACATTGGAGCCGAAAATGACCCTGAAATATTTTCACAAGCTATGAGTTGTAATGAATCTCAATTGTGGTACAATGTTATGGTAGATGAGATGAATTCTATGGCATCTAAAAAAGTCTGGGATCTTGTCAATTTGTCTAATGGTGTAAAGGCCATTGGATGTAAATGGGTCTTTAAAACAAAAAAGGACTCATTAGGCAACATTGAAAGATATAAAGCTAAACTTGTTGCCAAAGGATTTACTCAACAAGAAGGAATCGATTATACAAAGACCTCTTCTCCTGTATCTAAAAAATATTCCTTACGAGTGATTATGGCATTGGTTGCCCATTTTGATCTAGAACTACATCAAATGGATATGAAAACAGCATTCTTAAATGGAGACCTAGAGGAAGAAGTTTATATGAAACAACCGGAAGGATTCTCCTCTAGTGATGGTGAGCATTTGGTGTGTAAGCTTGAGAAATCCATATATGGATTGAAACAAGCCTTCTGTCAATGGTATTTGAAATTCCATGATATCATCTCTTCAAATGGTTTTGAAGAAAATATCATGGATTAATGCATATATCTGAAAGTCAGTGGGAGTAAATTTTGTTTCCTTCTTCTATATGTGGATGATATTTTACTCGCCACAAATGACAAAGGTTTTCTATATGAGGTGAAACAGTTCCTTTCTAAGAATTTTAATATGAAGGATATAGGTGAGGCATCTTATATCATTGGTATTAAGATCCATAAGGACAAATCTCAATACATTTTAGGTCTATCCCAAGAAAACTATATCAATAAGGTCTTAGAGAGATTTTGGATGAAAGATTGTTCACCAAGTATAGCACCTATTGTGAAAGGTGATAGGTTCAATTTGAACCAGTGCCCAAAAAATGAGTTTGAAAAGGAACAAATGAAAAATATTCCCTATGCTTCTGCAATAGGGAGCCTAATGTATGCTCAGGTTTGTAGAAGACCTGACATTGTATTTGTTATTGGAATGTTGGGAAGATATCAGAGTAACCCAGGTATAGATCACTGAAGAGCTGCCAAAAAGGTGATGAGGTACCTTGAAGGAACAAAAGATTACATGTTTATGTATAGACGAACTGAAAATCTTGAAGTAGTTAGCTACTCAGATTCAGACTTTGCTGGTTGTGTTGATTCACGAAAATCAACATCTGGATATGTATTTATGTTTGCCAGTGGAGCCATATCTTGGAGGAGTTCAAAGTAGACTTTGATTGCTAATTCTATCATGGAGGTTGAGTTTGTTTCTTGTTTTAAGGCTACATCACATGATGTATGGTTGATGAGTTTCATATTTGGACTTAGAATTGTGGATTCTACTTCTAAGCCATTAAGAATGTACTGTAAAAATTCAGTTGTAGTTTTCTTGGCAAAAAACAATAAGAGTGGTAGTCAAAGTAAACACATCGACATTAAGTATTTGGTCATTAGGGAACCTGTCAATGAGAATAAAGTGATCATTCAATACATTCACACTGAATTAATGATTGTTGATCCTTTAACAAAAGGCATGCCACCAAAGAGCTTTAAGGATCATGTTGCTAGAATGGAACTTGGTTCCATTATGTCATTTATGTATGTACCTTCACGAAACTCTTATAATTAGTTATTTTTTCTCATTATAGTGTACACATTTTATTTTTGAGAATTACAACTATTATGGACCTAGAATAAACATAAAGGTTTATTCATTTAGTTACAGTGGCATAAGAAATAAAGATGCATCGTGATACATGGAAGATAATACTCACATTTAGAGGACTTATTGTCATGATTCGTGTATTTGGTTTCTTTAATTAAGTGGAGGTTTTTATGAATTTTAGATTACTTCTACGACCCAAGTGGGAGACTGTTATCTTTTAGTTTCATTTCTTATGGGTCGTGTCTATTTCTTTTGAAAAGTCATGCCCTTCCATTTGAACCATCATGTCCTTCAGTTGTTTTGATGGAAGACAACAAGGCATATATAAAGATTGGGTCCCTAGGCTTAGCAATTATTCTGCATACACCATCATTTGTGTTTTGTTAAAGCTTAGAAGAGCCCTCTCATATTTTTATGACATCTCTCAACATCAATGGTAGAAGGAATGTAATAATATTCCGCATTTTCACTTTTCTATAATAGACATGTGTATAGATTATTATCATGTCTAACATTAGCATGAAAGTATACATTGGTACTTATACACATTTGGACTAGTGATAATATTGATAAAATTGTACCATATCATCTCTTATAAGATACAAACAAAATGGTAAGCTAATAATTATAGCTAAAGTGATTACAACATAAAGATATGATTATGAGGAAGATGATATTTTTTCAACAAACTAAGCTTTGCTTGGGAACAATTCAGTCGCATTATAAAATAATTCCAACTTTACACAAAGTTTGCTAACCAAATCCTATTAGTCTTCTGTATGCATGCAAATGTACAGAGAATCTCCTTGTCTCAGTTTGGTAGACACACCAACATATTGGGTTGCCAACTCCAACATAGTACGGTTGAGTTCCATTTGGTTGGACAATCCAAAACTAACATCTTTGTACTTGAAACACATAGTTTTCATGCAATTTTTCCACTTTTTTAGGAGTTGTTCTATAATTTACTCCACTATTCTAAATCAAATCTATTGCATCATTTATCATATTTAATCCATCACTTCTCAATTAAATTCAGAATATGCAGAAAACAACGCTTGTTATGGAATAACCTTCTACCAACTAACAAGCTCCCAACTTGTATCTTATTCTTTAACTTTTCAATCATAGCACCATTCGTGCTACAATTATTGACTTTTGTGGTGGATAATTTGGTGTCGATATTAAAATCTATGAAGGAGTCTCCAATCATAGTTGCTACCTTTCACTTGTGTGTGCTGGCACAGAAATGAACCTATCATGTACAAATATGACCAACATCAATCATAACATAATGAAAAAATAAATTATAACAATATTAAAGAATATAAAATACCTCAAAAGTTTGTTACATAAAGTCTAGTTACTGTCAACCTAATGTACCATCATTGTTATATAACCCTTATTTTAATTATCGGTTGTCTACATGTTTGTTGTAATGGCAACCCTTAGTACTCGATAGTGTTCTTTAAAAAAATTTCTTCTTATCCTCATATATCTTCGTAATGACTTTCTTCAACGTATTTCAAATTGGGGTGAGCAACATCCTAAATCTTTTGCTATCAACTATAGATAGTACATGTTTATCACCATTTACCATAGAAGCTATCAAAAACCTTAATTTATTGTTTTCATAAGATGTTACAGTAATTTCATTCTTCCCTCTCATATGGTTAAGGTAAAATGTTTGATCTCCTAATACCATCTTTTTCTATCACAATAATTTATATGTCTCTTTAAATGAGAGGTTCCACCTTTTGAACTCCTAACTAACACCTTCTGACAACTTTTACATTCAAGTTTTTCTGCTTCGTCCATTGATCTAGTCTTATTGAAGTAATTCCAAACTTCACACTTTTCAGTTAAATTCGATTTAGACTTCTATCCTTACTTTGTATGAGATTAGAAGTTTTTACTTTTACCTTCCGATATGGGATTACAACTCTCCACTAAAGAAATATGCCCAGCTATATGTAAAGAATCAATATATAAATATATATGTTAATCACAATCACAATTGAATATATATGTCATTATACTAATAACTGATTATGATTATGATATTCAATTATACTAATAACTGATTATGATTGTTGGGCCCGGGCCCCGTATCTCCGATCCCCTAGGGCGGCCCCTCAGGTTCGCGCCGGCGTCGGGCGCCCAAATACCGTCGGACCCGATCCCAACATCCATACAAATATATAAGTCGATTCATATAATCATATACATACATTCTACACATGCATCCCATCCATGAATTAAACACCCCATAAACTAAGGGGCTTCATGCCATTACAATTTCAAAGAAGTTCAACAAGTATTCTCAAATGCAGCGTAATACAAAATAAAATGAAATCCCAAATATAAAAGTATGATCCATGATGAAATGCTGGGGGCTAACCAAAGTACTAACTTATACAAGGCTCCTAACTAGCTTGAAGTTTCTGATGCCTTGCAAAGTCGACAATCGTCTCGATCTGCACCTGAGGAGGGGAGAGTAATGGGGTGAGCTGCGAAGCTCAGTGGCATATACGTTTATAGCCATTGGCAACGAGCCGCACAATTAAGCCACATAAATTTATATCAATTGATTCACATTCATATAAACATATTTCGTGCAATTTCTGTTTCTCAACATAACAATCATTATGCAACAAGTCTATCAAATCCATCATATGTTATGCTCATCAAATCAATCGTGTATGCACAAACAATTGGCTCGAGAGTTCCGTAAATGATCCGGATAAATCGAAGGAAAATCCGTAAACTATCCGAGTCCAATTTCTCAAGGATCTCGTTGCCACAAGCGGACAGCCGGGAGAAGGCTTTACTGTCAACGTGCACGTGACTCCATCCGTAACTCTCTTACCCAAACAAATCACTTAGTCCATTCGATTCATGCTCAAAACATTTTTCACAGTTTTCTAAATTCTCATTCTTGTCCATTTCCATACGGCCTATCAAGCCATGCATAATCATAATCAAAGGCATATTCAATATTTCTGATGTAATTCAATACAAGTAATGTCATATAATGCAAGCAAGCATACATCAGGCAATTTGCTCATGCACACAATAACCATAAACATATTACCCACCTAGTATCGCTTGAGTATCAGACTCATTGCTGTCCTTCCTCTTGCGATTGGGTCAAATCAGCTTGATTCCCTATAATAAACCAAGTTTCCATACAATTAATATCCATAGTAAATATTCCAATAAGCTTGATAATCAAAATAAGCATTAAAGGTCTATCTGCAACTTTCGTCTAAAATCCTGAACCCTTCGAGACAAATTCCAAACTTCCCTTCTTCATACAACTCGTAGTCCTTAATTTCTAGATCACAACGAATCCAAAATCACCTCAATCGGACATCCACATCAAAAGATATCCCCAAAAATGTAAAAATCTCACTTTCGAAAACAGGGGGCTCGCCATGTAACGACCCTACTGGCCATGGCGGCGCTTGCTAAAGTGTATACCATGGCAGCGTTCATCACCAAGACGCCATGACGTGCACATGGTGCACATGGCGTGACACCTAATCTCCACACGCCGCGGCATGCTCTTGCGCACGTCGCGACGTGCGGGTCGGAGCTTCGACTCCGAACCCCTGATTTCTGTAGTTTTCGACTTCCATTTCTTCCCAAACTCAAATGCAACACACATGAGCCTTAGATCGAGACTCAAGCTACATTTCTAACCCATTAACAACTCAAAATCAAGCACAAATGTATCAACTCAAAGATCTACCCATCCTTTCACCCAAAAACCCTAAATCGTCGATTCTGCTATATATCCAACATATTTAGGTTTAAAGCTAACTATAACAAGTTAGATCGAACTTAAACTTACCAGGAAACGTCTTTAATCTACCGAAAATTGCTGAAATCGCAAAACTCTTTCTTCTTCTCCTCTTCCTTCACCGACGGCACTATTCCCTTTCTTTTCTCTTCTATTTCTTTCTTTCTTTTCCTCTTCTTCTTTTCTCTTAACCTAATGCATGGGACAAAGACCAACTTACCCCTCTTTACAAGCCTTAAATCCATTCCAACTTAAGTAAACTTCCCAAAATTCCTTCACATAATTTAATCCTCTAAATCTCATTTAAACCACATTAAACCTTAATATACCTCAATTATCCACTAATATTCCAAAATAAATCAAAGTAAGTCTTAATCACATAATTATCACAATTCACGCTTAATGTCATCATAAAAAAAATTCGGTGTCTAACATTTCTCCCCCTCTTAAAAGAAATTTCGTCCTCGAAATTTACCTGAATCATCGAAGAGATGTGGATACTTCTCCCGCATGGCTTCCAATGGCTCCCAAGTAGCCTCCTCTACCGAATGGTTCCTCCATAGGACTTTGACTAACTGAACCGTCTTGTTCCTGAGAACCTTGTCCTTGGTATCCAAGATTTGTACTGGAATCTCTTCATAACTCAAATCATCTCGCAACTGAACCTCACTAGTCTGAATAATGTGAGAAGGATCCGATCTATACCTCCTCAACATGGACACATGGAAAACGTCGTGAATCTGCGATAACTCCGGAGGTAATGCCAATCTGTAGGCGAGTGGTCCAATCCTCTCAAGGATTTCATAAGGACCCACATACCTCGGACTCAACTTACCCTTCTTGCCGAATCTCAATACTCCTTTCCAAGGAGATGTCTTAAGGAAAACTTTCTCACCAACTTCATATTCCATCTCCTTTCGGTGAGCATCAGCATAACTCTTCATTCTATTCTGTGCTGCCTTAAGCCGCTGCTTAACCAAATTGATTTTCTCAACGGTTGTCTGAATCAATTCTGGTCCTTCTAATTGCCTCTCTCCTTCTTCATCCTAACAGATCGGAGTCCTACATCTCCTCCCATACAATGCCTCATATGGAGCCATCTGAATGCTCGAATGGTACGAATTGTTATAAGCAAATTCGACCAACGGCAAATGCTCATCCCAAAGCATCCCCTTAAGTGTCCGAATAGTCCTCTCTGATTGACCATCCGTCTGAGGGTGAAACGCCCTACTAAAATTCAGTTTCGTCCCTAAAGCTTCCTGCAAACTTTCCCAAAACCTCGAAGTAAACCACGGATCTCGGTCTGACACAATCGAATCTGGAACTCCATGCAGCCTCACTATCTCATCGATATACTTCTTTACTAGCACATGCAAAGAATCAGTCTGCTTGATCGGCAAAAAGTGGGCTGACTTGGTCAACCGATCAACAATCACCCAAATGGCATCATGCCTCCTGCTGGTCCTAGGCAAATCCATCAAAAAGTCCATCGTCACTGGTTGCCACTTCCACTCCGGAATAGGCAACGGCCTCAACTTGCCCGAAGGTGCCTGGTGTTCAGCCTTGACTTGCTGACACACTAGACACTTACTGACAAACTCTGCTGTATCCCTCTTCATGTCTCTCCACCAAAAATGCTCTCTCAAATCTCTGTACATCCTGGTGCTACCTAGATGCATGGCGTAAGGCGCATTGTGTGCCTCGTCCATAATCTCATCCTTAATCTCCTGCATATCTGGAATACACAATCGGTTCCCCACTGTCATAAGCCTATCATCTTGCACATCTATCTCAGAAACCTTACCCTTCTGAATTTCATCCCTGAGTCTGCTCAAATCCACATCTTGAGCCTACAATTCCCTAACCTTTTCCCTGAGAATCGGCCTCACTATGAAATTAATGAGAAGACACTCCGACTCCTCCTGCTTCAAGCTTATCTTAAGCTTGGCCATCTCTTCCAATAAAGGAAGATACACCGATCGAACATGAGCAATCGAAGACTTCCTGCTCAAGGCATCCGCCACAACATTGGCCTTGCCCGGATGATACTCAATCAACAAATCATAGTCCTTGAGTAACTCCAACCACCTCCGCTGCCTCAGATTCAATTCCTTCTGACTCAGCAAATATTTCAGACTCTTATGATCAGTGAAGATCCGAGTCTGAACTCCATACAAATAATGCCTCCAAATCTTCAAGGCAAAGATCACAGCTGCTAACTCCAAATCATGCGTCAGGTAATTCAGCTCATAAGGCTTCAACTGCCTCGAAGCATAAGCTATCACCCGATCTCCCTGCATCAAAACGCATCCAAGACCTCTCATCGAAGCGTCACTGTAAACCGAATAACCTTCATCTCCCGAAGGCAAAATCAGAATCGGGGCACTCGTCAATCTGCGCTTGAGCTCCTCGAGGCTCCTCTGACACTCCTCACTCCAAACAAACTTCTGGTTCTTCCTCAGTAACTTCGTCATCGGAGCGGCTATCATGGAGAATCCCTCCACGAATCTCCTGTAATAACCTGCTAAACCCAGAAAACTCCTCACTTCTGCTACATTCTTCGGGGCTTCCTAACTCACCACAGCTTCTATCTTCTTTGGATCCACATGAACTCCTTGCTCTAAGATCACGTGTCCAAGAAATGAAACTTCTCTCAGCCAAAATTTGCATTTATCGAGTTTGGCATACAGCTCATTCATCCTCAAAGTCTCCAAAGCCATCCTCAAATGCTCCTCATGCTGCTCATCACTCTTGGAATACACCAAGATATCATCAATGAAGACAATGATAAATTGGTCCAAGAATGACTTAAATACCCGATTCATCAAATCCATAAATGCTGCAGACGCATTCGTCAATCCGAAAGGCATCACCAAAAACTTAAAGTGCCCATACCGAGTCCCGAAAGCAGACTTCGGCAAATCTGACTCCTTAATCCTCAACTGGTGATATCCCGATCTTAAATCGATCTTAGAGAAGACTCTCACTCCTTGCAATTGATCAAACAGATCATCAATACGAGGAAGCGGATACTTGTTCTTCACAGTAACCTGATTCAACTTCCTGTAGTCTACACACATCCTTAACGATCCATCTTTCTTCTTCACAAATAGGACCGGAGCTCCCCAAGACGAAGAGCTCGGTCGAATATACCCTTTCTCCAATAATTCCTCCAATTGCTCCTTAAGCTCTTTCAATTCACGAGCCATCCTAGGGCGGAATCGAATCGCCTTGTACCTGACAAAAGCTCAATGGGAAACTCAATTTTCCTAGCTGGCGGTAGTCCTGGCAATTCCTCGGAAAAGACATCCGAGTATTCCCTGACTACTGGAATATCCTCCAACTTTCCTCTATCAGCTTTGGAGTCTATCACATAAGCCAAAAATGCCTCACAACCTTTACTCATCATCTTCTCTGCTGTCAAAGCTGAGACAATCCTGGGCGGACTCGCTTTCCTGTCCCCAGTAAACACTACTCTTCTACCGTCATCCAATTCAAACTCCACTGTTTTCTGTTTACAATCCAAACAGGCATTGTACCTTTCTAATGTATCCATGCCCAAAATCACATCTAAACCACTCATCTTTAGTGGCATCAAATCGACCACTAGAAGTTCTCCACCAATGCGAATCTCACAAGCTCTATACATTTGACTAATCACAATGTACTGGCCGATTGGAGTACTCACCATCAACGGAGTATCCAAAGGGCTCACAATCATATCACATACGGGTCTACTCGAAGAAACAAATGAATGAGTAGAACCCGGATCAATCAACACAATCACAAAGATCGTAAAATAACTGCACTGCACTGCGGACAACATCTCGTGCGGTCTCAAAGATCCTCCCTAGTCATCGCAAACACCCTAGCCGGTGCCTTCCTCTCGGTCTCCCTAAGATTCACCTCTAGCCGCATCAGGCGCCCACTTCACAGCCCTCCGTCCCATGGTCTCGCCCTCCCTGAGCCAGATCGACCTCTCTCCTGTCAGGAGGCCGGGACACTCTCCGCAATATGTCCTTCTCCCACAGCTGAAACAAGCTCCTGTTAGTCTAAAACACTCTCCTCTATGAGCTCTCCAAAGGCTCACACTTCGGGATGAATGACCTGTCTCCATCTCCCTTCTATCGCCACCCACCGTTGAAGCTTGGTGAGAAACAGAGAAGTCCTAATCGCCTAGGTCGGCTCGCACCATCGCCTCCTCTCCTCTGAATGAATCGGAAGCTCCTAGACTCTGTCTCGCATAGAGTACTAGTGCTACCTCCTCTCCGAATCGCTTCTACCCTTTCTTCTTGTTCACAAGACTTCGATATTCTCAATATTTTCAACCTCGAGTCGCTTCAACCACCGCTAGAAATCACAGTAAATTCTGCACAATCACTTTCTCTCGATAGCCAGTGCAATCCCGACTCAAACTCGCGACATCCGGCAGCTTCACTCAACATCGACGGAGGCATACTCGCCAATCTGCGTGAACCGACGCCATAATCGCCACCGACATATCCTCTCGAGTCAAACCGAGAAACTCCTCCGTCACTGAATATAAACCTAGACAGATACTTCTTCCGAAGCAACCACGAAATCCTCGCCACGCCAACCCCATCGGCCTCATCTGACTTCGCATAAAGGTCCCACCAGAGAAGTGCATCTCCTCAAGCAAACTCGCCGATAGATGAACCTCTCGTCATCCTCACACTCCATCCGGTCGAGCACTCTCTCGCCTTCCTCAACCAAGTCTCACTTCTTCAGATCTCGACGTCCCAAAGAAATCAACTGCCCCATACTTTCAATCTATCAAATCGCCTACCCTTCAATCGGGTCGACGCAGAAGGCTATGGCATCTCGACCCATAGCCGCATTTAATGCCCGAGTAAAGGCTCGAATAACCTCGATCCAAAGGAGGCACTTGCCCTCATGGAACTGGCGACTCGAAGTCGGCAACAAAACGGGCTCACTACCTAGCCCTACGTAAGCCTCAAGAATCCTCGGGCTATCGATTCATCGATCCTCTCCTCTCTCGTCGGAGAGTCAAAAAGCAGATCCTTGCATAACTTCTCGTGTTCTTCTACGAGGGGGCATCGTACTCCTTCAAATGGAAACACTAAGGATTAGCTATATGTCAATCTACATGTATGCATGTCACTTAATCAATGCAACAAGTAATCATAAATCACACAATCCTATTATGCATTCTAAGCCGAGGACACCTAAACCTAGGCGCTCTAATACCAAACATGTTGGGCTCGGGCCCCGTATCCCCGATCCCCGAGGGCGGCCCCTAGGGTTCGCGCCGGCGTCGGGCGCCCAAATACCGTCGAACCCGATCCCAACATCCATACAAATGCATAAGTCGATTTATATAATCATATACATACATTCTACGCATGCATCACATCCATGAATTAAACACCCCATAAACTAAGGGGCTTCATGCCATTACAATTTCAAAGAAGTTCAACAAGTATTCTCAAATGCAGCGTAATTCAAAATAAAATGAAATCCCAAATATAAAAGTATACTCCATGATGAAATGCTGGGGGCTAACCAAAGTACTAACTTATACAAGGCTCCTAACTAGTTTGAAGTTTTCGATGCCTTGTAAATTCGACAATCGTCTCGATCTGCACCTGAGGAGGGGAGAGTAATGGGGTGAGCTGCGAAGCTCAGTGGCATATACATTTATAGCCATTGGCAATGAGCCACAAAATTAAGCCATATAAATTTATACACAAGCTCATAGCCAGTTAATATTCATCAATTGATTCACATTCATATAAACATATGTCATGCAATTTTTGTTTCTCAACATAACAATCATTATGCAACTAGTCTATCAAATCCATCATATGTTATGCTCAACAAATCAATCGTGTATGCACAAACAATTGGCTCGAGAGTTCCGTAAACGATCCGGATAAACCGAAGGTAAATCCGTAAACTATCCGAGTCCGATTTCTCAAGGATCTCATTGCCACAAGCGGAAGTCGGGAGAAGGCTTTACTGTCAACGTGCGCGTGACTCCATTCGTAACTCTCTTACCCAAACAAATCACTTAGTCCATTCGATTCATGCTCAAAGCATTTTTCACAGTTTTCTAAATTCTCATTCTTGTCCAATTCCATACGGCCTATCAAGCCATGCATAATCATAATCAAAGGCATATTCAATATTTCTGATGTAATTCAATACAAGTAATGTCATATAATGCAAGCAAGCATACATCAGGCAATTTGCTCATGCACACAATAACCATAAACATATTACCCACCTAGTATCGCTTGAGTATCAGACTCATTGCTGTCCTTCCGCTTGCGATTGGGTCAAATCAGCTTGGTTCCCTATAATAAACCAAGTTTCCATACAATTAATATCCATAGCAAATATTCCAATAAGCTTGACAATCAAAATAAGCATTAAAGGTCTATCTACGACTTTCATCTAAAATCCCGAACCCTTCGAGACAAATTCCAAACTTCCCTTCTTCATACAACTCGTAGTCCTTAATTTCTAGATCACAACGAATCCAAAATCACCTCAATCGGACATCCACATCAAAAGATATCCCCATAAATGTAAAAATCTCACTTTCGAATAGGGGCTCGCCAGGCTGCTTCGCGTCATGGCGAAGGGACGCCGCCAAGGCGAACGACCCCGCCGCCATTGTGAACGACCCTACTCTCCACGGCGTGCGCCAAAGTGTGCGTCGCGGCGTGCTCATCACCCGCACGCCACGACGTGCAAATGGTGCACGCGGCGTGACACCTAATCTCCGCACGCAGCGGTGTGCTCTTGCGCACGTTGCGACGTGCGGGTCGGAGCTTCGACTCCGAACCCCTGATTTCTGCAGTTTTCGACTTCCATTTCTTCCCAAACTCAAATGCAACACACATGAGCCTTAGATCGAGACTCAAGCTACATTTTTAACCCATTAACAACTCAAAATCAAGCACAAATGTATCAACTCAAAGATCTACCCATCCTTTCACCCAAAAACCCTAAATCGTCGATTCTGCTATATATCCAACATATTTAGGTTTAAAGCTAACTATAACAAGTTAGATCGAACTTAAACTTACCAGGAAACGTCTTTAATCTGCCGAAAATTGCTGAAATCGCAAAACTCTTTCTTCTTCTCCTCTTCCTTCACCGACGACACTATTCCCTTTCTTTTCTCTTCTATTTCTTTCTTTCTTTTCCTCTTCTTCTTTTCTCTTAACCTAATGCATGGGACAAAGACCAACTTATCCCTCTTTACAAGCCTTAAATCCATTCTAACTTAAGTAAACTTCCCAAAATGCCCTCACATAATTTAATCCTCTAAATCGCATTTAAACCACATTAAACCTTAATATACCTCAATTATCCACTAATATTCCAAAATAAATCAAACTAAGTCTTAATCACATAATTATCACAATTCACGCTTAATGTCATCATAAAAAAAAATCGGGGTCTAACAATGATTATGATATTCAATTATGATTATGGTTATGATTATGACTAACATATATATTTATATGATGATTGTTTCAAATGAATGAAGCTCATTCCTTCAGTGTAAAGTTATAATGGAATGTATGTGACTGTGATTATGTAACATACACACATAGGAGTGTATGTGTTTTCGCTTCACTAGCTATTTGCATAAACTTACACAGTCACATACACATCATTGTGAGTTTGGTGGACTTACATGGTCACATATACTAACCATGTAAGTCCACAAAACTCACAATGATGTGTAAGTGATTGTATAAGTTTACAAAAATAGCCAGTGAAGCGAAAACACATACACTCCTGTGTGTGTTTGTTACTAACCATGTAAGTTTGCAAAAACATATAATGACTTACATAGTCACATACCCATTATGTATGTGACTGTGTAAATTTACAAAACTCACAGTGACTTACACAGTCCTATACACGCTAGTGTAAGTGATTGTGTAAGTTTGTAAAAAGACTTCACTGATAGCAATAATCCAAAAATTTTCATTATTTCACAAATTCAATCTTCAGTTAAAATAAGAGTAAAGAGAAGGAACTTTACCTTGGTGGGTGGGTAGTAAAGAAGTCAAAAAAAGCATGGTGACAGGGTCATAAGGAAGTGGGAGAGCGGGTTAATGAGGTAAAGGGGCAGTGAGGAGAAGGGTAGATTAAAGAGGCAATAAGGAGAAGGGGCAGCAATTAGCGACTGATGATTGGTGCAGTGAAGTTGTGAGCAATAGTTAAGGCTAATGATGGTGTGTACGAGAGAGAGAGACTAAAGAGAGAAATGTGGTGGGGAAGGCCAAAGGGGAAGAAAAGAAATGTGAATCTAATGTTTTTTCACATTTCCTTTCTTCCCCTCAGGCCCTTGATGTATTTATTTTGTAAAAACTAGAAGCATAAAATGTCTTCACTTTGTTTCATTTTAGAAACAATGTTCATGGCAAAAAATGATGTCATTTTGTTTTAGAAAAAAAAACAACATTGTTTTGTTTTGAGAGTCTATTACACCTCAGGAGAGCTTAGGATCTTGCTCGATGGCCTTAGGTCAAACAAATTCACAATGACTAGGCTCAAGGCTTGACCTAAGGCTCGATCAAGTCGGACATGGTCCATTAACCTTAGGTCGGGCTAGGCCCTAAAAACCAACACTATTGCTAATCCCTCCAGTTTGGTTTATCTATTGCAAAATAATGTCGATTCATCTAATTTGTACTATATGCTACTAATACCATGTATGCCTGCTATAAGTTCATTGGATTGAATAGCTTAACTGGATATTTAATTTCTAGCCCCAATTCCCTCACACAAAATTTGGCTCTTGTTGCAAATCGTTATCAATTTTGATAAATTTATTTTATCAATTAGATAAATTGTTTAGGTTTACGTTTAAGCTTATATTTTAGTTAAGTGGCCCAAGTGATTTAATTGATACAGGATAACAAGAGATAAGGATGATGGTTGAAAGAGTTAAAGAGAAAATAGGGACATTATCTCCATTTTAAAAATTACCATGATGGTGGTTAGTTATCAAGTTATATATATATATATATATAAAAGCCCTTAGCCTACATGTACTATGCACGTTTTCCATCAAGACACACAATCCAAAAACACAATAGGCTAAACTGGAATTTTGAGTGACAGGGAGGCTTCATTGAGTTTCAAGGCTTCAAGAGATTCTTCATTGATGTAGTTCTTCTCACACATTACTTGGACAACATGGCTGAAGGTATTATTATTTTATATTATTCACGTTGGAATATTATACTACCTGGAATATAAAGTTTACATTAGGTTAAGGGCCCACACTTAAGTGCCTACTGTTCAGTATGATGTTATATATTGGCTTTAATGACTGCAAAAGATAATAATGGTCTTATACAAGTCATTCAATCAGTATTGAAAAATACATGTTTTGTTATAAGTATTTGATTTGGTGTGAACAAGGATATATGGAAGTGTTTTATACAAATTGAAATTTTTTGATAGATGTACATATAGTTTGTACGTATAATGAGACTTTCTGTATATTAATTTCATAGTGTTGTTCAATTTTGTTCTACTTTTTTTTTTATTTGATGTCCTTGAGAATCTGTGCGTGATTAAACATAGCCATAACATCACAATCATTTGAAAATTCTGACATCAAATAAAGGGTTATTAATAGTAGTGTGACTATGTATAATTAAATTGCAATTGTTTGGATAAAATAATTACTTTTACATGTAAGGAGGTTTTTTATTTTCTACCTTAATTGGAACAAGATGTTGAATTTAGATATTGTTATTTCCTAGTTCCACATATATGGAAATTATATTTTAGAATATATATTCACTGGTCTTATTATTAATTTATAGTAAATTCTATTCATATTGCACCTTTACCCACAAGAAAGTTGAATTTACTATATATAGCAATAATATATGTGTATCTTGTTGTGCAATTATTCCTACTATTATTTCTACTAACTTAATTCCAATTTTAATTGGTGAGAACTTTTTATATTGGAAAGATGGAGTTTTTCTTACCTTAGGATACATGGATCTTGATTTGACACTCCATGAGGAAGCTCCTCTTGTTCTTAAGAAGGAAAGTATGCCAATTGCCAAAGTCGTTTATAAAAAGTGGGAGTGATCATACCATTTGAGTTTGGCGCTCATTAGGACTCGCGTAAGCAAAAGCATTAAAGGCTCTATCCCTCAATGCACTAAAGTTAAAACTCCATAAGGGCCATTAAGGAGCAGTTTGTGACTTCTGACTAGGCCATGGCAAGTACCTTAATGCAGAAACTCTCAGGCATGAAATTTGACAATTTGAAAAGTTTCCTTAAGCATATTATGCAAACGAGAGACATTACTACACAACTGAAATCTCTAAAGGTTGAAATATCTAAATCATTTTTTATGCATTTTATTCTTACTTGTCCAGTGGCGTATGGTCCTTTCGAATTTCCTATAACACATATATGGATAAATGGTCTGTTAATGAGCCTTTGACCGTGTGCATTTAAGAGGAAGAAAGGTTGAAGCATGAGAAGTTTGAAAGCTCAAACTTGACTACTTATGATAAAGGAAATGCGAAAATTGGCATCAGTTCTATTTTGTCTAAGAAAAAGGGAAAACAACCTATAAAGGAAAAAGACAAACAGAATAAGTGCTTCTATTGCAAAAAAAAAAGGGCATACGAAGAAAAATTGCCTAAAGTATAAAAAATGGCTTGGAAAGAAAGGTAACCTCTTCACCTTTCTTTGTTATGAATCTTGTTTTGTAAAAGTACCAAATAATACTTGGTGGATTGATTCTAGATCTTTAATCACATTCCTAATAACATGCAGGGCTTTCCCAATCTAAGGAAGCCGAAGGGCAATGACAGTGCGTATCGAGTGCATTGCAAAATTTACCTGACTCTACACACTAAAATTTGTAGTTATGGTTAGTTGGGATCGAATCTACAGGGAATATTTTGTTAATTTCCGTAACGAAATTAATTGATGCAAGGAAAGTATATGAGTGGTTTTTAGATTTCAAACAATTTAGAAATTACAGTAAAAGTAAACTATCGAAAAAAATTAAAACAAATAATCAAAAATGAGAAAAGTGTTAAGTATAAGTAAGGTTCGATTCTAGGGTCAATCTCGGCCTAAACACAATCAAACATATTCCTTCATTCTAAAGTCTTACCAATTCTTTTCGGACTATTGATCTGAGACTAATAGAACGTTCTACAAATCTCGATTTTTCCTTATGTTGTATTTAATCCAGATATGATCATTACGTAAACTTACCCACCGAATAACCTAGGATATGATATCTAGATTCAATTTCGCAGTCGCATTATAAATTGAAAAACGATCAATATAGGCAATATCTCTCACATTGGAGTTATCTAACCTAAATTATGTTGTTTCTAATGATTAATGATCTTTAGACGCTACTCACAAATATCAAAAGTAACGATTGCGAATTACAATCAATGTTTTAGCAATAGGTTCGAAATAAAACAATCAAAATAACATATTAAAGATCATTCATTCCAAAATTATTCAAATCAATATCAACAACACAAAAATTTGAAAAGAAATTACAACTTTAAAGTAATAGAAATAGCTCAATGGTGACTTGGCATCGATATTTCTGTTGAATCGACGTAGAAAAACTAGCCTTTCATCTTTTTTTTTCATGCTCGAAGCAAAAGTGATATCTCTCGTTTGCTTCCGCACTCTCAAGCTACTCTCTTCTCATTACTGTTAACTATTCACGATGGGACGATTTAAGTGTGAGTTTTCGGTGTTGCACGCAACTGTGGCTTAAAACGTTTTCGTCTATGCATTTTTGCTGCTGCCGCCCCAACGCCGCTACTGTAGAATGATGGGACAAATAAGATGTTCCCTCGTTAAAACCTTCTAGGACGCTGCATAAACGCAGCGTACGCCGCGTGGACGCTGCGTAAACGTAGCATTAACGCATGCGTTTTGATGCTGCGTTGCTGCGTGAAACGCAGCGCAGTCAACAATCTTTATTTTTTAAAAAACAATTGTGCTCCAATTTAGATTGTGCTTCAATTTGCTTTGAATATCTTCTCTTTTTAGTCTCAAATATATTATCATATCTAACCTAATAATTAACATAAATTAAATATAAATTAAGTATGTTATCTTAAGAATATGATTGAAATCACATAAAAATACATAAGAAAATATAAGATAATTTAATCCTATTAGGCAATGAACAAGACATCTATTCAGGGACTAGGATATGTTTAATAGTGGAGGCTATTGGGACATATAGACTTGTTTTGAAATTTGGTTTTGTTTTAGGTTTCAAAACACTTTTATTTTACTTCTATTTTAGAAATTTAATATTAATTTCCATATTAGTTGCTTCGGTCATGGAATTTATTTTTATGACTCTATTTTTAGTTTATTAAATAATAAAGTAAGTGTTAGTTATGGAAATCTTGTTGAAAATCTATATAAAATATATTTGGATTTTACTTTTAAAAATAGCCTCTTAACTATGGATGTTGAGAATGTTGGTACTAAACGTATGATTATTGATGAACATTCATCTAGATTGTGGCATAAGAGATTAAGCCACATCTCTATTAAGAGAATTAAGAAATTGGTGAATGATGGGGTTATACACGCCCTTAATTTTACTTATTGTATTGCATTAAAGGAAAGCAACATAACAATACCAATAAACATTCTAGAAGGAGTTCTCAAATTGTAGCAATCATATACACTAACATTTGTGAACCATTTTCCACTCTCTATCTGAATGCTCAGAAATATTTTATCTCATTCATTGATGACTTTCTAGATATATGCATCTCTACTTATCAAATGAAAAGGCTAAAGCATTTGATGCTTTCAAGTCTTATAAATTGAAGTAGAGAAACAAATAGAAAGGAAAATAAAGATTATGCGATTAGACAGGGACAGTGAATATTAGGGTCGATATATTTAGCAAGGAAAAATACTTAGTCCATTTGTGAAATTCCTATAATAAAAAGGAATTGTGGCACAATACACAACGTCAGGCATACCACATCAAAATGGTGTAGTTGAAAGGAGAAATCGAACGTTATTAGATATGGTAAAGAGTTTGATTAGTAATTTTCTAATATACCATTATTCTTTTGGAGTGAGGCTCTAAAAACAACAATATATATCTTAAATAAGGTTCCAACTAAGGTTGTTCCTAAAACTCCTTTTGAGTTATGGGAAGGTTGGAAACCAAGCCTAGCACATATTGTTAGCCTCTGGAATTTTTTTTCATGATAAATACGCATGATTAGATTAATTTTAGAGTCTTGCTAGATTAATGTATGTTGGAATTAAATAGCATGTTAATGTGAGTAAGATAATATGATATAGGTTAAGGGAATTAAAGTGTTAAGGTGGTAAGTTGCATGAGGGGCGTTGTTGAAAAATCACTTAAGTGGGAAAGCTTTAAAGCATTGAAGGAGGGGCAAAACGGGAAGAGGAAATTGTTGGCTTGCATTTTAGAAGACAAAAATGTTATTGAAGAATGAAAGAAGAGAAAAAGCACAAAAATAAGAAAGGAGGGAGAGAGAGTGTCGTGGGTTGAGAGAAAAAAGGGAGTTGAGCTAGGTTTCAATTTTTCTTAGCCTTCAAGAGGGATTTTGGGATTGAGCAAGAAGAGAAAAAGGAAGCGGAATGTTAAAGCTTCTATTAGAGCCAAGAAACTCATTGTTTGGTGAAGATTCAAGGTAAGTTGGTGTTTTAATATTTGGATTTTGGGAAGGGATTTGGTTCAAAGAGCTTAAGAAATGCATGGGTTTAAGTATCCTAGGGTCAATTTCATGCATATAGTTCTTTGGGTTTTCCAATTGGAATTGCTTTTGAATGGGTTTTTGTCAATGTTGAAGGGAGGCAAGAAGAGCAAGAGGAGAGACATCCTTAACCAAACTTTCAAGCAAGGAAACTAAGGTGGGTGACATTTTTATAATTGAGTTAGCAAGCTATTAATGTTCTTCTAATAAATGAAATTAAATGATTCTCCAACTACTTTATAAAAGTGCATTTATTGTTCTTTAAATGCTTGAGAATGTACCACATGTTTTTGTATGTGAATATTGTTAATGAATTTTGAGTTAATATGAGAATGATTACTTATGGCGTCATAATTGTGGTATTTGTTGTTTTTAAATGATTTGAAAAAGGATTATTATGCTGGGTATAGAATTTTGGTTGCGGAATTGTGAAATGATGATGGAAATGCTTTTGAAAGAATAGCAAGTATATAAAATCAAGTTTTTCAAAAATGAGCCATATGGGCAAACTGTTTTTAGTTCATGAATTACATGTTATGTGGGTTTGGTGTAGTCCATTCAAAAATGTCATGTGCATGTTGACCAAGTTAAAGGCTTCTCCCACCTACCTACTAGTGGCACAGAGCTCCTTCATGGACTCCCTCAAGTTTACGACTACACAGGACTATTATGTGGAATTGTGTAGTTCATCATGTTCATGGACTTATCCAAACCATTATGATGTGCTAATGTGTTTACATATGTTGACAAGTTTGATGAATGCTTAACTTATATGAGTTGTAAATTGGTTTGACAAGTTAAGAATTTGAAAACATATATGTTTTATGGATTTTCATGAGAATTTGCTATGATCATGATGTAGGAAAATCCCGGTGTGAGCATCACATGCCCACGGTGCGGAAAACAAATTTTTTTTGTTCCGGGACCTTCCCGAAAGCCAGGATCCATGTGTATATATATAACAAACTCAAACCGAATCGATTAAAGGAGACCGCCTCTAACGGTATCCACGCAGAGATCGAAAACCTAACCGACAAACCCTTTGACCCGGGAATAGCTAGAACAAATTAAAGACTGCTAGATCTTACCTTTGTTCTATGGAGAGCTTGGAAAAGGATGATGAAGCTTGCTTGAAGAAGATGAAGGTTGAAGATGGTGAAGCATGATGAAGAGAAGAGAGGGAAACTCTTTTTTTTTTCATGCAAAACCAACGAAGATAATCTTCCAAAGATCAAAGAAACTCTTTCTTCTCTTGCTTTTTCATAAAAGCAACGACCATCCTCTTTCATCTTTCAAGTTTTTGTCATTTAGTCATTTAATGACTTAATGACTAAGCAAAATAAAGAAGCTTCCATGCTTCTTTTCCAACATCCACGAATGCATATATATATATATATATATATTAATTATTTAATTAATTAATCATATATATATATATATATATATATTGTCAAGTGGTCCAGCTTACATGGGTCGGTCCTACCGGTCCCTGATGGAAAAACCCCGAAATCTTTTTTCAAGAATATCGATGTCGCGATCTCATCGACATATCTCGATCTCATCGGATCCATTTAATCCGATTGTTTCCATATATTGGAACTCGTCCAAAACTATTTTACGAGTTCTTCGAGATACTCTTATGCGTGTGACCCATTAGTTCCCTAAGATGTTGGCCACTTAGATTAACACTTAATCTAAGCAAGTTATGAGCGATATCTAGCAACACATCATGACCCCAATTGATCGAAAGTAATTGGTTTGACGAATGAATATATATTCATCAGAACCATATCACGAACCTTTCCATAAACAATTACCGTGCAATTCGTCCTTTCACCATGCTATACCCCACTTGGTTATGAGTATGGGCAATGTGTCAACTCACTAGATCGACTACGCCAAATCTAGTCCAGTGATTTCAGCTTCTTGTCCCGGACTCATTACTTTATATGTCACCAAGACACTCTTCACGACA
Source organism: Erythroxylum novogranatense (assembly GCA_029891385.1). NCBI lineage: Eukaryota > Viridiplantae > Streptophyta > Magnoliopsida > Malpighiales > Erythroxylaceae > Erythroxylum > Erythroxylum novogranatense. The sequence goes on from CM057226.1 coordinate 22,731,668, forward strand.
TACATACTCCGCCAGAGATTTCTAAGTAATGACCCCGACAAGAGGCCATGGGTATCATCTTCGCTATCACGTAAGTGTGTGTTGTAGAAGGTTGAATCACATTTCATCCGTATGAGTTACGCTTCAGGTTCAGTGCAGCTGATTCAAGGCTCGTTTCACAAGATCTTGAACTTCTTCAAGTTCAATTTTGCTCCCACCGCCTTCTTGTAAAAGAAACTCTTTCTCTAAAGGACAAAGATGCTTCAAACAAACACCTTTTGTTCCTCGCCAGTAGAACTCGATATCCCTTGTTTCTTTAGGATATCCTACTTAACAAACACTTGTCGATTTTGCATCAAGTTTATCCGACCGAGTCCGCTTCACATAAGGTGATGCCCCAAACTTTCAAATGAGTAAGATAGGGTTTTTGTTAGTCCACATCTCATATGGAGTAACATCAATCGCTTTGATGGGACTCATTTAGCAAGTAAACAATTGTCTCGATTGCATACCCCAAAAGGATTTTGGTAGCTTTGTAAAGCCCATCATTGATCGTACTATGTCTAACAAGGTTCGATTTCTCCTTTCGCCACACCATTATGCCGTGGTGTAAGGAGGAGTCCATTGAGATAAAATCCCATTATCTCGAGATAATCCAAAACTCTTGGTCTAAGTATTCCCCACCACGATCGATCGTAATGTCTTGATACTTTTCCCAAGTTGTTTTCTACTTCATTTCAATTGTTTGAACTTTTCAAATGCTTCGATTTGTATCTCATCGATACAAGTACCCATATCGAGAATAGTCATCGATAAAGGTAATGAAGTAAAGATAACCACTTAGCATGGATGGACATCGGACCACATACATCCGAATGTATTAGGTCTAATACTCCAAATGACGCTCACCCTTTCCCTTAAAGGGTAACTTAGTCATCTTGCCTAATAAACAAGATTCGCATGTGTCATATGATTCATAATCAAATGACCCTAAACTACCACTCTTATGGAGCTTAGCTATGATCTCTCATTTATATGGCCAAGCGACAATGCCATAAGTAAGTTGATTTTAAATTATCTCGCTTATGTATTTTCGTGTCATTGACATTCATAATTGGATGTGACATATCTAATATGTAAATTCCATTGCATAAAGTACCAGACTATAAAGCATTCCATTCAAACTAATAGAACAACCATTGTTACTAAAAGTCAAATAGAAACCAAATTTATTTAAACAAGAAATGCATAATATGTTCTTTGTTAATACATGTACAAAATAACAATCATCCAATTTAATTACAAGCCCAGGGGGAGTGACAAAAGTAAGTTCCTACGACTAATGCAAAGAACTCTTGCTCCGCTTCCCACACGCAGTTCACCTCTCCTTCACGAGTCAGCTCATCGTCCCCGAGGCCCTCGTGATATCATTGCATATGTGTGAGCCACAACCGTATCTAATACCCATATGTTATGATCGAAACAGATAACCTCAATGACAAACATACTGAAGAAGTCGAGGCATCCGATGCCTTCTTCGCTTCAGCCTCCAGATAGACTTTACAGCCCGCTTTAGTGACCGGCCTTGCCACAATGGAAGCAAGTTCCTTTGGTGCAATCTCTTTGGTTTTCTTCGCTATACTTCCTTTTGGTTTCTAGACCTTTTCTTCTTCGCTTTTTCTTTGAACCGTAAGAAGAGTCCACCATCAAGACTTGCTTGCTATCCTTCTTGATAGCTTGCTCATTGTTTCGAAAGCGATTGATCAACTTAGGGATTGTTGTGGATATTGGTTCATCCGATAGTTTAACACAAACCGTGAATAACTATCGACATCCAACCGAATTAAGTCAATACTTAATTCATATTCCATGACAAAACCTAAGACGACCAATCTCTCAATATACCCATTCATCTTCAGCAGCATACCGCATCGCAGATGAACCTCGAGTCATCTTAGTAGTGAAGAGTAGCCTCAAGGTCTCGAACCTTTCGCATCGAGCTTGCTCATCAAACAGCTCCCTAAGATGAAACACTATAGTATGAGCATCCATAGACTCATGCCGCTTCGCAGCTCGTGTGACATCGAGGCAAGTATGATGCGTGTAGCCATGTCACCGCCTTTAAGATGCTGATATGCTTTCTGATCCTCATCAGAAGCATCAGCAGTAGGTGGATCAAGAAGTGGAACATCTAGGATATATCCCAGTTCCTCAGACCTGAGAACAATTCTCAGATTTCTCAGCCAATCGAGAAAATTTGGTCCAGTTAATTTGTTGGATTCCATAAGCGAGCACAAGTTCACACTGGAGGTCATCTTCAAACAACCTAAAGGGAAAAGAGAGAAAGAATGTTAGAATAGAATTACATGCATGATCATAAGGACTTGCATGACATGCATATGGCTCCTACTAGTTTCATAGAATCTATTACCCTCATAACGAATCCAAGAAACATTATGACAAAATGTCCTAGTGGGTCGATATCCGACATTCCTAAAAATGACCTTGGGTTTGCCCAACAAGCCACCTTAGTTCAATCGGTAGGTATCGGTCATACCAATTGCATCATAGATAGACATCCGACATTCCTAAAATGACCTTGGGTTTGCCCAACAAGCCACCTTAGTTCAATCGGTAGGTATCAATCATACCATTTCCATCTTAGGTGCAACTATCGACTAGTGCTATCAACTTTGATATATGCACACACATTGGGTTATCAACTTTGATGCGTGTACATCCGATGTACACTACCCAATTTCGCCTCATCCACGCTGACCTTGAGTTTGCTCAACAAATCAACGCTTCTAGTGAAAACCACCCATTAATCAAAATCTCATTTTCATGGTTCAACATATCCAGATAGAGTGAGCTTGGGTTTGCCCAACAACCCAACTCTATAAGAACTCGTTCTCCCATATTAATGGAAGGCGTTAGTTTTCATATGATTTGAGGGTTTTCGTGTCTCATCTTCTTCTTCTCCAAGCCGTAGGATTATAGTCACTATGACTATATGGAATGATTTAGGTACTTCATCAATCACATTGAATTTATACCTAAAATCATCCATCATCCCTCCTTTGCATGTTATAAGTCGACTTGTGTATGTATAAGTTTACTTATGCCTCTATGTAAGTCGACTTATGCATGTGTAAGTCGATTTCAGTAATCAGTAGATTTAATAAGTCGACTTGCACCATCAGTGCAAGTCGACTTTACGCTGCCTATAAATAAGATTGACAAGTCGACTTGTACATTGTGTAAGTCGATTTATCCAAGAGAAATTGCTATCTAAATTGGCTCATTTCTCAATTCGTATAGTGCAAATTCATAATACCAAGTCTAATACACATTATTATGATGTACCAATGAAACACTTTCATTGTTGCTTACCATATATAGTCATAACTATACATGAAGAATTTGAAATCAGTGAATACACTGTTATTCACTTGGATTTTCAAATAATTCGAGAATATCAAATTATCAACCTAAGTATCTCTAGGTAGTCTACACTTTATCAAGACTACTTCGGCACTGGTCACAAAATTTGTGACGGCCAAAACAATCAAGATAAGGGAATATACTAACGAGACGCTAATGAGACACATTTGACATCCGAAAATTATTTGGAAACCTAATTTCAAAAAATTCATTTAGGCAAGCATACAACATCAATGTAACACATTTTTAATCACATTAAAAATGATCCAAGGCATTGGAACTGAAATCTACACAATTTCTTACTTCAAACAAAATAACTCCAGCAATTTTCTCAAAACTGCCAAGTTCTATGTTTTGCTTGAAAAACCCATTGAAACAATTTCAATAAATTCTGAGAAAATTACAGAGGTCACTACATGTTCTCAACATGCTCCATGAATTTTTTCAGGATTTATTTCCATCAAAAACTCATTCAACCTCAGCAACAAAGCCAATGCAAAATCTGTGTTCCTTAACACCGCTATTCCCAACAGCACACAATAAATTTTAAATAAATAGTAAATCAACTCGAAAACATTTTTTCATCCACATAGACATTCATAAACATCTTAGGGACATGTAGGTGAAAGAAAATCCGAAAAAACATTTTTCTACAATTTATTCTCGAATTTATAAGCATGCCTGTTCAGTGAATGTGCACAAAGACAAGGAGTTGACTACGACGAGACCTTCAGCCCAGTAGCAATGCTTAAATCCATTAGAATACTCCTAGCCATTGCCACTCATTATGATTATGAGATATGGCAAATGGATGTGAAGACAGCTTTCCTAAATGGAAATCTAGCTGAGGATGTGTATATGACACAACCTGAGGGCTTCATCTCCTATGATGGCGAAAAGGTATACAAGCTTCAGAAATCCATCTATGGATTGAAGCAAGCATCCAGGAGTTGGAATATCCGTTTTGATGAGGTAATCAAAGAGTTTGATTTCTCACAAAATCCGGATGAACACCGTGTATAAGAAGGTCAATGGACCGCAATCGTATTCCTTATGCTATATGTGGATGACATATTATTACTAGGAAACGATGTCTCTATGCTGCAATCAGTCAAGATTTGGTTGTCTAAACAATTTGGCATGAAAGACCTTGGTGAAGCAACTTATATCCTTGGGATAAGGATCTATAGAGATAGATCAAAAAGGTTGCTTGGTCTTTCACAATCAACGTACATAGACAAGATGCTAAAGAGGTTTAGCATGGAGCAATCCAAGAGAGGGTACCTTCCCGTGACTCATGGGATAACACTCTCGAAATCTATGTGTCCTAAGACACAAGATGAGAGGATGCGCATGGATATGATCCCGTATGCATCAGCGGTAGGATCTATCATGTATGCTATGCTATGTACGAGACCCGATGTATCATATGCTCTAAGTGTTACGAGCGATACCAATCGGATCCCAAGAGGGTCATCGGGTGGTTGTCAAGAATATCCTTAAGTACTTACGAAGGACTAAGGATGTTTTCTTGATATATGGGATGGAGATCTCCAAGTGAGCGGGTGTACAGATGCCAGTTTTCAATCTGATAAGGATGATTCCAAATCCCAATCAAAGTTATATATTCACACCGAATCTACAAGGCGATCGGTTGGAAGAGTTCCAAACAAGAGATGACTGTCGATTCAACAACCGAGGTAGAGTACATTGCCGCTTGTAAGCGTGAAGGAAGCGGCTTGGATCAAGAAGTTCATTATCGAACTTGGTGTGGTTCCTAGCGAGTGATGGGCCCATACTGCTTGTATTGTGACAACAATGGGGCTATTGTGCAAAGCGAAGGAACCAAGGTCTCATCAACAATCCAAACACGCATCTGCAGATATCATTTGATAAGGGAGATCATAGGACGGGTGATGTCCAGATCGAGAGAGTTCCCACCGAGCGTATATTGCCGATCCGTTGACAAAGCCATTATCTCAAAAGAGTTTTGATTCTCATGTACTCGCCATGGTATTAGATATCAAGGCGATTGGCTTTAGGTCAGTGGGAGATTGTTAGAGTAGTGCAAAGGCAATTGCCTTTAGCATTTTGTAAATTGTCTTTATAAATAAATAAAGAAAGGCATATTTCATTAATTGTTCATTATTTATGAATCGATATAGATCAGTAATCATTAATGAAGTCCATGATATATGACATAGCATGAAGGAAATTATGATGTGATTAGGTATCATGCAATTATGTCGATTCTAAATTATCCTAGTCATAGGATTCGAGCTGGACATTAATCCGGAAGACTAGACATCTCATGCTCCTGATTTGATCAGCGGGATCTTAAGCGTAAATATGAGATATTTAGGTTGAGATGTGATGCTTACTAGATAGTAAGTACATTGATGACCTGCCATGAGATCATGGATGTCTATTAATGTTGATAATCTCATCATAGCAATGGTGCAAGTATCCTTAGACTGAGGTGCTCAGGATATCTTGATTCGAGGTTTCAGGTAAGGTTGAGTAGCCAGTGATATGATAGCATAAGTAAGATGGTGAATCCTCTATTGGCTACTTAATTACCTTCAATACCTCAAACTGCACTCAAGCACCACCCTATGAGCGACCTCTCAGAAGCAACAAGGAATGAAGTCAGTATGTAATCAAGATTCAAGATATCCTCGAGCACCTCAAGTCTAAGGATACTGCACCATTGCTATGATGAGATTATCACTAACATTAGAATAGGACATCCATGTGATGATCTCATGGCAGTCATCCAATGTACTTACTACCTCTAGTAAGCATCCACATCTCAACCCTAAATATCTCATATTTACGCTTCGAGATCCACCGCTGATGAAATCAAGGAGCATAAGATGTGTTAGTCTTTCCGGACACCGATGTCCAGTGCTCAAGAATCCTATAACTAGGATAATTTAGATATCGACATAATTGCACATGATAGGAATCATGTAGTATGATCACATCATAATTTCCTTCATGCTATGTCATATATCATGGACTTCATTAATTTGATTACAGATCTATATCACTCATAAATAATGAACAACAAATTAATGAAATATGCCTTTCTTTATTTATTTATAAAGACTGTATATAAATTTGTACAAAATGCGCTAAAGGCGATTGCCTTTAGGGCACTACTCTAGCACATGAGGGTTTTTAATGATTTTTGCTTGTTTCTGGTTATAATACTGTTATCCACAAGCTTTAAGCTCACCCCCATTCTCTCCCCCTATCCAGGTGATGAGTAAGAGATTGAGTACGTCAAGAGTCAAGGCATCACTCCAATTTGCATATTTTTGTTTTTGAAGCTAGATTATGTAAAACAAGGCTTTAGTTGCATTTTGAGCAATTGTTGTTCTTGTAAAGTTTGTATTTTTTGATTGGTGTAAGGTGGTTCAAAATGCCCACTAAAGCGTTGTAAAACTCTTGTCTTTGATGTTAATGAAATATATATACATCATGTTTTGTTCATGATTTTCAAAGTCTTTATATTACATTTTCAAGTTTTTCATAAGGGTAAGAATTGTGTTCTGAATTCAGGGAAAAAACTGCATTAATCTAGATAGAACTAGACCAAGTTGTCTTCAAGAAAGTTGTAGCTTTTCCTCTTAGCTTTCTAACTTATAAAGTATGTAAATTTTGGATATCAGAGTTGAAGGATATGAGCATTATAAATTGGTAATGCTGCATAGGATGTATATCATAATAGCTATGGTGAATGATGAGAGTTTGTGTATGTTATGAGCCATTTGAGTTGAGATCTAGGAGTTTAATGCACTCAAATTGGTAATTGAATATTTAAGGAGTGTCATTGCATTAGAAGAAGTGAAGTTAGTAAGATTAAGGATGAATATGATTTTAAAATGGATGTAGGAACCTTTGCAAGGGCTTTGGAAGGAGTTTTGGATCACCAATGTCCATTAGACGAACTTTAGATCCATTAAACAGACCTTCTCTGGTCTGGGAGGACCCCTAGCATCGCCAATGTCCGTTAAACTGACCTTCTCGGGTCAAAAATGGCCCCCAACCCCGTGTATGTCCATTAGGTGGACATGTATGTCCGTTTACACTGTACAGCTACATGAAATTTGCAGTTTTGACCCTTTTAGAGGTGAAACCTCACTTTGTAATCTTCATGAAAGTATTAGATCTAGATGTCTTCTTTCAAAATGTCTATGAATGAGCTCAATCCAAGATTTTTAGAGAAAGTTATGCCAATTCTCCCTAGATAGGTACAATATGATTGAGGATATAAACATGTATTAATCTTTTGGCCATAACTTCACCAACAAACTCCCAAATGAAGTGATTCTTGAAGCAATGGTTTCCTAACACATCTTTCTACCTCTCCATAAAAATTGGTAACTTTTAGTTTTGATCTGAAAAAGATAGATGGAAAGATAGTGAGGATTCAGTTAAGAGAGCTTGATTGGGGTATGAACATACTTGGGCTTCTTAAGCATAACTCCATTTATAGAGCTCCTTTGGAGATGGTTCTTGCTTAAATTTAAACTAGAGACTTAAAGCTATGATTATTTTGAAGAAGTCAAATTGTGATTTTGATGATAGACTGATATGGGCACACTAATCATATGGGATGATGGCTAATGAGGGTTCAATGAATTAACCGTATAAGATAATACGCTTACTCACGTGTGATGACATCGAACATTGGGCTTTGAAAACGGATGCCAACACATATACATGTCTGGGGTTGTCCGATTGAGGTGTGAGTTTACAATCCTCAAATTAAGAAATTGGATTCAAGAACCCAAAGTGACCTTTTTATTGGCTATGCAACTAACTCAAAAGGATACAAGTTTTAGTATCCTTCATACACTCCTAAGATTGTCGAAGCTAGAAATGCCAAATTCCTTGAGGAGTTTGATATTAGTGAGAGTGAAATTCCTAGTAATATACAATTTGAGGAAATGAAGGAAACTGATTGATCAGTGAAAGAAAATGAGTTGATTATTCTTCAAAATCCTTTGGACACTATAGAAGAACACCCAATTCATGTAGAACCACCCCATGAAAGATACACTCATGAAGAACCTATTGTTCAAAACTTAGATGAATCTTTTGTACTCAGGAGATCTTAAAGGCTTAAAAGACTAGCAATTTCTAGTGATTATGTTGTATACCTATAAGAGTCTAATTTTGACATTGGAATTAAAGATGATCCTAAATCGTTTTCACAAGCTATGAATGGAGAAAAATCCAATTTATGGTTCAATGCCAAGGAAGAGTTGGAAGTAATGACTAAAAATCAAGTTCGGAATCTCATTGACGTACCAAAGGGGTCTTATCAATTGGTTGTAAATGGGTTTTCAAAATCAAACGAGACTCCTCTAGTAATATTGAACGATATAAGGCTAGACTTGTAACTAAAGTTTTCACTTAAAAAGAGGATATTGGTTATCATGGAACATTTAGTAGTACATTTTGATTTATAGTTACATCAAATGGACGTGAAAAACGACATTTCTGAATGAGGAACTTGAAGAATAGGTATATATGAAATAACCTGAGGGATTTGATGAGGAACATGGTTCTCAACTATTTTGCAAGCTTAAGAAATCTATATATAGATTGAAACAAGCCTCTCGTCAATGGCATATAAAGTTCCATAACGTAATTGTCTCATATGGTTTTATTGAGAATGTTGTGGATCATTGTATTTATGTCAAATTGCTTGAGGGAAAATTTATTTTCTTAATCCTATATGTAAATGATAGAGTACTTGCATGTAGTGATTTGAGTTTGTTACATGATAAAAAACAATTTTTATCTTAAAACTTTGAAATAAAGGATATATGTGAAGCTTTTTATATCATTAGCATAGAAATTCATAGAGATAGACCTCGAAGGACTCTAGGACTATCTCAAAAGGCCTACATTGAAAAAGTTTTAGAAAGGTTTCATATGAAAGTGCTCCGAAAGGATCACCTATTGTTCAAGGGGATAAATTCAATCTTTCTCAATGTGCCAAAAGCATTATAGAACAAAAGGGGATGGAAAATAAACCATATGCTTCAACAACTAGAAGTCTTATTTACACTTGTTTGTACAAAATCTGATCTTGCATTTGTGGTAGGAATACTTGGAAGATACCAAAGTAAACCAAGTTTGACACATTGGAAAACCGTTAAATGGGTTATGAGATATCTAAAGGAACCAAGGATTTCAAACTCACATATAGTCACTCTAATCAACTGGAGATCATCGGATATGCAGATTCAGATTTTGCTAGATGTCAAGATACAAATAAATCTGCTTTAGGATATGTTTATCTTCTTGCTGAAGGTGTCTATATCTTGGAGTAGTATGAAACAGCCAATAGTTGGATCGTCAAATATGGAGGTTGAATATATTGCTTTCTACGAATGTTCATCACAAGTATTGTGGTTAAGGAATTTTATTAAAAGGTTAAAGGTCGTTGATATTGTATCAAGACTGTTGTTGATATATTGTGATAATACATCTATAGTCTCATTTGCTAACAATAAGAATAATATGAGTCGAAGCAAGCATATCAACATAAATTATCTTACAGTTAGGGATTGTATAAAGAGTCAGGAAGTGTCTATTCAACATATAAGAACAGAACTAATGGTTATTGATCCTTTGACTAAAGGAATACTAGTTGAGTCATTTAAGGATCCTATAAAGCGTATAGGGTTGATGAGCGGTTGTTCTTCTTGGATATTGGATTATGATCATTGTTGTTTCTCATTTATAGACTTATAATTATTTTGACATATGTTATTTACACACATTCAAGTTATATGTCATACTGTATGTTGCTTTGAGACATCAAGTTAGACTCAGAATAACTTGTAGGAAGTTTTTCATCAATTTCTTTTACTTGAAGTTCTTTACAAACTTCTATACATTTAGATAATTATTTCTCTCATGTTGTGCAATTAAGTTAGCCATAAATATTGAATGCAAATTCTATCGTTCGCTTTCTTGTTATAATATTAAATCATTTGAGCCAAGTGTGAGAATGTAAATCATTATCAGTTTTGATAAATTTATTTTATTAATTAGATAAATTTTGGTGGTTTGTGTTTAATCTTATCTTTTTATTAAGTGGCCCAAGTGATTTAACTGATGTGGGATAGCAAGAGATAAGGATGATGGTTGGAGTTAGAGACAAAAAAGGGACATTATCTCTATTTAAACAACTATCTTGATGGCGGGTAGTTAATCAATTTATTTATATATGTATATATGAGTCCTTAGTCTACATGTACTATGCACGTTTTCCATTAAGATGTACGATACGGAAACATAATAGGCTAAACTTGAATTTTGAGTGACAGGGAGATTTTATTAAGTTTCAAGAGTTTAAGAGATTTTTCAATGTTGTAGTCTAAACTTTATATTCCACGTAGTGTAATATTCCATCGTGATTCATATAAAAAAATAACACTTCTAGCCACATTGTCCAACTAATGTTTGAGAAGAACTACAACATTGAAGAATCTCTTGAATCCTTGAAACTCAATAAAATCTCAGTGTCACTCAAAAGAATCTCTTGAAACCTTGAAACTTAATAAAATCTTCCTGTCACTCAAAAGAATCTCTTGAAGCCTTGAAACTTAATAAAATCTTTTATTAATGTTCTTCTCAAACATTACTTGGACAATATGGCTGGAAGTATTATTATTTTATATGAATCAGGTTGAAATATTACACTACTTGGAATATAAAGTTTACAATATAATTATATTACCAACTTGTCATATAAAAGTCAATTTGGCATAGTAATCCTTCACACTTGTAATTAACTCTCCATTTTATTATCAAACATGGATTCTTCAAAGAATTATTTTAATGCTATTGCGTACTTTCCCCACCTTGGTGATGTGTTTGTCAGATACAATTAGTGTCATAATATAGTACATTACTACAATACGCGCCTTAAGTTCTATTGGATTTTATCTAACATAAAGAACTGCTCACATATAAGAATTCAGTGATGAAGACCTATATCATCAAAAGAAGATGATTCAACCTTATTAATCTAGTAGACATAATATACTCTCTGTGTAAATTGCTCATATTCATCTCTGGTATCCTTCTATCTTCCTCCACGTTTTGACGAATTTGATTACCACCATTTTCAATTGCAATATGATTTTCTTCAATTTCTTAATTGTCTTTTCACATTTTGCTTCCATCTTCTATGTCCTTAAATTTTCTTCCAGTCATTTAATATCTTGGGATTCTATTTTCTCTGCAATTTCTTGTACTTCATTGTCTTCTTTTGTCGACAATCAATACTTTGATACTAAATTGATATAACTGAATTTTATGAACAAAATATCAAAAATTTTAATTTATTGACGCAGTTAACTTGTCTGATGGAGTGACTGAGGGCGACATATAATAGATGGAGGAAGATGCCAAATTTTCAATTAAGTCCAAAATTGGTTACTAACCTTCTCAAAAAAATATTATGGTTGTCTACTTCTACTTCTGCCTAATTTCTGTATCTGACGTTTCATTTTTCATGTACATCAGCCTTACCTCTTTCTCGGCATGTCGTCTTCGTACTCGTCAGCTTCGAGCTGTGAGGGACAAATTCAATATTTATGACTTTCTACATACCGAGAAAGAAATTACTTCATATATTATAGAACAATTTGAAACCAAAAGTCTTTCGTTGGACAGGACACCTGTAAATAATTATTTGGGCCAGTGATTAGAGACCACTTTGTACGAAGCAGTTTCAAAGATGAGTATCGATCTGATCATCATGAAATCGGCACACATCTGTGATAAGACACTCATCCCACATATGGGAGGAGAAGAGGAGCTTATAAAAGAAAGCTCTCTTTATCTACTTTAATGTATCAAAACAAAAACAATTATCCTCTTAAATAAATTAGAGGGTTAAATTTGTAATCCATTTTAACGTGCTTTGTATCTTACCAAGAATCCACCCTTTCATGTCAAGAGCAAACATATCCGAATGTAGTACCTCTTCGTTCGTGAGAAAGTAAAAGAAGGGACAATTATTATGAAAAAGATTAACACAAAGTAGAATGTGGCAGATTTTCTGATTAAGGTTGTCAATACAGATAAATTCATATGGTGTCGTTCCTCCTGTGGCCTGATAGAGACGTAAGCAATATGGAGCCGAGAGAAAACGAATGGTGAAGATTAATTAGCATCCAATTCAATCTTCAAGTGGGAGAATGTTAAGACACTCATCCCACATCAGTGGGATGAGCATATGAGAGGAGGAGAGGAGTTTATAAAAGAAAGCCCTTTCCATCTACTTCAATGTACCAAAACAAAAACAAATATCCTCTTAAACAAATTAAAGGGTTAAATTTGTAATCCCAATTTTGTTATAGTGAAATTTTTCTCTCTCCGTAGTTTTTACCCTATTGAAGTTTTTCACGTAAATCTCTTGTGTTCTTTTCGTGCTTTCTTTTCCAACAATCTGTATGACTCCAACATTATTTGATTGTCGATACGCAAAAGACACAAGGTTTTGATAATTTCTCTTATTTATTAAAACTGTGCCACGTTAGTTAACTTGATAGCATGAATAATAGTAAACCAGGAGATAATTGAAACCTCAATTACAGTAAAATCTCAATAAATAAATATTTCATAAATTAATAATTTTAATTAAATAATATTTTTGTCCCGACTTGAATCAATAGGATAAAATAATAACCTAGCTAAATGCATCGATAATAATTTTTAAAACAATCCTTAAGGCCCATTTGAAAATATAAAATAATAATTCATTAAATAAGTATGAAAAGTACATATATAATTCATAAAATAAAGCATTTCCTAAACAATTTTTATTTTAAATTTTATGCTTTCCTAAAATATGTATCTATTGTCAATTGATTCTTCTTTCCATGCGAATTAAATTTAATTTCATCTTTAACTTTTTGAAGGGTATAAACTACATTCGGCACATTCATCTCATTTTGAAGCAAGTAACTTTTCAAAGTCTCTACGGCAATAAAAGTTTCTTTTGAAAAAATATGTGATGTAGCGTTACTATCATTTGGATCTTGATTGTCATCATCTTCCATACCCATTACTCCTTGAATACATTACAAGAAGAAAGGCAATATATGACGAAAATTGCTGACGAAAATTGTAGACGTTCTGTCGGTGACGAAATTTACCAACTAAATAGTGCGATAGAGTCAGACGTCATTGCGGGCACGATCGGTATCTTTTACCGACGGTTAGACAATACGATCAGTATTCATATACCAATAGAATCGTCGATATAGTTGGTAGGATTTAACTTTTGTAACTATCATCTACATCTAAGTTGATTATACATAACACAATATTATCTCATGAAGCAGGCATTCCTTTGGATTATACCATGGTTGTGCACATCTTCAAACATTGTTATAACTCAAAAACCTTCAAATATATGTCAATATACTCAAGCATTATAACCAATTCTTGCACTTGCTCTTGGTTACATTTTATTTATCATTTATAATTTATCTCACTAACCTCAACGACATATAAAGATTCTACTCTTAAACTCTCTTTTCTCATTTTTCCTTCCTTGTCTTTTAGTGACCATAAATCCATAATCCTTGCATAATTTTAATACAAATTACATATTATTTATGAGTTTTTAAACGTTATTTTCATTTTTCTCAACCAACTTCATCTTAATGTTTGAGTTATCACATTTAATGAACTCCTTAAGTTTTGTAATCTATTACTCATCTTTGTGACACAATTACATTAAACAAGAGATGTCGTCATATTATATAAAATATCACTATATTATACAAAACTATCACTATATTATAAAAAGACATGATGTATTTACAAACATACCATAATATTATGCAAAATATATTAATATATTATAAAATACTACTTTGCACTAAATTAAATACCATTATACATTAGTTTATCTATGAGTTCGCAATACAAAAAATATCACTTCACATTATAATAATATCATTATATTAAAAGATACTACCATATTGTAAAAATTATACTGCATTATACCAAAACGATACCATAAAATTATACAAAAGAATATCATTAACATTATAAAAAGGGTTAATTATCAAAAAAGTCTCAAACTTCACTCAGCTTTGCAATTATTGCCAAAACTTAAAAAGAGATAATTAAATGCCTTAACTTTTAATTTTTTCTGAAATATTGCTCGATGTTAGTATCTTTTAGAAAACCCTCATGGAACAAATTTGTGTTATAATTTTCAACAATACTTTACTATAAATAGTAATCTTTCATTCCTCTTTATATGTGTTTTAATTATCTTTGAAAGGATTTGAGGAAATATGGTTTAATTTGTGAGATATATGTTAAGAAATATAGTTATTTTGTTTGATATATAACAAATTATACCAATTTAATTAAAAGTAAGAATGTTTTTATTTGAACACAAAATATATAACTTATTCATATTTAAATTAAATTCATCTTAATTACTATCCATTTATTAATAACAATATATATAACAAATTATTCCAATTTAATTAAAAGTAATATTTGTGTTTTCTTAACACAAAATAAATGTATTATTCAAATTTGAATTAAATTCATATTAATTACAATCCATTTATTAATAACAATATATATAACAAATTATACCAATTTAATTAAAACTAAGAATGTTTGTTTATTTGAACACAAAATATATAACTTATTAATATTTAAATTAAATTCATCTTAATTACTATCCATTTATTAATAACAATATATATAACAAATTATACCAATTTAATTAAAAGTAATATTTTGTTTTTAACACAAAATAAATGTATTATTTAAATCTGAATTAAATTCATCTTAATTACTATCCATTTATTAATAACAATATAACAATATGAATTATTAAACAAGTTCTTATTAAAAATAATCTAAAAGAGTTATATAAATTTAGGACAAATTTGACGACAAACAATTTTGACGTATCATATGAATTATTCAACAAGTTGTTATTAAAAATTTAGGCTACCCGCATAACTTTATTTTTTCCAATTGAAGTCATTAAAATTATATTATATAATTATCCAATATATTAGTTTTAATTAAAATTATGAATAATTTTATTAATTGATTAAGTAATTAATAAGACTTTTATTTATTTATTTTATTTTTAACTGTATTTAATATTTGTACTTAATTTTCAAAATTATTAATAAGTCCTTTAATTAAATTGAAAATATCTTTAGAATATATAAATTATAACTTACATTTGATTTAATTATTAAACAAATATATGTTTTAATTTAAATTATGTAATTTAATATATCAAAATAAAATTATTCAATACATTAAAATTTAATTTCTTTACAATTAAGTTATCTTATACATAATATCATTATCAATACATAATCATATATTAACATTATAAGTTATTTTTATTTTAAATAAATTGAAACAACAATTTCATTTTCAAACCTATATAACATTCCCATAAACAACTATAATATATCAACTTACATTCTAAACTTCTTCCAAACCAACACCAATAATTCAAATTCAACAACAATTCAACACAAACATCTATAAGCATTTTCTCAAACACTTGGTGTGCATCTCATTTTTCATCCCTAATTCAACACAAAATTCCACATTTATTCTATTATTCTCCAACAAGCACAAACCCAATCATTAACAATGGCTAATTAACATTTAAAATCAAATAACAACTCCATATTACCCTAAACTTAATCCACCGAAATGACCAATGTAGAGGAAGGATATGATGGTTTTAAAGAGGACATTACCTTCGGTTACGGTGCCCAGAGTAGGGGACGCCAGCGACGCAAGGCTCCAATTCGAACGACAGACCACACGGCATCAATGACGAGCGCAGACCAGACGGTGAAGAAGAGGAGAAGAAAAGGAAAAGACGTGGGATGGGAGAGGAGAGGAAGGGTTCTGCAGTTGATTAAAACGTGGACCAAAACGACGTCGTTTTGTAACGTTTTTAAACAACGATTGTATTCTTAATTTACCGATGTCCTTTTACCGACGGAATTTTCCCTACCGGTAAATGCTTACTTACCTTCTTATTTTTTCGATATGTTGAAGGCATTTTTATCATTAGAATTAATTGTATTTTCCCTTAATTTTTGGATTAATTATTGGGTTTTATATATATTTTCTAGCTAAATTGCTTGGTTTGTCTGAGTTCGCATTTATAATTGTTCATGTTTAATTTGTAGGAAATGCACTTGATTTTAGGTATAAAGAACTACAATTGTCCAAGGCAAAACGCTGGCCGAAAAAGGAGCAATAAAATTGTCAAATCAGGATATGAAGACAAGAAGAAACGAAAATCATGCCACAGACAAAAAGCTACAAAATTCACGCACAGCTCCAAAGAGGATAGCTAGCTAGAGGTGGAGGCGTGAACAAACAGGGAAGCTACCAGCAAGAGGACACACGACGCATGCAACTGGAGGAGAAAAATAAACACACGCCAGCTCTAAGAAAACAAATCACGCATGCAGAAAACAGCCCACCACGCCGACAGAAGAAACACAAGAGCATAATGGATAGGAGCAAATCAAAGAAAAGCAAAGAGGGGCTCCACTTGGTGATTCACGCAAAAAGCTCCAGCAAATTGGAGACTACGTTGGCAGCAAGCATCCAGAAGATTGGAGACTCTAGCACGTTACACGCCCCCTTGGCTAAAAAGAAAATTGACATTGACAACTTAAAGAGGACCCACACAAAATGCAAAGGAGGATGACCCACAATATACACCATAGAGGAGAGTGTGAAGAGTAGCAGCAACTAAGAGAGCTGGAGGATTGAATAAATAAGAGAAGAGGACTCACTCATTAAATTATTATTCCTCTCCACTCACTTGGACATTGAGGCCCCACCAACGTTACTCTTCTCATGCTCTCACATCATTACACACTACAAACAAAGGAAGACCCCACTCCAAAGCCCCACCTCACTCTTAAAGGATTGAACTCTCCACTCATTTTTTAGAACCCACCACCAACGTTACTCACTCTACTCATGCTCTCCACGCTACACATAAGAAAACACAAGAAGGGGGCTCCATTTTCACTCATAAAGCACTCTCTCCACTCACTCTCTCTCAAAGCACCAACGACAACTCTCCAGCTCTTGAACAAAACATAAGAAGGGGAGACCCACTCAAGAAAAAGTTCTTAACGCATACACCAAAGGAGGGGGAGATCGTTACTTTACATGAGAAGCATTGAGGGAGGCTCCACCAAGTGACCATTCAGCTATCAACATTACCAACTAAGGTGGCTCTAGCATATTCATTGTTACACTCATCAGGGGCAAGCAGTCAGGAGACGCATCAACAATGAGGGACGCAACCATTAACTCCTAAACTCATTTATTTCTATATCTGTTTATTTTGCGTCTTTCCATGTTGTTTGCTAATCCCGATTTATGTGGTTTTTATCCTACTGTGAGTGAGTAGTTTCTCCAAAGTTTCAAGGTTGGGCTAAAGCTTTTAGTTAATTTTATGGAATAAATTTCGGTTGATTTATTTGTATGGATTTTTGGTTTTGATTTCTCTGTTTTGAAATTGATTTTGCTGGTATTGTGTTTGGCGAACCATTACTTGATGTTAGTTGTTAATTGAAGAACCAATAGGTGAAAATTGATAATGGAACTCCAAACAGAGAACTTATAAATTTCATATTTAGACATAAACTGAATTTATGAGAGAAAAAAACCAGGTTAGCAAAGAATTTAATGGGTTACGCTTGATTGCTAGTTTACGATAGTAAATTAGGATTATTGCGTAATACTCCTTTGATACCTTGAAAAAGGATCTAAGAAACTCTAGGCTCAACCTTCTATCGACTAAAAATTTGCCTAATAAATTTACCCAGGTAAAGTCTATGGAAAACGCTAAAAGTGGAACCATCCTTGAAGCTTACCACATTCCATCCGGAAAAACCCCGAGAAATATTCACAAATTTTCTTTAGCTTTGATTTTGTTATTTTTGCTAGTTAAATTTCTTAATTTAATTCCCCATTTTTACACAATCGCTTAGTACAATTAATTGAGTGATCCAAGCCTAGTACTTATAAATTTACTCCCTGTGGGACGATATTATACTGTACTACTTGAGACCCGTGAACTTGCGGAACCACATCAAGTTTCTTGGCACCGTTGCCGGGGAGTAATCCCTTAGTAATATTAGGCGACTGATTGTTTGGTTAAATTGGACATTTTTATTTATGTTTTTGTTTTTTCTTATTTTGTGATTTTGTTAGAATTAATTTTTGTTTTATTTGTTCTCTTTACTGTTTATTTTTTATTTTGCATTTTTTGTACCTTGCGTTTGATCTTGTTGTGTTATACTTAGTCTATGCGAAAGTCCGTTAGTGCTTAAGAATTATTATTTGATTCTGAAATCGAGAAGACAGCTAAGGCACTAAGGAAGGAAGGAAAAGCTAGGAAAGCACGGGCAAGTGCACTTAACGCACAGCCTGCGCAAGAACGCCATATCGAACCCGAACTTACTACAATTTTTTCAACAGAAGGGGCGGTCGAATCGGAAATGGCCGAACAAAATCTAAGAACTATGAGGGACCACGCAGTCCCAAATTTTGGCAAATTTCACCCAAGTATTGCAAGGCCTCCTGTGCAAGCGAATAATTTTGAGTTAAAACCTGGCCTTGTACAAATGGTGCAGCAGAATCAGTTCGAAGGGCACCCAATAGAAAACCCGCATGTCTACTTGTAGCAATTTTTGGAGATTTGTGAAATGTTGAAGCAAAACGGGGTACCTGAGGATGCTATAAGGCTTCGATTGTTTCCTTTTTCTGTGAGAGATCGAGCTAAGGATTGGCTTCATTCATTACCACTTGGTTCGATCAACAATTGGCAAGAGTTGTCCAGGGATTTTATGGCTCAGTACTTTCCACCCGGGAAGACAGCAAAGCTTAGAAGTGAGCTTACCTCCTTTCAACCCAAAGAAGATGAGTCGTTGTACGAAGCATGGGAGAGGTACAAGGAGCTTCAACGCAAATGTCCACATCACGGTGTCCCGAAGTGGATGATTGTTCAAATATTCTATAACGGAGTTTCTCCGGTTATGCGAAGTACAATCGATGCTGCGGCTGGAGGCGATTTAATGGACAAGAATGAAGATGAAGCTTTCATGTTATTAGAGAAAATTGCCTACAACAACTACCAGTGGAACAATGATCGGAAGGAGATTAAGAAAGAAGGGAAGAAACCTCAAGGAGTTTTCGAATTGGATGCTTTTACCTTGTTGAATTCGAAATTTGAAGCTCTTTCAAGGAAAGTAGATAAGTTTGCTGCAGCTGCTATTAGTAATGTGAATGCCTTACAAGATCAAGATTTTGGGACGAGTATAGGTACAGAATTTCAGAACATTGGGCAAGAATTTGGGGCTGAACATTCGAATTTTGTAGGAAATTATGGACAGAAGAATCCAAGTGGAGCTTTCTCAAACACGTATAATCCTGAATGACGAAACCACCCAAATTTCTCATGGTCTCAACAATCCTAGCCACCCCAAAGTTTCCCTAACTAGACCCATTACCCACAAAATCAACAGCACTACCAACAGAGCCAGCAAGAACAAAACCGTGGAATCCCAGGTTTTCCAAGCTTGAGACAACAAGCCCAGCCATCTGAACCTAAATCCAACCTTGAATCAATGATGAAAACTTTCATGCAGAAGCAAGGAGACTTGATCCAGCAACTTACTACCCGAATGGACCAATTGACGGTCCATAATAAGATGCTTGAGACTCAAATTGCGCAACAAGCCGCATCACTAAGGTATGACAAGGGTAAACTATCAGCGCAATCAGAAGCTCCCAAGGAGACCAAGGCAGTGGTACTAAGGAGTGGAAAGGTTTCGGAACCTATGGCACAGAAGAACAAAGTTGAAAAAGAATCCAAAGGAACAGGGCAAGATGCACAACCTGTGCAATCCGATGCACCGCCAGTGTAACAATCACCTGAGTCGGAAAAATACATACCACCACCGCCATATAGGCCACCAATCCCATTCCCTCAAAGATTGCATAGAGCTAAGCTAGACCAGCAATTTGGAAAATTTGTTGACATTTTGAAGAAGCTCTATGTTAATATCCCCTTCACAGAAGCCCTTACCCAAATGCCTACTTATGCCAAGTTCTTGAAGGAAATCTTATTCAACAAAAGAAGGCTAAAGGAATATGCGACAGTGGCTCTTACGGAGGAATCAAGTGCTATTCTTCAAAACAAACTCCCTCCTAAGGTTCAAGATCCGGGAAGTTTCTCGATACCTTGCCAAATTGGAACTACGACAATTGGGAGAGCATTATGAGATTTGGGGGCAAGTGTGAGCTTATTGTCATTATCTGTCTGTCAGAAATTGGACATCGGAGAGCTTAAACCAACCACCATATCATTGCAATGCAATGATAGGTCCATAAAATTTCCCATTGGGATATTGGAAAATGTGCCTCTCAAGGTTGGAAGTCTTTTTATCCCTGTAGACTTCGTTGTGCTAGAAATGGAGGAGGATATTAACATACCCATTATCCTTGGAAGACCCTTTTTAACCACAGCTGGAGCGATCATCGATGTCAAGAATGGAAAAATGACTTTGAGAGTAGGGGAGGAAGAAATTGAGTTTAATTTGGGAAAGGTAATGAAGGTTATGGATGACAAGGATTCTTGTTTAAGGGTGGACCTTATTGACACGCTGGTTGGTGCTGAATTCAGAAAATCTCATCCAAAGGATTCGTTGGAACGTTGCTTAGTGAAGGCTGTAGCAACTGCAGGGGGTAATACAGAATTTACAGCCAAGGAGTCAGAAGTCTTTGAATTCACGTAGATGCTCGATGCACAACCTGTGCAAAAGTCTATGCAACCTGTGCAACTTGAATTGAAACCATCATTCGATTCAGACAAAGAAGAACCTTCGAATGTGGAATTGAAACCGTTGCCTCCTAGTCTCAGGTATGAATTTCTGGGCCCTAATTCGACCTATCCAGTCATTGTTAATGCTCTTTTAAGACCTGTGCAGGTCGACAAACTTTTAAGAGTGCTTAGAGAACATAAGCAAGCAATTGGGTACAAAATTTCAGACCTGAAGGGAATCAACCCGTCTTTCTGCACACATAGAATTCACTTAGTGGATGATGCAAAACCTGTGATTGAACATCAAAGGAAGCTAAATCCAAACATGAAGGACGTGGTCAAGCAAGACGTTTTGAAGCTGTTAGCTGCGGGTATTATATATCCCATTTCGACGATGAATCGGGTAAGTCCTGTCCATTGTGTGCCCAAGAAGGGAGGTCTAACAGTTGTGAAAAATGAAGGTAACGACCTCATACCAACTAGGACAGTTACGGGATGGCGAATGTGTATTGATTACAGAAAATTGAACAAGGTCACCCGTAAAGTCCATTTCCCTTTGCCATTCATTGATCAAATTTTGGAAAGACTCGCGAAACATGATTATTTTTGCTATTTGGATGGTTTCTCTGGTTTCTTTGAAATTCCCATTCACCCTAATGTTTAGTCCAATTTATATAGGTATTTAGGTCATATTTGCATTTATTTTGCATACTCATTCATCCATTTTAGTAGCATTTTTAGGTGAATTTATTTATTTTCATTGAGTCTGTTATTTATTTTATCTTCTAATTTTTATTCATAAAAAGTATAAAATTTGGTTTCAAATTAAACATAAGTTGCATCAGCAGGTGAATGAAAGAAAAAAAAAGAAGACAACACCTAGGAGTAGCCAAAACGACATAGCAGAAGATTAAGCAGGATAGCCCCAAAACGGCATAGTGAACACAACTGGGAAGAGTCCAAAACGCAGTGAGGGAGTGACGTTTTGGAGGGCAGAAGACATTTCTGAAGTTTAGGTTTTTAAATTGAAAGAAATGCACAACACAGGGATTATGAAGGAGAGACTAGCAGCGTCAACAGAGTGTGGACTTAGAGATTTTTTTTAATTGGAGAGACACGTGGCAGTTGGCTTGGATTTTGGAGGTTTTCAATTAACAAAGGTTTTTAAGAGGAATTGGAGGAGCAGCTGCGCAGGAGGGGGAGACACGTGGAAGAGAGGAAATGTTTTAGGTTTTGGCTAAAGAGACTAAGGAAGAATAAAAGGGGAGACCAGCGGCAGCAGGAGGCAGGCACGCCCAGCTGCGCAGAAGACCAGCGTGATAGAAAAGAAGAGGGTAGCGGCATCACATGTAAAAAAGACCAGTGGAGAGAGCAAAATAGAGACCAGCTGCGCAGAGGAAGGGAACGCAGAAGACGCCACACTCCAGGAATCAATCGCACGTAGCTGGAGAAGTGATGCACGTAAGAAGGCAGCAGTGAAGGATACCTGGACGTCGACTGTTCAAGAGCTGGACGCCGCACCCGAGTTCTTCGTTTTCACTCTTTTAATGTTTATTTCGCTTGATTTAATTTTTAATATGTTGAACATGAACATGATTGAGTAGATCTCTTGTTGGGTTTCAAAGATGGGTAGTAGTTTTCGAATTTCTACATGATTTGATTTTGGATTTTGTTCAATAAAATTCGTTCTTGACTGTTGATTCTTGTTTTGCGAATTATTGTGCTTGTTATGTGTTAGGCCTCACATAATTTGCGTCGAAATTATCGGTTGAAGAATCGAAAGGTGAAAATCGGTAGTGGAAAACCAAAATTAAGAACTTATAGGTTTGGACCTAGACATGGGCAAAAATCTTTAAGAGGAATCACCAACTAGATAAAAATCTTAATGGGTTTTAGTTAATTTCATGAGCCATGATAGTCGGGATTGATTTTAACTACGATACTTCTTTGATATCTCGATAGAGAATCATAGATAATTTAGATCTAGTTTCCTTCAAATCTAGAGATCAAGTTTATTGAATAAACCAGAAGAGAATAATTAGAAATCGATCACGAAACCAAATTTGAAACCTGCCTTTTACATATTTGATTCATCCCTTTCCGTCATAAATTGCGCGTTTATTCTATTTGTTTTAGGATTAATTTTAGCAATCTGTTAATTAATCAATTTCTCAATTATCAACATTTAAGTGATCAGCCCAAATAATTGAATGGTTTTAGCCTAGTAATAATTCAGTAACTCCCTATGGATCGATACTCTTACTTCCCTATTTACTTGCGTGACCCATACTTGCGGGACCTCGGACAAGTTTTGGCACCGTTACCGGGGAGTTTCCCTTTGGGTAATATTAGGCGATCAATTGTTTGGTTACTTTGGGCATTTTTTTTTCTCATTATCATTTTGATATTTTTCATTTTATTTACTTTTTCTTGTAGCTTATTTCTTCACTTGGAGTATTCTTTTTGATTTTTGATCTGCAGGTGATTCTTTCTGTATATGAGACATTCTCATAGTGCAGAAAATTTGTTATATGATCCAGAAATTGAAAAGACTGCTAAGGCGCTCTGAAAAGCTACAAAACAGCAAAGAGCACAATCTATGCAGAGTAACCAGCGAATAGAAACCGAATCTATTGGTACTAAAAGTGAGCAAATAATGACAGAACAAATGCATAATGGTGGGCAAAATCAGAGAACAATGCGGGAACATGCAATACCGAACTTTGAGGATTACCAATCGAGCATCACGACACCTCCAGTTACAGCTAATAACTTTGAACTGAAGACTGGACTTGTGCAGATGGTCCAACAGTCTTAATTTGGAGGCAACCCTTCAGAAAATCCCCACATTCATTTGGAGAAGTTCATTCAGATATGTAGCATGTTGAAGCAGAATGGAGTATCTGACGATGCAATTCGCCTCAGATTATTTCCTTTTTCCTTGAGGGATCGTGTAAGCGAATGGCTCTACTCTCTACCTCCAGGGTCCATAACTACGTGGAAAGAGTTATCCCAAGCTTTCTTATCACAGTACTTTCCCCCAGGAAAGACTGCACAATTGAGGGGTGAAGTGTATTCCTTCCTACCGAGAGAAGACGAATCTATGTATGAAGCATGGGAGAGATTCAAGGAGCTACAAAGAAAATGCCCTCACCACGGGATTCAGAAATGGATGCTTGTGCAGATTTTCTACAACAGGCTTTCTCCGGTTATGAAAAGTGCTATAGATGCAGTTGCAGGTGGAGACTTTATGGCAAAAACTGAAGATGAAGCTCATTCACTATTGGAAAGGATTGCTCAAAATAATTACCAATGGAGTGGGAGCAGGGGGCACTTAAAGCAAGAGACTAAGAAGATTGCAGGAAAGTTTGAGGTTGATGCATTATCCATGATGAACGCTAAATTTGAAGCCTTGACAAAGAGAATGGATAAGATGGATAAGGTTAATGTGATGGCAGCAAGCAGCTTACAGCCTGTGCATGAACTGCAGCAATTTACACAGCCCATGTATGATTTTCAGGCTTATGGACAAGATATTGCAGTTGAGCAGGCTAATTTAGTGGGCAACTATGGAGCTAAACCTCAAGGAGGAGCCTTCTCAAACACATACAACCCTGAGTGGAGAAATCACCCCAATTTCTCCTGGTCCCAACAACCCAGACAGCCACAAAATTTCTCAAACCAACCACATTACTCTTCCTACCCTCAAAACCAACCTCATTTTCTAGCCCAACAACAAAATTTCCATAGGGGTCCTCCAGGATTCCAAAACACAAAGCCTCAAGCCCCTCCACACCTCCCACAAGCTCAAGAGCAGAAACCAACTTGGGAGTCCATGGTGGAACTAATCCAGCAACTAAGTTCTAAGGTAGATCAACTTGCCATACACAACAAAATGCTAGAAACTCAGATTGCTCAACAAGCTAGCACATCAAGAGGGGATAAGGGTAAATTGCCTGCACAACCAGCAAATCCTAAGGAGATTACTGATGCAGTGATTTTGAGAAGTGGAAAGGTCTTAAAACCGATGGTGGAAAGCAAGGATAAAGCAGTAAGTAAGGAAACATCTGATTCTCTTCCAATTACACAGCCTGTCCAGAATGAACAAAAAGATGCTGAAACCGAAAAATACACTCCACCCCCTCCATATAAGCCACCCATCCCATTCTCACAATGTTTTCAGAAGGCTAAGTTGGATAAACAATTTGGGAAAATTTTTGGAAATCCTCAAAAAGCTATACATCAATATTCCCTTCACGGAAGCTCTTACACAAATGCCAACCTATGCAAAATTCTTGAAGGAAATATTGTCAAATAAGAGGAAGTTAGAGGAGTATGAAACAGTGGCGTTGACGGAAAAGTCCAGTGCTATTTTACAGAATAAGCTGCCACCAAAGTTGAGGGATCCTGGAAGCTTCTTTATTCCTTGTCAAATCGGAAGCATAAACATCGGTAAGGCTTTATGCGACCTCGGTGCAAGTGTAAGTCTCCTACCTCTTTATATATGTCGAAAGCTTGATATAGGAGAACTTAAGCCTACTACAATTTCCCTCCAATTAGCTGATAGGTCAATCAAGTACCCTCAAGGTATTTTGGAAAATATACCTTTGAAAGTAGGGAATTTCTTTATCCCAGTAGATTTTGTGGTTTTGGAGATGGAAGAAGATACAAATATACCCATTATATTAGGGAGACCTTTTCTTGCTACTGCGGGAGCTATTATAGATGTCAAGAATTGGAGAATGACATTGAAAGTTGGGGAGGAAAAAGTCGAATTTAATTTAGGAAGGGCAATTAAGGAAAAAGATGATGGTGATTCATGTTTTAGGGTTGATAGAGTTGATGAGGAGGTTAGAAGTCAATTTAGGAAGTCTAAACCTGATGATTTGTTGGAAAATTTTCTAGTGCATTCAATTTCAACAGGAACCAATCAGCTAGAAATTTCAAAGTTACTACAGACGCTAGCAGCACAACCTGTGCAGAAAACCGAACAACCTGTGCTATTAGAACAAATCACTGCACCAGATTTGAAATAAGAAGAGCCACCAACTGTTGAACTAAAGCCCCTACCCTCCAATCTCAGGTATGAATTTTTGGGACCCAATAGTACTTATCCATTCATTGTTAATGCGAATTTGAGTACTGTGCAGATTGAAAAATTAATGAAGGTCTTGCGAGAGTATAGGAAAGCGATTGGCTACCAAATTTTAAAATTGAAGGGAATAAGTCCAGCATTTTGTATGCATCGGATCAATTTGGAGGAAGATGCAAAGCCAGTTTGGGAACATCAACGAAAGCTCAACCCAAATATGAAGGAGGTCGTTAAGAACGAAGTGCTTAAACTTCTAGCTGCAGGAATTATCTATCCGATTCGACAAGATACATGGGTAAGCCGGTCCATTGTGTCCCTAAAAAGGAGGTATGACAGTGGTAAGAAATGATAATAATGAGTGATTCCAACTAGAATCGTAACAGTTGGCGTGTGTGTATAGATTATAGGAAATTAAATAAAGCCACACGTAAGGATCATTTCCCTTTACCCTTTATTGATCAAATGTTAGAGAGGTTAGCTAATCATGATTATTTCTGTTATTTGGATGGTTATTCTGGTTTCTTCCAAATTCCTATTCACCCTAATGGTCAAGAAAAAACGATATTTACATGCCCTTACGGTACCTTTGCTTATCGAAGGATGCCGTTCGGTCTGTGTAATGCCCCAGCTACCTTTCAGAGGTGCATGATGGCAATCTTTTCTGATTTTATTGAGGAAATCATGGAAGTTTTTATGGACGATTTTTCAGTATATGGGGTTTCATTTGACTCATGTTTATCTAACCTTAGCAAAGTCTTGAGCAGATGTGAAGAAGTAGACCTTGTATTAAATTGGGAAAAGTGCCATTTTATAGTGCAAGAAGGGATAGTACTTGGTCATCTTGTTTCTAATCGAGGAATTGAGGTAGACAAGGCTAAAATCGAAGTGATATCAAATTTGCCTCCGCCTACCTCGGTTAAGGAAGTCAGAAGTTTTTTAGGGCATGCTGGTTTTTATAGAAGATTTATCAAAGATTTTTATAAAATAGCTAAGCCTTTGAAAAATCTATTTAATACTGATGTCCCTTTTGTGATTGATGATGCCTTTTTAAATTCTTTTCGCAGGTTAAAAGAAGCCTTAATTTCTGCTCCAATTCTTCAACCTCCGGATTGGTCTTTACCATTTGAAATTATGTGTGATGCCTCTGATTTTGCTGTAGGAGCTGTGCTTGGGCAAAGAAAGGATAAAGTAGTTCATGCTATCTATTATGCAAGTAAAACACTTAATGATGCACAATTGAACTATGCGACTACTGAAAAGGAGCTCCTAGCTATGGTGTTTGCGGTGGACAAGTTTAGGTCCTACATAGTTGGTTCCAAAGTAGTTATCTATTCAGATCATGCCGCTATTAGGTATCTACTTGCAAAGAAAGAAGCTAAACCAAGGCTAATACGGTGGATACTTCTCCTTCAAGAATTTGATTTGGAGATAAAAGACAAGAAAGGGGCAGAGAACATGGTTGTAGATCATCTATCGAGGCTTTCAAACTCAACTCATCAATTGGATATAGATGATAATTTTTGTGATGAGAATTTGTTTTTCTTGCGGTACCAATGAGCAGTTATGCGGATCTGGCGAGTTATGTTGTGTTGTCCAAGAACTAGCAGCAGTTATACCTTCCATTGTTCGTTGGTATGCAGACTTCGTGAATTACTTGGTCATTGGAATTACACCACCTGATTTGTCCTACCAACAGAGGAAGAAATTTTTCTCAGATTTAAAGTATTACATGTGGGAGGAGCCATATTTATTTCGGAGATGCAATGATGGAATTATTAGGCGATGTTTGCCAAGTGAGGAAGCTGAAGAAGTGTTGATGAATTGTCATTCCTCACCTTATGGAGGACATTTTAGCTCAGAAAGACAGCAGCCAAGGTGTTAAAAGCAAGATTTTATTGGCCAACACTTTTTCAGGATGCAAGGAATTTTGCTCAAGCATGTGACCGATGTCAAAGAACTGGAACCATTTCAAGGAAACATGAGATGCCAATGCAAGGAATTTTGGAAGTGGAACTCTTTGACATGTGGGGATTGGACTTCATGGGGCCTTTTTCACCTTCTTTTGGTAACAAGTATATTTTGCTGGGAGTAGATTATGTTTCGAAATGGGTAGAAGCTGTTGCTTGTCCAACTTGTGACACGAAAGTGGTGCTAAAATTTCTTCAGAAGAATATTTTCACAAGGTTTGGGACCCCAAGGGCCATATTAAGTGATCGAGGGACTCACTTTGTCAACCGTTCCTTCGAGAATTTGCTGAAAAAATATGGGGTCTACCATAAACAAGTGCTAGCTTACCATCCTCAAGCAAACGGTCAAGCTGAAATTTCTAACCGGGAGATCAAATCTATATTAGAGAAAACAGTTAATTCATGAAGGAAGGACTGGTCTTTGAGGCTTGATGATTCTTTGTGGGCATACAGGACGGCATACAAGACCCCTATAGGGACAACTCCATATAGACTGACTTTTGGGAAGTCTTGCCATCTTCCAGTGGAACTTGAACACAAAGCTTATTGGGCAATAAGGAAGCTGAATATGGATTTTAAAGAAGCAGGTGCTAAAAGATTATTGCAACTGAACGAGTTGGAAGAGTTAAGGCATGACGCTTATGAAAGTGCCAAAATTTATAAGGAATGAATTAAAAGATGGCATGATAAGAACCTTGTAAGGAGGGAATTCAAAGAAGGAGATTTGGTGCTACTTTTCAATTCAAGACTGAAAATATTTCCTGGAAAGTTAAAATCTCGATGGTCGGGGCCTTTCAAAGTGGTGAAGGTTTTTCCTTATGGAGCAATAGAGATAGAGGACCCAAAAACTGGAGTTTTCAAGGTCAATGGACAACGTCTAAAGCCATATATTGCTGGAGCTCAAATCGAGAAAGGGATAGTTTACTCCCTTTCTAATCCAAAGCCTTAAGAGAAGTATTCAAAGTCTAGCTACAGACTTTAAACAAGCGCTTATTGGGAGGCAACCCAATTTTTCTTTCCTTTTCTTTTTGGTTCATTTTTATTTATTTATTTTTGGTATAACACTTCCATTTTTTCCACACTTAAGTTAATAATTCTCAATGATTTTTCTTGAAGGAACAACAACTTGGGACTATGGATGCATAAAGGATTTGGTTAGAAACGCACTCACCGTCATGGTCAAGGGAAGTTCTCATTACACTTCCTTTTATTATTCCACAATAATGTTTAATTGATAGATGAGTGTGGGTTGGCTGAATTTGGTGTTTGCTTTATATTGTGCATTGTGTGAAATTTTATGGATGAGAATTATTTGGCTTATTTGACATTGAAGACACTGTCAACTTTGAGTTTGGGAGGGCGACTAAATTTTTGTTTTCTTCTTCTTTTGCAAATCTTTTACATGCATTAGTATTTACTCATTCATTCATGGCATTCATCGCATATATTTAAAAAAATTCAAAAATCAAAAAAATCAAAAACAATTTTTTTTTTGCCTTATCCATGGATGAATAGGAATTGTTTTGAAAAGTAATTGAATCTATTTTTAGACTGAGATGTGGATTGGAAAGTTCCTAATTGGTGCAAGAATCTTAGGAATTTGCTTTTGTTTATGTTCATTTAATTGGAGATCTTCCTAATTCTTGTTAGACGTTTAGAGAACTTAAAAAAAATTCCTTAGCAATTTATAACTTGTTGACATCTCACCAATCCTAGAACAAGCTTTTTAATCCTATCGAGGCGAAATCATAGCATTTATTAAAGAAGGAAATGATTTAGGCACCATTCTTTGTTATCTAGCCTAAATGACTTTTAGCTTACTCACCCTTATTTTGCTCGGAACCCCTTTTGAGCCTTACACATTATCCTTATTTTCCTTGGCACCCTTAATTAAACCAAGCCTAAGACCTAAATTCCCTACCCTTTTATGTGGTTTGATTGTTTAAGATTTTTGATATTTTGGAATGTGTATAATCTTGAGGTAAAAACAAAAGAGAAAAAAAATGAAAAAAAAAGAAGAAAAAAAAAGAATTGCATCCAAGAGTTGTTTGTTTGTTCCCAACTATGAAAAAGAGAAATTTAAAGCCCCAAAATATGCAATGAAAAGAGTTTGGGGGAAGTTGTCCTAATTTGTGGAGGCTTGATGTTGTTTATATATGGATCAAAGCCTATTTGAATGCATTTGGAAATGGGAGCTTATAATCATTTGAGATATTTGGATGTCAATTTTATGTTTCCTTATTTATTCCAAAAAAAAAGAGAAAAAAAATAAAAAAAAAGAGAGAGAAAAAATACATTAGATTTATGTATGTTTTCTACATTTGCATGTTTTAAACAATCATTCCTCAAATTTTTTTGAGCCTTTATTTTCCATTTCTTTGTTTCAAACCCACATTACATACCCAATAGCCCCATTACAACCTACTAAGACCTATTGATCTTTCATTAATAAGTGTTACATTAGTGGAGATAGGTTAGGATGCCTTGCCTATAGGATTGGTTAATTAACTATATCATCATTATGTACGAGATGCATGGGTTATAGTTGTTGTGGAACCTATTTTAGTTTTCTATGCTTCTTGCAAGAAGAGGGTTTTCCATAATTGATCAAAGGTTAAAGGGATATTGTCTTGAGTAATTTCTTAGTTTCTTGTATCATAAAGGTGGGAATGGTTTGAACGGAAAGGCTAAAAGTGAATTTGAGAGCTTGGATTTACAGTTTTTACGATTCTTTGGATGGGCAACTTTGAAAACATTTTCTCAATCTTTATTTTGCTTAAGGACAAGCAAGGTTTGATTTTGGTTTCAAATTAAACATAGCAGCAGGTGAATGAAAGGAAAAAAAAAGAAGACAACACCTAGGAGCATCCAAAACGACATAGCAGAAGATTAAGCAGGATAGCCCCAAAACGGCATAGTGAACACAGCTGGGAAGAGTCCAAAAGCAGTGAGGGTAGCGTTTTGGAGGCGAAGACATTTCTGAAGTTTAGGTTTTTAAATTGAAAGAAATGCACAACACAGGGATTATGAAGGAGAGACTAGCGGCGGCAACAGAGTGTGGACTTAGAGATTTTTTTTAATTGGAGAGACACGTGGCAGTTGGCTTGGATTTTGGAGGTTTTCAATTAACAAAGGTTTTTAAGAGGAATTGGAGGAGCAGCTGCGCAGGAGGGGGAGACACGTGGAAGAGAGGAAATGTTTTAGGTTTTGGCTAAAGAGACTAAGGAAGAATAAAAGGGAGACCGGTGACGGGGAGGAAGGCACGCCAATGCTTGAGAAGACCAAATGATAGAAAAGAAGAGGGTAGCGGCAGCACATGTAAAAAAGACCAGCGGAGAGAGCAAAATAGAGACCAGCTGCGCAGAGGAAGGGAACGCAGAAGATGCCGCACTCCAGGAATCAATCGCACGTAGCTGGAGAAGTGACGCACGCAAGAAGGCAGCGGTGAAGGATACCTGGACGTCGACTATTCAAGAGCTGAACACCGCACTCGAGTTCTTCGTTTTCACTCTTTTAATGTTTATTTTTCTTGATTTAATTTTTAATATGTTGAACATGAATATGATTGAGTAGATCTCTTGTTAGGTTTCAAAGATGGGTAGTAGTTTTCGAATTTCTACATGATTTGATTCTGGATTTTGTTCAATAAATTTCGTTCTTGACTGATTCTTGTTTTGCAAATTATTGTGCTTGTTATGTGTTAGGCCTCACATAATTTGCGTCGAAATTATCGGTTGAAGAATCGAAAGGTGAAAATCGGTAGTGGAAAACCAAAATTAAGAACTTATAGGTTTAGACCTAGACATGGGCAAAAATCTGTAAGAGGAATCACCAACTAGATAAAAATCTTAATGGGTTTTAGTTAATTTCATGAGCCACGATAGTCGGGATTGATTTTAACTACGATACTTCTTTGATATCTCGATAGAGAATCATAGATAATTTAGATCTAGTTTCCTTCAAATCTAGAGATCAAGTTTATTGAATAAACCAGAAGAGAATAATTAGAAATCGATCACGAAACCAAATTTGAAACCTGCCTTTTACATATTTGATTCATCCCTTTCATTCATAAATTGCGCATTTATTCTATTTGTTTTAGGATTAATTTTAGCAATCTGCTAATTAATCAATTTCTCAATTATCAACATTTAAGTGATCAGCCCAAATAATGGAATGGTTTTAGCCTAGTAATTGTTCAGTAACTCCCTGTGGATCGATACTCTTACTTCCCTATTTACTTGCGTGACCCGTACTTGCGGGACCTCGGACAAGTTTTGGCGCCGTTGCCGAGGAGTTTCCCTTTGGGCAATATTAGGCGATCAATTGTTTGGTTACTTTGGGCATTTTTTTCTCATTATCATTTTGATATTTTTCATTTTATTTACTTTTTCTTGTAGCTTATTTCTTCACTCGGAGATTTCTTTTTTATTTTTGATCTGCAGGTGATTCTTTCTGTATATGAGACATTCTCATAGTGCAGAAAATTTGTTATATGATCCAGAAATTGAAAAGACTGCTAAGGCGCTCCGAAAAGCTACGAAACAGCAAAGAGCAAAATCTATGCAGAGTAACCAACGAATAGAAATCGAACCTGTTGGTACTACAAGTGAGCAAATAATGACAGAACAAATGCATAATGGTGGGCAAAATCAGAGAACAATGTGGGACCATGCAATACCGAACTTTGAGGATTACCAATCGAGCATCACGACACAGATCAGAAGGAACCCCTTCGAGAAGAACCACCGATTAATGACTCCTTCAGTGATGAGAATTTGTTCTGCTGTGCAGATTTACTAGAATTGTGTTATTCATTACACAAAATTGCTGCAGCAACATTACAAGTTCCATGGTATGCTGACTATGTGAATTATCTTGTTTCAGGAGTCTTGCCGCCTGAATTTACTTTCCAGCAGAAGAAAAAGTTCTTTTCGGAGCTCAAGCATTATATGTGGGAGGAGCCCTTTCTTTTCAAGCGTTGTGGTGATGGGGTGATTAGAAGATGCTTACCAAGTGAAGAGGTAGAAGCTGTCCTGGATCACTGCCATGCATCCCCCTATGGAGGCCATTTCAGTTCTGAAAAGACGGCAACAAAAGTTCTCAGCAGGATTCCTCTGGCATACCCTTTTTAAGGATGCAAGAAGTTTTGTGCAAGCATATGACAAATGTCAGAGAGCTGGAAATATTTCTCGAAAACATGAGATGCCCCTTAAAGGAATTTTGGAAGTTGAACTCTTTGACGTTTGGGGGATAGATTTCATGGGGCCACTACCGTCCTCTCTTGGCAACAAATATATTCTTGTGGGGGTCGACTATGTCTCCAAATGGGTAGAAGCAATCGCTACACCAACCTGTGATGCCAAGGTGGTTATTAGATTCCTCAAGAGAAACATTTTCACCAGGTTTGGCACTCCTCGAGCAATTATCAGTGATAGGGGAAGTCATTTTATCAACAGCTCATTTGCAAACCTTTTGAAGAAATATGGGGTGTACCACAAGTTAGCGTTGGCCTACCATCCTCAATCTAATGGGCAAGCCGAAATTTCAAATAGGGAGATTAAGAGCATCCTGGAGAAAACGGTTAACACTTCAAGAAAAGATTGGTCTTCATGGTTAGATGATGCTCTTTGGGCCTATAGAACAACGTACAAGACTCCAGTTGGGACTACTCCATTCAGACTTATGTATGGAAAATCGTGTCACCTTCCTGTCGAGCTAGAACACAAAGCATACTGGGCTATTCGGAAGCTTAATTTGGATTTCAAGGCAGCTGGAGAAAGGCGTTTGCTTCAATTGAATGAGTTAGAGGAGCTTCGGCTGGATGCTTATGAGAATGCCCGAATTTACAAAGAAAGAACGAAGAGATGGCATGATCAACATATTATCCAGAGAGAGTTCAAAGAAGGAGACTTGGTCTTGCTATTTAATTCACGACTCAAACTATTTCCTGGAAAGTTGAAGTCAAGGTGGTCGGGGCCGTTCAAAATTGTTAAGGTTTATCCTCATGGTGCAGTAGAAGTTGAGGATCCCAAAATTGGAGTATTTAAGGTTAATGGGTAGAGGTTAAAGCCTTATGTGGCTGGATTTCCAATAGAAAAAGGGGTCACTCAATCCCTCTCCAACCTTGACCCTTGAGCACACATTTGGCAAAGTCAAGCTAAGGATTTTAAATTAGCGCTTCTTGGGAGGCAACCCAAGTTTCACACCTTAGTTATTTTCATTTATTTTATTTTATTTTATTTACCCAAAATTTACGTTTCTTTTGTTTTCATTGCAGGCAATTGGACCTTACAAGCGAATTTCGATGGGAAGAACTACATTTCTGAAGAAAATGATCCAAACTCATTAAAGGGAAATGTTTTGTGCCTCTTACTCATGACTTAGCATATTACTGAATTTTGCGGCTGTTTGTATTTGCATATGATCTGCAGCATTTCTTAATTCGCATGCATCATTGTCGCAATTCTATTTGTCCTTAACTATGCATTTCCATGTTTACTTACCCACTTCAAATTGTGCCTGCGTACTTTGACATTGAGGACAATGTCCTATTTGAGTTTGGGGCGTAAGCGTCAAATTCATCAATTTTATTTTGCATTTCATCAATTTTATTTTGCAAAAAAAAAACTTATGCGTCAATTTCGTCAATTTCTCCAAAAAATACAAAAATAACAAAAATACAAAAACATTTTCCATTACTTTTCATTTTTTTTATATATAGTCATTTTTCTTGCATAGTTAAACCTCATTAAGAAATTTTGATCTTTAAAGGTTTTGATTTTGGCCTTACTTTTGGGAAATTGAGAATTGCTTGGGACCTAATTGGGTTTACTTTTGGAAGGTTTGTGGATGAAATGTTTCGGATTAGTGCTCGGTTTCCAATTGTTTAATCATACTTATATTCTTTGATTTGAGTCTTTCCATCCATTTTATTTGAGTTTTGATTATCCATTAAATTTTTAGGCAAGTTGGAACCTAGTGAGATCTCGCCAATCCTAGAACAAGTTCTCTAGGCCTATCGAGGCGAAATGTTAGCACAAATTCGATAAGGAAGTGATTAAGGCATTTTCTTTGAATTATGAATCCACAATCCAATTTTGGCTTAAAATAACCCTATATTCCCTTTGAAGCCAAATTGAGCCTAAGTAATATCCCTATTTCTTTGGCACCCTCATTTAACCAAGCCATAAGCCAAATATTCCCTACCTTTCATGTGGAAATGATTATTTAGGAGTAGGTTATGTGGGGGGTTGAAAAAAAAAAGAGAGCAAACAAGTATTTTGCAAGTTATCACCCCTAGTATACAAGAAACTGAGTTTGGGGGAGAGTCAATTATTTGAAAATTTGGGAATTCATTGAAATTGAGTTAAGTTTTGTAATTGTTATTGTTTTTAATAACATGTTGTCATGTTGAGTTTTGTCATTCTATTAAAGAAAAATTCTTCCTTGTTTCCACGGTTTTACTTGCTCATAGAATAAAAAAGAAGAAGAAAGAGAAAAAAGGAAAGAGGTCTCTTACATTTTCCTATTTCTTAAATAATTGTTTCCATTTCATTTGAACTTTTATTTTCCTTTTCTTTGGTCTAAGCTGAGTTTAAACCCCAACGACCCCGTTATAACCCCAATAAGACCTTTTGATCCTTTGAAAAGGAGTGTTAAAAATTAGTGGAGATGGGATAGAGAATTTTGCCTATGGGATTGGTCAATTTGATAATACCTTTAGAGTCTCTTGGGTTGTAAATTGCCTTTGATTTTATTTGTCTCTTCTCTACTCTTGTGAGTTGGTTGGTTTTTAATTAGACTTCAATCAAGGAGTATGTGTTTGAACGAGCATTGGTATCCTTGCACTATGAAGGTGGGCATAGTTTGATAAGTGGCTAAAGGTAAATTTTGATTAGTTACTGCAATTCTGAAAATTCCAATTGTTGAGTGTTCCTGAATCTATTTTGAACAATTTTTCTTAATTTTGCTTAGGGGCAAAAGTTTGAGTTTGGGGGCATTTGTTGAAGACATTTTTATCATTAGAATTAATTGCATTTTCCCTTAATTTCTGGATTAATTATTGGGTTATATATATATTTTCTTGCTAAATTGCTTGGTTCGTCTGAATTTGCATTTATAATTGTTCATGTTTAATTTGTAGGAAATGCGCTTGATTTTAGGTATAAAGAACTACAATTGTCCAAGGTAAAATGATGGCAGAAAAAGGAGCAATTAAATTGTCAAATCAGGATATGAAGACAAGAAGAAACAAAAATCACGCCACAGACAAAAAGGTACAAAATTCATGCACAGCTCCAAAGAGGATAGCTAGCTAGAGGTGGAGGCGTGAACAAATAGGGAAGCTACCAGCAAGAAGACACACGGCGCATGCAACTGGAGGAGAAAAATAAACACACGCCATCTCTAAGAAAACAAATCACGCATGCAGAAAACAGCCCAACACGCCGACAGAAGAAACACAAGAGCATAATGGATAGGAGCAAATCAAAGAAAAGCAAAGAGGGGCTCCACTTGGTGATTCACGTAAAAAGCTCCAGCAAATTGGAGACTACGTTGGCAGCAAGCATCCATAAGATTGGAGACTCCAGCACGTTACACGCCCCCTTGGCTAAAAAGAAAATTAAAGTTAACAGCTTAAAGAGGACCCACGCAAAATGCAAAGGAGGCTGACCCACAATATACACCATAGAGGAGAGTGTGAAGAGTAGCGGCAACTAAGAGAGCTGGAGGATTGAATAAATAAGAGAAGAGGACTCACTCATTAAATTATTATTCCTCTCCACTCACTTGGACATTGAGGCCCCACCAACGTTACTCTTCTTGTCCTATTTGAATTCTCCTCGTTCTTCGTATCCGTTCCGGCTTTTCAGTTGGGATCCGGTTCTCGGATCGGGTCCCAACATTTAATCCAATTTGAATTCGCCTCGTTATTCATATCTGTTTTCATTTTTCGGTTGGGATCCGGTTCCCGGATCGGGTCCCAACATTTCTCATGCTCTCACATCGTTACACACTACAAACAAAGGAAGACCCCACTCCAAAGCCCCACCTCACTCTTAAAGGATTGAACTCTCCACTCATTTCTTAGAACCCACCACCAACGTTACTCACTCTTCTCATGCTCTCCACGCTAAACACAAGAAAACACAAGAAGGGGGCTCCATTTTCACTCATAAAGCACTCTCTCCACTCACTCTCTCTCAAAGCACGAACGACAACTCTTCAGCTCTTCAAAAAAACACAAGAAGGGGAGACCCACTCAAGAAAAAGTTCTTAACGCATACACCAAAGGAGGGGGAGATCGTTACTTTACATGAGAAGCATTGAGGGAGGCTCCACCAAGTGACCATTCAGCTATCAACATTACCAACTAAGGTGGCTCTAGCATATTCATCGTTACACTCATCAGGGGCAAGCAGTCAGGAGACACATCAACAATGAGGGACGCAACCATTAACTCCTAAACTCATTTATTTCTATATCTGTTTATTTTGCGTCTTTCCATGTTGTTTGCTAATCCCGATTTATGTGGTTTTTATCCTACTATGAGTGAGTAGTTTCCCCAAAGTTTCAAGGTTGGGCTGAAGCTTTTAGTTAATTTTATGGACTAAATTTCGGTTGATTTATTTGTATGGATTTTTGGTTTTGATTTCTCTGTTTTGAAATTGATTTTGCTGGTATTGTGTTTGGCCAACCATTACTTGACGTTAGTTGTTAATTGAAGAACCGATAGGTGAAAATTGATAATGGAACTCCAAACAGAGAACTTATAAATTTCAGATTTTGACATAAACTGAATTTATGAGAGAAAAAAAACCAGGTTAGCAAAGAACTTAGTGGGTTACGCTTGATTGCTAGTTTACGATAGTAAATTAGGATTATTGCGTAATACTCCTTTGATACCTTGAAAAAGGATCTAAGAAACTCTAGGCTCAACCTTCTATCGACCAAAAATTCGCCTAATAAATTGACCCAGGTAAAGTCCATAAAAAATGCTAAAAGTGGAACCATCCTTGAAGCTTACCACATTCCATCCGAAAAAACCCCGAGAAATATTCACAAATTTTCTTTAGCTTTGATTTTGTTATTTTTGCTAGTTAAATTTCTTAATTTAATTCCCGATTTTTACACAATCGCTTAGCCCAATTAATTGAGTGATCCAAGCCTAGTACTTACACAATTACTCCCTGTGGGACGATATTATACTGTACTACTTGAGACCCGTGAACTTGCGGAACCACATTACGATGCCATTTTATTCCTTCAGTAATTACAGGCAGAATGTTCACGATCCCTAATTTTTTGTCAGTATTTATCTCTTTTTCTTTTAGTGATAATTTTTTCGTTCGTAGGCGATTCCATTAAAGCTTCATTTTCACTAGGATAATTCAGAATCTTCTATACATTCATGGCATTTCTATAATGTAAATTAGAAATAACTTCCTCTAATCTTTGAATGCCTTTAACATCACCAGTTTCTTCTTCTAGAAGCGTACCTTTTTCCGGATTGAATTTTGCAATGTCGAAAACAATTTGCAATAGTTGTGGCCTTCACATCAATATTTCAAGCATCATTAATAAAATAGATAGCATCCAGGACATTAATTTTTTTAAGATTTATTGCTCCTGTCTCATAGTCTTCTAAGATGGTAGATAAAAACGACATTGATAATAAATCTTAAGTGATCGAATAACTCTAGCATCACATGGTTAAATTTTTTATGTTGTATTTGGAGGTAAAACGAACAATTCAACATTTCTCAAGCCTTTAATAACCTTGTGATGGGCTGGGCAATTATCTACTATAAGCATCATTTTTCTACCTGTCATTCTATCATCAAACCAACGAACAAATTCTATAAAGAGTAATCCAATTATCCATGCTTTCTTATTGGCTTGATAATGACAATTAAGATTGTCAATATTCACATTTTTAAAGCATCTAGGATTAGCATACTTACCAATAATCCAAAGAGGTACTTTATCTGAACCATCCCCATTGCAACAAACAACAACAGTAAGTCTTTCTTTGTCCCTTTTTCCGTCCTTCTAATTACTTTGTAGCTAGTGAATGATCTTCTTGCAAATGATAAAATAAGCCTGTTTTATCCATATTATAGATATCCCTCCAATGAAATTTGTCTAATTTAGGTCGAATTTTAGGTACAGTTTCTTCAATATTCTCTATGACAACTGAATCGCTTTCACCAAACCTTCTATAAGACTTAATCCCATGTCTCGCCTTGAACTGTTCTAGCCAACCACTTGAGAAGTTAAATTCTGGATTTGCACCACCATACATATTCTGTAGAAACTCTCTTGCTTTTGTTTGAATCATTTCTCTAGTCATGTTCACTTTCTCTTGATATTGGAGAAACCACTCATACAATACCTCTTCTAATTCAGGATATTTTATTGATTTGTGTCTTTTAACATTGCTATTTGTTATCTCTTTTGACAGATATTCTGCTAATCTTTTAAGAGTATTTAATATTATTGATTGACTAATAGAGAGATCAAACTTTTGTTGAATCCACTGTTGCAAATCTTTTTGACTTGAAGAGAGATGCTAATTTTTGTACTCACATAATGCTTTTCTCATCTCATCAGTTAGCGTAGGCTTTTTTATACCTTTCAAATGAATAGCCATGAAAAAGAAGATATAATATATGAATTTTTATATTTTGGTATATGAAGTTAAAGTACATGTATCTATTTATAAACTCTATACAGTATTGTGTACTTGAAACAATTCACAATACTTCATATTCTAATGTACCTACATGCACTTTGTTTGAATCAAGCTAACCTAAGATTAATAAACTTATTTTGACAAGATTAAGAAACTAAGATACAATGCACCATCATTAATTAATTGTTTATTTATTTTCTTTTTTAGTTACGGGAAAAATTAATTATTTAATTTGACAAATATAATGTACCTGATAAAATTATTCTATAAATTAATAAATATTAATTTATCGATAAATTAATACAATATTTATTTATTGATAAATTAATAATTCCGTATAAGATAATAATTTTTCAGGTCTAAAAAATATTCATTTATAGAGGTTTTCTTGTACTTGATATTTGATGCCTAACCAAGGATGAAAATGCCAATGCATTCAATTTAACTAAAAAGAATAGTATTAGTAAACCAAGAGATAATTGAAAACCCAATTACTTGATATTTGATGCCTAACCATGATTTTGAATACCGTTTTGTACCAGCCAGTACTAGTAAGCACATACCGTATCGAACCAAAATCGATACAAAACAAAGACTCGGTCGTATTAGATTTAAATACTGGTTAGTATCTGATCATTTCGAATATCGACAGATATCGAAAATTTTTAAAATATGAGAATTTTTTTGCAAAATTTTTAAAAACTCCTTCCCTCCCTGTTGCCTCTCGTTCCCCCTCTTTTTCTTCAAAGTTTTTTAATTAGTTATTTTAATTACTTAAACTTTTATAATTATTGTGATTTAAAAAAATATATTTTTTATTACTAATAATAATTATAAATTAAATAAAACTTAAAATAAATTATTTTATTTAAATTTATTTTAATATTATATATAATTTTTAATAAAGTTTTAACAAAAATATTTTGTTTTTAAAATAAAATTTTATAAATTATTATTTATAAAATAATATTATATATATAATTATTAAATCAAAATTTATTTGAAATTTATATATTTTAAAAATATATTTTAAATTTAATTATATTTATTAATAGTTATTAAATTAATTTTATAAATTAAATTAAAATTGTGATTATTATTTATTATTATGATTTTGGAGATAAAGTTAAAAATATACAGTACAACTATACAATATAACGATGGAGTATTTTGTAATTTTAAATAAATTCAGAGATTATTTTATAAATTTTAAAAATTGCCCGAAATGGTATCCGGTATTAACCGGTTACAGATTCGATATCAAGTTCGGTACAGTATTCGTAACATTGTGCCTAACCAAGGATGAAAATGCCAATGCATTCAACCTAACTAAAAAGAATAGTATAATGTATGATAATTACGATAAAACTTAAAAATAAAATATTTTTAATTAATTTAATTTAATATTTTATATAATATTTATTAATAAAATTATTTTATTTTATTAAAATTAATATTTTAAAAGTTATTTTATTCACAAATTAATAATTATTTTAATTATATTTTAGTTA
This sequence comes from Erythroxylum novogranatense, assembly GCA_029891385.1. NCBI lineage: Eukaryota > Viridiplantae > Streptophyta > Magnoliopsida > Malpighiales > Erythroxylaceae > Erythroxylum > Erythroxylum novogranatense. The sequence goes on from CM057226.1 coordinate 22,773,270, forward strand.
TTGGATCAAATTTTATTTGACATATATATATATATATATATATATATATATATATATGTCTAAGATAACAAATTTAATTATATTTATTAATAATTATTAATTTAATTTAATTTAATTTAAATAATTAAAAATAGTATTAATAACTTTTATTAATAATTAATCTTAAATAGATACTATATAATATTAATATATTTATTCATAATTAATATATTACATAATTAAATAATATATATTTCATTGATAGTAACTCGGATTATGAAAAACAAAAGCAAAAATAAAAGTCACTTCCTTTTTTTTCACAAATTTTGAAAAAAACTAAAATAAAAATAAAAACTCAAACAAATATATTTTTAACTTGAAAATAAAAACAAAAAAAAGAAAACAAAAGGCCATAAATTAAGATCAAATCAATATTATGTGTTTTGTACCACTAAAGGTGCCGTAACGAGTGAAAAACGATACAAAAATGGGTATATAAGTATTAGTAGTCTATATTGGTACTGATCGATATTAGTTAGTATTTAAAATACTGGTTGAATACTTGTAGATACTGTCAATTTTAAAATTTTGAAGATTATTTTGCACCAAAATTCACTTGAAACACCCCCACCCTGACATTGTTTTGTTACTCTCACTCTCTCTCAGTCAGTCACTCTCTCTTTAAGTCTCTTTGGTGATTTTTTTTTGCTACAACGGAGTAAAAATAAAAAACATTCAAAAGACACCCTAGCTAGCGCAGGGTTTTGCGGTACAAAACACCTTGCTTGTCTCAGTGTAGGAGTTCCAGAATGGTTATTGGGGTTCTTGAAGCATATGCAGACTTGGATTGGACAACACTACGAGAGAGGGCAATCAATCGACACACTAGTTCTCTTCTTAATACATATGTTGCAGTTATACCTTCCAGGCTCGATAAAGTATGCCACAGATACTTGCTACTAAAAAATTATCTTCCGTTAAAACTATATTGGAAGAGGAAAGAATGTTAATTACCTCTAGGGAGTCCACTTCAACGACCACTCATCGATAACCAAGCGCCCATGCCAGGGTAAGGCCAGAGTTGATGCCCCAGAGTTCTGCAATTAAAGGTGATCCCCTGCCGATGTGGTGGAGGAACCTACCACACCATCACCTGTGACAGTCCCTAATTAAACCACCCACAGTAGCAAGGTTAGACCCTTGTTTGACTTCACCATCCGAATTTATCTTGACCCAAGCCTCTGACGGTTTAGTCCAACCAACTAAGTTACCTACAGGTAGGTCCTGTGTCGGCAACACCCAACTTTTCACTGTCTTTGCTCAACCTATCCAATCTAAGTACTCCATAACAGCTTGAGGTCTTGCTTCCGACCAAATAAAATCTGCTTCAAAAAGGCTTCGATTTCTCTATTACCAGAGAAACCAGCAGGCCATGCCATAAATTGTAACCCAGGCAACCTGGTTCACCTGTATTTGTATCCTAAGGTTGTGTGCCACCCATCGCTCCAGTTCCTGTTGGAAAAAGTCCATATCCACCACTTCCGGAGGAAAGTTACACCAGAATGCTTTCGCTCGCAGACAGTCTCGGATGACGTGAAAAGTTAATTCTTCTTGTCCATAGAAAAGACAACTACTATTCGCAGTGAGCCTGCGAGCCACTCTTTGTTGATTTGTTAGCAGTTTTCCTTTAGTCAAAAGTCACAAGAAAGCCTGAATCCACTGGGAACTTGCAACACCTACCATACATGACCATACTTACACGTGAAAGAGCAAAAGGGAAATAAGTCAAAATTACCTAAAGATTTAAACTAAGGATCAATCCTACGATTGCATTTCATGGAACACTTCATAATCTCCTTTAGGAGTTTCTAATTATAACTGGTGTGGGTCGTTGGCAAGGTAAATGGGTCTAAAATAACAAATAATTCTAAGTGAATCAAGTGTTGTAAATGCTTCCTGTACCCATTGGTCCCATGAGCTCTTTTTCATCCCCATCTACCAATTTAATAGTGGAGACAGGCAAAGACAAATACAACTATAATAGAAGTAGTTTGGTTACTGTTATACAACAGTCAAAATGATGTCTTGTACTTGTTTTTACTTGTTAAACTCTTGACAAGAAGAAGAAATATACCTTTTGAAGTAACAATCAGAAACTATATTACAATAATTGAGAAAGACACAGTTTTTACCATCTATAAGAATTTAAGTTAATTTTATTAAATTAAACATATAATTTTACAAATATGTGAAAATAAAATTAATAAAATTAAATAAATTATTGTTATTTTAAATTTAAAAGATTACTCGAAAAGAATACTATTTATTTACCGTATGATACCATACTATAAACAAATATGGTATTAGTATCCGAACGATATTCAGTGGATCAGATCTATCACTTAGTACCTGTTTGGATGGGCTTTTGGGAGGTTAATAAGCATTTTTTTTACCACAAAAGCCTTTTTAAAGAAAAATTAGTGTTTGGATATAAAATAAAAAAACACTTCTTTAATAGATATGACTTTTTTGGCAGCCAAAATACAACTTTTTAAAAAACTCAAATTTGAAACTTCTCAAGAAAGCCTCTCGAATTATTTTTTGGGTAGAATCAATTATTGAGCCTATTTTTTAGTCCCTTTTGCCTTTATGTTTTACATATAATTCCCACAATACACACAAACTCATATTTACGTTTATTTTGCAAACCCATCTTACTTGAATATTTATTTTGGGATTTATATACAATTATTTGGCTTTTTATATGTTTTAATATTTATTTTTGATATTAGTTTTACTTACACTACAAAAAATAAGGAATTGGCGACACAAAAATAATGACGAAAAAAATCATTGCAATTTATTGACGATTTTTATTTTTCTATTGAAAAAGTTGTCAGGAAAAATATAATTTAGCGATAGAACAATTGCTGTTGACAAATAAGGCAGGAATTGACGGCGGAAGAATAAAGTTTTAACTTTTCCAACGGAATATTAGCAACGGAAAATTCTGTTGGTAAATTTCCAACCTATACATCGTTGTCTACTTACGGTTGAATGTTATTAACTTAAAGAAAACGACGTCATTCAGTTTAACACCAAACAATGTCGTTTTGTTAACCTTAAAACACACCCGAAGGACCTTACCACCCCCCAACCGTTGGCTCTCCTTCTTTCTTCTTCCTCCTTACTATGTCTTCTCCTCTGGCGATTTCTCCTCTCCCATCCGTGGTCTATCGTCGATGCTGTAGTCATTTCGTGCTGTGTCAAAAGCTCGTCCTCTTCTCCCAAAAATTGTTGCATTTTCGTGGAGGTATATATTTCACGGTGATTGTTTCTGTTTATTTGATTTGTTTGTGTCTTTGATTTGTTTCTTATGCTTTCGTATTTTGTGAATGGATAAGAAGATTTAATATAGAAATGCTTGTGTTAGAAGGTTCAGTTTTCAAATTTGGTTGTAATATTGGGATGATTTGTTGACGCATATTAGGTGTTTGACGAAATGCCTCTTGTTTGAAAAACTATATTTGTGTGAAGATGAACCTTATTTGTTAAGACGAATGAGTTAATGCAATTGAAGCATAATCAAATTTGACAAGTTGAATCTAAGCTTAAGACTTAGTTAAATCTTTCTCAAAGACATAAAACCATAAAGAACAAATGCTCAAAGTTAAGTGAAATGTTTATGGTAGTTTTTTTAGTATACAAAGTACATCTAGTGGTAGAAAGACACTCATAATTGGTAGGAATTCACTATGAGAAGAAATTTTCACTTATTGTGAGGTTTACACCAGTTTAACTAATTTTAGCTTTGGTGGATAATGGATCTTGATTTGATTAAATGCATGTAAAGAATGCATTCTTAATTGGACAATTAGATCAAGCAATTTGTATGGAACAACTAATAGCAATGCTTCATAAAGACCAAAAGTAAAAAGTTCAAATTGTTAAAGTCAATCTATAACCGAAAGATCCAATATTACATATGTAACTTTGTTATTATACGTGTAAAATATTTTGATATCCAGTAAAAATAATGAATTTTCTAGTAAATAAATAAATTAGCTATCAACAATGTTTAAAATGAAAAATATGGGTGAGCCTACATGCGTCTTTGGGGGTCACTAAGAATCATTCAAGAAGATCATTGTCACTTCTATAAGCTACATACATATTAAGCAGATAGTGTTGGGTTTTGGGTCCACTCCTAAGTGGAGCCTAAAGCCTAACATATAAAAAGGGGTTTTAAAACCCTAAAGAAAGTGTAGAAGAGAATTCAGTCGGAAGAGAAGAGAGAGAGGAAGAGAGAGGGAAGAAGAATTTTTTTTTTCTATTTTGCGCAGTAATCTTCTAACCTTCGATCGGATGGTGATTTCTTGTCGAATCGACCTGAAATTTTAACCAGAGATTCCTCTCTTGTTGTTCTTGATTTTGAACGGTGGAGATCGGATTTGGAGGTCTACAAGGCGCCCTGATCTTCAGTCGAAGTTGCTGAAATTTTAAGGGTGATATTGTTCTCAACTCTTTGATTTTTCATCTTGTTGATGATTATCGTTGTATTTTGAGTTGAGTGTTGACTCTAGTTGTATCTAGAGGTGAAAAACTCTATAACTTGATTGATTATAGTGGAGTTTTCTTTACTGGACTAGGTCCCGGGGTTTTTCCTTTCTCAAATTGAGAGAGGTTTTCCACGTAAAAATTGCCTGTGTTATTTATTTCTTGTTGCTTAATTTCGTGTATTGGTGAGTTTGTTGGCTGCTGTTTTTCTTTTGGATTGGCTGTGATTGTTCACACAGGGAAAGGTTTATTGGTTCTGGTTTGTTGCCGCTGCGTGACCGATACCTCCTTTCCCAAAAAGTGGTATCAGAGCTATTGGTTCGGAATATTTATAGTTGAACAATGAAAGTTGTCAACACTAGTAGGATGGTTACTTTGAATGACGCCAATTATGCTCTTTGGAAGGGCAAGATGGAGGATCTGCTTTATGTGAAAAATTTTCACTTACCAGTTTTTGCCACTGAAAAGCCTAATGATAAGTCGGGTGAAGAATAGACTCTGATGCACAGACAAGTGTGTGGTTTTATCAGACAGTGGGTTGATGATAATGTGTTGAATCATATTTCTGGTGAGACACATGCTCGGAACTTGTGGGAGTAGCTTGAGAAGCTATATGCTCGAAAGACTGGAAACAACAAGATGTTCTTAATAAAGCAGATGCTAGCTTTGAAGTATAGTGATGGAACTCCTATGACAGATCACTTGAATAACTTCCAGGGAATTATGAATCAGTTGTCAGCAATGGGGATTAGATTTGATGAAGAAATACAGGGTTTGTTTCTCCTTGGCTCCTTACCAGACTCTTAGGAAACTTTTAGATCTTCATTGTCAAATTCTGCTCTGGATGGTGTTATCTCTATGGATCTTGCCAAGAGCAGTGTATTGAATAAAGAAATGAGAAGAAAGTCTCAAGGTTCCTCTTCGTCAGATGTCTTGGTGACTACCTCTAAGGGGAGAAATAACAACCGAAGTTCTCAAAACAGAGAGCAGAGTCGAAGTAAATCCAAAGACAGATACAAAGATGTTAAGTGCTTTTATTGCGATAAGAAAGGGCACTTGCAGAAAAATTGCTGGAAGTTGAAGAAAGAGAAGAAGGCAACAAAGGCAAGGAAGAAAAGAAAGAGAATGACAACGAGAATTGTGTAGCTATTGCCACTGAAGAAGATCTTGTGACAGTCCTTGATGAGAGCCTAGTTGGGGTTGTTTGTGATGAATCGAGCTGGGTTGTAGATACTGGTGCTTATTCTCATGTTACATCAAGGAAGGATTTTTTCTCATCTTATACTCCAGGTGACTACGGGATATTGAATATGGGAAATGAAACTATCTCTAAAGTGGTTGGCATTGGGACAATTGTGTTGGAAACAGGTACGGGAACTAAACTTATTTTGAATAATGTTAAGCATGCACCTGATGTTCGTTTGCACTTGGTATCTGTTGGCAATCTTGATGATGAGGGTTATGTGAGTACCAATGGTGGTGGTATGTGGAAGCTCACTAAAGGTTCCTTGGTGGTGGCTCGTGGTAGAAAACGCTCTGGCTTATATTGGACAACGACTTGATATGTCTTGGCAGGATAAATCACGATTGAGAATGACTCTTTAGTATTATGGCACAGGAGACTTAGCCACATTAGTGAGAAAGGATTGAATGTGTTGGCCAAGAAGAATCTCTTATCAGATTTGAAGGGTGCCAAACTGGAAAAGTGTAAGCACTGCTTGGCTGGAAAACAACACAGAGTTTCTTTTAAGACTAATCCTCCTTTAAGAAAGATTGAGTTGCTTGAGTTGATGCATTCAGATTTGTGTGGTCCTATGGAGACAAAGACTTTGAGGGGTGCATTGTATTTTGCTTCTTTTATTGATGACTGTTCCAGGAAATTATGGGTTTATGTTTTGAAAACTAAAGACCAAGTGTTGGGGGTCTTTAAACAGTTTCAGGCTTCTGTTGAGAGAGAGGCTGGAAAGAAGTTGAAGTGTATTCGGACTGACAACGGTGGTGAATATTGCGGGCCATTTGATGAATACTGCAGACAGATGGGCATTAAACACCAAAAGACACCTCCAAAGACTCCTCAACTTAATGGCGTGGCAGAGAGGATGAACAGGACCTTGATGGAAAGAGTCATATCCATGCTTTTTGAAGCTAAGTTGCCTGATTCATTTTGCGGTGAGGCTGTATTAACAACTGCACATGTTATTAATTTGTCTCCCACTATTGTTTTGCAGGGTGATGTTCCAAACAGGGTGTGGTATGGTAAGGATGTTTCCTATGACCACTTGAGAGTGTTTGGATGCAAAGCTTTTGTACATGTGCCTAAAGATGAGAGGTCTAAGTTGGATGCCAAGACGAGGCAGTGCATTTTCATTGGCTATGGCCTTGATGAGTTTGGTTATAGGCTGTATGATCCCGTTGAGAAGAAACTTGTGAGAAGCTGTGATGTTATCTTCATGGAGGATCAAACCATTGAAGATATTGACAAGGTAGAGAAGCCAGGGCATTCTAGGTCTGGTAACCTGATTGATCTTGATCCTATTTCTCAGATTGGTGCTCATGATGATGTCCAGAATCATGTTCCTAATCAACATGTTAATGTTGAAAATGTTGATGATGATGTTGTTGTTGATGAGGTAGATGTTAATGTTCCTGAAGTTGTGGATGAGTCGACTGTTCCACTTAGGAGGTCTACTAGATAACATGTTCCTTCTTCACGCTACTCACTTGAGGATTGGGTGTTACTGACTGATGGGGGAGAACCTGAATGTTATGAGGAAGCCATTGAAGATGAGCATATGGATCATTGGATTGAACCTATGCAAGATGAGATGAAATCTTTGCATGAAAATCACACCTATGAGTTGGTGAAGTTGCTTAAGGGCATGAGAGATTTGAAGAACAAATGGGTATTCAGAATCAAAGTTGAAGAGCACAGTTTGAAGCCACGGTATAAAGCTAGATTGGTTGTTAAAGGATTTGGTCAAAGGAAAGGTATTGACTTTGATGAGATTTTTTCTCCTGTTGTAAAAATGTCTTCTATTCGAACTGTTCTTGGTTTTGCTGCTAGTCTTGATATGGAGATTGAGCAGATGGATGTCAAGACAGCCTTCCTTCATGGTGATTTGGAGGAGGAGATTTACATGGAACAACCTGAGGGCTTCAAGGTGAAAGGAAAAGAAGACTTCGTGTGCAAATTGAAGAAGAGCTTGTATGGGTTGAAGCAGGCTCCTAGGCAGTGGTATAAGAAGTTTGAATCAGTTATAGGGGAGCAAGGTTATAAGAAGACTTCTGGAGATCACTGTGTGTTTGTTCGCAAATTTTCTGACAATGATTTTATCATATTGTTACTTTATGTGGATGATATGTTGATAGTGGGCAGGAATGCTTCTAGGATTGCTGAGTTGAAGAAGAAACTAAGTAAGTCTTTTTCCATGAAAGACTTGGGTCATGCCAAGCAAATTTTAGGCATGAGAATTACTTGTTGCAGGGATGCTAGAAAGTTGTACTTGTCGCAAGAGAAGTACATAAAGAAAGTACTTCAAAGGTTTAGTATGACTGGGGCTAAATCTGTTGCTAGCCCACTTGCTCCTCATTTCAGGTTGAGTGTCAACCAGTGTCCTTCTACAGATGAAGAGAAGGAAGAGATGAAGAAAGTTTCATATGCCTCAGCAGTTGCCAGTTTGATGTATGCTATGGTGTGTACTAGGCCAGACATTGCTCATGCAGTTGGTACAGTAAGTCGTTTTCTCTCTAATCCAGGTAAAGAACATTGGAATGCGGTGAAGTGGATTATGAGGTATCTCAGAGGTACAACTGACTTGAGTCTTGGTTTTGTTGGTGATAAACCTTTGTTAGTTGGTTTTACTGATGCAGACATGGCAGGAGATGTTGATTCTCGAAAGTCTACATCAGGTTTCATAATCAAGTTTGCAGGGGGAGCTATAGCATGGCAATCAAGGTTGCAGAAGTGTGTTGCTTTGTCAACCACAGAGGCTGAGTTTATTGTAGCTAAAGAAGCTTGCAAGGAGTTGTTGTGGATGAAAACTTTTCTTCTTGAGCTTGGTTTCAAGCAGGACCTGTATGTGTTATTTTGTGATAACCAGAGTGCCATTCATCTTGGTAAGAATGCTAGTTTCCATGCAAGGTTGAAACATATTGATGTTAGGTATCATTGGATACGAGATGTGGTGAATTCCAAGTTATTAGAGCTAGAGAAGGTTCATACAGATGATAATGGTGCTGACATGATGACTAAAGCATTGCCGAAGGAGAAGCTTGAGATTTGTTGCTTGATAGCCGGTATGGCTAGATTCTCCACTTAGTCGTGAGGGGGAGATTTGTTGGGTTTTGGGTCCACTCCTAAGTGGAGCCCAAAGCCTAACATATAAAAAGGGGTTTTAAAACCCTAAAGAGAGTGTAGAAGAGAATTCAGTCGGAAGAGAAGAGAGAGAGGAAGAGAGAGGAAGAGAGAGGGAAGAGAGAGAAAGAAGAATTTATTTTTCTATTTTGCACAGTAATCTTCTAACCTTCGATCGGATGGTGATTTCTTGTCGAATCGACCTGAAATTTTAACCAGAGATTCCTCTCTTATTGTTCTTGATTCTGTACGGTGGAGATCGGATTTGGAGGTCTTCAAGGTGCCCTGATCTTCAGTCAAAGTTGTTGAAATTTTAAGGGTGATATTGTTCTCAACTCTTTGATTTTTCATCTTGTTGATAATTATTGTTGTATTTTGAGTTGAGTGGTGACTCTAGTTGTATCTAGAGGTGAAAAACTCTGTAACTTGATTGATTATAGTGGAGTTTTTCTTTACTAGACTAGGTCCCGTGGTTTTTCCTTTCTCAAATTGAGAGAGGTTTTCTACGTAAAAATTGCCTGTGTTATTTATTTCTTGCTGCTTAATTTCGTGTATTGGTGAGTTTGTTGGCTGCTGTTTTTCTTTTGGATTGACTGTGATTGTTCACACAGGGAAAGGTTTATTGGTTATGGTTTGTTGCCGCTGCGTGACCGATACCTCCTTTCCCAATAGATAGTTGAACAATATAGAAATATCTAAGATTATAAGTTGGTTTTGCCTATTGCTAATGGTGAATGCCTATTTAACTGACAATATCCTCAACTGTTATAAGAAGAGGAAGAGATAAAGGTGGTTTGTTATTTTAATGCAATTGGTAGTCTTATATATACTATATTCTAAATGAATCTGGATATATGTTTATTGTTAGGATAATTAGTAAATATTGATTGAATGTCAAATAATTGCATTAAGAAGCAATAAAGAGAATATTCATATATACTAGAGACCCTAAATATCAATGTAAACCAAACACAAAGATACCAAGTATAATTATATCAATAACATAATAAAGAAATATGAATGAATATGGAGTATATTTCTACAAGAAAATTGATTATAAATCATATAACTAAGTTGAATCTTAGAGATAAGTTTTATATACATGTTATGTTATTAGAATTGCTTAGGATTTAAATTTATGTTGTAATGAAATTTCAAACATTTGTTACATAAATTTGTATTCACTCAAATTTTAATTTGAATATTTTGTAAATAATAATTTATTTTAGAGCGTTGATAAGAAATGTAAATTATGTTATAATTTTTCCCACAATATAAATTTAACTCATATCTAAATATAAAGAGAGGATTGGTCCTGAGGGTTATGTATGGAAGAATATCTCTCAGGCCACAAAGTCATTTTACTTTCAGGAGTTTGAGGTATAATAAAAAATTATTTTCTAAATTAATTGATTCGTATACATTAATTAGATAAATATTATTGCATTACAAATTATCAATTTTTTTTCATTTATTTCATAAATAATTTTTATGGGATTTTGATTTTGACGTGGTCATACGTAAAGTACAGGAGAGGCGAGCTCCTATACATTAAGTGACTTTATTGGTGTGATATACAAGGCTGGTGTACGACCGCCTTATATTTCTGAACAAGTATGAAGTCGTTAGTAGAAGTATTGGACATCACCTGAGGCAACGTTCATCTCAGATCGTAACTTGACTAACAAACATGGAGGGTCTAGGGAAGAGAGTCTTCCTGTGCATATGAGAAGATCAATTACCCACCACAAGCATGCAGAGAGACTTGTAAATATCTAAAATTTACACTTATATTGTAATTGTTTTACTTTTTTGTATTTTAATTTAAATTGATGTGTGAATATTGGAATAAAAATATGTGTATTATAGATAATGATAATGGTATAAATGTCTTGTGTTATATATGGTTGTGTTGAGTTATTTTATTTGTTCAATAAGGGATAAATAGCCTAAAAATATAGGAAACTCTGCCGAAATTTTTATAAATTTTAGTTCACATATAACATTTTATTCTTATGCAGGAAAATGTGTAGGTATAAGGCCTACATCTCGTCAGTTATTTTTGCACAGTTACACTGAGAAGTATGACGGTGTGACATTTGTCAACATCCGATGTAGAAAACTGAATGTATGTGAAATTTATGCTTTAATATTAATTCTTAATAATTATCACTTACTAATATAAACATTGCCTCATAATAGGATCAAATACAAGAAAACATTCAGCAATAATCTTAGGATGAACAAGCTGTTGATGAGAATTAGACATATCCTGATGTAGTAGGTGGTAGGGATCGTCGTGGAAGGATCTTCGAGCTAGGTTCATTTGCGAACACATGTTACTTGCAATTCTCCATGTCCAGTATAGCAACATCTACTAGACGATAACAAACCAATCAAGTCAATCAGCTTTAGACCATAGTGGACACATTGATGGACTACATAGCTTAGCTGAGACATGAGGTGGATGAGTTGAAGGCGAGGGGTAGCACCTTAAAGCACCCACAGTCACCAGGACATTCAGATTATTGTAGTCATTTGCTTCGAATTATAAAGACTTATTATGTACATTGTAATGTTTTTATTATTAATTAAGAAAATTTTAACTTTATATCATCAATGAGTTTTCTGTTTAAACAAATTAAATATATAAACAAATCAAAATATTATGCTCAGATAATTTATGACTAATGAAATTATGCATTAATCTTAAGATCATGAAATAAAATTTAATGTCCAAATCTTTTTAAAAATTTATTAATTATCTTTACCGAAAGAAAACAAAAATCCATCAGCAAAATGCACTATATTTACTGACGGAACACCGTAAATCATCGGTAAATTGTATGATATTTATCGATTGTTTCTCTTTGTTCTGTCGGTAATATTGCAACCGTCAAGATTTTCTTAACAACGATTTACCTACGAAATTACCACTACCATCAACAAATTTACTGACGGTTATATACATAATATGTTCATAGTTAAATTTACCTACGACCGTTTTAGACGCCGTTGTCCGTCGTTTTATTCCTTTGAAAATTTATATTGCCATCAAAATATAAACATTTTTCTTCGGTAATTACTGTCGTTAAACTACAGAATTCTTATTGTGTTATACTATAATCCATATAAAAGATTTGGATAGATATATTTTATTTATGTTTTATATGATTTAAAATTGAATAATAATTAATATATTATGCTTTGCATATTGTTTAATATACTTTAAATAATATTTATATGTATGAATAATTTTATTACAAAATAAAATATAATTAAAATTAAAATACTTTTGATTTTTGTGTTACCAAATAGTTTATTGTATGGAACTCTTTTAAAAAGTTCTTTTTAAGCGATAGTCAAACAATAAACTAGATTCTTATAAAAGTTCAAAAAAAATACGGAAAAAAACTCTACTGATAAAAGCTCTCCTAATATAAGACCAACCAAACATCTTACGCATGTCATCTACGTCTATATAAAGGATAGCGCTGCGATGTTCTTTCATAGGCACCCGAGTCGATCTCTTCTAATATTCATAGACTTGACTGTAGCTTTTGAAGATTATTAGCAACCCAAAGAGCATGAGTCTATTGGGAAAGTTGGAGGCTGATGTAGAGATCAAAGCTCCAGTCGGCAAATTTCACGATGTCTTCAGTTGCAGACCACATCATGTGAATACCATGAGCCCTGAAAAGATTCATGGTGTTGATCTCCATCAAGGCGACTGGGGTAAAGAGGGGACTGTCATCAGCTGGAATTATACTCATGGTATGTATATCCTCTGCTTAAGATCATTTTAATAGGAATAAACCAAACTTATTTTGTAATTCTTCGATCTCGAGACTCCACTCCTCTTTATGGTTTTGCTATATTCGATATGTTAACTGTGATCAACTAGGAACAAGATAGCTAAGGAAAGGATCCTCTTTTCAGTTATAGGCTCTTAAGCTCCATATATGCCCGGCTTAATATATAATATATAACTTGAACTACTAATATGTGTAGCTGATTTCTAAGGGGAGTGTCATCTAAAGGAAAGACTATTGCGACAAGTTACAAACTCCCTGATATTCTTATCTTTTTTATTGCTTGCTTCCAAGAGTTTAAAGTCTCTATTCTCTAGCAAGGTCTATTTATCAACTTAAGAAATCGTCATAACGACGATAGCTACTTAGCAAGCTTTTCACGATAGAATTTTCCAACTGTTTTTCCTAGGTGGAAAATTGAGAAGAAGAAACACTGGTGGAGCAAATACTAGGTGGGAAATTTGCTATTAACTAAAGGAAATGAACAAACTTAAGTAAACATTTCATATTAGATAAACTGTTGATCGAAAGTATTGATAACTCGTGTTTGTTTAAGTGCTCGGTTTCTGGGAATTGATGATGTTTTTATTTGTAAGTATGGTTAAGTCCTTTTCTAGTGTCATTCCTCATCAGGCCGGACTTGGGCAAGAGTAAGAAAGACACCTATTCAGGAGACTTGTTTCATTTTATTCTTTATAAAATTCACTCTTGACACTTATAATTTTTATAAAAAAAGTAAAATATGAAATTCTTTTTATTTTAAAAAGAGCCATAGAAACGCTTTGTCTTCAACGACAGTCTTCAATGTTAATGACTGACAAGTTTGCATGAATTGTTGAAGATGGGGTTAAGAAAACTGCAAAGGAGATAGTAGAAGCCATAGACGATAAGAACAATTCAACCACCTTTAGAGTGATAGACGGGGATCTTACGAAGGAGTACAAGGACTTCAGGCTCATCGTTCAAGCCAATCCCAAACCCAATGGTGAAGGTAGCGTGGTCCACTGGACTCTTGTATACGAGAAGCTGAACCATCAGATCCCAGACCCTACCACATTGCTCGAGTTTGTAGTCCATTGCAGTAAGTGTTGTGCGAAAACGTGAATAAATACGGAGTAAAAAATAAACAGCAATAAGAACACCAAATATTTTTATACTGGTTCGGCAATGCCTACGTCCAGTTTGGAGACGACTGAGTATTTCACTATAACAATGAGAGCATACAATGGTGTTTGTCACTCAATTTTAAGAGACCCAAAATAAACCAAGCTCACAGAAAAGAAAAACAAAAGATTTTTCTCTCTCACTAAACAACACTCTCTTCTCACACCCGAAACCTTAAGCTCTCCTTTTGTGCTCTCCATCTCCTCCTTCATTTGCTTCCCTTTTATAGAGATCTTCATGGGTGTGAAAGCCTCCAAGGTGTGAAAGCCTCCATTGGGTGTGAAAGCCTCTATTGGGTGTGAAAGCCTCCATTGAGTGTGAAAGCGTCCATTGAGTGTGAAAGCCTCCATTGGGTGTGAAAGCCTCCAATGGGTGTGAAAGCCTCCATTGGGTGTGAACACCTCCAAGCCTCCATTGTTGAGCCACCATTTTTGATCACCGAAAGTAGCTGAGATTTCTGACTTTTCATTTGAGCCAATATTCAACAATCTCCACCTTGGCTCAAATCCTCGAAGTGAAATTTCCAATAGTCGTCTCCCAATCCCCCACGGGGCAATCAACAAATTTTACAAATACCAATCAAGTCTAAGCAATGCTTAAACTTGAGTAACGAAACTAGTTTTGTCAACATATCAGCAGGATTATTAGCGGTCCCAATCTTCTGAAGAAGAATATCTCCCTCATCAATAATCTCACGAAAAAAATGGAACCTCACATCAATGTGTTTTGTACGTGCATGATGAACTTGATTCTTTGCTAAATAAATAGCACTTTGACTGTCGCAATGAACATCCACATGGTCCTGATGGACCCCTAAGTCATCAAGCAACCCTTGAAGCCAGATGGCTTCTTTAATAGCTTCATTCTTGCCATGTATTCGCCTCGAGAGTTGATAAAGCAATCGTAGATTGCAAAGTTGATCTCCAACTCACTGGACCTCCGAAGAAGAGTGAATACAAAACACAGTAGTGGACCCACGCTTGTCCAAATCACTGCGTGTCGAATCTACATATCCACTAACACATTTACCATTAACTTCATCTTGCTGAAATAATAAACCAACATCCACAGTACTCAGAATATACCGTAGAATCCATTTCACAGCTTGCCAATGCCCTTTTCCTGGATTATGCATATATCTACTAACAATACTAATAGCTTGTGAAATATCAGGCCTAGTACACACCATAGCATACATCAAACTACCAACAACACTTGCATATGGAATTTTAGCCATGTAATGACTCTCCTCATCTGTTTTAGGAGACAGAGAAGCACTAAGTTTGAAATGAGGAGCAAGAGGTGTACTAACCGGTTTTGAATTTTCATTCATCCCAAAACGTTGTAGTACCTTCTTCAAATACTGCTTTTGACACAGACCTAGTATCTTTCGAGCTTCTCCCAGGTCCTTCATCTCAAATTCATTACTCAGTTGAGTCTTTAATCTTTCAATTTCCACTGTGCTTTTACATGCTATAAGCATATCATCAACATATAAAAGAAAATAAATAAAGGTTCCATCTTGTAGCTTGCGAAAGTATACACAATGATCATAATGACTTCTTGTGTACTTTTGCTCGATCATAAACCTGTCAAATCGCTTGTACCATTGTCTTGGAGACTGATTTAAACCATACAATGATTTTTGCAATTTACAAACCCATTTTCCTTACCAACAACTATAAACCCTTCTGGCTGAGACATAAAAATATCTTCCTCCAAATCATCGTGTAAGAACGCCGTCTTGACATCAAGTTGGGCCAACTCAAGGTCAAACTGCACAACCAAAGCCTACAAAATACGAATAGAAGAATGTTTTACTACAGGAGAGAATACCTCATTATAGTCAATGCCTTCCTTTTGAGCATAGCCTTTAGCTACCAATCTGGCTTTGAATCTTACATTGTCTTTTCCCAAAGATTCCATCTTCTTAGCATATACCCATTTACAACCAATTTCTTTCTTTCCTTTTGGTAACTGAACCAGCTTCCAAGTCTTATTTTTATGAAGAGAATTCATCTCCTCATCCATAGATTTCTTCCACTCCACGCTCTCTGAACTCCTGACAGCTTCTTTGTAGGTGGATGGAATATCATCTTCAATAACTGGAAGTGCATATGCCACGATATCAGTAAACCGAGCAGGCTTTCGAATTTCCCTTCTTGATCTTCTGGTTGCAATAAAATCTTGTTGTTGTGGAGGTTCTTGGGTAGGTACCTCCTCTTTATTAACCTCGTCCTTATTATCAAAATTAACTGTAGGACTAGTGTCTGTAACATCAGACCTTACTGGATCAACTGGAGTCTTTAATAACTCCACCTGCTTTGAACTACTCATGGTCTTGGTTGCTTCAATTTCCCCTTCATGCTTGTTTTGATTAACCATAGCAATCTCATCAAAAGTCACATCTCTGCTTACAACAAATTTCTTCTCCTCTGGACACCAAAGTCGGTATCCCTTCACGCCAGTACTAAAGCCCATAAATAGAGCTCTCCTTGCTCTTGGATCCAACTTGCTTTCCCTGACATGATAGTAAGCAGGACAACCAAATATGTGTAAATACTTGTAATCAGTACAAGGTTTACCAGACCATACCTCCATAGGTGTTTTACCATTGTTTGCAGTAGTAGGCAACCGATTAACAATATGGCTTGCATAAGTAATTGCCTCAGGCCAAAACACCTTGTCTAATCCAGCATTAGACAACATACACCGAACTTTCTCAAGTAAAGTACGGTTCATGCGCTCTGCCACTCCATTATGTTGTGGTGTCTCCCTAACCGTGAAATGCCTCACAATACCCGCAGCTTGACAGACTTCCAAAAAAGGATCTGATTTATATTCACCACCATTATCTGATCTGAGAGTCTTGATCTTTCGACCAGTTTGCATTTCAATCATCTTTTTCCACTTCAGGAATATCTGTAAGACTTCATCTTTATGCTTCATGGTGTACACCCATACTCTCCTAGAGAAGTCATCAATAAAGGAGACAAAATAATGGCTACCTCCCCAAGATGCATTCTTGGAAGGTCCCCAAACATCATTATGAACATAATCTAGAATGCCTTTAGTATGATGAATAGCAGTACCAAATTTCACTCTAGTTTGCTTACCCAGTACACAATGTTCACAGAATTCCAATTTACATACCTTTGCACCTTTCAATAAGCCTTGCTTCACCAATCCTTGTAATGCTTTTTCACCAGCATGCCCAAGACGCATATGCCATAACCTTGTAGTGTCTGAGCTATCTATATTAGCAGCTTCAGTGATAGCTGCTCCACCAGTAACTGTACTCCCCTGCAAAAAATACAAGTTATTTCGTCTTGTACCTTTCATCACCACAAGTGCCCCGTACACAGCTTTAAGAACTCCACCCTCTATGGTGATCTTGATACCCTTGGATTCCAATGCTCCTAACGAGATAAGATTTTTCTTCATATCCGGTACATACCGAACATCACTCAATTCTCTGACTGTACCATCGTGCATCTTCAAACAGATTTTACCTATCCCTTGTGTTTTGCAGGCATTATTATTTCCCATCAAAGCAACTCCACCATCCAGCTCCTGGAAGCTAGAGAACCATTCCCGAATGGGACACATATGATAAGTGCAACCTGAATCCAAAATCCACTCCTTGGAGTGACCATCAACAGATGAACTAGTCAAAGCAAACTCAAAATCATCATCTCCAAATTTTGCAACGTTTGCTACAGAACCCACTTTCTCCTTCTCTTTGTTCTTCAATTTGGGGCAGTCTTTCTTCCAATGACCCTTTTGATGACAAAAGGCACATTCATCTTTAGCAGGAAACTTACCTCGTGACTTTGAACGAGATTTTCCTCGCTTCCCATGTTTTCTTTCCTCTGTTCGTCCCCTTGCAGTGAGTGCCTCGGTTTGTGAATTGTGAGTCTTCAGTTCCTTCTTACGACACTCATGATTCACCAATGTCGCAGAAACCTCATCAAGTTTCACCTCAGATTTTCCATACAACAAAGTAGTTGTCAAATGATCGTAATCATCAGGCAATAAATTTAACAAACATAGTGCCTTATCCTCGTCAGGAATTTTCACATCAAGGTTTGCTAAATCAGCAAGTATTTTATTATAATCATTTAGGTGCTCATGCATAGAAATACCTGGACGATACTGAAATCGGAAAAGTCGCTTCTTCAAGAAGAGCCGATTTTCTGCGCTCTTGGTCATATACTTTTCCTCCAATTTCATCCATAACTCCTTAGCAGAAGTTTCCTTCATATAAGGATATTTTAGCTCCTTATCAAGGAATGATCGAATAGAGGCACACGCAAGGAGATTAATTCACGTCCACTGCTTCTCATCCATATCTTCGGGTTTATCGTCCAGAACCATATCCAACTCTTGTTGGTACAATACATCCATAACTTCACACTGCCATATACCAAAATTATTAGAGCCATTAAATTTATCAACCTCTAAACTTGTAGTAGCGATTGGATGTCTACTGGAAGTAGGTGTCGACGATGATGATAACGACTCCCTCATAACAGACTCGTCTTTATCTCCAGCCATCTACTTTGTCACTATTCACGGAGACTTGTAGCACTAATATATTTTCACTCCTACAATACCCCAGTCGAAAACCTGGAGCTTTGATACCACTTGTTGTGCGGAAACGTGAATAAATACGGAGTGAAAAATAAACAGCAACAAGAACACCAAATATTTTTATACTAGTTCGGCAATGCCTATGTCCAGTTTGGAGATGACTGAGTATTTCACTATAACAATGAGAGTATACAATGGTGTTTGTCACTCAATTTTAAGAGACCCAAAATAAACCAAGCTCACAGAAAAGAAAAACAAAAGATTTTTCTCTCTCATTAAACAACACTCTCTTCTCACACCCAAAACCTTAAGCTCTCCTTTTGTGCTCTCCATCTCCTCCTTCATTTGCTTCCTTTTATAGAGATCTTCATGGGTGTGAAAGCCTCCAAGGTGTAAAAGCCTCCATTGGGTGTGAAAGCCTCCATTGGGTGTGAACGCCTCCATTGGGTGTGAAAGCCTCCATTGAGTGTGAAAGCCTCCATTGGGTGTGAAAGCCTCCAATGGGTGTGAAAGCCTCCATTGGGTGTGAACACCTCCAAGCCTCCATTGTTGAGCCACCATTTTTGATCACCGAAAGTAGCTGAGATTTCTGACTTTTCATTTGAGCCAATATTCAACAATAAGGATATTGATGCTCACCTCACTCAGACTCAAGCTTAGACGTAAAATAGTACTATATAAAAGTGTGCTTTTCCGATGTACTAATAAAATTATATATATACGTGTGCGTATACGAAACTGAGTTGAAATATGGTTGGAAGACTTTCTTTCATGATGCATATTAATATTATATGTGCCATTGTGGCATTGAGTGATCCCATGTTTACCTCAATAAACACCTCATGCCTTCAAGCTTTATGTTCTTAAATTAGGCAAACGTTTATTTTGTCCTAAAGTTTTACTTCAAGTTTTGAAAAATCAAATAAAAAGTTTAAACTAAAGTTTCAATTAAAATTAAATTAAATCTTAACATTTTAAAATTTAAAAGACTTATATTTTTATAATTATAATAAAGTTTAAATTAGTTTAATTTTTAATTCTATCAATTAATTGCTTATTTGATATATAATTTTTTAAGGCCAAATGACTTTTATTAAACCTTTGTCAAAAAGAAACCATAATTTTCTTCTTCGGCCATTGAAACTTGAATATTCTTGAATAACTTGGAACAACCAAAAAATCGTTGGGGATATGAAGATTTGAGATATATAGCTATCTCGTCTACATATCCCATTGTACTGCCTATTGTTCTTTGCTAAAACAGATATGATATTTGAAAATACTAAACAATGACATGATATTAGAGCTATTATTTTTTGTGACTACTTCCTTTTGATCAAATTAATTCGTTCTTTTCTTTGAAGAATCTAATTTTGATTGAGCTCTTCTTTCTTTTCGATGCATTGTTTGCTTCATCAATCATCCAGTGTACAATACATTTTCAATCAAAATTCTGCTGCAATTTTTTTCTGCCTATAAAGTGTTTGCTAATGTTACACATAGATTTTATGTTTTGTTCCTTCAACTAAAATGATGTCTACTAAAATAAATTCTGGTTTTCTTATGACTCTGGTTACTTTTAATCCTTCTCATGCTTTTTTACTTATTGAATGCTAATCATCCTGACTATAAGCTCCTAACCAAGATTTTTACTAGAGAAAATTATGAGAATTGGAAGAAGTTATGTGAGATTTCTCTTCTAGTAAGAAACAAATTATGTTTTGTAGATGGGACTTGTATAAAACTCCTTTATTGCCCTATTTGATTCGTTGCATAGTATGGTGATATTATGGTTATTAAGGTCAGTTAGTGATTACATGTAGCGCCCCCTCACCGTAGGGTACGCATCGGGACTCCCGACACGTATGCCACGATAAAGGCTGTAGGAAAATCCCGGGAGGTACATCACATGTACCGGCAGCGGAAAACAAAAATTTTTGTTCCCGGGACTTTCCGAATCCTGTGATCCCAGATCCGTATGAAGACATCAACCTAAATAGCCAAAGAGACTATCTCTAAAGGTGATCCACGCAGAGATCGAAAATCTAACCGGATCAAACCCTTTGACACAGGAATAGCTAGAACAGATTAAAGCTGCTAGAGCCTACCTCATCTGGAGAGCTTGAAAACGTTGGAGGAGGATGAAGCTTGGAGGAGAAGACTTGAAGATCTTCGATGATGGATGATGAGAGGAAAACATTTTCTTCCTTCAAAACCTTCTTACCTTCATCCAACACACGAATATCAACCATCTTCTTCCTTCTTATTTGTCTTTTTGTCTTTAAACACTTTAAAGACATTAAATGCAACATGGTGAGTCATGTTCCACGTTAGTCACCTTTTATATATATATATATATATAAAAGGTTAAACTTAAAGATGAAGCTTCCTCTCCTCCTCCTCCCACGTGCTTACATAAATATATTAATTAATTAATTAATTAGTTAATTACTTAATTAATTAATCAATATATAATTGCTAAGGTCCAGTCCAACTGGGGTCGGTCCTCTTAAGCCTCTCGGCCCCTCGGTCTTTGAAACAACTCTAAACCTTTCTTAGCAATATCGATGTCGCGATCTCATCGGGACATATACCAATCCCATTGGGATCCATTTAATCCATTTGCTCTCCATAATTGAAACTCTGTCCAATTACTATTTTACAGATTCTCTGAAACACTCTTATGCGTGTGACCCTTTAGGTTCCCGGTTATGTTGGCCACTTAGCTTAACACTTAAACTAAGCAAGTCATGAGCGGTATCTAGCAACACATCATGACCCCCAATTGACCGGAAAGTAATCGGTTTGATGTATTCATCACGAACGAGATCACGAACCCTTCCATGATAATTACGGTGCAATTAGTCCTTTCACCATCCTATACCCCACTTGGTTATGAGTATGGTCAAAGTGTCAACTCTCACTAGACCGAGTCTAGCCCAGTGAAATTAGTTCTCGTCACCGGACTCATTACTTTATATGTCAATGAAGACACTCTTCATGACATACATCTTTAACTTGACCTTAGTAATGATCCCGACAAGAGGCCATGGGTATCTCTTACGCTAATCGGGACGTGGTGAATCCTTTATTGGCTACTCAATTATCTTGAATACCTCAAGTCGTACCCAAGCACCACCCTATGAGTTACCTCTGGAAGGCAACAAGGAATGGAGTCAAAGCACGTGATCGGATATCAAGATATCCTTGAGTACCTCAAGTCTAAGGATACTTGCACCATTGCTATGATGAGATTATCACCGACACTTAGATAAGATATCCATGTGATGATCTCATGACAGTCATCCAATGAACTTACTACCGCTAGTAAGCATCCACATGTCAATTCTAAATATCTCATATTTACGCTTCTAAGATCCACCGCTTGATCCAATCAGGAATATGACATGTGTTAGTCTATCCGGATTAATGATGTCCAGGTCTCATTAATCCTATGACTAGGAGAATTTGAATCTTGACATAATTGCACATGATAGGAATCTCGAGAGTATGAACACATCATAATTTCCTTCATGCTATGTCATATATCATGGACTTCATTAATTCGATTAAAGATCCAATCAATTCATAAACAATGTTTATGAATATCAAATTAATGAATAATGCCTTTTCTTTATTTATTCATAAAGTCCGCATACGACTTTGAATAAAAGCGCTAAAGGGATTGCCTTTAGGGCACAAATAAACGATCGACCTTGAACAAGTCGACTTATCGAATGAACAAGTCGACTTATCGATATCGAACATGTGTAAGTCGACTTACACATGGTACAAGTCGACTTATCACTTACAAATCTCCCACTTGACCTAAAGCCAATCGCCTTAGTATCTAATACCATAAGCGAGTCCATGAGAATCACAATTCTCCGTGACAATGGCTTTGTCAACGAACAAAGAACACTTTGCTCTGTGGAATTCTCTATCGAGGATATCATCTCGACTAATGATCTCCGAATCGGCGATCTGAGTTCGGATCGTCGATAAGACCTTGGTTCCTTTGCTGCAAGACTAGCCCCATTGTATCACAATACAATCCTATGGGCCCATCACGGTAGGGACGGATCAAGTTCGATAATGAACTTCTTGATCCAAATCGCTTCCTTTGCGCATCTCATGCGGCAATGTACTCTGCCTCGGTTGATGAATCAGCAGTCCTCTCTTGTTTGGAACTTTTCCAATTGACCGCCACGCTATTCAGTGTGAATGTATATAACCTGATTGTGATTCAGAATCATCCTTATCAGATTAAATACTAGCATTTGAATGCCCGCTCACTTGGAGATTTCCATCTCTATAGTTCAAGAAAACATCCTTAGTGCTTCGCAAGTACTTGAGGATATTCTTGACAGCCACTCAGTGACCCTCACCAGGATCCGATTGGTATCTGCTCGTAACACTTAGAGCATACGATACATCGGGCCTCGTACATAGCATTGTACCATGCTAAACCTCTTTAGCATCTCATCTATGTACGACGATTGTGAAAGACCAAGCAACCTTTTGATTTATCTCTATAAATCTATATCCCTAGGATATAAGTTGCTTCACCAAGGTCTTTCATCGCAAATTGATTGGACAACCAAATTTTAACTGATTGTAGCATAGAGACATCGTTTCCCAGTAACAATATGTCATCTACATATGACACAAGGAATACGATTGCAGTCCCATTAACCTTCTTATACACACAATGATCATCCGGATTTTGTGAGAAATCAAACTCTTTGATTGATTCATCAAACCGGATAATCCAACTCCTGGATGCTTGCTTCAATTCAAACATGGATTTCTGAAGCTTGCATACCTTTTCACCATCGATGGAAGTGAAGCCCTCAGGTTGTGTCATACACATCCTCGGTGAATTTCCTCTCGTGAAAGTCGTCTTCACATCCATTTGCCATATCTCATAATCATAATGAGTGACAATGGCTAGGAGTATCCTAATGGATTTAAGCATTGCTACTGTGGTCAAGGTTTTGTCATAGTCAACTCTTTATGCGTGGCGAAATCCTTTAACCAGAAGCATTACTTTATAGGTAATCAAATTACCATCCATGTTGGTTTTCTTCTGAAAACTCCTTTGTACCCTGTGGGTTTTATCCCTTCAAGTGTAACAACCAAAGTCCATACTTGGTTTTCATACATGGAATCCATTTGATTTCATGGCACAAGCCATGTTCGGACATCAACTTTTGTAACTGCTCATAGGTAGTAGGCGCATCATCTCATATGAGCAATACGTGTGTAGTAGAAGGTTGAACTGTTACCTCATCTATATGGGTGACAGTTTCAGATTCAGGCAGTTGATCTATGTTTGTTCGAGCATCTTGAACTTCTCCAAGTTCAACTTTGCTCCCACTTTCCTCTTGTAAAAGAAACTCTTTCTTTAAGAAAACAGCATGCTTGGAAACAAACAACTTTTGTTCCTAAGCAAGGTAGAATTGATATTCCACGAACAAACACTTGTCAGCTTTTACATCAAATGTATCTGACTGTGTCCGCTTCACATAAGTAGGACAACCCCAAACTTTCAGATGAGAAAGATAGGGCTTTCAGTTAGTCCATATCTCCATATGGAGTAACCACAATCTTTAATGGAACTCTGTTTAGCAAGTAAGCAAATTGTCTTGGCGCATATTCCCAAAATCGTAAAACCTATCATCAATCGCACCATGTCTAACAAGGTTCGATTTCTCCTTTCGATCACACCATTGTCTTTGCGGCGTGTAAGGTGGAGTATCTTGAGATAAAATCCCATTATCTCGAGATAATCAAAACTATTGGTCTAAGCATTTTCCACCACGATCAGATCGTAATGTATTCATACTTTTACCAAGTTAGTTTTCTACTTCATTTCTGAATTATTTGAACGTTTCAAACGCTTCAGATTTGTATCTCATCAGATACAGATACCTATATCGTGAATAATCACCGATAAAAGTAATGAAGTAAAAACAACCACTTATGGCATGGATGGACATCGGACCACATACATCCGAATGTATTAGGTCTAATATTCCATTCACTCGTTTACCCTTTCCTTAAAGGATAACTTAGTCATCTTGCCTAATAAACAAGATTCGCATGTGTCATATGATTCATAATCAAATGAACCTAAACATCCACTCTTATGGAGCTTAGCGATGCATGTCTCATTTATTTATGGCCAAGCCGACAATGCCATAAGTAAGTTGATTTTAAATTATCTCGATTATGTCTTTCCGCGTCATTGACATTCATAACTGGATATGACATATCTAATATGTCAATTCAATTGCATAATGTACCGATAGCATAGAGCCTTCCATTCAACTAATAGAACAACCATTGCTACTAAAAGTCCAATGGAAATCACTCTATTTAAACATAAAACATACAATATGTTCTTTGTTTAAAACAGTACAAAATGTCAATCATCCAATTTGAATATAAGCCCACTAGGGAGGAACAAGACATAAGTGTCTACGACTATTGTAGCAACTCTTGCTGTATTACCTACACGAAGGTCTAGTTCTCCTTGAATGAGCTTTCTACTGTCCCTGAGGCCTTGCATATCATTTCATATGTATGAGTCACATCCGGTATCAAATACCGATATGTTTTGATCAGGAATAGTATTAACCTCAATGACAAACATATTTGAAGAAGTAGAGGCATCGATGCCTTCTTCGCTTCAGGACTCGGATAGATTTTACGGTTTAGCCTCTGGTGGCTAGACTTGCCATAATGAAAGCAAAATCCTTTTGGGGCGGTATCTTTGGTTTTTCCTTGATGGCACTTCCTTTGGTTTCTTAGCCTTTTCTTCTTTGAACTAGAAGAAGAAGCATCCACCATTAGCAACTTGCTTGCTATCCTTCGATAGCTCTTTCAATGTCTTGAAAGCAGATTGATCATTCGAGAATTGTTGTGGATATTTGGTTTATCCGATAGTTTATCACTAACCGTGAATAACCATCGACAATCCAACTAGAATTAAGTCTCTACTTAACTCATAATCCATTACAAATCCTAAGGCGGCCAATCTCTCAATATAGCCATTCATCTTGAGGCATCTTGCATGCCAGATATCCACGAGCCATCTTTAATAGTGAAGAGAAGCCTTGAGGTCTCGAACCTTTCGAATCGAAACTTACTCATCAAACAGCTCCCTAAGATGAAATACTATAGAGTGAGCATCCATGGACTCGTCTTTGCTGCTGCAATACTGGTGACATCAAGACAAGCATAAAGCAAGTATCCATATCATTGTCCTTTAGATGCTTACAATATGCTTTCGATCCTTATCGAAGCATCGACGGAAAGTAAGCGGAAGTGGAACATCTAGGGCGTATCCCAGTTCCTCGGATCTAAGAACAATTCTCGATTCCTTAGCCAATCAAGAAAATTCAGTCCGAATAGAGGCGAAAATTCACATCGAAAACTTCTTGATCAACTAGCGCGAGAGAGAAGGAATGATAGAATAGATATGCTGCATGATCATAAGGACTTGCATGATATGCATATGGCTCCCACTAGTTTCCTAGAATCCATAACCCTCTTCTGAATCCAAAAATGAAGTGACATAATGTCCTAGTGGGTCGATATCCGACATTGCTAAGAGTGACCTTGGGTTTACCAACAAGCCTGACTTAGGTCAATCGGTAGGTATCGGTCATACCAATTGTATCATCGATAACCGACATTAAGAATGACCTTGGGTTTACCCAACAAGCCATCTTATGTCTCGGAGGTATCGGATATACCAATTACATCTTAGACACAACTATCGATCAGTCTTTATCAACTTGTTGATGTGTGCACTTACATTGGTATCAACTCTTTGATGCGCATACATCTAATGTATTCTACCCATTTACGCCTCTGTCACGTTGACCTTGAGTTTACTCAACAAACCAACGCTTCGGTGAAAACCAACCCATTAATCCGAAAATCTTATTTTCATGGTTCGAACATATCCGTATAGAGTGAGCTTAGGTTTACCCAACAACCCAACCTATAAGAACTCGGTTCTTACCATATTAATGGAAGGCGTTAGTTTTCATATTCCAGGAGGATTTGAATTCTCGACTCAAGTGAAGGATAATAGTCACCGGGACTATATGGAATGATTTAGGTTTCATCAATCACATTGAATCAATCCTTATAATCATCCATCATCCCACCTATGCATGCCACAAGTCGACTTTCATCAAATGCAAGTCGACTTTCATATGCTCTTACACACAAGTCGACTTGTGAAACGAACAAGTCGACTTATGTCATCTGCCCATGAACAAGTCGACTTACAAGGTACTACAAGTCGACTTATACTGAGATCTTGAACAAGTCGACTTATTCTTCAAACAAGTCGACTTATCCAGAAAACAAGTCGACTTATCCAGAAAACAAGTCGACTTATTCAGCGAACAAGTCGACTTATGTCCCATATAAGTCGACTTATCCAGGAAATTATGCTAAAATCTCTAATCGGCTAATTCCTCAATCCATGCAATTCCAATTCACAATACCATTATACCTAGGGTAATATCTGTGAATTGATGCCTCAATGAACACTTCATTGATTCATGAATGCCTTAAATAGTCAAACTATATGAAAAGCTTGAAATGAGTCAAAACTCATTAATTTCCAAACAATTTAGGAACACCCAAATTATCATCCTAAGCATCTCTAGCTAGCACATACATTATCAAATTTACTTCGGCACTTGTCACAAAAATTTTGACGGTCAAAACAAACAAGATAATGCAATATACTAACGAGACGCTATTGTGATCAATTAGGCATCCGAAAATTCTTGGAAAAGCAACTTCAAGCAATTCAGTTTGGAAATCATATTACATCAAGATAACACATTTTTAATCACATTAAAAATGGTTCAAGGCATTGGAACTGAAAAAGCACACTCAATCAAGCCAAGCAAAACAGTCCCAACAATTTTCACAAAACTGTACAGTTCTGTACATTGCTCGAAATGATCAATGAAACAATTTCAATAAATTCTGAGAAAATTACATAGGTTACTAAATGTTCAGAAAATGCTTCATGAATTTTTTCAGGATTTTAGTCCATCAAAAACTCAGTCAACCTAAATAACAAAACCGATTCAAAATCTGTGTTCATCAGCACAGCAATTCCCAACAGCATAGAATAAATTCGTGAATAAATATCCAATCACCTTGAAATCCAATTTCCATGCTCACAGACATTCACCAACATCTTAGAGACATGTAGGTGAAGGAAAATCCGAAAAACATTTTCTAGAATTTATTCTCGATTTTATACTCATGCCTGTTCCAGAATCGTTTCACAAAACAGCATCTGTAACCTTAGGGAATTAATTAGCAAAACTATATCAAATCAAATCGATAAATTCTGAAAATTCATAGACATATTCTCTAACATGTTATGAACAATTCTGGGCAGAAAAATTTCGAAAAGCATATCACAATATAAATTCGAAATCTGAACAGATAGCATGCATCAACAGCAAATTCCATTAGGGTTTCTGATCTCGCTTAGGTTTTAGCTTCATACGGGATACCAGACGCTCTGATACCACTGTAGGAAAATCCCGGGAGGTACATCACATGTACCGGCAGTGAAAAAAGAAAAATTTTTGTTCCCGGGACTTTCCCGAATCCCAGGATCCCGGTGTCCTTATGAAGACATCAACCTAAATAGCCAAAAGAGACTATCTCTAAAGGTGATCCACGCAGAGATCAGAAAATCTAACCGGATCAAACCCCTTTGACCCGGGAATAGCTAGAACAGATTAAAGCCTGCTAGAGCCTACCTCTGTCCTGGAGAGCTTCAGAAAATGTTGGAGGAGGATGAAGCTTGGAGGAGAAGACTTGAAGATCTTCGATGATGGATGATGAGAGGAGAAAACATTTTTCTTCCTTCAAAACCTTCTTACCTTCATCCAACACACGAATATCAACCATCTTCTTCCTTCTTATTTGTCTTTTTGTCTTTAAACACTTTAAAGACATTAAATGCAACATGGTGAGTCATGTTCCACGTTAGTCACCTTTTATATATATATATATATAAAAGGTTAAACTTAAAGATGAAGCTTCCTCTCCTCCTCCTCCCACGTGCTTACATAAATATATATATATATATATAATTAATTAATTACTTAATTAATTAATAAATATATAATTGCTAAGGTCCAATCCAACTGGGGTCGGTCCTACCGGCCTCTGAAGGCCCGGTGTTGAAACGACTCAAAACCTTTCTTAGCAATATCGATGTCGCGATCTCATCGGGACATATACCAATCCATTGGGATCCATTTAATCCATTTGCTCTCCATAATTGAAACTCGTCCAATTACTATTTCTGATTCTCGAAACACTCTTATCGTGTGATCCTTTAGGTTCCGGTTATGTTGGCCACTTAGCTTAACACTTAAACTAAGCAAGTCATGAGCGGTATCTAGCAACACATCACGACCCCGATTGACCGGAAAGTAATCGGTTTGATGTATTCATCACGAACGAGATCACGAACCCTTCCATGAACAATTACTGTGCAATTCGTCCTTTCACCATCCTATACCCCACTTGGTTATGAGTATGGTCAAAGTGTCAACTCTCACTAGACTGAGTCTAGCCTAGTGAAATTAGTTCTAGTCACGGGACTCATTACTTTATATGTCAATGAAGACACTCTTCATGACATACATCTTGCCACCTTAGTAATGATCCCGACAAGAGGCCATGGGTATCTCTTACGCTAATCCAGACGTGGTGAATCCTTTATTGGCTACTCGATTATCTTGAATACCTCAAGTGTACCCAAGCACCACCCTACGAGTTACCTCGGAAGGCAACAAGGAATGGAGTCAAAGCAGGATCGGATATCAAGATATCCTTGAGTACCTCAAGTCTAAGGATACTTGCACCATTGCTATGATGAGATTATCAACGACACTTAGATAAGATATCCATGTGATGATCTCATGACGATCATCCAATGAACTTACTACTGCTAGTAAGCATCCACATGTCAATTCTAAATATCTCATATTTACGCTTTACGAGATCCACCGCTTGATCCAATCAAGGAATATGACATGTGCTAGTCTATCCGGATTAGTGATGTCCAGTCTCATTAATCCTATGACTAGGAGAATTTAGATATCTTGACATAATTGCACATGATAGGAATCTCGATAGTATGAACACATCATAATTTCCTTCATGCTATGTCATATATCATGGACTTCATTAATTCGATTAAAGATCAATCAATTCATAAACAATGTTTATGAATATCAAATTAATGAATAATGCCTTTTCTTTATTTATTCATAAAGTCGCATACGACTTTGAATAAAAGCGCTAAAGGGATTGCCTTTAGGGCACAAATAAACAATCTCGACCTTGAACAAGTCGACTTATCGAATGAACAAGTCGACTTATCGGTACCGAACATGTGTAAGTCGACTTACACATGGTACAAGTCGACTTATCACTTACAAAGGCGCACTACCAGAACAGTTCTACTAATATCCACATGGCATTGCAGTAATTAAATCACAATATAACAGTAATCAGTAAATTAAAATCTTAAAATAACAATCATCTTGTACAGTCATCCAATGACAGAATAGACCAGTCTATCAGTTTCCTAACAAAACCAAAAAGGAACCTGATACAAACATCTATCCTAGGTCATTCTCAAAACGCTAACCCAGCTGATCGACCTTTGAGCCATTGCCTCTAGCCAGCAGCTCGCACGGCAGGAAAAGAAGATCTTCGGAGCTAGGAGTCTACGCTATCAGTCCTGAAAAATACAATGCAATTTTGGGTGAGTTTGCGAACTCAGTGAGAAACCATCATCGATGGTTCACTCAAATCATGCATTACGCGTAGCGCGTACAGCACAATACAGTAGTATTTAGGTATCAGTATCATATAACCAATTTCAGTACTATCATATATCAGTTTCAATACTATACAGTGGTTCACGAGAATCACATCTGATTTCTGATAAATACTTAACAAGATCATATTGTACAATTTACTGATGTACGTAACATTTAGCGATGAAATAACAATATCGTAACATTTGGCAAGATCACATTCGATTCACAAGAAATCATGTCATTGTCACGATTCATCATTCATGTGTATGCAATGCATATGAGACTCTTTCCGATTCTTGATGTTGTGCCCAAGTGCTCGATCGGTGTTCATGGGGGATGCGTCGAGGATAAATCCCCTGGCTATGCCCTGTCGATGACGATATTCGAGCTCGAAGCTCTTTTCAGTGATTTTAGCAGCTTGGGACACATTCCATTATCTGATCATGCATTTATGCATGCAATGCAGTGGGCAGTGGTTCAGTAATTCGTGATCGATGATCTACGATACTGGCTATAAAAGCCCGAGATTTCGATGTTCAATGCTTTACAAGATATAGCTATGAAGCCCGAAGGTAACGGTGCTTTCGATAATTGATTTGATGTCATGTATTAGTACAGTTCAGTTCAGTAAAATCATACTCATTTCAGTAAGCATACAGTGGTCCAATCCTACACATGCCGGTAATCATACAGTTCACCTTCGCATGTAATTCACAGTAAGCATGTAAGCAACCAGAATTTGAGAACCAACTAGGTTACTCACCTGTAACTTCCGAGCTATTGCCTGGAAGTCCCAGCAATGTCCGTGGAACGACGGTCCAAAGGTGCCTCTATAACAGTAAAATACAGTCCATTACTAATTACTCAATTGATCAGTTCACTAATGCATGTTCCTCAGTGAAATAATGTACAATGCATGTTCACGATTCCCGGTGCTAAATCCCAATTTCGATGCCTTAAGCCCAATTCCACTTTCTCACTCAATTTCTTGGCAATAATCGATCCAATCCTATGATTCAGTCCAATCTCCTATATTCCTACTTCTTATGACAATTTCCTATCCATTGGGTCAAAACCTCTATTGCGATCTCTAATTAAAACTCCAATAGTCTCAATTTGACACTTAGGTCACACTATGAATCACAATTAACCTAAATCTCAAGAATCAGTACCATTTAAATTAAATGCCAACTCTTAATACTTCCTCAATAGTAGACCTCTTTCCCTAGTTCACAGTGAATCGAGAATCACCTCAATTGGAGGTCTACACCATACGTTATGCCCAATTAAACAACAATCAACAAATCAGAATTTCCCTTCCTCGTCGCGACCTACGTCCGCTCGATGCGTCGAGAAAAAGCCCGCTCGTCGCGACGTGAACGTCGTTCGTCGCGTCGCACAAAACCACGCTCGTCGCGACGTGGAAACCACTCGTCGCGACGTACCAATCCACGCTCGTCGCGACGTCTACCCGAGCTCGCCGCGACTAATAAATTTAATTAAATCCAATTACTCGTCGCGACGAATCCCTTAAGCTTATGCGCTTGTCGCGACGTGCGAAGACCAGATCGTCTTCTCCGATCGACTTCCGCCATTAATACACATTCAAACCTCCACTAACACATTCAACTACTCTATCTAACCCAATAAATGCCATAAATATATGCAACAACCATCAGGGACAACATTAAAACCAATAAAAACTTACCAATCGATTTCTCCACAGATCTCAAATCACCGTAACCCTAGAATCCTTCAATCTCAACGATTCACTAATTCCAGAGCCTCTAACCTTTACCAATCATCATAAACATGTTAGATTAACACAATAAAGGAGAACCATAAGAAGAAATCAAGGATCTCTCACCGTTGGAGGAAAATCGAAAACGCCGTAGGAGAAGAGGAAGAACGAAGAGCCTTTCCAAATTTTTCCCCAACTTGTCAATCCCTAGCTATTTATAGACCTAAGTCTCCATATCAGTCCAAATTTTAGTCTCTAAATTTCAATAACTCAACATATTTATTTCCTATCAGTAAAATTCTAATTTTTCCATTGCCATTGGACAGTTCTTTCAGTAATATGTGGTCAATCAGGCAGTCACCCAAATATTTCCGGTCCGGGCAATTTCTCCCGAATTTCCCAAAAATCTCCTATAAGTCACTATAAATTACCAGTCACTCGTATTCAATATTAAATCAGTCAATTGAACCCAATTACTCTAATTTCTCAATCAGTCCCCCAATTCAGTCAGTTCAGTCAGTATTCAGTTCACCACCCAGTCAATTCCAATTTACAATTAAATACCGAAAAATCGTGGATGCATGTACCCATGAATATATGCATATGCAGTAGACCAGTTCCTCTATGATTAGAGGCCAGTAATATGCTCAGTCAATGAATGCAGTGAAATCCTACCAGTCTGTCCCAATATTACCATAATACCCTCACTGACAGTAACGGGATGTTACATTACATTTTCAATAGTCCTCTATATTGTTCAACAGTAAAACAAGTTTGGGATGAATTGTCACAAAGATATGAGAATAATGAAGGAACGAGAATTTTTGAGCTACAGCAAAGTATAACATGTAATTAAGAGAATCTTTCTGTTTCTAAGTACTACTCTAAACTTAAGAAGTTATGGGATAAATATACTATGCTTATCAACATTCCTGCCTACAAATGTAAGACTACACCAGTAATTGCAAAACTCTAACTAAATCAACAACTTATGAAATTCTTATTGGGATTAAAAAAAGGGTTATAAGAATGCAAGAGGCACCATTTTGTTGATGAAGCCTTTGCCACACATAAATGAGACATATAATCTGATGTTATAGGAGGAAAGGCAGAACAATATTCAGTCGATCTCTCAGACCTTACCCTTTGAGTCCTTAATTTGATGAGCTAGTAAAGAGCTTATAAATCTACCCAACAAAAGAGTTTTGATCTCTTAGCCTTAGCAACTCAACTAAAAAAAATACTCAAGGTTAGTACAAACAAATTTTTCAACAAGGAGGTCCTTCAAGGTTCCAAACTTTCTAGAGAAAAGGAAATGTGTCTTGCAACTATTTTAATAAACTAGGCCATACCATTGACAAATGTAACAAGCTACAGAGCAAAAACAAGTGAGTAACTGCTACTACTTAGACTATGGAATCATTTTCTAGTTCTCAAAATATTAATCTTCAAGAATCACCAAGCTCTAATCAAATTTCTCTCCTTAGTGATCTCTACAGTCAATTAATGGATCTCCTTAATAAACACAAGTCCGAATTTATTGGTTTAGAAAAATCTGACGCTTCTATTGCCATGTTAGTAGGTACAAGTTTTTGTTTCTTAATTTCAAAGCTTAATACAGTTAGGATCATTGATATTGGAGGTAATGATCATCTTACTCCTCATTTGAATTTCTTCACTATATATTCCCCTCTTCCTTATTTTTGTTACATCACTATTCTAAATGGAACTAAGGCATGAGTTAAACATATTGAAGATGTCAGGTTGAGAGATGGTTTACTTCTTAAAAATGTTTTTCATGTGCCAGATCTTCATTTCAACTTACTTTCTGCCAACAAACGTACTAGACAACTTGCATCTAACCTCATCTTCACTTCAGCTTCGTACTATATTCAGGACCCTTTGATGAACATGTTATTAGACCATGGTAAACAGTCAAACGGTCTTTACTATGTATCTTGCACTAATTTGAATCGATCTCATGCCAGTACTGTTCACTGTTCTAGTACATCTACTAATAAAACTGATAATAGCCTTTGTAATTCTATTATTACTATCCATGATGTTGTTGATTTGTGGCATTACACTACAAGAAAGATGTTTAGTGGCGACGGAATATCACCGACGATCTGGAAACCGTTATAATTACCAACCGAAAATGGACAGCCGTCGGGGAAGATGGTTGTGGAGAAGAAGTTTTGCGACGGTACAATATTCCGTCGTTGAATGTTGGGGAGGAAATTTACCGACCAAATTTTTGATCGGTAAAGTGGTCGATAAAAACGTCGGATTGCAGCCCCTCAGTTAAAACAAAACGGCGTCGTTTTGAAAACTTATTAAACCATCTTCATTTCCTTTCTTCCTCTCTCCTGCGCGACAGTCTCTCTTCCTCTCCCTGCAGCTGTGCGATCTCCTCCTCCACCGTTTCTCCATCGCCGCTGCCTGTCGCCGATTGGAGAGCTCCAACACCGCCGGCCGATGGAAGACAGGTAATCCCTTTCTCCCACGACTCCTCTTTCTCCTCCCTCCCCTCTCCTTACTTCGGGTATCGTATAAATATCAATGTGTTCCTGTTAGTTTTAGCTTTTTAAATTTATTATTTAACAATTTTTATTTATTTATTTATTAAATTAATTAAGCATAATTAGACTAATTAAGAAATTGAGTTAGCATGAATTAAAAATGATAGCATTAAATAGCATATGGCATTAATTAGCATGTAGTAACATTAATGAGTTAGGTAAGAATTAATGGAAATTAAATGTGTTAGTTGGTTTAAATGAAATAGGGGAAATTTAATGTGTTAAGTGGGCTTAAGTAAATGGGTCCAAATGAAATAGAAAAGAAGAGGAAGGAATAAGTTGGGCCTTAAAAGAAGTGAATGGGCTTAAGTTAAGAGAAAATGATGTAGGAAAGTAGTATAAGGAAAGGAAGATGAAGGAGGAGCAAATGGGCCAAAGAAAGGATAATGGGCTTAAGTTAGTATGTTAAGAAGTATAAAAAGAGAAAGAAAAGAGTAAGTTATTAGAGGAAGGAGGAAAACTTACGAAAATTAGAAGAGGAGAGGAAGAGTTACGGCAAAGTGGAGGAAGGAAGAAGAAGAGAAGAAAGGTTAGTGATTCCTATGAGTTTGAGTGAGTTTTTGAAGAAAGATCAAGAGTTAAAGGTGTGGAGGAAAGTGCAAGCTTCATTTTGAACCAAGAAACCACTTGTTTGGTTAAGGATTTAAGGTAAGCTTCTTGATTAAGGTTAAGATTTTTGTTGTTTCATGGTTGAAAAGCTTAGAAATAGAATGGGTTTAGTGATTCTAAGGTAAATTTCATGATTAAAGTTCTTTGGGTTTGTCAATTTTAAAACCCTAAGTGATTATGGGTTTGGTTTTAATGAAGGAAAGAAGAAAGAGGAGAAGGCAAGAAGAACACTCTAAGGAAAGGATTAAGCAAATATAAGGTGGGTTTCATATTTATCTTTATGTATTTAAGCTACAAATGTAAAATTAATGCATGACATTAATGAGTTCTCAATTAATTGGTAGTGTAGTAAATGTATATGATTGAATGTTGAATGTGGTGGTTTTAAGCCATTTAATGATTGTATTAAATGCTTGATATTATTGTTGATGAATTGATGATGATTGATTTAGTATGGAATGAAATAGTTTAAATGAGTATGAATGCTCAATATGATTGATGTATGAAATATGCATGAAAGACAAGATTTTCAAGAAAATACAAGATTATCAAGAAAACGATGAATTGGATAAGAACAATCCAATTTTATGATTATGCATGATTGTATGTTATGTGGGTAAGGTATAGTCCCAAGAACCGTCACGTGCACGTCGACCATGAAAGCCTTCGCCCGGCTGCCCGATTGTGGCATAGGATGATCCATTATTGGACTCCTCAAGATTTGCCCATGTAAGCTCATTAAATGAGATTACATGGTTGCCAAGAATATGGACTTACCGAGCCATTTGATGTGTTTAGATGTGATTACATGAGGATGCTAGAATTATGAATGTTGAATTGTGAAAGAGTATGTTTGTGTATTGATGAATGTTGAATGGTGCATGCATTATGACTTATTGAACAATTGCTAAAAGTATGAATAATAAAATGGACATGCTTGTTATATAAATATAAATGTGTTACCCACGGAGCGAAAGCTCACCCCTCAAATTCTCCAGAAATGGCGGGATCCAGGAGCAAGTTTAAAGGCATTTACTCCAAGACTTTCTTTTGATTTTGTATTTGAAATGATTTTTTTTTGTAACTCAATGCTTTAGATGCATTTTGAGAAAATGATGATTGTGGCAAGTTTGTATTTTTGGGGATATGATGGAGTGGCTTGAAATGCCCTTTGAAGCTTTGTAATGACTTATGACTTCATATGAATGAAAGAATGCTAAGTTCAAATGTATTTTGAGAAATCCATGTATGTTTAAGCATAGTTCCAAAGTTGTATGGAATTGTTTTGAAATTCATGTGGGTAGATGAATGATGTAAGATTAAGTGAGATTATAGCATGTTGGGAGTGGAATGAATGAGTTGAGAGGTTTAGAAGTGTATATGGTGTTTGGAATAAGTCAAGAGAGAGTGTAGAGGGTTAGGTTTGAGTTACGGATAGATATAAGTCGACTTATTGGACCCATAAGTCGACTTGTGAAGTTTTGCA
Organism: Erythroxylum novogranatense; assembly: GCA_029891385.1. NCBI lineage: Eukaryota > Viridiplantae > Streptophyta > Magnoliopsida > Malpighiales > Erythroxylaceae > Erythroxylum > Erythroxylum novogranatense. Next base: position 22,810,044 of record CM057226.1, read on the forward strand.
TAATAAGTTGACTTTTAGATAGATAAGTCGAGTTATTTTCCTCGATAAGTCGACTTGTTGGTGACAAGTCGACTTATTTGCCTCGATAAGTCGAGTTATAGGCTAATTTCAAAGACAGGTCGAGTTGTTAGTCAAGCGTTTTGAGCATTGTTAGAGGCCGAATTTGGTTTTCAGTCTTCATGAGAGTTGTAGATCTAGATGTCTACTTTCAAATGGTGAAAGAGAGAACACATTCTGACCTATATATAAAAGTTATGGTAATTGTCCCAAAAGAGTTTCAGTTTGAATTTGGAAGTGAGCATGGCCTATTAAATTGGGCATAAACCCTCATATGACCTCCAAATAAGGTGAGGCTTGAACCATTAGTTTTCTAGGACATGTATCTGTTTCCATATAAAAATTTGTAGCATTTGGAGCTAAATTGATAATAATTGAATAAAAAGCAAGATAAGGGTTGGTTGAGAGAGCATGTTTCAGGTATGAATTCCTTTAGGTTTTGGAGTGTATCTTGAGTTATATGACTTGATTGAAGCGATTCTTGTCTGAAATAAAGCAAGAGTCTTAAGGCTATGATTTACAAGAGAAATTAACATCAATTAGGGTTAAGTAGAATAAACCCTACAAGAAAAGATGATCAAGTTTCATGTTTTACGATTCAGGAGTCGGATTCCGGAAACGGGATCCGACATCAGTTGGGCTCCGGGAGTGGGGTCTGACATCTGTGGTATCAGAGCGCCGGAATTGAGATCTTACATGGGCGCAGGTGTATAAGTTACACACTTAAGAAATTGTTAAGAGTTTAGGCTAATGGAATGATATGAAAATGAAAGTTATGGATACATGGAGATGAGAAATAGTACATGATCAAAGATGATAGGTAATGATTCAATGTATTTATAGTGGGAGATCCAGGGTGAGGTATTATGATGATATACCTTGAATGTGATTTCGATGAAAATTTATAATCATGGCTTGTTTGGGGAAATCGAGGATGTGAGTGGAAATGTCAAGCTTGAAGTGAACAAGTGAAATGTTTTGAAAACAGAGATGCACATGGTCTTAGAAGATGAAACCGGAACCTAAGTGGGTTTTCATGTTTATAATTTAAGTAATGAGCTTTTAATGTATTTTCAAGAAAATCAAGAAAATAAACATGTTTATAAGTTATTGTTTTCCAAATGATTTATGAATTATTAAATTCATGGTTTTCGAATGATTTAAGAAATCTTTTCAATTCTTTGGACGATTCTTCATGAATAATTTAAATTGCATCATGATTGTTGCATATTGTGCTTTGAATGCATTGAGAAATTGCTACATGTTCTGTATGTGAATTGTGTGATGATTTTCCATCTATAAGTTTGAACAAGTGGTGAATAAAAATATATGTAAGATGTAATGTGAAGAAATGGGAAGATGTGATGAATGTTAGTAATATTTGTACAAGTCCTAAAAGGGTAAATTGTTGTTTTTGTGAGTAGCTATATGATGATCTATTATCATACAATACATCTATGAGTTTATTAAGCACGTAGATATATATATATATATGTGTGGAGAAGATAGATGAAGAAAACCTATTGATTAGTGTGACACATGAAAGTGCTCTCATTGATCAAGTGAAGATTAGTGGAAAATTGTTGACAATATTGCAATGAGAAATAAAGTCAAAGAATCAAGAGAAGAATATTTTCTAGGATTAATGAAGATCAAAGTACCAATCATGTAAGAGATAGATTTAGGGAATTGATGGAGATAAGCATGTGGACGAAATGGGTTGAATTTGATTATGCCACCCAAGCATATGCGACAACAAGTATGTCCAATTACTCCATTGAGTTTTGAGTGACTTGAACCTTATAACCTTATGAGGATGATAGAAATGGGTCTTCCCAGGTATTAAGAATAGTTGATAATGTGGGGAGGATAATAGGTTTTGATCAAGATTGCACGAATAGCATAGTGATGGTAGCAAGAAGCCTCCTTTCAAGGGAATTTTATTAAGTTAGAATAAGCCACTAGATAGTTTATATTAAGAGTGATCGCTGAAAGAACTGATCGGAAAGGAATATGTAATGATTCGAAAGTGTGTACACTTCCTAACAAAGATTCAAGCGAGAGGTAAAATATGATATTGAAAAGTATGTATCTTGGTTGAGGTAAAGGATCATATGAGTAGATTTCTAAATTTAAGAAGACTATGAAGAGTATATGAGTACATGTTATGTGAAAATATGTTTGGGAGAAACTAATATGACTTGAGGAATGTATTAAAATCACAAGAAGTCAAATTTGCAAATAGATTGCAATGGATGGAGAAATTGGTATGGATGAGCAAACATGATAGTGAGTTCAAGTGAGGATTGATGAAATGCAAGGAATAGAGAGAATCAATTGAGGAAGGAAGTTAATAAGGGGAAAATGGAAAAGAAAGTGAGATAATGTACTTCATTAAGGAACAGTTATATTAGGAATGCATGAGGGCTAATAAAGAGATATATGAATTTTGAGAAGAATTACTTGAGTTATCAAGTGCCTAATAACACTATGGTATTGGAGACTAAAGAGATTCAAGATTTGAAGGTGTAGTAAAGACATTGAAGAATTGAGAAAATAGTTTGAATCTGGGGAGAAAATGTGTAAAGCGTATGAGTAACGTGCATAAAAAGAATTTTAAAGGAACTATCTTTGAGGTAAATTATATCATATAGATTTGGAGAATTTATAGTATGCACAGATATTGTATAAGACATTTGGTTGAAATCAATGTAGCATAACAAAATGATTTCATATGTATGGAGAAAATTGAATTCTTATGAGTGACTATTTGAGACATGATTTAGAATTGTTAAACTAATGATTATTTCGAAAGTTTGAAGGCAGATATATGCAGAATATCTTAAATATACACATGTAAGTGCAGATCGTAAAAGTGCGAGACAATCGATGAATTGGGAAAATTAATTATGAGACTCGGAGATTGATAAAACATCGAAAGGCTATGATTGTTCTAGCGAGAAGTTAAGTGATATATCCAAAACTGTAAGTAGAAATTTAATTTTGAGGTTATAAGAACTAATACAAAAGAAAGCATTGAATAGAGGGTTTAGTTTACCTCAGTTAAGGATTAAGAGTTTAAGAAAGTGAAAGCAGATATGAGTGTTAAGTTTGAATGAGAAGAAGCATATAGGGTGAGTAGATAAGAAGTATGTGGAATTAATAAAGATGCTTGAGTTGAAAAAATTGAATATGAGACTGAGACAATAGATAGAGTTATTCGAAGGATTATGATTATATACGTGAGTGCTATGCTTGTAAGACTAGTGTTATGATCAGATGTATTAACAAAGATGTATCATAAATTTGGATATTAAAGTTGCTAAACCTAGTGCAAGAAAGAGTGTAGAATGTGAAATTAAATTTTAGACAAGATGACTAGACACTTTGGAAGTTTAGATCAGTTCATATGGACAGCGCAAATTGAAGATTAAGAAATTGTGAAGCTTACTAAGAAATTGGAAATGCGTATAAATTTTTGAGTTTGAGTAGGAATCATGGTACTGGGTGATTGAGATAAGAAATATGCATACCGGCAAAGATGATTTAGCAAAGCGACTGTGAGAAAAGTAATGGTGATTTAGGCTATACATCTAAGAAGAAAGATGTCAAGTGATTGAAAGTTTGAATTGTCGGCGGTTTAACTATCGGAAGATATGCCTAAAGTTTATAGTTTAGAGATTGTAGGAACATGAGGCTAATGTATAGTTCTATTTGATTTTAAGCATCGCAATTGTTGGCATATTGTTTTCAATAGAATACGGGATGAGGAGTTAGAAGATATACAGAATCATCGCTTTTGTATTATGATAAGTAAGACTAAAGATGATTGAATGTCGATCGATCAAAGAGATATAAGAAATTAAGTGATTAAGGAAGATAAATGAATTAAGTTGATTTAGGGCAAAGATATGGAATACAGGAGATTGACATAAGAGTTGCATGAACTGAGACAATAGTGATGTGAATTATTAAGTGAAAATTGTTTTGTCTCTGAAGGTATCACCTTGCTCAGGAGTGCTCATGCTAGGAAAAAGAATTCGCTAAGCCGCTATGAATTAGTTCGTATGAACGTATTATGAGTTGATGCTACTGACAAAAGAACCCAAAGTATGATATATGTGAGCATGTTAAGGAAATATTGAGGTGATAAGATTATGGTGTTATCTACATAAGAAGTTAAAAAAAAAAAAAAGATTGAGTGATCTGAAGCATAAAGAGAAACTAGTTAAGGAAGTAAATGACCAATAATGACAACATTATCATTTGAAAGAAAGTTTTTGAGTGATGGAGCTAAATGAGAAACGGAAGAACATTCTGTACTTCTAATAAATCCTATAAGAAATAATGGCGTTTGGATTTGACATGGATGGTATTTTAGATAAAAAGTGAAAAATATTATGAATAGGTGTGGTGAGAAAGTTGATTATGAGAATGACTAGCTTTATTGGGAAGACCTAAGTAAAGAAACTGTATTGCTTAACGTTTGTTTAAGTATGTATGAATTTCGAGGACGAAATTTCTTAAGGGGGGGAGAAATATTAACCCCGAATTTTTTTTTAAATTAATTAAGCATAATTAGACTAATTAAGAAATTGAGTTAGCATGAATTAAAAATGATAGCATTAAATAGCATATGGCATTAATTAGCATGTAGTAACATTAATGAGTTAGGTAAGAATTAATGGAAATTAAATGTGTTAGTTGGTTTAAATGAAATAGGGGAAATTTAATGTGTTAAGTGGGCTTAAGTAAATGGGTCCAAATGAAATAGAAAAGAAGAGGAAGGAATAAGTTGGGCCTTAAAAGAAGTGAATAGGCTTAAGTTAAGAGAAAATGATGTAGGAAAGTAGTATAAGGAAAGGAAGATGAAGGAGGAGCAAATGGGCCAAAGAAAGGATAATGGGCTTAAGTTAGTATGTTAAGAAGTATAAAAAGAGAAAGAAAAGAGTAAGTTATTAGAGGAAGGAGGAAAACTTATGAAAATTAGAAGAGGGAGAGGAAGAGTTACGGCAAAGTGGAGGAAGGAAGAAGAAGAGAAGAAAGGTTAGTGATTCCTATGAGTTTGAGTGAGTTTTTGAAGAAAGATCAAGAGTTAAAGGTGTGGAGGAAAGTGCAAGCTTCATTTTGAACCAAGAAACCACTTATTTGGTTAAGGATTTAAGGTAAGCTTCTTGATTAAGGTTAAGATTTTTTGTTGTTTCATGGTTCGAAAAGCTTAGAAATAGAATGGGTTTAGTGATTCTAAGGTAAATTTCATGATTAAAGTTCTTTGGGTTTGTCAATTTTAAAACCCTAAGTGATTATGGGTTTCGGTTTTAATGAAGGGAGAGAAGAAAGAGGAGAAGGGCAAGAAGAACACTCCTAAGGAAAGGATTAAGCAAATATAAGGTGGGTTTCATATTTATCTTTATGTATTTAAGCTACAAATGTAAAATTAATGCATGACATTAATGAGTTCTCAATTAATTGGTAGTGTAGTAAATGTATATGATTGAATGTTGAATGTGGTGGTTTTAAGCCATTTAATGATTGTATTAAATGCTTGATATTATTGTTGATGAATTGATGATGATTGATTTAGTATGGAATGAAATAGTTTAAATGAGTATGAATGCTCAATATGATTGATGTATGAAATATGCATGAAAGACAAGATTTTCAAGAAAATACAAGATTCTCAAGAAAACGATGAATTGGATAAGAACAATCCAATTTTATGATTATGCATGATTGTATGTTATGTGGGTAAGGTATAGTCCCAAGAACCGTCACGTGCACGTCGACCATGAAAGCCTTCGCCCGGCTGCCCGATTGTGGCATAGGATGATCCATTATTGGACTCCTCAAGATTTGCCCATGTAAGCTCATTAAATGAGATTACATGGTTGCCAAGAATATGGACTTACCGAGCCATTTGATGTGTTTAGATGTGATTACATGAGGATGCTAGAATTATGAATGTTGAATTGTGAAAGAGTATGTTTGTGTATTGATGAATGTTGAATGGTGCATGCATTATGAATTATTGAACAATTACTAAAAGTATGAATAATAAAATGGACATGCTTGTTATATAAATATAAATGTGTTACCCACGGAGGCTAAAGCTCACCCCTCAAATTCTCCAGAAATGAGCGGGATCCAGGGAGCAAGTTTAAAGGCATTTACTCCAAGACTTTCTTTTGATTTTGTATTTGAAATGATTTTTTGTAACTCAATGCTTTAGATGCATTTTGAGAAAATGATGATTGTGGCAAGTTTGTATTTTGGGGATATGATGGAGTGGCTTGAAATGCCCTCTGAAGCTTTGTAATGACTTATGACTTCATATGAATGAAAGAATGCTAAGTTCAAATGTATTTTGAGAAATCCATGTATGTTTAAGCATAGTTCCAAAGTTGTATGGAATTGTTTTGAAATGCATGTGGGTAGATGAATGATGTAAGATTAAGTGAGATTATAGCATGTTGGGAGTGGAATGAATGAGTTGAGAGGTTTAGAAGTGTATATGGTGTTTGGAATAAGTCAAGAGAGTGTAGAGGTTAGGTTTTGAGTTACGGATAGATATAAGTCAACTTATTGGACCCATAAGTCGACTTGTGAAGTTTTGCATAATAAGTTGACTTTTAGATAGATAAGTCGAGTTATTTTCCTCGATAAGTCGACTTGTTGGTGACAAGTCGACTTATTTGCCTCGATAAGTCGAGTTATAGGCTAATTTCCAACACAGGTTGAGTTGTTAGTCAAGCGTTTTGAGCATTGTTAGAGGCCGAATTTGGTTTTGCAGTCTTCATGAGAGTTGTAGATCTAGATGTCTACTTTCAAATGGTGAAAGAGAGAACTCATTCTGAACTATATATAAAATGTTATGGTAATTTTCCCAAAAGAGTTTCAGTTTGAATTTGGAAGTGAGCATGGCCTATTAAATTGGGCATAAACCCCTCATATGACCTCCAAATAAGGTGAGGCTTGAACCATTAGTTTTCTAGGACATGTATCTGTTTCCATATAAAAATTTGTAGCATTTGGAGCTAAATTGATAATAATTGAATAAAAAGAAAGATAAGGGTTGGTTGAGAGAGCATGTTTCAGGTATGAATTCCTTTAGGTTTTTGGAGTGTATCTTGAGTTATATGACTTCGATTGAAGCGATTCTTGTCTGAAATAAAGCAAGAGTCTTAAGGCTATGATTTACAAGAGAAATTAACATCAATTAGGGTTAAGTAGAATAAGCCCTACAAGACAAGATGATCAAGTTTCATGTTTTACGATTCGGGAGTCGGATTCCGGAAACGGGATCCGACATCAGTTGGGCTCCGGGAGTGGGGTCTGACATCTGTGGTATCAGAGCGCCGAAATTGAGATCTTACATGGGCACAGGTGTATAAGTTACACACTTAAGAAATTGTTAAGAGTTTAGGCTAATGGAATGATATGAAAATGAAAGTTATGGATACATGGAGATGAGAAATAGTACATGGTCAAAGATGATAGGTAATGATTCAATGTATTTATAGTGGGAGATCCAGGGTGAGGTATTATAATGATATACCTTGAATGTGATTTCGATGAAAATGTATAATCATGGCTTGTTTGGGGAAATCGAGGATGTGAGTGGAAATGTCAAGCTAGAAGTGAACAAGTGAAATGTTTTGAAAACAGAGATGCACATGGTCTTCCGAAGATGAAACCGGAACCTAAGTGGGTTTTCATGTTTATAATTTAAGTAATGAGCTTTTAATGTATTTTCAAGAAAAATCAAGAAAATAAACATGTTTATAAGTTATTGTTTTCCAAATGATTTATGAATTGTTAAATTCATGGTTTTCGAATGATTTAAGAAATCTTTTCAATTCTTTCGGACGATTCTTCATGAATAATTTAAATTGCATCATGATTGTTGCATATTGTGCTTTGAATGCATTGAGAAATTGCTACATGTTCTGTATGTGAATTGTGTGATGATTTTCCATCTATAAGTTTGAACAAGTGGTGAATAAAAATATATGTAAGATGTAATGTGAAGAAATGGGAAGATGTGATGAATGTTAGTAATATTTGTACAAGTCCTAAAAGGGTAAATTGTTGTTTTTGTGAGTAGCTATATGATGATCTATTATCATACAATACATCTATGAGTTTATTAAGCACGTAGATATATATATATATATATGTGGAGAAGATAGATGAAGAAAACCTATTGATTAGTGTGACACATGAAAGTGCTCTCATTGATCAAGTGAAGATTAGTGGAAAATTGTTGACAATATTGCAATGAGAAATAAAGTCAAAGAATCAAGAGAAGAATATTTTCTAGGATTAATGAAGATCAAAGTACCAATCATGTAAGAGATAGATTTAGGGAATTGGTGGAGATAAGCATGTGGACGAAATGGGTTGAATTTGATTATGCCACCCAAGCATATCGACGACAAGTATGTCAATTACTCCATTGAGTTTTGAGTGACTTGAACCTTATGACCTTATGAGGATGATAGAAATGGGTCTTCCAAGGTATTAAGAATAGTTGATAATGTGGGGAGGATAATAGGTTTTGATCAAGATTGCACGAATAGCATAGGCGATGGTAGCAAAAGCCTCCTTTCAAGGGAATTTTATTAAGTTAGAATAAGCCGACTAGATAGTTTATATTAAGAGTGATCGATGAAAGAACTGATCGGAAAGGAATATGTAATGATTCAAAGTGTGTACACTTCTAACAAAGATTCAAGCGAGAGGTAAAATATGATATTGAAAAGTATGTATCTTGGTTGAGGTAAAGGATCATATGAGTAGATTTCTAAATTTAAGAAGACTATGAAGAGTATATGAGTACATGTTATGTTAAAATATGTTTGGGAGAAACTAATATGACTTGAGGAATGTATTAAAATCACAAGAAGTCAAATTTGCAAATAGATTGCAATGGATGGAGAAATTGGTATGGATGAGCAAACATGATAGTGAGTTCAGTGAGGATTGATGAAATGCAAGGAATAGAGAGAATCAATTGAGGAAGGAAGTTAATAAGGGGAAAATGGAAAAGAAAGTGAGATAATGTACTTCATTAAGGAACAGTTATATTAGGAATGCATGAGGGCTAATAAAGAGATATATGAATTTTGAGAAGAATTACTTGAGTTATCAAGTGCCTAATAACACTATGGTATTGGAGACTAAAGAGATTCAAGATTTGAAGGTGTAGTAAAGACATTTGAAGAATTGAGAAAATAGTTTGAATCTGGGGAGAAAATGTGTAAAGCGTATGAGTAACGTGCATAAAAAGAATTTTAAAGGAACTATCTTTGAGGTAAATTATATCATATAGATTTGGAGAATTTATAGTATGCACGAGATATTGTATAAGACATTTGGTTGAAATCAATGTAGCATAACAAAATGATTTCATATGTATGGAGAAAATTGAATTCTTATGAGTGACTATTTGAGACATGATTTAGAATTGTTAAACTAATGATTATTTGAAAGTTTGAAGGCGGTATATATACAGGAATATCTTAAATATACACATGTAAGTGCAGATCGTAAAAGTGCGAGACAATCGATGAATTGGGAAAATTAATTATGAGACTCAGGAGATTGATAAAACATCGAAAGGCTATGATTGTTCTAGCGAGAAGTTAAGTGATATATCCGAAACTGTAAGTAGAAATTTAATTTTGAGGTTATAAGAACTAATCTGAAAAAGCATTGAATAGAGGTTTAGTTTACCTCAGTTAAGGATTAAGAGTTTAAGAAAGTGAAAGCAGATATGAGTGTTAAGTTTGAATGAGAAGAAGCATATAGGGTGAGTAGATAAGAAGTATGTGGAATTAATAAAGATGCTTGAGTTGAAAGAATTGAATATGAGACTGAGACAATAGATAGAGTTATTCGAAGGATTATGATTGTATACGTGAGTGATATGCTTGTAAGACTAGTGTTATGATCGGATGTATTAACAAAGATTATATCATAAATTTGGATATTAAAGTTGCTAAACCTAGTGCAGTAAAGAGTGTAGAATGTGAAATTAAATTTTAGACAAGATGACTAGACACTGGAAGTTTAGATCAGTTCATGTGGACCAAGCGCAAATTGAAGATTAAGAAATTGTGAAGCTTACTAAGAAATTGGAAATGCGTATAAATTTTTGAGTTTGAGTAGGAATCATGGTACTGGGTGATTGAGATAAGAAATATGCATACCGGCAAAGATGATTTAGCAAATTGACTGTGAGAAAAGTAATGGTGATTTAGGCTATACATCTAAGAAGAAAGATGTCAAGTGATTGAAAGTTTGAATTGTCGACAGTTTTAACTATCGGAAGATATGCCTAAAGTTTATAGTTTAGAGATTGTAGGAACATGAGGCTAATGTATAGTTCTATTTGACTTTAAGCATCGCAATTGTTGGCATATTGTTTTCAATAGAATACGGGATGAGGAGTTAGAAGATATCTGAATCATCGCTTTTGTATTATGATAAGTAAGACTAAAGATGATTGAATGTCAGATCGATCAAAGAGATATAAGAAATTAAGTGATTAAGGAAGATAAATGAATTAAGTTGATTTAGGGCAAAGATATGGAATACGGGAGATTGACATAAGAGTTGCATGAACTGAGACAATAGTGATGTGAATTATTAAGTGAAAATTGTTTTGTCTCTGAAGGTATCACCTTGCTCAGGAGTGCTCATGCTAGGAAAAAGAATTAAGCTAAGCCGCTATGAATTAGTTAGTATGAGCGTATTATGAGTTGATGCTACTGACAAAAGAACCCAAAGTATGATATATGTGAGCATGTTAAGGAAATATTGAGGTGATAAGATTATGGTGTTATCTACATAAGATGTTAAAAAAAAAAAGATTGAGTGATCTGAAGCATAAAGAGAAACTAGTTAAGGAAGTAAATGACCAATAATGACAACATTATCATTTGAAAGAAAGTTTTGAGTGATGGAGCTAAATGAAAGCGGAAGAACATTACGTACTTCTAATAAATCCAATAAGAAATAATGGCGTTTGGATTTGACATGGATGGTATTTTAGATAAAAAGTGAAAAATATTATGAATAGGTGTGGTGAGAAAGTTGATTATGAGAATGACTAGCTTTATTGGGAAGACCTAAGTAAAGAAACTGTATTGCTTAACGTTTGTTTAAGTATGTATGAATTTCGAGGACGAAATTTCTTAAGGGGGGGGAGAAATATTAGCCCCGAAATTTTTTTTTTATTTATTAAATTAATTAAGCATAATTAGACTAATTAAGAAATTGAGTTAGCATGAATTAAAAATGATAGCATTAAATAGCATATGGCATTAATTAGCATGTAGTAACATTAATGAGTTAGGTAAGAATTAATGGAAATTAAATGTGTTAGTTGGTTTAAATGAAATAGGGGAAATTTAATGTGTTAAGTGGGTTTAAGTAAATGGGTCCAAATGAAATAGAAAAGAAGAGGAAGGAATAAGTTGGGCCTTAAAAGAAGTGAATGGGCTTAAGTTAAGAGAAAATGATGTAGGAAAGTAGTATAAGGAAAGGAAGATGAAGGAGGAGCAAATGGGCGAAAGAAAGGATAATGGGCTTAAGTTAGTATGTTAAGAAGTATAAAAGAGAAAGAAAAGAGTAAGTTATTAGAGGAAGGAGGAAAACTTACGAAAATTAGAAGAGGAGAGGAAGAGTTACGGCAAAGTGGAGGAAGGAAGAAGAAGAGAAGAAAGGTTAGTGATTCCTATGAGTTTGAGTGAGTTTTTGAAGAAAGATCAAGAGTTAAAGGTGTGGAGGAAAGTGCAAGCTTCATTTTGAACCAAGAAACCACTTGTTTGGTTAAGGATTTAAGGTAAGCTTCTTGATTAAGGTTAAGATTTTTTGTTGTTTCATGGTTCGAAAAGCTTAGAAATAGAATGGGTTTAGTGATTCTAAGGTAAATTTCATGATTAAAGTTCTTTGGGTTTGTCAATTTTAAAACCCTAAGTGATTATGGGTTTCGGTTTTAATGAAGGAAAGAAGAAAGAGGAGAAGGCAAGAAGAACACTCTAAGGAAAGGATTAAGCAAATATAAGGTGGGTTTCATATTTATCTTTATGTATTTAAGCTACAAATGTAAAATTAATGCATGACATTAATGAGTTCTCAATTAATTGGTAGTGTAGTAAATGTATATGATTGAATGTTGAATGTGGTGGTTTTAAGCCATTTAATGATTGCATTAAATGCTTGATATTATTTTTGATGAATTGATGATGATTGATTTAGTATGGAATGAAATAGTTTAAATGAGTATGAATGCTCAATATGATTGATGTATGAAATATGCATGAAAGACAAGATTTTCAAGAAAATACAAGATTCTCAAGAAAACGATGAATTGGATAAGAACAATCCAATTTTATGATTATGCATGATTGTATGTTATGTGGGTAAGGTATAGTCCCAAGAACCGTCACGTGCACGTCGACCATGAAAGCCTTCGCCCGGCTGCCCGATTGTGGCATAGGATGATCCATTATTGGACTCCTCAAGATTTGCCCATGTAAGCTCATTAAATGAGATTACATGGTTGCCAAGAATATGGACTTACCGAGCCATTTGATGTGTTTAGATGTGATTACATGAGGATGCTAGAATTATGAATGTTGAATTGTGAAAGAGTATGTTTGTGTATTGATGAATATTGAATGGTGCATGCATTATGACTTATTGAACAATTGCTAAAAGTATGAATAATAAAATGGACATGCTTGTTATATAAATATAAATGTGTTACCCACGGAGCGGCTCACCCCTCAAATTCTCCGAAATGAGCGGGATCCAGGAGCAAGTTTAAAGGCATTTACTCCAAGACTTTCTTTTGATTTTGTATTTGAAATGATTTTTTGTAACTCAATGCTTTAGATGCATTTTGAGAAAATGATGATTGTGGCAAGTTTGTATTTTGGGGATATGATGGAGTGGCTTGAAATGCCCTCTAAAGCTTTGTAATGACTTATGACTTCATATGAATGAAAGAATGCTAAGTTCAAATGTATTTTGAGAAATCCATGTATGTTTAAGCATAGTTCCAAAGTTGTATGGAATTGTTTTGAAATGCATGTGGGTAGATGAATGATGTAAGATTAAGTGAGATTATAGCATGTTGGGAGTGGAATGAATGAGTTGAGAGGTTTAGAAGTGTATATGGTGTTTGGAATAAGTCAAGAGAGAGTGTAGAGGTTAGGTTTTGAGTTACGGATAGATATAAGTCGACTTATTGGACCCATAAGTCGACTTGTGAAGTTTTTGCATAATAAGTCGACTTTTTAGATAGATAAGTCGAGTTATTTTCCTCGATAAGTCGACTTGTTGGTGACAAGTCGACTTATTTGCCTCGATAAGTCGAGTTATAGGCTAATTTCCAGCACAGGTCGAGTTGTTAGTCAAGCGTTTTGAGCATTGTTAGAGGCCGAATTTGGTTTTGCAGTCTTCATGAGAGTTGTAGATCTAGATGTCTACTTTCAAATGGTGAAAGAGAGAACACATTCTGAACTATATATAAAAAGTTATGGTAATTTTCCCAAAAGAGTTTCAGTTTGAATTTGGAAGTGAGCATGGCCTATTAAATTGGGCATAAACCCCTCATATGACCTCCAAATAAGGTGAGGCTTGAACCATTAGTTTTCTAGGACATGTATCTGTTTCCATATAAAAATTTGTAGCATTTGGAGCTAAATTGATAATAATTGAATAAAAAGCAAGATAAGGGTTGGTTGAGAGAGCATGTTTTAGGTATGAATTCCTTTAGGTTTTTGGAGTGTATCTTGAGTTATATGACTTCGATTGAAGCGATTCTTGTCTGAAATAAAGCAAGAGTCTTAAGGATATGATTTATAAGAGAAATTAACATCAATTAGGGTTAAGTAGAATAAACCCTACAAGACAAGATGATCAAGTTTCATGTTTTACGATTCAGGAGTCGGATTCCGGAAACGGGATCCGACATCAGTTGGGCTCCGGGAGTGGGGTCTGACAACAATAGAGCTATATAATCAACCAAAGAATGTTTTAATATATGAATATATAAAATGTAATATTTAAACAAACAAGACACGATATATTGCAAGTTCTAACCAACTTAGAATAAGAAAAATAGTTATTAATAACCCCCTATGAATTACTACACATTGTAATTTGTTTACTAAGCAACACAAAGTATGAATATTCAATATATTACTTTAAACAATTCTTACTAAATGTCAGATAATGCTAAAGGATTCGTCAAATATTTGAACGTTAGAACACCTTACCATATATGCAAACACCAAAGATAAATTTTTGTTATTAGGTTCACTTAGTTCAAAGAAGCTTATTATCATTAATGGAGTAAGTATCTTAAGGATGCCTAATAACTTCAGCGTGAAGTAAAATTAGCATTTTATTCACTTTAAAAGGCTTACAACTTGAAAAGAAAACCATATATCTTCACCACAGGATGATAAAACTATATAATATTCCCTTATAGTCTTTTATTATCTAATAATGAACTTGTGGATCTCAGTGAGATTTATATTGGGTGTTGTTATTGTTACAACTTTTGGACATCAAAGTATGATATTTATATAGCTTATCTTCTTAAAACTTGAGATATAAAGTAGATGTCATGATTTAGAATTAATTAAACTAGGCTAGACTAAAGCTTATGAAGATGTTGAATTATTAATTCAAGAATTTAGAACTATCTATAAAAGAAGTGAAAACATGTTAATCATTCACTAAATAGATTATATTCATGGAAAAATACATGGTAGCAAATTTTTTTTGTTGAACTTTGTTTTAATATGAGATCCATTACATATGTACCATTATTTGTATAGCTAAACACTATAACATTTTCTATAATTAAATTATTTGAATTTGCAAGTTTTACCACCTATAATATATGCAACATCTTATTTGCATCAAATTTAAAATGAATGAAAATTTGAGAAAATGGTAAGTCTCATATAAATTTAGGTTAAGTTATATATCTTATAATATCCTTTCTAGGGTACTTTTAGGGTTAAGTATTAAGAACTTCATTAAAATAGGTTTCACTTGCCATATATAAATTAAATAAACAAGTTTATATATTTACATGTTCAATTTAATAATAAAGGTCACTAAATTTAATTAAAATAGGGAATAAACAAAGTTATACTCAAATCCAATTCAATAAAATTAAGAGAGGATAAGCAAACTAGCGCAATATAATTAATAAAACATGTTATATTAAAAAGATGACAACCTTTATCCCATTTAGGGTTTCATAGGAAATAATAAGGAAAAATAACTTTTCTCTATTCCATCATCCTTTATTATAATTGAAATATATACAACAAGAAAATATAAAACAATATAGTTCCAAAAAACACAAATTAAACATAAAAATCAAGTTCATAAAATAAAGATTAAAATGGGCCATAGCAAAGATAAACTAACCTAACTCTTAATGATTACTTGCTAAGTTTAGCTCCAATTTTTAATCCAATAGCAACACCTTGCATAAATTGAAGTAGTTCCTCCTACTTCATCTAAAGTCATGAAAATAAAAGAAAATTTAAGCGATTCATCTTTATTTTATTATAAAGAATAGAAAGAAACACAAGCATCTATAGAGAGTGAAACTCCAAAAAATGCTTCAATAAATCATTATGTGATTCCAACTTAATATAACCATTAGCTCAAACCATAGAGAAATGAGTAAAGGATTATGGTATTATCTTATTTTAGAAATAAGATGATACCATAACATTTTCTTTCTAAGTGGATCTCTTAGCTCTTTTAGTAATTCTTTCCAAATAATGTTTTTTTAGCTCTAAATCACTACAAGAAATCCGTCGATTAGAGATGGAAAATGATAAAATTTCATCGGTAATAAACTGACGACCAAATCCGTCAGTGGTTCAAACGTAGGTAAATTTATCGATGGAGAAAAAGAAACCGTCGTTAAATTTATCAACGCAATATTTTTAGACAAAAAGAAGACTTATCATCAATAAATATCTAACAATTTATTGACGGATGTTAAGTTTATGTCGGTAAATGAAAACACACCTAAATGGAATTCGCTATGCCTTTCAGCTTCACGACAATTGAAACTAAATCTGCCAAATAGAAAGTACATGACAATTATACATTTCCCTCAAAATAAATCAAGCAAAATGGCTCGTTGGAATATTGTGCTAAGAATGATCTTCTATAGCTTTAATAGACTTACAAGAAATATACAAGATGAAATCTAAATCCAAAAAAAAGTTTATATTATAATGTGAATATATAATATAATAACATATGTTCAAGTACATGTGTTATTTCTTACCTTTAATTGAAATTTCTTAAAGATAAAAGAGATAATGCGAAAAAATTTTAGACCTTTATCGAATTTTACTAAATATCCTCTAAGGACTGATGGAGAAAATGTAAATAGTATTAGATTAATGATTATAGATCATGTATTTATAGTGGTTTCTAACTAGGTTCATAACAAATAAGAAATGATCTTAATTAGTTAGCCCTATTCATTTAAGCTTAATAAGGTTATAAGGGTTTTGGATTAAGATTAACTAAGTTATGAAATCTTTTGGTGGTTCTATACTGAGCATGTTGCATAAAACCATTATAATTGTTTAATAAGTTAGTTTCCTATTCTAATTGAAAAGATGAATTAGTCTTAGTTTACTTCTTATTATGATGAATTAGATTGTTCAAAAGTCATCATTATTGCCCTTTTAACCATGTTTATTAATTGAGGTGTAAAAAGTATGCCTTTTTCACATGCCCTATTAGCTTTATTAATCCCTACAAATAGATATGACATATATCCTTTGGTTTCCATTAAGACATGACAAAAATAACACTTTTTTATACCATTTATCAATCTTTCCCTCCCATCAAATAATTTCAATGTGATTATCCATAGTCTATTACATAATTATTTAAACAATCCCTGATATCATGGTGAATATTTACCACATCCTCTGTAGCTAATGATGGTTTAGTAGCTTGAGTTTTGTACTAAAAATGTTAATTTATTCCTAGCAATTTCTGTGATGAGGCCTTTGCATGACTTATCTTTGTATTATATATAGACTTCAAACAATGAGTGTTTAACCTCCAACATCATCATCCATAATGTAATTTCTCTTCATATAGTTCAAACAGGATGAGAAAGATTGCAAATAATCTATTTTTTTTAGATATCAATGTATTGGGTAGGTGATTATTGTTGTTACATTATCATATGATCAATTATCTTTTTCTAATTTTTTCTCACCATGTATGCATTTGGTATAATATTATGAAATGAAGAAAATCTTTTGCCATCTTTAACCTTCGTTTCCTGAAGGCATAAATAGCATTCACAAGGGAAATTCTATAAATTAGAATATCCCCATTGTCGCAATTAGGGTTCTAATATGACTAAAGAATAATTTCAAACCATATAAAGGGAGGAGATGGCATGTTATTTATTAGATGTATGAAGTAAATCTCTCTTCGATTGCATAGTGAACAAGTGTTTGGAATGTTCATAATTCTTTTGATATTGTTTAAGTTGGTTAATCCCTCTTTGATTGCAAGCTGAATACTAAAAACTGTTAATGAGAGTGCTCTTTATGAGGAGGTTTAATCATTTTATTTATGGCCTAGTTTTTTTTTAAAGTAGATCTATGGAAAATAATATGAAGTCTATTTAACTTAGGAGCTCCTCTAGGTATCCAACTCTAAACTAGTTATCACACCTAAAATTTATTGAATCACCATTGCTAATCTTATGTTAGATTAGCCTCCTAATTTTTTTTCTTTTGGTTGAAAATTTGCACTATGGTCCAAGATGCATCAGTCTTAGGTGAAATGATCCAAAAATTTACATTCCTTAGATAAAATGCATGTAGTTATAATTCAAAGTTCTTATTTATCATTGATGAACCTCTAAATTATCTTAATCATAAACTTTTTTTCAATTCTAATAGACATAATGCCTAATCCTACTTCATCTTTAGGAAGCTAAGGATCACTCTATTTGAATTTGACTAATGAATGTTTAGTAGGAATTTATAATCAGAAACATCTTCTTATTGACCTCTTAATTGTATTAAATGCTAATAGGGAGTTTAAGGAACAATATATATGAAGTTATTTAGGATAAATTTTATAAGTTGAACTCTCCCTACTTGAGAAAGACATCTATAGCTCTAACTAGCAATTTTTATTTTTTTAACTTTTTAAAGAGAGGAAGATAGTCAGCATATAAGGGCTTTCATGAAGTGATACAAATATTTGAGTAGGTAATTTTTAAGCTAATAAGGTGAAACATATTCTTTTGTTTTATTTTGATCAAAGCACTACCACTAGTATGCACTAATATTTTACTAACATAGCATATATTCATCAACAAAAATAATGTAGACTCTATTGAAAGGACTACTATTTTCAATAGTTTTAACATGTAAATTCCAATCAATTAGAAAGAGCCTCCCTTCATTTGAAACATTAGGATCTCATGTATGTTATTGGAGTCCCCTAAAATCTTATTGTAACTTCTTGGGTGATAAAATGGTGTCAATCAAGTTATTAGAGGGTCTAGTGTTCGATCCGTTAGCTGAATTTGTTCATTCTCCATTAACTTTTCATTATCAACTTTCTTGAAGTAGTTTCTGCTTTGTTACAATTAAGCTTCTCCGTAACCATATGCTTTCCAATTGAGCTATGAATGACACTATTGTTGGTTTTCATTGCAGTTTGATCATCTTCATCTCCAGTTACGTACTTCAGCAACACTTCTCTGCATTTCAATTGAGGTCATTGTTTATCCAATTTTCTTTTGTTTTTATCTGCTCTTGATTCATGTGGGTGTACATGAACTTCCCATAGCATGTCCCTTAATCGTGTATTAATGTCTTGCATGATGTGAAAGTTGACAACATACATGTAGTATGGAGAGGTAATTTGCGTTATGATTACTGGTTGAGATATAATTGTGTGTTAATTGCAGGGGGACCCTTATATCATAAGGGGGATGTCCAAATTATACGGGAAATGCTACCAAAATTTCAATAGGATCGTCGTAGTAGATGATGGTTAAATGAGAACGATGAACTCATTAGTTTTAACTTCTGATCTTATTTTGGAAGTGACTTACAATTATGAAAATGATTTAGGATATTAGTTGATGGTTTAATTTTGTGAGGATGATAAATGTCATGCGTTGAGTATGACATGTTCCTAAAGTTTTAATTGATGTCTTACACGCTGTGATCTGACGATTGCGATATAACATTTCATTTCTGTAATAATGCATACATGATGAGCCGTCCTCCATGTAATTGTTGCACGGACCTTAATGAATTTGATCCTTCATTTGATGGATGCTTTGTAAAATAGATATCTCTTAACTTGTAATATGGACATAATTTTATATGCATATGTGAAATTGTATATGTACAACGAATTGATGAGAATAGGTTTTTAGATTGATATTGAAACTTGTATGAATACTTAATTGGGAAAAGTTGGATGCTTAATAACTTGTCTGTTATGATTTGGTTTCTGAAATGTGGCTAACATAGCAGCCTAACTTTGGATTCGATGTTGTAGAATAACCGCCCTCCAGTAATGAGTTTCAACGATAGATCGTGGATGTATAGACATTTAACCGCTGATGGTTTCATTAATCCTGAATTTGTTGACAGAGTTGAAGCGTTTATTCATTATGCATGTTCGCAACCTGCATATATGGATGGGTCAAAGATCAGATGTCTATGTAAAAAGTGCAAACACAAATGTTTCCTTTTAATTGATGAAGTCCATATGCATTTGTTGAGAACAAGGTTTGTTCCCAACTATTTCCTACGGACCCGACATGGGGAACCCTTGGTTGTTAGCACCTCAAGGAGAACTGAAGAACTTATGTCTATGAACTTAAATGAGAATGACGTTGAGGATGGATATGGAAAAATTTTGGTGATGGCCCAGAAAACTCTTACAGGCAAATGGTGCAGGATGGACTCGGTCATACATTTGAGCTAAATGGGGAAAATGTTGACGAAGAACCTAACCCTTAGGCAAAATAATTTTTTGACTTACTACAGTCAACTGACCGAGAATTGTGGCCAAATTGTGAGAAAATGACTCAGTTGTCATCAATTGCTCACATATTGAACATAAAGAGTGAAGGTCATATTTTGGATCGCAGTTTTGATAAAATTCCTGAGTGGTACAACAAATCATTGCCAGCTGATCATACAATGGTTGATAGTTTTTACAACATGAAGAAACTTATTCGTGGTCCTGGTTTGCCTGTGGAAAAAATTGACTGTTGTCGATTCGGATGTATGCCGTATTGGGGAGATGATATGAACTTAGACTAGTGTAAATTTTGTGGTCAACCTAGGTTTAAGCCCAGAAAATGTTGAACAAAACAGAAATTAGTTCCATGGAAGCGGATGTATTATTTTCCGCTCACTCCTAGATTGCAGAGGCTTTATGCTTCTGAAGTGACTGCATCTCACATGAGATGGCATGCTGAACACGAATAGCAAGATGGAGTAATGACTCATCCATCAGATGCTTTGGCATGGAAACATTTTAATGACACCCATGTTGATTTTGCAGTTGACAGTCGAAATGTTAGGTTGGGATTGTCAACGAATAGATTTCAACCTTTTGGTCAATCTGGTCAACAATATTCTTCATGACCAATTATCATAACTCCTTATAATTTGCCTCCTTGGATGTGTATGAAAGAGGCATATATGTTCTTGACAGTGATTGTCCTTGGGCCCAAAAATTCTAAGGAAAAAATAAATGTGTTCTTACAGCCATTGATAGTTGAATTGCAACAGCTTTGGGACTATGGTGTTCAAACTTATGAAGTATCTAAGAAACAAAATTTTGTGTTGCAAGCAGCTTTGATGTGGACTATTAGTGACTTCCCAGCCTTTTCCATGTTATCTGGATGGACAACCGCTGGGAAGTTGGCATGTCCTTAAAGTGGCAATGATTCTGATGCCTTTTATCTGCCAAACGGAAACAAAATGTGTTGGTTTGACAATCACAGGAAATTTTTACCTTCAGATCATCCGTTTAGGAGAAATAAATATAAGTTTAGACAAAATAGGATGGTAAACAATCGTCCTCATCCTATAAAATCTGGTGAAGAGATTTTGCAAGAGATTGAGGAATTAGGCTTGCTGAAAGTAACAGAATTAGAGGCCGATGAAGTAAATTCAACCATTAGTCAGAACTTTGGTTGGCAAAAAAGTACATTTTGGGATTTGCCATATTGGAAAACGAATTTGATTCGTCATAATCTAGATGCGATGCACATTGAGAAAAACATATCTGACAGCTTGTTCAATACCATTATGAACATTGAAGGGAGGATAACAGACAATGCAAAATTTCGAGCTGATTTGCAACTTTTTTGTAAAAAAAATGAGTTACATAAAGATCTTCGCACTGGGAAATACCCGAAAGCATGTTACACTTTGGACAAGAGACAAAAGGAGTTTATATGTGAATGGTTGAAAAGTCTTAAGTTTCCTGATAGATATGTTTCAAACTTGGCTAGGTGTGTGGATCTAAGGAAGTACAAATTATTTGGGATGAAAAGTCATGATTGTCATGAAAGCATTTGATAAAATGATTTGAGCACGATTATGTACTTCTGTTTGGGCGAGAGTGGAACCATTTCGTTCGTCACGTGCACGTCGACAAGAGCCTTCTCCGGCTGCCCGCTTGTGGCTTATGAGCTCCGAATGGACTCATTTTGTTCAGGGTGTAAACTCCGGTTTCTCCCTTTGTTTCCATGGAACCCTCGAGCCGTTTGTTTGTGCATTGCATCTTTGAATTATCAATTGTGTGCATAAATGGAGTGTTTCGTATTGATGATTAAATGAATATGCTGTGCTGATGTGATAACAATTTTCAACTATGAGCTTTAAACTCAAAATTCGAATTTGACTGAGAATTAGGAATAAGCATTTTATGAACTCTTTATGACTTTTATACGATAAATGAACTTTTCAACGATTTTGCTTATTCTTCGTTATAAACCTGTTACCCACGAGCTTTGTGCTCACCCCCCCCTTTTCATCCCCAATCTCCAGGTAATCGTAGGAGATCAGATGAGGGAGAGACAAGATGTTCGTTCGATATGTTTGCAATTTTCGTATTTTGTGAAAATGCTACTATGAGTTGTCTAAGGATTTGATTTACAAAATTGTATATGAATTGTGATGAATTATGAGATTGTGTATATATTTGAGTACGAATTGATATGAGAAAATGTGAATGGGTTTTGGATGTCAAATTGAGATATGAATGTGTATTGGATTCCGGACGGGGTGTTCGATGATACTTGTTATTGCGTGAAAATTTTAGAAGTGTACTTGAAACCCTTTGCAGGTGCGGGTTAATTAAAATGCAGTCGTTATGCTGCCAAAATTTGTATGTTAAAAGAATAATAAGGATTAGATTTATGATTTTGTTAACAGGAACAAGATACGACATGATTATGAGAAATTTTATGATTTGATTTTTTGTTTGTATAAGATTGAATAAAGCGAATATGAAAGAAAAGAAGAGACAAATTTTATATTGGTTTCGGATTTGGTTTAGTCTTAAGGATTTCCAACGTGACGTTTTTCTAAAGAGTATTATTTTTGGATGTCGGATCCGTTTTTATTTTGTCTCAGAATTCGATTTGCTCCGCTTTGTGAAGTTTTCGTTTCGCTTTCGTTCACTTTGTCTTCGTTTTCGAGTCATTCGCTTATAATTTGTGATTCGATTTGTATCTGATTTGATTTCTCCATATGTTTCGTTTCCTTGCTTTGATTCGATTCACGTTCGTTCGATTTCGATTTGCTTCCGCTTTCGTTTTGCGATTCGGTTTCATCGTTACTATTATGCATTTTCCTATTTGTGTCACCTTCGGATTTGAATTATCCGATGCGCACTCGCTTTGTTTTCGATCACTTTCGTTTTGTTTTTCGGTTGGGATCCGGTTCTGAGATCGGGTCCCAATATAGGTGGTATCAGAGCCCAGTAATATGATCTTACTTGGGTGTATGTGTATGAGTGAGAAACTGATAAGAGGTTGATTGGATAGTGGTGAATTAATGAGTATGTGATAGTGATGTGAATGAATTTTCATGAATTATTTGAAGAACCAAGGTGACTGTTTGATTTAGATGACAAGATTACGATCGATCATAAGAATGTGTATGATATCGAGGTTAAAATTTCATGATGATTAGGCTTCGTCGATCATTTTGTTGATTTGATGTCGAATATACATGTGTGAGATGAAATAACGGAAGACTTGAAAGATGAGTGAATGATAGAGATATATGTATAGAAGTTTAAAAGGTTGATTTTGAATGATGATTGGTCCATATTAAGGTTATTACGAATTGGACCTTTGACTTGTGTAAATAGATTAAGAAACATTGATATGTGGATATAGTAATGTTGACATGGTATTGGTGGTATTAGATACAAGAAGTGAGAGATTGTGAATAAATTGAGATATATGTATGATGAGAAATTAGATAAGAAAGCAAGTGACTATGATCTTTTATAAGAAATTAATTGAGAGAATAAGTTACTTGATAATTACTCATGTAGGAATTTCAAGGACGAAATTCTTTTAAGAGAGGGAGAAATGTTGGACCCCGAACTTTTCTCAGATTTGTGAATTGTAATTTGACACTAAACGAGGAAATTGAGGTGACTTAGACATGTGTAAAAGAAGAGAAAATTCATGAATTTGAATGATTATGTTTAAGGTTTGATGTGAACAATGCTAGTTTGAACAAATTAAGATGATATTTTGAGGTTAATACATGAAATGGGTGTTGTTGAGTTTAATGAAATTGATGTGAGGTTCCGAGTAAATTTTGTGTGGTATTATGAAATTTATTAGAAAAGTTAAAGTGAATGAGTTGATTGAAATGGAGTTGAAGACTATGAAATAAATAGTGAAAGAGTGAGAATTTGAAGAATTGAGAATGTTTGACTTTTGATCATAGAGAGTTGACTTTTTGATTTAGGCAGGATTTGAGAAAATGATCTACATGAAACTGGTAGATTATGTTGAAAGCTTTCTGTCACCATAAAGTTTGATATTTTTCGATATCGGGAGTGAAAGTTATGATTAGTCAAAGTTAGGTATTTGTGAAAATGTTCACAAGTGTACATTTAGGTGTGTAATGTGATTTGAGGCAAATTATGGATAGATATGTTTTGAATTGACTTCAATGATTTACATGGAAGTTATAGAATATGTTTTGATCTTTCTATTGATGTAAAGTATGAAATTTTTGGAGTACAGAATAAAAAGTTATGAATTTTGGACATTTCGGTTATTTGTATGCCGCTTTGAGTCCTCCTGTCCTTGTTATTTCGTTCCCAATCTGACCTTTTTTTCGATCTTTTGCTTATAATTTTTCTGTCCGACATCCGACTGAGTTAGTTTTTGAAGCGTTGGATTCCTAAGACAATTACCTGTAGGAAAATCTCGGTGTGTGAATCACATACACACGGTGCGGAAAAACAAAAATTTTTGTTCCGGGACCTTCCCGAAAGCCAGGATCCATGTGTCTATACAACAAAGTCAAACCATAACGACCAAAGGAGACCGTCTCTAACGGTATCCACGTAGAGGTCGGAGAACCTAACTGGGGCAAACCCTTTGACCCGGGAATAGCTAGAACAAGGGAAAGAGTGCTAGCTCTTACCTTATTCTTTGAGAGCTTGGAGAAGAAGCTTGAAGAAGCTTGGAGAAGAAGAAGATGAAGCCTTGATCAAAGATGAAGAAGAGATGAACAATTAGGATTTTAAACCCCTTTCAAAACCCACGATCATCAACCTTCTTTCATTTCTCCATAAGCCATTTGTCTTTAACTCTTTAAAGACATTAAATGCTAATGGTGGTGGCTTGTTCCACGTTAGCCTTTATATATATATATATATATATATATATATATAAAAAGTTAAGATGATAAGGCTTCTCCTCCTCTTTTCACGTTAATCACATATATATATATATTTATTAATTACTTACTTAATTAATTAATAAGATATATATATATATATAAATGCTGAAGTGGTCCAGTCACACTGGGGTCGGTCCTACCGAGTCCCGATATGGAAAAAACACCGAAGACCTGTTTCAGCAATATCGATGTCGCGATCTCATCGGGACATATCCCAATCTCATCGGGATCCATTTAGTTCTATTGCTCTCCATATGTTGGATCTTTATCCAAAACTATTTTACGAATTCTTCGAGCCACTCTTATGCGTGTGACCCATTAGGTTCCCGGTTATGTTGGCCACTTAGATTAACACTTAATCCAAGCAAGTCATGAGCGGTATCTAGCAACACATCATGACCCCCAATTGACTGGAAAGTAATTGGTTTGACGAATGAACTTATGTTCATCATGAACCATATCACGAACCTTTCCATAGATAATTACTGTGCAATTCGTCCTTTCACCATGCTATACCCCACTTGGTTATGAGTATGGACAAAGTGTCAACTCTTACTAGACTGACTACGTTAAATCTAGTCCAAGTGATATCAGTTCTCGTCCTGGCACTCATTACTTTATATGTCACTTAAGACACTCTTCATGACATATGAACTCCGGCCAGAGATTTCCAAGTAATGACCCTGACAAGAGGCCATGGATATCATCTTCTGCTATCACAGAAGTGATGAATCCTTTATTGGCTACTCAATACCTTTGAATACCTCAAGCTGTACCCAATCACCACCCTATGAGCAACCTGTGTAAGGCAACAAGGAATGGAGTCAAAGCATAGAATCAGTATCTAAGATATCCTTGAGTACCTCAAGTCTAAGGATATTTGCACCATTGCTATGATGAGATTATCACTGACATTAGAATAGGACATCCATGTGATGATCTCATAGCAGGTCATCCAATGTACTTATTACCTCTAGTAAGCATTCACATCTCAACCCTAAATATCTCATATTTACAGTTTCTGAGATCCACTGCTTGATCAAATCAAGGAGCTTGAGATGTCTAGTCTCTCGGATTAAGGATGTCGGTTTGGTAATCCTATGACTAGGGATAATTTGAATCTTGACATAATTGCACATGATAGGAATCTCGATGGTATGATCACATCATAATTTCCTTCATGCTATGTCATATATCATGGACTTCATTAATTTGTTTATAGATCAATATCCATTCATCAATAATGAACACCAAATTAATAAAATATGCCTTTCTTTATTTATTCATAAAGTATGTACCTGACTTTGTACAAAACGCGCTAAAGGCGATTGCCTTTAGGGCACTACTCTAACAAAATCTCTCACTTGACCTAAAGCCAATCGCCTTGATATCTAATACCATAGGCGAGTACATGAGAATCAAAGCTCTTGTGTGATAATGGCTTTGTCAACGGATCAGAAATATTTTTCTCGGTGGGAATTCTCTCTATCTGGACATCACCTCGACCGATGATCTCCTTAATCAGATTATATCTGCGGAGTACGTGTTTGGATCGTTGATGAGACCTTGATTCCTTCACCTGCGCAATAGCCTCATTGTTGTAACAATACAACTGTATGGGCCCATCACAGCTAGGAACCACACCAAGTTCGATCTTGAACTTTTGATCAGCTCGCCTTTCTTTGCGTCGAAGCGGCAATGTACTCTGCCGTGGTTGTTAAATCGGCAGTTGTCTCTTATTTGGAACTCTTCCAACTGACCGCCCCGCCGTTCAGTGTGAATATATAACCTGATTGGGATTTAAAATCATCCTTATTAGATTGAAAACTAGCATCTGTATGCCCACTCACTTTGAGATCTCCATATCTATATATCAAGAAAACATCCTTAGTCCTTCGCAAGTACTTGAGGATATTCTTGACAGCCACCCAGTGACCCTCACCAGGATCTGATTGGTATCTGCTCGTAGCACTTAGAGCATATGATACATCGAGTCTCGTACATAGCATAGCATACATGATAGATCCTACTGCAGATGCATACAGGATCATATTCATGCGCATCCTCTCATCTTGTATCTTAGGACACATAGATTTCGAGAGTGTTATCCCATGAGTCACGGGAAGGTACCCTCTCTTGGATTGTTCCATGCTAAACCTCTTTAGCATCTTGTCTATGTACGTTGATTGTGAAAGGCCAAGCAATCTTTTTGATCTATCTTTATAAATCTTTATCCCAAGGATATAAGTTGTTTCACCAAGGTCTTTCATGGCAAATTGTTTGGATAACCAAATCTTCACCGATTGTAGCATAGGGAAATCGTTTCCTAGTAATAATATGTCATCTACATATAGCACAAGGAATACGATTGCAGTCCCACTAACCTTCTTATACACAAAGTGTTCATCCGGATTTTGTGAGAAACCAAACTCTTTGATTACCTCATCAAAATGGATATTCCAACTCCTGGATGCTTGCTTCAATCCATAGATGGATTTCTGAAGCTTGTATACCTTTTTGTCATCATAGGAGATGAAGCCCTCAGGTTGTGTCATATACACATCCTCAGCTAGATTTCCATTTAGGAAAGTTGTCTTCACATCTATTTGTCATATCTCATAATCATAATGAGTGGCAATGGCTAGAAGTATCCTAATGGATTTAAGCATTGCTACTGGGCTGAAGGTCTCGTCGTAGTCAACTCCTTGTCTTTGACGAAAACTTTTAGCCACAAGTCTTGCTTTATAGGTAATCACATTACCATCCATGTCGGTTTTCTTTTTGAAAACCCATTTACACCCTATAGGTTTTATTCCTTCTGGTGCCTTAACCAAAGTCCATACTTGGTTTTCATACATGGAATCCATTTCAGCCTTCATGGCATGAAGCCATTTCTCAGACTTTGAACTCTTCAGAACCTTTTCATAGGTGGTAGGTTCATTATCTTCTATGAGCAATACGTCATTCTGTTCATTCACGAGAAATCCATATCTCTCGGGAAGCAGGCGTATCTACGTGACCTCTGAACTTCATGTGTTATAGAAGGTTGAGCTGTTACTTCATCTGTATGAGTCACAGTTTGAGTTCGAGCGATTGATCTGCGTCTGTTCGAGCATCTTGAACTTTTCAAGTTCAATTTTGCTCCCACTGTCTTCTTGTAAAGAAACTCTTTCTAAAAAAGACAGCGTGCTTTGAAACAAACACCTTTTGTTCCTCAGCAAGGTAGAATTGATATCCCATTATTTCTTTAAGATATCCTACAAACAAACACTTGTCAGACTTTGCATCAAGTTTATCTGACTGTATCCGCTTCACATAAGCAGGACAACCCCAAACTTTCAAATGAGTAAGATAGGGTCTTTTGTTAGTCCACATCTCATATGGAGTAACATCAACTGTCTTTGATGGAACTCTGTTTAACAAATAAACAGTTGTCTCGAGTGTATACCCCCAAAAGGATTTTGGTAACTTTGCAAAGCCCATCATTGACCGTACCATGTCTAACAAGGTTCGATTTCTCCTTTAAGCCACACCATTATGCTGTGGTGTGTAAGGTGGAGTCCATTGAGATAAAATCCCATTATCTCTGAGATAATCTAAAAATTGTTGGTCTAAGTATTCCCCACCACGATTGGATCGTAATGTCTTGATACGTTTCCCAAGTTAGTTTTCTACTTCATTTATGAATTGTTTAAACTTTTCAAATGCTTCAGATTTGTATCTCATCAGATACAGGGACCCATATCGAGTATAATCATCGATAAAGGTAATGAAGTAAAGACAACCACTTCTAGCATGGATGGACATCGGACCACATACATCTGAATGTATTAGGTCTAATACTCCAGTCGCTCGTTCACCCTTTCCCTTAAAGGGTAACTTAGTCATCTTGCCTAATAAATAAGATTCACATGTGTCATATGATTCATAATCAAATGACCCTAAACTACCATTCTTATGGAGCTTAGCTATGCGTCTCTCATTTATATGGCCAAGAAGACAATGCCATAAGTAAGTTGATTTTAAATTATCTCGTTTACGTCTTTTCGTGTCATTGACATTCATAATTGGATGTGACATATCTAATATGTAAATTCCATTGCATAATGTACCAGTACCATAAAGCATTCCATTCAAACTAATAGAACAACCATTGTTACTAAAAGTCACATGGAAACCATCTCTATTTAAACAAGAAACAGACAATATGTTCTTTGTTAAAACAGGTACAAAATAGCATTCATCCAGTTTAATTACAAGCCCATTGGGGAGTGACAAAAAATAAGTGCCTACGGCTAATGCAACAACTCTTGCTCCATTTCCTATATGCAGGTCTAGTTCTCCCTTCATGAGCTGTCTACTGTCCCTGAGGTCTTGCATATCATTGCATATGTGTGAGCCACAACCGGTATCTAATACCCATATGTTATGATCAAAAACAGTATTAACCTCAATGACAAACATACTTGAAGGAGCCGAGGCATCTAATGCCTTCTTCTGTTTTAAGGATTCCAGATAGACTTTACAGTTTCGCCTCCAGTGGCCAGTCTTGCCACATTGGAAGCAAGTTCCTTTTGGTGCAGTTAATTTACTAGACTCCATAAGTGAGCGCAAATTCACACTAGAGGACATCTTCAATAACCTAAAGGGAAAGAGAGAAAGACTGTTAGAATATTAATATATGCATGATCATAAGGACTTGCATGACATACATATGGCTCCCACTAGTTTCAAAGAATCCATAACCCTCACTACGAATCCAAGAAACATTATGAAAAAGTGTCTTAGTGGGTCGATATCCGACATTGCTAAGGATGATCTTGGGTTTACCCAACAAGCCACCTTAGGTCAATCGGTAGGTATCGGGCATACCAATTGCATCTATTATCCGACATTGCTAAGAATGACCTTGGGTTTACCCAACAAGTCACCTTAGGTCAATCGGCAGGTATCAGGCATACCAATTGCATCATGGATGCAACTATTGTCCAGTGCTATCAACTATTGATGCATGCACACACATTGGGTTATCAACTCTTGATGCGCATACATCTGATGTACACTACCCAATTTCGCCTCTGTCTATGTTAACCTTGAGTTTACTCAACAAATCAACGCTTCTAGTGAAAACCGACCCATTAATCCGAAAATCTTATTTTCATGGTTCGAACATATCCGTATAGAGTGAGCTTGGGTTTACCCAACAACCTGAACTCTATAAGAACTCTGGTTCTCCCCATATTAATGGAAGGCGTTAGTTTTCATATTATGTGTGAGGGATTTCAAACTCTGGTCTCATCATCCAAGCCGTAGGATTATAGTCACAATGATTATATGGAATGATTTAGGGCATTTCATCAATCACATTGAATCTATCCCTATAATCATCCATCATCTGACCTTTGCATGTGTAAGTCGACTTATCCATGTGTAAGTCGACTTACCTGAGAATGCAAGGAGACTTAGACTATTGTGCATGAGCAAGTCGATTTATGCATGCGTAAGTCGACTTATCTGAGAATACAAGTTGACTTGTGCATGTGTAAGTCGACTTATATGAGAATACAAGTTGACTTGTGCATGTGTAAGTCGAATTATATGTAGAATTGCTCTCTAATCGGCTAATTTTCTCAATCCGCAGTTCAAATTCACAATACCAAGTGTAATATCCTTTACTATGATGTACCAATGAAACACTTTCATTGTATCATGCTTACCATGTATAATCATACTATACATGAAAAACTTGAAATGGATTAATACACTATTAATCTCTTAGATTTCCAAATAATTTTACGAATACCAAATTATCTTCCTAAGTATCTCTGGGTAGTCTACACTTTATCAAGACTACTTCGGCACTAGTCACAAAATTGGTGACGGCCAAAACAATCAAGACAAGGAAATATACTAACGAGACGCTAATGAGACACATTTGACATCCGAAAATTTTTGGAAACTGAATTTCAATAAAATCAGTTTGGCAAGCATACAACATCAATGTAACATATTTTTAATCACATTAAAAATGATCCAAGGCATTGGAACCGAAAAATACATAATCAATCATTCCAAACAAAACAGTGCCAGCAACTTTCTCAAAACTGCCAAGCTCTGTCTTTTGCTTGGAAAAATCATTGAAACAATTTCAATAAATTCTGCGAAAATTACAGAGGTTACAACATGTTCACAACATGCTCCATGAATTTTTCCAGGATTTATTTCCACCAAAAACTCATCCAACCTCATCAACTAAGACAATGCTGAATCTGTCTTTCTCAACATAGATATTCCCAGCAGCACACAATAAATTCTCAAATAAATAGTAAATCACCTCGAAAACATTTTTTCATCCTCATAGAAATTTATAAACATCTCAGAGACATGTAGGTGAAAGAAAATAAATAAAAAAATTTCTACAATTTATTCTCGAATTTACAAGCATGCCTGTTCAAGGAATGTGCACAAACACAGCAACCAGAACATAAGGGAATAAATTAGGAAAACCATATCAAATCACATTGATAAATTCTTTCCTTCCACAGACATATTCAGCAACATCTTATGAGCAATTCTGGGCAAGAAAATTCCGAAAACAAGATTGCTACACTGATTTCGAATTTAACATAGTCAACATGCACAATGGTCACAAGCAATAGGCAGCATCAACCTAGTCATGCTTTCTTCTTTATATACGACACATGTAGCTCTGATACCACTGTAGGAAAATCCTGGTGTGTGCATCACATACACACAGTGTGGAAAAATAAAAAATTTTATTCTGGGACCTTCCCGAAAGTCAGGATCCATATGCCTATATAACAAAGTCAAACCATAACGACCAAAGGAGACCGTCTCTAACGGTATCCACGCAGAGGTCGAAAAATCTAACCGGGGCAAACCCTTTGACCCGGGAATAGCTAGAACAAAGTAAAGACTGCTAGATCTTACCTTGTTCTTGGAGAGCTTGGAGAAGAAGCTTGGAGAAAAAAAAGATGAAGCCTTGATCAAAGATGAAGAAGAGATGAACAATTAGGATTTTAAACCCCTTTCAAAACCCACGATCATCAACCTTCTTTCATTTCTCCATAAGCCATTTGTCTTTAACTCTTTAAAGACATTAAATGCTAATGGTGGTGGCTTGTTCCACGTTAGCCTTTATATATATATATATATATATATATATATAAAGTTAAGATGATAAGGCTTCTCTTCCTCTTTCCACGTTAACCACATATATATTAATTAATTAAATAAATAATTACTTAATTAATTAATAAGATATATATATATATATAAATGTTTGAAGTGGTCGATTACACTGGGTTGGTCTACACGGTACCAAGATGGAAAAACACCAAGACTGTTTCAAAATATCGATGTCGCGATCTCATCGGGACATATCCCAATCTCATCGGGATCTATTTTGTTGGGACCGAATCCAGAGACCGACGCCCCAACCCGAAAATGGAAGCCAAAACGAAACGAATCACAAAGAGGTAGAACGAATAAAACGATTGATCACAAAGCGAAACAAATCATTAACGAATCGAAAGCCAACTTGGAAGCAAAGCATACAAACAAAGTCAAATCGAATTGGCTCGAAGACAACCAAACAAACGATCCAATCGAATTGGAACACAAATTTCGACATCCGCACAAATATCTTAGAAAAACGTCAAAATGGTCGCGTTGGAAACCTTAGACTAACCTTAATCCGAAATCGGTATAAATTTTTTCCTTTTCTTCTCTTTCTTTTCTCATTCCTCAATCCAAACACATTCACATACGATCGCACTATCCAATGTCCAATACACGTTCCTTCACATTTTTCCATATACAAATCATGCCTATATCTCAGTTGAACATACAAAAGTTATATAACATATCCATGTACAATATCATAACTCAATAGCCTCATCCAACCCTCATAATGCAATTACGATTTATACACCATTTCATAAATCAAAGCTTTATACAAATCACAGTGACATTTTTAAGCCGTATACATTACCCATAACTCTAAACCAAAGTACACAATACACAACAATTCTAGAGTTCTCAACAACCATGTAACTTAACAATAATACAATATAAACACATGCAAACAGAAATCTTCATTTTCTTTCACCCGATCTTCTTCTCATTACTTGTGGATGGGAATGAAGGGGGGGTGAGCTTTACAACCCGTGGGTAACAGTTTATAACAAATATATAAGCAAAATCCTTTAAATTCTTTTTCTTTTCTGCTCTTAGAAAACATTTCTTTGAAATCCGTAAAGCACATTTTCTAAAAGTTCCGCTCTTGCTGTAGTCAAATCACAATTGCAAAACGTATGATTTTTAGGCTTTCAGCTATAAACCCATAGTTTACAAAACATGAATGCATCAACTTGACAATTCATAAATGCAATGGCAAATCACATATGCAATGCACACAATTAGCTCGAGAGTTCTATAAACACGACAGAAACCGAAGTTTACCGTAAACACGACGAGTCCATTTTTCGGATCTCGTAAGCCTCAAGCAGGCAGCCGGGAGAAGGCTAAGGGGGTCAACGTGCACGAGACTAAGAAAACAGGTTCTCTCTCTCTCCCACACAAAAGCACATATCATGCTCAAATCAATTTATCGAATAATCATTTCCGAACATACGAATGCCATGGAATCTTTCAAGGCATAACACAATGTATTTTGCAATTCATCAAAAGTCCATGTATTGAATCAATAATGATTTTTCAAATCATTCATGCAATAATGCAACATTTACGATGCAATTGAAATGAGAAAAATCTCTTTGTTCAAAGAAAAAAGTAGTGGCTTATAAATTTCATTATAAACAGGTACCCACCTCATTTCCATGCTAGAAACTTGTTCCTCGCTCCAATTTGTCCATTGATTCCTTCTTTCTTCCAATTTAACTTTACCTAAAGCAATACCACCCAATTTCAACATCATAATTAACTTAATTACTCAAATTGAACATAGAAAACATAGATCCCTCCTATATTCAAGCTTTCTAAATCATAAATTGCCAAAATCTCCAAAATTATAAATTTGGGTATAAACCCTAATTAATTTCCATCCAAAATTAAACTCATAATAATAAGCAATCATCAAAATTGACTCCATAATACACAAACACATATCATTTTCCATGATTCTAAACCAATAATTTCCAAAAACCCCAATTACAAAATTAGGCGTAAACCCTAATTTCCAATTATCCAAAATTGATCCCATTAAAACATGCAATCTCCATAATTAACTTTAGAATTCACAAACCCATACCAATTCTAAGGTATCTAATCCAAAAACTCTCTAAAAGATCAAAGATCAAAAATCGACTCTTACCTTCATTTTGTCAAATTTTAGATTTTCTTAGTTGATGAAGGAGCTCTCTTAATTCTCCACCTTTTCTCTCTAGAAACAACGTTTAAAATCTCTCTTCAAGTGGTAGAGAAATCGAGCCCTAACTTTCTCCCCTTTTCTTTCTCCTTCTCCACCACCGAATGCTTCTCTCTTCTCCTTTCTCTTCGTATTTCTTTCCTTCTTTTCTCTTAAGTGTCGTGGGTTGCCTCTTAAAATGACAGCCCACTTGCTTTTATAGTGCCATGTCATTAAATGAATGGGGAATGACCTATATGCCCCTCCATTTAAGCCTATAAACTTAACCTTTTAAGTAAACTTCCAAAATTGCCCCTTCCTTTTTGCCTTAAAAACTTTAGAGAAATGTCCCTCTATGCCTTACGAATCCATCGCTTCAAGAATCAGATCGTTTGGAGCTCTATAACTCAAGATATCTCCAAAATACTGACGTTTGTTCTTCAGACCCGAGGCTGAACACTACACCTAACTTCCAACCTGAATTTGAAAGTCTTAGAGGCTAAATTATAGCTTGGATTGTTCATAACATTTGTATCCCCATGTCTCTATTTTAATTAGAAATAAGAATCAACTCAATCCGAGCTCTAGTGTTCGCGATATATCCAAAATACTAAACACTGTTCAGCCACTACAACACCGGGACTGAACACTACATTGAACTTCCGACCTGCATTCGGAAGTCTTAGAGGCTAAATTATAGCTCGTCTCCTTCATAACATTTGTAGCCTCATGTCTTTAGTTTAATTTCCAAAAAGAATCAGATTAATCAGAGCTCTACTGATCGAGATATCTCCAAAATACTGAACACTACTCAGCCATTACAACACTTAGACTGAACACTATACTGAATTTCCGACCTAAAATTGGAAGTCTTAGAGGCTACATAATAGCTCAGATTCTTCATAAAATTTGTAGCCCCATCCCTCTAGTTTAATATGCAGAAAGAATCACATTGATCGGAGCTCTATCGATCGAGATATCTCCAAAATACTGAACACTGTTAGGACCTTTGCCACAGGTCAACTCACTTAAATCAGGTCGATCTTTTTCCATTTAATGCTAAAACCAATAAATCTATTATGGAAAGATTGAAAAATGTCTTAAAAATCCAACGCTTCAAAAATCGGATCAATCGGATGTCGAACGAAGAAGTTATGGCCAAAACAAGGAAGAGAGGTCGGTCGGCCGCTAGTCGACCCCAAAGGTCGCGCGGCAGACGCAAGAGCCCGTCTGCGCGGGCTGCACGCGGGAGCCTGCCCGCGCGGGCTCCTAGTGGAAGTTCGTCCGCGCGGGCTGGCGAGCGGGAGCTCGCTCACGCGGACGTGAGCGGGCGAGCGATCGCCTACGCTATCCGACCTCCAAACTTCAAACTTTCATATCTTTTGATTCCGAGCTCCAAATCAGGCGCGGTTTATTTCGTTGTTAAGATAAAAGAGAGATCTACCATTTTAAAGAAGGACTCAAAGGCAAGCTCGGTCACTAAAGGGGTCAAAAGTTTGCTACAATGTGACCGATCGATAAATTCCTCAACAATACCAACACTTGGAAACATCATAACTTTTGATCCAGAACTCCAAATTTGACAAACTTAGTGTCTATAGAAAGGTAAAAGAACCCTCTACAACTTTCATTAAGGCCTTAAACATCAGATCGACCTCTAAATGGGTCAGAAACTCCACATAATGTTACTGGTCGATCAGCTTCACACTAAACAGCATCAAAACTTCTAACAATCATAACTTTCTACTCCCTTATCCAATATCTTCGTGCTTTATATCAATGGAAAGATAAAAACAAGCTCTACAATGTTCATGAAGAACTCCAAAACAACTTCAACCTCTATCTAAATCAATGTTCCAATCAAAGTTTCTGCCCTGATAGCAATCACCTAAGCAATATCAAAATTTCACATTATTATATCTTTCAACCTCCACAACCAAGAATCATATATTATACATCATTTCAAAACTATTCAAATTCTCTATAACTTTCATGTAGACCATTTACTCCAATTCAAACCACATCAGTACGAAAATCGCCTCAAAACACAACATATACAATCATACACTTAGAGCATTTTCCAAAACCAAAGCAAAATACACTTAACTTTCAAAGATCATAACTTTCAGTCCCGATATCGAAAAATAGCATACTTTATGGCTACGAAAAGCTCTCAACATAAGCTACAATTTCATGGAGATCATTTCCTCAAATTCTGCCTAAATCAAAAAGTTAACTTTCAAATCAAACTTTCTATTTTCTTCCAAATATAAAACTTTCACTAATTATTTCTTGCTTTTCAACTTCCATTTCAATCAACTAGTTCATTTTGACTTTCATAACTCATACAACTCTACTCAAATTTTAAAGTCATCAAAATCAATCACTTCATTTCTCATCAATCTCCTTTAAGCACAATAACATCTATAACACAATTCATATCCTAAAACACTCATTGAATTCATTTTAATATTCCTAATTTCCACCGAAAGTTTGGGGTCCAACAATTCTCCCCTCTTAAATGAATTTCGCCCTCGAAATTCCTATCTGAATAATCACCACGTAACTTATTCTCTCAAATAATTTCTTCGAAATAATCATATTCAATCCCTTTCTTAACTAATTCCTCATCATACATATTTCTCAACTTACTCACAATTTATCACTTCTTGTATCAAATACCACCAAGATCATATCACATCAATATTTCTTAACAAATTTACACAATTCAATGGTCCAACTCTTAATAACCTTAATATGGACCAATACCATTCAATTTAATCCTTTTGAACTTCCATATATATATATATATATATGTATATATATATCTCTATCATTCAACTCATCTTTCACGTATCTTATACTACATCTCACATATATATATCTGAAAGGAATTCATTCAAATTCATCGTCAATTCGAACCTTAATCTCCATTATCACATTCTTTTCTCATCAAGCATGCTTTCGACACCTTAATCAAAACATTCTTATACTCCAAATACATGTTAGGTCATTCACATTACTATCACATTCTCACTTATTCAATCACATCCATTCGCTAACTCTTATCCATTTCTTACTCATACACATACGCCCAGGTAAGATCATATTACTGGGCTCTGATACTACAAATCTTGGGACCGGATCCGGAGACCGGTGCCCCAACTCGAAAATGGAAGCCAAAATGAAACGAATCACAAAGAGGCGAAACGAATAAAACGATTGATCACAAAGCGAAACAAATCATTAACGAATCGAAAGCCAACTTGGAAACAAAGCATACAAACAAAGTCAAATCGAATTGGCTCGAAGACAAGCAAACAAACTATCCAATCGAATGGAAACACAAATTCTGACATCTACACAAATATCTTAGAAAAATGTCAAAATGGTCGCGTTGGAAACCTTAGACTAACCTCAATCCGAAATCGGTATAAAATTTTTCCTTTTCTTCTCTCTCTTTTCTCATTCCTCAATCCAAATACATTCACATACGATCGCATTATCCAATGTGCAATACACGTTCCTTCACATTTTTCCATATACAAATCATGCTTATACCTCAGTTGAACATACAAAAGTTATATAACATATCCATGTGCAATATCATAACTCAATAGCCTCATCCAACCCTCATAATTCAATTATGATTTATACACCATTTCATAAATCAAAGCTTTATACAAATCACAATGGCATTTTCAAGCCGTATACATTACCTATAACTCTAAACCAAAGTACACAATACACAACAATTCTAGACTTCTCAGCAACCATCTAACTTAACAATAATACAATATAAACACATGCAAACAGAAATCTTCATTTTCTTTCACCCGATCTTCTTCTCAACACCGTGGATGGAATGAAGGGGTGAGCTTCTGACCGTGGGTAACAGTTTATAACAAATATATAAGCAAAATCCTTGAAATTCTTTTTCTTTTCTGGTCTTAGAAAATATTTCTTTGAAATCTGTAAAGCACATTTTCTAAAAGTTCCGCTCTTGCTGTAGTCAAATCACAATTGCAAAGCGTATGATTTTTAGGCTTTCAGCTATAAAGCCATAGGTTGCAAAACATGAATGCATCAACTTGACAATTCATAAATGCAATGGCAAATCACATATGCAATGCACACAATTGGCTCGAGAGTTCCATAAACACGATGAAAACTGAAGTTTACCGTAAACACGACGAGTCCATTTTTCAGATCTCGTAAGCCTCAAGCAGGCAGCCAGGAGAAGGCTAAGGGGGGGTCAACGTGCACGAGACTAAGGAAATAGGTTCTCTGTCGCCCACACAAAAGCACATATCATGCTCAAATCAATTTATCGAATAATCATTTCCGAACATACGAATGCCATGGAATCTTTCAAGGCATAACACAATGTATTTTGGAATTCATCAAAAGTCCATGTATTGAATCAATAATGATTTTTCAAATCATTCATGCAATAATGCAACATTTACGATGCAATTGAAATGAGAAAAATCTCTTTGTTTAAAGAAAAAAGTAGTGGCTTATAAATTTTATTATAAACAGGTACCCACCTCATTTCCATGCTAGAAACTTGTTCCTCGCTCCAATTTGTCCATTGATTCCTTCTTTCTTCCAATTTAACTTTACCTAAAGCAATACCACCCAATTTCAACATCATAATTAACTTAATTACTCAAATTGAACTTAGAAAGAATAGATCCCTCCTATATTCTAGCTTTCTAAATCATAAATTGCCAAAATCTCCAAAATTCCAAATTTGGGTATAAACCCTAATTAATTTCCATCCAAAATTAAACTCATAATACTAAGCAATCATCAAAGTTGACTCCATAATACACAAAACCATATCATTTTTCATGATTCTAAACTAATAATTTCCAAAAACCCCAATTACAAAATTAGGCATAAACCCTAATTTCCAATTTTCCAAAATTGATCCCATTAAAACATGCAATCTCCATAATTAACTTTAGAATTCACAAACCCATACCAATTGTAAGGTATCTAATCCAAAAACTCTCTAAAAGATCAAAGATCAAAAATCGACTCTTACCTTCATCTTCTCAAATTTCAGATTTTCTTAGTTCATGAAGGAGCTCTCTTAATTCTCCACCTTTTCTCTCTTGAAACAATGTTTAAAATCTCTCTTCAAGTGGTAGAGAAATCGAGCCCCAGCTTTCTACCCTTTTCTTTCTCCTTCTCCACCACCGAATGCTTCTCTCTTCTCCTTTCTCTTCTTATTTGTTTCCTTCTTTTCTCTTAAGTGTCGTGGGTTGCCTTTTAAAATGACAGCCCACTTGTTTTTATAATGCCATGTCATTAAATGAATGGGGAATGACCCATATGCCCCTCCATTTAAGCCTATAAACTTAACCTTTTAAGTAAACTTCCAAAGTTGCCCCTTCCTTTTTGCCTTAAAAACTTTAGAGAAATGTCCCTCTATGTCTTACGAATCCATCGCTTCAAGAATCAGATCGTTTGGAGCTCTATAACTCAAGATATCTCCAAAATACTGAAGTTTGTTCTTCAAACCCCAAGCTGAACACTACACCTAAATTCCGATCTGAATTTGAAAGTCCTAGAGGCTAAATTATAGCTCGGTTTCTTCATAACATTTGTAGCCCCATGTCTCTATTATAATTAGAAACAATAATCAACTCAATACAAGCTCTAGTGATCCAGATATATCCAAAATACTAAACACTATTCAACCACTACAACACCGGGACTGAACACTACACTGAACTTCCAACCTGCATTTGGAAGTCTTAGAGTCTAAATTATAGCTTGTATCCTTCATAAAATTTGTAGCCTCATGTCTCTAGTTTAATTTCCAAAAAGAAGCAGATCGATCGAAGCTCTACCGATCGAGATATCTCCAAAATACTGAACACTGCTCAGCCATTACAACACTTAGACTGAACACTATACTGAAATTCCGACCTAAAATTGAAAGTCTTAGAGGCTACATAATATCTCGGCTCCTTCATAACATTTGTAGCCCCATCTCTCTAGTTTAATGTGCAAAAAGAATCACACTGATCGGAGCTCTACCGATCGAGATATCTCCAAAATACTGAACACTATTACGACCTTTTCCACAGGTCAGCTCACTTAGATCAGGTTGATCTTTTTCCATTTAATGCTAAAACCAATAAATCTAGTATGGAAAGATAGAAAAATGTCTTCAAAATCCAACGCTTCGAAAATCGGATCAATCGAATGTCGAACGAAGAAGTTACGACCAAAACAAGGAAGAGAGGTCGGTCGGCCGCTAGTCGACCCCAAAGGTCGCGCGGCAGACGCAAGAACCCGTCCGCGCGGGCTGCGTGCGGGAGCCTGCCCGTGCAAGCTGCTCGCCAAAGCTCGTCCGCATGGGCTGGCGAGCGGGAGTTCGCTCGCGCGGACGCGAGTGGGCGAGCGATCGCTTACGCAATCTGACCTCCAAACTTCAAACCTTCATATCTTTTGACTCCGAGCTCCAAATCAGGCGTGATTTGTTTCGTTAGAAAGATAAAAGAGAGATCTACCATTTTCAAGAAGGACTCAAAGGCAAGCTCAGTTACTAAAGGGGTCAAAAGTTTGCTACAATGTGACCAGTCGATAAACTCCTCAACAATACCAACACTTGTAAACATCATAACTTTTGATCCAGAACTCCAAATTTGACAAACTTATTGTCTATAGAAAGCTAAAAGAACCCTCTACAACTTTCATTAAGGCCTTAAACATCAGATCTGTAACATCCCGTTACTGGTATGAAGGACATATCGGTAATCCGGATGGGTTAAAGTGAATGCATTCATATTATTGAAGTTCATTGCATTTAGCCTCTATAAATTATTGATAAATGATCCATATTGCACTAGCATATGTATGTACATGCATGTATGACAATTTTTCGACCTGATTGTGTCAACTGGAAATTTGGTTATGTTTGTGCAGATTAGGTTTGATTTTCGAATTGGAATAAAAATTTAGATTTAGGAAAGTGGATTATGAAATTAGAGTATACGATCATGAGTTTTCTATTTTTGAGGAATTATAGAAAATTTTCAGGAATTTTCGGAACAATAGGTCCGGACCAAAAAATTGACCATTGACTGATTAATTAGATTTCTGGTTCTGAAATTTCATTAACCAATGGCAATGGAGATTAGAATTTTAATTTGAGAAATTAGGATTTTGAGCCATTGGAATTCGGGAGAAATTTGAATTAGAAATTGGATTGAGGTTGTTCGGTTTGGACTTGTGGCAATGTAAACTTGCCAAACAAGCCCTTAGTTCCTTAGTTTATAAACCCTACCCCTTTGAATTTTGATTTCCACGATACTCCTTGATTTTGAGAGAAGAAAGTTGCTCCTTCCTTCATCGTGATCTCTTCCTTTGATTGCTTCTTGGTTCCTTCTTGCTATTTGCTTCCTCTTCCATCCTTGAATCTATCCTTTAATTTGGTGTTGAAGAAGATGAAGTTATGTGTAGCTTTGGGTGTTGCCGTGGGTGGTGATTGAGTTGGGAGTTGGAGTAATTGAGTGATTTGTGAAGGAGTGAAAGCTTAAATCAAGTAAGTTTCTACTTCTTTACATTTTAAATAGCTTGATTTGAGCATTGAATTAAGATATAAATTGTTTGACAATTTAGAAGTTTTCGGATGATATAGGTTTTGGGGAAAATGTTGATTTTGATTTGGGTATTTGTGGAATAATGGTTATTTGGTGGAATTGAGGTTAGGAATAAGTTGTATTTAGTAGTTGGAGTTATTTGAGAGTCTTTAGAATGGAAAGGAATGGATTTGAACTGGAAAATCTGGAAATTTCTGGGTTTCGGGCGTGAAACTGATGTTACACGCCGCGACGCAGATGAACACGCCATGGCGAAACAAATTAGCTCCCGTGACGCTGCGACGAGCAAAAAGCACCTTGAAGCGTGGCGTGAGAGAAGCTGCTTGCGATGTGCACGAGGCGCACGTCGCGGCGAAGGAAGGGAGGTTCGCCACGGCGAGGGATTAGACGTCGCGGCGAGGATGCCTGTTTTCCGAAGGAAAAATTCTTGTGATGAAATGATTTTGAGGTTAAATTCTTAATGATTGGTGAGTGATAAATCTATTTTGATTTAGGGACTAAGAATTTCACTTTAGAATAATGGAATTTCGGAATTTAATTCGGTGGTTTTCGAAATCGGATGGCACTTGCATAATGAATTTGATTCTGATGTAAAGATAATTTTTATGTATTGGAATTTGACTTTAGAGGATTTAGAACTTAGTCAACTGAATTATGATATGAGGAGTTGCTATGGATTAGAGTGAGAAAGCGGAATTGAGATAATTCGGGAATGAGGTCGGAAATGTCATAACATGTATAGTACGTAAATCATTCGATACATATGCATCTTTGAATGACTGAAATTGTACAATTAGTAATATTTAGATATTATGATCATTGTAGAGGGTCAAGTGGATTGTTGATCGTTCGACGTAGGCGAGATTTCCCGGCAGTAGCTCGGAAGTTCTGAGGCGAGTAACCTAGTTGGTTCCTCAATCTCTGATGTGTTAAATGCTTTGAATGAACCGTGTGACCTAAATGAATGTTGCTGTATGGGGTGTGTCATTGTGAAATTGCGAATGCATGCTAGGCATGATCAGAAACTGGTAATTAACAGTTGCGACTGGAGCAAATTCTGATTGGAGCTATAAGCTCAACTATTGTGATAAGGGAATAGTGCATACCCAGAGGGTTCTCCTATCGCTTATGCGAGTGGGCAGTAGTGCATACCCTGAGGGCTCTCCTACCCCGAAAACGCGATTTCTGTTTAATGTGCCCAGAAATGGGATAATACTGACGCTCAGTCACAACATTAAAATGAAATGGAAATCATCATGCATTCAGTATGTTATTGTGCTGTGAATTTGAAATGGGTTAAATGTAAATGTGTGATAATTGTTTAGTAAACTTATGATTGCCATTCTAAACGTGTTATTGTGTTGTTCTGTACGCAATTTTGCGTAATGCATGAATTGAGTGAACCATCGATGATGGTTACTCATTGAGTTCGTAAGCTCACCCAACATTGCAATTATTTTTCAGGACAGCGATAGTTGACTCCTAGCTCCAGTTAGCGAGACTTTTCCTGCTGTGTGAGTGCCGGCGAGAGGAGCATGACCCATAGGTCGGTCAGCTGGGATCTTTTGGGAATGACCTAGTTAGGAGTTACTTCAGTTTCCTTCGGATTTTGTACTGCTGTAAATTATGACAGAATTGTGTAAATTTGGTTTAAGTGAGGAAATGAAGAGTATCTTTTGGTTTTAAAATTTAGTGAATCTGATATTACCGTTTTATTATATTGAAGCCATGAGGTTTATAGAAATGATCGTATCGTAATGCACCCTCATCGTAGGTTATGTATCAGTATGACCTACGGGCGTCCCGGTGTATACCCTACGGTAAGGGGGCGCTACATTAGGTGGTATCAGAGCATGGTTTGGCATCTTTTAGGCATAGTATATTTTAGGCTTGAATTAGTGTAAGAAAAGCAGAAATTGATCAAATTTGCGATTTTGTTGTAGGTCATTCGTTCTTGGTGATCAAGTAAATCAACCAGCTGACCAAGGATCAGTCAGAGCTGGTAGGGAGTCTTCAGTGCCTTTGTATGAGGAGCAGCCTCCTAGAGTCCCCATGAGACGGGAGCGAAGTTATGATCGCTGCAAGTGGAGCGTG
The DNA here is from genome assembly GCA_029891385.1 of Erythroxylum novogranatense. NCBI lineage: Eukaryota > Viridiplantae > Streptophyta > Magnoliopsida > Malpighiales > Erythroxylaceae > Erythroxylum > Erythroxylum novogranatense. The sequence goes on from CM057226.1 coordinate 22,854,224, forward strand.
GATTTTATAGCAAAGATGCACCTCTGCCGAGGCCGAGGATGGTTGAAGAAGACTGAGAGAGTCCTAGATCAGATGGAATGCGACCTCGATGAGCGCTTTGATTATGCCGTCTCTTTGCTTCAGGGTCCAGCATATTAGTGGTGGAAGACTGTCCCGGGTAGTTCCACCAGACCTTGTGTTTTGACTTGGGCAGATTTTCTGAGAGCTTTTCGGGATATTTACACGCCCAAGGTTTATTTGGAGACGAAGATGCAGGAGTTCTTAAAGTTGAGATAGGGGTCGATGACTATGGCCGATTATGAGGTTAGGTTTAATGAGCTATCAGCGTATACTTCTGTTCTGATTGCCTCTGAGTCTGATAGGTGTCGGAGATTCGAGGGAGAGCTTAATCTAGAGATTCGTACCAGGTTAGCCCGGTCAGATATGGGCACCTTTGTGGAGTTGAGAGCTGCTGCAGTGCGGATTGAGCAGCTTTTGAGACAGAGTCAGACCGAGATTGGTCAGGGATCTAGGAGTAAGAGATCGAGCGACAGTCAGGGTAGCTCTGGTAGGAGTTTTAGCATACGCCAGAGTAGGTACCGATCTTCGGGAGGACCCAGACAGTCTGGTTTTGTACAAAGAGCGAGATTTAGGCAGTCTAGCAATGGTAGTGGTAGCAGTTCAAGCCAGATTCCTCCGTTGTGTGAGCATTGTGAGAGGAGACATAGTGGAGAGTGTTGGAGATTTACTGGAGCTTGTCTCAGGTGTGGCTCGATGGAGCATCAGATACGGAACTGTCCAGAGATTTTGGGAGTTCAGTCTGCTTTGAGTGGGAGAGCAGGTAGTAGTTCCACAGTACAGCAGAGTCGCAGTGGTGGACCTAGATTTAGGGGCCGAGGCAGAGCCCGAGGTAGAGGTGGAGATTCCTTTGTGGGGTTCGAGGGACGTGGCAATCGACCGCAGTCCCAGGCCAGGGTCTACGCCATGACTAGGCAGGAGGCCCAGGATTCTCCAGATGTGGTTCTGTGTTAAACCGATCTCTGGTATTGAGGTTTTTGCATTGATAGATCCAGGGTCCACGCATTCTTTTATTGCACCGCATATGGCATGTAGATTGCATGTGGATAGGGAGATGTTGCAGTACGGACTAGAGGTGAGTACACCTCTAGGTAGTACTACAGTTTTGGGAGAGGTCTGCAAGGGGTGTCCGATTATGATTGATCAGTCAGAGTTGAGTGCAGACCTGATAGTTTTGTCTCTGAGGGAGATTGATTTGATTCTAGGGATGGACTGGCTCACTGCCCATAGGGCTGTTATAGATTGTTATACCAAGGAGGTCGTGTTAGAGACTCCTGGTCAGCCTAGAGCTGTATTTCAACGTGTTAGTCAGGCAGTGCCATCCAGGATGATTTCGTTCATGAGTGCCCTGAGGTTGATGCAGGGAGGTTGTGAGGCCTATTTGGCGCATGTGATGGATTCCAGAGTAGAGCAGAGGTTGCAGGATGTTCCCGTGATCAGGGAATTTCCAGATGTATTTCCCGAGGAGTTACCGGGTTTGCCGCCAGATCGGGAGACAGAGTTTGAGATTGACCTCGTTCCAGGTACCGCTCCTATATCTATACCCCCATATAGGATGGCACCGGTGGAACTGAGGGAACTTAAGGCTCAGCTGCAAGAGCTGTTGGATAAGGGATTTATCAGGCCGAGTGTTTCGCTGTGGGGAGCTCCCGTGTTGTTTGTGAAGAAGAAGGACGGGGCTTTGAGGTTGTGCATCGATTATAGGCAGCTGAATCAGGTGACAGTCAAGAATAAGTACCCACTGCCTAGGATAATTGATTTATTTGATCAGTTGTAGGGAGCTCAGGTGTTTACCAAGTTGGATTTGAGATCCGGATACTATCAGTTGAGGATCGCAGAGGCCGATGTGCCTAAGAGTGCTTTTAGGAGTAGGTATGGGCATTTCGAGTTCTTAGTGATGTCGTTCGGGTTGACTAATGCCCCGGTAGCCTTCATGGCCTTGATGAATAAGGTCTTTCAGCCCTACTTGGATCAGTTTATTATTGTATTCATTGATGATATTCTGGTGTACTCGAGGAGTAGACAGGAGCATGCGGAGCATCTGAGGACTGTATTACAGACTATGAGGGATAGACAGCTGTATGCCAAATTCACTAAGTGTTAATTTTGGCTGGATGAGGTGGTGTTTTTAGGCCACATTGTATCTGGTGAGGGTATTCGGGTGGATCCTCACAAGATTGAGGCAGTGAGGAGTTGGGAGATTCCGAGGAATGTGTTAGAGTTGAGGAGTTTCTTCGGATTGGCAGGTTATTACTGGAGGTTTGTCGAGGGGTTTTCTGTAATCTCAGCCCCTTTGACAAAACTTCTAAGGAAGAATGTAGCTTTCAGATGGACAGATGAGTGTCAGAGGAGTTTTGAGGAGCTGATACATCGGTTGACTACGGCACCGGTGTTAGCTTTGCCATCTGGAGCAGGAGGTTTTGAGCTTTTTAGTGATGCTTCGCAGCAGGGTTTAGGATGTGTACTGATGCAGCATGGGAGAGTTATAGCTTATGCTTCGAGGCAGTTGAGGTCTCATGAGATGAATTATCCAGTGCATGACTTGGAGTTAGCTGCAGTTGTGTTTGCTTTGAAGATCTGGAGACATTATTTGTATGGTGAGACGTTCCAGATCTTCACTGATCATAAGAGTTTGAGATATTTGTTGAGTCAGAGAGAGCTGAATCTGAGACAGAGGAGATGGTTAGAGTTGCTTAAGGATTACGACTGCACTATCGAGTACCACCCAGGGAAGGCCAATGTGGTGGCTGATGCATTAAGTAAGAGATCGCATGGTAGTGCGGCTCAGATTCAGGTTTCGAGGTTACCGTGTTTAGTTCAGTTGAGAGCTCTTAATGTGCAGATAGATTTGGGTCAGGATGGAGCTCTGATTACTACTCTGAGGCTTAGACCGATGCTGCATGATCGGATCAGGAGAGTTCAGGATCAGGATCCAGCGTTAGTGAGATTGATAGATAAAGTCATATCTGGTTCGACCACTGAGTTTGAGTTGAGAGATGGGACTCTTTGGATGGGTCAGAGGTTATGTGTTCCAGATGTGGATGATCTGAGACGTGAGATTTCGAAGGAGGCTCATTTGGCCGCTTATGCCATGCATCCTGGTGTTACCAAGATGTATCGTACGCTTAAGTTGCATTTCTGGTGGCCAGGCATGAAGAGACAGGTGGCGGAGTTTGTTTCTCGTTGTCTGACGTGCCAGCAGGTTAAGGCTGAGCACCAGGCCCCAGTGGGGAGATTGCATTCGTTACCCATTATGGAGTGGAAATGGGAGTGCATTACGATGGATTTTATTATAGGGTTGCTTAGGACGCCGAGGTAGCATGATGCGATCTGGGTCATAGTGGACCGGTTGACTAAATCGGCTCACTTCTTGCGAGTGAGGGAGAGTAATACTCTCGATCAGTTGGCCCAGAAGTATGTGGCAGAGATTGTGCGACTGCATGGGGTTCCAGTGTCTATAGTTTCGGACAGGGATCCCAGATTTACTTCGAGATTTTGGAGGAGTTTGCAGTCGACTATGGGTACGAGGTTGTACTTCAGTACAACGTTTCATCCTCAGACAGATGGGCAGAGTGAGAGGACGATTAATACTGTCGAGGATATGTTGAGAGCCTGTGTATTGGAGTTCCGAGGTGCATGGGATCAGTATTTGCCTCTGGTTGAGTTTGCGTATAATAATCAGTACCAGAGCAGCATTGGTATGGCACTGTATGAGGCGTTATATAGACGATAGTGTAGATCACCTCTTTACTGGGATGAAGAGGGTATGAGGATGATAGAAGGTCCCGAGTTGATCCAGGATACAGTGGATAAGGTACAACTGATTCGGAGTCGCATCAAGGCGGCTCAGGACAGACAGAAGAGTTATGTAGATCAACATCGGAGAGAGATGGAGTATGCTGTGGGTGATAGAGTGTTCCTCAGAGTGTCTTCATGAAGAGGAGTTCTCAGATTTGGCCGTAAGGGCAAGTTGAGTCCTCGGTATATCGGTCCATATGAGATCCTTGAGAGGATAGGACCATTGGCATATAGATTGGCCTTGCTGAGTGAGACGTCCCAGTTGCACGATGTGTTTCACGTGAGTATGCTCCGGAGATATCGATCAGACTCGACTCATGTGATTCCGGCTCAAGAGATTGAGATAGCTAGTGATTTGAGTTATGTTGAGGAGCCGGTGCAAATTATTGGATCGCGGGTCAAGCAGTTGAGGAGCAGGGTGATTCCATTGGTGAAAGTCCTTTGGAAGAACCATTTGACTGAGGAGGCAACTTGGGAGACTGAGGAGCACATGAGGAGATACTATCCTCACTTGTTCGATCAGTCAGGTAAGAAAATTTTGGGACGAAATTTTTATTAGGAGGGGAGAATTATACATCCCGTTACCAGTATGAAGGGAATATCGATAATCCGGATGGGTTAAAGTGAAGGCATTCATATTATTGAATTTCATTGCATTTAGCCTCTATAAATTATTGATAAATGATCCATATTGCACTAGCATATGTATGTACATGCATGTATGACAATTTTTCGACCTGATTGTGTCAATTGGAAATTTGGTTATGATTGTGCAGATTAGGTTTGATTTTCGAATTGGAATAAGAATTTAGATTTAGGAAATTGGATAATGAAATTAGAATATACGATCATGAGTTTTCTATTTTTGAGGAATTATAGAAATTTTTCTGAAATTTTCAAAGCAATAGGTCCAAACCGAAAAGTTGACCATTGACTGATTAATTAGGTTTCTGGTTCCCAAATTTAATTAATCAATGGCAATGGAGATTAGAATTTTAATTTGGGAAATTAGGATTTTCAGCCATTGGAATTCGGGAGAAATTTGAATTAGAAATTGGATTGAGGTTGTTCGGTTTGGACTTGTGGCAATGTAAAAGTGCCAAACAAGCCCTTAGTTCCTTAGTTTATAAACCCTACCCCTTTGAAATTTGATTTCCACGATACTCCTTGATTTTGAGAGAAGAAAGTTGCTCCTTCCTTCATCGTGATCTCTTCCCTTGATTGCTTCTTGGTTCCTTCTTGCTATTTGCTTCCTCTTCCATCCTTGAATCTATCCTTTAATTTGGTGTTGAAGAAGATGAAGTTATGTGTAGCTTTGGGTGTTGCCGTGGGTGGTGATTGAGTTGGGAGTTGGAGTAATTGAGTGATTTGTGAAGGAGTGAAAGCTTAAATCAAGTAAGTTTCTACTTCTTTATGTTTTAAATAGTTTGATTTGAGCATTGAATTAAGATATAAATTGTTTGAGAATTTAGAAGTTTTCGGATGATATAGGTTTTAGGGAAAATGTTGATTTTGATTTGGGTATTTGTGGAATAATGGTTATTTGGTGGAATTGAGGTTAGGAATAAGTTGTATTTAGTAGTTGGAGTTATTTGAGAGTCTTTAGAATGGAAAGGAATGGATTTGAACTGGAAAATCTGGAAATTTCTGGGTTTCGGGCGTGAAATCGATGTTGCCGCCATGACGTAGATGATGAACGCCTTGGTTAGTAAATTGGCTCCCGCATGCAGCGACGAGCAAAAGCGCACTCCATGGCGTGAGAGAGAGTCTTGCGCGATGTACGACGGCGCACGTCATGGCGAAGGAAGGAGGTTCGCCATGCGCGGGATCGACGCCGCAGCGGGGATGCCTGTTTTCCGAAGGAAAAATTCTTGTGATGAAATGATTTTGAGGTTAAATTCTTAATGATTGGTGAGTGATAAATTGATTTTGATTTAGGGACTAAGAATTTCACTTTAGAATAATGGAATTTCGGAATTTAATTCGGTGGTTCTCAAAATCGGATGGCACTTGCATAGTGAATTTGATTCTGATGTAAAGATAATTTTTATGTAATGGAATTTGACTTGAGAGGATTTAGAACTTAGTCAATTGAATTATGATATGAGGAGTTGCTATGGATTAGAGTGAGAAAGCGGAATTGAGATAATTGGTGAATGAGGTCGGAAATGTCATAACATGTATAGTACGTAAATCATTCGATACATATGCATCTTTGAATGACTAAAATTGTACAATTAGTAATATTTGGATATTATGATCATTATAGAGGCTCAACTGGATCGTCGATCGTCCGACGTAGGCGAGACTTCCCGGTAATAGCTCGGAAGTTCTGAGGTGAGTAACCTAGTTAGTTCCTCAATCTCTAATGTGTTAAATGCTTTGACTGAACTGTGTGACCTAAATGAATGTTGCTGTATGGGGTGTGTCATTGTGAAATTGCGAATGCATGCTAGGCATGATCAGAAACTGGCAATTAACAGTTGTGACTGGAGCAAATTCTGATCGGAGCTATAAGCTCAACTATTGTAATAAGGGAATAGTGCATACCCAGAGGGCTCTCCTATTCCTAGTGCGCGTGGGCAGTAGTGCATACCCTGAGGGCTCTCCTACCCCGAAAACGCGATTTCTGTTTAATGTGCCCAGAAATGGGATAATACTGACGCTCAGTCACAACATTAAAATGAAATGGAAATCATCATGCATTCAGTATGTTATTGTGCTGTGAATTTGAAATGGGTTAAATGTAAATGTTTGATAATTGTTTAGTAAACTTATGATTGCCATTTTGAACGTGTTATTGCGCTGTTCTGTACGTAATTTTGCGTAATGCATGAATTGAGTGAACCATCGATGATGGTTACTCATTGAGTTCGCAAAGTCACCCAACATTGCAATTATTTTTCAGGACAGCGATAGTTGACTCCTAGCTCCAGTTAGCGAGACTTTTCCTACTGTGTGAGTGCCAGCGAGAGGAGCATGGCCCACAGGTCGGTCAGTTGGGATCTTTTGGGAATGACCTAGTTAGGAGTTATTTCAGTTTCCTTCGGATTTTGTACTGCTGTAAATTATGACAGAATTGTGTAAATTTGGTTTAAGTGAGGAAATGAAGAGTATCTTTTGGTTTTAAAATTTAGTGAATGTGATATTACTTCTTTATTATATTTATGCCATGAGGTTTATAGAAATGATCGTATCGTAGTGCACCCTCATCGTAGGTTATGTATCGGTATGACCTACGGGCGTCCCGGTGTATACCCTACGGTAAGGGGGCTCTACAAGATCGACCTCTAAATGGGTCAGAAACTCCACATAAAGTGAATGGTCGATCAGCTTCACACTAAACAGCATGAAGAACAAGCTCTACAATGTTGATGCCATGAGGTTTATAGAAATGATCGTATCGTAGTGCACCCTCATCGTAGGTTATGTATCGGTATGTGTTGGACCCCGAACCTTGAGTGACAATTTGACTATGATCAAGTGGATGAGTTGATTGAAATTAAGTTGAAGATCATGAAATAAAGAGAGAAAGTATGAAAATATGAAAAATTGTGTAATAGTTGACTTTCTGGCCTTTGAGGGTTGACTTTTGTTTGAGGCAAAATTTGATAAAATGATCTACATGAAACTTGTAGATTATGTTGAGAGCTTTTTGTGGACATAAAGTTTGAAATATTTCGATATCGGGAGTGAAAGTTATGATCGGTCAAAGTTTATGTTTGATAGGGTTTGACTTTTATATTGGTTGGAACTTTGACTGAGAAATTAACCTAGTTAGAGGTTAATTGAGCTTTGATGTTCTTCATGAAAATTGAAGGATTTGTTTTGATCTTTATTTCGATATAAAGTATGCAATTTTTTGATCTCGGAAAATTAAGTTATGATTTTTACAAGCTTGTATAGAGAATAGTATCTTTGACCGAAAAATGGACTCCCGTAGGAGTTGAATTGAGTTTTATGTTCTTCTTGGAAGATTTAGAGCTTCTCTTAAGCTTTCTATAGAGACTAAGTTTGTCAAAATCGGAGTTCGGATTAAAAGTTATGAATTTTGGGAGTTTAGAGTGAAAAAAAAAAAAAAAAAGAAAAGTTTTAGCGCCTCGCTAGGCGACGGCCGCAATGCGCGGGCGCCCGTCAGACGCCTCGCTAGACGACGCCGCCTGGCGAGGCGGGCGCTTCGCCCTCGAAGCTGCGCCTCGCTAGGCGGCGCCTCGCCTAGCGCGAGGCGTCTCGCCTCATGACGACGCCTGAGTTAGAGGCGTCCGCACGCATCTGACGCCGTTTTGTTTCTTAAATTTTGATTTCTTTGTTTTAATCCGACCTTTGCTCACTATTTTGCCTATATCTTTCCGTCCGACATCCGATTGAGTTGATTCTTTTTGCGTTGGATTCCTAAGACATTGAATTTCATTTTATAAGAAATTTGTGAACTTTTGAGGTTAAATTAATGGTGATTAATTTAATCAAAGTGAGTCGGGAAATTTTCCGAGCATGATTCAGTGTTTTGTGAAATTCGGGATCTGTAGAGATCCGATTGAAGCGATTCTTGAGGCGAAATAAAGATAAGACAAGGGGCTACAAATCATATGAAGACATGAAATGTCAATTTTGCCCTTAGGACTTTTAATTTTTGAATTTAAGTTCGGATTAGGGTTTAATTTTTGGATTGGGAACACCTGTGAGTAATTTGAGTATAACTTTTGATCTGGGAATCGAAATGAGACGATTCTTGTTTTGAATTAAACTAGAGACATAAGGCTACAATTGTTATGAAGACATCGAGTTTCAATTCTGGGGTTAAGAATGTGAAATTGTGGACGGAAATAATCGTACATAAGAAATGTGTTAGAATATGGATATTTCCGCACTGTTTTGCACATAACTTTTGATGTGGTACTCCGAATTGAGCGCGGTCAGTGGCGTTGGATTCGTATGAGTGAGAGGAACATTTCTCGAGAAGGAAGTTTGGACAAATTCCTTCAATTTAATAGTGCGAATCAGAACCGCAAGTGAGAATGGCATAAAGTAATAATGGAGGGGCAAAATGGTCATTTGACCATCATTTAATGAAACACTTGATGAGTTGTCGTTTTTGGCTATTAAAAGCCACGGAAGTGGCTGGAGAAGTCTGGAAAATGTTAGAAGAAAGAAGAAGAAATAAGAAGAGAGAGTTTCGGGTGATGGAGAAAAGAAGAGAGAGAAAGTTTTGTTTCAATTTTCTACTTATTTTCTTAAGGATTTGGGGATGGTTCCAAGAGAGAAAAAGGTGGAGGAGCATAAGAGCTTCCTAAGGAGCCAAAAAAATTCGAATTTGGATGAGAAAGAGGTAAGAGAAATTTTTCTACTTTGAGATTTTGATTAATTTTCGGTTTAGAATTATGACATATGAGATGGGTTTATGGATTGTGGAATTAATTTTGAAATATATGCTTTAGGTTGGGTTTAATTTTGGATGAAAAATTGAGTAAGGTTTAGGCTTAATTTTATGATTGAGAATTTTGAGATATTTTGGTGTAGAATTATAGGAAATATGATGAATTGATGATATATGAAATCAATTTCGAAGAATTTGTATTTTATGATATTGAATTGGGATAAATTGGTTTAGGCCAATTTTAAGATTTGGGGATTTTTGAAATTGAGGATTTAGATGTCTTGGAATTAATGTGAATTGATGAATTGTGAGATTAATTTTGAAGAAATTATGTTTTATGAGATTGAATTTGGGTGTATTGGTTTAGGCCAATTTTGAAAATTGGGGATTTTCAAAATTGGAGATTGAAATAGCTTGAATGTAAATGGAATTGGTGAATTCCTAAGTTGATTGTGAAAATTAAGTATTTTTCTGATGATGAATTTGGATGATTATGGTTTAGGTTTTGGTATTTTGGAAGAGAGAGAAAAGCAAGGATCAATTGGAGCTTGAAATCAAGTTTCCGGCAATAATTCGAGGTGGGTAGCATATTTATATTTTGATTTATAAGTTAAATATTACTTTTCGAAAATTTGAGAAAATGAAAGAAAAGATTCTCGTACTTTGTTTATTTCTGAATGATTTTTGGAAAATTATTACAAGCGTAAATTCATTGCTTTCAATGATTTGATAAACCGATAGAAATTCGAAAATGCATTTGTTGTGTATGCATTGAATGATTTGATTTCGAAATTAGAATTGAATGATGAATTGATCAAATTGTATGCTTTATGTGAATGCGTGGAAAATTAAGAAATTGAAAAGTGCTACGGGCAATCCGACTTTTCGCTTTCGATTATGTGTTATGTGGGTCGGTTAGGTCCTTTGGTGAGTCGTATTGCCTCTACTTGTTAAGCCTTCTCCCTGCCTGCTAGTAGCACGGAGTCGATTTCGGACTCCCTCACGGCTACACCGGACGCTATGCGGGAAAGTGTAGTACGTTTCGCTCACGATCGCATATGATCGCCACGCTGAATGTGCAAGACGCTCTATTTGGACCGAACTGCACCATTCGATGTGTTATATGTTTTGATTTGTTTATGTGTTCTGATTCATATTTATGAAAAATTCAAGAAGTTTTGAAAATGAGAAAAAAGTGAGATTATTATGAAAAGTTTGAAAATATGAAAAAAAATGGGTTTGAGGAAATTGTTTGAAAAATTATAAAGTTTGAAAAAATTAACCTTTTGGCAAAAAGAGTATTAAAAATGATTTCGCTTATTTATCGCTTTATAAATGTGTTATCCACGAGCTTAGAAGTCACCCCCTTTCATCCCCATCTCCGTGTTTCGACGGAGATTGGATGAAAGAATGTGAAGACATCGATTAAACGGTTTTGTGCTTTTGAAATTTGCATGAGTTAGTTTTGAGTAATCTGAAATTTGAGTATGGAAATGTTTATGGTTTAAGATAGATTTGAAAGAAAGTGTATTTGTGTATAAAGTTGAGTATTGTGAATGAATGAGAAATTTGTTTATGAAATTATGAATAATTTGGGAATATATATGTATGATGATTTGAGAATTTGATCGAGTTATGAGATTGGTATGTTGATTTGAGAATTATGGAAGTATTAGTTTTAGGTTTGTGTTTCTGCTGGTGTTGGGATTCCGGACGGGAGTGTCCGATGATTCTGAGGTCTGTTGAGATTATAGAAGTGTATTCTCGCTTTGCGTGAATTTTGGGTTAGGATAAAGGCGGTAGTTATCTTTTGAATTTTCGATAAGATTTGGGATAAAAGTGTAATTTTGGAAATTGGATGCATTGGTTATGTTTTAAATGTGTTTGAGTAAGAGAAGAAATGAATAAGGAATGAGATTAAGAAAAGAAAAAAAAATTCATAACGGATTTTGGAACGTCTTAGAATTCCCAACGCGATTCTGTTTCCTGTTCTTTGCTTATGCACGGATGTCGGAAAGTGTTTCAGTTTACATTGATTTGTTTGCTTACTTTGTTTTCTATCCGAATTCGATTTGCATTCGATTCGATCTCGCTTTCGCTTATTCGTTCCGCTTTGTGATCCGTATTCGATTATTTCGCTTCGCTACTTTCGGATTTGTTCGCTTCCGCACTTCGCAATTTCGATCCGAAATTTCTGTCTCCTTTCGCTTCCGTTTCCATTGATTCTGTCATTCGTTCTTCGTGTTAAGTTTATTCGGTTGGGATCCGGTTCCCGGATCGGGTCCCAACATTTATGGTATCAGAGCCAGGTTTTATGAACTTGGGCGATATGTTTGTTTCATGAGCAATTTTCGGATAAGTGTCAGAGCCCAATATTATGGTCTTAACTGGGCACATAAGATTTATGAGAGTGTATAAGGATAAAAATCGAATTTGTGAGAATATCAGAGCCCAGTAATATGATCTTACTTGGGCGTATGAGTATGAATAAGGAATTGATACGAGTTTGTAAAGATAAGAGTGAATTTGTGAGAATGTGCTAAGTGATCATTTGATTTTGATGAAAGAAGTATGATTGCCTTTAGGAATTTGAAAATTGATATGCATGACTATTCATTTAATTCAAATGATTGGTTTGATTTGAGTGCTCGAATATGTTTGATTTTTTGAATGTGTTGAGGAAATTAAGATTAGAACTTCGAGAAATTGTGATGAATTGATATAGATGAAAGAATGATGGCATAATGATGATTGAACCATATTAGGGTTCCTTAAGAAATGGACCATTAATTTGTGCCCATATATGAAGAAATAATGAGTTATAGATATAGTGTTTTGATATGATATGAGTGATATATGATTTAAGGAAGTGAAAATTTTGAAGAGATTGAGAATATGTATGATGAGTAAATTTGATGAAAAGGTAATTGATTATGAGTTGTGGAAAGAAATTAGTAAGAAAGTGCTTGATGATCATTGTTTAGAAAGAAATTTATGCAAGAATGAGTTACTTGGAGTTAAGTAAATATGAATTTCGATGACGAAATTCTTTTAAGAGGGGGAGAAATGTTGGACCCCTAACCTTGAGTGACAATTTGACTATGATCAAGAGGATGAGTTGATTGAAATTAAGTTGAAGATCATGAAATAAAGAGAGAAAGTATGAAAATATGAAAAATTGTGTAATAGTTGACTTTCTGGCCTTTGAGGGTTGACTTTTGTTTGAGGCAAAATTTGATAAAATGATCTACATGAAACTTGTAGATTATGTTGAGAGCTTTTTGTGGACATAAAGTTTGAAATATTTCGATATCGGGAGTGAAAGTTATGATCGGTCAAAGTTTATGTTTGATCGGGTTTGACTTTTATATTGGTTGGAACTTTGACTGAGAAATTAACCTAGTTAGAGGTTAATTGAGCTTTGATGTTCTTCATGAAAATTGAAGGATTTGTTTTGATCTTTATTTCGATATAAAGTATGCAATTTTTTGATCTCGGAAAATTAAGTTATGATTTTTACAAGCTTGTATAGAGAATAGTATCTTTGACCGGAAAATGGACTCCCGTAGGAGTTGAATTGAGTTTTATGTTCTTCTTGGAAGATTTAGAGCTTCTCTTAAGCTTTCTATAGAGACTAAGTTTGTCAAAATCGGAGTTCGGGATTAAAAGTTATGAATTTTGGGAGTTTAGAGTGAAAAAAAAAAAAAAAAAAAAGTTTTAATACTGCTAGTGGCGACGCCGCCTCTGGCGAGGCGGGCGTTCTTTCGCCTCGCGAGGGCAAGGCTCGCCTCATGCTGAGCTGTGCCCTCGCTAGGCGACGCCGCCCTAGCGAAGGCGTCTCGCCTCATGACGGCGCCTCGCCCTCATGAGTTAGGCGTCCGTCTGATCGACACGACGCTTTGTTTTTCTTAAATTTTTATTTCTTTGTTTTAATCCGACCTTTGCTCACTATTTTGCCTATATCTTTCCGTCCGACATCCGATTGAGTTGATTCTTTTGCGTTGGATTCCTAAGACATTGAATTTCATTTTATAAGAAATTTGTGAACTTTTGAGGTTAAATTAATGGTGATTAATTTAATCAAAGTGAGTCGGAAATTTTCCGAGCATGATTCAGTGTTTTAGAAATTCGGGATCTGTAGAGATCCGATTGAAGCGATTCTTGAGGCGAAATAAAGATAAGACAAGGAGCTATAAATCATATGAAGACATGAAATGTCAATTTTGCCCTTAGGACTTTTAATTTTTGAATTTAAGTTCGGATTAGGGTTTAATTTTTGGATTGGGAACACCTGTGAGTAATTTGAGTATAACTTTTGATCTGGGAATCGAAATGAGACGATTCTTGTTTTGAATTAAACTAGAGACATAAGGCTACAATTGTTATGAAGACATCGAGTTTCAATTCTGGGGTTAAGAATGTGAAATTTTGGACGGAAATAATCGTACATAAGAAATGTGTTAGAATATGGATATTTCCGCACTGTTTTGCACATAACTTTTGATGTGGTACTCCGAATTGAGCGCGGTCAGTGGCGTTGGATTCGTATGAGTGAGAGGAACATTTCTCGAGAAGGAAGTTTGGACAAATTCCTTCAATTTAATAGTGCGAATCAGAACCGCAAGTGAGAATGGCATAAAGTAATAATGGAGGGGCAAAATGGTCATTTGACCATCATTTAATGAAACACTTGATGAGTTGTCGTTTTTGGCTATTAAAAGCCACGGAAGTGGCTGGAGAAGTCTGGAAAATGTTAGAAGAAAGAAGAAGAAATAAGAAGAGAGAGTTTCGGGTGATGGAGAAAAGAAGAGAGAGAAAGTTTTATTTCAATTTTCTACTTGTTTTCTTAAGGATTTGGAGATGGTTCCAAGAGAGAAAAAGGTGGAGGAGCATAAGAGCTTCCTAAGGAGCCAAAAAATTTGAATTTGGATGAGAAAGAGGTAAGAGAAATTTTTCTACTTTGAGATTTTGATTAATTTTCGGTTTAGAATTATGACATATGAGATGGGTTTATGGATTGTGGAATTAATTTTGAAATATATGCTTTAGGTTGGGTTTAATTTTGGATGAAAAATTGAGTAAGGTTTAGGCTTAATTTTATGATTGAGAATTTTGAGATATTTTGGTGTAGAATTATAGGAAATATGATGAATTGATGATATATGAAATCAATTTCGAAGAATTTGTATTTTATGATATTGAATTGGGATAAATTGGTTTAGGCCAATTTTAAGATTTGGGGATTTTTGAAATTGAGGATTTAGATGTCTTGGAATTAATGTGAATTGATGAATTGTGAGATTAATTTTGAAGAAATTATGTTTTATGAGATTGAATTTGGGTGTATTGGTTTAGGCCAATTTTGAAAATTGAGGATTTTCAAAATTGGAGATTGAAATAGCTTGAATGTAAATGGAATTGGTGAATTCCTAAGTTGATTGTGAAAATTAAGTATTTTTCTGATGATGAATTTGGATGATTATGGTTTAGGTTTTGGTATTTTGGAAGAGAGAGAAAAGCAAGGATCAATTGGAGCTTGAAATCAAGTTTCCTAATAATTCGAAATTGGGTAGCATATTTATATTTTGATTTATAAGTTAAATATTACTTTTCAAAATTTGAGAAATGAAAGAAAAGATTCTCGTATTTTGTTTATTTCAATGATTTTGGAAAATTATTACAAGCGTAAATTCATTGCTTTCAATGATTTGATAAACTGATAGAAATTCTGAAAAATGCATTTGTTGTGTATGCATTGAATGATTTGATTTCTGAAATTAGAATTCGAATGATGAATTGATCAAATTGTATGCTTTATGTGAATGTGTGGAAAATTAAGAAATTGAAAAGTGCCTACGGGCAATCCGACTTTTCGTTTTCGATTATGTGTTATGTGGGTCGGTTAGGTCCTTTGGTGAGTCAGCGCTGTCTCTACTTGTTAAGCCTTCTCCCGGCTGCCCGCTAGTGGCACGGAGCTCCGATTTCGGACTCCCTCACGGCTACACTGGACTGCTATGCGGGAAAGTGTAGACGTTTCGCTCACGATCGCATATGATCGCTACGCTGAATGTGCAATACGTTCTGTTTGGACCGAACCAGACCATTCTGATGTGTTATATGTTTTGATTTGTTTATGTGTTCGCATTCATATTTATGAAAAATTCAAGAAGTTTTGAAAATGAGAAAAAAGTGAGATTATTATGAAAAGTTTGAAAATATGAAAAAAAAATGGGTTTGAGGAAATTGTTTGAAAATTATAAAGTTTGAAAAAATTACTTTTTTTGGCAAAAAGAGTATTAAAATGATTTCGCTTATTTATCGGTTTATAAATGTGTTATCCACGAGCTTCGAAGTACCCCCTTTCATCCCCATCTCCGTGTTTCGAAGGTGAGATTGGATGAAAGAATGTGAAGACATCAGTTCCGACGGTTTTGTGCTTTTGAAATTTGCATGAGTTAGTTTTGAGTAATCTGAAATTTGAGTATGGAAATGTTTATGGTTTAAGATAGATTTGAAAGAAAGTGTATTTGTGTATAAAGTTGAGTATTGTGAATGAATGAGAAATTTGTTTATGAAATTATGAATAATTTGGGAATATATATGTATGACTGATTTGAGAATTTGATCGAGTTATGAGATTGGTATGTTGATTTGAGAATTATGGAAGTATTAGTTTTAGGTTTGTGTTTCTGCTGGTGTTGGGATTCCGGACGGGAGTGTCCGATGATTCTGAGGTCTGTTGAGATTATAGAAGTGTATTCTGCCTTTGCAGGAATTTTTGGGTTAGGATAAAGGCACCATTATCTTTGTCAATTTTCGATAAGATTTGGGATAAAAGTGTAATTTTGGAAATTGGATGCATTGGTTATGTTTTAAATGTGTTTGAGTAAGAGAAGAAATGAATAAGGAATGAGATTAAGAAAAGAAAAAAAAATTCATAACGGATTTTGGAACGTCTTAGAATTCCCAACGCGATTCTGTTTCCTGTTCTTTGCTTATGCACGGATGTCGGAAAGTGTTTCAGTTTACATTGATTTGTTTGCTTACTTTGTTTTCTATCCGAATTCGATTTGCATTCGATTCGATCTCGCCGCTTATTCGTTCCGCTTTGGATCCAGATTCGATTATTTCGCTTCGCTACTTTCGGATTTGTTCGCTCGCGCTTCGCAATTTCGATCCAAATTTCGCCTCCTTTCGCCTGCTTCCATTGATTCGCTATTCGTTCTTCGTGTTAAGTTTATTCGGTTGGGATCCGTTCCGGATCGGGTCCCAACATTTAGCCAAATGGTAAGAGGCGAGCATGTGGAAGCTATAAAACTCGAGGTCATGGTTCGAGTCATGGCCTCACCTTGACCAAAGAGGACAAGATCGATTGTTGGATGCAGCGGTATAACCCATGAAACACCCGTCGTGGTATAACTTGCAAACACACACTGGGTGGGAAATATTAGCCAGTGTGGGGGTGGGGTCCAACAAGATGACCTACTAAGGTCCCCAGTATACCATTACGGTAAGGAGGCGCTACAAGATCGACCTCTAAATGGGTCAGAAACTCCACATAAAGTGACTGGTCAATCAACTTCACACTAAACAGCATGAAGAACAAGCTCTACAATGTTCTTCAATGTTCATGAAGAACTCCAAAACAACTTCAACCTCTATCTAAGTTAATGTTCCAATCAAAGTTTCTGCCCTGATAGCAATCACCTAAGTAATATCCAAATTTCACATTATCATATCTTTCAACCTCCACAACCAAGAATCACATATTATACATCATTTCAAAGCTATTCAAATTCTCTATAACTTTCATGTAGACCATTTACTCCAATTCAAACCACATCAGTACGAAAATCGTCTCAAAACACAACATATACAATCCTACACTTAGAGCATTTTCCAAAACCAAAGCAAAATATACTTAACTTTCAAAGATCATAACTTTCAATCCCGATATCGAAAAATAACATACTTTATGGCTACGAAAAGCTCTCAATATAAGCTACAATTTCATGAAGATCATTTCCTCAAATTCTGCCTAAATCAAAAAGTCAACTTTCAAATCAAACTTTCTATTTTCTTCCAAATATAACACTTTCACTAATTAGTTCTTGCTTTTCAACTTCCATTTCAATCAACTAGTTCATTTTGACTTTCATAACTCATACAACTCTACTCAAATTTCAAAGTCATCAAAATCAATCACTTCATTTCTCATCAATCTCTTTTAAGCACAATAACATCTATAACACAATTCATATCTGAAAACACTCATTGAATTCATTTTAATATTCCTAATTTCCACCGAAAGTTTGGGGTCCAACACATTTAGTTCTATTGCTCTCCATATATTGGATCTCTATCTAAAACTATTTTACGAATTCTCCGAGCCACTCTTATGCGTGTGACCCATTAGGTTCCCGGTTATGTTAGCCACTTAGATTAACATTTAATCCAAGCAAGTCATGAGCAGTATCTAGCAACACATCATGATCCCCAATTGACCGGAAAGTAATTGGTTTGACGAATGAACTTACGTTCATCATGAACTATATCACGAACCTTTCCATAGACAACCCCACTTGGTTATGAGTATGGACAAAGTGTCAACTCTTACTAGACTGACTACGTCAAATCTAGTCCAAGTGATATCAGTTCTCGTCCTGGCACTCATTACTTTATATGTCACTGAAGACACTCTTCATGACATATGAACTACGGCCAGAGATTTCCAAGTAATGACCCTGACAAGAGGCCATGGGTATCATCTTCTGCTATTACAGAAGTGACGAATCCTTTATTGGCTACTCAATTACCTTCGAATACCTCAAGTCGCACCCAATCACCACCCTATGAGCGACACATGTAAGGCAACAAGGAATGGAGTCAAAGCACGTAATCAAGATTCAAGATATCCTCGAGTACCTCAAGTCTAAGGATATTTGCACCATTGCTATGATGAGATTATCACTGACATTAGAATAGGACATCCATGTGATGATCTCATAGCAGGTCATCCAATGTACTTACTACCTCTAGTAAGCATTCACATCTCAACCCTAAATATCTCATATTTACAGTTTCTGAGATCCACTGCTTGATCAAATCAAGGAGCTTGAGATGTGCTAGTCTCTCCGGATTAACGATGTCCAGTTTCAATAATCCTATGACTCGGGATAATTTAGATACTGACATAATTGCACATGATAGGAATCTCAGTAGTATGATCACATCATAATTTCCTTCATGCTATATCATATATCATGGACTTCATTAATTTGTTTATAGATCAATATCCATTCATCAATAATGAACACCAAATTAATGAAATATGTCTTTCTTTATTTATTCATAAAGTATGTACATAACTTTGTACAAAACGCGCTAAAGGCGATTGCCTTTAGGGCACTACTCTAACATTACCTACATCATGATGGGAAATTATGATTGTTTTGAGATACATTTCGGTAATTTGGTCATAACTTTTGATGCAGATGTCCAAATAAAGTTATTTTTGATTTGATATGAACTAGAGGCATAAAGCTACATGTTTTGTGGAGAAATGAAATTGAAATTCAGCCTCTAAGAATCTTAAATTTTGTTCGAGAGTTGAGTATAGATTTTAGTCTCAACATAAGGATAGTCCCTTTATGTTTGGAGTATCTGTTGAGACCCGATCCGAAAATCGGATCCCAACCGAAAACGAAGGAAACAAAGCGAATTCAAATTGTATAAATTGAATCCAAAGGCGAATCAATAACAAAATGCGGAAGAAACGAATCGAATACAAATAGAATCGAAACCGATTTCCGACATCCGTGAACAAATAGCTTAGAGAATATGATCGCGTTGGAAACCTAGACTATCCGATCTGAAAAAAAATCCGGTATAATTTTTTTTTTCTTTTTCTCTTCTTTCTTCTTCCTTAATCAATTTCTCAATTCATAATCATTTTCTTATACACCCATTTGAATCTCAATTCTCATTTTCATACCCACTTACTAAAATTTTCGGCAAAGATAACGGTGCATCCTAACTAACCTGACTGCAAAGTGTTCAAAATACACTTCTATATTTCTCACACAATAACCGAATCATCGGACTCCGTCCTAATCCAACTCAACACACGCAATCCTATATCTACATATCCATATCCTTTAACATAGTATATCAACACAATCCCCAATAATCATACACGAACTTATATCTCAATTCCATACTCAAATCACAATTCATTTTAGCATTCCATAGACAATTCCATAGAGTATATTTGTCATGAATACGTGCTTACCAAATATTCCATAATACAACATCGATAATAAAATCCGAATACATAATACACAATATACGAAAACCTTCACTTTCTTTCACCCGATCTTCTTCTCATCACCTGTGGATGGGAATGAAGGGGGTGAGCTTATAGCTCGTGGGTAACAGTTTATAACAAAAATATAAGCAAAATCCTTGAATTTTTTTTTTCTTTTATGGTCTTAGAAAGCATTTCTTTGAAATCCGTAAAGCACACTTTCTAAAAGTTCCGTTCTTGCTGTAGTCAAATCACAATTGCAAAACGATGATTTTAGGCTTTGACCATAAACCCATAGGTTGCAAAACATGAATGCATCAACTTGACAGTTCATAAATGCAATGGCAAATCACATATGCAATGCACAACACATGGCTCGAGAGTTCCGTAAACACGACGGATAAATCGAAGTTTATACCGTAAACACAACGAGTCCGATTTCAGATCTCGTAGGCCCACAAACGGGCAGCCGGGAGAAGGCTATAATTTTCCATACGTCGACGTGCACGTGACTAACACAACGTTCCTCTCTCGCCCACATAAAAGCACATAACAATTTGTGCTCAATCAATTTATCGAATGTTTCCATACTTTCAAGCTTTTCTATCTTTTCATTCATGCAAAATGCCATAACATATTTTAATGCCATAACATGAGCATAACTCACCAATTGCAATGCAATTTCAATGATCATAATAATTCAACAATTTAATCACGTATAGACCAAAGCCAGAACAATGTATGCAAGTTATTTCTTTAAAACATAAACCAAACGTATGCAAATTTATAAAGCACATTTATTCAAAAACATAATTTGCATGAATCTTGTATTTTCTAAAGAAACATTCCGAAAGCATTTTCATAACTTATCGAATTTATCGAAAATAACGAATTTAACAATTTATGCGATTTCTTAAATCCCAACCACTGAAATGAATTTCAAAATCTTTCTTCATTTCTCAATTCATTTTAAAACTCGTAACCCTTTTTCCAAAATATTTGGGAATAATAAAATTCAATACTTTCTAAATTTTCAATCAATCGCCAAATCATTTGAAAACCGAAATTGAACCTTTGTGTCATTTTCAAAACTTCAAAATTTTCTTAATTTATCAAACATTTAAAACTTGTATAATTTCTTAAAACAATTTCTAAAACCATTTTAAAAGTAAGGAATCTAATCATACTAAGATCAAAGACTTCAAACATTTACATAACCAACATTTTAAACAATTTCAAACGCATTCCTAAATCGTACTTTTCAACATTTTAATAAACCTTATTTTCTAAACAATTTCAAACGCATTTCGGAAATCACACTTTGTCAAACATTTTTATAAACAAGTTCAGAAATCGTAAACTTTCAAATACTTTTTATAAACATTAGATATTCGAAAATCGAAATCTTTCAACCACTTTTATAAACAACATTTTCTAAATAATTTCGAAAGTATTCAGAAATCGTAAATTTTTAAACATTTGCATAAACCATTTTTTAGACAATTTCAAAGCATTTTTAGGAATCAAAACTTTCAAATATTTCCATAAACAATATTTTCTATACCCTTCCGAATTTATGCAGAAATCACAAGTTTTCAAACCTTTACATAAAACCATATTTTATAAACACTCTTAAAACTACTCGAAAATCATAACTTTTCAAACCTTTATCATATTCAAGCTCAATATCATTTATCGAATGCTCTTTTTTGAATATACGAAATGCCATGGAATCTTTCAAGGCATAACACAATGTATTTTTGCAATTCGACAAAAGTTCATGTATTGAATCAATAATGATTTTTCAAATCATTCATACAATGATGCAACATTTATAATGCAATTGAAATTAGAAAATCTCTTTGTTTAAAGAAGGCAGTAGTGGCTTATGAATTCTATTATAAACAGGTACCCACCTCGATTTCCTGCCTAGAAGCTTGTCCTTAACTTCAATTTGACCATTGCGTCTTTCTTCCTTCCAATAGAAAAATTCCTTATACCAATTTCCCACAAATTCAATCTTATAAATAACATAATCCTCAAATTGAACTTAGAACACACTAATTCCACATGTAACCAAGCCATCTAAATCACAAATTTCCAAAATCCCCAATTTACAAAATTGGGCATAAACCCTAATTAATTTCCATCCAAAACTAAACCCATAATATTAAGCAATCAACAAAATTAACTTCATACTCCACAAACTCATACTCTTTTTAATATTTCTAAACCAGAAATTCATCAAAATTCACAGATCTCAAAATTTCGCATCTTACCTTCTCTCCCACCATTTTCAGATTTTTGGGCTCCATAAGAAGCTTTCATCTTCTTCTTCACCTTTCCCTTTGAAAAGCACCAAAAACCCCTCAAGAAACTTAGAGAAAACTGAACCTTTGAAGCTCTCTTCTTCTTCTCTTGGTTCTTCTCCACCAAACAAGCTTTCTCTCTCTCTCCTCTTATTTCTTTTAAGTCTTTTGGGCAATAATCGTGATTCTCCTCCAAACAACTACAGCCCCCTTGATTTTATAGTGCCAAGTCAATTAATGAATAAGGAATGACCCATAAGCCCCTCCATTTAAGCCTATAAACTTAACCCTTTAAGTAAACTTCCAAAATTGCCCCTTCATTGGTCTTTAAAACTGACATCTTGTCTGATTATTTCGATCAGGTAAATGAAGTCATTTGATAAAATTTTCTTCTAAAGAAATGTTCCTCTATGTCTTACAAATCCATCGCTTTGAGAATCGGATCGATCGGAGCTCTATAGCTCAAGATATCTCCAAAATACTGAAGTTTGTTCTTCATACCCGAGGCTGAATACTACCCCTAACTTCCGACCCATATTTGGAAGTCTTAGAGGCTAAATTATAGCTCGGCTCCTTCATAACATTTGTAGCCCCATGTCTCTATTTTCATTAACAACAAGAACCAACTCAATCGGAGCTCTATCGGTCAAGATATCTCCAAAATACTGAACACTGCTCAGCCATTACAACACCGGGACTGAACACTACACTGAACTTCCGACCTATGTTTGGAAGTCTTAGAGGCTACATTATAGCTCCGCTCCTTCATAACATTTGTAGCCTCATGTCTCCAGTTTAATTTCCAAAAAGAATCAGATCGATCAGATGTCAGACGAAGAATTTATGCTCAAAAGAGTGAAGGGAGGTCAGAGCTCGGCCCGAAAAATCGAAGCTCGCCAGAACGAAGATTGGTCGACCATCAGAGGTCGGTCGGCCAACAGAGGTCGGCTCGGCCGACAGAGGTCGGTCGTCCATCAGAGGTCGGTCGGCCAACAGAGGTCGGTCGGCCACCAGAGGTCGGTCGGCCAACAGAGGTTGGTCGGCACCCAATCCGACCTTCAAACTTCAAACCCTCATAACTTTTGACTCCGAGCTCCAAATCAGGCGCGGTTTGTTTCGTTGGAAAGCTAAGAGACAGCTCTACCATTTTCAAGGACTCAAAGGCAAGCTCGGACACTAAAGGAATCAAAAGTTTGCACAAAGATGACTGATCGATAATTTCTGAACAGTACCAAAACTTGCAAACATCATAACTTTTGATCCAGAACTCCAAATTTAACAAACTTGGTGTATATGGAAAGCTTGAAGAAAGATCTACAACTTTCATTAAGGCCTTAAAATCATATCGACCCTAAATGGGTCAAAACTCCACACAAACTGACTAGTCGATCACTTCACATTTAACAGCCTCAAAACTTCTAAAAATCATAACTTTCTACCCTTGTCCAATATTTTCTTGCTTTATATCAATGGAAAGATAAAGACATAATCTACCACTTTCATTAAGACCACTTTGGCTAAATCAATCTAAATCAATACAGATTTGCCATTGAAGTCTCTAAACATCATTCCAACACATCCACTTCACATCTCAACACATCAACTTCACATATTCACCCACTACCACAAACTCTTCAACTAATTCATCTCAAACACAATTCAAATCTCCAATAAACTATTCCAAATTCATTTCCCCACATCAAACTCAACACCAAAGGATATACGCATACACATTTCTCTTTCACAAAAGTCATACGTAATCTTACTCTTAATAGCATTTTCCAAACTAAGGCAAAATACACTTAACTTTCAAATATCATAACTTTCAATCTCGATATCGAAAAATAGCATACTTTATGGCTACGAAAAGCTCTCAACATAATCTACAAATTTCATGTAGATTATTTCCTCAAAATCTGCCTAAATCAAAAGTCAACTCTTTACTCCAAAAAATCAAACTTTCTAATTTTCTTCAACATATAAAACTTTCACTAATCATTTCTTGCTTTTCAACTCCATTTCAATCAACCCATTCACTTTAATTTTCATAACTCATACAAATCTACTCAAATTTCAAAGTCATCAAAACCAATAACTTCATTTGTCATCAATCTTCTTTAAATACAATAACATCCACAACACAATACCTATACAAACACACTCATTGAATTCCATTTTAATAATTCTAATTTCTATCAAAAGATCGGGGTCCAACAGTATCACTTTCGGATTTCTGAAACAAATTGAATGATTTTGGAGTCTTTAGAACTTAAGACAATGGGGAAGAATTTGAGTTTTCTTGGAATTTATGGGTCCTCAAAATTGGAATTCCTATTGAATGGGATTTTTACATTTTTTGATAAAGGAAATCAAGGAAGGCAGGAGGATCACGAGGAGAGGCATCTTTTAAGCATGTATCCAAGCAAGAAAATTCAGGTGGGTTTCATGTTTATGATTTAGTAATGAGCCACTAAAGTTTTCTCCTAAATCAAGAATGATTTCAATTACTTTATAAATATCGTTTTATTTCTATTGAATGATTTGCAAAATTTCTACATGTTTCAACATATGAACTATTCTGATGAATTTCAAAATAAAGATGAGAATGCATTGAAACATTTTATGTTATGCCTTGAAAATTTATGGCATTCTGTGTATTCGGAAATGAAAGAAAAGAGCATGAAAGCATTTGATAAAATGATTTGAGCATGATTATGTGCTTCTGTTTGGGCGAGAGTGGAACCATTTCGTTCTTCACATGCACGTCGACAAGAGCCTTCTCCCGGCTTCCCGCTTATGGCTTATGAGCTCCGAATGGACTCATCTTGTTCAGGGTGTAAACTTCGGTTTCTCCCTTATTTCCATGGAACCCTCGAGCCGTTTGTTTGTGCATTGCATCTTTGAATTATCAATTGTGTGCATAAATGGAGAGTTTCGTATTGATGATTAAATGAATATGCTGTGCTGATGTGATAACAATTTTCAACTATGAGCTTTAAACTCAAAATTTGAATTTGACTGAGATTTGGGAATAAGCATTTTATGAACTCTTTATGACTTTTATATGACAAATGAACTTTTCAACGGTTTTGCTTATTCTTTGTTATAAACCTGTTACCCACGAGCTTTTTGCTCACCCCCCCTTTTCATCCCCAATCTCCAGGTAATCGTAGGAGATCGGATGAGGGAGAGACAAGATGTTCGTTCGACATGTTTGCAATTTTCGTATTTTGTGAAAATGCTACTATGAGTTGTCTAAGGATTTGATTTACAAAATTGTATATGAAATGTGATGAATTATGAGATTGTGTATATATTTGAGTATGAATTGATATGAGAAAATGTGAATGGGTTTTGGATGTCAAATTGAGATATGAATGTGTATTGGATTCTGGACGGGGTGTCCGATGATACTGGTTATTGTGTGAAAATTTTAGAAGTGTACTTTAAACCCTTTGTAGGTTCGGGTTAATTAAAATGCAGCCGTTATGCTGCCAGAATTTGTATGTTAAAAGAATGATAAGGATTAGATTTATGATTTTGTTAACAGGAACGAGATATGGCATGATTATGAGAAATTTTATTATTTGAGTTTTTGTTTGTATAAGATTGAATAAAGAGAATATGAAAGAAAAGAAGACACAAATTTTATATTGGTTTCGGATTTGGTTTAGTCTTAAGGATTTCCAACGTGACGTTTTTCTAAAGAGTTTTATTTTTGGATGTCGGATCCGTTTTCATTTTGTCTCAGAATTCGATTTGCTCCGCTTTGTGAAGTTTTCATTTCGCTTTCGTTCACTTTGTCTTCGTTTTCGAGTCATTTGCTTCCGATTTGTGATTCGATTTGTATCTGATTTGATTTCGCCATATGTTTCGTTTCCTTGCTTTGATTCGATTCACGTTCGTTCGATTTCGATTTGCTTTCGCTTTTTTTTTGCGATTCGGTTTCATCGTTACTATTATGCATTTTCCTATTTGTGTCGCCTTCGGATTTGAATTATTCGATGCGCACTCGCTTTGTTTTCGATCGCTTTCGTTTCGTTTTTCGGTTGGGATCCGGTTCCGAGATCGGGTCCCAACATAGGTGGTATCAGAGCCCAGTAATATGATCTTACTTGGGCATATGTGTATGAGTGAGAAACTGATAAGAGGTTGATTGGATAATGGTGAATTAATGAGTATGTGATAGTGATGTGAATGAATTTTCATAAATTATTTGAAGAACCAAGGTGACTGTTTGATTTAGATGACAAGATTACGATCGATCATAAGAATGTGTATGATATTGAGGTTAAAATTTCATGATGATTAGGCTTCGTCGATCATTTTGTTGATTTGATGTTGAATATACATGTGTGAGATGAAATAACGGAACACTTGAAAGATGAGTGAATGATAGAGATATATGTATAGAAGTTGAAAAGGTTGATTTTGAATGATGGTTGGTCCATATTAAGGTTATTACGAATTGGACCTTTGACTTGTGTAAATAGATTAAGAAACATTGATATGTGGATATAGTAATGTTGACATGGTATTGGTGGTATTAGATACAAGAAGTGAAAGATTGTGAATAAATTCAGATATATGTATGATGAGAAATTAGATAAGAAAGTAAGTGACTATGATCTTTTAGAAGAAATTAATTGAGAGAATAAGTTACTTGATGACTACCCATGTAGGAATTTCGAGGACGAAATTCTTTTAAGAGGGGGAGAAATGTTGGACCCCGAACTTTTCTCAGATTTGTGAATTGTAATTTGACACTGAATGAGGAAATTGAGGCGACTTAGACATGTGTAAAAGAAGAGAAAATTCATGAATTTGAATGATTATGTTTAAGGTTTGATGTGAACAATGCTAGTTTGAACAAATCAAGATGATATTTTGAGGTTAATATATGAAATGGGTGTTGTTGAGTTTAATGAAATTGATGTGAGGTTCCGAGTAAATTTTGTGTGGTATTATGAAATTTATTAGGAAAGTTAAAGTGAATGAGTTGATTGAAATGGAGTTGAAGAGTATGAAATAAATAATGAAAGAGTAAGAATTTGAAGAATTGAGAAAGTTTGACTTTTGGTCACAGAGAGTTGACTTTTTGATTTAGGCAGGATTTGAGAAAATGATCTATATGAAACTGGTAGATTATGTTGAAAGCTTTCTGTCGCCATAAAGTTTGATATTTTTCGATATCGGGAGTGAAAGTTATGATTAGTCAAAGTTAGGTACTTGTGAAAATGTTCATAAGTGTACATTAAGGTGTGTAATGTGATTTGAGGCAAATTATGGATAGATATGTTTTGAATTGAGTTCAATGATTTACATGGAAGTTATAGAATATGTTTTGATCTTTCTATTGATGTAAAGTATGAAATTTTTGGAGTACAAAATAAGAAGTTATGAATTTTGGACATTTCGGTTATTTGTATGTCGCTTTGAGTCCTCCTGTCTTTGTTATTTCGTTCCTAATCCGACCTCTTTTTCGATCTTTTGCTTATAATTTTTCCGTCTGACATCCGACTGAGTTAGTTTTTGAAGCGTTGGATTCCTAAGACAATTACCTACATCATGATGGGAAATTATGATTGTTCTGAGATTAGATTGAAAGGGATCGATTGAGTCAAAGTGAGTTAGATATTTTCCGAGCATGGTTCAGTATGTTTGACGATATCTTGATCGGTAGAGATCCAATCAAGTTGATTCTTGTTTTTAAAAAATTTAGAGGCATGGGACTACAAATTATTTGAAGGAAACGAAATTTAATTCAGTTCCTAAGAGTTTTAATTTCTGAATTGAGGTATTAAAGTTATAAGAATATTTATAAGGGCAAATTGGGCATGTTATCTAAGACTAAGAGTTATAAGCTTATGTGAGAGGGCAAATTGGACTTTCCCCACTCATTAAGAGTATGAGATAAAAGAAGGAAATGAGAAATGAGAGGAAAAAAAACGAAGAGAAGAAGCCGTAGAGGAAGAAGAGAAGAGGAGAAAGCTAGTGTTTGATGATTTGGAAGAAATTGAAGCTAAACAAGTAACTAGAAGCATCACCCCTTCTTGATTTGTTGAATGAATCGTGTTTAGTGTTCGATAGAAGTGAAAAATGTAGTGAAATGTATGAAATCAGTTTTCGGTAGAAGATGTCTTAGGTTTAAACAATTTTCTTATGTTTGTTAACGATTTTTGGGTTGGAATGAGAATAGAATGAAGTAGGAAGGATGATTTAGGGTTTAGATGAGTTGTTTGTGAAAGATGGGAAGTTTAAAGATGGAAAATGGCAAGAAAATTGGGTTCAGGATGGGTTCCCAGACCCGCACGTCGCGACGTGCTCATGAACACGTCGCGGTATGCGAAGGCGTGCATATAGGTGTGGAGTGTTCGTTGCGGCACACACGGGTCGTTCGTCGCGACGAGCTCCTGTACTCCGCGGCGAGCTCCATTTTTTCAGCACAGATACATTTGATGTGAACTAGAGGCATAGAGCTACACTTTTGGCGTGCGAAGGCGTGCACGCTGCGTGCACATAGGTGTACACACCGCGGCGTGCAAGAGATGTGAACGTCGCGACGTAGCGCACATGGGCCGTTCGCCATGGCGAGCTCCATTTTTTCAGCACAGATACATTTGATGTGAACTAGAGGCATAGAGCTACACTTTTGGCGTGCGAAGGCGTGCACGCTGCGTGCACATAGGTGTACACACCGCGGCGTGCAAGAGATGTGCACGTCGCGACGTAGCGCACATGGGCCGTTCGCCGTGGCGAGCTCCATTTTTTCAGCACAGATACATTTCGGTAATTTGGCCATAACTTTTGATGCAGATGTCCAAATGAAGTGATTTTTTATTTGTTTTGAACTAGAGGCATAGATTACATGTTTTGTGGAGAAATAAAATTGAAATTCAGTCTCTAAGAATCTTAAATTTTGGTCGGGAGTTGAGTATAGATTTTAGTCTCAACATAAGGATAGTCCCTTTATGTTTGGAGTATCACTTTCGGATTTCTGAAACAAATTAAATGATTTTGGAGTCTTTAGAACTTAAGACAATGGGGAAGAATTTGAGTTTTCTTGGAATTTATGGGTCCTCAAAATTGGAATTCCTATTGAATAGGATTTTTACATTTTTTGATAAAGGAAATCAAGGAAGGCAGGAGGATCACGAGGAAAGGCATCTTTTAAGCATGTATCCAAGCAAGGAAATTCAGGTGGGTTTCATGTTTATGATTTAGTAATGAGCCACTAAAGTTTTCTCCCAAATCAAGAATGATTTCAATTACTTTATAAATATCGTTTTATTTCTATTGAATGATTTGCAAAATTTCTACATGTTTCAACATATGAACTATTATGATGAATTTCAAAATAAAGATGAGAATGCATTGAAACATTTTATGTTATGCCTTGAAAATTTATGGCATTTTGTGTATTCAGAAATGAAAGAAAAGAGCATGAAAGCATTTGATAAAATGATTTGAGCATGATTATGTGCTTATGTTTTGGCAAGAGTGGAACCATTTCGTTCGTCACGTGCACGTCGACAAGAGCCTTCTTCCGGCTGCCCGCTTGTGGCTTATGAGCGCCGAATGGACTCATTTTGTTCAGGGTGTAAATTCCGGTTTCTCACTTTGTTTCCACGGAACCCTCGAGCCGTTTGTTTGTGCATTGCATCTTTGAATCATCAAGTGTGTGCATAAATGGAGTGTTTCGTATTGATGATTAAATGAATATGCTGTGCTGATGTGATAACAATTTTCAACTATGAGCTTTAAACTCAAAATTCGAATTTGACTTAGATTTGGGAATAAGCGTTTTATGAACTCTTTATGACTTTTATACGAAAAATGAACTTTTCAACGGTTTTGCTTATTCTTCGTTATAAACCTGTTACCCACGAGCTTTGTGCTCACCCCCCTTTTCATCTCTAATCTCCAGGTAATCGTAGGAGATCGGATGAGGGAGAGACAAGATGTTCGTTCGACATGTTTGCAATTTTCGTATTTTTGTGAAAATGCTACTATGAGTTGTCTAAGGATTTGATTTACAAAATTGTATATGAATTGTGATGAATTATGAGATTGTGTATATATTTGAGTATGAATTGATATGAGAAAATGTGAATGGGTTTTGGATGTCAAATTGAGATATGAATGTGTATTGGATTCCAGAGGGGGTGTCCGATGATACTGGTTATTGTGTGAAAATTTTAAAAGTGTACTTTAAACCCTTTACCGGTGCAGGTTAATTAAAATGTAGCCGTTATGTTGCCAGAATTTGTATATTAAAAGAATGATAAGGATTAGATTTATGATTTTGTTAACAGGAACGAGATATGGCATGATTATGAGAAATTTTATGATTTGAGTTTTTGTTTGTATAAGTTTGAATAAAGCAAATATGAAAGAAAAGAAGAGACAAATTTTATATTGGTTTCGGATTTGGTTTAGTCTTAAGGATTTCCAACGTGACGTTTTTCTAAAGAGTATTATTTTTGGATGTCAGATCTGTTTTCATTTTGGCTCAGAATTCGATTTGCTCCGCTTTGTGAAGTTTTTGCTTCGTTTTCGTTCACTTTGTCTTCGTTTTCGAGTCATTCGCTTCCGATTTGTGATTCGATTTGTATCTGATTTGATTTCGCCATATGTTTCGTTTCCTTGCTTTGATTCGATTCACGTTCGTTCGATTTCGATTTGCTTCCGCTTTCATTTTGCGATTCGGTTTCATCGTTACTATTCTGCATTTTCCTATTTGTGTCGCCTTTAGAATTGAATTATCCGATACGCACTGCTTTGTTTTCGATCTGTAGCGCCCCCTCACCATAGGGTACACATCGGGACGCCCGAAGGTCGCTCCGACACGTATCCCGTAATAAAGGTGCACCACCAGAACATTTCTACTAATAATCCACATGGCATCGCAATAAACAAAACCATAATATAACATAAATCAGTAACTTTTAAAATCCAAAACAATTATCTGGTACAATCATCCAGTAGCAGAATAGACAAGTCTATCAGTCCCCTAAACAAAACCAAAAAGGAAACGGATACAAGCTTCTATCCTAAGTCATCCTCAAAAGTCCAACCTAGCTGACTGACCTGTGTGCCATCGCTTCTCTTGCCAGCACGCTCGCACGGTAGGAAAAGACTATCCCCGGAGCTAGGGGTCTACACTATCGATCCTGAAAAATTAGATGCAATTTTGGGTGAGTTTGCGAACTCAGTGAGAAACCATCATCGATGGTTTACTCAAATCATGCATTACGCAAATTGCGGACAGCACGGCACAGTAATATTTAATTAACAGTATTATATAACAATTTACAGTAATTTATAACAGTCTGCAATTTCTCATGTCATCACATACTTCAGTAAGCTTGCAAATCAATCATTCATGTATATACAATGCATATGAGACTCTTTTCCAGTTATTCAGTGTTGTGCCCAAGTGCTCAGTCAATGTTTAGTGGGG
Source organism: Erythroxylum novogranatense (assembly GCA_029891385.1). NCBI lineage: Eukaryota > Viridiplantae > Streptophyta > Magnoliopsida > Malpighiales > Erythroxylaceae > Erythroxylum > Erythroxylum novogranatense. The sequence continues at coordinate 22,885,531 of CM057226.1, forward strand.
AACGCGTCAGGGATTTCTCCCCTCGGACTCGAGGCCCGGTCAGTACAGTGTTCGAGCTCGAGGCTCTTTTCAGTGATAATAGCAACTTGGGTCACATATCCATTATCTGATCATGCATTTATGCATACAATGCAATGTTCAGTAATTCAGCGTATGGCTATAAAAGCCCAGTATTGTATTTCTCATAAACATCTGATAGTCCAAATTAATCGAAGATAAGAGAAACATGTCATTCGATCATGTACATTTCAGTAGTCATGCAATTTCACAGTGGCAAGTAATTCACATTGAGCATTTAAACAGTTAGGAATTTGAGAAACCAATTAGGTTACTCACCTATAACTTCCGAGCTAGGGCCTGGAAGTTCCAGCAATGTCCGTGGAATGACGATCCAACAGCGCCTCTATAACAGTAAAATACAGTCCCATTACTAGGTGCTCAATAAAACGATTCAGTAATGCATATGTCTCAGTGAAATTATGTACAATGCATGTTCACGATTTTCCCCGGCACTAAAACCCAATTTTGAACTCTGGTTCCCCATTCTAACCCTTCGCTCAAATGATCGACAATAATTGATCGAATCCTAAAATTCAGTTCAATTTCCTCAATTCAATATTTCCTATAACAGTTCCCTATAGCATTTCCATAACCATTAGGTCAAAACCTTTATTGAAAATCCCTGTTAAAACTCCAATTGTCTCAATTCAATATTCAGGTCGCACTATGAACCATAATTGACCTTAATCTCGACAAATCAATACCACTTAAATTAAATTCTAACTCTCATAATTATCCTCAATTGTAGACCTCTTTCTCTAGATCATAAAGAATCGAGAATCACCTCAATCGGAGGTCTATGCCATAAGTTATACCCAATAGATTAAACTCAATCCAATCAAAAAAGCCCCTTCGCCGCGACCTTGCGACTCTCGTCGATCAGATGTTGGTCGCCGCCCCAAGCGTGAATGACGCCATGCGCGTAGCTCAATTCCCTCGCCATGACGTTTACTTTACCTCGATGCGCGCGATAATCATCCGCTTCGCCATGGCTCTGGTTCGCTTCGTCGTGGCGAGCATGCAATTGCTCGTCACGGCGAGGCCACTTGCAGACGTCGCGACGTGCGCGCGACTTCGTCTTCTTCGATCCGATTTTCTGCCATTTTTGCAATTAAACCATCATTAACTCACTTCCAACTACCTAACTCAACCATAATAAATGCCTTAATTGTAATACAAACCATTAATAACAACATTAATGCCATTAAAACTTACCAATCGAAGATCAATTCCATAAATCACCGTAAATCTCCGTAAACCCTAAATCTTTCAAAATCAACAATAGCCCACTCCAAATCCTTCTCAACCTTCATCAATCACACTAAACCAGTTAGCCTAGCACAATGAGACGAAAACCATAGAGAAAAGATCGAAGAATCCTTACCTAAGGAGAAATCGAAGAACATCGTGGAGGAGAGGAAGAGAAGAAACGGTAAGCCTTAGGGTAAATCCTCAAATCTCAAAACCTAGGCTATTTATAGACATAGATCCCTAAATCGGTCTAAATGTCGGTCTCTAAATTTCAATGGCTCAACATTTTAATTTCCTATCAGTATAACTCTAATTTTTTCATTGCCATTGGACAATCCTTTCAGTACTATACAGTCAATCAGTCGGTCACTCCAAAATTTCCGGTCTGGGCATTTTCTCCGAATTTCCCGAAAATTTCCTATAAGTCACTATCAATTACCAATCACTCTTAGGTTATTCTAAATCAATCATTCGAGTCCACTTACTTCTAATTTCTCAATTAATCATGATTCAGTCAGTTCACAGTTCACAATCCAATCAATTCACGCTCACAATTAAAATGCCGAAAAATCATGAATGCATCTACCTATGGATAAATGCATATGCAATAAACCTGTTCCTCTATAATTAGAGGCCAGTAACATGCTCAATCAGTGAATGCATTGAAACCTATCAGTTTGACCCAATATTACCATAATGCCCTTGCTAACAGTAACGGGATGTTACAATTCACCCCTCCTAATAAAAATTTCGTCCTCGAAATTTAATACATGTCCGATCGAATAAAAGAGTATACTGACTCTTCATATGCTCCTCAATCTCCCATGTAGCTTCCTCAGAAGAGTGGTTTTTCCAAAGGACTTTCACCAATGGAATCACTATGTTCCTCAACTGCTTGACCCGTGATCCTATAATCCGTACCGACTCCTCAACATAGGTCAAATCACTGGCTACCTCAATCTCCTGATCCGGAATCACATGCGTTAGGTCAGAACGATACCGTCGGAGCATACTAACATGAAATACATCATGCATCTGGGACATCTCACTCGGTAATGCCAATCTGTAAACCAACGGTCCTATCCGCTCAAGGATCTCATACGGACCGATATACCGAGGGCTCAACTTGCCCTTACGGTCAAATCTTAGTACTCCTTTCCAAGGAGACACTCGGAGAAACACTCTGTCACCTACACTATATTCCATCTCTCGCCGATCTTTGATCCACATAGCTCTTCCATCTGGCCCGCGCTTGATGCGACGCCGGATCAACTGTACCTTATCCACTGTGTCCTGAATCAGCTCGGGACCCTCTATCGATCTCATACCCTCTTCATCCTAATACAGTGGCGATCGACATGGCCTCCCATACAAGGCCTCATACGGTGCCACCAATACTACTCGACATCTTGGTTATTATATGCAAACTCAATCGCAACTAAATCGATCCCATGATCCTCTAAACTCCAATACACACGCTCAAGCATGTCCTCAACAGTCTTAATCGCCCTCTCACTCATCCATCCGTCTCGAGGATGAAATGCGATCTTGAAGTTCAACCTCGAACCCATAGCGATCAGAGGCTCTTCCGTAACCTCGAGGTGAACACAGGATCCTCGCTCGAGACTATCGACAAAGGAACCCCATGCAACCGTACAATCTCTCGCCACATACTTACGGCAACCAACGATCGAGTATTACTCTCCCTCACTGGCAAGAAGTGAGCCGATTTGGTCAATCGATCCACTATGACCCAGATAGCATCATGCTGCCTCGGTGTCCTAGGCAATCCCATCACAAAGTCCATGGTAATTCGCTCCCATTTCCACTCCGGGATGGGAAACGAATGCAACTTTTCCACTGGAGCCTGATGCTCTGCCTTAACCTGCTGACAAATCAGACACCTGGAAACATACTCTGCCACTCGCCTCTTTATACCAGGCCACCAGAAATGTTATCTCAGAGTACGATACATCTTGGTCGTACCAGGAGGCATCGCAAAGGCAGCTACATGTGCCTCCTCCAGAATCTCACGTCTCAAATCATCAATATCAGGCACACACAGTCTCTGTCCCATCCATAATGTCCCATCTCTCAACTCAAACTTTGAATCAGTACCGGCCTGGACTCTCTCAATCAGTCTCACTAACACTGGGTCTTGATCCTGAGCTCTCCAGATCCTGTCATGTAACATCGGCCTCAGCCTCAGAGTAGCAATCAGAGCTCCATCCTGACTCAAATCCATCTGTACATTAAGAGCTCTCAATCAATCGCACTGTAACCTCGAAACTCGAACTCGAGCCGCACTCCCATGCAATCTCCTACTCGATGCATCGCCACCACATTGGCCTTCCTCGGATGATACTCAATCGTGCAATCATAGTCCTTCAAGAACTCTATCCATCTCCTCTCGCCTCGATTGAGCTCTCTAACTCAACAGATACCTCAAACTCTTATGATCGGTGAAGATCTAGAACGTCTCCCCATACAGATAATGTCTCCAGATCTTCAGAGCAAATACAACTGCGGCCAACTCCAAATCATGCACTGGATAATTCACCTCGTGAGACCTCAACTGTCTCGAGGCATACGCTATAACTCTCCCATGCCGCATCAATACACATCCCACCACGATGCGAGGCATCACCGAAACCACAAAGCCTTGATGCGGAAGGAATGCCTAACACCGGTGCAGTAGTCAACCGATGTTTTAGCTCCTCAAAGCTCTTCTGGCACTCCTCAGACCATCTAAACGGCACATTCTTCCTCAATAGCTTCGTCAAAGGGGCGGAGATCAACGAAAACCCCTCGACGAACCTTCGGTAATATCCGGCCAATCCTAGGAAACTCCGCAACTCTGGCACACTCCTCGGAATCTCCCAACTCATAACCGCCTCTATCTTGTGAGGATCCACCTGGATATCCTCACCGGACACCACGTGCCCCAGAAATACAATCTCATCAAGCCAGAATTCACACTTAGTGAATTTGGCAAACAACTACCTCTCTCTCATGACTTGAAGGAGATGCTCAGCGTGCTCCTGTCTACTCCTTGAGTAAACTAGTATATCATTAATAAATACAATCACAAACCGGTCCAGGTAGGGCTGGAAAACTCTATTCATCAAAGCCATGAAGGCTGCCGGGGCATTAGTCAACCCAAACAGCATCACTAGGAACTCGAAATGCCCATACCTGCTCCTGAAAGCACTCTTAGGCACATCGGCCTCTGTAATCCTCAACTGGTAATAACCCGATCTCAAATCAAATTTAGTGAACACCTGAGCTCCCTGCAACTGATCAAATAGATTGTCAATCCTAGGCAGTGGATACTTATTCTTCACCGTCACCCGATTCAACTGCCTATAATCAATACACAGTCTCAACGTCCCATCCTTCTTCTTCACAAACAGTACCGGAGCTCCCCATGGCGAAACACTCGGTCTAATGAATCCCTTATCCAATAGCTCCTGCAACTGAGCCTTAAGCTCTCTCAGTTCCACTGGTGCCATCCTATACGGAGGGATCGATATAGGGGCTGTACCGGGAACGAGATCAATCCCAAACTCTGTCTCCCGCTCTGGCGGCAATCCCGGTAACTCCTCGGGAAACACATCTAAAATTCCCTAACTACGGGAACATCCTGCAATCTCGGCTCGACTCTGGTATCCACTACGTGAGCCAGATAGGCCTCACAACCTCCCTGCATCAATCTCAGGGCACTCAAGAAGGATATCATCCTCGGCCACCGCTGACTAACCCTCAAACACAACTCGGCTGACCAGAGACTCCAATATGACCTCCTTGGTATAACAAATCCATGATAGCCTATCTTGTGATCAACCACCCATCCCCAATATCACATCAATCTCCTCAGAGTCCAAAACGATCGATCGGCACTCAAAACCGCCGATCGATCCAACTGACACCCATCACGACCTCTCCCAATACAACAGACTACCAGAGTTGTACTCACCTCTAACCCATACTGTAACCTCTGCCTATCCCCATGCAGTCTACATGCTAAATGCGGTGCAATGAAGGAATGAGTGGATCCAGGATCCAACAATGCGTATGCTTCAAAACCAGAAATAAGAAGCATACCCGCAACAACATCCGGGGAATCCTGGGCCTCCTGCCGAGTCATGGCATAGACCCTGGCCTGAGTCTGTTGTCTGTTGCTCGGTCCCTCTGACCTCACTGCGGACCTCTCTGCTCGGCCTCGGCCTCTCCATCCTAATCCACCTCCACGGCTCTGCTGCACCGTGGTATTGTTGCCTGATCTTCCAGTCATAGTAGACTGGGCTTCCAAAGTCTCTGGGCAGTTCCTCACTAGGTGGTCCATCGAACCACACCTCAAACAGGCTCCAGACAGCCATCGACACTCTCCACTGTGTCTCTTGCCACAATGCTCACATAAAGGAGCAGATCGCCTCAAACTCGCATCGCCGCCACCACTAACATCAGACAAATCGCCCCTCGCCCATGACTACTAGTCTCGTCAGCCCCTCCTGCAGATCTGAAGGGCCTACTGTCGCTTCTTATACCCTCTGCCACGCTACGCCTCGGCATCATCGATCTCTTAATCTGGTCCCCGACCGGTCTCGGTCATCGTTGTCTCGATGGTGCCGATCCTCACCGCTGCACCCTCAACTCAATAAATCGCCCATATCGGAACTAGCCAATAGGTGCGGATCTCCAGTTGAGTCCGCCCTCAAAACGCCGACACTGTCAGCCTCGGTAGCCACCAATGAAGAAGCATAAACCACTAACTCGTTGAATCGCACCTCATAGTCACCACGGTCAACTACCCTGCCTCGGCTCTAGGAACTCCAGAATTTCATTTCCAGATAGATCTTGGGCATGAAATTGTCCTCAAGGCCCTCGTAAAGTCGTCCCATGTCGATGTACAAGGCACGTGGTACTTGCCGGGGCGCCTCTCCACCACTAATATATAGGACCACATAGCGAGAGAAACCGCGTAGTCAAAACGCTCATCCGGTCGCAGCCCATCGATCGAGGACTCTCTCGGTCCTCTCTAGCCATCCTCGGCCTCCAGGTAGGCTCGGTCTTTGCCATGAAGTCAACCGCCCCGCCACGCAGCTTATCATATCTCCGCTCCGTCTCACAGGAACTCAAGGAGGCAACTCCTCTGAACGAGGCGCAGGAGACTCCCTACTAGCTCCTACCGATTCCAGGTCAACTAGTAACTCAACTCGATCTCCAAGGACGGATGACCTAAAACAGACAAGAAATTTTCGATCAGTTCTGCTATTCTTACAGTGATTCCAGCCTAAAACACACTATGCCAAAACGATGCCAAACTATGCTCTGATACCACTTAATGTAGCGCCCCCTCACCGTAGGGTATACATCGGGACGCCCGAAGATCGTTCCGACACGTATCCCACGATAAAGGTGCACCACCAGAACATTTCCACTAATAATCCACATGGCATCGCAATAAATAAAACCATAATATAACAGAAATCAGTAACTTTTAAAATCCAAAATAATCATCTGGTACAATCATCCAGTAGTAGAATAGACAAGTCTATCAGTCCCCTAAACAAAACCAAAAAGGAAACTGATACAAGCATCTATCCTAAGTCATCCTCAAAAGTCCAACCCAGCTGACCGACTTGTGTGCCATCGCTTCTCCCGCCAAAGACGCAAGACGACGAAAAAAGACTATCCCCAAAGCTAGGGGTCTACACTATCGATCCTGAAAAATTAGATGCAATTTTGGGTGAGTTTGCGAACTCAGTGAGAAACCATCATCGATGGTTTACTCAAATCATGCATTACGCAAATTGTGTATAAGACGCACAAGAATATTCAATTAATGGTATTATATAACAATTTCTGATAATTTATAACGGTTTGCGTGTACATAACAATTTGCAATTTCATGTCATCACATACTTGATAAGCTTGCAAATCAATCACCATGTATATACAATGCATATGAGACTCTTTTCGAGCTTATTCAATGTTGTGCCCAAGTGCTCACCAATGTTCGATGGGGGCGCGTCAGATTTCTCCCTCTAGCTCGAGGCCGGTCGATGCAGATGTTGTTCGCTCGAGGCTCTTTTCGATGATAATAGCAACTTGGGTCACATATCCATTATCGATCATGCATTTATGCATGCAATGCAGTGTTCATTAATTCAGTGTATGGCTATAAAAGCCCAGTATTGTATTTCTCATAAACATACAGTAGTCCAGTCCAATACCGTAGTCCAATCCAGTACAGTAGAAACATGTCATTCGATCAGGTACATTTCAGTAGTCATGCAATTTCACAGTGGCAAGTAATTCACATTGAGCATTTAAACAGTTAGGAATTTGAGAAACCAACTAGGTTACTCACCCGTAACTTCCGAGCTACTGCCTGGAAGTTCCAACAATGTCCGTGGAATGACGATCCAACGGCGCCTCTATAACAGTAAAATACAGTCCCATTACTAGGTGCTCAATAAAACGATTCAGTAATGCATATGTCTCAGTGAAATTATGTACAATGCATGTTCACGATTTTCCCCGGCGCTAAAACCCAATTTTGAACTCTGGTGCCCCATTCTAACTCTTCGCTCAAATGATCGACAATAATTGATCCAATCCTAAAATTCAATTCAATTTCCTCAATTCAATATTTCCTATAACAGTTCCCTATAGCAATTCCATAATCATTAGGTCAAAACCTCTATTGAAAATCCCAGTTAAAACTCCAATTGTCTCAATTCAATATTTAGGTCGTACTATGAACCATAATTGACCTTAATTTCGATAAATCAATACCACTTAAATTAAATTCTAACTCTCATAATTATCCTCAATTGTAGACCTCTTTCTCTAGATCATAAAGAATTGAGAATCACCTCAATCGGAGGTCTATGCCATAAGTTTTACCCAATAGACTAAACTCAATCCAATCAGAAAAGCCCCTTCGCTGCGACCTTGCGACTCTCGTCGCGTCGTATGCGGGTCCCTCGCCGCGGCATGCAGCTCCCAATTCCCTCACCGCGACGTTCACTTTCGCCTCGACGCGGCGCGATAATCATCCGCTCGCCACGGCGCCTGGGTTCGCTCGTCGCGGCGATCATGCAATTGCTCGTCGCGGCGAGGCCACCTGCAGACGTCGCGACGTGCGAGCGACTTCGTCTTCTCCGATCCGATTTTCCGCCATTTTTGCAATTAAACCATCATTAACTCACTTCCAACTACCTAACTCAACCATAATAAATGCCATAAATGCAATACAAACCATTAATAACAACATTAATTCCATTAAAACTTACTAATCGAAGATCAATTCCACAAATCACCGTAAATCTCCGTAAACCCTAAATCTTTCAAAATCAACAATAACCTACTCCAAATCCTTCTCAACCTTCATCAATCACACTAAACCAGTTAGCCTAGCACAATGAGACGAAAACCATAGAGAAAAGATCGAAGAATCCTTACGTAAGGAGAAATCGAAGAACATTGTGGAGAAGAGGAAAAGAAGAAATGGTAAGCCTTAGGGTAAATCCTCAAATCTCAAAACCTAGGCTATTTATAGACATAGATCCCTAAATCGGTCTAAATGTCCGTCTCTAAATTTCAATGGCTCAACATTTTAATTTCCTATCAGTATAACTCTAATTTTTCCATTGCCATTGGACAATCTTTTCAAGATCTTATCTGATCGATCGATTACACTCCAAAATTTCCGGTCCGGGCATTTTCTCCCGAATTTCTCAAAAATTTCCTATAAGTCACTATCAATTACCAATCACTCTTAGGCTATTCTAAATCAGTCATTCGAGTCCACTTACTTCTAATTTCTCTATTAATCATGATTCAGTCAGTTCAGTCAGTTTTCAGTTCACAATCCAATCAATTCACGTTCACAATTAAAATGCCGGAAAATCATGAATGCATGTACCTATGGATAAATGCATATCCAATAAACCTGTTCCTCTATAATTAGAGGCCAGTAACATGCTCAATCAGTGAATGCAATGAAACCTATCAGTTTGACCCAATATTACCATAATGCCCTTGCTAACAGTAACGGGATGTTGCACGATCGCTTTCATTTCGTTTTTCGGTTGGGATCCAGTTCCGAGATCAGGTCCCAACAGTTTATGTAGATATGCATTATAAATTTTTAAGATAACTTTTTATTGCCATGTGCTTTATAAATGACTTTATGTACGAATCTTTTGATACTATTGTTAAGATTGCCTTGAGTGGGTTTTAAAGTCTTGAAGTTGTGGTTGGATGTAAGTATAAAAGAGTGTTTTAAAATGTTGCAGGTTTTGGGATTTTTAAGACATAGCCATTGTGTTGTCCAAGTTAAAAAAATAATATTCAGTTAGCCTTGCATAGTCTGATTAAGGATATCGTAAGTGTCTTTAGGCTGATTATGTGGCAGTTGTCATAGGCCTAATATGGTACAAGGTTGTGACACTTTGAGGGACTTTTTGGACCTTTCAAACCAATAAAAGACCTTAGGGTTTCCCTAATTAGAAATATTATATAAGATTTAAGGATGTAACCCTAAGAGAGCTCCTATATTCTATCACGTTTGGAAAGTTCAAGAGAGAGAGAGAAAGAAGAGTAAGAAGAAACGAGTCTCGGCACTATTGCTTCCTGGATTAGGTGGCCTCCCATCACTACTTCCTTCCTATATTGTCCGATCCAGGTTCTATTTCCTTTCTATTTCATTTTTGTTCATTTAGTGTATAAGATTGAAATGGATTGTATGATGATGGGTTTTGGATTGTTGACGATGTTCTAACTCTTCCTTCAGAATTTTACTTTTATTTGATGTTAATATAGTCAATTTTGTGTTCTACTGATGAGGTGTTGTGATGAACTTCAATTTTTGCATATTTTGGCAACAAATTGAGAGGGTGAGTTGGATAAAAATGATTAGATTAGATTAACGAGAGTTAAGCGATCTAATAGACGACATATTTAATCATATCAGCTTTTGTGCGGAGAGAGATCTTGTGTGAGAGCCAATAGTTTAATAGAGCGCTTCCGATCTAATTTTAATTATAGGTGTTTTGTTAATTGAGAGATTGCAAATTTTATAATTTAATTAGGATTAATGATTTAAGGCGCAGGATTATAACGCAAGAGAATAATTACCCCTATAATAGTCTAGAACTAACTCCCTGATAACACATAATTGGATAGGTTATCATTAATGATAGGTAGAATCCCCTCTCTCATAACTTGGTAATTTCTCTTGACTAATTTCCATAGTGACCTTTTGTGTTGCTGAATTTCAATTCTTGTTTTGTGATAAATTCTTGAGTTGAATTCCTGTAATCAAATTCCTATGCTTATATTCTTGTTTCATTCTTAACTTCACTTTATTGTATCTCTAAACCTTAGAGGCCCTGGAATTAGATTAGCTCACCCTCTTCGTTGAATCGACCCTTCAATTACTACAATTCACGACCCATGCACTTGCGATATTTGAGGGCTATAATTATAAAGCTTGATGAACACGATCAATATTCCCTTCAACGCTAATAACTCTTTTTCACTTTAATCATATGCTCTTCCATTTTATGTTGTTTTGGACAAGTTTTATTTGGTTTTTCTCTCTAATATGCTAATTTCATTAATCATTATCTTTATCTCTTTCTTCATCTTCTTATTTTTAACTTTTAGGAAATTAATTACATGTTTTGTTCTTTTATCATATTTTATACTATCAAAGAAAGAAAGAATTTCCTCCCAAAAGAAAATATCATTTTATTAATAATGTAATCCCATATTTATAACAAATAACCTACTATAATTTAATCCAAACTACTAGCCATTGTAAAACCTTCTACAATGGTCATTAATGGAATATTTATTTCATATTGACATAATACTTGTTCAACTTTAGTTTGCCTTCACTTCAACTCCTTTTCATTTATATTGATGACTCAGATTTACTAATCTACATCTTATTCTTAATTTTTTGAACAAATTAATCATTCACCATAAAATACACCAATTAACCGTGTAATATCAATAATCAATAAAATATCCTAAATAATACTATCAAATTCTAAGTTACAAAGTGCACTACTATAGATGATAATAAAGATATCACCTGGCTATCAACAAGAAATATAAAAAATTATTTAAACCTAAATAATTCCAAACCAATAAAATTCCTAATTTCTTATTTTATAGCATAACATCAAAAATCATTCTCATTATAGCAAACAAAAAGAGTTATTACTTTTTAAAATTTCTTATAAGTTGATTATTTACTAAAGTTGTTTGCTCACAAAAATCTAAATACCTATCATTAATCAAATGATGAATAATCTATCGCTTTCCAAAATAGCTAAAGAACAAGAAATTTAATTAGAGAAAATGCTTGTGCCCATTTTGCCATATGGTATAAAATATGTGTAAATTTACATTTATGCCCTTAAATTTATCTTAATAAATGATTTCACATGGTTATTGAAACATATGTAGTATATAGTCTAAAAGTTAAAGGTTCAGATGTGAAAATTTTAATATTTAAAGACTTATTTAGTGAAAATAAAAGTTCATGATATTAAGTGTTCTAAGCCTAATATTTGAAGAGCTCAAAAGGCTTTTTTTAAGGGTTAATTGTCAAAAAACGATCAAACTTTTGTAAAATTTTCAATTATAGCCCCAACTTTAAAAAGTTGCAATAAAATACCCAAAACTTTCAATTTTTTCAATTCTAGCCCAAACTTCAAAAAGTGGCAATAAAATGTTCAAACTTTCAATTATCTTCAATTCTAGCTCGAGGTTATCTATTGTTCTCCCGATGCCCTCAACTATTTGTTTTCTATCTGTTCTTCTGATGCCCCAAACTACTCTCGCATTACAACGTATTGAATCAATAGGTCTTCGGGATTGCGTAATTTGATTTAAATCATTTTTAAACTTCACAGAAACACTAACGACAAGCTAAAATTGAAAAAAAATTGAATGTTTGAATATTTTATTGCTACTTTTTAAAGTTTGGGCTAAAATTGAAAAAAGATTGAAAGTTTAGGCATTTTATTGCTACTTTCTAAAGTTCAGGCTATAATTGAAAATTGACGAAAGTATGGGCTTTTCTATGTAATTAACCCCTTTTCTAATAAAAAATTAGTATTAAGCCAAATAATGATATTGAATTTAAAGGAGTTTATGCTGAATTAAAGAATTATAACTTATCAATATAAAATTATTTTCTTTAAATTGAATAACTTGATTTTAGAATTCTAAATTACATTGAATTATAAATTAGCTCAACTAAAAAATACTTTTATGATTATTAATAAATTTAAGTAAAATTTATGCTTCACTTCAGTGAGTAATTATTATTATTATATTTCCAAAAAATGAGAATCTAAATAAGAAGTATGGTTCAACTTAAATATTATCTTAAATCAAATAAAAATTCAAGTATATACATTACGAAAAGTATGAGTCAAATGTATATTAAAATTAACAAGTTATAGAAATATGTTATTCCAATCAGTGAAGTTTGTGATTCATTATACTTTCCAAAAATTTGCAATTAAAAAGATTATATATAGATAAATTATGAGTTTGAGTTCATTCATATATGGATGATAGGTATGTTTTATAATATTAAATTTAAATTCTTATTTCGTTTATATTTATTTCTAACTCTTAATTCTATATGAATTGATAATTCCTAATTACTCAAACTCTCCAAAAATTAATATTTAAATATATATATATATATAATGAAATTTATTAAAAATGTTTCTTTTAATTACACTTCATACTAATGTTAAAAATTTAATACTATACTGGCTGAGAAATGGTACATACCAGCTAGTATTTTAAATGTCAATCAGTACCATGAAATTAAAAAACGAGATGGACATAAATGCAAAAAAAACTCAAACTTTCTCGTAAATGTGAGGATCATTTGACAGAATCCTAGATTTAACAGAGCTAATCTTAAGCCAAAGTTGTATTTTGTTTGTGTGTGTGTGTGTGTGTGTAGATTTAGGAGCCATGTGTGTGTGTGTAATTAATTGTGTTGTAAGCATATAGACTTCCCAACTTGTGGATGTTGTGTATCGTCTATCATTGATGACTTGTGGATTGCGAATTTATTATTTTGGAATAGTGAAATGGAAGTTTGAATTTGTATCATTCATAAAAATTATCATGGTGGTGAATTGGAAATTAGAATTGGTTATGTTTCTAACTTTTTGTGATGATTGGGAACCAGAATTTTGAATTAGATTATGAATTTGAGCTTATTCATTTGTTATATGAAATTTGGAATTGGATTATGAATTTAAGATTATTCTTGTCTAAAATTTAAGATTAAGATCTATTGAAATTTGAATTAAAGGTTAACCTGTAACATCCCACCCTCAATTGTAAGGGTTAAATAGTAAATTTGACATAGGATGGAATAGATTTGAAGTGCATAGGACTGTTCATGCATAATAGGATTGGTCCACAGTCACATTTGTGCACATGAAATTACTGTGCATGCATACATGATATTCCCGGTTTGCGTGCCTAAGATAATTTTATTAGAAATAGCGTGATTTTTGGGTTTGGAAAATTATTCTGAGTGAGCCATAAATTGTTTTCTATTTTTAGGGAATTTCAGGAATTTTTTCTGGAATTTTTCGGGGTACTTGCCTGGACCGAAAAAATTTCCAACTGACTGATTGAGTGGGTTTCCTGTACTGGAAATGACTGGCCAATGGCACTGAAAAATTAGAGATATGATGTTAGGATTTATTAATTTGAACCATTGGAATTTGGAATGAAAATTTCATTGTTTTGGAAACTGACCGGTAGAGTGTATAAAAATCGGGACAAGTGGCAAGTGACACATGTCACTTGCCTAAGGGTGCATAGGATGATGGTTATCCTATTCAATTGATTTTGGGAGAGCTCCTACGATTCTTTCAAGGGAAAGTTAAAAAAGGGAGCTTATAAATGACAAGTCACCTTATTCATTAAATGTTTTTGTCCTATTCTATTCTTACATGCACAACACTCCTCTTTGCAAAGACTTAAAAAGGTTGGAAAGCATAAAGCTTCCTCTTACCCGTAGCTCTTTTTTTTATCCTTCAATGGGTGTTCTCTTCTCTTGCCCTTCGTTGGTTCTTCATCATCTAAACAAAGAGTTCTTTTTGTTCCCTTGCTTGTTCCTCTTTTATTTACTCACAAACTCAACCTTTAGCCTTATTATGATGATGATTAGTGGGATGTTGAGTGATGGTCGTAGGTGGGGGGTGGATGAAGTAGAAATTTGATGCTTGTTGGAAGACTTGATTATGTGAAGAAGTTAAAGCTTGAAGTTTGTTGAGGTGAGTATTGATAAAGTAGTAGGAATAAATGGTTTTAACTTGATTTGTGATGGAATCTTAATGATTGATGGTAATTAGACATGAAGAATTGAGTGCTGCAAATTTTTAAGTATTAGCTCTAGTACATGTATGAATGTGGTCAGACCTAATTTTGTGTTCATTTGGATGTTTAATGATGTGTTAAAGGCATTGGAAATGATAGAAACTAAGATTGGACCAAATCTGGAAATTTAGGGTTTTAATCGATTGTACTGTTTTGATCATAACTCATTGTATAGGAATGCAAATGAGGTGCAGTTTGTGGCCACTTAAACTTTGGGATGTTAGCTACATTTTTGTGTGAAATAGGTACTGTCCAATTTTAACTTTAAGAGGGTGCAATTTGTCTTGGAAAGTTACTGCTATTGACTGGAATGAACAGTACCCGAAATCATACTCTATAGTTTTACTAATTTTTATAAATTAATTGAGAAGGAATTAGGACAAATGGACTAAATGAAAGTTTAAGACTATTAAGTTAGCTTTCCAATTCCACTGATTTTGCAATTTTTCGATATGTCTATTAGGAGTTATGGACTGATGATTGTTGGCTGTTTTAATGCATTGAATGAAACCTAGTTGAAATGGTAGATTTGGTGTACATTATGATTTAGAGGAATTTTAGTTATTTGTGTGAACTGAATTGGTGTTAGGGATCTACTTAAGAGTTTTATAAGACACATTTATCTTGAAAATGGTATATGGCATATAAGTTTTAGAGATCTGATGTGGGAGTTATGGATTTTCAAAATCTGAACCTGCATTAGGATGTTAACTGCTGATCATGACAGAAACTTGTATAACAGATTTGAAATTGTTAGAGATCGAATTGGATGTTGAGTTCTTCATGAAAATTGAAGTTTGAGATCTTATATTTTCAGGGATATAAGGTAGTGAATTTGGTGACATTTGTGTTAAGAGATATACTGTTGTGAAATGTGTTGTTCAGATTGGGAAAATTCTGAGGGCTGATGCTTTGGTGAATTGTTTGACATAGTTAGCAAGTGAATCTGATTTTGGGTGTTCATGAAAGTTGTAGATAATGTTGTGATCTTACTTCGTTATTTATTGTGTAATTTTTGACTAAAGAATCAGAGAGTTACTGAATTTGCAATGTACTGCCCTGTTTTGATAGGTTTTGAGTGGGCAGTAGGTTTGATTGGATTTTTAACACCCTTAGGGGTGAAATTGATTTTTATGGTCTTCCTGAGAATTGTAGAGGGTTTCATTATCTTTCCAACAAGGTATAGTTTGCATTTTTCTGAAATGTGTAGAAAGGGATATGATAGATTAAAGTTTGGTTAGAAATCAGGAAAATAAAGAAGGAAATAAGGGTTATACATTTAATGTGAATTTTGGTTTCTTTCGTGAATAACTCTTTCGTCCGACGTCCGATTGACCTGATTCTTGAGGCATCGGATTCATAGAATATTTAATTTCATTTTTTGAGAGATTCAGGAGTTTTAGACGGGAAATTGACGTGGGTCCGGATAAGGATCTGTTTAATTAATTGGGGACCTATAGAGGTCCAAATTGCGCACCGTCAGCGCCAATAGGTTTCTAATTTTTAGACGGATTTTTATGATGGAAAAAAATGGGATTAGGGATGGGAATATCATGATCATGCATTGTGCACCTTCTAAGTATTACATGTGCATTCTGAAATAGTTCTGATTGAACAATTGATAATGTATGTATACTGTCACTGTTATAGAGTCACACTTGGAGCGTCGGTCCACCGACGTCACTGAGACGGCCAGATTTTGGCTCGAAAATACAGGTGAGTAACCTAGTTGGTTCCTCAACCTTTATGTGTTTAATATTTTGTAATTTTGCCATGTGGAGATAATGGAGGGTTATGTGTGTTTGATTTTGACTGATTTTGGACCGTAGGTGTCTGAAATATGTGGAATGTGATATCGAAGTGCTATTTGTGTGTAACTATGCATGGGTGCTTCAATGGAATAATTTGTGAATATGAAATTTATTAGTGACTGAATTACCGGACCGATGGTCCGAAGGAATGGGAATTGGTCTTTGAAATGTAAAATGTCGGTGAATGTGAATTGGAACATGTACATTGCATGCATAAAAGTATGATCAGATAAAGGCAGTTGTGACCGAAGCAGCCACCGTATCAGGGCATATCACGCCCAACGTATATGAGAGCTTTTAGCTCAACGCACAGGACCTCAGGTCCAACGTATTCAGAGCCTCAGGCTCAATGTACCAGGGCTTCAAGCCTAATATTTTCAGAGCCACTGGCTCAACGCAATGTGCCCGTCACTGGGACAGTTTCAGGCGCACGGTCACAACAATGAAATGAAAATGAAAAGTGTCACATGTGCATTGCATCTATAAATGATTGAATATAAATTGTATTAAAGGCGAAACGCCTTACATTTGAGAAATGTGATTGTATGTATTATTTAGTAAATTGACTGAATATGCATGAGTTGAGTGAACCATCGATGATGGTTTCTCACTGAGTTCGCAAAACTCACCCAAAATTTGCAATTATTTTTCAGACTCGAAGAATACCCGTTAGGCAACAGGCGATATAACGTTGTTGGGTATTGAAGTAGAAGAGATCGGGATCGGTTTTACCGCATTGGTGTCCAATAGAATTGTATTCCAAAATGACTAATCGTATGTGTAATGGGCCAATGTGGTTCTATTTTGTACATAAAATGGTTATTGTAATTTATGGTTGACCATTTGTAATAATCAGAATCGATTGTATTAATCTGAAAATGTTTATCTATGCACGTTGATGCAAATTGTCTATTGTGTTCCGCATACGAGTGTAAATGAAAGAAAAGGAAATGGCTCGATGGAATGAATGTTTGAAAAAAAATTATACCTTGAGTTTCGATCGAGTGATGTAGCATGCCACCTCGTGGGCACGGACTCGGATATCACCATTGATGTCGGGTTGGGTCACGCGAAATGGGTGTTACATTTAGGTGGTATCGAGCCCAAGAGTACGTAATGTATCCGGGCACATCAACATAGGGTGCATGTATTTGAGTCGTGTCATTGCGCATCGTGGCAATCGATCCCTAGTTTGAGTCGTACGGGTAGAAATCCTACGTGTGCATACGTGTCAAGTGACTAGGTGAGAGAAAAGTGAGACTGTGTTAGAGGGTGAACCCCTGAAAGTGTATAAACAATTAGGAAAGGAAAAAGGAAAAATGGATAAGGAGATTAATATTGTACTGTGGTTAGAATGACTGTGTTGGCCTAGACGGATTAAGGAAAGAATTGATATCAATGGATTCCCGGATTAAAATGGGAATATTGTGGTGATAGAAAAACGAATATGTCTAGAACTGGGAGAGGTCCACTAGAGATATGGGAAGCATACTAGTTATAGTAGGCCTAAGTGAAATTAAAAGTCCGGGATGATTAGGTAATTACATTTCATCGTATTTGTCATGAAATGGGAAATATTGGCCCGAGTAAAGTATAGATGATCCGATCAGGCATATATTGGTTCACTTGCATTCGTAAGATATCGAGATAATATAGGCAAATAATGATAGCGAGATTGTACCAAGAATAGGTTATATCTTTAACGGTCTACTTGACCGAAAGAACTGAAAGAGCAAGGTGCCTAGTGCCTAGTGCCTAGTAGAGTGAGAAAAAGTAGACATGGTGAGATAAAAGTGTACAGATAAACTGAAAAGAACTCGTGAAACAGAATGATCTTGAACGATAAGTGTGAGACTGAAATGGTTATGCTAATTTTGGTGCTAAGAGTTTGAAAATCAAGATAATAAGATCATAAGGAAAATGATGATCGACAATTTCTACTGATTGTATATCGGGAAATTCTGAATTGGTTGAAAAGACGTATATGGATACAGAAATGGTAAATGGATGGGTAAATAGATAGAGATACAATGGAGTTGCATCAGTGATTTTGTTGTGTTTTGGGGACTGTAAATGCCCTATCATAGATTGTTTGAGGATATTAAAGAAATACGAAGCAATAAGAAGATGGCATTGTATAAGCCAAATGGTTATGACCTTAAAGAGGTCAAGCTGACACATAAATGATATGAGAATGAAACTAGGGAAATTAAAAAAAACAAGGATAGCGATATATGAAAAGAGTTGTCACATTTAAGTCGATTTACCGTTGGGAGTACCTATTGGACAGTAAAGTTGATCATGATTAATGAAATGTATGTGAAAGATACGTGGAAATCATGGAGGAAATGATCAGTGAATGATTAAATATGTGCTTCTATGAGTGGCTATAAGTGTAAAGTTTATATTAGGTTAAAGTAAGACATAGGAGGACTGAATGTACCCTTATGAGAGGAAATGAGAAATGATTATGGCATCAGTTATTTATTTGAGAATTTGCATAAACGGAAAGGAGTCTTATGGAAGTCTGAATTGCATAGGTTACTAATTGGTTTCCGGATAAAATGCTGAGGTATAGATTACTGAATAAGTGTGAAAGAAAGTGTTTATGTGACTGTCACAAGGAACCTTAGTGTAAGGAATGTTCTGATCTTTTAAATTATGGCATAAAATTGTTCTGATTGAGATAGTACGTATAGTGAAGAATGATTGAAAAGCAATTAGGGATAATAATTGGTTGATGAGACTTTCGTGAACAGTATAAAGATGGTAACAAGACTATTGGTCAAACGGAAAGAAGTATGGACGAAATCAAAAGTGAAATTGAGGGTATCTGTACTGTGTGTACGGAAATGTCAAGTATCCTACAACATGAGTGGAAGTTTAATTTGAGGTGATCCTATTGTAATGTGAAGCGAATAGAGCTCCTTAGGTGAGGCAAAACTGTAAAGTAGTCCCGAACTGTAAAGTGAAATACTCAGATGAAGTGGAAATTGATGGAAGTCCAAGTATAGATGATTAGGTATTGGTATATATAGATATGTCGATGTGGATGACAGGAAATCGATTGAAAAGAGAAAATGAATAGAGACTAGAAGTCCTAAAGGGAAACTGATAATGACGTGATGTAGTGTTATCTTCATAAAGGGATTGCAAATACATTAATTGTGGACTGAATGAATTGAATGATGTTTGGTGATGTATGGAAAAGTTTAAGAGGGAATGATGCAAAGTAAGCAAATGGTAGTGACGATAATTATCGACAGAATGTGTTTGAAAGGATTGAATAAAGAAAAGTAAAATGAACTATAAGAATTATCAAGAATTTGATCGATGATAAGCATATTGGTACTGATGATAAGCATATTCTGAACTGAACAGACATTTCTGACTAGTGAACAGATAAGACTGTAAGGAACAGAACAATTACAGATATTGAGATTTGCAAAGAATGTTAAGTAGATTATGGGTAATTGTGAAGTGTTTCTGAAAATCGAGATACTGAATAAAGGTAAGAATGGTTAAGAGTGCCAGAGTTACAGTGGTGAGACATATAAGGAGTCTGAATATGCGAGTGAAGTCAGAAAACCGATACTGAATGATTCATAGAAGAAGTATGTGTACCCGACAAAAAAAGTGATAGAACAAGAAAGTGAACAGTCGAAGCTAGACATTCTAGTAATCATATGCGAAAGTGAAATTGAAGAACTGTGGGGTATAGAATGAAGTGATTATTGATTCAAGTGCTTATAGGTTTGAATGTTCAACAGGAAAAAGGCTTGATTATGATCGTGTTGTAGAGTTCTGATTTACTATAGGGATACACTGCTACACTGCACAGTGCCTAACGGGAGGCAAAGACCAACATTGAGTCGAAATACTTGTGATGGGTGAAATAAAGGAAAGTGACTCAGGAAAACTGCATGGGTTAGTTAAAGTGGATCAGGATCGGACAAGTGAAACAGAGAAAAATGCATATCCGAATAGAGGGCGTGAACACTATAGAATAATGAATTGTCTAAGGAGAATTGAATTTGAACAGAGAGTCAATGAGATATAAAGCATGACTGCATTAGGTAAAGTATCACTGGTTATAGTGAAATGGAGCTAAATGCCATTGTATTGGTACCAAAGGAATGTGAATCGTCCCTGACGAGATAAAGGAGGTTAATTTACGTATCACCATGAAAAGATGTACTCCATGGAATATGACTTAGTCTGTATGTTATTGGGAGAAAAAGATATTGGACGGTATAGTGAGAAAAAGGTATTGGATGGATAAACGTGATGATTGGTGAACAGGTTCGGAAATAATGAACTGAGTCATAGCATTGGAACTAAAGGTAATGACTACTCTGAAAATGGCAAGTGAGATAGCTAAGAAAATGAGATCGCCAACTGATAGCCTTGTTGAGTCCGCTCATCTTGATCGAGTGATAATGAGTTAGCCAAATTAGTAACTGAACAACTGACTGAATATGGTTACTGTGACCTTTCGGAAAATGAATTATTGAGTGGAAAAGTGTATGGGACATATAGGAACATATGATTACGGTCATACTGAACTGTTGATTGAGAATTTCGAGGACGAAATTTTTATTAGGAGGGGGGAATTGCAACATCCCAACCTCAATTGGAAGGATAAAATAGTAAATTTGAAATAGGATGGAATAGATTTGGAGTGCATAGGACTGTTCATGCATAATAGGATTGGTCCACAGTCACATTTGTGCACATGAAATTACTGTGCATGCATACATGATATTCCCGGTTTGCGTGCCTAAGACAATTTTATTAGAAATAGCGTGATTTTTGGGTTTGGAAAATTATTCTGAGTGAGCCATAAATTGTTTTCTATTTTTAGGGAATTTCAGGAATTTTTTCTGGAATTTTTCGGGGTACTTGCCCGGACCGAAAAAATTTCCAACTGACTGATTGAGTGGGTTTCAGATTTGAAATGACCGCCAATGGCACTGAAAAATTAGAGATATGATGTTAGGATTTATTAATTTGAACCATTGGAATTTGGAATGAAAATTTCATTATTTTGGAAACCGATTTAGGTAGAGTGTTTAAAAATCGGGATAAGTGGCAAGTGACACATGTCACTTGCCTAAGGTGCATAGGATGATGGTTATCCTATTCAATTGATTTTGGGAGAGCTCCTACGATTCTTTCAAGGAAAGTTAAAAAGGAGCTTATAAATGACAAGTCACCTTATTCATTAAATGTTTTGTCTATTCTATTCTTACATGCACAACACTCCTCTTTGCAAAGACTTAAAAGGTTGGAAAGCATAAAGCTTCCTCTTACCCGTAGCTCTTTTTTAATCCTTCAATGGGTGTTCTCTTCTCTTGCCCTTCGTTGGTTCTTCATCATCCAAACAAAGAGTTCTTTTTGTTTCCTTGCTTGTTCCTCTTTTATTTACTCACAAACTCAACCTTTAGCCTTGTTATGATGATGATTAGTGGGATGTTGAGTGATGGTCGTAGGTGGGGGGTGGATGAAGTAGAAATTTGATGCTTGTTGGAAGACTTGATTATGTGAAGAAGTTAAAGCTTGAAGTTTGTTGAGGTGAGTATTGATAAAGTAGTAGGAATAAATGGTTTTAACTTGATTTGTGATGGAATCTTAATGATTGATGGTAATTAGACATGAAGAATTGAGTGCTGCAAATTTTTAAGTATTAGCTATAGTACATGTATGAATGTGGTCAGACCTAATTTAGACGGATTTTTATGATGGAAAAAAATGGGATTAGGGACGGGAATATCATGATCATGCATTGTGCACCTTCTAAGTATTAAATGTGCATTCTGAAATAGTTCTGATTGAACAATTGATAATGTATGTATACTATCACTGTTATAGAGTCACACTTGGAGCGTCAGTCCACCGACGTCACTGAGACGGCCAAATTTTGGCTCGAAAATACAGGTGAGTAACCTAGTTGGTTCCTCAACCTTTATGTGTTTAATATTTTGCAATTTTGCCATGTGGAGATAATGGAGGGTTATGTGTGTTTGATTTTGACTGATTTTGGACCGTAGGTGTCTGAAATATGTGGAATGTGATATCGAAGTGCTATTTGTGTGTAACTATGCATGTGTGTTTCAATGGAATAATTTGTGAATATGAAATTTATTAGTGATCGAATTACGGATCAAGGTCCGAAGGAATGGAATTGGTCTTTGAAATGTAAAATGTCGGTGAATTTGAATTGGAACATGTACATTGCATGCATAAAAGTATGATCGATATAGACAGCGATTGTGGCGAGAGCACCACCGTATCATGGCATATCACGCCTAACGATATGAGAGCTTTATTTCACGCATGTGACCTCAGTCCAACGTATTCGAGCCTCGGCTCAATGTACGAGGCTTCAAGCCCAATGTTTTCAAAGCACAGTCACAACAATGAAATGAAAATGAAAAGTGTCACATGTGCATTGCATCTATAAATGATTGAATATAATTGTATTAAAGGCTAAACGCCTTACATTTGAGAAATGTGATTGTATGTATTATTTAGTAAATTGATTGAATATGCATGAGTTGAGTGAACCATCGATGATGGTTTCTCACCGAGTTCGCAAAACTCACCCAAAATTTGCAATTATTTTCAGACTCGAAGAATACCCCGTTAGGCAACAGGCGCGATAACGTTGTTGGGTATTAAGTAGAAGAGATCGATCGGTTTTCGCATTAGTGTCCAATAGAATTGTATTCCAATATGACTAATTGTATGTGTAATGGGCCAATGTGGTTCTGTTTTGTACATAAAATGGTTATTGTAATTTATGGTTGACCATTTGTAATAATCAGAATCGATTGTATTAATCGAAAATGTTTATCTATGCACGTTGATGCAAATTGTCTCATCGTTTTTCAGCGCATGAGTGTAAATGAAAGAAAAGGAAATGGCTCGATGGAATGAATGTTTAAAAAAAATTATACCGAGTTTCGATCGAGTGATGTAGCATGCCACCCTCATGGGCGGACTCGGATATCACCATTGATTTCGGGTTCGGGTCACGCGAAAATGGGGTGTTACATAATCTTTATGATAAATTAAGTTAAATATTATAAATTGAACTTTGTAATCATAAAATGGATTAGTTAATTTGTGGTTGAATTATATGATTAGTAATTATACAAGTTGAATTATATTTGTAAGTTTATACCTATGATTGGATTATTTAATTAACTAATGAACAATCATACAAAATAAGTTATAGTTAAGAGTTTATGGTTGAATCACATAATCAGCTTCAGCTTAAGAGTTTACAATTGAATTATATGATTACACAAATTGAATTATAAATGTGAGTTTATAATTGAATCATATAATAACAAAAATTAGTTATAGTCGTCACTTGTGAGTTTATAATTGAATTATATAATCATACAATTAAAAAAAGAGTTATAGTTGTGAAAGTATAGCAATCACTTTCTATTTTTGATGTTTAGGTTTATAAAGAAATATGGGCTATCGAGAAACTATTATTAGTTTATTTTTCATTTTTACATAACTTTACTTTGATATGAAGTTATTAAGTTAATTTTGATATATGTTTTCATTTATTTTATATATAAATGGAAGGAAGTTTAAATACTCATGATAGTTCAATTATTTTAAAATGATTCAGTAATCCAGCTTGGGCTCATATTAGATTGGTTCTTGGAATGAAGAACTATACCATTTTTTTGTTTTATAAAATGCATTTGAAAGGTGGAGGATCACTAGATTAAAGAAGCATTTAGCTGGAGTTAAAGGTGCCTTGTAAAAAACTGAGTGTAGCATCCCATCCCCGATGGGAAGGTTAAATTGGTCTATTGGGACAGGCTAGTAATTTTGCGTTGCATATTTTGATTGAGCATTTATTTGGCCTCTAATTTTAGAGGAATGAGTCAATTGGCACATGCATTTATGTGTACGTGCATTCATGGCATTTTCTTGACGTTTTATTGGGAATATGATATGATTTGTGATTTTCGAGATAATTATGTTTGATTGTGAATTGGTTGGGAATTATGGGACAATTGGGTCTGAATAGTTGAATTGGAAATGTTTTAGAGTGACCGTTAGTTGATAAGGACCCTTAGGAAATTGTTCTGGAATAATTGGGAGAAAAAAGTCCAGACCGGAAAATCCTCCGAGTAACGGACTGATTGATTATATAGTACTTGAATAACTGTCCAATGGCCATGAAAAATTAGGTATATGGTTTTAGAAATTTTTATGTCGAGCCATTGGAATTTGGGGGACAAATAGGACTGGAAATGATTGTGAAAAGAACAAGGAGCTTTAAGTGTATTTGAGGAAGAAGACAAGAGGCTTATGTGTTTAACCTTTAAATGCTTTAGGTTTTAAATCTTGGCAAAAGCTTTTTGTCCTCCACCTAGGGCAAGCTTCCTCCTCCTTTCTTTGGTGATTTTCGTTTCTTTCTCCTTTTGTGATTTTTTGTTGCTAGCTTGCTTGCTTCTTCTTTACTTGCAAAGCCAAGCTTTAACCCTAAGTAAGATGAAGATTCTGAGGTTTGAGGGAGAGCCGTAAGTGAAAAAGGAATTGGAGGATTTTTCGAGAGTTGAAGATTTGAGCTTGATTTGGTGAGTAAATTGATTGTATGTTGGTTATTTTTTAGTTAATGCACTCATGGGTTTGATTGCGAAAGGTTGGGGTAGTTATGGATGAGTTTCAACTGGTTTTAGAGAGAGAAATGAAAAAAAGAGAATCGGAGAAGACGACCGCACGTCGCGACGAATAATAATTTAGACGTCGCGAAGAGCGGGAATTTTATACGTTGAGATGAAGGAATGTTTGCACGTCGCAACGAGCATGGGTTGACGTCGTGACGAGCGGACGTCACGACGAGCGATTAGACGCCGCGACGAGGGACACTTTTCTAAATTGAATTAGTTTAGTTTATGGGTCATAACTAATGGTGTAGACCTCCAATTGAGTTGATTCTTGATTCGTTATGATCTAGAGAAAGAGGTCTACAATTGAGGTAAAGAAGGAAAGTTTGAAATCAAATGAGTGAGACCCTAAATATTGAATGAGAGTTGGGTTAAGATTGCTATTGCAATCTAAAGGTTGTTTCATGATAATTGGGGTATAATTGTGAGAATTCTAAATTTAAGGAAATGCTATTGGGATTTTAGAAACTGAGCATAAAGGGTGAATTTTGATCTAGAGAATAGTGACATTGATCTTGAGAATATCCTAGTGTGTATGACTTGGTAAATTGACTGAATGTTAGAATTGAAATTGGGGAGTTCCGTAATATGCCATTGAATTGAAATGAGTCTTTACTAAGCAATTGGGTGAAAAGTTAGTTTGTGACAAAAGAAAGCGGAAATTGGGTAATAGCGTCGGGAAGGCCATGAACTTGCATAATACCTCTTTTCTTTAAGACATGTGCATGATCGAATCTTTCTGATTATGCATTTAATAATGAGAAACCATTTGATTGTTATAGAGGCACCGTTGGATTATTATACCACGGATATTGCTGGAGCTTCCAGGCAATAGCTCGGAAGTGTAGGTGAGTAACCTAGTTAGTTTCTCAACCTATATGTGTTTAATATTACGCACTTATGCCATGTGGAGTTAATGGAGGGTTATATGTGTTTGCTTTTGATTGATTTCGGACCATGGGTGTCCGAAGTATTGGAATGTGATATCGAAGTGCTATTTGTGTGTAACTATTGTGAATGCTTCAATGAAATAGATTGTGAATGTGCAAAGTGATTATGACTGAAATACCAGACTAAAGGTCCGAAGGAATGGGGAAATGGGACATTGAATTGTAAACTGACTATAAATGTAAATTGGGACATATGCATTCATGCATAAAGGCATGTTCAGATAACGACAGTTGTGACTGGTGCAGCCAACGTATTTTAGAGCTTAAAGCTCAACGCAACAGGGCATCGAGCCTAATGTTATTTCAGAGCCATAGGCTCACTGTATCAGGGCTTCAAGCCCAACGAAATCCAGAGCCACTGGCTCACCGTTAATGAGCTCAGGCGCACGGTCACAACACCGTAATAAAATAGAAAGTGTCACATGAGCATTCCGTATATAAATGATTATGTATGCATTGTGTGAAAGGTGAAATGCCATATAATTGTGAAATAGAACGCATGTAATATTTCTAAGTATGCTAAAATGTGATATTATGTGAATTGGGTGTATATGCATGAGTTGAGTGAACCATCGATAATGGTTTCTCACTGAGTTCGCAAACTCACCCAATATTGCAAATATTTTTCAGGGATCGAAGAGTACGCCGTTAGACATGGGAGTGTGATTACCGCTCGCAAGTCAGAGTTTAAGGTCGAGATCAGTTCACGTCTACATTGTATAAGATTTGTATTGCTACAATTTCTGCAGAATAGTACTGTCATGGTAGAGGGTCCATATTGATAAATGTTGTATTGTAACGTGATTGCTGAAATTATGTTTTGATAGAAATGTTTTCGTATTAAAGTGGGCCCAATATGGTTACTGATTTCTGTGATTTCAAAAATAAAATAAAATAATATATCATTCTAGGTTTTTGAACGGTTTTGACTGCTCTAGCATACCACCCTCGTGAGGCACGGGCTCGGATATCACCATCGATATTGGGTTCGGGTCTTGCGGGAGTGGGATGCTACACTGAGCCATGATATGAAATAGAAAATGAACACTTTGCTTAAAGAGCATCAGTATGAGAAAGATAGAAGGCAAAAATTAAATTATTAAATCATTAGTGGAAGTTCTTTTGTTGGTGCTCAAGATGATAGTGGGAATGTTGAAGGTGGCAATATTTTTACCCAATAAGAAGGAAATGTTGCACCTGATGTTAGGAAAAGAAGAAGACAAATGTCTAATTTTTTTGCACTACGAACAACTCTTGAAGCTCAACCTTCAATTTTTAGTGCCTTATAATCTAGAGAAGTGGCTTATAATGTGGATATGGTAATAGCTAGATGGTGGTATGATTCATGTATAGCATTCAATACTACACAATCTTATTATTATCAACCTATGGTATATACTATTGCTTGGTTCAGGATATACAGCTCCTTCAATTGATGACTATGGAGATAAACTTCTAAGTAGCACTATTTATGAAATAAAAAGCTATTTGGATGAAATAAGAATAACTTAGGCTACTTTTTGGTATTCAATTATGTGTGATGATTGGACAAATTGGAGTCAGAAACCTATTATTAATTTTTTAGTTTATTTTACAAAAGGGCAATGTTTTTAAAGTCTATTGATGGATCTAGCCTTATTAGGAATGTTAATACTCTATTTTAGATATTTGATGAAGTTGTTAATAAAGTTGGGTCAGAAAATATTATTTAGTTCATTACTGACATGATTCAACTTATAAAGCAGCTGCAAAAAGATTTCCAAGAAGGTATATTTCTTGCTATTAGACTCCTTATATTGCACATTTCACTAACCTAATGTTAAAAAATATAGGAGATGCTAGATATTTTCTGTAACATCCCACCCCCTCCTGGAAGGGTAAAATAGGAGTACTGTTCATGCATAATAGGATTGATACACAGTATCAATTGTGTACATGGAATTTCGGTATATGCATTCATGATAATTCCCGGTAATTGGACCTAACGGTATTTTATTGTGATTAACATGGTTATGGGATTTGAAAAATTGTTCTGAGTGCGCTATTAAGCGTTTTACATTTTTTTGGGATTTATAGGAATTTTTCTGAATTTTCCTAGAAAATTCCGGACCGCAAAATCGCCAGAATCGGCCTAAACTTGTTTTGGGGTAGAAAAGGTGATTTTCGTGATTGAAAAATTATTTGGAGTGCACTGTTACCTGTTTTATAATTTTAGGGAATTTCATTAATTCTCAGAAAAATAATTCGGGGAAATTCTCGGACCGGATAAATCACCAATTGGCGAACCGGTCGATTTTCGGTAGCGAAAATTTTTACCCAATGGCACTGTAATATTGGGTATATTATTTTGGGGTTTAAATTATGGCCATTGGAGTTGATTGGGTTCATTTTTATTAGAATTAATGGAATAAAATTTATTTAATGACTTTTGACTTTTCTTTCCTAAGTGGACTAATCTCCAATTGCCACCTCTCCACTTCATCAAGTGTTTTCCTTGGTTTGCTCATTACCTCTCAATCTCGTATATGTGTTAATAAAGGAAAGGTTGGAAGGACTTGGTTACTTTTGTTTATTCCACCGAAATCACTCTCCATTTGCAAGCTCTCCATCGTTTTTTCTTTCTTTCTTCTTTAGCTCCTCCATGAACTCAACCTATTCTCCTTGCCTTGCAACTTATATCTTCTATCCATGAGAAGCATGTATGGTGGTAGAAGTGAGTAGTGAAGGTGTTAAGTGAGCATAAAGAGAGAATTGAAGGTTGGAAGCTTGATAGGTAAGTTCTTTAATTCTTATGTTTAATGATGTTGTTAGCATGACTTGCATGTCATGGTTGGTAGAAGCTTTGAATGAGAGGTTGGGAGCATCTAGTATGCTTAGAGATGCATGATATTGATGTCTTTTATTGCTTGGATTAATGGGTATAAGGTTAGGGTTATGGATGAATTAAAAGTAGTATGATAGAAGTGATTATGGCTTAATTTTAAATGACATATGGATAATTATTTGAGTATTTGAATTGAGGAATTTAAGGCTGCAAATTTTTCAGTATTAACCCTAACATATGTATGATTGTAGTGATATTTAATTTGTATTTATTTTGATGTCTAGTGATGTGAAAAAGGCATTGGAAGTGGTTGAACTAAGGTTAACATTGAATCTGGAAAATTGGAATTATAATTGATGTTAATGTTTTGTTCATAATTTATTGTGTAGAAATGCAAATGAGGTAAGGTTAGTGGCCACTGAAACTTTTGGATGTTGGCTTCAATTTAGGGTGAAATAGGTGTTGTTGAATTTCAATGATAGAAGGGTGAATTTTTGAATGGAAAGTTACTGGTCCATTGCCTGTAAACAGTAACCGAAACCACAACATATGAACTTTGCTGATTTTTCTGAATTACTTGAGATGGAATTAGGGAAAATGGTCTTCATGGAAGTTGTGGAATATTGAATTATATTTCCATTGCTACTGATCTTGTGTTTTTTAGAATTGTATATTGGGAGATATGGATTGATTACTAATGACTGGTTTTGAGCATTTTGGATGAAACCTAGCTTAAGTGTGATTTTGTGAGTTTACTGATTGGAGGCAATTTTAACATTTTATGTGGACTGAATTGGTGTGAGTGAGCTTCTGAAAAGTTGTAGAGGAAGAGATTACCTTGAAAATGTTATATGGTGTGTAATTTTTAGAAGTCAGAATTGGGAGTTATAATTTTTCCAAAACTGACCCTACATTAGGTCATGAATGGCTGATCATAACAGAAACTTCCATAACAGTTTTGAAATTGTTAGAGATCGAATTGGATGTTTAGTGCTTCATGAAAATTGAAGTTTGAGATGTTATCTTTTCAGGGATATAAAGTTCTGAATTTACTGACTTGTATATAGGGAGTTATGCTTGTTGTAAGGTTACTACCCATATTGAAGGATTTCAGGGACAGTGACATTGAATGAATTAATTGACTGGTTTAGAAATAGAATTTGATTTTGGATTGTTCATGAAAGTTGTAGAGGACATTGTGAACTTGTTGACCATAATTTTGTGGTAATTTATTAC
This sequence comes from Erythroxylum novogranatense, assembly GCA_029891385.1. Classification (NCBI taxonomy): domain Eukaryota; kingdom Viridiplantae; phylum Streptophyta; class Magnoliopsida; order Malpighiales; family Erythroxylaceae; genus Erythroxylum; species Erythroxylum novogranatense. Next base: position 22,915,811 of record CM057226.1, read on the forward strand.
TGAAGAATCAGTGAGTTATGAAATTGCCAATGTACTGCCCTGTGTTGCTGGAAATTGAGTAGGCAGTAGGTTTGATGGAGTATTTGACACCTTTAGAATTGGAATTGATTTTTATGGTCTTCTTGAGAATTGTAGAGCTTTTCATAAGCTTTCCAACAAGGTATAGTTTGCATTTTTCAGAAATGTGTAGAAAGAGTTATGGGTGTTGAAAGTTGGCTTGAAATCAAGAAATTAAAGAAGGGAATAAGGGTTAGGTATATATATCGATATTAATTTCTTTTGTCAATTTCTTTCCCGTCCGACGTCCGAGTGACCTGATTCCAGAGGCATCGGAATCATTGAATATTTAATTTCATATTATGAGAAAACGGGAATTTTTAGACGGGAATTTGACGTAGCCCCTATTGACGGAACATGTAAACACTGTTTTATTTAATTGAGGACCTATAGAGGTCCGAATTGCGTCCGTCGCCGCCTATGGATTTCTAATTTTGATAGAATTTTATTATAGGAAAATATTGAATTAGGACCGGATTGCCATGAACATGCATATCTCATCAACATGAGCACAAATTATATTTAGTGACTCGTACTTTTTCTGATTCATATAGAGGCCCAATTGGAGCGTCGATTGACCGACGTCACAGAGACTTCCCGGCATTTGCTCGGAAGTAATAGGTGAGTAACCTAGTTGGTTTCTCAAATTTCTGGTTGTTTACATGCTCAACGTGAATTACGTGCAAAAGTGGACTGAATGATCACTGCATGACTACTGGCATGTATGTGATTGTATTGTATGATTTTACCGCATCAATGATACCGATCTCGATAGATCGGGCTTTATAGCCATATCGTTGACTTCTTCGCTATATCGGGCTTTATAGCCATATCGTGGATATACTGCTACACTGGGCTTTATAGCCAAACACTGCATATTTACTGACTACTGTACTGCATGCATAATTGCATGATCAGATAATGGACGTGCCCCAAGTTGCTATTTTTACTGAAAAGAGCTTCGAGCTCTCACACTGTACTGACCGGGCCTCGAGCCCGAGGGGAGAAATCCCTGACGCGTCCCCACTGAACACTGACTGAGCACTTGGGCACAATACTAAATAACTGGAAAGAGTCACATATGCATTGCATTCGCATAAATGACTGTTCCGTGACATGTACTGCTTTTGTAATGACATGAATTACTGTGAATGGTTTTCTGTTACTGGACATTATTATTGACTGCTTACTGGTAAATGATTATTACTGGACTGTGTTGTAAGCCATGGGCGTAATGCATGATTTGAGTGAACCATCGATGATAGTTTCTCACTGAGTTCGCAAAACTCACCCGAAATTTGCATCTATTTTTTAGGTCCTGAAGAATACCCCGGTTGATACGGGAGTATGTCTACTATAGACGAGTAAAGGTTAGAGATCGGGATCAGTTCGCGTCTGCATTAGTGTCTTAGTAAATTGTGTTCCGCAATCACTGTATAACAAGGCTTTATATTTTTACTGAGCCATTGTGGTATTAATGTTTTACTGCATTGACTGATTGTAATTATTACTGGATGACTGTAATAACTGAAACTAGTTTTTATTGAACACGGATTTTAATTACTTACTGTGTTTGCCGTGTTAACGTGGAATCAATGGCTTAAAAAAAATGTATACTGAGTTTTAAATCGACTGATGTAGTACGCCACTCTCGCGGGGCACGGACTCGGATATCACCAACGATATCGGATTCGGGTCTTACGGGAGTGGGGTGTTACATTTTCCTATTATTGATGAGGTTGTAAATAAAGAAAAAAGGATGATCAAGTTCATCTATAATCTTACATGGGTCCTGAATTTAATCATAAAGGATTTCCCAAATGGTATAAGTTTATGTTTTCCTACTATTACAAGATATTCAACTAATTTTTTTGTCACTTTAGTGTTTTATTCTGATAAATAAAAAGTTGAGACAAATGTTTATAAGTGATAAATGAGTTGCAGCTTAGCATGCTAGGTCTAATGCTATATTGGAAGTTTCTAGAATTATAATTGAAGATAATGAATTTTAGTTCAATGTCAATTTGTCATTCGAGTTTATGAGCATTTGGTGAGGGTACTTCATCTGACTGATAGTGATGAGAAGACAACAATGAGTTATTTTTATGATGTCAAGGAGAGAGCGAAGGAAGCAATCAAGGCCAACATGACAAATAGGCCTTCTTTGTACACACCTTATCATGTAGTCATCAATGAGAGATGGGAAAGATAACTTTACTTTTTGTTGTTTACAACTATGACATTTTTAAATCCTGGTGCCTATTTCAAACTAATTTTACAAAGACAGTTGAAGTTAATAAGAGAATGTTATTAACTATTACAAAAATTTTTGCCCATGAGATGATGTAAGATCATCTGAACTTACAAACGGAAATTTATAAGGTTGCTTTTAGTGATCTTGGAATGCCAATTGCTATTCGCCAAAGAGACAAACTTAATCCACATATATTTTTTCCATTTATGTTCCTTATCAAAAATTAATCATCATTTTATTTTGTTTATAATGTTATTTTTGTTGTCTTACAGTTGTTTGATGGAATCAATTCCAAAGTGGTGATCCAGAATTGCAAAAGTTTATAATTTAAATTCTAAGTCAATGTGAGAATGTAACAGGGTGTGAAATGAATTGGAGCACATTTGAATTCATCTATTTCAAGAAAAATAATAGATTGGAACACAAAAGATTGAACGACTTGGTTTTTGTTTGTTATAATTTAAAGCTTCAAAAAATGTATATTATTATCATTATTAAGATGGATATAATTTATTGTAAATTTTTAACAATTTAATTTTACTGTTTAGTAGGAATCTTAATAAAATAATTAGTTTTATAGATCCAGTTTACCTTAATCGTATCGATCTTTTATTAGATTGAGTTTTTGAAGAACCAGGTTTAATAGATGAGAGTGACTTGGAAGATAATCTTGATACAATAAATTTGAATGATGGTGATAATAAGGCTTCTCTCAATGATGAAATTTTTATACCAAATGAGAATTAAAGTTCATTTGATTTAAGCGAGAATTCAATGAATAAGGTTTTAGGTTTTTATTTCTCTTCTTTTTTAATTTCACTCGTATTTGATATATATGTTAAATTTTATATATGCAATATAAATATAATTGTAAATTTTTTATTTTAAGTTTCACTTCTAATTGATTGTTTCCTAAACGAACTCTTATTATAAATTGTAATTGTTAAAGAGTCTTGAATTATTATTATTATTATTATTATTATTATTATTATTATTATTATTATTATTATTATTATTATTATTATTATTATTATTATTATTATTATTATTATTATTATTATTATTATTATTATTATTATTATTTGTTTTAATGTGATTATTAATTATTATATAATAAATTTGTAATATTTTAAATACTTTATATTGTTTTTTATTTTATATTTATATAATGATTAAATGACATTTATTTATATTAAGTGGTTATTATTTATATGTGAAATGTGTAAAAATAATATTAATAAAATAAATAAATTGTTGTCATTTTAAATTTCTATTGTTATGATTTTTGGAGATATGATTATGTAAAATTATAATTATACAATAAGATATATTGAAATATTATTTTTAATTTTAAAAATTTAACAACTATTTTATAAATTTAAAAACTTACTTCAAATAATATACAGTACTGACTGAATAATATCTAGTATCATACTGAATTAGATTTGGCTTACATGTACAATATTTATATCATTGTTTCATGCTCTTTACTTGCCTCCTTGACAAGGAGACAAGATCCTCTGTCCAGTATTATTCTGTCTTATTCTGTCCAATGAAATCTCAACCATTTATTTTGTAAGACCCAGCGGGACCTATACATAATTTACGCGGGACCCATATAAATAAATGGCTGAGATTTATTGGATAGAATAGAATATTATAATATTGAACAAGAGATCTGGACTCCTTGACAAGTGGGTTCATTTTTAACTTTAGCAATAAAGTTAAGGTAATGAATTAGTACCTCGGTTATTATTAACAAAAGAGAAAGGTCGACAAAAAATATTATAATATAGACAATATAAAATATGAATTTTTCGGACGTTACGGGGAGCCTTGACCAGATACAAGTATGAACTGTCATAGTCCTTGTAATCAAAATATTACAATTGCCGGTTCTAACATGAAAGTAAAACGTATAGCAGTTTACTTCAGTTGCCTATCCAATAGCAACCATGCAAGAATATCCCTTTGTAAAACAAAGTATTAGTCGCAAATTTAAAACGGGAAAAAAAATCTGCATGCATTTTTGGATGTTTCCAGAAAGATATTTTTCCACTTCTAAGATAGCATTTTAGTTGTAGGGTTATGGTTTCTTCTCCCCAAACTTTTAGCACACGTTCTATCCTCAACTGTATCTGCTGCTTCAAATATCCTACCATTCAAAAACATTGAAGAGTCCAATAGAGCCAACCTTGAACACACTACCTATGGCTTCACATTCCACTTCAACATCACCAGTTTCATTTCAGAACAACTCTGTGAAAAGCTTCCCAACATCAACAACAGCAAAACCTCTCCAAACCATTCTTATTAGATTCTCATTTTCACTTTCTTCCAGTAAAGTTGCACCCCTGAAATCTTCAAGTACCACTAACTACAATCAAATTGTTGTGGATGAAGAAATGGATAGAATCAGAAGACTCCAAAATGGGTCCGATGTTCGTGGCGTTGCGCTCGAGGGCGAGAAGGGAAGGTCGGTAGATCTTACTCCACCGGCTGTGGAAGCCATTGCCGAGAGTTTTGGGGAGTGGGTTATCAACGGTTTAGAAAAGGAGCGAGGACGTGGGGTGGAGGATGTCAAGGTGTCGCTTGGTAGAGACCCAAGGGTGTCGGGAGGATCGTTGAGTGTGGCTGTATTTGCAGGTCTTGCTCGTGCTGGATGCTTGGTATTTGATATGGGACTGGCCACCACTCCCGCTTGCTTCATGAGCACCATTTTGCCACCTTTCTCCTATGATGCATCAATAATGGTAGGTATTGAGTTTTGTGTAGGATTAGCATGCATTACATTTCTATGGAATGGTACTAGGATACTCCAATTTGTCCTCACAAGTTAGGAGTACTTAAAAGGAAAACAATATCAATAACAATAACAATAAAAACACTTCATTGCAAAAGATTTTCTAGTTTGTAAGAGGGATATTAATTATACGTAATCTTACCTTTGTATTTTACTAAGAGGACGAACCTTGGAGTAATCGATAAAATTGTTAATTTGTAATTAAAAAAATTAGAAAAAGAAAGACCCTTAAAATGGCTATTGATCTGATTTGTTAAATAAATTCGTAATCAAGCTTTAGAACTTACTTTTAAATATTTAACAATGAATATTGTGAATTTCCTCTATATGTAATGGCACTGAATGATTAAGGTTTATACATTTTGCTCATCTTCCACTTAAAGATCAAGATATGAAGGCAAGGTGGAGGAAATTATTTTGTTATATAATTCAACAATTTATAATTCATATAAAAAAGAAATTTCAATTAGTTAAGTCATGACTTTCTAAAATTTTTGATAGAAACACAGTAGTCCAACCACACAAGGAATGATTTGCCTAGTTGTTTGATTGAACAACAGCTCGTGCTAGGAGTGGTCAACAAGGCTTTCGCTGTGGAACAATTCAGCAATATTGTTTTGAGAAACTAAAGCCCGATGAGCAATAGGATAGGATTCGCGGGTCATAGCATGCAAAAAGTGAACTTGTATGTGGGATTCGGGTATTATCTTTTACTGTTAGAATGGGTGCAATGGTCGATTAGTTTAAGACCGAATTGAGCAAGCCCAATCGTTATGTCCGAAGCTCTAAGTATAGACAATTCTTCAACCCTGTCCAAATGAAGTCTTTGTTCGGCCTTGCCCAAACAACACATGACAGTTCGTGAAATTTGCATTTTAGATGCTTATGTTATGTTTTCCCTACATTTTTCAAATGATCTGTTGACAAACTTCTATAACTATACTATTCAATTTTAACTCTAATAAAAAATCAAATCGTTGCTTGTTTTGAAGATGACGGCGTCACATTTACCATACACCCGTAATGGTCTGAAATTTTTCACCAAGAAAGGTGGCCTGACCTCGCCGAAAGTGGAGGAAATATGCGATAAAGCTGCCCGTAAGTACGCCAATAGGCTTGCTAAAGTGTCAACATTGCTAAACACTGTACCATCAAGAGTTGATTTTATGAGCATCTATGCCAAGTACTTGAGGGACATCATCAAAGAGAGAGTGAACCATCCTATTCACTATGATACTCCACTCCAAGGATTTCAGGTTTGCAGATCTCTTCCAGTCTTATTATACTTTTGAAAGAAAAGTTAAGTCTAATTTGATGTCATTATTTAAATTACTTTTTCATGAATGTCATTTCATAGGTAGACTAGAATTCATTCCATCGCTATAATCTCTCTTTATGACCGTTCTTTGCAGATAATCGTGAATGCGGGGAATGGTTCAGGAGGGTTCTTCACGTGGGATGTGCTAGACAAGCTCGGTGCTGACACCTTTGGCTCTTTACATTTGAATCCTGATGGAAGGTTTCCAAACCACATTCCAAACCCTGAGGACGAAACTGCCATAGCATTAACTAGAAAAGCTGTACTAGAAAATTCTGCTGATCTAGGAATTGTCTTCGACACCGACGTAGACCGAAGTGGAGTTGTTGACAACAGGGGCAATCCTATCAATGGGGACAAGCTTATAGCACTCATATCTGCTATTGTATTGAGGGAACATCCTGGAACTACTATAGTGACCGATGCACGTACAAGCATGGCGCTTACAAGATTCATCACAAGCAGAGGTGGGCAACACTGTTTGTATCGGGTGGGTTACCGAAATGTGATCGACAAGGGGGTTCAGCTTAACAAGGATGGCATTGAAGCACATGTGATGATGGAAACAACAGGTCACGGAGCTCTTAAAGAGAACTACTTCCTGGATGACGGTAAATCTTACAATTTAAGGACTTACAAAGCTTCATTCATTATTTGGTTGATGGTAATTATGCGGTTTGTTAACATATATTCTCTGCTAAATAGGGGCTTACATGGTAGTTAAAATTATCATTGAAATGGTACGTATGAAAATAGCTGGAGCAGAAGAGGGTATTGGCAGTCTCATAAATGACCTTGATGAACCCTTAGAATCATTAGAACTGAGGATGAATATCATCTCTGAGCCCAGACATGCCAAGGCAAAAGGTATTGAAGCAATCGAGGCATTTCGACAATACATTCAGGTATGCAGCTATTCATTCAATTGCTAAATCTCACTTTTCTATGTTTTCTCTATAATTAAATAGAGAGGCCAAATGATGTGGAAGGAAGCCTTACATATATTATGTTATATTGGATTGGACCAATCAAGTTTATTACTCAACATAATATATATATATATATATATGCACGTGTACTTAGGAGGGTAGACTTGAAGGGTGGGAATTGGACTCGTGTGGAGACTGTTGGGTAAGTGACGGCTGTCTTGTTGATTCCAATGACTCTCCGGCCGCCATCGATGCTTATATGTACCGGTATGTCCGCCAAGTTTTTCCTGGACCAACTTGCAAGTTGCCAACTAATTTACTTGTACGACAGTTACATGTGTTTATTCGTATTATTTTTTAAAATTTGAAATCATCTAATGCTTCAATTTCAGGGCTCAAGTATCAGACGGAGAACATGGAGAACATGGCTGGATTCAGCTTAGGCAGAGTATTCACAACCCAAATATAGCTGTAAACATGCAATCAATGATTCCAGGGGGTTGTCAGTCAATGGCAAAAGTTCTTAGAGATAAGTACGTCACTTCTTAACTTTGCTAGGTTTGCAAACTACCTTTGTGAATATTCGAATAATTTATTGAATTTTTCAGGTTTCTCATCGCCAATGGAATTGACAAAATACTGGACATCACTCAGATTGACAAGTTTGTTAGAAGTGGGTTAGCAAAATAATGTGGAATTAGTAACTAAAGAACAATCGGTAGGAAATTAGTTTGTTACAATACAGATGATGGGTATAATGTAAAGGATGAGAAGGTATGTGCACTCGGCTTTGATCGAGTGAAATACTTGGGTTGAAATGAACAATGAAACAATTGCATACTACTTACTAGTAAGGGATTTTAATACATGGAGTGGAATTCAGTTACGGACAATGAGTAAAACAGACTAAAAACTTGTCGAACATGAATCTCAACCTCCACAACGATGTTCCAGTGACTTTAAAAGTAGGTATGTCCAACATAGAGGGAGAGTATTAAAAGGTTAATGAATCTCACATTGATTCATAAATAAGAAAGAATCTATAGCTTGATTCTTGAAGGTTTTGGATATATAAAACCTTTATTAATATATAAATCACACTTCCTTCCAAATATGAAATATAAGTGTTAGATAATAATCATGATAAAATACAATCACAAAGATTATGTTAAACATGATTGTTTTATATGCATATAAAACAAAGAATCAGTACTTGGATTCTTGTTGTAATTCCACCACTTAAAGAACTTTTCATTATTAATTTACTGCATAGATCTTCGTTTCTACTCTTTTGTATATATAGAAGAAGTCCAGCAACTTAAAACATACATCCCAATGTATGTCTTCTCGTTTTGTTTTTATAGCCTCCTTATAACTACCATCATATAACTACCTTTAGCATTGACTATTATACCCTTCATGGGTGTATATAAGTCATTATCTCCCAATCACACATGATAGGTTTAATCTCATGAAAAACAAAATAAACTCAACAGTGCTCATATTTGTTCAATAACCGATGTGACCAGTATATGACGAGAGCACATTGTCATACATCTGTTAGGAGTGTATGACATCTTGATTAACAAATTAATCTTAGGACTTAAGTGTCCTAGAGTAGACATTATATGCAATACCCTAGGTCATATCTCACATTTGTATTTTTCTTTGATCTCATTTAGTTTCTTGAGCTATGACTGTATTCAAGTTCTCTACTAAATAAACGTTGGTCATCTATGAATACTTTTCATGCTAGTCAATGAACTAAAAGAAATGACCTTTCTTTGTTCTCAATTCTCTTTTGAACTAAATTTAATTTGTTTTCTTAGAATTATTCCATAGGATCGCATCTTGCATGATCTGTTGGCAATAACCTAAAGTAGCAAACCTTAAATCAATTCTCAAGAATAAAACAAGAGTCATAAGGGTACATGATGAGGTTTTTCTCAACCTCAAGGGTCTCACACAATGTAAGATGAGATCTTATGACTTACATTAATCCCCTTTTTTGTGTTCAGTTGTGCACACATGATACGAGTTATGTGCTACGTTATTTACTCTTTTATTTAACTTGAACATCTTTCATTCAAAAAATATTGTACAGAGGATAGTTCAAACATACTCAATGTTTAACTTAAGTTCACTTATCTACTCAAAACCTGTTCAGAACTCACATCTGGCAATGTAAGATAGATACAGTGATTAACAAATTACGTTGAACCAATTTGTTTGTGACATTTATAGTTCAAGTTTCTCGCTCTCAATTATCACCTAGATAATAAACTTTAAACATGCCTCATCTCTAGCGAGCATAAACACTAGAGATGATTTCCCGTGTGAGAGGCTCAATCTATAATATGTCTCATATGCTTATGATTCATCCCAAAATATATTTATACACAAACACATATATTCATGAATCAAATGATACATAATGTATAATCTTCATCATACATTATATCCAAACATATGACATTAGACTGAGTGAACATACATAGAGAAACGTTTATCAATAAATTTCAACATCTATGTAGTCCTAGTGACTTTACATGCCCAGTGTATACATCTTTAGAAATTGTCTTTGTCATTGGGTCTGCTATCACATCTCGTGTTGATATATATCTCATGTTTACTTCTCTTCGTGCAACTATATCTTTCATATAATTATACTTGGTATCTATGTACTTTGTCTTACAATGAAATTTGGGGTATTTTGTATAAGAGATTACAGCTTGACTATCATAGTTGATGGTCACTACATTAATTTCGCTTTTAATGACTCCCAAATGCACTAAGAATCAATGAAGCCACACAACCTTTTGTACTATAGTTGAGAATACTATAAATTTAACTTCCATTGTGGATAATGCAATGTCATATTGTTTCTTACTTTTCCATGATATTGCTCCATAGTTTAGTAAGAATACATATAATGAGGTAGATTTTCTTTCATCTAAATCTCCTCCCTACTCTGCATCTTTATATCTTTGTATACATAGAAGATTGCCTTGATATCATAATGTATAGTCCACAATTCCTTATAGATACCTCAATATTCTCTTTAGTGCTTTCCAATGTGCTTGGCCTGGATTTGATTGATATCTACTCACCATCCTAACAGCGTAACAAATATCTGATCTTGTACACTTCACTACATACAGAAGACTTTCAACTGTAGTAGAATGGGGAATATTCTTCATTTGTTCCCTTTCTTGTGGCATTGGCGGGAAATTTCTCTTACTAAGGCCTTCATTTTTAGCAAGAGGAATGTCAATTGGTTTGTAATCTTGTATATGGAATTGTTAAAAAATTCTTTGAATGTACATCGCTTGTGAGAGTGATAACAATCTCTTCGATCGATCTCTTGAAATCTTGACTCCAAGAATGCATTCCACTTCACCTATGTCTTTCATTTCAAATTCATATGAGAACCAATCTTTGATTTGCGTAAGAAACACACAATCATTTATAAAGATAAAATCGTGAATTTATCTTTGGATCTCTTAACATACATATAATGGTCTTCATCGATCATTTGAAATTCATACGAAATGATTACGTTATAAAAATGAATACACCATTGTCTTCAAGACTACTTCAGGTCATAAATTGATTTTAATAATCAACATACTTTATATTCTTGACCTGTCTTGATGAAATCTTCAGGTTGATCCATATAGATTTCTTCATCTAATTCTCCATTGAGAAAAGTAGTTTTTACATCTATTTGATGTAATTCAAGATCTATACTGGTTACTATAACCAAAATAAGACGGATTGAAGCAAATTTCACAATGAGTGAAAAAGTTTCCTCATAATCAATTTCCTCCTGTTATGTGTATCCTTTTACTACAATACATGCCTTATATCTTTCGATATTGCCATCAGTTTTTCATTTAATTTTAAGAACCCACTTGTTCCCAATTGCATTATGCCCTTCAGGGAGGTCAACCAAGTCCCATACTTGATTTGAGCTTTAAAAAGCTACTTCTTTTGCCATTTTTTTCATCCATTCTTCTTTAGTAGGGCCAGTAAGAGCCTCATTTACTTTCCTTGGCTCTTCTTCCTCTTACGAAACAATCATATTAATTTCTCCTTCAATCTCAAAATGACGTTGGGAAATTATTCCTTGATTACTTTGTCTTAAACGTGGTTCATCATAAACAAATTTATGATTGATCTGATTGCTCCCACTCAGATCATTCACCATAGAGAACCTTTCAGTGGAATTTCTCCCACTTGGTTGAAGTTCCTCATCTTGATTCTTCATAACAGAATCATTATGATCAAGTGACTCATATAACAATGAGTCTTTACTTGTTTCGCCTCGCTTGGGAAACTCATTCTCTAAGAATTTTGATTCAAATTCAATTACACCTTTATTACCTTGTTCACTAATGAACACATATCCTTTTGAGTGTTTTGAGTATCTACTAAAAATAATTTTTCTCCCTCTTGGGCTTAATTTTTCATGTTTGTCAGAGAGATCATAAACATAGGCTGCACACCCCAAGGTCTAAAACTTGACACATCTGGTCTCCTACCAATCCACAACTCATATGGTGTGCTAGTAACTGATTTCGTGGGCCTCGATTAAGTACGTAGGTGGTTGCTAGCAATGCGTCACCCCAAAAAGTAATTGGTAAATTTGCTTGGGCCATCATGGACCTAATCATTTCTAATAATGTCCTATTTTGTCTTTCAACGACGTCATTTTATTGTGGGTTTCTAAGAATTGTTAATTGCCTTTCTATTCCTTTCTCATCACATAAAACCTTAAACTTTTCTGACAAGTATTCTTATCCACTGTCAGTTCGTAATGCTTTTATTTTCTTATCTAATTGATTCTTAACCAAGTTCATATATTTTATGAAACAATCGAATGCTTCCAATTTATGAGAAATCAAATAAACATGACCATATTGAGTATAGTCATCTATAAAGGTAATGAAATAAATTGCCCCACATCTAGCCCTTACATTCATTAGACCACAAATGTCAGAATGAATTAATTGTAATGGATATAAAGCTCATGTTTCCTTTCCAAATGGCTTTCTTGCCATTTTACCAGCTAAGCAATATTCACATGTAGGTAGATCTACTTGACTTAGATTACCTAAAAGCCCTTTTTTAACTAATCGACTAATTTGATTTTGACCAATATGGCATAATCTAGCATGCCACAAAGTTACATCATTGTTTGAATTACTAGATGTAAATAATGAATAATTAATATTAATATTTTCCTTCAACGCGTCCAGTACAATAAAACCATCACATAAAAAACCATGAACATGATTAATAGATCCAAGATACAAATTCATTCCACCACTGTGGAAATTTATATTAAAACCAAGTTTAACTAACATCAATATAGATAAAAGATTCTTACAAATCTGTAGAGCCAATAATACTTCATGTAGGAGATTCCTTATAGCATCTTCCATTGTCTTGATGTTTTCACTATGAGTTAGGTGCATCTTCACATGCTCCCAACTCTGAGGCAGTGAATGAATCACATCTTGTACTTGTTGTTCATCAGAAAGCTCATGACCAACATCACGTAACTCACTTACCATATTGGATATTTTCCTCAGACGCTTTTGCATTGTATCATCTGGGCGTTTCTTATAAGTATCAAACTTAATAATAAGTGACCTCACTTTAGTCACTGAAGCACCTTCAAAATGAGCAGCTAATATAGACCACATGTCCTTTGCAGTTTCAAATTTATAGAACTGGCGTTCTTCTTTTTCCATAATTCATATGTATTACAGTCCCTTCTATGTTGGGCTATAGTGTCCTCCTCAAGAATGTTCATGGTTAGGTTTAATGGTTCAAGAGCCTCTTACTCTTCCAGTACATATTAGATTTTCGTACTCCATATTTCATAATTATCACCATTGAGTTTCTCTACCCCCATTAAGTTCAGCAACAATATTCTTTGAAGTAGTAGCCATTTTGAAAAACTAAGTTTCTATAGGTAATGAACCCTAAGCGAAAATGAGTTCATGAGTTCGCGTGACACAGTTCGTGAAGCTCGATGTATAATAGGTCTTACTATTTCCATTGGAAGACCTAGAGGATATAAAGCCCTAATCAACTCCCTTCTACACATCTCTTTAATGAATGTTATCACTAACAAATTTTAAGTCTTCTCGTTAGACATAATATTCTAGAGCATTCGTAACAGTTTGCCTTGAGATTAAGGTAATGTCGCAAGCAAAGTCATGTACTTTACTTCAACATCTGCGTAAGCTAGGCAACCTCCAAGATATAATTCTTACATCATGTTATTAACTGAAATAACATGTTGTGTTAGACCATCTTCAGGTATTAAACGCATGTTAACTAATTTTATATACATACTGTCAATTAGTCTTTTCTATGCCTCACATTGAATAAGCTTAGGCGTTCTCTTAATAATAGGCATTTTTTTGAAAAATAAATTTTTAGGAATTAGAAGAGTGCCCAAAATAACAAATTATTTTTTTCTAACACATAGCAAACTCATGTTCATATTATGGAAACAATTTAATTCTACTAGCAACTTATTAAACTATTCAAATTATGTTATTAATTTCTAGTCAATTAGAAACTTATTTCTAATATTTAAATAGAATTAGAAACTTATTTTTAATTTAAATTGTAATTAAACTAATCAATTTATCTTGGTTTAATTAGAAACTAATTTTAATGAAAATCCTTTCTTATTTTAACTAAACAAACTAGTTTTTGTAAATTAGAAAACTTATTTCTAATTCTTTATGCTACATTTAATTTAATTTATTAATGTAGATAATAAGGTCTTGCCTAACTTCAATGTGTTAACTTCAATGTGGTTATATTATGGGCCTATAAGACATCACATAGACATGACCAATTCATGGAACTTTAACCACTTCTTTACATATCATTATAGCCCAAAAGTATCACATACTTGATATGTTAAATTTCAAAGCCCAAAGCCTTAACGATTCTAGGTTGTTATTATACATATATCCATACACAAAAAACAAGAACTATTTGATAATACTTTTGTTTTATTGTACTTTTATATATAACAATGTATATATGGTTGAGAGCCACGAATTTTATATTTATATACGCATATATATATAGTGCATACGTTGTCTTATCTAATGTTAGATTGTATTTAGGAAGAAGTCCCTTCTTCTTCATTTGCACTTCATTTTCTACGTTTTTTTTAAACTCTTCTCTTCTGGCTTTAGAAAAAATAAAAGCATGTTAAAGAGAAAAAATGAAAAACAAAACAACATTGTCTTTTTTCGAAACAGAATGAAAAGAAACGAAAAATAAAACACCATTCATTTTTCACTGTCAACAATCATAATGAAAACCGGCATTTTAAAGTTGGATTATAAGAAACAGAATGAGTAAAACCATAAGCGTAAAACAGATGTATAGTATAACAAGAAATAACATATAAAAAAAACACAGATTTACACAAGCGTAAAAAAGGAAGAAAAAAACATTAACCTGCTCTAATACCAATGTTATATAATAATTATGATAAAACATAATCATAAAGATTATGTTAAACATGATCATTTCATATGCATATAAAACAAAAATCACGTACTTAGATTCTTGTTATTATTCCACCCTTTAAGGAACTTTTCCTTACCAATTTACTACTGGGATATTTGTTTCTACTCTTCTGTATATATCTATTATTTTTAATAGAAGAAGTCCAAGAACTTAAAACATACATCCCAATGTATATCTTCTCATTTTGTTTTGATGGCCTCCATATAACTACCTTTGGCATTGACTATTATACCCTTCATGGGTATATATAAGTCATTAATAAGTAACATAAAGTTCATAAGGTAGAAGTTCTATACATTTTCTTTATTAATTTATTAACAAAATCTTTTACAAGTCAATTTCACATATCACTCTTTTATGATATTCTTCAAATACCTTCCTTAAAACCAAGTTTCATTTTTTTTGTTCTTGGTCCTAGAGAAGGATAGGAATCAAACTCGAAAATAGTAGAGAAATTAAACAGGATGAATTGATTTCCAAAGAAAGTTCATAAAAAAGTTACTAATTGAGAAGCATTAAGAGTAAGAAGCACTAATAATTATAATATAAAATAAAATTTTACTCTTCCTCTCCATTTCGGTAATTTGGTACAGTAAAATTTTCTTATCTTGATATTATCATAAACTTATCATAAGCCTATAAATTTATAGAAAAAAACCATTTATCTTTTGAAATTTTAATAAAAATATAATGTTAAAGATCATAGGCATTTTATAACTTTTGGTAGCTACTAAAACCTTTTTATATTGATTCCATGAATAAGATTATAATTTTATCTTTATAGAGATTATATTTGTGATAGGATTATAAAGATATTATGCGATTTTATTTTATATGTATCATTCTTCCCCACGCTAATTTATCAATCACATCCATAGTTAGGTGCTATTGAATCAAGTGAAGTTGTAACTTATATTTTAATATAACAAAATACATTATTACTATGTTTTCATCTTTAATGATATTATTAAGTTAAGATATGAAAGATCAAACTCAATAGAATGGTAAAGTGAGAAAAGGAGACAGTTGAATCCATAGAGTAGTCAAGGATAAAGAAAATGATAAAAGTGGAGCATACACGCAATTCAAGTAAATAATCAAGAATAAGAAGGAATCAAACATATCAAGAATTAAGCAACCATTGTAATCATTCTTGTAACCTTATCTTGATTATTTCAATAAATTAGGAGCTTAATCATTATATGATCATTTGCATATTGGCATAAGGAAAATTTTATTTTAATCTTTAATGAAAACTTTTAATCTTTAAACAAACTTTTAGAAAACTTTTAAATGATTTTGAATCAAAATTAATGTGTTTTAATCTTTGAAAGAACTTAAGAATTTTTAAAACTTGTTTTAAACATATTTAGTTAACCAATGTATTAGTATGGTCGACTAATAACTCTTGACAGTTAGTAAAAATGTATACCATGAGTTTTTCAACCTATTGATTGATATATCAGTACTATTCAATATATTGATTGACCAATGTGATGTATTGGTCAACCAATATGTGAAGATGCAAATAAGATAAAGTAAAATACCTATAATAAAGTTTTTCATTTGTCAATAAGTACCTCACATTTTTGCATATGACTCTCCTTCCTTTCTTAGCATCATATAGGAGTTTTCGATATTATAAATATTCTTAGATCTCTTTTATTAATTCGAACCCACCTACGAATATACCCTAAATAACTAACAAATAATCAAAATCAAGAAAGCTAAAACCAATGTATGGAGGAACTAGCTTGATGATTATAGAAAATTGAAAACCAAATTCATATAATATGTGAACATTATATAGAAAGAATTCTTTAATAAGTGATTAGATCTATTTTCAAGTGTACGTAATCAATTATACCAAGTAACAAATTATGGAGTATTGACTCTACGAGGATTATACTACTTTTGTTATTAATCCTAACCAACAATGCAATTAAAGTAAATAAGACAAAAGCTTACGAAAGATAATTAACTTATGAAACTAATTAAGAAAAGCAATTAAATAACAAAGAAATCAGTATAACCAAAGCTAGGGTTTTAGGGTTCACTAATGTGGAACTCCAATTAACATGTAATGATTTATTATCAAGGTTGAAATAACAATTAACTTAATGTATCTAAGGCACACAAGTATACTTAATTAAGGAATTACCACATCTTACTTGCATAATTAACCTAAATTAAACTCATTAGGCATATTTAATTTATGTATTTATCATCCTAGTTTAGGAAATCTTTTTCTTTGAACTTATTAAGGAATTACCACATCTTGCTCGCATAGTTTATGCTTGTGCAATATACATACGGTTTTAGATGTCGCAAGGATTTCAAATATCAAAGTTCATTATCTCTTCAAAAGTGACTCATCCATATAACAACTCTAACTTTAAACTCACCCAATATTTCCCCCTGCCCCCTACGTCTTCTTTTTCCTTCTTCCTGCTACGTCTCCTCTTCAGTTTTCTTCTCTTCGGTTTCTTTGTTGTAGACTCCTCTTCTGCTAGTTAGTGTTGGCTTCTTCGATCATTGTCATCGTGTCTTTCGGTTGAGGTATTTTTGCAACCACTATCAAGTGTTTTTTTGTTTATTGGATAAAAGACCTTGCGCATCTCTCTCCATTCAGAACCATAGTGGCTCCAAGCTATGTCATTTGTACCCAAAGAGCTTATTTGGCGATGAGATGTGGGTTGCAATTCGCAAAGATTGTCTTGGTCCCGAACAACTTCTCTGACCAGGTTCAGGGAGCTAACCACACGATAGTTTATTACCGAGGCAAAGCTTGTAGATAGGTCCATAGACACTAACCAATTCTGTGAAATCTCGATGAATGTCTTGGCCAAGAAATAGAAGATATCCAACTATTGACAATCCCCGAGGACCTGATGGCAGTGGAGCATATCCTTCTTTATTTTCTTAACTTTCCCCCAAAACCAGATTATAATAAGTGTTGCGATTAGTACGAAGAGATTTAGCAAAGTTCTCTCCATGGTGACTTCTAGATAAACTAAACACTTTAATTTGCGATTGAAATTGAAAATCGATAAAAATAATTGTTGGTAATTATCGACAGAATAACAAAATCCGTCAGTAATTTTTCCGATAGAAAAATCTTCTCTGTCAGTAAACTTACCGACCAAATAGAATAGCCGTCGACATATTCGTCGACGGTGCACAAAATTTTCGTCAGTAAATTTACCTATGGCCATATCTCCGACGCTTTTATTCGTGAGTATATTCCGTCGCTAAATAAGCTAATTTACGTCACTAAACTCCATTTCCTCTTGTAGTGTTACCACTTCCAATTCAAGTATATTGCCTAGTAAAAGAGTAGATGAATTAGGAGAACATGCAATTGTGTTTGGGCTGATAAATTTAAAGAGAAAATGGAGAATATGCCAAATACAGGTTTTGGATTCAATCTGGAGATTATGAATCGGATTTTTGGTTTTAGGGATAACATGTGAGTTCGTGTTTTAAACATATGATGGTATGACAGAAGTGTTAAAGTGAGAGCAGGGTCGTTCCTATAATTTTATAGGCCCTAGGAGAAATTAAAAAAAAAGAGCCCCAATAAATTGACAATATGCTTAAGTTTACATATTTGTATGAAATATAAATGATTCAATTTATAAGTTTACATAATCAACTAAATATTAAATGATCATAACACTAACAAATACACAGAGGATCATGATTTATAAAAAATAATTTCTTCGTGCATTTTTAGATGCAAAATCATTAATAATATTATCAAGATCAATATTGTTCAGTATATCATTCTCAATACATAACATAGCTAAACTATTTAACCTTTCTTGTGACATTGATGACTTCAAGTAGGTTTTTAATAATTTTAACTTTGAAAAACTTCTCTCAGCTGATGCTACAGTCACAAGTATAGTCAATATAGGGCTTATTTGTTCAATATACTGTAAATTTTCTGAAGTGGATGCATTTGGTACATGATCATCCTCACTCAGATTTTTAAATGGGATTTTCATAATAAAAAGTAGAAATGATAAAGTTACAATTATTAATTCGTTATAATTCCTTTGTTACTTCCTTATATTACAACTTTAGCTCAATTATAAGATAAAAATAAGAGGTAATATAAAAATATTATAGTTTGAGGGTTAAAGACACAAACATTGCCTCCTCATACTTTACTTGATTTCTTTAAAACTTATATACTTTGATAAAATAGATAATATATTCCTTGCGTTAAGTTTTAAAATATATATCTAATAAAAGATTGATTGTGTATCCATGTAATAAAATATACATCCTTTTATAATAATGTGAGATTTATAATAGAACATAACAAAGTCCATAAAGAAGAAGAAAAGAAAAAGTTATTTAACAGAATATTATGTCACTAGATCGTAATTAATGTACCTCTCCTGAGCGTTGTAATCTAGCTAGTACAATTTATATGATTGCTAACAAGTCTCATAAGCAACTCCCAGTTTAGCTTTTTCAATGATATGAATTGTCAGGTTTAATTTGCTGTTTTATTAATTTCCTCAGTATAAAGTACGCAACAATTAATTTCAAATAAAAATTAATTAGAAGAGACTGTAGAAGTTCTTGTTCTGTGTAGTTTTAACCATTGAAAAGAAATTACGTTTGAGTGGTGAGGAAACGTAAGAAAAATACTAAATAGCCATTCGTTGCCGAGATGTATTTTAACCGTAAATGCAGGATTGGATGTATCGGTTGTTGCTTGGGATCATGAGTTTGCCAGCTATCCCCAAGTCCCACTAGAATTGCAGCTCCATAACTGTAATTTTAGTGGCCGGAGTAGAATCATTTTGCAGGTCGCCTTCCCATTCCCATCCATCCTGCGTTTTGGGCTTTCTCTGTTCGTGTATAAAATAAAATTAAAAAAGTGTAAATTAAAATATATACTGCAAGCACTCCAGAGTATTTTAGCACAATTACTTGATTCATTACCATTACACTCAGGGTGATATATAGGCAGGAACTACTTCTACTACTGCTATTCTTTTTTATTCATGATATAGGTGCTGCAAGCACACAGTCACTGCAGATTATGACAACCGCGTTTAGCTCGTACCTTCAGGTTCTAATCCCTTACAACCTGGAACATTAATCCACTCAAGTTGGATCTCCACCTCCCCAGACTCCACATTCCTCAACCTAAGACGCATGTCTTGAATCAGTTTCCCACCTTTCCAAACAATAGAGCTCTCATCGGCGAGGCAGTTCTTCGAGTTTGGCTGAACTCTTGAAACTACACATCCTGCTGGCAGGTTCTTCAAACCCATTTTAAGACTTTCTACATATGGTTGAATGTCGACCTCCGCATCCCCCATTTTGTCATCCGCTGTAAACGTATCTTTGTCATAAACAGCCTGCAGGGGCAAAAGTTAAATGAAATCATCACATCCCATCACCAGCTGCGTTTTCACAGCTAAATTTCCTCTTCAACTTACTAAATTGATTGGAGTGCAGATATCGGTAATCGTAAGAGTCAACTCTTCTTGCCACTCAGGGTTGCAATTCTTTCTGACTACACTAGTCTTCAGTTTCTGCACCAATTTATATGACATAGATGTAAGGAAGAACAAGGAAACAAGAACCCATACTTTATTTCTAAAATAACATTCTGATTTTAACATATACCTCAAATTTTTATTTGGACTCACAGATTGTTGAAGTTGCAGGCAGATTTTGGACAAGACGGAAAATAAAGAAAGAACATTACCTAAGCAGCTCAAGTGAAGGTGAATCATCAGCAAATTAGCACGTCCCTAGATATGGGTTAATAATTTGAAGGGTAAAGAAAAAGCATTCCTTCCGCCCCCATTAAAGGAATCAAACCTAGTCATACACTTGCAACCTAGACATTATTGAACCTCATGTTTAGTTCACCCAAACGACTTCCTTTTGCTCGTTTGCCATGGATGTAGCAGTTAATTTATATAAGTTAATTTGCCATGGTATTCTCAGGTGAATGTTGATAGTTTCTAAAACAGGCCTCCCCTGGTGTAACACCGTCAAATCCTTAACAATTAAAATAAAAGAATTCAAGTTGGAAAATGCAGGGTGTACAGACTGCAATTCATCATCGAACCATAGCAGAGGATGATTAATCAAAAACTCGGACACCGGTCATAAGCCTCTTAGGCTATTCTAACATAACATACAAAAGATTATACCTCCGCTAATAAAGGGAAAGGTTTGTTTTCAGTTTTCACCAAGAACAAGAATCCAGAGCCAGGATGAATCAATTACCCCATGTATGATTCAAAGTCAACGACAGACGGACTTTCAAAAAGAAATAAGATATTAGGAAAAGAAAACAAATGACAACTGAAGAAGAGAGATGAAGCAAGAGACCTGGTTTGCCATAGTGATAACGACATATGGATCACTGGTACCAAGATCTCGAACAGCAAGATTTATGCCTTTTCGAACCCGAATTCTGAGAAGACCAAGAAAGTTCTCCATTTTATTGTTACGCTAATGGAAGATGGAAGTGGCAGGTTTGATATTAATGGAATATAAATATTTTCATGGCCAGAGAACTGACGCAGCTACAAAACGAAATGTTTTTGGCTTGGTAAAAACGAAGAACTTAATGGGCAATCGTGGTTCCTCGTGGTCCCGGACATGAGGAATCTAAGACCAAATACGACAACATTATTGCAACGTGGCAGTACGATGCGACTCAAATGTGTTAACCGCACATAATGAAAGTCAGAAGCTCCGGACATGCCCCCGTGGTCCACCGCTGCTTTCGCTGCATCTTTACCTGGGATCGTAGGTTTTAAATTGATATTTCATTAATACAAATTCCAAAATTAGTACCCAAATAATTGAAGTTGGAGTTTGATAAGAGATCCTTGATGTTATACGTTCGGTTAAATTTGAAAAGCATATCATATCATAATAATAGTGTATGTGAAATTTGATGATTCTTCGTGACAGAATACGAAGACAACGATTTTATTGATTGAACGTTGATATATATATATATATATATAGGAGATATGACTGTATAATGGGTTATGAATAAACTTTCTCTCTCATTTAATGAATAAGTATTCCTTTTATGATTATATACAATTTAGTGGTGCGTGAGGGTGGTTAGAAAATATGTGTCTGGTGCAGCTGGAAGAGTGATATGGGCTTGTCGATAGGCCCCCTCAAGTTGGTGTCGGTGAAACCAGACCCAATTTGATGATGTTCGAAGACAGGGCCATGGAGGATAATGGTTTTGTGAAGCAGTCAGCTAACTGTGTAGATGATGGAGTGTACGAAATGGAGATGAAGCCTTCAGTGACAATGTTATGGACAAGGTGACAGTCAATTTCGATGTATTTCGTTTGTTCATAAAAAACGGGATTTTTTTATATGTGAATTGTAGCTACATTGTCACAATGGAAGGGGATAGGTAGAGACAACGGAATCTGCATGTCTTGGAGCAAGTACGCGATCCAGCAAGTTTCACACAAATCGCTAGCCAAACTGTGAAGATATGCTTTGATGTCCAGAATTAATTCCTCCGAAGAAATGACGATGAGTATATCGTCTACGTAAAGGAGAAGAGCAATAAAAGTGTTAGCAAAACCTTTAATAAATAAATAGGGATCAGAAGTTGATTAAGTAAAACCGCAGGAAAGGAGTTTGGATTCGTGGTTCCACTATCGTCTGGCTTGTTTGAGGCCATAGAGCGATTTTCGTAATCGACAGACCTGACCAGGTGCAGCCTTCAAATATCCCCGTAGAGGATAGATATATAATTCTTTTGTGACAGAACCATGAAGATAAGCGTTGTTGATATCGCAATGATGCAATGGCTAGTTGTGGGTAGCAGCGAGGGCAATCATCACACGAACAGTGGTAGGCTGGCTTAGCTACTGGGGAGAAAATATCCGTATAATCCAGTCCTTCTTTATGGTTGTAGCCACGAACCACCAGCCGAGCCTTTGACGATCCACTGACCCGCCTAGTTTTCTTTTGATTTTAAAAATCCACTTTGTGTGTAAGGCTCGTTTGCCTTTCGAGAGAGTAGTCAATTCCCAAGTTTTGTTTTGCTCCAATGCAACTAGCTCCAAATCCATAGGTTTGACCCAAAAAGGATTAGTAATGGCAATAGCAAAGGATAATGGTTCATGTTCAGTATCAACATGTGCCATGAAGGTTAGGTAAAGATTGGAGTGAGAAAAAAATGAAGTATGAGAGTGTGAACTTACCTGGGAAGGAGATGTTGTAGCTGCGTTGAGGGAGGGGAGGGATGTTACGTAATCCCGTAAGTAAGAGGGATGAGACCGTAAACAAGTGCTATGTCGAAGTGGAGGAACGTTAAGCTGGGGCGATAGAGGATGAGAATCAGTTGAGGTAATATTGTGTGGGTCTGGTGAGAAAATTGTTGGTTGACTAGTAGTTGGTGAGGTAGTCTAAGAAGTTGGTATAACGTCGTATGGTGCATGGGAGGAAGGAGATGGGCTTTGAAGGGGAATGTTATCAATGGGGCTGTGAGGAAGGTGAGGAAATATTGTGTTGTGAGGATGGTCGATGTGGTTGGAAAATGGGAATTGGGTTTCGTAAAAAATTATGTCTCTGGAGATAAAAGTTTTTTTATCTTTGAAAGTTTTGATATTTGTTGTGTAACACAAACAACCAAAAACCTGCATATTTTCGTACGAGGGTTGTTTATTGTAAAGCTTTTCATAAGGGGTTTTCTAAGATGGGATTTTTGTTGGGAGTCAATTAATTAAATATATGGACATGAGTAAAGCTTCCTCCCTAAAAATGTTTAGGTAAATTTGTTTGATATAACAAGGTCCTGGTAATTTGAAGAAGGTGTTTGTGTTTGTGTTCAACAACGTCATTTTGTCGGGGTGTGTGGGGGCATGATTTTTGGTGTGCTATTTCTTTTGTTTGAAAAAGTTCCTTACAATTGTTGTTGACAAATTTGGTGCCATTATTAGTACACATACAAAGGATGGTTGCTTTGTGTTGGGTTTCAATCATGGCTATGTAAACTTTCAAGGTTTCGAATACCTGATCCTTACTATTTAAGAGGTAAGTCCAGGCGACTCTTGTGAAATTGTCAACTATGGTCAAAAAATAGCGTGAGCCATCAAAATTTCGGACTCCATATGGTCCCCAAAAAACAATATGTAAGGTTTCAAAAGGTTGGTGGGTGCTTACAATGTGAGTTGGAAATGATTTTATACTTTGTTTAGCTAAAGGACAAATATCACACAAAATATTGTTAGGAATTGAAATGTTGAAATTGGGTAAATGTGCTATTTTTTTAAATCATTTGCATAACTTCACCATTAGCTTATTCAGTATCACTTATTTCGTAATTATAAACCGCATTTCAATCT
Organism: Erythroxylum novogranatense; assembly: GCA_029891385.1. NCBI lineage: Eukaryota > Viridiplantae > Streptophyta > Magnoliopsida > Malpighiales > Erythroxylaceae > Erythroxylum > Erythroxylum novogranatense. The sequence continues at coordinate 22,940,118 of CM057226.1, forward strand.
CAACCACCTCACCTTTCACCAAAATATGGACAATAAATCAAATTAAACAAAAATCCCACCAAGAATCTTCAACTATTAAACATGCCCATCAAAAGAAATAAGCGTAAATGATCATAAACAAAAAAAACAAAAATCTTTCACGATTGAAAAACTAAAGATAACATTTTGTTTTAACAACTTGGCATTTGAAGCTTAACCTTAATCCCTCCTCACCTAACCTTTAACCCTACCAATCTGAGATGGAAATGGCAACATGAAGCTGAAGTAACAATACCCATCAAGACCGAGCATTCTATTCACTTCCTCAAGTCCAAGTGTTTAGTGTGTTAAGTTAAGAACACAAACTATGCATCTCTCACCACTAACTATAATTTCTCCCTCTAAGTCTCTTCTTTATGTGTCTTCCTTATTTCTATAAGGACACAGATTTCACGACATTGGTCATGGACGCATGATATTAAATAAGAAATTGTCATTTGAATGTGTGAAAATGAAGAAAAGGTGCAACTGAGAAAAAATGGGTAAGACAATCTGTGAAAGTCTAACTCCTAAATTAATTTAAGGTTTTTACTCCTTTATTTTATTTTTTCAATTTTCCTTAATTTCAATAATTAGTTTAATTAAGTTTGACATGTAAAATTAAATCTAGTTGTTATCAAACATGTTTAAATTTATAACTTACATGGCTTTCCACGTTAATAACATTAATGGAGATACTAACGTCGGGGCACATTTGAAAAATATTGAAAGTTAAAGTACTTAATTGTTAATTTTTAAAGTTCAAGCTATAAATGTAAAATTGAGTAAAGTTTGAGACTTTTTTTAATTAACCCTTTAATATAAATAACATCCAAGTCACCAATATTCTCAATTTAGAAATTGAACATGGGATGTCTAATCATAAACCATAAGTTCCTCTTAATTTTTCCTTTTAACTTAATATAGGTATACTAGAGGATCCTTAATTCTTATGGAAATATCTAGGTGTGGCAAACTTATATTTCTAGAAAGGGTTGAATACTCTACTTCTCTCAATGTTATTTTCAAGTAAGAAAGACAAAATCACTCTATATCATATTAGTTTTTTCTCAATTTGACTCTTTTATTTAAAAATAATTCTTATAAATAGTAGTTAAAATTTACTTTTCATTGAATATTATATCTCAAGTTATCAAAATTTTTCTTATAAAATAGAAATGATAAATATATTTTAATCATTTAAAAGATTGCATTAATATGTAAACTTGGTATCCAAAGTATTATTATATGTCCAAAAACATCAATACTTAAAGAAACAAAGATGAAACTATATGGATACTAAGTTCAACTTTTAATGTTTTACATCCTTTTTGTTTATTACAAACATTGAAAGACCCTATTTATACACTTTTAATATTATCTTTTCATCAAATTATATCCTCATACACCTTTTTTTATAAACTTTCACTTATATCTTATTTTATTATTTATAAGAAATTAGGTATTTATTAACAAGTTTAAAATATTTTCATATTTTGACCCCATGTTGATTTTAAAAGTTACTTGAAGAGAATATAACGAAAAGACGTGTTTCATTATTGTTTCCATATATGTAACACAAAAGATGTAGCTTACTTATACACATGAATGCTAGTTATATAAAAAGTACAATAAGGATAATAATTATAAATTATTAAAATATATGATAATAATCTAGTCAAGCTCCTAAGATTGTTGTATGATATTTAGCATATATCTGTGATAACATCCCCTTAGAAGCATATAGGTAGAAGAATTGGGACCTTGTTATGACATCACTAAAAGGATATAGTCAATATTACTTTAGTCATGACATTAACAATTTAAGTATAAGCAAAGATAAATAAGATGAACAGGGCCTTCTTAACTACTAGATCATAAACAAAATGGATTTCAATTTTAATATGCTTTATTGAAGCACAAAAGACTAGATTTATAAAGAGGAAAGTGATACTAAGATTGTACACCAAAGGGATGGCTTGAGATAGGATAAACTAACCTCTTCTGGTAGTGAAGTGATCCAATCGAGTTTTGCAACGACAAAAACAATGTTCCTATATCCAGCCTTTATGCTAGAACAAGCTACAATAGGTTATTTATTAGCACTATATGAAATAAGAATAGAAACAAAAAGATGTAGTAGCCAAATTTTGAGTATCAATCATAAAAATAACTAGCCCAATTAGCATCAAAATAGATAGTAAGTGTGAGGAAGGTGACTTTGGTTAAATGAATTTCGTAAAAGGGTATGAATTGTTGATAACATAGAATCTGGTCGGGTCGGTCGTGCTGGACCCAAATTCAGTCATAACGACTCATGGGCCAATTAGTCCATCTCCCAAGGATTGGTCTCACGTTTATCGGCTAAGCTAGGCTTAGGCCCAGTCCACGTCTCCACGGTCCATTCGTGGGTGGAAGTCTCCTATGCATACGTAAAGACTTAAACCTAGCATCAGCTCCATATATGAGGTATAACTCTGCCATAATAGAGGTACGTGATCACAACCCTAGCTTTCTATGCTTACAGCGACCCTACTTACACAAAAGATTAACTTAAGCGTCGGAGGGGCTTATTGGAAAACTTCAAGCCGTAATTCCCGTGAACCTCCTTATTGGGAAACTTCAAGCTGCAAAACAAAGAAGCCGACGTGCCTTCTTTGTTTTGCAGGAACCTTCAAGCCGTAATTCCCGTGAGAAGCAGTCAACTTCATGAATCCAAACGGCAACATGCAGCCTCGCCAGAATCAGGTTGAACCAATTGACACCCATCGTGGGGCCCGACATCAGGGCCTCACGTCCGTAAACTACCAGATCGGTCGGTGGCGAATTAACTCGATATAGCCATGTCATCGCTCTGGCATCTAACGGATGGGTTTGTAGTTACCTACAACCCTGCCGCCGACACACCATGCTTCCCGCACGCAGTCTTTGGACCCGAATGATCAACCGCAACCTCAAAACTTGGAACAAGAAGAACAGAGCGTAGCCTTGGAAGATAACGCTTGAATTAACATGCGCCCGAATCTCCAGCACCTATCAGACGCAGATCCTCTTGCACCTGTGCACACCTCCCTTACCAGAAAGCAGATCGAGGAAGCGACTGATTTATTGATTTGCCAGATTCTACAATCTCAACTGGCACAACAGCAGCCGTCCGCACGGTCGACTAGTATAACGACCGATCGCCACTCTGCTGAAGCCCTAGAAAAAATCATGGACGATCGGATCAGTGCAGCCATGAGCTTCCGCCTGGATCGCCCAACAACTCAGTATAGCTCTCCCTTTACTCCGGCAATCTTGGATAGCCTCCCGGTGCCTGGCACCAAAATACCGACGCCCGAAAAATATACTGGAAAGATCGATCTCCTGGACTACCTACAGCACTTCTAGTCGATGATGAATCTACATTTCGTTCCAGATGCCATTCAGTATAAGGCTTTCTGTACAGCCTTTCAAGAGGGAGCTCGACGATGGTTCAATAGCTTACTTCCGAGCTGTATCACATGCTTTGAGGACTTTAGGTCGCTATTCCTCAACCAATTGGTTAAGAAATTGTTTCAGGTATTTTGGGATTGATATTCAATGAAAGAATTGTACAAATCAAGATGGGCAAGTGTTTAATCATTGAAGAATCAAGATGGAAGTTTCCTTATAAGTGAAAATGGCATAAATCATGAGGATTATAGAAGATTTGGTTGGATGTTACCATTGAAGGCAACATAAGTCGACTTGCACAGCATAAGTCGACTTATACATCAAGATCTAAACATCATAAGTCGACTAGTACGTCATAAGTCGAATAATATATGAAGATCTGTCAGGTTGAGACAACACAAGTCGACTAATCATACATAAGTCGACTTATCGAGGACCACAAGTCGACTTACACATCACAAATCGACTTATAGAAGAGCGGAGATGCAATTTTACTTAAAATGTTGTCACAAGTCGACTTATACAACTTGACAAGTCGACTTATGGTCACAAGTCGACTTATACAACTCGACAAGTCGACTTATGCGTACAGCAAATAAATTCCAACGGTCCAATTAGCCAAAAATGGAAGGGAGATTGTTAAGGAACGGTCATAACAATCATGCAACGGTTAGAATGAGTTCCAACAACTATTTTTCTTCAAGTATAAAGAGTGGATGATTGATGAAGAGAATAGAGAACTTCTACAAGCCAAAATACTCTTCTATTGCTCCAAAGTTGCTTATTATTGTTCTTATCTTGTTACATCATTGTATTGAGCTTTGTTCTTCAATCTTTATCATATTTCTCTTACAATTTGAGTGATTAGTGAAAGGTCACGTGTGAGGTAGCTTGAGCCAAAAATCAAGTGGTGTTGGTAGGATTTGTGCCGGAAGACAAATCATTTGTAAAGGTAGCTTGAGAAAATCAAGTGGTGTTGGTAGGATTTGTGTCGTAAGACAAATCAAGTGTAAAGGTAGCTTGAGTCGGAAATCAAGCGGTATTGTAAGAGTTCACACTGAACTATAAAGTGTGTAATAAAGTGGTTTGCAAAATCCTAAGTGGGAGCTTAGGTAGAGGACGTAGGTCTTAGCACCGAACCTCTATAAAAACAGTGTTTGATCTTCTTCCCTACTCTTTTCATTTAAATTTGTTTAAATTATTTTTGTGTGAATTAACTTTTGATTTTATTGTAGAAATTTTCAAAAAGCTTAAAGATCTATTCAACCCCCCCTTCTAGATCGCTAACAATTGGTATCAGAGCAGAAGTATCCGGGGATGACACACAACAAACTAGCGAAAGAAGGTAACACAAATTATCGCCCTCCTTTGTTTAATGGTACTAACTATTCTTCTTGGAAAAACCCTTTGAAGTATCACATTATAAGCGAGGGAGTAGAGTATTGGAAATCATCATCTTCAGTCCACAAGCACCGTTGAAAGAAAATGGTGAGTTAAAAACTGAGCTGGAATACGACGACAATGACTGGAAGCAAGCCTACATCAACGCGAAAGCTATGAAGTTGATATATTGCGCTCTCACGGTTGAAGGAAAAAATCGAGTAAACTCTTGTACCAGCGCTAAAGAAATGTGGGAAAGACTTCGCATCACCCATGAAGGAACCAACCAAGTCCTGGAAATAAGATCAACATGCTTCTCCATGACTATGAAATGTTTGTCATGAAGGAAGGTGAGTCTATTTCCACTATGCTTGATCGTTTTGCAGAAATCATAAATGAATTAGGCAACCTTGGAAAGCATATGGCGGATAGCGAGAAGGTGAAAAAGATTCTTCGCTCACTACCGAAAGAATGGGACCCTCAAGTCACCGCAATCATGGAGTCTAAGGATCTCAATCACTTAGAATTCAACGCCTTGGTGGGATCTCTCATCAACTATGAGATCATTCTCAAATCAAGAGGAGGAAGAGGTAAGTCACAAAATTCAATTGCTTTAAAAGCTAATGTTTCTTCTCTTGATGAAAGTGACAAAGAAGTAGATGAAGAGGAAGAAGACGAAGAAATATCAATGTACGCCAGAAATTTGAGAAAGTTCAAAGGACTGCTCAAAAATAGGAGAAAAGAATTAAGTGGCGGAAGAATTGGAGAAGCGAAGAAGTATCTTGTAGAAAGAAGGTCTAAAGGCTATGAAGAAAAGAAGAGTTCAAATCTTGAAAAATGACAAGTATGACAAAGGGAAAAGAAAACTAGCCTTGTAGCCACGTGGAGTGATGATGAGGAAGCATATCAAAGCAATGATGAAAACAACCTTGCTCTTATGGCGGATAGCTTCTTGACAAGTGATGATGAGGATGAGGTAATAATCTCGGATCAAGAACTTAGAGATTCTTTTCTTGCTTTACAAATTGATTTTGAAGAAGCTATTAAGATAAACAAGAAATTGAAAAGAATATAAGAGAACTAGTTGCTGAAAATAATGCTTTACATGGGGCGATTGATGATTTAGATTGTCCTAAAGAAGATCATTCGCATGTCTTCTTTGAAAAGAAAGTCTTACTTGTGAGCTTGATAGACTTAGAAAGAAATTCTCTTATGTGGTTGGAAAATTTGCTGGTGGAAATGAAAAGTTTGAAAAGATGTTATCTTTATAAAGATATTCAATTTCTAAAATTGGTTTAGGATATGATCCATTTGATAGAGATTGTTCTTTGATTTCTAAATTTACTAAAGATGCAAAAGTTGCTAAATGTGATAGATGCTTAAAAGATGGTCATATAGAAATTGCATGCAAAAGTATTAGAAGATGTATTAATGTGAAGAAAATCTGGATAGTAAAAGGTACATCTCCTCTTAATGTGGTTTATATGACTAACCAAAATGGACCCAAGATGGCTTGGGTACCAATGAGAAGAAAGGATGTTTCAGTTGTAGGTATAAACAAGGAATGAAGATCCACCAAGCACATGGTATATTGATAGTGGATGTCGACTAATTGGTGACAAGTTGACTTATACAACTCGATAAGTCGACTTATGGTCACAAGTCGACTTATACAACTCGACAAGTCAACTTATGCGTACAATAAATAAATTCCAACGGTCCAATTAACCAAAAATGGAAGGGAGATTGTTAAGGAACGGTCATAACAATCATGCAACAGCTAGAATGAGTTCCAACAGCTATTTTTCTTCAAGTATAAAGAGTGGGTGATTGATGAAGAGAATAGAGAAGTTCTACAAGCCAAAATACTCTTCTATTGCTCCAAAGTTGCTCATTATTGTTCTTATCTTGTTACATCATTGTATTGAGCTTTGTTCTTCAATCTTTATCATATTTCTCTTACAATTTGAGTGATTAGTGAAAGGTCACGTGTGAGGTAGCTTGAGCCGGAAATCAAGTGGTGTTGGTAGGATTTGTGCCGGAAGACAAATCCTTTGTAAAGGTAGCTTGAGTCGAAAATCAAGTGGTGTTGGTAGGATTTTTGCCGTAAGACAAATCAAGTGTAAAGGTAGCTTGAGCCGGAAATCAAGCGGTATTATAAGAGTTCACACTGAACTATAAAGTGTGTAATAAAGTTGTTTGCAAAATCCTAAGTGGGAGCTTAGGTAGAGGACGTAGGTCTTAGCACCGAACCTCTATAAAAACAGTGCTTGATCTTCTTCCCTACTCTTTTCATTTAAATTTGTTTAAATTGTTTTTGTGTGAATTAACTTTTGATTTTATTGTAGAAAATTTCAAAAAGCTTAAAGATCTATTCAACCCCCCTTCTAGATCGCTAACAATAAGATATAACTCTGCCATAATAGAGGTACGTGATCATAACTCTAGCTTTCTCTGCTTACAGCGACCCTACTTACACAAAAGATTAACTTGAGTGTCAGAGGGGCTTATCAGGAAACAACCCCCGACGTACCTTCTTTGTTTTGCAGGAACCTTCAAGCCGGAATTCCCATGAGAAGCAGTCAACTCCATGGATCCAAACGGCAACATGCAGCCTCGCCAAAATCAGGCTGAACCAGAATCTATTTAATCGCAATCTAGTGAATGTCAATAAGGCAATAAAGAAATTATGACACTTTATTAACTATAAATTAGATGTCAAGATCGGAGAGGCAAAGGCATTGTAAGGCTCCAATGATGTTATTTTTAATAGGGTTCAATAGAGGAGCATTGTAGTTTTAAAAATAGAGAAAAAGTATGACTGATAGGTTTAGATATATGTTTCGAATTTTCAAGGTTTGTACGATGTAGAAAGTCATAAGTGTATTTGGTTTGGGTAAGAAAATGGTCATTTGGTGTTAGTATATCCTCTGTGCCAATGAAGTAGTATACGGGGCCAAGGTAATTGATGGAGAAAGTAACATTAAGACCCTATATAATAGATGAAATGAATATTGGTGAAGAGCTTATAACTAAGCTATCATTCACCTAAACTAGAATAAAGGTCATTTAAGTTATAGTTGAGTTTAGAAAGAGTGACGTATTAGATTTGGAGGAAGTGAAATTGAGTTACTAGATTTTTTTTAAACTTTAGATGATGAAACTAGGCACAAGGTGCTTATTTAATGCCATAGAGAACCTTTTAAAGGAGATAAACATAATTTGGTTGATAAAGATCAGTAAAACTAGGAGACTGGAGCATAAAAGTTGGTTTATAAATATTAATTTGAAGAAAGGAATTGCTAACATCAAGTTATTGAATGGACCAATTTTGAGTGACATTAACAATGAAAATACTACAAATGGTGGTTGATTTAATTACAGGACCAAAGTTATTGGTGTAATCAGTAACAAGGATGGATAATATCCTTTCGAAATCAGGTGAGCCTTATAGTGATCAAGAGATCCATCCTTTTTTTTTTCAATTTAAAGGCCCATTTATATCCAACAATGTTAGCATTTAGTAGGAGAGGAGCAATGGTCCAGGGAATTGATTTCATCAAGTATATCATAATACTAATGGAGCAATTTATTGGCTTAGGTAAAAGAGGTAGGATTAGGATTAGATGAGTTTTAAGCTATGATGTAATGTGTAAAAAAGATATATGGTGTTGATTTTGAAGTGAATTCGTCAATACATGTAGAAATTAGAAAGGGATAACCTCTGTTTTTAAACCCGGACCGGATTGGCCGGTCCGACTGGTGACCGGTCGGTGGTCCGGTCTGGTTTATCCTTCAAAATTAGATATAAATTGACCCAGTCTGAACCGGTTGGATTGGTCTGACAATTATTTTTTATATATTTTTTAATATTATATATAATTAAATATAATTATTGCATAATTATTACGTCACACCGGTTCGATCGATGGTTGAACCGATCGAACCGGTCAAACCGGTGACCAGTAAGGCCACCGGTTTGATGACCGGTCCGGGTTTCAGAACATTGGGGATAACAATCACAGCCAAATACTAAAAAAAATATGACAGTATAATTTAGTATAAAAAAGGATATTATCTTTAAAGATTAGAAGTGGAAGAAAAGGTTTATAAGTTAAACAGTAGTAGAAGTGTGGATAATCGCTGGGTAACTGAATTTTTTTTTAAAGTATGGGTGTACAAAATACAATATGAAGTATATTAGAAGGTGAAGTAGTGAGAAAAGGTGTTATTGATGTTAAGAGCACCACTAGAATTAAAAAGTTTTGGTAGTGGCAAAGGAGGTTTTTTATGACGCTTTTGAATTTTTGAAAATAAGTAAGAACTTGAGATTTGTAAGTGGCATATATCGAAGTAAAACAGTTGTATTCATCAATAAAAATAATAAAGTATCAACAACCAAAGAATGAGAGAGATAAGGATGGACTCCGAATTCCATAATAAATAAGTTACAGATTTGGTGGAAACATGAGTAGATAAAGAGAAAGGAACATTCGATGTATTCCCTTGTAAACAATTAAAAACCAAGATTTCGTCCATGTGATTATTAAATAAGCTATATGACACATTATAAAAAGTAGTTTGACATGGATAGCCAAGATATTGTTACCATAAATTAGGAGAGGTGTAACAAGCAATAAGAGCAATATGATCTGCAAAAGTAATAGGAATTTGCAACGAGGTTATTATGGATGTTACTTGTGAGGTATGAATCTTAGTTTTAAAGCTTTTCATAACATAAACAAAACGTTTAATCTAGCGGAAGAATATTTAAGATAAAAGCGACTGGTCGGGTCATGTTGGACCAATGGTGGTTGACAACTTAAATCCCACCTATGTTTTGATAATAATAAAATGTATAGAATTGGTTAAGAAATTATTTCAGGTATTTTGGATTGATATTCAATAAAAGAATTGTACAAATCAAGATGGGCAAGTGACTAATCATTGAAGAATCAAGATAGAAGTTTTCTTATAAGTGAAAAAAGCATTAATAATGAGGATTATAGAAGATTTGGATGGATATTACCGTTGAAGCCAACATAAGTCGACTTGCACAGCATAAGTCGACTTATACATCAAGGTCTGAACAACATAAGTCGACTAGAACATCATAAGTCGACTAATATATGAAGATATGTCAGGTTGAGACAACACAAGTCGACTAATCATACATAAGTCGACTTATCGAGGACCACAAGTCGAATTACACATCACAAGTCGACTTATAGAAGAGCGGAGATGCAAGTTTACGTAAAATGTTGTCACAAGTTGACTTATGCAACTCGACAAGTTGACTTATGGGTACAACACATTAATTCCAACGGTCCAATTAGCCAAAAATGGAAGGGAGATTATTAAGGAACGGTCATTTCAATCTAGCAACGGCTAGAATAAGTCCTAACAGCTATATTTCTTGTTATATAAAGGGTGGATGATTGATGAAGGATATACACAAGTTCTACAAGCCAAAATACTCTTATCTTGCTCCAAATTGCTCATCATTGTTCTTACTTTGTTTACATTTGTATTGAGCACTTGTTCTTAGATATTTATCCTATTTCTTTTACAAATTGAGTGACTAGTGGTAGGTCACGTGTGGGGTAGCTTGAGCCGAAAATCAAGTGGTGTTGGTAGGATTTGTGCCGGAAGACAAATCATTTGTAAAGGTAGCTTGAGCCAGAAATCAAGCGGTATTGGTAGGATTTGTGTCGGAAGACAAATCAAGTGTAAAGGTAGCTTGAGCCGGAAATCAAGCGGTATTGTAAGAGTTCACACTAAACTACAAAGTGTGCAATAAAGGGTTTGCAAAATCCTAAGTGGGAGCTTAGGTAGAGGGCGTGGTCTTAGCACCAACCTCTATAAAAACTGTGTTTGATCTTCTTCCCTACTCTTTTCATTTAAATTTGTTTAAATTGTTTTTGTGAATTAACTTCTGATTTTATTGTAGAATTTCAAAAAGATTTAAAGATCTATTCAACCCCCACCTTCTAAATCGCTAACAATTGGTATCAGAGCAGAAGTATCCGGGGATGGCACACAACAAACTAGCGGAAGAAGGTAACACATATTATCGCCCTCCTTTATTTAATGGTACTAACTATTCATCTTGGAAAAATCCTATGAAGTATCACATTATAAGCGAGGGAGTAGAATATTGGAAGATTATTATCTTCAGTCCACAACCACCGTTAAATGAAAATGGTGAGTTAAAAACAGAGCTGGAATACGATAACAATGACTGGAGGCAAGCTTACATCAACGCGAAAGCAATGAAGCTAATTTATTGCGCTCTCACGGTTGAGGAAAGAAACCGAGTTAACTCGTGTACCAGCACGAAAGAAATGTGGGAGAGACTTCGCATCACCCATGAAGGAACCAACCAAGTCCGAGAAACAAAGATCAACATGCTTCTTCATGACTATTAAATGTTTGTTATGAAGGAAGGTGAGTCTATTTCCACTATGCTTGATCGTTTTGCAGAAATCATAAATGGATTAGGCAACCTTGGAAAGCATATGACGGACAACGAGAAGGTAAAGAAAATTCTTCGTTCATTGTCGAAAGAATGGGACTCACAAGTCACAGCTATTATAGAGTCTAAAGATCTCAATCGATTGGAATTCAATGCCTTGGTGGGATCACTCATAAACTATGAGATCATTCTCAAGTCAAGAGGAGGAAGAGGTAAGTCACAAAAGTCAATTGCTTTAAAAGCTAATGCTTCTTCTCTTGATGAAAGTGATGAAGAAATAGATGAAAAAGACGAAGATGAAGAAATAGCAATGTATGCTAGAAACTTGAGAAAGTTCAAAGGACTACTCAAAAATAGGAGGAAAGAATTACGTAGTGAAAGAAATGAAGAAAGAAAGAAGTACACCATGGAAAGAGGACATCATGCTAGAGAATGCAAAAGCTCATCCTCAAATTCAAATCTCCAGAAAAATGACAAAGGGAAAAAGAAAGCTAGCCTTATAGCCACGTGGAGTGATGATGAGGAAGCATATCAAAGCAATGATGAAAACAACCTTGCTCTTATGGCAGATAGCTTCTCAACAAGTGATGATGAAGATGAGGTAACTTTCATTGATCAAGATCTTATAGATTCTTTTAATGCTTTACAAATTGATTTTGAAGAAGCTATTGAGATCAATAAAAAATTGAGAAAGAAAATAAGAGAACTAGTTGTTGAAAATAATGCTTTACATGAGACGATTGATGATTTAGGTTGTCCTAAGAAAGATCATTTTGCATGTCTTGCTGAAAAAGAAAGTCTTACTTGTGAGCTTGATAGACTTAGAAAGGAATTTTCTTATGTGGTTGGAAAATTTGCTGGTGGAAATGCAAAATTTGAAGAGATGTTGTCTTTACAAAGATATTCTATTTCTAAACATGGTTTGGGATATGATCCTTATAATAGAGATTGTTCTTTAATTTCCAAATTTACCAAGGATGGAAAAGTTGCTCAATGTGCTAGATGCTTAAAAGATGGTCATATAGAAATTGCATGTAAAAATATTAGGAGATGTGTTAAGGTTAAGAAAATCTGGGTGGTAAAAGGTACAACACCTTCTAATGTGGTTTATATGACTAACAAAATGGACCCAAGATGGCTTGGGTACCAATGAGAAGAAAGGATGTTTCAGTTGTAGGTACAAGCAAGGAATGAAAATCAACCAAGCACATGGTACATTGATAGCAGATATTCAAGGCATATAAGTGGAGACAACAACAAAGATTCCATCATCATGATTTACACTTAGGCTGAAATGTGATTGAATTGGAGTACTGGTATATTCTAGTCGACTAATGGATGTCTAAGTCGACTAATTGGTGAAATGTCTGGTAACAAGTCGACTTATGTTTACACGGATTCTTATGCTATTTCAAGTGTGTGGTGCTTCTTATAACTTTCTGATATTTGTGTTTGCTGTTTTTGTTTGCTTATGAACTGCCATTGTGATAATTATTTTTCATCTTCATATTTGTGTTTTTTCTTCATATTGATGACTATTTGTGTTTCATCTAGTCCATCTTGTTGGTTTGTATTAGTTGTTTTGATTATGACAAAAAGGGGGAGAAAAATGGGAAATTGGATATTTTTTCAGTTACTTGATTAAGGGGGAGTATGTATGTTAAATTGTCTTTGATTTGAGTCTATCTTGATTTCAAATTACTTTATGAATTTGATCTTACAAGGTTATTAAATTCAATGATTTATATGATTGAGGGGGAGACTTCTAACCAAAATGACAAGGTATAAAACCTTGATCAATGTTTCTTTGTTTTCATTTCTTAAACAATTTCTAAGTGTTTTGTCATTATCAAAAAGGGGAAGATTGTTGGACCAATGGTGGTTGACAAATTAAATCCCACTTATGTTTTGATAATAATAAAATGTATAAATTGGTTAAGAAATTGTTTCGTATTTTGGATTGATATTGATAAAAGAATTGTGCAAATCAAGATGGGCAAGTGACTAATCATTGAAGAATCAAGATAGAAGTTTTCTTATAAGTGAAAGAAGCATTAATAATGAGGATTATAGAAGATTTGGATGGATATTACCGTTGAAGCCAACATAAATTAAACTTGCGACAAAGATAAGTCGACTTATACATCAAATACGAACAACATAAGTCGACTAGAACATCATAAGTCGACTAATATATGAAGATATGTCAGGTTGAGACAACATAAGTCGACTAATCATACATAAGTCGACTTATCGAGGACCACAAGTTGACTTACACATCACAAGTCGACTTATAGAAGAGCGGAGATGCGAGTTTACGTAAAATGTTGTCACAAGTCAACTTATACAACTCGACAAGTCGACTTGTGGGTACAACACATTAATTCCAATGGTCCAATTAGCTAAAAATGGAAGGGAGATTATTAAGGAACGGTCATTTCAATCTAGCAACGGCTAGAATAAGTCCTAACAGCTATATTTCTTGTTATATAAAGGGTGGATGATTGATGAAGGATATACACAAGTTCTACAAGCCAAAATACTCTTATCTTGCTCCAAATTGCTCATCATTGTTCTTACTTTATTTACATTTGTATTGAGCACTTGTTCTTAGATCTTTATCCTATTTCTTTTACAAATTGAGTGACTTGTGGTAGGTCAAGTGTGAGGTAGCTTGAGCCGAAAATGAAGTGGTGTTGGTAGGATTTGTGCCGGAAGACAAATCATTTGTAAAGATAGCTTGAGCCGGAAATCAAGCGGTATTGGTAGGATTTGTGTCGGAAGACAAATCAAGTGTAAAGGTAGCTTGAGCCGAAATCAAGCGGTATTGTAAGAGTTCACACTGAACTACAAAGTGTGCAATAAAGGGTTTTGCAAAATCCTAAGTGGGAGCTTAGGTAGAGGACGTAGGTCTTAGCACCGAACCTCTATAAAAACTGTGTTTGATCTTCTTCCCTACTCTTTTCATTTAAATTTGTTTAAATTGTTTTTGTGTGAATTAACTTATGATTTTATTGTAGAATTTCAAAATGATTTAAAGATCTATTCAAACCCCCTTCTAAATCGCTAACAGGTCAGTCGTGCTAGACCCAAATTCAGTCATAACGACTTATGGGCCGATCGGTACATCTCCCAAGGATTGGTCTCACGTCTATCGGCTAAGCTAGGCTCAGGCCCAGTTCACGTCTCCACTGTCCATTCGTGGGTGGAAGTCTCCCATGCATACGTAAAGACTTAAACCTAGCATCAGCTCCATATATAAGGTATAACTCTGACATAATAGAGGTACGTGATCACAACCCTAGCTTTCTCTGCTTACAGCGACCCTACTTACACAAAAGATTAACTTGAGCGTTGGACGGGTTTATCGGGAAACAACCCCCTACGTGCCTTCTTTGTTTTGCAGGAACCTTCAAGCCAAAATTCCCGTGAGAAGCAGTCAACTCCATGGATCCAAACGACAACATGCAGCCTCGCTAGAATTAGGCTGAACCAATTGGCGCCCATCGTGGGGCCCGACATCAGGGCACCATGTCCGCTACACAATCGATCGGTGGCGAATTAACCTGATATAGCTTGTCGCAGCTCACGGCATTACAACGGATGGGTTTGCAATTACCTGCAACCCTGTCGCCGGCACACCATGCTTCCCGCAAGCAGTCTTCAGACCCGAATGATCAACCGCAACCTCAAAACTTAGAACAAGAAGAACAGAGCGTAGCCTTGGAAGATAACGCTGGAATCAACATGCGCCCGAATCTCCAGCACCTATCAGACGTAGATCCTCTTGCACCTGTGCACACCTCCCTTACCAGAAACCAGATTAAGGAAGTGACTGATCTGTTGATTCGCCAGATTCTACAATCTCAACCGGCACAATAGCAGCCGTCCGCACGGCTGACTAGTATAATGACCGATCGCCACCCTGTTGAAGCCTTAGAAAAAATCATGGAAGATCGGATCAATGCAGCCATAAGCTTCCGCCTGGATCGCCCAACAACTTAGTATAGCTCTCCCTTTACTCCGGCAATCTTGGATAGCCTCCCAGTGCCCGGCACCAAAATACCGACGCCTGAAAAATAAACTGGAAAGACCGATCCCCTGGACTACCTACAGCACTTCCAGTCGATGATGAATCTACATTACGTTCCAGATGTCATTCAGTGTAAGGCTTTCTGTACGGCCTTTCAAGAAGGAGCTCGACGATGGTTCAATAGCTTACCTCCGAGCTGTATCACATGCTTTGAGGACTTTAGGTCGCTATTCCTCAACTAATTCACCACAAGTAAGCGACCGTAGAAGACGGCCTTGGAGAGGTGATGCAATTGACCTAGGGGCGGAATGAAAGCTTGCAGGAATTCATCACTCAGTTTAATAATGAAGTGGTCGAGGTCCCTGACCTCACTTGCTCGTCCATGTTGGCAGAGCTTATGAACAACACAAGGGATGAGGAGTTCAAAAAATCATTAGCCCTCGATCAGCCCCGATCTATTCAGGAAATAAGAAACAGGGCGGATAAGTACATTCAGCTCGAAGAAGTGCTGAAAAATATGAAGCGTAGGACGGATGATCGCTCGTCAAATGACAGAGCGAATGGTTCGCACAAGCGACAGAAAGGCCAGTCAAACTGGAGAAAACCAACCGATCGACAAGGATATCGACAGGAGTTCACCCCGCTCAACCGACGATATGCAGAAGTACTAGCGGCCGTGAGAGCGGACGGGGAACCCCTCCAAGAACCAGGCAAGTTGACGAGTCCCTACAAGAGTAGGGACTCGAATTTGTATTGCCGCTTCCACAGAGACATTGGTCATGAAACGGAAGATTGCTGGCATTTGAAAAGAGAAATCGAATTCCTTATCCAAAAGGGGAGGCTGGGTCGATTTGTAAAGCACGAAAAAAATACCGATCGAGATAACGAGCATAAGACCAGTCGGCCCGACAACAGGCGACAGCCCAGAGACGAAACGATAGAAATGATGGAGGGAGGCAGAATGCAAATATTGACGATCGATGTGAAGTAAGGGGACGATCCAAGGCAAGAGGCGACGGGAATATTGGGCAACAAGATGACCAACCGGTGAGGGTCATTAACATGATATTTGGTGGAAATGCAGTAGCGGGATCCACTGCTAAAGGAAGAAAGAGGTATGCTAGGCAGGTCGGCGAGGACTTGTCGGCCAAAAGAAAGAAGCAGAACGATGGGATGATATCGTTCGACGAGTCCGACCTTGACGGTGTAAGTTGTCCTCATGATGACGCGCTCGTTGTAAACTTGAATATGGATGACAACGAGGTGAAGCGGGTATTGATTGACACAGGAAGCTCGGTCGACCTGTTGTATTATGATGCCTTCAAGCAGATGGAGGTACCAGAAGATCGACTACTGCCTATAGAAGGACCTATCAAAGGGGTAACTGGAGCATCAGCCAACCCGTTTTCCTGGGTCTATTTAAAAGTTAAGTTCGGGCAAAAGCCGCGTCAAATAGAGGAGGACGTTGAGTTCTTAGTTGTGAATTTCAAGGGACGTACAATGCGATAATTGGACGAACCACTCAAAACGCCCTTAGAGAGGTTGTCTCCACCTACTACCAAGCGATGAAATTCCCAACGCCCTATGGAATCGGTATTGTCAAGGGTTAGCAGAGAATCGATAGGGAGTATTACTTAGCGGAAACAAAAACACTAGACGGGGCAGTAGTCCTGACGAGCTCTGTTGACGTGAGAGCCGATGAGGAGACGGAGATAATAACCCAGTGTAAGAAACGCAACGGGTCATACTAGATGAGGCCGACCGCTCCAAATTCACAAATCTAGGTTCCGAGCTTCAGAAAGACCTAGTTAAAGAAATCACGGACTGCTTGGTAGAAAACAGATCAGTTTTTGCTTGGGTACCGAGTGACATGCCTGAAATTTCTCGATCGGTCGCATCACACTCTCTTAGTATTCGACAAGATTACAGGCCAGTTAGACAGAAGAAGTGGTGGCAAAGTAAAGAACGCCAGGAGGTGATCGAGGAGGAATAGAAAAGCTACTCAATGTCGGGTTCATTCGGGAAGTCAAATACTCGGAATGGTTGGCCAATGTCGTACTCGTAAAAAAGAAAAATGGAAAGTGGAGAATGTGTTTTGACTTTATCGACCTAAACAAAGCGTGTCCAAAAGACAGTTTCTCCTTGCCCAAGATCGACCAGCTAGTAGACTCCACCTCTGGACATGAAGTTCTCAGCTTCTTGGATGCTTTCTCGGGCTACCACCAAATTCAAATGAGTCTTGAAGATGAAGAAAAGACCGCCTTTATAACTGACCAGGGCACATATTGCTATCAAGTAATGTCGTTCGGCTTCAAAAATGCGGGGGCCACTTATCAGCGGGTCGTTATGGAAGTTTTTAAGAAACAGATCGGTCGATCTATTGAGGCCTATGTGGATGATATGGTGGTCAAGAGTAAGACGGCTGCCGAGCACGTGAGAGATCTAAAAGAAGTCTTCCAGACCCTTGACAAATTTCAGATGAAGCTGAACCCGAAGAAATGCGTTTTTGGTGTGGCATCAGGAAAATTCTTAGGGTTTATGATTACTCAGCGGGGGATTGAAGCTATCGTCCAAATGTCTTCGCCGCGGTGTTTGAAAGATGTTCAGACATTAACTGGACGGATAGTTTCTTTAAGCAGATTTGTCTCCAGAATGGGGGACAAGTGTCTCCCATTTTTCAAAATCTTGAGGAAAGAAAATATGACTTAGTTCCAATGGCCGGAGGAGTGTGAAAAAGCTTTCCAACACTTGAAGCAGTATCTAACAAGCCCACCTGTTTTGCAAAGCCCCGTCGAAGGGGAAATTCTGATTATCTACCTGGCGGTCACAGAGGAGGCGATCAGCGCCGTTCTGGTCTGATCGGATGGCAAGGAGTAATTTCCGATCTACTACGTCAACAAGGTACTAAGCGGGCCAGAAACACGGTACGCGCCTATAGAAAAGTTAGCTCTTTCCCTGATAACTGCGGCGCGGAAACTTAGGCCATATTTTCAAAGTCATACCATTGAGGTATGGACTGACCAGGCTCTCAGGCAATGTCTTCAGAAGCCTGAGACCTCCGCGCGGTTAATAAAATGGACGGTAGAGCTAGGGGAGTTCGATATACATTATAAGCCTCAGACTACGATCAAGGCTTAAGTGTTGAAGGACTTCATTGCAAAAATGAGTCGACCCAACTCGTAAGACGAGCAATACCCTGCCTGGAGCTTATTTGTTGACGGGTCGTCCAACGTCGAGGGATGCGGAGCAGGAGTGGTATTAATTAGCTCGCATATGGAAGAAAAGGTGGAATACGCTCTTCGGCTAGAATTCAAGGCCTCCAATAATGAAGCAGAATACGAGGCTCTGATAGCCGGCATCAAATTAGTTAAGGAGATGGAGGTAAAACATCTGAAGGTATATAGCGATAGCCAAGTAATGGTCGATCAAGTCACTGGACAGTATGAAGCCAAGGGGAGCAGCATGATCAAGTACCTGGAGCTGGTAAAGCAGGAATTAAGTAATTTCGAACAGTACTCGATCAGTAGGATAGAACGAGCTCAAAATGCTAAGGCATATGCGCTTTCCAAAATGGCTTCTGATCGAGATGCCAAAAATAATATTCTGGTCGAACGACTGGGTTGTCCTAACATTCAGAAAGCCAAGGAAGTGCTTGACGTAAATACCGGTCGATCAAGCTGGATGGAACCGATCAGACGATACCCCCTTGAGGGAACACAACCGGAAGAAATGTTGGATGCCAAGAAACTAAGAACAAACACAGCCGAATATGCGGTCATTAATGACACCCTATACAAGAGATCTTATGATTGGCCACTGCTGCGATGCTTGAGCGAATAAGAGGCAGAACAAGCAATGGCCGAAGTCCACGAAGGAATGTGTGGAAACCATGTAGGAGGCAGAATGTTGGCTCATAGGCTGATTAGATAAGGGTATTACTGGCCGACAATGAGGAGAGACTACCAAGATAAAGTCGACCGATGTGAGGCTTGCCAGAAAAACGATAGCTTGTCTCACCAACCGACCGAGAGGATGAAAATCGTGAGTCATCCTATCCCTTTTGCTCAATGGGGAATGGATATACTGGGGCCTTACCCTCTCGGTCCTGGACAGAAGAAATTCCTGATAGTGGCAGTGGAATACTTCACCAAATGGGTAAAAGCGGAGGCGGTCGCTACAATTACCGAGCAGAAGGTGGAGAATTTCGTAAGGAAAAATATATTAAGCTGCTTTGGTATGCCTATGGTGTTGGTTACAGACAATAGTCGGCAGTTCGACAACGATAAGTTCAAAGATTTATGCGACCGACTAAAGATAAGGCTACAGTTGACCTCAGTAGCTCACGCCCAAAGCAACGGTCTCGCGGAGAACACTAACAAAAAGATAATGAGTGCTCTCAAGAAGCGACTAGACGGACGAAAGACTTAGGTAGAAGAGCTAGACCAAGTATTGTGGGCATACAGAACCACACCAAATGGTGCCACAGGAGAAATGCCGTTCAGGATGACTTTCGGGGCAGAAGCCCTAGTTCCTGTAGAAGTGGTGTTGCACAATCAGAGAGTGTCGAGCTACGAAGAAGAGTGGAATAATGAAGCCCGCCGAGCAGAACTCGTGCTTCTCAGTGAAGACAGGGATAGGGCAGCCGCCCTTTCGGAAGCCATCAGGCAAAAAGCGACAAAATTCTACAACATAAGGGTGAAGTCGAGCGACGTAAAGGTCGGTGGATACGTCCTGTGAAAGGCCGAAGCGGCTAGGAAACATCCTGAAAAGCTCGGACAGACGTAGGAAGGGCCCTATCAAGTGGTCAAACTGGCCGGGCATGTCTCTTACATCCTACGTGATGCGAACGGAAAGATTCTGCTGAGGCCCTAGAATTCTCGAAACTTGAAGGCATTCTACCAGTAGATAAGTTTTATTTTAGTTAATCTTTGTTTATTACTATTTTTTGTATGCAACCTGTGGGTACCTTTTTCTTGGCCCTGCTAGTCAGGTTTTTTAACGGCACACACCCTCATTATCATCAATAAGGGGGTTTTCAGATTTCTCGACAAGAAGGAATTTCGTTAAATTTGGCAAAGAGTAGAAAATCCCATCGACATCGCTCGACCGGGTCGCCAAGATAAGATCTTTGGGACCACAGCTCGGCCTCGACTATAGATCGACCAGGTTGCCAAGACAAGATCTTTGGAACCATCGATCGACTTCGACATCGCTCGGTCGGGTGGCTAAGACAAGATCCTTGGGACCATAGCTCAACCTCGACTATAGATCGACCAGGTTGCCAAGACAAGATCCTTGGAACCATCAATCGACTTCGACATCGCTCGGTTGGGTCTCCAAGACAAGATCCTTGGGACCACAGCTCGGCCTCAACTATAGATCGACCTCATCGTCGTTCGGCTATGAGCAACTTTATCAAATCCTACTATAGATCGAAAATAAAGAACATAAACGCAGAAAATGACTTCGAAATAATGAAGGACAAAAATAAGAATTTCATTTCTTTGAATCCGTCCTGGCCACAAGCCCGACCAGGTGAGCTTTAAAAGTCAGCAGAAGGAGAGCTACGAACAGCCGAGAGATCAGGAGAAGCCTCGGAGGTCAGTGGATGCACAGGAGAAGCCGCAGAAGTGGACGGAACAATCGGGGCAGGAGCAGGGTCTAAGGGAGCAACCGAAGGAATCTCCTCATGAGAAAGCTCTTCCTCCTCAGAGTTAAGATCTAGCTACTCATCCGGAATAAGGCTCCGCGCTCCATCGGCCCTCTCCTTCATATCCTCCAAAGAACGGCAGAGAGCTGCGGGAAGAAGCAGCTCGGCATAATCCTCAAATGAAGGACACTTCGACCCGTAAGGAACGTGAACATCGTGGCACCTCTTCAGGACTGAAAGGGTTAAATCACAGGCAAGCTCTAAACACTCCTCGTTTAGAAACCGTCTTTTCCACCGTTTTATCGCATCGATCCTCTGCCTCTTGATAGAGCACCACAAATCTCTCAACACATCCTCGGTCCTATGTCTACCTGACTTTGCTGCATGATACCTGGAGGTACTTCTTACTATGCTCCCGCCTCCGTCTCCATCGCTTTCTTCACTCGCCCTTCGCATGCAATCAATTGGCTCCTCTCCTCCTCACCGTGGCAAGTTGAGCTTGTAGAACGCCTCGCCTCCTCCCAAGACTTCTTCTCCTCCTCCAAGGAAGAGAGTTGAGCTCGAAGAGGTCTCTCTCTTCCTTAGCCTCCAAAGCTTCGCCTTTAAAGTGCTCACCGCCGAGGAGGTCATGCACCTCCGGTCCAAATGATCGAATAGTCCCGTCGGCGCTTGGATGCGTCGATGCATCGAGGAGACGAAAGCCAGCTCCCTAGCACAGTTACGAATGATACGGGCCGATAGCTCCTGATGGGTCAGCGAGTTAATGCGCTCCTCATCCAAAGGGGGAACGATCTTCTCGGCAATATGAAGAGCCACATCGAGATTAGCGAGCGATGCAGTCTTATCCAGATTGATCGCTGGCTCCCATTTATCAGCGCTCACTGCTCGTTTTGTCCCTTTGTCCTTATCCAACCGGGCAGTAAGCTCTCCTATTTTCTCTTTCTCCTTGCCCTGGTCTGAAGGACGAGAAGACTGACTAGCAACCCGGACAGTCTTTTTTCTCTTACGAGGTGGCTCCACCTCCTCTTCCTCCTCCTCTGCCAAACCCGCTCGGCCCCCGCTAGTTGGCACGATCGGCAACGACTCCGACACGATAGGACAATCTTCAGCAGGCGGAGGAACCGACGACACTGTGGAATGACCCGGCTCTACTGGCAGAGCGACGCCTTCATCAGTCTCCGCCTCTTTCCTCTTTTTTCTCTTTTCGGCCTGCTTCTTGGACTTAGAGGTGTAAACGATCTAGAAAGGGGGTTGAATAGATCTTTAAGCTTTTTGTAATTTTCTACAACAAAATCAAAAGTTAATTCACACAAAAACAAATTTAAACAAATTTAAATGTAAAGAGTAGGGAAGAAGAGCAAACACTATTTTTATAGAGGTTCGGTGCTAAGACCTACGTCCGTTCGGTGCTAAGACCTACGTCCTCTACCTAAGCTCCCACTTAGGATTTTGCAAATCACTTTATTGCACACTTTGTAGTTTAGTGTGAACTTTTTACAATACCACTTAATTTCTGGCTCAAGCTACCTTACACTCGATTTGTTTTTCGACACAAATCCTACTCCATATGTGACCTTTCACTAGTCACTCAAATTATAAGAGAAATAAGATAAAGTTTGAAGAACAAAGCTCAGTACAATAATGTAACAAGATAAGAGCAATAGTGAGCAGAATATAGAGCAATAATGGAGTCTTTAGCTTATGGAACTTCACTTTACTTTTTCCTTGATCATCCACTCTTATATATGAAGAAAAATAGTTATTGGGAACACATATAGCCGTTGTCTAATTGTTAGGACTGTTCCTTATTATCCTCCTTTTCATTTGTGGCTAATTGAACTGTTGGAATTAATTTGCTATACCCATAAGTCGACTTGTCGTCATGTATAAGTCGACTTGTGACAACACTTTACGTAAAATTTCATCTCCGCTCTTCTATAAGTCAACTTGTGCTGTGTAAGTCGACTTGTGTCCTTAGATAAGTCGACTTATGTACTATTACTCGACTTGTGTTGACATATCTTCATATGTTAGTCGACTTATGTTGTTCTAGTCGACTTATGCTTTTCTGATCTTGATGTATAAGTGGACTTATGATGTGCAAGTCGACTTATGTAGCTTCAACGGTAATATCCATCCAAATCGTCTATAATCCTTATTATTAATGTCTCTTTCACTTATAAGGAAACTTCCATTTTGTTTCTTCAATGATTAATCACTTGCCCATCTTGATTGGCACCATTCTTTAATTGAATATTGATCCGAAAATACCTGAAATAATTTCTTAACTAATTCTAGATATTTTATTATTATCAAAACATAAAGGGATTTAATTTGTCAACCACCATTGGTCCAACAATTTCCCCCTTTTTGATAATGACAAAATATTTAGAAATTGAAAAGAAATTTGAAAAACATGAAACTTGATCAAGGTTTTTAATCCCCTGTCTTGATGGTTAGTTTGTCTCCCCCTTAATTAATAAACCAAGGAATTTTAATAAAAATCAAAATAGTCGCAAATCAAACTCACTCCCCCTCAATCAAATGACTGTTACCAATATCAATTTGCAATCTTACTCCCCCTTTTTGTCATAATCAAAAACCAATACGAAAAGTTGTCTCAATGGGAGTTCATACACAAACAAGATAGCAAACACAAATAAATGCAACGTCATCACATATTATAACAATCCAACAAAATAAAAATATCATAAGTCATAATGAGTAACACACACTACAAATAGCAAAAGAGGAAATGTTGGTCGAGGCAAAAGCAATACACATCATGATGAAGAGTCATCATGCCTACAACCTAACTTCTTAAAAATTTTCTTGAGCATGCGGTGTTGTGCATTAACTTTCTTTGCCAACCCATGAAACACAGTCTGTATACTATCAACACGATCATTGAGATCATCCAGTTGATCGTGAATCTCATTAAGCTCCTCATGAGTGACCTCATTCTGTCTCACATTACTGGGTCGAGAGCTACTCGGACGATCTGCTGCCCGCTTGGATCGTTGTCTTAGAGGCACTTGCTCATCCGCCAAGGTCAAACCTAACTTCTCCACATGATAGGAGTAGACCCATCCTTTTTCAACAGTTTTCACCAGCTTCATGCTTCGCAAATTATAAGGAGTGAATCTCCAACTCTGACGATATGGGTAATGTGCATAATTATTCAGATCACACCTTTGTAATTGAGCTAGGGAGGAAATCAAAGCTGCATATGGCATTCCCTTATGCCGGACTGGTTTCCCTTTCAGCTGTCCTCGTAATAAACTGGCCTTTTTCCTCATCATTTGAATAATCAAGCTCGGATAATTGATTTTCCTCCCTTCTTCCATATGCCAGAGAATCTCTTTATCCAATGAAGTAATATGATTATTACTTGCCTTTTTCGGGTAAACAACCCTATTAATTGCATAATGTAGCAGGCGATAGTTTAACGGCAGGTCCATTGCTTCAAATTGAGGGGAGTGAT
Organism: Erythroxylum novogranatense; assembly: GCA_029891385.1. NCBI lineage: Eukaryota > Viridiplantae > Streptophyta > Magnoliopsida > Malpighiales > Erythroxylaceae > Erythroxylum > Erythroxylum novogranatense. The sequence goes on from CM057226.1 coordinate 22,964,593, forward strand.
CAGAACATAACCGACTAAGTAGATCAGCACCTTTTTCCTCAGTATAGCCGAAATTTTCTTCGGCTTCCTTATCGATCTCACCATCCTTATTTCTCAAAATATCAAAATCAATAAAAGATGCTCTAGGCTGGACTCCCCCTCTAGGCAATCGAAATAAAGTGCACATATTAGCGTCACACAGAAAAATGTCCTTTCCATTTATTTTCGATTTCAGATAAACACCATCCTCAACATTACTTCTAGTCACAAAGAGATTCGCATAAAAGTCCCTAACTACTTCTTCATAGATTTCATTCTGATAACCCAAAAAATCTCGTAGTCCAAGATTTGTAATTTTGGAAAATACATCTGTAAATTCACTATGGTCTAGTTCATTCCAATCAAATCTCATAGAAGGAATCAGTAGCTCGTTTTGGAGTACCTTGTAATATAGAGTTTGTGCATCCTTAGACACAAACCTAGGTTCAACCACATCATCCTCTCTTGAAACATCTCCTCTCAAAGAAGATCCACGAACTCGTGGTCCAGATTGAACACGGGGACCTTGTAGAGGAGCTGGTTCCTTGCCTTTCCTTGCAAATTTTCGTGGAGCCATGGATGCTTTAGAGAGAAGAGGAGAAAATCGCAGGTTAGGGTTTGAGAAAGATGAAAGAGGGATTTTTCAAAAAAGAGGTTGATTGGAAGAGATAATGAGAGGGTTTTGTGATTATAGAATTCAAGGTTAATGGGTAGAGATTTTAAGAGATTCAAGGCTATAAGTCGACTTGAGAAGAGGATTTCAGAGGTTTAGAGTGAGATGTGTTTTCGGAGAATGAGAAGAAGAAAATGTTTTAAAGACTCCGTGTAGACGTAAGTCGACTTGTTCCCTTCATAAGTCGACTTATCGACCTTCATAAGTCGACTTGTCGAACTGCATAAGTCAACTTATCCTGAAAAATTTTTCATTCCCCAAAGGTTGTGTAAATCATAGGTCGACTTGTTGATCCATATAAGTCGACTTATTACCAGACATGTCACCCATTAGTCGACTTAGACACCCATAAGTCGACTAGAATGTGTCAAAACTCCAAATCAGTCACTTTTCAACCCAAGTGTAATGAAGTGAATCACACGTTAATACAATACATAGAAAATGATATAGAATGCACAAGAAGGGGGGTTGAATTGTGTATTCCCCTTTTTGAAAACTCTTTCAAAACTTGTTTGGTAGAAATAAAATTCTTTACAGAAATTCAAATAGATTCTGATTAACCAAAACTTGAAAACTTTGTTTACGAATTAAGTATTGATAAAACTTGAATCTAAAATATAGAGATATAGAGTGAGAGTGATTGACACAGAGATTTATCCTGGTTCACCCCAAACCGTGGGCTACGTCCAGTCCTCAGAGTTACTTCTGAGATTTCACTATCTCTTCAATTTTACAAGTATTCTTTGCGAGCCTCTTCAGGTCTCTACAACCAGTATTCTTTCACACTTAGCCTCTACAGGCTATTTGTACTACTTTTTCTCAAAAAAAGTGTTTGAACACTTGTTACAGTAAAATAGCTCTCAGCTAATTCGCACAGTAAGCTCGTAGATGTAATTCACTTTTGCTCACTTTTTCTAACTTTGTCTAACTTTTCTCTAACTTTGCAATCTTCGACTTCGACTTGTATTTATAGCCTTCGCCTCCAACTGCTTCTTGATTCTTGTTTCTTGAATCTTTAAAGAAACGGTTATTCAGTTGAGTTCTGTAACTAAATCGAACTGACTCCTTCATCTTCTTTTTGAATTCCGCATCTTCTTTTCTTCGTCTTTTTTTTTATCGTCTGTGTTTCTGCGTCTGCGTCTGCTTTTACTATTTCGAGTCTACGTTTGTGTCTGCTTTGCTTAGCATCCGCGTCTGCTTTGCTTAGCTTCTGTATGTCTGAGACTTCGTCTTTCTGACTTCGTCTGTATATCTGTGACTTCGTCTATCTCGACTTCGCCTCGTCGACTTCATCATGTTCATGCGTGACTTCGCCTCATCGACTTCGCGTATGTGTCTGACTTCATCTGTCTGACTTCGTCTGTCTTATTTGTTATACATTAAAATCATATCTAAGTAAAGTCATTTGGACTTAACAATCTCCCCCTTTTTGATGATAACAAATTATATACAAAAGAAAATAAATACAATGTTTTGAAAAGACACAAAAACTTATCTTCAGAACTTCTTCCTTTCTTCGTCTACTTCAGTCACACCTTCTTTTCTGATCATCCTCTTCTCTTCTGCTCTTTTCTTTCCCTTTGTTCATTCTCTTCTTTTCTGCTCTTCTCCCCCTATTTGTTATAATAAAAAATGATTAACGATGATGGATCTTTAGCAGATCTGTCATCATCTTCTTCAGATCATTCATCGTCTCTTTGATCTCGTTGACTTCTCCGCGTAATCTTCTGAGTTCATCTGGTGAGTCAATCGATGAGGAGGCTTGATCAACATTTGCTGAGGGAGGAGTGAACAGTATTGTCGTAGTATAAGCATCAGAGGTTGGAATGTATTCATCATTGATCTCAATTGTTGGTGGACGAATAAACATATCAGCTTCAAGAAGATCTAAGTCAAATGGAGCAGGCAACATTAGCAACTGTCTTCCTTGCAGGGGTAATGCATCTGCTTGAATAGACAGTGTATTAGACAAAGGTCTAATATGCGAAGCTATCGAACAAGGAACTCAATAAACATCCTGTTATTACTCTTCCCCATCGACGGTCTCCTCATTGTCGGATAAGCAAGCTTGCTTCATCTTTATTTTGTGTAGAAGTGCATGCCTCATCAATTTTACGCACTTCTTCTGCTATTTGATCTGCGGACAGATCATCACAAACTTCTTCAGGAAATAGCTTCGACTTCCCCTTAATCAAATCCAAAGGATATCTTGGCTGAATATCTGGTGCAACCTTTATTTCGGTCTTCTCTGTAATCGGAAAAATAGTACACGGCTTACAGAGAATTTTTGTAGGGTATGGCTTGGAAGCAGCATCCCTCAAAGCATCGTAGAAAATCTTTTCACCTTCTTTCAGTAAGTCCCATATGTTACTATTTATCGTCATAGGTCGTACCAGAGCCATTGTCTTCTTTATTGGCTGACTACAGATTGCCATAACAGTTCTCCTTCTGGTAACAACTTCAACCATTCTGATCTTCAGCTTATGTTTTCTCAAAAACTGATGATAGTTGTATACCATCAGACAAGGTTCATCATCGTCCGAGTCTGATTCTGCTGTTGCCTCTGGTTGTGCTTCAATAGGATCCTCCTGAACCGGGCTTTGCTCCACTGGTTCCTCTTGTTGAGCAATGGGGGTTTCCTGAACTGTGCTCTGTTCAGTTTTTTTTTTCTTTTTTAGCAGCTTCAAAGGTTTCTTTCTTTCAACTAACTTCCCCAGCAGTTGTGATAGTTTTCTTTCGACTAACCTTCTTAGTCTTTTTGTAACATCCCATCTCCGATGGGAAGGGTATTTTAGTAAATTGGGACGGGTTAGGGTATTAAATTATATCTCGGCATGCACATACAGCATATAGCCTCTATGATTGACGGTTTGTTGCACTTGCACATGGTAAACATGCATTCATGACATTTTAAACAGGTTTCAAATTGAGATCTTTTGTGAAATTTATGGGATAATTATATTTGAAAAATTATTTGGAGTACGCCATTGAGTGTTTTACATTTTTAGAAATTTATAGGAATTTTTCTGGAATTATCCGGAGAAAATTCCCAGACCGACAAAATCGCCGGAAAATGACCTAAATGTGTTTTTGTAGTGGAAAGTGTGGTTTTCGTGTTTAAAAAATTATTGGGAGTGGACTGTTATATGTTTTACAGTTTTGGGCAATTTCGGTAATTTTCAAAAAAATGATTCGGGGAAATTCTCGAAATTTTCCGGACCGGAAAATTTCAACAAACTGATTGAGTGAGCTGTTTTGTACCGAACAGGATTGCCTAATGGCATGAGATTAGTGGATAATTGATGTTAGGAAATTATTTTAATGCCATGATTAGAGTTTAATTGGGATTAGTGCTTAATTAATTAAGATTAGCTAAATTTTGTCTTTTCTTCATTAAAATGCCAAGTGTTCCTTTTTAATTAATGAGTTTTGTCTTCATTTATCATCACCTACGACCCTCTTCCTACTTGAAGTCAATAAATGAGTTTTAAAAGATCAATTATTGGTTTATTCCTTGCATCATCCGAAAACTTTGCTTCTTCTTTTTAAGTGTTCTTTTCTCCTTCCTTGGTGAGTTCTCTTCTTCCTTGATGGTCCCCTTCTCCTCCACCTTCCTTTGCTTTTTGGCTTGCTTTTCTTTATGCATATTCAAGACCAAGTTGAAGCCTTGTAAAGATGATGGTATGTGTGTTTGGTGGAGTGATAATTGTGAGTATTAGTGAGAGTTATGAAGTTGAGTTAAGCTTGGAAGATTGAAGTAGATACTTGAAAAATTGAGAACTTGCAACTTGATTAAGGTAAGAGTTGTATTTGCTTTCCTTCTTTTGGTAGTTAGAAGCATGCATGGGAATCCTTTGAGCATTTATTTGATCATTATAAGGGTAGGTTTAAATGGGTTTAAATATATGCTTGTGTATGGATGAATGAATGAATAAGGTTTCCATTGATTTGGCTTGGTTTGGATTGAGTTTGTAAGGTTAGATGAATGGAAAACTTAGGAAGATAAGTTGTGTTAGTGCTGCCAACTTTTGTATAATCATGTAAATATATGTTGTGATGAATTTGTGGTTGAATTAGAGGTATAAATGGGTGCTTAGTGATGTGTTATTGATGTTAGAAGTGATAGGAGTTAGGTTGTAGTTGAAAAGCTGGAAAATGCAATTTGACCTATTGTAATGTTTTGATCATAACTAATTGTGTAGGTGAGCCAATGAGGTGTGGTTTGTGCCCAATTAAACTTTGGGATGTTGGCTACAACTTTGTGTGAAATAGGTGTTGTTAAATTGTAATGCTAGAAGGGCGAAATTTTGCATGGAAAGTTACTGTTTTATTGCCTGTGAACAGTACCCGCAGTTATGACCTGATTACTTTGTTGATTTTTCTACATTAATTGATATGGAACTAGGAAAAATGATCTGTATGAAAGTTGAGGCATATTGAGTTAGCTTTCCATTGCCACTGATCTTGCTAATTTTCGAGTTGTATATTGGGAGATATGAACTGATTTCTATTGATTGGTTTTATGCTTTTTGGAGAAACCTAGTCAAAGTGTTGGTTTTGTGAGCAGTCTGCTTGGGAGCAATTTTAGCAATTTTTGTGGACTGAATTAGTGTGAGTAATCTTCTGAAAGTCGTAGAGGAAGAAATTATCTTAAAAATGATATATGGTGTGTAATTTTTAGAGGTCAGAGTTGGGCGTTACGATTTTTCAAAAACTGAACCTAAACTAGATTGTGAATGGCTGATCATGACAGTAGGTTCCATAACAGTTTTGAAATTGTTAGAAATCGAATTGGAGTTTGAGTTCTTCATTAAAATTGAAATTTGAGATCTTAGCTTTTCAGGGATATAAGGTAGTGAATTTTGTGACTTTTGTGCTAAGAGATATGCTGTTTGGAAAATTACTGTCCAGATTGGTTGATTTCAGAGGGTTGATGCTTTGGTGAATTGTTTGACACTGATAGCAAGTGAATCTGATTTTGGGTTGTTCATGAAAGTTGTAGATAACATTTTTAACTTTCTGAAAATATTTATTGTGTTATTTTTGACTGAGGAAATGAGTAGTTACTGAATTTGCAATGTACTGCCCTGTTTTGATAGGTTTTGAGTGGGCAGTAGGTTTGATTGGATTTTTGACACCCTTAGGGGTGAAATTGATTTTTATGGTCTTCATGAGAATGGTAGAACTTTTCATGATCTTTCCAACAAGCTATGGTTTGTATTTTTTTGATTTGTGTGCAAAGAGTTATAGGTGTTGGAAATTCGGATTGGAAATAGGAAAAAATGGAAAAAGAAAGGAAGTAGAACCTCGCCGGATCGCTAGGGCGACGCCTCGCCCCCGCGAGGCTAGGTAAGATGGCCCCGTCGCTAGGGCGACGCCTTGCCCTCGCGACGAGGTGAAGCGAGTCGGCCTCGCTAGGGCGACGTCTCGGCCCAGCGAGGCAGGCGCAGATATATATAATTTATTATTATTATTATTATTATTTGGCATTAAGTGACCTAATTGTTTCTTTTGTCAATTTCTTTTCCGTCCGACGTCCGATTGACCTGATTCTTGAGGCATCGGATCTGTAGAACATTTAATTTCATTTTGTGAGAAATTGGAAATTTTTGGACGGGAAATTGACGTGGCCCCGGGTAACGGAGCCTTTAATCACTGTTTTGTTTAATTAGGGACCTATAGAGGTCCGAATTGCACCGCCGTCGCCCTTGATAGGTTTCTAATTTTTAGACGGATTTTATTATGGAAAAATTTTGGATTAGGGCCAGGAATGCCATGAACATGCATTATACACGTTTTACTTATTCCATGTGCATTGTTTGGTCATCCTAACTATACCGTTGGTAATGTGTACTTATTTTCATTGTTATAGAGGCTCAGTTGGAACGTCGTTCTACGGACGTTGCAGAGATTTCCCGGCAATAGCTCGGAAGTAATAGGTGAGTAACCTAGTTGGTTTCTCAATCTATGTGTGTTTAATATGACCCATTGATGCCATGTGGAGATAATGGAGGGTTTATGTGTGTTTGATTTTGATTGATTTCGGACCATGGGTGTCCGAAATATTGGAAATGTGATATTGAAGTGCTATTATGTGTAAATGATTATGATGCATCAATGCAATAAATTGAAAATGATATGATTGACATACCGGACCAAAGGTCCGAAGGAATAGGAAATGGCATGAAATGTAAATGAAAATTGGAACATATGCTTTCATGCATATTGGTATGATCGAGATAAAAGCGATTGTGACCGGCAAACCACCGTATCGGGGCATATCACACCTAACGTATATGAGAGCTTTCACCAACGCATGAGACCTCGTGTCCAACGTATTGAGCATCGAGCTCGATGTATCGTGGCTTCAAGCCCAATGAAATTCCAGAGCCACTGGCTCACCGTTAGGCGCACGGTCACAACAACGTAATGAAAATGGAAAGGGTCTCATGTGCATTGCATATATGGTATGATTAAATGTGGACTGTATGAAAGGCAATACGCCTTACATTTGTGAATTGTGATTGTATGTGATAAATGGTAAAGTGTGTATATATGCATGAATTGAGTGAACCATCGATGATGGTTTCTCACCGAGTTATAAACTCATCCAACATTGCAAATATTTTTCAGGATCGAAGAGTACCCGTTAGGCACGGAGTATGAGTCTTGATTGCAAGTCGAGTTAAGTTCGGGATCGCCCACGTGCGCATTTGTGTCTTTTGAATTATATGTAAACTTGTATTTCGCAAGATTCATCTTGGTATTCTTTGAGTGCCGATTGATTAATGTTGTATTGTAATTTGATTACGAAATAATGTTCGATTGAAAATGATTTTGTATTAGAACGGCCCAAATTATTCTTGATATTTGCGCACTCGATGGGTTTTAAAAAATTATATATATTACCAAGTTTTAAATCAGATTGATCGCTCTAGCATACCACCTCATGGTCGCGAGCTCGGATATCACCGTCGATGTCGGGTTCGGGTCTCGTGGGAGTGGGATGCTACATTTAATATCGAGCCAGTACAATCTTACATGGGCTTTACGAAAAAAAGAGAAGTGTCAAGTTACGTGCATTTAAGTCATGTCACGGCAGACAGTGACAACTGATCCCCAGTGTAGTATGTGAGTCGTAGGCATAAGTATGTCTTAGTCGTTTAAGCGGTTAGAAAAGGTGAGAAAAAGGATAATGTGTTAGAATGTGAGAAAAGGAAGTAATTGATATCGCAAAATAGGAAAAAGTGTATGGTTCGACCAGACAGATGAATAGTTAGTGTACTAGTATTGACGGATATCTTGTGAAATACAATATTAGAGTTATATTGGGTATATCATTGAAGTTGTGAATTCATAGAGGAAAATAGAGATGTGACAATGGTAAGATTTCCAGTGTATAAGGTAAATGACAATAAAGTGTTCTATGATATAGAGAAGTTACATTTGGGATTGATTACCATGATGAGTGTTATATATAAGGATTGGTGATTTGAAGTCAAAATATATTAAGTGCAAAATCAAGAATGATTTCATATCTGTGATAGTGATTTGAGTGCGGAAATATATGGGTATAATGTAATAATGAAAGGATTGAAACGTAAGACAATGAAATTGGTAGATGAAAAAGTTGTTCGGGTTTAATTGATCTGCCTAAGTAAATGTACACCTGATTATGGGAGCCCTATGGTAAGTGGAAATGTCAAGCTGTAATTGATGAGTTAATGGATAATTGCTAGCCAGAAGTCTTGTAAAAAAAAATCCCTTTATGAGTTAGAAGAAGAAATGAAAGTGCTTATAACGATCAGTTGTGAATGACTAGAGATTGTATATGATCCTCACGATCGAGGACGGGTGTGTAGGAAAATTCCGGGAGGTACATCACATGTACCGGCAGCGGAAAACAAAATTTTATTCCTGGACTTTCCGAAACCCGGATCCGTATCCGTATGAAGACATAAACCTAAATAGCCAAAGAGACTATCTCTAAAAGGTGATCCACGCAGAGATCGAGAAAACCTAACCGAGTCAAACCCTTTGACCGGGAATAGCTAGAACAGATTAAGAGCTGCTAGATCCTACCTCATCTGGAGAGTCAAGGAAAACGTTGGAATCCATGCCTTGGAGAAGAGAAGAAAAGATGATGCTTGATGGAAGAAGAAGAAACATGAAACTTTTCTTTAAATCAAAGCTTAACCTTTAAGCTTTCAATTTCTTATCCTCCTTTCACGCAAAACCATACGGCCATTCAACTCTCCAAGCCATCTTTTATGTCTTTTTAACAATTAAAAAGCCAACCATGAGATGATGACATGTGTGGAGCTAATGGCCATTCATTTCATAAATGATTAAAGTAATAACTTTGAAAAGTCAAATGACTTTATCCTCTTCTCCCACATCCAACGTACACATGGCATATATTTATATATATTAATTAATTATTTACTTAATTAATTAATATATATAATTACTAAAGCATCCATCCAACTGAATTGGTCCTACTGGCTCATCAGGGCCCCGATCTTTGAACTTGACTCCTAAACCTTTCTTAGCAATATTGATGTCGCGATCTCATGGGACATATCCCAATCCTATTGGGATCCATTTAATCTAATGCTCTCCATAATTGGAACTCTGTCCAATTACTATTTTACAGATTCTCTGAAACACTCTTAAGCGTGTGACCCTTTAGGCTCCCGGTTATGTTGGCCACTTAGATTAACAATTAATCTGAGCAAGTCATGAGCGGTATCTAGCAACACATCATGACCCCCAATTGACCGGAAAGTAATCGGTTTGATGTATTCATCACGAACGGATCACAAACCCTTCCATGACAATTACTGTGCAATTAGTCCTTTCACCATCCTATACCCCACTTGGTTATGAGTATGGTCAAAGTGTCAACTCTCACTAGACTGAGTCTAGCCCAAGTGATAACAGATCTCGTCCTAGGACTCATTACTCTATATGTCCATGAAGACACTCTTCATGACATATTCACTCTGGCGAGAGATTTTCGAGTAATGATCCCGACAAGAGGCTACGGGTATCTCTTACGCTAATCCGAAGTGGTGAATCCTTTATTGGCTACTCAATTATCTTGAATACCTCAAGTGTACCCAAGCACCACCCTATGAGTTACCTCGGAAGGCAACAAGGAATGGAGTCAAAATGTAATCGGTATCAAGATATCCTTGAGTACCTCAAGTCTAAGGATACTTGCACCATTGCTATGATGAGATCATCAACGACACTAGATAAGATATCCATGTGATGATCTCATGGCGGTCATCCAATGAACTTACTACCGCTAGTAAGCATCCACATGTCAACTCTAAATATCTCATATTTACGGTTTACGAGATCCACCGCTTGATCCAATCAAGGAATATGACATGTGCTAGTCTATCCGGATTAATGATGTCCAGTCTCATTAATCCTTTGACTAGGAGAATTTGAATCTTGACACAATTGCACATGATAGGAATCTCGATAGTATGATCACATCATAATTTCCTTCATGCTATGTCATATATCATGGACTTCATTAATCGATTAAAGATCCAATCAATTCATAAACAATGTTCATGAACATCAAATTAATGAATTATGCCTTTTCTTTATTTATTCATTCACCGATGCGCATCATTTGTGAATAAAACGCAGCTAAAGGGATTGCCTTTAGGAACAAATAAACAAGATCGTCCTTAAATAAGTCGACTTATTCAATGTACAAGTCGACTTATCGGATTTTCAAGAACAAGTCGACTTATCGGTGGTACAAGTCGACTTGTACTTACAAATCTCCCACTTGACCTAAAGCCAATCGCCTTAGTATCCAATACCATAAGCGAGTCCATGAGAATCACAATTCTCCGTGACAATGGCTTTGTCAGCGGAGCAACAACACTTTGCTCGTAGAATTCTCTCTATCGGGATATCATCTCGACTAATGATCTCCGAATCGACGAAATCGAGTTCGGATCGTCGATGAGACCTTGGTTCCTTTGCTGCAAGACTAGCCCCATTGTATCACAATACAATCCTATGGGCCCATCACGGTAGGGACTAGATCAAGTTCGATAATGAACTTCTTGATCCAAACCGCTTCCTTTGCACATCTCAAATGCGGCAATTACTACCGCCTCGGTTGTTGAATCGGCGATCCTCTCTTGTTTGGAACTCTTTCCAACCGACCGCCACGCTATTCAAGTGAATGTATATAACCCGATCATGATTCGAATCATCCTTATCAGTTAGATCTTGGCATCTGAATGCCACTCACATGGAGATTTCCATCTCCATAGATAAAAAAACATCCTTAGTGCTTCGCAAGTACTTGAGGATATTCTTGACAGTCACCTAGTGACCCTCACCAGATCCGATTGGTATCTGCTCGTAACACTTAGAGCATACGATACATCGGACCTCGTACATAGCATTGTTCCACGCTAAACCTCTTTAGCATCTCATCTATGTACGATGCTTGTGAAAGACCAAGCAACCTTTTGATTTATCTGCATAAATCTATATCCCAAGGATATAAGTTGCTTTACCAAGGTCTTTCAAGGCAAATTGTTTGGACAACCAAATTTTAGCGATTGCGACATAGAGACATCGTTTAGAGTAACGTGATATGTCATCTACATACAACACAAGGAATACGATTGCAGTCCCATTAACCTTCTTATACACACAATGATCATCCAAATTTTGTGAGAAATCAAACTCTTTGATTGATTTATCAAAACGGATATTCCACTCCTGGATGCTTGCTTCAATCCATAAATGGATTTCTGAAGCTTGCATACCTTTTCGCCATCGATGGAAGTGAAGCCCTCAGGTTGTGTCATACACATCCTCGGGTGAATTTCCTCTCGGAAAGTCGTCCTCACATCCATTGCCATATCTCATAATCATAATGGCGGCAATGGCTAGGAGTATCCTAATGGATTTAAGCATTGCTACGGGGTGAAGGTTTCGTCATAGTCAACTCTTTATGCGTGATTTATATCCTTTAGCCATTAGCCTCGCTTCATAGGTAATCGATTACCATCCATGTTGGTTTTCTTCGAAAACTCCTTTGCACCCTATGGGTTTTATCCTTCGTGTAACAACCAAAGTCCATACTTGGTTTATGTACATGGAATCCATTTCAGATTTCTGGCTTAAAGCCATTTCTCAGACTCTGAACTCTTCAGAACCTGTTCATAGGTAGTAGGCGCATCATCTGGTATGAGCAATACATCATTCTGTTCCCCACGAGAAATCCATATTTCTCAGGAACAGTGCGTATCCTACTTAACCTACGAAATTTGTGTGTAGTAGAAGGTTAAACTGTTACCTCATCTATATGAGTGACAGTTTCAGGTTCAGGCAGTTGATCTATGTTTGTTCGAGCATCTTGAACTTCTCCAAGTTCAACTTTGCTCCCACTGTCTTCTTGTAAAAGAACTCTTTCTTTAAGAAAACAGCAAGCTTTGAAACAAACAACTTTTGTTCCTCAGCAAGGTAGAGTTGATATTCCACGAACAAACATTTGTCAGCTTTTGCATCAAGCTAATCTGACTGTGTCCGCTTCACGTAAGCAGGACAATCCCAAATTTTCAGATGAGAAAGATAGGATTTTCTGTTAGTCCATATCTCCATATGGAGTAACATCAACTGTCTTTGATGGAAATCTGTTTAGCAAGTAAACAGCTGTCTCAAGCGCATATTCCCAAAACTGTGCAAAACCTATCATCAATCGCACCATGTCTAACAAGGTTCGATTTCTCCTTTCAGCTACACCATTGTGCTGCGGCGTGCAAGGTGGAGTGCACTGAGATAAAATCCCATTATCTCTGAGATAATCCAAAACTGTTGGTGTAAGTATTTTCCACCACGATCAGATCGTAATGCCTTGATACTTATACCAAACTGCTTTTCTACTTCATTTCTGAATTGTTTGAACTTTTCAAACGCTTCAGATTTGTATCTCATCAGATACATGTACCCATATCGTGAATAATCATCGATAAAAGTAATGAAGTAACGACAACCACTTCTGGCATGGATGGACATCGGACCACATACATCTAAATGTATTAGGTCTAATAATCCAGTCGTTCATCCTTTCCATTGAAGGATAACTTAGTCATCTTGCCTAATAAACAAGATTCGCATGTGTCATATGATTCATAATCAAATGACCCTAAACATCCACTCTTATGGAGCTTAGCGATGCGTGTCTCATTTATATGGCCAAGCCGACAATGCCATAAGTAAGTTGATTTTAAATTATCTCGATTATGTCTTTTCGCGTCATTGACATTCAGAACTGGATATGACATATCTCATATGTCAATTCCATTGCATAATGTACCAGTACCATAGAGCATTCCATTGCAACTAATATAGCAACCATTGCTACTAAAAGTCAAATGGAAATCAGCTCTAATTAAACATAAAACATACAATATGTTCTTTGTTTAAAACAGGTACAAAATGTCAATCATCCAATTTGAATATAAGCCCAGTAGGGAGTAACAAGACATAAGTGCCTACGGCTAATGTAGCAACTCTTGCTTCATTACCTGCACGAAGGTCTAGTTCTCCTTTTATGAGCTTTCTCATCGTCCACGAGGCCCCGCATATCATTTCATATGTATGAGCCACATCCGGTATCAAATACCGATATGTTTGGATCAGAATAGTATTAACCTCAATGACAAACATATTTGAAGAAGTAGAGGCATCGATGCCTTCTTACGCTTCAAGGACTCGAATAGATTTTACGGTTTAGCCTCTGGTGGCTAGACTTGCCACAATGAAAGCAAAATCCTTTTGGGGCAGTTTCTTTGGTTTTTCCTTGATGGCACTTCCCTTTGGTTTCTTGGCCTTTTTCTTCTTTGAACTAGAAGAAGAAGCATCCACCATTAGCACTTGCTATCTATCTTGATAGCACCTTTCAATTGTCGTGGCATTGATCACCAGAATTGTTGTGGATATTTGGTTTATCCGATAGTTTATCACAAACTGTGAATAACCATCAGACAATCCAACCAGGATTAAGTCTCTACTTAACTCATAATCCATTACAAATCTTAAGACAGCCAATCTCTCAATATAGCCATTCATCTTCAGGGCATACTGCACAGCAGTTATCCTTGGAGCCATCTTTGTGATGAAGAGAAGCCTTGAGGTCTTGAACCTTTCAGACCGAGCTTGCTCAACAAACAGCTCCCTTAGATGAAATACTATAACGTGAGCATCCATGGACTCGAGCTGCTTCTGCAGCTCTGGTGACATCAAGACAAGCATAATGCAAGTATCCATATCACTGTCCTTTAGATGCTTACGATATGCTTTCTGATCCTTATCAGAAGCATTGACAGCAGGTGCATCTGGAAGTGGAACATCTAGGACGTATCCCAGTTCCTCAGATCTGAGAACAATTCTCAGATTCCTTAGCCAATCAAGAAAATTCAGTCCGAATAGAGGCGTAAATCACCACAATGACTTCTTCAATCAACCTAAGCGATAGAGAGAAGGAATGATAGAATAGAAATACTGCGTGATCATAAGGACTTGCATGATATACATATGGCTCCACTAGTTTCCTAGAATCCATAACCCTCTTTACTGAATCCAGAGAAGCGATGTGACATAATGTCTAGTGGGTCGATATCCGACATTGCTAAGAGTGACCTTGGGTTTGCCCAATAAGCCACAACTTAGATCAATCGGTAGGTATCGGTCATACCAATTGCATCATCGATAACCGACATTAAGAATGACCTTGAGGTTAGCTCAACAAGCCACCTTATGTCTCGGGAGGTATCAGATATACCAATTACATCTTAGACACAACTATCGATCGTCTATCAACTTGTTGATGTGTGCACTTCATTGGGTATCAACTCTTTGATGCGCATACATCTAATGTATGCTACCCAACTTCGTCTCTGTCCACGTTGACCTTGAGGTTAGCTCAACAAATCAACGCTTCTAGGAAAACCGACCCATTAATCTGAAAATCTCATTTTCATGGTTTGAACATATTAAGTATAGAGTGAGCTTGAGGTTAGCTCAACAACTCAACCCTATAAGAACTCTGGTTCTTACCATATTAATGGAAGCGTTAGTTTTCATATACCGAGGAGGATTTCAGTCTCTAGACTCGAGCTTAAGGATTATAGTCACGAAGACTATATGGAATGATTTAGGTTTCATCGATCGTATTGAATCAATCCTTATAATCATCCATCATCCAACCCGAGCATGCCACAAGTGGACTTTCATCAAATGCAAGTGGACTTATGCTTCCTACACACAACTTGACTTTAAGTCGACTTGTATGACACAAGTCGACTTGTATGTATGTTTCAATCGACTTATGTCACCTGCCTGATGAACAAGTGGACTTATAAGGTACTACTGAGTGGACTTATCTCGAGATCTGAACAAGTCGACTTTATTCTATCCACAAGTCGACTTATCCTAGGAAATTTGCTAAAATCTCTAATCATTAATTCCTCAATCCATGCAATTCCAATTCACAACACCTTCATACCTAAGGTAATATCTGATAAATTTGATGCCTCAATGAACACTTCATTGATTCATGAATGCCCTAAATAGTCAAACTATATGAAAAGCTTGAAATGAGTCAAAACTCATAAATATCTAAGTAATTTAGGAACACCCAAATTCTCACCCTAAGCATCTCTAGCTAGTGTATACACTCTCAAAACTACTCCGGCACTTGTCACAAAAATTGTGACGGCCAAAACAAGCAAGATAATGCAATATACTAACGAGACGCTAATGTGATCAATTAGGCATCCGAAAATTCTAGGATAAACAACTTCAAGCAATTCAGTTTGGAAATCATACTACATCAAGATAACACATTTTTAATCACATTAAAAATGGTGCAAGGCATTGGAACTGAAAAAGCACACTCAATCAAGCCAAGCAAAACAGTCCCAACAATTTTCACTAAAACTGTCCAGTCCTGTACATTGCTCGAAATGATCAATGAAAAAATTTCAATAAATCATGAGAAAATTATATAGGTTACTAAATGTTCAGAACATGCTACATGAATTTTTTTAGGATTTTAGGCCATCAAAAACTCAGTCAACCTAAATAACAAAACCGATTTAAAATCTGTGTTCATCAGCACAGCAATTCCCAACAGCATAGAATAAATTCGTTAATAAATATCCAATCACCTTTAAATCCAATTTCCATGCTCACAGACATTCAAAAACATCTTAGAGACATGTAGGTGAAGGAAAATCCAGAAAAGATTTTCTAGAATTTATTCTCGATTTTATACTACTGCCTGTTCCAGAATCGTTTCACAAAACAGCATCTGTAACCTTAGGGAATTAATTAGCAAAACTATATCAAATCAAATCGATAAATTCTGAAAATTCATAGACATATTCTCTAACATGTTATGAACAATCTTGGGCAGAAAAATTTCGAAAATCCTATCTCTATAGCAATTCGAAATCTGAGCAGTACACATGCATCAACATCAACAGCACTTAGGGTTTCTGATCTAGCTTAGGTTTTAGCTTCATACGGGATACCAGACTCTCTGATACCACTGTAGGAAAATCCCGGGAGGTACATCACATGTACCGACAGCGAAAAACAAAATTTTTGTTCCCGGGACTTTCCCGAAACCCAGGATCCAGGTATCCGTATGAAGACATAAACCTAAATAGCCAAAAGAGACTATCTCTAAAGGTGATCCACGCAGAGATCAGAAAACCTAACCGAGTCAAACCCCTTTGACCCGGGAATAGCTAGAACAGATTAAGAGCTGCTAGACCCTACCTCTGTCCTGGAGAGCTGAAGGAAAACGTTGGAATCCATGCCTTGGAGAAGAGAAGAAAAGATGATGCTTGATGGAAGAAGAAGAAACATGAAACTTTTTCTTTAAATCAAAGCTTAACCTTTAAGCTTTCAATTTCTTATCCTCCTTTCACGCAAACCATACGGCCATTCAACTCTCCAAGCCATCTTTTATGTCTTTTAACAATTAAAAGCCAACCATGAGATGATGACATGTGTGGAGCTAATGGCCATTCATTTCATAAATGATTAAAGTAATAACTTTGAAAAGTCAAATGACTTTATCCTCTTCTCCCACATCCAACGTACACATGGCATATATTTATATATATTAATTAATTATTTACTTAATTAATTAATATATATAATTACTAAAGCGATCCATCCAACTGGGTTGGGTCCCTAAACTCTAGGACCCGAATCTTTGAAACACTCTAAACCTTTCTTAGCAATATTGATGTCGCGATCTCATGGGACATATCCCAATCCATTGGGATCCATTTAATCCTAATGCTCTCCATAATTGGAACTCTGTCCAATTACTATTTCTGATTCTCTGAAACACTCTTAAGCGTGTGACCCTTTAGGCTCCGGTTATGTTGGCCACTTAGATTAACAATTAATCTGAGCAAGTCATGGCGGTATCTAGCAACACATCATGACCTCCAATTGACGGAAAGTAATCGGTTTGATGTATTCATCACGAACGGATCACAAACCCTTCCATGGACAATTACCGTGCAATTCGTCCTTTCACCATCCTATACCCCACTTGGTTATGAGTATGGTCAAAGTGTCAACTCTCACTAGATGTAGTCTAGCCCAGTGATAACAGATCTCGTCCTGGGACTCATTACTCTATATGTCCATGAAGACACTCTTCATGACATATTCACTCTGCCGAGATTTTTAGAGTAATGATCCCGATAAGAGGCCGTGGGTATCTCTTACGCTAATCCAGAAGTGGTGAATCCTTTATTGGCTACTCAATTATCTTGAATACCTCAAGTCGTACTCCAAGCACCACCCTATGAGTTACCTCGGAAGGCAACAAGGAATGGAGTCAAAGTACGAATCGAGATCCAAGATATCCTTGAGTACCTCAAGTCTGAGGATACTTGCACCATTGTTATGATGAGATCATCACGACACTAGATAAGATATCCATGTGATGATCTCATGGCGGTCATCCAATGAACTTACTACCGCTAGTAAGCATCCACATGTCAACTCTAAATATCTCATATTTACGGTTTACGAGATCCACCGCTTGATCCAATCAAGGAATATGACATGTGCTAGTCTATCCGGATTAATGATGTCGATCTCATTAATCCTTTGACTAAGGAGAATTTAGATCTTGACACAATTGCACATGATAGGAATCTCGGTAGTATGATCACATCATAATTTCCTTCATGCTATGTCATATATCATGGACTTCATTAATCGATTAAAGATCCAATCAATTCATAAACAATGTTCATGAACATCAAATTAATGAATTATGCCTTTTCTTTATTTATTCATTCGATCAGATCATTTGTGAATAAAAGCAGCTAAAAAGGGATTGCCTTTAGGGCACAAATAAACGATCCGATCCTTGAATAAGTCGACTTATCCAATGTACAAGTCGACTTATCGGTGCTTTCAAGAACAAGTCGACTTATCGATGAGTACAAGTCGACTTGTACTTCTGAGGTATATCTGAGGAAGGTTCTTTGCGTTCATTTGTCCTTTGTAAGTGTATATCGATAGTGGGATTACCATCATGGGTGAAATGATCAAGCATAAATGAATAATTTACGTGAATATGATATAGGAAGTAATCGGTGGCCTATTACATAAGCTCCGACTATAATGTCAGTAGCTCAAGTTGAGCATGAGTTAGAGTCAGGCATGAGCATGCTCTGAGAAAGAAGTGAGACAGTTAAAGATGTTCGCATTGGTAATGAGCTTGAGGGAATAAAAAGAGGGACATGAATATAGTAAGGTCCCCATGATCAAGAATTGGTACCAAAAAGAGAATGGTTATCGAAAATTAAATGAGATTACGGTGTTCTTAGCAGTATGAGCTATTAACGGGCAAATTAATGAGCATATATATATTGTTAGATAAGGTGTGACGATCAGGGTGATGTATGTCAAGATATTAAAGGAAATGAAATTGTTTAAGTGCCCTTCAGAAATTTATCTTCGTGAAGTATCAAGAGTAACTGATTTGTATTACATCTAGCAGAGACTCTAGCGTAAGAGCTAAACTATGTTACTGAAAGAGTGTACATTATGTTAATGAGATGACTCTGATTATGTAAGAGAATTACTGAATATTAAGGAAATATTAATTGCGAAGTTGAAGGGATTAAAGGTTCGTGTCTACTTTGTGTAGTTATGTTCTGAAAGTACGAGTTCGATATAACGATTGTGTATTCACGTCAGTGAGTGATCTACCATGAATAAATTGAGTTATATAGAGAAATTTAGGTAAGGAACATGTCTCAATTGTGTTTGGAGTGGATAATGGATATAAGTATAAGAAATAGATAAATTGGTAGGTGAGGAAATTGATTATCATGCAAGTTTCATAAGAGTGAAATAAGGGATGAATTAGTATGCGAATATGGGATATTGGGAGAATTAATCAAGATATAGGTATTGATAAAATGTGAAAGTTCAAAAGATATGTGTATGCGGAATTTGGAATTAATTAGAACTAACGGAATGCTGGATGCGATCAGAAATTGTCAAAGATTTTCTAGTTTTAGCAAATTGACAAGAATAATTGAGGAAAACGTGTGAATGTGATGACTGATGATCTTAAAGGAGACATTTGAAGAATTTACTATCTATATTGAAGTGTTCCAGTAAAGGTTCTGATGTGATCTATAGAAATTGGATAAAGTGATTTTATGCACCTTGGGATAAATATGATTCCATGGGCGGTATTATGATTTATGATTTGAAATTTGTTACACTAAGTGTGGCCTAAAAGCTTGGAGATATTAATCGTATAGAAATAGTTTAGAGATGTCTATGAATATGCAAATCGATACCGATTGAGTTATTTCGTGCATTTGAATGATTTGAAAAGGATTCAGCGGCTGATTACTCCAAACTAAGCTAATGGTGCAATTCAAGGGATTGAGCAAAGAAATAAATAAATAGATAAATAAATTCAATTGCAGAAAATCAAAATTTGAGTAATAAGGGTAATAAGGTTATCAAGTCTAGTGTATTATTGAGTGTTAATAGTCGAACTGACAAAAAGGGGCAAAAGAAAGCATTATTAGTTACGGGAATTTCAAAGTAGGTGTGCATCAAAACGGATTGGCAAAACCCGAAGTAAGGATGTAGAAATTGTAAACCGTATCGAAGAACTGAAGATAATTCCAATTGTTAAGGAAAGTGATAGGTATAGTTCAAATTAAGAAATATGGGTGAAACTCATTACGGAACTCTATTAGGAAAACGTAAGGAATGATTGAAGCTTTATATTCTAGCAAGAGTGTATTGAAAGAGTAATTGAAAGGTTAGAATGAGAAATCAAATGATTATAAGTGAATGGTTCGAGAAAGCACAAGAAACAATCAAAGTGTTATGTTCTAGTAAAAGTATTGAGGAAAAGCAATTGATGGTATAGTCTGTCAAAGTGAACGATGACATGTGTGATTAACCAACAGGTATTTTTTGGATTTCGTTGGGATATGAGATTGATGTATAGTGCAAAGGGATTATGGCATGACAATCATTATATTGGTGTCACCATTCGAAAAGGGTATAAGGGGTCTTACTGTCCAAAAGGAGTCGTTATCCCTATATTATGTGATTAGGGCAATAAAGTGATAGGTTAAGTAATTTAAGATGGTGACAATGAGTTAAATTGATTCACACTAAGGTTGTAAATCTCATGAGATTTGTGTTTTGATAATAACGAAATCTGATATGCGATAAATGAAATATTTTGAAGGGTATGGCCTCGGCCAAAAGGTACTTAGATGGAAATAAAGGTGTAGTTATGAGAAATTGAATTCGTGATGAGAGGCCTCTATGCGATTGTGGTGTGAATATAATTATGGTTTGGTAAGTTAGGCTAAAACCTAAAAGATGATTTGGATTCACAAAGTGTTTCATAGATAGAATTGGAAATATTGTTAGGATTTGATATATATGTTATTGATATTGAAAGTGACGAATTGCGCGTAATCAGGAGAAAGCAATAAAATCATGGAAAGTTTGAGAAAAGGAAAAAAAAGTAATTGATTGTTTTGATCTCCGTTCTTTGACCGAATTTGGTCGTGTAGTGAAAACAGTGGGAAACAGAGGGTATTAATCAAACAGACTCCCCTGCCTTCCTGATCAATCGTATATGAAATTTCGAGGACGAAATTTTTATTAGGAGGGGAGAATTGTAACATCCCATCTCCGATGGGAAGGGTATTTTAGTAAATTGGGACGGGTTAGGCGTATTAAATTATATCTCGGCATGCACATACAACATATAGCCTCTATGATTGACGGTTTGTTGCACTTGCACATGGTAAACATGCATTCATGACATTTTTCGGCTTAGGTTTCAAATTGAGATCTTTTGTGAAATTTATGGGATAATTGTATTTGAAAAATTATTTGGAGTACGCCATTGAGTGTTTTACATTTTAGGGATTTATAGGAATTTTCGGAATTATCAGGAGAAAATTCCTGCACCGGCAAAATCGTCGGTAAATGGCCTAAATGTGTTTTTGTAGTGGAAAGTGTGGTTTTCGTGTTTAAAAAATTATTGGGAGTGGACTGTTATATGTTTTACAGTTTTGGGCAATTTCGGTAATTTTCAAAAAAATGATTCGGGGAAATTCCAAAAAATTTCCGGACCGGAAAATTTCAACAGACTGACTGAGTGAGCTGTTTTGTACCGAACAGGATTGCCTAATGGCATGAGATTAGTGGATAATTGATGTTAGGAAATTATTTTAGTGCCATGATTAGAGTTTAACTGGGATTAGTGCTTAATTAATTAAGATTAGCTAAATTTTGTCTTTTCTTCATTAAAATGCCAAGTGTTCCTTTTTAATTAATGAGTTTTATCTTCATTTATCATCACCTACGACCCTCTTCCTACTTGAAGTCAATAAATGAGTTTTAAAAGATCAATTATTGGTTTATTCCTTGCATCATCCAAAACTTTGCTTCTTCTTTTAAGTGTTCTTTTCTCCTTCCTTGGTGAGTTCTCTTCTTCCTTCGATGGTCCCCTTCTCCTCCACCTTCCTTTGCTTTTTGGCTTGCTTTTCTTTATGCATATTCAAGACCAAGTTGAAGCCTTGTAAAGATGATGGTATGTGTGTTTGGTGGAGTGATAATTGTGAGTATTAGTGAGAGTTATGAAGTTGAGTTAAGCTTGGAAGATTGAAGTAGATACTTGAAAATTGAGAACTTGCAACTTGATTAAGGTAAGAGTTGTATTTGCTTTCCTTCTTTTGGTAGTTAGAAGCATGCATGGGAATCCTTTGAGCATTTATTTGATCATTATAAGGGTAGGTTTAAATGGGTTTAAATATATGCTTGTGTATGGATGAATGAATGAATAAGGTTTCCATTGATTTGGCTTGGTTTGGATTGAGTTTGTAAGGTTAGATGAATGGAAAACTTAGGAAGATAAGTTGTGTTAGTGCTGCCAAATTTTGTATAATCATGTAAATATATGTTGTGATGAATTTGTGGTTGAATTAGAGGTATAAATGGGTGCTTAGTGATGTGTTATTGATGTTAGAAGTGATAGGAGTTAGGTTGTAGTTGAAAAGCTGGAAAATGCAATTTGACCTATTGTAATGTTTTGATCATAACTAATTGTGTAGGTGAGCCAATGAGGTGTGGTTTGTGCCCAATTAAACTTTGGGATGTTGGCTACAACTTTGTGTGAAATAGGTGTTGTTAAATTGTAATGCTAGAAGGCGAAATTTTGCATGGAAAGTTCTTGTTTTATTGCACGTAAACAGTACCCTTGATTATGACCTGATTACTTTGTTGATTTTTCTACGTTAATTGATATGGAACTAGGAAAAATGGTCTGTATGAAAGTTGAGGCATATTGAGTTAGCTTTCCATTGCCACTGATCTTGCTAATTTTCGAGTTGTATATTGGGAGATATGAACTGATTTCTATTGATTGGTTTTATGCTTTTGGAGAAACCTAGTCAAAGTGTTGGTTTTGTGAGCGATGCTTGGGAGCAATTTTAGCAATTTTGTGGACTGAATTGGTGTGAGTGATCTTTTGAAAAGTTGTAGAGGAAGAAATTATCTTGAAAATGATATATGGTGTGTAATTTTAGAGGTCGAGTTGGGAGTTACGATTTTGTAAAAGTGAACCTAAACTAGATTGTGAATGGTGATCATGATGATAGCTTCCATATGATTTTGAAATTGTTAGTGTTGGTTTATGCCCTACAGCCAATCGCTTTGGTTGTAGTTTAGTGACAAATTATTTAAAAGGCATTCTTTATCTTGTACATGTTTAGATGTATATGATAAAGTCCATGGGATAATTTTACATTGCAAATGAAATTATAATGAGATTATAATTATGAGATTCATATTGCATTCATGAATTATTCCTAAAATGTTCCTAGTCATTGTTCTATTAAGATTGGACATTAATAGAGCGTAAAAGACTAACACGTTTCGTTTTCCTTATGAAGGAAGTAGTCGATCTCATAGGCTAAAGTATAGAGATACTTAAACAAGCGTGTGGGTGCTTGTTAGAGAACAAGTTCATTTGAAACAGACCGATATGAGAATTCCATTTGGAACATTACTTGTATGTCTATGGAATTCTCATTGTGATGATTGTATAAGTGATCCTTTGACTTGAGATCATCAAAGTTATCTTGTATGGGGATTGTTATATTTTGATACTACTCGTGATCTATAAAGGTCGTTTAAACGGTAGTCATTGGATATAACATGAACTGTATGGAGATAGTTGAATGATTAAGATAGGATTCATCACCCTAAAGTAATTAGGGAGAATGTTCCATTGTTCTCGATTAATATTGATTCGGAAAATCCTTGGCCAAGGTGGAATGGTATTTTGTAAACAGTTTACAAATATCATTAATTGAATCAATAGCTAATGGCGAAGAACTAATATAATTAGACTCAAAATAGAGTAGACATTAATTCCATGCTCTATGTCTAATTAGAACATTAGTTGATGAAAGGATTGAATTATACGAAAAAATCATGCACGGAAAGGTTAGTCAAAACCACTTTGACATTCCTAAATATTTGGGTGGTCATGATGCGTTGCTAGACGCCAATCTTGATCTATGATTATAAATTGTTTAATTGGAGAATTAAAGATAAATTAAAAGGAGTTTTAATTTATCTAATTCTAATTATGAATTAGAATTATAATTTATAATCATTGCCAATATATTTGGGAACCTAATGGGTCACACATATAGAATGGGTTAGAGAGAGCAAAGTTAATTTAATCAAGTTGGACTTGATTTAATGAGTTTTGTCTTCATTTATCATCACCTACGACCCTCTTCCTACTTGAAGTCAATAAATGAGTTTTAAAAGATCAATTATTGGTTTATTCCTTGCATCATCCGAAAACTTTGCTTCTTCTTTTTAAGTGTTCTTTTCTCCTTCCTTGGTGAGTTCTCTTCTTCCTTCGATGGTCCCCTTCTCCTCCCACCTTCCTTTGCTTTTTGGCTTGCTTTTCTTTATGCATATTCAAGACCAAGTTGAAGCCTTGTAAAGATGATGGTATGTGTGTTTGGTGGAGTGATAATTGTGAGTATTAGTGAGAGTTATGAAGTTGAGTTAAGCTTGGAAGATTGAAGTAGATACTTAAAAATTGAGAACTTGCAACTTGATTAAGGTAAGAGTTGTATTTGCTTTCCTTCTTTTGGTAGTTAGAAGCATGCATGGGAATCCTTTGAGCATTTATTTGATCATTATAAGGGTAGGTTTAAATGGGTTTAAATATATGCTTGTGTATGGATGAATGAATGAATAAGGTTTCCATTGATTTGGCTTGGTTTGGATTGAGTTTGTAAGGTTAGATGAATGGAAAACTTAGGAAGATAAGTTGTGTTAGTGCTGCCAACTTTTGTATAATCATGTAAATATATGTTGTGATGAATTTGTGGTTGAATTAGAGGTATAAATGGGTGCTTAGTGATGTGTTATTGATGTTAGAAGTGATAGGAGTTAGGTTGTAGTTGAAAAGCTGGAAAATGCAATTTGACCTATTGTAATGTTTTGATCATAACTAATTGTGTAGGTGAGCCAATGAGGTGAGGTTTGTGCCCAATTAAACTTTGGGATGTTGGCTACAACTTTGTGTGAAATAGGTGTTGTTAAATTGTAATGCTAGAAGGGCGAAATTTTGCATGGAAAATTACTGTTTTATTGCCTGTAAACAGTACCCGCAGTTATGACCTGATTACTTTGTTGATTTTTCTACGTTAATTGATATGGAACTAGGAAAAATGGTCTGTATGAAAGTTGAGGCATATTGAGTTAGCTTTCCATTGCCACTAATCTTGCTAATTTTCGAGTTGTATATTGGGAGATATGAACTGATTTCTATTGATTGGTTTTATGCTTTTTGGAGAAACCTAGTCAAAGTGTTGGTTTTGTGAGCAGTCTGCTTGGGAGCAATTTTAGCAATTTTTGTGGACTGAATTGGTGTGAGTGATCTTTTGAAAAGTTGTAGAGGAAGAAATTATCTTGAAAATGATATATGGTGTGTAATTTTTAGAGGTCAGAGTTGGGAGTTACGATTTTGTAAAAGCTGAACCTAAACTAGATTGTGAATGGCTGATCATGACAGTAGCTTCCATAACAGTTTTGAAATTGTTAGTGTTGGTTTATGCCCTACAGCCAATCGCTTTGGTTGTAGTTTAGTGACAAATTATTTAAAAGGCATTCTTTATCTTGTACATGTTTAGATGTATATGATAAAGTCCATGGGATAATTTTACATTGCAAATGAAATTATAATGAGATTATAATTATGAGATTCATATTGCATTCATGAATTATTCCTAAAATGTTCCTAGTCATTGTTCTATTAAGATTGGACATTAATAGAACGTAAAAAGACTAGCACACGTTTCGTTTTTCCTTATGAAGGAAGTAGTCGATCTCATAGGCTAAAGTATAGAGATACTTAAACAAACGTGTGGGTGCTTGTTAGAGAACAAGTTCACTGAACAGACCCGATATGAGAATTCCATTTGGAACATTACTTGTATGTCTATGGAATTCTCATTGTGATGATTGTATAAGTGATCCTTTGACTTGAGATCATCAAAGTTATCTTGTATGGGGATTGTTATATTTTGATACTACTAAGTGATCTATAAAGGTCGTTTAAGCGGTAGTCATTGGATATAACATGAACTGTATGGAGATAGTTGAATGATTAAGATAGGATTCATCACCCTAAATTAATTAGGGAGAATGTTCCATTGTTCTCGATTAATATTGATTCGGAAAATCCTTGGCCAAGGTGGAATGGTATTTTGTAAACAGTTTACAAATATCATTAATTGAATCAATAGCTAATGGCGAAGAACTAATATAATTAGACTCAAAATAGAGTAGACATTAATTCCATGCTCTATGTCTAATTAGAACATTAGTTGATGAAAGGATTGAATTATCTGAAAAAATCATGCGGAAAGGTTAGTCAAAACCACTTTGACATTCCTAAATATTTGGGTGGTCATGATGCGTTGCTAGGCGCCAATCTTGATCTATGATTATAAATTGTTTAATTGGAGAATTAAAGATAAATTAAAAGGAGTTTTAATTTATCTAATTCTAATATGAATTAAATTATAATTTATAATCATTGCCAATATATTTGGGAACCTAATGGGTCACACATATAGAATGGGTTAGAGATAGCAAAGTTAATTTAATCAAGTTGGACTTGATTTAATGAGTTTTGTCTTCATTTATCATCACCTACGACCCTCTTCCTACTTGAAGTCAATAAATGAGTTTTAAAAGATCAATTATTGGTTTATTCCTTGCATCATCCGAAAACTTTGCTTCTTCTTTTTAAGTGTTCTTTTCTCCTTCCTTGGTGAGTTC
Source organism: Erythroxylum novogranatense (assembly GCA_029891385.1). NCBI lineage: Eukaryota > Viridiplantae > Streptophyta > Magnoliopsida > Malpighiales > Erythroxylaceae > Erythroxylum > Erythroxylum novogranatense. The sequence continues at coordinate 22,991,249 of CM057226.1, forward strand.
TCTTCTTCCTTGATGGTCCCTTCTCCTCCCACCTTCCTTTTCTTTTGGCTTGCTTTTCTTTATGCATATTCAAGACCAAGTTGAAGCCTTGTAAAGATGATGGTATGTGTGTTTGGTGGAGTGATAATTGTGAGTATTAGTGAGAGTTATGAAGTTGAGTTAAGCTTGGAAGATTGAAGTAGATACTTGAAAAATTGAGAACTTGCAACTTGATTAAGGTAAGAGTTGTATTTGCTTTCCTTCTTTTGGTAGTTAGAAGCATGCATAGGAATCCTTTGAGCATTTATTTGATCATTATAAGGGTAGGTTTAAATGGGTTTAAATATATGCTTGTGTATGGATGAATGAATGAATAAGGTTTCCATTGATTTGGCTTGGTTTGGATTGAGTTTGTAAGGTTAGATGAATGGAAAACTTAGGAAGATAAGTTGTGTTAGTGCTGCCAACTTTTGTATAATCATGTAAATATATGTTGTGATGAATTTGTGGTTGAATTAGAGGTATAAATGGGTGCTTAGTGATGTGTTATTGATGTTAGAAGTGATAGGAGTTAGGTTGTAGTTGAAAAGCTGGAAAATGCAATTTGACCTATTGTAATGTTTTGATCATAACTAATTGTGTAGGTGAGCCAATGAGGTGAGGTTTGTGCCCAATTAAACTTTGGGATGTTGGCTACAACTTTGTGTGAAATAGGTGTTGTTAAATTGTAATGCTAGAAGGGCGAAATTTTGCATGGAAAGTTCTGTTTTATTGCTTGTAAACAGTACCATGATTATGACCTGATTACTTTGTTGATTTTCTACGTTAATTGATATGGAACTAGGAAAAATGGTCTGTATGAAAGTTGAGGCATATTGAGTTAGCTTTCCATTGCCACTGATCTTGCTAATTTTCGAGTTGTATATTGGGAGATATGAACTGATTTCTATTGATTGGTTTTATGCTTTTTGGAGAAACCTAGTCAAAGTGTTGGTTTTGTGAGCAGTCTGCTTGGGAGCAATTTTAGCAATTTTTGTGGACTGAATTGGTGTGAGTGATCTTTTGAAAAGTTGTAGAGGAAGAAATTATCTTGAAAATGATATATGGTGTGTAATTTTTAGAGGTCAGAGTTGGGAGTTACGATTTTGTAAAAGCTGAACCTAAACTAGATTGTGAATGGCTGATCATGACAGTAGCTTCCATAACAGTTTTGAAATTGTTAGTGTTGGTTTATGCCCTACAGCCAATCAATTTGGTTGTAGTTTAGTGACAAATTATTTAAAAGGCATTCTTTATCTTGTACATGTTTAGATGTATATGATAAAGTCCATGGGATAATTTTACATTGCAAATGAAATTATAATGAGATTATAATTATGAGATTCATATTGCATTCATGAATTATTCCTAAAATGTTCCTAGTCATTGTTCTATTAAGATTGGACATTAATAGAACGTAAAAAGACTAGCACACGTTTCGTTTTTCCTTATGAAGGAAGTAGTCGATCTCATAGGCTAAAGTATAGAGATACTTAAACAAACGTGTGGGTGCTTGTTAGAGAACAAGTTCACTGAACAGACCCGATATGAGAATTCCATTTGGAACATTACTTGTATGTCTATGGAATTCTCATTGTGATGATTGTATAAGTGATCCTTTGACTTGAGATCATCAAAGTTATCTTGTATAGGGATTGTTATATTTTGATACTACTCGTGATCTATAAAGGTCATTTAAACGGTAGTCATTGGATATAACATGAATTGTATGGAGATAGTTGAATGATTAAGATAGGATTCATCACCCTAAATTAATTAGGGAGAATGTTCCATTGTTCTCGATTAATATTGATTCGGAAAATCCTTGGCCAAGGTGGAATGGTATTTTGTAAACAGTTTACAAATATCATTAATTGAATCAATAGCTAATGGCGAAGAACTAATATAATTAGACTCAAAATAGAGTAGACATTAATTCCATGCTCTATGTCTAATTAGAACATTAGTTGATGAAAGGATTGAATTATACGAAAAAATCATGCACGGAAAGGTTAGTCAAAACCACTTTGACATTCCTAAATATTTGGGTGGTCATGATGCGTTGCTAGGCGTAATCTTGATCTATGATTATAAATTGTTTAATTGGAGAATTAAAGATAAATTAAAGGAGTTTTAATTTATCTAATTCTAATATGAATTAAATTATAATTTATAATCATTGCCAATATATTTGGGAACCTAATGGGTCACACATATAGAATGGGTTAGAGAGCAAAGTTAATTTAATCAAGTTGGACTTGATTTAATGAGTTTTGTCTTCATTTATCATCACCTACGACCCTCTTCCTACTTGAAGTCAATAAATGAGTTTTAAAAGATCAATTATTGGTTTATTCCTTGCATCATCCGAAAACTTTGCTTCTTCTTTTTAAGTGTTCTTTTCTCCTTCCTTGGTGAGTTCTCTTCTTCCTTGATGGTCCCTTCTCCTCCACCTTCCTTTGCTTTTTGGCTTGCTTTTCTTTATGCATATTCAAGACCAAGTTGAAGCCTTGTAAAGATGATGGTATGTGTGTTTGGTGGAGTGATAATTGTGAGTATTAGTGAGAGTTATGAAGTTGAGTTAAGCTTGGAAGATTGAAGTAGATACTTGAAAAATTGAGAACTTGCAACTTGATTAAGGTAAGAGTTGTATTTGCTTTCCTTCTTTTGGTAGTTAGAAGCATGCATGGGAATCCTTTGAGCATTTATTTGATCATTATAAGGGTAGGTTTAAATGGGTTTAAATATATGCTTGTGTATGGATGAATGAATGAATAAGGTTTCCATTGATTTGGCTTGGTTTGGATTGAGTTTGTAAGGTTAGATGAATGGAAAACTTAGGAAGATAAGTTGTGTTAGTGCTGCCAACTTTTGTATAATCATGTAAATATATGTTGTGATGAATTTGTGGTTGAATTAGAGGTATAAATGGGTGCTTAGTGATGTGTTATTGATGTTAGAAGTGATAGGAGTTAGGTTGTAGTTGAAAAGCTGGAAAATGCAATTTGACCTATTGTAATGTTTTGATCATAACTAATTGTGTAGGTGAGCCAATGAGGTGAGGTTTGTGCCCAATTAAAATTTGGGATGTTGGCTACAACTTTTTATGAAATAGGTGTTGTTAAATTGTAATGCTAGAAGGGCGAAATTTTGCATGGAAAGTTACTGTTTTATTGCCTGTAAACAGTACCCAGATTATGACCTGATTACTTTGTTGATTTTCTCGTTAATTGATATGGAACTAGGAAAAATGGTCTGTATGAAAGTTGAGGCATATTGAGTTAGCTTTCCATTGCCACTAATCTTGCTAATTTTCGAGTTGTATATTGGGAGATATGAACTGATTTCTATTGATTGGTTTTATGCTTTTTGGAGAAACCTAGTCAAAGTGTTGGTTTTGTGAGCGATCTGCTTGGGAGCAATTTAGCAATTTTGTGGACTGAATTGGTGTGAGTGATCTTTTGAAAAGTTGTAGAGGAAGAAATTATCTTGAAAATGATATATGGTGTGTAATTTTAGAGGTCGAGTTGGGAGTTACGATTTTGTAAAATCTGAACCTAAACTAGATTGTGAATGGTGATCATGATGATAGCTTCCATAACAGTTTGAAATTGTTAGTGTTGGTTTATGCCCTACAATGAATCGCTTTGGTTGTAGTTTAGTGACAAATTATTTAAAGGCATTCTTTATCTTGTACATGTTTAGATGTATATGATAAAGTCCATGGGATAATTTTACATTGCAAATGAAATTATAATGAGATTATAATTATGAGATTCATATTGCATTCATGAATTATTCCTAAAATGTTCCTAGTCATTGTTCTATTAAGATTGGACATTAATAGAGCGTAAAAAGACTAACACACGTTTCGTTTTCCTTATGAAGGAAGTGGTCGATCTCATAGGCTAAAGTATAGAGATACTTAAACAAGCGTGTGGGTGCTTGTTAGAGAACAAGTTCAACGAGCAGACCCGATATGAGAATTCCATTTGGAACATTACTTGTATGTCATGGAATTCTCATTGTGATGATTGTATAAGTGATCCTTTGACTTGAGATCATCAAAGTTATCTTGTATGGGGATTGTTATATTTTGATACTACTAAGTGATCTATAAAGGTCGTTTAAGCGGTAGTCATTGGATATAACATGAGCTGTATGGAGATAGTTGAATGATTAAGATATGATTCATCACCCTAAAGTAATTAGGAGAATGTTCCATTGTTCTCGATTAATATTGATTGGAAAATCCTTGGCCAGGTGGAATGGTATTTTGTAAGCAGTTTACAAATATCATTAATTGAATCAATAGTTAATGGCGAAGAACTAATATAATTAGACTCAAAATAGAGTAGACATTAATTCCATGTTCTATGTCTAATTAGAATATTAGTTGATGAAAGGATTGAATTATACGGAAAAATCATGCACGAAAAGGTTAGTCAAAACCACTTTGACATTCCTAAATATTTGGGTGGTCATGATGCGTTCTTTGAGCGCCAATCTTGATCTATGATTATAAATTGTTTAATTGGAGAATTAAAGATAAATTAAAAGGAGTTTTAATTTATCTAATTCTAATATGAATTATAATTATAATTTATAATCATTGCCAATATATTTGGGAACCTAATGGGTCACACATATAGAATGGGTTAGAGAGAGAAAGTTAATTTAATCAAGTTGGACTTGATTATAAAGTTTGAAACTTTATGATTAAATATGAGATATTTAATAAATGAAGATCAATATCGATATTGAATCTTATTTGGAAATAATTGGTATTTAATTAGAATTATTTGTAATTCTAATTAAAGTTTAATTGAAATTAGTGTTTAATTTCAATTAAATTACTAATACATTCAAAGCTTATTATAAATAGGCTTAAGCTCGATGTAGCTAGCACTTCATGCTTAACCCTCTCGTAAAAATTCTGAGTTCTCTCAACCTATTCGGTGGATCTTTGTTAGAGGTAGGACACTTGCAATGCGACTATGGTGGTTGAGGCGGATCGATTCGGAAGCAGTTAGAGGATACATCAAGACAAAGATCGAGCTTGAATAAGTGCAATTAAATTCCGCTTTATCGTGATTCGTATTAATTATTTTATAGAATTAAATAGATCTTGTTTTTCGGGAAATCAAAAGTCACGGAAAAGTTTCATGATTATTCTGCTGCGTTCGGATCAGATCCGGACTCGATTTTCCAACAGTGGTATCAGAGCAGAATTTATTTCTATAATTTGATTAATTTGTTTGCTTATTATTGATCGAAAATTTGGAATTGACTTTACCCTAGATAATCTGAAAAGTTCAGATTAAGAATATTGAGAAGTCTAGGTATTGGCGACTGGATTAAGGGTTGGCTAAACTGACTATACGTTTGGATTGGAGACCTGGGGTTTCATGATTTTTATTGCGGTGGGTTTCCTTCTGGTTTACGTTTTGTGGCTAGTGAAATCCAGGCACACCCAGATCTGGAAAGGCAAACCCAGATCAGTGATTGGTTGGTAGTTGCGTTTGTTTGCGCGTGATTCCATGAGATGGGATCGACGAGTTATGTAAAGAGGAAGAGCTTTAGTGGTTGGATCTGGCGATTGCGATGTGGCAGTTTGTGTTTCTGGTAAAACTCGATAGATTTTAGGTTTGGTTGTTCTGGTAAAACTCGAAGCCGTTTGATTTGTGAAACCCAGAATCTAGATATTCACAACAAAAGGGATAAGATGCAGCACGCCACTGGAGCACAAACGTTGGACGTGAGGGAAGCAGTCGTGGGAAGGAGTTACTGAGTTTTAAGAAACGTGAATAGTGGTGATGACCATAACCTTTAATTGTCCCATCATAAACAGTAGGTAGAAAAAGTATCTGCGGAGATAAGAAGAATAGGCTTGGATGGGTGTTTTTGATTGGTTGAAAATTGTTTTCAAAAGGGTAAATTTTATTAGGTATATTTTGAGATTTAATTTAATTTAATTTTTCAATATGTTGAATTATTAAATTAAATTAATTATCAAATTAATTCAAAAATTAACATAATTATTTTCTTAATTTGATTAAGATTAATAATTATATTGATTCTTAATTAATTTTAGAAAAGTTGTTTCTAAAATTAGAATTAATTAGTTTCAATTAGATTGAAATTAATTAATTAAAAAATTATTTCTAAAATTAGAATTAATTATTTTCAATTAGATTGAAATTAATTAATTAATTAGAAAAGTTATTTCTAAAATGAGAATTAATTAGTTTCAATTAGATTGAAATTAATTAATTAATTAGAAAAGTTATTTCTAAAATGAGAATTAATTAGTTTCAATATGATTGAAATTAATTAATTAGACTTCTTAAAATTAGGAAAATGTTTTTCAAATAATTAAGAAAGTTGTTTCTTAATTAAATTTATTTATTTCAATTTGATTGAGATAAATTAAAATTAGAATTTTATTTGTTTAGAAATTATTATTTAATTTATTTAGAAATTGTTTCTTTATTTATGAATAATAAGTTTCTTGGTTAAATTTTGAAAAGTGTTTTCATTTATTAATTAAGAAAATGTGCTTTCTTTAATATTTTGAAAATAGTTTTCTAACTTATTAAAGAAAGGTTTTCTAATTAGTCAAGAAATAAATCTCTAAATAAATAACATATAAAGACTTTCATAATTAAATTTAAAAGTGTTTTATTTAATTTTGAAAGTAGTTTCCTTTAATATTAGAAAATAGTTTTCTAATTAAGGGATAATAATTTTAATGAGATTAAAAATAGTGATTTCTAATTAGATTATAAATAGTCTTCTAATTAGATTAGAATGTCTTACTTATATAATTTTGAAAAGAAGTTTTCCTAAATTATAATAAGTAAGAAGTATAATTATTGAAAATTGTTTTCAATTAAATTTTATCAAAGGAGTCAACATAATTGGAAATAGTTTCCAATTGGATTTGAAAATTGTTTTCAAATCAAATCAAATTTCTATTTGGAATAGGAATTTAATTTATTTAGGAATCAATTGTTTTAATCTAATTTAAATTTTCCAAGGAGTTGGAAATGTTATTTTAGATTATAAAGATCAATAACTAGAATCAAGCGAAATTTGGATGCATATTTTATGCATATAATTTGATTATGAGTGCATAAGTTGCATACTTTATTTATATGGTTGATATATATATTGGATGCATGATAAATTGTATGTTTTATATGTGTGATATTTTACATGCAATTTATGTTTGATGAGATTTATGAAATTAAAACCCTCGTTAAAATATTAAGTACACGTTAAGAGCGTGATTGATGCCTTCCATTGTTATAAGAATAAACCGAGTTACATTTATTGTAAGGCTTGTTGAGCAAACTCAAGGTCTCTTTAACTTGAATATGTTTAGTCTTATAATAGTGGGTTTTACTTAACTAAATTTGTGTGATTTGGATGGGCAAACTCATGATCACATGAATTTAGAGCGAGGTTAGGAATGACATATAAGATATGTTGTGGCAAGAGTTGTCACCTAACGGATCTAGGAGTCACATGAGATATGATTGATAAAGTTGTTATCTACCTAATTTAAATATAGTTGGTTTGTTGAGCAAACTCAAGGTCAACTATACTTGAATGGGATCTAGCCCACTAGAAAGATTAGAGTAATCTTTCCTAATAGTAGTGAGGGCTATTATTTGAATAAAATAGTGGGAGTAACCAAATGCATGATTAAAGTCCTAATCTTATTTGATAGTCATGACATATAACTGATTACTTGTTTTCTTACATTTATATTTTGTTCTTAGTAGAATTCACCTTGTTTAGTATAGTTGATACTAAGTTAGTGAACCCAGTTCTTGGACATAGGATATGTTTGAGAAAAGTTCTCAAAAGTTAGATAGAAAATTGTATGTTCATTATGCAATGTTCCTATAATCCCTATTGATGATATGGTGACAAAGTTGTAGAGATATGTCAAAATCATAAAGATAACAAAATGTATTGACATTTTGAGTTGACTAATGTCTCGTAAACTTTGACGATGACATGTAAGATGTATGTTAACACCATGATAGCAAAATGCAAGGGGTTGCATGGAGGAAGGTTGAAAGGTATAGTACCTTGTTGGAATCGTTCGACTTAATTTAGCCTACTAAAAGCATAAGTATGGGCTACAATTAAAGGCTTTGCTATAGTATGTCAACAGTTGTCATAAGAAGAAAATGATTGCATTATTTTTCTTGCCTATATGTGATATGACTGAGATCATATGTATTTCTAATTCATGCTTATGAGTATTTGATATTAAATTTAGATTCAACATTATTGTAATGTTAAAAGCATGATAAGAAATATATTGTTAAATAAAAATAGTTGATCCAAGTTTATGCAAATATTTTGTATATGTATTGGATCAAAGGAGATTATATTTAACATAAATGGCAACAATTAAAAGTTGGATAGCAAGAGACAATCCTTTTATGCCATGTTGGTTAAATCAATAGAGCGAGAATCATAAAGTTACATACAAGGATATGTATTCTTTTGATTATGAATCGTATGGAACTTGTGAAACTTGTAAAGTTGAAGAATAACCAAATCAACCTTTGGTGAAAGGATGATGATGGTATTGAATTGTTAAATTTTATACATGTGATGTATTGGATGAAATAATAATTCATAAAGGATAATATTTTATTTTATTTTATTAATAATGACTTTATGTGATATAGTCATACGTATTAAATAAAATGATGATTTAAAATTTTGAAAAGTTCAAATTATTTAAATCTAAGTAGAAATTAAGCATTGAGAATGCTAAAGCACATCGATGAGATCGTTGTGGTAAGTTTTAAATTTTAGGTTATCTATAAAGAATGAGATTCTTTAATGAATTCCTTCACAATTAAATTAAATAAGTGTATGGATTTATGTAAGGAGTAAAATACAATATGAGATATTGTATGATGCAATAGTATTTCTTTTATAGCAATGCACAGTACAATGACTTACCTTCTATAGTTCTAGTTAAATCAATTAGTAAGTTTTCATATTAGATATGAAACACTAAGTCTTTGAAATAGTCAAAGTTAATGATTTAAGGATGTGATGCTTAGCTGAAGCATATCTTATCCATTTAGTTTAGAACTAAAGTGGGTAATAAAAGGTTATGAGATATCCAAAAGGTTGGATATATTCTTACAGACCAATTGAACAAATTGTTTGATTCAATGTATGCTTATAGGAGAACCGTTCTCAAGATAAGTAGTGGGAGTAAAAAGGAATTTGAAAGGTTCAAATCTCATGACTATACATCTAATTGGAACTAATGCCTTTAATGATACATTTGATGTATAATTGAAAGGCTACAAGATATTGAAATATTCATTTTCATGATGAATTCAAAGAGTTTGTTTTGAAGATGATTATGAATTTATCATATTTGCAAGAAGGTTAGTGGGAGTATGGTTGTCCTCTTGGTAGGGAGTATGTGGAGACATATTGCTCACAGAGAACAACAGTTCAATTTTCAATTGTTGAACATATAATAGTCTAAGAACAACTCTTGTTGGATATGGAAAGGTAGCAACTTAATTTTATGAATTAAATCTATAGAGATAGATTGGATGTTGTTAACTTGTTCTAAGTCCAAGTACATAGATAATGTACTAAAGATGTTTAGTATGTAAGATATCGAGATACTTATGAAGTATCAAAGATATCCCTTATTCTATGTATGAGTTGATATTTGAGTTCAAGCGATGAGGATATAACTTTAGAAGTAAATCCTAATTAAGGTTTATTTATTTAGAACAATATCATTTAGGGTTGGAAAGGTTCCAACGTAGCAATGGTTGCTAATTAAGCCATAATACATTTTTCATTTAGTGGAAATGATTAATTGGATCAACAAGTTCTTTAGTGAATTTGATAGAGTTTCTTTGCATTGTTCAAGACAGTAATGTACTGAAGAACATTATAGCCATTGGGCATGCATAAGGAGCTAATGTCTCATCAAAGATCCAAGAATGTGTTTAGGCAAATGTTCTTAATTATGATGATAATTAAGATAGGAGTTATAAGACATAAGTAAGTGTTCACTATAGAGAATCATGTAGAATTCTCTCATTAAGCCACTACTTCAGTAGTAGAATAATCGTCATATGGTGATATGGTATTAGATACTTAAGCGATTGGCTTAGTGCAAGTGGGAGATTGTTGGTTTATGCCTACGACCAATCGCTATGGTTGTAGTTTAGTGACAAATTATTTAAAAGGCATTCTTTATCTTGTACATGTTTAGATGTATATGATAAAGTCCATGGGATAATTTTACATTGCAAATGAAATTATAATGAGATTATAATTATGAGATTCATATTGCATTCATGAATTATTCCTAAAATGTTCCTAGTCATTGTTACTATTAAGATTGGACATTAATAGAGCGTAAAAAGACTAACACACGTTTCGTTTTTCCTTATGAAGGAAGTAGTCGATCTCATAGGCTAAAGTATAGAGATACTTAAACAAGCGTGTGGGTGCTTGTTAGAGAACAAGTTCCTTTGAACAGACCCGATATGAGAAATCCATTTGGAATATTACTTGTATGTCTATGGAATTCTCATTGTGATGATTGTATAAGTGATCCTTTGACTTGAGATCATCAAAGTTATCTTGATGGGGATTGTTATATTTTGATACTACTAAGTGATCTATAAAGGTCGTTTAAGCGGTAGTCATTGGATATAACATGAGCTGTATGGAGATAGTTGAATGATTAAGATAGGATTCATCACCCTAAAGTAATTAGGAGAATGTTCCATTGTTCTCGATTAATATTGATTCGGAAAATCCTTGGCGAGGTGGAATGGTATTTTGTAAGCAGTTTACAAATATCATTAATTGAATCAATAGCTAATGGCGAAGAACTAATATAATTAGACTCAAAATAGAGTAGACATTAATTCCATGCTCATGTCTAATTAGAACATTTGTTGATGAAAGGATTGAATTATCTTAGAAAAATCATGCACGGAAAGGTTAGCGAAAACCACTTTGACATTCCTAAATATTTGGGTGGTCATGATGCGTTGCTAGACACCAATCTTGATCTATGATTATAAATTGTTTAATTGGAGAATTAAAGATAAATTAAAAGGAGTTTTAATTTATCTAATTCTAATATAATTAAATTATAATTTATAATCATTGCCAATATATTAGGGAACCTAATGGGTCACACATATAGAATGGGTTAGAGAGAGCAAAGTTAATTTAATCAAGTTGGACTTGATTATAAAGTTTGAGAAACTTTATGATTAAATATGAGATATTTAATAAATAAAGATCAATATCAGATATTGAATCTTATTTGGAAATAATTGGTATTTAATTAGAATTATTTGTAATTCTAATTAAAGTTTAATTGAAATTAGTGTTTAATTTCAATTAAATTACTAATACATCCAAAGCTTATTATAAATAGGCTTAAGCTCGATGTAGCTAGCACTTCATGCTTAACCCTCTCTGTAAAAGTTACAGAGTTCTCTCAACCTATTCAGTGGATACTGTTAGAGGCCGGACACTTGTGCGGCTATGGTGGTTGAGACGGATCGGTTTCGGAAACGGTTCGAGGGATGCATCAAGACAAAGATCGAGCTTCGGAATAAGGTACGAATTAAATTCCGCTTTATCGTGATTCGTATTAATTATTTTATAGAATTAAATAGATCTTGTTTTTCGGAAATCAAAAGTCACGGAAAAGTTTCATGATTATTCCGCTGCGTTCGGATCAGATCCGGACTCGATTTTCCAACAGTTAGAAATCGAATTGGAGTTTGAGTTCTTCATTAAAATTGAATTTTGAGATTTTAGCTTTTCAGGGATATAAGGTAGTGAATTTTGTGACTTTTGTGCTAAGAGATATCTTTGTTTGGAAAATTCTTGTCAGTTGGTTGATTTGGAGGGTTGATGCTTTGGTGAATTGTTTGACATTGTTAGCAAGTGAATCTGATTTTGGGTTGTTCATGAAAGTTGTAGATAACATTGTGAACTTTCTGAAAATATTTATTGTGTTATTGTTGACTGAGGAAATGAGTAGTTACTGAATTTGCAATGTACTGCCCTGTTTTGATAGGTTTTGAGTGGGCAATAGGTTTGATTGGATTTTTGACACCCTTAGGGGTGAAATTGATTTTTATGGTCTTCATGAGAATGGTAGAACTTTTCATGATCTTTCCAACAAGCTATGGTTTGTATTTTTTTGATTTGTGTGCAAAGAGTTATGGGTGTTGGAAATTCGGATTGGAAATAGGAAAAAAATGGAAAAAGAAAAGGAAGTAGAACCTCGCCGGATCGCTAGGGCGATGCCTTGCCCCCGCGAGGCGAGGTAAGATGGCCCCGTCGCTAGGACGACGCCTCGCCCTCGCGACGAGGTGAAGCGAGTCGGCCTCGCTAGGGCGACGCCTCGCCCCAGCGAGGCAGGCGCAGATATATATAATTTATTTATTTTTATTATTATTATTTGGCATTAAGTGACCTAATTGTTTCTTTTGTCAATTTCTTTTCCGTCCGACGTCCGATTGACCTGATTCTTGAGGCATCGAATCCGTAGAACATTTAATTTCATTTTGTGAGAAATTGGGAATTTTTGGACGAGAAATTGACGTGGCCCCGGGTAATGGAGCCTTTAATCACTGTTTTGTTTAATTAGGGACCTATAGAGGTCCGAATTGCGCATCGTCAGCGCCAATAGGTTTTTAATTTTTAGTCGGATTTTATTATGGGAAAATTTTGGATTAGGGCCAGGAATGCCATGAACATGCATTATACACGTTTTACTTATTCCATGTGCATTGTTTGGTCATCCTAACTATACAGTTGGTAATGTGTACTTATTTTCATTGTTATAGAGGCTCAGTTGGAGCGTCGTTCTCACGGACGTTCTTTGAGACTTCCGGCAATAGCTCGGAAGTAATAGGTGAGTAACCTAGTTGGTTTCTCAATCTATGTGTGTTTAATATGACCCATTGATGCCATGTGGAGATAATGGAGGGTTTATGTGTGTTTGATTTTCATTGATTTCCGACCATGGGTGTCCGAAATATTAGAAATGTGATATTGAAGTGCTATTACTTGTAAATGATTATGATGCATCAATGCAATAAATTGAAAATGATATGATTGACATACCGGACCAAAGGTCCGAAGGAATAGGAAATGGCATGAAATGTAAATGGAAATTGGAACATATGCATTCATGCATATTGGTATGATCGAGATAAAAGCGGTTGTGATCGAAGCGACCACCGTATCGGGGCATATCACGCCTAGCGTATATGAGAGCTTTCATTCAGCGCACGAGACCTCGAGTCCAGCGTATTGAGCATCGGGCTCGATGTATCGAGGCTTCAAACCAATGAAATTTCAGAGCCATTTGGCTCACGTTATTGAGCTCGGTATGCGGTCACAACAACGTAATGAAAATGGAAAGGGTCTCATGTGCATTGCATATATGGCATGATTAAATGTGGATCGTATGAAAGCGTCGCCTTACATTTGTGAATTGTGATTGTATGTGATAAATGGTAAAGTGTGTATATATGCATGAATTGAGTGAACCATCGATGATGGTTTCTCACCGAGTTATAAACTCATCCAACATTGCAAATATTTTCGAGGATCGAAGAGTACCCGATGGGCGCGGGAGTATAGTCTTGATTGTAAGTCGAGTTAAGGTTGGGATCGGTTCACGTGCATATTTGTGTTTTTGAATTATATGTAAACTTGTATTTCCATGAAGATTAAATCTTGGTATTCTTTGAGTGCCCAATTGATTAATGTTGTATTGTAATTTGATTACGAAATAATGTTACGATTGAAAATGATTTACGTATTAGAGCGAACCAAATTATTCTTGATATTTGCGCTCGATGGGTTTTAAAAATTTATATATATTACCAAGTTTTAAACTGTATTGACTGCTCTAGCATACCACCCTCGCGGGTCGCGGGCTCGGATATCATCGTCGATGTCGGGTTCGGGTCTCGTGGGAGTGGGATGCTACACTTTTCTTCTGCTTCAGTCAGTTTTGAAGATTTCTGCCCTTGAGATTTTTCTCTCTCAGATTCTGATTTTCTCTTCTTCTGAGTCTCTTTGGCTTTTCTAGCTATATCCTCTTACAGAATAGAGACTAAAGATCTTGTTGTTTTATGTGCACGAGATTGAGACGATTGTTCTTGACTATGTTCTCTGGCAATCTTTTCTTCTTGTTGCCTTAGAGTCCGAATCCTCTGTGATCTCTTCGCCTTCTTTGTAAATTCACTTAAAAGAGTTTCTCCTTGTCTTTTTGGCGCACCTGCTTTTGTCCTCTGAGGTTGACTTACTTCGATATTAGGACTCGCCTGTTTTATCAGCGGTCTTCCTAATATTCTTCTTATTTCATTTGCAGGCGATCTCATACTGTGTTGAGTTCGAGAACTTGAAGCGGAAGTCTTCTTGAAATACGCTCCCCCTCAGTTCTTGTTTTCCTCGAAGAGTCGGCTTCTCCTTTAATCACTGTACTGAGACCCATTCGCCGTATTGTAATCGAATCAATCTTACTTTTTACTGAGACAATCCTTCTATTTCCTTTATGTAGAGGGATTCCAGATTCCTTAAAAGTCCTCGTTAGAAGCATACCATAAAGATAGCTATTTGTATCCTTCATCCCCTTAATCATGTAGTGAGAGATTAAGAAGGGTAAATCAATCGGGTTGCGATTCAATAAGTAGAATAGGCATTGTTCATCTAGAGTAATTACCAAATGTCTTGATCCTGCTCTGGGTAAGATACAATTAAACAGAATTGCATGAAGAACCCTAGCCTTCGGAATCAAACTAGAGGTTTTCCTCTCCCATGGGTCATTGGCTCCATATAATTGTCTTCTGACATCTTCTTCTTTCATACCAACCTGGGACATCCAACCGGCCTTTGTAGACAGGGTCTCACCAACCGATGGACAATCAGTCACCTTCCTTATCAACTCCTTAGTCACAGCAACAGATATACCATCTACTGAAGATATGATAGTGTTGTCTACAAGTTGAGTGTTCTTCCAGAAATCGAATACCTCATTGGTGTATACTGGTTCTCGTACCTGGAAGAAATTTCTCCAACTAGCTCTTACAATTTCCGGTTCTACATCCATACCATCATTCCTCAATGACTCGAAATCCACATGCCTTCCGAAAATCATAGCTGCCTCCATTATCTCAGAATGAAAACTGTTTCTGGAAAGCTCTTCGTCTGGGGTAGGATGTTTTGGGAGAATTTTTGAAAGCAAGATGAACCGTCTAGAGATGAAAGTAACCGCAATGATTTCAACTTCAGGCTACTTTAAGGGTCTAGTCTGGTGTGTTCTAGAATCATTAAGATCCTCGAGATTATCAGATTTTTTCCCTCCAAAACTTCCTTGACAGAGAAGTTACTAGCTGTAACTTACTGTATCTGACGCCGTTAGTTTTGACGTTATTTTAGCCTGACTGTTCATTTAACATAACCATGTTAAGGTTATGTCTGATCTTCTGGAACCGTTCTTCACTCAGTGGTTTGGTGAAGATGTCTGCCCAATGATGCTCTGTTTCGATGAACTGTAGACGCACCACCTTCCTCTGAACATAGTCTCTCGAAGTGATGTCTAACTTCAATGTGCTTCACTCTAGAATGTTGAATCGGATTCTTTGATAGATTAATTGCACTTTTATTGTCGCAGTAGATTGGAATCTCCTCTTCTCGAACTGAATAGTCTTCAAGTTGATATTTGATCCATAACGTCTGTGAACAGCAACTTGTGGCATACATATACTCTGCTTTGGTGGTTGATAGAGCGATTGAGTTTTGTCTCTTGCTTGACTAGGATACTAGGTTTGTGCCAAGAAAGTGACATCCTCCACTTGTGCTCTTTCTTTCGATTCTATCTCCGGCATAGTCAGCATCGCAGTATCCGATTAACCTGAAATATTTACCTTTCTTGAACATTAAGCAAAGATCAGTAGTACCTGCGAGATATCTCATGATTCTTTTAAAAGCAATAAAATGATACTCTCTAGGATCGGCCTGAAATCTTGCACACAAGCATACACTGAACAAAATATCAGGTCTACTTGCTGTAAGATACAGTAAAAACCGATCATCCCTCTATACAGGGTTTGATCCACCTTCTTACCAAGTTCATCTTTGGACAAAAGGTTTGAAGGGTGCAACGGGGTCGCCGTAGGCTTCACATTATTCATATCAAATTTGGACAACAATTCTTTCACATACTTTTGTTGATGAATGAAAATTTTCTCTTCGGTTTGCTTAACTTGCAACCCAAGAAAGAACTTTAATTCACCCATCATGCTCATTTCAAACTCTTTCTTCATTAGACTCTCAAACTTCATGCATAACTTGTTTTAGACTCTCATTAGACTCTCAATTTATTCTTCTCTTCTAATTGCTTTTTTAGACAGATATTTCTTCCGTATGTCTAATATTTTCTGCATACTTTTTCTTTAACAGTTTGTACTGTTTCAGAATAGCATGAGAATCTTCTAATAGTTTTGAGTAGGCATCATGCAAATTATTGTAGTCAGATTTTACCTCCTCATCACTATCCTCCTTGGCCATCAGGCAGATGTTTGCATGTTTAGACGATTCAGAACCTGTATCTGATTCTGATGAATCTAGGTCGTCCCACGTTGCCATCATGCTTTTCTTCCCTTCTCTACTCTTCTTTGGTTTCTTCTTTAGAGTCGGACATTCGGATTTGTAGTGTCGAGGCTGATTGCACTTTCGTGTGAAATGACAGATGACTTTTCTAGTTTGACTTCATCTTTGCCATTCTTCTTGAAAGTCTGATTCCCTTTGGACTTCTTCTTCCACATGCGTCTTATCTTTCTGGAGATGAAAGATAATTCGTCATCATCATCACTTGACTCTGGTTCTGATTGACTGGAGTCGTCATCCTTTGATTCTTCAATGTTCAAGGCTTTTGATGACTTCCTCCTTCTTTGAGTCTTCTGATTCTTATGTCCGGCCTTCAGTGCTATCGACTTGTCCCGTTTGGGCTTGTCTTCAACATCGAGTTCAACTTCATGAATCTTCAAGGATCTAAGCAGCTCATCAAGCTTTAACACGCTCAAGTCTTTGGCTTCTTGCACTATAGTAACTTTAGGTCTCCATCTCTTCGGAAGATTTCTTAGGATCTTTCGAACATGATCTTGATTGTTGTGCATCCTTCCAAGAGCTTTCAATCCATTGACAATTGTTTGAAATCTTCCAAACATTTGATCAATAGACTCTTCATCTTTCATCCTGAAAAGTTAATATTAGTGCACATGAATACTTATCTTAGATTCTTTTACTTGGCTTGTGCCTTCGTGAGCAATGGAAAATGTGTCCCACATCTCCTTTGCGGTATCGCATCCGTGGACTTTGTTATACTCGCTCCTGCTTAGGGCACACGTCAAGAAGAACTTCGCCTTTGAATTCAGTTGTATTCTCGCCTTTTGATCGACCGTCCATCTAACTCGTGGAATGGAATTGCCATCTTCATCTACTGGTGTATAAGGTCCGTTCTCTATCACGTCCCAAAGGTCGAAATGAGTAGATTCTATGAATAGCCGCATCCTATCTTTCCAGTAATGATAATCCTCTCCGTTGAATGCTGGAGGTCTAGTGACTGAGGCTCCTTCTACGATGTATACATGTGATTTCACCATTATCTTTGATCCACACTTTGTTAAAGTGATCCTTGGATACCTTGCTCTAATACCAATTGAAGTGAATCACACGTTAATACAATACTTAGAAAACGATATAGAATGCACGAGAAGGGGGGTTGAATTGTGTATTCCCCTTTTTGAAAACTCTTTCAAAACTTGTTTGGTAGAAATAAAATTCTTTACGGAAATTCAAATAGATTCTGATTAACCAAAACTTGAAAACTTTGTTTACGAATTAAGTATTGATAAAACTTGAATCTAAAATATAGAGATATAGAGTGAGAGTGATTGACACAGAGATTTATCCTGGTTCACCCCAAACCGTGGGCTACGTCCAGTCCTCAGAGTTGCTTCTGAGATTTCACTATCTCTTCAATTTTACAATTATTCTTTGCGAGCCTCTTCAGATCTCTACAACCAGTATTCTTTCACACTTAGCCTTTGTAGGCTATCTGTACTACTTTTTCTCAAAAAAAGTGTTTGAACACTTGTTACAGTAAAATAGCTCTCAGCTAATTCGCATAGTAAGCTCGTAGATGTAATTCACTTTTGCTCACTTTTTTTAACTTTGTCTAACTTTTCTCTAACTTTGCAATCTTCGACTTCGACTTGTATTTATAGCCTTCGCCTCCAACTGCTTCTTGATTCTTGTTTCTTGAATCTTTAAAAAGCGGTTATTCAGTTGAGTTACAGTAATTAACTCGAACTGACTCCTTAAATCTTCTTTTGAATTCGCATCTTCTTTTCTTCGTTCTTTTTATAAATGCGTGTTTACTGCGTCTCGCCGCTTTTACTATTTCGCGTCTGCGTCTGTGTCTGCCTTGCTTAGCGTATGCATCTGCTTTGCTTAGCTTCGTATATCGTGACTTCGTGCATCGACTTAAATGCGTATGTCATAACTTCATCTATCGACTTAATCATGCATGCGTGACTTCGCCATCTTACTTAAATGCGTATATCCGTGACTTCATCATCTTATTTTCTTTCTATTGATTCTCTTTTCTTTATACATCAAAATCATATCTAAGTAAAGTCATTTGGACTTAACATGTAAATCATGATGAATGTATCTTCAGATGTGATTGCACATTTGCCTCATAAATTGACCATTTGATATATGAATGGAGCCAAAAACAAATTCAACCAAAAGAATTTAAATCACACATACCTAGTTTTAATTTAATATTCATAAACACATCTTCCTTAAGAGGTTTGTAAAAATGTCAGCTAATTGGTCACTAGAAGATACATGCTTCAAACAAATGTCACCTTTTAAACAATGATCACGGATGAAATGATGTCTAATTTCTATATGCTTTGTTCTACTATGCAGAATTGGATTTTTACTCAAACAAATTGCACTGGTATTATCACAATAAATAGAAATATTTTTAACCACAATACCATAGTCAGGCAATTGATGTTTAATCCAAAGAACTTGGGCACATGCACTCCCAGCTGCCACATAGTCCGATTCAGCAGTGGAAATGGCTACGCTAACTTGCTTCTTACTAGCCCAAGATATTAAAGATGATCCTAAGAAATGACACAAGCTACTAGTGCTTTTTTTATCGATCCTATAGCCGCCATGATCAGCATCACTAAAAGCATATAAATCAAATGATTCACAACTAGGATACCATAAGCCATGATTAACAGTTCTACTCAAATATCTAAAAATTCTTTTGCAAGCACTTAAGTGAGAAATTTTAGGACATGATTGAAATCTAGCACAAAGACACGTGGCAAACATGATATCAGGTCTAGATGCAGTTAAATACAAGAGAAAGCCGATCATACCTCTATAGAGTTTTTTATCAACGTCTTCTTCATGTTCATGCTTCTCCAAGACCACATTTGTTGCCATTGGTGTTGCTGACACTTTGCATCCTTCCATTTTGAACTTCTTTAGAAGTTCCTTGGTGTACTTAGATTGGTGAATGAAGATGCCATTTTTGAGTTTGCTTGATTTCCAATCCAAGAAAGAACTTGAGTTCTACCATCATGCTCATTTCAAATTCACTTTGCATTAAATCACTAAATTCTTTGCACAAAAATTCATTAGTGGCACCAAACACAATGTCATCAACATAAATTTGACAATTAAGCATATCTTGATCAACATGTTTAATGAATAAAGTATTATCAATCTTACCACGAACATACCCATGTTGAGTTAGAAAAGTACTCAACCTTTCATACCATGCTCTAGGTGCTTGCTTTAATCCATAGAGTGCCTTCTTAAGTTTGTAGACATAATCCGGATGCTTATGATCTTCAAATCTTGGTGGTTGTTTGACATAGACTTCCTCTTGAATGTATCCATTGAGAAATGCGCTCTTGACGTCCATTTGATTTAATTTGATCCTTTTATGTGACGCAAAAGCACATAATAGTCTAATTGCCTCCAACCGAGCCACAGGAGCATATGTCTCATTGTAATCAAGGCCTTTTTCTTGATAAAATCCTTGAGCCACTAACCTTGATTTATTTTTAATCGCTTCACCAATCTCATCATATTTTATCCAATTTACCCACTTGACTCAAATAATAGTCTTGTCCTTTGGTAAAGCTACCAAATCCCGCACATTATTCCTCTTGAATTGATTGAACTCTTCTTGCATAGCTAGAAGCCAATTCTCATCTTCAAGAGCTTTTTTTATATTCTTGGGTTCTACTAAAGAGATGAAGGCTGAATTGCTCATATTCTCATAGACATTCCTCCTGGTTCTTAAGCCATCATTCAAATCACCAATTACTTGCTCCATAGGATGGTTCTTTGCTTTTGCCCACGTTTTAATGTCGGGTACATGATTTTCTTCATCTAACTTCAATTCCTCAATCTTAGATTAAATTTCTTCAACTTTATTTCCTGAATTTCCTGCATCATCATCAAAACAAACCTTTCTCGGGGGTGAAATCATATCATCGAATTTAACATGAATACTTTCTTCAACATATTTAGTCCTATTATTATACATTCTAAAAGCCTTACTAGTTTGAGAATAATCAATAAACACACCAACATCAGATTTTGAATCAAATTTTCCTAAATTGTTCTTTCCATTGTTATGAATAAAAACTTTACAACCAAAAAGATGAAAATAAGAAATATTGGGTTTCTTACCTTTCCAAAGCTCGTATGGTGTCTTATTTTTGTCTCTTCGTAAATGCACCCTATTGATGACATAGCACGCGGTATTGATTACTTCCACCTAAAATGATTTAGGAAGATCCTACTCATTTAACATAGTTCTACTTATTTCTTCAAGAGAGCGATTCTTCCTTTCTACTACACCATTTTGTTGTGGAGTCCTTGGTGTTGAGAAGTTGTGCTCCATTCCATATTTGTCGCAAAGGCTCTCGAATGGTTCACATTCAAATTCACCTCCATGATCGGTTCTAATAGCGATAATTGACATATTTTTCTTATTTTGAACCAACCTACACCACTTAGTAAATTCGTTAAAAGCATCACTTTTATTCGCAAGAAATCTCACCCAAGTAAATTTAGAAAAATCATCCACAATAACAAGGACATATAATTTACCACTAAGACTAGCATGTCTAGATGGTCCAATCAAATCCATATGAACAAGTTCAAGAATTCTAGATGTGCAAATTTCTTTCTTTGGTTTGAAAGATTCTCTAACATGTTTGCCTTTTAAACAAGATTCACACAAGTGATCTTTAACAAATTTTATCTTAGGCAATCCTCTCACAATGTCATTTTTTGAAAGCTTAGAAATTAAAGGCAAAGGAGCATGTCCTAATTTTCTATGCCATAAAAATGCATTTTCTTCTAATGTCACCAAACACTTTTCATTAAAAGAAATATAATCATGTAAATCAACAATGTAGGTATTTCCATTTCTTAAACCAATGAAAGCAACATGACCATCCTTCTTAACCATGCAATGTGATGATTCAAAAACTACATTAAAATTCATATCACATAGTTGAGAAACACTTAACAAATTATGTTTCAAACCATCAACAAGCAAGACATTTTCAATGGTTGGCAAAGGCTCCTTACCCACTTTACCAATCCCAATGACCTTACCTTTGTTGTTGTCTCCAAAAGTGACATATCCTTTATTCTTTGGCTTAATTTCAGCAAATAGGTTCTTGTCTCCACTCATGTGCCTTGAACAACTGCTATCAATGTACCAGGTGCTTGATGACTTTTCATCCTTTGCTTGTACCTACAATAGTAACATCTTTTCTTCTTATAGGTACCCAAGCCATTTTGGGTCCATTTTGGTTAGCAACATAAACCACATCAAGAGGTGTGGTACCTTTAATTACCCAAATTTTCTTAACATTGATACATCTCCTAATACTTTTACAAGCGATTTCCATATGACCATCTTTCAAGCATCTAGCACATTTTGCAATTTTTCCATCCTGAGTAAATTTGGAAATTAACGAATAGTCTCTATCAAAAGGATCATATCCTAGTCCATATCTAGAAATTGAATATTTTTGCAAAGATAACAATTTTTCAAACTTTTCATTTCCATTAGCAAATTTTCCAACCATTTACGAAAATTCCTTTCTAAGTCTATCAAGCTCACAAATAAGATTTTCCTTTTCAACAAGACATGCAGAGTGATCTTCCTTAGGATTATCTAAATCATCAATAGTCTCATGTAAGGCACTATTTTTAGTAACCAATTCTCTTATTTTCTTTCTCAATTTTTTGTTAATCTCAATAGCTTCTTCAAAATCGGCTTGTAAAGTATCAAAAGAATCTCTTAGATCTTGGTCATTGAAAGTTACCTCATTTTCATCATCACTTGATAAGCTATTTGCCATAAACGCCAAGTTGTTTTCATCATTGCTTTGGTATGCTTCCTCATCATCACTCCAAGTAGCTACTAGGCTAGCTTTCTTTTTCCCTTTGTCATATTTTTCACTTTTCTGGAAAATTGATGTGGAAGATGTACTCTTGCATTCTCTTGCATGACGTCCCCTTTTTCCACATTTCCAACATTCTTCATTGCTCTTCTTTTCATCATACCCCTTTGATTTTCTTTCTACGGAAAACCTCTTCCTTTCTCCATTTCTTCCACCATTTAATTCCTTCCTCCGATTTTTGAGAAGTCCTTTGAATTTTCTCAAATTTCTAGCATACATTGCTATTTCTTCATCATCCTCTTCTTCATCTATTTCTTCATCACTTTCATCGAGAGAAGAAATATTAGCCTTTAAAGCAATTGACTTTTGTGACTTACCTCTACCTCCTCTGGATTTGAGAATAATCTCATAGTTGATAAGTGATACCACCAACGCGTTGAATTCCAAATGATTGAGATCCTTGGATTCCATAATGGCGGTGACTTGTGAGTCCCATTCCTTCGGTAGTGAGCGAAGAATTTTCTTCACCTTCTCGCTATCCGTCATATGCTTTCCAAGGTTGCCTAATCCATTTATGATTTCTGCAAAACAATCAAGCATAGTGGAAATAGACTCACCTTCCTTCATGACGAACATTTCATAGTCATGGAGAAGCATGTTGATCTTTATTTCCCAGACTTGGTTGGTTCCTTCATGGGTGATGCGAAGACTTTCCCACATTTCTTTAGCGCTGGTACAAGAATTAAATCAGTTTCTTTCCTCGTAGTGAGGCCTTGATATATCGTTTCATAGCCTTCGCATTGATGTAGGCTTGCCTCCAATCATTGTCGTCATACTCCATCTCCTTTTTTAACTCACCGTTTTCTTTCAGAGGAGCTTGAGGACCAAAAATGGTAATCTTTCAGTATTCCACTCCCTCGCTTATAATGTGATACTTCATAGGATTTTTCCAAGAAGAATAGTTAGTGCCATTAAATAAAGGAGGGCGATTGTTTGTGTTACCTTCTTCTGCTAGGTTATTGTGTGTCATCCCTAGATACTTCTGCTCTGATACCAATTGTAAACGATCTAAAAGGGGGGTTAAATAGATCTTTAAGCTTTTTGTAATTTTCTACAACAAAATCATAAGTTAATTCACACAAAAACAAATTTAAACAAATTTAAATGTAAAGAGTAGGGAAGAAGAGCAAACATTGTTTTTATAGAGGTTCGGTGCTAAGACCTACGTCCTCTACCTAAGCTCCCACTTAGGATTTTGCAAATCACTTTATTGCACACTTTGTAGTTTAGTGTGAACTTTTTACAATACCACTTGATTTCCGACTCAAGCTACCTTACACTCGATTTGTTTTCTGGCATAAATCCTACCCCACACGTGACCTTTCACTAGTCACTCAAATTCTAAGAGAAATAAAATAAAGTTTGAAGAACAAAGCTCAATACAATGATGTAACAAGATAAGAGCAACAGTGAGCAGAATATAGAGCAATAATGGAGTCTTTAACTTGTGGAACTTCACTTTACTTTTTCCTTGATCATCCACTCTTATATATCAACAAAAATAGCTGTTGGGAACACATATAGCCGTTGTCTAATTGTTATGACCGTTCCTTAATATCCTCCTTTTCAGTTGTGGCTAATTGAACCGTTGGAATTAATTTGTTGTACCCATAAGTCGACTTGTGACAACACTTTACGTAAAATTTCATCTCCGCTCTTCTATAAGTCGACTTGTGCTGTGTAAGTCAACTTGTGTCCTTAGATAAGTCGACTTCTGTACTATTACTCAACTTGTGTTGACATATCTTCGTATGTTAGTTGACTTATGCTGTTCTAGTCGACTTATGCTGTTCGGATCTTGATATATAAGTCGACTTATAATGTGCAAGTCGACTTATGTAGCTTCAACAGTAATATCCATCCAAATCTTCTATAATCTTTATTATTAATGTCTCTTTCACTTATAAGGAAACTTCCATTTTGTTTCTTCAATGATTAATCACTTGCCCATCTTGATTTGCACCATTCTTTAATTGAATATTGATC
Source organism: Erythroxylum novogranatense (assembly GCA_029891385.1). Taxonomy (NCBI): domain Eukaryota; kingdom Viridiplantae; phylum Streptophyta; class Magnoliopsida; order Malpighiales; family Erythroxylaceae; genus Erythroxylum; species Erythroxylum novogranatense. The sequence continues at coordinate 23,015,902 of CM057226.1, forward strand.
CCAAAATACCTGAAATAATTTCTTAACTAATTCTAGATATTTTATTATTATCAAAACATAAAGGGATTTAATTTGTCAACCACCATTGGTCCAACAAGAGGGTTGGGAGGACCCGGGGAAATCTTCTATCCTCACCATGGTGTACAGCAATAAAACGGGTCAGAAAGCGAAACCAATACTTAAAAAGATAGCAAATAATTCAACCACAAAGGGTCAACCAGACGGGACGGTCTCCTCTCCTAGCCCGCTAATTTGTGGTGGGGGACGAGTAAAAAGGAATCTGACGAGGCCCCCCTGTGATACCCCATAATGAGTCGAGTGAAATCGTATCGGTCGAGCTCCTTTATGCGCCCAACCACCTCCCACTCTTCTCTACTAAGAGACACGCTCTACGTGTCGTTCCACTGCTCGGCTAAAGGATACCTCCATGGCCGGTACTCGAAGGAGGATCCTGGGGGTTTCACAAAGAAATACTTTGTCCATGGCGGAGATTTTGAGGTCATCTGGCGAGCGATACGGTCATCTCAGACAAAGAAAGAAGGATCCCACCAGAGTTCGGACTCTGGTTCATCCTGAAAAAGTGACGCAGGATGCCAATCGAAGGAGGGAACCCGAACTGATGGCACAGCAAAGCCAACCCATTGATAAACCTCCAGCCGTTTGGAGGAATTTGGCTCGGCATCAGCTGATAGGTAGTGCACACCTCGTCAACAATTGGGGCGTACGGGAGCCTCATACTGCCCACCGAGAAAAAACTATCGGAGACAGCAAAATACCCACTTAGGTTGCTGTGGATTCGTTCGTGATTGAAAGCAAGCCTGGGTCCCTAAGACAAAGGGATGCTGTTCCTAATAATCGACCGATTCAACTCTCCCACGGTCATCGTCGATGCATTTCTTGGTGGCTTCTCCACAACTAACCCATCCTTCCGCTCTCTTGTCGAGATTTTTTCAACATCTCCTACCATACTTCTAGAATTGGCCGCCGACATGTTCACTAAGAAGAAACCTTTGAAAAGACTTTAGAGGAGGAGACGAGGGAAGATGACGTACCTATTTAGTGATTTGAGGTTGGGAAATCGGACGACGGATTGAAAGAAATTTCCAGGAACCATAAACGAGAAAGAGAAAGTGAAAGCAGAGTATAAGCTGGAGAATGGAAGCAAAGGTAAAGAACTCTGCAACCCATCGACCCTGAGTACTTATAGAAGACCGGTCGAAGGGACGCCCAATCAAAGCTCGACACATGGAGAAAATCTGAGCCAAGCTCAGACACGTGGCAAAATCTAAGCCGAGGTAAATTAGGGTTGTTCAAAATCCAGAGTGGCGCGACAAGTGAAAGGACGTACATGACAACTGCACAATGGTTACGAAGATGATAGATTTCAGATTCTGAAAAGCTGCCAGAGGGCATGCGCTGTCAGTAATAATTAAATAAAGTACCTTCACTTGCTCAACACAGATGTTCGCCTGAACTCTCTTGATACGAGCTGTCACGTAGTAAATGTCGATGCCAACCGATCTGGACACTCAGCCACCCGACCCCAATACGAGCAGTCACGCACTATGCATCGATGTCCGATCGATCGGCCTACCCCGAGCTGTCCCATAGACGAACTACAACGCTGATATCTGACCGATCGGGCCTACCCCGAGCTGTTCCACAGACAAGCAAAAAGATCTTTGTATACTCCTTCGACCCTTCTCTTTGCTCAGACTCGAAGAATAGGGGGGCTTATGGTTAAAAGATTGTAAAAGCTCATATATTATTGATTGAATCATGAGTATTTAAACTTATTAGAAGATTACAAAAGTAATGATCACGAGAGAGATTTCAGTAACTGCTTACATACAAAAAAATAATCACGAGAGAGATTTCAGTAACTACTCCTAAAGATTAGTGAGTATTTACAACAGGTAAATATCTACAACTAACAGAGTTTGACTAAGTAAAGTGGAGCAAATCATGTACTTGTGAGTGCACTATTAGAGGGTGCATTGTTACGCCCCCACAAGTCGAGCGTATGATCACCAATACCCAACTTCAGCAAGTTACGTTGAAACGCAGCACGTGGTAATGGTTTGGTGAGAATATCCGCGACTTGATCCACAGTGTTGAGATGTTGAACACATAAGCTGCCATTTTGTACCTTCTCTCTAACAAAGTGAAAATCAATCGCTACGTGCTTCATTCGGCTGTGAAAAACAGGGTTTGCACAAATGTATGTAGTGCTAATGTTGTCACAAAACACAGTTGGAACTCGAGGAAGAGAGAATTTGAGCTCGGAAAGAAGATTCTGAATCCAAGTTGTCTCAGAAACAGCAGCAGCTACGGCACGATATTCAGCCTCTGTAGAGGACCGAGAGACAGAGCGTTGCTTCTTAGACGACCAAGAGATTGGTGTTCGACCAAGATATATGATAAAACCTGTAGTAGAAGTCCGATCATTAGGGTCGCCTGCCCAATCAGAATCAGCATAGACTAGGAGGGACTGCTGCTGCTCACGGACAATGCTCAGGCCCAGATTAGCAGTCTGTTGGAGATACCGAAACACTCGCTTCACAGCTCGCCAGTGTTGATCAGTCGGGGCATGCATGAATTGTGAGAGCTTGTTAACTGCAAAGCCAATATTAGGCCGAGTGAACGCGAGATAGTGTAATTTACCAATGACCTGACGATAGAGTTGAGCATCAGTATCAAATTGAGCTGCGGTGTGAGAGAAATCAACTGTTGAGACCATTGGCATTGGAACACCTTTGCAATCAGCCATTTTCATATACTCAAGAAGATCTAAAATGTACTTGCTTTGTGAGAGAAATAAGCCATTAGTTGCATACGATACCTCTACCCCAAGAAAGTAATGCAATCGACCAAGATCCTTCAATGAAAAACGCTTGGAGAGTGCAGCAATCACACTTCGAATACCATCAGAATGGTTGCTGGTCACAAGGATATCATCCACATAAACAAGGAAATAGGCAGTGAATGTTGACTTGTGATGAGTGAACAGTGAAGAGTCGGATTTTGCAGCAACAAACCCAAGATAAAGTAGATAGGTTTTGAGCTCAACGTACCACGCCCTGGGTGCTTGTTTAAGCCCATAGATGGCTTTTTGCAATCGACAAACATGAGTCGGATACTGTTCATTCACAAATCCAGGTGGTTGTTGCATATAGACTTCCTCCTCGAGATGCCCCTGCAAAAAAACATTATTTACATCTAATTGATGTATCGGCCAAGAATTTTGATTAGCAATTGTGAGCACAAGTCGGATGGTGACCGGTTTGACCACCGGGCTAAAAGTGGAATGAAAATCAATCCTGGGTCTTTGAGTATATCCTTGAGCAACCAACCGTGCCTTGTACCTGTCAATTGAACCGTCAGGTCTGTATTTAATCTTGAAACAACCACTTACATCCTCGGTGTTCTTGGAAGGATCATATGGGATAAGTTGCGGGTTTAGATTCACGGATAAGGGTGTCATATTCAGCTTGCATTGCTTGTTTCCAATGGATATGATTTTGGGCTTGTTTAGGTGTTCTCGGTATGTAGGTAGGTGATAGGGTTGCAGTGGCATTAAATTGTCGAGGTTTAAGGCTGTTGGTTCTCGATCTAGTGAACATGGGGTGTCGAGTGGGTGAATTTTCGGTGGGTTGGGGTTGGGCTGTTGGTTGGGATGGCACATGAGTGTCAGTTATAATGGCATTGGCAGACTGGGATCGTCTATGGTAGACTCGGATGGATGAGTGTTGAGGATCATGGGTATTATTAGATAAAGTAGAAGGAAGCATAGAAATAGAGGCAATACCTGAGTCGGTGAGCATCACTGGTTGGGTAGTAGAGGGCGGCTCCACTCGCAAAGTCTCTGGTAAATCAAAACAGTGTGGCATTTGTAAAGCAATCTTATTATGAGCATCATCCTGCACTATTTCCCAAGCAAGGGACGAAGAGGGGTGTTTAATATGAGAAAACAATTTAGAATAGGGAAACTCTTCTTCATAGAAAATAACATCACGTGACACATAAATTTTGGAGGTGATGGGATCATAACATTGATGGGAATGATATTTAGTCGAGAATCCAAGGTAGAAACATGGAGTGGATTTTGGTTGAAGTTTGTGTTTATTGTATGGTTTCAGCCATGGGTAACAAAGACAGCCAAACGTTTTAATCCACTCTAAATTTGGTGGTTTGCGAAATAGAAGATCATAGGGGCTGTTGTGGCCTAGATTTGGGGTGGACAACCGGTTAATGAGATATACCGAATGAGAGCATGCAAAACTCCAAAAGAGGGTTGGCATAGATGCTTGATGCATCGACGACTTGACTGACTCAATTATGTGCCGATGTCAACGTTCGACAAGAGCAACACGTTGTGGTGTGTAGGGAGGGGATAAGAGATGTTCAATGCCATTAGTTTTTAGGTATGTGTCAAGGCCTTGAAATTCACCTCCGCCATCAGTATAAAGTGAAGTTATTTTTGTTTGAAAACGTCTTTCAAGCATGGGATGCAGTGCTGTAAAAACTTCAAAAACTTCATTTTTATTTTGCAATGTAAAAAGCCACATGTATTTCGAGAATTCATCAACAAATAGAACATAATATTGTTTTTTGTCAATAGATAAAGCGGGGAGGTCCCGTAAATCATTTGTAAATGAGTTGCAATGGAGCTGTGCTATGCAATGTTGATTTTGAAAAAGGAAGCCTGTGCATTTTATTGGAATTGCAAGAGTTACAAACGAAAGTAAAATTTTTGAAAGGAATTGAGAGCTTGTGCAATGTGTTATTTAAAACTCGGTCATTTGGATGTCCCAAACGCCGATGCCACATGATTTTGGATTCTGCCGTATTGCACATAGGTTTGTCAAACACTTTATTCGGCGGCCATTGATATAAATGCCCTCTACTTCGCCCTTGAATCAGTGGCGCCCCCGTCATCAAGTCCTTAACAAGACAAGAAGATGGAAAAAAACTCAATAGATGTTTTATTGTCATGGAAAAATTACGAAACAGAAACAAGATTATAAGCAATGGAAGGGGAGCATAGAGTATTGTTCAAGCTGAAATTGTGAGAGGAGAGGTGTAATTGTTTGTTACCGGTGTGGGTAATTGGGACAGTGTGGCCATTACCCATAGAGATCTCTTCCGGACCATTGTAATCGTGAGTGGTTGTTAGCTGCTACGGATCAGAGACCATGTGATGTGTTGCCCCGGAGTCGATAATCCATGGATCATTTTGGCGAGGCATGTAGGCTGCAAAATTTGCACGAGCACGTATGTGATCATGAGACATCGATCAACATACGCGTGCTATATGACCCGCCTTTTCGCATAATTGGCAATAGATAGTGCCATCTGAATCTTGTTGCTGAGGTTGATAATTTCGACGCTGACGATTATTGTTGTTTCGCCAGTTTGAAGCATATTGAGGTCTACGTTGGTAGCTGTTCATTGCTCCTTGTCGACCGGAATTAGGTTGCTGTTTTTGTGCAACAGCAGCAGTGATGTGGTTGATCTGCGGTTTTCGACTGTCTTCATACTTAAGAAATAGTTCGTGGTCGACTAATTTCTCATACAACTCCTCATATGTTATTTGAGTGTCATGAGACCGGATAGCTGCAGAGATTTCATGAAACTCAAAATCGAGACCACTTAGAATCTTGACTATCAACTCATAATTGTTGATCGGGGCACCTGCAGTAGCAAGTTCATCAGCGACTGATCGTATATCTTGTAGATAGGCAGCCACAGTTTGATTATCCTTGGTCAGTCGAGCAAGGTTATCACGCAAGCTAAAAATCCGGGTTTGGGATTTATTGGCAAAGGCAGTGTGTAGAGTTTGCCAGGCAGTGTGAGCTGAAGAAGCATTGGCGACTGAGGAAGCCAAGGTAGGGTCAACTGAAGTCATCAGGGCATTCTGGATCAGCTGGTCCTGTCGGAACCAGGTGTTAAAGGCCAGATTGGGAACCAGAATGTTGTTTTGAGTGACGGTTGTGGCCGGCGCAGAAGAGGTGTCGTCAAGGTGACCATAGAGGTCATGGCCGTTCATAAGCATGGGTACCTGTGCTTTCCACGTAGCAAAGTTGGAGGAACCCGTCAGTTTGATGGGTAATTGGGTTGCCGGATTGAACTGCACGATGGCAGTGGCTGTCACGCTATCAGAGTTGAGGACAGGTGTGGATGGTGCCATCGGAGAGAAAAAAAACTCGTGAGAGAAAATTAAGGCTCTGATACCATAAAAGATTGTAAAAGCTCATATATTATTGATTGAATCATGAGTATTTAAACTCATTAGAAGATTACAAAAGTAATGATCACGAGAGAGATTTCAGTAACTGCTTACATACAAAACAATAATCACGAGAGAGATTTCAGTAACTACTCCTAAAGATTAGTGAGTATTTACAACAGGTAAATATCTACAACTAACAGAGTTTGACTAAGTAAAGTGGAGCAAATCATGTACTTGTGAGTGCACTGTTAGAGGGTGCATTGTTAATGGTCGGGTCGGTCATGCTGGACCCAAATTCAGTCATAACGACTTATGGACCGATCGGTCCATCTCCCAATGATTGGTCTCACGTCTATCAGCTAAGCTAGGCTCAGGCTCAGTCCATGTCTCTACGGTCCATTTGTGAGTGGAAGTCTCCCATGCATACGTAAAGACTTAAACCTAGCATCAGCTCCATATATAAGGTATAACTCTGCCATAATAGAGGTACGTGATCACAACCCTAACTTTCTCTGCTTACAGTGACCCTACTTACACAAAAGATTAACCCTAACTTGATAGTGATTGTAGTGAGGTCTTTAACCACACTTGAGAGAGTCTAAAGATATTTGGCAACGGTGGATTCTACTTTACAAGCGGTAAGGAGGCAACAGCAAGGCAAGGATCGTCGATCAATTGTTTATTACGAAAAATGGTTCTCAAAGGTAGTCCACAAATTGCGAGTTGTTGTGCATCCAAGTGCCAGAGCACCTGCCTTTTGGGATAGAGTTTTGATAAGGTAGTAGTAGAGTTTTGATGTTATATATATATATAATACTGCAACGCAGAATTTAAAAAGATTAAGTATTGCACAGTCCTACTTTTAAGATATGTTATTTTTAACATGGTAAAGTTATGTAATATTGAATCTTTTCAAATTCTGCTAATATATATATAAGGGTAAAGTTATGTATGAGTGAATCTTTCAACAATATATATATATATATATATATATATATATATATATATATATATATATATAATAAGATATGTAATTTATTTACACACAAGTACTAATTACAAACTCTTGCTACTATAAATTTTATAATTGTTATTTTTCCACATGATTTTTAGAAAATATCTATAAATTTAAAAAAATTATAATTATCATATTTTTATTAAAATAAGATTTAATTATTTATAACCACGCAATTTAAAGAATACCCAAATTTTATATAAAAATTGAATAGCTAATAATTGTCAATCAATTTTCTTTTTCTTCTAAATTACTCTTTAATCAACACAATTGTAATCATTTAAAATTAAAATTTGTTAGAATTTAACAAATTATTTATATTTACCATTATTACTGTAAATTTATTATATAAAATTATTTATATTTACCATTATCACTGTAAATTTATTATATAAAATATATTTTAAATTACGTTTGCCAATACTCATAAAAATAAGAACTCTCAAATTTTAAAATTAAATTAATTATTGAAAAATAGTACAAATTTTCAATAAAAATTTATCTATGCCAAACTATTTCCCTTCAAACTATCTAAGCTGGTTCTCAAGTACTGGCCAACAATTTCGGTGTTATCCACCATTCAAGTCCCCACGCACATGAGTCATCGAAGATCAATAGACATCTCTTTGATGATCTTAGTTTATCTGCGCAGTTGTTATGGTCCGTTTCAATTGAGAGCCACACATCTACAGATTCATTATACTGTCGTTTTAATAATGGTTACTTATCTAGATCTGCCATGTTTTTTCCTTTTCCATGTCCTCTTCTTCAGGCTGGCATAATTTACTCATCTTCACATTTCACAACCAACACTTTTTATTTTATTAATTGTTAGGAATTGAACTTCCTATTGATAGAATTTCTTTTATAACAAATGGGCTTCTGATTACTTCATTATTTTATCATATCTTTAATTAATTATAAAAGGTAAATTTTAAATTGGATTGTACAAATCTTTTAAGAATCTTTTAATTTAAGAAAATAAAATTCAAGATAAGGTGAATAAAATTTCATTTACTTTAACCTTAAAAATAAATTAGGTGCTAAAAATAAATTTGCTTTAATCTTTATAGATATTATATAAATTGAATCTGTTATTCAATTTTATTAGAGGACTTATTTAAAATATATAATATATGAATTATTATATATATAATGTCTTATTTAGTGCATTTGCTAGTTTTACATGAATTATTATATATATATTGTCTTATTTAGTGCATTTGCTCCTTTTTCATTCATGTAAAAATACTTTTGAGAAAATATAAATTTTATTTTACATTATTATCATAAGCTGTCAGAACCTTAATACAGGGTTTAAACAGGTTGATTAAATCTTCAACCGTCAGAAACAACACTATAAAAAGTACAACTTTCCCATTTGTTTTCACTTTAATCGAATTTTCTTTTCTTGATGAACTAGTTTACATGCACCAGTACATAAGGTCAAGTAGTTAATTTTCAAAACAATCCCAAATGTATGACCTTCACTGTAATTGAATCTTATTTAGCTCCCAATTGGAGCTACATTTGATTATTTAACTGTTCATCCTTTAATTAATGTTCAAATCTCAATGGAGGTAAGAAGATAATATGCTTATCAAGTTAAAAATTATTTAACCTAAGATGTCAAACCATTTCGTTTGTTAAGTTAATCAGTAATGAAAGAATTTGAATAAAAAAAGTAAGAATGAAAATGAAAAGTAGAAATGAAATTACTGATTATGTATGTTTAATATGCAAGCATTAGAAATAAGATAATAAAAGTTAATAGTTACGCTAATGCATGGTATCAAATGTTAAGAATGGTAATCACAATTTTTACTTATGTTTGATTATTATGTAATTGATTTTTAAATAAATAATTAAAATATTTTATATTATTATTTAATAACTTTTGTAATTTAATAAATAAATAATTAAAATTATTTTAATGATTCAATAAAATATTAAGTTTGAAATATTTGTGTAGGATTTTTCATATAAGAATAAAATTAAAAATCATAATGAACTTATTTTATGATAAAATTATTGAAATTAAATAAATAATTACTAAAATAAATAATATGCAATGTTGATAAGCAACTAAAGAGGACAAACAAATAGATAGATTCAATTGAGATAAAATATAAAGAAAAAAGAGAAGAAGAAAAAGAGCTTCAGTTGCCTTATAAGAATAGAGATTGGCAGCCAAGGCTTGTTGTTTTTGTTTGTATTACTTCTATTAATCAATATATACAAGAAACAATTTTAACAAATAGGCATACAATCCTACTAATCTCCCCAGCCCAAGATCCTATAGACAAGCCTAGAGCTTTGTAAGGATGCCTTTAAGCTAGGCAGTAATCCAAACAAAAACCGGTTTAATATTCTCAAATTGAATAGGATGGGGTTGGAATAGGAGACCTCGAGTGTATGCAAAAGACCTTTAAGTCATTTTAATTTACAAACTAGAGTTGCCAAAGACTTGTATCCCACCTCCGCCGAAGAATGTGAAATAGTGTGTTTTTTTTCCAAGATACAAGTGAGTTTCTTAATAAAACAAAATAGTCAGTGAGAGACTTACGTATAGATTTAAAAGTCACAATTAGAGTGTATCAAAATTCATTGTCTAAGATTCACCTTCAGATATCTGACCATGTGGATAATTGCGTCCCACTGCTCGGCTCTTAGTGTTTGCATGAACTACTCAAGTATATACACACAATATGAAAGTTTTAAATATGTAAGGGAAAGATAATTGAGTCAATCAGTTAGATGATAGTAGCATTTATGATCAACTAGCAAATCACCATTAGCTAGAGCTAGTTTATGATTCTACTCGGGGGGTAAGTAAGCAGGTTTGACACCTAATAATCCAATCTCGTTAATGATATCAGGTACATATTTTCTTTTTTTATACAACAAAATAAAAAAAACCAAAAGCACAAAAGACAAACTAACTAGCGCAGTGATCTGTGGTACAAAGCTCCTTGCTTGTCTCGGTGGATGAGTTCCATGATGGTGGTTGGAGGCTCTTGGAGTATATGCAAGCTTGGGTAAGCTAGGACTGCGAAAGAGGCCAGATTATCAGCACACTGGTTTCCTTTGCGATATACGTGCTGAAATTGCACCTCCCATGCTCTTTAGATTAAGCTATGGATACCTACCACAAAAAAATTATCCTCAGATAAAACTACATTGAAAGAGGACAGGATGTTAATTACCGCACCACTGACTATGCCCGTCATTAGCTAAACCTTCAGTAGTAGCAATGTTAGATCCTTGTTTAACCGCTCCATCAGTGTTTAACTTGAACCAGCCTTTCGACGGTTTTGTCCACCCAACTAACTTACCCACAGGTAAACCCTGTGCCTGAAACACACAACTTTCCACCGCTCCTGGCCTAACTATCTATTCTATATACTCCATAATGGCTCTAGTACCTTCTTCCAACCAAACAAATTCAACTTTAAAAAGACTTTTGTTTCTCCAATGACATAAAAACTAGCAGACTACTCCAAAAATAGTAATGTCAACCTGCATCACTTGTGAGTACTTTATAAGGTTAGACTTTACCCACAACCCCTTATCTTGTTAAAAGAAATACGCATCAACCACCACCGTGGGGAATTTACTCCAGAAGGCTTTCACTCTCGGATCATCTCGTATGACATGCAAAGTGGACTCTTCTTGTCCACAGATGTGACAACTGCTATCCGTTGTGATATAGCGATCTGCTCTCTGTTGATTGATCAAAAGTTTTTTCTTAGAAATTAATAAAAGGAATGCCCTAATCTGCTGGGGCCTTACCCATTTCTAAATTAATTCCCAAAGGCTATTATTAACATCCGTGGTACTACCTTCGATTAAGTCATAAGCTGATGCCACTGTGAACCTCCCATGATCAATTTGTCCTTACAATATTGTATCTTTCGCTATGTCTTCTGCATTAGTGGGTATAGCCATAATATCCATATAGATTATCGAAGGGAGAAATTACTGGAACAAATTCCACTTCTAGGTGCCAACTTTATTTGTAAAATCTGCAACTTTAGCGTAAAGAATACTAGTGGGAAGTGGAGAGGTCACCTTGTTAATTAGATGTCCTCAATCCTTCGCCCAATTATCCATCCAAAAGAAAATGCGTCTTCTATTACCCAGCTTCCATTTTATACCTTGGCGTACAATTTGCCAAGTTACAGAGATTCCCTGCCAAAAGATCGAAGCCCGTTTCCTATCTATTGTGTGAGGAATATGGTTCGGATCTATTTGATATTTAGCCCTAACAATCCTAACTCTTAAGGCTATGGGTTGTGTAATCAAAGCCCAGCCCAACTTTGTCAATAAAGCATCATTGGAAGAACGAATACATTTAATGCCTAGGCCCCCCACTTTTTTGGGTTGACACACTATTTCCCAATTTACTAGATGCATTTTCCTGTGCTCACCTGTTGAGTCCCATATAAAATCTCGCATGGTTCGCTCCGAATCATTGCAGAGTTGCCGTGGAAGTCTCACCGTTTGCATCGTGAAAATGGAGAGGGCTGATATTACTAACTAGGTTATGGTAACTCGTCCCGCTAGAGACAACACCCTTACACACCATCCTATAAGTTTTTTTTGTGTGTTATCTAGGATATGTTGATAGGTATGTCTCGTTGTACGCTCATGTATCAACGAAACTTCTAGATACTTTCCCAGATTGTCCGAGCTAGTGATGCGTAGGGCTTGATTGAGACGACGCATGATTACTGGGGATACGTTCTTGGAGAAGAAAATATGAATTTTATCAGTATTCACTTTCTGTCTTGATGCCTTACAAAACACCTCCAGCATTCTTGTGATTACTTGCGCCTGTGAATCCATAGCTTCAGCAAAAAAAACAAGGTCATCTGTAAAGAAAAGGTGGGATATGGGAGGCCCTATAAGGCTCAGTTTTATCGATCTCCATACACATTGTCCCACCTCCTTTGAAATAAGGTAGGTGGCCTAGTTGTTCCATACACAAGACAAAAAGGTAAGGCTAGAGCTGATCACCTTACCTAATACCTCGTGAAAGGCTAAAGGGATCGGTAATAGTGCTTATGACAAAGATTAAAATTTTCGGTAACCCAATGTCCGTTAATGTTTTGTGTATAAAATCCCAACGAATCCAGTCATATGCCTTTTTCAGGTCCACTTTGATAGCAAAAAACCTGTTTTTCCCTTTTTCTTGTGCATCGAGTGTATGACTTCCTGAGAGATGATAATATTATTAGTTATTTGTCTGTCAGGAATAGAACTGCATTGATTCGCCTGCATTAGATGATCCAGGTGGTTTTTCAACCGATTTACAATAACTTTAGAAATGATCTTGTAAAGCACATTGCAGAGGCTAATCGAGCGAAAATGCGCGATATTATTTAAGGAAGGGATTTTGGGATCAATACCAGAATGGTTTGATTTAAATCCTTTTCCCAATGTTCTAGTCGGAAGACTTCCTTAACGTACTCTATCACTTTGGGCCTAACCTACCCCCATTGCTTCTAAAAAAATAAAGCAACGAGCCCATCTACCCCAAGGGCTTTATTTGGATTCATGTCAAAAACCGTAGCCTTGATTTCAGTGTCATGGAATGGAAGATCTAAGTCATGAAGTCTGTCTGTTGAAAGCGAAGGAAAAGCTCCCGAGAGCAGGAAACGGTGTATAGGCCCATCTTTTTTATATACAGTTGGACAAAAAAATCCCTGGCTAAAAGACTCAATTGCACTGGGTCAGATATCGGTGCCATATGGGAATCAGTGAGTCGCTCTATCTTCATTTTCTTTCTTTTGGAAAGAGTAAGAGTGTGGTAATATTTAGTATTCCCATCACCCTTCGAAATCCATTCTTATCGGCTTTTTGATGCTGATAAATTTCCTCCTCATATAGTAACTGCATTAGTTCCCTACTCAACTTTTCCTACAAGGCTAAGAGAAAATCCAAGTTGCCTAAATCCATGGCCCTCTGAATGCCCTGCAATCGTGCTAACAATCTTTTTTTTTATGGATGATATTACCAAAATCTGAAATATTCCATCTCATAAGGTGATGGGAGAATTAGGCTAACGATTTACTCATCATCTCCTCGACTAGTAACCAATGCTCTGCTACTACCTCATCAAACCTTGGATGTGATAGCCAAGCATTTTGGAATCTAAACACTAGGGATCCTATAATTCTTGGTAGCAATCTTTGAAGCTGAATTAACATGGGTCTGTGATCTGACCTAAGAAAGGGTAAGTGACGGTTCATCGTTTGAGAAAAAATTTACAGCCAAGACGTCGAACCAAAAACTCTATCCAGCCTTGCTTGAACCATTCCTCAGCGTCCATGTAAACTTTGAGCCTAAAAAACCCAAATTGTGAAGGCTACTCCCATGCATCCAATCTTGAAACTGTTTGTTCACCACCCGCGCTGACTTAGCTCCACCCCATTTATCCGCTATCTCTAGTTTAACATTAAAATCCTCTCTAACGAGCCAGGGTCTATAAATAGATCGACCTACCCATCTTAAAATAGGCCAGAGGTTAGTTTGAGAAGAGAATTGTGGGCTTGCATAAACAACTGTAAAATCAAAGAGTAAGAAACAAACTTGCTTGTGGTATGAATAAATTGATGATGTGCTATTACTATTGATATTTTAAACTCATCCTTCCATAATAGCCATATCCCTCCAGAGAATCCTTCGACTTCTACTCTAAATGGGTAGTCAAACCCAAAGTATGAACTACTTCATGCACCCGAGATCCACTAATTTGGGTGTCCATCAAAACAAGGATATCTGATTTATAATTACGAATGTAATTACTTAGGATGGCATGGAATTTAGTCCCCCTGCCCCTTGACAATTCCAAATTAGGACTGACATAATGAAAGAAAAACTGGAAAGGGCTACTCGACAATCTAAATATAAGTTGTGCTCTTGTGGGAGCTTCCTTGGTTCCATCGCCCTGGGGTTGCGTTGCCTGCACCTTGTCATATTGCATTTGAGGTATGTCATCTGGGATACCTGACCCGGCTGCTATATCTGGAGGGTCAGTGTGAAGAATTACGGTACCGTCCCTGAGGCTACCAAATGCTTGATCCTCTGCTCATTCCATCAGTTGGAGTCGCTCTTTAATTACCAGCTCTCTACCCTAAAAAACCTAGCTATCACATACCATTTTTATATGGGAAGAGATTTTCAAACGCTATATTTTTTCTAGTATGGTGGTTTGTATTTGAATTTCAGGGATAGTATCTGATCCCTATTCCAGGACATAACTTGCCTGGGAGCTTCCCCCTAGGTTTGCTGTGTTTGGGCTACCATCTTTCCTTTTGAACCTTTACTTGAATTATGTTTAGGCCCAATAAACGTAAACACTAGTCCTTTTTGAGTTTGCTTTCTTTTTTCTATAAACTCTACCAGATTTATTCTTTGTCCAAAACCAAACGTGGTACTGTTTTATGGGGTCTCTGTTTATGTCTCAACTTCTGTCTCCAAGTGTTCCTGTTCTGTCAGGAATGAGAACCTTGAGCCTCTCTTATGAATAGACTCCCTGTTACATCCCAGTTGATCTTGGCGTTGTATGGAGTTGTGTGGGGGTTTCTGTTGTACTTACAACCAAAGACCATAACCATTGGAGTTTCCTCCTGTTGGCTTCTCGACTGCTGCATCCGTTGTTGTCTCCATCCCTGATGTTCTTTCGCCTGCATTGGACTAATTGGGACGTTCAATTGGAGATCATTGACGCTGTGGAAAATGGGAGGCGTCATGTCCAACCTTTCCACAAGTGTAGTAGAGTTGTGACAGACCTTCGTAGGCCACCATTAGTGTCTCCCCGTCAAGCTCCACACTGGTCCTCAATGGTGAGCTCAAGTCAATGTCAACGGTGATCTTTGCATACTTTCCCCACTGAGCTTGCATGGTGGCTTCATCAATTTTTACCATGTTTCCCACTAGATTACCCAAGGAGGTTAGGATCCTTGGATGGTAACGCATGATAGGGAGGTCCAGCAAACGACTCCACACTACAACTTGGTTGAGCTATCATTGCGTAGGGTGGAAAATTGGCATCTATCATTGCACTAAGAGTACTTGCCCAAAGATGACCCACGGTTCGTTAGTTAGGGTGTGAAGATAGTCATCGACTTCCATGAACTGAACAAAGAAGTAGTCATTTTTTAGGTCCACTATCTTTATGGGTCCTCTCAATTTCCATAAGCTCTTTAACCGGGAGCTGATAATTTGAAACCCTATCTGATGTCCCAAAAGTTTCACGACTACTTCTTTTTTCCATTGATTGTCCAGCTTTGTTTTAAAGTTTTGGGACAACGTTATGCCCCCTAACCCTCCAGACATTTGTAAGATATTGCCTTCTTCGATTTAGATCAATTCTTCGTCAGGCCATGCATTGTCCGCGGGTGATATGGAATCTAACGCTTCCCCTATCACTGCAGTGCTATAGGACGGCTTCGGTCATGGCGGTGGTTCTTCCTCTCGCTTTTTGGTACGCACTCGTTTGGATAGCTGTCCAATTTTTCCTAAAATGGGTAGAAACTTCGCTTAGGTTTTAGACCTTCTTAGAGCTTGAAATGGATTGAGAGGTTTTCTTCAAGATTTTAGAATTTTTTTAGAGCTTTCCAATGATATAAAATTTGTCACATTTGGACTTAGGATGAAGAATTTATAAGGGTTGAAAGATTTCAGTTACTGTTGATAAGGTTTAGGATTGTGCAGTATCATTGGAAGGGATTTTCACCTCCTTAGAGCCTGTTTTGGTTTTTGCATCCTTCATAGAAAATGTAGATCATCTTTCTCCCTTTCCATTGATGTATAATTTGAAATTTTGGGAGTTAGGAAGAAAAAGTTATGAGGTTGGGAAAATTTCAGTTACTGTTCATTTGGTCAATTTTACTGTTTCATTGGGCAGAAACTTTATTTGTGTTTTTGACCCTCTTAGAGCTTGAATTGGATTGGGAGGTCTTCTTGAAGATTGTAGGACATGTTTAGAGCTTTCTAATGAAGTATAATGTGTCTTATTTGGAGTTAGGAGTAAAAACTTATGGGGGTTGGACCCAGGTTAGTTACTATTTATGTGGTAAATTTGGGCACAATCTTTGGAAGGCTTTTTCTCCCCTTTAGAGCCTTCATTGATTTTTTCATCTTGCATAGAAGATGTAGATTATCTTTTACCCTTTCCATTGAGGTATAATATGCAATTTTAGGGTTTTGGAGTAAGAAGTTATGAGGGCTGGAAATTTTTAGTTACTATTCATATGGTCATTTTATGGGCAGTAACTTTGAAATAGTTTTTAACTCCCTTAGAGGCCATATTGGTTTTTCAACCCTTCATGAAAGTTGTAGAGTTCTCTTTGAGCTCTTTATTGATACCAAACTGGCAAACTTTGGAGTTCGGTGTGAAGAGTTATGAAATTTCATTTTAAGTTTAAGAATAGGATTTCTGACTGGGCACTAAGCCTTTTATATTTCAGGAGGAAAATTAAGGTGAATTTTTCAAGACCTGTTCGATGGTTGATAAGATTAAGTTCGTTTTTTAGGATTGGTCTTTTCAAAATTGTTAGAATTCATTGTATTTAAATGATTTGGAAATCTGTTAAAGTGTTGGCATTCTTTGAATTTAATGTTATAGGAAGTTTTAGGTTGAAATTGTAAATGCCATTATGTTTGCATATGATATGTCAAGATACGAAAAATAAAGCTTTCAAAATATGCTTTCGGGCAATACGAATTTTTCAAATGTGATATGTGATATGTGTGTTTGGTTAGGTCCCTTAAGATTGAGTCAGTGCACTGTCTCGTTTTTAAAAGCCTTCTCTCAGCTGCCCGCTAGTGGCACTGGAGTTTCGATATTGGACTCCCATAAGTCATGGCTACACCGGATCGCGATACGGAAAGGTGTAGTACGTTTCGTTCACGGCTGCGCAAGACCGCTATGCGGGAATGTACAGTACGTTCTGTTTTGGACCGACCCAAACCATTTGATGTGTTATATTATTTTTTTATTTTTGTTAATATTTGTGATGCATTCATGTGTTTGAAATTGTTTATGACTTATGAAAAATATGAGAAATTTTGAGAATGAGAATTTATTATAAATGATTTTGAAAAGTTGGTAAAGTTTGAGAAATAAACATTTGAAAAAAATTTGCTACTGTGAGGTTTTTAGAAAATGATTTTTGCTTATTATTCAATTTATAAATATATTATCCACGAGCTGTCTAACTCACTCCCTTTCATCCCCATCTCTAGGTTTCGAGCAGGAGATCGGATGAAAGAAAGTCAAGCCATCTGTTCAAAGTTTGCTTATTTTGTAAATTATGTATTTTGGATTTTTGGAATGGTTTGTAAATGGCTTGGAATGCCATTCAAGTTTGTAGTGTATCTATTTCGGAATGTAAATGATATGAATTCTTGGGGGTTATGTATGAAATTATGTATTGAATTAAATTATGGATGGGATTGTGTATGATTATGGAAATGATTTGTGAATGAATAAAAATGTGATTGATTTTTGGGTTTGGATTGAATTAGGAATTTGAATATGGAATTGAGATATTGAATGTGATTGGGGATTGCCTGGTGACCTTGTATAAAGACTTGAATTATGATATCATGTATAACGATTATGATTTATATATTGAGTTGAGAAATTAATAGGAATTGGATTTGTATAATATGTTTTGGATGTGGACATGTAGATATAGGATTGTGTTTGTTGTGTTGGATTTCAAACAGGGAGTCCGATGATACTGGCTATTATGTGAGAATATAGAAGTGTATTTTGAACACTTTGCAGGTTTGGGTTAGTTAAAATGCAGTCGTTATGCTGCTGAATTTTTGTTAGATAATATGTTAAAAAAGAATATAAAAAAATAAGAATTAGATGTTTAAAAGATGGATTATGGGATTTGTGTGATTGTTAAGAAGATTACTATGAATTGAGATGTTTTGAATGAGATCGAATAATAATGAAAGAAATGAATAAGAGAGAGAAAAAAATTTACACCAAAATTTCGGATAGGTTAAGTCTAAGGTTTCCAACGTGACGTTTTCTTCGATAATTGTGTTCTGATATCGAGTTTTGCTTTCATTCGCTTTGTCTTCCGATTTATGTTTCCTCTTTCGAGTCATTCGTTTCCGATTTTCGTTTGCTTTGCCTCTCGATTTCTTTCTCTTTATGTCTTCCGCTTCGAATTCTTTCGATTTATGTTTTCGAGTATTCGATTCCACTTCCGATTTCGTTTCCGTACTTCATTTTTGTATTCGTGTTACGCTTTTTCGGTTGGGATCCGGTTCTTAGGATCGGGTGCCAATAGATTAGAACATTCTGACCTTGTAAGGATGATAGAAATTGGTCTTCCCGAGGTATTAAGAATAGTTGATAATGTGATGATGATGATAGGTGATTGATCAAGATCGCATAAATAGTATAGATGATGGTAACAAAAAAAGTCTTTTTTTTTTAAGAAGAATAAATAGATCAGATAGTTTATATTAAGGATGATCAATGGAAGAACTGATCAAGAAGGAATATGTAATGATTCGAAGGTGAGCTAACAGAGAATCAAACAGGGAGGTAGAATGTTGGACTCCGATCTTTGAGTGAAAATTTGAATTATGAAAATGAAATTTAAGGAGTGCTTTGTGTATGTCTTGTATAAGAGATGTCTTAAAATTTAAAGAATATTGAGAAGAAAAGAAATGATCTGATTTTGATATCTTTGGGGTTTTAAGAGAATTGGTATGGTTTATGAAATTAAGTGGATGAGTTTATTGAAATTAAGTTGAAAATCATGACTAAAAAAAAAAGAAAGTGTGAAAATATGAAAAATTGTGAAATAGTTGACTTTTTGGCCTTTGAAGTTAACTTTTGATTTAGGCATAATTTGAGAAAATGGTCTTCCGGAAACTTGTAGAGTACATTAAGAGCTTTCTGTAGCCATAAAGTTTGCATTTTTTCGATATCGGGAGTGGAAGTTATGATCAGTCAAAGTTTATGTTTGAAAGGTTTGACTTTTATTATGGTTGAAACTTTGACTGAGAAATTAACCTAGTTAGAGGTTAATTGAGCTTTGATGTTCTGCATGAAAATTGAAGGGTTTGTTTTGATCTTTCTTTCGATATAAAGTATGCAATTATTCGATTTCGGAATAATAAGTTATGATTTTTACAAGTTTATATTGTGGTTTTAGCATGATTATTAGAGGATAGTATCTTTGACCGGAAAACGGACTCCCTTAAGGGTCGAATTGATTTTTATGTCCTTCATAGAAGATGTAGAGTTTCCTTTAAACTTTCTATAGAGAGTAAGTTTGACAAAATTAGAGTTCGGGATTAAGAGTTATGAATTTTGAAAGTTTTGGATTAAAAAAAAAGAGAAAATGAAGTTCCCCGTCGCAAGGGCGACGCATCGCCCTGGCGATGGCGAGCGTTTAGCTCTCGTCGCTAGGGCGACGCATCGTCGTAGCGATGGCGAGAGTTCGGCTCACGTCGCTAGGGCGACCGCGCTCTCTCCTCGCCCTAATACGACGCCGTTTTGCTCCTTTAGTTTTCTTGCTTCCTCCTCCAATCCGACCTTTGTTCACTATTTTGCTCATATCTTTTCCATTCAACATCCGATTGAGTTGATTCTTGCGGCGTTGGATTTCTAAGACAATTCCCTACATCCTCATAGGAAATTTGTAATGTTATGAGATTAAATTAATGGTGATTAATTTAATCAAAGTGAGTCGGGAAATTTTCCGAACATAGTTCAGTATTTTGTGAAATTCGGGATCTTTAGAGATCCGATTGAAGTGATTCTTGAGGCGAAATAAAGATAAGACAAGGGGCTACAAATCATATGAAGAAATGAAATGTCAATTTTTCCCCTAAGACCTTCGAATTATGAATGGAAGTTCGGAATAGGGTGTAATTTTTGGATTAGGAATACCTGAGAGTATTTTGAGCATAACTTTTGATCTGGGAATCGAAATGAGGCGATTCTTGATTTGAATTAAACTTGATACATAAGGCTACAATGGTTATGAAGACATTGAGTTTCAATTCTGGGATTAAGAATGTAAATTTCTGGATGGAAATAATCGTACATGGAAAATGTGTTAGAATATGGATATACCTAAACTGTTTTGCGCATAACTTTTGGTGTAGTGATCCGAATTGAGCGCAGTTGGTGGCGTTGGATTCGTATGATTGAGAGGAACATTTCTCTAGAAGGAAGTTTGGAAAAATCCTTCAAATTGATAGTGCGAATCAGATCCGAAATTAATCATGACATAAAGTAACATGTGAGGGGCATTTTGGTCTTTTTATCACATTTTAAATGGCATGGCCCTTAAAATTCAGATGAGTGTCGTTTTTAAGAGAGAGTTCACGATAATTCTAGAAAGAATAAGAGAAGAAGGAGAAAAGAAGGCAGAAAATAAGAAGAAGAAGAATGAAGAGTTTCGTATATGGAGAAAAGAAGAGAGAGAAAGCTAAGTTCCAAATTTTTTACTTGATTCTTAAGGCTTTTGGGATTTTTCCAAGAGGGAAAAGGATGGAGAATGAAGAGAGCTTCTTCATGAGCCAAGAAATTCGAAAATTGGAGGAGAAAAGAGGTAAGAGGAAATTTTGAGCTTTAAGATTTTGATGAATTTTTAGTTTAGAAACATGGAAAAGGACTTGGGTTTGTGATTTATGAAATTGATTTTGATATATATGCTTTAGGTTGTGTTTAATTTTGGATGGAAATTTGAGTAAGGTTTAGGCTTAATTTTGTGATTAAGAATTTTGTAAAATTTTGGTGTCGAATTATAGATAATGATATGGATTTGTGGAATATGAAGTTAATTTTGAAGAAATTGTATTTTATGGTATTGAATTTGGATAAATTGGTTTAGGCCAATTTTAAGATTTGGGAATTTTTGAAATTGAGGATTTAGATATTTTGGAATTAGTGTGAATTGATGAATTGTGACATTAATTTTGAAAATTAAGTTAGTTATGAGATTGAATTTGAGTGTATTGGTTTAGGTCAAATTTTGAAATTGGGAATTTTAGAAATTCTGGTTTTAGAAAGCTTGGAAATATGACGATTATGAATTTCTGATAGTTAATTTTAGGAATTACGCAATTTATGATGTGGAATTTGGATATTATGGCTTAGGTCAATTTTAAATTGGAAGGAAGAAAGGAGAAAAGGTCAAATTGAAGCATTGGACAAGATGCTAGCATGGATATGAGGTGGGTAGTATATTTATTTATTGAATTATAAGCTAAATGTGAATTTTGAAAATTAAAAAAGCAAAATTTGATTTTGATAAATTATTATGGATAAAATGTTTGAAAAAGGATGTAAATGTTTGAAATTATGATTTCAAAGGAGTAAAATGAGTTTTAGAAAATACAAGACTTATAAATTTCATGGTTTTCAAATTATGTGATTTATGATTTGAATGATTTAAAGAATTAGTGCATATATTGATATGTGATTTACGTGAATTGCATTAGATTGATTATGTGCAATTATGTGGATATATGCTTGTGTCATCTATGACACAATTTGATGATATGAGTTGAAAAAGGTAAAAAAATCAAGATTTTCGAAAAGTGCCTTCGGGCAATCTGAATTCCGTTTTCGTTATGTGTTAAGTGGGTTTGGTCAGGTTCTTTTGTGAGTCAGCGCTGTCTCTACCTGTTTAAGCCTTCGCCCGGCTGCCTGAAATAGGCAATGGAGATCCGATTACGGACTCCTTTCACGGCTACACTGGACTGCTATGCGGGAAAGTGTAGTACGTCCTGTTCACGGCTGCATATGACCGTTATGCGAGAATGTACAGTATGTCCTGTTAGGACCGAACCAAACCAATTCTGATGTGTGTTGTGTTTTTAATTTGATTATGATGTGATACACTATGATGTGATGCATTCATGTTTAAGACTGTGCATGTTTTTAAAAAGGTTTGAGATTTTGAGAAACGAGAAAGTAAAATTTTCAAGTATGAAATTCCTGAAACTGGATATAAATGTTTTGAAACAAATGAAAATTTTGAGAAAAATCTTAGAAAGTGTTGATGAAATTGAAAAGTTTGAAAATGAGTTTTTGGAGAAATTCTTAAATGGGAAATGTTTGAAAAGTTTGAAAAATAAAAGATTTTTCCGCTTATTGTTCAGTTTATAAATATATTATCCACGAGCTTCCGAGCTCACCCCCCTTTCATCCCCATCTCCAGGTTTTCACGCAGGAGATCGGATGGATGACGAGTATGATGTCAACCCGATAGTTTTTGTATGCTTTGTTTGATGTGAAATGTTGGAGTTTAGTTTTGAAGTTGTGAAAAAAGGTTTATGGATTATGTATTGCTTTTGTTTATGGCTTGAAAAGTCATCATGTAAATTTATGATGTATTTCAGTTATGAGTTATGTATGATTGTGGAATAGATTTTGTACGTAAATTTGAATTGAGATGGATATAAATGGCAATTAGAATGTATATGAATGGCTTGTGATTGAATTGTGGATAATTAAGTTGAGATGTATTATGGATTGGAATGATGAAGTGTTTAGAACTAAGGTTGTGTTTACTGCTTGGTGTTTGGATGCTTGGACGGGAGGTCCGATGTTGCCTTATGCTATTGGATTATGTATTAGAAGTGCGTTTCTTTGGTTTTAAATTTTGGGCTGTCAAAATACAGTAGTTATATTGTCGAAATTTCGTAAAATGGGTTTAAAGAAATGAGTTTGAGGATTTATATGATTGTATAAGAAATGATTAAGATGAATTAAGTGAATTGAAATTGGTGAGGATGAATTTCCAAAAAGGGAATTGTATGGAATGGTTATGATTTGAATGAGATTGATTAAAGAGAAAATGAATGAATAAGAGGAAAAAAATTATACCGAATTTGAAATGTCGTAAGGTTTCCAACGCGATGAGTTTGCTATGCTTCATGTTTGAAACGGATGTCGGTGTTTGTTTCAGTTTGATTATTTCGATTTGCATTCGATTCGGAATTCTGCCTTTCGAGTTTCTCCACTTTGTTATTCGTATTTCCGATGCACAATTTTCTGAGTATTCGTTTCGCTCCGATGATGCGATTTGTATTCCAATTAGCGATTTCTCGCTTTTCGATTTTCCATTTTTCCGTTCCGTTTTTCGGTTGGGATCCGGTTCCCGGATCGGGTCCTAACATAGATGGTATCAGAGCCCAGTATTAGGGTCTTAACTGGGCATATAAGATTGATGAGAGTGTATAAGGATACAAAATGAATTTGTGAGAATGTCAGAGCCCAGTATTATGATCATACTTGGGCAATATGATTATGAAGAATGAATTTAGTGATTGTCTGAGTGAGGTTAAGAACTTGATGAATTGGGAGAAATTGATATAGACTATACTTCCATAAAGATGAAAGAATGACTAGTTACTAAATGATGATTGAACCGTATCAGGGTTCCTTATGAAATGGATCATTGACTTGTGTCCATATCTGAAGAAATAATGAATTATGAATATAGTGATTTGATTTGATATGGTTAGTGTGAGATACAAGATGTGAAATAGTGTAAAGAGATTGAGATACATATATGATGAGGAAATTAGATAAGAGTAAGTGATTGATTATGAGTTTTGGAAAGAAATTAGTAAGAAAGTACTTGATGATCTTTGTTTAAAAAGAATTTTATGCATGAATGAGTTACTTGAAGTTTAAGTAAGTATGAATTTCGAGGACGAAATTCTTTTAAGAGGGGGAGAAATATTGGACCCTAATCTTTGAGTGAAAATTTGAATTATGAAAATGAAATTTAAGGAGTGCTTTGTGTATGTCTTGTATAAGAGATGTCTTAAAATTTAAAGAATATTGAGAAGAAAAGAAATGATCTGATTTTGATATCTTTGGGGTTTTAAGTGAATTGGTATGGTTTATGAAATCAAGTGGATGAGTTTATTGAAATTAAGTTGAAAATCATGACTAAAAAAAAAAGAAAGTGTGAAAATATGAAAAATTGTGAAATAGTTGACTTTTTGGCCTTTGAAGTTGACTTTTGATTTAGGCATAATTTGAGAAAATGGTCTTCCGGAAACTTGTAGAGTACGTTAAGAGCTTTCTGTAGCCATAAAGTTTGCATTTTTTTGATATCGAGAGTGGAAGTTATGATCAGTCAAAGTTTATGTTTGAAAGGTTTGACTTTTATTATGGTTGAAACTTTAACTGAGAAATTAACCTAGTTAGAGGTTAATTGAGCTTTGATGTTCTGCATGAAAATTGAAGGGTTTGTTTTGATCTTTCTTTCGATATAAAGTATGCAATTATTCGATTTCGGAATAATAAGTTATGATTTTTACAAGTTTATATTGTGGTTTTAGCATGATTATTAGAGGATAGTATCTTTGACCGGAAAATGGACTCCCTTAAGGGTCGAATTGATTTTTATGTCCTTCATGGAAGATGTAGAGCTTCCTTTAAGTTTTCTATAGAGAGTAAGTTTGTCAAAATTGGAGTTCGGGATTAAGAGTTATGAATTTCGGAAGTTTTGGATAAAAAAAAATGGAAAATGAAGTCCCCCGTCGCTAGGGCGACGCATCGTCCTGGCGATGGCGAGCGCTTAGCTCGTGTCGTTAGGGTGACGCATCACCGTAGCGATGGCAAGCGTTCGGCTCGCGTCGCTAGGGCGACCGCGCTCTCTCCTCGCCCTAATACGACGCCGTTTTGCTCCTTTAGTTTTCTTGCTTCCTCCTCCAATCCGACCTTTGTTCACTATTTTGCTCATATCTTTTTCGTCCGATATCAGATTGAGTTGATTCTTGCAGCGTTGGATTTCTAAGACAATTCCCTACATCCTCATGGGAAATTTGTAATGTTATGAGATTAAATTAATGGTGATTAATTTAATCAAAATGAGTCGGAAAATTTTCTGAACATAGTTCAGTATTTTATGAAATTCGGGATCTTTAGAGATCTGATTGAAGTGATTCTTGAGAAGAAATAAAGATAAGACAAGGGGCTACAAATCATATGAAGAAATGAAATGTCAATTTTTCCCCTAAGATCTTTGAATTATGAATGGAAGTTCGGATTAGGGTGTAATTTTTGGATTAGGAATACCTGAGAGTATTTTGAGCATAACTTTTGATCTGGGAATCGAAATGAGGCGATTCTTGATTTGAATTAAACTTGAGACATAAGGCTACAATGGTTATGAAGACATTGAGTTTCAATTCTGGGATTAAGAATGTAAATTTCTGGATGGAAATAATCGTACATGGAAAATGTGTTAGAATATGGATATACCCGAACTGTTTTGCGCATAACTTTTGGTGTAGTGATCCGAATTGAGCGCGGTCGGTGGCGTTGGATTCGTATGATTGATAGGAACATTTATCTAGAAGGAAGTTTGGACAAATTCCTTCAAATTGATAGTGCGAATCAGATCCGAAATTAATCATGACATAAAGTAACATGTGAGGGGCATTTTGGTCTTTTTATCACATTTTAAATGACATGGCCCTTAAAAATCAGATGATTGTCGTTTTTAAGAGAGAGTTCACGATAATTCTAGAAAGAATAAGAGAAGAAGGAGAAAAGGAGAAAGAAAATAAGAAGAAGAAGAATGAAGAGTTTCGTATATGGAGAAAAGAAGAGAGAGAAAGCTAAGTTCCAAATTTTCTACTTGATTCTTAAGGCTTTTGGGATTTTTCCAAGAAGGAAAAGAATGGAGAATGAAGAGAGCTTCTTCATGAGCCAAGAAATTCGAAAATTGGAGGAGAAATGAGGTAAGAGGAAATTTTGAGCTTTAAGATTTTGATGAATTTTTGGCTTAGAAACATGGAAAAGGACTTGAGTTTGTGATTTATGAAATTGATTTTGATATATATGCTTTAGGTTGTGTTTAATTTTGGATGGAAATTTGAGTAAGGTTTAGGCTTAATTTTGTGAAATTTTGGTGTAGAATTATAGATAATGATATGGGTTTGTGGAATATGAAGTTAATTTGAAAGAAATTGTATTTTATGGTATTGAATTTGGATAAATTGGTTTAGGCCAATTTTAAGATTTGGGGATTTTTGAAATTGAGGATTTAGATATTTTGGAATTTGTGTGAATTGATGAATTGTGACATTAATTTTGAAAATTAAGTTAGTTATGAGATTGAATTTGAGTGTATTGGTTTAGGTCAAATTTTGAAATTGGGGATTTTAAAAATTCTAGTTTTAGAAAGCTTCGAAATATGACGATTATGAATTTCTGATAGTTAATTTTAGGAATTACGCAATTTATGATGTGGAATTTGGATATTATGGCTTAGGTTAATTTTAAATTGGAAGGAAGAAAGGAGAAAAGGTCAAATTGAAGCATTGGACAAGATGCTAGCATGGATATGAGGTGGGCAGTATATTTATTTATTGAATTATAAGCTAAATGTGAATTTTGAAAATTAAAGAAAGCAAAATTTGATTTTGATAAATTATTATGGATAAAATGTTTGAAAAAGGATGTAAATGTTTGAAATTATGATTTCAAAGGAGTAAAATGAGTTTTAGAAAATACAAGACTTATGAATTTCATGGTTTTCAAATTATGTGATTTATGATTTGAATGATTTAAAGAATTAGTGCATATATTGATATGTGATTTACGTGAATTGCATTAGATTGATTATGTGCAATTATGTGGATATATGCTTGTGTCATCTATGACACAATTTGATGATATGAGTTGAAAAAGGTAAAAAAATCAAGATTTTCGAAAAGTGCCTCCGGGCAATCTAAATTCCGTTTTCGTTATGTGTTAAGTGGGTTTGGTCAGGTCCTTTTGTGAGTCAGCGCTGTCTCTACCTGTTTAAGCCTTCGCTCGGCTGCCTGCAATAGGCAATGGAGATCCGATTACGGACTCCTTTCACGGCTACACTAGACTGCTATGCGGGAAAGTGTAATACGTCCTGTTCACGGCTGCACATGACCGTTATACGGGAATGTGCAGTACGTCCTGTTAGGACCGAACCAAACCAATTCTGATGTGTGTTGTGTTTTTAATTTGATTATGATGTGATACACTATGATGTGATGCATTCATGTTTAAGACTGTGCATGTTTTTAAAAAGGTTTGAGATTTTGAGAAACGAGAAAGTAAAATTTTCAAGTATGAAATTCCTAAAACTGGATATAAATGTTTTGAAACAAATGAAAATTTTGAGAAAATTTTTAGAAAGTGTTGATGAAATTGAAAAGTTTGAAAATGAGTTTTTGGAGAAATTCTTAAATGGGAAATGTTTGAAAAGTTTGAAAAAGAAAAGAATTTTCCGCTTATTGTTCATTTATAAATATATTATCCACGAGCTTCTGAGCTCACCCCCTTTCATGCCCATCTCCAGGTTTTCACGCAGGAGATCGGATGGAAGACGAGTATGATGTCAACCCGATAGTTTTTGTATGCTTTGTTTTATGTGAAATGTTGGAGTTTAGTTTTGAAGTTGTGAAAAAGGTTTATGGATTATGTATTGCTTTTGTTTATGGCTTGAAAAGTCATCATGTAAATTTATGATGTATTTCAGTTATGAGTTATGTATGATTGTGGAATAGATTTTGTACGTAAATTTGAATTGAGATGGATATAAATGACAATTGGAATGTATATGAATGGCTTGTGATTGAATTGTGGATAATTAAGTTGAGATGTATTATGGATTGGAATGATGAAGTGTTTAGAACTAAGGTTGTGTTTCTGCTGGTGTTTGGATGCCGGAAGGGAGGTCCGATGTTGCCTTGTGCTATTGGATTATGTATTAGAAGTGCATTTCTTTGGTTTTTAAATTTTTAGGCTGTCAAAATACAGCCGTTATATTGCCTAAATTTCTGTAAAATTTTGGTAAAATGGGTTTAAAGAAATGAGTTTGAGGATTTATATGATTGTATAAGAAATGATTAAGATGAATTAAGTGAATTGAAATTGGTGAGGATGAATTTCCAAAAAGGGAATTGTATGGAATGGTTATGATTTGAATGAGATTGATTAAAGAGAAAAGGAATGAATAAGAGGAAAAAAAAATTTATACCGGATTTGAAATGTCGTAAGGTTTCCAATGCGATGAGTTTGCTATGCTTCATGTTTGAAACAGATGTCGGTGTTTGTTTCAGTTTGATTATTTCGATTCGCATTCGATTCGGAATTCTGCCTTTCGAGTTTCTCCGCTTTGTTATTCGTATTTCCGATGCACAATTTTCTGAGTATTCGTTTCGCTCCGATGATGCGATTTGTAATCCGATTAGCAATTTCTCGCTTTTCGATTTTTCATTTTTCCGTTCCATTTTTCGCTTGGGATCCGGTTCCCGGATCGGGTCCCAACATAGAATATGTTACTAAAAAAGTATGCATTTTGTTTGATGTAAAGGGTCATATGAGTGGATTCCTGAATTTAAGGAGACACGAATTGCTAGTATGAGCAGTATGTACGCTCGCGTTATATTATGTGAAAGTATGCTGGGGAGATACAAATCTGACTTGATGAATATATTAAAATCACAAGAAGTTAAGTCTGCAAATAAATTATAATGTGTGGAGAAATTAGTATGAATGTGCAAACATGGGAATAAGTCTAAGCGAGATCTGAGGAAATTCAAGGAATGGAGAAAATCATTCGAGGAAGGAAGTCAATTGGGAAATTGAAAAGAAAATGAGACAATGTACCTCATTGAGGAATCAATTATTTAAGGAATCACGAGGGCTAATCAGGAGGCACATGGAATTTGATAATAATTGTTTGAGTTAACAAATGCCCGATAGCGCTATGGTATTGGAGACTAAAGTGGTCCAAGATTTGATGATGCATTGAAGGTATTCGAAGAATTGAGAAGAATAGTTTGAATACATGAAGAAAAATGTGTAAAGCGTACGAGTAATGTAAGTAAAGAGAATTTTGAAAGAACTGTGCTGATGTAAATTATATCATATAGATTTGGAGATTTGTATAGTATGCACTGATGCTGTATAAGACATTTGGCTAAAATCCAATGTAGCGTAACAAAGTTATTCCATATGTATGGAGTCAACTAAAGTTCTATGAGTTAATTATTTGATACATGATTTAGAATTGATACATTGATGATTGTTTTGAAAGTTTAGAGATAGTATATGTACAGGAACATCTTATATATACATATGCAAGTATAGAACGTAAAAGTTTGAGGCAATCGCTGAATTGGGAGATTTAATTATGAGACTCTGGAGATTGATATAAATACCGAAAGGCTATGATTTTTCAAGTGAGAAATTCCAAGTAAAGCTAAGTGTTATATCAGATACCTTAAGTAGAAATTCGATATTAAGGTTATCAGAACTAATGCAAAAAGAAGCATAGAATAGGGGGTTTGGTTTATCCCAAATTAAGGATTAAGAGGTTTTGAATCTTATTAAGAGATTGAAAACAGATCTGAATTTTGAGTTCGAATAGGAAGAATGATACATGGTGAGTGAAATAAGAACTATGTGAAATCAATAAAGATGTTAGAGCAAAAGGATTGCTAGAAAAGTACAAATGGTAACATAAGTTATGCATCCTAATAGGAATGCATCGAAAGATCTTTTAGTGACTAAGAAAGTCAAAGTAAGCAAGTGGATGTTTGAATTGATGGTCTTAGCTGTCACGAATACGCTTAAGGCATATAGTTTGAAGTTCATAGGGCCATAAGATCCAAGTATATTTCTATTTAACTTTAAGTACGACAATCACTGTCCTAGTGACTTCTTCTCGAATACTGTACGAGGAGTTAGATGATAGAAAAAGGTCATCACTCTTGTATTATGATGAGTAAGGCCTACAAGTTATTGAAGGCCAGAATTGAAGATGTTATTTGACAGGTGAATTTGATCA
Organism: Erythroxylum novogranatense; assembly: GCA_029891385.1. Taxonomy (NCBI): domain Eukaryota; kingdom Viridiplantae; phylum Streptophyta; class Magnoliopsida; order Malpighiales; family Erythroxylaceae; genus Erythroxylum; species Erythroxylum novogranatense. The sequence continues at coordinate 23,046,005 of CM057226.1, forward strand.
ATGATAGAAGTTAAGTGATTCAAGAGAGATGAATGGATTAGATGGGTTAACACCAAGGGTATGAAATACAGTGAGATAGACATAAAAGTTAAGTATATTGACACTATGGAGATGTGAACTATGAAGCGAAGGATGAATCGTTTCTAAGAGTATCATGTTCCCAAAGTGTGTTCGATTGAATGCAAGATGTGCTCAGGGTAGGATAAAGAAGCAAATAAGCTTAAATTGTTTTGGTCCCTATAAAGTTATTAAGAATCGGACCATTGACTCATGAGTTATTCATTTGTTTGATCACTCAGGTGATAATTTCAAGGACGAAATTTTTTTAAGGGGAGAGAATTGTTGGACCCTGAACCTTTCTATTAAATGAGCGATTGTTGGCGATTATTCATGTGTAGAGAAAAGAGAAAATTCTTGAACTTGAAATGAAATAGAAAAGATGGTCTAGACACAAGATGGGTTATATGGGATATGTCGAAAGTTAAAAGCTGGAAAATGTATATGTCCATTGAGTATGCTTCGGTGTTTTACCCGTAACTTTTTCTCTAGTTATCCAAATGAGATGATTCTTAATTTGGATTAAACTAGAGAGATAAGGCTACAAATTGTTTGATGATATTCGAATTTTAATTTAGTCTATAAGAATATCAAATGTTTGGATGGAAGTTGAGTACAAAATATCGTTTCAATATAAGAACAGTTCAGAAATGTTTGAGATATGACTTTCAAATTTCTAAACCAAATTGAATGATTTTGTTGTCAATAGAAAATTAAGACAACGAGGAACATTTTTCTAGAAGGAAGTGCTATCAAATTCTTTTAATTGCATGATTAGAATAAGGTCTTGATTTTTGGGAGGAGTTAAGCATGATTTTAAATAATTTTGAGGTTTTGGAAGATTAATTATTTTATTTGGAGTTAATTATTGTGTTAATGTTAGTTGGATTTTAAGATATGGTTTGGTTGAATTAAGTAGCAAGAGTGTGAATGTATAAGGGCATTTTGGGAAGAACACTTAAGCATTAAGATTATAAGGCTTTGAAGGAGGGACAAAGAGGTCATTGCTCACTCATTAATGGAAACCTTGTAAATAAAACGTGGCCTTGCTTTTTAAGAAGGGGGGAGAAACTTGAATTAGAAGAGGGAAAGGCAAGAAGAACAAAAATTAAGAGAGAAAGAGGGAGAGTTTCAATTTTAGGAGAGAAGAAGAAGAAAAGTTAGGGTTTCTTTATGTCTTGGATTTCAAGATGGATTTTGAAGTTTATTCAAGAAGGAAAAAGGAAGAGAATGCTGAGAGCTTTCATTCAAGCCAAGAAACTCCTCATTTGGTGAAGGATCAAGGTAAGATTGTTTATGATTTGTGGGATGTTTTAAAAAGGTTTTGGTTTAGATAGCTTGAGAAATGTAATGGGTTGTCCAATTTGAATTCCTATTGATTTGAGAATTTTTCCATTATGAAGGAAAGTAAGGGAGGCAAAAAGGAGCAAGAGTAGAGGATTTTTTAACAAGTATTGAGCAAGGAAATAAGGTGGGTGGAAATAAGGTGGGTTTCATGTTTATAATTTGAGTAATGAGCTACTAAGGTTTCTTTCCAAATCAAGAAAATAAAAGGATTTCAATTAAATGTTGTTTTATTGTTTTGATTGATTTGAGAATTTGCTTATATGTGTGTATGTATAAGCTTGAATTGATAAGCTTTGAATTGCTATGTTATGTTGTTATGTTATGTTATGTTATGTATATTGGTGTATGACATTGTGATGAAAATTGAAGTGTGGGCATGTTTATGCTATGCCTTGTACCATGACATTTTGATTGAATGGAAAGAAGAAAAAACATGAGAATATGAAATTGTGAACAATTGAATTAAGCATGAGATTTGATTGTGTTTGGGCGAGAGAGGACCTGTTTCGTAGTCAAGTGCATGTCAACATAAAGCCTTCTCCTGGCTGCCCACTTGTGGCCCACGAGACACAAAAAGTGGACTCATTTCATTCACGGTGTAAACTTTGGTTTCATCGTTTTGTTCCACAGAACCCTCGAGCCATTTGATTGTGCATTTGCATTTTGACATGTTAAGTATGATGTAATTTGTCTGTTATGCTTAGATGATGAATTTCATCAAATGTGTTTAATGTGATGATGCATTGAATCATGATTTATGATGTTTATGAATTGTTTGATAAGACGTGAATTTGGGAAATATATGTTACATGGATTTCAATGTGAGTTTTTCCAAAGGAAATAACTATTTCAATGGTTTTTGTTTATTTCTTGGTTATAAACATTTTACCCACAAGCTGTAAGCTCACCCCCCTTTCATTCCCATCTCCAGGTGATGAGAAAGAGATCGGGTGAAAGAAAGTAAAGGCATTCGTTTGATAATGCATATGTTGTATTTTTAGTTATATTGATGTAAAAAATAATACTTTGGACATATGTTGAGAATTTTGGGGATTTTGTGAAATGATGTAATTTGGCTTGGAAATGCCATTGATTTTTGTAAAACTCTTAATTTATGATGTAAATAAAATATGAGTCTGTATATGGATGATTGCCAAATTGAAATGTGAATTTGTGTATGGATGAGGTGGAGTTGGAATATGAATTAATTAAGGATGCGATTAAATTGGAATTAAGTACAATTGAAGAAGTAATCCCTTTGAGTTGAATGAACTTTGAATACGAATTGTGTACGATGATGTGGGTTGAATTAGATATAATGGAATGAGGCTATCCACTTGAGATAATAAATGACCTATTGTTATATATATATGTGGGCGATTTTGGAAAAGCAACATAGAAATGTTATGAATGATGAGTTGTGGTTATATATGAAAAGTAAAATAAATTGAAGTTGATGATTTGATGAATTCCAATTGGTTGTTGAATGGATAAGAATGTGTTGCTTTAGTTAAGGAAGTGGAGTTGAGATGAATTTCAAGTTTTCACAAGGATAAGATTTATGTTCTGACTTTTATGGAAAATCTGGAATAATATAGGTAGAATTAGCCAAAGTTGCCTTCATTAAAGTTATAGTTTCTCTTTATAGCTTTCCAACGCTAAAAAATATGCGATTTTTGGATGTGGGAGTTGAAAGATGTGAAGTTTAGAAGTTTGGGTGCTGTCTAGGATGACAAATTTCGGGACAGTAAGTTTAAGTGGGATTTTGACCCTCATGAAGGAAAAAAATTTGTTTATAAAGTCTTCTTGAAGGTGGAAGATTATCTTTTTATCTTTTCATTGATATTGTTAAGTCAAAATGACTTTACATAAAAATGATTTTGATGTATAACAAACATAGTGAGATCAAATACAAGAAAAACAAAATATCCGCAGACGTATCTGACAAAATTCGGAGATGACGAAGATGGCGTGAGGCAGATGAAGATGACGTATCTGAGGCGAAGTTGACACGAAAAATCAAAACACGATTTAAGTTTGTCAAAGTAAAAAGTCAACACGACGCAGATGACACAAGACAATAAAAGACGCAGACGCAAATGTAGATCTGACGCAGAACATACGAGCAGACGCAGAAAAAAAACAGACGCAAGAGTCGATTCGAGTTAATTCTGAACTCAACCGATTAACCGTTTCTTTAAAGATTCAAGATTCAAGAATCAAGAAGCAGTTAGAGACGAAGGCTATAAATACAAGTCGAAGTCAAAAACTGAAGTGCTTGGTGTTTTGAGAAAAATTACACAAAGCGAAAAAGCGATTAAGTCGAATTAGTTGACGCTATCATACATAATGAGTGTTCAAATATTTTCTAAAAGAAAAGTTATGCAGATAGCTGCAGAGGCTAAGTGTGAAAGAATCTTGGTTGTAGAGACTGAAGAGGCTCGTGAAAGAATCTTGTAACGTTTGAAGAGATAGTGAAATCTCGGAAGAAACTCGAGGATCGGGCGTAGCCCACGGTTTGGGGTGAACCAGGATAAATCTGCGTGTCTACTACTCACTCTCTATCTCACTTTTAGTTTCAAAGTTGATCTTTATTTACTATTCATATACTTAGCATTGAAAAGTTTGATCAATCAGGATTAATTAAAATTACAGAAAGAATCTTAATTTTAATAAGTAATTCTAAAAGATATTCAAAAGGGAATACAATTCAACCCCTTTATCGTGCATTCTATTGTGTTTTTAAGTCTTTGTATTAACGTGTGATTCACTTGATTGGTATCGAGCTTGGTATCTAAGAATCACTTTGGCGAAGTGTGGATTAAAGATAATGGTGGAGTTACATGTATACATCATTTGAAGGAGCCTCGACCACTAGACCTCCAGATTCAATGGAGAAGACTATCATTATTGGAAAGATAGGATGCGGTTATTCATCGAATCTACACATGTAGACCTTTGGGACGTAATAGAAGAGCGGACCTATATTCTGTGAGATGACGAAGGTAGTTTTATTCCATGAAGCAGATGGACGGCTGATCAGAAAGCAAGAATACAACTGAATTCAAAGGCAAAATTTTTCTTAACGTGTGCCCTAAGTAGAAGCGAGTACGACAAAGTGCATGGTTGCGACACAGCAAAAGAAATGTGGGACACATTGTCCATTGTTCATGACGGCACAAGTCAAGTTAAGGAATCCAAGATAAGTATTCTTGTACGTCAATATGAACTTTTCAGGATGGAAGATGAAGAATCTATTGATCAAATGTTTGGAAGATTTCAAACAATTATCAATGGATTGAAAGCTCTTGGAAGGACATACAATAATCAAGATCACGTTCGCAAGATTCTAAGAAGTCTTCCTAAGAGATGGAGACCAAAAGTTACGGCAGTGCAAGAAGCCAAAGACTTGAGCATATTAAAGCTAGATGAGTTGCTGGGATCCTTAAAGATTCATGAAGTTGAACTCAACGCTGAAGATAAGCCCAAGCGAGAGAAGTCAATAGCACTGAAGGCTGGACAAAAGAATCATAAGACTCAGAGAAGGAGGAAGTCATCAAAAACATTGAAAATTGAAGAATCAAGGGATGACAACTCTAGCCAATCAGATTCAGAATCGAGTGATGAAGATGACGAATTATCTTTCATTTCCAGAACGATAAGACGCATATGGAAGAAGAAGCCCAGAAGTAACCGGACATTCAGAAAGAATGGAAAAGATGAAGCTAAGCCAGAAAAGTCTTCTATCATTTGTTACGAGTGCAATCAGCCTGGACACTACAAGTCCGAATGCCCTACTCTAAAAAAAAACCCAAGAAGAGTTGAGAAGGCAAGAAAAGCATGATGGCAACATGGGAGGACCTAGATTCATCTGAATCAGATACAGGCTTCGAGTCATCAGAACATGCAAACATTTGCCTAATGGTCGAGGAAGATAGTGATGAGGAGGTAAAATCTGACTACGAAAATTTGCATGATGCATATTCGAATCAAGAAGATTCTCATGCTATTCGAAGCAGATACAATTTGTTGAAGAAAAGTATCTGAGAATATTAGAAATCTTGAGAAAATAGAGAAAATATTTTCTTAAAAAGGATTTAGAAGTTAAAGGAAACTTGTAGAGCAGATCAAATGAGATTAATCAACTCAAACCGAGGATCAAGAATCTATCACCGATCTAGTTACTTTCCTGAAAGAGTACAAAGAAAATGAATGATATGCTAGGAAAATGTAGACATCCTAGTGATAAGACTGGATTAGGGTTCTTTGGAAACAATACTCGGTCTCAGAATAAATTTGTCTCTCAAAAGGAAGAAATAGGATAACATATTTTAATCAACGTCCGAGTAATATGCATCAAAGATCATATCATGTGCATACTACTAACCATAAAGGACCCAAAAAATTTGGGTACCAAAAATAAAATAGTTTCTCCTGCAGATATCCTTCCTTGGAAGATCGACAAGCACCATTGGTATTTAGGCGATGGATGCTCGCGACACATGACGGAAGAAGGTCTATGTTCCTAGACCTTGATTATAAGAAGGAGGATCAAGAACTTTCGGAGACAACTAGCGAGGCAAAATCATTGGAATCGGAAAATAGGTAAAGATTCCTTTGCATGCATAAATAATGTACTGCTTGTTGATGGTCTAAAGCATAACTTAATTAGTGTGAGTTAGTTGTGTGATTCTGGTTTTATAGTTACATTCAATCAAAATCTTTGTAAAGTCAGAAACAAAGATGGGTCTATACTTTTCTCTGCCAAGAGAAGAAACAACCTTTACAAAATCAACTTAGAAGATTTTCAAAGTCAAAATATCTCATGTTTTCTATCTTCTGAAGAAGAAAGACTAATCTGGCATAAAAAGCTAGGTCATGTCTCTTTGAAACATATTTCAAAATTGGTAAAACATGATTTGGTAAGAGGTTTACCAAAAATAAGTTTTGACAAAGAATTTTTCTGTGAAAATTGTTTGAAAGGAAAACAGGTTAAAACCTCTTTCTCTTCTAAAAATTTTGTAACTTCTTCAAGACCTTTAGAACTATTACATATGGATTTGTTTGGTCCTACAAGGACATTAAGTCTTGGCAAAAAGAAATATGGACTTGTCATTGTTAATGATTTTACTCGATTTTGCTGGATATTGTTTTTATCACACAAAGATGAGTCTTTTAAGAGCTTTAGAACTCTATCCAGAAAGTTACAGAATGAAAAAGGAATGTCTATAGCTAGTATCAGGAGTGATCATGGCGAAGAATTTGAGAATGAGAAGTTTAGAGTTTTCTGTGAGGAGAATGGAATTTCCCACAACTTCTACCCTAGAACTCCACAATGAATGGAGTTGTTGAGAGAAAGAATAGGACGATTCAAGAGATGGCAAGGACTATGCTATGTGAGACGAATCTTCCTAAGTATTTCTGGGCGGAAGCTGTGAATACAACATGCTATATTCAGAATAGGATCTTGTTGCGACCTATGTTGAAGAAAACTCCTTACGAGTTATGGAATGGAAGAAGACCAAGCATATTCTACTTTCATCCATTCGGGTGCAAATGTTCCATTCTGAATACGAGAGAGCTGTTGGATAAATTCGATTCAAAGACCTATCCAGGAATATTTCTAGGTTACTCATTATCGTCTAAGGCATTTCGAGTTTACAACCTGACTTCAAAGACTGTTGAAGAGACGATCCATGTCAAATTTGATGATAGTTCTCAAACCCATAAGGAAGATGACATGGAGATTGAAGGTCCTTCAAAGAACCTAGATGATGCCTCGAAACTCCTCGTCGACACTCATGAGAATAAGATTGAAGATATTCGAAACTATAGATCTAAGGCGAGATTGGAAGTATAAAAGTTCTCGTCCGTAAGAGTTAATTATCGGTGAGACCTCGAAGGAGTTAGGACAAGGTCCAGATTCAAGCGAGAAGCTAATGTAGCTTTTATCTACGAAGTAGAACCTAAGAAGGTTGAGGAAGCTCTTGAAGACGAAGCTTGGGTGTTAGCCATGCAAGAAGAGTGAACCAATTCACAAGGAATAACGTCTGGTCCTTGGTTCCAAAACCTCCTAAGAAATCCATTATAGGAACAAGATGGGTTTTCAAGAATAAGTTAGACGAATTAGGAAGAGTGAGTCGTAATAAGGCCGATTAGTAGCACAAAGTTACAATCGGCAAGAAGGAATAGACTACTAACGAAACATATGCTCCAAAGATGGCGAGACTTGAAGCTATAAGGATTTTGTTGGCATAAGCAATCTGTCACGATATAAAGTTGTTTCAGGATGGATGTTAAGAGTGCATTTACGAATGGCTTTATAGGCGAAGAAGTCTATGTGAAACAACCTCCGGCTTTGAAGATGTTAAAATCCAGATTATGTTTATAGACTTCACAAAGCCTTATACGCCTAAAGCAAGCCCTAGAGCTTGGTATGATCGTCTGAGTACCTTCTTAATAGAAAATGGTTTCAGCAGAGGTCAAGTTGATAAGGCGCTCTTTAGAAAGAGTTTTCGAATGATTTTATCTTAGATGCGATCTACGTTGATGATATTATCTTTGGTGCTACTACAAAAGAGTTGTGTTTAAAGTTTGAGAGACTAATGAAAGAGAATTTGAAATGAGTATGATGGGTGAATTAAAGTTCTTTCTTGGATTGCAAGTTAAGCGGCACTAAAGAGAAGATCTTCATTCATCAACAGAAGTATGTGAAAGAGTTGTTGAATAAGTTTGACATGAATAATGTGAAGCCAATGGCAACTCCGATGCATCCTTCAAACCTTTTGTCGAAAGACAAACTTGGTAAGAAGGTGGATCAAACCCTATATAGAGGGATGATCGGTTCTTTATTGTATCTTCTGACAAGTAGACCGATATTCTGCTTAGGTTTATGCTTGTGCAAGATTTCAAGCCGATCCTAGAGAGTCTCATTTCTTCGCTTTGTTAAAGAATTTTGAGATATCTCAGTGATCTGCTGATCTTTGCTTAATGTTTGAGAAAGGTAAAGATTTGAGTTAATCGGATCTTGTGATACGGACTATGCCGAGATAGAATCGAAAGAAAGAACACAAGTGGAGGATGTCACTTTCTTGGAGGAAATCTAGTCTCTGGTCAAGCAAGAGACAAAGCTCAATTGCTCTATCAACCATCAAGCGTAATACATATCCGCCGAGTTCTTGCTCACAGACGTTGTGGATCAAGTATCAACTCGAAGACTATTCCGTTAAGGAGGAGGAGATTCCAATTTATTGCGACAACACAAGTGCAATAAACCTGTCAAAGAATCCAATTCAGCATTCCAGAGTAAAGCATATAGAAGTCAGACATCATTTCCTGAGAGACTACATTCAGAGAAAGGTGGTGCTTCTAAAGTTCGTTGAAACAGAGCTTCAATGGGCGGACATCTTCACTAAACCACTGAGTGAAGAACGTTTTCAGGAGATAAGACGCAATCTCAATATGGTGATGCTAAATAAGCAGTTAGGCTAAAATAACGTGAGAAACTAACGGCGTTATACATAGTGAGTTACAGCTGGTAACTTTTCTCACAAGGAAAATTTTTGGAGGGAAATATCTGATAAACTCGAGGTTCTTAATGATTCGAGAACCCATCAGTCCATAACCCTATAAGTAGACTGAAGATGATATTATAGCAGTCTTTTCATCATCTCCTGACGGTTCATTTCTACTTTACCAATTCTCTCAAAATCTTCTCACTCAAAAGCTTTCTAGAAGATAATCTTTCGCTCTATACAATGGAAGCAGCAATGATTTATGGAAGACTTGTGAACTTTGAATCACTAAGGGGTGACGGTATGGATGTAGAACCTGAGATTATAAGAGCTGGCTGGAAGAACTTCTTTCAGATACAAGAGCCTGTCTATATAAATGAGGTATATGAGTTCTGGAAGAACGCTCGTCTGATAGAAGACACTATTGTATCCTCTGTGGATAGAATATCAGTTATAGTCACAAAGGATTTGATAAGGAAAGTAACTGATTGCCCATCCGTTGGTGAAAAACTGTATACCAAGGCCGGATGGATGTTCTCAGTTGGAATGAAAGAAGAAGATGTCAAGAGGCAGCTCTATGGCACAAATGATTCAAGAGAAAGGAAGACATCAAATCTAATTCCAAAGGCTAGGGTTCAGCATGCAATCCTGTTCAATTGCATTCTTCCTAGAGTTGGTTCAAGGCATTTGGTGACTACTTTAGATGAACAATGTCTGTTCTTTCTTCTCAATCGAAATCCTATAGATCTACCCTTCTTAATCTTTCACTATATGGTTAAGGGGTTAATGGAAACTTCCAGTTATCTTTATGGTATGATTTTGACGAGGATCTTTATGGAATCCAAGATTCGTTAAATGCGCATCAAGGTATAAGATTTAACTGCTCCAATGAAGAGCAAGATTGATGCTCATACTATTCGCGAATGGGTCTGAATACAATGAGACAAAGATCACGTGGTTCTTCAAAGAAACCAAAACCGAGGGGAGCATATATTGAAGAAGACTCGCCTCAAGTTCTCAATCGCCTGTAAGTATCAAATCACCTACTGCTGAATTAAGGAGAGTGCTAGGGAGACCTCTCATGAAAATGGCGAGTCCTCTTGTCGCAGAAAGTCAATCTCAGAGGGCAAAGCAAAGTGCACCAAAGAGACAAGGAGAAAGTCTCTTGAGCGAAGTTGTGAAGAAAGCCAAGAGATCTCCAAGAATCAGGACTCTGAGGCAACAGGAAGAGAAGATTGCCAGAGAACAAAGGAGAGAAGAAACTTCTAAATCTTGTGCAGCCAAAGCCACAAGATCCTTAGTCTCTATTCTGGAAGAGGATACGGCCAGAAGATCTAAAGAGACTGAGAGGAAGAGAAAAGCAACATCTGTTAAAGGAAAATCTCCTGTGAAGAAATCAGCAAAACTAACTGAAGCAGAGAAAAAGACTAAGAAGGTTAGTCAAAAGAAGAGCATCTCAACTGCTGAGGACGTTAGTCTACAAAAAGAGACTGCTGATACTGTTCAAGTTGAAACAGAAACTGTACAGTTCAAGAAATTCCTAGTGCTCAACAAGAAGAACCAGTGGATGAAAGCATGGTTCATGAGACACCTGGCATTATAAAGGAGGAACCAGCAGAAGAATGGCCGGTTCAGGAGACTTCTAAGGGAACACAACCAGAAGCAACTGCAGTATAGATTTGGCTGATGATGAACCAAGTCTGAAGGTATATAACTACCAGAAGTTCTTGAGGAAATATAGGCTGGAAATCAAATTGGTAGAAGTTATTACCAATCTGAGCAATGCTATTATAATCGGTGTTGAACCAGTGAAGAAAATAGTAGCTCTGGTGCAACCTATGTTGATTAATGGTATCACGTGGCAGTTACTAAATGAAAAAGAGAAGTCTTTTTACGATACCTTGAGGCTTACTGATCATTTGTCATATCCCTCAAGACGTCCCTCGCCTCCGTGTACTATGTTCCCAATCACAGAGAACACAGAGATAAAGGTTGTTCATGATATTCAACCAAGGTGTCCAAAAGATTTTACAAAGGGAAAGTCAAAATTATTTCCTGAAGATAATGTTGATGATGATCCGTCATGCAGATCGATTAGAAAATTGATGAAGCATGCATTCTCGCACAAGACCCGCATCAAGCGAAATAGCGCAGCCATACAAATCGTATGGAAGACCGTCGATGAGGGGAAGTATAAAAACAGAAACATTTAATGAGTTCCTTGTTCAGACAGTTCTTCGTATTAGCCCTTTGTCTAATACACTATCTATCGAAGAACATGCCCTATCCTTGCAAGGAAGACAGTTGTTGATGCTGCCAGTTCCTTTTGATCTAAATCTTCCTGAAGCAGCAACATTCATTCGTCGACCGACTTTTGAGATTAATGAAGACTACACTCCATCCTCTGATGCCTATACTACTACAATTCCTTTCGCCCCTCCATCAGCAGAAGCAGATCAAGCCTCTTTGTCAGATGAAGTCAGTAGATTACGTGGTGAACTCAATGACATGAAGGAGACGGTGAATGATCTAAAGAAGATGATAGCAAAACTGCTGAAGAACTAGAATCGATAATCATTTTTTATTATAACAAATAGTGGGAGAGCAGGAAAAGAAGAAAATAATCAGAAGAGGAGAGGATGTTCAGATGAAGAAGGTGTGACCACAACAAACGAAGACAGGAAGAAGATAAGTTTTTGCAACATCATAAATTTTTTTCAGATGTGATTTTGTAGCACCCCTTACCATAGGAGATGTACCGGGCGCCTAGTAGGTCATTCCGATACACACCCTACTTAAAAGGGTGCGCCATTTAACAAACTACCAACTCCACATGGCATCAATGTATTATAAAGCAAAGAATATGGAATTCACTAATTTTAAAAACATAGTTTTCATTTCATATCCTCAAAGCGAGAATTTATACAACTGATAGTGTCTGTACATGTCTCCAAAAGAAAATCAAACAGAAGCTAACTAGGTCATCCCTCCAAAAGTGCCACTGACCGACTCACAGCCATGACTTCTCTTGCCAACTCAATCTACACGGCAGAAAAGTCTATCCGAGCTATGAGTCAACTGTCTCTTCCCCGAAAATAATTTGCAATTTTGGGTGAGTTTATGAACTCAGTGAGGAACCATCATCGATGGTTCACCCAATTCATGCATATACACGAGTCACATAATTATTTCACCAAATCACATTCAATAATACCACGTAATTATCATATCGGTCAAGGAACCAATTTAAATGCATATGAAATGTATATGAGACACTTTTCCAATTTATTACGTTGTTGGATCGAAGCGCTTAAAACTGTCCCCTTAGGGCACATTAATCGGTGAGCCATAGGCTCAGATCACTCAGGCTCGAGGCCCAATCACGTTGAGCTTAAAGCTCTCGTTGGCTACTCTAGTCACAACTGCCAATTACTGATCATGCCATTATGCATGAAATGCATATGTCCAAATAAAATACCATTTCATCATGTCTGATCCCAATTAAAATATTTACATTAGTCTCAAGATGATGATCACATGAAAGTCACATATAACACTTCCATTTCACATTTCAAATATTTCAGACACCTATGGTCCGAAATCAATCAAATCAAACACACACAAGTCCTCCATTATCTCCACATGCCATAATTGCAAAATTTTAAACACATAAAGGTTGAGGAACCAACTAGGTTACTCACCTAATAACTTCCGCGCTAATGCCGGGAAGTCTCCGCAACGTCCGTGAAACGGCGGTCCAACTGAGCCTCTATAGCAATTGAAATAAATTCACATTACCAACTGTATAATTAAAACGATCAAATAATGCACATGGAATCCTTAAAATGTGTATAATGCATGTTCATGGCATTCCCGGCCCTAATCTAAATTTTCCCATCACAAAATCCGCCTAAAATTAGAAAATTATAGGCGCCGACGGTGCGCAATTGGACCTCTATGGGTTCCCAATTAAACAAAATAAAGGATTACCGAACAATTATTCGGGCCACGCTAATTTCCGTCCAAAATTCCCAAATTCTCACCAAATGAAATTAAATATTCTACTGAATCCGATGCCTCAAGAATCAGGTCAATCGGACGTCGGACGGAAAAGAAATTGACAAAAGAACGATCGGATCACTAATGCCAAATAATAATTAACAATAATAATATATATATAATTATTCACCTGCCTCGCAGGCGAGACGTCGCCTTGCGAGGCTGTCTCATCTCGCCGTCATGAGGGCGTCGCGTCAGCTCGCGATCGGGTCAATTTCTCTCGCCTCATGAGGGCGAGACGTCGCCCTCGCGATCCGGCGAAGTTTCCCTACTTCTTTCCCTTTTCCAGATTTCAATCCCAATCTCCAACTACTCTAATTCTTAGCACACAAATCAGAAAAATACACACTATACCTCATTGGAAAGCTTATGAAAAGCTCTACAACTCTCAAGAAGACCATAAAATCAATTCAACCTCTAAGGGTGTCAAAATCCCATCCAAGGTACTGCTTACTCAAAACTCATAGATATAGGACAGTAACTCACAAATGCGAGGACTCACTGATTAGTCAGCTAAAATTACCACATAAATATGCTCAATCAGTTCACAATGTCCTCTACAACTTTCATGAACAACCCAAAATCAAATTCCATTTCTAAACAAGTCAATTAATTCACTCAATGATACTGTCCCTGAAACCATGCAATTTGAGCAGTCACTTTATAACCAACATAACTCCCTGTAGACAAGTCATTAAAATCAGAGCTTTATATCCCTGAAAAGATAAAATCCCAAACTTCAATTCTTCCTGAAATAACCAAACTCCAATTCAGCCTCTAACATTTTCAAATCTGTCATGCAAGTTTCTGACCTAAACAACACTTAACATCACAATGTAGATCCAGATTTTGAAATTCCATATTTCCACATCTGACCTCCAAAAATTAGAAGCCATATACCATTTTCAAGATCAATCTGATATCTAAAACTCTTCAGTACAATGAAAACCCCAAATCAAATCACAAAATTCCTAAAATTCCTCCAAACCCGAAAGTGCACTAAATGTGCCAATCCAGCTAGGTTTCAGCCAATGCATAAAAACAGTCATCAGTAATCAGGTCATATCTCCTAACATACAACTCGAAAATTGCAAAATCAGTGGCAATGGAAAGCTAATTTAATAGGCTACAACTTTCATTAAGACCATTTTCCCTAACTCCAAACCAATTAATTGAGAAAATCAGAAAAATTCATTGAACACATTTGCGGATACTGTTCACAGCCAACAAAACAGAAACTTTCCATGCCAATTTTCGACCTTCTCACATTATAATTTAATAACACCTATTTCACACTAAAATGAAGCCAACATTTCAAAGTTTAAGTGGCCATAAACCTCACCTCATTTGAATTCCTACATAATTAGTTATGATCAAAACATTCCAATATGTTAAAACTCAATTTCCAGATTTCATCAACAACTTAACTTCTATCACCTCTAACATCACTAACACATCCTTAAGCATCCATTTCTACTTCTAATTCAACCACAACCTCATCACAAAAAAAACTCTTCTATAATAACACAAAAGTGGCAGCACATATATACAATTCCATACTTTATTTCCATGAATTAGACATTATAAACATCATTTATAACCTCACTTATCACCTATTTAAACTACCATAACCAATTCCTTTCACAAACATGCATTAAATTCATTCTAACCTACTACTTCCATAATCAAATAAAAGCTCAAAGGATGCTTCTAAATGCTTCTAACTACCATAGTACTCAATACCTAATGAAAACATCATTAAAACAAAGAACTTAAATGAACTTACCTATCAAAGCTTCCAATCTTTCACTCAATCTTCCAACTTGTAACAACTTCCTAAATTCTCCCTACTTGCTCCAACACCTACGATTATCACCCATCACCATCTTCACAAGATTTATGATTGGTTTGTATGTGAGTGGAAGTAAGCAAGGAGACAAGGAAAGACTCTTGTAAAGTGGATGAAGACAAAACAATCAAAGGAGGAAGGAACACACCAAGGTGATGCACTTTCGGATGGAGAAAGGAAGATGGATTTTCAAGCTTTCCACAATGAATTTTAAGTAGAACAATGGAGAAAAGTCGATGGTGGGGTATATATATAGACAAAATCATTAAATAGGATGCCACTTGGCTTTTAAAATGGAAAAGACAAATTTCAAGTTAATTAACTTACTTTAATCCTAATCTCTTCTTAATCTCACTTAAACACTAATCATGACTCTAAAATAATTCTTAACATTAATTATCCACTAATCTTATGCCATTAGCCAATCCTGTTCAAGACAAAAAGTTTCACCCAGTCAATTCGTTGAATTTTCCTGTCCGCAACAACCCCAAAAATTCCGTAAAATTCCTATAAATCCTTAAAATATAAAATACCCGTATGCACTCCAAATAATTTTTCAAAAGCCATTGTCCCATAAATTTAACAAAGAACACAATTTAAAACCTAAGCCGGAATATCATGAATGCATGTTTACTCGTGTATGTGCAACCAAATCCATAATCATAGAAGCTATATGTCAGGTGTTCATGCCGAGACCTAATGCAATACTTCTAACCCATCCCAATTTACCAAAATAACCCTTCCTATGGAGTTGGGATGTTACAATTCTCCTCCTAATAAAAATTTCGTCCCAAATTCTTACCGATTGATCGAAAAGATGAGGATATTGTCTCCTCATATGCTCCTGGTCTCCCTGTAGCCTCCTCAATCAGTGGTTCCTCCAAAGAACCTTCACCAAAGGAATACTCTTATTCCTCAACCGCTTAATCTGGACCCGACAATCAATCGGCCCTCTACATAACTCGGATTACTCGACACCTCAATCTCCGAGCCGGAATCACATGAGTCGGATCTGACCGATATCTCGGAGCATACTCACGGGAAGACGCCATGCAACCGGGACATCTCACTGCAAGAAAGCTAACCGACAGCCAAAGGTCCTATCCTCTCAAAGATCTCATACGGACCAATGTACCTAGGGCTCAACTCGCCTTCTTGCCAAATCTCAAGACACCTCGCCACGGTGACACCCGAAGAAAACTTTGTCGCCACATCATACTCCATCTCCTCCTATGCCGATCCACATAGCTCTTCTCGCTTATCCCGAGCCGCCTTGATGCGACCAATCAGCTTCACCTTATCAACAAGATCCTGAATCACCAGACCCTCAATCATCCTCACCCCTTCCTCATCCCAATACAGAGGCGATCTACACGGCCGCCCATAAAGTGCCTCATATGGTGCCATCCCGATGCTACCGTGAAAATGGTTATTGTATGCAAACTCAATCGTGGCTGATATCGATCCCATGCTCCTCGAACTCTAATACACATGCCCAAGCATATCCTCAACAGCTTTTAATCGCCCTCTCACTCTCGCCCATCTGCTCGAGGATG
The DNA here is from genome assembly GCA_029891385.1 of Erythroxylum novogranatense. NCBI lineage: Eukaryota > Viridiplantae > Streptophyta > Magnoliopsida > Malpighiales > Erythroxylaceae > Erythroxylum > Erythroxylum novogranatense. The sequence goes on from CM057226.1 coordinate 23,062,387, forward strand.
AAAAGTCAGATCAAGTTCACCTTAGTCCCCATAGCAGCATCGCAAACTCGCCAGTAACCTCAAGTAAATGGGATCCCCGCCGACACTATCGACACCGGGACCCCATGCAGCCTCACTATCTCACCACATACTGGGCCAACTGATCCATGGTATTAGTCTCCTCATCGGCAAGAAATGGGCCGATTTAGTCAACCGTCCACTATGACCCAGATAGCATCATGTCCGCCTGCGGCCCTAGGCAACCCCATAATGAAATCCATAGTAACTCGCTCCCATTTCCATTCCGGAATGGGCAACGAATGAAGCTTCCCCATCGGAGCCCTCGGTGCTCACTTAACTCGGCCGGCACGCCAAACATCTAGATACAAAATCAGCTACCGCTTCTTCATGCCAGCCACCAAAATGTTGCTTCGTGGTGTTATACATCTTGGTAGTACCAGATGCATAGATAAGTGGCCATATGAGCCTCCTCCAATATCTCTCGCCAGATCATCCACATCGTGCACACAGAGCCTCTCGTCCCATCCATAAAGTCTCATCTCTCACATCAAACTCAGATCTCGAATCGCCGCTTTCAATCAGCCTCACCATAACAGATCCTTATCCTCAACCTCCCGATCCTCGCCCAAGAGCATCGGTCTCGGCCTCAGCAGCCAATAATACTCCATCCCAATCCAGATTCAATCGCACATTCAAAGCCCTCAATCAATCAAATTAGGCAACCTCATTGCACAATCTGAGCTGCATCAGATGTGACTTTCTACTCGAGCATCACCACTACATTGGCTTTCCCGGGTGATACTCGATAGGCAATCATAATCCTTCAAGAATTCCAACCATCTCCTCTGTCTCAAATTTAACTCTCTCGCTCAACAGTACCTCAAACTTTATGGTCTGTGGAAGATCCGAAAGGTCTCACCATCGTGTAATGCCTCCAAATCTTCAAAGCAAACACAACTGCAGCTAATTCCAAATCATGAACAGATAGTTTACCTCTATGAGACCTCAACTGCCTCGAGGCATAGGCAATGACTCTACCATGCCGCATCGTAACACACCCCAATCCTCGATGTGATGCATCGCTATACACCTCAAATCCTCCAGCCCCAGATGGAATAGCCAACACCGGCAAGAGTCAACCGATGTTTTAGCTCCTCAAAACTCTTCCGCACTCCTCGGTCCATCTGAATGGCACATTCTTCCTCGAAGTTTTGTCGAGGGCCGAGATCAATGAAAACCCTCGACAAACCTCCGTAATAACCAGCCATCCGAGGAAACTCCAATCTCCGCACATTCCTAGAGCTTCCCATTTCAGACCGCCTCTACCTTACTCGGATCCACCTCAATACCTCTCCAAATACTATATGCCCCAAAAGATCACTGATCCAAACCAAAATTCACATTTGCTGAATTTGGCGAACAACCTCTCTCCCTCATCGCTCTGTAACACAATCCTCAAATGTTCACTATGCTCCCGCTCATCCCTCGAATACACTAGGATGTCATCAATGAAAACTATAACAAACCGATCCGTAGGCTGAAATACCTTATTCATCAAGGCCATGAGGGCTGCCGGGCATTAGTCAACCCAAACGGCATCACTAGAAACTCGAATGCCCATACCGCTCCTAAAGGCGCCTAGGCACATCGGCCTCGCAATCTTCAATCGATAGTAACCAGATCGCAGATCTAACTTGTGAACACCGAGCCCCTACAATCGATCAAACAAGTCATCAATCCTAGGCAAGGGGTACTTATTCTTTACATTCACCCGATTCACCGCTTATAATCGATGCACGCACCTCAAAGTCCCATCCTTTTCTTTACAAACAAAACGGAGCTCCCATGGTGAGACACTAGGTCTAATGAACCCTTCTCCAAAGAACTCCTGAATCGAACCTTCAACTCCCTCGCCCACAAAGCCATCCTATATGGAGGTATAGATATAGGAGCTGCACCGAACGAGGTCAATGGTAAACTCGCTCCCGATCCGGCGCAAACCCAGAACTCATCAGAAACACATCTGAAATTCCCTAACCACGGAATATCCTCAAGCCTCTGCTCAACTCGTGTCAATCACATGAGCCGATATGCCTCACAGCCTCCCTCATCAATCTCGTGGCACTAAGGAAAGAGATCATCCGGCCGGCATCGCTGGCTAACTCCTCTCAACACCGCTCTAGTCGACCAGAGACTCCAACACAACCTCCTTGGTATAGCAGGTCCATAATAGCCCTATGGGCCGCCAACCACCCATCCCGTAATCACATCGATCTCTCGAGGTAATACTATAAGGTTCGCCTCAACACCGCTGATCAATCTGGATCAAGCATCCCTGCAACCTCTCCCAATGCAAGAGTAGTACCTAGAGGTGTACTCACCTCTAGCCCATACAAGAGCCTCTCCTAGCTCCATGCAACCTAGATGCCATATGAGGTGCAATAAAGAATCGCGGATCCAGATCCAACAATGCAAACGCCTCAATATCGTAAATAAGTAACATACCACCACAACATCGGGGAATCTCGGCCTCCCCTCGTCATGGCGTAGACTGCTCAGGATCGTGGTCGGCCGCCTCACCTCGGCCCTCACAAAGGATCCTCTACTCTACCACGGCCTCTACCGGCCTCTCAGACCGATCCACGTCCCGATCCACCCACTCTACTCACAGACAAGGTGCTACTCCCAAATGGCCACTACCAAGCAGATCGAGCTCCCAATGTGGGGCAATCCCGAATCGATGATCCATGGAGCCGATTTAAGGCAAGCTCCAATAATCGCCAAGACTTCCAAAATGTCTCTTCTCACAAGTGCTCACGTAATGGGGCATCGCCCAAAACCTCTGCCACTACCACCGCCATCGCCACCAGATAAATCTACCTCTCGCCAAAACCAGATATGTCGACCCTCCCGAAGATCTAAAGGTCCCGCTCACGCCGCTAAAACTCCTACCAGAGCTACCCGATCATCACTAACTCTCTTCCTCTCGACCCCGACCCATCTCTCGATCGTCTCATCCTCACAATCTGCTTACTCTCAAAGAAGCAGCTCTCAACTCTATAAAGAGCCCATATCGAACGAGCCATCCGGCGCGGATCTCCAAATTCAACCCCATCTCAAACCTCCGGCACCTATCCGTCTCAAGAGAAACCACAGAGTCGACACCCCATCAACTCATTAAACCTCACCTCGTACTGCCATCGTCATCCTACCTGCCTCAAATCCAAGAATTCCTGCATCTTCATTTCCAGATACACCTTGGGCATATAGTTATCTCGAAGTCCTCAAAAGTCCGCCCACGTCAAGAAGCAAGGCCCGTGGTACCGCCGGATGCCTTCCACCATGTATAAGCCGGGCCCCGCAGAAGAGATATCGCATAATCGAACCTCTCATCGTTCATGATCCATCCGTCGAGAACTCTCTCGGTCCTCTCCACCAACTCTCGGCCTCACGGGGTCAGACGCCATAGAAGTCGACACCCCTCGCCACGCAAAGAAATCATATCTCCTCTCCGCCTCACGGGACTCTAGAGGTAACTCCTCGATCGAGGCACCGAGGACTCTCTGCTAGCTCCAACAGATCCTCGTCACCGGTTGATCTATCTCGATCACCAAATACGGATGACCTATAACAAACAAGAACTCGATCGGTTTATACGCTTTCACAATAATTCAAGCCTAATTATATACTAGTCCCAACAGATGCCAAACCATGCTCGATACCACCTAATGTAGCACCCCTTACCATAGAGATGTACCGACGCCAGTAGGTCATTCCGATACACACCTACGAAAAGGGTGCGCTACTTAACAAACTACCAACTCCACATGGCATCAATGTATTATAAAGCAAGAATATGGAATTCACTAATTTTAAAAACATAGTTTTCTCATTTCATATCCTCAAAGCGAGAATTTATACAACCGATAAGGTGTCAGACATGTCTCCAAAAGAAAATCAAATGAAAGCTAACTAGGTCATCCCTCCAAAAGTGCCACCGACCGACTGCTGTGCCATGACTTCTCTTGCCAACTCAATCTACACGGCGGAAAAGTCTATCCGAGCTATGAGTCAACTGTCTCGGTCCTGAAAAATAATTTGTAATTTTGGGTGAGTTTATGAACTCAAGGAGGAACCATCATCGATGGTTCACCCAATTCATGCATATACACGTAGTCACATAATTATTTCACCAAATCACATTCAATAATACCACAAATTATCATATCACCAAGGAACCAATTTAAATGCATATGAAATGTATATGAGACACTTTTCCAATTTATTACGTTGTTGTGATCGAAGCGCTTAAAACTGTCCCCCTAGGGCATATTAATCGGTGAGCCATAGGCTCAGATCACTTGTGGGCTCGAGGCCCAATCACGTTGAGCTTAAAGCTCTGCTTGGCTACTCTAGTCACAACTGCCAATTACTGATCATGCCATTATGCATGAAATGCATATGTCCAAATAAAATACCATTTCATCATGTCTGATCCCAATTAAAATATTTACATTAGTCTCGCACAGATGATCACATGAAAGTCACATATAACACTTCCATTTCACATTTCAAATATTTCAGACACCTATGGTCCGAAATCAATCAAATCAAACACACACAAGTCCTCCATTATCTCCACATGCCATAATTGCAAAATTTTAAACACATAAAGGTTGAGGAACCAACTAGGTTACTCACCTAATAACTTCCGCGCTAATGCCGGGAAGTCTCCGCAACGTCCGTGAAACGGCGGTCCAACTGAGCCTCTATAGCAATTGAAATAAATTCACATTACCAATCAGATAATTAAAACGATCAAATAATGCACATGGAATCCTTAAAATGTATAATGCATGTTCATGGCATTCCGGCCCTAATCTAAATTTTCCCATCACAAAATCCGCCTAAAAATTAGAAAATTATAGGCGCCGACGGTGCAATTCGGACCTCTATGGGTTCCCAATTAAACAAAATAAAGGATTACCGAACAATTATTCGGGCCACGCCAATTTCCGTCCAAAATTCCCAAATTCTCACCAAATGAAATTAAATATTCTACTGAATCCGATGCCTCAAGAATCAGGTCAATCGGACGTCGGACGGAAAAGAAATTGACAAAAGAACGATCGGATCACTAATGCCAAATAATAATTAACAATAATAATATATATATATATTATTCACTGCCTCAGAGGCGAGACGTCGCCTCATGCGAGGCTGTCTCATCTCGCCTCGTCATGAGGCGGCGTCGCCCTCATGACCGGGTCAATTTCTCTCGCCTCGCGAGGGCGAGACGTCGCCCTCGCGATCCGGCGAGTTTCCCTACTTCTTTGCCCCTTTTCCAGATTTCAATCCCAATCTCCAACTACTCTAATTCTTAGCACACAAATCAGAAAATACACACTATACCTCATTGGAAAGCTTATGAAAAGCTCTACAACTCTCAAGAAGACCATAAAATCAATTCAACCTCTAAGGTGTCAAAATCCCATCCAAGGTACTGCTTACTCAAAACTCATAGATATAGGACAGTAACTCACAAATGCGAGGACTCACTGATTAGTCAGCTAAAAATTACCACATAAATATGCTCAATCAGTTCACAATGTCCTCTACAACTTTCATGAACAACCCAAAATCAAATTCCATTTCTAAACAAGTCAATTAATTCACTCAATGATACTGTCCCTGAAACCATGCAATTTGAGAAGTAACTTTATAACCAACATAACTCCCTGTAGACAAGTCATTAAAATCAGAGCTTTATATCCCTGAAAGATAAAATCCCAAACTTCAATTCTTCCTGAAATAACCAAACTCCAATTCAGCCTCTAACATTTTCAAATCTGTCATGCAAGTTTCTGACCTAAACAACACTTAACATCACAATGTAGATCCAGATTTTGAAATTCCATATTTCCCACATCTGACCTCCAAAATTAGAAGCCATATACCATTTTCAAGATAAATCTGATATCTAAAACTCTTCAGTACAATGAAAACCCCAAATCAAATCACAAAATTCCTAAAATTCCTCCAAACCCGAAAGTGCACTAAATGTGCCAATCCAGCTAGGTTTCAGCCAATGCATAAAAACAGTCATCAGTAATCAGGTCATATCTCCTAACATACAACTCGAAAATTGCAAAATCAGTGGCAATGGAAAGCTAATTTAATAGGCTACAACTTTCATTAAGACCATTTTCCTAACTCCAAACCAATTAATTGAGAAAATCAGAAAAATTCATTGAACACATTTGCGGATACTGTTCACAGCCAACAAAACAGAAACTTTCCATGCCAATTTTCGACCTTCTCACATTATAATTTAATAACACCTATTTCACACTAAAATGAAGCCAACATTTCAAAGTTTAAGTGGCCATAAACCTCACCTCATTTGAATTCCTACATAATTAGTTATGATCAAAACATTCCAATATGTTAAAACTCAATTTCCAGATTTCATCAACAACTTAACTTCTATCACCTCTAACATCACTAACACATCCTTAAGCATCCATTTCTACTTCTAATTCAACCACAACCTCATCACAAAAAAACTCTTCTATAATAACACAAAAGTGGCAGCACATATATACAATTCCCATACTTTATTTCCATGAATTAGACATTATAAACATCATTTATAACCTCACTTATCACCTATTTAAACTACCATAACCAATTCCCTTTCACAAACATGCATTAAATTCATTCTAACCTACTACTTCCATAATCAAATAAAAGCTCAAAGGATGCTTCTAAATGCTTCTAACTACCATAGTACTCAATACCTAATGAAAACATCATTAAAACAAAGAACTTAAATGAACTTACCTATCAAAGCTTCCAATCTTTCACTCAATCTTCCAACTTGTAACAACTTCCTAAATTCTCTCCTACTTGCTCCAACACCTACGATTATCACCCATCACCATCTTCACAAGATTTATGATTGGTTTGTATGTGAGTGGAAGTAAGCAAGGAGACAAGGAAAGACTCTTGTAAAGTGGATGAAGACAAAACAATCAAAGGAGGAAGGGAACACACCAAGGTGATGCACTTTCGGATGGAGAAAGGAAGATGGATTTTCAAGCTTTCCACAATGAATTTTTAAGTAGAACAATGGAGAAAAGTCGATGGTGGGGTATATATATAAGACAAAATCATTAAATAGGATGCCACTTGGCTTTTTAAAATGGAAAAAGACAAATTTCAAGTTAATTAACTTACTTTAATCCTAATCTCTTCTTAATCTCACTTAAACACTAATCATGACTCTAAAATAATTCTTAACATTAATTATCCACTAATCTTATGCCATTAGCCAATCCTGTTCAGTACAAAAAAGTTTCACCCAGTCAGTCCGTTGGAATTTTCCGGTCCGGGCAACAACCCCGAAAAATTCCAGAAAAATTCCTATAAATCCTTAAAAATATAAAATACCCCGTGGCGTACTCCAAATAATTTTTCAAAAGCCATTGTCCCATAAATTTAACAAAAGAACACAATTTAAAACCTAAGCCGGAATATCATGAATGCATGTTTACTCGTGTATGTGCAACCAAATCCATAATCATAGAAGCTATATGTCAGTGTTCATGCCGAGACCTAATGCAATACTTCTAACCCATCCCAATTTACCAAAATAACCCTTCCTATGGAGTTGGGATGTTACAGATTTGTTATATTCAAAAAGGGGGAGGTTGTTAAGTCAAAATGACTTTACATAAAAATTATTTTGATGTATAAAAAACATAGTGAGATCAAATACAAGAAAAACAAAACAGATCCACAGGCGTATCTGATTTAATTCGGAGATGATTAAGATGACGTGATGCATTTAAGATGACGTATCTGATCGAAGTTGACACGCATAAATAAAAACATGCATTTAAGTTTGTCAAAGTAAAAAGTCAACACGACGCAGATGACACAAGACAATAAAAGACGCAGACGCAAATGTAGATATGAGACTCGACTCGACGTAGTCGCAGACGCAGACGCAGAAAAGAAAGCGACGCAAGAGTCGATTCGAAAGTTAGTTCTGAACTCAACCGATTAACCGCTTTAAAGATTTAAGATTAAAAATCAAGAAGCGAGTTAGAGGCGAAGGCTATAAATACAAGTCAAGTCGAAAAATCAAGTGCTTGCTGCTTGAGAAAAATTACACAAAGCTTAAAAGCGATTAAATGCGAATTAGTGAACGCTATCCTTCAGTAATGAGTGTTCAAATATTTTCTGAAAAGAAAAGTTGTGCAGATAACTGCAGAGGCTAAGTGTGAAAGAATCTTGGTTGTAGAGACCAAGAGGCTCGTGAAAGAATATCAGTAACGCTTGAAGAGATAGTGAAATCTCAGAAGAAACTCTGAGGACTGGATGTAGCCCATGGTTTGGGGTGAACCAGGATAAATCTGCGTGTCTACTACTCTCACTCTCTATCTCACTTTTAGTTTCAAAGTTGATCTTTATTTACTATTCATATACTTAGCATTGAAAAGTTTGATCAATCAGGATTAGTTAAGAATTCTATAAAGAATCTTAATTCTAACAAGTAATTCTAAAAGATATTCAAAAAGGGGAATACACAATTCAACCCCCCCTTCTCGTGCATTCTATTGTGTTTTTAAGTGCTGTATTAACGTGTGATTCACTTCAGATATGAAGTATGACATTTTTGGACCATGTAGCTGAAAGATATGATTTTTAGAGGTTATGTTATTGTTTAGGATGACATTTTTCCAAACAACCACTTTGAAGTGGATTTTGGCTCCCTTAGAGTCCAAATTAGTTTTTAAGTCCTGCATGGAAGTTGTAGAGCTTCCTTTTAACTTTTCATTGATACAAAATTTTCAAATTTTGAAGTTCTTGCTCAAAAGATATGAATTTTAGAAGTTGGGTAGCTGGAGAAAAAAAAAGTCGCAACGTCCTCGTATGCGTCACGAGTGCGACGCTGCGTACCCGGACGCGTAGCGAGGACGACGCTGTCGCCTCACGACCAGGCCAACTCTCCCCACTCTTTTGACCATAAATTTTTCGTCTGACCTCCAATTGACCTGATTTTTAAAGCGTTGGATTTATAAAACATTCCTCTACCTCTCCATAAAAATTTGTAGGTTTTGATATTAATTTGGAAAAGATTGATTGAATCAAAGCAAGAGGATCGGTTAAAAGAGTATGAGTTGGATATGTTTATAAATATGGTTCAGTATTTTGGTGATATCTTGAGCTATAGAGCTTCGAATGTGGTGGTTCTTATTTCTAAATAAACTAGAGACATTAAGCTATAATTTATCTGAAGAAATTGAATTTCAATTCGGTCCTCAAGACTTTCAATTTTTGGAGTGAAATTGGGTATAATGAACAGTCTCGGTTTAGTAATAGTCTGAAAGTGTTTAGGCCATAACTTTTAGAGTTCTAAATCAAATCAAATGTTTTTGGTGTCATTAGAAGCTTAATGAAAAAAAGGAACAAATATTAGGAAGAAGTCCTTTCGAAACTCTTTTTGAGATGTTCCAAAATCTGTTCGGAAGTAACTGTGACGAATACTTTTGTTGATGTTTGACTTGGTGTAGGCGCATACCATTTTGAAGAAGGTAATAGTGATTCTTGTGATTCTGCTGTGTGAGTTTACCCTTTGTGGCTTAAGATGTTATGAGAATGATGGGGAACCGATGATGGCTAATGAAAGTACTTTGAAGTAACTCTATAAAGAGATCCGCTCATGCTTTATAAGGGTTAAATGAATTAACCCTACAGGGTAAGACGTACATGTTTTATGTTTTTGAACAGTGTGGAAAAAAAATCTAAAGAGAAATGAAGGAGATCACGTTTCATGATTTTGCAAGCGTTGGATTCCAGACTCAAGTGGGATCCAACATTCATAGTATTAAAGCAAGAAGTTGAATCGGTGTCATTTAAGGAATTTCCATAGGTTTAAGTTCACGTTAATGATCCGAGGTTGGGTTCCGAAAATGATGCCCAACATTTCAACCCCCCTTCTTGTGCATTTTGTATATTGAATATTAAGTCTATACTAACGTGTGATTCAGTTCAATTTCTATTAGAGCTCGATGTCTAAAAAACGTTGTAACAAAGTATGGATAAAGATCCATGGCAGAGTCACACATTTATATAGCTGAAGGTGCCTCCGTCACTAGACCTCCTGCGTTCAATGAAGAAGACTACCATTACTGGAAAGACAAGATGTGGCTCTTCATTGAATCTACTCATATTGACCTTTGGGAGATAATAGAAAATGGACTGTATACACCGGTAGATGAAGAAGGAAATGTTGTTCCACGAATCAGATGGTCTGCAGAACAAAAAGCAAGATTCCAGCTAAATTCAAAGGCTAAGTTCTTTCTAAGTTGTGCCCTAAGCAGAAGTGAGTATGATAAAGTTCACGGATGCGACACTGCGAAGGAGATGTGGGATACGCTATCCATCGCACACGAAGGCACAAATCAAGTAAAGGAATCCAAGATAAGCATTCTTGTACACCTGTATGAGTTGTTCAAGATGAAGGATGAAGATTCTTTCGATCAGATGTTTGGAAGATTTCAAACTATCATCAATGGACTTAAAGCTCTTGGTAGAACTTTCGACAATCAAGATCACGTTAGAAAGATCATTAAAAGTCTATCGAAGAGATGGAGACCAAAAGTCACAACTATACAAGAAGCCAATGATTTGAGCATATTGAAGCTTGATGAATTGCTTGGATCTCTGAAGATACATAAAGTTGAACTCAATATAGAAGATAAGCCCAGATGGGACAAATCCATAGCATTGAAGGCCGGATAAAAGAATCATAAGAATCAAAGGATGACAATTCTAGTGAATCAGATCATGTTTCAAGCGAAGAAGATGATGAACTATCCTTTATCTCGAGGAAGATCAGATGCATGTGTAAGAAAAAGGCTAAAGGAAACAAAGAATCCTACCTCAAGAAGAATAGCAAAGATGAAGGGAAGAATGAGAAAACATCAATCATATGCTATGAATGCAATAAATCGGGGCATTACAAGTCCGAATGCCCATTGTTAAAAGAAAGCCAAAGAAGAGTAGAGAAGGCAAGAAAAGCATGATGGCAACCTGGGAAGATCTAGATTCATCTGAATCAGATACTGACTCAAAGGCATCGGTGCAAGCAAATATTTGCCTAGAAGTCGAAGGAGAAAGTGATGAGGAGGTAACCTCAAAACTTAATGAATTATAAGACGCATACTTAGAATTATTATAAGATTCTCATGCAATTCTAAAGCAGTATAAATTGTTTAAGAAAAATTACGTAGAAAACTTGAAAAACACATAAGTGTTAGAAAAGGAGAATGTTTGCTTAACGAAACAAGTAGACGAGATGAAGAAAAAAGTAGTTGTAGATAGATCTGAAGAGATCAATCAGTTGAAACAAAGAATAAACAGTCTTTCAGCTGATCAATCAACATTTACGGAGAGTACTAGAAAAATGAATGACATGTTAGGGCAATACAGACACCCTAATGATAAAACTTGATTAGGGTTTTCTAAAAATAATACTCAGCATAAAAAGAATTCTACTCCCTTTTGGAAAAAATTTTATCAGCCTCTTCATCATCAGAAATGTCATCAGTTGCATCATCTTCATACTATAAATTATGTTAGAACTAATCCCAAAGGACCCAAGAAAATCTGGGTACTCAAGAGATAAATAATACCACCTGCAGATATCCTTCCTTGGAAGAAGCAGCCAAAACCATTGGTACTTGGACAGTGGATACTTGCAACACATGACGGGAAGAAGGTCTATGTTCCTAGATCTTCGGTATAAGAAGGGAAGATCGGTAACTTTTGAAGACAACCAGCAAGGCAAGATAAATGGAATTGGTAAAATCGGTAAAGATTCCTTTGCATGTGATTGAGCCCAAGTTTAATATATAATTGGCTACACTTTCATGGTTGTTAATGCACTTTTTGACTCTTAATTCACCATTTTTATGTTTAAATTAGTCTCTTATGGTGAGCTTATGTTTTATGCAATTTGCTAGTAAAATTGTATAAATTGACATTAATTGCATTATAATTTTTCTAAGAACAATTGATACTGCAAATTGTTATTTTAAATTGCAGGAAAAAAGGAGTAAAAAAGGATCAGAAGAGTCAACAAGGCATGAAGTCCTTAAGGCAAGCCAGAGCACACGTCGCGATGAGAATTAATTCACACGTCGCGACGTGCAGACGGGTATTCGGATTTTAAATGGAAAGATCACTCACTGTACCGACCCGGCTCGTGAACCACCCTTTAAATATTGCTGAATTAGGTTAGAACTGGGATCTTCTGGGCAATCGATAATCGGAGAGAGATTGGAGACCGATGAGCTAAGAAGAGAAGCACCAGGAGCATTCGCAACACCTCCTTCCCCAGGGTTCCCTTCGGGGTTCCCTGGGGATAATTTTTGCATTAGTTTTTATCATCTATTTTTACCGTCGCCGTCCATCATGGATATGTTGGAGTCGTTGCGAGTTGTGAGGCTTCCGGTTGCTATGCGTGGCTTAGCATTTCTTTCCTGTTGAAGATGCAGTGATGGTTGGAGTTCACTGAGCTTCCAAGGGGAGTAGCTTAATCTATAGTTTAGCTATGATTTATAAATTCCTAGGTCTAGGGTTTGTAATTTGTAGTGAAGCTATTTGATTATAGTTAAATGTTGGACATTTAATGCGTTGTTTGGATTGGTAGTTTACATTGTCACATTTAACTACATTGTTATGAACAACCGAGTTGGGGTTTATTTCTTTGTAGTTAGATTAGCTTAATTAGTGTTTAATTAAGCGTTGAAAAATGTAAGGTGTGTGGATCTGTTTATGTAGAATTCTGTGCTTAAATATATGAAGTCTCATATATGTCAACTTGTGATCTTGTCGATTCTCTTTTATCTGCCTAGTTGTGTTTGATATTGAGTTGATGCTAGATTTCATTTGACCCATTGCATTGGCAAATCCACCGCACACACTAAGATGCTTTTAACAAGGTTTTAAGCAATGGAGTTCATTGATTAAAGCCTTGGACTTAAAGAATCCTTTAATGTTCTGAGGCTCAAGAGCACTCAATGGGGTCTTGAGAAATGGAGTCGAGAGTGACAGGAGTGCATTAATCAAGATCCTAGACTTAAAGATAGTTCTTTAAGGTTTACCATTCAAACTTAGTGATTTCTAATCCCACCGCACACACTAAGATGAGCTTAACGGGATCTTGAGCAATGGAGTTCATTGATCAAGATCCTGGACTTAAAGAGTCCTTTAAGGTTCTGAGGCTCAAGAGCACTTAATGGGGTCTTAAGAAATGGAGTCGAGAGTGATAGGAGTCCATTAATTAAGACCCTAGACTTAAAGTGAGTTCTTTAAGGTTTACCATTCACACTTAGTTTTGAACTGTGATAGCCAAAGCTCGTTTTCAAGAGGATTTTATCATTTGTTTTAGTATTTTCTTTTTCTATTTTCAAAAATCCAAAAATACTTTTTACATGCTTTTTAGTGTAGTTAATGTTTTCAAACAAAACCCCCTTTTCCTCACTGATTTCACTTGCGTTTTATGACATATAGGCTAGCTTAGGTCCATTTCATTAGGTTACGATTAAGTGATACGACCCAAGATTGCATCCTATACTGCAATCTTGGAATTTATTATTTTTGACCAGTTTCCAAGGATCGATCTTAAGGTCGAATCGACAGAGTCGCGATCAAAATGGCGCTGTTGCCGGGGAACCGCGAATTCGTTCTCTAAGTTAGCTTTTGTCATTTTGCTGCTGAGTGAAGTTATTAGTCTTTTATTTTAGTTTACATTTTCATTTATAGCTTTCCTTCATTTTTAATAGTTAGCATTTTACATATTACACCTTCTGTTAAAGTTCGCTGAGCCTAACTCTTTCTATTTCTGTGACAAACATTTCAGGTGAATCTGGCTTAGTGGAGGCCGACACGGGCATGGAAATGGATGAAGTTGTTTCACCACAACATGGTCATCTATCGAAGGTTTATCGGAAGTATCAAGAACCTCCATAACGCCCAGGTTGTCTCTTTCTTTCACTTGTTTACTTACTTAAGCCTCGTGATTACTTGTGATATATATTGGTGCATTAGTTTGTTAAGTAAGTGTCCGGGAGAAACAACCCTTGTAGGAAAATAGTTTAGCTTTTAGTTTAGTAAGTAGCCTTTCCATTCAATAATTTCCCACTTTTGAGTTCTATCTCTTGCCCTCCTATTGTTGTGTTGAATTGTCCTCTGTGCTTCCTTCCCTTATGCCTTATCTTTTCTTGTTTACCATTGAGGACAATGTGTTATTTAAGTGTGGGGGAGCTGTTTCCCTATCTATCTTTTGCATTGCCGACCTGTTGATGTTTTGTTAATACATGTGTTAGCCAATCTTGCATTCTGTTGGTAAAAACTTGGTAAGTTTTAAAATTTTCTGTCATTCTGCATCCCCTCACTGCGACGAGCGATCACACGTCGCGGCAAAGCTGTTCATTCGAGTACGTACGTCGCGACAACATTCGTGTTACACGTTATGACGTCCACACGTCGCGACATACACTGCTATACGTCGCGACGTCACCTTTATGCATGAATGATTTTTGCCTAATTCTTCCACTCAATTCAAACATTTTCTACACTGGACTCTTGTCTCTGCTGTTTTCAAAGCTTTTACTAGTTTCAAAATCATGCTTGAGTTTTTGAAAACTCCTCCCATCCTTTTAATGATAGTTGGAATTGGCAAATCTTGCTTTCAATGTTTTCAAAACAAAGTGACTGGAAGCATGCTAACAAAGTAGCATTTTAAGTTTTTGAGACTTGAGATTGTCCATAGAGACAATACCCTTGTTGGAAGGATATTTGAGCAAAAATTTTCTTTTATCTTTGTGTGTATTTGCTTATTTCATACTTCTCTAGAACTTGTTTCAATTCTTACTCGAAGCTTGATGGACTAGATTTTTGTTGATGTGATAGAGGCGTTTCTTCTTCAACCCCTTTTCCCAAACACAGTCCCCTAAACAGTTATCCCTTGCTAGCCCATTGAGCCTTATTATGTATGAACACTTGCAAACATTTCATATGATGTCATTAGTTTAATTTGCATTTCCTTTTTCAAAACAAAAAGAAAAAAAAGAAAAAAAAAGAAAAGAAGAAAAAAAAAGCAACAGAAAAAGTGTGTTCCAAAAAGGAACAAACAAAAAAAATGGGAGAAGGAGGAAGAAAAAAAATAAAAATAAAAAAGTCATTATTAGTTCAATTGTTGACATCCATTCATAATTTTAGTGCATGTGTTCATACCTTTTCTTTCGTTCATTCCATCCATTCATCTAGCCCTCCACACATTACAACCCTGAAAAGTCCTCTTGATCTTCAAAATCATAGTTCTTGTAGTGGAGAAATAGAGCTGATACAAGCTTATGGTAGAGTATGAATTAAGCAGATTGAAAGTGACAATATCCCTAAACACAAGTGAGTTGAGAGCAAACACTTTATCTTGAGTGACATCTCTTTTGTCCAATCTCTTGGATTAAATTCTTTTAGTGATTGTTTTATTAGCACTCTTTCAATCTGATTTGATTGAATTCTGAGAAATTGTTTTGTGTCAATTTCCTATTATTGTTTTGAGCATGTGTGGATTTTCCTTTTACACTTGTATCTTTTTTACTCTTATAAACTTTGTCCAAGAGTACAAAGGTTTAAGTGTGGGGGAATTTGATTGAGCCCAAGTTTAACATATAATTGACTACACTTTCATGGTTGTTAATGCACTTTTTGACTCTTAATTCATGATTTTTGTTTTTAAATTAGTCTCTTACGGTGAGCTTATGTTTTATGCAATTTGCTAGTAAAATTGTACAAATTGACATTAATTGCATTATAATTTTTCTAAGAACAATTGATACTGCAAATTGTTATTTTATATTGCAGGAGAAAAGGAGTCAAAAAGGATCAGAAGAGTCAACACGGCATGAAGTCCTTAAGGCACGTCGCGGCGCGATGCCACAGTGAAATGTAATTCCCACATCACGGTGCATCAACACACGATCGTACGTCGTGACGTCAACAATTCAGCACGTCGCGGCGAGCAAGCCGGAGCACACGTTGAGATGAGAATTAATTCACACGTCGCGATGTGCAGATGGGTATTCAGACTTTAAATGGAAAGATCACTCACTGTACCGACCTAGCCTATGAACCACCCTTCAAATATTGCCAAATTAGGTTAGAACGGGGATCTTCTGGGCAATTGACACTCGAAGAGAGAGAGGAGACTGATGAGCTAGGAAGAGAAGCACCAGGAGCATTCGCGACACTTCCTTCCCTAGGGTTCCCTTCGAGGTTCCCTGGGGACAACTTCTGCATTAGTTTTTATCTTCTATTTTTACCGTCTCCATCCACCATGGATTTCTTGGAGTCGTTGCGAGTTGTGAGGCTTCCGGTTGCTATGCGTGGCTTGGCATTTCTTTCCTGTTGAAGATGCAGTGATGGCTGCAGTTCACCGAGCTTCCAAGGGGAGTAGCTTAATGTATAGTTTAGCTATGATTTATAAATTCCTAGGTCTATGGTTTCTAATTTGTAGTGAAGCTATTTGATTATAGTTAAATGTTGGACATTTAATGCGTTGTTTGGATTGGTAGTTTACATTGTCACATTTAACTGCATTGTTATGAACAACCGAGTTGGGGTTTATTTCTTTGTAGTTAGATTAGCTTAATTAGAGTTTAATTAAGCATTGAACAATGTAAGGTGTATGGATTTGTTTATGTAGAATTCTGTGCTTAAATATATGAAGTCTCATATATGTCAACTTGTGATCTTGTCGATTCTCTTTTATCTGCCTAGTTGTGTTTGATATTGATTTGATGATAGATTTCATTTGACCCATTGCATTGGCAAATCCACCGCACACACTAAGATGCTTTTAACAAGGTTTTAAGCAATGGAGTTCATTGATTAAATCCTTGGACTTAAAGAATCCTTTAAGGTTCTGAGGCTCAAGAGCACTCAATGGAGTTTTGAACTGTGATAGCCAAAGCTCATTTTCAAGAGGATTTTGTCACTTGTTTTAGTATTTTCTTTTTCTATTTTCAAAAATCCAAAAATACTTTTTGCATGTTTTTTAGTGTAGTTAATGTTTTCAAACAAAACCCCCTTTTCCTCACTGATTTCACTTGTGTTTTATGACATATAGGCTAGCTTAGGTCCATTTCATTAGGTTCCGATTAAGTGAAACGACCCAAGGTTGCATCCTATACTGCAATCTTGGATTTTATTATTTTTGATCGATTTCCAAGGATCGATCTTAAGGTCGAATCGACAGAGCCATCATCAGCATGCATTGATAATGTGCTGCTAGTTGATGGTTTAAAACACAATTTGATTAGTGTCAGTCAATTATGTGATTCTGGTTTTAAAGTGTTTTTCAATCAAAATTCTTGGGAAGTCAAAAATAAGGATGGGTCCATATTCTTTTATGCCAAAAGTCAAAACAATCTTTACAAAATCAGTTTAGAAGATTTTTAAAATCAAAATATTTCTTGTTTATATCAACTAATCAAAAAACTAATTTGGCATAAAAGCTAGGTTATATTAGTTTTAAACATATTTCCAAGTTGATTAAACATGATTTGGTAAGAGGTTTACCAAAAATAAGTATTAACAAGGATTTCTTTTCTGAAAGTTGTGAAAAAGGAAAACAGGTTAAAACAACGTTTTCTTCTAAAAATGTTGTAACTTCTTCTAGACCTCTAGAGTTGTTACATATGGATTTATTTGGTCCAACTAGGACATTGAGTCTTGGTGGAAAGAAGTATGGTCTTGTTATTGTTGATGATTTCACTAGATTTTGTTAGATATTATTTTTATCACATAAAGATGAGTCTTTTAAGTGTTTTAAAGTACTATCCAAAAAATTACAGAATGAAAAAGGAATGTCTATAGCTAGTATTAAAAGTGATCATGGTGGTGAATTTGAAAATGAGAAATTCAGAATGTTTTGTGAAGAGAATGAAATTTTCCAAAAATTTTTTGCTCCTAGAACCCCACAACAAAATGGAGCTATTGAAAGGAAGAACAGGACGATTCAGGAAATGGAAAGGACTATGCTATGTGAGATGGATCTTCCTAAGTACTTCTGGGCAGAAGCTCTGAATACAGCTTGTTATATTCAAAATAGAATACTTTTGCGACCTCTGTTGAAGAAAACTCCATATGAGTTATGGAATGGAAGGAAACCTAATATATCCTCCTTCCATCCATTTGGTTGTAAGTACTCTATATTGAATACAAAAGAAAGTCTGGATAAATTCGATTCTAAGATTTATTCTGGAATTTTTCTAGGCTATATTCTCTATCATCGAAAGCTTATAGGGTTTACAATGTTACCTCTAAGATTGTTGAGGAAACTATTTATGTCAAGTTTGATGATAGTTCTCAACCAAGTAAGAGAGATGATACTGATAATGAAACCCTATCAATACCTTTGGTTGATAGTGAAGAAATATCACCATCAGATACTCCCTTAGACAAAGTTGAAGATATTCATGAGACTTTTGATTTGAAAAGAGATTGGAAATATAAGAGTTCTCATCCAGAAGAGTTGATTATAGAAGAGACCTCAGAAGGTGTGCAAACTAGGTCCAAATTCAGAAGAGAAGCAAATATAGCATTTATTTCTTAAATAGAGCCTAAGAAAATTAATGAAGCTTGGATTTTAGCTATGCAAGAGGAGCTGAACCAGTTTACTAGGAATAAAGTTTGGTCCTTAGTTCCCAAAGCATCAAAAAAATCCATCATAGGAACTAGATGGGGTTTTAAGAATAAGCTAGACAAATCAGGAAGAGTGAGTCATAATAAAGTAAGATTAATAGCACAAGGCTATAATCAACAAGAAGGAATAGACTACAATGAGACTTATGCTCCTGTGGCAAGACTAGAAGCTATTAGGATTTTGTTTGCATAGGCTATTTGTCACGTCATAAAGTTATTTCAAATGAATGTGAAGAGTGCCTTTTTAAATGGCTTGATAGATGAAGAATTTTATGTGAAGCAACCTCCGAGTTTCGAGGATGTCAAGAAACTGGATCATGTCTATAGACTTCATAAGGCTTTGTATGGATTGAAACAAGCTCCTCGAGCTCGGTATGATCGTCTGAATTCTTTCCTTATTGAAAATAAGTTCAGTAGAGGTCAGGCATGTTGGGATGCTTTCAAGCTTCCATTTATTCAAAATTCCATGACCGAAGTCGAGGCATAACATGCTCAGAATCAAGATTCATTTTTATTAATTCTCATGCTTCTTCAAATCTTATAACAAATCATGTTTAAACAATTAACCACATATTTGATCAAAATGTCATGCATCTCATTATACGTAACACATAACATATATTCACACATAGGCAAGAATTTGCCTAATCACACAATAACTATAATTACATTACCCACCTAACATCGCTCGAGAGTCCAATCCCACTGTTGTCCTTCCTCTTGCGATTGAATAAGGTCGGCTTGGTTTCCTATAATAAACCAAGTTTCTATTCAAAAAATATCCAAAAGAAATAATCAACAAGCTGTGAAAATAAAAAACGCTAACACGAACAATCTATACTCGACTCCCTCTAAATTCTCAGATCTTTAAAGACTAATTCCAAACTTCCTTCCTTCCTAAGACTTGTAGGTCTTTGTCTCTAGTTCACAACGAATCCAAAATCACCTCATTTGGACATCTACAGCCTAAGATATGCTCAAATGACTAAAATTCGTCGCTGCTGGAAACAAGGGGCTCGCCGTGGCCCGCTCGTCGCGACGAATATAATTTCGCACGTTGCAACGAACTCGCACGTCGTGGCGTGTTCATATGCACGTCGCGACGTGCGGGCCTAGAGAACGACTCCGAACCTGATTTTCCAGCATTTTCACACTTCAATCCTTCCCCAAACACAAATGCAACACACCTAAACCTTGATTCAAGTCCTAAGCGTTCTAACTCATTCAAACCTTAAAAACCGTCACAAACTCATCAACCCAACGATTTCACCTAGGTTTTTTTGAAAAACCCTAAACCATCGATTCTAACATATGCAAAACAATTCTAGGGTTTAATCTAACCACAACAAGATTGAAATAAGTTAAACTTACCAAGAAACGTCTCAAATCTGTCGGAAAACTCAAGGAATCGAAAACCCTTAATCTCTTCTTTCTCTTCGTCTTCCTACACACTCTCTCCTCACTTCTTCTTTTCCTTTTTTTTTCTCTTTTCTTCCTTTCCCTTCTAATTCTTTCACTTATATCTAAAGGAGATGGGTAAAGACCATTTTACCCCTCCTTTAACGCCTTAACTTAATCCAACCTAGGCAATCTTCCCAAAATACCCTCATACACTCTTACCCTTTAATTCCTATTTAAACCACATAAAACCTAAATAAACCTCAATTTTCCACTAATATTCCCAATTCAATCAAACTAAGTCATAAACACACAAGTAACACAATTCATGCTTAATAACATAAATTAAAAAAATTTCGGGGCCTAACATTTCTCCCCCTCTAAAAAAATTTCATCCTCGAAATTATTACCTGAGCCATTGAAAAGATACGGATACGTCTCCTTCATGGCTTTCAAAGGCTCCCAAGTAGCCTCCTCTACCGAATGATTCCTCCACAGGACTTTGGCTAACTGAACCGTCTTGTTCCTGAGAACCTTGTCCTTTGAATCCAAAATCTGCACTGGAAGCTCCTCATAACTCAAATCATCCCTCAATTGAACCTCACTGGTCTGAACAATATGAGAAGGATCCAATCTATACCTCCTCAACATGGAAACATGGAAAACGTCATGAATCTGAGACAATTCCGGAGGTAACGCCAACCTGTAGGCGAGTGGTCCAATCCTCTCAAGGATCTCATAAGGACCCACATACCTCGGACTCAACTTACCATTCTTGCCAAACCTCATTACTCCTTTCCAAGTAGACGTCTTAAGGAACACTTTCTCACTAACTTCAAACTCCATCTCCTTCCGGTGTGCATCAATATAGCTCTTCATCCTATCCTGTGCTGGCTTAAGCCGCTGCTTAACTAGATTGACTTTCTCAACTATCATCTGAATCAATTGTGGTCCTACCAGCTTCCTCTCTCCTTCTTCATCCCAACAAATCGGAGTCCTACATCTTCTCCCATACAAAGCCTCATATGGAGCCATCTGAATGCTCGAATGGTACGAATTGTTGTAAGAAAATTCGACCAATGGCAAATGCTCATCCCAAGCTCCTCAAAAATCCATCACATAAGCCCTGAGCATTCCCTCAAGAGTCCGAATGGTCCTCTCAGATTGACCATCCGTCTGAGGGTGAAAAGTCGTACTAAAATGCAGCTTAGTACCCAAAGCTTCCTGCAAACTACCCCAAAACCTCGAAGTAAACCGAGGGTCTCTATCAAAAATAATCAAATCTGGAATCCCATGCAATCTCACTATCTCATCAATGTACTTCTTTGCTAATACATGCAAAGAATCAGTCTGCTTAATCGTCAGAAAGTGAGCTTACTTCGTCAACCGATCCACAATAACCTAAATGGCATCGTGCTTCCTACTGGTCTTCGGCAAACCCATCAGAAAATCCATAGTCACCCTCTGCCACTTCCATTCCGGAATAGGCAACGACCTCAACTTGCCTGAAGGTGCCTGGTGTTCAGCTTTAACTTGCTGACACACTAGACACTTACTCACAAACTCTGCTACATCCCTCTTCATGCCTTTCCACCAAAAATGCTCTCTCAAATCTCTGTACATCCTGGTGCTACCTGGATGCATAGCATAAGGCGCATTGTGTGCCTCATCCAAAATCTCATCCTTCACCTCCTGCACATCTGGGATACACAGCCTGTTCCCCACTATCATAAGTCCATCACCCATCACTATTACTTCAGAAATCTTACCATTCTGAATTTCCTCTCTGAACGTGCTTAAATCTGCATCTTGAACCTGCAACTCTCTAACCTTCTCCCTGAGTATCGGTCTTACTCGGAAGTTAGCTAGAAGACAATCTGGCTCCTTCTGCTTCAAGCTTATCTTAAGCTTGGCCATCTCTTCCAATAAAGGAAAATAAACCGTCCAAACATGAGCAATCGAAGACTTCCTACTCAAGGCATCCGCTACTACGTTGGCCTTGCCCGGATGATACTCGATCAGCAAGTCATAATCCTTAAGCAACTCTATCCACCTTCGCTGTCTCAAATTCAGTTCCTTCTGGCTCAATAAGTACTTAAGACTCTTATGATCGGTAAAGATCCTCGTCTGAACTCCATACAGATAATGCCTCCAAATCTTCAAGGCAAAGATCATTACTGCCAACTCCAAATCGTGTGTCGGATAGTTCAACTCATATGGCTTCAACTGCCTCGAAGCATAAGCTATCACTCTGTCTCCCTGCATCAATACACAACCAAGACCCTTCCTCGAAGCATCACTATACACAGTATAGCCCTCATCTCCCGAAGGCAAAATCAGAATTGGAGCACTTGTCATCTGCACTTGAGCTCCTCAAAGCTCTTCTGGCATTCATCACTCTAAATAAACTTCTGATTTTTCCTTAACAACTTATTCATCAAAGCGGCTATCATGGAGAATCCCTCCACAAACCTCCTATAGTAACCTGCACAACCCAGAAAACTCCTCACCTCTTCTACATTCTTCGGTGCTTCCCAATTCACCACAGCTTCTATTTTCTTTGGATCCACATGCACTCCTTGTTCTGAGATCACATGTCCAAGAAACGTAACTTCTCTCAGCCAAAATTCGCATTTATCAAATTTAGCATACAACTCGTTTCTCCTCAAAGTCTCCAAAGAAATCCTCAAATGCCCTTCATACTGCTCATCACTCTTGGAATAAACCAATATATCATTAATAAAGACAATGATAAATTGGTCTAAGAATGGCTTAAAGACCCAAGTCATCAAATCCATAAATGCTACAGGAGCATTTGTCAATCCAAAAGGCATAACCAAAAACTCAAAATGCCCATACCGAGTCCTGAAAGTAGACTTTGGCACATCTAACTCCTTAATCCTCAATTGATGATAAGTCGATCTTAAGTCTATCTTGGATAAGACTTTCGCCCCTTGCAATTGATCAAATAGATCATCAATGCGAGAAAGCGGATATCGATTCTTCACAGTAACCTGATTAAGCTTCCGGTAGTGTACACACATCCTCAATGATCCATCTTTCTTCTTCACAAAAAGAACCGGAGCTCCCCAAGGTGAAGAGCTCGGCCAAATATACCCTTTCTCCAACAATTCCTCCAACTGCTCCTTAAGCTCCTTCAATTCTGCCGGAGCCATCCGATAAGACAGAATTGAAATCGACGCCGTACCTGAAAGAAGCTTAATGGGAAACTCAATTTCCTAGCTGGCGGTAGTCTTGGCAATTCCTCGGGAAATACATCCGAGAATTCTCTGACTACTGGAATATCCTCAAGCTTCCCTCTATCTGCCCTTGTGTCTACCATATAGGCCAAAAATGCCTCACATCCCTTCCTCATCATCTTCTCTGCTGTCAAAGCTGAAACAATTATGGGCTGGCTTGCTTTTCTGTCCCCTGAAAATACCACTCTTCTGCCGTCATCCAATTCAAATTCCACTGTCTTCTGTTTACAATCCAGTCGGGCATTGTATCTCTCTAACGTGTCCATACCCAAAATCACATCCAATCCTCCCATCTTCAATGACATCAAATCCACCACAAGAAGTTCTCCACCGATACATATCTCACAGCCTCTATATACTTGACTGATAATAATATATTGGCCGATTGGAGTACTCACCATCAACGGAGTATCCAAAGGGCTCACATTTCTATCACACACAGGTCTACTTGAGGAAACAAATGAATGAGTAGATCCCGGATCAATCAAAGCAATCACATCATCAGAAAAGAGTCGAACCATACCAATAACAACATCTGGAGCGGTCTCTGCATCATCCCGATTCATCGCAATCACCCTAGCCGGTGCTTGCCCCTAGGTCTCCCCAGAATGTTCACCCTCTTGACTGCATCCGAACTGCCCACTTCTGTTGAAGTTTTATGTCCCACAGTCTCTGTTCTCCTAGAAACTTGCATCTGTGATCATTCTCTTCTAGACGGCTTGGGATACTCTCTAGCCAAGTGTCCTTTCTGTCCACAGTTGAAGTATGCTCCTGTTAATTTGTAACATTCGCCTCTATGAAAACTGCCACAATGCTCACACTTAGGGACGGATGACCTGTCCTCATCTCCCTTTCAGTTGCCTCCCGCCGTAGAGGCCTGATGAGAATAAACAGGAGTCCTCATCTGTCTCGGCCTACTTGCATGTTAGACCCCGAACCTTGAGGTGAAAATCTAGAAATAATAAACGAGATCAAATGAGTGTTTTGTATGTAAATTATGTTATAGATGAATATGATGTTAGAATGTGATTTATGCATGGTTGATGAGCTGAAAAACCTTAAGCATGAATCATGGTTATGTTATATAAGTAAGATATTAGAAAAAGGCAAGAGAGGATCTTGGTGAATGAAAAGATGTGATTTAAATGTAAGCAAATCATTTGGATTGAGGTTGAGTATTGGATTGATTTCCAATGTCAAATTTTAATTGGTTGAATGAGATTAAAATAGAAGAAGTGAAGTTGGCAAGAATGATAAGTTTTGCATGTGTATGTTGATTTGGGGAAATTAGAGAATGATTGAAATAGATTTGGCCAAAGTAGCCTTCTGTGAAGTTGTAGCTTGACCTTTTATCTTTCCAACGAGACTAAGAATGCAAGATTTCGAGATCGGAGTTAAGAGTTATAGTTGATTCAAGTTATGATGTTATTTGAGTTTGATGTTAGTGACAACTATGATGAATGTTTGAGAATTGTGGTTTTGATGAATCTATTTAGTTGAGAATTGAGAAGTTTGTGAATTTAATTTGTTGCTTGAAGTGTTATGAGGTGTTTAGGCCTTTGAATAAGTGAATATGTGGAGATTATAAGAGTATAGGATGTTAGTTTGTATGAGAAAAGCAATGGAAAAAGATTGAAGAAGTGGTGGAATTTAGCATGTCCGTTAAACGGACATGGGAGTCCGTTTAACGGACATATACGGGTCAAAAGGACCCCTTGTTATGTGTACGTCCGTTAGGCGGACACGGGTGTCCGTTTAACGGACTTTTTCGGAAGGTTTGGTACTGTTTTGGCCGTGCGTGTCCGTTTAACGGACAGCTACGGGTCACCTTGGGAGATTTGCATTTTTCACCAGTTTCGGGGCCGAATCTCGCTTCGAGGCCTATAATAAGAGTTGTAGATCTTGATATTATCTTTCAAATGGCACTAGAAAGAAGTCATTTGGATATTTTTATAGAAAGTTATGGCATTTACGCCAAAAGGATTTCAAATCAATTTCTGTTTTGAATATGTTGAGTTGTTTTGATCATAACCAACTCACCCGACCTCGGATTGAGGCGATTCTTGAACCATTGAATTCCTAACACATGTATCTTCCTCTCCATGAACATTTGCATCAATTGGAGTCAAATTGAAAAATTTTGATTGAATCATATAATGATCAGAATATTTTGCCTCATTCTGAGCTTGCTATTTTCCTCCCTCATCTGAACCTATCACATCATTTGGTTATATCTTTTCCGTCCGACATCCGAATGACTCGGTTCTTAAAGCGTTGGATTTCTAAGATAATAAAGTTCATGATTATGTGAAAATTATGAATTTTAGAGATTTAATTGAGTAAGAGTAATTGAATCAAAGTGATACAGGAAAGTTATGAAGATAGTTCAGTATTTTGCGAATTTAGGGATCTGTGGAGATCCGGTTGAAGCGAGGTTTGAGGAGAAATAAAGTTAAGACATGGGGCTAAAATTCTTATGAAGAATTTAAAATTTATTTCAGCCTTTAAGAATGTGTATTTGTGGAAAGAAGTGAATTCTAGAAACTGTGTTAGTAAAATGATATGTCCGACATGTTTGGACTTTAACTTTTGATATAGTGCTCCGAATTGGACGATTCTTGAGGCATTATGAAGTTAAGACATAGAGGAACAATTCTCTAGAAGGAATTTTTAGCAAATTCCTTCATTTAGATGTGAGAATAATTGTCCAAATGTGAACATAACTTGAAGAAATATTCAGGGGCAGTTTCAGAAGTTCACTTAAAGATTAAAGTCTATAGGCTTAAGAGGAGGGACAAAATGGTCTTTGGCCATTATTTTAAATGAGGTGGCATAAAAAGAGGAAGGCTTGGTCGTTGAATGAAGGAAGAAGCTCGAAAATTTCAGAAGAAAAAAGAAGAAAGAAGAAAGAGGAAGAGAGAAGAGAAGGAATCGTGGGAGTGAAGAAGAAGGAGGAAGAAGAGGAAGATTTCTGGGTTTTTCAAGCTTGTTTTCCATGGGTTCTTGAAGGAAAAGAGGGAAGGAGAAGAGATCTACCCTTCAAGCCAAAAAAAATTTCGAAAATGGGAAGAGAAAGGTAAGAGTTAAATGTTCATCTTTATGTTTTAAGTAAATTTCTGGTTTAGATCACTTGAAATGGGTGTGGGTTTGTTAGTTATAAGATCAATTTTGATGCTTAGGCCTTGAGAAATGGTTGATTGTGTATGAGAAGTATTAAGGGTAATACCTAATTGTATGAGCTGGAAAATTTTGAAGTTTTTGGTTTAGTTATCATGGATTTAGCATGGGTTTGTTGATGATGGAAACAATTTTGAGATATATGATATTTATGATTTTAGATTGGGATGTTTATGCTTAGGTAATCTTATATGGGAAGAAAGAGTGAAGGAAAGAGCAATGTGAGGATTGGACCAAGCTTATGACATGGATATGAGGTGGGTGATATGTTTATTTTCAAATTATGAGCAAATTACAAATTGTGGTTTATAAGTTATTGTTTTATAAATGATTTATTCAATTGTTTTGTCATGAATTATGAAGAAATGTAAAGGCATTGTTTCCAAATGTTTTCGAAAATTCTAAAATGTTTGGACAATCTTTCCATAGGTGACTTAAATGTTTTCATAAATGAATGTTTTTGAGTAACTTGAAAAATATGAAATATGCATTTAAATTCATGATGTTGCATTCATGGATAGTGTGAGAATATGTTTATATTTGTATATGAATGTATGTAAGCTTACAAATGTGTTGAATTTGACATTACATGAAAGATGGAATTTCTGAAAATGTGCCTTCGGGCAATATAAGTTTTCAAGCTTGAATACGTGTTACATGGGTTTGGTTAGGTCCTTCATGTGGAGTCAGAGCACTGGTCTCGTTTTAAAGCCTTCTCCCGGCTGCCCGCTAGTGGCATAGGAGCTCCGTATTCAGACTCCCTTCACGGCTACACTGGACCGCTATGCGGGAAAGTGTAATACGCTGTGCTCACTTTGCCGCAGGACCGCTTTGCGGGAATGTGCAGTACGTCCTGTTTTTGGACCGACCCAAACCGATTGATCTGTTATATGTTTTACTTTGTTTAGAATGTGCTACATGTATGTGTAATGCATTTCATGTGTTCAATGGTTTGAAAGTTTGACAAAATGAGAATTTGGATTTTCAACTATGAGAGTTTTGCAAAACGATTTGTAAAGCTTTATGAAAGATTTTTGAATTTGAAAAGTTTTGAGAAGCAACCCTTCACTGGTTTCAATCAACGAAAAGAAAGGTTTGAAAATGCTTTTGCTTGTTATTTGTTTAATAAACATATTATCCACGAGCTTCCGAGCTCACCCGCCTTCATCCCTATCTCCAGGTATTCGTGCAGGAGATTGGATGAAAGACTTCAAGATATCAGCATTTGTATATGATTTGTACCTTGTGTTATTGGTTTAAGATTATTGGGAATGGTCTATAGCTTAAAAAGCCATTAGAGTATTGTAAGCATTGTTGGTTCATGATGTATTTGAATTATGCAATTGTATAAGAACTTGAGTCATGGAATATGGAATTGGAAATGTATTGGTTTTGGATTGTGTAGATTGGTTTTGTATATTAAGTGATTTGATTTATGAATGTGTTTTGGGATATATCTATATATATATATGGATATGGATGAATGTATATGGATGATGTGATATGTGGGTGAATATGAAAAATGTGAATGGATAGGAAAATGACTTGAAGTGGTTTAGAACCTAGGATTGCGTTAATGCTGAGATCCCGGACGGAGGGTCCGGTAGATCATGATGTATGTGTAATGTTATTGGAAGTGTATTATGGACTATTTGCAGGTTTTGGATAGGTTATAGTGCAAAGTTATGTCTGCGGATTTTCCTTATGATAGTATATGAATAAGAAATTTTGTGTATGAACTTATGAATTTATTGGCATGAGTATGAGATAGTATAATAAGGAATGCGATCATGATGAATAAGAGGAATAAAGCAACTCGCGATTAGTATGAGTTTAAGGCTAAGTCCCTTATGATAGATGAAAAGCATGATTAAGAAAGCAAGAAAGAAAAGAAAACAAATTTTACAATGTTTTCGGATGGATTAGTCATAAGGGTTTCTAACGCGACAAGTGTTTATGTTCACGCTTCGGATGTCGGAATCTGAAAATCTATTCGAACCCTCCATTTGTATGATTTGATTTCAAGATGAATATTTAATTGCATGTGAATTCGTTTGGTATCTGAAGTGATCCGATTCATTGCTTTCGTTTCGTTTCAGATTCGATTAGTATGTGTATTCGATCCTAGCGAATTGATCTATTTGTTTCGACTCATTTGTATCCGCTCCACCTGTTTCAGTTGAATTTTGATCCTATTAGCTTCGCTTTTGTTTCGTTTCATTTGTTTTCTTTCAATTCGAATTCTATTCAAGAATGTTTATGATCAAGTGGTTAAGCAGTTGGTTCTCGGGAACGGGATCCAACATTTATGGTATCAGAGCCCAGTAATATGGTCTTACTGGGGCTTATGTATATCAGTGATATGTATAATGTATTGAAACATGTTTGAATGGATAGAATTGATTTAGTGAGAATGAGAACATGATGTTTTGGTCTTTGTTATGAATAATTGGAAGAACCTAGATGATGTTTTGATGAATTGAGTTAGGATTATGATAATGGAAGTTAAGATCAGAAAGGAATCATGAATTAGGATGATGAGACTTTGAATATATGTGAGATCATTATATGAAGCTTCAAAGATGAGCTTGATGATAGGAATGCATGTATAGAAGTTAAAAAGATTGAAATTGAATGGGATCATTGGCATATGTGAAGAAATAGGTGTTTGATATAGTAGTGATGATTTAGTCTTATAAAGAAGAGAACATTTGTCAATGAGATAAGAAAATATGTGATAAGAATTTGAGGGATATTAGGTTTATGAAAATGAAAATGAGAGTAGCATTTGATGATGAATAGGGTTGTTTGATTTGTGAATATGCATTTGTGAGACAAATATATGCATTTGTGAGGAGAACTAGGGAAGAGTTGAAATATGAGTTAAATCTATGTACTTATGAAACTATGATAAGAATTATTGGAGTGTGAATAAGTTATGATGGTATATGATATAAGAGATGAAGAAACATTATGAATAAGTGTGGTGAGGCTTTGATTATGTGAATGACTAGGATTATGTGGAAGACATGAGTTAAGAGAATGTAGTACTTGGTGTTTGCTTAAGTATGAATTTTGAGGACGAAATTCTTTTAAGGGGGGGAGAAATGTTGGACCCCGAACCTTGAGGTGAAAATCTAGAAATAATAAACGAGATCAAATGAGTGTTTTGTATGTAAATTATGTTATAGATGAATATGATGTTAGAATGTGATTTATGCATGGTTGATGAGCTGAAAAACCTTAAGCATGAATCATGGTTATGTTATATAAGTAAGATATTAGAAAAAAACAAGAGAGGATCTTGGTGAATGACAAGATGTGATTTAAATGTAAGCAAATCATTTGGATTGAGGTTGAGTATTGGATTGATTTCCAATGTCAAATTTTAATTGGTTGAATGAGATTAAAATAGAAGAAGTGAAGTTGGCAAGAATGATAAGTTTTGCATGTGAATTGAAATGTGTATGTTGATTTGGGGAAATTAGAGAATGATTGAAATAGATTTGGCCAAAGTAGCCTTCTGTGAAGTTGTAGCTTGACCTTTTATCTTTCCAACGAGACTAAGAATGCAAGATTTCGAGATCGGAGTTAAGAGTTATAGTTGATTCAAGTTATGATGTTATTTAAGTTTGATGTTAGTGACAACTATGATGAATGTTTGAGAATTGTGGTTTTGATGAATCTATTTAGTTGAGAATTGAGAAGTTTGTGAATTTAATTTGTTTCTTGAAGTGTTATGAGGTGTTTAGGCCTTTGAATAAGTGAATATGTGGAGATTATAAGAGTATAGGATGTTAGTTTGTATGAGAAAAGCAATGGAAAAAGATTGAAGAAGTGGTGGAATTTAGCATGTCCGTTAAATGGACATGGGAGTCCTTTTAACGGACAGCTACGGGTCAAAAGGAACCCTTGTTATGTGTATGTCCGTTAGGCGGACACGGGTGTCCGTTTAACGGACTTTCTCGGAAGGTTTGGTACTGTTTTGGCCGTGCGTGTTCGTTATACGGACATGCCTGTCCGTTTAACGGACAGCTACGGGTCACCTTAGGAGATTTGCATTTTTCACCAGTTTTGGGGCCGAATCTTGCTTCTAGGCCTCTAATAAGAGTTGTAGATCTTGATCTTATATTTCAAATGGCACTAGAACGAAGTCATTTGGATATTTGTATAGAAAGTTATGGCATTTGCGACAAAAGAGTTTCAAATCAATTTCTGTTTTGAATATGTTGAGTTGTTTTGATCATAACTCACTCACCCGACCTCGGATTGAGGCGATTCTTGAACCATTGAATTCCTAACACATGTAACTTCCTCTCCATGAAAAGTTGCATCAATTAGAGTCAAATTGAAAAAAGTTTGATTGAATCATATAATGATCAGAATGTTTTACCTCATTCTGAGCTTGCTATTTTCCTCCCTCATCCGACCCTATCACATCATTTGCTTATATCTTTTCCGTCCGACATCCGAATGACTCGGTTCTTGAAGCGTTGGATTCCTAAGATAATAAAGTTCATGATTATGTAAAAATTATGAATTTTAGAGATTTAATTGAGTAAGATTAATTGAATCAAAGTGATACAGGAAAGTTATGAACATAGTTCAGTATTTTGCGAATTTAGGGATCTGTGGAGATCCGATTGAAGAGAGGTTTGAGGAGAAATAAAGTTAAGACATGGGGCTAAAATTCTTATGAAGAAATGGAAATTTATTTCAGCTTTTAAGAATGTGTATTTGTGGAAAGAAATTAATTCTAAAAACTGTGTTAGTAGAATGATATGTCTGACATGTTTGGACTTTAACTTTTGATATAGTGCTCCGAATTGGACGATTATTGAGGCATTATGAATTTAATACATAGAGGAAAAATTATATAGAAGGAAGTTTTAGCAAATTCCTTCATTTAGATGTGAGAATAACTGTCCAAAAGTGAACATAACTTGAAGAAATATTAAGGGGCAGTTTCGGAAGTTCACTTAAAGATTAAAGTCTATAGGCTTAAGAGGAGGGACAAAATGGTCTTTGGACATTATTTTAAATGAGGTGGCATATAAATAGGAAGGCTTGGTCGTTGAATGAAGGAAGAAGCTCGAAAATTCCAGAAGAAAGAAGAAGAAAGCAGAAAGAGGAAGAGAGAAGAGAAGGAATCGTGGGAGAGAAGAAGAAGGAGGAAGAAGAGGAAGATTTCTAGGTTTTTCAAACTTGTTTTCCATGGGTTCTTGAAGGAAAAGAGGGAAGGAGAAGAGATCTACCCTTCAAGCCAAAGAAAATTTCGAAAATGGGAAGAGAAAGGTAAGAGTTAAATGTTGATCTTTAAGTTTTAAGTAAATTTCTGGTTTAGATCACTTGAAATGGGTGTGGGTTTGTTAGTTATAAGATCAATTTTGATGCTTAGGCCTTGAGAAATGGTTGATTGTGTATGAGAAGTATTAAGGTAATACCTAATTGTATGAGCTGGAAAATTTTGAAGTTTTGGTTTAGTTATCATGGATTTAGCATGGGTTTGTTGATGATGGAAACAATTTTGAGATATATGATATTTATGATTTTAGATTGGGATGTTTATGCTTAGGTAATCTTATATGGGAAGAAAGAGTGAAGGAAAGAGCAATGTGAGGATTGGACCAAGCTTATGACATGGATATGAGGTGGGTGATATGTTTATTTTTCAAATTATGAGCAAATTACAAATTGTGGTTTATAAGTTATTGTTTTATAAATGATTTAGTCAAATGTTTTTTTCATGAATTATGAAGAAATGTAAAAGGCATTGTTTCCAAATGTTTTCGAAAATTCTAAAATGTTTGGACAATCTTTCCAAAGGTGACTTAAATGGTTTCATAAATGAATGTTTTTGAGTAACTTGAAAAATATGAAATATGCATTTAAATTCATGATGTTGCATTCATGGATAGTTTGAGAATATGTTTATATTTGTATATGAATGTATGTAAGCTTGCAAATGTGTTGAATTTGACATTACATGAAAAATGGAATTTCTAAAAATGTGCCTTCGGGCAATATAAGTTTTCAAGCTTGAATACGTGTTACATGGGTTTGGTTAGGTCATTCATGTGGAGTCAGTGCACTGGTCTCGTTTTAAAGCCTTCTCCCGGCTGCCCGCTAGTGGCATAGGAGCTCCATATTCGGACTCCCTTCACGGCTACACTGGACCGCTATACGGGAAAGTGTAGTACGCCTGCTCACTTACCGCACAGACCGCTTTGCGGGAATGTGCAGTACGTCCTGTTTTTGGACTGACCCAAACCGATTGATGTGTTATATGTTTTACTTTGTTTAGAATGTGCTACATGTATGTGTAATGCATTTCATGTGTTCAATGGTTTGAAAGTTTGACAAAATGAGAATTTGGATTTTCAACTATGAGAGTTTTGCACAACGATTTGTAAAGCTTTATGAAAGATTTTTGAATTTGAGAAGTTATGAGAAGCAACCCTTCACTGGTTTCAATCAACGGAAAGAAAGTTTTGAAAATGCTTTTGCTTGTTATTTGTTTAATAAACATATTATCCACGAGCTTCCGAGCTCACCCGCCTTCATCCCTATCTCCAGGTATTCGTGCAGGAGATTGGATGAAAGACTTCAAGATATCAGCATTTGTATATGATTTGTACCTTGTGTTATTGGTTTAAGATTATTGGGAATGGTCTATAGCTTAAAAAGCCATTAGAGTATTGTAAGCATTGTTGGTTCATGATGTATTTGAATTATGCAATTGTATAAGAACTTGAGTCATGGAATATGGAATTGGAAATGTATTGGTTTTGGATTGTGTAGATTGGTTTTGTATATTAAGTGATTTGATTTATGAATGTGTTTTGGGATATATCTATATATATATATGGATATGGATGAATGTACATGGATGATGTGATATGTGGGTGAATATGAAAAATGTGAATGGATAGGAAAATGACTTGAAGTGGTTTAGAACCTAGGATTGCGTTAATGCTGAGATCCCGGACGGAGGGTCCGGTAGATCATGATGTATGTGTAATGTTATTGGAAGTGTATTATGGACTATTTGCAGGTTTTGGATAGGTTATAGTGCAGCCGTTATGATGCCGGATTTTTCCTCATGATAGTATATGAATAAGAAATTTTGTGTATGAACTTATGAATTTATTGGCATGAGTATGAGATAGTATAATAAGGAATGCGATCATGATGAATAAGAGGAATAAAGCAACTCGCGATTAGTATGAGTTTAAGGCTAAGTCCCTTATGATAGATGAAAAGCATGATTAAGAAAGCAAGAAAGAAAAGAAAACAAATTTTACACTGTTTTCGGATGGATTAGTCATAAGGGTTTCT
The DNA here is from genome assembly GCA_029891385.1 of Erythroxylum novogranatense. NCBI lineage: Eukaryota > Viridiplantae > Streptophyta > Magnoliopsida > Malpighiales > Erythroxylaceae > Erythroxylum > Erythroxylum novogranatense. The sequence goes on from CM057226.1 coordinate 23,096,343, forward strand.
AACGCGACAAGTGTTTATGTTCACGCTTCGGATGTCGGAATCTGAAAATCTATTCGAACCCTCCATTTGTATGATTTGATTTCAAGATGACTATTTAATTGCATGTGAATTCGTTTGGTATCTGAAGTGATCCGATTCATTGCTTTCGTTTCATTTCGGATTCGATTAGTATGTGTATTCGATCCTAGTGAATTGATCTATTTGTTTCGACTCATTTGTATCCGCTCCACCTGTTTCAGTTGAATTTCGATCCTATTAGCTTCGCTTTTGTTTCGTTTCATTTGTTTTCTTTCAATTCGAATTCTATTCAAGAATGTTCATGATCAAGTGGTTAAGCAGTTGGTTCTCGGGAACGGGATCCAACATTGCACCACTACTCCTCTCCTCTGACTGAATAGGAAAGCTCATAGCACTCCTGTCTGGCATAGGAGTACTAGTACTACCTCCCCTCTTGAACTGCTCTCTTCCTTTTTTCTTCTTGTTCACAGCACTCTTGATATTCTCTATGTTCTCAACCCTCAAAGCTGTTTCAACCAACTGCTGAAAATCACAGAAGTTCTGCACTATCACTTTCTCTCTGATGGCCAAATGCAGTCCCGACTCAAACCGGCGACATCTAGCAGCCTCACTCAGCATCAGATCTGAAGCATACCTCGCCAACTAAGTGAACCGACGCTCATACTCACTGACTGACATGTCCCTCTGGGTCAGACTGAGGAACTCCCTTTGCTTCTGTTGAATGTATACCTAAGACAGATATTTCTTCCTTTAAGCAACAAGGAAGTCCTGCCATGCCAACCCTATTGGTCTCATCTGACTCCCTGACACAGTCTCCCACCAATGCAGAGCATCACCCTGAAGCAGACTTGCAGCATAAATGACTCTCTCGTCATCCTCACACTCCATCTGATCAAGGACTCTCTCAGTCTTTCGCAACCAAGTCTCAGCTTCCTCAGGATCAGTGGTCCCATAGAAGTCAATTGCTCCGTAGTTTCTCAACTTGTCGAACCGTCTCCCTTCTTAGTCAAATTTGAAGCGGATAGGCGTGGCATCGACCCATGCTTTGAACAAACGCCTGAGTGAATGCCTGAAACAACCTCGAATCCAAAGAAGGCACTTGCTCCTGCGAAATCGGAGACTCCTGTGTCTGCGATGGCATGGGCTCACTACCTAGCCCTACAGAAGCCTCAGTATTTCCTGGGGCTACCGACTCATCAGTCCTCTCCCCTCTAGTTGGAGAGTCAGGTGCAACAAATCTTTGCAAAACTCCTCGTTTCCTTCTACGAGGCGGCATCGTACTCCTTCAAATATCAACACTAAGGATTAGCTACATGTTAATCTGAATTCCTACATGTATGCATGATATGCATGTCACTTAATGCACTCAATCAATTCCACAATTAATCATATATCACACAATTCATCCTATATGCATTCTAAGCTGAGGACACATAACCTAGACAGTCTGATACCAAACATGTTGGGCCTGGGTCCTGGATCCCCAATCCCGAGGGGGCCCTCGGGCTGCGCCAGCGACGAGCTCCCAAACCTCAGACCCGATCCCAACATCTAGACATAATTTCGATTCACACATGCATTTTCGCACACATAATAACATACACACAAACATTCTAACTATAAACTAGGCACACCATAATCCAGGGGCTTCATGCCCTTACAATCCGAAGGAATTTCAAACAAGCATTCTAGAAATGACATCTTACATATTAAAGCGTAAATCCAAAATACAATACATGAGAATGCCCAATGATGACATGCTTGGTGGGCTAACCAAAAATACTAACTTAATGCAATGATCTTTAACTATTGCAGAGTTCTTCGATGCCTGGCAAGGATCAACTGACGTCTCGAGTTGCACCTGAGGAGGGAAAGTAATGGGTTGAGCTACATAGCTCAATGACTAATATAATTATAACCATCGATAACTAGCACAAATTCAGGCATATGTATGTATATATATATATATATATATATATATACATGCAATAATTCTAGCAGTCACATGCTAACCGAACAATTTACGCATTCAACAATATTGAATTCAACGCACAAAACATGTCACAAGTATGCTTCATAGAGAACAGATCAAATATGCAATGCACATCACATGGCTCGAGGGTTCCATGGAAACAAAAGGAAGAAATCGAAGTTTACATCCTGAACAAAATGAGTCCATTCGGAGCTCATAAGTCACAAGCGGGCAGCCGGGAGAAGGCTCTTGTCGACGTGCACCTGACGAACGAAATGGTTCGAATCTTGCCCAAACAAAAGCACATAATCATGCTCAGAATCATTTTATCAGATGGTATGCTTTCAAGCTTCCATTTATTCAAAATGTCATGACCGAAGTTGAGGCATAGCATGCTTAGAATCAAGATTCATTTATATCAATTCTCATGCTTCTTCAAATCTTATAACAAATCATGTTTAAACAATTAACCATATATTCGATCAAAATGTCATGCATCTCATTATACGTAACACATAACATATATTCACACATAGGCAAGAATTTGCCTAATCACACAATAACTATAATTACATTACCCACCTAACATCGCTCGAGAGTCCAATCTCACTGCTGTCCTTCCTCTTGCAATTGAATCAGGTCGGCTTGGTTTCCTATAATAAACCAAGTTTCCATCAAACAATATCCAAAAGAAATAATCAACAAGTTGCGAAAATCAAAAACGCTAACACGAACAATCTACACTCAACTCCCTCTAAATTCTCGAATCTTTAGAGACTAATTCCAAACTTCCTTCCTTCCTAAGACTTATAGGTCTTTGTCTCTAGTTCACAACGAATCCAAAATCACCTCATTTGGACATCTACAGCCCAAGATATGCTCAAATGACTAAAATTCGTCGCTGCTAGAAACAAGGGGCTCGCCGCGGCGAAGCCTCACTCGTCGTGGCGAACGCCCGTGCTCGTCGCGGAGTGTACGTAAGTGTGCACCGCGGCGTGCACCAATTCCTCGCACGTCGCGGCGAGCTCCTTCTCGCACGTCGCGGCGTGCTCTTTCACGTATGTCGCGACGTGCAGGCCTGGAGAATGACTCCAAACCCGATTTTCCAGCATTTTCACACTTCAATCCTTCCCCAAACACAAATGCAACACACCTAAACCTTGATTCAAGTCCTAAGCTTCAGTTCTAACTCATTCAAGCCTTAAAAACAGTCACAAACTCATCAACCCAAGGATTTCACTTAGGTTTTTCCGAAAAACCCTAAACCATCGATTCTAACATATGCAAAACAATTCTAGAGTTTAATCTAACCACAACAAGATTTAAAGAAGTTAAACTTAGCAAGAAACGTCTCAAATCTGTCCGAAAACTCAAGGAATCGAAAACCCTTAATCTCTTCTTTCTCTTCCTCTTCCTACGACACTCTCCTCACTTCTTGTTTTCCTTTTTTTTCTCTTTTCTTCCTTTCCCTTCTAATTCTTTCACTTATATCTAAAGGAGATGGGTAAAGACCATTTTACCCCTCCTTCAAAGCCTTAACTTAATCCAACCTAGGCAATCTTCCCAAAATACCCTCATACACTCTTACCCTTTAATTCCTATTTAAACCACATAAAACCCAAATAAACCTCAATTATCCACTAATACTCCCAATTCAATCAAACTAAGTCATAAACACACAAGTAACACAATTCATGCTTAATAACATAAATTAAAAAAAATTCGGGGCCTAACAAGGTAGATAAGACTTTATTTAGAAAGTGTATAAAGAATGATTTTATCATAGTTCAAATTTATGTTGATGATATTATCTTTGGTGCAACCTCTAAAATGTTATGAACTAGTTTTGAAAATTTGATGAAAAATGAGTTTAAGATGAGCATGATGGGTGAGTTAAAATTATTTCTTGGGTTGCAAGGTAAACAAACCGAAGAAAAGATTTTTATTCATCAACAGAAGTATGTTAAGGAACTGTTGACTAAATATGATATAGAAAAAGTAAAACCAATGTCAACTTCGATGCATCCTTCAAACCTTTTGTCCAAGGATGAAACTGGAAAAAAGGTTGATTAAACCCTGTATAAAGGGATTATTGGTTCCTTACTTTACCTTACAGCAAGCAGGCCTGACATTCTGTTTAGTGTTTGCTTGTGTGCAAGATTTCAGGCAGATCCTAGAGAGTCTCATTACATTGTTGTTAAAAGAATTTTGAGATATCTATCAGGTACTATTGATCTTTGTTTAATGTATGAAAAAGGTAAAGATTTCAAGTTAATTGGCGACTGTGATGCGGATTATGTCGGAGATAGGATTGATAGAAAAAGTACGAGTGGAGGACGTCACTTCCTTGACCATAACCTAGTTTCATGGTCAAGTAAGAGGCAAAACTCAATTGCTCTATCAAACCTTCCTTTCTCACACTCTCAACTTCAGAAACTGACTTCACCTTTTTGAAAAATACTTTTGTGCATTCAGTTCGTTATTTATAGAAAAAAATGGAGCCAGCTATGTCAAGTGGAAGCCTTGTTGATTTTGAGTCCTTGAAGTAGGACAAGATGGATATTGAACCGGAGATTGTGGCAGCCGGGTGGAGGAATTTCTTTCGAGTTCGAGAGACATTCTACATAAATGAAGTGTATGACTTCTGGAAAAATATATAAATGGTAGACAATACTTTTGTACCTACGGTGGATAGATTGTCGATTACAGTGACAATGAAGATAATCAAGAAGGACACTGAGTGTCCATTTGATGGAGAAAAGCTCACAAATAAAGTTAGATGGATCACGCAAACCAACGTGAAGGAGACTCAGATCAATCGGTAGTTATATGGAAGCGATGATCTAAAGGAGAAGAAGGCTTCAAGTCTTGTTCCAAAGGCTAGGGTTCTACACTCACTTCTTTTCCATTGTGTTATACCAAGAATAGGATCAAGGAATTTGGTAACAAAGCTAGATGAACAATGCTTATTTCATCTACTTAATCACCAGCCTATAAATCTACCATTCCTTATTTTCCATTATATGGAAAAGACTAAGAAAGACCATATGGAATGATGTTGATTAGAATATTCAAAGATTTTGGAGTCCTTCTGGAGAGAGGAAATATGATGAAGCTGAATATTAAAAGTGTCATCAATTCTGCAACAATTGGCAGAATGGGCTTAAAGAATCTGGAGACAGAAGAAGCATATTCTAAGACGAAAGCAAGGTTCGAGGGGGAGCGCGTTGTTAAGATGAGTTAGAATGAAAAAGAATCTCCCTTAAGAAAATCAAAATCCCAATCCATTGAGAGAATGCCTGTAGAAGGGGAAAAGAAATCGTCAGATAAATCAATACAGGGAAAGGCAATTTCTCATAAAGAAGGAAGCCAGGTGCAATATAGGGAGAAAGTGAACCTGAAAAGAAATGGGGAAATACTCCTTTCGAAGAGACCGAAGCAAGCAAAAAGGTCACCTAGAGTTCGAACCCTGCGTCAACAAGAAGAAAAGACAAAGAAAGAGTTGATTCATGGTGGAGACTCTAAGAAGAAAAAATCTCAGGCAACCAGGTCTTTAGTTGCAATTTTGAAAGAAGATTCAACAACCTTGGCTAAAGAGACTGAGATTAAGAGAAAATTGGAGTTTGAGAAAGAGAAACCTCAATCTCAACAGAATTCTAGATTGATTAAAGAAAATAAAAAGAAGAAAATCAGTATGAAAAAGAGCACTCCTACTGCTGTTCAGAAGAAGAAGAAGCTAGTTGAACGCAGTCCAGCACAGGTCAATACCTCTTAACCGTTACAAAAAGAAGACTTGAGAGTCAAGATTATTGAAGAAAGCCAACCTATTAGGAGTAGCAACTCTATAATCATCAGAGAAACCCCAAAAAGGTTAGTCAAGGCATAATTACAACCAATCTTTGTAAATTGTGGTACAATGCATCTGTTGGGTGATGACGAGAAAAGTATGTATGGTTTTTTGAGGGATGAAAGGAATCAAACCATACCCCACACAGATGACAAAGCAGAAGTACACTATTTTACCAATCACAAAGGGAACTGTGATCAAGGTTTTGCCTGACATTCAACCAAAACCTTACATTGCTCGTTATGAAAAAAAGGGAAGAAGAAACTGTATCCTGAAGGGATAACAAGTGATCTTACAGAAGAATAGATCGAAGCTGAAGTGAGAAACATTGATGAAGCATGCTATGCAGTCCAACAGAAAGGAACATATGTTTCCCACTACATTTCGAAAGCATCAGGAAGCAATTGTGGTTAGTGAACCACTGAAGACTCTTCTCAGGTAGTTGGAAGATTTACAGAAGGGCAGTACAGATCCATTAGGATTGGAGATCTAAGCTACTCAGCAGAGTCACTTGTGCATCTCATTATGCACATTAGGCCCTTGACAACTGTTTCTTCAATTGGAGATGTTCTACACCTATTTGGAAGAAAAGTTCCACGACTAACCAGTCCTGATAATCTTGATCTCTCAGAACTGAACTTATTTGTCAAACCTCCTACCTTTACAATAATTGAACCAGGTATCATATCTTCATATGCATATACTACGACCGTTGGTCTTGAAGTAGTACAAAAAAATCATGATGAAGACATTGAAGATAAAGTTGATAATATGTGTACTTCTGTGGGTGACTTGCATAAAGAAGTAGAGTATATTCGACAAGATATCAAGTCAATCTACATTGAAATGAGAGAAATGTTTTCTGAAGTTATGAAGCATCTGCGGACATGATCTTTTTGATCACTAACAAATAGGGGAGAAAGGAGAAAAGGAGAAAGAAATGACCAAGATAGGCGGAGAACAAGAAGAGAAGAAAAGAACAGAAGAAGAAGATTTTGGCTACAATTTTTTTATTATTATTTGTTACCGTTAAAAAGGGGGAGATTGTTAAGTTAAAATGAATTTACGATTAATAATTTTGATGAAGACCAAATAATAATGTAGGTACAAAATGAGACGATAGAAATGAGATGAAGCGAAGCTAAAAATGAGACGGAAGAATATGAAACGAAGCGAAGCTGAAAATGAGACAATAGAAATGAGATAAAGGGAAGCTGAAAATGAGACGATAGAGATGAGACGAAGCGAAGCTGAAAATGAGACGAAAAAATCGAAGAAGAAGACCCGATGCCACGTCAGATGATCAATCAGATTGAGTAAGTTACAGAACTCAATTGAATAACCGTTTCTTCAAAGATCAAGAAACAAGAGGAAAGAAATAGCTATTAAGAAATGGTTGAAGACGAAGACTATAAATACACATCGGAGTCGAAGACTAAAAAAGTTAGTGATTTTTAAGAAAGGCTAGGGATTCAAAAGCTAGAAATTTTATTCATTGTACTAAACTTAGAGCTACTATTGTTTGTAACAAAGCTCGAAACATCTTTCATTAGAAGGAAGAAAAGTTGATAGCCTGAAGAGGCTAAGTCAGAAAAGAATAATTATTGTAAGAGACCTGAAGAGACTCGAAGAAAACAATACTTGTATCTTTAAGAAGTATAGTGAAATCTCAAAAAGAATTATGGGGACTGGATGTAGCCCACGGTTTGGGATGAACCAATATAAAACTACTGTGTCGATTCTTGCTCTTAACTCTCTAAACTTTTAATTTCCTTTATTGATACAAATTCCTAGAAGTAGATTGCAATACTTCATAATACTGTTTTTCAATTGTTTGAGAAAACAAGTTTTTTTAAAAGAAGATTGTTTAAAAGGGGATTGTATTAAAAAACGGATACAAAATTCAACCCCCCCCTTCTTGTGCATTTTGTATATTGAATATTAAGTCTATACTAATGTGTGATTCACTTCAATCTTTCTATGAAGATTCGCAACAAAATTCCTCCTTAACAAGATCATCATTCTTCTCTCTTCTTAAGTCCCTATGAGCATATGGAAACTCTGTTTTGAACAATAAATTAGACTAACCCTATGATTGCAACATACTAGATTCAAGAATTGGATGGACAAATACCTGAAAATTGAGGAATAATTGAGTCCATTGTTGTATTCTATGAAGCATAGCGAAAGAGGTGCAAAGGATTGACTACTGCTATTCCAAACCCTACAAAAACCACGTACAATTACCAATAGGGAAACTATATTTAAGGTTGGCTAACAATAGGAGCTCCTGTGTACTGCAAACATAAGCTAAGCCTACCCATCATAGCAAGCCCATGAACATAGGTCCATTGACACATGTTTATTGTTTGTACAAAATTATCTAATTAATCATGGTTTGTACAAAATTATGTTTATTGTTTATTATGCTAGTCCACAAAATTAATGATAAAATTCTATCATTCTCCCACTTGGATAGCATAACCAATATCAATGAACAACATAAACAAATCCCCAAATTAATATAACAACATGTGGCCACAATAGAATGTCAAAGTAGAGCCAACAATCTCTCAATCATAAGTACAAAATGAGGTTACCAGTACCTCAACAATATAGGAATCAGACTCGATAGGAGTATTGATAACATATATGCAAGATACCCATACCTCGATGACCTAAACAAAATTTGTCATAAGGAAATGCACACAAAATGATGATCTATTTGTGCAAGTCCAAACAAAATGATCCAAGTATTCACCTAAGATGCCAACTGAGATTTAACAAAAAATCTTGGAACAACAAAATGTCTCTAATAAAAGGCCATATATATACTAATATTTAAACGTATCTGTGCAATATATCAAGAAATTACATGGCAATAACAATAATAGAAAAAATTATAAGCAAAAGTCTCTAGATTGAATAACAAAATAGTCAAATACAATGTTGCTATAAAAAATTAACCTAAAAGACAAACTCCCACTAATCCAAAGCATCCAAAGATTTAAATAGACCCATATGGATTACGTGATTCACAAAAGCCTTAATAGTCAAGCTTTTAATTTGAGGGTTTGTTACCATAAGATCGGTGGGTATATACTCTATACGGGTCTAATATTCCTTAACCTTCTCTATAACAAGCATATACTTTGTATCAAAATGTTCCGAACGCTTGGAGTTTTTATATATTTGAGAGAAGCCCACCATAGCAGAGTTATCACAATATATGGTTAGACGTCTGGAAACACTCTCCACAAGATGAAGCTCAAAAATGAAATTCCTTAACCATATTGCCTGTCAGTAGCTTCGTAATAAGCTATATACTCTACCTCTATAGTTGAAGTTGTTGTAGGTGTTTATTTAACACTTTTCCAAGATACAGCTCCCCTAATAAGCATAAAGATATATCCTGATGTGAATTTGTGATCATCAGGGTAGCCACCATAATCGAAATCAAAATAACGTATCACCTCAAGGTGATCAGATATCCTACAAGTGAGCATGTCATCTTCAGTACATTCTAGATACCTCAGAACTCGCTTCACAGCTTGCCAATGACCCACACCAGGGTTGCTCAAGTATTTCCCAAGTACACCAGCAACAAAAACAATATTAGGATATGTACAAACTTGAGCATACATAAGACTGCCAACGGCAAAAGCATATGGGACCTTTTCCATCTCTGATTTATCTTTATCATTTTGAGGACGCTGGCTATTCGAGAGTTTGTCACCCTTTTTGTTGGCCCCCAAATTTTTCTTGATGAATAAGTATAGTTTACATTAATTACGAGGTCTTTATGAAAGTTTGTGGAGTTTATTATTATGTTGACGTGAGAAGATTATATGATATAGGTTGATTGAATTAAAGTGTTAAGGTTATAAGAATGTTCAAAGGTGTTATTGGCAAATCACTTAAAGTTAAAAGAACCTAAGCTTATAAGGAAGGGCAAGGTGGACTTTTCTCAATCATTAAGGGTAAAATGGGAAGAAAGAAGTGTTGTCTCCTTCTTAAAGAAGGGAAAAACGAAAATAGGAGAGAAAGAAGAGAAATAACAAATCAAAGAGAGAAGGAGACATTTCAGTGGTTGAGAGAAAAGAAGAGAGTTGAGGTAGGGTTTCTTCATTTCTTAACTTTTGAGAGAGATTTTGAAGTGGTTCAAGAAGAGAAAAAGGTAGAGGAAGAGGAGAGCTTCCATTTGAGCCAAAGATATGTAGCGCCCCCTTACCGTAGAGTACGCACCGGAACGCCCTTGGGTCATTCCGATACGTATCCTACAATAAGGGAGAGCTACGTTCGGTCACTCACTACAATACTCTCATGGCATCATACTCATAAAATAGTAATATAAAAAAATCATTAAATTTTGAAACCGATTAACTTTCTCATATCATTTCATCAAAACAGAAATTTACATGACTATCAGTTTTCCACTGTCCAAAAACATTACTCCAAAAGGGAAAACTAATACAAAAATCTATCTAGGTCATCCCCAAAAACAATTCCAGCTGACCGACCTGTGTGCCATGACTTTTCTCGCCAACTCGATCACACGGCAGGAAAAGTCTCTCTCTGAAGCTAGGAGTCTACTCTCTCGATCCTGAAAAAAATATATTACAATTTTGGTGAGTTTGCGAACTCAATGAGAAACCATCATCGATGGTTCACTCAATTCATGCATTTCGCAGACAATTCACAGATTATCATACAATAGCAGAAATCAGGATTTCACAAAACAGTTTTCACAAAAATATAAGCATTTAACCCTTTTTCCCAAATCACAGTACAATCAGATGCATACTTAACATTTTTCCATTATTTTCCATTTTAAATTATGTGTTGTGACTGAGCGTCTGCACTGTCCCACTATTGGGCGCATTGATCGGTGAGCCTGAGGCTCTAAACTGTCCCAAAATGGGCGCATTAACATTGAACTTATGCTCTGTACTGTCCCTTTTCGTGCGCATTAAACGTTGAGCATATAACTCTGAACTGTCCCTTTTCGGGCTCATTAAACGTTGAGCATATAGCTCTGAACTGTCCCTTTTCGGGCTCATTAAGGGTTAAACACGTCTTAGGAGTAGGAGAGCCCTCTGGGTATACACTACTTCCCACGCATATTAGGGATAGGAGAGCCCTCTGGGTATACACTATTCCCTTTCGAGCACGAGGCTCTTCTCTAGTAGTCGAGCTTGTAGCTCTCGGTGGCAGCTCCAGTCACAATCGTTATTAATGATCATGCACAGAATTCGTTTATCACAATCTTATGATATCACATTGCAATCACAATCAATTTGTCCAAACAGACAATTCATTCTCAATTATTAACAATAATTCACAGTCACAGTCTATCACATTGGAAGCATAAAAGTTTCTCAATCTCAGGCAATTAACACTTCAATGTCAAATTCCCATTCCCTCGGGCCTTGATCCGTATTTCACCATAAACAATTCTCACATATCCATCATTTCGTTCTCAATTACATATTATCACACACATTCACAATTTATCATATTAGAACATGAACAATTCACATTCACAAACAGTTTAAACTTCAATGTCAAAACTCACAATTCATCGGACCTTTGGTCCGGGATTTCGAACATAACAATTCACATATACACATCATTATTCTCCACCAAATTCTAAGTACAGAACATTTAACAATCAAAGATTGAGGAACCAACTAGGTTACTCACCTGTAACTTCTGAGCTACTGCCTGAAAGTCCCAGCAATATCCGTGGAATGTCGTTCCAACGGCACCTCTATAACAGTCAAAGTAATCCCATTACTAAATGCACAATCAGAATAATTCAATAATGCACATGTCGTAATTAAAAGATGTACGATGCATGTTCGTGACATTCCCGACGCTAATTCCCAAATTCCACTTTCTTTTGTCTCGAAACCAACTTTTCATTCTATATACACTATAACATTTAGACAATACCCTTAAATTCTCAAGGAAGACCTCAAAGCCAAATTACTATTTACTGGATCAATATTATCCATTGTAGAATCCAAAAGCATGCCATTGATTTCATAAGTCTCCAAATTATACTCCAAGTATCAAGAAACAATTATTAGGCCGAATTAGAAATCTATACTCAGTTTCTTTCAAGATTTGAGATCTTAAAAACCTGAAATCAAACTTTCTTACTTCACCTTAATTGTAGACCTCTTTCTCTAGTTTTTAACGAATCAAAAATTACTTCAATTGGAGGTCTACATCATTAGTTATGACCCAAAAACTAAAATAAATCAGTTCAGAAAAATCAGCCTCACTGCGGCCAAAGGACGCACGTCGCGACGACACGAGGTCGCTCGCCGCGGCGTCTAAACACGCTCGTCGCGAAGTCCAAACACGCCACATGACGTCCAAACACGCTCGTCGCGACGTCGCGACGAGGCCCTCACAAACGTCGTGGCGAGTAAGTTCCTGTTCGTCTTCTCCGACCATTTTTCACCTATTTCTCTTCTAAAATCAGCCATAACTCAACACAACTACCCCAATCTTTCACATTAAACACCGTAAAAACATTTAACTAACAAATAAACAACATAAAAGCCATTTACTTACCAAATCAAACTTCCTCCCTTTAAACTCCCGAAAATCTTCTCCAACTCTTTACCCCTCTCTAAAACCCACGGCCATCTCTTCTCCTCTCACAACTCATCATTCCTCAAGGGTTTAGGGTTGGTCTTAGCACAAAGAAAACAAGCAAGCAAGTGGAAAAGCAAGAGTCGTGTAGAGAGGATCGAAAATCAACAAAGAGATAAAATGAAGATATGCCCTAAGTGAAGGAAATCAGTTTTCTGCCAAGAGATTTTTAAAACCTTCCAAGGGGTCAATACATACTACTCTTCTTTTCCACAAATTCTTTTTAAATCTCTTTCTCTTTCCAAAATCATTTCTAGTCAAATTTGTCTATAAATTTCAATGGCTCGACATATTAAAATTCCTTAAAGCATGTGTCTAATTTCCCATCGCCATTGAACAATTATTCAGTACTATTAAGTCAATCAGTCCATCACTTGTAAAATTCTTCGGTCCGGACTTTTTCTCCCAAATTGCCAGAAAATTTCTAAGAATCACTCTAAGAACTAAAAATCACTCCTAAGACATCCCAAATCACATGTTCAAACATAATTATCTCAGAATTCACAAATCACATCATATTCACAAATAAATATCGAGAAATGCCATGAATGCATGTACATATATATGCATTTGCAAAATGTCTCATTCCTCTCTATATCAAGAGGCCAAATAAATGAACAAATCAAAATATGCAATGTGACCTACTAGCTCAGGTGTTTGTTATGACTCGAGAGGAGGCTGTAGCCGCACCGGAGGTTGTTTCTGGTATGGCTCAGCTTTTTCATTCTGATGTATATATACTCTTTGATTTTGGTTCCATGCATTCCTATGTTTCTGCAAGTATGATATTGCCTGGTATGCAATCAGTTCTATTAGATGATTTCCTGCTTGTTAGTACTCCGTTAGGGAGGAATGTTATTGTGAGCCGGATCTTTCAAGATTGTGAGCTAGTGATCGATGAATCTAGTTCTGTAGTGGATCTGCTACCTCTAGATCTGAAGAGGTTAGATGTGATCGTCGGAATGGATGTGATGGAGAAGTATAAGGCGAAGCTGGATTGTGGTCAAAAGGAAGTGGAATTTGATCTGGGAGAGGGCCAGAAAGTAGTTTTCAGAGGAGATAGAAAGTTGACACCGCCAAGGCTTGTTTCAGCTTTATTAGTTGATAGACTAATGGGAAGAGGTTGTGAAGCCTTCTTGGCGTGTGTTATGGATACTAGTGTGAAAGAGAGCAAGGTGGAGGATATTCCCATTGTGAGGGAATTTCCTGATGTGTTTCCTGAGGAGTTGCCCGGTTTGCTACCGAAGAGGGAGATCGAGTTTGCTATTGATTTGACTCCCGGAATAGCTCCTATTTCTATTCCACCTTACAGGATGGCTCCAGTGGAGTTGAAGGAGCTTAAGGAGTAGTTGGAGGATCTTTTAGAGAAGGGTTTCATTAGGCTGAGTACCTCACCTTGGGGAGCGCCGGTCTTATTTGTTAAGAAGAAAGATGGAACCTGGAGGATTTGTATTGACTATAGGAGGATCAATAAGGTGACAGTGAAGAACAAGTATCCTTTGCCTCAGATAGATGATTTGTTTGATCAGCTATAGGGGGCAACGGTCTTCTCTAAGATTGATCTACGGTCTGGCTACCATCAACTTAGAATTAAGGAGTCTGATGTGAGCAAGACAGCCTTCAGGACACGGTATGGCCATTATGAATTTCTGGTTATGCCTTTTGGACTGACCAATGCTCCTGTTGCTTTTATGGATCTGATGAACAGGGTCTTTAAGGATTTTTTAGATCAGTTTGTTATCGTGTTTATCGATGACATTATGATATATTCCAGGAGTGAGGGAGAACATGAGGAACACTTGAGAATTGTATTGCAGAGATTGAGGGAGAGAGAACTATATGCCAAATTCACTAAATGTGAATTTTGGCTTCGAGAAGTGGTCTTCTTTGGTCACATTGTTTCTGAGAAGGGGGTGCATGTGGATCCCAAAAAGATTGAAGCTATAGTGAATTGGCATGCCCCGATATCAGTGACTGAGGTGAGGAGCTTTCTGGGTTTAGCAGGTTATTGCAGGAGATTTGTGGAGGGTTTCTCCATGATTGCTGCTCCTTTGACCAAATGTTTGAGGAAGAACCAGAAGTTTATCTGGAGTGATGAGTGCCAGAAGAGTTTTAAGGAACTGAAGCATAGATTGACTAGTGCTCCTGTTCTGGCCTTGCCCACAGGAGAGGGCAGTTATACTGTGTATAGTAATGCTTCCAGAAAGGGGTTGAGATGTGTGCTTATGCAGGGAGATAAGGTGATAGAATATGCCTCGCGGCAGCTAAAGCCTTATGAGGTGAATTATCCGACCCACGATCTAGAGTTAGCAGCGGTGATCTTTGCCTTGAAGATCTGGAGGCATTATCTGTATGGAGTGCAAACCAGGATCTTTACAAATCATAAGAGTCTCAAATACTTGTTGAGTCAGAAGGAGTTGAATCTGAGATAGAGGAGATGGATTGAGTTGCTCAAAGACTATGACCTGTTGATTGAGTATCATCCATGTAAGGCCAATGTTGTTGCAGATGTTTTGAGCAGGAAGTCTTCCATAGCATATGTGCAGACAATCTATCTGCCGCTATTGGAAGAGATGGCTAAGCTCAGGATCAGTTTGAAGCATGAGGAATCTGATTACATAATTGCTACTTTTCGGGTGAGACCGATCCTTAGAGAAAAAGCGAGAGAATTGCAGGTTCAGAATCCCGAATTGAGTAAGCTGCGAGAAGAGGTGCAGAGGGGTGAGGAGTCCGGTATGGTGCTGAGTGATGATGGACTCCTGACAGTCAGGAATAGGCTCTGTATTCCTGTTGTCAAGGAGGTAAAAGATGAGATTCTGGATGAGGCGCACAATGCACCTTATGCTATGCACCCAGGCAGTACCAGGATGTACAGGGATCTCAGGGAACATTTCTGGTGGAGAGGTATGAAGAAGGAAGTGGCCGAGTATGTAAGTAAGTGTCTGGTATGTCAGCAAGTCAAGGCTGAATACCAGGCACCTTCAGGCCAATTAAGGCCATTATCCATTCCTGAGTGGAAAGGGCAGAGAGTCACTATGGATTTTTTGATGGGGTTGCCCAGGACCAGTAGGAGGCATGATGCCATATGGGTGATTGTGGATAGATTGACGAAATCAACCCATTTCCTGGCAATCAGACAGACAGATCCTCTGCACGTGTTAGCCAAGAAGTATGTTGACGAGGTTGTGAGATTGCATGGGATCCCGAATTCGATAGTGTCTGATAGAGATCCTTGTTTTACTTCGAGATTTTAGGGCAGTTTGTAGGAGGCTATGGGCACTAAATTGAGTTTCAGCACTGCTTTCTGAAGTGAATCACACGTTAATACATCACTTAAAAAAAACACAATAGAATGCACGAGAAGGGGGGGTTGAATTGTGTATTCCCCTTTTTTGAATATATTTTAAAATTACTTGTTAGAATTAAGATTCTTTACAGAATTCTTATTAATCCTGATTGATCAAACTTTTCAATGCTAAGTATATGAATAGTAAATAAAGATCAACTTTGAAACTAAAAGTGAGATAGAGAGTGAGAGTAGTAGACACGCAGATTTATCCTGGTTCACCCCAAACCGTGGGCTACGTCCAGTCCTCAGAGTTTCTTCTGAGATTTCACTATCTCTTCAAACGTTACAGTATTCTTTCACGAGCCTCTTCAGGTCTCTACAACTAGTATTCTTTCACACTTAGCCTCTGTAGGCTATCTGTATAACTTTTCTTTCGTAAAACATTTAAACACTAATTCTTTGTGTAATTTTTCTCAAAAGGATAGCGTTCAGACTTGTATTTATAGCGCACTTAATCGCTTTAATCTTGAATCTTTAAAAATTTTTCTCAAAACATCAAGTCGACTCTTGCGTCTGTTTTTTCTTTACTGCTTTTTGTTCTTGTTCTATATCTACTTTAAATGCTTTTGTTTACGTATTTATAGCCATTTCGTCTCTAATCTACTTATATTGATTCTTTAATCTTGAATCTTTAAAGAAATTAAAATCGATTTTTTTGTTTTCTTGAGATCTCACTATGTTTGTTAACATCAAAATCTTTTTATGAAAGTCTTTGACTTAAACAAGGAACTTCAATGAATCTGTTCTGTTGTTTATATCTTCTTCCCTTCTTATTATTTTCTTCTTTTCCTTCCCTATTTGTTATAATAAAAATGATTATCGATTCTGGTTCTTGATGATTACGCTATCATCTTCTTGAGATCATTCACGATCCTTGTCATTGAGTTCACCACGAATCTCGACTTCATCTAACGAAGAGGCGATCCTGTGGAGGCGAAAGGAATTGTAGTAGTATAGGGATCGAGGATGGAGTGTAGTCTTCATTAATCTCAAAGTCGATGGGAATGAATGTGCAGGAATGCATGCTTATTAGAAAAGGGCATCAATTTTCCTTCGCTGTGTTTATACTTCCCCTTCTTTACGTACGATTTGTATAGTTGCAGTTCGCTTGATCTGGTCTTGTGCAGAGAATGCATGCTTCATCAATTTCATCATCAATCATTATCATCATCAACATTATCTTGAAAATAATTTTGATTTTCCTTTGTAAAATCTTTTGGACACCTTGGTTGAATATATGGAACAACCTTTATCTCTGTGTTCTCTGTGATTGGGAACATAGTACACGCAAGGTGGGCGTCTTGGGATATGACAAATGATCAAGAAGCCTCAAGGTATCGTAAAAAGACTTCTTTTCATTTAGTAACCGCCACGTGATATCATTAATCAACATAGGTTGCACCGTAGCTACTATTTTCTTCACCGGTTCAACACCGATTATAATAGCATTGCTCGATTGGTAATAACTTCTACCAATTTGATTTCCAGCCTATATTTCCACAAGAACTTCGGTAGTTATATACCTTGAGACTTGGTTCATCATCAACCAACTGCATCTGCAGATTGCTTACGGTTGTGTTCCTTAGAAGTCTCTGAACCGCCATTCTTCTATCGGTTCCTCCTTTATAATGTCGGTGTCTCATGAACCGTGCTTTCATCCATCGGTTCTTCTTGTTGAGCACTAGGAATTTCTTGAACTGCATAATGCTCGGTTTACTTTCAACTTGAACAAAGATCAACAGTCTCTTTTGTAGACTAACGTCCTCGATGAGTTGAGATACTCTTCTTTTGACTAACCTTCTTAGTCTTTTCTCTCGCTTGATTAGTTTTATGATTTCTTCACAGAGATTTTCTTTTAACAGATGTTGCTTTTCTCTTCCTCTCGGTCTCTTTAGATCTTCCGGCGTATCCTCTTCCAAAATAGAGACTAAGGATCTTGTGGCTTTGGTGCATAAGATTTAGAAGTTTCTTCTCGCCTTTGTTCTCTGGCAATCTTCTCTTCCTGTTGCCTCGAGTCCCGATTCTTGGAGATCTCTTGGCTTTCTTCATAACCGCCAAGAGACTTTCTCTTTGTCTCTTTGGCGCACTTTGCTTTGCCCTCGAGATTGACTTTCTGCGACAAGAGGACTCGCCATTTTCATGAGAGGTCTCCTAGCACTCTCCTTAATTTGGCAGTAGGTGATTTGATACTTACAGGCGATTGAGAACTTGAGACAGGAGTCTTCTTCAATATATGCTCCCCCTCAGTTCTTGGTTTCTTTAAAGAACCGGCGTGATCTTTGTCTCTTGTATTCGACCCATTCACGAATAGTATGAGCATCAATCTTGCTCTTCATTTGGAGCAGTTAAATCTTATACCTTAGTGCGCATTTAATCTTTGGATTCCATAAAGATCCTCGTCAAAATCATACCATAAGGATAACTGAAGTTTCCTTTAACCCATAACCATATAGTGAAAGATTAAGAAGGGTAGATCTATAGGATTTGGTTGAGAAGAAAGAATGACATTGTTAAATCTAAAGTAGTCATAATATTCCTTGAACCAACTCTAGGAAGAATGCAATTGAACAGATTGCATGCGAACCCTAGCCTTTGGAATCAGATTTGATGTCTTCCTTTCTCTTGAATCATTTGTGCCATAGTCGCCTCTTGACATCTTCTTCTTTCATTCCAACGAGGACATCCATCCGGCCTTGGTAGGCAGCTTTTCACCAACGGATGGGCAATCGATTCTTTCCTTATCAAATCCTTTGTGACAATAAGCGATATTCTATCCACGAGAGGATACAATAGTGTCTTCGTCGAATTTGCGTTCTTCGAACTCATATACCTCATTTATATAGAGAGGTTCTTGTATCGAAAGAATTTCTTCCAGCCAACTCTTATAATCTCGGGTTCTACATCCATGCCGTCACCCTTAGTGATTCAAAGTTCACAAGTCTTCCATAAATCATTCTTTGCTTCCATTGTATAGGCGAAAGATTATCTTCTCGAAAGCTTTTGAGTGAGAAGATTTTGAGAGAATTGGTAAAGTAGAAATAAACCGTCGGGAGATGATGAAAAGATCGCTATAATATCATCTTGATCTACTTATAGGGTTATGGACTGATGGGTTCTCGAATCATTAAGAACCTCGAGTTTATCGGATATTTCCTCCAAAATCTTCCTTGTGAGAAAAGTTACCATTGTAACTTCATCGTATAACGCCGTTAGTTTCTCACGTTATTTTAGCCTAATTGCTCATTTAGCATCACCATATTGAGATTGTGTCTTATCTTCGAAAACGTTCTTCACTCGGTGGTTTAGTGAAGATGTCCGCCCATTGAAGCTCGTTTCAACGAACTTTAGAAGCACCACCTTTCTCGAGCGTAGTCTCTCGTGAAATGATGTCGACTTCTATATGCTTTACTCGGAATCTTTGAATTGGATTCTTTGATGAGTTTATTACCTTTGGTGTTGTCGCAATAAATTGGAATCTCCTCCTCCTTAATCAATAGTCTTCAAGTCGATACTTGATCCACATAGATGAGCGGTAACTTCGGCGGATATGTATTCCTTGACGGTTGATAGAGCAATTGAGTTTTGTCTCTTGCTTGACCAGAGACTAGATTTCCTCAAGAAAGTGACATCCTCCACTTGTGCTCTTTCTTTCGATTCTATCTCGGCATAGTCCGCATCACGATATCCGATTAACCTGAAATCTTTACCTTTCTCAAACATTAAGCAAAGATCAGTAGTACCTGCGAGATATCTCAAAATTCTTTTAACAGCAGTAAAATGAGACTCTCTAGGATCGGCTTGAAATCTTGCACACAAGCATACAATGAACAGAATATCAGGTCTACTTGCTGTAAGATACAATAAAGAATCGATCATCCCTCTATATAGGGTTTGATCCACCTTCTTACCAAGTTCGTCTTTCGACAAAAGGTTTGAAGGATGCATCGAGTTGCCATTGGCTTCACATTATTCATGTCAAACTTATTTAGCAACTCTTTCACATACTTCTGTTGATGAATGAAGATCTTCTCTTTGGTCTGCTTAACTTGCAACCCAAGAAAGAACTTTAATTCACCCATCATACTCATTTCAAATTCTCTTTTCATTTGTCTCTCAAACTTTAAACACAACTTTTTTGTAGTAGCACCAAAGATAATATCATCAACGTAGATCTGTACTAAGATAAAATCATTACGAAAAACTCTTTCTAAAGGCGTCTTATCAACTTGACCTCTGCTGAAACCATTTTCTATTAAGAAGGTACTCGACGATCATATCAAGCTCTGGGGGCTTGCTTTGGGCGTATAAGGCTTTGTGAAGTCTATAGACATAATCTGGATTTTAACATCTTCAAAGCCGGAGGTTGTTTCACATAGACTTCTTCGTCTATAAAGCCATTCAGAAATGCACTCTTAACATCCATCTGAAACAACTTTATATCGTGACAGATTGCATATGCCAACAAAATCCTTATAGCTTCAAGTCTCGCCATCTTTGGAGCATATATTTCGTTGTAGTCTATTCCTTCTTGCTGATTGTAACCTTGTGCTACTAATCGGCCTTATTACGACTCACTCTTCCCGATTAGTCTAACTTATTCTTGAAAACCCATCTTGTTCCTATAATGGATTTCTTAGGAGGTTTTGGAACTATGGGCGACGTTATTCCTTGTGAATTGGTTCACTCTTCTTGCATGGCTAACACCCAAGCTTCGTCTTGAAGAGCTTCCTCAACCTTCTTAGGTTCTACTTGAGATAAAAGCTACATTAGCTTCTAAATGCGAATCTAGACCTTGTCTAACTCCTTCGAGGTCTCACCGATAATTAACTCTTACGGATGAGAACTTTTATACTTCCAATCTCGTCTTAGTTCTATAGTTTGGAATATCTTCAATCTTATTCTTATGAGTGTCGACGAGGGAGTTTACGAGGCATCATCTAGGTTCTTTGAAGGACCTTCAATCTCCATGTCATCTTCCTTATGGGTTTGAGAACTATCATCAAATTTGACATGGATCGTCTCTTCAACAGATCTTTGAAGTCGGGTTGTAAACTCGAAATGCCTTAGGCGATAATGAGTAACCTAGAAATATTCTGGATAGGTCTTTGAATCGAATTTATCCAACAGCTCTCGGTATTCGAATGGAACATTTGCACCGAATGGATGAAAGTAGGATATGCTTGGTCTTCTTCCATTCCATAACTCGTCGGAGTTTTTTTCAACATAGGTCGCAACAAGATCCTATTACGAATATAGCATCTTTGTATTCACGACTTCCTTGAAATACTTAGGAAGATTAGTCTCACATAGCATAGTCCTTTCCATCTCTTGAATCGTCCTATTCTTTCTCTCAACAACTCCATTCTGTTGTGGAGTTCTAGGGCCGAAGTTGTGGGAAATTCCATTCTCCTCACGAAAACTCTAAACTTCTCATTCTCAAATTCTCCGCCATGATCACTCCCCGATACTAGCTATAGACATTCCTTTTCATTCTCGTAACTTTCGGATAGAGTTCTAAAGCACTTAAAAGACTCATCTTTGTCGATAAAACAATATCCAACAAAATCGAGTAAAATCATCAACAATGACAAGTCCATATTTCTTTCTGCCAAGACTTAATGTCCTTGTAGGACCAAACAAATCCATATGTAATAGTTCTAAAGGTCTTGAAGAAGTTACAAAATTTTTAAAAGAGAAAGACGTTTTAACCTATTTTCCTTTCAAACAATTTTCACAGAAAAATTCTTTGTCAAAACTTATTTTTGGTAAACCTCTTACCAAATCATGTTTTAACAATTTTGAAATATGTTTCAAAGAGATATGACCTAGCTTTTTATGCTAGATTATTCTTTCTTCTTCAGAAGATAGAAAACATGAGATATTTTGAGTTTGAAAATCTTCTAAGTTGATTTTGTAAAGGTTGTTTCTTCTCTTGGCAGAGAAAAGTATAGACCCATCTTTGTTTCTGACTTCACAAAGATTTTGATTGAATGTAACTATAAAACCATAATCACACAACTGACTCACACTAATCAAGTTATGCTTTAGACCATCAACAAGCAGTACATTATTTATGCATGCAAAGGAATCTTTACCTATTTTCCCGATTCCAATGATTTTGCCTCATTGGTTGTCTCCAAAAGTTCTTGATCCTCCTTCTTATCTTGAAGGTCTAGGAACATAGACCTTTTTCCTGTCATGTGTCGCGAGCATCCACTGTCTAAATACCAATGGTGCTTGCCGTATCTTCCAAGGAAGGATATCTGCAGGAGAAATTATTTTATTTCTTGGTACCCAAATTTTCTTGGGTCCTTTATGGTTAGTAGTATGCACATGATATGATCTTTGATGCATATTACTCGGACATTGATTAAAATATGTTATCCTATTTCTTCCTTTTTGAGAGGCAAATTTATTACAAGACTGAGTATTGTTTCCAGTAAACCCTAATCCAGTTTTATCACTAGGATGTCTACATTTTCCTAGCATATCATTCATTTTCTTTGTACTCTCTGTGAAAGTAACTAGATTAGCTAATAGATTCTTGATCCTCAGTTTGAGTTGATTAAACTCATCTGATCTGTCTACAAGTTTCCTTTTAACTTCTAACTCCTTTTTTAAGCAAATATTTTCTCTCTATTTTCTCAAGATTTCTAATATTCTCGCATACTTTTCTTTAACGACTTGTCTTTGTTTCGAATAGCATGAGAATCTTCTAACAGATTCTAAATATGCATCATGCAAATTTTCGTAGTCGAATTTTACCTCCTCACCACTATCTTCCTCGGCCATTAGGCAAATATTTGCATGTTCGATGACTCGAGTCTGCATGTCGATTGAGATGAATCTAGGTCCTCCCATGTTGCCATCATGCTTTTCTTGCCTTCTACTCTTCTTGGGTTTCTTCTTGAGAGTAGGGCATTGGACTTGTAGTGTCGAGCTGATTGCACTCGTAACAAATGATAGAAGACTTTTCCGGCTTAGCTTCATCTTTTCCATTCTTTCCGAATGTCCGGTTACTTCGGGCTTCTTCTTCCACATCGTCTTATCTTTACGGAAATGAAAGATAATTCGTCATCTTCATCACTCGATTCGAATCGATTGGCTAGAGTTGTCATCCCTTGATTCTTCAATTTTCAATGCTTTTGATGACTTCCTCCTTCTCGAGTCTTATGATTCTTTTGTCCGACCTTGATCTTATTGACTTCTCTCGCTTGGCTTATCTTCGCGTTGAGTTCAACTTCATGAATCTTTAAGGATCCCAAAGAACTCATCTAGCTTTAATATGCTCAAGTCTTTGGCTTCTTACCGCCGTAACTTTTATCTCCATCTCTTAGGAAGACTTCTTAGAATCTTGCGAACGTAATCTTGATTATTGTATGTCCTTCCAAGAGCTTTCAATCCATTGATAATTGTTTAAAATCTTCCAAACATTTGATCAATAGATTCTTCATCTTCCATCCTGAAAAGTTCATATTGATGTACAAGAATACTTATCTTGGATTCCTTAACTTGACTTGTGCCTTCATGAGCAATGGACAATGTATCCCACATTTCTTTTGCTGTGTCGCAACCATGCACTTTGTCGTACTCGTTTCTACTTAGGGCACACGTTAAGAAAAATTTCACCTTTGAATTCAGTTGTATTCTTGCTTTCTGATCAGCCGTCCATCTGCTTCATGGAATAGAACTACCTTCGTCATCTACAGGTTTATAGGGTCTGTTCTCTATTACGTCCCAAAGGTCTACATGTGTAGATTCGATGAATAACCGCATCCTATCTTTCCAGTAATGATAGTCTTCTCCATTGAATGCTAGAGGTCTAGTGACTAAGGCTCCTTCAGCGATGTATACATGTGACTCCGCCATTATCTTTAATCCACACTTCACCAAAGTGATTCTTGGATACCAAGCTCTGATACCAATTGAAGTGAATCACACGTTAATACAGCACTTAAAAAACACAATAGAATGCACGAGAAGGGGGGTTGAATTGTGTATTCCCCTTTTTGAATATCTTTTAAAATTACTTGTTAGAATTAAGATTCTTTACAAAATTCTTATTAATCCTGATTGATCAAACTTTTCAATGCTAAGTATATGAATAGTAAATAAAGATCAACTTTGAAACTAAAAGTGAGATAGAGAGTGAGAGTAGTAGACACGCAGATTTATCCTGGTTCACCCCAAACCGTGGGCTACGTCCATTCCTCAGAGTTTCTTCTAAGATTTCACTATCTCTTCAAACGTTACAGTATTCTTTCACGAGCCTCTTCAGGTCTCTACAACCAGTATTCTTTCACACTTAGCCTCTGCAGGCTATCTGTATAACTTTTCTTTTCAGAAAGTATTTGAACACTCTGTTACAGAAGGATAGCGTTCAGCTAATTCGCACTTAATCGCTTTGTGTAATTTTTATCAAAACAGCAAGTTGTTCAGTTTTTGACTTCGACTTGTATTTATAGCCTTCGTCTCTAACTGCTTCTTGATTCTTGAATCTTGAATCTTTAAAGCAGTTAATCAGTTGAGTTCAGAACTAACTCGAATCGACTTTTGCGTCTGTTTCTTTTCTGCGTCTGCGTCTGCGTCGTGTTATGCATTTACTGCGTCAGTATCTACATTTAAATGCGCTTTTGTTTCTGCGTCTGCGTCTGCTTCTGCGTCTGTATCTACATTTGCGTCTGCGTCTTTTATTGTCTTGTGTCATCTGCGTCTGTATTGACTTTTTACTTTGACAAACTTCGTCTGTGTTTTGATTTTTCTGTGTCAACTTTATGCAGATACATCATCTTCGCCTACATCTCCAAATTAAATACATCTCTCAATTAAATGATACGTCTGTGATCGCTTTTGTTTTTCTTGTATTTGATCTCACTATGTTTGTTATACATCAAAATCATTTTTATGTAAAGTCATTTTGACTTAACACTTTCCATCCTCAGACCGATAGTCAATCTGAGAGGACCATTCGGACTCTTGAGAGAATGCTTAGGGCTTATGTGATAGATTTTAGAGGAACATGGGATGAGCAATTGCCCTTGATCGAATTTTTCTACAATAATTCGTATCATTCGAGCATTCAGATGGCGCCGTATGAGGCTCTGTATGGGAGGAGATGTAGGACGCCAATGTGTTAGGATGAAGAGAGAGACAGGAAACTTTTGGGCCCAGAGTTGATACAGATGACCGTTGATAAGGTCAACTTGATAAAACAGAGGCTGAAGGCAGCTCAGGACAGGATGAAGAGTTATGAAGATGCCCACAGGAAAGAGATGGAGTATGAGGTCGGCGAGAAGGTGTTTCTTAAGACTTCCCCTTGGAAAGGGATTCTGAGATTTGCTAGGAAGGGTAAACTGAGTCCGAGGTATGTGGGACCTTATGAGATCCTGGAGAGGATTGGTCCGTTGGCTTACAGGTTAGCATTGCCTCCTGAATTATCCAAGATTCATGACATTTTTCATGTCTTTATGTTGAGGAGATATCGATCAGATCCCTCCCATGTCATTCAAGCCGATGAAGTTCAACTGAGTGATGATTTGAGTTATGAAGAGCTTCCAGTGCAGATATTGGATACCAAAGAAAAGGTTCTTAGGAACAAGACTGTGCAGTTGGTAAAAGTCTTATGGAGAAACCACTCAGTGGAAGAGGCCACGTGGGAGCCATTGGACGCTATGAAGGAGAAGTATCCCCATCTCTTCAGTCTGTCAGGTACGAATTTCGAGGATGAAATTCTTTTAAGGGGGGAGAAATGTTGGGCCCCGATTTGCATTAAGCATATTTGTTTTATTTTGAGGTTTAGATTGATATTTTCTTTTTGTTAGAATAATTTGGGATTTTTAGTACTTAGTTAATGGAAATTAATTAGAAGTATCTAGTTAAAATTAGATTTGTAATAAGTTGTTAGAATTAAAATAGAATAAGATGGTGTACGACCAATTAGGAAGTTTGTATATGGTCTTAAGGCTTAAGGCTTAGGAGATGGGCTTTTAGCCCTTTTTAAATGCTATTAAATGAAGAAGGAAAGGATTAAAATAAGAAGAAATGAAGTAAGGAATGAAGTTGCCATATGACATGAAGGAGGCCACGAAATTAGCAAGGAAAAGAAGAGTTTATTGAAACTACCACGTTTTGAGTGCTTAGGTTATAAATTAGAAATAAATTCCCTAAGTTATTAAAGGAACCACCGAAACTATCAAGAGAAGAGAGGATTTCGAAACTTAGAAGAGAAAAGAAGGGGAGACTTTCGGCCATGTGATAAGGAGAAGAAGAAGAAGAAAAGGAGTAGAGCTTTGTTGATTTTATGCTTTAGAAAGGAGAGTTTAAGAGTTTTTTTCAAGAAGAAAGTGGAAGGGAAGAGTTTAAGCTTTCCTTAGGAGCAAAAGCAATTTTCGTGGGTTTCAATCTCTAAGGTAAGAAAATGTGAAATTTATGGATTTTTAGATGGGTTTTGATGCTAAAAGCTTAGAAACCTTATGGGTAAGGTTAGATGGGGTTGAATTCATGTCTTTCTTTCCTTAGGAATTCCAATTTTGCTTTCTCTTATGCTTATGGGATGATTATGCTTGATGAAGGTGAAGTAAGGCAATTGGAGGAAGAAGCAAGGCCATTTGATCAATCCTAAAGCTAAAGGAATTAAGGTGGGTAATTTCTTAATACTTGAGATAATAGGCCTATTAGAATTTTTATAACAAATACAAATTAATGCTTTCCAATGACTTAGAATTGTTGGATGAAGTATTATTTGTGATTTTTTTCACTTGTATTTGATGTTCAGTAATGGTGAATTTATGTTGACATTATGTGTAGCATGTTTTGTGAAATAAAAAAAAAGACGAGAATTTGGGATTTCGAAAAAGATTGCCATTTTGGCAAATTACATGAAAATGAAGTTTTGTAAAGGCCAATTGAGGCCATTGAATTTTTGAATTGTGTGAATTATGTGCTTTCTTTGGGTTTGTGGTGGTCCCATCTGAGTCAGGTGCACCTACCTATCCATAGGCTTCTCCGCCTGCCCGCTAGTGGCATTGGAGTTCCTCAGGGACTCCTATCCGTCACGGCTATACATGACCGCTTCGTGGGAATGTGTAGTATGTTCTGTTTCGGATCCACCCGAACCACCTTGCTTGTGATTTTGTGAAATGTGAGATTGCTTTGTGATGTGTTATATTTGTAAATTGTTTGATGTGATAAATTTTATAAAAAGATTTAAAATTGTCAATGTTTTCCTTAATGTGATATTGTTTTGAAAATGAAAGAATGAATAATAGTTTTTGCTTATATTCTCGTTTATTAAGTTATTACCCACAGAGCCGTCGAGCTTACCCCCTTTTCCCTCCATAGGTGTCGAGCGAGAAACCGAGTCACCGCATCGAGATTGAGGCATACTTCGATGCATTTTGCTTTTGAAGTTGTATTTAAGAAAACAAAGCTTTAGATAGCATTTTGGAACTAATGTTGTACTTTGTATTTTGTTCCTTGAGACTTTGATGTATTTGGACTAAAATGCCCTCCAAAAGCTTTGTATTTTCTTGTTTCGATGTAAATGTAAGAGTTTTGAATTTCAAATGTATCTTGTATATGTTTTCTAAACATGTATTGATGTATGGTTGAATTTGATAAAAGTAAGGGTGAGTTTGTATTTCTTTAGGTTTTGAAATGGATAGATGCCTAAGAGTGTGTTATTGTCATTGGAGTTTGGTATATTTTGGTTTGAGTTGTGTTATGGAAGCTGGAAGATTGAGTTTTCATGCAGTTTATTGAGTTGGATTGAAGATTTGGCTAGTTACATTTTTAGGGGAGGTGCTGTCTAATTTTCTTAAAATGGACAGAACCTTCAACTAAAGTTTAGACCATGATAGAGCTTGGATTTAAGTGAGATGCCTTCTAGGAAGTTGTAGAGTTTCCTTTTATCTTTTTATTGACACTAAATTTACAAAATTTCAATTTCGGGGTGAAATGTTATTAAAGTTTCAAGTTAGAAAAGTTTTCATTAGTTTTAAAAGTTGAATTTTCAATTTGGAGAAATTAAACCCCGTTTCCTATTTTATTCGTTTCTCCTCTGTTTGACCTCCGATTTTCACGATTTTTGAAGTGTTGGATTTCTAAAAAAAATTTATACCCCTTTTGGGTAAAATGAGAGTGTCGGGTTTTGGTCAGATTTTACGGATAATATTAAAGAGAGTAAATTACATAATGGTTTTGAATGTAATTCCATTTACGGGCGATTTTGTGAGCTATAGAGATTCGATTGAGGCAATTTCTGATTCTAATTGACCTAGCGATATGGGATTTCATTTTAGTTTAGTAATCGGATCTAGTTATGGGCCCTAAGCAAGTCAATTTTATTGGAGGATAATTAGGGTAAATTTATCAAGTTTTGTTCGGATGACATTAAATTAAGTTCGATTTGAGGTTTCTTTCGTGGTGAGTAATTCCTCCCTTGTGAGATGCGCGTCCAGATGTCACGTAGGACGTCGGGCACGCGACTCACTGTGGAGGGGTTCCAACACCTTAATCTGACCTCTTTAGAGAAAGTTATGAAAAATTTCCCAATTCGTCTAACCCTTCATCTGGGTTCATCTAATCCTATAGTATGGTACCATTTTGGACCCTATAAATGATCGAACTTGTCTTTGAGGTCTTCATGAAGGTTATATATCTTGAAGTTCTCTTTCGAACCATACAAAGAACACCTTAATCCGACCTCTCTAGAGAAAGTTATGACAATTTTTCAAATTCATCTGACCCTTCGTCTGGGTTCATCTGATCCTATCTTCTGGTCCCATTTTTTACCCTGTAAATGATCGTGTTTGTCTTTGAGGTCTTCCCAAAATTTGTATAGCTGGAAGTTCTATTTGGAACCATCTAAAGAACACCTTAATCTGACCTCTCTAGAGAAAGTTATGACGATTTTCCCAATTCGTCTGACCCTTCATCTGGTTTCATTTTGACCCTGAAGATGATAGAATCTGTCTTCGAGGTCTTCATAAAAGTTTTAGATTGTAAATACCTCTTTCTAACTATCCAAAGAACACCTTAATCTGAGTTCTCTAAAGCAATTTATGCCTTTTGTCCCGAACAGATTCAATATGATTGAGGATAGAACCTTTTTTTATTCCTTCGGCCCAATCTTTATTATCCGACCTCTAAACGAAATGATCCTAGAGACAATAGATTCCTAACACATTGTGCTATCCCTACACAACAAAAAAATTGGCAGCATTCTAGATTGATTGGAAAATGGTTTGATTAAAGGAAAGTGAGGGAATTTGTTGGAATAGTATGAACTGGTGTTATTTTACTGAACATGCTTCGACATTTTGAGTATATCTGGGTCTGTAGGGTTCCAATTGAGATGATTTTCAATGTGGAGTAAACTAGAGACATAGGTTTACAAATTATATGAAGAGGTCCAATTCTGATTCAATCTCTAAGACTTTCAATATCTGAATGGAAGTTGATCATAGAATATTTGCATCAGTATAAGAATGATTCGAAAAATAGGACTCGACACTTACTGTATCAGAGAATGAAGATGAATCGAGGATGACTAATGAGGGTTAATTGGAATAACCATACATGGTTAAGGATATGTTACTAGTATAAGCTCATATTTTATGGTTTCAAATATTGGGCTTCAGAAGCGGGGTCCTATACTTTTGGATAGGTGCACTGTAAGGATTACAAGTCTTCATGTTGAATCTATTCAAGATCCTTTAAATATACCTTTTCTGAGACAAACCAAGAACACCACGAGATCTATCACGATGAATTTCAATGCCTAAAACAAAAGAAGCATCGTCAAGATCTTTCATATCAAAATGAGAACAAAAGAAGCATCGTCAAGATCTTTCATATCAAAATGAGTTGTCAACATTTGTTTAGTCTCAGAAAGAAAACCCATATCATTACTAGCTAAAAGAAGTTCATCAACATATAAGACAAGAATAATGAATTTTCTTCCACTATTCTTTAAGTAAATGCATTGATCAACAACATTTTTTTTGTAGCCAAGGGAGCAAACAATTTAGTCGAACTTCAAGTATAATTATCTGGAGGCTTGTTTCAGCCCATAAATAGATTTTCCCAATTTGCATACCATGTGTTCCTTACCTTTCTCAACAAAACTAGCAGGCTGATTCATGAATACATCTTCATACAAATCACCACTTAGGAAAACAGTTTTCACATCCATTTGATGGAGCTCCAAATCAAAATGAGCAATCAAAGCCATAACAATACGTAATAAATCTTTAGTACAAACTAGAGAAAAAGTCTCTTTATAGTCTATACCTTCCCTCTAGTTATACCCATTTGCAACAAATCTAGCTTTGTACCTTTTTATCTGACCTCTAGCATCACGTTTAGTCTTAAAGACCTATTTACACCCAACAATTTTACTACCACTGGGTAATTCCACCAAATCTTAAACGACATTCATACTCATAGAAGCCAACTCATCATCCATGGCTGCCAACCATTGTAAACTATGAGAATAAGAAATGGCATCTTGAAAAGAAATAGGATCTGGGTCTTCAACTAAATTGAATTCATGCTCCTCCAAATAAATATAGTAGTCTCTGAATTTAGAAGACTCGGTGAATTTAGGAATCTTTTCAGATCTTCTAGGCAGAACTATAACCACATCTAGGACTTGAGTATCAATGACAACCTATTGAGAAATATCAACATCATTTCCTGGATCAACCATATCATCATGAATCAAAGGAGAATGAATTGCCTCAGGATGAAAAACAACAAGTGTACGAATAACAACATGATCCCTTTTGAAATCAACAACACTAGATCCATGTCTTTCATTATGTTCCATGCCCCCTTCAAAATATATAGCCCAATCTGATTCAATGACTCTAGTAGTGTGATTATGACAATAAAATCTTGAACCTCTTGAGCAAGTACAATAACCAATAAAGCAACCTGAAATAGTTATAGGATCAATCTTCCTCATCTGAGGATTATAAGTCCTCCTTACCTCAACCTTACAGCCCTAAACACAGAAATGCTTCAAACTAGGCTTCTTTCCTAATATAACTCAAAAGGAGTCTTTGGTATAGATTTACTAGGCACATGACTGAGAACAAAAATAGCAATCCTCAAAAAGTCTCCCCAGAATAACTCTAGTAAGGTGGAGTGACTAAATATGCACCTAACCATGCCCATGAGAGTGCGATTTCGTCTCTCTGCAATCTCATTTTGTTGAGGAGTGCCAGGCATGGTATATTAAGCTTTAATTCCACAATCCTGCAAGTATCTGGCAAAAGGATCAAGGTTTCTACCAGTTTCATCATACCGACCATAATACTCACCACTTCTATCAGATTTTACACATTTGATCTGCTTCCTAAGTTACAATTCAATAAAAATTTTCAGTGATTTAAAAGCGTCTAAGGATTCAGATTTCTCATGCAACAATTCAATCCAACCATACCAAGAAAAATCATCAATGAAGGTGATGAAGTACCTGTAGCCTCCTATGGCAATAGGAGTAATGGGTCCATAGATGTTTGTGCGAATTATCTGTAATGGTTCCTCCTTTCTAGTCATTTTCTCCTTTCTTACTTTAGCTGTAAACTTTCCTTTTATGTAATCAACACATGTGTCAAAATCAGAGAAGTCCAGATTTTGCAAAATAGTTTCCTTAATCAACCTCTCCATTCTCTCCTTAGAGATATGTCCTAATCGTTTATGCCACAACATAAAAGATTTTTCAGTAACTCTCCCATGTTTATTTCCAAAAATAGCATTACATCATCATGTGGTCGATCAAAACGAGAAGAATTAGCAATTAGGATAAACAATCCATCACGCACAATTGCAGCATTATCAATAGTAGAATCATAGTACAAAACAACACCATTATTGATTATATGGAAAAATGTATCCACAACTATGTAAAATAGAAATTGAAATCAAATTCCTTCTCATAGAAGGCACATAAATTGTGTCTTTCAAAAGCAAATCATGTCTACTACTCAACTTTAAGGAAAAAACTCCTATGTGCTTAACATTAACATTAAATCTGTCTCTTAATTGCACCATCAACTCCCCTTTATTTAACCTCTGCCTGCTTTTGAACTCCTGTAATGAGTTCATTACAGGAATAGTAGCACCAGTGTCTAAATACCATGAATTAGGAGGAACATCAATAAGATTTGATTCAAAGCAGTTCTTAAACTTCAAATAGTCACAATCCTTATGCCCATGTTCATGAAAAAAGTTGTAGTTTCTATTAAAAATAGGCTTGGGATTAGCACCAGAACTCTCACCAAGGCCGGAAGATGATGCAGGTTTATCATTCCCCTTCTTCTTAAATTGAGGCATACCCTATTTTTTTATAAAATTTCTTCTTATCACCACTCTTGTGAGAAGTGTGATGAATACTGTGGGACTTTCCCTTCTTCATAGTATGCTCCTCTTGAATAAGAATGGCAATCAATTCATCAATGCTCCATTCATCTTTCTGAGCATGATAAGTAGTCCTGAAAACATCAAACTCAGATGGAAGAGACTTAAACACCTACCAGATCAGATAATCCTCTCCCAGCGCAACTTTCATGGACTTCAACTTGTTATACCAGTTCACAAGCTTCATTACATGCTCGTGAATACCACCCACACCACCATACTTGGTATTAAACATAAAAGACAAGTTATTAGACTTTTCAGCCTTATCAAACTTCTGGAATTTTTCACCAACAACCTTGCGATAATTTTTAGCATTATCAGTTTCAGTGATGCTCTCTTTAATAGTCTTTTCCATTGTGTACTTGATGGTCATCAAACAAACCTTGTTAGAATGAGCCCATGTATCATATTTAGCTTTATCTATAACAGAAGTCTCAGTAGTGGGTTATGCAGGCTCATCCTCAAGGAGAGCAACATCAACATTAGAAACAGCCAAAAATAGATTCACGGATTCAAGCTAGCCTTCATAATTGGTCCCATTCAGCTTAACCAAAGAATTCAAAGTTGGAGATTGATACAATGCAGGGAGATTATTAAAGCTATCAACATATAGTAAAATTGGGCAAACAATACAGCTAGGTTCTGATGTAATTGCAATCTTGCCTAAAGGTCCTGAATTACAACACAGATCACCCAGAACATTAAATTATGCCTTAAAACTAATATCGATAGGATACTAAAAACTTAAAGACATAATTTAATGAATAAAACAAAGCATTACAAACCACATTGATAAAGACAAACCGATAGGGTAAGTGCATCATTAGCATAGTATCTAATGTATGCCCAATAACAACATCATAATAGCATTTTGTAATAATTGGTCTCACGATAGGCAAGCTCACAATTACATAAAGTGAATGACAAGAGTCCAATAACACATCCCAAGATTGCCCCATGGGTTCTAGTTGGCACCACAATTACAAAATTAATCATATAATATAACATTATAAGTATAAACTACATCCAAAATTAATTTGATGCATAATTATATTACCACTAAGAGTACACAAGACCACGCAAGCCCAAAAAATACCAGAAACAAGTACAAAAATTTTCAAGATAAAATTTTAAGAATACCTTATATTTTTATTATAATTAAAATTTGACAAAAATAAATATTTTTATTATTCAAAAATTCTAGAAAATACCAAAATTTAGAATTGGGCAAATGAAACAAACAGGCAAAATTTGGGGAAAAAAACGGCCAAGGGAGCAAGCCACATGCACCATCCTCGTGCGTGGGGAAAGGCTAGCTAGGTTGGGTGTCTTCTTCTCCACCCGAAAACCTGGAATTCGAGTTGTTCGACCCGATTCACGACTCGACTCAATAAAATGGCCATAACTTGTTCAATTTTGATTCGTTTTCAACAAAATTGGTTTCATTAGATTCAGAATTTAACGATCTATCAAAACCCTTAATTAATTCCATGAAAAAGACTACTGAAAATGTCAAAAAATTTGAAAAGGAACATTTTATTCAATGGCATTTTAGAGTTCTAAGTTTTTAAAAATAGACAACAAAAAATTCAACAAACTTACCACACGATTTGACACTAAACCGAAACAAACCAACAAGAACAAAACAGATTTTACAGAAAACAAATTAACAGAAACAAGAAAAAATCCTAACAAACAGAACTCAAATTCCACAAAAATCATCATCTAATCTAAAAAATACCTAAAATTAGCAGTCATAATTAGGGTTAATTCGCTCTTATATCAATTGAAGAATAAATTAGACTAACCCTATGATTGCAACATACTAGATTCAAGAATTACATGGACAAATACCTAGAAATTGAGGAACAATTAATTCCATTGTTGTATTCTATGAAACAGAGTGACAAAGATGTAGAGGATTGACTACTGCTATTCCAAACCCTGAAAGAACCGCATAGAGTTCTCAATGAGGTGATTGTATTTAAGGTTGGCTAGTAATAGGGCCTCCTATGCACTGTAAACATGGGCCAAGCCTACCCATCATAATAAGCCCATGAACACAGATCCAATGACACTTATAAGAGAAGTACTAAGCCCAATCATCTTGGCATCTAATTAATCGAGGTTTGTACAAAATTATGTTTATTGTTTATTATCCTAGTCCACAAAATTAATGATAAAATTCTATGCATAAAACATCCCTTGACATCAGAAAACATTAGAATTTAGCTCATAAAGTCTCTAACCTTTCTTCTCATAAGGATATCCTAGAAAAATGCAATGTCAACTTCTACATTTAAATTTGTCTTTTTCTCTATTTATATTCCTACCATAGCATAAACAACCAAACGTATACAGATAACCATTTAAATGGGGCATCCAAACAATACCGCATAGGGAGTTTTATGTAACATCCCGTCATCGATGGGATGGGTACAGTTCAGCTCGTACGTATTTTGTATACGTATTTTGCATATGCATTCATAGCCTCTACATTATTGATAAATTTTCATGATTGCACAAGCATATGTATGTACATGCATATATGACAGATTTCCGACTTGATTGTGAAATTAGAGATTTTGTGATTAAGGTTAACTGTGCTTTGCTTAATAAATAGGAGTGTTAAATTGAATTTAGGAATTGAGAATTTAAAATTTAAGTATGTGATTAGATGTTTTCTAATTTTGAGAATTTATAGGAATTTTTCTGAAATTTTCGGAGTATTAGGTCCGAATCGAAAAAATGGCTTAATGATTGATTAATTGTGATTCTGGTTCTGAATTTGATTGAAAATTTGCTATAAGGTAATTTGAATTATGATTTGAGGAATTAGGGTCTGAACCATTGGAATGCGGGAGAAAGTAGAATTAGAAATTGGTTTGAGGTTGTTCAGATTGGACTTGTGGTACTGCACTATCGAGTACCACCCCGGAAAGGCCAATATGGTGGCTAATGCATTGAGTAGGAGATCACATGGTAGTGCAACTCAGATTCAGGTTTTGAGGTTACCGTGTTTAGTTCAGTTGAGAGCTCTTAACGTACAGATGGATTTGGGTCAAGATGGAGCTCTGATTGCGACTTTGAGGCTCAGGCCGATATTGCATGATCGGATTAGGAGGGTGCAGGATCAGGATCTAGTGTTGGTAAGGTTGATTGATAGAGTCAGATCTGGATGGCTTTCTGAGTTTGAGCTGAGAGATGGTACTTTGTGGATGGGTCAGAGGTTGTGTGTTCCGGATGTAGAGGATTTGAGGTGTGAGATTTTGAAGGAGGCTCATTTGGTTGCTTATGTTATGCATCCTGGTGTCACCAAGATGTATCGTACTCTTAAGTTGCATTTGTGGTGGTCAGGCATGAAGAGGCATGTAGCAGAGTTCGTTTCTTGATGTCTGACGTGCCAACAGGTTAAGGCTGAGCACCAGGCCCCAGTGGGGAGATTGCATTCGTTGCCCATTCTGGAGTGGAAATGGAATGTATTACGATGGATTTCATTATGGGGCTGCCCAGGACACTGTGGATAAGGTACAGCTGATTAGGAGTCGCATGAAGGCAGCTCAGGACAGGCAGAAGAGTTATGTGGATCAGCATCGGAGAGAGATGGAGTATGCTGTAGGTGATAGAGTGTTCCTCAGAGTGTCTCCGTGGAGAGGAGTTCTCATATTTGGCCGTGAGGGCAAGTTGAGTCCTCGGTATATCGGTCCATATGAGATTACTGAGAGGATTGGACCGTTGGCCTAAAGATTATCATTGCCGAGTGAGATGTCCCAGTTGCACAATGTGTTTCATGTGAGCATGCTCTGGAGATATCGATCAGACCCGACTCATGTGATCTTGGCTCAAGAGATTGAAATAGCTAGTGATTTGAGTTATGTTGAGGAGCCGGTGCAGATTATTGGATCACGGGTCAAGAAATTGCGGAGTAGGGTGATTCCATTGGTGAAAGTCCTTTGGAAGAACCACTCATCAGAGGAGGCAACTTGGGAGACTGAGGAGCACATGAGGAGGCAGTATCCTCATCTGTTCGATCAGTCAGGTAAGAAAATTTTGGGACGAAATTTTTTATTAGAAGGGGAGAATTGTAACATCCCGTCACCGATGGGATGGGTACAGTTCAGCTCGTACGTATTTTGCATATGCATTCATAGCCTCTACATTATTGATAAATGTTCATGATTGCACAAGCATATGTATGTACATGCATGTATGACAGATTTCCGACTTGATTGTGAAATTGGAGATTTTGTGATTAAGGTTAACTGTGCTTTGCTTAGTGAATGGGAGTGTTAAATTGAATTTAGGAATTGAGAATTTAAATTTTGAGTATGTGATTAGATGTTTTTTAATTTTGAGGATTTATAGAAATTTTTCTAGAATTTTCGGAGTATTAGGTCCGGATCGAAAAAATGGCTTAATGACTGATTAATTGTGATTCCGGTTCCGAATTTGATTGAAAATTTGCTATGAGGTAATTTGAATTATGATTTGAGGAATTAGGGTCTGAACCATTGGAATGCGGGAGAAAGTAGAATTAGAAATTGGTTTGAGGTTGTTCAGATTGGACTTGTGGCAAAAGAATTTGTCAAACAAGCCTTAAGGTCCTTAGGTTTGTAAACCTTTCTCTTTTGAAAAAATGATCCACGATGCTTCTCTTCTTCCCTTGAAAGAAATTTGCTTTGTTTTCCTTCTTTTTTGCGTGGATCTCCTCTTGGATCTGCTTCTTGCTTTCTTCTTGCAAGTTAATCCTTCTTTTATCCTTGATCATTCATCCTTTGGCTTGGGATTGAAAGAAGAAAATGGAGTTTGGATTGAAATGGGAGAAAACCGTGGATGAGCTTAGGTTTGGGGATTTGAGTTTGCTTGGTGATTTTCAAAGGGTTTAAAGTTTTAAATCAAGTAAGTTTCTACTCCTTTGTGTTTTGCATAGTTTAATTTAAGCATGGAATTAAGGTATAAATTGTTTGAGAATTTAGAAACTTTCGGATGAGATAGGTTTTAAGGAAAATGTGGATTTTGATTTGGGTAATTGTGGAATAATAATTATTTGGTGGGTTTGAAGTTAGGAATGAGTTGTGTTAAGTATAGGAAGTTGTTTTGGAGTGTTTAGAATGGAAAGGATTGGAGTTGAACTGAAGAAGGAATCGTTCGCCGCGGCGAAGGTGAAGAGGAAGGAGCTCGCCGCGACGAGGGAGCAGGCGTCGCGGTGAAGAGGGCCAATCTCCGAAAATGTAATTTTTGAGGTTTTGAATTTTGGGATTTAGGAATTTGATAATTCAATTAGCTATGGATTGATTTCAATTTGGAGACTATTAATTCGGGATTTAATTTGGTGGTTCTCGAAATTGGATGGCAATTGAATAGTGAATTTGATTCTGATTTATCGATAATTCCTATGTATTGAAATTTGACTTTGGAGATTAGAACTTATCCAATTGACTTATGGTATTAGAAATTGCTATGGATTAATGTGAAAATGCAGAATTGAGATAATCAGGATTAGGGTCGGAAATGTCATAGCATGCATAGTACAGCATTCATTTGAGACATCAGCACTTCTGATTATTGAAATTAATACAATTAGTAATATTCGGATATTCTGATTATTGTAGAGGCTCAAGTGGAGCGTCAATCCTCTAACCCAGCGGAGACTTCCCGGCAGTAGCTCGGAAGTTTAAAGGTGAGTAACGTAGTTGGTTCCTCAATCTTCGGTGTGTTAAATGCTTTGTGTGAACTATCTGTGAGTATGATTGAGTGTTTCGTATGAGTATGTTATTATGAATTGTGAACGCATGCTAGGCATGAATAGAAATCGGTAATTGACAGTTATGACTGGAGCACATTCTGATCGGAGCTATAAGCTCATCTATTGTGAAATTGTGAAAAAGGGAATAGTGTATACCCAGAGGGCTCTCCTATCCCTAGTGCGCGTGGGCAGTAGTGCATATCCAGAGGGCTCTCCTACTCCCGAAAACACGATTTCTGTGTGATGTGTGATGTGCCCAGAAATGGGATAATACTGACGCCCAGTCACAACATTAAAATGAAATGGAAATCATTATGCATTCAGTATGTGAGTGTGCTGTGAGTTTGCAATTGGTTAAAGGTAAATGTGTGATAACTGTTAGACCCCGAACCTTGAGTGACAATTTGATTTAGTAATATGAATGATCAAGTGGATGAGTAGATTGAAATGAAGTTAAATAGCAAGAATTAAAAAGAAAAAGTGTGAAAATTTGAAGGATTTAGAAAGTTTGACTTTTTGGAGAGAGAATGTTTGACTTTGAGGGTTGACTTTTGATTTAGGTAAAATTGGATAAAATGATCTACATGAAACTTGTAGGTTATGTTAAGAGCTTTCTGTAGACATAAAGTTTGCAATTTTTCGATATCGGGAGTGAAAGTTATGATCAGTCAAAGTTCATGTGTGATAGGGTTGACTTTTGACTTTAAGTATGGTTGAAACTTTGACTGAGAAATTTACCTAGTTAGAGATAAATTGAGCCTTGATGTTCTTCATGAAAATTGAAGCATTTGATTTGATCTTTATTTCGATATAAAGTATGTAATTTTTTGATCTCGGAATAATAAGTTATGATTTTTACAAGTTTGTATAGAGAATAGTATCTTTGACCAAAAAATGGACTTCCGAAGGAGTCGAATTGAGTTTTATGTCCTTCGTGAAAGATGTAGAGCTTTCTTTAAGCTTTCTATAGAGACTAAGTTTGTCAAAATCGGAGTTCGGGATTAAAAGTTATGAATTTTGGAAGTTTAGAGGAAAAAAAAGAAGAGGAAAATGATTTATCCCCGTCACTAGGGCGACGCGTATCGCCATAGCGATGGCGAACGTTCAGCGCCGCCGTCGCTACGGCGACGCGCATCGCCGTAGCGATGGTGAGCATTTTGGCTCGCGTCGCTAGGGCGACGTCTGCGTCGCCGTAGTGACCGTGCCCTATCATCGCCTCTAATCTGACGTCGTTTTGCTCCTTCGCTTTCTTGCTTCCTCCTCCAATCCGACCTTTGTTCCTTTGTTTGCTCATATCTTTCCGTCCGACATCCGATTGAGTTGATTCTTATGGCGTTGGATTCTTAAGACAATTCTCTACATTCTCATGAGAAATTTGTAATTTTATGAGATTAAATTAATGGTGATTAAATTAATCAAATTGAGTCGGGAAATTTTCCAAGCATAGTTCAGTGTTTTGTAAAATTCGGGATCTGTAGAGATCCGATTGAAGTGATTCTTGAGGCGAAATAAAGATAATACAAGGGGCTACAAATCATATGAAGACATGAAATGTCAATTTTGCCCCTAAGACCCTCAAATTATGAATGGAAGTTCAAATTCGTGTGCAGTTTTTGGATTTGGAACATCTGAGAGTAATATGAGTATAACTTTTGATCTGGGAATCGAAATGAGGTGATTCTTATTTTGAATTAAACTAGATACATAAGGTTATAATTGTTATGAAGACATTGAGTTTCAATTCTGGGATTAAGAATGTGAAATTTTGGACGGAAATAATCGTACATGGAAAATGTGTTAGAATATGGATATTCCTGAACTGTTTTGAGCATAACTTTTGATGTAGTGATCGGAATTGAGCGCGGTCAGTGGTGTTGGATTCGTATGATTGAGAGGAACATTTCTCAAGAAGGAAGTTTTAACAAATTCCTTCAACTCGATAGTGCGAATCGACCCGCAAGTAAGCATGACTAAAAGATAAATGTAAGGGCATTTTGGTCTTTTTCTCATTTTTTTAATGACATGGCACCAACATGTAAGGTGTTGCCGTTTAGAAAGATCTGGAATGTTAAAAGAAGAGAGGAAAATCGATTGTTAGAAGAAAGAAAGAATAAGAAGAGAATGGAGAGAAGTTATTTTCGTAAGAAGAAAAGAAGAGGGAGAAAGTTTTGTTTTATTTTTTCTACTCATTTCTTAAGTTTTTTGAGATTTTTCCAAGAAGGAAAAGAGTGGGGAATGATGAGAGCTTCCTAAGGAACCAAGAAAATTCGAATTTGGAGGAGAAATGAGGTAAGAGAAAATTTTCAATTTTGAGATTTTGTTGAATTTTTGATTGAGAAATATAGATAATGTTATGGGTTTGTGATGTATGAAGTTGATTTTGAAATATATGCTTTAGGTTGGGTTTAATTTTTGGATGGAAAATTGATTAAAGTTTAGGCTTAATTTTGTGAGGAGGAATTTTGTGATATTTTGGTATAGAATTATAGATAATGATATGGGTTAGTGAAATATGAATTCAATTTTGAAGAATTTGTGAATTATGATATTGATTTTAGATAAATTGATTTAGGCCAATGTTGAAAATTGGGGATTTTCAAAATTGGAGATTGAAATAGCTTGGAAATATGATAATTATGAATTTTCGATAGTTAATTTTGAGAATTATGCAAATTATAATGATGAAATTGAATGATTATGGCGTAGGTCGATTTTAATTGAAAGAAGGAAAGAAGTAAGGATCAAATTGGAGCTTGGAGCAAGTTCCTGGTATCGATTCGAGGTGGGTAGTATATTTATTTATTGAATTTTAAGCTAAGCATATGGATTTGAAAAATTCAAGAAGCAAATTTTGAGAAATAAATGTTTAGAAAAATGTTTGAGAAATATAGTTTTGACTGAGTAAATGAAATGCTTTCGGAAGGTTTTAAGAAAATACAAGATCTATGAAAATCATGTTTTTGAATTATCTGAACAATTTGAACAATGTGCCTTGTAATAGCATCAGTTTGATTTATGGTTTAAAGAAATTGTGCATACTTTGTTATGAATTTGCTTGATATGTGA
This sequence comes from Erythroxylum novogranatense, assembly GCA_029891385.1. NCBI lineage: Eukaryota > Viridiplantae > Streptophyta > Magnoliopsida > Malpighiales > Erythroxylaceae > Erythroxylum > Erythroxylum novogranatense. Next base: position 23,137,432 of record CM057226.1, read on the forward strand.
TTTAATTGATCTTTATTAAATGCATTTATGTGAAAATGCGAAAATGTCATTTGTGATACGATATGATATGAAAATTTAGAAAATCAAGATTTTGGAAAAATGCCTTGAGCAATTTGAATTCTCTTCTCGCTTATGTGTTATGTGGGTTTGGTAGGTCCTTGTGAGTCGTTGTTGTCTCTATTCAGATAGCCTTAGCCCGGCTGCTTGCTAGTGGCACGGAGCTCTGATTTCGGACTCCTTCACGGCTACACTGGACCCCTTTGCGGGAAAGTGTAGTACGTTACATTCACTACACAGGGACCGTTATGCCGGAATGTGCAGTACGTTTTGTTTGGACCGAACCAAGCCATTTGATATGTTTTATATGTTTGATTTGTGAATTTTATGATTTGTAATGTTATGTGTTTGCATTCACGTTTATGAAACATTTAAGAAAATGAGTTATGAAAAGGGTTTGAGAAAAAGATTGGAAAACTTGAAAAGTTTGAAAATGAGTTTTTGGAGAAAATCTTAAATGGGAAATATTTGAAAAGTTTGAAAAATAAAAGATTTTTTTTCCGCTTATTCAGTTTATAAATATATTATCCACGAGCTTCCGAGCTCACCCCCCCCCTTTCATCCCCATCTCCAGGTTTCGAGCAGGAGATCGGATGAAAGAATGTGAAGATTTTTAGGTCCGTTTTTGCATCGTTAGTATTGTTATGTAAATATTGTGTTTTGGAATAGTTTGTAAATGGCTTGAATTGCCATTAAGTGATTATGATGTTTTTCAGAATGTATGAAGATTATGAATGAGAGTATGAAATTGTTTATGATTTAGAAATTTGTATATGAAATTGTGTATAATTTTGGGATATATATATTGGAAATTGAGATGGCAAATTTAATTGAATGATGAATTTGGTATTGATTGATTTGAGAATTATGGAAGTTTTAGATGTTAGGTTTGCGTTTTGCTGGTGTTTGGATTTCCGGACGGGAGTGTCCGATGATTCTGAGGTCTGTTGGGATTATATAAGTGTTTATTTGCCTTTGCAGGAATTTTTGGGTTAGGATAAATGCAACCGTTATGCTGCCGAAATTTCGTTAGAAAATAAAGTGAAAATGAAGAAAAATAAGATTTAGATATATGAAAGATGGATTTATGAGATTGGTATAAATGTAAAGAAATTTGTTGTGATTTGAGTGGGATGATGAAATTGATAAATATTGCTTTGTATGGGTTTGAGTAAAATGGTCATAAGAGATGGAATAGAAAAGAAAAGAAAAAAAAATTATACCGGATTTTCGCATCGGATTAGTCTAAGGAATTCCAACGCAATTATGTTCATTCGATCGTTTTCTTTGATTTTTGTGCTCGGATGTTGGATCTGTTCTACTTGATTTCGTTTCGCTTTGAAATCTATTCGTTAGGTTCGATACGACTTCGATTTGTTTTGTTACGAATTGATTCTGAATTCGACTTTCGAAATCTGTTCGTTTAGTTCATTTTCGCTATTGGCTTCCGCATTTTGTTTTCGATCCGAAATGTCCGTTTCCATCCGATTCCGCGTCCTTCGTTCTGCTTTTCCGGTTAGGATCCGGTTCCCTGATCGGGTCCCAACAATAACTGTTGAATAAATTTATGACTGTGATTCTGAATATGATATTGTGTTGTTTTGTACGCAATTTTGTGTAATGTATGAATTGAGTGAACCATCGATGATGGTTACTCATTGAGTTCGCAAACTCACCCAAAATTGCAATTATTTTTCAGGACATCGTTAGTGACTCCTACTCCTGATAGTGAGACTTTTCCTACTGTGTGGGTGTCGTCGACAGGAGCATGGCCCACAGGTCGGTCAGCTGGGATCTTTTGGGGATGATCTAGATAGGAGTTGTTACTGTTTATTTTGGATCTGTACAGTTGTAGTCGGATAGAAGTGTGAACTTATGATTTTAAGAAATGAAATGAGAAGTACTTTTTGGTTTTAAAAATTTAGTGAAATTGATATTACTGCTTTATTATATCGATGCCATGAGGTTTATAGAATTGATCGTATGGTAGTGCACCCTCATCGTAGGGTATGTATCGGTATGACCTACGGGCGTACCGGTGTATACTCTACGGTAAGGGGGCGCTACATTTTACCTTTTAAAAACATGGAAGGTTTTTAATTAATAAGGTATCTTGGATGAGAATGCAACCCCCCCATAACTCAATACGAAGATTAGTTTAGAATCTTAACGCCCTTGCTACATTAAAAATGTGCCTATGTTTTCACTCTACTCGTCTGTTTTATTGTGGCGTGCCAACAAAAGAAGTTTGGTGTACTATACTATGTTCTTGGAAATAGTCTTTCAAATGAAATTCTATAGCATTATTGCTCCTAACAATTTTTACTCTTTTATTGTATTGTCTTTCAGTTATAACCAAAAAAATGCTTAAAGTTCAACCCACTTAGCTTTATCACTAAGTAAATATATCCAAACATGTCTTGAAAAATCATCAACAATAGTTTAAAAATATTGAGCACTATAAGAAGCAACACTTTTATAAGGTCCCCGCAAATCACAATGAATTAGTTCAAAAGATTCTTTTGCTTTACTTATACTAGAAACAAAATTATCTTTAGTATGTTTTGTTCTAAGACATGTTCACATATTTTTTTTCTTTATTATTACCAATATTTTTGTCCATGGCAGAAAGCAAACTAATCAATTTATTAGATGGGTGTCCAAATCTCTCTTATGCCACAATTCTAAAAGATCCATACCCCTTGCCTTGTGAGCCTTTGCTGAACCCCCTCCTTAGAAGTAGTATAGTCATTCACAGAGGTCACCCGCACAAATCACCCTCCTCGTAGTGCGGTCCTATATAACACAAATACAGGAAGATAGGAATTACGAATAATCAAATGTAGTTGAAGGTGATGAGGCAAAGGAGTTGAGATTTGAGAGTTTAATGAAGTCATTTTGGTAGCTGAATGGTTATGCTCAGGACATTAAAAATTTGCATAGTGCACAATTTCAAGTCTTCCATAGGGGAAAAATTTATGTTCTGAATTTAAGACAAAATCTGGATTGATCTAGGTTGAATTAGACAAAGTTGTCTTCTAAAAAATTGTAGCTTATCTTTCTAGCTTTCCAATAGTATATAGTATGAAATTTTTGGATATCGAAGTCAAAATTTATGGTCCTTATAAGTGGAGATACTCAGGAGCATAAATTGTATCATCTAATGACGTCATATTTTCTGGTGATGATGTCATATAAATCTATGATGACATATAAATGCGTGATGGCGTATAAATGCAGTAATGACGTCATATAAATCTCGATGACGTCATATCGTCTAGTGCACTATTCATCTAACCCTATTGTCTGGTTCATTTTTAACCCTATAAATGATCAAATTTGTCTTTAAGTCTTCATAAAATTTGTAGATCTTGAAGGCCTCTTTGGAACCATCGAAAGAACACCTTAATCCGACATCTCTAGAGAAAGTTATGATAATTTACCCAATTCGTCTGACCCTTCATTTGGGTTCATCTGATCCTATAGTCTGGTCCTATTTTGGACCCTGTAAATGATCTAATTTGTCATTGAGATCTTCATAAGAGTTGTAGATCTTAAAGTTCTCTTTCGAACCATCCAAAAAAAACCTTAAGCCAACCTCTCGAGAGAAAGTTATGATAATTTTCCCAATTAGTCTGACCCTTCATCTAGGTTCATCTGATCCTATAGTCTAGTTTCATTTTTGACCCTGTAAATGATAGAATTAGTCTTTGTGATCTTCATGAAAGTTATAGATCTTGAAGTCCTCTTTCTAACCATCTAAATAAAACCTTAACTTGACCTCTCTAGAGAAATTTTTGATTATTTTCCCAATTTGTCTGACCCTTCATTTGGTTTCGTCTATCGTCTGGTCCCATTTTGACCCTGAAAATGATAGAATATATTTTCAAGGTCTTCATAAAAGTTGTAGATCGTGAATTCCTATTTTGAACCATCTAAAGAACACCTTAATCCAAGTTCTCTAGAGGAATTCATGCCTTTTGTCCCAAACAGGTTCAATATGATTGAGGACAGAACCTTGTTTGATTCCTTCGACCCAATCGTTTTTATCCGACCTCTAAATGAAGTGATCCTTGAAACTATAGATTCCTAAAACATTGTGCTATCCCTTCACACACACAAAAATGGCAGCATTCCAGATTGATTAGAAAAAGATTTGATTGAAGGAAAGTGAGGGAATCTGTCAAAATAGTATGAATTGGTGTTATTTTACTGAACATGCTTTGGCATTTTGAATATATCTAGATCTGTAGGGTTCCAATTGAGTTTATTTTCAATGTGGAGTAAACTAGAGACATAGTTTTACAAATTATATGAAGAAGTCAAATTATGATTCAGTCCTTAAGACTTTCAATATCTGGATGGAAGTTGAGCATAGAATATTTGCTTCAGTATAAGAATGATTCATAAAATAGGGCCCGACACTTACGATATCAGAGAATGAAGATGAACCGAGGATGACTAATGAGGGTTAATTGGAATAACCATACATGGTTAAGGATATGTTACTAGTATAAGCTCACATTTTATGGTTCTGAATGTTGGGTTTCAGAAGTGGGGTCCTAGCACTCACAATATCCGCTGGAACTCAGAAATACTTGACCACGTTCTTATAGAATAACTCGGCCACAACATCCAAGGGACAAGTTACCGGAGTTGGCACGAAGATCACATACTTGAAGAATTTGTCAACCACCACCGTGATTGATGCCATGTTGTCCACCTTTGGAAACCCACTAATGAAATCCATTGAAACTGACATCTATGGTCTTTTGGGAATGGATAAAGGTTGTAGCAAACAGCCTTCCTTCTTTCTCTCCGACTTATCCAACTGACACAGGAGGCATGTCTTGACGTAACATTCCATATCATTCTCCATCTTCGACCAAAAATAGGAATGAGACAAGAGCGCTAGCATCCGTTGGACTCTTACGTGACTAGCCCACTGTGAGTTATACGTCTCCTTCAACAATTGTTTCTGCAATCCACCAAAGCTCGGAACATCAATTGACTAATCTTAGTCATCAAAAGTCCATCATTGTCAAGCTAAAACCTGCAACACCTTCCTTGAACAGAGGTATTAACTTACAGTACATGGTGTCTCATGAAGTAGCCGCCTTGATTTGCTCCAATAAGTTGGACTCTACCCTCATAACTGAATAAAGGGTCATAAACACCTCCTTCCTACTTAAGGCATCTACCATATTGCTGTGCCTTCCCAGTTTATACTCCTATATAAAGTCATATTTGGCAAGAAACTCCTACCACCGGGCTTGTTTTGTAGACAACCTCTTTTGAGTCCTAAAAAATGTGATAGCGACATTATCCATTAGGATAACGCACCTGGTTCCTAGCAAATATCGCCATGTCTCAAGGCAATGCACCACCTCAAGCATCTCCTTCTCATGCATCGAGTAATGCTACTCCGTACCATTAAGCTTTCGACTCTCAAATGCTACCGAATGATCCTCCTATACAAGGACTCCACTAATGGCTTTGTCCGAAGCATCAGTACGTACCTCAAATGGAAGATCGAACACGGGCAGCTTTAGCACAAGTTTGGTTGAGATAACAGCTTTAACTCTCTCGAATGCCTCCTTGCATGCACTCGACCAACACCACTCTTGCTTTTTCTTCAGCAAGTCTGTTAATGGCACCACTTTCTTTTAGTATCCCACAATGAACTATCTATAGTAGTTCACCAAGCCAAGAAAACTCCACAATTCCCGTACTATCATTGGAGCCTTCCACTCATATATCGCTTTCACCTTTCTCGGATCCATCCTGACCTATCCCTTATTCACGACGTGACCTAAGAATCCAATCTCCAACTAGTCAAACTCGCACTTCTCCATCTTCACGTAAAGCTTATGCTGCCTCAATCTTTTGAACTGTTGGACCCCGAATGTTTTATAGAAGTTAGAACTATTTGAAGGATAAATTTTGGCAAGTAGTCATGAGTAAAGAGCAAATGAATGAAAATTCTTGAACCAAGAAATGATAGGCAAAGGTAAAGTAGCGAATGAGAAATGTTGATATGTCCAAATTTTGTTTTGGTGTTTCTGATGGATAAAAGATTTTGAAGTGAGAAGATTTAAGGTGAAAGTTAGAAGTAGAATGAAAGCCAAAATGAAGTTGCATTTGTGTAGTAAGTTGATGAAAGAGATGTACATATGTGTATGTTCTGTTATTGGTGTTCATAAATAATAATGGACTATATATATTTTTCTTCGGATGATATTGATTTGAAATGAAGTTAAGAATGAGGAGTAAATGAAGTAAAAAAAGGTGATCTTCATATGATTTGATTTGTGTTAAGGAAAGATTGTGAAACAAAAAGGATGGTTGATCTAGAAAATGTTCACGGAGTACGCTTCAGTCTTTTAGCCACAACTTTTTCTCTAGTTATCCAAACAAGATGATTTTTTATTTGGATTAAACTAGGAAGCATATGGTTACATTTCTTATGAAGACATCGAATTTAAATTCTATCTTTAAGAATAAAAAAATTTGTCATGAAGTTCAGAATTGGGTGTAGTACATTGGTAGATGAATGTAAAGTACGTATTCTGAATTCGGGCAAAAATCAGGATCGATCTAAGCTAGGTTAGAGAAATGTGTCTTCTAGTAAGTAGTAAGTCTTTCTTTATACTTTCCAACGACATATAGTATGAAAATGTTGGATGTCAGAGCTGAAAGTTATGGCCCTTAAAATGGAAAATATATTCTTCTGCCTTTTTGCATCTTCTGTGATGACGTCATCTCCTTTATTTTTTGCATCGTCTGTGTTTTGTTTCTTCTGCCTTTTCGCTTCTTCTTTGTTTTTCTTCTTCTGTCTTTCGCTTCTTCTGTCTTTTGCTTCTTCTGTTTTTCGCTTCTTCTGTCTTTTGCTTCTTCTATCTTTTATTTCTTCTGTTTTTCGCTTCTTTTATCTTTTGTTTCTACTGTCTTTCGCTTCTTCTGTCTTTGGTTTCTTCTATCTTTTGCTTCTTCTGTGTTTTGCTGACGTGTCTTCTTCTGTGTTTTGCTAATGTGTCTTCTTCTATCTTTTGTTGACGCGTCTTCTTCTGCCTTTTTGCTTCTTCATAGATTTGCTTTGTCTTCCTTTTTGTTTCTTCTTAGTTTTGCTTCGTCTGACTTTTGCTTCTTCTTAATTTTGCTTCATCTGACTTTTACTTATTCTTAGTTTTGCTTCATTTGACTTTTGCTTCTTCTTAGTTTTGCTTCTTCTGCCATTTTTCTTCTTCTTAGTTTTGCCTCGTCTGACTTTTGCTTCGTCTTAGTTTTGCTTCGTCTGCCTTTTGTTTCTTCTTAGTTTTGTTTCTTCTGAGTTTTGCTTCTTCTGAGTTTTGTTTCGTTTGCCTTTTGCTTATTCTGAGTTTCACTTCTTCTGCCTTTTACTTCTTTTGTGTTTTGCTCCTTCGACCTTTCGCTTCTTCTGTGATGACGTCATCTCCTTCTGTGTTTCCTTTGTGATGACGTCATCTTCTTCTGTGTTTTGTATCATCTGTGTTTCGCTTCTTATGTCTTTTTGCTTCTTTTGGCTTTTTCCTTCTTCTGTGTTTTGCTTCTTCTGCTTTTCGCTTCTTTTGTCTTTTGCTTCTTCTATTTTTTTTCTTCTTCTATCTTTCACTTCTTTGTACCTATCTTCTTTTACATTTTTGATCCTTCAGAAGATGGAATTTATCTTTGAGGTCTTCATAAAAGTTGTAGCTCTTGAAGTCCTATTTCAAATTATCTAAAGAACACTTAAATCCGATATCTGTAGAGAAAGTTATGGCAATTGTAAAACATCTTCTGTGTTACTTTTCATAAACTTCTTCTGTGTTACTGTTCATAAACTTCTTTTGGGTTATTGTTCATCTTATATCTTCTATTCCATTTTTGATCCTTCATAAGATAGAATTTGTCTTCAAGGTCTTCATGAAAGTTGTATATCTTGAAGTCTTCTTATGAACCATATAAAGAACATCTTAATACAATATCTGTAGGGAAAGTTATAGCAACTTTCCCACTTCTTCTTCCTTTTTCCCATTCATCTGCTTTTTCCTTTGGCTTCGTCTAATCCTATCGTCTGATCCATTTTGACCCTTCAGATGATAAAAAAATTTGACCTCAAGGTCTTCTTCAAAGTTGTAGATTTCAAATTTATCTTTGAAATCATCCTAAGATTATCTTAATCAAACATCTCTAGTGAGAGTTATGCCATTTGTCCGGAGAAAAGTTCAATATGAGTGAGGACCAAATGTTATTTGCTTCGTTCGGCCATAATTTGTTTGTCCGACCTCCAAATGAAGTGATTCTTGAACCCTTAAATTCCTAACACTTTTCTTTTTACATCTCCATGAAAGGTTATAGATTTTGGTATTGATGTGAAAAATATGTATTAAATCAAGTAAGGCTATCAATTGGAAGAGTAGGAATTGGATGTTTTACTGAACATACTTCAGTATTTTGATGATTTCTGGATCATTAGAGCTCCGAATAAGATTATTCTTTTTTCAAGATAAACTAGAGATATGGAGATACAAATGGTATGAAGAAGTTGAAGTCAAATTCAGTTTTTTAGAGGATTAAATTTCCGATAGGATTTGTGCATAGTATGTTGATTTGGACAAGAGCAGTCCAAAAATGTTTGAAGTGTATCTTTCGAATCACTGACCCAAATTGAATGACTTTGATGTCATTGGAAACGTAAGATAATAGAGAAGATTATTATAGAATAAAGTGTTATATTAGAATATTCAAGGGTGCTTTTAGCAAGACACTTACGTGTAAAGGACATAAGGTATAAATGGAAGGGCAAATAGGACAATTCTCAATCATTAAGGACATAATTGAAAGAAGTGTTGTCCTACTTATAAATGGAGAAGAAAACATGAATGGAAGGAAAGAGAAGAGAATAACGAAATTAGAAAGAAAGAGAAAAAGAGAATGTCATGAAAAGAGAGAGAAATACAAAGAGAAGAAGAGAATGAGAGAGAAAAAATAAACCAAGTTAGGGTTTCAATTTCCTTAGCCTATAAGAGAGATTTTGGGGTTGTTCAAGAAAAGAAAAGGGTAGAGGAAGAGAGGAGCTTCCATTTGATCCAAGGATCTCTTCAATTGGTGAAGAACCAAAAGGATCGAAGAGACCTATTTAAGTTAGATCAGCTCACGGAGCACACATTAAAGATACAACAGGAAAGGACTTTAGAGACCTCAGGTTGTTTGCAAAGAGAAGAGACATTGTGAGCAAGCCTATATGTAACATCCCACCCCCGACGGGAATTGTAAAATAGTAATTTTGGTTAGGGTGAGAGTGAATAGGACTGATTTGGCATTTTTAAGCATACTAGTATTGGTACACAGTGAATTTTGTGCACATGAAATAATTGTACATGCATACATGACATTCCCGATTTTTGTGCCTAATGTCATTTGACTATGATTAACGTGATTCTCATGTTTGAAAAATTATTCTGAGTGCTCCATTGAGTGTTTATATTTTAAGGAATTTTTATAGAATTTTTCGGAGAAAATTCCCGGACCGAAAAAATCGTCAAGCGGCGAACCGTTTGATTTTCGGTAGGAAAAATTTCTATGTAATGGCACTGTAATATTGGGTATATTATTTTGGGATTGAAATTAGGACTATTGGACTAGAATGGGTCAAATTGCATTAGGATTCCTATTTACTAATTTGTTTTTAGCCTAATTTGTCTTTTTCTTAAACTTTACACTTGTCCTACACCATTTAATTCCTCCACCATTTGTTCCTATCCTCTATTTTCAGCTACTTCATATTAAAGAAGGGGAAAAACATTCATTTCACTTGTTTTATTCTCTCCCATCCGAAGCCTCACCCCTTTCTTCTCTCCATGGAATTTTCTTTAAATTTCTAGCTACAATTGCTTATCTCCTCCTCCTTCCACCTTGCTCTCTTTTCTATTAACTCACCTAAATAGCATAACCTTGCTTCCTTAGAGTGATGATGTCGTGGGTGTTATATGAGAGTTAGGAAGTTGTGATTAGTGAAGGATTGAAGGATTGGAAACTTAGTGAGGTAAGACTATGTTTTAAGCTTTCATTTATGCATTTAATGAATAAATTGGTTGTTAGATGCATTGATTGGTATGTATTGGTCATTAATCATGATTTATGATGCTTTATTTTCATGAAATTTATAGCTTGAATGGTTGGGTAAGGTTATGTTGAGTATGATTTGATAAGGTGAGCATGAATGATGTGGTTTAGATTGGTTTTAGCTTGATTTTGGATTGAATATTGATGACTAATCTTGCATAGAAATTAAGAGTTTAATGCTGCAAAATTTTGACTATGGGTCTAAGTGAGTGTAGGAATGATCTAGGGACTGATTTTTTGTCCAATTGGGATGCTTATGGTAGTAGAAGTTCAATTGGCATAATAGGAAGTGTATTTAAGTAGTGAAGCTGAAAATTGGTCTTTAACCTACTGTACTGTTTTGAGCATAACTCATTGTGTGTTATGAAAATGAGGTGAGGTTTCTTCCAAATGAAACTTTGGCTTGTTGGCTAAATTTTTGTGTGAAATAGGTGTTGTCTAATTTTAGCCTTAAGAGGGTGAATTTTGGCTTGGAAAGTTACTGTTGATGTCTGTATGAGCGATGAACAACCAATGACCTAAGTGCTTTGATGATTTTTCTAAATTAATTTAGAAGGAATTGATGAAAATGGTCTTCATGAGAGTTGAAGCCTATATTGTTGGCTTTCCATTGCCACTGATTTTGCAATTTTTCGATATGTATATTGGGAGATATCCACTGTTAACTATTGACTGATTTTTGTACATTGTGGTGAAACCTAGCCTAAGTGTTAGATTTGTGAGCATTCTGATTGGAAGCAATTTTAGCAATTTATTTGAATTGAATTGACTTGAAAAGGGTTTATCGCATGTGATTTTTAGAGATCAGATTTGGGAGTTATGAGTTTTCAAAAACTGAACCTGCATTAGGTTTTTTAACTGATGCCCTGATCAGTCACTTCTTTGGCAGTTTTGAACTTGTTAGGAATGGAATTGGATTTTGAATCCTTCATGAAAATTGAATTATGAAATCTTATCTTTCCAGTGATATAAGGTAGTGATTGTTTTGACATTTGTGCTAGGAGATATGTTGCTTTGAAATGTACTGTTCAGATTGGGAAATTTCAGTGGGCAGATGCTTTGGTGAATTTTTTGGCCAAGTTAACAAATGAATTTTATTTCAGGTAGTTCATGAAAGTTGTAGATAACATTGGGATCTTTCTGTGCACATTTATTGTGTAATTTTTGACTGAGGAACTGGAAAGTTACGGATTTTATAAACGATTGCAGTGTTTTGACAAAATGTTGCACTGTTTTGAGAGGCATTGTGAGGGCAGTAACTTTGATTTCATTTTTGACACCCTTAGAAGTGAAATTGGCTTTTGTGTCCTTCATAAAACTTATAGATCTCTCTTTTCTCTATGAAATAGACACTAAGTTTGTCCAATTTGAAATTCGGAGCAAGGAGTTATGAGTTGTGAAAGTCAGGATGTCAGTGGACGTTTGTCCAGAATTGCCATTGTAGTAGCATAAGTCGACTTGCACCCTCAGATAAGTCGACTAGAACATACACAGTAGCATTAGTCGACTAGGATTTTCAGGCAAGTTGACTAGGATCATATATTTTCCTTCTTTTGCTTATAACTTGTCCATCTGACCTCCGATTGACCTGATTCTCGAGGCATCGGATTCGTGAATCATTTAATTTCATTTCTATGAGAAATTGGGGAATTTTTAGAGGCGAAATTGATGGAAATTAGTTAGGTTAAATTGAGAGGATCGGGTAGCGATTTTTGGCCCTTTTGACGTCCGAATTGAGCGATTTTAGTGTCTATGGTTTCTTTGGACATAGGGGAACCTTTTTACAGTATGATTTATGAAATGATACCGGGAATATCATGAACATGCATTGTGCACTTTCTAATTGTTACATGTGCATTCTAACATGTTTCTAAATGACCAATTGATAATGTTTGTATACTGTCACTGTTATAGAGGAACTCTTGGAGCGTCGATCCACCAATGCCACTAAGACTTCTAGGTATTAGCTCGGAAGTACAGGTGAGTAACCTAGTTGGTTCCTCAATTTTTGACTGTTAAATGTTTTGTACTTGGAATTCTGTGTTGAATAATGATGAGTATGTGAATTGTTATGTTTGAAATCTCGAACCAAAGGTCTGAGGGATTGAGTGATTGGATATGCCAATGTGATTGTTTGTGAATGTGAAAATTTGTCTATGACTGAAATACCGGACCGAAGGTCCGAGGACATGAGAATTTGACATTGAAGTGTTAATTGACTGAGATTGAGTAACTTTTATGTTTCCAATGTGATATGACTGTTCCAATAAATTGGCTTTGACTGTATTGCGATATATTGGGCATATTGCATTTCATGCACAGATACATGAACAGATAATGATAGTTGTGACTTGAGTCGCCACTATTACTGAAAAGAGCCTTGAGCTCGAACACTGATACTTAAAAGAGCCTTGAGCTCAATTACTGAAAAATGAGCCTTGAGCTCGAAGGGAGTTAGTGCATACCAAGAGGGCTCTCCTACTCCCTAGACGCGTCTACTGAATACTGATCACTGTTGATGCGCTCGGTCACAACACTGTAATAAAATGGGAAAGAGTTTCATATGCATTGCATACACAATTGTAATGATTGAATACAGTGAATGAGAAATAGGTAAGAGGGCATGAGAATCTGTAAACTGCTATATGGTATTCAAAATGTGTTATGGTGATATGTTGTACGCTATTTGCGTAATGCATGAATTGAGTGAACCATCGATGATGGTTTCTCACTGAATTCGCAAAACTCACCCAAAATTTGCATCTATTTTTTAGGTCTTGAAGGGTACCCCGTTTGACACGGGAGCATATCTATCGTATGAAAGGGACAGATAGAGGTCGGGATCAGTTTGCGTCTGCATTAGTGTCTCATTAATTATATTCCAAAATCTCTGTAAAAGAATGCTCTGTATTTATAGTGAGCCCAATTTGGTTATGGCTTTTTGTTCATTAAATGGCTTTTGTAAATTATTATTGAATGATTGTAATAACTGAAAATGTTTATTTATGAACATGGGCTCAGATTGTCTTCTATTTTCGCGTGTATGAGTGTAAAAAAAACTTTTCATACTGAGTTTCGAATGACTGATGTAGCACGCCACCCTCGCGGGGCACGGACTCGGATATCACCAACGATGTCGGGTTCGGGTCACGCAGAAGTGGGGTGTTACACTATAAGCAAGGAAATCAGGTGGGTACATGTTTATAATAGAGTAAATAAACCACTACTGTTTTCTTTAAATCAAAGAAGTTTTCTGATTTTCATTTGCAACATAAATATTGCATCTTTTTCTTTTGCATAATTTGTGAAATCTGCTATATGTTTGCTACATGAACTGTGTAATGATTTATAAAGAGATTTTTTGAGTGATTTTTGAAAAAAATAGCAAGTTTATGAAATCAAGTTTTGAAAGCACATATGAAATATTGTATACTCATGAAAAGCAAGTTTTCAAGAGAATGTGTCATTTTGGGCATCAAGTTTACATAAATCTATGTGTTATGTGGGTTTGTGGTAATCCCTCAAGAATCATCATGTGCACGTTGACCCAAATATAGGCTTCTCTCGCCTGCCCGCTAGTGGCACGGAGCTCCTTCAAGGACGCCCTCAAGAATTTACGACTACACAAGACCATTATATTGGAAATGTGTAGCTCGTCATGTTTTGGACTTACCCAAACCATTTGATGTGCTTATTGTTGGAGTTATGTAAATATAGTGCCCTGGAAAGCAAGTGTATTTACATGTAACTTTATCTTCTTGATTCTGCTTTTGTAATGAAAATATTTATTATTAATAAAACAAAAGAGTTTGGTTTTATCTGTATGAGCATTATATATCTGGTCATAAGGTACCAAGATTCATTTGTAAGTAATATACATATACATAGAGATGTATGGGAAACATGTATATTATTAGAATCAATTAATTAATTCACAGTTGAATAATCAAGTTGGTCTTTTGATTATGGTTTAGATCTGTAGTGTTGCGATTTATCTCCATATAAGTAAAGGAGTTTACTTAAAGGGAATGATGAGTTTCATATCATGATAGTAGTAGACTATCGATAATGGCACTATTAAATGAATTGGAATCAAGTATGTTTTCAAGAATAAAGTGGGCGTTACTTTAATCTTAAAACATACAACTTAAGCATTCGCTATTATGAACCACAATCTTGATGAGTGGTGAACTCATATGTGTTTCATTATAATTCTTGATATGAGCGGAATGGATTTTTACAGGTATTAATCCGATTATGCGCATGTTGGAATTATTAATTGAAACATGTATCGAGAACATTCACTCGAATAAAGAGTTTATAGTGTTATCATCTCTTCTAGATGTTTTAAGGAGATTTGGTGATTAAACTAGCACCAGTAGTTTGATGGACTAACTACCCATCAAGTCTTAACACTAAGATGAGATCTTATGTGTTAATCACCATATAAAGTAAAATGAGAGATCTAGAAGGAAAAACCAACATAAGGGCAAAACGGTAATTTTACCCTTTGTTGTGCGGATGGCTATAATAAGGTTCTAAATAGGGTTTGTAATTGGACATATTCTCATAATATTTAATAATTCAAGAGTTCAACTAATTGTCTTTAGTGGAATGACATTTAGTTAATAAGCTAGAATTAATTCAAATGAGATTGAATTATTTACGGGCTTATTGAGCTTGAATTATCAAAGTCCAATAAGATTCCCCACTTGGCTTTAAGGAAGGTTATCAAGCTAAGTAAGAAGTAGTTTGGAGGCTTTAGAAGTCCATAATTGAATGATGGGCTTATACTAATTAATGGTTAATTGGAAGCCCATATGTTCATTTAGAAATGGGCTTGTTTTGGTTTAATGTAATTGATTAGATTAATTATATTAAAACAATTTTTTTAAATGGAGAAGAAGCAATTTCGAAATTGTGTTAGGTTAGATGTGTAACCACACATTTGACATTAAAATACTAAATAAAGATGGTCTTTATTATGGTTCATCATTATTAAATGGAGTTATGAACTTACCATTAAATGGTTTAATGGTTGGCTTTTAATGTTGGCATGTAACCTATTTGCATTCATTAGATTAAAGATGAAAGATGTGCATTAGATGGACCATCTTCCTTCTTTCTTCTTTCCAAAACCGAAATGGGTATTCAATTATAGGTTATGGTCTTTTCAAATAGCCATTTTAAAGATAAATGAAGTAAGTCTCATTTATTGGCTATTTGATGAGTGATTCTTGTAAAGTGATGCATTGGATGCCTCTCACTCTTTCCATTCATGCATATTTCGAAATTGAGATGTAAGAAAGGGTTCTTGCATGGTTTTTAGACATTCTCTCCTTTCATGCAAGGTAGAACCAAAATTCCTAAGTGAAAGAATTGAAAGAGTTTCAATTTTGGTTCTTCTTCTTCTAAGAAAATCTCCTCCAAATATTTCTTCTCCTTTCCCACCAAAGGATTTTGTTAACCTAGTTGTCCTTGAAGAACAAGTGGTAAATCTAATTGGTTGAGGATACTACAACAAGGAAGAAGATAGATTGCTAAAGGAAAAGACTCAAAGGAAAAGGATTTGGATATAAGAAGGAGAGGATAGCGCAGCGAGGATTTAAAGTCAGAATGAAGGAGTTGGTAATTCCTTTTATCTTGTTCTTGGTTTTATTATCCTTATACCATATCATGTATGGATTAGCATGTTGATTTGGATATATTGCTTCCGCTGCAAGATGATTTCTTAAAAAGTTTTGAAATCTATCGTTTCTCCATACTAAGCATGCTTTCTTTTTCCGATCCAACACTTATGTGTTCATGTTATCTTAATAAGTTTGAGGCATTAATGTTTTGCAACTTGGGTTGAAAAAAATGCTTAAATTGTGTTGTTTGTGTTTTCGATTACTTTACAAGACAAGAATTTTGAGAAACATGAGTTTTATAGACTCAATGAAAGTTTTCTTTGGCAAGTAAAATGGTGTCAAAGTTTTTCTTGTCTTTTTATTATAAACTGTTACCCACGAGCTTTCAAGCTCACCCCCTTCCTGTCCCCACCTCCAGGTTATGAGAAAGAGATGGAGTGAAAGAGAGTCAAGGCATCACTCCAAATTTGCTTATGTTGTATTTTGAGTTAGTTTTAGGAAAAACAAGGCTTTAGTCACTTTTCAAGAATTTGTAGTTCATATGATTTTTGTATTTTGAGATTTTGGATTATGTTGTAATGTGGCTTGGAAAGGCCATTATAGCTTTGTAAAACCCCTTTGTTTTGAGGGTAAACGTGAATGATGAAAATTGGCTGTATGTAATCTATTAAAGAGTATGATGAAGTAAACATATAAGAGTCTTGGAAAGGCCATTATAGCTTTGTAAAACCCCTTTGTTTTGAGGGTATTAAAATGTGAATGATGAAAATTGGTTGTATGCAATCTATTAAAGAGTATGATGAAGTAAAGATATGATAGTCTTATGATATTTCTGCAAGAGTTGGACTTCAATTTCAAAAATAGGATCCAACATTAGAGTAATAAGTTTGTTTTAATGTTTTCTTGTCATGGGCATGCCACCCTTGTAGGATGATGTCTAATAAGGGTTTTTGGAAATAACCTTATCGGATAATACGCTCAAGTCTTATGATATTCGCAAGAGGTTGGGTTCCAAAAATGGTGCCCAACATGAACACTCGCCTCAAGTATTCCATATGTTCTGTAACACTATACACTAAGATATCATCTAAGAAGACCACAACGAACTCATCCAAAAAGTTGTATAACACATCATCATAAGGTTGCAAAATGTAACAGGGGCGTTAGTTAATCCAAACGGCATAACTAAAAATTCGTAGGATCCATACCGAGTTATGCACTACCCTCAGCTATCCGCTCTTACTAATATCCACTCCGAAGATCCAGCTTATTGAACACCTCAGACCTCACAACCTGTCCATCAAATCCTAAACCAAAGGTACCCGATGCTTGTTTTTAATCGTTACCTCATTAAGCGCTCGATACTCCACACACATCTGAAGTGTACCGTCTTGTTTCTTTTGAAACAATACTGGGGTGCCGTACGGGGCTTTAGGTGGTTGGATGAACCTTGCCTCCAATAACTCACCAAGTTGTTTATAAAATTCCACCAGTTTCATCGGGGACATCCTCTATTGGGCACGTGTAGGTGGGATCACTCTAAGATCCAACTCGATGCTGTGATCTATCTCATTATAAGGGGAAAGAGTTTTTGGTAACTCGTTCAGCATCACCTCTCGAAACTCCCTCAACAAACTTGTAATTGCATTAGGGACTTCCACCATGTGATCTTCATTGATTTCCCACATGGCAGCGAGATAGGTCTCCATACCTTTCTTTAAAACCCTTTCTCGATACTCATAGTCGAAACATGTCCTATCGAAGTTGTAGCATCCGTCATTCCACCACCAAACCTACAACAATTCACGTAGAAGAAATTTTGATCATTCATCAACATCATACTTCCCAAATTCGGATATAGCACCACCTTTGCTGCCTTAAGGAAATCGACCCCCAATATCATCTCAAAATCCTCCAATGGTATGATGATGAAGTTCATCTTGGCACGCCAACGTCCAATGCTGACTAGAACGTTGTAAGCAATTCCCGCAACTACTTGTGCCTTCCTCGTAGAGGTTTTAATTCTCATTGGGGCCTTAAACACCCTTATGCCCAACTTCCAAACCATATTTTCTGCTAGGAAACTATAGGTCACTCCCGTATCCACCATTACAGTCACATCCTTTTCTCCAACCTGTACACCCATGTACATTAGTCTATCAAAAGAAACTGACTCACTACTAACTGCATTAAGCAAGGCGATCGGATTTAGTGTTGTCAAAGATTCACCGTCTTCTTTGGTAATTAGGGCGTTCAAATTCTCTTTCCTTGGGCACTCTCTGGAAAAGTGTGAATCACCGCACAAGTAACAAGCAACCTTGCCCTTCTTCGAGGACGTCTCACCGTTCTAGAGTCACCATTTTGCTTGTCCTTGCCCTTGAAATCACCTTTTTGAAGTCTTTCTTTTTCTTCCTTTCGGCCTTCTCCTGTTGGACGTGGCCTTTGCCCTCGGAAGAATTTAAGGAGCTCGCCTTAGAGTCTTTCACCATACAAAAATCCAGCAAGGCATCAGTGGCCACAATTGCACTAACCATGTCCTTCACGTTTTGCCTCCGTAACTCCATTTGAGCCCACAGTTGTAACCCGGATAGGAAATTGAAGAGATTTTCTTTGTCTGACATATCCTCAATATCCAACATTAGAGAACTAAAAGATTTTAGATAATCTCTTACTGATCCATCCTCCCTGAGCTTCTTCAAGGCAACCCACACGAACCAAGAAGTATTCATAAGAAGGAACTAATCCTTGAGCTCCTTCTGAATCTACGCCCACGCTTCCATGTGAGTTCTACCAGGGCTGATCTCCGTAGAGGTCCTCATCCTCCGCTAGAGCTTGGCATCCCCATCTAAGTACATGGGGGTCACATTGACCTTCTCAACATCAGATACCCTATCAGTCACAAAGTACTGCTCTATATCCCACAGGAAATTCTCCAACACCTTGACGTACCACATGCCTTTGAACACCCCGGGTTCACGTACCTTCACAGAGGAAAGTTGCAGTATGGAGCTTTCACCTCATTCGGCATCTATCTTTGCAACGACACATCTCAACACAGTGATCTCGAACTGGGACTCCTCTTATGGCTTCAACACCCTAGCCATATGTTGTTGCAACTGTTGGATCCACGCCTTCAATATCTTGAAACAAGTATTGTGAGATGTGACTTCTTCTTCCCCTTAAGGAATTAGTCCAATGAGTGCCTCCGCCCTAGACACCTGTTATGTCAAGTTACCTATTGTCATCTCGAGATTTAGCTCTGATACCAGTTGATACAAAGGTCACCTTTGGGACTTGAACTTTCACCAAATTTTATCACCAACACCTTTTGCATGACAGTCTCACTTAGGTCCGTTTAAGTAAGACTCAACCTTCAACGACCCTTGAAGTGTTTATCTCGTACACTCGAAGAAACTATGCTACAAAAGCAATAAGAAACAAAGGTAACAAGGAAAGTCAAAGATACGGTAAAACTAACGTTTATATACTTTCTCTCAAAATAATATAAGGAATGCACTCTCTGATTGAATGAGAATAGCAAAGCTCGAATGAGCTAAATATAGGCTTTCTAACTTGGAAGCCAAGTTATATTCAGAGCCTTACTAAAACTGAACTGCCCAAAATCGTGCTAAGATCACGTTTATCCTTATCAAATTACATCACATGGACCAGTTAGATGATACCTCCATCTAAATAAGACTCTAACTGATAAGATAAGATAATAGAAAGATAGAGTTTACATTAAACTAGGAAATTAACATCCTTATCCTCGAAGATGTCTACTATCTTCAGATGTTTAGTTCCACTACAACTCTAACTCCCAATCGTCGCTACATCATCCAAGATCTCCCCACGATCTCTATCCGCTAATGATGCATTGTGATCTCACCAAAACCCACATAGCACACTGGCCTGATCCAATGCTTCCCTTAACAAGTCCACTAGTCGTGGTCCATTCATCCAAGTTGGGCCAAGTCCTTAGCCTAGGTCGAGTCAATCTCCACAAGGTCCAAGGTTCTACCAAAATTCGCATCAAGTCCAATCTCACTTGCTCATGTTTGCCTTAGTGTTTTCACATGCCTCTCTCATGCGTAAATCCAGCTAGCTTTCCTCCTAAAGCGCGCTCCTCTATTTTATTTTTTCTCTTCTCCTCGTCCACGCATCTTCTTTCATCTTGTTCTCTTTGTTTTCACTCCTTCATCATCTCCTTGCAATTATAGTCGAGGTAAGTGGTTCGAGCTTTTATGCTCTCAATTATTTTTTCTTGTTTCATTGTTTCCTACGTTAGTGGTCGGATTTAGCTAGGGTGAGTTGTTTAAGTTAAAAAATTTTAATTGTTAATTGTCAAATGGTTGTTTCAATGTGTTAATGTTAGTTTAGGTTGAATTTTGGTTGTCTGTAAACTGTTCGATGAAAGTTCTTATAGGGTTTAGTGTTCTATTTTGATAGGCAACAAGTAAGGTGGAGTGAAAGAATTTGTTACTACCATTGTATCTTTATGCTACGTGATTCTAGATTTTTGTATGATCTAAGAGGTTTGTATATCCAAGTCCTTATTGTTGTTAGTTTATGTATTCATTTTAAATTCTAGCTTATACACATTTAAGGGATCATCAGTAAGAGCATATTAGGAAGCTGGGAGAGCATCTGTATCATTCTAAAGGTTTAGGGCATAGTTTGCCTTAATTAATGTCCTTTTTAATTATCATGAGTTTTTTTTCCTTTAAAGCTCATACAATTCGTAACCTTAAGTACCAATATTTATCCCCCTTTCTATTGCCTACTAAAATGATTGAATTCTACAAATGAAATTGAAGCATTTGAAGGTAGTTACCCTTTCTAAATTATGAATATGACTTTCCTATTTTGAACAAAAATTATAATGGTAAAAGAATATATATAGATAAAAGAAGTTGTGATCTTAAAAATTGGTGTCATGCATTGCAACTACGATTATTATTATAACAAGGTGAGTAGGTTAGGATTTGTCATCACTTGTGATGACCAATTGCTAATTTATCATTAATGCATGATTCAACATTACTCATCTTGATAACTTCCTTTGATACAAGAGAGGGCATATTATATATATTCCATTTTGCGAATAGGAGAAGCCTACTCATGCGTGTGGAAGCATCATAGGGTTTCCAATCAAACTCATGACTTTGTTCATACTGTGCAAGTTTGAGTGAAAATAAATGTTATCGTGACTCACACTCGACATTGTTTTGATATACTTGTATACATTTCATGTCATAAATAGAGTTTCAATTTACATCGAAGAATTATAATTAGGTTCCTTATTATAATTTACTGTGATTTTCAATAAATGTAATTATATGTACATTATGTATAAATATATTCTTTAAATATAATTTAGTGTGAAAGCATGGGTGCATTAGTCGTCTCATCTCCCTAAAGAAGATAATGTACTGTTTACCTTGCATTTTGAAATAGTTCCTTCTTTGTTGAAGTATATGAATGAAAGTAATATTTGTATAAGTCATTTGTTTTAACATTTAAATTCTTAGTTGGTTTTTAGCTTTGTTATGTTTATTCTTATGTCTTTGTTATATCTATTTTCTTATTAAATCTACACTTATAACTTCAATTTTTGCATTAGTTGGTGACTGCATATGGGCTTTTTTTTGCAGATTTTGTCTTCCTCTGTTTGATTGGAGACAATACTGAAGAGTTTGTGTGGTATCTTCATGTATATTCTCCCTGCCCACCACATGTTGGACAAAAGACCTATGTTTTGTGAACAAAAATTATAATGATAAAGTATAAGGCTAATTATATAGAATTCCTGTAGGGTTTGATTTCTCTAATTTCGATATATATTTTTAAGCAATTATGTCTTATTTCTTTATAGTATCGCTTAATCATAACATAAATTTTTCTTAATTTTTAATTACTTTATATATATTTCTCTCATATTAATAGGCAATCTAAGGATTAATCATTGAAGTTTCTCCTTCTTAGTGGTTTGTGGTTATCCATCGATCTAGGTAACTTATCCAACCTAGTTAGAAATATCATTTGTCTAAATAGTTGCAATTGTTGTAAATGATAATTAGTAGTAACCATTATTGCGAATGCAAATTAGTAGTATTCGTTGCATTTGAAATGGTTTGTTAATTAATTGTTTTATATATCGATGATCGTTTCATTTTAATGTATATAGTTAATGTAATTGATGCATATGAACTGGCAACATGAATTGGGTGGATATTAAACCCATTGATGTGTATGCAGTAAAAACACGATATTGTCGTGTCATTTTATAGCTATTTTTTGAGAAAAGCGTTTCGAAATTAAATCACCATGCAATTCAAGAAGATAAAATTGGAACCTTAATTTCTTTCTTTTGCCAATGACATTTAAAATAATAGCTTCAATGTAAACAACAAAAATTAATACAAAATTAGTAGGTAACCTCATACAATGTAATTAATTTTTGTACTCAATAGTTAGTACTATAACAACATCCAACACAACAAATGATAAATATAACATGCTCAATTACATTATACACTAATGTAAATGGTATAATTTATATATTGACAAACTTTTGAAAAAAGAGAGGATGTTATAGAGGAAATAGGTAAAGGTAATTTCACCAACAATATTAAAAGATAAAATTGGAACCTTAGTTTTTTCTTTTGTCAATGACATTTAAAATAATAGCTTCAATGAAAACTTGAAAAGTAATTAACCTCATATAATGCAATTAATTTTTTACTAAATAGTTAGTACCATGACAATATCCAACATATCAAATGATGAATATAACATGTTCAATTACATTATACACTAATGTAAACGATATAATTTATATATTGACAAATTAAAAAGAATAATAGGTGTTATAGATAAAATAGGTAAAGGTAATTTCACCAACAATTTTAAAAAGATAAAAATTGGAACCTTAATTTCTTTCCTTTTCATTGAAAGATGTCATGATGACAAAATCATTGATTTCTACAGTGTCATCTTTGAAATAATAGAGTTGCACTACATTAAGGATAAGAAGGTTGTTCTACTTAAATGTAAATGGTTTGATTTAACTGACATAAAAGTGAATGACCATATTACTATCATAAATGTTAGTAAGACATGGTATGATAATGATCCTTTTGTCCTTTCAAGTTAACTCAAACAAGTTTTCTACATCATTGATACTATATTGAGTAGCAAGAAGGTTGTTCAAAAAGTTTTAACAAAGGAATTTCTTTGATTTTTGTGAAAGGGATATTGGTCAATTGGATGAGGACACAGAAGAAGTCTATCAAGATATTGGATTGGAGTTCAATAACGAAGGCATTTTAGTAGAAGATGTAGATATATCATCATTCCATAGGAGATATGTCTCTCCCAACATAGTTGAACTAGATGTGGTCCAACCCCATCTTATCTTACAAATAGAAGAAGACTATACTCAAGATGAAGTAAATGACAATGACAATACTTTGCTTGAATATATTACTGATGAAGAATCCAATGATAATGTACTTAATGATGATGATTTTCAAAATCTTGATCATGATGATTGATTATAATAAAATTGTTTGTATTGTTTGAAATCTTATGTTCATAATTGCCTTACATTTTTTATGTTTTACTCATGTTAATTTATGATGACTAGATGCATATTTTAATGTTTCACTTATGTTTTTGCAGAATGCTATGCCAAATGTTTAGTATTTAACTACTGATCTCCTTATATTCATGTGGATTATTGATGTTTGAGTTAAGATTATGCATTATGTTCATATTTTGTTTTACAAGGGAAGAGGGTGGAATGAATGAAGAAGTTCCTCCCAGATAATAAACAACTCAATCCGACCCTGTCATTCAATAACCAACAATTTCATCCTCGAATGAAGACAGTCAGCAACAACCTTTACTAACATTGTCTATTAGTGTTGAGGGATTTTCAGGTCTGTTATTATTAACCAAACATATTTACATTAAGGATGAAATTACTCATTACATGTTTAGTGTATTTTTCTTATTATGATTATTTTGTTTTCAGGTTTTAGTACTAGCATTAGAAAACGAGGTGGGGTATCACAAAAGGAGCTGAGTTGCAAGATGAATGATGCAATGAACAGCAAGTTGTCTATGACTAGTCACCCCGCGCAATGTCGCCCTCTCGATAAGACCTAATATGTAAAATTGTCCATTAAATTGGGTGTCGTTGTGAGGAATGAATTGCTTTGCCTTCAGTATGCCAAGCAGTTGAAAGAAGACAAATTGCTCCAAAATGCTTTGGAAAAAGTTTCGGTAATATTTGAATTCATTTGATTATATGTATTGCGATTTTACTTAACAAAAATAGTAACTTAACTCATACATGTTCTTTACAGATAAAGCTCAATATCGTT
This sequence comes from Erythroxylum novogranatense, assembly GCA_029891385.1. Taxonomy (NCBI): domain Eukaryota; kingdom Viridiplantae; phylum Streptophyta; class Magnoliopsida; order Malpighiales; family Erythroxylaceae; genus Erythroxylum; species Erythroxylum novogranatense. Next base: position 23,161,634 of record CM057226.1, read on the forward strand.
GATATAAACAAGCCTGAGGTTTCAAGCAGTGCTAATTCACTATTGAAACAAAAGGTGAAGGATCATTGATATAGACTTCATAAATATTATCAGTCTTTCCCTTCCGATGAAGAGTCATGGAGACATGTTCTAGAACGGGTGACTCTAAAAAGTTAGAGTGAAATGTGTGATTATTGGGCCTTAGCAAAGGTTTTTTTTCTCTTCATATTTCCTTCCATTAATTTTGTTTATACATTTCATGACTAATTCTCCTAATTTAGGAAAAGAATGAGAAGGCTAAGGTGAACAGAGAAAAAATGAAGAATCCTCATAACACCGGCTCCAAATTATTTGTTGTTGTCCAACAAGAATTTATAAGTGTAACGTTTTCAACTTATTATTCTATTTCTTAATACACTAAATTCTATTATCTTTTAGTTTTTTAAAATTGATATAATAGAGTCAAACTCAACTCTAAGGACAAGAGTGTGATAGGATCACACTTTACAAGTTGTTTGAAGAGGCACAAAATAATTATATAAGTACAAGTAAATAAATTGTACAGTTTAATTTTCTATGTAATACTAAGTAATAATTTTTTAGTTAACTCGATTATGTACTTTAAATTGTAGGACAAGATGCAGGAGTTGTTGTGGACATCATTATTTAAGGGGAAGCAGCCTAATGTCGATGACATTTGCAATAATGTCCTTGGTACAAGATTGGGGCATATCAAAGGTCTTCGCTATAATCCTAAGCCTGTTAGAGCATCTTCGTCATGACCAACATATGCCACAATGCTTCAAGAGGAGGACCAGGCACTAAAGAGTTAAGTTACAATGTACAGAAGAGGAGTTAGATCGTAATGGAAAAGAAGTGAACAAACTTAAAAAGATGGTCAAACAATTACTTAGCTCAAACTATGTCAGTAGTAGTGACGACGATGAGGAGTCTTAATTTGTATATAACCTGTAATTATTTTTTTATAAAATGCATTTCATTTTTAATGTTTATTTTATTTCAATTTATTATTATTTAAAAATATGTCACCAATGTTAATTATAAAATGTAAATAATTTATATTTCAAAATGTCTTAAAATTGTAAAAATTAAATTAAATTTGTTTTAAAATTATAATAAAATTTTGTCACTAAAATTATTAGCTACCAAAACAAAATCATCATAAAATGTTATTACCAACGTTTACAATAACATCTCTAAAAATATTTACCTACAACAAACAATTAGTAGCTAAAACTATTCTGCTACTACAAAATCATCAGTAAAAATACTTACCTATTGTTAGAGTAGTGCCCTAAAGGCAATCCCCTTTAGCGCATTTTGTTCATAGTCATGTACAGACTTTATGAATAAATAAAGCAAGGCATATTTCATTTATTTGATGTTCATTTTATTATGAATTGATAATGATCTTTAATCAAATTAATGAAGTCCCTGATACATGACATAGCATGAAGGAAATTATGATGTGATCATACTATTGAGATTCCTATCATGTGCAATTATGTCAGTATCTAAATTATCCCTAGTCATAGGATTAATGAGACTGGACATCGTTAATCCGGATAGACTAGCACATGTCAAACTCCTTGATTGGATCAAGCAGTGGATCTCAGAAAACTGTAAATATTGAGATATTTATATTTGACATGTGGATGCTTACTAGTGGTAGTAAGTACATTGGATGACCTGCTATGAGATCATCACATGGATGTCATATACAAATGTCAGTGATAATCTCATCATAGCAATGGTGCAAGTATCCTTAGACTTGAGGTACTCAAGGATATCTTGGTAGTCTTGATTACGTGCTTTGACTCCATTCCTTGTTGCCTTTCGAGAGGTCGCCATAGGGTGGTGATTGGGTGCACTTGAGGTATTCAAGGTAATTGAGTAGCCAATAGAGGATTCACCACTTCTATTATAGCGAAGAGATACCCATGGCCTCTTATCGGGATCATTACTTTGAAGTCTCTGCGCCGAGATACATATGTCATGAAGATGGTCTTCATGGACATATAAAGTAATGAGTCCTAGGACGAGAACTGATTACACTTGGACTAGATTTGATCTGATCAGTCTAGTAAGAGTTGACACATTGCCCATACTCAAACCAAGTGGGGTATAGCATGGTGAAAGGACGAATTGCACGGTAATTGTCTATGGAAGGGTTCGTGATATGGTTTCATTAGTCAAACCAATTACTTTCCGGTCAATTGGGGGTCATGATGTGTTGCTAGATACCGCTCATGACTTGCTCAGATTAAGTGTTAATCTAAGTGGCCAACATAACCGGAACATAATGGGTCACACGCATAAGAGTGACTCGGAGAATCAGTAAATAGTTTGGACGAGATCCGATATCTGGAGAGCAATAGGATTAAATGGATCCCGATGAGATTGGGATATGTCCCGATGAGATCGCGACATCGACATTGCTGAAAACCGTTTCCGGTGATTTTTCGCCGGCGGGGCCCGGCAGGCCGGTAGGACCGACCCCAGTTTGACTGGACCACTTCAGCAATTATATATATTAATTAATTAAGTAAATAATTAATTAATATATAAATATATAAAGTGATTTTCGGTGGACCATTGAATGGAGAAGAAAGATTAAGTTTGAAAAGTCAAAAGTAATGATTATTTAGCATTTTAAGACATTTTTCATGTCTTATACGTGGATGCCCCATCCACCATGCTTTTGATATGTATTTAAGTGTTAAAATACATATAAGAAGATATAAGAAAAATGCTTGCACGGTTGATGAAAGAGAAGAGTCGAAAATGCTTAAAAGAGTTAAGCTTTGAAATTGTTTCATCTTCTTCATCTCCTCCATTCAAGTTGCTTCTACTCTCCAAGGCTCCACCAAGATCATTTCACTTGCTCTCCAAGGCTAAGGTAAGAGCTAGCACTCTTCTCTTTAGTCTAGCTATTCCCGGGTCAAAAGAGTTTGTCCTGGTTAGGTTTTCCGACCTCTGCGTGGATACCGTTAGAGACGGTCTCCTTTGGTCGTTATGGTTTGATTGTTTATACATACACATGGATCCTGGCTTTCGGGAATATCCCGGGACTCAAAATTTTAAATTCCGCACTGTGGGCATGTGATGCCTACCCCGGGATTTTTCTATAGTGGTATCAGAGCCACTTGTATTGTATAAACAGTCGAAAAGATAACTAGGTCGGAGTTCCTTAGTGAATTGAGCTGCTGTTGCATGTTATTTGTGTGAATTTCGAATCAGTATAGAGATGCATGTTTTCGAAATTTCTTCTCAGAATTGTTCATAACATGTTATAGAATATTTTTGTAAAAGATGAGAATTTATCAATTTGATTTGATATGGTTTTGCTATTTAATTCCCTCAAGTTTCGGATGCTGTCTTGTTGAACGTTTCTGAAACAGGTATGCTTGCAAATTCGAGAATAAATTCTAGAAAATTTTTTTTCGGATTGGTTTTCACCGACATGTCCCTAAGATGTTTGTGAATGTCTCTGTGGATGGAAAAATGTTTTCAAGGTGATTTACCATTTATTTCCGAATTTCTTGTGTGCTGATGGGAATGTTTGTGTTGGAGAACACAGATTCTGGTTCGGCTAGATTGCTGAGGTTCAATGAGTTTTTATGGGAAATAAATCCTGGAAAAATTCATGGAGCATGTTGGGAACATTTTTTAACCTCTGTAATTTTCTCAGTATTTATTGAAAGTGTTTCAATGGTCATTTTGAGCAAAATGTTGAGCTTGGCAGTTTTGAGAAACTTGCTGGGGCTGTTTTGTTTGGAATGATTGGTTGTGTTATTTTCTGTTCCAATGCCATGAATCATTTTTATAGTGATTAAAAATGTGTTATATTGATGTGGCATGCATTCCAAGTTGAGATTCTTGAATTTAGGTTTCCAATAATTTTTGGATATCGAATAGATCACTTTAGCGTCTCGTTAGCTTATTCCGTTATCTTGGTTATTTTGGCCGTCGCAATTTTTTGTGACAAGTGCCGGAGTAATCTTGATAAAGTGTAGCCTACCTAGAGATACTTAGCATGATTATTTGGTGTCCTTGAATTATGTGGAAATCTAGTGATTAAGGGTGGATTAATCGGTTTCAAGGTTTTCATATATAGTTAGACTATATGGCATGCATGAGTTGATGAAAATGTTTCATTAGCACATTAATATAAAGGTTTATATACTTGTTATATTGGTGTTGTGCATTGGAAATGACTAGATTGAGAATTAGCCGATTAGATAGCAATTCCAATGCATTAATGAACAAGTCGACTTATATGTTCATAAGTCGACTTGTTTGGTGCACTGTAGACTAATAAGTCGACTTGCACAATGGTACAAGTCGACTTATTCATGCACAGTTGCACAAGTCGACTTACACATGCATAAGTCGACTTATACAGAGACATAAGTCGACTTATACATATACAAGTTGACTTATATCATGTCTTGGTGGGATGATGGGTGATTTTGGTATAAATTCAATGTGATTGATGCAATGCCTAAATCGCACCATATAGTCATGGTGACTATGATCCTTGGATGAGATTAGAAAGATGAGACCTAAAATCCTCATTTAAAATATGAAAACTAACGCCTTCCATTAATATGGTAAGAACCGAGTTCTTATAGGGTTGGGTTGTTGAGCTAACCTCAAGCTCACTCTATACTGAATATGTTCAAACCATGAAAATATGATTTTCGGATTAATGGGTCGGTTTTCCTAAAGCGTTGATTTGTTGAGCTAACCTCAAGGTCAACGTGGACAGAGGCGAAATTGGGTAGTGTACATCAGATGTACGCGCATCAAGTGTTGATAACCCAATGTATGTGCATACATCAACTGTTGATAGCACTGGGCGATAGTTGTGTCTAAGATGTAATTGGTATGTCGATACCTCCGAGACATAAGATGGCTTGTTGAGCTAACCTCAAGGTCATTCTTAATGTCGGTCATTGATGATGCAATTGGTATGACCGATACCTACCGATTGACCTAAGGTGACTTGTTGAGCTAACCTCAAGGTCATTCTTAGTAATGTCGGATATCGACCCACTAGGTCAATGTGCCATTTTGTTTCATGGATTCATGATGAGGATTATGGATTCTATTGAAACTAGTGGGAGCCATATGTATGTCATTTAAGTCCTTATGAGCATACATTTAATCCTATTCTAACTTTCTTTCTCTCTCTACGTTTAGGTTGATTGAAGATGTCGACCAGTGTGAATCTTCGCCACTAATGGATGCAAACAAATTAACCGGACCAAATTTTCTTGATTGGTGCGGAATCGAGAATTGTTCTCGATCGAGGATCTAGGATATATCCTTGATTTTCGCTTCGGATCCACTTCTGAAGGAGCTTCGATGATGATCGGAAGGCATATCGTAGCATCTAAAAGACGGTGACATAGCCACCGCATTATGCTTGCATCGATGTCACCGAGCTGCGAAGCGAGACGAGTCTATGGATGCTCACACGATAGTGTTTCATCTTAGAGTTATTTGATGAGCAAGCACGGTCCGAACGGTTCGAGACCTCAAGGTTGCTCTTTACAACGAAGATGACTCTGGTTCATCTGCGGTGCAATATGCATTGAAGATGAATGGCTATATTGAGAGGTTGGCCGTCTTAGGTTTTGTGATGGATCTTGAGTTAAGTATAGACTTAATTCTTGTTGGTTTGTCGATAGTTATTCACGGTTTGTGTTGAACTATCGAATGAACCAAATATCCACCACAATTCCCGAGTGATCAATCTGCTCAAGCAATGAGAACAATTTGTCAAGCAAGATAGCAAGGCGTTGCTATTGGTGGATTCTTCTTCCTCTGCTTCCAGAAGAGGAAACGAAGAAGAAAAAGGCTCGAAGTGAAAGGAAGTGCAGCGAAAGGCAAGAAGAAGACCAAAGAGACTGTACCAAAAGGTACCGCTTCCATTCAGAAGATCGTCATTGGAGGCGAATCGCAAAGTTTATCTGGAAGAATCGAAGCGTAAGAAGGCATCACCGCCTCGACTTCTTCGGTATGTTTGTCATCGAGGTTAATACTGCTTCGATCATAACATATGGGTATTAGATACGGTTGTGGCTCACACATATGCAATGATATGCGGGGCCTCGAGGACGATGGCGACTCATAAAGGAGAAATGGACTGCGTGTTGGCAATGGAGCAAGAGTTCTTTGCATTAGCCGTAGGGACTTATGTTTTGACACTCCCCAGTGGGCTTGTACTTAACTTGGATGATTGTTATTTTGTACCCGTGTTAACAAAGAACATACTGTCTGTTTCTTGTTTAAATAGAGCTGGTTTCCATTTGTCTTTTGGTAACAATGGTTGTTCTATTAGTTCAAATGGAATGCTTTATGGTACTGGTACATTATGCAATGGAATTTACATATTAGATATGTCACATCCGGTTATGAATGTCAATGACACTAAAAGACATAAAAGAGATAATTTAAAATCAACTTACTTATGGCATTGTCGCCTTGGCCATATAAATGAGAGACGCATCGCTAAGCTCCACAAGAGTGGAAGTTTAGGGTCATTTGATTATGAATCATATGACACATGTGAATCTTGTTTATTAGGCAAGATGACTAAATTACCTTTTAAGGGAAAGGGTGAACGAGCGACTGGATTATTAGACCTAATACATTCAGATGTATGTGGTCCGATGTCCATCCATGCCAGAAGTGGTTGTCGTTACTTCATTACCTTTATCGATGATTATTCTCGATATGGGTACCAGATCGATGAGATATAAATCAAGCGTTTGAAAAGTTCAAACAATTGAAATGAAGTAGAAAAACAACTTGGTAAAAGTATCAAAACATTATGATCCGATCGTGGTGGTGAATACTTAGACCAAGAGTTTTGGATTATCTCGTAGATAATGGGATATTATCTCGGTGGACCCTCCTTACACACCACAAAGATAATGGTGTGGCGAAAGGAGAAATCGAACCTTGTTGGACATGGTACGATCTATGATGGGCTTTACAGCTTACCAAAATCCTTTTGGGGATATGCACTTGAGACAATTTGTTTACTTGTTAAACGAGTTCCATCAAAGACGATTGATGTTACTCCATATGAGATGTGGACTAACAAGAAACCTTATCTTTCTTATTTGAAAGTATGGGGTTGTCACCTTATGTGAAGCGGACACGATCGAGATAAGCTTGAAGCAAAGTCGATAAATGTTTGTTCGTAGGATATCCTAAAGAAACAAGAGGATATCAATTCTACTTTCTTTGAGGAACAAAGGTGTTTGTTTGATGCATGCTGTCTTTTAGAGAAAGAGTTTCTTTTAAAGAGGACGGTGGAAGCAAAGTTGAACTTGAAGAAGTTCAAGATGCTCTCGGACAGACGCGATCAACTATTCAACTCAAATCAGAACTCATACAGATGAGGTAACAGCTCAACCTTCAACTATACACGAAAGTCGTAGGTCAAGTAGGATCGTTCGCTCCCGAGAGATATGGATTTCGTGAGTGAACAGAATGACGTATTGCTCATAGAGGATGATGAGCCTACTACCTATGAAGAGGTTACGAAGAGTTGAGTCCGAAAAATGGCTTCGTGCCATGAAATCGAAATGGATTCCATGTATGAAAACCAAGTATGGACTTTGGTTGATGCACCAAGGATAAAACCTATAGGGTGCAAATGGGTTTCAAGAAGAAAATCGACATGGATGGTAATGTGATTACCTATAAGCGAGGCTTGTGGCTAAAGGTTTTCGTCAAAGACAAGGAGTTGACTATGGCGAGACCTTGATCGATAGCAATGCTTAAATCCATTAGGATACTCCTAGCCATTGCCGCTCATTATGATTATGAGATATGGCAAATGGATGTGAAGACGACTTTCCGAATGGAAATCTGGTGAGGATGTGTACATGACACAACCCGAGGGCTTCATTTCGTTGATGGCGAAAAGGTATGCAAGCTTCGAAATCCATTTATGGATTGAAGCAAGCATCCAGAGTTGGAATATCCGTTTTGATGAGACAATCAAAGAGTTTGGTTTCTCACAAAATCCGGATGAACACTGTGTGTACAAGAAGGTGAATGGAACTGAAATCGTATTCCTTGTATTATATGTAGATGACATATTGTTGCTAGGAAGCGATGTCTCAATCTTCAATCAAGAAAATTTGGTTGTCGAAACAATTTGCCATGAAAGACCTTGGAGAAGCAACTTATATCCTTGGGATAAAGATTTATAGAGATAGATCGAAGAGGTTGCTTGGTCTTTCACAAATAGCGTACATAGACAAGGTGCTAAAGAGGTTTAGCATGGAGCAATCCAAGAGAGGGTTTCTTCCCATTACTCATGGGATAACACTCTCGAAGTCCATGTGTCCTAAGACACAGGATGAGAGGATGCGTATGAATATGATCCCGTATGCATCTGCGATGGGATCTATTATGTACACAATGCTATGTACGAGACCCGATGTATCATATGCTCTAAGTGTTACGAGCAGATACCAATCGGATCTGGTGAGGGTCATTTGGGTGGTATCAAGAATATCCTAAAGTACTTGCGAAGAACTAAGGATGTTTTCTTGATATTTGGAGATGGAAATCTCCAAGTGAGTGGGCATCTGATGCCGATTTTCAATCGATAAGGGCGACTCGTGTCCCAATCAGGTTATGTTTTCACACTAAATGGCGGAGCGCCATTGGAAGAGTTCCAAGCAGAGACGATCACGATTCAACGATCGAGGCAGAGTACATTGCCGCATCGACGCAAAGAAAGGAAGTAGTTTGGATCAAGTTCATTTTGAACTTGGTGTGGTTCCTAGTCGTGATGGACCCATACTGATTGTTTTGTGACAACACTGGGGCTATCGCGCAGGCAAAGGAGCCAAGGTCTCATCAACGGTCCAAACACGTACTCCGCCGATACCATTTGATTCGGGAGATCATTGCGCGGGGTGATGTCCTGATAGAGAGAATTCCCACAGAGCACAACATTGCTGATCCGTTGACAAAGCCATTGCCACAGAAGAATTTTGATTCTCATGTACTCGCTTATGGTATTAGATACCAAGGCGATTGGCTTTAGGTCAAGTGGGAGATTGTTAGAGTAGTGCCCTAAAGGCAATCCCCTTTAACGCATTTTATTCATAGTCATGTACAGACTTTATGAATAAATAAAGCAAGGCATATTTCATTTATTTGATGTTCATTTTATTATGAATTGATAATGATCTTTAATCAAATTAATGAAGTCCCTGATACATGACATAGCATGAAGGAAATTATGATGTGATCATACTATTGAGATTCCTATCATGTGCAATTATGTCAAGATATCTAAATTATCCTAGTCATAGGATTAATGAGACCGGACATCGTTAATCCGGATAGACTAGACATGTCAAACTCCTTGATTGGATCAAGCGGTGGATCTCGAAAACTGTAAATATTGAGATATTTAGATTTGACATGTGGATGCTTACTAGTGGTAGTAAGTACATTGGATGACCTGCTATGAGATCATCACATGGATGTCCTATACAAATGTCAGTGATAATCTCATCATAGCAATGGTGCAAGTATCCTTAGACTTGAGGTACTCAAGGATATCTTAGGTACTGATTCTGTACTTTGACTCCATTCCTTGTTGCCTTTCAGAGGTCGCTCATAGGGTGGTGATTGGGTACAGCTTGAGGTATTCGAAGGTAATTGAGTAGCCAATAGAGGATTCACCACTTCATTATAGCAGAAGAGATACCCATGGCCTCTTATCAGGATCATTACTTTGAAGTCTCTGCGCCGAGACATACATATGTCATGAAGATGGTCTTCATGGACATATAAAGTAATGAGTCCTAGGGCGAGAACTGATTACACTTGGACTAGATTTGATCTGATCAGTCTAGTAAGAGTTGACACATTGCCCATACTCAAACCAAGTGGGGTATAGCATGGTGAAAGGACGAATTGCACGGTAATTGTCTATGGAAGGGTTCGTGATATGGTTTCATTAGTCAAACCAATTACTTTCCGGTCAATTGGGGGTCATGATGTGTTGCTAGATACCGCTCATGACTTGCTCGGATTAAGTGTTAATCTAAGTGGCCAACATAACCGGGAACCTAATGGGTCACACGCATAAGAGTGACTCGGAGAATCTGTAAAATAGTTTCGGACAGAGATCCGATATCTGGAGAGCAATAGGATTAAATGGATCCCGATGAGATTGGGATATGTCCCGATGAGATCGCGACATCGACATTGCTGAAAACCGTTTCGGTGATTTTTTACGACGGGGGCTAAGCAGTAGGTAGGACCGACCTCAGTTTGACTGGACCACTTCAGCAATTATATATATTAATTAATTAAGTAAATAATTAATTAATATATAAATATATAAAGTGATTTTCGGTGGACCATTGAATGGAGAAGAAAGATTAAGTTTGAAAAGTCAAAAGTAATGATTATTTAGCATTTTAAGACATTTTTCATGTCTTATACGTGGATGCCCCATCCACCATGCTTTTGATATGTATTTAAGTGTTAAAATACATATAAGAAGATATAAGAAAAATGCTTGCACGGTTGATGAAAGAGAAGAGTCGAAAATGCTTAAAAGAGTTAAGCTTTGAAATTGTTTCATCTTCTTCATCTCCTCCATTCAAGTTGCTTCTACTCTCCAAGGCTCCACCAAGATCATTTCACTTGCTCTCCAAGGCTAAGGTAAGAGCTAGCACTCTTCTCTTTAGTCTAGCTATTCCCGGATCAAAAGAGTTTGTCCCGGTTAGGTTTTCCGACCTCTGCGTGGATACCGTTAGAGACGGTCTCCTTTGGTCGTTATGGTTTGATTGTTTATACATACACATGGATCCTGGCTTTCGGGAATGTCCCGGGACTCAAAATTTTAAATTCCGCACTGTGGGCATGTGATGCCTACCCCGGGATTTTCCTACACCTATGACTACGGTTCAGTACGTAAAAACCTTTATCTACGAAACATATGTTGGGCCCGGGTCCCGAATTCCCTATGGCCCTACGGCCTCATACAGCGATCACCTAAGAAATCACCGAGGAGAAGGATCTGGCTCACGCAATGAGCTCCCAAAAAATTGGACCCGCCCCCAACATCTATGCGAAATCATACAGCACACATACATTTTTATACATGCCATTACATACACAATCCTTCTAGCTATGAGATATTCACCCCAATTACAAAAGACATCATGTCATTTCAATCCGAAGAAATTAAACAAGCATTCTCAATATGACACAATACATATGAAAGTTTAAATCCAAAATACAATACATGAGAATGCTTGGTGGGCTAACCAAAAATACTAACTTAATGCAATGATCTTTAACTATTGCGGAGTTCTTCGATGCTTAGCAAGGATCAACTGATGTCTTGAGTTGCACCTGAGGAGTGAAAAGTAATGGGTTGAGCTACACAGCTCAGTGGCTAATATAATTATAGCCATCAGTAACTAGCACAAATTCAGGCATATGTATGTATATATATATATACATGCAACAATTCTAGCACTCACATGCTAACCAAGCAATTTACGCATTCAGCATAATTAATTCAACTCACAAAACATGTCACAAATATGCTTCATAGTGAACAGATCAAGTATGCAATGCACATCACACGACTCGAGGGTTCCATGGAAACAAAAGGGAGAAACCGAAGTTTACACCCTAAACAAAATGAGTCCATTCGGAGCTCATATGCCACAAGCGGGCAGCCGGGAGAAAGCTCTTTTCAACATGCACGTGACGAACGAAATGGTTCCACTCTCGCCCAAACAAAAACACATAAACATGCTCAGAATCATTTTATCAGATGATATACTTTCAAGCTTTCCTTTATTCAAAATGTCGCGACCGAAGTCGAGGCATAACATGCTCAGAATTATGATTTACTTCTATCAATTCTCATGCGTCTTACAAGTCATTCAAATATTATAACAAATCATGTTTAAACAATTAACCACATATCCGATCCAAATGTCATGCATCTCATCATATATAACACATAACATATATTCACACATAGGCAAGAATTTGCCTAATCACACAATAACTATAATTACATTACCCACCTAATATCGCTTGAGAATCCAAACTCACTGCTGTCCTTCCTCTTGCGATTGGATTAGGTCGGCTTAGTTTCCTATACAAACCAAGTTCCCATTCAAACAATATTCAAAGGAAATATTCAAAAAGCTTGAAAATCAAAAGTAAAAGCACTAAAAGTATACATTCGACTTCTAACCGATTTCTGAATCTTAGAGGCAAATTCCAAACTTATAGCCCTTCGACTCTAGATCACAACGAATTCGCAATCATATCATTTGGACATCCACAGCAAAAGATATGCTCAACATACCAAAATTCACCTATACTGGAAACTGGGGGCTCGCCGCGACGAAGGCCACGCTCGTCCCGACGAACGGCCCGCTCGTCGCGAAGAACGGCCCATGCTCTCCGCGACAAACATAAATTCGCACGTCACTACGAACACGAATTTGCACGTTGCGACGAACACAAATTTGCACGTCGCGGCGAACACAAATTCGCACGTCGCGACGTGCGGGTCTGGAGAACGTCTCCGAACCCGATCTTTCCAGCATTTTCCCATTGCAATCCTTCCATTTTGCAAATGCAACACTTCTAATCCTTAATTCAAGTCTTATACTTCATTTCTAACTCATTCAAACCTTAAAATCAGTCACAAAATTATCAACCCAAGGATTCTAACCATTTTTGCCCTAAACTTCCAACAACCGATTCTAACACATGCAAATCGATTCTAGGGTTTAATCCAACCAAAGCAAAACGAAATGCACTTAGGCTTACCAAAAATTGCTCCAAATCAGTCAAAAATCCTCTAGGATTGAAAGCCCCTAATCTCTTTTTCTTCCCAAGCTCCACGGCAACTCTCCTCTCTTTTCTCCTTACTCGTTCTCTTCTTTCTCTCTAATTCTTTCACTTAAGTCTAAATGAGATGGGTAAAGACCATTTTACCCTCCATGCAAGGCCTTAACCTATCCAACTCAAGTGCTCTTCCTATTTTGCCCTCAAACATTTTTACCCCTTATCATTCTCACTTAAACACAATAAACTCAACTTAATCTAAATTTTCTCTTAATACTTCCAATTTAATCCTATTAAACCATAAATCACACAATGAACACAATTCATGCTTAATAACATGAATTAGAAAAAATTTGGGGCCCAACAACATATACCTTGCAAAACAATATGTACTACGCTGTTCGTTCTCATTGGTTATATGTTTTACCGATGAAATTATTGCGTATCCAAAACCTTTTTACGATGATTTCAAAAAAATGTTGTGAATATTGTTTTGTTACCGAGATTTAGTGATCATTAGGGCAATAATTGTTTTTCATCACAGATTAATATTTGCGACATTTTTTATATTTAGCGACATTTGATTTCGTCGCTAATAAGCTTATCTGTTGTAGTGTTGAGAAATTGATGAGTTTAAAACTAAAGGCTTTTGTTTTGAGCGTAAAGAGATATTCACATTGGGATATAACTGCAAAAACAAGCAATTCTATAAGTATGGATATGGTACATGAAGTTGATGAAGGTGAAGAAAGGTAGAAGAAGAAGAAAAAGTTAAAAATCAACCACTCACCATATCAATGCAAGGCATGATAGGCACCGCATCTGCTCGGTTTTGACAAATGAAAGTATTGGGGGTCTTTAATGGAAAATAAATTTATATTATAATTAATCTGGGTAGCTCATATAATTTCATTGATCAAAGCTTAATTAAGAAGGAGAGGGGTTATAAGAAAATTGAACTAGTAGTAATCACAATAGGTGCACATGTGAAGCTTAAGTACAACTAGAGATACATTAATTTAAGTTGAGCGGTGAATGGCCATTTAATATTGATACCTTATTGATCAAAATTGAGGGAGTGATATGGTATTGAGGATTCAAAGGTTGTCTGCATTGGACAATGTAGTTTGCAACTATAAACACTATGATATTTGATTCAAAGGGAGAAAGGGGTGAATTGAGGGTGGTCAAAGTAATAGGTTGAAGATGATGTTAGACATACAAGTAGGGAGGACACTAGAAGATGAAAATACTTAAATAAAATTTGTCTTATTGAATATTGATGATATATTTCAACAAAAGAAGTAACTTTAGTATATATTTCAATGTTGGAATTTGGAAATAATTAATAACAATAAAGGAAGGGAAAAAGGACGACCTACCCAGAAGTTAGAAGAATATGAAGATAAGTTTGTTAAAGCTAGTGAGTTTAACATCAGGAAGGAATCATGATCATAGAATCATAATAAAGGAGGGTATGGAAGTAGCTAATCTAATGCCTTATATACGTGGGAGTGCAAAAAAATAAATATGATGAAAGCTATGGAGGAATTGATGAAAAATGTGTTAAAATAGGGTATCATTTAGAAGAGTGTCAATCCCATTCCCTAACTTGTACTAATAGTGAAAAAAAAGGACAAATCTTAGAGAATGTGTGTTGATTACATGATTTTGGATGTGCATTATGAAGGACTTTCCAATTACCTTAATAAAGGAGTTACTAGATGAGTTGGAAGTAAACAAATAGAAGGTAGGAGAAAACAGAGATGCACGACAAGTGCTTAACAAATATAAGAAGAAAAAGAAAAAAATGAACTGTTGTCTATATTTTATTGAACTACAACTGACGATTACAAGGTACGAAAGATTTATAGCAAAACAGAATAACAAACTATTCTTAAAGAATTTCGTCCTCAAAATTATTACCTGAATCATCGAAAAGATGCGGATACTTCTCCTTCATGGCCACTAAAGGCTCCCAAGTAGCCTCTTCCATCGAATGATTCCTCTACAGAACTTTGACTAGCTGAACCGTCTTGTTCCTGAGAACCTTGTCTTTTGTTTCCAAAATCTGCACTGGATGCTCCTCATAGCTCAAATCATCCCTCAGCTGAACCTCACTAGTCTGAATGATATGAGAAGGATCCGATCGATATCTCCTCAACATAGAAACATGAAACACATTATGAATCTGAGACAATTCCAGAGGTAATGCCTACCTGTAGGCGAGCGGTCCAATCCTCTCAAAAATTTCATAAGGACCCACATACCTCGGACTCAACTTACCCTTCTTGCCAAATCTCATTACTCCTTTCCAAGCAGACGTCTTAAGGAACACTTTCTCACCGACTTCAAACTCCATCTCCTTTCGATTTGCATCAATGTAGCTCTTCATTCTATCTTGTGCTGCCTTAAGTTGCTACTTAACCAAATTGACTTTATCAACTGTTGTTTGAATTAATTCTGGTCCTACCAGTTTCCTCTCTCCTTCTTCATCCCAACAGATCGGAGTTCTACATCTCCTCCCATACAATGCCTCATATGGAGCCATCTGAATGCTCGAATGGTACGAATTATTGTAAGCAAATTAGACCAATGGCAAATGCTCATCCCAAGCTCCTCTAAAGTCCATCACACAAGCCCTGACCATTCCCTCAAGAGTCCGAATGGTACTCTCAGATTGACCATCGGTCTGAGGATGAAAAGCTGTACTAAAATTCAGCTTAGTACCCAAAGCTTCCTGCAAACTTCCCCAAAACCTCGAAGTAAACCGAGGGTCTCTATCCGAAATAATGGAATCTGGAATCCCATGCAATCTCACTATCTCATCAATGTACTTCTTTGCTAGCACATGCAAAGAATCAGTCTGCTTAATTGCTAAAATGTGAGCTGACTTCGTCAGCCGATCCACAAACCCAAATGGCATCATGCTTCCTACTAGCCTTGGGCAATCCCATCAGAAAGTACATGGTCACCCTCTGCCACTTCCATTCTGGAATAGGTAAGGGTCTTAACTTGCCTGAAGGTGCTTGGTGCTCAGCTTTGACTTGCTGACACGTTAGACACTTACTCACATACTCTGCAACATCCCTCTTCATGCCTTTCCACCAAAAAATGCTCTCTCAAATCCCTGTACATCCTGGTGCTACCTGGATGCATGGCATACGGCGCATTGTGTGCCTCATCCAAAATCTCATCCTTTACCTCCTGCACATCTGGGATACAAAGCCTGTTCCCCACTTTCATAAGTCCATCTTCCCTCACTAATACCTCAGAACTCTTACCATTCTGAATTTCCTCTCGGAGTCTGCTTAAATCTGCATCTTGAGCCTGTAACTCTCTAACTTTCTCCCTGAGTATCGGTCTCACTCGGAAGTTAGCTAGAAGACAATCTGGCTCCTCCTGCTTCAAGCTTATCTTAAGCTTGGCCATTTCTTCCAGCAAAGGCAAGTAAACTGTTCGAACATGAGAAATCGAAGACTTCCTACTCAAGGCATCCGCCACTACATTGGCCTTGCCCGGATGATACTCAATCAGCAAGTCATAATCCTTAAGCAATTTGATCCACCTTCGCTATCTCAAATTCAGTTCCTTTTGGCTCAGCAAGTACTTGAGACTCTTATGATCGGTAAAGATCCTCGTCTGAACTCCATATAGATAATGTCTCCAAATTTTCAAGGCAAAGATCACTGCTGCCAACTCCAAATCATGTGTCGAATAATTCAACTCATACGACTTCAATTGCCTCGAAGCATAAGCTATCACTCTGTCTCCCTGCATCAATACACAACCAAGACCCTTCCTCGAAGCATCACTATACACGGTATAGCCCTCATCTCCAGAAGTCAGAATCAAAATTAGAGCACTTGTCAATCTGTGCTTGAGCTCCTCAAAGCTCTTCTGGCATTCATCACTCCAGATAAATTTCTGATTCTTCCTCAATAACTTAGTCATCGGAGCGGCTATCATAGAGAATCCTTCCACAAACCTCCTATAGTAACCTGCCAAATCCAAAAAACTTCTCACCTCTACTACATTCTTCGGGGCTTCCCAATTCACCACAGCTTCTATTTTCTTTGGATCCACATGCACTCCTTGTTCTGAGATTACATGTCCAAGAAATGCAACTTCTCTCAGCAAAAATTCGCATTTATCGAATTTGATATACAACTCGTTTCTCCTCAATGTCTCCAAAGCAATCCTCAAATGCTCTTCATGCTCCTTATCACTCTTGGAATAGACCAATATATCATTAATAAAGACAATGATAAATTGGTCCAAGAAAGGCTTAAAGACTCGATTCATCAAATCCATAAAGGCTGCAGGTGCATTTGTCAATCCAAAGGGCATAACTAAAAACTCAAAATGTCCATATCGTGTTTTGAAAGCAGTCTTTGGCACATCCGACTCCTTTATCCTCAACTGATGGTAACCCGATCTCAAGTCTATCTTGGAGAAGACTTTAGCCCCTTGCAATTGATCAAACAGATCATTTATGCGTGGGAGCAGATACCTGTTCTTCACCATGACCTGATTAAGCTTCCGATAGTCTACACACATCCTCAACGATCCATCTTTCTTCTTCACAAAAAGGATCGGAGCTCCCCAAGATGAAGAGCTTGGCCTTATGTACCCTTTCTCTAACAACTCCTCCAGCTGCTCTTTAAGCTCCTTCAATTCCTCCGGAGCCATCCGGTAAGGCGGAATTGAAATCGGTGCAGTACCTGACAGAAGCTCAATGGGAAACTCAATTTTCCTAGGCGACGGTAGTCCTAGCAATTCCTCGAGAAAGACATCCGAGAATTGCTTGATTACTAAGATATCCTCAAGCTTCCCTCTGTCCACCCTTGTGTCTACCATATAGGCCAAAAATGCCTCACGTCCCTTCCTCATCATCTTCTCTGCTGCCAGAGCTGAAACAATTCTGGGCGGACTTGCTTTTCTGTCCCCAGTAAACACTACTTTTCTGCCGTTATCCATTTCAAATTCCACTGTCTTTTGCTTACAATCCAGCCGGGCATTGTACTTCTCTAACGTGTCCATACCCAAAATCACATCTAATCCTCCCATCTTTAGTGGCATTAAGTCTACCACTAGAAGTTCTCCGCCAACACATATCTCACACTCTCTATACACTTGACTGATAAGAATATATTGGCCGATTGGAGTACTCACCATCAGCGGAGTATCCAACAGGCTCAAATTGCTACCACACACAGTTCTACTCGAAGAAACAAACGAATGAGTAGAACCCGGATAAATCAAAGCAAGCACATCATCATAAAAGAGTCTAACCATACCAGTGACAACATCTGGAGCAGTCTCTGCATCCTCCCGATTCATCGCAAACACCCTAGCTGGTGCCTGCCCCTTGGGTCTCCCTGGAAGACTCACCCTCTTGGCTACATCAGAACTACCCACTTTTGTAGAAGTCTTATGTCCCACAGTCTCTGTTCTCCTAGAAGTTTGCATCTGTGATCCCTCTCTTCTGAACGGCTTGGGACACTCTCTAGCCAAGTGTCCTTTCTGTCCATAATTAAAGCATGCTCCTGTTAATCTGTAACATTCTCCTCCATGAAAACTACCACAATGCTCACACTTAGGGATGGATGACTTGTCCCCTTCTCCCTTTCTGTTACCTCCCGCAGTAGAGGCCTGATGAGAATAAGCAGGAGTCCTCACCACTGCTCCTCTCCTCTGACTGAATAGGGAAGCTCCTGGCACTCCTGTCTGGCATAGGGTATTAGTACTACCTCCCTTCTTGAACTGTTCTCTTCCTTTTCTCTTTTGTTTACAGCACTCTTGATATTCTCTATGTTTTCAACCCTCAGTGCCGCTTCGACCAACTGCTGAAAATCACAAAAATTCTGCACCACTACCTTCTCTCTGATGACGAGATGCAAACCCGATTCAAACCTACGACACTTAGCCGCCTCACTCAACATCATCTCAGCTGCATACCGGGATAACTGTGTAAACCGGCACTCATACTCGCTCACTGACATCTCCCTCTGGGTGAGGCTAAGGAACTCCCTCTGCTTCTGCTGAATGTACACCTCTGACAGATACTTCTTCTTATAGGCAGCTAAGAAGTCCTTCCATGCCAACCCTACTGGTCTCATCTGACTCCCTGGCACAGTCTCCCACCAATGCAGAGCATCTCCCTGCAGCAAACTTGCATCATATATAACCCTCTCATCATCCTCACACTCCATCTGGTCAAAGACTCTCTCGGTCTTCCTCAACCAGGTCTCAGCTTCCTCGGGATCAGTAGTCCCGTAGAAGTCCACTGCTCCATACTTACTTAACTTATCAAACCGTCTCCCTTTCTTAGCTGGGGTTGAAGCAGAAGGCTGTGGCATCTGACCCATAGCCTGAACAAACACCTGAGTAAACGCCTGAAATAGCCTTGGGTCTAGCGGAGGCACTTGCTCCTGTATAACTGGCGACTCCTGAGTCTACGATGGCATGGGCTCACTACCTAGCCCTACCTAAGCCTCAGCATTTCCTGGGGTTACCGACTCATCAGTACTCTCCTCTCTTATCGGAGAGTCAGGTGCAACTGATCCTTGCAAAACTCCTCGTGTCCTTCTACGAGGTGGCATCTTACTCCTTCAAATACAAACACTAAGGATTAGCTGTTGGATCGGAAAAAGAAAGCATGCTTAGTATGGAGAAACGATAGATTTCAAAACTTTTTAAGAAATCATCTTGCAGTGGAAGCAATATATCCAAATCAACATGCTAATACATACATGATATGGTATAAGGATAATAAAACCAAGAACAAGATAAAAGGAATTACCAATCCTTCGCTGACTTTAAATCCTCATTGCGCTATCCTCTCCTTCTTATATCCAAATCCTTTGCCTTTGAGTCTTTTCCTTTAGCAATCTATCTTCTTCCTTATTGTAGTATCCTCAACCAATTAGATTTACCAATTGTTCTTCAAGGAAAACTAGGTTAACAAAATCCTTTGGTGGGAAAGGAGAAGAAATATTTGGAGGAGATTTACTTAGAAGAAGAAGAACCAAAATTGAAACTCTTTCAATTCTTTCACTTAGGAATTTCGGTTCTACCTTGCATGAAAGAAGAGAATGTCTAAAAACCATGCAAGAACCCTTTCTTACATCTCTATTTCGAAATATGCATGAATGGAAAAGTGAGAGGCATCCAATGCATCACTTACATTAATCACTCATCAAATAGCCAATAAATGAGACTTACTTCATTTATCTTTAAATGGCTATTTGAAAAGACCATAACCTATAATTGAATACCCATTTCGGTTTTGGCAAGAAGAAAGAAGGAAGATGGTCCATCTAATGCACATCTTTCATCTTTAATCTAATGAATGCAAATAGGTTACATGCCAACATTAAAAGCCAACCATTAAACCATTTAATGGTAAGTTCATAACTCCATTTAATAATGATGAACCATAATAAAGACCATCTTTATTTAGTATTTTAATGTCAAATGTGTGGTTACACATCTAACCTAACACAATTTCGAAATTGCTTCTTCTCCATTTAAAAAATTGTTTTAATATAATTAATCTAATCAATTACATTAAACCAAAACAAGCCCATTTCTAAATGAACATATGGGCTTCCAATTAACCATTAATTAGTATAAGCCCATCATTCAATTATGGACTTCTAAAGCCTCCAAACTACTTCTTACTTAGCTTGATAACCTTCCTTAAATCCAAGTAGAGAATCTTATTGACTTTGATAATTCAAGCCCAATAAGCCCGTAAATAATTCAATCTCATTGGAATTAATTCTTGCTTATTAACTAAATGTCATTCCACTAAAGACAATTAGTTGAACTCTTGAATTATTAAATATTATGAGAATATGTCCAATTGCAAACCCTATTTAGAACCTTATTATAGCCATCCGCACAACAAAGGGTAAAATTACCGTTTTCCCATTATGTTGGTTTTTCTTTCTAGATCTCTCATTTTACTTTATATGGTGATTAACACATAAGATCTCATCTTAGTGTTAAGACTTGATGGGTAGCTAGTCCATCAAACTACTGGCGCCACTTTAATCACCAAATCTCCTTAAAACATCTAGAAGAGATGATAACACTATAAACTCTTTATTTGAGTGAATGTTCCCGATACATGTTTCAATTAATAATTCCAACATGCATATACTCGGATTAATACCTGTAAAAATCCATTCCATCATATCAAGAATTATAATGAAACACATATGAGTTCACCACTCATCAAGATTGTGGTTCATAATAAGCGAATGCTTAAGTTGTATGTTTTAAGATTAAAGTAACAACCCACTTTATTCTTGAAAACATACTTGATTCCAAATTCATTTAATAGTGCCATTATCGATAGTTTACTACTATCATGATATGAAACTCATCATTCCCTTTAAGTAAACTCCTTTACTTATATGGAGATAAATCGCAACACTACAGTCTAAACCATAATCAAACGACCAACTTGATTATTCAACTGTGAATCAATTAATTCAGATTCTAATAATATACATGTTTCCCATACATCTCTATGTATATGTATATTACTTACAAATGAATCTTGGTACCTTATGACCAGATATATAATGCTCATACAGATAAAACCAAACTCTTTTGTTTTATTAATAATAAATATTTTCATTACAAAACTATAATCAAGAAGATAAAGTTACATGTAAATACACTTGCTTTCCGTGGCACTATATTTACATAACTCCAACAATCTCCCACTTGCCCTAAAGCAAGTTTGACATATCCTTCATTCCCATCCCTTCTAGGTGACCCTCAAAGCTCTTTTGAGTCAATGTCTTTGTGAACGGATCAGCAAGGTTTTGCTCAGAGGAATCTTTACCACATCCACTTCTCCATGTTGTATTATCTCCCTTATGAGATGATACTTTCGCCAATGTGTTCGGCGCTTTTGTGGTTCCGAGGTTCTTTAGAATTAGCCACCGCCCACTATTATCACAATAAAGTGTAATGTTTTTTCGCCTCTGAACTACTTCCAAATCATTTAGGAACTTTGAGCTGACCGCTTCCTTCTTTGTAACATCCTGCTATCGTTAGCAAGGGTATTTTGGTATTTATGAGCCATACTGATAGGTTTCACTGCATTCACTAACTGAGCATGATACTGGCCTCTAATTATAGAGGAACAGGCTTATTGCATATGCATTTATTCTTAGGTACGTGCATTCATGATTTTCCAGGATTTGATTGTGACTATGGACTGACTGGACTGATTGGATTGGGAGTTAATTGAGAAATTAGAGTAATTAAGTTCAACTGACTGATTTAATATTGTTTATGGGTGATTGGTAATTTATAGAGACTTTTAGAAAATTTTCGGGAAATTCGGGAGAAAATACCTGGACTGAAAATATTTGAGTGACTGACCGATTGACTGTATAGTATTGAAAGGGCTGTCCAATGGCAATGGAAAAATTAGAATTTTTCTGATAGAAAATTTATGTGTTAAGCCATTGAAATTCGAGACCGAATTTGGACCGATTTGGAGAGTCATTTATAAATACTAGGGTTGAAAGAAATTTGGGAAAAGTTTGCTAAGGCATTTTCCGCTTCTCTTCTTTCCCTTTACGGTGATTTCGATTCCTCCCAACGGTGAGAGATCCTTTGATTTCTTTTGGCTTCTTCCTTATGGTAATTAATCTAATATGTCTCTACTGATTGATAAAGGTTGGAAGCCTTGAGATTGGTAGATCGAGGATTTTGAAGGATTTCTAGGGTTTCGGTGATTTTGAGAGATCTGTGGATTCGATCTGTGATTGGTAAGTTTTTATGGTTTTAATGTTGTCATTAATGGTTTCTACTGCATTTATGGCATTTATTATGTCCGATTGGGTGGTTGAGAGTGTTTACTGATGGGTTCTACTCTGGGTGTTATCGTGAGTGTGTAAGAGTTAAGGGATTGGTGATCGTTGTAAGCTTGAGGCTTTCATCAAGAAAGTTTGCTTATTTCTTGCCTTAGATAGTACGATTCGTTGACTGATTGAGTTATATTGATGATTGGTTTAGATATTTGATGATTATATATATATTAAGGTTTCCGACGATGAAATTGATGAGTTATGTGTGTTGATAAATTAAGGGAAATGGTTCTTGGAAGGAATAGAAGCTAAGGATTTGTTGTATTTTGTGTATCGAATTAATTGATAGTTGTTCACAGAGGAAAATTTGGGTTAGAGTTTGAGTCGGGATCCGAACACTGGAATTGTGTTTAAGGATGTGTTGGGAAGAAGGAGAACTGGTAGAGGAGCGAGAGCTCGGTGAGACAAGCGAGAACTGCAGAGGAGCGAGAGCTCAGAGACGGGCGAGAATCGGTAGAGGAGCGAGAGCTCGGTGACGGCGAGAACTGGTAGAGGAGCGAGAGCTCGGTGAGACGGCGAGAATCGGTAGAGGAGCGAGAGCTCGGACGGGCGAGAACTGGTAGAGGAGCGAGAGCTCGGAGACGGCTAAAATCGGTAGAGGAGCGAGAGCTCGGTGAGACGGGCGAGAACTGGTAGAGGAGCGAGAGCTCGGTGAGCAAGGCGAGAACTGATAGAGGAGCAATAACTCGAGGCGGCCTATGGGCATACTGGGTGAGCACCAGCACCTCGGTCGCGACCTCCACCCTAGTTGTCCAAGAGGTGTGTTTGAGGTTTTGGAATTGGGACTTAGAAATTACAAATTCAATCGACTAAGGATTAAATTCAAATTGGAGTTTTAAATTGGAAATTGCAATGAGGTTTTGACCGAATGAATAGGAAATGGTTATAGAGAATATGAATTGAGGAAATTGACCAATTCTAGGAATGGAGCAATTCTCGTCGATCAACTCAACTAAGAGTCGAATTGGACCTAAGAGTCCAAAATTGGGTATTAGCACCTAAATCGTGAACATGCATTGTACATCATTTCATTGAGACATATGCATTCTTGTCACGGTAAATTGAGCATCTAGTAATGGACCGCATTTTCTTCATTACAGAGGCACCGTTGGACCGTCGTTCCACGGACATTGCTGGGACTTCCAGGCAGTAGCTCGGAAGTTACAGGTGAGTAACCTAGTTGGTTTCTCAAATTTCTGGGTGCTTACATGCTTACTGTGAATTACATGCAAAGGTGAATTATATGACTACCGTATGACTACTGGCATGTAATGGATTGAATTGCATGTTTTATGAATTGAATCGCATCATTACGTGATCTTTGAATCGATCAACACTGGGCTTTATAGCCACACACTGTAAATTACTGAACATGGTACTGCATGCATAAATGCATGATCACATAATGGAATGTGTCCCAAGTTGCTATTTTCACTGAAATGAGCTTTGAGCTCATACATCGATCGACTGGCTTAGCAGGGGAGAAATCCTCGACGCGTCCACACCGTGATATCGACCGAGCACTTGGGCACAAAATCAATAATGGAAAGAGTCACATATGCATTGCATTTACATGATTGATCGTGTTGTGACGACTCTTCAAATACGTGATAATATGAAATCTTCAGATCGCATCGTTATTGCAAATTGTTCTAAATTACTGTTTATTGTTACTTGTACTGTAAGTGGCTACTGATACTGCAACTGTTATAGACTGTTATATTATATTGGTAATGAATATTGCGGTATTATGCTGTACGCCAGGCGCGTAATGCATGATTTGAGCGAACCATCGATGATGGTTTCATCGAAGTTCGCAAACTCACCCCAAATTGCAACCTATTTTTCAGAATTTGTTAGAGTAGACTCCTAGCTCAAGACCTTTCTTTCTGCGCCGCAAGTAGCCGGCGAGGATCGTGATGGCTCAAAGGTCGGTCACCGGGTTAGCATTTTGAGGATGACTTAGATAGACGCTGTATCGCTTTTCCTTTTGATTTTGTTAGAGACCGATAGATTTGTCTATTCGGATTGAATGATTGTATTGGATAAATTACATTTTGGATATTAATTTTCTGATTTCGATTTATTGCAATTATTATTATCGATGCCATGTGGATTTTAGCGAAATTTTTGGTAGTGAACCTTTATCGGGGATACGTGTTTGAGCGACCTACGGGTTTCCCGATGTGTACCCTACGATGAGGGGGCGCTACATTAGTGGTATCAGAGCCAGGTTTGGCATCTTTTGGGCATAGAGTGTTATTAGGCTGGAATCACTGTGTAAGAATAGCAGAGCTGATCCGAATTTCTTGTCTGTTTTAGGTCATCCGTAATGGGAGATCGAGTAGAGCAGCCAGCTGACCAAGAATCTGTAGGAGCTAGTAGGGAGTCCCCTATGCCTCTTTCAGAGGAGTTACCTCCTCGAGTTCCTGTGAGACGGAACAGCAGACGATCGATCTAGCAAGGCGGCGCTTGACTTCTATGGTAAGAACCGACCTGCGGAGGCTGAGGGATGGCTTGAGAGGACTGAGCGAGTCCTCGACTAGACGGACTGCGACCCTGAGGAGAGGTTCGATTACTCTGTCTCTTTGCTTCAGGGTCCTGCATATCGGTGGTGGAGGATCGTCCCGGCAAAGACCACCAGCCCCGTGACTCGACATGGGACGATTTTTGAGGGCCTTCAGGACAATTACATGCCCAAGGTCTACTTAGAGATGAAGATGCAAGAGTTCCTAGAGTTGAGGGCGGGGACAAATGATCGTGGTGACTATGAAGTTCGATTCAACGAGTTGATGGGCTATGCTTCAAGACCGATTACTTGGAGGCGGATCTGCCGGAGATTTGAGGGTGGACTCACTTTGAGATTCGCACCGGCTGGCCAGATCCGATATGAGCTCATTTACTGAAGTTGAGAGCTGCAATTGTCGAGATAGAGCACCGCCACTGACGTATCGCGATCGAGACCGGACGGGGACCCGACATAAGAGACCTAGTGATAGCCGTGGCAAGGCGGGCAGAGGTTATAGTAGCGCCGAGCAGGGCCCTTCAGTCCACTGGAGGGCCAACAGACTGGTATGGGCAGAGGGCGATTCAAGACAGATCGCTAGTGGTGGCAGTGGCCAGAGGTCGTGACAGATCGTCCCAGTTGTGAGCACTGTGGCAAGAGGCACAATGGAGAGTGCCGATGGTTATCGGAGCCTGCTGAGGTGTGGCTCGATGGAGCACCTAGTGAGGAACCGCCTGAGACTTTGGGAGCCCAGTCTACTATGACTAGCGGATCAGTAGAATACCACGGTCCAAATGAGCTGGTGGTGGATCAAGATGGAGAGGCCGAGGTCGAGGCCGAGGCCGAGTAGAGGTTTCAGAGTGAGGTCCGAGGGACCGAGTGGCGGCAGCAATCACAAAGTAGGTCTATGCCATGACACGGCAGGAGGCCCAGACTCACCGGATGTTGTTGCGGGTATGCTTTTATTTCGGCATAGAAGTATATGCATTGTTGATCTCGGATCCACCCATTCCTTTATTGCACCGCATTTAGCATGTAGACTGCATGGGAATAGGCAGAGGTTACAGTATGGGTTGGAGGTGAGTACACCTCTGGGTAGTACGACTGTATTGGGAGAGGTATGTATAGGATGTCCGATCCAGATTGATCGAAAGCGCTTTTGAGTGATTTGATTATATTGCCTCGAGAGATTGACGGATATTGGGGATGGATTGGTTGACTGTGCATAGGGTTGTTATGGACCGTTACGCCAAGGAGGTCGTGTTGGAATCTCCGCCAGCCAGTGGTGTTTAGAGGAGTCGGTCAGCAAAGGCTCGCGAGGATGATATCCTTTATGGCGCCACGAGATTGATTCGGGAGGATGTGAGGCCTATTTGGCTCACGAGTGGATTCTAGAGTGGAGCGGAGATTGGAGGAGGTTCCGTAGTGAGGACTTTCCTGATGTATTTCCGAGGAGTTACTGGGTTTGCCGCCAGAGCGAGAGATAGAGTTTGAGATCGATCTCGCTCCTGTATCGCTCTATATCGATCCCTCCGTATAGGATGGCACCGTGGGGCCGAGAGAGCTTAAGGCTCGATTAAGAGCTATTGGACAAGGGGTTTATCGCATCGAGTGTTTCGCCATGGGAGCTCCGCATCGTTTGTAAAGAAGAAGGATGGGACTCTGAGACTGTGTATTGACTATAGGCAGTTGAATCGGGTGACAGTGAAGAATAAGTATCCACTGCCTAGGATTGATGATCTATTTGATCAGTTACAGGGAGCTCAGGTGTTCACTAAGTTGGACCTTCGATCTGGTTACTATCACCGAGGATCATGGAGGCCGATGTGCCTAAGAGTGCTTTCCGGAGTAGGTATGGGCACTTCGAGTTCTTAGTGATGCCGTTTGGGTTGACTAATGCCCCGGCAGCCTTTATGGCTTTGATGAATAGGATATTTCAGCCCTACCTGGATCGATTTGTGATTGTATTTATTGATGACATACTGGTTTATTCGAGGGATAGTCAGGAGCACGCCGAGCATCTGAGGATTGTACTGCAGGTCATGAGAGAGAGGCAGTTATTCGCCAAATTTGCTAAGTGCAAATTTTGGCTTGATGAGATTGTATTTCTGGGACACGTGGTGTCTGGTGAGGGTATCCAGGTGGATCCTCACAAGATAGAGGCAGTGATGAGCTGGGAGGCCCCTAGGGCTCGTGCTGAGTTGCGAAGTTTTCTAGATTAGCGGATATTATCGGAGATTCGTCGAGGGTTTTCGTTGATCTCCGCCCTTTGACGGGTTATTGAGGAAGAATGTACCGTTCGAGATGGACCGAGGAATGCCAAGAGCTTTGAGGAGCCAAACATCGGTTGACGATGCGCCGGTGTTAGGTATTCCTTCCGGACCTGAGGCTTTGTGGTTTCTGATGATGCCTCGCATCGTGGATTGGGATGTATTGATGCAGCATGGGAGAGTTTTAGCGTATGCCTCGAGACAGCTGAGGCCTCACGAGGTAAATTATCCAATCCATGACTTGGAGTTAGCTGCGATGGTATTTGCCTCAAGATCTGGAGACATTATTTGTATGGTGAGATGTTCCAGATCTTCACCGATCATAAGAGTCTCGAGGTATCTGCGAGCGGAGGGATCTTAATCGAGATGAGGAGATGGGTAGATTTATCAAGGATTATGATTGTACGATTGAGTACCACCTGTAAGGCCAATGTGGTGGCGATCGAGTAGGAGATCTTATGGGAGTGCAGCTCAAATTCAGGTTGATAGATTGCCTAGTCTCGATTCAAACGAGAGCGCTGAATGTACAGCTTGGATCTGGTCGATGGAGCACCGATTGCTACTCGAGGCTTAGGCCGATGCTTTGCGTGACAGATTCGAGGGTTCGGGATCGGGACCCTGACTAGTGAGACCGATTGATAGAGTTCAAACTGGTGTCGATTGAGTTCGAGTTGAGAGATGGGACATTGTGGATGGGATAGAGGTTTGTGTGCTTGATATTGATGATCCGAGACGGAGATCCTAGAGGAGGCTCATGTGGCACAGACGCTATGCATCCCGGTTCACCAAGATGTATAATATTCGAGACGGCATTTCGGTGGCCTGGTATGAAGAAGCAAGTGGCGAGTGCGTGTCAGATGTCCGATATGTCAACGAGTTAAGGCGAGCATCGAGCTCCAGATGGGAAAGTTGCATTCGTTGCCCATTCCGGAGTGGAAGTGGAGCGAATTACTATGGACTTCGTCGCACAGGTTGCCTAGGACACCGAGGCAACATGATGCTATCTGGGTCATAGTGGACCGATTGACTAAATCGGCTCACTTTTTGCCAGTAAGGGAGAGTAATACTCTCGATCAGTTGGCCCAGAAGTATGTTGCAGAGATTGTACGGTTGCATGGGGTTCCGTTGTCAATAGTTTGAGCGAGGATCCTGTGTTCACATCGAGGTTCCGAAGAGCCTCTGATCGCTATGGGTACTAGACTGAATTTCAGCACCGCATTTCATCCTCGGACATACAGATGGACAGAGTGAGAGGACGATCAGGACTGTCGAGGACATGCTTCGGGCATGTGTACTGGAGTTCAGAGGTGCATGGGATCAGTACTTGGCATTGATAGAGTTTGCATACAACAACCAGTATCAGAGCAGTATTGGGATGGCACCGTATGAGGCCTTGTATGGCAGGCCGTGTAGATCACCATTGTATTGGGATGAAGAGGGTCAGAGATTGATAGAGGGACCCGAGCTGATCCAGATACGATAGATAAGATATGATTGATTGAGTCGCATCAAAGCGCGCTCAAGATGATGTAAGAGTTATGCGGATCAGCATCGGAGAGATATGGAGTACAGTGTGGGTGATCGAGTGTTCCTTCGAGTGTCTCCTTGGAAAGGAGTATTGAGATTTGGCCATAAGGGCAAGTTGAGCCCTCGGTATATTGGTCCCTATGAGATTACTGAGAAGATTGGACCACTGGCTTACAGATTGGCTTTACCGAGCGAGATGTCCCAGTTGCATGATGTATTTCATGTAAGTATGCTCCGACGGTACCGATCAGACCCGACACATGTGATACCGGCTCAGGACATCGAGATAGCCAGTGATATGAGTTATGTAGAGGAGCCGGTACGGATCATTGAATCACGGGTCAAGCAACTGAGGAACCGTGTGATTCCATTGGTGAAAGTCCTTTGGAAGAACCACTCTTCTGAGGAAGCTACATGGGAGACGGAGGAGCTTATGAGGAGCCAGTATCCTCATTTATTTGATGGGACAGGTATGAAATTTCGAGGACGAAATTTTTATTAGGAGGGGTGAATTGTAACATCCCGTTACTGTTAGCAAGGGTATTTTGGTATTTATGAGCCATACTGATAGGTTTCACTGCATTCACTGACTGAGCATGATACTGGCCTCTAATTATAGAGGAACAGGCTTATTGCATATGCATTTATTCTTAGGTACGTGCATTCATGATTTTCCAGGATTTGATTGTGACTATGGACTGACTGGACTGATTGGATTGGGAGTTAATTGAGAAATTAGAGTAATTAAGTTCAACTGACTGATTTAATACTGTTTATGGGTGATTGGTAATTTATAGAGACTTTTAGAAAATTTTCGGGAAATTCGGGAGAAAATACCTGGACTGGAAATATTTGAGTGATCAATCGATCGATCAGATAGTATTGAAAGGGATGTCCAATGGCAATGGAAAAATTAGAATTTTTCTGATAGAAAATTTATGTGTTAAGCCATTGAAATTCAGAGACTGAAATTTGACCGATTTGGAGAGTCAGGCCTATAAATACTAGGGTTGAAAGAAATTTGGGAAAAGTTTGCTAAGGCATTTTCGAGTTTCTTCTTTCCCTTTACGGTGATTTCGATTCCTCCCAACGGTGAGAGATCCTTTGATTTCTTTTGGCTTCTTCCTTATGGTAATTAGTCTAATATGTCTCTACTGATTGATAAAGGTTGGAAGCCTTGAGATTGGTAGATCGAGGATTTTGAAGGATTTCTAGGGTTTCGGTGATTTTGAGAGATCTGTGGATTCGATCTGTGATTGGTAAGTTTTATGGTTTTAATGTTGTCATTAATGGTTTCTCTGCATTTATGGCATTTATTATGTCCGATTGGGTGGTTGAGAGTGTTTATTGATGGGTTCTACTGGGTGTTATCGTGAGTGTGTAAGAGTTAAGGGATTGGTGATCGTTGTAAGCTTGAGGCTTTCATCAAGAAAGTTTGCTTCTTTCTTGCCTTAGATAGTACGATTCGTTGACCGATTGAGTTATATTGATGATTGGTTTAGATATTTGATGATTATATATAT
This sequence comes from Erythroxylum novogranatense, assembly GCA_029891385.1. Classification (NCBI taxonomy): domain Eukaryota; kingdom Viridiplantae; phylum Streptophyta; class Magnoliopsida; order Malpighiales; family Erythroxylaceae; genus Erythroxylum; species Erythroxylum novogranatense. The sequence continues at coordinate 23,192,238 of CM057226.1, forward strand.
ATTAAGGTTTCGGCGATGAAATTGATGAGTTATGTGTGTTGATAAATTAAGGAAATGGTTCTTGGAAGGAATAGAAGCTAAGGATTTGTTGTATTTTGTGTATCGAATTAATTGAGAGTTGTTCACAGAGGAAAATTTGGGTTAGAGTTTCAGAGTCGGGGATCCGGAACATTTGGAATTGTGTTTAAGGATGTGTTGGGAAGAAGGAGAACTGGTAGAGGAGCGAGAGCTCGGTGACGGGCGAGAATGGTAGAGGAGCGAGAGCTCGGTGAGACGGCGAGAACTGGTAGAGAGCGAGAGCTCGGTGAGCGGGCGAGAATCTGTAGAGGCGAGAGCTCGGTGAGACAAGCGAGAACTGGTAGAGGAGCAATAACTCGAGGCGGCCCATGGGCATCTGGTGAGCACCAGGCGCACCCACAGTCGCGACTGCACCCTAGTCAGTCCAAGAGGTGTGTTTGAGGTTTTGAATTGGGACTTAGAAAATTACAAATTCAATCGACTAAGGATTAAATTCAAATTGGAGTTTTAAATTGGAAATTGCAATAGAGGTTTTGACCAATGAATAGGAAATGGTTATAGAGAATATGAATTGAGGAAATTGACCAATTCTAGGAATGGAGCAATTCTTGTCGATCAATCAACTAAGAGTCGAAATTGGACCTAAGAGTCCAAAATTGGGTATTAGCACCGGAAATCGTGAACATGCATTGTACATCATTTCATTGAGACATATGCATTCTTGTCTGATAAATTGAGCATCTAGTAATGGGACCGCTTTCTTTCATTACAGAGGCACCGCTTGGACCGTCGCTCCACGGACATTCTTTGGGACTTCAGCGAGCTCGAAGTTCTGGTGAGTAACCTAGTTGGTTTCTCAAATTTCTGGTGCTTACATGCTTCTTGTGAATTACATGCAAAGGTGAATTATATGACTACCGATGACTCTTGGCATGTAATGGATTGAATTGCATGTTTCTTCGAATTGAATCGCATCTTTATTCGTGATATCGATCAACACCGGGCTTTATAGCCACACATCGTAAATTACTAAACATGGTATCGCATGCATAAATGCATGATCACATAATGGAATGTATCCCAAGTTGCTATTTTCACCGAAATGAGCTTTGAGCTCATACATTTGTCTTCGACTGCTTAGCCCGAGGGAGAAAATCTCGACGCAGCGTCCACATCATCTTGATGAGCACTTGGGCACAAAATCGAATAAGCTGGAAAGAGTCACATATGCATTGCATTTACATGATTGATCGTGTTGTGACGACTCTCAAATACGTGATAATATGAAATCTCAGTAGATCGCATCATTATTGCAAATTGTTCTAAATTATCGCTTATTGTTACTTGATCTTTGTAAGTGGCTACCGATCATCGCAATCTGTTATAGATCGTTATATTATATTGGTAATGAATATTGCGGTATTATCTTTGTCGCCAGCGCGTAATGCATGATTTGAGCGAACCATCGATGATGGTTTCTCATCGAAGTTCGCAAACTCACCCCAAATTGCAACCTATTTTTCAGATCATTAGAGTAGACTCTAGCTCAAGACCTTTCTTTCTGCCGTCGCGAAATCAAGGCGAGGATCGTGATGGCTCAAAGGTCGGTCACCGGGTTAGCATTTGAGGATGACTTAGGATAGACGCTTGTATCGCTTTTCCTTTTGATTTTGTTAGAGACCGATAGATTTGTCTATTCGGATTGAATGATTGTATTGGATAAATTACATTTTGGATATTAATTTTCTGATTTACGATTTATTGCAATTATTATTACTGCGATGCCATGTGGATTTTAGCGAAATTTTTGGTAGTGAACCTTTATCGTGGGATACGTGTCGGAGCGACCTACGGGTTTCCCGATGTGTACCCTACGATGAGGGGGCGCTACATTCTTTCTTCACAAGCAAAGAACATACTCGACCTCCATAGTCGAATCAGCAATACAAGATTGCTTGACACTCCTCCAAACTATGGCTCCACCTCCTAAAGTAAATATAGAACCAAAGTTGATTTCCTTGAATCAACATCGATTGAAATCGAATCCGTATATCCCGCGGAATAAGATTACTTCCAGAGTAAACAAGCATTAAGTTCTTCGTCCCACGAAGATACTTAAATATACATTTAACCGCAGATCCAATGTTTCATTCTGGATTGGTGAAATCGCTTCTATCCCACTACATAACAGATATCCGGTCTAGTGCATGCATTGCATACATCAAACTACCAACTGCCAAAGCATATGGAATGTTACGCGTCGCTCAACCTCCTCTTGGGTTTTGGGGCTTGTTCCTTTGAAAGTTTGATTCCATGTCTAGTAGAGTGAAACCCTCTTGGAATCTTGCATGGCGAACTTATTGAGCATATTCTCAATGTAGGTTAGTTGAGACAAAACTATCTTCTTGTTCTTACGATCCCTTATAAGTTTGATCCCTTGAACATAGGTAGCCTCTCCCAAATCCTTCATTGAAAACTGCTCATTCACCATCCTTAACCGCAGAGATAACATTCCCACATCATTCCCAATGAGCGTAATGTCATCAACATACGTGGATTAGGAAAGTAATCTTACCTTCTTGTATTCTTTTGTAAACACAAGGCTCATCTAGGTTTTGTATGAACCCATAGGTTTTGATAGCCTTATCAAACCTAATGTTCCAAGACCTAGATGTTTGCTAAGTCCATAAATGGACCTTTGCAACTTGCAAACCTTATGCTCATTACCTAGCTCAATGAATCCTTCTGGTTGGGCCATATAAATGGTCTCCTCAAGATCTCCATTCAGAAATGCGGTCTTGACATCCATTTGCCATATTTCATAATCCAAATAGGCTGCTATGGCCAAAAGAATCCTGATGGACTTAAGCATGGCAACCGGAGAAAAGTCTCCTCGTAGTCTATACCCTCCTTTTGAGTATAGCCTTTAGCTACCAATCTAGCTTTAAAGGTCTCTACCTTTCCATCCGATCCCTTTTCCTTTTGTAGATCCATTTACACCCTATGGTTTTAGACACAGTGGTAGATCTACAAGGACCTGCACTTCATTAGTATACATAGAATCTGCTTCCGATTCCATTGCCTTGAGCCATTTTCCCGCATCAACATCATTAATAGCACATGTATACGTACGGATCTGTTTCTTCTTAGTCCGAGATGGCAATTAAGCCTTCTCCTAAACCCGATACCTATCTGGTTGTCTCACAACCTCCCACTACGCCTAGGCACATCTTGATGTTCAGTTGCACTTCGATTCAACTCTTGAATCCATTTCGACATCTTGTTCTCATATCCAAAACAACTCTTGGTTTGGATGAAATTGCTAACTCCTTTAGTACTACTTCACTTCTTCCTTTGTGATTTCTCACAAACTCTTCCTCTAAGAAGTTTGCATTTGTCGACACAAATACCTTCCTATCACGAGGATTGTAAAATAGTACCCTCGAGTTCCGTAGGGTATCCTACAAACAAACATACTTGACCTTGGTTCCATCTTTGTGGATTCAGGCTTTAGAACATGGGCTGGACAGCCCCGAGTCCTCAAGTGCCTCAATGAAGGCACTCGGCCACCCACAACTCCCTAGGTGTTTTAGGCACTGATTTAGATGGAGCAAAGTTAAGAAGATATGTTGCCGCTTGTATGGCATATCCCCGTAACGATTCTGAAGGCTAGCATAGACATCATTGATCTTACCATTTCCAATAGAGTTCTATTTTTCCTCTCTGCTACACCATTCTGTTGAGGTGTACGAGGAGCTGACAAATTGGAAACAATTCCATTGTCAATTAAATATTGCTAGAACTCTCCAGATAAATACTCACCACCTCGATCTGATCGAAGCTGTTTTAATGGCTTACTAAGTTGCTTCTCAGCTTCAGCTTTGAATTCTTTGAACTTTTCAACAAATTCACTCTTTTTATGCATCAAAAACAAATAGCCATGTCTTGAGTAATCATCTATAAAAGTTATGAAATATTCATAACCTCCTCTAGCTTGTACATTCATGGGCCTACACACATCAGTATGTACCATGTCCAATGTGGATTCAAATATGTTTCCTTTAGAATGAAATGAGGCTTTTGTCATTTTTCCTTCGATACAAGATTCACAGGTGGGTAATGGATCACTATCCAAGCCCATAAGGATCCCATCCTTTACTAGCCTGTCAAGTCTTTTCTGATTGATATGACCCATCCTTAGATGCCACAGATACTTTGAATTAATGCTAGAGATATTGGATTGTCTTGGTTTTATCAATTTTGTGGTGTTTAGTGAGCCTTTCATAAGTTTTATAAAAAACAATCCCTGTTTAATTATCGCTTCACAAATGAAATCCTTATTCTCATATATTGAAACAACCTTTTCAAAATATAAGGAATAGCGATTTTATTAGACAAAAATGTAAATCATGTTCCTTACAATCATTGGCATGTAATAAACATCTTCCAAATATAACCTATGACCACTAGGAAAGTCCAAGATAACTACTCCCACCGATTCTCGCTGAAACATAGGAACCTTCGCTATCTTAACTTGAAACCGGCCTTTAGAAGTCTTTTCCTTCATTGGAACCCCGCAAAGAATTACAAACATGGTTAGTGGCTCCACGAATCTAATATCCAAGAAGTAGATAAATCTGCCACATTTCTAGTTCCTAACAAACTTAGGAAGCCCATACCTTGTTTGCTTTGAGGGACTCTAGGTAGATCGGACAGTTTCTTTTCCAGCCGCCCATCTCATCACAAAGGAAACACTTTCCTTTGATGTTCTCTTTGGCCTTCTTTTTAGTGGGTTTGGCCTCACCCTATTTGGGCCTTCTTTTCATTGGACCCTTCTTCTTTCCTTGCCCTTACCTTGGCTTAGAAGAAGAAGCTACATTAGCTTCGGCCCATGAGCCTTAATATTCAATATTTCCTCCGTGCTCCTGAGGGTATTCATCAACTCACTCAAGGTGTAATCCTTCTTTGTTGAGCTCATAGTCCAACTTAAACCGCTGAAAAGAAGAGTTTAAGCTATTAATGATCATAATCATCTGCGTGTCCGCATCCATATCCGCCCAAGCATCTCAGCCTCGGTGACCGCAGAGATTACCTTCATCATGTAATCCCGCACTGATTCACCAGTTTTACATGCGAGATTATGAAAGGTTTGATAGCTTTCACTCTTGCAGACCTAGTCCTCACACCAAACATCTCATGTAGGTGATGGACCATTACACTAGCGCTTTTCATACAAGCAATTTTCTTTTGCAACATGCCACGATGAAGCGAAATATAACACTTAGTAGTCTTGTCGAGATTCGCCAACGCCATGTTGTTGGACTTGCTCAGGAGTTGCATCTCCACTTAGAGGTGTAGTGTCGGGCCCCGACCAGGAGACCGGACCCCAACTGTCCCGGGAGGTGGTCCCTGGTGGAGCTCATTCCCGAGACACTTGCCTTGTTAAGACCCTAACTTGACACACTCTATTTGACTCACTTTGGTGGTGAGCATACACTGACTAAGGCACGGACCTCGATCGCTCTCGACAATCCCCAAAATAACACTCTTATCTATGGATCTGAAGAACAAGTCGACTTGTCTGATAAACAAGTCGACTTATCGAGACAAACAACTCGACTTATAACCAACAAGTCGACTTATCGAGACAAACAACTCGACTTATAACCTACAAGTCGACTTATCGAGACAAACAAGTCGACTTATCTAACTGACAAGTCGACTTATTATTCAAAAGCTTCACAAGTCGATTTATGGGTCCAATAACTCGACTTATATCTATACTGAACTCAAAACCTAACCCTCTACACTCTCTCTTGGCTTATTCCAAACACCATAAACACTTCTAAACCTCTCAACTCATCCACTCCACTCTCAACATGCTATAATCTCACTTAAACTTACATCATTCATCTACTCACATGAAATCCAAAGCAATTTCATACAACTTTGGAAACTATGCTTAAACATGATAGTAAATGGCTTTGGGAAATCATGATAAATCATAATTCATGCATTTCATTTATATCAAAACAATGTTTTTACAATGCTTTAGTAGGCATTTCAAGCCTATTACAATTCAAATCAAAATACATCTGTTTTCTCAAAATGCAACCTAAAGCATTCATTACAAAAACATGAAATACATGGGCAACACTATGATCTTGGAGTATGCCTTGAGCTCATTCTTCGAGATCCAGATCTTCACCTGAAGATGGGACGGGAAGTGGGGGGTGAGCTTTAAACAAATGGGTAACACGTTTATATTTATACTACTAAGCTGATTCTATTCATTACTCATACTATTTGCAATATTCTCATTAACAAATCTTATAACTTGCATTTCACAAATTCATCAAGCTAACAACAAAATTTCATGATTCATGCATTCATCATTCTTGCTAACATATGCTCACACATAATCACATAGCTAATGGTTTGAAAAGTCCACGGGTTTCGATGAGCTACACAAGTGTAGTCATATGTTTGAGGAGTCCAAAAGGAACATCCCACGCCACGATCGGGCAGTAGGCGAAGGCTTTCTGGTCTACGTGCGCGTGACTCTGCTGGTGGACTTAACTAACCCACATAACACTGAATTTCATGCATAAAAACTGGACTTGTCTTGTCCACTGACTGATTTTCTGAAAATGGATTTTCATGCATCCATAAAGCTGATTTTCTTGAAAATGCTACATTTCATGCTTAGCTCACATTTCATGATTCTCATTCATGCTCATTCAATTCATGGCAATTTCAAGCAATAATAAGGCAATGACATATACTATTAAAATGCTCATTTAATGGCAATCATACACCATTTACATACATAACTAAAGCACAATCAATGCTTATCTCAAATAATCACAAATCATTTAATTCATTAGTTAAAGTAGCATTTAACACTTACTAGCATAAAGATAAAAGTGAAACCCACCTTATATCCTTGCTTAAGCTTGCCTAAGGAAGCCCCTCTTCTTTTTCTCCTTTTCTTTCTTGTCCTCCTTCATTCATGGCAAGAAAAGAACCTCACATCATTTAGGGTTTCTAAAATTGAAAACCTAATGAACCTTAATCATGAAATCAACCCTAGAATCACTAAACCCACTTCATTTCTAAACTATCTAAGCCATAAAACCAACAAAAGCTTAACCTTGAAAACATAACTTACCTTGAATCTTTAGCTAACCAAGTGATTTCTTGGTTCAAAAGGAAGCTCTAGCCTTCCTCCACACTTTTAACTCTTGAACTTTCTTCAAAATCTTACCCAAACTCTTGGAAAATCACAAACTTTTCTCCTTTCTTCTTCTTTTCTCCTCCACCACCGAAACTCTTCTTCTCCCTTCTCTAATTTTCGTTCCTCTCCTATTCTCTTCTACTAACCTACTTCTTTTCTTCTTCTTTTAAACTCCTACTCACTTCACTTAAGCCCATTATCCTTTTTAGGCCCATTTACTTACTCTTCCTCCTTCCTTCCTTTCCTTTCTTATTTCCTTATACTACTTTCATTTAACTTAAGCCTAAGCCCAAGTTCACTTCTTCTAAACCCCTTTCTTCCTACATCATTTTCTCTTTAACCTACTCAAGCCCATTTGTTCTTTTAAGCCCAACTCATTCCTCTTTTCTTTTCCTACTTCATTCAAGCCCAACTAACACATTTAATTCCCTTAATTCTTAACCTAACTACCAACCAACATTTTAAATTTCATTTATTCACCACCTATCTCATTTATGTTACTACATGCTAATTAATGCCATATGCTATTTAATGCTATCATATTTAATTCAGGCTGACTCAATTTCTTAATTTGTCTAATCATGCTTAAATAAATAATTAATTAATTAAAAAAAAATCTCGGGGCTAATAACAGATGTCGGGCCCCGACCCGAAGACCGGACCCCAACTGTCCCGGGAGGTGGTCCCTGGTGGAGCTCATTCCCGAGACACTTGCCTTGCTAAGACCCTAACTTGACACACTCTATTTGACTCACTTTGGTGGTGAGCATACACGACTAAGGCCCGGACCCCGATCGCTTCTCGACAATCCCCAAAATAACACTCTTATCTATGGATTCTGAAGAACAAGTCGACTTGTGCGATAAACAAGTCGACTTATCGAGACAAACAACTCGACTTATAACCAACAAGTCGACTTATCGAGACAAACAACTCGACTTATAACCTACAAGTCGACTTATCGAGACAAACAAGTCGACTTATCTAACTGACAAGTCGACTTATTATTCAAAAGCTTCACAAGTCGACTTATGGGTCCAATAACTCGACTTATATCTATACTGAACTCAAAACCTAACCCTCTACACTCTCTCTTGGCTTATTCCAAACACCATAAACACTTCTAAACCTCTTAACTCATCCACTCCACTCTCAACATGCTATAATCTCACTTAAACTTACATCATTCATCTACTCACATGAATTCCAAAGCAATTTCATACAACTTTGGAAACTATGCTTAAACATGATAGTAAATGGCTTTGGGAAATCATGATAAATCATAATTCATGCATTTCATTTATATCAAAACAATGTTTTTACAATGCTTTAGTAGGCATTTCAAGCCTATTACAATTCAAATCAAAATACATCTGTTTTCTCAAAATGCAACCTAAAGCATTCATTACAAAAACATGAAATACATGGGCAACACTAAGATCTTGGAGTATGCCTTGAGCTCATTCTTCGAGATCCAGATCTTCACCTGGAGATGGGACGGGAAGTGGGGGGTGAGCTTTCGCTCGTGGGTAACACGCTTATATTTATACTACTAAGTGATTCTATTCATTACTCATCTGCTTCCAATATTCTCATTAACAAATCTTACAACTTGCATTTCACAGATTCATCGCTAACAACAAAATTTCATGATTCATGCATTCATCATTCTTGCTAACATATGCTAACACATAATCACATAGTGATGGTTTGAAAAGTCCACGGGTTTCGATGAGCTACACAAGTGTAGTCATATGTTGAGGAGTCCAAAAGGAACATCCTATGCCACGCGGGGGGCGGCGGTGAAGGCTTTTTGGTCTACGTGCACGTGACTCTGTTTGGTGGACTTAACTAACCCATATAATACTGAATTTCATGCATAAAACTGGACTTGTCTTATCCATCGATGATTTTCTGAAAATGGATTTTCATGCATCCATAAAGCTGATTTTCTTGAAAATGCTACATTTCATGCTTAGCTCACATTTCATGATTCTCATTCATGCTCATTCAATTCATGGCAATTTCAAGCAATAACAAGGCAATGACATATACTATTAAAATGCTCATTTAATGGCAATCATACACCATTTACATACATAACTAAAGCGCAATCAATGCTTATCTCAAATAATAACAAATCATTTAATTCATTAGTTAAAGTAGCATTTAACACTTACTAGCGTAAAGATAAAAGTGAAACCCACCTTATATCCTTGCTTAAGCTTGCCTAAGGAAGCTCCTCTTCTTGTTCTCCTCTTCTTTCTTGTCCTCCTTCATTCATGGCAAGAAAAGAACCTCACATCATTTAGGGTTTCTAAAATTGAAAACCTAATGAACTTTAATCATGAAATCAACCCTAGAATCACTAATCCCACTTCATTTCTAAGCTATCTAAGCCATAAAACCAACAAAAGCTTAACCTTGAAAACTTAACTTACCTTGAATCTTTAGCTAACCAAGTAATTTCTTGGTTCAAAAGGAAGCTATAGCCTTCCTCCACACTTTTAACTCTTGAACTTTCTTCAAAATATTACCCAAACTCTTGGAAAATCACAAACTTTTATCCTTTCTTCTTCTTTTCTCCTCCACTACCGAAACTCATCTTCTCCCTTCTCTAATTTTCGTTCCTCTCCTCTTCTCTTCTACTAACCTACTTCTTTTCTTCTTCTTTTAAACTCCTACTCACTTCACTTAAGCCCATTATCCTTTTTAGGCCCATTTACTTACTCTTCCTCCTTCCTTCCTTTCCTTTCTTATTTCCTTATACTACTTTCATTTAACTTAAGCCCAAGCCCAAGTTCACTTCTTCTAAATCCCTTTCTTCCTACATCATTTTCTCTTTAACCTACTCAAGCCCATTTGTTCTTTTAAGCCCAACTCATTCCTCTTTTCTTTTCCTACTTCATTCAAGCACAACTAACACATTTAATTCCCTTAATTCTTAACCTAACTACCAACCAACATATTAAATTTCATTTATTCACCACCTATCTCATTTATGTTACTACATGCTAATTAATGCCATATGCTATTTAATGCTATCATATTTAATTCATGCTGACTTAATTTATTAATTAGTCTAATCATGCTTAAATAAATAAATAAATAATTAAAAAAAATCTCGGGGAAAATAACAGATGTCGGGCCCCGACCTGGAGACCGGACCCCAACTGTCCCGGGAGGTGGTCCCTGGTGGAGCTCATTCCCGAGACAGTTGCCTTGCTAAGACCCTAACTTGACACACTCTATTTGACTCACTTTGGTGGTGAGCATACACCCACTAAGGCACGGACCACATCGCTCTCGACAATCCCCAAAATAACACTCTTATCTATGGATCATAGAATGTCGACTTGTCGATAAACAAGTCAACTTATCGAGACAAACAACTCGACTTATAACCTACAAGTCGACTTATCGAGACAAACAAGTCGACTTATCTAACTGACAAGTCGACTTATTATTCAAAAGCTTCACAAGTCGACTTATGGGTCCAATAACTCGACTTATATCTATACTGAACTCAAAACCTAACCCTCTACACTCTCTCTTGGCTTATTCCAAACACCATAAACACTTCTAAACCTCTCAACTCATCCACTCCGCTCTCAACATGCTATAATCTCACTTAAACTTACATCATTCATCTACTCACATGAATTCCAAAGCAATTTCATACAACTTTAAAAACTATGCTTAAACATGATAGTAAATGGCTTTGGGAGATCATGATAAGTCATAATTCATGCATTTCATTTATATCAAAACAATGTTCTTACAATGCTTTAGTAGGCATTTCAAGCCTATTACAATTCAAATCAAAATACATATGTTTTCTCAAAATGCAACCTAAAGCATTCATTACAAAAACATGAAATACATGGGCAACACTAAGATCTTGGAGTATGCCTTGAGCTCATTCTTCGAGATCCAGATCTTCACCTGGAGATGGGACGGGAAGTGGGGGGTGAGCTTTCGCTCGTGGGTAACACGTTTATATTTATACTACTAAGCTGATTCTATTCATTACTCATACTATTTGCAATATTCTCATTAACAAATCTTACAACTTGCATTTCACAGATTCATCAAGCTAACAACAAAATTTCATGATTCATGCATTCATCATTCTTGCTAACATATGTTAACACATAATCACATAGCTGATGGTTTAAAAAGTCCACGGGTTTCTGATGAGCTACACAAGTGTAGTCATATGCTGAGAAGTCCAAAAAGGAACATCCTATGCCACGATCGGGCGGCAAAGGCGAAGGCTTTCTCGGTCTACGTGCACGTGACTCTGTTGGTGGACTTAACTAACCCACATAACACTGAATATCATGCATAAAAGCTGGACTTGTCTTATCCATCGATCGATATTCGAAAATGGATTTTCATGCATCCATAAAGTGATTTTCTTGAAAATGCTACATTTCATGCTTAGCTCACATTTCATGATTCTCATTCATGCTCATTCAATTCATGGCAATTTCAAGCAATAACAAGGCAATGACATATACTATTAAAATGCTCATTTAATGGCAATCATACACCATTTACATACATAACTAAAGCACAATCAATGCTTATCTCAAATAATCACAAATCATTTAATTCATTAGTTAAAGTAGCATTTAACACTTACTAGCATAAAGATAAAAGTGAAACCCACCTTATATCCTTGCTTAAGCTTGCCTAAGGAAGCTCCTCTTCTTTTTCTCCTCTTCTTTCTTGTCCTCCTTCATTCATGGCAAGAAAAGAACCTCACATCATTTAGGGTTTCTAAAATTGAAAACCTAATGAACTTTAATCATGAAATCAACCCTAGAATCACTAAACCCACTTCATTTCTAAGCTATCTAAGCCATAAAACCAACAAAATCGTAACCTTGAAAACTTAACTTACCTTGAATCTTTAGCTAACCAAGTGATTTCTTGGTTCAAAAGGAAGCTCTAGCCTTCCTCCACACTTTTAACTCTTGAACTTTCTTCAAAATCTTACCCAAACTCTTGGAAAATCACAAACTTTTCTCCTTTCTTCTTCTTTTCTCCTCCACCACCGAAACTCTTCTTCTCCCTTCTTTAATTTCCGTTCCTCTCCTCTTCTCTTCTACTAACCTACTTCTTTTCTTCTTCTTTTAAACTCATACTCACTTCACTTAAGCCCATTATCCTTTTTAAGCCCATTTACTTACTCTTCCTCCTTCCTTCCTTTCCTTTCTTATTTCCTTATACTACTTTCATTTAACTTAAGTCCAAGCCCAAGTTCACTTCTTCTAAACCCCTTTCTTCCTACATCATTTTCTCTTTAACCTACTCAAGCCCATTTGTTCTTTTAAGCCCAACTCATTCCTCTTTTCTTTTCCTACTTCATTCAAGCCCAACTAACACATTTAATTCCCTTAATTCTTAACCTAACTACCAACCAACTTATTAAATTTCATTTATTCACCACCTATCTCATTTATGTTACTACATGCTAATTAATGCCATATGCTATTTAATGCTATCATATTTAATTCATGCTGACTCAATTTCTTAATTAGTCTAATCATGCTTAATTAATTAATTAAATAAATAAATAATTAAAAAATCTCGGGGCTAATATGTAGGCTCATTTTCAGTTAACACCCATGAAATACGTTCATATTGAAGAACAATGTCAAGGTTACGTCTCCATTCATTAAACTTGTCTCCATTTTCCAATTTGTTATTAGTCGAAGAAGCGGGGTGAGTGGATTCATTTTGTGGTTGATTATGTCCGAAAATATAAATTATTAAAACATGAGCATACTAGTCAACAATTTATGGAACTTTGTATAAAATCATGATGCATGTATGCATGATGATAGATTTAACAAAACTTAAAAAATTAAAACATTATACGATGGTTATTTTTCTTATCTATAACAGACTACGTGACGGTGGGCCATCTTATCTATTAAAAGAAAAACTGGGACCCTCCCACTCAAAAAACTACCAAGCATCTCATGCTCAATTTTTTAAGAAGCTTCTTAATTTGGTCCATACTTTTACCAACAGAGCTACGGTGGGCAGTTTATTGATAAAAAATGTTGAGTGTATAACCATTTGATTCATTCACTAAAGATACCTACAAATCATGCCTCGGTGGGAGGTCACATTTGTTATCATTAAGTGGACTTATCCTTAAGGAGACCCAAACCATGCAAGATCTAGGATCCATGCCCTCCGATGGGGAGTAACACTTCACGACATGCTAACGGGCCATCATTTGGAGACCGTGGACTCTCACAGGAGCATCCTCTCCCACTCAATCTTTTTGGGCTTTATGTTTTAAATACCATCTTGTCTAGATGCAATTTATTAACCATCCTATATTGTTTCATTATATATCTCATACATAATGAATGCATGGCAAGGCCTAGGGTTGGCAATTTTCTAAATGACATGCAATCACATAATATCACATATTACAAGCATTCATTTCTCCATTCATCGCATGAACTAATAAAGCCACTTTTGATTGTCCATCCTAGAAACATAAAATAATTACAAGCCTTTTAGGCCCAAAATATGCTTCTTCATCTTGGATCTTCTGCTTCGAACTCTTCGTTAACATGATCCGGCCCATTCGGTAAACAAAATGTAATGGCATTTATGAAATTAGAATTTTGTCATTTTGAAAAATAAAATTCCAGCACTAGATTTTTAGAAAACCAAATCTTTGTTTTGACAAAAAATTCCAGCACTTGTTTTATTAAAACCGAAACTCATTTCATGAAAATTAAACACAACACTTAGTATTTTAGCAAAACCGAAATTGGATTCTTTGAAACAAAAAACCAGCACTTGTTTTCCAATCATAACTGAAATATGATTCATTGAAACAAAAATTCCAGCAACTTAGTTTTCACAAAACTTCTGCCAAAACACAAAAGGATACACCGAAAATTTTACCTTTCCATTTCTTCAATCCATGGCTGCTCCTTCTTCATCATTACATCAATTTGTACATTACAAAATCAAATAAAATAGAAAAAAGAAACCAAGGAGGAAACATGGTGATGATAGACCACCTTCCTTGTTACAACCAAATGAAGAAATCTTACAAGATAAAATTTAACTTCTATGGACAACCAAAAGAGCAACATACACCATATAATTTCTATCACATAAAATATGCAGTATACATAAAAGATTGCCAACCCATGCATCCACCATATAGGAACCGAAATCATGCATGAAAATCGGCTCGATACCAATTGTTGGATCGGAAAAGAAAGCATACTTAGTATGGAGAAACGATAGATTTCAAAACTTTTAAGAAATCATCTTGCAGCGGAAGCAATATATCCAAATCAACATGCTAATCCATACATGATATGGTAAAGGATAATAAAACCAAGAACAAGATAAAAGGAATTACCGACTCCTTCGCCATGACTTTAAATCCTCATTTGCTATCCTCTCCTTCTTATATCCAAATCCTTTGCCTTTGAGTCTTTTCTTTTAGCAATCTATCTTCTTCCTTGTTGTAGTATCCTCAACCAATTAGATTTACCACTTGTTCTTCAAGGACAACTAGGTTAACAAAATCCTTTGGTGGGAAAGGAGAAGAAATATTTGGAGGAGATTTACTTAGAAGAAGAAGAACCAAAATTGAAACTCTTTCAATTCTTTCACTTAGGAATTTCGGTTCTACCTTGCATGAAAGGAGAGAATGTCTAAAAACCATGCAAGAACCCTTTCTTACATCTCTATTTCGAAATATGCATGAATGGAAAAAGTGAGAGGCATCCAATGCATCACTTACATTAATCACTCATCAAATAGCCAATAAATGAGACTTACTTCATTTATCTTTAAAATGGCTATTTGAAAAGACCATAACCTATAATTGAATACCCATTTCGGTTTTGGCAAGAAGAAAGAAGGAAGATGGTCCATCTAATGCACATCTTTCATCTTTAATCTAATGAATGCAAATAGGTTACATGCCAACATTAAAAGCCAACCATTAAACCATTTAATGGTAAGTTCATAACTCCATTTAATAATGATGAACCATAATAAAGACCATCTTTATTTAGTATTTTAATGTCAAATGTGTGGTTACACATCTAACCTAACACAATTTCGAAATTGCTTCTTCTCCATTTAAAAAAATTGTTTTAATATAATTAATCTAATCAATTACATTAAACCAAAACAAGCCCATTTCTAAATGAACATATGGGCTTCCAATTAACCATTAATTAGTATAAGCCCATCATTCAATTATGGACTTCTAAAGCCTCCAAACTACTTCTTACTTAGCTTGATAACCTTCCTTAAAGCCAAGTGGGGAATCTTATTGGACTTTGATAATTCAAGCTCCAATAAGCCCGAAAATAATTCAATCTCATTGGAATTAATTCTAGCTTATTAACTAAATGTCATTCCACTAAAGACAATTAGTTGAACTCTTGAATTATTAAATATTATGAGAATATGTCCAATTGCAAACCCTATTTAGAACCTTATTATAGCCATCCGCACAATAAAGGATAAAATTACCGTTTTGCCCTTATGTTGGTTTTTCCTTCTGGATCTCTCATTTTACTTTATATGGTGATTAACACATAAGATCTCATCTTAGTGTTGAGACTTGATGGGTAGCTAGTCCATCAAACTACTGGCACCAGTTTAATCACCAAATCTCCATAAAATATCTAGAAGAGATGATAACACTATAAACTCTTTATTTGAGTGAATATTCCCTGATACATGTTTCAATTAATAATTCCAACATGCGCACCTTCGGATTAATACCTGTAAAAATCCATTCCGATCATATCAAGAATTATAATGAAACACATATGAGTTCACCACTCATCAAGATTGTGGTTCATAATAAGCGAATGCTTAAGTTGTATGTTTTAAGATTAAAGTAACGACCCACTTTATTCTTGAAAACATACTTGATTCAATTCATTTAATAGTGCCATTATCGATAGTCTACTACTATCATGATATGAAAATCATCATTCCCTTTAAGTAAACTCCTTTCTTATATGGAGATAAATCGCAACACTACGATCTAAACCATAATCAAGCGACCAACTTGATTATTCAACTGTGAATCAATTAATTGATTCTAATAATATACATGTTTCCCATACATCTCTATGTATATGTATATTACTTACAAATGAATCTCGGTACCTTATGACCAGATATATAATGCTCATACAGATAAAACCAAACTCTTTTGTTTTATTAATAATAAATATTTTCATTACAAAACTATAACTGAAGAAGATAAAGTTACATGTAAATACACTTGCTTTCCAGGGAACTATATTTACATAACTCCAACATTAGCTACATGTTAATCTGAATTCCTACATGTATGCACGATATGCATGTCACTTAATGCAATCAATCAATGCAACAAATAATCACTTACCAATAATTCATCCTACTATGCATTCAAAGCCGAGGACACATAACCTAAAGCTTTGATACCAAACATTTTGGGCCCGGGTCCCGAATTCCCTATGGCCCCTCGGCCTCGCGCCACGACGATCACCTAAGGGCTGCACCAAGTGAAGGACTGGCTCGTCGCAGCGAGTTCCCCAAAAAATTAGACCCGTCCCCAACATCTATGCGAAATCATACAGCACACATACATTTTTATACATGCCATTACATACACAATCCTTCTAGCTATGAGATAATCACCCCAATTACAAAAGACATCATGTCATTTCAATCCGAAGAAATTAAACAAGCATTCTTAATATGACACAATACATATGAAAGTTTAAATCCAAAATACAATACATGAGAATGCCCAATGATGATATGCTTGGTGGGCTAACCAAAAATACTAACTTAATGCAATGATCTTTAACTATTGCAGAGTTCTTCGATGCCTGGCAAGGATCAACTGATGTCTTGAATTGCACCTGAGGAGTGAAAAGTAATGGGTTGAGCTACACAACTCAGTGGCTAATATAATTATAGCCATCGATAACTAGCACAAATTCAGGCATATGTATGTATATATATATATACATGCAACAATTCTAACACTCACATGCTAACCAAGCAATTTACGCATTCAGTATAATTAATTCAACTCACAAAACATGTCACAAATATGCTTCATAGTGAACAGATCAAGTATGCAATGCACATCACACGGCTCGAGGGTTCCATAAAAATAAAAGGGAGAAACCGAAGTTTACACCCTGAACAAAATGAGTCCATTCGGAGCTCATATGCCACAAGCGGGCAGCCGGGAGAAGGCTCTTGTCAACATGCACGTGACGAACGAAATGGTTCCACTCTCGCCCAAACAAAAGCACATAATCATGCTCAGAATCATTTTATTAGATGATATGCTTTCAAGCTTTCCTTTATTCAAAATGTCGCGATCGAAGTCGAGGCATAACATGCTCAGAATCATGATTTACTTCTATCAATTCTCATGCGTCTTACAAGTCATTCAAATATTATAACAAATCAGGTTTAAACAATTAACCACATATCCGATCCAAATGTCATGCATCTCATCATACATAACACATAACATTTATTCACACATAGGCAAGAATTTGCCTAATCTCACAATAACTATAATTACATTACCCACCTAATATCGCTTGAGAATCCAAACTCACTGCTGTCCTTCCTCTTGCAATTGGATTAGGTCGGCTTGGTTTCTTATACAAACCAAGTTCCCATTCAAACAGTATTCAAAGGAAATATTCAAAAAGTTTTAAAATCAAAAGTAAAAGCACTAAAAGTCTACATCCGACTTCTAACCGATTTCCGAATCTTAGAGGCAAATTCCAAACTTATAGCCCTTCGGCTCTAGACCACAACGAATCCGCAATCATCTCATTTGGACATCCACAAAAAAATATATGCCCAACATACCAAAATTCACCTATGCTGGAAACTAGGGGCTCGCCGCGACGAAGGCCACGCTTGTCGCGACGAACGGTCCATGCTCGCCGCGACGAACATAAATTCGCACGTCGCGACGAACACAAATTCTCACGTCGCGACGTGTAAGTGTAAGTCGACTTGTACCATCTTTAAGTCGACTTATGCTTGGTCGGTACTAATAAGTCGCCTTGTTCACCAGTGTAAGTTGACTTATGTGTGTACAGTACCGTAAGATTGTTAGAGTAGTGCCCTAAAGGCAATCCCCTTTAGCGTGTTTTGTTCATAGTCATGTACAGACTTTATGAATAAATAAAGCAAGGCATATTTCATTTATTTGATGTTCATTTAGTTATGAATTGATGTTGATCTTTAATCAAATTTATGAAGTCCATGATATATGACATAGCATGAAGGAAATTATGATGTGATCATACTACTAAGATTCCTATCATGTGCAATTATGTCAGTATCTAAATTATCCCTAGTCATAGGATTAACAAGACTGGACATCGTTAATCCGGATAGACTAACACATGTCATACTCCTTGATTGGATCAAGCAGTGGATCTCAGAAACTGTAAATATTGAGATATTTAGATTTGACATGTGGATGCTTACTAGTGGTAGTAAGTACATTGGATGACCTGCCATGAGATCATCACATGGGTATTCTATTATAATGTCAGTGATAATCTCATCATAGCAATGGTGCAAGTATCCTTAGACTTGAGGTACTCAAGGTTATCTTGATATCTTGATCGTGCTTTGACTCCATTCCTTGTTGCCTTCGGAGGTTACTCATAGGGTGGTGCTTGAGTGCAGATTGAGGTATTCGAAGGTAATTGAGTAGCCAATAAAGGATTCACCACTTCTGGAATAGCAGAAGAGATACCCATGGCCTCTTGTCAGGATCATTACTTGGAAATCTCTAGCGCTAGAGTGATCATGTCATGAAGACTGTCTTCATGGACATTTACAGTAATGAGTCCGGACGAAACCCGATATCACTTGGGCTAGATACAGTCTAGTAAGAGTTGACACTTTTACCATACTCATAACCAAGTGGGGTATAGGATGGTGAAAAGATGAATTGCACGGTAATTGTCTATGGAAAGGTTCGTGATCTGGTTCCTGATGAGCTCGGGTTCATTAGCCAAACCAATTACTTTCCGGTCAATTGGGGGTCATGATGTCTTGCTAGACGCCGCTCATGACTTGCTTAGATTAAGTGTTAATCTAAGTGGCCAACATAACCGGGAACCTAATGGGTCACACGCATAAGAGTGGCTCGGAAATTTGTACAATAGTTTTGGATAATGATCCAATATTTGGAGAGCAATAGGATTAAATGGATCCCGATGAGATTGGGATATGTCTTGATGTGATCGCGACATCGACATTGCTGAAAAGGGTTTTCGCCGATTTTTCGGTACCGGGGCCCGGTAGGCCGGTAGGCCGGTAGGACCGACCCCAGTTTGACTGGACCGCTTCAGCAACCCCATATATCAATTAATTAATAAGATTAATTAATTAATATATGAGTGGACACATGTCAATTGATGATGGGAGAAGATAAAGTTTGAAAAGTCAAACTTTATCATTTAACTTAATTGTTTATTATTTCCTAAGCCACTAACGTGGCTCTCTCCCATTCAAGCTTTAATTATCCCTTTAATTAGTTAAAGAGACAAGTTAAAAGTTTAAGGATGAAGTATGTTCGGTGGAAGCAAGCCTTAAGGAGGATGAGATCATTGACTAGTCAAAAGTCATTAAATAATGAGATTATTGAATGGTTTTATGCCTCCCACGTGGGGCTTTCCCTTCCAAGTCTTTCTATTGCCTTTTAATTAGTTAAAACGTATTAGAAAGAAGCCTTAAGGGAAAAGAAAAGCAAGCTTGGTCGTGGGTGATGGAGAGAAGGCCGAATAGCTTAAAGAGTTAGGTTTTTGGAAATTTGATTTCTAAGGCTTTCTTCTTCTTCTCTCATCTTAAAGGCTACTTCCACAAGGTGTAATCCTAAGCTCTCCTAGAATAAGGTAAGATCTAGCAGTCTTTAATTATTCTAGCTATTCCCGGGTCAAAGGATTTGTCCCGGTTAGGTTTTCGACCTCTGCGTGGATACCGTTAGAGATGGTCTCCTTTGGTCGTTATTGTTTGACTATTTATACTTACACATGGATCCTAGCTTTCGGGAACTTTCCGGAACAAAAAAGTTTTGTTTTCCGCACTGTGTCCATGTGATGGACACCCCGGGATTTTCCTACACGACGAACACAAATTCGCACGTCGCGGCAAACACAAATTCGCACGTCGCGACGTGCGGGTCTGGAGAACGTCTCTGAACTCAATCTTTCCAGCATTTTCCCACTCCAATCCTTCCATTTTGTAAATGCAACACTTCTAATTCTTAATTCAAGTCTTATACTTCATTTTTAACTCATTCAAACCTTAAAATCAGTCACAAAATCATCAACCCAAGGATTCTAACCATTTTTGCCCTAAACCTTCCAACAACCGATTCTAACACATGCAAATCGATTATAGGGTTTAATCCAATCAAAACAAAATGAAATGCACTTAGGCTTACCAGAAATTGCTCCAAATTAGTCAAAATCCTCTAGGATTGAAAGCCCCTAATCTCTTCTTCTTCCCAAGCTCCGCGGCAACTCTCCTCTCTTTTCTCCTTAGTTTTTCTCTTCTTTCTCTCTAATTCTTTCACTTAAGTCTAAATGAGATGGGTAAAGACCATTTTACCCCTCCATGCAAGCCTTTAACCTATCCAACTCAAGTGCTCTTCCTATTTTGCCCTCAAACATTTTTACCCCTTATCATTCTCACTTAAACACAATAAACTCAACTTAATCTAAATTTTCTCGTAATACTTCGAATTTAATCCTATTAAACCATAAATCACACAGTGAACACAATTAATGCTTAATAACATTAATCAGAAAAATTTTGGGGCCCAACAACATATACCTTGCAAAACAATATGTACTACGTTGTTCGTTCTCATTGGCTATATATTTTACCGATGAAATTATTGCGTATCCAAAACCTTTTTACGATGATTTCAAAAAAATTTTGCGAATATTGTTTGTTACCGAGATTTAGTGATCATTAGGGCAATAATTGTTTTTCATCATAGATTAATATTTGCGACATTTTTTTTATATTTAGAAACATTTGATTTCGTCGCTAATAAGCTTATCTGTTGTAGTGTTGAGAAATTGATGAGTTTATAACTAAAGGCTTTTGTTTTGAGCGTAAAGAGATATTCACATTGGGATATAACTGCAAAAACAAGCAATTCTATAAGTATGGATATGGTACATCAAGTTAATGAAGTTGAAGAAAGGTAGAAGAAGAAGAAGAAGTTAAAAATCAACCACTCATCATATCAATGTAAGGCATGATAGGCGCCGCATCTACTTAGTTTTGACAAATGAAAGTATTGGGGGTCTTTAATGGAAAATAAATTTATATTATAATTAATCTGGGTAGCTCATATAAATTCATTGATCAAAGCTTAATTAAGAAGGAGAGGGGTTATAAGAAAATTGAACTAGTAGTAATCACAATAGGTGCATATGTGAAGCTTAAGTACAACTAGAGATACATGAATTTAAGTTGAGCGGTGAATGGCCATTTAATATTGATACCTTATTGATCAAAATTGAGGGAGTGATATGGTATTGAGGATTCAAAGGTTGTCTGCATTGGACAATGTAGTTTGCAACTATAAACACTATGATATTTGATTCAAAGGGAGAAAGGGGTGAATTGAGGGTGGTCAAAGTAATAGGTTGAAGATGATGTTAGACATACAAGTAGGGAGGACACTAGAAGATGAAAATACTTAAATAAAATTTTTTTTATTGAATATTGATGATATATTTCAAAAAAAGAAGTAACTTTAGCATATATTTCAATGTTGGAATTTGGAAATAATTAATAACAATAAAGGAAGGCAAAAGGGACGACCTACCCAGAAGTTGTTAGAAGAATATGAAGATAAGTTTGTTAAAGCTAGTGAGTTTAACATCAGGAAGGAATCATGATCGTAGAATCATAATAAAGGAGGGTATGGAAGTAGCTAATCTAATGCCTTATATACGTGGGAGTGAAAAAATAACTATGATGAAAGCTATGGAGGAATTGATGAAAATGTGTTAAAATAGGGTATCATTTAGAAGAGTGTCAATCCCATTCCCTAACTTGTACTAATAGTGAAAAAAAAGGACAAATCTTAGAGAATGTGTGTTGATTACATGATTTTGGATGTGCATTATGAAGGACTTTCCAATTACCTTAATAAAGGAGTTACTAGATGAGTTGGAAGTAAACAAATAGAAGGTAGGAGAAAACAGAGATGTACAACAAGTGCTTAACAAATATAAGAAGAAAAGAAAAAAATGAACTGTTGTCTATATTTTATTGAACTACAACTGACGATTACAAGGTACGAAAGATTTATAGCAAAATAGAATAACAAACTATTCTTAAAGAAACTCCCACTACTCACTAAAGAATCTACCTGTAGATAATCATAACGATTTAAATGATAGTTATTTGACTTGATCTAACCCTGAAAAATAGGAACATACAGCTAACAACTACATACCAGTAAAGACTAACTGAAATTGACAGCAAAAAATAAATAAGATGCACTAATTTTTAACACTCCCCCTTAGTGCATGCTTATGAAATTCAACTCTAAGAGCACTTCTGAAGCTCTCAAACTTAGGCTTTCACAAAACCTTTGTAAACTGGTACTACTGTCGCCTGCAACAAAATATAAAAGAAATCTATAACTGTTGGGCCCCGGTTCGCTTAAAGCACGTTTACTTTATTTTGAGGTTTAGATTGATTAATTGATTTTAATTAGAATAATTTGAGATTTAGTGCTTAATTTATAGAAATTAATTGAAAGGGTTTAGTTAAAATTAGAATTTTGAGAAATTCTTAGAAATTAAAGGCATAAGTTAGTGTATGATTAATTTAGGAAGTTTGATTAGGTGTTTGGGCTTAAAGATTAGGAGATGGGCTTTTAGCCCTTTTAAATTGTCTTTTAGTTTAAGTTAAAATGAAGAAAGAAGGAATTAGTGATGAATTACATGGAAGAAAAGTGAGAGTCGTATGAATGTAAGGAGGAGAAAATGAAAATAGCTTGTATATGGAGACTTAAGAGAAGCTATGTCGTTTTAGCTTAGGTTATTACGATAGAAAGTTGTTTCCTAAGGCATTTCCACCGAAATTACAAAGGACGGAAAAAAGACGGGTGATTTTCGGTTGAAGAAGAAGAAGAAGAAGAAGAAGAAGAAGAAGAAGAAGAAGAAGAAGAGGAAAAAACTAGGGATTTCTTGTTTTCTTGCTTGAGAAAGGAGATTTAAGAAGTTCCTTAAGAAGGATAAGGTTAGAGGAAGATTAAATCCTCCATTAAAGACAAAATCAGATTTTTGTGGGTGGCTTATAGGTAAGAAGATTTCAAAATTTTTATGGTTTGTTTAGATGGGGTTTAATGCTAAAAGCTTAGAAACCTTATGGGTTAAGTTAGGTAGGTGTTAATTCCCGTTTTCCTATCCTTAAAATTGTCAGATTTTGATATCCTATGTTCTTATGGGATAATTATGCTTAATGAAGGTGAATTAAGGCAATTGGAGGAAGAGCTAAGGCCATTTGACCATCCTACAAGCTAAAGGATTTTAAGGTGGGTAATTCTTTAATAATTGAGTTGATAAGTATATTACCGTCTTTATAATAAATTCGAATTAAGATGTTAAAATGACTTAGAAATTTTGTAAGAATTGTTCTTGATGATGTTTTGAACTTGTATGTGATATTCTTGCTTATGAATTTATGTGGGAATGTTTGGTTTAATGATTTGTTAAGTGAAAACAATAAGAAACTGTGATTTCGGAAAAAGATCGTCGTTTTGGGCAATTTATGTGAAACTGAATTTGTGAATGCCAGTAGAGGCAGTTGTTTTTGAATTGAGTGAACTATATGTGCTATCTTTGGATTTGGGTCGGTCCCTTCTGAGTCAAGTGCACCTGTCTATTATAGACTTCTCCCGCCTGCCTGCTAGTGGCCGTGGAGTTCCTCTTAAGGACTCCTATTCGTCACGACTACACATGACCGCTTCACGGAAATGTGTCGTTCGTTCTGTTTCGGATCCACCCGAATCATATTTCTGTGCTTATGTGATTGGTTGAATTGTAAAGTTCTGATGTGACAACTTTGTAAAATGATTTTGAGAAATGTGAAACATTTTGGAAATGTGACGTTGTTTGAAAATGAGTAAATGATGGTTTTGCTTATTGCTTATTTATTAACCTATTACCCACGGAGCCGTCGAGCTCACCCCCCATTTCCCCTCCATAGGTGTCGAGCGAGAAACCGAGTCACCGCATCGGGATTGAGGCAACTCCGATGCAGTTTTACTTTTGAAGTTGTATTTGAAGTTATGTTTTGAGAAAATAGGCTTTAGGTTGCATTTTAGACTTTTATGTAATTTTTACTACTTTTGATGTAATCGGGCCAAAATTCCCTCTAAAGCCTTGTATGAATTTAATTCCACATGTTTGTAAGAGTTTTGGATTTGAAATATATCTTGTGTTTGTTTCTTGCAAAAGTATTGTTGTATGGTTGAAAATGACAAAAGAAGAAAGAATGAAATGTGTAGATTTATAGTTTGGAAATAAGTAGATACTTAGGAGTGAGATTGCTCTATAGTTTGAGAAACGTTTAGAAGCCTAGGAGTGTGTTGCTGCTATTGTATATTGAATTCTTATGCAGGTTGATGAATCGAATTGAAAATTTGGGTTAGATGTAAAATTAGGGGAGGTGCTGTCCAATTTTCCAGAAATTGGGCAGCAACTTCCATTCAGTTTTAGAATGGCTTAGAGCTGGAATGGGTTTGGATGGTCTTCTTGAAGAATGTAGAGCATGATTAGATCTTTCCAACGACATAAAATTTGTCCCAATTGGACTTAAGATGAAAAAGTTATGAGAATGGAAAGGTTTCAGCTATTGTTCATGAGGGACTAAAATTTTGCAGCAACTTCGAAGGGATTTTTCATTCAATTATGAGACTGATTTGATTTTTTCTCTCTTCATGAAAAATGTAGATTATCTTTCTACCTTTAAAATGAGGTATGATTTGCAGTTATTGGAGTTAGGAATCAAAAGTTATGAGCTTTAGAAGTTGACAGTTACTGTTCATACAAGCAAAATTACTGTTCCATTGGTTAGTTTTTAGGCTGAAACTTCACGTAGGTTTTTATCATCTTTAGTGATTGAATTGATTTATGTTCTCTTCATGAAACTTGTAGATCTTCTTTTTATCTGTCCAACGAGGTATATTGTGTCATTTTTAGACTTGGGTGCTAAGAGATATGAATTTTCAAATTTTAGCATTGTGTAGGAAAAAAATGTGTGTTAATAGCAGTACTTTTGAAGCTATTTATGAATCTCTAATGGCTAAATTAGTTTTTAAATCCTTCTAGGAAGTTGTAGAACTCTCTTTTATCTTTCTAATGACACTAAGTTTGCAAAATTCCGATTTCGGGGTGAAAAGTTATAGGGTTGCAAAGTTGAGAGATTATTTCAGTATTTTCTAATATATATATATATATATATATATATATAAAATATATGATTGGAGTTGGCTCATGGTGGGCGCCAGTGCGCGCCCTCGCGAGGGCTTCGCCCTCGCAACCCCGGGCGTCTGCGTGCGCCTCGCGACCACAGCCACTCGCGCCTCGCGAGGCTGGGCTCGCCTCATGGCCGGGCGACCACGCTTCTTGCCACTTCCGACGCCGTTTTGGGTGATTTTCGATTTTCTTTTCCTTTTTCTTTTCCAATTTTTCTCACTCTCACTCTTTTGCTTATAATTTCCCCGTTTGACCTCCGATTTGCACGATTTTCGAACCGTAAGTTTCTAAAAAAAAAATTTTATACCCACCGGAGTAAAAATGAGAGTTTCGGGTTTTTGTCGGAAATTACGGATTAAAGCGAATCAATTGTGTGACGGATTTGGATATAAATCCATTTTTGGGCGATTTTGTGATCTATAAAGATCGGATTGAGGCGATTTTTGATTCTATGTAACCGAGAGATATGAAATTTATGGGCCCTAAGCAGATTAACTTTTATTGGAGGATGAATTAGGGTAAAAATTATCAAGTTTTGTTCGATGACGTCAAATTAAGTTCAATTCGAGGTTTCCTTCGTGGTGAGGAATCCCTCCCCCGTGAGATGCGCGTCCAGATGTCACGTAGGACATCGGGCACGCGACCCACCGGGGAGGGGTTCCAACAGTAACGCCCCCTTACCGCAGGGTACGCACTGGGACGCCCGTGGGTCATTCCGACACATATGTCACAATAAGGGAGAGCTACGAGCAGTTAGTCACTACAATACTCTAATGGCATCGCATTCATTAAACCACAATATAAAAATCATTATATTTTAAACCGAAATACTTTCTCATTTCAAATCATCAAACAGAAATATAGACAAGTCTATCAGTTTTCCACGGTCTAATTACATTACTCCAAAAAGGAAATCTGATACAAAAGTCTATACTAGGTCATCCCCAAAATCAATCCCAGTTGACCGACCTGTGTGTCATAACCTCTCTTGCCAACGTGCTCACACGGTAGGAAAAGTCTATCTCTGGAGCTAGGAGTCTAATCTATCGATCATGAAAAATAGATGCAATTTTGGGTGAGTTTGCGAACTCAATGAGAAACCATCATCGATGGTTCACTCAATTCATGCATTACGCAAATAGCGTACAGCATATCACAATAACACGTTCAGAATACCATATAGCAATTTACAATTTCTCATACAATCACATAACTCAGAAATTTCGCAAATCAGTTATCACAATTATAGCATGCACTCTTGCCTATTTTCCATTCACTGAATTCAATCCATCATAATGTGTATGCAATGCATATGTGACTCTTTTCTAGTTTATTTCAGTGTTGTGACCGAGCGCTTAAACAGTGTACAGTGTTTAACAGACGTGTCGCGGCGAGGATCGATGGGCTCGCCGCGACGTCTCACTATGCTCGTCGCGACGAGGACTTAACCGCTCGTCGCGGCGAGTACCTATTTACTCGTCGCAACGAGGCCCCTCTCAGACGTCGCGACGTGCGGGCTCCACCGTCTTCTCCGACTAGATTTTTTGCCATTTCTCTCTCTAAAACCAGTCATAACTCACTCAACTCCCACAATCTTTCATATTTAACACAATAAATGCATCTCAACAACAATAAAACAACATTAAAGCCAACCACTTACCAATCAAGCCTCAAATCTTCAAATCTTCCGCAACCCTATTTCCTTTCTCTAACACCCACGGTAAGCTCTTCTCCTCTCAAAACACCTCATTCTCTCAAGGTTTCTAGAGGTTCTTCAACCACAAAGAAGAAGTAAGCAAGAATCTCGAAGGTGGGGAGATCGAAATCACCAACAAGGAAGAAGAAGAAGAAAAGCCCTAAGTGTAGGAAGTCTAACTTTTCAGCCAAGAGGTTTGCAAAATCTTCAAAGCGGAATTTTAAACTTAGGGCATTTTAAAGGGTTGCTCAATCTCTTTCGCTATACAAAATTATTTCCAGTCTAAGCTGTCTCTAAATTCCAATGGCTCATCATTTTTATTCCTAACATCAAAAATCTAATTTTCCATTGCCATTGGACAAGTATGCCAGCAATATAAAGTCAATCGGTCCATTACTCGGAAAATTTCGGTCCGGACATTTTCTTCCAAATTTTCCAGAAAAATTTCCTATGAGTCGCTATCAACTGACAATCACTCTTAAGACATTCTAATTCAACTATTCAAATCCAATTATTCCATAAGTCCCAATAAATCATAATCAAACATAATTATCTCAAATTCACAAATCATATCATAATCACAATTAAATGCCGGAAAATGCCATGAATGCATGTACCTATAAATGCATGTGCAATTAACTCATTCCTCTATAATTAGAGGCCAAATGGGTGCTCAATCAATAATACGCAATATAAAATCCTACCCTGTCCCAAATTACCAATATAACCCTCCCATCGGTGATGGGATGTTACAAAATCACTTTCGTTAAAACAAATTAATGTAGTAGCGGTAAGTGGATATTGTTCCCACAAGGAATTTTTAACTATAAAGGTTAGCGATGTTTAAACTAAACAAATAACAAAAGTAAAAAGGGGGGTTTGGTCACGACAATAATAGAAATAAAAGGAAAAAATCACAAATTGAAACAATAATTAAATCTGAAAATTCAATAGGAAAAATGCCTTGGTTTTAGTCACCGATGTTATCATGCTATTATGGATTCTCAATATAAAATTGCAATTATCAACAAACATTCATTGGGGAAAATTTTCTCTTAAGTGTAATGACTAGAAACTTGTATTCTAGCAATCTTATTAAACAATAACCTAGATACGATTATAGGTAAAATTGATTAATAGCATTAAGAATCAAGAACCAATGACAAGTGATAAACATGTACGACATGCAATCAATCAAGCGGATATTTTCTTAAAATTTTTCGACTCTAACGTAGAGAAGTTAATCCTAGTTGCTACTTATGGTTATCAAAATTGAACGTCAGATTCCGTTAACCTAGGGATTGAACCAATTAATCTCTATTTGCGCACCTAGAAACTAACGAATTCAGTTAAAAAGACAGATCTGAAAATATCCAATGTTCATCAACAATCATAAAGCATATCCGAATTATCTCACCATAATAACATGTAACATGGATCCCTCAACCAAGATAAGAAAATTTAGCTACCCATACTTAAATTGAAAACAAAGAAAATAACAAAGTAAATAGTTTCCATCACTGGTCTTTTAAAGAAAGAAACGAAAATCCTAATTGAAACTATGCAGAAAACGTAAAGAAATAAGAACAGAATGTGCAACAACCTAAAACCTACCCTAAACCTACGATAATTCCCTCTAACTCTAATACATCTATATATATGTGGCAACCACCCCAAGTCTCCTATTTGATGTGAGTCTCCTCATTATCTTCTCTTAATTTTGTCTAGATTAGGTATACTTCTATTTTCGGTGGGAGACTTCTTGGAAAGAGGGCAAGAGGATCTTGAAAGATTGTGTTTTAATTGGAATCAAATTCTGGAATTTATGCAGACTCCAGATTCCATCCTTAGGCGTGCCCACGCCTAATCTCTGAATTTCAACTAGATTGGGGATTTTGGATTTCCTTTTTTCTTTTGCCTCTTTTTGATCCTTTTTCGTCCTTAGAGTGTTGAAAATCATCTGTAAATAATTATGAAACAATTCCATTAAATTCGGATAATAATTTCAACACCTTAACAATAATTTCGCCCAAAATATATACAATTTAAATGACTTAACATAAATATATATGCTACTTGATTCTTTATTGAAACACCTTCCAGCTTTATCTCTTGATTCAAGACTTTTTTTCGAATAAAGTGATGACGGGCTTCGATATGCTTTGTTTATCCATGAAAGACTGGATTAGTAGCAAGCTTTATGACACTTTCATTGTCAGAGAATCTGGTTACTACATAATCAACCTTGTGAAAAATATCTTCCATCAAACACTTCAGCTAAATGCACTATTGCGCAACCATAGTTGCTACCACATACTTTGCTTCAGTACTTGACAAAGCAACTGAAAATTGTTTCTTGTTGCATCATGAAATTGTAGCTGAACCAGTGTTAAAACAGTAACCTAAAGTGGAATGGTGATCATATGCATCTCTTACCCAATCTGCATCTGTAAATCCACTGAACAAAAAATGCTCACATTTTTTATACATAAGACCATAATTTATAGATCCTTCAATTTAACGTTGAATTTTTTAATAGCATCTAAATGAGGAACTCTTGGATTCTCCATAAATTGAGAAACAATACCAATAGAAAATGTGATATCTAGCCTTGTTATGGTTAAATAAATTAAACTACTAATAAGTTGTCAAATCCTCGTAGCATCATTTAACAGCTTCCCTTCATCTTTCTTCAACTTCAAATGAGGTTCCATAGGGGCAGCCATTGCTTTTGAATCTTCCATGCTAAAACGACTCAATAAGGATTTAGCATATCCCCTTTTTGACACAAAATATCCCTGATATGTTTTATCAACTTCCAAGCCAAGAAAACATCCAACTTCACCTAGATTCTTCAAAACTAATACTCAAGTTATTTGTTAATAGGGAAATTTCAGCATCATTATCCCCCATAACTATCATATCATCGACATATAAAAGAACCAGCAAGTACATTTTTGAATATGACTTTACAAATAGGTTGGAATTTGAATTTGAAACTTTAAATCCACAAAAGGTGAGGTATTGAGAAACTTTACCATATAAAGCACGTAGCGCTTGTTTTAAGCCATACAACGCCTTCTTGAATTGACAAACATGGTTAGGAAATTTCTTGGAGATAAAGCCTTCAAGCTGCTCCATAAACACTTCATGATCTAGCTCCCTGTAAAGAAATGCATTCTTTACGTCAAGATGCCATAATTTCCAGCCTTTATATACTGCATGTGAAAAAATTAATCTCGTCGTAACCATTTTGCTACTAGATTGAAAGTTTCTTCATAATCTAATCTATAGCTTTGAGGAAAACCACAAATAACTAGGCAAGCTTTGTGTCGATCAATGGAACCATCTGTCTTTTTCTGTAATCGTTAAACCTATTTACAAGTGAATGGCTTATAATTTTCTAGTTTTGGCATAAGCTCCTATGTCTCATTTTTGCTCAAGGCTTTAATTTCTTCTTGCATGTCCACTTCCCAATTTGGACAGCCATTTACTTCTTCATAACACTCAGGTTCTTCTCCAACTACTACTTCGAGAAAGCATGAGGTAACTGAACATTGACATGTTTACACTTCATAGTTTTTAAGATAACCAGGCTACTTTTTCTCCCTTGTTGATCTTACTGTAGCCTGATTATCAACTTTTGCATCTGTATTATCTAACTCAGAAGTCAAAGACTCACCTTCCTCTTTATGTTCAACATCATCATCACTGAATAGATGCATATCAGTTTATGGAATCAAATTTTGGTTATCTTGATTACCAGCAAGTTTGAAGTTCTTGGTAAGTACATAGATGAGACTTCATCAAACACCACATCTCTTGAAGTAGCAAACTTCCTTGTCTCTAGATCCATACACCTTCAACCTTTCCTATACAAATTATAGCCAAAAAAAAAATACACTTCTTTGCTTTCGGGTCAAGCTTGGTTTGATTTGTTTTAGAGATGTGAACATAACAAATAGAACCAAATACCTAAAAATAATTCACATTTGGCTTTTCTTTATACATAACCTCAAATAGGGATTTTTGTTTACCTGGCCAAGGAGGTAAACGATTGATCACATGACAAGCACACCGAATAGCTTCTGCCCAAAACTCTCGAGGAAGTTTTTTATCGTGCAACCATGATAGACTAGTTGTACTAAGATGTGCTATTTTCCTTTCAACAACCCTATTTTGCTGAGGGGTATTAGGACATGTTATCTGCCTTTAGATTCCATTTTTATCACAAAACATAAAAAATTCAGAGGACATAAATTCACCACTGTTGTCACTCCTTAAGCAGCTCAACTTCAACTTAAACTCCTTCTCTACAACTTCTTTGAACTCAACAAACTTGGAGAAAACTTCATTCTTTTCTTTTAAACAATAAACCCAGGTGTACCTGGAGTAGTCTTCAACAAACACCATGACATATCGATAGTCAATGTTGTAGGTGTAAGTCGACTTGTATGGATATGTAAGTCGACTTATACCAGTTCGGTACTAATAAGTCGACTTGTATACCCGTGTAAGTCGACTTATGCGTGTATAGTACCATGAGATTGTTAGAGTAGTGCCCTAAAGGCAATCCCCTTTAGCGCTTTTTGTTCATAGTTATGTACAGACTTTATGAATAAATAAAGAAAGGCATGTTTCATTTATTTGATGTTCTTTATGAATTGATATTGATCTTTAATCAAATCAATGAAGTCCATGATATATGACATAGCATGAAGGAAATTATGATGTGATCATAATCCTGAGATTCCTATCATGTGCAATTATGTCAGTATCTAAATTCTCCCTAGTCATAGGATTAATGAGACTGGACATCATTAATCCGGACAGACTAGCATATGTTATACTCCTTGATTGGATCAAACAAGGATCTCGAAGCTGTAAATATGGGATATTTAGAGTTGACATGTGGATGCTTACTAAGGGTAGTAAGTACATTGGATGACTACCATGAGATCATCACATGGATGTCCTATTCTAATGTCGGTGATAATCTCATCATAGCAATGGTGCAAGTATCCTTAGACTTGAGGTACTCGAGGATATCTTGGATACTAATTACGTGCTTTGACTCCATTCCTTGTTGCCTTTCGGAGGTTACTCATAGGGTGGTGCTTGGGTACGACTTGAGGTATTGAAGGTAATTGAGTAGCCAATAAAGGATTCATCATTTACGTGATAGCGGAAGAGATACCTGACCTCTTGTCGGGATCATTACTTTAAGTCTCGGCGGAGCATAAATATGTCATGAAGAGTGTCTTCATGGACATATAAAGTAATGAGTCCTAAGGCAGGCGATATCACTTGGGCTAGACTTAGTCTAGTAAGAGTTGACACTTTGACCATACTCATAACCAAGTGGGGTATAGGATGATGAAAGGACGAATTGCACAATGGTTGTCTATGGAAGGGTTCGTGATCCGGTTCGTGATGAATTCATCAAACCAATTACTTTCCGTCAATTGGGGTCATGATGTGTTGCTAGACGCCGCTCATGACTTGCTCAAATTAAGTGTTAATCTAAGTGGCCAACATAACAAGGAACCTAAAGGGTCACACGCATAAGAGTGTTTCAGAGAATTTGTAAAATAGTATTGGACTGAGTTCCAATTATGGAGAGCATTAGGATTAAATGGATCCCGATGAGATCGCGACATCGATATTGCTAAAAAAGGTCTCCGGGGGTTTTTTCCATACCGGGACCCGATAGGTCGGTAGGACCGACCCCAGTGTGACTGGACCACTACAGTAATATATATACATATATATATATGATTAATTAATTAAGTAATTAATTAATATATATATATATATATGTTGAATACGTGTATGAAGGAGGAGAGGAGCTTATCATCTTCACTTTATTATATATATATATAAAAGGTGACTAACGTGGATAGATGACTCACCATAAGCATTGATTGTGTCTTTAAGTGTTAAAAGACAATTGAAATGGTGAGTAGCAAGAGTGGTTCGTTGGTTTTGAAAAGGGAAGAAGGTTTTTGTGAAAAAGCTAAGTCTTCATCTCTCATCTCCATCAACATTCAAGGCTTCATCTTCTCCTCCAAGTTTCATCCCTTCTTTTCAACGTTGATCTTAGCTCTCCAAGGAAAGAGGTAGGGTCTAGCAGCCTTTACTTTGTTCTATCTATTCTCGGGTCAAAAGGGTTTGTCCCGGTTAGGTTTTCTGATCTCTGCGTGGATACCTTTAGAGATAGTCTCTATTGGCTATTCAAGTTTGAGTCTTCATACAGATACATAGATCCTGGCCTTTATTTATTCATAAAGTCTGTACATAACTATGAACAAAAAGCGCTAAAGGGGATTGCCTTTAGGGCACTACTCTAACAATCTCATGGTACTATACACGCATAAGTCGACTTACACGGGTATACAAGTCGACTTATTAGTACCGAACTGGTATAAGTCGACTTACATATCCATACAAGTCGACTTACACCTACAAATCTCCCACTTGACCTAAAGCCAATCGCCTTGGTATCAAAGCCACTTGTGTCGTGTATGAAGCTAAAACCCTAGCTAGGTCGGACTTCCTATTTGAATTTGACGTTGATGCATGTATGCTGTCCAAATTTCGAATTAATATAGGGATATGTTTTTTGAAATTTTTCTGCCCAGAATTGTTCATAACATGTTATAGAATATTTCTATGAAAGATGAGAATTTATCAATTTGATTTGATATAGTTTTGCTAATTTATTCCCTAAGGTTCTAGATGCTGTTTTGTGACACATTCTGTGAACAGACATGTGTATAAATTCGATAATAAATTCTAGAAAAATTGTTTTTCGGATTTGCCTTCACCAATATGTCCCTAAGATGTTTTTGAATGTCTATGTGGATGAAAAAGTGTTTTCAAGGTGATTTGCTATTTATTCACGAATTTATTCTATGCTGTTGGGAATAGCTGTGTTCATGAACACAGATTTTGAATCGGTTTTGTTGCTTAGGTTGACTGAGTTTTTGATGGCTATAAATCCTGAACAAATTCATGAAGCATGTTCTGAACATGTAGTAACCTGTGTAAGTTTCGCAGAATTTATTGAAATTGTTTCAATGATTATTTCGAGCAATGTACAGAACTTGGCAGTTTTGTGAAAATTGTTGGGACTGTTTTGCTTGGCATAATTGAATGTGTATTTTTCAGTTCCAATGCCTTGGACCATTTTTAATGTGATTGAAAATGTTTTATCTTAATGTAGTATGCTTTCCAAACTGAATTGCTTGAAGTTGGTTTTCCAAGCATTTTCGGATGCCGAATAGGTCACATTAGCGTCTCGTTAGTGTATTTCATTATCTTGTTTGTTTTGGCCGTCATAATTTTTTGTGACTTGTGCCGAAGTAATTTGATAACGTATGGACTAGCTAGAGATGCTTAGGGTGATAATTTGGTGTTTCCTAAATTGTTTGGATATTTATGAGTAATGACTCATTTTCAAGCTTTTCTTGTATGATTTGACTGTATATGGCAATCATGTAACAATAAAGTGTTCATTGGTACATCAAATTAACAGATATTACCTTAGGTATGTTGGTATTGTGAATTGGGATTACATGGATTGAAAAATTAGCCGATTAGATAGCAATTCTACACGGATAAGTCGACTTACACAATGAACAAGTCGACTTGTCCGTGCACTGTAGATGCATAAGTCGACTTGCACAATGGTACAAGTCGACTTGTTCGTGCACAGTGGCATAAGTCGACTTACACTTGCATAAGTCGACTTACTCAGAGGCATAAGTCGACTTATACATACACAAGTTGACTTATAACATGCACAGGAGGGATGATGGATGATTATAAGGAAAGATTCAATGTGATTGATAAAACCTAAATCATTCCATATAGTCCTGGTGACTATAATCCTTCAGCTTGGAGTCTAGAGTTTGAAATCCCTCCTCGGTATATGAAAACTAACGCCTTCCATTAATATGGTAAGAACCAGAGTTACGATAGGGTTGGGTTGTTAGGTAAATCAAGCTCGCTCTATCTGGATATGTTGAACCATGAAAATGTGATTTTCGGATTAATGGGTTGGTTTTCACCAGAAGCGTTGGTTTGTTGAGTAAACTCAAGGTCAACGTGGACAGAGGCGAAATTGGGTAGCATACATGAGATGTATGCGCATCAAAGAGTTGATAACCCAATGAAAGTGCACATATCAACAAGTTGATAGCACTGATCGATAGTTGTGTCTAAGATGTAATTGGTATATCTGATACCTCTCGAGACATAAGGTGGCTTGTTGGGTAAACCCAAGGTCATGCTTAATGTCGGTTATCGATGATGCAATTGGTATGTTCGATACCTACCGATTGACCTAAGTTGTGGCTTGTTGGGTAAACCCAAGGTCATTCTTAGCAATATCGGATATCAACCCACTAGGACATTATGTCATCTTGTTTCTTTGGATTCGTAATGAGGGTTATGGATTCCATGAAACTAGTGGGAGCTTTTTGCATATCATTCAAGTCCTTATGATTATGCATCTTTTCCTATTCTAACATTCTTTCTCTCTTTCCATTTAGGTCGGTGGAAGATGTCTTCCAGTGTGAACTTACGCTCACTAATGGATTCCAACAAGTTAACTGGACCGAATTTTCTTGACTGGCTAAGGAATCTGAGAATTGTTCTCAGATATGAGGAACTGGGATACATCCTAGATGTTCCACTTCCAGATGCACCTGCTGTCGATGCTTCTGATGAGGATCGAAGGCATATCGTAAGCATCTAAAGGACGATGACATGGCTACTTGCATTATACTTGCCTCGATGTCACCGAGAGTGCGAAGCGGACGAGTCCATGGATGCTCACACTATAGTCTTTCATCTTAGGGAGTCTGTTTTGATGAGCAAGCTTCGATGCGAAAGGTTCGAGACCTCGAGGCTTCTCTTCACCACAAAAGATGACTCGAGGGACATCTGGCATGCGGTATGCCCGAAGATGAATGGCTATATTGAGAGATTGGCCGTCTTAGGTTTTGTAATGGATTATGAGTTAAGTATAGACTTAATTCTGGTTGGATTGTTCGAGAGTTATTCAAAGTTTGTGTTAAACTATCGGATGAACCAAATATCCACAACAATACCTGAGTTGATCAATCTGCTTTCGAGGCAGTGACGGGCATATCAAGAATGATAGCAAGCAAGTGCTAATGGTGGCTGCTTCTTCTTTTGGTTCAAAGAAGAAAAAGAACCCAAAGAAGAAGAAGGCCAAGAAACCAAAAGGAAGCGCCATCAAGAAGAAGACCAAAGAAGCTGCCCCGAAAGGAACTTGCTTCCATTGTGGTAAAGATGGCCATTGGAGGCGCAATTGCAAAGTCTATCTGGAGTCACTGAAGCAGAAGAAGGCATCAGATGCCTCAACTACTTTAGGTATGTTTGTCATTGAGGTTAATACTGTTTTTGATCACAACATTTGGGTATTTGATACTAGTTGTGGCTCACACATATGTAATGATATCACGGGCCCTAAGGGACGATGAGCACTCATGAAGGAGAAGTAGACTGCGTGTTGGAAATGGAGCAAGAGTTCTTTGCATTAGCCGTAGGAACCTATGTTTTGTCTCTCCCTCTTGGGCTTGTACTCGAATTGGATGATTGTTATTTTGTACCCGTTTTGACAAAGAACATATTATGCATTTCTTGTTTAAATAAAAGTGGTTTCCATTTGAATTTTAATAGCAATGGTTGTTCTATTAATTCTAATGGAATGCTTTATAGTATTGGTACATTATGCAATGGTATTTACATATTAGAAATGTCTCATCCAATTATGAATGTCAATGACACTAAAAGACATAAAAGAGATAATTTAAAGTCAACTTACTTATGGCATTGTCGAACGGCCATATAAGCGAGACACGCATCGCTAAGCTCCATAAGAGTGGCGGTTTAGGGTCATTTGATTATGAATCATATGACACATGCGAATCTTGTTTATTAGGCAAGATGACTAAGTTACCCTTCAAGGAAAGGGTGAGCGAATGATCGGAGTATTAGACCTAATACATTCAGATGTATGCGGTCCGATGTCCATCCATGCTAGAAGTGGTTGTCGTTACTTCATTACCTTTATCGATGATTATTCTCGATATGGGTACTTGTATCTGATGAGATACAAATCTGAAGCGTTTGAAAAGTTCAAACAATTCAGATATGAAGTAGAAAACCAACTTGGTAAAAGTATCAAGGCATTACGATCCGATCGTGGTGGAGAATACTTAGACCAACAGTTTCTGGATTATCTCAGAGATAATGGCATTTTATCTCAGTGGACTCCTCCTTACACACCACAACCTGAATGGTGTGGTGAAAGGAGAAATCGAACCTTGTTGGACATGGTACGATCAATGATGGGTTTAGCAAAGTTACCAAAATCGTTTTTGGGGTATCTGCTAGAGCGAGTTGTTTACTTGCTAAACAGAGTTCCCTCTAAGACAGTTGATGTTACTCCATATGAGACGTGGACTAACAGAAAACCTTATCTTTCTCATTTGAAAGTTTGGGGTTGTCCTGCTTACGTGAAGCGGATTCAGTTAGATAATCTTGAAGCAAAGTTTGACAAGTGTTTGTTTGTAGGATATCCTAAAGAGACCATGGGATATCAATTCTACCTTGCTGAGGAACAAAAGGTGTTTGTTTCAAAGCATCTTTGTCTTCTTAGAGAAGAGTTTCTTCTGCGAGAAGGCAGTGGGAACAAAGTTGAACTTGAAGAAGTTCAAGATGCTCAAACAGAACCTGAGATCAACTGCTGAACTCGAGGCATCACTCATTCGGATGAAGTAACATTCAACCTTCTCCTACACACGAAGTTCGAGGTCAAGTAGGATCGCCTTTGTTCTAGAGATATGGATTTCTCGTAAGTGAGCAGAATGACGTGTTGCTCATAGAAGATGATGAGCACTGCTACCTATGAAGAGGTTACGAAAATTGAGTATGAAAAATGGCTTTGTGCCATGAAAGTGAAATGGATTCCATGTACCAAAACCAAGTATGGACTTTGGTTGATGCACTTGAAGGATAAAACCTATAGGTGCAAATGGGTTTTAAGAAGAAAACCGGCGTGGATGGTAATGTGATTACTTATAAAGCAAGGCTTGTGGCGAAAGGATTTCGTCAAAGACAAGGAGTTGACTATGATGAAACCTTGACCCGTAGCAATGCTTAAATCCATTCGGATACTCTAGCCATTGCGCTCATTATGATTATGAGATATGGCAAATGGATGTGAAGACGACTTTCCTTAATGGAAATCTAGCCGAGGATGTGTACATGACACAACTAGAGGGCTTCACTTCCATCGATGGCGAAAAGGTATGCAAGCTTCGTAAATCCATTTATGGATTGAAGCAAGCATCCAGAGTTGGAACATCCGCTTTGATGAGTCAATCAAAGAGTTTGGTTTCTCACAAAATCCGGATGAATATTGTGTGTACAAGAAGGTTAATGGGATGCAATCGTATTCCTTGTGTTATATGTAGATGACATATTATTACTCGGAAGCGATGTTTCTATGTTGCTGTCGCTAAAATTTGGTTGTCCAAACAATTTGCGATTAAGGACGCTTGGTGAAGCAACTTTTATCCTCGGGATAAAGATTTATAGAGATAGATCGAAGAAGTTGCACAGTCTTTCACAATCATCGTACATAGACAAGATGCTAAAGAGGTTTAGCATGGAGCAATCGAGAGGGTTTCTTCCCATGTCTCGTGGGATAACACTCTCGAAATCTATCGTCTAAGACACAAGATGAGAGGATGCGTATGGATCGAGATCCGTGTCGTCTGCGATGGGATCGATCATGTATGCTATGTTATGTACGAGGCCCAATGTATCGTATGCTCGAGTGTCACGGCGGATACCAATCGGATCTGGTGAGGTCCTTTGGGTGGTATCAAGAATATCCTCAAGTACTTGCGAAGGACTAAGGATGTTTTCTTGATATATGGAGATGGAAATCTCAAGTGGCGGCATCTGGATGTCGGTTTTCAATCGATAAGGATGATTCAAAATCGGTCGAGTTATGTTTTCACACTGAGCGGTGGGCGATTAGTTGGAAGAGTTCCAAACAAGAGACATTCACGATTCAACGATCGGCGAGAGTACATTCTTTGCATCGAGGCGTGAAAGGAAGCTGTTTGGATCGAAGTTCATTACTAAACTTGGTGTGGTTCCTAGCTGTGATGGGCCCATACAGTTGTATTGTGACAACAATGGGGCTATTGCTCAGGCAAAGGAACCAAGGTCTCACCAACGATCTAAACACGTACTCCGCAGATATCATCTGATCGAGAGAATTCCCACAGAGCAAAACATTGCTGATCCGTTGACGAAGCCATTGTCACAGAAGAATTTTGATTCTCATGTATTCGCTTATGGTATTAGATGCCAAGGCGATTGGCTTTAGGTCAAGTGGGAGATTTGTAGGTGTAAGTCGACTTGTATGGATATGTAAGTCGACTTATACCAGTTCGGTACTAATAAGTCGACTTGTATACCCGTGTAAGTCGACTTATGCGTGTATAGTACCATGAGATTGTTAGAGTAGTGCCCTAAAGGCAATCCCCTTTAGCGCTTTTTATTCATAGTTATGTACAGACTTTATGAATAAATAAAGAAAGGCATGTTTCATTTATTTGATGTTCTTTATG
The DNA here is from genome assembly GCA_029891385.1 of Erythroxylum novogranatense. Lineage (NCBI taxonomy): Eukaryota > Viridiplantae > Streptophyta > Magnoliopsida > Malpighiales > Erythroxylaceae > Erythroxylum > Erythroxylum novogranatense. Next base: position 23,232,447 of record CM057226.1, read on the forward strand.
AATTGATATTGATCTTTAATCAAATCAATGAAGTCCATGATATATGACATAGCATGAAGGAAATTATGATGTGATCATAATCCTGAGATTCCTATCATGTGCAATTATGTCGATATCTAAATTCTCCTAGTCATAGGATTAATGAGGCTGGACATCATTAATCCCACGGACTAACATATGTTATACTCCTTGATTGGATCAGCGGTGGATCTCGAAACTGTAAATATGGGATATTTAGAGTTGACATGTGGATGCTTACTAAGGGTAGTAAGTACATTGGATGACCTGCCATGAGATCATCACATGGATGTCCTATTCTAATGTCAGTGATAATCTCATCATATCAATGGTGCAAGTATCCTTAGACTTGAGGTACTCAAGGATATCTTGGATACTAATTTTGTGCTTTGACTCCATTCCTTGTTGCCTTTCAGAGGTTACTCATAGGGTGGTGCTTGGGTACAGCTTGAGGTATTCGAAGGTAATTGAGTAGCCAATAAAGGATTCATCACTACGTGATAGCGAAGAGATACCGACCTCTTATCGGGATCATTACTTTAAGTCTCGGCGAGCATAAATATGTCATGAAGAGTGTCTTCATGGACATATAAAGTAATGAGTCCTAAGGCAGAACCGATATCACTTGGCTAGACTTAGTCTAGTAAGAGTTGACACTTTGACCATACTCATAACCAAGTGGGGTATAGGATGATGAAAGGACTAATTGCGATAATTGTCTATGGAAGGGTTCGTGATCCGGTTCGTGATGAATTCATCAAACCAATTACTTTCGGTCAATTGGGGGTCATGATGTGTTGCTAGACGCCATTCATGACTTGCTCGGATTAAGTGTTAATCTAAGTGGCCAACATAACCGGAACCTAAAGGGTCACACGCGTAAGAGTGTTTGAGAGAATCAAGTAAAATAGTATTGGTGAGTTCCAATTATGGAGAGTATTAGGATTAAATGGATCCCGATGAGATCGAGATATGTCCCATGAGATCGCGACATCGATATTGCTAAAAAGGTCTCGGGGTTTTTCCCATACCGGGACCCGGTGAGCGATAGGACCGAATTCCAGATATGATGGACCACTACTGATAATATATATACATATATATATATGATTAATTAATTAAATAATTAATTAATATATATATATATATATATTTGAATCGTGTATGAAGGAGGAGAGGAGCTTATCATCTTCACTTTATTATATATATATATATATATATATATATATATATAAAAGGTGACTAACGTGGATAGATGACTCACCATAAGCATTGATTGTGTCTTTAAGTGTTAAAAGACAATTGAAATGGTGAGTAGCAAGAGTGGTTCGTTGGTTTTGAAAGGGAAGAAGGTTTTGTGAAAACCTAAGTCTTCATCTCTCATCTCCATCAACATTCAAGGCTTCATCTTCTCCTCCAAGTTTCATCCCTTCTTTTCAACGTTGATCTTAGCTCTCCAAGGACAGAGGTAGGGTCTAGCAGCCTTTACTTTGTTCTAGCTATTCTCGGGTGAAAAGGGTTTGTCCTTGTTAGGTTTTCTGATCTCTGCGTGGATACCTTTAGAGATAGTCTCTATTGGCTATTCAGGTTTGAGTCTTCATACAGACACATAGATCTTGGCCTTCGGGAAGGTCCCGGCGACAAAAATTTTTGTTTTCCGCACCTGGTAAATGTGATGTACCTCCCGGGATTTTCCTACAAATGTAACTTGGATTCTTTGTTGGTCCCATCAAATTAGTATGTATAAACTCCAACACAGTTGATCTTCGATTTGATGAGTTCTTAAAAGGAAGATGACATGATTTGCTAAACTAACACCCTTGACAAATTATTGTTTCTTGAACGATGCTTAAAGTTGGAATGCCCTCTAATAGCTTCTTTGATGAGATTTTCTCTAGTAATTGATACCTTACATGGCCAAGACGAGCATGCCATATTATCGTATTATCGAATTGTCCAGTCCTTTTTATATGGGCCTCTCCTGCTGATATAACAAACATATAACCTTTCTTTTGACCAACAGAAATAGCAACAACAGTTAAGTTTCTCAGATTATCAATGTTGGCACCCAGGTCTTGCTACCTATTTCGGGGCTCTGATTTCCCCCAAAAATTTCATACTTCAGACTTTTTTTTTAGCATCAGCATTAGCGGTTCATCACGGAAGAAGTTCCAAGCTCCAGCACTCGTACCCTTCGGGAAAGATTCATCGCGGCGTACTCTGGGCCTCGTCGCGGCGAAACCCTCAAACAGGACCCTGACAACCAACCTCGAAAACTAAAATTCAACTCATACCATTCTTTCAACACAACCATTATAACAAAGTTATTAATTATGAACATATACAAACAAAACTTTTTCATTTCATCATTTCATTTCTAAAGCAAAAAAATTTGAAAAACTTTATTTACATAACAAAAGCCACACCCTTGGCTTATTGCATAATACAAAATGCACATGATACAATTGCATGCTTATGCTTAATATGATTCTAAATACCCAAAAGTTTTTGAACTAACTTAATTACAAAAGTCTCTATTCTTGGTGTTTGCCAAACTTTGCAAGGATCAATGCAGATCTGATTTTTCTGCACCTACGGAGTGGAAGGGAATAGGGTGAGCTACGAAGCTCAGTGGCTTATATGTTTATAGCCATTGGAAATGAGCCACACAATCAAACATGCATATACTTCATATATTCATATACGTTTATGTCTCATTGGGCTAGTAATTCAATCATTCACAATTCAAATTCACAACTCATAGTTCAACATATCATCACATAGAACATGTCAAGTGTAATTAATCTCAAAACATAACACTCAATCTTGCATCATAACTTGACAAATCAAAATATAAATGCACAAACAAATGGCTCAAGAGTTCCGTGGAACGAAACAGATAAACCAAACTTTATACCGTGAACAAAATGAGTCTGATTTCTCAGGATCTCGTGACCTCAAACGGGTAGCCGGGAGAAGGCTATATGTCATTGTGCACTTGACTAACGAAACAGGTTCCTCTCTTACCCAATCACAAGCAAATTTATTCTCAATTTAGTCAATTACAAATTCGTACTCTCATGCTCCTTTCGTTTAATGATATTCTCTTATTTTCATGTTTTTTCTTCTTTTCATTCAATTGAAAATGTCATAAACTTTTTCAAGGTATAATACGGTCAAAATTCATCACGCATTTTCAAATCTTCACAATAATTCAATTTCATGCAATTTAAGCATAAACACATAAGTAGGGCATTTGCTCATCACACAACAACTATAAACATATTACCCACCTATTTACTTGTAAAAATCCAAGTCAAGCTTGCCTTTCCTCTTGCTTTTGGATTGTCATCCCTTGGTCTCCTTCAAACAACCAAGTTCTCATTCAACATAACTGTAGGAAAATCCCGGTGGGTACATCACATGTACCGGTCAAAGGAAAACAAAAATTTTGTCCGGGACTTTCCGAAACCCGAGATCGTTGTGTACATATAACTAAATCAAACCATAACGACCTCGTAGCCCGTCTCTAACGGTATCCACGCAGAGGTCGGAAAACCTAACCGGGACAAACCCTTTGACCCGGGAATAGCTAGAACAAAGTAAGGAGTGTGCTAGCACTAACCTTGTTCTTGGAGAGCAATAGTCAAAGAGGAGATGACAAAATCACTTGGAAGAGGAGATGAAGAACTTCGTTGGAAAGGATGAGAGCTTTAGGTTTTCACAAAACCTTTGCTTTCTCTTGCTTCCACGATGAACACCTTCATAAGTCTTAGGTTTAAAACTCATTTTAAACCTTATATATGTCATCAACGAGCCACTCCTTCTTTCCTCCAATTGATTTTTGTCTTATATCATTAAATGCTTTGATGAGTAAGCATATAAGGAAGCTTCAAAAGCTTTCCTCCATGTCCTCCACGTGAACACATATAAATATATATATTAATTAATTATTTACTTAATTAATTAATATATATAATTGCTGAAGTGGTCCATCATCTTGGGTTAGGTCCTACTAGGCCTCTAAGGCCCCGTGGCGAAAACTCACGGAAGCGGTTTTCAAAGAATGTCGATGTCGCGATCTCATCGGGACATATCCCAATCTCATCGGGATCCATTTAATCCGCGCTCTCCGGTATTGGATCACTATCCAAAACTATTTTACGAGTTCTCGAGACACTCTTGTCGTGTGACCCATTAGGTTCCGGTTATGTTGGCCACTTAGATTAACACTTGATCTAAGCAAGTCATGAGCGGTATCTAGCAACACATCATGACCCCAATTGACCGAAAGTAATTGGTTTAACGAAGTTATATAAACTACGAACCAAATTACAAACCTTTCCATAGACAATTACCGCAATTCGTCCTTTCACCATGCTATACCCCACTTGGTTTGAGTATGGGCAAGTGTCAACTCTTACTAGACCGATCAGATCAAATCTAGTCCAGTGTAATCGCTTCTTGTCCTAGGACTCATTACTTTAATGTCCATGAAGACTGCCTTCATGACATATGTGCTCGGCGCGAGAGACTTGCAAGTAATGATCCTCACAAGAGGCCATGGGTATCTCTTACGCTAATATCACGTAGTGGTGAATCCTTTGTTGGCTACTCAATTACCTTGAATACCTCAAACTGCACCCAATCACCACCCTATGAGCGACCTCTCGAAAGGCAACAAGGAATGGAGTCAAAGCGTAATCGGTATCAAGATATCCTCGAGTACCTCGAGTCTAAGGATACTTGCACCATTGCTATGATGAGATTCTCATCGACATAATATCCATGTGATGATCTCGTGGTAGGTCATCCAATGTACTTACTACTACTAGTAAGCATCCATATGTCAAATCTAAATATCTCAATATTTACGTGTTACGAGATCCACTTGATCCAATCGAGGAGTTTGACATATCTAGTCTATCCGGATTAACGATGTCGGTCTCATTAATCCTATGACTAGGGATCATTTAGATAGTGACATAATTGCACATGATAGGAATCTCAATAGTATGATCACATCATAATTTCCTTCATGCTATGTCATATATCATGGACTTCATTAATTCGATTTAAGATTAAAATCAATTCATAAATATGAACATCAAATTAATGAAATATGCCTTTTCTTTATTTATACAAACATCTTTGTACAAAATGCGCTAAAGGAGATTGTCTTTAGGGCACTACTCTAACACTCTTACAATGCATAAGTCGACTTATTACATATTCAGGTCGACTTGTACTTACAAATCTCCCACTTGACCTAAAGCCAATCGCCTTGGTATCTAATACCATAAGCGAGTACATGAGAATCAAAATTCCTCTGTGACAATGGCTTTGTCAACGGATCAGCAATGTTCTGCTCTGTGGGAATCCTCTCTATCAGGACATCACCTGCTTGATGATCTCCGAATCAAATGATATCGGTAGAGTACGTGTTTAGATCGTTGATGAGACCTTGGCTCCTTTACTGCATAATAGCCCCATTATTGTCACAATACAATCTGTATGGGCCCATCATCGCTAGGAACCACACCAAGTTCGAGATGAACTTCTTGATCCAAATCGCCTTTGCCGCCTCGATGCGTGAATGTACTCTGCCTCGGTCGTTGAATCTGCAGTCGTCTCTTGTTTGGAACTCTTCCAACTGACTGCTCCGCCATTCAGTGTGAAAATATAACCTGATTGAGACTTTGAATCGTCCTTATCAGATTGAAAACTGGCATCTGTATGCCCGCTCACATGAAGATCTCCATCTCCATATATCAAGAAAACATCCTTAGTCCTTCTCAAGTACTTGAGGATATTCTTGACAGCAACCCAGTGACCCTCACCAGGATCCGATTGGTATCTGCTCGTAACACTTAGAGCATACGATACATCGGGTCTCGTACATAGCATAGCATACATGATAGATCCTACTGCGGATGCATACGGGATCATATTCATGCGTATCCTCTCATCTTGTGTCTTAGGACACATAGATTTCGAGAGTGTTATCCCATGAGTGATGGGAAGGAACCCTCTCTTGGATTGCTCCATGCTAAACCTCTTTAGCATCTTATCTATGTACGTTGACTGTGAAAGACCAAGCAACCTTTTAGATCTATCTCTATAGATCCTTATCCCAAGGATATAAGTTGCTTCACCAAGGTCTTTCATAGCAAATTGTTTGGACAGCCAAATCTTTACTGATTGCATCATTGAGACATCGTTTCCTAGTAACAATATGTCATCTACATACAATACAAGGAATACGATTGCTGTTCCATTGACTTTCTTATACACACAATGTTCATCCGGTTTTGTGAGAAACCAAACTCTTTGATTGTCTCATCAAAACGGATATTCCAACTCCGGATGCTTGCTTTAATCCATAAATGGATTTACGAAGCTTACATACCTTTTAGCCATCATTGGATATGAAGCCCTCGGGTTGTGTCATGTACACATCCTCGGCCGATTTCCATTCGGAAAGTCGTCTTCACATCCATTTGCCATATCTCATAATCATAATGGCGGCATGGCTAGGAGTATCTAATGGATTTAAGCATTGCTCTCGGATGAAGGTTTCGTCGTAGTCAACTCCTTGTCTTTGACGAAAGCCTTTGGCCACTAGCCTTGCTTTATAGGTAATCACATTACCATCCATGTCGGTTTTCTTCTTGAAAACCCATTTGCACCCTATGGGTTTGATTCCTTCGGGTGCATCAACCAAAGACCATACTTGGTTTTCATACATGGAATCCATTTCAGATTTCATGGCACGAAGCCATTTATCAGATTCTGAACTCTTCAGAACCTCTTCATAGGTGGTAGGCTCATCATCTTCTATGAGCAATACATCATTCTGTTCACTCACGAGAAATCCATATCTCTAGAACAGTAACGTATCCTACTTGACCCACGAACTTCGTGTGTAGTAGAAGGTTGAACTGTTACCTCATCTGTATGAGTTACAGTTTCAGGTTCAGGCAGTTGATCTGCGTCTGTTCGAGCATCTTGAACTTCCTCAAGTTCAACTTTGCTCCCACTGTCCTCTTTTAGAAGAAACTCTTTCTCTAAAAAGACAGCATGCCTCGAAACAAACACTTTTTGTTCCTCATCAAGGTAGAATTGATATCCTCTTGTTTCTTTAGGATATCCTACGAACAAACATTTGTCAGACTTTGCATCCAGTTTGTCTGACTGTGTCCGCTTCACATAAGCAGGACAACCCCATACTTTCAAATGAGAAAGATAAGGTTTCTTGTTATTCCATATCTCATATGGAGTAACATCAACTGTCTTTGATGGAACTCTGTTTAACAGATAAACAGCTGTCTCGAGTGCATACCCCCAAAAGGATTTGGGTAACTGTGCAAAGCCCATCATTGATCGTACCATGTCCAACAAGGTTCGATTTCTCCTTTCGCCACACCATTATCTTTGTGGTGTGAAAGGAGGAGTCCATCGAGATAAAATCCCATTATCTACGAGATAATCCAAAACTCTTGGTCTAAGTACTCGCCACCACGATCAGATCGCAATGTCTTGATACTTTTCTCAAGTTGGTTTTCTACTTCATTTCTGAATTGTTTGAACTTTTCAAACGCTTCAGATTTGTATCTCATCAGATACAAATACCCATATCGAGAATAATCATCGATGAAGGTAATGAAGTATCGAGAACCACCTCCGCATGGATGGACATTGGACCACATACATCCGAATGTATTAGATCTAATAATCCGATCGCTTCGTTCACCCTTTCCTTAAAAGGTAACTTAGTCATCTTGCCTAATAAACAAGATTCACATGTGTCATAAGATTCATAATCGAATGACCTAAACCGCCACTTTTATGGAGCTTAGCTGTCGTCTCTCATTTATATGGCCAAGGCGACAATGCCATAAATAAGTCGATTTTAAATTATCTCTTTTATGTCTTTTAGTGTCATTGACATTCATAATTGGACGTGACATATCTAATATGTAAATACCATTGCATAATGTACCAAGACCATAAAGCATTCCATTAGATTTAATAGAACAACCATTGTTACCAAAAGTCAAATGGAAACCACTCTATTTAAACAAGAAATGCATAATATGTTCTTTGTTATAACAGTACAAAATAACATTCATCCAATCTAAGTACAAGCCCACTTGGGAGTGACAAAAATAAGTCCCTACGGCTAATGCAAAGAACCCTTGCTCCATTCCCAACGCCAGGGTCTACTTCTCCCTTTGTAAGTCGCCATCGTCCTCGAGGCCTGCATATCATTACATATGTGAGCCACAACCGGTATCTAATACCCATATGTTATGATCGAAGCAAGATTAACTTCAATGACAAACATACGAAGAAGTTGAGGCATCGATGCCTTCTTCCTTCGCTTCTTCGAGATAGACTTTGCGATTCGCTTCAAAGACCGGTCTTACTTTGATGGAAGCGAGTTCCCTTTAGTGCGATCTCTTTGGTCTTCTTGGCTATACTTCCTTTTGGACTTTCCTTGGGTTTCTTACCTTCTTCTTCTTGATTTCTTTTCTTGGAACCAAGAAGTAGATTCCACCACGAGCAATCGGCTTGCTATCCTTCTTGATAGCTTGCTCTGCTGTCTTGAGCAAATTGATCAACTCAGGAATTGTCGAGGAAACTTGGTTCATCCGATAGTTCATCACAAACTGTGAATAACTATCAGACAATCCAACAAGAATTAAGTCAATACTTAATTCATAGTCCATGACAAAACCTAAGACGGCCAATCTCTCGATATACCCATTCATCTTGAGTGCATACTGCACTGCTGATGAACCTGGAGTCATCTTAGTTGTGAAGAGCAACCTAGAAGTCTCGAACCGTTCGGACCGAGCTTGCTCATCAAACAACTCCCTAAGATGAAACACTATGGTATGTGCATCCATAGACTCATCTGCTTTTGCAGCTCCGGTGACATCGATGCAAGCATAATGCATGTGGCCATGTCACTGTTTTTAAGATGCTTTTGATATGCTTTCTGATCACCATCAGAAGCATCGACAGCAGGTGGATCAGGAAGTGGAGTATCCAGGATGTATCCCAGTTCTTGGATCGAGAACAATTCTCGATTTCTCGGTAATCTAGAAAGTTTGGTCCAGTTAATTTGTTTGAGTCCATTAGTGAGCGAAGATTCACACTTGTAGACATTTTCGCACAACCTAAAATAGAGAGAAAAGAATGTTAGAATAGATTTAAATGCATAATCATAAGGACTTAAATGATATGCATATGGCTCCCACTAGTTCCTAATGAATCCATAACCCTCATTCTGAATCCAAGGAAAAAGTGACAAAATGTCCTAGTGGGTCGATATCCCACATTGGTAAGAATGACCTTGAGTTTGCCCAACAAGCCACCTTAGGTCAATCGGTAGGTATCGGTCATACCAATTGCATTACAAAATGCAACTATCGCTAGTCTATCAACTGTTGATGTATGCACACATTGGGTTATCAACACTTGATGCGTGTACATCTGATGCACACTACCCAATTTCGCCTCTGTCCACGTTGACCTTGAGTTTGCCCAACAAATCAACGCTTCCAGGAAAACCGACCCATTAATCCAAAATCATATTTTCATGGTTCGAACATATTCGTATAGAGCGAGCTTGAGTTTGCCCAACAACCCAACTCTATAAGAACTCTGGTTCTTACCATATTAATGGAAGGCGTTAGTTTTCATATTCAGTTTGAGGGATTTCAGGTCTCATCTAAAGTCAAAACTCATCCAAAGCTATGGGATCATAGTCAAACTATATGGATTGCTTTAGGCATTTCATCAATCATATTGAATTTAAACCTAAATCATCCATCATCCCATTTCAAAGATGTAATAAGTCCACTTGTGCCATGCAAGTGGACTTATGCCATCTGCAGACGCATAAGTCGACTTGTGCTATTGCAAGTCGACTTATACATCTGTACTGCAAGTCGACTTATCTGCCGCTTTTGCAAGTCGACTTGTACAACTCATCTGCAAGTCGACTTATTCTCGCTTTCACGCACGTATAAGTTTACTTATTTCTCTAACAAGTCGACTTATTCTGCATGTGCAAGTCGACTTACACTAGGTTTTGCTATCCAATTGGCTAATTCTCAATTCATGCAATTCTAATTCACAATACCAAGTATATACACATTACTAGATGTATCTATGAACACCTTCATAGGTCCATGCTCACCATATAGTCAAACTATGCAAGAAAAGCTTGAAATAGATGAATACACTTATTCATTTTGACTTCCATAAAATTTAAGAATACCAAATTATCATCCTAAGTATCTCTAGGTAGTCTATACATTATGAAGATCACTTGCACATGTCACATAATTTGTGACGCCCAAAACAATCGAGACAATGCTATACACTAACGAGACGCTAATGTGACCTATTTGACATCCAAAATTTCATGGAAATCCTATTTCAAGAAAATCAGTTTGGGAAGCATGCCAACATCCAAGTAACATGTTTCTAATCACATTAAAAATCATTCAAGGCATTGTAATTGAAAATTACACCCTAAACCAATCAAACAAAAACAGCTCCAGCAACTGTCTCAACATTGCCATGTTCTGTTTGTTGCTTGAAAAATCCATTGAAACACTTTCAATAAATTCTGAGAAAATTAAAGAGGTTAGTACATGTTCAGAACATGCTCCATGAATGTTTTCAGGATTTATTTCCACCAAAAACTCAACAAAGCTCAGCAATTTAGCCAATGCTGAATCTGTGTTCTCCAACACAGTTATTCCCAGCAGCACACAATAAATTCGTAAATAAATAGTCAATCACCTCGAAAACATTTTTCCTTTCTCATAGACATTCACATATGTCTTAGAGACAGGTCAGTGAAAGAAAATTCGAAAAACCATTTTTCTAGATTTTATTCTCGAATTTATAGTCATGCCTGTTCCAGAAACTTGTACAAAAACAGCAACTAGCACATTAAGGAATAAAATAGCAAAACCATATCAAATGACATTAATAAATTAATTCCTTTTACAGATACATGCCATAACACCTTATGAACACATTTGGGCAAGAAATTTTCGAAAACCATATCTTATACAGATTTCGAAATTGGCATATATTACATGCATCATCATCAAATTCACTAAGCTACTCCAACCTAGGCATGGTTTCTTCTTTATATAAGACACAAGTGGCTCTGATACCACTGTAGGAAAATCCCGGTGGGTACATCACATGTACCGGTCGGGAAAACAAAATTTTGTCCCGGACTTTCCGAAACCCAGGATCGTTGTGTCTATATAACTAAATCAAACCATAACGACCCACGTAGCCTGCCTCTAATCGGTATCCACGCAGAGGTCGGAAAACCTAACCGACAAACCCTTTGACCGGGAATAGCTAGAACAAAGTAAGGAGTGTGCTAGCACTAACCTTGTTCTTGGAGAGCAATAGTCAAAAGAGGAGATGACAAAATCACTTGGAAGAGGAGATGAAGAACTCGTTGGAAAGGATGAGAGCTTTAGGTTTTTCACAAAAACCTTTGCTTTCTCTTGCTTCCACGATGAACACCTTCACAAGTCTTAGGTTTAAAACTCATTTTAAACCTTATATATGTCATCCAACGAGCCACTCCTTCTTTCCTCCAATTGATTTTTGTCTTATATCATTAAATGCTTTGATGAGTAAGCATATAAGGAAGCTTCCAAAAGCTTTCCTCCATGTCCTCCACGTAAACACATATAAATATATATATTAATTAATTATTTACTTAATTAATTAATATATATAATTGTTGAAGTGGTCCATCATACTTGGGGTTGGTCCTACTAACCTCTAAGGCCCCGCCGTGAAAACTCACCGGAACGGTTTTCAAGAATGTCGATGTCGCGATCTCATCGGACATATCCCAATCTCATCGGGATCCATTTAATCCGCTCGCTCTCCGTATTGGATCACTATCCAAAACTATTTTACTGAGTTCTCCGAGACACTCTTATCGTGTGACCCATTAGGTTCCGGTTATGTTGGCCACTTAGATTAACACTTGATCTAAGCAAGTCATGAGCGGTATCTAGCAACACATCACGACCCTAATTGACCGAAAGTAATTGGTTTAACGGTTATATAAACTACTAACCAAATTACAAACCTTTCCATAGACAATTACTGTGCAATTCGTCCTTTCACCATGCTATACCCCACTTGGTTTGAGTATGGGCAAGTGTCAACTCTTACTAGACCGATCGGATCAAATCTAGTCCAAGTGTAATCGGTTCTTGTCCTAGACTCATTACTTTAATGTCCATGAAGACCGCCTTCATGACATATGTGCTCGGCGCCAGAGACTTGCAAGTAATGATCCTCACAAGAGGCCATGGGTATCTCTTACGCTAATATCACGAAGTGGTGAATCCTTTGTTGGCTACTCAATTACCTTGAATACCTCAAACTGCACTCCAATCACCACCCTATGGCGACCTCGAAAGGCAACAAGGAATGGAGTCAAAGCGTAATCAAGATCCAAGATATCCTCGAGTACCTCAAGTCTAAGGATACTTGCACCATTGCTATGATGAGATTCTCACCGACATAATATCCATGTGATGATCTCATGGTAGGTCATCCAATGTACTTACTACTACTAGTAAGCATCCATATGTCAAATCTAAATATCTCAATATTTACAGTTACGAGATCCACCGCTTGATCCAATCAAGGAGTTTGACATATCTAGTCTATCCGGATTAACGATGTCCAGCCTCATTAATCCTATGACTAGGATCATTTAGATAGTGACATAATTGCACATGATAGGAATCTCAATAGTATGATCACATCATAATTTCCTTCATGCTATGTCATATATCATGGACTTCATTAATTCGATTTAAGATTAAAATCAATTCATAAATATGAACATCAAATTAATGAAATATGCCTTTTCTTTATTTATACAAACATCTTTGTACAAAATGCGCTAAAGGAGATTGTCTTTAGGGCACTACTCTAACACTCTTACAATGCATAAGTCGACTTATTACATATTCAGGTCGACTTGTACTTACAATAACATTCCCATAGAAATTGATAAAACTTCAAAAATTACAATAATGAAAAGTTGGGCTTAAGCTTACCCTACCCATAGTCGATCTAGGTTGGAAAAACCAAAACCTAGTTTAGAAATTCATAAAAAAAATCCATCTAGGGTTTCTCCTCTGTCTTCCTACACAAACTGATTCTCTTCTGTAATCCCTTTTTTTTCTTCTACTAAGCAAGAAGAAAGATGATACTTACCTTAGGTTTAGCCCAAATCTTCTTCTTTCTCCTTCTTTCTCCTTTTTCCCTAGCTTCCACACACTCTTCTTTCTTTTCTCTTCTCTTCTCATGACTTTCTCTTCTCTTTTCTATCTCTCGTGATTTTCCTCTTCTTCTTTTAAATAATACCACATTATGGTTGCTCTTTCCTTTTTACCTTTCATTTAATTGGTTCCCCCAATTTTTCTCCTTTTTGTCCATCAACTACTAACATTTTAACTCCTTATTTTGATCAAGTAAATGAAGAAAATTGATAACATTTCTTTCTAGATAAATGTTCCCCATTTTTTAAGTTTCTAATGACACCAAAATCATTCAATTTGATTATGAAATCTGAAAGTTATGCCCTAAACATTTTTGAACTATTCTTATGCTAAACCAACACTCTATGCTCAAGTTCCATAAAAAATTGAAAGTCTTATAGACCAAATTAAAACTCGATTTCTCATTACACTTTGTAGCCCTATGTCTCTAGTTCACTCCAAAGAAAAAGTAATCTCACTCAGATGACTATAGAAAGAGTTATGCCCAAAATATTGAAACATATTCAGTAAAACAACACCAGTTCATACCATTTCAACTTATTCTCTCACTTTCATTCAATCAATATCTTTCAAATAAATTCAGAATGCTACTTGTTTTATTATGGAAGTAAAAAATGTCTTAAGAATCTAATGGTTTAAGAATCAAGTCATTTGGAGGTCGGACGAAGAAGTTATGGCCAAAAAACTATCGGATGTTCGTCAGCCTCTCAAGATTTCAAAGTCGCTATCGTGCAATTGCACGATAGCGACTTTCGCTATCCAACTTCCAAAGTTACCATTGTGTTTTTGCATGATGGTGCTTTTTGACTAACCCTCAATGTCACCATTATGCTTTTGCACAAAAATTCTTTTAGCCTAAAATCTTAAAAGTCACCGTCGTGCCTAGATCAACCCAGAAAATTCATGGAAGTTCAGATCGAAATTTCAACTCTCTCCTACTACTATTCATTCCCAGAATTTTCAGACTTTCAATTTCAAAAACCAACATTTGAATTTGTTATTTCTAGTTTTTCTACTCCATTTCAATAATCAACTCATTCACCATAAATTCATACTACTCCAAAATATACAAGTTTAGTAAAAAATCTTTAAAACCAAGAATTCATAATCAGCCTATTCATGCTCTATTACTTTTCTACATTTTCAACTTTCATTCTCAATCACTATTCTTCCTCTCAACTGTTTAGTCAAAATGACTTTACTTAGATATAATTTTGATGTATAACAAAGAGAAAAAAAACAAAAAACAAAAGCAAACGAAGCAATACAGACGAAGCAACGCAGACGTAGACGCACAATAAGACGTAGAAGCAGACGCAGAAAAAAGAAGAAAATAGACGAAGCAACGCAGACGTAGACGCACAATAAGACGTAGAAGCAGACGCAGAACAAAAGAAGAAAACAGACGCAGATGCAAAAGAGGAAAACAGACGCAGACGCAAAAGAGAAAAACAGACGCAGACGTAAAAGAGAAAAACAGACGCAGAAGAAGAATTGAAAAGCAGACGCGAGAGTCAGTTCGGGTTAGTTACAGAACTCAACTGATTAACCGTTTCTTTTAAAGATTCAAGAAACAAGATTCAAGAAGCAAGAATCCAGAAACAAGAATCAAGAAGCAGTTGGAGATGAAGGCTATAAATACAAGTCGAAGTCGAAGATTGCAAAGTTAGTTGAAAAATTAGCTGAAATACATCTACGCGATCGTAAAAAGTATACTGTGCAAATTAGCCGAGAGCTAATTTTAACTGTAACAAGTTTTCAAACACTTTTCAGTGAGAAAGTAGTACAGATAGCCTGCAGAGGCTAAGTGTGAAAGAATACTGATTGTAAAGACCTGAAGAGGCTTGAAAAGAATACTTGTAAGAGTAGAAGAGATAGTGAAATCTCAGAAAGACTTCTGAGGACTGGACGTAGCCCACGGTTTGGGGTGAACTAGTATAAAATCGTTGTGTCAACTACTCTTACTCTATCTCTCTTTTAGATTCAAGTTTTATCATTACTTAGTTTGTAAACAAGGTTCTCAAAGTTTTGATTAACTAGAATCTATCGGAAGTTTTGAAAAGAATTTTATTTCTAACAAACATTTATGAAAGAATTTTTCAAAAAGGGGAATACACAATTCAACCCCCCTTCTCGTGAATTCTTATATCGTTTTATAAGCATTGTATTAACGTGTGATTCACTTCAATTGGTATCAGAGCCTGGTATCCAAGGATCACTATAGCAAAGTGTGGATCAAAGATAATGGCGGAATCACATATATACATCGTAGAAGGAGCCTCAGTCACTAGACCTCCAGCATTCAACGGAGAAGATTATCATTACTGGAAAGATAGGATGCAACTATTTATAGAATCTACTCATGTCGACCTTTAGGACGTGATAGAGAATGGACCTTATACACCAGTAGATGAAGATGGGAATTCTATTCTACGAATCAGATGGACGGCTGACCAAAAAGCAAGAATACAGTTAAACTCAAAAGCGAAGTTCTTCTTGACCTATGCCCTAAGCAGGAGCGAGTATAACAAAGTTCACGGATGCGACACCGCGAAGGAGATGTGGGACACATTGTCCATTGCTCACGAAGGCACAAGCCAAGTTAAAGAATCCAAGATAAGCATTCTTGTACACCAGTACGACCTTTTCAGGATGAAAGATGAAGAATCTATTGATCAAATGTTTGGAAGATTTCAAACAATTGTCAATGGATTGAAAGCTCTTGGAAGAACATACAACAATCAAGTTCATGGTTGAAAGATCTTAAGAAGTCTTCCAAAGAGGTGGAGACCTAAAGTTACTGCGGTGCAGGAAGCCAAAGATTTGAGCGTGTTATAGCTTGACGAGTTGCTTGGATCCTTGAAGATTCATGAAGTTGAAATCGATGTTGAAGACAAACCCAAACGGGACAAGTCGATAACGCTGAAGGCCGGACAAAATAATCACAAGACTCAAAGAAGGAGGAAGTCATCAAAAGCCTTAAAGATTGAAGAATCAAAGAATGACGACTCCAGCCAATCAGAACAAGAGTCAAGTGATGAAGATGACGAATTTTCTTTCATCTCTAGAAAGATAAGACGCATGTGGAAGAAGAAGTCCAAAGGAAATAAGAATTTCAAGAAGAATGGCAAAGATGAGGCTAAACCAGAGAAGTCATCTATCATTTGCTACGAGTGCAATCAGCCTAGACACTACAAGTCCGAATGTCCTACTCTAAAGAAGAAACCAAAGAAGAGTAGAGAAGGCAAGAAAAGCATGATGGCAACGTGGGAGGACCTAGAATCATTAGATTCAGATACAGGTTCCGAGTTGTCTGAACATGCAAACATCTGCCTGGTAGCCGAGGAAGAAAGTGATGAGGAGGTACAATCTGATTACGATAACTTGCATGATGCCTACTCAGAATTGTTAGAAGATTCTCATGCTATTCTGAAACAGTAAAAATTGTTAAAGAAAAAGTATGTAAAAAATATTAGACATACGGAAGGAATAGAGAGAGAAAATATCTGTCTAAAGAAGCAATTAGAGGAGAAAAAGAAAGTTATAGATAGATCAGAAGAGATCAATCAGCTGAAACTGAGAATTAAGAATCTGTCAGCTGATTTAGTTACTTTCACCGAGAGCACAAAGAAAATGAATGAGATGCTTGGAAAATGTAAATATCCATGTGATAAAACCGGATTATGGTTTATAGGCAATATGTCATATCCTCATAAGAACCCTTTCTCTCAAAAGAGAAACTATAATAAATCTCGTGTTAATCAACGTTCTAGTAATATGCATCAAACAACTCATCATGTGCATGCTACTAACCCTAAAGGACCCAAGAAAATATGGGTACCAAAAGATAAAATAGTTTCTCCTGCAGATATCCTTCCTTGGAAGATGCGGCAAGCACCATTGGTATTTAGACAGTGGATGCTCGCGACATATGACGGGAAGAAGGTTTATGTTCCTAGATCTTCAGTATAAGAAGGGAGGATCGGTAACTTTCGGAGACAACCAGCAGGGCAAGATTATTGGAATCGGTAAGATATGTAGCATCCCACTCCCGCAGGACCCAAACCCGATATCGATGGTGATACCTGAGCTCATGCTTCACGAGGGTGGTATGCTAGAGCAGTCAAAACAGTTCAGATACACAGAAAGCCATTTTTCTTTTTGAAAACAATCGAGTGCGCAGATATTAGTAAATAATTTGGGCCCGCTTTAATACGAAATCGTTTCCAATCAAAATGCAATTCCAGTCATAAACCAATTTATACATACATTATTCAAATCCAATTTAGGCCCAATACAATAGCAGTACTAATCTGCGGAATTTGCATAAATTCGAATCTACACATAATTCAAAATGAAATTAATGCAGATGTGAAACTGATCCTGACTTCAAACTCTGACTCTTTTGCAGTAATCATACTCCCGTTTGTCTAACGGGGTACTCGTTAATTCCTGAAAAATAATTGCAATGTTGGGTGAGTTTACGAACTCAATGAGAAACCATCATCGATGGTTCACTCAATTCATGCATATTCACACAGTTCACAGAATATCACATTTTTGCACATCCAGAAAAATACCATGTGCGTTCTATTTTACCAATATAAGGCGTGTCACCTTTAACACAATTCATATTCAATCATTTATATAAACATGATGCACATGTGACACTTTCTGTTTTCATTTCGTTGTTGTGACCGTGCGCTGGCTTGTCGATGGATTTTGGGCACATTGCGTTGAGCCTAAGGCTCTGTAAATATTGGGCGTGATATGCCCTGATACGGTGAGCCAGTGGCTCTCAAATACGTTGGGCACGAAGCCCTGTGCGTTGAGCTTAAAGCTCTGTAATGTGTTGGCTGCTCCGGTCACAACTATCATTATCTGATCATACCATTTTGCATGAATGCATATGTTCCAATTTCCATTTACAGTCATTTACATTTCAATTGCCATTTTCATTCCTTAGGACCCTCAGTCCGGTATTTCAGTCATATGCATTCACAATTTATTTCATTTATGCATTCATAGCCATTTACACACAATAGCACTTCAATATCAACTTTCCAATATTTCGGACACCCATGGTCCGAAATCAATCAAAATCACACACACATATCCATCCGTTATCTCCACATGGCATCGAGGCATAATATGAAATACACATATAGATTGAGAAACCAACAAGGTTACTCACCTATACTTCCGAGCTACAGCCTGGAAGTCCCAGCAATATCCATGGAATATCGATCCATCGGAGCCTCTATAATAATCAAATAATTCCATTCATTACAAAATGCACAGTCAAAATAATTTGATGATGCACATGCCTTAAATAAAAGATGTACTATGCCTATTCATGACTTTCCCAGAGCTAATTCCCATTTTTCAATTTCTTTTTTCTCAAATTCCAACTTTTCCCTCAATTGTTCAATAATGATTCAATTCCAATTCAATAACATATTACAGAACTCCACTAATTCCATCTCTAATATTCAGTCAATTTTTCACGTCAAACTCGCTAGGGTATTCCTCAAAATCAATATCACTATTCTCTAGATCGAATTCATTCTTTATGCTCAGTTCTAAATTTCCCAGTAGCATTGAATTTATTTTCAAAAGCTCACATTATACTCCAATTGATAAGAAACAACCTCTAGGCGCAATACAATCACATCCTTAACTTTCTTTCACTGATTGAGATCTCAAAACCTGAATTCAAACTCTCATTCTTTTCCTCAATTGTAGACCTCGTTCTCTAGATCATAACGAATCAAACATCACCTCAATTGGAGGTCTACACCATTAGTTATGCCCCAAAAACTAAAATAAACCAATTCAGAAACTCATCCTCGCCGCGGCCTCAGATCCCTCGCCGCCGCGTCCTGGAGTCGTTCGTCGCGGCGAACAATTTCCTTGGGCTCGTCGTGACGGAGGGGAAGGGCTCGACGCGGCATAAAAACTCAAGCTCGCTGCGGCGAATTAACGTTAATTCACCGCGGCGAGGAGATAAATTAAATCCTCGCCGCGACGTGGCGCAGGCACGCCGCGACGCGCTAGTCGCAAGCCGTCTTCTCCGACCTATTTTTTGCCATTTCTCAGTCTCAAAACTAGTAATAACTCACTCATAACTACCCAATCCTTTCACAATTAACCCCATGCATGCATTAAACTAACAAATCAACAACATTAAACCCATTAACTTACCAATTAAGCATAAATCCTCAAATCTTCGAAAATCACCTCCAATCCCTTTAACTTCCTCCATCATCCACGGTGATCTCTCAACTTCAACAGATCTTCCTCTTCTCTCAAGGTTTCTAGCTGATCTTCCATCTCAGAGAAGGAGCAAGCACACTCTCGAAGAGAGAATCAAAAATCGTCCAAGGAGAAGAGAAACCATCGAGCCCTAGGAGAAGAGAATTTCCCTTCTTCCAAACTTTAAAACCTATGCTATTTAAAGGATAATCAATTAAGCCTCTTGTCTCTTTCCTCACAATACATTTAAATCTCTATCTCTTTTCAATTCATTTCTAGTACAATTTGTCTCCAAATTTCAATGGCTCGACAAAATAAATTTCTAAAATCATAATTCTAAATTTCCACTGCCATTTACCAATTATTCTAGCACTATTCAGTCAATCAGTCCGTCACTCGAAAAATTTCTGGTCCGAACTTTTTCTCCCAAATTTCTAGAAAAATTTCCTAGGTTCACAATCAATTAACAGTCACTCTAAAATATTTCCAATTCAACTATTCAAACCCAATTATTCCAAAATTTCCAATATTTCATAAATCAAATCTAATTTTCTCATAAATCACAATCTCCATCAATATCACAATGACAAGCCGGGAAAATGTCATGAATGCATGTACCTATATGTGCATGTGCAAATTGACTCATGGCCTCCAAAATTAGAGGTCACATGAATGCTCAGTCAATAATATGTGGTAAAATCCTAACCCGCCCCAATTTACCAATATAACCTTCCCATCGGTGACAGGATGTTACAATTCTCCCCTCCTAATAAAAATTTCGTCCTCGAAATTTCATATATGATTTACCAAAAGGCAGGGGAGTCTTTTCAATCATTGACTTTCTACTTTCCACTTATTTCGACACACGAATAATTTCTACCACTAACTGAAATCAAAACAATCAATGAACCACTCGCTTTCTCGAACTGTACATTGTTTTACTGTTTTCTCATGATTATTTGCAATTTGTCACTTTCAATATCAATAACACATATATCGGATCCTAACAATATTTCCTAATCCTGTCTATGTAACACTTTGGATCTGAATCATCTTTTAGGTTTTTAAACTAAATTGCCAATTCTTATCTACACCACAGTCACATAGAGGTCACTATATAAACCTTTATCTCTATCTAAGTGTATCTTGGCCGAGGCGATACACTTCGAAGCATCTCATTTATCACTTATCATATTACATCTCCTTAGAGTTAAAACACTAATCTCATAAGATTCTAACAGCCTCGATCCACTCAAATCGTTGCCCTTTTACTTGGATTTCTTAATCCCCATTATAGATTCATTTTACTCATCAACATAGTACACTGTTCTGATGGTATCACCCAAACAACAATTGTTATGTCCTCAATCAATCTGGACTACACATATTTCTTAATCGAATTATACATATCACTTTCCTCAACAATTGGAGTTATTTTCAATTCCTCGATAAGGTTCACAAATTTCAAACACCTTAATTTGGTCTTTGCCAATCCTTATATACACAACTGATTTGGAATTCCAATAACTAATAATACACTCTTTTTGCCCCTTTGATAGATCAATAGATTGCACTCAGTAATACAAGCTTATCGTCCGAATTATGATCTTCAGCTATTGAAATTTTTATTCAATCCATCAATAATCAATTGCTTAATCCTTTTCAAATCATTTAAATTCCTGAAATCTCTTGACCATTATCGATTTGCAGATCCATGAACATCTTCCAAATGTTTCTGTACAATTAATGTCTCCAAGCCTTTAAAACAACACTAAGTATAACAAATTTCAAATCATCAATCATAATACCGCCCATGACGTTATATTCATCCCTAGGTACATAAAATCACTTTACACAATTTCAATAGATTGCATCATAAACTTTACTGGGACACTTCAGTAGATATTACAAAATCTCCAAATGTCTCTTTTACAATCATCAGTCATACTATTCACACGTTTATCCTCAAACATTTTTATCAAAGCTAAAGCCAGAACATCTTTGACAATTTCTGGACGTATCCAGTATTCAGTTAGTCCTAATAAACTCCAAATCCCGTATACATATATTCCTTGTAATTTCGCATTTTATCAACACCTCTATCATCATTTAGTCTCCCAATGTGCCATATTCGTATACTAATTCATCCACTATTCATTCAATCAGGTTAAGATTCACTCTTATGAGACTTGCATGATAACCAATTTCCTCAACTGTGCCATTTATCTTCTTCACTTTTCAAATGCATTTAATCGATCATCGATGATCATAGTCACTATCCAATTTAAATACAATTGAGACACTTTACTCTTCTGTAATACAATAAACTCCTTATACCCATAATTGATTCATATAACTCTTTAATCATTGAACGTCTCTAATGAGGAGCAAATTTCTTATAATTTTCTCAGTTTCATCATAACATATTCTGACACATGTTCCTTACCCTAATTTCTCCACATAACCCAATTTATTTGCGATAGATCACTCCCTGGCTTGCATAAACAATCATCATATCAATCTCGTACTTTCAGAACATAATTACACAAAACATACACGAACCTTTATTCTCCTCATATCCAAAATTAATATTTCCTTGATGATCAGTAATTCTTTTACATAATCGGAGTCATCTCATCCACGTAATACACTCTTTTCAGTAGCATTTTTTATCTCTTACGCTTGAGTCTCTACTGGAATTCGGACTCCAAAAGTTTACTTGTACTTCATTTCAGGTTTATCTCTTCGATGGTTACTCTCAACTCAAATTGTCAGATCAACTAAATCTTATCAATCATTAATACTTTTCATAAAACTTTATCAATCAACTATTTTTCATCACTACATATCAGTCATTCTTAATACGTCGAGAAGATCAATTTCAACTACGCATAATATCCCAACAAGAACAGTTCATGCCATGCCTTACAAGATCAGAACATCTTTTATAATGAGGCTCTGTAGGGCACTTAAGAAATTTCATTTACTCTAATATCTTGGCATACATCGCTATAATCATCACATCTTATCTGAAAATGTATTCACATCAATTTACCCATTAATAGCTTATACTACTAAGAACACCTTAATCCTATTTAATTCTAGATAACCGTTCTATTTTTGGTACCAGTTCTCGATCATGGGGACTTTGCTATATTCATGTCCCTCTTTTAATCCTTCAAGCTCATTACCTATACTAACATCTTTAATAATCTCACTTCTTTCTCAATTGATAGTTACAAGCATTCTCATGCCTTACTCTACCCATCTTGAACTTGGGGCTACAGGAACTATGATCGGAACTTATTTAATAAGCCACCGATTACCTCCTATATCATATTCACGCATATTATTCACTTATGCTTAATCATTTCACCCATGATGGTAATCCCACTATCAGATGTACGCTTACAGTGACAATATAATATGAACTCAACAACTTTCCTTTTTGCACCCGTCCTCTCTCGTGAGGATCGTATACAATCTCTATTCATTCCCAATTGATCATTATAAGCACTTTCATTTCTTATTCTAACTCATATAGGATTTTAGACTACAAGAATTCTGACTAGTAATTATCCATTAATTCATCAACTGCAACTTAAATTGTCTTACATTTCAATCTTGTCATTATTCCATCATACCCATGTACATTCACACTCAAATCAATATCATAGATATATAATCATTCTGTATTTTTCCCCACTAGCATAATTTGACTCAAAGTCATACATCATTATTCATATCTCTATTTTCATTTTCCTCTATCAATCCACAAATATAACTTCATTTCTACCCAAATCGAATCATACACTTTTTCTTATTCCTCGATATCCACAATTTCCCTTTATCTCATTCTAACATATTTTCATTTTCATCACTATTTCTAACCGCTTACACGACTAATACATGCCCATGCATGTGACTCATATGCTAGACTGGGGATTAGTTGTCACTGTCTGCCGTAACATGACTTAAATGCATGTAACCTGACACATTTTTCAGAAACCCCATGTAAGATTGTACTTTTGGGCTCTGATACCACAAATGTAGCATCCCACTCCCGCAGGACCCAAACCCGATATCGATGGTGATACCCGAGCCCATGCCTCACGAGGGTGGTATGCTAGAGCAGTCAAAACAGTTCAGATACATAGAAAGCCATTTTTCTTTTTGAAAACAATCGAGTGCGCAGATATTAGTAAATAATTTGGGCCCGCTTTAATACGAAATCGTTTTCAATCAAAATGCAATTCCAGTCATAAACCAATCTATACATACATTATTCAAATCCAATTTAGGCCCAATACAATAGCAGTACTAATCTGCGGAATTTGCAGAAATTCGAATCTACACATAATTCAAAATGACATTAATGCAGATGTGAAACTGATCCCGACTTCAAACTCTGACTCTTTTGCAATAATCATACTCCCGTTTGTCTAACGGGGTACTCGTCAATTCCTGAAAAATAATTACAATGTTGGGTGAGTTTGCGAACTCAATGAGAAACCATCATCGATGGTTCACTCAATTCATGCATATTCACACAGTTCACAGAATATCACATTTTTGCACATTCAGAAAAATACCACGTGCGTTCTATTTTACCAATATAAGGCGTGTCACCTTTAACACAATTCATATTCAACCATTTATATAAACATGACGCACATGTGACACTTTCTGTTTTCATTTCGTTGTTGTGACCGTGCGCCTGAAACTGTCCCAGTGACGGGCACATTGCGTTGAGCCTGAGGCTCTGTAAATGTTGGGCTTGATATGCCCTGATACGGTGAGCCAGTGGCTCTCAAATAAGTTAGGTACGAAGCCCTGTGCGTTGAGCTTAAAGCTCTGTAATGTGTTGGCTGCTCCGGTCACAACTGCCATTATCTAATCATACCATTATGCATGAATGCATATGTTCCAATTTCCATTTACAGTCATTTACATTTCAATTGCCGTTTTCATTCCTTCGGGCCCTCAGTCCGATATTTCAGTCATATGAATTCACAATTTATTTCATTTATGCATTCATAGCCATTTACACACAATAGCACTTCAATATCAACTTTCCAATATTTCGGACACCCATGGTCCGAAATCAATCAAAATCACACACACTTATCCATCCGTTATCTCCACATGGCATCGAGGCATAATATGAAACACACATATAGATTGAGAAACCAACTAGGTTACTCACCTGTACTTTCGAGCTACAGCCTGGAAGTCCCAGCAATATCCGTGGAATATCGATCCATCGGAGCCTATATAACAATCAAATAATTCCATTCATTACAAAATGACAGTCAAAATAATTTAATGATGCACATGCCTTAAATAAAAGATGTACTATGCCTATTCATGACTTTCCGAGCTAATTCCCATTTTTCACTTTCTTTTTTGTCAAATTCCAACTTTTCACTCAATTGTTCAATAATGATTCAATTCCAATTCAATAACATATCACAAAACTCCACTAATTCCATCTCTAATATTCAATCAATTTTTCACGTCAAACTCGCTAGGGTATTCCTCAAAATCAATATCACTATTCTCTAGATCGAATTCATTCTTTATGCTCAGTTCTAAATTTCCCAGTAGCATTGAATTTATTTTCAAAAGCTCACATTATACTCCAATTGATAAGAAACAACCTCTAGGCGCAATACAATCACATCCTTAACTTTCTTTCACTGATTGAGATCTCAAAAACCTGAATTCAAACTCTCATTCTTTTCCTTAATTGTAGACCTCGTTCTCTAGATCATAATGAATCAAACATCACCTCAATTGGAGGTCTACACCATTAGTTATGCCCAAAAAACTAAAATAAACCAATTCAGAAACTCATCCTCGCTACTACCTCATATCCCTCGTCGCGGCGTGGAAAGATGCTCGCCGCGGCGAACAATTTCCTTGGGCTCGCCGCGACGCAGGAGAAGGGCTCGACGCGGCGTAAAAACACGAGCTCGCCGCGACGTCCTTTTACGCTTGCCGCGGCGAATTAACGTTAATTCACCTCTGCAAGGACATAAATTAAATCCTCGCCGCGACATGGCGCAGGCACGCCGCGACACGCTAGACGCAGGCCGTCTTCTCCGATCGATTTTTCGCCATTTCTCACTCTCAAAACCAGTAATGACTCACTCATAACTACCCAATCCTTTCACAATTAACCCCATGCATGCATTAAACTAACAAATCAACAACATTAAACCCATTAACTTACCAATTAAGCATAAATCCTCAAATCTTCGAAAATCACCTCCAATCCCTTTAACTTCCTCCATCATCCACGATGAGCTCTCAACTTCAACAAATCTTCCTCTTCTCTCAAGGTTTCTAGCTGATCTTCCATCTCAGAGAAGGAGCAAGCACACTCTCGAAGAGAGAATCGAAAATCGTCCAAGGAGAAGAGAAACCATCGAGCCCTAAGAGAAGAGAATTTACCTTCTTCCAAACTTTAAAACCTATGCTTTTTAAAGGATAATCAATTAAGCCTCTTGTCTCTTTCCTCACAATACATTTAAATCTCTATCTCTTTTCAATTCATTTCCAGTACAATTTGTCTCCAAATTTCAATGGCTCGACAAAATAAATTTCTAAAATCATAATTCTAAATTTTCACTGCCATTTACCAATTATTCTAGCACTATTCAGTCAATTAGTCCGTCACTCGGAAAATTTCCAGTCCGAACTTTTTCTCCCAAATTTCCAGAAAAATTTCCTAGGTTCACAATCAATTAACAGTCACTCTAAAATATTTCCAATTCAACTATTCAAACGCAATTATTCCAAAATTTCCAATATTTCATAAATCAAATCTAATTATCTCATAAATCACAATCTCCATCAATATCACAATGACAAGCCGGGAAAATGTCATGAATGCATGTACCTATATGTGCATGTGCAAATTGACTCATGGCCTCCAAAATTAGAGGTCACATTAATGCTCAGTCAATAATATGCGGTAAAATCCTAACCTGCCCCAATTTACCAATATAACCTTCCCATCGGTGACGGGATGTTACAAGATAGGTAAAGATTCCTTTGCATGCATAAATATTGTACTGCTTGTTGATGGTCTGAAACATAATTTGATCAGCGTCAGTCAATTGTGTGATTCTGGTTTTACAGTCACATTCAATCAAAATCTTTGTTAACTCAGAAACAAAGATGGGTCTATACTTTTTTCTGCCAAGAGAAGAAATAATCATTACAAAATTGATTTAGAAGATTTTCAAAATCAAAAAGTTTCATGTTTTCTGTCTTCCGAAGAAGAAAGCCTAGTCTGGCATAAAAAGCTAGGTCATGTCTCTTTTAAACACATTTCAAACTTGGTAAAACATTATTTGATAAGAGGTTTACAAAAAATAAGTTTTGAGAAAGAAATTTTCTGTGAAAATTGTTTGAAAGGAAAATAAGTTAAAACTTCATTTTCTTTTAAAAATTTTGTAACATTATCTAGACCTTTAGAGTTGTTACATATGGATTTATTTGGTCCAACAAGGACAATAAGTCTTGGCGGCAAGATATATGGACTTGTTATTGTTGATGAATTTACTCGATTTTGTTGGATATTATTTTTATCACATAAAGATGAATCTTTTAAGTGTTTTAGACCTTATCCGAAAGTTCTGATTGAAAAGGAATGTCTATAGCTAGTATCAGGAGTGACCATGGTGGAGAGTTTGAGAATGAGAAGTTTAGATTATTCTGTGAGGAGAATGGAATTTTCCACAATTTCTTTGCTCCCAGGACTCCACAACAGAATGGAGTTGTTGAAAGGAAGAACAGGACGATTCAAGAAATGGCTAGGACTATGCTTTGTGAAATGAATCTTCCTAAGTACTTCAAGCGTAAGTCGTGAATACAACATGCTATATTCAGAATAGAATTCTGTTGCGACCCATGTTGAAGAAGACTCCTTATGAGTTATAGAATGGAAGAAGACCAAACATATCTTACTTTCATCCATTTGGGTGCAAATGGTCTATTCTGAATACAAAGGAGCTGTTGGATAAATTCGATTCAAAGACCTATCCAGGAATCTTCCTAGGCTACTCATCATCGTCTAAGGCATTCCGGGTGTACAACCTTATTTCAAAGATAGTTGAGGAAACCATCCATGTCAAGATTGATGATAGTTCCCAATCCCATAAGGAAGATGACATGGAGAGTAAAGGTTCTTCAAAGAACTTAGACGACACAACAGAAACTGCAACACCAGGTACTCAAGTAGATAAAGTTGAAGATATTCCAGAAACTATTGGACTGAAAAAGAGACTGGAAATATAAAAGTTCTCATCCAGAAGAGTTGATTATCGGAGAGACCTTATAAGGAGTTAGGACAAGGTCCAGATTTAGAAGAGAAGCTAATGTGGCTTTTATCTCTAAAATAGAGCCTAAGAAGGTTGAGGAAGCTCTTCGAGACGAAGCTTGGGTGTTAGTCATGCAAGAGGAGCTGAATCAATTTACTAGGAATAATGTTTGGTCCTTAGTTCCGAAACCCCATAAGAAATCCATCATAGGAACCAGATGGGTCTTTAAGAATAAGTTAGACGAATCAGGAAGAGTGAGTCGAAATAAGGCTAGATTAGTAGCACAAGGCTATAATCAGCAAGAAGGAATAGACTACAATGAGACATATGCTCCAGTAGCAAGACTTGAAGCCATTAGGATATTGCTGGCATATGCGGTCTGTCATAATATAAAGTTGTTTTAGATGGATGTGAAGAGTGCCTTTCTGAATGATTTTATAGACGAAGTGGTGTATGTTAAGCAACCACCTGGTTTTGAGGATGTTAAGAATCCGGACCACGTCTATAGACTTCATAAAGCCTTATACGGGCTGAAGCAAGCTCCTAGAGCTTGGTATGATCATCTGAGTACTTTTCTCTTAGAAAATGGTTTTACCAGAGGTCAAGTTGATAAGACGCTCTTTAGGAAGAATTATGAGAATGAATTCATTATAGTGCAGATCTATGTTGATGATATTATTTTTGGTGCTACTTCAAAGAAGTTATGCATGAAGTTTGAAAGTCTAATGAAAAATGAATTTGAAATGAGCATGATGGGTGAGTTGAAGTTCTTTCTTGGGTTGCAAGTTAAGCAAACAAAAGAGAAAATCTTTATTGATCAACAAAAATATGTGAAAGAATTGTTGAATAAGTTTGATATGCAAAATGTGAAGCCAATGACTACTCCGATGCATCCTTCAAACCTTTTGTCGAAAGATGAAAACCCTGTATAGAGGGATGATAGGTTCTTTATTCTATCTTATAGCAAGTAGACCTGATATATTGTTCAGTGTATGCTTGTGTGCAAGGTTTCAGGCTGATCCTAGAGAGTCTCACTATATTGCTGTTAAGAGGATTATGAGATATCTCATAGGTACTACTGATCTTTGCTTAATGTTTGAGAAACGTAAAGATTTCAGGTTAATCGGATATTGCGACGCGGACTATGCCGGAGATAAAATCGAAAGGAAGAGCACAAGTGGAGGATGTCACTTTCTTGGCTCAAACTTAGTTTCATGGTCAAGCAAGAGACAAAGCTCAATCGCTCTATCAACTGCCGATGTAGAGTATATGTCTGTCGCAAACTGTTATTCACAAACGTTGTGGATCAAATATCAACATGAAGACTATTTAGTTCAAAAAGAGGAGATTCCAATCTATTGCGACAACACCAGTGCAATCAATCTGACAAAGAATCCGATCCAACATTCGAGAGTAAAACACATCGAAGTCAGACATCACTTCTTGAGAGATTATGTTCATAGGAAGGTGGTTAAACTACAGTTCATCGAAACAGAGTATCAGTGGGCAGACATCTTCACTAAACCATTGAGTGAAGAACGGTTCCAGAAGATGAGACGCAACCTTAACATGGTAATGTTAAGCGAATAGTCAGGCTAAAGGGACGTCAAAATTAACGACGCTAGAAATAGTGAGTTACAGCTGGTAACTTCGCTAACAAGGAAGTTTTGGAGGGAAACGTTTCACAATCTTTAGAATCCCGACGATTCTAGGGAACGCGTGATAAGACACTTCAAGTAGCCTGAAGTTAAGATCATTGCGGTTATTCTCATCTATAGACGGTTCATCTTGCTTTCCAAATTCTCTCAATCATCCTACCCTAGAAGAAAAGCTTACCAGAGTCAGTTTTCGTTCTGAAACAATGGAGGCAGCTATGATATTCGGAATGTAACATCCCGTTACTGTTAGCAAGGGTATTATGGTAATTATGAGACTGACTGATAGGCCTTACTGTATTTACTGACTGAGCATGTTACTGGCCTCTAATTATAGAGGAACTGGTCTACTGCATATGCATATGTTCATTGGTACATGCGTTCATGATTTTTCGGTATTTAATTGTGAATTGGAACTGATCGAATTGACTGGACTGCTTAAATCATGATTAATTGAGAAAAAATTAGAGTAATTGGGTTCAATTGACTGATTTAGAATAGTTTATAAGTGACTGGTATTTTATAGTGGCTTATAGGAAATTTTCGAGAAATTCGGGTGAGAATGCCCAGACTGGAAATATTTGGGTGACTGACTGATTGACTGAATATTACTGAAAGAACTGTTCAATGGCAATGGAAAAATTAGAGTTTTACTATTAGACGAATTATAGTTGGAGCCATTGAAAATTTGAGACTGAAATTTGGACTGATTAGAAGCCCTATAGCTATATATAGCAGAGACTTGAAATTGGGGAAAATTTTCTAAGGCAATTGCGAGTTTCTCTTCTCCTCCTCCCACGGTGACTTGCGATTCCTCCCATCGGTGAGGATTTCTTGATTTCTCCTTATGGTGTTCTCCTTATTGTGCAAGACTAATTGGTTCATTGTGCTTGATGAAGGATTGAGGAGTTGTAGAGTGGAAAATTGTTGATTTAAGAAAGATTAGGGTTTACGGTGATTTCTTGAGATTTTCGGATCTGAGAGTGATTGGTAAGTTTTACTGGTTTTAATGTTGCTATTGATAGTTTCTATGGCATTTATTTTGGTTATTTGAGTTGTTGGGAGTGATTATGGAGGTTTTAATGTCATTAATGGCGGAAATGCGATCGGAGAAGACGAAGGAAATCCGTCTTCGCCGCGGCCTGCACGAGAGCCCAACGGTGACGAATATATATTCGTTCGCCACGGCGAGTTGGCGTGGGACGCCACGGCGAGCGGATGAATTATCGCGCCGCATCAAGACAAACGCGAGCATCGCGGCGAAGGATTGCGAGCTGCACGCCGCGGCGAGCGCCCTTCACGCCGCGGCGAGCAATCCGAATGTGGCGCGGTGAAGGCCGCGTGGTCGCGGCGAATGGGATTTTAATGGGATTGATTTTGGATTGTTGAGTATAACTTTTTGTGTAGACCTCCAATTGAGGTGATTCCAGATTCATTGTGAACTGGGGAAAGAGGTCTACAAAATGAGAATAATTATGGGAATTAGATTGGATTTTATTGGTAATGAATTATAGAGATTAAGGTCAATTATGGTGCATAGAGTGACCTAAATGTCAAATTGAGACTATTGGAGTTTTAATTGGGAATTTCAATTTAGGGTTTGACCCGATAAATAGGAAATTGTTATAGGAATTCAAATTGAGGAAAATTGATTGGATTTAAGGATGGATCAAATATTGTCGACCTATTGAACAAAGAGATAGGATCGAGCATTAAAGTACCGAAATGGGATTTTGCACCGAAAATCGTGAACATGCATGGTACATCATTTCACTAAGACATATGCATTCTTGTATTGGTTAATTGAGCGATTAATAATAGGCAGACTTTCTTGTTATAGAGGTGCCGTTGGATCGTCGTTCCACGGACATTCTTTGGGACTTCGAGCGAGAGCTTCGGGAGTAACAGGTGAGTAACCTAGTTGGTTTCTCAAATACCTGGTTGTTTACATGCTCTACGTGAATTACATGCAAAAATGAATTGTATGACTACTGTATGATTACTGACATGTATTAGATTGAATTGCATGCTTTCACTGAACAGGACTGTACTAATACATGACACTGAGACTGAATACTGGGCTTTATAGCCATATCTTAGCGATTCTTGAATCTTTGAAATCTTGGGCTTTTATACCAGTATCAGAAATCATTAAACATTGCATTGCATGCATAAATGCGTGATCAGATAATGGAATGTGACCCAAGTCGCAATTACTCTTGATCGCCTAGCAGGGGAGAAATCACGCTGCGTCACCGATCATCATTACTCTTGGCCAAGCCTCGAGCCCGAGGGATTTATCCTTAATCCTTCGTCTTGTAGCCCGAGCAGGGAGAAATCACACGCGTCCAATCGATCACTTGATGAGCACTTGGGCACAACACTAAATAACTGGAAAAGAGTCGCACGTGCATTGCATACTGTACTGAATGCCTGAAATAACTGTATGTGACTACTGTGAATGATAGAATCACAATGTAAATTATTGTGAATGAATGACTGAATTGTGACAATGACATGATTTAACGTGAACTGCAATATGATACTGATAAGTGTTAGTGCTATCAGAAATTCTCGTGCATAATACCAGAATCGTGATGAGATCTCAGAAACTATTATAGACTCAGAAATTGTATATATCTTCGTTGATCGATATTCTCGAGATATGTTGTACGCAATATGCATAAATGCATGATTTGAGTGAACCATCAATGATGGTTTCTCACTGAGTTCGCAAACTCACCCAAAATTGCATTATATTTTTTAGGACTGATAGAGTAGACTCCTAGCTCCGAAGATATTATTTTCCTGCCATACGAGCTGCTGGCAAGAGGCGTGATGGCACACAGGTCGGTCAGCTGGGTTAGCTTTTGAGGATGACTTAGGATAGATGCTTGTATCAGTTTCCTTTTTTATTTTGTTAGGAGACTGATAGACTTGTCTATTCTGACATTGGATGACTGTATCAGATACAATTATTTTAGATGATAATTTACTGATTTTTGTTATGTTGCGTTTTAAATGATTGCGATGCCATGTGGATATTAAACGAAATTTTATGGTAGCGAACCTCTATCGTAGGATACGTGTCGAAGCGACCCTCGGGTTTCCCGATGTGTACCCTACGGTGAGGGGGCGCTACATTTAGTGGTATCAGAGCATGGTTTGGCATCTTTTGGGCATAGTGTATTGTTAGGCTTGAATCACTGTAAAGAATAGTAGAACTGATCGGAATTTCTTGTCTGTTTTAGGTCATCCGTACTGGGAGATAGAGTTGAGTTACCACCGACACGGAATCGATGGGAGCTAATAGGAGTCGAGTCCCCGATGCCTCATCGGAGGAGATGCCTCCTCGAGTTCTGCGAGACGGGAACGAAGATATGATCGACTACGCAAGCAGGGGGCGGTAGACTTCTATGGTAGCACCGACCCTGTGGAGGCTGAGGGAGGGCTTGAGAGGACTGAGCGACTCCTCGATCAGATGGATTGTGTACCGGATGGCGTTTGATTACGCTTTCTCTTCTCGTGGTCCGCATATCGATGGTGGAGGATCGTTCGGCAGCACTACCACCGGCCTGTATAATCGATATGGGAGGATTTTCTGAGGGCCTTTAGGAACAATTACATGCCCAAAGACTATCTAGAGATGAAGATGCAAGAGTTCTTAGAATCGAGACAAGGCGTATGGTGTGGTGACTATGAAGTCTGCTTTAATGAGCGATGGGATATGCCTCGACACTAATTTCTCGAGGTGGCAGTGTCGGCGTTTTAGGGTGGACTCAATTGGGAGATCCGAACCCGATTGGCGAGTCGATAAGGGTACATTCATTGAAATGAGGCGGCGATCTGGGATAGAGCAAATGCTAAGATGAGAATGTGGCGAGAGAGAATGTGACTAAGGCGGGTCAGAGACCAGATTAAGAGACCCATGACAGTCGAGCAATGAGAGTAGAGGTATAGCGAGCGTCGGGCAGATCCTTTAGATCCTCGGGAGGGACTAGACAGTCGGTTACAGCGAGAGAGCGATTTTACCTGATGGTAGTGGTAGGCGGTGCTAGAAGTTGAGGCGATCTATTGCTCTGTGTGAGCATTGTGGTAGCTGCACGTGGAGAGTGTCCGTGGTTGTCGAGGCGTGTTTGCGGTGTGGCTCGATGGACCACAGTCCAAAGCGCCCGAGACTATGGGAGCCCGTCTGCTATATGACCGGAAGATCTGTAGCAATCTGCATGATGCAATGAGCCGTGGTGGTGGATTCGATGGAGAGGCGAGGCAGGGCCGAGGCCGAGCATGTCGGCATTGAGGTCTCGAGAGTGCAGACGAGACAAGAACCTCGGGCGAGTCTATGCCATGACTCGGCAAGAGGCCCAGGATTCCCCAGATGCCATAGCAGGTATGCTTCTAATTTTAGTTTTGAAGCATATGTATTATTGGATTGGATTTTGGATTTATAATCTTTCTTTTTTGCACCGCATCAAGCATATAGACTGCATGAGAATAGACAGAGGTTACTGTATGGGTTAGTGGTAAGTACTCCTTTGGAAAGTACGACTGTATTGGGAAAAGCAATTTTTGAAAAAAAAATTATTATTAGGAGACCTGATTCTAGTGGAAACTCAAGTGTGAGAGATAGAATCTGTTGGACCAATGGTGGTTGACAAATTAAATCCCTTTATATTTTGATAATAATAAAATATCTAGAATTAGTTAAGAAATTATTTTCAGGTGTTACTCAAGGAAAGAATCATGCAAAACAAGATGAGCAAATGTTTAATTATTGAAAAATCAAGAAAGCAGGTTCATTCTAAGTATAAGTGGCATAAAATATGAAGATTCTAGAGGATTTGAACGAATGTTACTATTGAAGGCTAAACAAGTCGACTTACACATTACAAGATGGCTTACATATGAAGATGAACTCGCACAAGTGGACTTATAACAAACAAGTCGACTTATCGGGAGAAACAAGTCGACTTATCGAGGGAAACAAGTCGACTTATACATAACAAGTCGACTTATTAGAGAGCGGAGGTACATGTTTTACGTAAATGGTTGAAACAAGTCGACTTATGTATTCGACAAGTCGACTTATTGAAGCACAGATTCAGCTCCAACGGTCCAATTTGCTAAAAATGGAATGGAGAAGATCAAGCAACGACTATATCAAATCAAGCAACGGCTAGAAGAGCTCCAACACTATATTTCTTTGACTATAAATAGAGGATGAAGCAAGGAGATGATATATAAGTTCTATAAGCTCAAATACTCTCTTATTGCTTCACATTGCTCATTATTAAACTTATATTGTTACAAATTACCTTGAGCATTTGTTCTTCAATTTTACATTGTTTTGTTAAAATTGAGTGGCTAGAGGAAAGGTCACGTGAGGTAGGATTTGTGCCGTAATACAAATCGTGTGTAAAGGTTGCTTGAGTCGAATTCAAGTGAAGTTGTAAAAGTTCACACTCAACTACAAAGTGTGCAAATAAAGTGATTGGCAAAATCCTAAGTGGGAGCTTAGGTAGAGGACGTGGTCTTAGACCGAACCTCTATAAAAGCAGTGTTTGATCTTCTTCCTATACTATTTCATTTAAGTTTATTTAAATTATTTTTTGTGTTTAACTTCTGATTTTCTTGTAAAAATTTTCAAAGAATTTTAAGATCTATTCAACCCCCCTTCTAGATCACTTACAATTGGTATCAGAGCAGAAGTATTTGGGATGGCACCCAACAACCTAGCGGAAGAAGGTAATACTAATAACCGACCTCCTTTGTTTAATGGCTCTAACTATTCTTCGTGGAAAAATCCTATGAAATACCACATTATAAGTGAGGAGTTGAATCTTTGGAAGATCATTATCTTGGACTTCAAGCTCCTCTAAAAGAAAATGGTGAGTTGAAAACTGAGCTGAGTATGATGATAACGATTGGAAGCAAGCTTACATCAACGCCAAAGCTATGAAGTCGATATCTTGTGCATTAACGGTTGAGGAAAGAAACCGGGTAAATTCTTGCACCACTGCGAAGGAAATGTGGGAGACTTGATTCACTCATGAAGGGACAAATCAAGTTAGGAGACAAAATCAACATGCTTCTCCACGACTATGAGATGTTAAGTAATGAAGGAAGGTGAGTCAATTTCTATAATGCTTGACCGTTTTGCAGAAATTATAAATGGCTTAGGCAACCAGGAAAGCACATGATGGATAGTGAGAAGGTAAAGAAGATTCTTCGTTCATTACCTAAGGAATGGGACTCTCAAGTCACCGAATCATGGAGTCGAAGGATCTAAACCATCTAGAATTCAATGCTTTAGTAGGATCTCTCATCAACTATGAGATAATTCTCAAATCAGAGGAGGTAGAGGTAAGCCTAAAAATCTATTGCTTTTAAAGCTAACACCTCTTTTGATGAAAGTGATGAGGAACTAGATGAAGACGAAGAAGATGAGGAAATCGCTATATATGCATGAAATTTAAGGAAGTTCAAAGGACTTCTCAAAACGAAGAAAAGAATTAAATGGCGGAAAAGCAGTAGAAAGAAAGAGATTCGCACCGAAAGAAAAACAAAAGGCTATGATGAAAAGAAAGGTAACGAAGAATGATGGAGATGTGGAAAAGGGACATCTCAAGAGAGTGCAAAAAGCTCGTCATCAACATCGAACTTTCAGAAAAATGACAAATCGACAAAGGTAAAAAGAAGACTAGCTTGGTAGCCACTTGGGTGACGATGAGGAAGCCTACCAAAGTGACGAAGAAAACAATTTGGCGCTTATGGCAAAAAGTTCATCAGCGATGATGAAAATGAGGTAACTCTCAATGACCAAGATCTACAAGATTCTTTTGATTCTTTACAAGCTGATTTTGAAGAAGCTATTGAGATTAACAAAAAATTAAGAAAGAAAATACGTGAATTGATTGCTGAAAATAGTGTTCTACATGAAACAATTGATGATTTAGATAGCCCAAAAGAAGATCATTTCAGATGTCTTATTGAAAAGAAAATCTTATTTGCGAACTTGATAGACTTGAAAAGAATTTTCTTATATGGTTGGAAAGTTTCTTTGGTGGAAATGCTAAGTTTGAAGAACTATTGTCTTTACAAAGATATACTATCTCCAAACATGGTTTAGGATATGATCCATATAACGAGAGAATGTTCTTTAATTTCAAAATTTACTAAAGATGGAAAAGTTGCACAATGTGCTAGATGTTTGAAAGATGGCCACATAGAACTTGTTTGCAAAAGTACTAGAAGATGTGTTAAGATAAAGAAAATTTGGGTTATAAAAGGCACAACACCACCCAACGTGGTTTATATGGCTAACCAAAATGGACCCAAAATGGCTTGGGTACCTATAAGAAGAAAGAACGTTGATATTGTAGGTACAAGCAAAGAATGAAAGGTCGCAAGCACTTGGTACATCGATGGCGGTGTTCAAGACACATGAGTGGAGACAAAAACCTTTTGTGGAAATTCAACCAAAGAATCAAGGATTTGTCACTTTGGAGACAACAACAAAGGTAAGGTCATAGGAATTGGTAAAGTGGGTAAGGAACCTTTGCCAACCATTGACAATGTTTTGCTTGTTGATGGGTTGAAACATAATCGCTAAGTGTTTCTCAACTTTGTGACATGAATTTTAATGTAAGTTTTGAATCATCACATTGCATGGTTAAGAAGGATGATCATATAGCTTTTATTGGTTTAAGACATGGTAATCGTACATTGTAGATCTGCATGATGATAGTTCTTTCAATGAAAATGCCTAGTGACACTAGAAGAAAATGCATTTTATGGCATAGGAAATTAGGACATGCACCGCTGCCTTTAATTTCTAAGCTTTCAAAGAATGACATTGTAAGAGGTTTGCCTAAGATTAAATTTGTTAAAGATCATTTGTGTGAGTCATGTTTGAAAGGAAAACATGTTAGAGCATCTTTTAAACCAAAGAAAGAAATTTGCACATCTAGAATTCTTGAACTTGTGCATATGGATTTAATTGGACCATCTAGGCATGCTAGTCTTAGTGGAAAATTGTATGTCCTAGTGATTGTAGATGATTTCTCTAGATTTACTTGGGTAAGATTTCTTGCTAATAAAAATGATGCCATTAATGAATTTACCAAGTGGTGTAGATTGGTTCAAAATGAGAAAAATCATCTATAGTTGCAATTATAATCGATCATGGAGGAGAATTGAATGTGAACCTTTCGAAAATCTTTGCGACAAATACGGTATGGAGCACAACTTCTCTACACCAAGAACACCGCACAAAATGTGTGGTGGAAAGGAAGAATCGCTCACTTGAAGAAATGAGCGGGACTATGCTAAATGAGTACAATCTTCCTAAATCATTTTAAGCGAAGCGATCAATACCGCATGCTACATCATCAATAGGGTACATTTGCGAAGAGACAAAATATAACACCCTACGAACTCGGAAAGGTAAGAGACCCAACATTTCCTATTTTCATCCATTTGGTTGTAAAGTTTTATACATAATAATGGAAAGAGTAATTTAGGAAAATTCGATTCTAAATCCGATGTTGGTGTATTTATTGGTTATTCTCAAACTAGTAAGGCTTTTAGAGTTTATAATAATAGGACTAAATGTGTTGAAGAAAGTATACATGTTAAATTTGATGAAATAATTTCACCCCGAGAAAGGTTTGTTTTGATGATGATGCGGTAGTTCAGTAATAAATTTGAAGAAATTGAATCCAAGATTGAGGAATTGAAGTCGGATGAAGAAAACCATGTACCGACACTAAATCTTGGGCAAAAGCAAAGAATCATGCTATGGAGCAAGTGATTGGTGATTTGAATGTTGGAGTAAGGACTAGGAGAAACATTTATGAGAATATGAGTAATTCAACTTTCATTTCATTGGTGGAACCCAAAATATAGAAGAAGCGCTTAAAGATGAGAATTGGCTTTTAGCTATGCAAGAGGAGCTTAATCGGTTTAAGCGAAATGATGTTTAGGATTTGGTAGCTCCACCAAAGGATAAGACCATCATTGAGTCAAGTGGGTAAATCGGATTAAATCGATGAGAATGGTGAAGTAATCAAAAATAAATCAAGGTTAGTGGCTCAAGAATTTTATCAAGAAGAAGGTCTTGATTACAATGAAACATATGCTCCTGTGGCTCGTTTGGAAGCAATTAGATTGCTATGTGCCTTCGCGTCACATAAAAGGATCAAATTAAATCAAATGGACGTCAAGAGCGCATTTCTAAATGGGTATATTCAAGAAGAAGTCTATGTCAAGCAACCGCCGGGATTTGAAGACCATGAGCATCCAGATTACGTATACAAACTCAAGAAGGCACTTTATGGACTAAAACAAGCACCTAGAGCTTGGTATGAGAGGTTAAGTACATTTCTAACTCAACATGGATATGTTCGTGGTAAGATAGATAATACTTTGTTTATTAAACATGTTGATCATGATATGCTTATTTGTCAAATTTATGTTGATGATATTGTGTTTGGTGCTACTAATGAATTTTGTGTAAGGAATTTAGTGATTTAATGCAAGGTGAGTTTGAAATGAGCATGATGGGAGAACTCAAGTTCTTTCTAGGATTGCAAATCAAGCAACAAAAATGGCATTTTCATCCATCAATCAAAGTACACCAAGGAACTTCTTAAGAAATTTAAAATGGATGGATGCAAAGTGGCAGCAACACCAATGGCGACAAATCGGTCTTGGAAAAA
Organism: Erythroxylum novogranatense; assembly: GCA_029891385.1. NCBI lineage: Eukaryota > Viridiplantae > Streptophyta > Magnoliopsida > Malpighiales > Erythroxylaceae > Erythroxylum > Erythroxylum novogranatense. The sequence goes on from CM057226.1 coordinate 23,271,785, forward strand.
CATGAAAATGAAGAAGGCGTTGATCAAAAACTCTATAGAGGTATGATCGGCTCTCTTTAAATTTAATCGCTTCTAGACACGATATCATGTTTGCCACATGTCTATGTGCGATTTCAATCATGTCTAAGGTTTCACATTTGAGTGCATGCAAAAGAATTTTAGATATTTGAGTAGAACTGTCGATCATGGTTTGTGGTATCCTAGTTGTGATTCATTTGATTTGTATGCATATAGTGATGCCGATCATGGTGGCTGTAGAATTGATAGAAAAAGTACTAGTGGATTATGTCATTTCTTAGGTTCATCTTTAATTTCTTGGGCTAGTAAAAACAAGTCGGTGTAGCCATTTCCTTCTTGAATCAATATGTAGCATTTGGAAGTGCTTGCGCCCAAGTTCTTTGGATTAAACATCAATTGCTAGATTATGGTATTATGGTTAAAATATTCCTATTTATTGTGATAATACAAGTGCAATTTGTTTAAGTAAAATCCTATATTGCATAGTAGGACAAAGCACATTGAAATTAGACATCATTTTATTCGTGATCATTGCTTGAAAGGTGACATTGTTTTGAAGCATGTTTCTACTAATGATCAATTGGCTGATATTTTTACTAAACCGCTTAAGGAAGATGTGTTTGTGAATATTAAATTGAGACTAGGAATGTGTGATTTACATTCATTTGGTTGAGTTTATGTTTGGTTACATTTACATCAAATGGTCAAAATTTAAGGCATTTATGCAATCACATCCAAGATACATTCATCGTGTTGTTTACTTAGGAAAATTTAAATGAATTATTAGGGAATTTTGGACATCTTGTTTGATTGGACCATCATCAAGTCGAGGTATGAGGAAATTAGTGTCTTGGGCAAGCAGAAATCGGAAAATAACTCGACTTATTTGGAAAATAACTCGACTTATTAAAGTAGATAAGTCGACTTATTTTGGAAACAAGTCGACTTATTATTAGACGGAGGCTTTTTTAAAAACCTTTCCTCTTCATCTTCTCCGCAGACTTTCTCCCTCAAAACCCTAAACCCTTTCTCTCAACTCGACTTGTTCTGCACATACTCCTTAAATCTCCTTCACCTATCCATTTTCAACCTTCACCCACTCACTACCCACTCATTACCTTCTCTAATCCTTCCCTCTTTTCGAAAACCCCTTCTTAAAACCCTAACCCCAAATCTGCATTTTCTTACTCCTTCTCTCTAGATCTTCCATGGCTCCAAGAAAACTTCTCAAAAGGAAAGAATCCACCCATCTCAAGATCCTCGGGTTCCTCCAAAGCCACGGGTTCGTGGGTCTTCTTGAAGAGGAGATGCGACAAGGGAGGATGATGTTCTTGAACCTAGATTCGCCTCAAAGGATGCTCAAAATGTGTATTACAAGGTATTGAAAGGCGAAGTGTTAATTCCTCTATGATATTTGATTGGATTGAGCTTGATAGAAGTGAGTTCTCGGAGGTATTTTCCGAAATTGTGAATCTTGGGTTAAAAGAGTTTTAGGTTTTCATGATATTATCTATGAAGAAGTGGAAAAGGAATTTTATGCAAATCTGTTTGTGATTAGAAGCAATGTTGAAGAAGGAGTTCTTTGTCTTCAAAATTAACGGAAAGCTTTCTATCTCAGCGTCGAATCAGACTTATGTACGATGTTTAATTTGCCTAGAGGAGGAGTTAGGCCTAGAGCATCGTTTATTGATTATGAGATTTTAAGAAATGCTGAGGGCGATACTGATGAGGAAGCCGAAGAAAATTTTGGCTATACTGAGGAAAAAGGTGCTGACTTGTTGATTCGGCTATGTTCACCATTCCCTCCATTTGAGGCAATGGATTTACCTTTAAATTATCGTTTATTGCATTACTTTTAATGAGTTGTGTTTCCTAAGAAGGCTAGCAATAATCGATCAACGCCTTGGATAAGGAAATTTTGTGGCATATGGAGGAGGGTCGGAAAATAAACTTTTCGAGTTTGATTATTCAAATGATGAGGAGAAAAGCAAGCTTATTACGTGGACAAATGAAAGGGAAATTAGTCCGCATACAGAATGCCTTATGCAAAGATCGATCACCCATATCTCTTAGGTTAGAAGATGTGACTTGGACTCTATGCTAGTTTTCCCTATCCATGAAATGGAGGTTCACACCTTATAACCTAAGAAGCATGAAGTCGGTTCGGACAATTGAGAAAGGTTGGGTCGATTCCTATCATGTAGAAAAGCTTGGGTTGACTTTGGTAGGTGAGCAAGCTTCTTGAGAAAACGATCTAGGACAACAGATCATCCAGTAGTTCACGGCCTCGTAATGTAGAAAGGAGTGAGGTATCCTGGCCGACATTCAAGAACTCCGTGATCAGTTGGATGAGATTAATGAGCGTCATGATGATCAACAAGATACTTTGATTAGATGAAAGGAAAATTGATGAAAATTGCAGCATTCTTACCCGATTGGAAAAGAGCATCAAGAAGATTTTGATAAGCTAGGGTGTAGGCACGATGATTCTTCATCTTGATGTGTATTGCATTGTGCCTTGACCAACATTTCAACTTGTGTTTACTTGCTTTATGTGTTTCATTTCATTTACTTGTTTTTGCTGGTATGACATTTCTATTATGTGTTTCATTGCATTTATCTTTTGAATTTTGGATTTTGCTATTTTAATCTTTTGGATTTTTGATCATGACAAAAGGGGAGTAAGATTGAAATTGATATTTGATTTAGGGGGAGTGAACATGCTTTAATATTTATTCATTAATTCTTTAATTAAGGGGGAGACAAACTAACCATCAAGACAAGGGAAACCTTGATCATATTTTATATCTTTCAAATTTCTTGTCAATTTCTAAATATTTTGTCATTATCAAAAAGGGGGAGATTGTTGGACCAATGGTGGTTGACAAATTAAATCCTTTATGTTTTGATAATAATAAAATATCTAGAATTAGTTAAGAAATTATTTTCGTGTGTTACTCGAGGAAAGAATCATGCAAAACAAGATGAGCAAATGTTTAATTATTGAAAAATCAAGAAAGGTGTTCATTCTAAGTATAAGTGGCCCAAAATATGAAGATTCTAGAGGATTTGAGCGAATGTTACTATTGAAGGCTAAACAAATCGACTTACACATTACAAGATGGCTTACATATGAAGATGAACTCGCATAAGTCGACTTATAGCAAACAAGTCGACTTATCGGGAGAAACAAGTCGACTTATCGAGGGAAACAAGTCGACTTATACATAACAAGTCGACTTATTAGAGAGCGGAGGTACATGTTTTACGTAAATGGTTGAAACAAGTCGACTTATGTATTCGACAAGTCGACTTATTGAAGCACAGATTCAGCTCCAACGGTCCAATTTGCTAAAAATGGAATGGAGAAGATCAAGCAACGACTATATCAAATCAAGCAACGGCTAGAAGAGCTCCAACAGCTATATTTCTTTGACTATAAATAGAGGATGAAGCAAGGAGATGATATATAAGTTCTATAAGCTCAAATACTCTCTTATTGCTTCACATTGCTCATTATTGCACTTATATTGTTACAAATTACCTTGAGCATTTGTTCTTCAATTTTTACATTGTGTTGTTAAAATTGAGTGGCTAGAGGAAAGGTCACGTGAGGTAGGATTTGTGCCGTAATACAAATCCTGTGTAAAGGTTGCTTGAGCTGGAATTCAAGTGAAGTTGTAAAAAGTTCACACTCAACTACAAAGTGTGCAAATAAAGTGATTGGCAAAATCCTAAGTGGGAGCTTAGGTAGAGGACGTGGGTCTTAGCAATCAACCTCTATAAAAGCGTAGTGTTTGATCTTCTTCCTATACTATTTCATTTAAGTTTATTTAAATTATTTTTGTGTGTTTAACTTCTGATTTTCTTGTAGAAATTTTCAAAGAAGTTTAAGATCTATTCAACCCCCCCTTCTAGATCACTTACATAATCCGCTACTGAGAAAATGGACATTATGTTAATGTGAGGAATCCGATTGTGTAATAGGCTTACTAAACTGTAAAGGGAAATTAGAGTAGAGAACCATGTTTCAGAATGTGTTGTAATGAAACTGAGGAAATTGGAGACAATCGATCTTTAGAGAGTTATCAAGAATTAACTGAGTGCTGGATCTATCCAGAAGTGGCAGAATGTTTGAGGAAAAATGTGTGAAAAGTATGACTGATGATTGTGAAAGAGACATTTGGAGAACTGCTCAGCTTAGTGTTAATTATATTGTTTTCAATGAGAGATTTGGCAATATTTAGTGAAATGTCCCAGTAAAGGTTATGAGGCAATTAGTTGATCTAATGCAATGTGATTTAACGTAATTGGGGACAAGTATAATGTCATACACTGTACTGTGGTATTGTGATTGATTATTTGAAAATGTGATGTTATAAAAGCGAGGGACCATTAATTGTATAGAAATGTTATGGATATGTGAATCAATGATGATTGAAATATTTTGGGAATTTGAATGGATCGTAAAAGAGATTAAAGGATTGAGTAGTCGCAAAGATAAGACAGGTATGAAATTAAATGGACTGAGCGGAAATTCAATAGCGTATAAATATGTTAATGTTGACTGATAATTGTCATATTGAAAAAAAAAGTACCGAAAGAGTAATAAAAGATTTAGAGTGTGAATTGGATAGTTATTCGTGAGAATAACTAACAGATGTGGCTGTCGAGGCAAATGTGAGACTGATATCCTTAGAGTTCTCCAGTGATTGCTCAATATAGTCAAAGATTATGATTGATTTGGATTAATGATGATAGTGAAGTGAATTTGTAATAGGGGTTGAGCGATCCCAATTCATGACAATAAGTTAAATCGATAAGGAAACAAAATTCGTTATTAAATGGCTTCTATGTGACCATCGTGAAAATAGATAGGTAAAGTGGTTTAAAATCTGAAAGATGATTCTGATTTACAGAGTGTTTTTATGGACTGGATTAAGAACACAGTATTAAGAAATGATAAATGTGTTACTGGTACTGAATACGAGGATTTGTAAATAATTATAAGGATATGAATGAAGATCAGAATAGAAAAGAGTGGATCAATTCTCCGTCCTCTTGACTCACTGTATATGAAATTTCGAGGACAAAATTTTTATAAGGAGGGGTGAATTGTAACATCCCGTTACTGTTAGCAAGGGTATTATGGTAATTATGAGACTGACTGATAGGCCTTACTGTATTTACTGACTGAGCATGTTACTGGCCTCTAATTATAGAGGAACTGGTCTACTGCATATGCATATGTTCATTGGTACATGCGTTCATGATTTTCCGGTATTTAATTGTGAATTGAACCGATCGAATTGATCGGACCGCTTAAATCGTGATTAATTGAGAAAAATTAGAGTAATTGGGTTCAATTGACTGATTTAGAATAGTTTATGAGTGACTGGTATTTTATAGTGGCTTATAGGAAATTTTCGGGAAATTCGGGTGAGAATGCCCGAATTGGAAATATTTGGGTGATTGACTGAATATTACTGAAAGAACTGTTCAATGGCAATGGAAAAATTAGAGTTTTACTATTAGACGAATTATAGTTGGAGCCATTGAAAATTTGAGACTGAAATTTGTACTGATTAGAAGACCTATAGCTATATATAGCAGAGACTTGAAATTGGGGAAAATTTTCTAAGGCAATTGCGAGTTTCTCTTCTCCTCCTCCCACGGTGACTTGCGATTCCTCCCATCGGTGAGGATTTCTTGATTTCTCCTTATGGTGTTCTCCTTATTGTGCAAGACTAATTGGTTCATTGTGTTTGATGAAGGATTGAGGAGTTGTAGAGTGGAAAATCGTTGATTTGAGGAAGATTAGGGTTTACGGTGATTTCTTGAGATTTTCGGATCTGAGAGTGATTGGTAAGTTTTACTGGTTTTAATGTTGCTATTGATAGTTTCTATGGCATTTATTTTGGTTATTTGAGTTGTTGGGAGTGATTATGGAGGTTTTAATGTCATTAATGGCGGAAATGCGATCGGAGAAGACGAAGGAAATCCGTCTTCGCCACGGCCTGCACGCGAGCCCAACGGCGACGAATATATATTCGTTACGCCAAGCAAGTCAAGCGTGGACGCCACACGAAGCGGATGAATTATCGCTACCGATCGAGACATCTGTGAGCATCGCGGCGAAGGATTGCGAGCTTCACGCCGCGGCGAGCAATCCGAATGTGGCGCGGTGAAGGCCGCGTGGTCGCGGCAAATGGGATTTTAATGGGATTGATTTTGGATTGTTGAGTATAACTTTTTGTGTAGACCTCAATTGAGGTGATTCCATTCATTGTGAATCGGGGAAAGAGGTCTACAAAATGAGAATAATTATGGGAATTAGATTGGATTTTATTGGTAATGAATTATAGAGATTAAGGTCAATTATGGTGCATAGAGTGACCTAAATGTCAAATTGAGACTATTGGAGTTTTAATTGGAAATTTCAATTTAGGGTTTGACCCGATAAATAGGAAATTGTTATAGGGAATTCAAATTGAGGAAAATTGATTGGATTTTAAGGATGGATCAAATATTGTCGACCTATTGAACAAAGAGATAGGACTGAACATTAAAGTACCGAAATTGGGTTTTGGCACCGGAAAATCGTGAACATGCATGGTACATCATTTCACTAAGACATATGCATTACTGTATTGGTTAATTGAGCGATTAATAATAGACTGTACTTTACTGTTATAGAGGTGCCGTTGGATCGTCGTTCCACGGACATTGCTGGGACTTCCAGGCAATAGCTCGGGAGTAACAGGTGAGTAACCTAGTTGGTTTCTCAAATACCTGGTTGTTTACATGCTCTACGTGAATTACATGCAAAAATGAATTGTATGACTACTGTATGATTACTGGAATGTATTAGATTGAATTGCATGCTTTCACTGAACTGGACTGTACTGATACATGACACTGAGACTGAATACTGGGCTTTATTGCCATATCATAGTGATTATCAAATCTTTGAATATTTGGGCTTTTATAGTAGTATCAGAAATCATTAAACACTGCATTGCATGCATAAATGCATGATCAGATAATGGAATGTGACCCAAGTCGCAATTACTACTGACCGGGCCTAGCCCGAGGGAGAAAATCACGACGCGTCTCATCGATCATCAGTTATTCTTGATCGGGCCTCGAGCCCGGGGATTTATCCTAAGCATCTGATCGACCGCCTAGCCCGAGGGGAGAAATCTCGACGCGTCCAATCGATCACCGATCGAGCACTGGGCACAACATCAATAATTGGAAAAGAGTCGCACGTCATTGCATCTTCGCATCAATGCCCGAAATGACCAGATGTGACTATTGTGAATGATCAGAATCACAATCAGTAAATTATTGTGAATGAATGACCAATTGTGACAATGACATGATTTAACGTGAATCGCAATATGACATCGATAAGTGTTAGTGCTCTCAGAAATTGTTGCATAATACCGTAAATCGTGATGAGATATTGTACTATTATAGACTCAGAAATTGTATATAATATCGTTGATCAGATATTATCGAGATATGTTGTACGAATATGCGTAAATGCATGATTTGAGTGAACCATCAATGATGGTTTCTCACCGAGTTCGCAAACTCACCCAAAATTGCATTATATTTTCAGACCGATAGAGTAGACTCAGCTCAAGAAGATATTATTTTCCGCCATACGAAGCCGCCGCAAGAGGCGTGATGGCACATGTGTCGGCCACCGGGTTAGCTTTTGAGGATGACTTAGGATAGATGCTTGTATCAGTTTCCTTTTTTATTTTGTTAGGAAACTGATAGACTTGTCTATTCTGACATTGGATGACAGTATCAGATACAATTGCATTTAAACTCTTCGGGTTTATTACCGTGTTGGAGGGAATGGATCCACTGCTCCAAGCTTGGTTGTCACTCAAATTATTAGACAATTGGGTGACATAGGCGTTCATGTTCTCGCCTTGGTCTCCCATTGCTCCATGCGTTCTCCAAGGCACTAAAGCGGGCAGCATTCTTAGCGAGTCCCGTTGGATGAGGTTCTCGATGGCGTTGAATTGATATGCTTTGTGGAAGTTCGTTCCTCTTTCATCAACGCCATCATACCATGCGGTTGATTAATGTCCTCTTTTGGTGGTACGTGGTTGCACCGCCAACGCTTCGATCGGAAACCTGGTTTGTAGATGGTCCACTCCACTCCACTTGTTGAAAACGGTTGGGTGCTCTTCCTTCATTATTCCTCCAATCAAGTTAGGATGAGATCTCCATCCTTCGTTATATGTGTTGGAGCACGGTCCCACTTAGAATTTTGTGCGCCTGGTAAACAGCGGACACTTCTTCATACCTTCCGGAACCTTTGAAATATGCATCACCGATCCACAAGATTCGCAACTAGGTGCGACTCAGTTCGATGGAAGACGATGGGCGATGCACATTCGATTCTTAAGCTCAGCCGTGATCGAGGATAACTGTGAAGTTATCCTATGCTCGAGGAATCCACCTTCGATTCGAGTGCTTTCCATACTCTTAGTTTGAGCCGTCATGGCTCCTACTTCATTCACATTCCCGGAATCTCGACACTATATTGTCGATGATTTAGGGCCATCCTCTTGATCAAGGCCCATGCTTCAAAAGCGGTGAGGTCAATCAACGAACCTCCCGACGCAAAGATCCAACATTCCCTTTTCCTGATTTTTCACCCCATCGTAAAAATATTGAACCAATTGTTCATCAGGGATCTGATGATGGGGGCACCGAGATAACAGATCTTGGAATCTATTCCAAAAGTCATATAAGGATTCGTCGTAATCCGCCGCGTAATAAATCTCTTTTAGCATCGACGAAGTCCTCGAGGCTGGAAAATATTTTTCCAGAAAGCTTTCATAAGTTGTCCCAACTATGATAGGCATTCGTGACATGCCTTGGGAGGCTCATGTACCACTCCCGGGCCTTTCCTTCTAACGACAAGTGGAATACCTTCCACAGCACCTGGTCCAGATGTGCTCCTACAGGCTTCATACTTTGACAGATCATTGTGAGGGCCTGAAGATGCATGTAGGGGTCCTCTCCCGCCAAATCGTGAAATTTGGGTAGGGAGTTAATCAATAAACCTTTAACTTCGAAATTTACGTCGAAGTTAGGGCAGGCAGCAGTGAAAGGATCGTAGTTTACGTCCGAGGTTGTAGCTTCTCGGATGGTTCTACGTCTGATGTTCGCATTGTTGTCATCTACGCGTTCCTGGTCACCGTTAAGACCGTGATCTCCATTTCGGGGTGGTTGACCGGGATATTCTTGGTGTTCAGCCATCTCAGATTCTAGTCGATCTAGTGTGTTAAGTCTTTCTTGCTCTCTTTGTTTTCCTAAGTTGTCTAAGGTGTCGCTCAATTTCAGGTTGAAAATGAACTAGCCTAAGTCTACGGGGCATGCACAAGAGAAGTTCACCTAAGATAGCTCACTAAAACGACAGCGGATAGCAAGGCTTAAATTCACTCAGGTTCGCTGCGACGTGTAGTAATTATTGCAATGACTGAATAAATTGTAACTTTCATTGCGGCAAATATATGAACTCATTGCGGCGACTAATGAACTCATTGTGATTTAATGATGAACTCGTCGAGCCAAGAAGCCTGAACCGAAAAAAGCAAACGAATCGTAATAAACACTTAAAACAAAGCGTAATGAAATCACAAACAGATTAACACTAAAAACACTTAGGCGTAAAAGAAATTAAATAAAATTATGCAATGCAAACAAAATGTAAACAACAAAATTAAGATCAAAACAAACATCAAGCTAACCTAGAGAACCAATTAATTTGATTCCCGAACGACGCCAAATTTGATCGGCGACTTATCGCTCAATTTAAGAATTGATCCTTGAAACCGTCAAATAAAATTTATACCAAGGATTGCAATACAGATGCAACCTCGGTCGACTCTCAAGGAACCAATGCACCAATTGATCCTAGACTAGCCTAATGTTTGAATTATGCATGCAATGAAAGCAATAAAAGGGGTTTTGATTGATTAATCTAAAATTAAACTAAACTAAAGCAAAGGTAAATATTTTGGGATTTTGAAAAGATAAGGCAATTTAAATTAAATGAGACCGAAAACAATTAATTAAAACTCTCCGAAAATGCGGCTCATCATCATCACTCAAAATAAATATCGGGTTTAAAATCCACTAAGTTTCAAAACACAACCTTAATAACTCGTTAAGTCCAAGATTTAATTGATCAACTCGATAAATTAAAGCTTGTTAAAACCCTTAGTGTATGGCATGAAATGATTTATGCAATAAGTTAACCAGATAAAACACAATCAATTCAATCAAACACAACTAGGTAGATTAAATTAACTCATGCAAATCTATTTAACATACATGAAACTTCATGTATTTCGAACAATATCCAACACAAACTAATCCACACCATAAATCAAAGTTTTACATCCAATTAAACTATAGCGGATTCAATCCATCATATATCGTAATCTCCAACTCGGAGGTTTTACAAAACATGACAAAATCTAAAACTATGGTTGATTACCCTTGAAGCTCATGGAACTCCGACCTTCGCTACATTTTCGGAGAATATCGATTTAGCAGCTCATGACTCGGCCAACTCCATCATCTGGAGAATCGCCGATACTCATGATCGACGCATTTAATCGTTGAAGATGAAGACAACGAACGTTGTCGTGGCTGAACTCAGAATACGTAATGAAAACCTATTAGAAGCAGCGAAATGTAAAAAGAATGAAAGAAACTGGAGAAGAACGAAGAAAAGGGAGGAAAAGAAAACTCAGGCGGCGGTCCTTTTTGCCCTAAATGGCAAGTTTTATAGGATACGTCTTGGTAGGGTCGAAAAGGGATACTTTGCCAAATATAGGTCGGGTTACCCGACATTCGCTGCGCGAATGGCTGTAGTTCGCAAGCGGCGAAGTCCAGATGGTCACCGTCGCAATAAGTAATTGCATTTAATTTATTCGCCATGCGAATGGAGGTTTGGGTTAGCCCGGTGAATCTCATGGCATGTTGACTTTTTGAATGTTGACTCCTTTGGTCCTACAAAATACAACCCATTTGCAGTATCAATTGTCCCAATAAAAATTATGCAGAATTAATGACAAATGACAACAAAATACTGGCAATGTGCAATTTATCAAAACTCAATGTGCGGGACCAAAATAAGCATAAAAATCATAGATCAGGAGTCAATAGATGCATAATTACTAGAGAAAACGAGCCTAATTTATAGTATAAATTTGGTCCAATCAAATTCCCCCACACTTAAACCTTTGTACTCCTGAACAAAGCTTATAAGAGTCAAAAAGGTACAAGAGTAAAAGAAAATTCTGCCCCATGCTCAAACAACAACAAAAATTGACTCAATCCACTTTATCGTAATTCTAACGCAGAAATTGAAAGAGTGCTAATAAAACAAACATTGAAAGAATTTAAGCACAAGAGATTGAACAACGGAGAATCACTCGGGATATGGTGTTTACGCCAACTCACTTGTATAGTAGGAATATTTTCTCTCAATCTACTTAATACATCTCCTACCATAGGCTTGTATCAATTTTATTTCTCCACTACAAGGACTATCAATTTGAAGATCAAGAGGTCTTTAAGGATTGTAATGAGCAGAAGGCTAAATGAATGGATGATGTGAGAAAAAGAAAAATATGAGCATGGCATAAAATGAGGGATCGATGTCGATAATCTATACTGAAACTAGACCTCTACTAAACTAAATTTTGATTGATTTTTTTTTTCATTTTGAGATACTAATCCCATTTTGGGATTCAATACACATTATTATCCCTTTTTTGGAATAAACAAGACTAACTTTTTTTTCACTAAAAATAGAACAAACTGACTATTGACATCATCTGAAAATAATGCATGCAAATGCTCATAGCAAGAAGGCTCAAAGGGGCTAGCAAGGGAACGGTGTTTAGGGGTTGGTGTTTGGGGAAAGGGCTGAAAGAAAGAGAACCTCTATCATATCCACAAAAATCTAGTCCATCAAGCTTTGAGTAAAAACCCACACAAGTTCTAGAGAAGCATGAACTAGCGGATGCACACACAAAATATATAAGAGAAAATCTTTGGCTCGAATATCCTTCTAACAAGGTTTTGTCTCAATGATCAATCTCAAAACTTAAAACTTAAAATGCTACCTTGTTAGCATGCTCCCATTTACTTTGTTTTGAAAACTTCAAAAGTTAAAATTTTGCCAAACCAATTATCGCTCAAAGAATGGAGAGCATTTTCACAAAAACTCAAGTATCGCTTTGAAACTTATAAGGGCTTTGCATGCAAGGGCACAAAAGAACGAAAAGTGAAAATGTTTCATTGAGTCCAAATTTATCAAGAAAAGCAACGGGCCCACAAAATTATGCACAAGTTTTAATAAGTGTACAATGCAAAATATAAAGGAACGGCTCCCCACACTTAAACATGGCATTGTCCACAATGACAAAAGTAGCAGACACAGAGGAAACGAAACAAAATAGACAAAAAGAAATGTGGATATAGCATTAAGCTCAAAATGTAATGTACAAAAGAGGATCCGTAGAACTAACTAAAAAAATACAACGAAGAAAAGAAAATACAGGAAAACAACAACAAAAGAAAATAAATGTTCAGACTATGTGGCAGGATCGTCATTGGCGGCAAAGCGTGAGAAGAGCTAGGAGCATTTGAAGAAGCGGTGCTCGAGGCGGAATAGGCAGCCCGAGGTGGGCCGCAATCATAGTGAGCGGGGAATGCGTGGCGGCCACCGAGTCTCGAAGAAGTGAACCGGCCTGGTCAAGGACTTCCTCACGCACAGAGCCACCTCGGAAGGAGCGGGGAACAGAGGGCGGGGGTTGACGAGGCAAAGCCTCGGGGAAACAGGAAGGACGGGAGAAGGGCTCTAAGAGAGGTGGGAAGAAGATGTCAAGCAGGTTGGGCAGGAGGTGGGGTGGAATGGCACGTGGCGCACCTAAACGGACATAGACAAATGGAGAGGCGAGCGAAAAGGTGAGATCGGCGGATGTTCCGGACTCGATAGGTCCTAACGGATCGAAAATGAGATGAGGAAAAGGAGTTTGTGTTTAGGGTTGGTGGAGAACACACACTAGCGAAGGGCGCGAAATGGCGGGGCTAGGTCTACAGGGACGGCTAGTCATCGCCAGTAGATATATAGGGCCCTCTTTGGGGATGTTAGAAAGATGGAGGGTCGGCATAATATTGTTACATATAAAATGTAACCAGGACGAGCTTCAGAAGGAGGTGGTCCGACGGATGTACCGCTGAGAACCACGGGTTGAAGCCACCGAGACCTGCGGTGCGAGAGTACCAATGACTTCCTCCCATGGGTAATCACGAGGAGGCCTGGAATATTGGCAATGAGGGACGACGGAAAGATGGTAATGCTCACGGATAATTACGGAAGTGAAAACATCAGAATGGAAACACCCGGAAATTAATTCCGTAGGTGTGGTAATAGCGAGTATATGAATAGTATTGGCGGACAAATGTGAGGTTGCCAATAGAATTAGGTTGAGCAAGGCCAAATAAGTCTAATTCAAAAGTCGACGGACAAAAGGGTTTGTTACAGGGGTTAGAGGAAATGGTTTTCCTTATATATCTTGATTGGCAACACGAGTTGCCAAATGATCGCACTCGTGGATCTACCGGACGAGAGGAAAACGGAAGGTTGCGAGGAAGGGAAATGGTGTGATCGGAGGAAGAAGAGGATGGTCATGCTCGGTCTAGAGGCTTGTTTCATTCTAGGCATAATCCCGCATACACAAACGTTAGAATGTGCATTAAACTAAGAAAATTACACGTAATCAAAGTTCTTGACCATTCGCCGAACTAATGGAGCATTCGCGGCTAGAGGAGACTTCGCCATTCGCCGCAGCCAACAGATGTTCGCCGTGACTAATCGGCATCTTCATTCGCATGGCTAGAAGAACATTCGTCGCAATAACCGACACCCTCGCTTGTCACAAGGCGAGATATGAAATTTGCATGGCGAATGGCGATTCTGCGAATATTAAGGCGAAAAGCGTCATTGCTTGCCTCAAATCTAACGAATAACAACGAAAATGGACAAGAGGAGGAATAGGAACACTTACGTATGGGTTAAAACGCAGTTGGAAGGAGATTGAGGAGATTGGGAGCTTCAAACAGCAGAGGGCACAGAGAGGAGCGACAATGAGGCAAATGAAGGTGGCAGCGAAATGAGGAGGAAGGAGAAAGAAAAGAAGAAGAAGAAGAAGACGCGGAGACGAAAAAGACGCGAGAGAGGAAAAAGAAAATGGCCCTCGGACAAAAGAGATGTCCAACGGTCCGAGGGCGGAGATGTCCTTATTCGCCGCATGACGAAGCAGTCCCTAACCGCAATGCGAACAAGTAGTAAAACCTTAGATTAGCCGCAATGAAGAGATGCTCACGCGCTAACTACCCGTAATGCATCACAATGTCTAAGGATCCTACTCGGTTTGCACAATCATTCAATTAATCATCCCACATATCAACCATTCTCGTCAATCTAATCATGCTTTATTAGGAAGAACACAGAGCTAACAAAAGGGAAACACTTTATTCAAACGGAAAGGAAATCCTACCTAACTACAAATTAAACCTCTTGGTTGGGTCTCTCCCCACACTTAATCAACACATTCACGCAACACAACATATCAAATCAAATCAAAGAACGTGCACAAATATATATCGAAAAGGCGGAAGAGAAACACCGGTGCTCACGGTGGATCTTGTAGCTCGGGATGGACGGCGAATGATATCCAAGCTCCATGTCATCACTTGGGTCTTGGGCGCTCCATGTCCATTCCCATATCCGAATAGGCACCTGCACTATCATCAAAATAATCTTCTCCAAGAGAGTGTCAGTAGGATGGGTCAAAGTGTGGCCGAAATCAACACATGCATCATCCACAAGCACATCAAGCATATTCACCCCAAGTAAGGAGTAATCCTCGTTAGGGTGCTTCATAGCTTCATACATGTTGAAGCTAACGTGTTGATCACCAACCTCCATGGTGATCTTTCCTTCCTTCATGTTAATCATTGTGCTCGCAGTCCGCAGGAAGGGTCGTCCAAGGATCAGAGAAGTGTCCTGCACCACTTCAGAGGTCATGTCCAACACATAAAAATCGGCAGGAAACACTAAACCTTTCACTTGGACCAAGATGTCCTCGATGATTCCCACTTTGATGTCGGAATGATCTATCGATAACCGTAAGACTACCAAGTAGGCTTTATGCTCTAACGCCTGTGGCTTCATAGATGATTTCGGCATTACGTTAATCGCCGCTCCCAAATCCAATAATGCTCTCCCAATTGTTACCTTTCCTATAACACAAGGAATGGTAAATGAGCTGGATCTTGGCACTTTATCGGGATTTGGGGCTTAAATAAAGCCGACACATTTGAACTCACCGACACGCTCATTAGGCCTAAATTTTCGCTTGTTTGTGCACAAATCCTTCAGGTACTTAGCGTAAGCCGGCACTTTCTTAATCAAATCCAGCAGGGGTACGTTGACTTCAACCTTCCCAAACAGGTCAATGATTTCTTTGTCACGTTTGAGCTCATTGACTCTCTTGCTCATCAGATACGAGTTCAGAAAAAGGAGGTCCTTTAAGTTGACTTCCTTACTGGCTGGTTCATTTCTGCTTGATTTATCCTTATCAGCTCTTCTTCCTGAAATGCTCGATGATTGCTCTTTATCCTCAATTGTTGATTGCTTCTTGTTCCTCAATAATTCTTCTTCGCGATCACTCTCTAATCGCACAGCTTGCTTCTCTCTCACTTGAGGCGCTTCTTCAACCTCAATTTCCTCGGTGCATTCTTCTTCTTCAAGAATGTTGAAATGCACTTTCTTTCCACTCCTCAACTCAATTGCATTTAAACTCTTCGGGTTTATTACCGTGTTGGAGGGAATGGATCCACTGCTCCGAGCTTGGTTGTCACTCAAATTATTAGACAATTGGGTGACATAGGCGTTCATGTTCTCGGCCTTGGTCTCCCATTGCTCCATACGTTTCTCCAAGGCACTAAAGCGGGCAACATTCTTAGCAGAGTCCTGTTGGATGAGGTTCGCGATGGCGTTGAATTGATTTCTTGTGGAAGTTCGCTCCTCTTTCATCAACGCCATCATACCATGCGAAGTGATTAGTGTCCTCTTTTGGTGGTCGTGGTTGCACCGTCAACGCTTCTTGATTGGGAAGCTGGTTTGTAGATGGTCCACTCCTCCCTTGTTGAAAACGGTTGGGTGCTCTTCCTTCATTATTCCTCCAATCGGGTTAGGATGAGATCTCCATCCTTCGTTATATGTGTTGGAGTACGGTCCCACTTTAGAATTTTGTCCGCCTGCAAACAGCGGACACTTCTTCATACCTTCCGGACAGACATCGAAATGTGCATCACCGATCCACAAGATTCGCAACTAGGTGCGACGAGCCGATGGAAGACGATGGGCGATGCACATTGATTCTTAAGCTCACCAGTGATCGAGGATAACGTGAAGTTATCCTATGCTCGAGAATCCACCTTCGATTCCGTGCTTTCCATACTCTTAGTTTGAGCCGTCATGGCTCCTACTTCATTCACATTCACGGAATCTCGACACTATATTGTTGATGATTTAGGGCCATCCTCTTGATCAAGGCCCATGCTTCAAAAGGTGAGGTCAATCAGCGAACCTCCCGACGCAAATCCAACATTCCCTTTTCCCGATTTTTCACCCCATCGTAAAATATTGAACCAATTGTTCATCGTGGATCCGATGATGGGGCACCGAGATAACAGATCTTGGAATCATGCTCCAAAAGTCATATAAGGATTTGTCGTAATCCTGCTTGGCGGAATAAATCTCTTTTCGCATCGACGAAGTCCTAGAGGCTGGAAAATATTTTTCCAGGAAAGCTTTCCGCAAGTTGTCCCAACTATGATAGGCATTCGCGACATGTCTTGGGAGGCTCATGTACCACTCCCGGGCCTTTCCTTCTAACGACAAGTGGAATACCTTCCACAGCACCTGGTCCAGATGTGCTCCTACAGGCTTCATACTTTGACAGATCATTGTGAGGGCCTGAAGATGCATGTAGGGGTCCTCTCCCGCCAAACCGTGAAATTTGGGTAGGGAGTTAATCAATAAACCTTTAACTTCAAAATTTACGTCGAAGTTAGGGCAAGCAGCAGTGAAAGGATCGTAGTTTACGTCCGAGGTTGTAGCTTCTCGGATAGTTCTACGTCTGATGTTCGCATTGTTGTCATCTACGCGTTCCTGGTCACCGTTAAGACCGTGATCTCCATTTCGGGGTGGTTGACCGGGATATTCTTGGTGTTCAGCCATCTCAGATTCTAGTCGATCTAGTGTGTTAAGTCTTTCTTGCTCTCTCTTGTTTTTCCTAAGTTGTCTAAGGTGTCGCTCAATTTTAGGTTGAAAATGAACTAGCCTAAGTCTACGGGGCATGCACAAGAGAAGTTCACCTAAGATAGCTCACTAAAACGACAACGGATAGCAAGGCTTCAATTCACTCAGGTTCGCTGCGACGTGTAGTAATTCGCTGCAGCGAACTGAATAAATTGTAACTTTCGCTGCGGCAAATATATGAACTCGCTGCGGCGACTAATGAACTCGCTGTGACGAATGATGAACTCGTCGAGCCAAGAAGCCTGAACCAAAGAAAGCAAAGGAATCAGAATAAACACTTAAAACAAAGCAGAATGAAATCACAAACAGGATTAACACTAAAAACACTTAGGCAGAAAAGAAATTAAATAAAATTATGCAATGTAAACAAAATGTAAACAACAAAAATTAAGATCAAAATAAACACTGGCTAACCTAGAGAACCAATTAATTTGATTCCCAGGCAACGGCGCCAAATTTGATCGACGACTTATCGTTCAATTTAAGAATTGATCATTGGAAACCGGTCAAATAAAATTTATACTAAGGATTGCAATACAGGATGCAACCTCGGGTCGACTCTCAAGGAACCAATGCACCAATTGATCCTAGACTAGCCTAATGTTTGAATTATGCATGCAATGAAAGCAATAAAGGGGTTTTGATTGATTAATCTAAAATTAAACTAAACTAAAGCAAAGGTAAATATTTTGGGATTTTGAAAAGATAAGGCAATTTAAATTAAATGAGACCGAAAACAATTAATTAAAACTCTCCCGAAAATGCGGCTCGGTCATCATCACTCAAAATAAATATCGGGGTTTAAAATCCACTAAGTTTCGAAAACACAACCTTAACAACTCGTTAAGTCCAAGATTTAATTGATCAACTCGATAAATTAAAGCTTGTTAAAACCCTTAGTGTATGGCATGAAATGATTTATGCAATAAGTTAACCAGATAAAACACAATCAATTCAATCAAACACAACTAGGTAGATTAAATTAACTCATGCGAATCTGTTTAACATACATGAAACTTCATGTATTTCAGAACAATATCCAACACAAACTAATCCACACCATAAATCAAAGTTTTACATCCAATTAAACTATAGCCGGATTCAATCCATCATATATCGCAATCTCCAACTTCGGAGGTTTTACAAAACATGACAAAATCTAAAATTATGGTTGATTACCCCTTGAAGCTCATGGAACTCCGACCTTCGCTACATTTTCGGGAGAATACTGATTTAGCCACTCATGACTCCGGCCAACTCCATCACTGCTGGAGAATCACCGATACTCATGATCAGACGACGAACTGTTGAAGATGAAGACAATGACGTTATGCGTGGTGAACTCAGTAATACGTAATGAAAACCTATTAGAAGCAAAAACAGAAAAGAATGAAAGAAAATGGAGAAGAACGAAGAAAAGGGAGGAAAAGAAAAACTCTGTGCGGCGGTCCCTTTTTGCCCTAAATGGCAAGTTTTTATAGGATACGTGTCGGGCGGGTCGAATAAAGGATACTTTACCAAATATAGGCGGGTTACCCGACATTCGCCATGCGAATGGTCGTAGTTCGTTCTTGGCGAAGTCCGGATGGTCACTCGTCGCAGTAAGTAATTGCATTAATTTATTCGCCGTGGCGAATGGAGGTTTGGGTTCGCCCCAGCGAATCTCGCGGCATGTTGACTTCTTGAATGTTGACTCCTTTGGTCCTACAAAATACAACCCATTTACAGTATCAATTGTCCCAATAAAAATTATGAAGAATTAATGACAAATGACAACAAAATACTGACAATGTGCAATTTATCAAAACTCAATGTGCGGGACCAAAATAAGCATAAAAATCATAGATCAGGAGTCAACAGATGCATAATTACTAGAGAAAACGGGCCTAATTTATAGTATAAATTTGGTCCAATCATTTTGTTAGGAGACTGATAGACTTGTCTATTCTGACATTGGATGACTGTATCAGATACAATTATTTTGGATGATAATTTACTGATTTTTGTTATATTGCGTTTTAAATGATTGCGATGCCATGTGAATATTGAACGAAATTTTCTGGTAGCGAACCTCTATCGTAGGATACGTGTCGGAGCGACCCTCGGGTTTCCCGATGTGTACCCTACGGTGAGGGGGCGCTACACGGAAGGCTTGTGGATTTCGAGTCGCTAAGGAAGGATGGTAAGGACGTAGAACCTGAGATTGAAAGAGCTGGTTAGAGGAATTTCTTCTAGGTACAAGAACCAGTGTACACCAATGAGGTATTTGACTTTTGGAAGAATGCTCAACTTGTAGACAACACTATTGTATCCTCAATAAACGGTATATATGTTGTCGTGACAAAGGAGCTGATAAGGAAGATGACCGATTGTCCATCAGTTGGTGAGACCCTGTCAACCAAGGCTAAGTGGATGACAATGGTCAACATGAAGGCAGAAGATGTTAGCAAACAGTTGTATGGAGGAATGACCCTTCTGAGAGGAAGACTTGAGTCTGGTCCCGAAAGCTAGGGTTCTTCATGCGATTTTGTTTAATTGCATCTTACCCAGAGCAGGTTCAAGGCATTTGGTGACCACCCTGGATGAACAATGTTTGTTCTACCTGCTAAATCGCAATCCTATTGACTTACCCTTATTAATCTTCCATTATATGATTAAGGGGATGAGGGATACAAACAGCTATCCTTACGGCATGCTTCTTACAAGGATTTTTAAGGAATCCGGAGTCCTTCTACACAGAGGAAATAGAAGGATTGTACTTGTGAAGAGTACTATTGACTCAATCACTATACGACGAATGGGTCTGAGGACAGTAATTAAAGAAGAAGGAGACTCTTCAAGGAGAACTAGAACTGAGGGGGAGCGATTATTAAAGAAATCTCCAACAACAAGTTCTAGATCTCATGGAAGTGTGAGTATGTCAATATAAGAAAGGAGAAGATTATATAGAAGGCCTTTGATAAAATAGGCATGTCCTAGAGAAGAGTATAATCTAGCTCAGAGGACAGACGATGGTGCGACAAAAAGGAAAGGAGAGAATATTTTGGGTGAAATTACTAAAAAAACAAGGAGATCACCTAGGATTCGAACTTTAAGGCAATAAGTAGAGAGAAGAGCCAGAGAGCAGGAACAAGTAGAAGCCTCTGGATCCAACACACAAAAGGTGACAAGATCTCTTGTCTCAATTTTGGAGGAAGAATAAGCCAAACAGAGCAAGGAGACTGAGAAGAAGAGAAAATTGGAGTTTGAGATACAGAAGTCTCAAGTTAAGAAAACTCCGAGAATAAAGACTAAATTAGTTAGTCGAAGGAGGAGTTTGTCTACTCCTGTGGAAGTTAATCAAGAGAAGAATACTCCCATTGTTGAGCAGCCGGAGGAACCAGTGGAACCTAGCCTGGTTCAGCCTACTCCTGTCGATAATCAACAAGAAGTCACAGCAGATTTGAGCTCAGTACAGGTACCATTGGAGAAATCTGATGAACCTAGTCTGGTCGTTCACAACTATTCCAAACTTTTAAGAAAGAATAAGTTTGAAGTCAGACTAGTTGAAGTGGTGATAAGGAGGAGTACTACAATTGCCATTTGCAGTCAACCAAGAAGGAAAATAAAGGTTGTCTTACAACCTATTCTGATAAATAGTGAGACATGGAATATATTGAATGAAGACAAAATGAACTTCTATGATACCTTAAGGTATGCTGCTACAAAGCCGTACCCTAAAAAATCTTCTCGACCATACACTATTTATCCAGTCACAGAACAGTCAATAATAAAGGTTGTACCAGACATTCAGCTAATATATCCTTTGGATATGAATAAAGGGAAAAAGAAGCTATATCCAGAAGGAATTAGTGATGATCTGTCCGCAGATCAGATTGCAGAAGAAGTGCGGAAAATTGATGAGGCATGCACTTCGCCAGAGATTTCAGACGGAGCTAGTTGTAGCTTTACAGATAAGTATGAAGACTGTCCAGTAGGGGGAAGATTAATAACAGGGACGTTTATTGAATTCTTTGTTCGGACAGTTTTGCGTATTAGACCTTTATCTAATACACCGTCTATTGAAGCTGAAGCTATACCCCTGCAAGGAAGACAATTGCTTATGCTACCTGCCCCGTATGACTTAGATCTTCCTGAATCTAATACATTTATTCGTCCACCAACTATTGAGATTCGAGAAGATTACATTCCTTCCTCGGACGCTTATCCTACAACAATTGTGTTCACTGCTCCCTCAGCAGATATTGATCAATCCTTCTCACCGTTGGACTCATAAGCTGAAATCAACAAATTACGCAGAGAAGTCAACGAGATAAAGGAGACAATGAATGATTTGAAGAAGATGATGACAGAACTGTTGAAAAGTCGTCGTCATTAATCATTTTTTATTACAACAAATAGGGGGAGAAGAGAATGAGCAGAGGAGAAGAGAATGAGCATAAAAGAATCTGAAAAGGGTGTCTTTAAAGGAGATGAAGAAATGAAAGGAAGAAGAAAAAGAAGATTTTTGAAGATAAGTTTTTCTTTTTATACATTGTATTTTGGTTTCTTTTTTTTTGGTGTATAATTTGTTATCATCAAAAAGAGGGAGATTGTTAAGTCAAAATGACTTTACTTAGATATAATTTTGATGTATAACAAAAAGAAAAATAAAACAAAACAAAAGCAGACGAAGCAATACAGATGAAGCAACGCAGACGTAGATGCACAATAAGACGTAGACGTAGACGCAGAAAACAGACGCAGATGCAAAAGAGGAAAACAGACGCAGACGCAAAAGAGAAAAACAAACGCAGACGTAAAAGAGAAAAACAGACGCAGACGCAGACACAATTTTTAATAGACGAAGACGCGAATAAGAAAAAAATAGACGCAGAAGAAGAATTGAAAAGCAGACGTAAGAGTCAGTTCGGGTTAGTTACAGAACTCAACTGATTAACCGTTTCTTTTAAAGATTCAAGAAACAAGATTGAAGAACCAAGAATCCAGAAACAAGATTTAAGAAGCAGTTGGAGACGAAGGCTATAAATACAAGTCGAAGTCGAAGATTGAAAAGTTAGTTGAAAAATTAGCTGAAATACATCTACGCGATCGTAAAAAGTATACTGTGCAAATTAGCCGAAAGCTAATTTTAACTGTAACAAGTTTTCAAACACTTTTCTGTGAGAAAGTAGTATAGATAGCCTGCAGAGGCTAAGTGTGAAAGAATACTGATTGTAAAGATTTAAAGAGGCTTGAAAAGAATACTTGTAAGAGTTGAAGAGATAGTGAAATCTCAGAAAGACTTCTGAGAACTGGACGTAGCCCACGGTTTAGGGTGAACCAGGATAAAATCGCTGTGTCAACTACTCTTACTCTATCTCTCTTTTAGATTCAAGTTTTATCATTACTTAGTTTGTAAACAAGGTTCTCAAAGTTTTGATTAATTAGAATCTATCGGAAGTTCTGAAGAAGAATTTTATTTCTAACAAACATTTTTTAAAGAATTTTTCAAAAAGAGGAATACACAATTCAACCCCCCCTTCTCGTGCATTCTTATATAGTTTTATAAGCATTGTATTAACGTGAGATTCACTTCATCAACTTCCATTTAAACTCAATATCATCCATAAACAAATTATAGTCCATGATTGATCATGAACAAGAATAACAGAACATACACACATGTACCCACTCATCATCAACTTACTACATTCACTACCTTATTCTTGTATATCATTTCAAATTTAAGAATTCTCCTTTTTCTTTACTCATGACTAATCACTAACAATTTCTCATTTAATAGTTCTAACTTCTAAGAAAAGTTCGGGGTCCAACAATCAAGAACCTACACATTATTTGGGCCAAACATAACATACTTCCTAGAATCTATAATTTGAGAGATAGAAATTAAAATTTTCTTCAAACCCGATACGTGATAAACATCATTTAATTTGACAACTCCAGTTTTTGCACCCCTAGCACCAATCTTCACAATACCTTCATTCATTACTGAATTAATTAAATTATCAGTTGTAACAATAACTCGATCATGGTTATGTCGTTGTAACTCTGAAAGCCATGAATCATTTCAAGTTACATGATTAGAACAACCAGAATCAATGAGCCACTCCTTATTATAGTTTATATAGGTGACTTGGTATTAATTTAGAGCCTTCATCTGCTTCAATGGTGAAACACTGCTCCTATTTGAGTTGATCATCTTTTACATCTTCACAAGCTGCATTAACTTTGGAGAGTTTAACACAGTAGTTCTTTTGAATGTGACCTAACTTTCCACATCTATAGCACTTAATAGAATTATTCTTTTGTGAGGTGTTGCCAGCAATGTTCTTTGCATTTCCATCTATACTTTTATTTTCAGTTGTCTTCTTTTCGTTGGACTTTCCTTTAGAGAAAAAAACTACATCAGATTGAAAGTTACAATTTCTATCCATTTGTCTTGCCAAGGCTTCTCGATTAGAGAGCAAATTTTCCAGGTCCTCTATTAATGGTTGAACTACCCACACCTGATTTGAGGTAATGAAAGCTGTATATTCCTTCTCCATCTAACGAATGAGAAATCGCCTTATCCGTGCTTCACTGACCTTCTCATCAACATCTAACTCTGAAATCTCGGCATAAATATTTTTAATTCATAAAAAATATTCACTAATTGACATACTTCCCTATGTTGTCATTGCTAATTCATATTCTAAGAATTCCAACCTCAATGGATTCCTCTTCATAGATAGATTTTCAAGTGTCTCCCAGACTTGTTTTGGAGAGCTAACATCACGAACATGATTAATGAATTCCTTGCTAATTAAAGTCCTCAACGTAAAGAGAGCTTTATGACTCTTGATCTTCCACTTTCTTTGTGACTCGATATTTTCAGGAATGTCAGCGGGAATCTCTGAATCATCAGTAGAAACAAGCTCACACAAGTCTTGACCTTGAAGAAAAGCTTCCATACACATTCTCCAATACTTGTAGTTTGTACCCACAAGTTTTTTGATGCCATATTGCGTAATAGAGCTGCTTTCACAAAATGGAAACCTCAAACCTTCAACCTTCTCCAACAAGACAAACTTGATAGACGAGAAGAGTAAATAAGGAATGAGAACTCAACGAGACTCTGATACCATAAAACAAATAGAAGAAAACAGAGATGCACAACATGTGCTTAATAGAATGTGTATAAGAAGAAAAAGAAAAAATAAGTTGCTTTCTATATTTTATTGAACTGCAACTGCTGATTATAAGGTATTGAAAGATTTATAGCAAAATAGAATAACAAACTATCCTTAAAAAAACTCCCACTACTCACTAAAGAGGCTACTTACAGATAATCACAACGATTTAAAGGATAATTATTTGACTTGGTCTAACCCTAAAAAATAGGAACATAAAGCTAACAACTAGAAATCAGTAAAAGACTAACTGAAATTGACAGCAACAAATACGTAAGATGCACTAATTTTTAACTGGAAGGTATTTCGTTTGCTTCGGTAGAAATCAACACTCATTTTTAGCAAACCTGGTTATCCAAGTTGCTTGGTGCTAATTTTGAAATTCGAAATATAAGGGGAGTGGACAACATTATTGTTATATATTAATAGATTGTCCAGAGTGAATAGTAGGGAATTGTATATATCGGTGGTCTCGCAAATTGATAACTCTTTATTGCAGAAGATTAGCAAAGAGCTAGGAGACGTATAAGGCCTTATATTTGTTGATACATAAATTTCAACAATGTGAGTTACAGGCCTCAACTTATACTTCATGTAATAACTTGCTCGGTTGGAAAGGCATATTAGTAGTGGGGGTTAATAGAATTATGAACAAAATTCATCTCTTTATTTTATGACACTACTGTGGGAGATTATTCAGGTTACTTGAGAACGTATAAGAGACTCCATAAGTATTTTTAC
The DNA here is from genome assembly GCA_029891385.1 of Erythroxylum novogranatense. Lineage (NCBI taxonomy): Eukaryota > Viridiplantae > Streptophyta > Magnoliopsida > Malpighiales > Erythroxylaceae > Erythroxylum > Erythroxylum novogranatense. The sequence goes on from CM057226.1 coordinate 23,297,159, forward strand.
CAAGCACGGATGCAGGGATATATCATAAAGTTTATCAATAAGTTAGATGTTTACCAAAGGAACAAATATGAGGCAATGATAAGCCCTAGGAAGCTATAACCACTTGCCATTCCTCAACAAGCATAGTTATGTTTCCATGTTCAATGGAATGCCAATTACAATTGTTAATGATAAACATTCAGTTTTCTTGAGAATTTTTTATAGGAAGCTTTCATGGTGCTGGGAGGGTTGTGGGCCTTAACTACATCCAATCATCCTCAACGGGATGGTTATACAAAAGTTCTAAACATAACTTTGGAGACTTATCTACAATACATGGCTAAGGATTTTCCTAACTTCAATAACAAAATGGAGGTATAACACCACATTTCACTTTATTATTAAATGCTCACCTTTTACGACTTTGCATGGATTCGCACTTCTTGTGTATATTATAAACCTGGCGGGTGATTCCAAACTACTGTTGATAGATCAAACTTTGAAACGTTGGAGGGGAGCTCTTTGCTTATCAAATTTCACCTTCAGCGTGCTTATAATAGGACTATAGCGGTGAACATCTTTGAAATCTTGCATGAAAGTGCCCATGAATTTATCACGAGGCAAAATTTAACATGACAGCTTAAATAAAAATAATATAAAATGTAATGAAATAATCATCGGTTGGAAGAAGAACTAAGATGAAATGACTTTCTTTCAGATAAGATAAAAATAGTTTACATGTTTACTACTGACATCTGCAGTATAAAGATACCTTAATCTATAAGTTTTTTAATGTGTGCTTCATAAAATTTCCTAGTCTCGAAGTTTACTTGTTTGAGATCGTTGGCCATCTTTATCATTCGACTAGTTTCATACATCTCGACGTAGCGAAGTCCATCTGAACTAATATGTGCCTTTTTATTCCGCGCATGGTATTGGATAAGTAACTCATCTAGCTGATGTTAACGATCATATGTCTCCTTTATGGCATTTTTCAAATATCTTTTGCGCTCGAAATAGCTGGAATTCATATCTGGCATTAAAATAACGAAATTAGTGTATAAATGTGATAATTATTTCACAACTTTATTGAGAAAGAAGAATAAGACGAAGGTTGGAGTGGCAAAATGCAACACATAATAAGGAAGGAACCTATAAAAAATGTTGCGTAAAGATAAAGAAAGGGTTTTGTTGACATTATAAATTGAAAAAATTAGGATGAAAAAAGTAATCGAGAAAAGAATCGATTCTTGACACGAGCAGTCGTTCTTTGTTTGTTGAAATAGAAGAAGTAACCTTGACTATTGCTATCTTTCTGGAATGGAGAATTGGATGTATTTAGGTTAAACAAGAAGAAGGCAAAAGAAGAGGGTAGGAATTGTTTGACTGAAGTTAGAGGAGAAAGGATATAAAGTTTAAATATAGAGTTGTTAGGGGACCATATGGAAGGTGAGACTTGAAGAGTTGCGTGGTATTAAATAAGGGGCAGTACTTGAAATGATTTTCCTAGAGATAGGCAAAAACATAGCTCAGCTATCAATTGAAACGTCAATCTATGTTTTGATCTTATGTTTGTTTACTTCTGCAATACGTTATTGGTAGTATTTGACATTATTATAGCAGTTAGAAAATTATTCGATATAATGAAAAGACGTCTCGATATCTGCTTTGTAGATTTTGGGGGTTACATGTTTTCGAAGAAGGATTAGTCAATTCGTATACTCTAAGAAGAATTAGGGAATTCATAAGTGAAATTTAATCGGAGTTGGAAATGACATCAACTGAACTGCTTTAAATAAAGAAGAACAAGAGCAAGCTCAAAAAAGCAAAAATAAGTTGAAGTAGTAAGAGGTTGAAAAGCAGACAAAAGAATAAAAACAGACGGAAGTTCAAAAGTAAACGAAAGCAAAAGCAGTTGTTATACTAGATAGATAATCTAATGGAAAATCTTCAACACCTTGGCGAAAAAATGACAAACAAGGGTCATCTGTTGACTGATCTGTGGAAAAATGGTGGAAAGAATGAGACGAAGCAGAGAAGAAAAAATAAGACGAAGTTAGGAAAGCAGACGGAAGGTGAAAAGCAGATGAAAGAAGAAAAGGAGATGACAGTTGACTAATGTATTCAACATTATTGGGAAGACTGAATTTCTTAATATTGTCTGCACATGCAAATACAAAACAATTCATCAGAAAACAAATAAATGAATACATATAAATTTCACATTGTTACAAAATCAAATGTAAACAGAAACAACAAATATTTTCTAACCGCCAGCAGAAAACATATACGTATGCCTTTGACTGACAGCATGGCCTGCAAAAGGAAATATACTAACTGCTTAATTCTTGAAAAATAAGATCAGTCACATGCAATTGTAGTGACAGAAGAGAACAAAGAATTAACTACCTCCTACTTGTTCAATGTGTATTGTTAATGTCAGCCTCAACCTTGCAGAAGCAACATCCTCTATCTGGTCAACCAAACTCAGGAAGAAAATAACACTTTTAACATATCGTTCCACTGATTATTTTGAGAATTGTGAAGCTGTTTGATGACATAATAGCCAAACCAGAAACAATAAGTGTAAATAATCACAATGAAACCTACAGGTTTTTTATCTCAACCATTTTCCATTAATAACAACTTAAAAGGATTTTATTAAAGAAAACTGCATTAAAGCTATTTTGACATCTACATCATCACCATATGTTGCACAATTAATTGAATATATTGCCAATGGAGAGAACCCCTTTTGAATACAATCATGACAAAAACATGTAAAGAGAAGAATCTCAAGAAAAGAGAAATAAGGAACAAGATTTGGTAAAGATGAAACAACGCATACCTTAGGAGGTTGCAGCGGTTGAGTCCTTAGCTTAGCCATCCTGGTGTTCAGCTGACCAAGATGGTACTTTGTATAAAAACTTTGGAATTAAATAAACTTGACAGAAGCAACATATTCAAGAACGCTATCAATCAAGAACTAAAGATAAAAGGAAACAAATCATCTACGCATATATATAACGGCACACTGCAGATATAATACCTATGGCTTTATTTTATAAATTCGGGCCATCTCAGCCTCAATTTCTTTAATGTTCCCAATAATCCCCATATTTTCTCCGAGTAAAACCATCAAAAGAAAAAAAAACAGAGAAAGATTTAGTCTTTAACAATAATCAACATGCATTTTTCATTGTCAACAAAAACATATGCAAGCCGACATTGTTAAGAGGACTTACAAACTCAGGAAAATTAGATTGAAGCAACATATTCAACAGCGTTATCAATCAAGAACTAAAGATAAACGGAAACAAATAATCTACACACACATATAACGATGAACTATAAATAAAATACCTATGGCTTTATTTTTTTGGGTTCGGGCTATAACTTTGAGCTGCCTTTTGTGGCCTTAGATTCCCATAAGTCATCAGAAAAAGGTGAGTCTAGTGAACGAAGTAAATCACACGTTAATATATTGAGTAATAATATGATCAAGATACACAAGAAGGGGGGTTGAATTGTGATAAACTTTTCGTTAATCCCTTCAATAACAATTGCTTGTTCTTTCAGAAAACTTATCTTAAATCAATTCTTGACTAGTTTGAAAACCTTTGATAATAATGAGAACTACGATTTAAGTAAAGTAAGAGTTAGAGAGAAAACACAGCAATTTATCCCGGTTCACCCTAAACCGTGGGCTACGTCCGATCCTCGATATCCTTCGAGATTTCACTATCTCCGAACTGCTTACAAGTATTCTTTGAATCGAGCCTCTTGGTCTCTTAACAACAAGTATTCTTTACTCTTAGCCTTTTCAGGCTACCTGTAACACTTTTCAAAATGAAAACTAGTAAAGAGCTTTTACAAAAGAGTTGCTCTTAATAATGTACACTCGAAAAATAGTTCACAATTTTTCTCGATATAGTCGATGTTTGAATACTCGAGTTTCATTCACTTTCCTCAAAAGTCGTTTTACTTCAATCTCGACTCTTATTTATAATCGCTTCTTCAACTGTTTCTTGAATATCTCTTCTTGAATCTTTAAAGAAACGGTTATTCAGTTTAACTCAGAATCGCTTTGAATCGATGTTTCTTTCTTCGTCTCGATTCTTGTATCGCCTCGCTTTTTCTTCGTAAAGCTTCCGTCTGATTTTTGTATCGTCTGATATTCTTTTGTCATTTTTCCTTCGCTTTTCTTCCTTCCTTTTCTTCCTTCTGCTTTTACTTCCTTCTGCTTTTTCTTCCTTCTGCTTTTTCTTCCTTCTGGTTTTCTTCCGTCTTTTTTTCTTCCTTCTGCTTTTTCCTCCGTCTGTTATTCTTCCTTCTGCTTTTTCTTCCGTCTTTTTTTCTTCCTTCGGCTTTTTCTTCCGTCTATTATTCTTCCTTCTGCTTTTTCTTCCGTCTGTTATTCTTCCTTCTGCTTTTTCTTCCTTCTGTTTTTCTTCCGTCTGTTATTCTTCCTTCTGTTTTTCCTTCCTTCTGTTTTTCTTTTTATGCATCCATCTACTTTTCATTTGTATATTTCTCTTTGTTTATCATCAAAATTATTTAATACGTGAAGTCTGGTTTGACTTAACATTCTCCCCTTTTTTGATGATAACAAATACTTGTGAATTAGAGAAATAACTTCTGCTTTATCCTTCCAGCTGATTTCTTCCTTCTCCCTTCTCCCCCTATTTGTTATTGATCAAAAAAATATATATTTCCCAATCTGCTTCACCAACTTTTTCAGCATCTTCTTAATCTTCTTCATATCCTTATCAAGTTTCTGTACATGCTTCTTTAAAGCTGATGATTCATCTGCAGTCGAGGATTCTGTCTCAACAACTTGCTTTTCAACGATAGCCACTGTTGTTGTATAAGCTTCCTTGTTAAAGACATTTGTTTCAATGATTTGTAGGAGAGGTGGAGGAACAAATACAGCTTGTTCATGAATATCAAGATCATAGGAATCATGTATACGTTGATAAGTGCTTCCAAACCATGGCATAGCTTCTGCAATTGAGGTGATCTCCCACAGAGGTCGATTTCGCAGAATGTTCTGTAAAATAGTATAACAACATTCTGAGTTGCCAATCGTAATGAACAATCTCGACCCTTCGATAGTCCTCCTGTGGATCCTCTGCTGTAGCCTTAGTTAGGCTTGGTCCTGGATCTTGATATATGCAGATAGAATTTCCACTCCTTTTCTCTTCACATGCTTCATCAATCAATTTTACTGCCTCTTCAATTTGATCAGAAGTCATGTCATCCACAACTGGCTCTGGTTGAACTTTTAGCTTCAGCTTCTCATACTTGAGTTCAACAAAATTTGGTGGTTGAAGATCAGGTACCACCTTGATTACTGTACTGTTCAGTATAGGATAAGAAGTGAGACGATCTCCAAATGGCTCTGGTGGATATGGTTCTCTTCCAACTCTCTTCAGTTGATCATAGAAATTTTTGTAACCCCTATCCAATAGATGTAAAATGCCATTATCATATTCAACTGATTTGAAGAAGGCTTTCACATATCTCTTTGGTTTGTCTCGGATGATGACAGACTTGGTCTTCTTCTCTCTATTACAACCAATCTGTGTTCCCAACTTTCTCTTTAAACAGTTAAATACTTGGATGGAACATTAGTCATCACACTCACAACTTTTTGAGTAGCCTTCTTACCCATAACATGAGTAGCAACTTGTTTGTGGACAAGTGTAGACTGAAAAGTAGTGGGAACTACTTCTTCAAAAATTGGATTATTAAGAACTTTGTGAGAATCCTTAATATTACCCGTAATAGCTTCCACAATTGCTTGATGGTAGCTTCAGATTAACTTCAAAGAAGATCAACAAAGACTAACAAAGACTTACAAAGCAGACTTTTCTCTAAATGTCAAAAAGTCTCTTCTTGCCTTGCCTTCTTAGACTTTGTCTCTGTTGTTGGACTTTCTTCTTTCTCGCACTCATTTTCTTTAACCTTGGTGACCTCTTAGATTGTGCTTTCTTCTTTTCGAGTTCTTCTTCTTTCCTTTTCCTCCATTTCCTTGAGACGAAGTTTCAATCTTTCTCAAGGATTGATGATAGTGATTTTGTAGTTTTGATCTCTGCTGCTCATAATGCTTTGATTGGCTTGAATCTCTGGATGCACCGGTTTCTTTCATCGTCATGCAGTTTACATTACTCGGTGACCTTCTTGCTTGCTTAGGAATGTCACTCACCGAGGTTCCCTTTACGCTTTAAGTCTCTGATTCAAAAATCGAACACTTCTTGACTTTGATTCTGAGAGTGATCTTCTCTCTTCATAGAAGATTTCTTGATATTGGCCCCCTCGCTTGTTGCTTTCCTTGGTGCTTCTTCTCCTTTTCGTAAAATCTCGCACCCATTTTAGCAATCGTTGAATCTATATAGCTTTTGACACTATCTTCATTCGATTCCCTTTCCAACTGATGCCTGATTCTTTGAACACTCTTGTCAGCAGCATCCCATAAGGACAGGTGTTTGTATGCTTTATAGATTTTACCATGTACTTAAAAATCAAATATGGTAAATCTATTGGGTGATGATTTAGAAGATGAAAGATGCATTGTTCATCCAGGGTAGTGACCTGATGTCTTGAACCTATTCTCGGTAAGATACAGTCACATAGAATCGTGAACAATACCTTTGCTTTTGGTACCAGCCAAGAGGCTCTCCTTTCAGTTGGGTTATTGTGTCCATAGAGTTGATGACTAACTTCTTCTTCGTTCATCTTGAGCTTTGTCATCCATTTCACCATATTAGTGGGTTGAACTCCATCCATTGGACATTCAGTAACTTTCTCCAGTAACTCCTTTGTTACAATAACAGAGTGTGTGTCTACATATGACACGATTGTATCATCTACTGATTTCGTATTCTTCCAGAACTCATAAATTTCTTGGCGATAGACTTCATCTCGTATTTGAAAGAAGTTTCTCCATCCAAATTACCATTATCTCCTATTTATATCCATCTGTTCTTTTCTTAGTTCTTCAAGTTTACCAATCTTCCCATCCCGATCCTGGATCAACTCATAAAATAGGCTTAACATACATCTTGCTGATTCTGTTGAATAGGAACTTGCTTGAAGAATTTTCAGAGAGATTTCAGAGAACTAGCAATTTCTGAATTTTTTAGTAATCCCAAAAGTCAGTTTTAGGGATTTTATTGCAAATCTGGAACGATTGTACTTCTCGATGATCGGACACCTTTTTCCTCTAAAACTTTTCCTTGTGAAAGAAGTTTTAAGTCTCGAAATCTAACGCCGTTTAACTCCACCGTTTCATTGTCTTTTCTTGAAAAATCAGATGAATGGTCCGTTAACTCCTCCGTCTGTCTGTTTCTTCTTTACGAAAAACCAGATGAATGGTCTGTTAACTCCTCCGTCTCTCTGTTTCTTCTTTACGAAAAACCAGATGAATGGTCCGTTAACTCCTCCGTCTGTCTGTTTCTTCTTTACGAAAAACCAGATGAATGGTCCGTTAACTCCTCCGTCTGTCTGTTTCTTCTTTACGAAAAACCAGATGAATGGTCTGTTAACATCACCATATTGAGGTTGCGTCTGATTTCTTTAAAGCGATCTTCACTTAGTGGTTTTGTGAAGATATCCGCCCACTGATATTTCGTTTCCACGAATTGTAGACTGACGACTTTCTTCTGAACGTAATCTCTCAAGAAATGATGTCTGACTTCTATGTGCTTCACCCTTGAATGTTGAATTGGATTCTTTGACAAGCTGATGGCGCTGGTGTTGTCACAATATATTGGAATCTCTTCCTCTTGTATTGAGTAGTCCTCCAATTGATACTTGATCCATAACAATTGTGAACAACAACTTGTGGCAGACATATATTCAGCTTCGGCAATTGATAATGCAATCGAGCTTTGTCTCTTGCTTGACCATGACAACAGGTTTGGTCCAAGGAAGTAACAACCACCACTCGTGCTTTTCCTTTCGATCCTATCACCGGCATAGTCCGCATCGCAATATCCATTCAACCTGAAATCTTTACCTTTCTCATACATTAAGCAAGATCAAGAGTACTGCGAGATATCTCAAAATTAGCTTTACAACAGAATGTAATGAGATTCTCTAGATCGGTGAAACCTTGCACACAAGCATGCCTTTGAATAGAATGTCAGTCTACTTGCTGTAAGATAAAGCAAAGAATCAATCATCCTCTAAATAGGGTTTGATCCACCTTCTTACCACTTTAGTCTTTTGACAACAAGTTTGAAGGATGCATCGGTGTAGACATACTTTTAACCGCATATATCAAACTTAGACAACAATTCTTTGACATATTTTTGTTGATGGATAAAATCTTATCCTTAGTTTGCTTTACTTGCAATCCAAGAAAGAATTTTAACTCACCCATCATGCTCATCTCAAATTCATTTTTCATCATATTTTCAAAGCTCATGCATAACCTTTTGAGGTTGCTCCAAAATAATATCATCAACATAGATTTGCACAATAATAAAATCATTATTCAAGTTCTTCCTAAAAAGAGTTTTGTCTACTTTACCTTTAGTAAATCCATTTCCTATAAGAAATGAGCTCGATTTATCATACCATGCTCTAGGGGCTGTTTCAGTCCATACAAGGCTTTATGAAGTCTCAGACATGATCTGGATACTTTATATCCTCAAATCCAGGAGGTTGCTTGACATAGACTTCTTCATCTATAAAACCGCTCGAAATGCACTTTTTACATCCATCTGAAAAAGCTTTATGTTATGGCAAACAAGATATGCAAGCAGATCCTTATTGCTTCAAGTCTTGCTCTCGGAGCATATGTCTCATTTTAGTCTATTCCTTCCTGCGATTATAGCCTTGTGCTACTAATCTTGCCTTATTGCGACTTACTTTTCCCGATTCTTCTAGCTTATTCTTGAATATCCATCTAGTACCAATAATGGATTTCTTTTGGTGTTTAGGAACTAAGGACGGACTTTATTCATTCGAATTGATTCAACTCCTCTTGCATAGCTAATATCCATGCTTCATCTTTTAGAGCTTCATCAATCTTCTTAGGTTCTACTTGGATATAAATGCCATGTTGGCTTCTCTTACGAACTTGGACCTTGTTCTTACACCTTCCGAGGTTTCTCCAATAATTGACTCTTTAGGATGAAAGCTTTTGTATCTCCAATCTTTCTTTAACTCAAATTCTTAGAAATGTCATCTTTTCATCATGAGGTGTTTCGATGAAGATACTTCCTTACCTCAAGTCACGAACATAATCGTAATAAATCATCTTCTTATTCCTCTTCCTTATTGGGTTGAGAGCTATCATCGAACTTAACATGAATAGTTTCTTCAATGTCTTTGAGGTGAGGTTGAAGATTCTAAATGCCTTTGAAGTGAGAGAATAGCCTAGAAAAATTCTTGAAAATGTCTTTGCATCAAATTTGTCCAGAGCTTCCTTTGTGTTCGAATAGTGCATTTGCAAATTAAAGGATGGAAATAAGAAATGTTTGGTCTCCTTCCATTCCACAACTCATAGGAGTTTTCTTGACAAGATTGGTCGCAAAGAACACTCTATTCTCGAATGTAGCATCTTTGTATTGATGACTTCTCGCTTGAAGTATTTAGGAAGATTCATCTCGTATAACATTGTTCTTGCCATCTCTTGAATCGTCCTATTCTTCCTCTCAACAACTCCATTCTGCTCATGGAGTCCTTGGGGCAGGTAGAAGTTATGGAAAATTCCATTTTCTTGCAGAATACTCTAAACTTCTCATTTTCGAATTCTCCACCATGATCACTCCTTATGCTTGCTATAGACATTCCTTTTTTCATTTTGTAACCTCATGGAAAGGTTTCTAAAGCACTTGAAAGACTCATCTTTATGTGATAGAAAAAGTATCCAACAAAACCTTGTAAAATCATCAACAATCACAAGTCCATACTTCTTTCCACTAAGACTTATTGTTCTTGTTGGACCAAATAAGTCCAAATGTAACAACTCAAGTGGTCTAGATGACGTTACGAAATGTTTTAAAGAGAAAGAGGTTTTAACTTGTTTCCTTTTCTGACAACTTTCACAAAAGAAATCTTTGTCAAAACAATTTGTGGCAAACCTTTTACCAAATCATGTTTCAAAAGTTTTGAAATATGTTTAAAACCGACATGACCTAGTTTTTATGCGGATCGCCTTTCATCTTGATAGATAAAAACATGAAATATTTTGAGGCCGAAAATCGTCTAAATCAATTTTGTAAAGATTGTTTTGTCTTTTGGTGAAAAGAAGATGGAACCATCTTTGTTTCGACTTCACAAAATTTTGATTGAAAGTAACTTCAAAACCGAATCACATAATTGACTAATACTTATCAAGTTATGCTTTAAACCATCAACTAGTAATGCGTTGTTAATGCATGCATGGGAATTCTTACCAATTTTACCAAACCCGATTATCTTTCCATGCTGGTTGTCTCCAAAAGTTACTGATCCTCCTTTCTTATACTGAAGATCTAGGAACATAGACTTGTTTCCCGTCATGTGACGCGAGCATCCACTGTCTAAATACCAATGGTGCTTGCTGGTTCTTCCAACGAAGGATTTCTGTAGGAGATATTATCTTATTTTTAGGTACCCAGATTCTCTTGGGTCCTTTAGGGTTAGTATGATGTAATGAATGATAATAATGTGTAGAATGAAAACGTTGATGACCTTTCTGAAAACCTGATTGATATCTTTTCTTATCTTTTTGTGCAATTGATTTTACGTAATTCTAGGGCTTATTTTTAGTAAACCCTAATCCAGTTTTATCCCTCGGATGTCTGTATTTTCCTATCATTTCATTCATTTTTTTTGTACTATCTGTAAATTTAGCTAGATCAATTGAGAGATTATTAATTCTCGCTTCAATTGATTAATCTCTTCGGATCTATCTACAACTTTGTTGTTATTCAATTCCTCAACTTGCTTTCTCAAACTTATATTCTCACTCTCTATCTTATGAGTATGTTTGAGGTTTTCTACATATTTCTTCTTCAACAACTTGTACTGTTTCAGAATAGCATGAGAATCCTCTAACAATTCTGAGTATGCATTTTGTATATCATTATAGCTAGAAGTTACCTCCTCATCACTTTCTTCTTCAGCTACCAGACATATGTTAGCATGTTCTGACGCTTCTGAACTTGTATCCGATTCTCGATGAGTCGAGATCTTCCCACGTTGCCATCATGCTTTTCTTGTTATCCCTACTCCTTTTGGGTTGTCTTTTCAACATTGGACACTCGGACTTGTAATGTCCCGGCTTCTTGCATTCATAACATGTTACGGATGCTTTATCGACTTTTTCATCGTCTTTGCACTGTTCCTTCTAAATGTTGAATTTCCTTTGGACTTCTTTTTCACATTCTTCTTATCTTTCTTGAAATGAAAGATAGCTCATCGCCTTCATCACTTGATTCAGATTCGACTTCTCGAATCATCATCCTTTGCTTCTTCAATCTTTAAAGCCTTTGATGTGTTCCTCTTTGTTTTCTTCTTCTAGATTTTGTGATTCTTTTGACTTGCTTTGGCGCTATGGACTTCTCTTTCTTGGGCTTATCTTCCGCATCAAGCTCTGCTTCGTATCTTCAACGATCCAAGCAATTCATCAAGCTTGATGCGCTTAAGTCTTTGGCTTCTTGTCTGAAGCTACTTTGGGTCTCCATCTTTTGGCGACTCCTCAAAATCTTTCGAACATGGTCTTGACTATTATGCGCTCTTCCAAGAGCTTTTAGTCCATTAACAATTGTTTGGAATCTTCCAAACATTTGATCAATGGTCTCTTTTCTTTCATCTTGAATAACTCGTCTCGATGCACCAAAATACTTATCTTGGACTCCTTGACTTGATTTGTTCCTTCATGTGCAATTGATAATGTATCCCACATTTCTTTGGCAGTATCACATCCATGAACTTTGTCATACTCGCTTCTGCTCAATGCACAACTCAAGAAAAATTTTACTTTGGAGTTTAGTTGAAATCTTGCTTTCTGCTCAGCCGTCCATCTTTCTCGTGGAGTTGGATTTTTATCATCATCTTCAGGTGTGTATGGTCCATTCTCGATGATGTCCCAAAGGTCAATGTGAGTAGACTCGATAAACAATCTCATCCGATCCTTCCAATAGTGGTAGTCTTCACCATTGAATGCTGGAGGTCTGGTGACTGAGGCTCCTTCGGCAATATACGTGTGTGATTCCACCATTTTCTTTAGTTCACACTTTATTAGAGTGATTCTTGAACACCTCGCTCTGATACCAATTGAATTAAATCACACGTTAATATATTGAGTAATAATATGATCAAGATACACAAGAAGGGGGGGTTGAATTGTGATAAACTTTTCGTTAATCCTTCAATAACAATTGCTTGTTCTTTCGAAAAACTTATCTTAAATCAATTCTTGACTAGTTTGAAAACCTTTGATAATAATGAGAACTACGATTTAAGTAAAGTAAGAGTTAGAGAGAGAAACACACAATTTATCCCGGTTCACCCAAAACCGTGGGATACGCCCATCCTCGATATCCTTCCGAGATTTCACTATCTCCGAACTGCTTTACAAGTATTCTTTGAACCGAGCCTCTTCAGTCTCTTAACAACAAGTATTCTTTTACTCTTAGCCTCTTCAGCTACACAGTAACACTTTTCAAAATGAAAACTAGTAAAGAGCTTTTACAAAAGAGTTGCTCTTAACAATGTACACTTTCGAAAAATAGTTCACAATTTTTTCAGATAGTCGATGTTTAAATACTCGAGTTTCATTCACTTTCCTCAAAAGTCATTTTACTTCAATCTCGACTCTTATTTATAATCGCCTTCAACTGTTTCTTGAATATCCGCTTCTTGAATCTTTAAAGAAATGGTTATTCAGTTTAACTCCAGAATCGCTCTTGAATCGATGTTTCTTTCTTCGTCGATTCTTGTATCGCCTTTTCTCTTCGTAAAGCTTCCGTCGATTTTGTATCGTCGATATTCTTTCGTCTGCTTTTCCTTCCTTTTCTTCCTTCGCTTTTCTTCCTTCGCTTTTACTTCCTACGCTTTTCTTCCTTCGCTTTTCTTCCTTCTTTTTTCCGTCTTTTTCTTTCCCGCTTTTTCTTCCTTCTTATTCTTCCTTCCTTTTCTTATTTTTTTTCCTTCGCTTTTTCTTCCGTCATTATTTTTCCTTCGCTTTTCTTCCGTCTGTTATTCTTCCTTCCGCTTTTTCTTCCTTCTGCTTTTTCTTCCTTCTGTTTTTCTTCCATCTGTTTTTCTTCTTTTTGTTTTTCCTTCCTTCTGTTTTTCTTTTTATGCATCCATCTACTTTTCATTTGTATATTTCTCTTTGTTTATCATCAAAATTATTTAATACGTGAAGTCTGGTTTGACTTAACAGTGAAACCCTCTGACGAAGGTCCATGTCATCCCAACATTACTACTATCAGACTACAAACCAAACTTAGTTCAAACATTAGTCATCATGGCGATATGATACCATGATAACCATAAACACTTAACATGAAAAATAAACAACTCTTTGGATTGCCACTGGACATGCCCGAGTAGGTCGGCCAGCAAGCAATAACTTGAAGTTGGAACACGACAGATCATGCTAATAGACAGTATAATTACTAGTTTAGTTAGGACTTCCAGATTTTAACTCGTTGTCAACATGCAATTTGTTTCTAGCTGAGAGAACAGTTCACCAGATTGTAAAGGGTAGTTTAAGAACTTACCTGATGGATCTCCTTTCTTGCACAACTCTAAGCTGTAAGAGAAATTGCACAAAAGTAGCATAGAGAAGCCAAAGACAAGAAAAAATGGCTAACGTAACAATAATAGCCAACTTACTGCAGATAAGAACATCTTTGACGCCTAATCTCATTTACTATACCATTTAACTTCTTGGACAAGGGGTTGTCATATTGCTGTAGGACACACTGGACACAGAAAAAGAAATATTATTACAAATGAATTAATCAAATAAATAGGCAAAAAAAGTCCCAACAAAGAAAACAAAATGGCTATTTTGGGAGTGCAACTACTAAAAGTATATTAAAAAACAACATGGGCGTTCAGCCATGTACATGGACACAATATTCCATCTAAATTGTAGATGTTGCCCCCTTTGAGTATACTATCAAATCCATGAAGATCCAGACATTTAAAGTGAAAGTTTTATTGGTTACTGCAGGTCAGTATTGCACAAGATGACCCATTTAATGAAATATTCAATAGTACATCCTCATCACACCATTCTCAAGTACATAGCAAGGCTACAAGTAGTTATGATTACCTGAGTTGGAACTTGATCCAATGATGAAATTGCAAATAGTTGTCTCAATATAATTGTATCGACTACACCCCCAATATATATTAAACAATCATGACCATTCTCCAGAAGATATATTCCATCATCACTAACATGTTCACTGGAAAGTGGGAGTGGAACAGAATAATAGGTCCATTTCCTCCTATCGTAAATAGAAGCAAGAATGAGTTCAAGAATAAATATGCAGTGTGTTTAAATAAAGGAGCAAGAGACAGCCCATACATGTAGTCAAGATCATGGATTCCAATCATCCTAGGTAAACCAGAGGTATTGCTAAAGGAGTAAAACAAAGGAAACATAATTGATCCAAAAGATCGGTCATCTATTCTCCCATCGGTTCAGAATCCAAGACTTTTATTAATGTCAAGAAAGAAAAAGGAGAAAATAGAAAGGAACAAGAACATCAATTTGTGAACAATATATTCGAATAAGAATTCCAATAACTTTTGACAATTCAAGATGAAGACAGGTAAAGGGTAAGTAAAACAGCTAAAGGAAAAGTGTAACAATGAAAACCAGCATTCAGCCCTAACATGAGAACTTGATTTACATATTTTTTTTCTCAAACTTCATCTAAAATGATTATTGTTGAGAGAAAAAGAAAATTTTATTTTGATTAACTGTTTCAAAACAAAAAAAAACATCCAAGCTATCTGAAACCCTTTTTTAGTAGGCTTGACAAGACAGGTCAGGTCAGGCCCAAAATGTGTCTTTGGGCCCAGCCCAAAGCCCGATCTGGCCAGAGGCTCTAAGCCCAGAGCAAATATTAGAACTCAAAACACCATTTAACCTAAAAATTTCGGGCTTGTCGTCAGGCCAGTAGGCAGGTTATGTCAACCCTACTTTTTAGTAGCTTGATGAATAGGACTACACATGTACAAGTTTCAACATACAGGTGTTACAGGGCCTGGTAGATTTAGCTAATGTACAAGTATTAACAAAATGAAACATATCAAAACCACTAAATAGTATTGGATAAATAGTACCTTTTATATTTATATTCTCAACATATAACATTTCTATAGAATAAAAATTATGCAATCTTTAATTTCAAGATAAAATAATTACAAGTAAGAATAACCTGTTGGAACCCCTCCCCGGTGGGTCGCGTGCCCGACGTCCTACATGACATCTGGACGCGCATCTCACGGGGGAGGGATGCCTCACCACGAAAGAAACCTCGAATTGAACTTAATTTATTGTCATCCGAACAAAACTTGCTAAATTCACCCTAATTATCCACAAGTAAAATTAATTTGCTTAGGGCCCATAACTAAATCCGATTCCTAAGCTAAAAGGAAATTCCATATCTCTAGTATGATAGAAACGAACCTCACTTCAATCAGATCCCCAAAAATTCGAAAACTTATATGAAAGGGTAGGAAATTTTTCTTATAAAACCAATGCTTCAAAAGTCGAGTGAATCGGAAGCCAAACAAAAAAAAATTACAAGCAAAAGAGTAAGAGGAGGACATTCAAAGATTAGGCGTGGGCATGTTTAAGAAATTTAGAGACTAGGCATGACCACGCCTAAGGATGAAATCTGGATCTGTAGGAAAATTTCAGACTTTACAAAATCATAAATTTTTCTCCCATACTCCTTAGCCATAAAAAGAGTCATTATTTGCTTCAAAATTTCAGTCCAAAACTAAGTTTTCCTACACAATGTCAAAAGTTTGAAAATTCATATCTTTTAGCACACAAGTCGAAACATGACACATTATACCTCGTTGGGAAGATAAAAAGAAGATCTTCAAGTTTCATGAAGATAACAAAAATCAATTCAATCATTAAAGAGAGTAAAAAACCCACTTGAAGTTTCAGCCTAAAAACTAGCCAATGGAACAGTAATTTTGCAGTATGAACAGTAACAGCAATCTTCAAATGCTCATAACTTTTGATTCCTAACTCCAACAACTGCAAATCATACCTCATTTTAAAGTTAGAAAGATAATCTACATTTTTCATGAAGAACATAAAAACCAGATCAGTCTCTAATTGGGTGAAAAATCCTTCCGAAGTTGTTGCAAAATTTCATATCTAACTACAGTGGCTGAAACCTTTTCACTCTCATATCTTTTTCATCCTAAGTCCAATTGAAGCAAACTTTATGTTGTTTAAAAGCTCTAATCATGCACTACATTCTTCAAGAAGGCATCACACTAAAATTCAAACTCTAAAGTATCCAAAACCCTAAATGAAGTTGCTGCCCAATTTTTACAAAAATTGGACAGCACCTCCCCTATTTTTCATCTAACCAACTCTTCAATCCAACACACAACCTGCATGAAAACTCATTCTTTCTATTTCCATAAAACACAACTTAAATCCAATATACTTCAAATCCAAGGCAGTGGCACACTCCTAGGATTCTATTTGTTTCCAAAACATAACATAACCCAACTTCACTCTTCTTTTCTTTTTTTTTTAGTTTAGCAACATAAATATACAATCCTTGAAAACGATACAAGGTACATGAAAACTTCAAACCGCTTATATTTACATAAACGAGTCAATACAAAGCTCCAGAGGACATTAAGCCCGATTACATCTCAATACAACAAAAGTAAAGTTTACAAAGAACAAGATAATGCTTGATTTATCAAACACAACTTTAAAGCAAACCGCATCGGAGTTGCCTCGATCCCGATCGGTGACTCGGTTTCTCGCCGACACTGTGGAGGAAAATGGGGATGAGCTCGACGGCTCTGTGGGTAATAACTTAATAAATAAGCAATAAGCAAAACCATCATTTACTCATTTTCAAACAACGTCACATTTTATAATGTTTCACATTTCTCAAAATCATTTTACAAAGTTATCACCTCAAAGACTTTACAATTCAACCTATCACATAAGCACAGAAATATGGTTCGGGTGGATCCAAAACAGAACGAACTACACATTTCCCCGAAGCGGTCATGTGTAGTCGTGACGAATAGGAATCCCTAAGAGGAACTCCACGGCCACTAGCGGCAAAGGAGAAGCCTATAATAGCGAAATGCACCGACTCAAACCGACCACCACAAACCCAAAGAAAACATATAGTTCACATAATTCAAAAACCACTGCCTCTACTGGCATTCACAAATTCATTTTCACATAAATTGCCCAAAACGGCGATCTTTTTCCGAAATCACAGTTTCTTATTGTTTTCACTTAATAAATCATTGAACCAACCATTCCAACATAAATTCACAAACAAGGATATCACATACAAGTTCAAAACATTATCAAGAGTAATTCTTACAAAATTTCCAAGTCATTTTATCACCTTAATTCGGATTTATTTTAAAGACGGTAATATACCTATTAACTCAATTATTAAAGAATTACCCACTTTAAATTCCTTTAGCTTGTAGGATGGTCAAATGGCCTTGGCTCTTCCTCCAATTGCCTTAATTCACCTTCATTGAACATAATTATCCCATAAGAACATAGGATATCAAAATCG
Source organism: Erythroxylum novogranatense (assembly GCA_029891385.1). Taxonomy (NCBI): domain Eukaryota; kingdom Viridiplantae; phylum Streptophyta; class Magnoliopsida; order Malpighiales; family Erythroxylaceae; genus Erythroxylum; species Erythroxylum novogranatense. The sequence continues at coordinate 23,314,915 of CM057226.1, forward strand.
GAAGATTTTAAGGATAGGAAAACTTGAATTAACAACCATCTAACTTAACCCATACCTAAACTAAGCTATTTAAACCAAAACCTATCTAAAAATCTCAAAGAAATCCAAAAATCCTTACCTTATAAGGTGATCCACGAAATTGCTCTTTTTGTTCCAATGGAAGATTAAACTCTTCCTTTCCACTTTCTTCTTACACAAAACTCTTAAACCTTCCTTTTTCAAGTATAAAAGCCTAAGCTCTTACCTCTCTTCTTCTTCTTCTTCTTCTTCTTCTTCAACCGAAAACTCCCTCTCTCTTTCACTATAAATTCGAAAACCTCTCTTCTTTCTTATAATTTCGGAAGTTTCTAGGTTTAAAAGCCTAAGGAATTATTCTAACTTATAACCTAAACCCTCCAAAACGTGGTAGTTTCAATAACTCTTCTTTTCCTTATCATTTTCTTCCCTTTCACACCATCATACGACTCCTTCCTTATTCCCATTTAATTCATCACTAATTCCTTCTTTTTTTCATTAATGTCATGTAATATGGGCTAAAAGCCCATCTTGATACACTTAAGGCCTTATAACCTAAGCTAACTTCCTAATTTATCCCAACTCCATCTTATTCTTTTTAATTCTACCAACTTATTAAAATTCTAATTTTAACTAACTTCCTCCAATTAATTCTATAAATCACGCACTAAATCTCAAATTATTCTAATTAAAAGCAATTAATCAATTCAAACCTCAAAATAGAGAGAACATGCTTAAAGCGAATCGGGGCCTAACATAACCCGCCTAGCTATCTAGTACCATAAATTACAAATGTAGACCTCAGATATTTTAAACTAAACCAAGTCAAACGTATGGTCACGATCAAAACTTCTAATTTGCATCACAAGAAGATAGATAAGTATATGGTTTAATCAGATAGCGATCGAACTGGGCTTATAAACTTGTAAGACATCTAACCAAGTTCCTCTTCTTGAAATCAAATATTTAATAGCAAAATGAAAAAGACCACATGGACCTCGACCAAAATACATTAAAAAACATAGAAAATTAAAGGCACCTGAAATGAACATTCCGAACCATCCAGGAACTTATCATCATGTTTCAATGTCACCATTAAGGTTTTGTCACAGTTTATCTGCAGGGACAAGCATTGTAAGTGATTACAACTGGTAAGACAAAATCAGATCCTTACCATCTGCACAACCACATCATTTAGAAAAAGAATAAAAGAGAGGATAGATCTAACAAAATGCAGAAAAATCATGTGTCTGAAGGTCAATTAACATTCAACTGCTCTATGTAAAAATAACAAATTTTATTTTCTACTTCTGCAGTATCTCCTTAAATGAAGAAGCTAGCAACGTCTTACAAGATTCCAATTGTGGCGTCTTTTGGAATTGTCCTGAGATTCATGTGAAAGATTAATATAGAGAAAACTTGTAGTTAACAAATGGTTGGAGGATTGTGCAAGTTTCCAAATTCAGTTCTAATGATCAAGAAACTAAAATGTTCTTATCAAAGTCAAATACCATTTACAGTCGGGCGTGCAATTAGTATACATTGAAACGACAACTAATTTGTGGGAAAAACTACAAACCCCTGGCAGGTCGACATCTGTTGGAATACGCTTTCAAAAAATTTCCATGGTATTCTTGAACTTGAATGCCTTTGATCTGGCTGCATCTGACACGCATCACTGCCTCATGACGTTCCATCTAAGATCACTGTAGAGCTTTGCAAGATCAGACAATGCTGAAAATGGATGATAGTAATAAACCTGAAAGTGAACATCAAGAAATTAAAACAAAGCCCTGATTACCGACTAATAATCTTACCAAGGTAATGTCATGCAAATTGATAATCAGAATGACACAACAAAATTATTTCGATTTACATAAAATGCAGTGATACACAAAGAGAAACATATATTCGTCATTATTCACAAACCATCCAACACTAAAATTTCGTAGAACCCAATTAGTCCAAAACAAGTGGCAATGCTATTTGCTACCTTGCATCATGAGAATAAGTTTGCTAACAACTAAAAGAATAATCTGGCTAGAAATGGAAAAAACATAATGGGCCCAGTTCTTTCAGAATTTTATGACCAGAAATGAGTTTCCCTCTATACAACAATGTGATCAGATAGTTGCATGCTCAGAAAAATAAGGAACTGGGGGTGCACCAAGTTAAGAAGGATCTGAATTTCTCAATACAATAACCATAGCAGGAAAAAACAAAATTTCAAAAATACTTGAAACATAAGAAAAATGTGATAGGGAAAGCCAGGAGATAAATGAGGAGGACAAGAAGAAGAATAAATCAAAAGAATGTGAGAGAAGTACTAGAGAGACATGCAACAAAGGCACAGCAAAATAGAAGAAGAAGATTCGATAAGAGAATGAATTAAATGATAAAAGACTTTCAATGCATAACTGAAAATTCATTAATGAATACTTAACACCATTTTGCAGCAGGACTATAATATTTCATTATATCTGTCCTCTAGTAGTTTTTGGAATAACAGAAATGGAAACAATGTCCACATAAGTCTGGGTAGTGATGAATACATCAACGCAGACCTGAATCAATCTCCAAAAAGGGAAAGTGGCAAAGTTGAATTATGTTCTAAATCTAAAATGCCACATGTCAACCAATTATTCATCAATCACACTGAGACTAGAGCTAAAGTGACCTGATACTCAGCAAATTCAATTGCTATTTCCTTCAAGGTTTTGTCCGCAGTTACAAAGAATTTCTTGTGTGCCTCCTGCAATCCAAAGAGTATGTCATAAGCATTTATATTGTTTTAGATGTTTCTTTCCGAGTCTAAACAATTAGGTTAGCAAACAAATGGCAGTAAAGAACCCAGGAGATAACAGTCATATAATTAGTAAAGTAACTTCCATAGCATCAAGTTGGCATAACAAACACATATAAAAACATCAAAGTGATGCAATATTTTAAAACTATGATGGGTGTCGAATCCACCAAAAATAAATCCCAAACACCAAACGAAAATAAATTGCGCACAGTGGTAAATGGGGTCGATCCACAGAGAATGGAATAATTGATTCTATTTAAATGCCAAAGAACAAATGAAAATAATTAAAATGGGGGGTTTAGAGTTTTCTACTAAAACTACTAATTGAAATAACAACTGATAAAAGATTAACGCAAATTAATAAAACAATAACCAACAAAGAATGCAAATAAAATTGATAAACTCAATAAACGACAACTTAGCCAGGAAATTCCTAATTATGCTTAGACCGCGATCATCAACTCAAATATTTTCTTTGGTTTAATAATAGGTTAGCTATAGTTACCAACTACCTCTGGCTCCCTCGTTTCTTCTTAATTTTAGAATAGTCGCAGAAACTCCTTTGACTATTCCCTAATTAACTAATAACCCCTTCGAGACTCTCTCCGAGATTTAATTAATTAACAGCATTAAATTCTAAAGAAACACTAACCCTAACTGACTACGCACTGACTCATGCTTCATCTAGTTAGATCGCAAGTTCCTCCACACAAAATCAGACAAATACTATGCCCTAGTGCCAATTGCCACAAATACCAATCACCCAGTTAGACTCCACCAAGTAAATCAACATGCGATATGTAAATTAACTAACTCTACAATCAGGCCTCAATCGCAGAATCAATTAATAAACAATGACAGTAAATCAGAAACAGTACGAATATTATAAACCAAATATTAGGAACAATAGTCTCACAAGTCAAAGCATAATAATTGGAATTCCCCGACTAAAACAGATTAGCTACTCATAACGAAATTAAACCTAACAAAATTCTTAATTAACATAGTCTCCATAACAAAGAAGTAAGAAAAACTAAGAAAACGAAATCTGGAAATTCTATCCTCTATACTGCCCAGCGTCCTGCGTCATCTTCTATTGCGCCCCCGCCAGACTTCACTCTGGCCTCCTCCTTTCTTTTCTTCTATTCATTAAAAACCCCTTATTTTCCTTCCACGCTGGTCCTCTGCTGCGTGATTCTCCTCTCCTTCTACTCACGTGCGTGCTTCCCAATCAGTCCCTGCCTTGTGTGCACCTCCAGCCCAAATTGCTCCTCTTCTTTCCAATTGCCGTGGGCCCTCCTTTCCTTTCTTATTGTTTTTTCCATTGCCACGTCAGCCCTGCTTTTTCAGCCCATTAATTGCTCCATATGTCTTATGCGTTACTCCCCTGGATTGGTTTTGTTTGCTCTAAATCGCACTTTCGCCGTTAATTTGTTGCTCTTCTCTTTAATTCTTGTAACCCATGGGCCCTATAATGCTATTTTGGGCCAACACCTGTCCACCTTGCTGGCTGCTATCTTCTTTTCTTTTTAATTGCCACTGATTTACTCTTAATTCCCATCATCATGTAAAAGTTATAATTTCCTACAAGGAAACATAAAATCAAGTTAAGTCCCAATAATTAAACCAATAAGAGGGATAAAAAGGAATAATTAAAACATAAATATTGGACAATTATGCACTTATCAAATCTCCCCACACTTAGACGATGCTTGTCCTCAAGCATAAAAGAGAACCAGGACCCAATGAAAAATCACTCCAATAAATGAAACATGCACAAAGATAATGTAAACTAGGAATGAGAGCGCAATCTTGTCCCAATGTCAATGAAATGTCAAATAAATGCAACAAAATTCCCACACGAGAAGACACAAGCCTGAACTCAAATTGAAGCGCATGCATGAATTACCGAATTTTAATTAAAAACCAATCAAGCCTAGAAAACACACTTCACTTATCAGGTGGTTAGCATACATGAGGAACTCCGAATTTATGTGGTAGTCATGGGAAGATCGGGTTAATCTTAATTACTTAATTAGGTGTTTTTAGCTAGAAATTGCTCGGAATTGTCATTGGCCTTTTTACGCGAACGCAAACATTTGTGATGAATGTCGCCAGGTTACTCAGCCAATCACAACGCCAAGTGGCTTTAGCCTTACTCATGATTACTCAGATTCTTCACAATTTTTTTTCGAGTAATCAGAGGAGTAGTTAATTGCCTCACACGTTAGTTGTCCGAGACCTTTTTACGCGAACGCAAACATTTGTGATGAATGTCGCCCGGTTACTCAATCTCGTCCAACCTTTTGACAGATTTTTGGCTTCGCTCACAATCACTTTTGGTGATTGGCGAAACGAATCTAACACCTTTTTATTTTTATTCTTCATTCTCTTTCTCACCATAATTTCCCACATCAATCCAAACTTCAACACATATACCAACTCAACTTCTAAGCTTAACATGACTCTAGACAAGAAAGGCACCGATTAATCACACAATTTTTTTTTAAATTCTAACCAATTAACTCAGGCTTGCAACTTCAACATATAGGACAAAATCATTAACATTTAATTAACATTAAGCAACAAGGGACTCAATCATACTCTCGACTCCTTTAAAACAATCCACCATTACCTAAGGCACAATAATTTATCAAGCAAAATGAAGCAAAAGAAGTCAAAATATACCCAAAGGCAACGGAGGGCACAACCCAAAGTAATGCATCAAACAAAAACAACTTGCATCTCAAAAGCATAAATCACCTCCTCACACTTAAATCATGCGTTGTCCTCAACGTAGAAGTAAATAAAAAGGTAAACTGAGGACTTCCCTGAATCTGGAGAGAAGATGAAGGCTTATACGTGATCTCTTTTAGGCATCCCACCAGTAGGGTATAGCTAGTACAGTGAGGGATGAGAGCCAACATATGATCATATAAAGGACTCCCGACAGCGGTAATCCAATAACTCCGAATTGATCCAATGCCGAACCTCCTGAAAGACACAGGGAAGGAAAGGAAAATTTATATAAAAAAAAAGGAAACAAACGAGACAAAAAGAACACAAAACAAAGCAAAAGAAAAGAAAGAAAAATAAAAATAAAAATTATGGGCTGCCTCCCATTAGCGCCTTTGTTTAACGCCCTAGGCTCGACGATCCTCGCTTCGATGTTAACCTCGCCTCGATGTTGGAAATCAGCAATGGTCCCACCAATTGCCTCCTGCACTCTTGAAGCACTCTAACTAGTTTCTCCTCTTCCAGGTCGTCGAGCATGCTGGATATGATCACGGGCAGAGTCTCACCATCACCTAAATATGTGTATTTCAAATGCTCGAGAAGCGTTTGAGCTCCAAATTTGGGGCCTCATCAAGTATATCATCGAAACTTCGCACCGATCAAGAAATCTCTTAACTCCATCAATGTACATCCTATGACACAAAGCATAATTCAACTCATCATCATAATTTAAAGCAGAAACCTCATGAGTCAAATCTTCAATGATATCAACATTATAAACGCAAGACACTTCTTCAGCATGTTTCATGGCATCATAAACATTGAATTTCACCACTTCACCATCAAACTCTAAAGTTAATGAACCACTATGCACATCTATCTTTGCTTTAGCCATGCTAAGGAAAGGCCTACCCAACAAGATATCAGAAGACTCAGATGAACTATCATTTCCCATGTCCAGAACAAAGAAATCAGCAGGAAAAATTAATCCATTAACTTGAACTAGCACATCCTCTAAAACACCTTCAGGATAGACAATCGATCGATCCGCCAATTGAATTATAACTCCAGTACTAGTTAATGGACCAAGACCCAGGGAGGTATAAACAGATAAAGGCATCACATTAATAGAGGCTCCTAAATCACACATAGCCTTACTTATACCAATGTTCCCAATTTTGCAAGGAATGGAAAACATACCTTGGTCGCGACACTTAGGAGGTAGTTTCCTCGAAGACAATTGAAACATTCTCCCCACACTCACCCTTTCATTACCCGTTAACTTACGCTTGTTTGTGCATAATTCCTTAAGGAATTTGGCGTAGCGCGAACCTGCTTAATGGCCTCGAGGAGTGGGATGTTTACTTCAACTTTTTGGAACAACTCCATGATGCTCTTATCCTCCTTTTCTTTCTTGTTCTGAGCCAGTCTCTGCGGGAATGGTGGTGGAACCACTAAAGGTTTGGGTTTCTGATAATTTCCAGTTGGACCCGAATCTCAGATGTGGTCACGTAAGCTCCTTTCACCCTCTGCTCGTCTCTCGCTGGAACCCTGGACGTGGTCACGTGTAGGGTTCTTGTCGACTGGGAATTGCAATTCCTTACCATTTCTTAAGAAAATCGCGCTCACATTATGCCTCGGGTCGAGTGTCTGAGAAGGCACTTTGCCTCGAGTCTCCATTCGCTAACTGAGGATGCTATCCGACTCATTTGAGTCTCTAGGGTCTTCATGCTCTCTTCTAGCTTTTGGAATCTGGTTGCGGTGTCTGTTGAAATTTTGCGGTGTTAGCAACTAACATATGGACAATTTCTTCAAGAGGCTTACCCGAGCCCAAGGTCATTCATGGCAGTGGTGGTCTTTGATAGTAATTCTGTTGGGTCGGTTGGTACATTAGATAACTGAAGTTTGGGTGGCTTCTCCAACCGGGGTTGTAGGTGTTTGAATAGGATCAAATTGCCTCTGTTGGAACCCAATAGCATTCACATTCTCTCGGTATTTCATCGTGGAGCGTTGGGCATGCATCGGTTGGGTGAGCTAGGTGAGGTGCAGATGCCACACGCCTCGCAGTGGAGGAGTACCTACATTCAATTTGGACCAAAGTTGTTAGAAAGATTTGACCTCATCGAGAGAAGTAACATTTACCTCATTCACTCTTTGCGGTATATCTTGCCGAGCACCGAATTGCTGGGAGTTTGCTGCCATGGTTGATATCAACTCCGGGCTCTACTGGGTTTTATCGACAATGGCCCCACCACTCATGCATCCATCATTCTGCGCCCATTGGAATAAGACCCTCGTAGAAATATCGGATGATCAATTGTTCGGATATGCCATGCTGCGGAAGCTTGCCAAAATTCTCTTGTACCTCTCCCAAGACTCGTAGAGGTTCTCTCAATTCTTCGCTTAATGCCACGATTTCTACCGATATTGGCGGCTCGGATGCTGGGAAATATTTCTCTAGAAACCGTCGGACATCCTTCCCAAGTGTTGATTGTCCCGGAGGTAGGTAGTAGAGCTAATCCTTGGCTGCATCTTGCAGCGAGAATGGAAAAGCTCTCGCTTGATTTGGTCCTCCGTGATATTGCGGGGCTTCATGGAAGTGCGACGAGGTGAAATTCCTTCGATGCTTATTCGATCCTCGCTTTCCGCACCACGGAAGGTGGGCAGCAAGTGGATGAGTCCGGTTTCAATTCAATCCTTCTTGAAGTTCTCGAAAATCTATGCACGGTAGGTGCTTTGCGCTTGATGGGTCTACCCAAGTCCCGGAGAGTTCTGCTAAGAGTCATATCCTCAAGGTGGTCACGGTTAAGCTTCCGTCAGTCATTGCTCAACTTCAATCTCCTCTTCGACTCCGTTTGATGTCCGACTCAACCGGGTCCAGAATCCACTAACTTCTCCTTGCTTCTTCCTTAGTTTGCTCAACTTCCTCAACCTCTTAGCGATCTTTTCGATCTCGGGTCGCATAAGATGGAATCTCCGACTGAATGTTCCTAGGCATAAAACAAAACAAAATCAATTAGTTACCGGTCCCGCAACGGCGCCAAAATTTGATGGGTGTCTAATCCACCAAAATAAATCCCAAACACCAAACGAAAATAAATTAAGACAAGGGTAAATGGGGTCGATCCACGAGAATGGAATAATTGATTCTATTTAAATGCCAAAGAACGAATGAAAATAATTAAATGGGGGTTTAGAGTTTTCTACTAAAACTACTAATTGAAATAACAACGATAAAAGATTAACGCAAATTAATAAAACAATAACCAACAAAGAATGCAAATAAAATTGATAAACTCAATAAACGACAACTTAGCCAGGAAATTCCTAATTATGCTTAGACCGCGATCATCAACTCAAATATTTTCTTTGGTTTAATAATAGGTTAGCTATAGTTACCAACTACCTCTGGCTCCCTCGTTTCTTCTTAATTTTAGAATAGTCGCAGAAACTCCTTTGACTATTCCCTAATTAACTAATAACCCTTCGAGACTCTCTCCGAGATTCAATTAATTAACAAGATTAAATTCTAAAGAAACACTAACCCTAATCGACTACGACCGACTCATGCTTCATCTAGTTAGATCGCAAGTTCCTCCACACAAAATCGATAAATACTATGCCCTAGTGCCAATTGCCACAAATACCAATCACCCAGCTAGACTCCACCAAGTAAATCAACAATATATGTAAATTAACTAACTCTACAATCAGCCTCAATCGCAGAATCAATTAATAAACAATGACAAGAATCGAAAGCGATGATTTAATATTATAAACCAAATATTAGGAACAATAGTCTCACGAGTTAAAGCATAATAATTGGAATTCCCCGACTAAAACAGATTAGCTACTCATAACGAAATTAAACCTAACAAAATTCTTAATTAACATAGTCTCCATAACAAAGAAGTAAGAAAAACTAAGAAAACGAAATCTGGAAATTCTATCCTCTATACTGCCCAGCGTCCTGCGTCATCTTCTATTGCGCCCCCGCCAGACTTCACTCTGGCCTCCTCCTTTCTTTTCTTCTATTCATTAAAAACCCCTTATTTTCCTTCCACGCTGGTCCTCTGCTGCGTGATTCTCCTCTCCTTCTGCTCACGTGCGTGCTTCCCAATCAGTCCCTGCCTTGTGTGCACCTCCAGCCCAAATTGCTCCTCTTCTTTCCAATTGCCGTGGGCCCTCCTTTCCTTTCTTATTGTTTTTTCCATTGCCACGTCAGCCCTGCTTTTTCAGCCCATTAATTGCTCCATATGTCTTATGCGTTACTCCCCTGGATTGGTTTTGCTGCTCCTAAATCGCACCTGCTGGTTAATTTGTTGCTCTTCTCTTTAATTCTTGTAACCCATGGGCCCCTATAATGCTATTTTGGGCCAACACCTGTCCACCTTGCTGGCTGCTATCTTCTTTTCTTTTTAATTGCCACTGATTTACTCTTAATTCCCATCATCATGTAAAAGTTATAATTTCCTACAAGGAAACATAAAATCAAGTTAAGTCCCAATAATTAAACCAATAAGAGGGATAAAAAGGAATAATTAAAACATAAATATTGGACAATTATGCACTTATCAAACTACAAGTAACTTTTGACTATGCTGGACACGAGAAAAAGGAAAGGAAGGTCAAACCACAAGCTAAATATACTTGCCCCTCGGTTTCAACTCTCAAATAATTATAATTGTACATATGAGAATTTAAAAAACGAAGACAGATGCTCATTTTTGACAATATTGGGCATCCTCCAGAATCAGGTAGTTGCTCACACTGCACTTGACTTGCATTAATAAAGTAATATAAGAATGCTTGTGATGTAAAAGAAAGATGACACTTTAAAGGTAAACATGGAATGTGTGCAAAATTTTAGATATAAACTCTTAACAAAGCCTATTTAACAATTTCACCAACCCAGGATACTTTATTATTTCATATTAAACATGAAAGGTGACGAAGCTAAGAGTGTTTGCAAAAGAAGATTAAAACAAATGCAGAAAGAGCTTGATATTAACTGCTGCTCTAACTAACTGGTATTACTTCAATGTGATTTTGGAGGCATATATACCCCTATATTTTGATATTCTAAACCTAGACTCAACCTTTGAATTCCACAGCTTTCTCAGAGTCAAGAATCCTCGGTCTTTTCCAATGCCTTTCGATCTTCGATTTATTTCCCATCTAAATTTGATGTCCGCAATGAAAAAAAGAAAATGGAAAAGGAAAAGAAGGTGTTATGATCTAGCAAAAAAGTTATGTTTTTATGTAATAACATTAACAATAATGGCTTAAACAAAGATGGGAAAAGAAAACCTCAACGTGCGCATACACCATCGTGGTTTGTAATCGCAAGAAATAGTAAATCTGCAGAAAGAATCCATCCTACTTAACTCAAACACAAAGAAATTCAGCTTCATGTCCGATAAATAATTACGAGAGAATAGTTGTATGAAAGTTTGCAAATATTTTATTTAACAACTTAGACAACAATGTTATTAATAAAATTCAATCAACAATAGGAGAAATATTAATAGGAATTCATTATACTCACCTCGACAATTTCTCCAACCTCGCACTTTCTTCCGGAAAGAGTCTCCCACCTTTGATTTTGCGTAACTTCTATGGGACTATTATTTATCACCATATCCTTCGAAACCACTTCATTGTATAAAAGAGGAAATAAAAGAGAAAATAAGCAATTTCCCTACTGAATTATAATTTTCTTTCAAACCTCATCCTCCAAAAAGGGAAAAAGAAAAAGAAACATAACGTTGAAATGATGAATAATTCACTATTAACTTTTTCCCATAAAGAGAAGACCAAGAATGCAACAATTATAATGAACTGCAATATTTACTCCGACCTTCAAATGCCTCCTTAATAAGAGACACTAAGAGCACCAAGCTCGGAGGGACGACATTGGTAATTGATTGACTACACTACATGATCGTAAAATATCTTAAATACAACACACAAATGTATGTCAACTTTACATATCTATCGCAAACATAAAATTATATCGCAGAGCGACTTTAGAACAAATGGTCATATAAAATCATAAAATCATGATCACAACAATATTGACTTCTTATTTCCACTTTCTAAATGCTTTAGAACATTGGTGCATGAAAAGAACAAAGCACAATTTGGCCTGTAAGTCTTATGATGTTCTAAAAGTATGATAATTAAACTCAAAAGATCACACACCATCATTGACCATAAGACCTTTCCGGAAAATGTTGGAAATCTATCAAGATCAACAACTTGGCAACTACACAATGTAAAACATATCTCAGATATCAAGCATGATATCAAGTGAAAATTTTGTTAGTAGAAATGATGAGTGTGACCAAAGATACCTAATCGGGGTCATTGATAAGATTGAGATCAATAAAAGTAACAATTGGCCACGCTACCGAACCGTGAATGTAAATGTAATATACTATAAGGAAAAGACTCGATATTCAAATAATGTGAAGGTGAGGAAACTACTTTTCCATACGTAACTCGAGCTCAATCACTTAACTATAATGTCTTTTCAAGCATCGCTAATGTAAGTAAAAAATTTGGAAAATTCAAAATCAATTTATTCTTGATGTCAGTTCATCAATAATTACAATGTTTAAAAACATTATTAAACCAAGAGCACAATCAACATTACATAAGGGTAAAAAAAATTCCAATATAGCAAACTTTCCTTCTCCAAATATTAGCTTACCTGCTCAAACAACCCTTTTGGTAAGAAGGCAAAGAAGTTGTACTTTGTAGTTGATATAGAATTGCCCTGAAACAATTAATCTCCAGCTATTAAAAGAAATCAATGCAATAAGGTAGAAACTATAAAAACAAATTGAGAATCCGAAACGTAACCACATTTTTTCACATCGGATTAAATGGACGAATGGGATGGATTGCATGGTCGTCCATCTCGTTCGCCCTTAGTATATATACTTAATAAGAGTAGATATTGCCATGCTAATGATGTCAAATAGAAGTTGTTCCAGCCAATTTAGACAAAGAATTGATGGCTGCAAATCAAACTTAGACAAGTTGAATTGATTGAAAAATCTGTAAACCAACCTAAATATAAGATGCAACAGCTTTTGAGTGCTTCTCATTTGTCCTAGCAATGAATATGTCCCAGAAAACAGACCACCACTCAAAAAGAAAACCACCTGGTGCATCAATAGCTATACCAAAAAAGAATCAAGTGATTATTATAATAATGTTAAGGAAATGGAAGAACAAAAGGTAAGGAATTTCTTTTGGCTATTTCTTCTGTTCTATATTTTTTTAACTTGAGCATCTATTAAGTTTGACAGTTATCTTACCCACAGATCTGTGGAGACATTCCTTCACTTGAAATGCCTTCGCAGAGGTATGCGATTTCATTGATGAGGTAATCATACCGTAAAAATCCAACCTTGAATGAAGCATGCAATCCATCGAAGTCCAAAATGTTAAAATCTCAATAAAGCGATAGAAGTGGGACAATTCCAAGAAGCTAAAATGTCAGCACTCAATCCTTCTTTAGACAAATAATGTCAACACAAATGTGGAACTTACGAAGTAAAATCTCACGTCAACCTGCAACAGGCAAAGAAAGGAACAAACTTTCCTTCTGGAGGTTTCAGAATCAAAGCAATGGACCTTAACAATTAATTTCAAGCAAGCAAAAGAATTAAAGTTTAATATACCTCTCCAATTTACTACAAAAAGTATTATTACCATATTTATTTTCTACTTCCTCGTCAAAGTGCGTGATAAACCCCATGGGCTTGCGTGTTTTTCTACCAATTGGGGCAATTCTAAGGCCACCTACATAACAATCAAAACAACAAAAAATGGGTTACAAGCTTAGTGTGTCCAAAATGGAAGACTAACAACCCACAACGAGTTGATATTTTCTTGATTTACAACCAATTGACAAGATAAATAAGAAAACAAGTTATTCCATGATGGCAAGTAAATTATTTCATTTCATTAAAGTGAAGAAATGATTTCACCTTAACAGATGAAACAAATATGCATACTTGGACGGACACACACACACGGAATCGTATAAAAGGTAAAATGCCAGCCAATAGTCATTACAAAATACCAACACCAAAATATCAAAACCCTAGACACAGAACCGATTCCAAACCACCCAAAACATCTAAAATAGAGAAAATGAGGAAAACACCCACAAACGCTATGACTTGCAATATTGTAACGAAGTGTCATAAATGAGTAAAACTTACATTTTATCAGCTTCCCAGTTAGTATGAGACATGATTATTGTAATACTTACCTGAGAGAAAACCCTCTAAAGAAAAAAGAAGAGTGCCTGAGTTGATGGGTGCGTTTAAAGACGGTGATGTGGTTGGCATATGCTGCTAAGGTGAAGTCACGATAAGAGGCGAGGGCACGAATCTTGTGGGGAAGCTGAGTGCGGTGGATGTGAAGGAGTGTATCGTGGATGGTGAAGGAGTGAGGGAAGAGTTGGTAGAGGTGACGATATGGGTTTGAGAGAGTGAGAAAGAAAGATCCATCACACACGATAGCAGGGACGATAATGAAGGAGTGAGGGAAGAGTTGGTAGAGGTGACGATATGGGTTTGAGAGAGTGAGAAAGAAAGATCCATCACACACGATAGCAGGGACGACAATGAAGGAGTGAGGGAAGAGTTGGTAGAGGTGACGATATGGGTTTGAGAGAGTGAGAAAGAAAGATCCATCACACACGATAGCATGGACGACAATGATGCGGAGATCGTTGCTGTGTTTCTAGGTATCTCTAGAACTTTCAGAGTGGGAGGGAGAAAAAGGAACTTATAAGGATGTTAAAGTGACCGTTCGATTAAATGGACGAATGGGATGAATTGCGTGGTCGTCATCCCGTTTTCCCTTAATATATATACTTAATGAAGCAATTGATATACAAGAAAAAGTCAAAAAAGATATTTACAGTAAATAAATGGGTTTATGTTAAACTCTAACTGTATTGGTAGAGTAGAGTGCAACAGAGGACAAACTAAAAATCATCTGAACTAAAAGGACACTTTAGGGTACCTATGGTTGATGCTATAACTGAAAGGACATTTTAAAATAAGGCAGACTTGGTCCCTTGCCAACTCAGGAAGTAGAGCTTGAAAAACCAGGACTAAGATAAGGTCGTTTATGATGAAGTTATATAAGCAACAAGACATAAAGGAAACAATGTGATCTTTGATGTATGTTTCTCTGGTTATAGGCATGCCTTTGGTACTCATCGATAAAATAGTGGTTGTATCACTAATTCCAAGCTTACAAACAATGAAACACAAGCACTTAAAAAATGCCAGAGGTTCACACCTATTTACGTGCTCGGCTGCTGGATTAGACTAGTCAGGACCACTACTTGCCTACTGACTGGAAAGGAGATTGGATATAACATAGTTGACTGAGATTTTCATGCTATAATTTGTATTGTTTCCTTATGGTACTAATGGTCACATCGGTGAAACTATTCCTGCATAAAGTTGACAAGTTTTTTTTTTAGATTCATATATCTTTAGGTGCAAAAACACACCATGTACGTAAACATAACGATGTTTTAGATCGGTTTCAAGTCTTTTAATTTATTAGTTTACCTTTCTATAACTAATATAATATAAAATATAAGGAATAAATATGTTTTACAAATGAAATTATAATAATATTATAATTATAAAATTCATATTATATTTATGTATTATTCTTAAATTATTCCTATTCATTTTCTTTTACTAAGATTAGATATTAATAGAGCAAAAGAGATTAGTACATTTTGTATTCCTTTCTTACACTACAAGAAAATTAGTAATTACCAACTGAAAGTTATTGACGGAAGAGATACTGAAGCAAATTAATAACAAAAAATGACTTTCCATAGGTAACATTGTCAGGAAAGATTATATTTTGCAAAAGTATCTGTCGATAAAAATGGAGGGAAATTATTTCGGCAAACTTTCCGAGAAAATATAGCAATGTTAGAAGACCCCCATCGGTAAAGGGGGCGGGAATGCATGGCGAAATAAAAAAGTATTAGGTTTACCGACGAAAATGTTTCCATCGCAAAATTTCCAACAAAATATAATGATGGTAGAAGACTCTTGTTGGTAAAAGAAGCAGGAATGCTTTTGGTAAATTCCATCGGTAAAGTTTAGAGTAAACATTATCGTTTCTTTCAGCTTCAACATTTTTAATATGACGAAAATGACATCATTTAGTTGCCACGGTCTGCTATTATATGTCTTTACTGGATACGATTTGACCTATAATTCAGAAAATACCCAAGTAAGTTCGTACTTCTGGGCTCTGATACCACCTAAATGTAGCACCCCACTCCTGTAAGACCCGGATCTGACATCGATGGTGATATCCGAGTCCGTGCCCTACGATGGTGGCGTGATACATCACTCAGTCAAATCACAGTATAAAATTTTCCTGTATCACATACATAAACTTTCGTTACAAGTACGTTGCGGAAAACAAAACTTACAAAACAAACTGGTAAATAAAGTAATGACCACGAGGGTCCTCATAAACAAACATCATAAATTTAGACTAAACTCCTCACACTAATGCAGCCGCAACTGATTCCGTCCTCTTATAGCACTCTGCGATCACTATACACCCGTTGCCTAATGGGGTATTCTTTTGAGTCCTGAAAAATAAGTGAAAAATTTTGAGTGAGTTTTTTGCAAACTCAATGAGTGATCATCATCGATGGTCTGCTCACTCAAGTACAGAATCAATCTATAATATACATTCACATTTCTGTCTATTTGCTATCATTTTTTTCAATTCACATAGATCTAACTTTATCTCATCATACACTTTCTCAAAATTACCTATTTACACATTTATAGGAATCCATATCCATGCATCCCCATTTTTGATACATACGTATTTCACTTGCTTACCATTTATTTTCATTTGGCTGTGACCGACTGCCTAAACGGTCCTATCGTAGGGCTCAATAATATCTGACCCTTATCCAAAGCTAGATACAGGGCTTACTATACGTTGAGCCTAAGGCTCTGAATCATTCATGAGTTCGAAGCTCATTTTCGCACGTTGAGCTAAAAGCTCTGATCGGTAGCAAGTCTGGTCATCAACTCTAATATTTCATACAACGTTAAACATATCAGATTTACTCATACAATCTATAATTAAATGTACCCCATGACTGATATCACACCAGTATATGGCATTTTGCCTATCATTCAATCAAATATATCAAAAGGGACGCAGTATATAACACGTTTTCAATTTATTTCAGGGTTATGACCAAGCGCCTGAACTGTCCCTAAAAGGGCACATTAATCATTGAGCCAGAGGCTCTGAAACATTCACTATCCCATTATGGGCTCATTAATCGTTGAGCTTGTAGCTCTAAAACTGTCCCATCAAGGGTTCATTAATCGTTGAGCTTGTAGCTCTAAAACTGTCCCATCAAGGGCTCATTAATTGTTGAGCATGTAGCTCTAAAACTGTTTCATCAAGGGCTCATTAATCGTTGAGCTTGTAGCTCTAAAACTGTCCCATCAAAGGCTCATTAATCATTGAGCTTGTACCTCTAAAATTTTCCCATCAAGGGCTCATTAATCGTTGAGCATGTAGCTCTAAAATTGTCCCATCAAGGGCTCATTAATCGTTGAGCTTGTAGCTCTAAAACTGTCCCATCAATGACTCATTAATCGTTGAGCTTGTAGCTCTAAAACTGTCCCATCAAGGGCTCATTAATCGTTGAGCATGTAGCTCTAAAATTGTCCCATCAAGGGCTCATTAATCGTTAAGCTTGTAGCTCTAAAACTTTCCCATCAAGGGCTTATTAATCATTGAGCTTGAAGCTCTAAAACTGTCCCATCAAGGGCTCATTAATCGTTGAGCCAGAGGCTCTAAAACTGTCCCATCAAGGGCTCATTAATCATTGAGCTTGTAGCTTTAAAACTGTCCCACCAAGGGCTCATTAATCGTTGAGCCAGAGGCTCGAAAACTGTGGGCTCTAGGCCCAATTATAACGTTGAGCTAAAAAGCTCTGATCAGTGGTTGCTCTGATCGCAACTATCATTAACTGATTTTTGCATTCATAAATGAATGGCATGTGCCACGATTTAATCACTTTATTCATGTATTCCTATATCACAATCAGATAATCGATTCACAATTTGTCACATCAAAAACACATTCACAATTGCACATACTCATAACATTTCTATATCAAATCACTTCAATACTCCGGACCTTCTGTCTGGAGTTCAAAAATCAGCACTGTCCCACCATTATACTTCAGAGAATTTAAAATCACTAAATTATAACACTGAATAATTTGAGAACCGTCAAGGTCACTCACCTGGCTTCCGCGTTGATGTCGGGAAGTCTCAGCAATGTCGGTGGGCTGACTTTCGAAAAGCCTCTATCATAATTCAAACACTCTATTTTACACATTGCCCAATCAGAAATAAAACTCATGTAGCAATGTACAACAAATACATATCATGCACTTCCGTGACATTCCCGACACTAATCCGAAAATTTCGCCGTCCATAACATCCCTAAATATCGAAACTCAATTGATACGCAAATCAGTGAATTCGTTTCAGAAATCCGAAAGTTATTCTCCAACCTATAACCATATTTTACACTTAACTTATATCCTAGATTTCAAACCATTAAAGACTGATTTAATATTTCCCTTCTTCATAAAACGTGGAGATCTTTGTCTCTAGTTCCTAACAAATCAAAAATTTTCTCATTTGGCAATCTGTACAAAAAGTTATGGTTTAAAAACCCACGCAAGTTATTCTGGAAAAGAGGTCCTTGCCGCGGCGAAGGTCTGAGCTCGCCGTGGTGAGGGTAAGGTGTGCGCCGCGGCGTGATCCCTTATTCGCGTCGCGGCGTGTGCCTTTACGCCCACCGCGACGTGCGGGCCTATGTGCGCAAATTCGCGCGTCGCGACGTGCGAGCCCGATTTTTTCCAGAATCCCGATTTATTAACATTTCAATCCAATTCTTCCAATCTATTCAACACATAATTCATCTAAACACTTAAACATCACTAATACTCCCTTTTCAACCCACTTTAAACCAATATTATTCACCAAACAATCCAAATCTATCCATACACGATAACCCTAAAAACCAACATATAAATCACCCATTCTATCACTTTTAACACTCAAAACAAGAATCAATCCACTCATTAAGAAGAACGAGGCTTAAACTTACTTGATTTGGCTCACAAAATCATTAAACTCTTTGTGATTTCGTCGAAGAAATCAATTTCTTCTTCTCTTCCTCTTTTTCTTCACGGCTTCTCCCATTTTTCCCCATTCTCAAACCCTAATTTCCCCTTTTATACCATTACAATTTATGAAAAGTCCATTTTGTCCCTTCCTTTAACCTTAGGCCCTATACCTTTAAGTATCTTACCCAAATTGCCCTCATACCAATTTTTATAACTTTACTATTTCAATTCAGAAATTCCGACCCTTAGGGACTTAATTGAGATTCATAACTTTCAGAAATACTCGCTTTAATGCCTATCAATTTCCAATTCAATTTTTCAACCATACAATTTCACATTTTTCACAAAAACACCAAAGCCGGGAATTGTCACGAGTGCATGTACAATCTTGTGCATTTGCAATAATTACATTTCACATCTGTATAGAGGCCATTCTATGCATGAATTACATG
The DNA here is from genome assembly GCA_029891385.1 of Erythroxylum novogranatense. Lineage (NCBI taxonomy): Eukaryota > Viridiplantae > Streptophyta > Magnoliopsida > Malpighiales > Erythroxylaceae > Erythroxylum > Erythroxylum novogranatense. The sequence continues at coordinate 23,334,176 of CM057226.1, forward strand.
AACAAAATCACAGCCAGTTCCAAATTTACTAATTTATCGTTCCCATTGGTAATGGGATGTTACAATTCTCCCCTCCTAATAAAAATTTTATCCTCGAAATTCATTTTGACACAAGGTAGGGGTACTGTTATCTTATATATCCTTCTATTTCGTATATCATCATTTTTATTCGATGTTTCCCTTATAGCATTATCATTGATGTCATCCTTTGATCCTTCCATTCATTATTTAGATATCATACTTCTTTCATATGCCTCTGATGAGTTTTTAGAAGATTCAACTCATTACTCCCGATTACAACTCCACACATAAATCGGATTGTAACAATCCTAGCCATAAATTCACTTATGATGCCATCAGTAAGGTTCACATTCGTTCTTATCGTTGTGATTGAGTGTCTTTCACAAAAAAATATCGCCCAAGGCTCACCAAATCGTAATACTAGCTCGTAGGCTCACCAAATCGAATCTCGCCCGTAGCCTCACCAAATCGAAATCTCGCCCGTAGCCTCAGTCAAATTAGAATAAAATCACGGAGTATAGCTCTACGTGGAAGCGCTACAAAAAGGCAACTCAATCACAACTCCTTTATATTTCATACATTCATTAGGTGAAATGCATCACTTACATTGCCTGAACTCATCCGAACATATTTTCTCAAATCGACAATCTTAGCTACCAATTGCTCTTTCGAGAGCCCCATACTAGGACCTTTCTTTATACAGTAATACCCATATTTTGATGCCATCAATATTTCCTCAAATCCACCATTTGGGTTTTCCTAATTTCCTTTGTTCCACTTAACTCGTCACTATACCCTCTTTATTACACTTGAGCTAGTAACCCAATATCCATAATTATGGTACTTTGCTACACAATGTTCTATCCGATACTATTTATTGGAACATAGGTTCCTAAGCCCAATCCTTTCAATCTTTCCAATTTCTAATCTTACCTTAATCTCTACTAATCTGTCTAGTCACTGTATAACTCTTACGATCCTGTCCACATCATAATTCTATGCTTTCTATCCAATTACTAATGTCAAAGTTTCCAAATCGTGTACCTCATTTAGCTCAGGCAGCTATATTCATCTCTAGTGACACAAAAATCATCTAATACTTTTCAACCAATTTCCGCATAATCTTAATTTCATCTTAACTAAAATCATAGTCACTTATTGATATCCTTTTACTAGGATCACATTAACCTTCAATGACAAAATCTAATCAGAGCATGATTAACACCAATAGGTATAACCTCCTATATTTAGTTCATGAAATTCCTTGAGTAACGACTTCCTCAGTGCAGGAGTATGATCACATGCTATCCTCAATTTCTCATTAAACTTCCAATTTCTCGACAGATCTCCACAGTTCGTTCAAATTCTCGAAGATTTCCCATTGAATCATACCATTGTCTGTTCATTCATATTTGTAGCTCCACACATTTCAATCGGTCTAAAATCATAACTTCCTGTGTTGGAAAACTTATCATTAGGGAGGATTTGTGGTTCCCAAACACATTTTCACAACTTATGATGCAGACCACAATTCTCCCCACATAAACTAAAATGAGTCCTTGAATTACCAAAATCCCCTTATGCAATTAAATATTTAACAACGTCAACAACAATTATACACTCCAAAATTCCCTCGTTGCAGCAATCAGTTCCTTCCAGAAACCACCCCGATTGTATCAGGTAAGGAACTTTCGACCTTTAAACAATGAAAGAATTACCAGATTCTGTTGTTGAATTTAAAGAAGGGCTTACGATCTCAGCTACTTGTCATGAAAAGCCTATCCTCATTGATCAAAAACTACTCTACAATCTCGATATTATCACTCCCTATTGTCCAAATGTACTGATAGGTCCCTTTTGATATTACAAGAGGATCAATTTCCACTTTTCCTGCTATCTTATTAAGATCAATTCGTATCTTGCCCTCTCTGATCAATGTATCCTCGACACTAAGGCTCAATGAACTAGAAAGTAATTTCTTATACTATACAACCCAGTGGACTTCATCAAACACCTTTCCATCTTATCTAGAGATGTATTATATCACATTTCAATCATTCACAATCACTAGTAATACTAACATTTCCATGTACTTTAGAAAGTTTTTCTATTCTTATTCTTGCCCATAATTAGGGTGCACCTTGTGATTTGGTGACCCATATCATGCCCTGCACTCGTTCCTCATACTACGGAAATTCTTTTTCGACTTTCCACTATTTAACTCCTTTTTGTACACAACATCCCGTCATGAACATTTTTAAGTGCTATCACTCTTCTCCTTTGAGTTATCATCTTTTCCAAAAGTGCATAGATAAAACAATTCAAATCGAAACACATACCTAATTGTCCCCATAGTAACATATCATGAAATACAATCCAACATTTGTAACATCATATTCCTATTATTTCATCGTCCATGTGTATATTCTCAATCCATTCAGAATTATAAATGCAAAAGCACCAAGAAATGCAATCTCAGTATCCAAGCTATTGTCACATTTCAAAACCACGTCTACTTCAGTTATTTTCCTTTTTAACCTGGCTTGTACATTTTAATCACACCATTTCTACTTCGTTTTGTCAATAACTTTACTTCTCTATTTCCTTTGAAGGTAAAACATTATGGTCCCTTATCGATACCCTATAATACACATTAACACGAAGACAGTGAATCTATATTTACCTTATCAGATCACGTACCTTTTTCTCGTTTCCAATTATTCCCATTTTATCTATCATACAAGTCAGAATCATAATACTTGATCATCCTGACCTTTTATCTCGCATCGACATATCCATATGCAAATTCGTACTCTGATCATTTTAACCGATATGCTCCTCATGTCTACATTGACCCTATCCAGACTATGGCACATTTCATTTTCTTCTAACTTAATTTATTGACTTACGTTACAATACATTGCATCATACTTATATTAACACAATTTCAGTGAATCTTAGCCCGCCTTTTTCTCATTTCCACTTATCCCATTTTATCAGACATATTCATCAGAATCACAATTTCCTCATCATCCCTGAGCTTTTGATTAAACATAGACATATTTTTATGCTAACTCTTTACTCTTATCAATTGTAACCGATATTCTTCCCATGTCCAGATAACCCCTTTAGGGTGTCACAAAAATTTTGCCTTCTTTCAATCCAATTTATACACTTAAATCTCATTATTCCATTTTATATCACCTGCTACCTAAATCAGCCCATACCACTATCTTCACATTCATATCACATTCAAGGATTTATAACCCCAATACAATGTGAATATCATTAACAATCTGTAGGACCTCGACCTCTCGGGCCTCGCGTCCCGCAAAGGGACCTCGGCATTTCGGGCCTCGCGATGTACTTTTCCCATTCCCAATTGCCCATAATCCATATTGGCGCATATACTGATATTTCGTTTCTCTTTGCACACAGAAACACTTAACACATGTACTTAACACTTTTTCATGCGCAAGGTTCATACTCATGGGACTCAGATTAGGGATTAGTTGCCACGGTCTGCTATTATATGTCTTTACTGTATACGATTCGACCTATAATTCAAAAAATGCCCATGTAAGTTCGTACTTCTGGGCTCTGATACCACCTAAATGTAGAACCCCACTCCCGTAAGACTCGGACCTGACATCGATGGTGATATCCGAGTCCGTACCCTACGATGGTGGCGTGATACATCACTCAGGCAAATCACAGTATAAAATTTTCCTGTATCACATACATACACTTTCGTTACATTTACGTTGCGGAAAACAAAACTTACAAAACAAACCGGTAAATAAAGTAATGACCACGAGGGTCCTCATAAACAAACATCATAAATTTAGACTAAACTCCTCACACTAATACAGACGCAACTGATCTCGTCCTCTTATAGCACTCTGCGATCACTATACACCCGTTACCTAATGGGGTATTCTTCTGAGTCCTGAAAAATAAGTGGAAAATTTTGGGTGAGTTTTTTGCAAACTCACTGAGTGACCATCATCGATGGTCCGCTCACTCAAATACAGAATCAATCTATAATATATATTCACATTTCTGTCTATTTTCTCTCATTTTTTTCAATTCACATATATCTAACTTTATCTCATCATACACTTTCACAAAATTACCTATTTACACATTTACAGGAATCCATATCCATGCATACCCATTTTTGATACATACGTATTTCACTTTCTTAACATTTATTTTCATTTGGCTGTGACTGAGTGCCTAAACGGTCTTATTGTAGGGCTCAATAATATCTGACTCTTATCCAAAGCTGGATACAGGGCTCACTATATGTTGAGCCTAAGGCTCTGAATCATTCATGAGCTCGAAGCTCATTTTCGCATGTTGAGCTAAAAGCTCTGATCGGAGGCAACTCTGGTCATCAGCTCTAATATTTCATACAACACTAAACATATCAGATTTAGTCATACAATCTATAATTAAATGTACACCATGACTGTTATCACACCAGTGTATGGCATTTTGCCTATCATTCAATCAAACATATCAAAAGGGACGCAGTATGTAACACGTTTTCAATTTATTTCAGGGTTATGACCAAGCGCCTGAACTGTCCCTAAAAGGACACATTAATCATTAAGCCAGAGGCTCTGAAACATTCACTATCCCATTATGGGCTCATTAATCGTTGAACTTGTAGCTCTAAAACTGTCCCATCAAGGGCTCATTAATCGTTGAGCTTGTAGCTCTAAAACTGTTCCATTAAGGGCTCATTAATCATTGAGCATGTAGCTCTAAAACTGTCCCATCAAGGGCGCATTAATCGTTGAGCATGTAGCTCTAAAACTGTCCCATCAAGGGCTCATTAATCATTGAGCTTGTAGCTTTAAAACTGTCCCATCAAGGGTTCATTAATCGTTGAGCATGTAGCTCTAAAATTGTCCCATCAAGGGCTCATTAATCGTTGAGCTTGTAGCTCTAAAACTGTCCCATCAAGGGCTCATTAATCGTTGAGCTTGTAGCTCTAAAACTATCCCATCAAGGGCTCATTAATCATTGAGCTTGTAGCTCTAAAATTGTCCCATCAAGGGCTCATTAATTGTTGAGCATGTAGCTCTAAAACTGTCCCATTAAGGGCTCAGCAATGTCGGTGGGTTGACTTTCCAAAATCCTCTATCACAATTCAAACACTCTATTTTACACATTGCCCAATCAGAAATAAAACTCATGTAGCAATGTACAACAAATACATATCATGCACTTCCGTGACATTCCCGATACTAATCCAAAAATTTCCCTGTCCATAACATCCCTAAATATCGGAACTCAATTGATACGCAAATCAGTGAATTCGTTTCAGAAATCCGAAAGTTATTCTCAAACCTATAACCATATTTTACACTTAACTTCTATCCTAGATTTCAAACCTTTAAAGACTGATTTAACATTTCCCTTCTTCATAAAACATGGAGACCTTTGTCTCTAGTTCCTAAGAAATCAGAAATTTTCTCATTTGACAATCTGTACAAAAAGTTATGGTTTAAAAACCAAAGCATGTTTATTCTGGAAAAGGGGTCTTCGCCGCGGCGAAGGTCTGGCGTGGGTAAGCTGTGCGCCGCGGCGTGATCCCTTATTCGCGTCGTGGCGTGCACCTTTACGCCCACCGTGACGTGAGGGCCTGAGTGCATAAATTCGCGCGCCGCGACGTGCGCATGTGCTTGCCCGATTTTTTTCCAGAATCCTGATTTTTCAACATTTCAATCCAATTCTTCCAATCTATTCAACACATAATTCATCTAAACACTTAAACATCACTAATACTCCCTTTTCAACCCACTCTAAACCAATATTATTCACTAAACAATCCAAATCTATCCATACACGATAACCCTAAAAACTAACATATAAATCACCCATTCTATCACTTTTAACACTGAAAACAAGAATCAATCCACTCATTAAGAAGAACGAGGCTTAAACTTACTTGATTTAGCTCACAAAATCGTTAAACTCTTAGTGATTTCGTCGAAGAAATCAATATCTTCTTCTCTTCCTCTTCTTCTTCACGGCTCCTCCCATTTTTCCCCATTCTCAAACCCTAATTTCCCCTTTTATACCATTACAATTTATGAAAAGTCCATTTTATCCCTTCTTTTAACCTTAGGCCTTATACCTTTAAGTATCTAACCCAAATTGCCCTCATACCAATTTTTATAACTTTACTATTTCAATTCAGAAATTCCGACCCTTAGGGACTTAATTGAGATTCAAAACTTTCAGAAATACTCGCTTTAATGCCTATCAATTTCCAATTCAATTTTTCAACCACACAATTTCACATTTTTTCACAAAAACACCAAAGCCAGGAATTGTCACGAGTGCATGTACAATCTTGTGCATTTGCAATAATTTCATTTCATATCTGTATAGAGGCCATTCTATGCCTGAATTACATGAACAAAATCACAGCCCGATCCAAATTTACTAATTTATCTTTCCCATCGGTAATGGGATGTTACACACAGAGTCTGCAGATCCAACGTTTTTCTCTCTTCAAAATCGAAATACACAAAGTAGGTTCTTTTTTTTCAAACCGTTGGTTTTGCCTTTAAATACTTCATCTATGAATAACTACCATCGGTAGTTATTCATGCCAGATGATGACCATTTGACCCATCATGGGTGTCAAACGGCATCACATCTCCCACTCACACATGATGGGTTTAAAACAAAACTCTGCAGTACATAGTCACATATCTATTAGGAGTATATGAAATCTCGATTAATAAATTGATCCTAGGACTTATTTGTCCTTGAGTAGAAATTGTATGTTATATGTTGGGACCCGATCCGGGAACCGGATCCCAACCAAAAAACGAAACGGAAAGACGAAAAATCGAAAAGCGAGAAATCGCTAATCGAAAAGCAAAAACGGATTCAAAAGCAAATCAGATATCAAAACGAATACACATCGGAATTGAATGCAAAACGAATTGAATAATATACTGAAGAATCGAATCAATTAAATGCCGACATCCGTGGGAAATACAACGATGGACAACTTATCGCGTTGGAAACCTTACGACATTCCAAAACCGTATAAACTTTTTTTTCTCTTATTCTTTCCTTTTCTTTAATCAAACTCAATCAACATATAAACAATCCCTACATTTCTATTCTTTCTTACTTCATTCATCTTAATCATTTCTTATACATTCATATAAATCCTCAAACTCATTTCTTTAAACCCATTTTACCGAATTTTATTTCTAAAAGATAACAAATTGTATTATGACAGCCCAAAATTTACAAAGATTCAAAACACTTCTAAAATATCACATCCATCCATACTACTCATCGGACCTCCCGTCCTAATCCAAACTCCAGCAGAAACACACATCTACCTAACACTTCAATAATCTCAAACATTATTAAAACATCTTATCTCAACACAATCCAATCATATTTTCACACGCAATTTATACTCCATGATCAAATAAAATCCCACTTCTAAAACCGACTCATACATTCATAATTCATAAATCAATCACACAATCTACTTAGAACCATAAACAAATCCCATAGCTCATTTCCATACACATACTCGAATACATCAAGAACTAAATACTTCATAAAGGCATTCCAAGCCATATACAAGTTACAAAAACATATAAATATCGAACTGACGTTTTGACCGCATTCATCCGATCTCCTGCTCAAAACATCTTCATTTATTTTCAAAACATTCATAAACAGTTTCCGAAATTTCATGATTGACAAATCACTCTCATTTCTCAAATTCTCAAGCTTTTCACAAATCATGCATAATTTTAAATATGAATACATCATATAAAAGAAGTGTCACGCACATAAAAAAATTCAAAAACATATAACATAACAGAATGGCTTCATGTTGGACCCCACACCCCACCCGTAGGTGTTTGCAGGTTATACTGCGGCGTGTGTTTGCGGGTTATACCGCGGCATCCAACACAAAACACATAACACATTAAATGGTTTGGGTAGGTCCTAACAAAACGAATCAGCGCTTTTGCAAGGGTTCTGCAACAGAAACGAAGGGAGTCCAAATTAAACTCTTAAGCCACTCATGCGGGCAAATGGAGAAGGCTATCAGAGGGACACAGTGCATTGACTCTACGGAGGGGACCTGACCAAACCCATACAATTCACATATTCATGCTCAAAACAAACAGATTGCCCGAAGGCACTTTTCAAGACTTGACTTTCAAATTGTTTTCAAATCATATCATCATCAAAACTAATTCAAAAGTTACAAAGCATCGGAATTCATGTTACAAACCATTTAACAATCCATTCCAACATAAACTCATACTCAAGAATATCACATACAAGTGAAAGACATCACATATAAGTCATTGGTGGAAATCATTAGTTTGCATTTATCAGAAAAACTTTAATGCATATTATCTCAAGTAGTAAGAAATCACCCACATAACATATATCAAACTCGAAAATCATATCGCCTTGAGGCACATTTCAAAAACTTGATTTTCATATCGTATCACATTATCATTCATGATTTCACATAATTTACATAACAAATTAAATACCATCACAATTTATCAATCACTATTATACCGCTTCACAATCATATTCAGTTTGTAACAATGCATAATTAAAGTATGCAGCACGTTGGATAAATGTAATAAATGAACAAATGTATCCAGTTGCATAAATAACAAACCCTTCGAGGATAAATAATTCGTAAAGATTTACCAATTTATCAAAATCACTTGAAACAATAAATCCAATCTTTGAAACAATTTTTTTTTTCATTCCTCCTCTTGATTTCTTAAATAAAAAAACATGATTTCTTTACATAACTCAAACATAAATACCCTTTTTAAATCCATCAAACATACTGAAATCAAGCACTTTTGCCATTTCTTAAATCATTTCAAAATAATGAAGTTAATTCTTTTCTCAATTCTATCAAATCGTTCAAAATCGAAGAGTGTAACCAATTTAAAACATTTTATTTTAATTGTCCTAATAGTCGTAGCAATTTCTTAAACCCATTTTCCAAATCATGTCAAAAGAAATTGGAAATCAATTTCAAGAGTACTAGAGATCAAAACTTTTCAACCTTTACATACACAATTTCATTTTCAAGCTTTTACGTAAACAACTTCAAAATCATAATGTTTCAAACACTTTTATAAATCTTTTACTGATATGATAAACTTTCCAAACACTTTTTATAACCAATTTCGCACACTATAAAAATTTCAACAACTTTTATAAACAATTGCGAAAAGCATAAACTTTTCTCCTTGTTTTCCCGAAAATTAACAATAAACATTCAAAACATTTCTTTTGAATTTTTTTCAAAATCAAATAGACAATCATTCAATTGCATCTACATATTTACAACAATACCTTTAAAATATCTCAAACAATACTTTTCAAACATTTTCACTTTCGAAATATTCAAGAACACTTACGTAACTTATACATTTGAAAATAAATATGGTACCCACCTTAAATCCTTAAGCTTTGCAATAGGTTAACATGTCCGTTCCTCAATCTTCAACTTGCCTTAAATGACCTAATCAAAACATATCAATTCTAATTACCATTCCTTTTAACTTCACTCATGAAGAAACCTCTCAAACCTACCTCAACTTCCAAAGACCTCATGTAATCAAAGCATAACACAATGCTGGAAAATTTGTTTCATAAATGTAAAACTTGAACAAAACCCATATAACCTTACTTATAACTTTTCCTACACTGGAACAACCATACTTCACTCCAACGTCATCAAACTTGTTGAAAATTCCTCCTACACAAATCTGATTTTTTTCTGTTACTTTCATAACCCATCTTCTCTCCTTTTCCATCCTTCCTAATCACTCTTCAAACCATCTTCAGTAAACACATTAAAGACATCAATGCTGGAATTTCAACAAAACAAGGAAATTATGAGATTTCTTTCATACAACCTTAGCCATACTTTATCTAAGCTATTAGCATCACTACTTATCTAATTAGCCAACAATTTTCGAAAATCTCTAACCTATATGAAACCCAAACAAAATCATATTTTTACTTAACTTCCATCACTCTTCTTTTTCTTATTCTTTCATATCTTACTCTTTAAATCACCATGTTTAAGCAAGAAAGGGAAAAACCCCAACAAGAGAACCAAGAAAATTCTGAAATCACTAACCCACGAAAATCAGATTTTCTTCTCTTCCATGAAAACTTAAACCCTTTTAAATCTCAACTCAAGAACTCTTCTAATCACCATGAATAAGTAAGAAAAGAGACACCCAAGTAATAATAACCAAGAATTTCGAAACCCTAACCTTAGGTGAAACCCACGACATCTTCTTCTTCCCCTTTGTTCTTCTTCCTCCTCTTTGCTCTTGGAACCCACGAAAATCCCTAAAAAAAACGACTTGCTCATCCTTCTTCTTCTTCTTCCCATGGCCGACCATCCTCTTCTTCTTCTCTTCATTGTTTTTTCCTCTCTCTTCTTTTCTCTTCATTTTCTTTCTTATTCCTTTCCTCTCTACTTGAATTCCAGAAGCTTCAAAAATGACAGCTAGTGTTTCATGCCAGCTCATTAAAATGGAGGAAAAGACTATAATGCCCCTCATTTAAGCAATCTTCCACCATTGCCCCTGCACAGGATTTGAAAAACTGATACATTGCGACCTGAATTCGAGTAACTAAACGAAATAATTTGGACAAACTTTCTTTTTAAAAATTGTTCCTCTCGATCTTACGAATCCAACGCCACTGACGGCGCTCAATTCGGATCTAAAACGAAGACGTTATGGCCGAATTACTAACTGACCTGCACAAAATCCGAAACTGAACTTTAACATAACTTCAGTCCAGAATTTAACCATCTTAGGGATGAAATTAAATTTCGATCCCTTCATAAGAGTTGTAGCCCTATGTCTTAAATTTATTTTCCCTCAAGAATCAACTCAATCGGAGTTGTATAACTCCCGAAAATTGCAAAGTACTGAACCATGTTCAGAAAATTATCCAACTTATAACCTATAACCCATCTCTTACTTTGGTTCAATTAATCTCTTTCCATTTAATCTCCTAAAAATCATAATTCTTCATAAAAATGAACGCAATTGTCTTAGGAATCCAACGCTTCAGGAATTAAATCAATCGGATGTCGGACGAAAGATTTATAACAAAAGATTGCAAAAGGGTCGGAGTTCAAGCAAAAGTTACAAAACCTTAAATACCCCTTTATAACTGAATTTTTTCAATAATCATATCTCTTAATTCTGAACTCGAAATTTGACGAATTTGGTGTCAATAAAAAGATCAAAGGAAGTTATACAACTTCTCTGAAGAACAGAAAAATCCAATTGGCTTCCAAGGAAGTCAAATTTCTACTCGAAGATTCTGTCTTCATCAGCTTTTCCTAAACAACTTCCCAATTTCGGACGATCATAACTCCTAGCCCCGATATCGAAAAATTGCAAACTTTATATCAATGGAAAGATAAAAACATCATCTAAAATTTTCATGAAGATCACTTACTCCAATTCTAACTAAATCTATACGACGAGTGGCCTCGAAGCATAAAACACATAAATCTATACTTAATAGCATTTTCAAAACAAAGCATATCTTCCGAAATTCATATCTCTCAATCCCGACATAGAAAAATAGTAAACTTTATGTCCACAAAAAGCTCTCGACATAATATACAAGTTTCATGTCGATCATTTTATCAAATTTTGCCTAAATCAAAAGTTAACCTTTAAAGGCCAAAAGTCAAACTTTTTACAATTGTTCATATTTTCACACTTTCTCTCTTTATTTCTTGATTTTCAACTTAATTTCAATTAACTCATCCACTTGTAAATATTTCTTATTTGCACTCAGAAATCGGGGTCCAACATTTCTCCCCCTCTTAAAAGAATTTCGTCCTCGAAATTCAAACGTAGTCATCAAGTAACACATCCTCCTCATAATAGTCAAATCACTTTCTTATTCTTAACTTAATCACCATTTTTCACTTCTCATTTATATCAGAACACCATTGCCTCAAATAGAATACTTCTTAACACATTTTCACCTGTCAATAGAAATCAAAATTCATCATAAAATTTTAATCACAATGTCTTAATCTCAAACCTAAAATCATTCATAATCCTTAACCTTAATCAAATAATCACTCTTCTTATCTAATTTTTTTTTCATCATACATATTTTTCATTTCTTCATAAGGAACTCTTAAGATCATATTAACGCACAATCACCACAAATCAGTATTTCTCAATCTCTTCATAATTTTCAATTCAAATACTTCATCCAAAATCATATCAAACTCACTATTTCTACAACTTAATATTCTTAAACATTTTCCTTCCTTAACATTTGAAGATTCAATGGTCCACTTCGTAATGACTCTTACTATGGACCAAAATCATCATTTCACTTAATCTTTTGAATTTCTATACATATTTCTCTATCAATTAATCTAATTCTTCAAAATTTTCATCTCTCAAAAGCATAGTCAAATCAAGTCATCCTAATTCATCAAAAAGTTCTAATCTCAATTTCAGTAACACATTTCTAAAATCCTTCATAATTTTCATCACTTTGCTCCACAATCAATTTAATACTTCAAATATTTCATAACATACCTTCATATCAGTTAATCCTATCCTACAAGTATTTCTTAATTCGACTCTCACATGTATAACTAAAATCAATTCTTCCCATTTCATCATGAAATTCTCCTCTCAATTTCTCTTAACACTTTCTTCTAATTAATTTATCACTCATCACCTTAATCAAACAATCCACTAGGTTCTTCACATCATGCATGAAATACCATTTCCATCTTTATCACTCTCTCACTAATGCGATCCTATTCATTAAAACTCTTAACAAACACTTCCGCCTAAGTATGATCATAATACTGGGCTCTGACACTTATCCGAAGATTGCCCATGAAACAAACATATCGCCTAAGTTCATAATACTGGGCTCTGATACCATAAATGTTGGGACCCGATCTGGGAACCGGATCCCAACCGAAAAACAAAACGAAAGATTTAAAATCAAAAGCGAGAAATCGCTAATCGAAAAGCAAAACGGATTCAAAAGCAAATCGGATATCAAACGAATACATATCGAATTGAATGCGAAAACGAATTGAATAATATACTAAAGCGAATCGAATGAATTAAATGTCGACATCCGTGGAAATACAACGATGGACAACTTATCGCGTTGGAAACCTTACGACATTCCAAAACCGGTATAAACTTTTTTCTCTCTTATTCTTTCCTTTTCTTTAATCAAACTCAATCAACATATAAACAATCCCTACATTTCTATTCTTTCTTACTTCATTCATCTTAATCATTTCTTATACATTCATATAAATCCTCAAACTCATTTCTTTAAACCCATTTTACCGAAATTTTACCAAATTTCAAGAAGATAACAAATTGTATTATGACAGCCCAAAATTTACCAAGATTCAAAAACACTTCTAAAATATCACATCCATCCATACTACTCATCGGACCTCCTGTCCTGAATCTAAACTCCAGCAGAAACACACATCTACCTAACACTTCAATAATCTCAAACATTATTAAAACATCTTATCTCAACACAATCCAATCATATTTTAACACGCAATTTATACTCCATGATCAAATAAAATCCCACTTCTAAAACCGACTCATACATTCATAATTCATAAATCAATCACACAATCTACTTAGAACCATAAACAAATCCCATAGCTCATTTCCATACACATACTTGAATACATCAAGAACTAAATACTTCATAAAGGCATTCCAAGCCATATACAAGTTACAAAAACATATAAATGTCGAATCGACGTTTGATCAGATTCATCCGATCTCCTGCTCAAACCCGAGATGGGGATGAAAGGGGGTGAGCTTGATACTCAATGGGTAACATATTTATTAATGAAACATAAGTGAAAATTGTCTTTTCAAACTTTTCAAACCTTTCCCATTCGGAAGTTTTATTCAAAAACTCATTTCCAAACTTTTCAAGACATTCATAAACCTTCATCAACATTTTCTAAGATTATTCTCAACATCTTCATTTATTTTCAAAACATTCATAAACAGCTCAAATTTCATGATTGACAAATCACTCTCATTTCTCAAATTCTCAAGCTTTTCACAAATCATGCATAATTTTAAATATGAATACATCACATAAAAGAAGTGCCACGACATAAACAAAATTCAAAAACATATAACATAATAGAATGGCTTGATGTTGGACCCCACACCCCACCCGTAGGTGTTTGCAGGTTATAATGCGGCGTGTGTTTGCGGGTTATACCGTGGCATCCAACACAAAACACATAACACATTAAATGGTTTGGGTAGGTCCTAACAAAACGAACTGCACGTTCCGCATAATGTTCTGTAGTCAGAACGTAGGGAGTCCAAATTGAACTCCTAAGCCACTCATGGCACCGGGAGAAGGCTATCGAGGGAGACAAAGGTAATCGACTCTACGGAGGGACCTGACCAAACCCATACAATTCACATATTCATGCTTAAACAAACAGACGCTCAAGGCACTTTTCAAGACTTGACTTTCAAATTGTTTTCAAATCATATCATCATCAAAACTAATTCAAAAGTTACAAAGCATCGAATTCATGTTACAAACCATTTAACAATCCATTCCAACATAAACTCATACTCAAGAATATCACATACAAGTGAAAGACATCACATATAAGTCATTGGTGGAAATCATTAGTTTGCATTTATCGAAAAACTTTAATGCATATTATCTCAAGTAGTAAGAAATCACCCACATAACATATATCAAACTCGAAAATCCTATTGCCTTGAGGCACATTTCAAAACTTGATTTTCATATCGTATCACATTATCATTCATGATTTCACATAATTTACATAACAAATTAAATACCATCACAATTTATCAATCACTATTATACCGCTTCACAATCATATTCATTTGTAATAATGCATAATTAAAGTATGCAAAGACGTTGGATAAATGTAATAAATGAACAAATGTATCCAGCTTGTATAAATAACAAACCCTTCGAGCATAAATAATTCGTAAGATTTACCAATTTATCAAAATCACTTGAAACAATAAATCCAATCTTTGAAACAATTTTTTTCATTCCTCCTCTTGATTTCTTAAATAAGAAAACATGATTTCTTTACAAAACTCAAACATAAATACCCTTTTAAATCCATCAAACATACTGAAATCAAGCACTTTTGCCATTTCTTAAATTATTTCAAAATAATGAAGTTAATTCTTTTCTCAATTCACAAATCGCTCAAAATCAAGAGTGTAACCAATTTAAAACATTTTATTTTAATTGTCCTAATATTCGTAGCAATTTCTTAAACCCATTTTCCAAATCATGTCAAAAGAAATTGGAAATCAATTTCAAGAGTACTAGGAGATCAAAACTTTTCAACCTTTACATACACAATTTCATTTTCAAGCTTTTACGTAAACAACTTCAAAATCATAATGTTTCAAACACTTTTATAAATCTTTTACTGATATGATAAACTTTCCAAACACTTTTATAACCAATTTCGTACACTTATAAAAATTTCAACAACTTTTATAAACAATTGCGAAAAGCATAAACTTTTCTCCTTGTTTTCCCGAAAATCAACAATAAACATTCAAAACATTTCTCTTTGAATTTTTTTTCAAAATCAAATAGACAATCATTCAATTGCATCTACATATTTACAACAATACCTTTAAAATATCCGAAACAATACTTTTCAAACACTTTCACTTTCAGAAATATTCAAGAACACTTACAGAACTTATACATTTGAAAATAAATATGGTACCCACCTTAAATCCTTAAGCTTTGCAATAGGTTAACATGTCCGTTCCTCAATCTCCAACTTGCCTTAAATGACCTAATCAAAACATATCAATTCTAATTACCATTCCTTTTCACTTCACTCATGAAGAAACCTCTCAAACCTACCTCAACTTCCAAAGACCTCATGTAATCAAAGCATAACACAATGCTGGAAAATTTATTTCATAAATGTAAAACTTGAACAAAACCCATATAACCGTACTTATAACTTTTCCTACACTGGAACAACCATACTTCACTCCAACCTCGTCAAACTTGTTGAAAATTCCTCCTACACAAATCTGATTTTTTTCTGTTACTTTCATAACCCATCTTCTCTCCTTTTCCATCCTTCCTAATCACTCTTCAAACCATCTTCAGTAAACACATTAAAGATATCAATGCTGGAATTTCAACAAAACAAGGAAATTATGAGATTTCTTTCATACAACCTTAGCCATACTTTATCTAAGCTATTAGCATCACTACTTATCTAATTAGCCAACAATTTTCGAAAATCTCTAACCTATATGAAACCCAAACAAAATCATATTTTTACTTAACTTCCATCACTCTTCTTTTTCTTATTCTTTCATATCTTACTCTTTAAATCACCATGTTTAAGCAAGAAAGGGAAAAACCCCAACAAGAGAACCAAGAAAATTCCGAAATCACTAACCCACGAAAATCAGATTTTCTTCTCTTCCATGAAAACTTAAACCCTTTTAAATCTCAACTCAAGAACTCTTCTAATCACCATGAATAAGTAAGAAAAGAGACACCCAAGTAATAATAACCAAGAATTTCGAAACCCTAACCTTAGGTGAAACCCACGACATCTTCTTCTTCCCCTTTGTTCTTCTTCCTCCTCTTTGCTCTTGGAACCCACGAAAATCCCAAAAAAAAAAATGACTTGCTCATCCTTCTTCTTCTTCTTCCCATGGCCGACCATCCTCTTCTTCTTCTCTTCATCGTTTTTTCCTCTCTCTTCTTTTCTCTTCATGTTCTTTCTTATTCCTTTCCTCTCTACGTGAATTCCAGAAGCTTAAAAAATGACAGCTAGTGTTTCATGCCAGCTCATTAAAAAGGGAGGAAAAGACTATAATGCCCCTCATTTAAGCAATCTTCCACCATTGCCCCTACACAAGATTTGAAAAACTGATACATTGCGACCTGAATTCGAGTAACTAAACGAAATAATTTGGACAAACTTTCTTTTTAAAAATTGTTACTCTCGATCTTACGAATCCAACGCCACTGACGGCGCTCAATTCGGATCTAAAACGAAGAAGTTATGGCCGAATTACTAACTGACCTGCACAAAATCCGAAACTGAACTTTAACATAACTTCAGTCCAGAATTTGACAATCTTAGGGATGAAACTAAATTTCGATCCCTTCATAAGAGTTGTAGCCCTATGTCTTAACTTTATTTTCCCTCAATAATCAACTCAATCGGAGTTGTATAACTCCCGAAAATTGCAAAGTACTGAACCATGTTCAGAAAATTATCCAACTTATAACCTATAACCCATCTCTTACTTTGGTTCAATTAATCTCTTTCCATTTAATCTCCTAAAAATCATAATTCTTCATAAAAATGAACGCAATTGTCTTAGGAATCCAAAGCTTCAAGAATTAAATCAATCGGATGTCGGACGAAAGATTTATAACAAAAGATTGCAAAAGGGTCGGAGTTCAAGCAAAAGTTACAAAACCTTAAATACCCCCTTATAACTGAATTTTTTCAAAAACCATATCTCTTAATTCCGAACTCAAAATTTGACGAATTTGGTTTCAATAAAAAGATCAAAGGAAGCTCTACAACTTCTCTGAAGAACAGAAAAATCCAATTGGCCTCCAAGGAAGTCAAATTTCTACTCGAAGATTCTGTCTTCATCAACTTTTCCTAAACAACTTCCCAATTTTGGACGATCATAACTCCTAGCCCCGATATCGAAAAATTATAAACTTTATATCAATGGAAAGATAAAAACATCATCTAAAATTTTCATGAAGATCACTTACTCCAATTCAAACTAAATCTATACGACGAGTGGCCTCGAAGCATAAAACACATAAATCTATACTTAATAGCATTTTCAAAACAAAGCATATCTTCCGAAATTCATATCTCTCAATCCCGACATCGAAAAATAGTAAACTTTATGTCCACAAAAAGCTATCGACATAATCTACAAGTTTCATGTAGATCATTTTATCAAATTTTGCCTAAATCAAAAGTCAACCCTTACAGGCCAAAAGTCAAACTTTTTACAATTGTTCATATTTTCACACTTTCTCTCTTTATTTCTTGATTTTCAACTTAATTTCAATTAAATCATCCACTTGTGAATATTTCTTATTTAAACTCAGAAATCGGGGTCCAACATTATACCCTAGGTCATATCTCGCAGTTGCATTTCACGTGCACGTTGACCCAAGTTAAAGGCTTCTCCCGCCTGCCCACTAGTGGCATGAAGCTCCTTCATGGACTCCCATAAGTTCACGGCTACACAGAACCATTAAGTAGAAATGTGTAGTACATTCTGTTTTTGGATCCACTCGAACCATTATGATGTGTTTATGTGCTTATGAGATGTTTGATTTGGTTTGATGCATTCATGATATGTGACTTGTGGATTTTGGCTAAAAGCCTAGGAAGCATGTACTTTATAATTTCACTGAAAATTTTATTTTGATAAGAAAAATGGTTTCAAAAGTTTTTCTTCTCTTCTTATTATAAACTGTTACCCACGAGCTTTCAAGCTCACCCCCTCTATGTCCCCTCCTGAGGTATTTTAATGAGAAGTCAAGAAAGCAAAAGCATGAACGAAATGCTTTAGATTTGCTTACTTTGTATTTTTGGAGTTTTGATAGAGTTGTAATGTTTGTTCTGGTTATTTCGGATTATGATATATTAGAACTTGTAAGTCCCCTTCTGTTGAGGGTAATGAAGTGTAAATGATCATATTTTTCAGCTGTAAGAAATGCGTCGAGAAAGTATGATGGATGTAAATATTCGTTTAAGTTATCGAATATTCACAAGTTAGTTGGGTTCTCAAAACGGGTCCTAGCATTTGTGGTATCGAGGAAAAAAATCGATGATAGTTAAGGAGTCTTCTTTGAAGTACACTCACATCATAGGGTATCAAATTCAGAGTTTGGTTCCGATTATGGGATTCAACATGAGTGGTATCAGAGCCCAGTATTAGGATCTTAGATGGGCAACCTTCAAATGTGTGTCAATCGTAAAAGCGATTGTTAAGAGTTTGGGCCAATAGAATTAGTGAGGAGAATAGTGTCTCGTTAGAGTGTATGGTAAGTAAAGTTTTTGGATATTTAGCAATAAGAAACATGGCATAGTCTTATGTGTTAGACACAGATTTAGTATTTGTGGATATGTCCACGAATAAGACGACAGAATCCTGTTATAGTTATGTATTTAAATTGATATGGATGTGAAAAGGTTTTCATGAAATGACTGAGAAAGAAATAGAGGCATAGGTGGAAATGAAAAGATTTAAGGAGTACAAGTAAAGAGGAATTGAATGGTTGAACTAGGAATTGAACATGGTGGTTTAATTGAGGTGATAATAATTATGACTTAACATTAAGAATATGTCTATGATAGAAAATTAGAATGCCATGATGATTAGAGATCAATGATTTGGAATTGATTGAGGATATGCATATGGAAGACCAAAAAGATGACAATAGGAAAATGAGACATAAATAAGGAAATAGTATAGGGGAAATCAAAGCATCATTTGTGTAAGATATAAATTGGTGATTGTAGGAAATAAATCTCTGGATAGAATGGGATGAGTTTGATGATACGCTCATGATAACAATTGATTGAAAAGCATAGATGATTGTAGCAAGAAATCTTTTTCAGAGAAGAATTTCACTGAATTAGATCAAGCAAATCAAATAATGTTATATTAGGAATGATCAATGAAGAAACAAATCAGAAATAATTATGAAATGATTCGAAAGTGAGTATTAGAGTCTTATTCCTGATGGAAACTCCAGCATAAAATGTAGAATATGCTATTGAGAGTGTATGCATTATGTTTGATGTAAAGTATCTAACTATGTGTTTGGATTCTTCAATTTGAGGTGACATTATTGTTTATATGAGGAGATCAGTCAGGTAAGAATTTCGAGGATGAATTTTTTTTTAGAGGGGGAGAAATGTTGGACCCTGAATTTTTCTTGAAAGATTATAACTATTGAATAAGAAATTTTGGTGATTAGTCAAGAGTTAAGAACAAATAAATGAAAGTTCTTGAAGAATTTATAAACAAGAGTAAAGCAGAGAATGATAAAAGTGGATAGATTCATGATTTGCTATGGTGTTGGTGGATAAGAGATTTTTGAAGTGAAGAGAATTAATGTGAAGGGTAGAAGTAAAATGAAAGTCAAAAATGAAGTTGAATTTGTGTAGTAAGCTGACGAAGAATACATATATATATGTATGTTCTGACATTGGTGCTCCTGATTGGTTATGGATTATGATTTTTCTTTATGGAGGACATTGATTTGAAATGAAGTTGAGAGGAAGAATAATGTTTGAGCATGAAAGTTTAAAATGCAGAAAAGTGAAAAAGTATGAATAGGTTGATTATGAATTTTGGGTTTTGATGATTTCTTTGACTAAACTTGTACATTTTGGAGTAAACTAGAAATAGAAGTTTGAAATGCTAGTTTTTGAAAATTGAAGCTTGAAAATTTTGGGAATGAATAGTAGTGGAGAGCTGGATTTTTTATTTGAAAGTTCTATGAATTTTCTGGGTTGATATAGGGAGATTTTGATAAAATTGTTTTCATGAAATTATAACTTATCTTTCTAGCTTTCCATTGATATAAAGTATGAAATTTTTGGACAATGCAGTTGGAAGATATGATCATTTGAAGTTGTGATGCAGTTTAGGATGGAACTTTCGGGACAACCACATTGATTTGAAATTTTGACCCTTATAAAGGCAGATATTGTTTTTGAGTTCTTCATAAAGGTTGTAGATTATCTTTTGAGCTTTCCAACGGTATGAAGTTTGTAAGTTTTGGATATCTTACTGGGAAGTTATGAGAAGTCAAGAAAACAAAAGCATGAAGGAAATGCTTTAGATTTGCTTACTTTGTATTTTTGGAGTTTTGATAGAGTTGTAATGTTTGTTCTGGTTATTTCGGATTATGATATATTAGAACTTATAAGTCCCCTTCTGTTTGAGGATAATGAAGTGTAAATGATCATATTTTTTTAGCTATAAGAAATGCATCGAGAAGTATGATGGATGTAATCCCCATGCAGCATCATCACCTAAAATGCCCATATCTTTTCACTCTGATATCCTATATTTACATACTTAAAAACATCGGAAAGATAAGAGGATCATCTATAACTTTTATTAAGACAACTTGGTCAAAATCATCATAGATTAATACATAATTTCTTCTGAAGTTAGAACACACATTTTACCCTCATGAAAATGTTGAAATTTATCCCAACTTCATTTTCTCTATTGCACATCATTAATAACAATTCAACTACCAATTAGAATTCATCAATCAATTCATTTGACTCTTCATATTCAACAGCATATCATTATTTATAACATTCCTATGTGTCTTTTCCATAACATCTCACTGATGTGAATATATATGTATATGTACCAACCATTCATGCTCAACATTCATCATAGTCATCCATATACAAATTCACATTTCATGTCCATACACAAATCCAATTTTCATCAACATCATAAATTAAGAGTTTTACAAACTTTAATCGCATTTCAAGCCATAATATATTAATATTCCAAAATCCCCAAATTACACAAGATGCTTGAAAGATAATTTCTCAAAATGCAATTACAACTTTGTTAATATAATTCACTCCAAAACAAAACAAAACATGCAAATTCGGGTTTATGCCTTGATTCACTTTCACTTGATCTCTTGTTCATCACCTGAATTGGGGAAAGAGAGTGGAGGTGAGCTAAAAATCTCGTGGATAACATGCTTATAATGAAAAAATAAGCAAAACCATTCAAACGGTTCATTTTCATAGAAATTTCTTGTTGAAATCTATAAAAACACTTGTTTCTCAAATTCTCATCATGTAGTCACATTTACAAACCACAAAACATTAGTACATCAAACTTGTTCATATATCATAAGCACATAAACACATTTGAATGGTTTGGGTAGATCCATAAACATGACGCATTACACATTTCCACATAGTGGTCCTGTGTAGTTATGAATTCTTGATGGAGCTCCATGTCACTAGC
Source organism: Erythroxylum novogranatense (assembly GCA_029891385.1). Lineage (NCBI taxonomy): Eukaryota > Viridiplantae > Streptophyta > Magnoliopsida > Malpighiales > Erythroxylaceae > Erythroxylum > Erythroxylum novogranatense. The sequence continues at coordinate 23,356,384 of CM057226.1, forward strand.
AGGTAGGCGGGAGAAACCTTTTCTTGGTCAACTTGCACGTGACATTTCTTGAATAGACTACCAAAACCCACATAACATGTATTTCAAACTTGTTGTCCAAAATGGCACTTTTCAAAACTTGATTTTTTTTATAAACATGAGGTATTTCGAAAACAATTTCCAAAAACATGATTTCATAAACATGTAATCCTTTCAAACAAATCCTTTTCATAAATAATCACACAATTCACATATCAAACATGTAGCAATTCCTCCAGTCATTCAAGACACAATTAGTGCAACACTTATGATGTAATTTGAAATCATTAAATTTTCTTTATTTAAAGAAAACAAAAATGGCTTATTTACTCTATTATAAACATGGAACCCACCTTAATTTTCCTTACTTAAAAACCTTATCAAAAGCCTTTACTCTTGCTCCTCTTGCCTCTCTTGATTTTCTTCAACATTAACAAAAATCTCCAAATCAATAGGCATTCCAATTGGAGAACCCATAAGACATATTCACTAAAATTGATCCTAGAATTCTTAAACCCATACATTTCTTAAGCTATATGAACCAAAAACTTCTCAAAAATCTAAAATATTAAAATCCAACTTACCTTGAATCTTCACCAAACAAAGTGTTTCTTGGCTCCAATGGAAGCTCTGAACCTCCTCTTCCTTTTTCCTTCTTCAATAAACTTCAAAATCCCTCTTGAAAACTAAGAAATGGAGAAACCCTAGCTTTTCTTCTTTTTCTCTCCTCTTTCTCTCTTTTTCGTGCTTCTCTCTTCTCTCCCTTTCTAATTGACATTTTTGACTCTTTCACATGCAAGCCCACTCTTTTTTTCTCCTTTTTATACCATTAATGATTGAACAATGCCCATTTGCCCTAACTTATATGCCTTGTAACTTAAATGCTTAAGTGACTTGCCAATTTTGCCCCTCATGCTATCTTGCCACCTTAATTTAATTTACCCCATGTCATATAACCTTACTCACATTAACATGCTAATTAACTCCATAAAAAATAACATAATTAATCTATCAATACCTCAAAATTCATTTAAGTCATTGCCTAACTTCTTCTAAAAATCAATACCTTTACAAAGCTTTAATGGACATTTCGAGCCACAATACATCATTTTGCAAAGCTTTAATGAACAAATAATATTTGAAATGTGACTAAAGCCTTGTGTTTACAAAATCTAACTTAAAATACAAAAATATGCATAATCGAAGTGATGCCTTAACTCTCTTTCACTCAATCTCTTACTCATCACCTGATATAGGAAGGAGAATGAGGGTGAGCTTAAAAGCTTGTGGGTAATAAGTTTATAATCGAAGCAAGCAAAACCATTCAAACTACTCAATGTCATAGTCACTTTTCATCAAATCCCTAAAACACATATTTCCTAAATTCTCACATTATCAACAATTCATAAACAACATAAGTCTTGCATCCATCAAACTTGTCAACACAATCTAAACACATAAGCAAATCAGAATGGTTTAGGTAGGTCCATAAATAGAATGTCCTAACACATTCATACATAATGGTCTTGTGTAGTTGTAAACAAAACCTACTATCGAAATCCCACATAATAGTTTTGCGTAGTCGTAAACATAAGGGAGTCCATGAAGGAGCTCCATGCCACTAGCGGGCAGGTGGAAGAAGTCTTTAATAGAATGAAAGTGCCCTTGATATAACGGAATGGACCACCACAATCCCACTTAATCATGTATTTCACAACTTATAAACATGTTGCCCAAAATGGAACATTTTTGAAGCATGAATTTCATAAGTATGACATACATCAAAAACCATTTCCGTATTCAATTCACAAATCATCAACAATATTCATGTACCAAACATGTAGCAAATTTTCAAATCATTCAATAAGCAATAAATGCACATTCATAAAGTAGTTGAAATCATTTATTTCCAGTTATTTGAAAGAAAAATTAAGGGCTTATTAAATCAATTATAAGCATGTTACCCACCTTGAATTCCTTTCTTAAAATTTGATTAAGGATGCCTCTCCTCTTGCTCCTCTTGCCTTTCTTGATTTCCTTTAACAATACCAAAATTCCATTCACTAGGAATTCAAATTGAAAACTCAAAGAAAACACATTCACTAAAATTGATCCTAAAGTACTTAAACCTATGCATTTCCTAGGCTTCATGATGTAAAACCCTTTAAAAATCTAAATGATGAAAAATGAACTTACCTTGAGTCTTCACCAAATAACAATACTCTTCACTTAAATGAAAGCTCTTCTCTTCCTCTTTCTTTTTCTCTTCTTAATCAACCTCAAATTCCCTCTTAAAAACTAAGAAATGTTGAAACCCTAGCTTTTCCTTCCTTCCTTTCTCTCAAAACCGAAACCTCTTCTTTTTCTCTCTTATTTTTTCCCTTTTTTCTATCTTCAATTCACATTTTCTCTTCTCGAAAGCAAGACAACATTTTCCTCTTCCTATTCTACCCTTAATGAGTGCTAAAATCTACTTTACCCTTCCTTTAATGCTTTATGATCTTAAATGCTTAAGCCTTATGCCAAAATTGCCCTCATGCATTCTTACCAATTTTTAATTTAACTAACCCATGAAATAAATCCTACTAACCTTAACATAACAATTAACTCCAAAAAAAATTAATCTATCAAAACCTCATAATTTATTTAAATCATGTTTAAATAAAGAAAAAAATTCGAGGACGAACAGTAACTTACTAATCAATCAACCATAACGTTAAAATTTGTTGTTCCTTTTCTTGTGCAGATAAAAGCTAAATGCATGCATATAAAATAAAATAATATCAAAAGCAAATAGCCTAAGCAAGCAATCCAATTTTCTAAATAATTTTTTACCCTATTTTTCAATTTTCAATTTTCGTACAAAAACAACCAATTTATGCCTTTATATACCCCCTACATTTAAACTTTACACTATCCTCAATTTAACAACTAAATGTAAAATAAGAAATATCAAAGCAAAACAAATAGATAAAATATTTGGGCTTAATTTTTTCCTCTTTTTTAGTTATATATATATATATAATGAGCCAAAGAGAAAAAAATTCAAATTTGATTTTTTCTTGTCTTGGGTTGTTTACCAAGTAGCGCCTTCAATTTATGTCATTGGCTTGACATCCTTCTCCATTGTCAAAGTTCTCTCATTTCTTTTCCACTCCAAGCAATATTGTGCTAACATTTTCTTTAGTACTTGGGGTAGGTTGAGTAGGAAATTTCCTAGATAATTAGGTTTCTACATTGCATAGATTGGTGCAAATTTATCCTATTTAGGTCTCTAAATGTTGTAAATGTGCATTTGTCTTCTTTTGATATTCTACCCCCCAAAGTGTTTACTTGCCCAATCTGGTTAGCTAATTGTTTCACCATATCTTCTAAGGATTGGCCAATGGGTTGGTTTAGAGGTGGGTTAGGTATAAAAGAAGAACTTTGATTGTTTTGCACTACGACAAAAAGAGCTTTAGGCAATGGTATTTTTGTAACAATTTAAAAATGTGTTGCTAAAAATTATATAATGCAACAGTTTTTAAAATGCCACCTTTACTAATATTAAAAGGCAACGATAATAATAATTTGTTGCTACATATAAGAAAAAACAGCAAGATTAAAAAAAAGGTTGCAATAAAGTCTTATATATGCAACATCTAGAATTGTTGCTATAATTCTAGTCATCTATTTACTAAAGGATATTTGCTAATGTTACATATTTATTTGTATAACTACTTACTAACGATATTTAAAATATAAAATTTCTATTTACTAATGAATATTCAAAGAATGTCTAGAAGAATTAAATTACGCATTAATTTTTATTTTGTAGAATTAAATCACTTGATACAATTGCTCCAAAGTACGCATGTAACATCCCATCACTGATGGGAAGGGTAAAATAGTAATTTGGAATGGGTTAGGAGTGTTTAACATTGTTTTGCTATGTTCATGCATTCATATATACACGTGAATAGTAAATTTTGCACATGTAATGATTGTACATGCATTCATGGCATTTTTCGGTATATGTGTCTCTAAGTTGTTTATTATGAAAAATATGATTTTTGTGCTTGAAAATTGAATTGGAGTTGGTCTTTGTGAGATTTGAATTTTTGGAGAATATTAGAAATTTTTCTGAAAATTTCGGGGTTCTTTTTCTGACTAGGAAAAAATGCCAAGTAACAGACTGACTGGTTACCGATAGTAAAAAGTACTATCCAATAGCACTAGAAATTAGATACATGATTTTAGGATTTATTTAAGTGAGCCATTGAAAATTGGGAGATGATTTATGTAGAAATTGGACTTAGGTTTTAATAATTAGGCATGTGGAGCCAAACATGCCCTTAGTCCACTAACCTATTTAATTAACAAACTTTCCCCTTTTTGATTCCTTCATTCATGATACTTCTCAATTATAAGGGTTAAAGGTGATTTAAGTGATTTTTCTCCTCTCTTTCGTAGCTTCCTCCCTTCTTTAGTGTGTTTGAAAGTTTGTTCACCTTTTCCTCCTCCTTTCACCTTGCTTCCTCTTCCTTTAGCTCACCTAAAAAGCCTAGCATAAACCTTCCCCCCTTAAGAGGATGATGAACGTGGGTGGTGAAGAGAAGTAGAGGGTTTGTGATTTTGGAAGTTTAATAGGTAAGAAACATCCATTATCTTATGGTTTTATAGTTAATTGAATTCTTTGTGATGTTTGTACATTAAATTGCATGAAAAATGTGTGTGAAGAATACGGGTATGTAATTTGCTTGTTGCTTGATGTTTGCTTGAGGATTGATAAGGTGGGATTGGATGAATGTAAGAAGAAATGTTTTAGGTGTTTTGGAAGTGAAATTGTGTTTAGAATAGTGTAGAAAAGGGATGAATGAGTGAATATAGGTTGCTGCCATTTTATTGCTAATTGTTTAAGTGAAGGTCTTGATTAAATTGTGGGTGATTTATTGACTAAATTGGATGCTTATTGGTGTAGAAATGGTATTGGAATGATAGGATTTGTATATGTTTCAAAGATTTAATCATAACTTTTTATATGGTCATGAAATTGAGATAAGGTTTAGCTTGAATTAAACTTGAAGAGTTTGGCTAGAATTATTGTGAAGGAGGTGCTGTCCAATTTTGGCTTGAAGGGGTCTTAATTTTGATTTGAAGGTGGTATTGTATGTACAGGATGAATAGTGCTATTTTGTGACACTAACATGGAAAATTATGATCTAAAACTTTAGGAATTATTCTAGGATGATTGAGACAGATTTTGCTAAATTGGTCTTCATGCAAGTTGAATATTTTCTTGTTAGCTTTCTATCGCCACTAAGTATGACATTTTTAGATTTTGAGGTTGGAAGTTATGAATTGTTAACTTTCAGATGGTATTCCAAAGTTTTAATGTGTTTTTGTGTGTGAAAATGTCTCTAAGTATAGGTTTTGTAGTTACTGTACTTTGAGGCTAATTCTAGACCGTTATGGCTGAAGTTGGCTCAAGTGATCTTATGGAAAGTTATAGAGGAATGTCTTAGCTTTGTAATGAGGTATAATATGCTAATTTTGGATGTAGGGATTGTAAGTTATGAATTTTTAAAGTGTGGTTATGGTTTAGGGTGAAATTATGGGGGGCAGAAATTTTAGTTGAGAAATTGACCTATTTAGATGTTGAATTTGCTTCCAAGTTATTCATGAAATTTGTATAATATGTTCTGGTCTTTCGATTGATATAAAGCTTGGAATTTTTGGCAAAGCGAATGGAAATATATGATTTTTAGAAGAATGTTGCACTGTTTTGGAAAATTTATGATTAGGCAGAAACTCTGATTGCATTTTTGACACCCTTAGGGGTGAAATTGGTTTGTGAGTCCTTCATAAAACTTGTAGGACTTTCTGTGATCTTTCTAATGATATCAAATTTGTCATTTTTGGTTACTTGTGTGAAAAGATAGGTTTTGTGAAAAGAGAGAAAGAAATAAGTGGAATTGAAAAAAAAAGAAATTTGGCGGAAGCTCGCTCCTTATGAGGGCGACGTGTAGCGCCCCCTTACCGCAGGGTATCCACCGGGACACCCGAAGGTCCTTCCGGCACATATCCTACGATGAGGGCACGCTACAATCGATCACTACATTCCTCTCTATGGCATGGTAACATAATTCAAGAATAAAGCATCATAAGAAGATCACAATATTTTAAAACCAACTTTTTCCTCATTACAATTCGCAAAAATCAAAGTCTACATCGTCTGTCCACAATATCCATATGTACATCATCAGAAAACCTAATACAGTAGTACTATGCGAATGAGGAAAGTGAGTCAAAATTTTCTAAACCATCCAAAAGTACCCCAGCTAACCGACCTTTGAGCCATGACCTCTATCTCCAATCGCAATCTACTCGGCTAGAAGATCCTCTTTAACAACTAGAGTTGTCTCTCGGTCCTGAAAAGACAACGTTGCAATTTTGGTGAATTTTGCGAACTCAATGAGGTAACCATCATCAATGTTTCACTCAATTCATGCATCAAATCATCGCACATAACATAATATTCACTTCATTGCATATTCACAATGTATCACATTGTTCATATAAATCACACATCAATTATTATTGGCAATGCACGTGAGACTCACTTTCATTTATTATTGTCGTTATGACCGAGTGCCTTTTTCCAGCTCATCCCTTTCTGGATGTCGAGCTTAGTCGAATAACGCCCTATATCTCTTTGTAGATATCGGGGACAGTCGCACTCGAGCCCAAGGCTCTATTCATATTTTTGAGCTTTTAGCTCCTTATCCTGGCAACTCCAATCATAACTTCCTTTATCTTTCATGCATACATGTAATGAGTGTTTCACATATCATAATCTCACCAATTACATGGATGCACATTTACGCTTTGATCACCTTTATCATCGGACCTTAGTCCAAAGATTCAAGAGAAATGCTTAGCACACTTTTGCATTCATATGCACATTCACAATTTTCACATGTTCGAGCACTTAAATAACTCATTCAAAACATATTCTAAAGCAAACAATTAATTGAGTGAGACCGTCTAGGTTACTCACTAGTTTCTCCCGGTTAATGCTCGAAAGATCCAGCAACGTCTGGAGGTTGACGCCCAAAGGCCTCCTCTAAAAGAAATAACATATACAGATATCACAATTTGAACAATCGTAAGTGTTTAATAATGCACATGAATGAGATGAAATATGTACAATGCATATTCATGATTATCCCGTATCAATCCATCAATTTCTTCACAAGACATTCAACTATCAAAACTCACTTAACTAGCCTCATTCTGTGGATTTAACCTCCATAAACCATTTGAATCCAATCTCATAATCCAATGAACCATTTCAGATCTTTCTCCAAAACAAAGGTATTATATCCGACTTCCATCCGAAATTGAACACCTTGAGATCAGATCAAGATTCAGGTCCTTCATATAATTTGCAGCCCTATTACTCTAGTTCACTACAAATCAAGAATTACCTCAATAGGAATCCTATAGACCAAGATATCATCAAAATACTGGAATACAATCAGTAAAATATCCAAATTCATACTCCTTCCACCGGCACCACTTACTTTGATTCGATCAATCATTTCCAATATAATACCAAAGACCATAACTTTTTGTGGAGAGATAAATAAATGTGTTAGGAATCCAATGCTTCAAAAATCAGGTCATTTGGAGGTTTAGACAAGAAGTTATGACCCAAAAAGCACAATCTATTTTTTCTGCGTCTCTCTCGGCCAAGGCTGCCTCAAGGCTCTCTGCGTCTCTGCCTCTGCGTCTGGCTCAAGGCAAGGCTCAAGGCCTCTCGGATGCATCCACTTAAAAAGATCATAACTTTTGACTCCGATATCTAAATTTTACGAACTTTATACCGTTGGAAAGCTAAAAGAAAGGTCTACAACTTTTCATAAGGAAACTTTGCCAAAATCTATCTAAATCAGGTCCAAATTTCCTCCCGAAGTTGGAACACGAATTTTCGCTCAACTCTCAACATCCTGCACCCAGTTCTCAACTTTGTGACAACTTTTGAGACTCTTAGAGATAGAACTGAAATTCAATGTCTTCATACGAATTGTAGCCATATATTCCTAGTTTACTCCAAATCAAGAATCATCTCATTTAGACAACTACAGAAATAGTTATTGTCAAAATACTGAAACATGCTCAGTGAGAAATTTCCAGACTTTCTAATTTTCAACACTTTACGTCTCCAAACACCAAAAGTTTTCTCAAAAACTAATTTAACACTATAACTGAATTTATTTCTCCCCAACTACCCAGTATTTAAGAACAAACACATGAAGTACATTTTCATGCAAATGACAATAACCTATCGCCTTTATTTCTCAAACCCCAACAATGTGGATTCTCTAACACTTACTCATCAAAACTCCAAAATCTTCAAGCCCTAAACTCCACATCGTTTTAGACTCCACTCGAGTGAAATGATCAACTTATGGTTTTCCTTAGAGTAGATGACACACATGGCAAAGTAAGGTTGGTGAAAGAAGGAAGAACTCAAGAGTCCCTTAGAAGATATTTTGCTGGAAAATTCGTGTTTCAAGAGAGAAGTTTTAGAAAGATGAAAGTAAAGAAGGGACTGGACAAGACTTAACCTCGCCAACTCTCAAGGAATAGTGACCTACTTCTAGCTAGAGTACAAGGTCTAAGTGACACATTTCACTTTCTAAATGATTAAACCCTAACTTAGTTTCTCTGGAAACTAACTCCATTTAGTTCCCCTCTTTCCAATACAACAATCATCTTTACAACCCAACTATCTCCAAATCTTTATTTAATTTCTTTCTTGTTCCCTACTATAAATATATCTCTATCAATACTCCATAACTTCACCAACATATACAAATACAATAATTCCACTAAAATTCAAAACATCAAGATCTCATTAACCCATAAAATTTTCAATATAATAACATTCAAGATTCTCAAATCATTCCAATATACAAGTTTTTTTAATGTGCAACAATCAAGTCTAAGTATGTAGCAAGTTATACATGAACATGTTGAATACATTCCTAACTCTCATTAGTCACTCACATTTACCAACCTACCCCTTTCCACTAGCAATGGGATGTTACAACTCTTCCCTCCTTAAAGAAATTTCGTCCTCGAAATTCTTATCTGCTTGCTCGAATAGGTGGGGATATTGTCTCCTCATATGCTCCTCTGTCTCCCATGTTGCTTCTTCAGTCGAGTGGTTCCTCCAAAGGACTTTTACCAATGGAATAACCTTGTTCCTCAACTGCTTAATCCGTGATCCCACAATCTTGATCAGCTCCTCAACATAGCTTAAGTTACTAGTAACCTCAATCTCCTGAGCTGGTATCACATGTGTCGGATCCGATCGGTACCTTCGGAGCATACTCACATGGAAGACATTATGCAATTGAGACATCTCATTTGGTAAAGCCAACTTATAGGCCAAAGGTCCTATCCTCTCAATGATCTCATAAGGACCAATGTACCTAGGGCTCAACTTACCCTTTCTACCAAATCTCAAAACTCCCCTCCAGGGTGACACTCTCAAAAATACTCTATCTCCTACACTGTACTCCATATCACGTCGATGTTGATCCACATAACTCTTTTGCCTATCCTAAGCCACTTTGATTCGGCTTCGGATCAACTTCACCTTATCCACTGTGTCCTGTATCAACTCTGGGCCTTCCATCATTCTCAAGCCCTTTTCATCCCAATACAATGGCGACCGACATTTCCTACCGTACAGTGCCTCGTACGGTGCCATTCCGATACTACTATGGTAGTGGTTATTGTAGGCAAACTCAATCAACGCCATATATTGATCCCAAACTCCTCTTGTAACATCCCACCCCCTCCTAGAAGGGTAAAATAGTAAAATTGGCATAGGATGAGATTGGTAAAATTGGCATAGGATGAAACCTAGCTTAAGTGTGATTTTGTGAGTTTACTGATTGGAGGCAATTTTAACATTTTAAGTGGACTGAATTGGTGTGAGTGAGCTTCTGAAAAGTTGTAGAGGAAAAGATTACCTTGAAAATGACATATGGTTTGTAATTTTTAGAAGCCAGAATTGGGAGTTATGATTTTTCAAAAACTGACCCTACATTAGGTTATGAATGGCTGATCATAACAGACACTTCCATAACAGTTTTGAAATTGTTAGAGATTGAATTGGATGTTGAGTGCTTCATGAAAATTGAAGTTTGAGATGTGATCTTTTCAGGGATATAAAGTTCTGAATTTACTGACTTGTATATAGGAGTTATGCTTGTTGTAATGTTACAGCCCATATGGAAGGATTTCAGGGACAGTGACATTGAATGAATTAATTGACTGGTTTAGAAATAGAATTTGATTCTGGGTTGTTCATGAAAGTTGTAAAGGACATTGTGAACTTATTGACCATATTTTTGTGGTAATTTATTACTAAGGAATCAGTGAGTTATGAAATTGCAAATGTACTGCCCTGTGTTGAGGGAAATTGTGAAGGCAGAAGGTTTGATGGCTTATTTGACACCCTTAGGGTTGGAATTGATTTTTATGGTCTTCTAGAGAATTGTAGAGCTTTTCATAAGCTTTCCAATGAGGTATAGTGGGCATTTTTCTGATTTATGTGCTAAAAGTTAGAGTAGTTGGAAATTGGGATTTACATCTGGAAAGAAGGAGGGCAAGGCATAAGGCTGCCTCGCGAGTGCGACACGTCGCCTCGCGGAGGCGAGACAGGCTCGCCATCTCGCGAGGGCGACGTTACGCCTCGCGAGGGCGAGATTTAAAGAGGCTGGTCGCGAGGCGACTCCTCGCCTCGCATGACGAAGAAGGTGATTCACCTCGAGGGCGCGCCTCGCCTCATGAGGCAGCTTCAATATATATATATATATATTATTGTTTTGATTTTATTTGGCATTATTGATCCAATTGTTCTTTGTCAATTTCTTTCCGTCCGACGTCCGATTGACCTGATTCTAGAGGCATCGGATTCGTTGAATATTTAATTTCATATTATGAGAAAACGGAATTTTAGACGGAAATTTGACGTAGCCCTAGTGATTTTAACTTGTAAACACTGCTTTATTTAATTGAGGACCTATAGAGGTCCGAATTGCGCACCGTCGGCGCTTATGGATTTCTAATTTTGATAGAATTTTATTATGGGAAAATATTGAGTTAGGACCGAATTCATGAACATGCATCTCTCATCATCATGAGCACAAATTTCATATTTAGTGACTCGTACTTTTCTCGATTCATATAGAGGCTCAATTGGAGCGCCGATTGACCGACGTCACGAGAGGTTTTCGGCATTAGCTCGAAGCAATAGGTGAGTAACCTAGTTGGTTTCTCAAATTTCGTTGTTTACATGCTCAACGTGAATTACGTACAAAGTGAATTGAATGATCACTGTATGAATACTGGCATGTAATGTATGGGATTGTATTATATGATTTTACTGTACTGAATGATACTGATATTGATAGACTGGGCTTTATAGCCATATCATTGATTCACTGATACACTGGGCTTTATAGCCAAACACTGTACATTTACTGCATACTGTACTGCATGCATAATTGCATGATCAGATAATGGACGTGCCCCAAGTTGCTATTTTTACTGATAAGAGCTTCGAGCTCATATCGCATTAACCGCCACGAGCCCGAGGGAGAAATCCTCGACGCGTCCCCATCGAACACCGATCGAGCACTTGGGCACAATATTGAATAATCGGAAAGAGTCACATATGCATTGCATTCGCATAAATGACCGCTTTTGTGATAAGTACCGCTTCGTGATGGTATGTGTTATCGTGAATGTTTTATCGCATCGGATATGATTATTGATCGCTTATCGGTGTCGATGATTATCAGATTGCATCAGACGCCATGGGCGTAATGCATGATTTGAGTGAACCATCGATGATGGTTTCTCACTGAGTTCGCAAAACTCACCCAAAATTTGCATCTATTTTTCAGGTCCTGAAGAATACCCCGGTTGACACCGGAGTATATCTACTGTAGACGAGTAAAGGTTAGAGGTTGGGATCAGTTCGTGTCTGCATTAGTGTCTTAGTAAATGGTATTCCGCAATCACTGTATAACAAGGCATTGTATTTTTACTGAGCCCCTTGTGGTATGAATGTTTTATCAAGACCGATCGATTGTAATTATTATCGGATGACCGTAATAATCAAACGGGTTTATATTGAATACGGATTTTATTTACTTACCGTGTTTGCCATGTGAACGTGGAGTTAATGGCTGCAAAAGAAAAGAAAAAAATATATGAATTTTAAATCGATCGATGTAGTACGCCACTCGTGGGACACGGACTCGGATATCACCAACGATATCGGGTTCGGGTCTTACGGGAATGGGGTGTTACATTTAGGTGGTATTAGAGCCCAGTAGTACGTAATGTATCTGGGCACAGTTTGGAACATAGGTTTGATGCATTTGAGTCGCTGCAGCGCATCGTGGTAATCGATCCCTAGTCGAGTCGCACGAGGATAAAGCCTAAGGGTGCATAAGTGTCAAGTGACTAAGTGAGAGAAGAGTGAGACCGATTAGAGTGTAAATCCCTAAAAGGGATAATCAATTAGGAAAGGATAAAGGAAAATGGATAAAAGGTTGATATTGTCTCGGGTTAGAAACCCTCATATGTGATAGCAGTAATGACCGTGTTGGCCTAGACTAATTAAGAATTTCCAATTAAATTGACAATATTATGGTGACGTAAAATGATAATGTTGAGAACTTGAGAGGTCCATTAGAGATATGGGAAGCTTATTGGTTATAGTAGATCTAAGTGAGATTAAAAGTCCTAATGGTTAGGTAATTACGCTTTGATCAGATATGTTATGAAAGGGAAATATAGGAATTGAGTAAAATGTAGATGGTCCAATCGGGCATATTTTGATTCACCGATTCGAAAGTTAGAGATCGAGAGATATTATAAGCGATGATGATAGCGAAATGGAAAGAAGCTCAATAGAGTCAGAATGGTTTATCGAGAACTGAAAGAATGTAAAAGTGTAAAGATAGATGAAATGAATTGGAAATGGTTATGAACTAGACCGCATAAGTTTGAGACTGAAATTGTTAGGTGATTAGGGTGCTTGAGGTTGGAAATTGTATGATAAAATCGTAAAGAAAAAAAATGCATGATGATTTCTCTTGATGGTGTATCGGGAAATTTGAATTAGTGTATATGGACACGAAAATGGTAAATGGATAGGTATATAGATAGAGATAAAATGGAGTAGTATCAACGATTTTGTCGGGTATTGGGGACCGTGAACACCGATCATAGATCGCTTGAGGAAAATAGAAGATAAGTAGTGTAAAATGTAATAAAAAAAATAGGAATAAAGATCATAAGATGATAAGCCAAATTGTTATGACCTTACAAGGACAAGTTGCACGTAACGGATAGGGGAATGAGACATACAGTTTAATGATATGGTGAGAATGAAATAAAGATCTTGAAAAGAATGAAACCACAATAGTCGATATGAAAAGAGCTATTGATTTAAGTCGAATTCTTCGTTAGGGATATCTATCGACAAGAATGTTGATTGTGACTAATGAAATGTATGTGACAGATATATGGAAACCACAGAGTAAATGAGCGGTAAATGTTTAGAGTGATGAAAGTGTGAAGTTCTTAAGAGGTTAAAGTAAGACAAAGGTGGAATGAGTGTACCTGTATGAGAGGAACTGAAAAGTGATTCTGGTATAGATTACTAAATAAGTGGTAAAGAAAGTGTTTAAGTGACTGTCACAAGGAACCTTCGCGAAAGGAATGTTCTGATCTGTTAAATGAAGACATAAGAGTGTCTTGATTGAGATTGTACGTATAGTGAAGAAGGATTGAAAAGCAATTAGGAATAATCATTGATTGAGGAGACTTTCGTGAACCGTATAAAGATGGTATCAAGACGAACGGTCAAATAGATAGAAGTAGGGACAAAATTAAAAGTGAAATTGGGACATAGCTCATATTGTTGAGGTTATCAGATCGTATGTACAGTAAATGTAAAGAATTCCATATGAGTGAGATTTTAATTGAGGTGATTCTATTGCAATGTGAAGTGAATCGATCTCCAGCTATGATGTAAAACCGCTGAGGAATCTAGATTTGAAACGAAAAATAAAAGAGTCCCGAATCGAGAAGAGAGATACTAAAATAAAATGGAAAATTTTGGAGGTTTAAATATAGATGACAAGGTATTAACATATGTTGATAGGAATGATATGAAAACAAATGAGAAGAGAAATGAAAAGAGTAATCGAATGGAGACAAGAGGGTCAAAAGGAAACCGACAATGAGGTGATGTAGTGACACCTTCATAAAGAAATTGTAGATACACTCATTGTAGACTCAATAAAAGGGTAAAAGATGTATGGTAAAGTCAATAAGACCCTAATAGGGATTTATGCGAAGTAAGCAAATGGTAGTAGTTGTGATTAGAGATAGAATGTGTTTGGAATTGTGGAACAGTGAAAAGTGAAAAGAACGATAGGATTAATTGAGGAATCTGATACTGATGATATACATACATTGGAAGAGTGGGTAGTGAGTATTGAACTGCGACTATATGTTGAACAAGTATGAAATAAATTGAACTGACTGTGATAAATGGTCTTAGTGCCATTCTCATTATTGAAAGCCTTGGAGACTGTAGATTCCTATAAGGATACACTGGGTTAATTTGAGGAAAGAGACGGGTATAAATCGACAATGCTGCAATGAATGTATCCATTACGATATTAGGGTTTTCAATTAATGCCAAGCATATCGGGGTAAATGTGAAGTGTTCGGAAAATTGAAGTTGTAAGAATAGTGATAAGAAAGGTTAAGAGTGCGAGAAAGTAAATGGGAGAAATCTTATGATGAGTTTGCATATACGAATGGAGTTGGAAAACTATAGTGAACAAAAGAAGAAGAAGAAGTAAGTGTAAAATTCGATAAAAGGTATTAGAACAAGAAAGTGAACAGCAAAGTTAGACATTCTAGTAAGCATATTTGAAAAGTGAAATTGAGTAATTGTAGTTATAAAATGAAGTAATTCTTGGCTCAAGTGATTATAGGTTGAATGTACAATGGGAAAAAGGTTTGATTATGGTCGTGTTATAGAGCTTTGATTCACTGGAAAATATATACTGTTACACTGCACAGTGCCTACTGGGAGTTAAAGACCATAATGGGTTTGAGACTAAAATGTGTGAGAAAAGGAAAGTGACTTAGGAAGCTCAGATGGTTAGCTAAAGTGGAATCGGATCGGACAAATGAGACAGAGTAAACAGATATCCGAAGAAAGTGTGTAAACATTATAGAATAGTGAAGTGTCTTACGAGAATCGACTTTGAACATAAAGTAAATGGTATACAACAAATGACTGCATTAGGTACATTGTTACTGATTATAGTAAATTGAAATTAAATGTCACTGTATTGGTACCAAGGGAATGTAAATCGTCCCTGACGTGATTAAGGGAGGTACCAAAGAAATGGAAACGTACTCAATGGAACAGAAATTGGACTATATGGCATTGGGGAAAAAGTATTAGAGGAATAAAATGTGATAAGTGAATAGATTCGAAAATACTGTACTGAGCTACATACCGTAACCAAAGGTAGTGACTATCTTAGAAATGGCAAGTGAGATAGCTAAGAAAAATGAGAACGTCAACTGATAGTCTTGTCAAATCACATCGCATCTAAGTGATAACGAGTTAGCCAAATCAGTAACTGAACCACAGACTGAGAGTAGTTATAGTGATCACTCGATAAGTGAATTATTAAGTGGAAAAGTATATGGGATATGAAGAATCATATGATTACTGTCATAGGGAATCGTTGACTGAGAATTTCGAGGACGAAATTCTTATAAGGAGGGGAGAATTGTAACATCCCACCCCCTCCTGGAAGGGTAAAATAGTAAAATTGGCATAGGATGAGATTGGTAAGGAATAATTAGTACTGTTTGTGCATAATAGGATTGACACACAGTGTCAATTGTGTATATGGAATTACGGTATATGCATTCATGATAATTCCCGGTAATTGGGCCTAAAGCAATTTTTATTGTGATTAACGGGGTTATGGGATTTGAAAAATTATTCGAGTCTTATTTATTAAGCGTTTTCGATTTTAAGGGATTTTCAGGAATTTTTTTGGAATTTTTCGAGAAAATTCTTGACCGGCAAAATCGCCGATAATCGCCTAAATTTGTTTTGGGATAGAAAAGGTGATTTTGTGATTGAAAAATTATTTGGAGTGCATCGTTACTGCTTTATAATTTTAGGAAATTTCATTAATTCCCGAAAAATAATTGGGAAATTTCTCGGACGATAAATCGCCAATCGCGAGCCTATTGCTTTCTCGGTAGCAAAAATCGCTACCCACTGGTACTGTACTATTGGGTATATTATTTTGGGACTGAAAGTAGGGCCATTGGAGTGAAATGGAGTAAAATTTTGGACTGAATTAAATAAATATACTTTGAATTTTCTTATAATAATAAACCAATCATTTGTTGCCATTTAAAAGGCATCATTTAATGCCTCTCTTCTTTGCTTTCGGACGTGTATGGTTATTAAACAAGGAAAGGAAATGGATTGTTTTAAAAGGCAACAATGAGTGCTTCTCTCCATGTTTACAGATATGTGTTGTTTCAAAGGAAAGGAGAAATTGTTTTTAAGGCTTTTGGTTATTAACATCCGAAACTTCACTCTTCTTTACAAAGTCCATCGATTTTTGCACTCTTCTTTCTACTTTCTCCACATCTTCAAGCTATCTCTTATTCCATCAAAGCTTAAAGATGAGTTTTGTGCATGCTTGAGAAGGAAAGGGAGGTTGGTATTTTGGTGTGGAAGTTAGAAGTGGTTATTGAAGCTTTGGAAAGGAGGTTCTAAATTAGGTAAGTTTTCATTTAAGTTTTGATCTTTAAATGGTGTATTTACATGGAATTAAATGCCATGATAGTGTTGGGGAGTTAATAAAAGGATTTAAAGCATGTATTAGGTTTAGGTAGGCATTAAAGTGATGATTATTATGATTTGAAGAAAAGGGGATGAGGCTAGATGAAGATGCATTGAAGTTAATGATATGGTTTGATTTTGAATTGAATAGGGATAATTATTTGAGTCATTGAATTGAGGAAGTTAATGCTGTAAATTTTTCAGTGTTAGCCCTAATATATGTATGACTGTATTAAAATTTAATTTGTATTTATTTTGATGTCTAGTGATGTGAAAAAGGTATTGGAAGTGGTTGAACTAAGGTTAACCTGAAATCTGGAAAGTTGGAATTATAATTGATGTTACTGTTTTATTCATAATTTAATGTGTAGAAATACAAATGAGGTAAGGTTAGTGGCCACTGAAACTTTGGGATGTTGGCTTCAATTTAGTGTGAAATAGGTGTTGTTGAATTTCAACGATAGAAGGGTGAATTTTTGAATGGGAAAGTTCCTGTTCCATTGCCTGTGAACAGTAACCGCAACCATGACATCTGAGTTTTGTTGATTTTTATGAATTAATTGAGATGGAATTAGGGAGAATGGTCTTCATGGAAGTTGTAGAATATTTGATTATCCTTCCATTGCTACTGATCTTGTTATTTTTGGAATTATATATTGGGAGATATGAATTGATTACTAATGACTGGTTTTGAGCATTTTGGATGAAACCTAGCTTAAGTGTGATTTTGTGAGTTTACTGATTGGAGGCAATTTTAACATTTTAAGTGGACTGAATTGGTGTGAGTGAGCTTCTGAAAAGTTGTAGAGGAAAAGATTACCTTGAAAATGACATATGGTTTGTAATTTTAGAAGCCAGAATTGGGAGTTATGATTTTTAAAACTGACCCTACATTAGGTTATGAATGGCTGATCATAACAGACACTTCCATAACAGTTTTGAAATTTTAGAGATTGAATTGGATGTTGAGTGCTTCATGAAAATTGAAGTTTGAGATGTGATCTTTTCAGGGATATAAAGTTCTGAATTTACTGACTTGTATATAGGGAGTTATGCTTGTTGTAATGTTACAGCCCATATGGAAGGATTTCAGGGACAGTGACATTGAATGAATTAATTGACTGGTTTAGAAATAGAATTTGATTCTGGGTTATTCATGAAAGTTGTAAAGCACATTGTGAACTTATTGACCATATTTTTGTGGTAATTTATTACTAAGGAATCAGTGAGTTATGAAATTGCAAATGTACTGCCCTGTGTTGAGGGAAATTGTGAAGGCAGAAGGTTTGATGGCTTATTTGACACCCTTAGGGTTGGAATTGATTTTATGGTCTTCTAGAGAATTGTAGAGCTTTTCATAAGCTTTCCAATGAGGTATAGTGGTCATTTTCTGATTTATGTGCTAAAAGTTAGAGTAGTTGGAAATTGGGATTTACATCCGGAAAGAAGGAGGGCAAGGCATAAAGTGTCTCATGAGTGCGACACGTCGCCTCATGGAGGCGAGACAAGCTCGCCATCTCGCGAGGCGACGTTAACCCTGAGGCTTAGATTTAAAGAGGCTGGTCGCGAGGCGGCGCCTCGCCTCGCGACGAAGAAGGGTGATTCAGCCTCGCGGCGGGCGTCTCGCCTCATGAGCCGAGGCTAAATATATATATATATATATATATATATATATATTGTTTTGATTTTATTTGGCATTATTGATCCAATTGTTCTTTTGTCAATTTCTTTCCGTCCGACGTCCGATTGACCTGATTCCAGAGGCATCGGATTCGTTGAATATTTAATTTCATATTATGAGAAAACGGGAATTTTAGACGGAATTTGACGTAGCCCCAGTGATTTTAACTTATAAACACTGCTTTTATTTAATTGAGGACCTATAGAGGTCCGAATTGCGCCGTCGTCGCTTTATGGATTTCTAATTTTGATAGAATTTTATTATGGGAAATATTGAGTTAGGACCGGAATTCATGAACATGCATCTCTCATCATCATGAGCACAAATTTCATATTTAGTGACTCGTACTTTTCGATTCATATAGAGGCCCAATTGGAGCGTCGATTGACCGACGTCACAGAGGTTTTCCGGCATTAGCTCGGAAGCAATAGGTGAGTAACCTAGTTGGTTTCTCAAATTTCTGGTTGTTTACATGCTCAACGTGAATTACGTACAAAAGTGAATTGAATGATCACTATATGAATACTGGCATGTAATGTATGGGATTGTATTATATGATTTTACTGTACTGAATGATACTGATATTGATAGACTGGGCTTTATAGCCATATCATTGATTCACTGATACACTGGGCTTTATAGCCAAACACTGTACATTTATCGATATCGCATCGCATGCATAATTGCATGATCGATAATGGACGTGCCCCAGTTGCTATTTTTACTGATAAGAGCTTCGAGCTCTCATACTGTACTGACCGGGCCACGAGTCCGAGGGGAGAAATCTCGACGCGTCCCCATCGAACACCGATCGAGCACTTGGGCACAATCTCAATAATCGGAAAGAGTCACATATGCATTGCATTCGCATAAATGACCGCTTGTGATAAGTACCGCTTTCGTGATGGTATGTGTTATCGTGAATGTTTTATCGCTATCGATATGATTATTGATTGCTTATCGTGTCGATGATTATTTAGATTGCATCTTTACGCCATGGGCGTAATGCATGATTTGAGTGAACCATCGATGATGGTTTCTCACTGAGTTCGCAAAACTCACCCAAAATTTGCATCTATTTTTCAGTCTGAAGAATACCCCGTTGACACGGAGTATATCTATCAGACGAGTAAAGGTTAGAGGTTGGGATCGGTTAGGTATCGCATTAGTGTCTTAGTAAATGGTATTCCGCAATCACTGTATAACAAGGCATTGTATTTTTACTGAGCCCCTTGTGGTATGAATGTTTTACTGCATTGACTGATTGTAATTATTACTGGATGACTGTAATAACTGAAACGGGTTTATATTGAATACGGATTTTATTTACTTACTGTGTTTGCCATGTGAACGTGGAGTTAATGGCTGCAAAAAGAAAAGAAAAAAAAATGTATACTGAATTTTAAATCGACTGATGTAGTACGCCACTCTCGTGGGACACGGACTCGGATATCACCAACGATATCGGGTTCGGGTCTTACGGGAGTGGGGTGTTACACCTCTAAACTCCAATACACAAGCCCTGAGCATATCCTCAACAGTTTTAATTGTCCTTTCACTCAGTCCATCTGCCTGAGGATGAAATGTTGTACTGAAGTTCAATTTAGTTCCCATGGTAGTCTGTAAGCTCTTCCAAAATCTCGAAGTAAATCTCAGATCCCTATCCGATACTATGGACACTGGTACTCCATGCAGTCTCACCACCTCATTTACATACTTCTGGGCCAACTGATCAAGTGAGTTATTCTCTCTCACTGGTAAGAAATGGGCCGATTTAGTCAACCGGTCTACTATGACCCAAATAGCATCATGCTGCCTCGGAGTCTTAGGCAAACCCATGATGAAGTCCATAGTGATCCGTTCCCATTTCCACTCTGGAATGGGCAATGAATTCAACTTCCCTACTGGAGCCTGGTGCTCCGCCTTCACTTGCTGGCACGTCATACATCTTGACACGTACTCAGCTACTTGCTTCTTCATCCTAGGCCACCAAAAATGTTGCTTCAATGTGTTATACATCTTGGTAGTACCAGGATGCATAGCATAGGCGGCCATATGAGCTTCCTCAAGGATCTCCTTCCTCAAATCATCCACATTAGGTACACATAGCCTATGTCTCAACCACAAAGTCTCATCTCTCAACTCAAACTCGGACTCCAAATTTGCCCTCACTTTCTCTATAAGCTTTACTATATCGGGATCTTTGTTCTGTACTTTTCTGATTCTATCATGTAGCATTGGCCTCAACTTCAAAGTAGCAACTAGTGCCTCATCTTGCTCCAGATTCAACTCTACATTTAGAGGTCTCAAATGAATCAGATTAGGTAACCTCGATAACTGAATCTGAGCTGTACTAGCATTAGACTTCCTGCTCAAAGCATCTGCCACCACATTAGCTTTCCCTGGGTGATACTCAATAGTACAATCATAATCTTTTAATAACTCAATCCACCTCCTTTGCCTCAAGTTTAGCTCCTTTTGACTCATCAAGTATTTGGACTCGATGATCGGATATATCTAGAAGGTCTCCTATACAAATAATGTCTCCAAATCTTTAGAGCAAAGATAATCTGCAATAGCTCTAAATCATGTATCGGATAATTGATCTCGTGAGACCTTAATTGTCTCGATGCATAGGCGATCACCTTGCCATGCTGCATCAGTACACATCCCAAACCTTGATGCGAAGCATCACTATATACCACATATCCTCCAATCCCTGATGGAATAGTCAACACCGGTGCGGTAGTCAGCCGATGTTTTAACTCCTCAAAGCTCTTCTGACACTCCTCACTCTATCTAAACACTACATTTTTCCTCAAAAGTTTAGTCAGAGGGGCCGAGATCAAGGAAAACCCCTCGATAAATCTTCGGTAATATCCGGCTAATCCTAGGAACCTTCAGATCTCAGACACATTTCTCGGAGCTTCCCAATTCATAACTGCCTCTACATTCTTTGGATCTACCTGTATGCCATCTCCAGTTACTATATGTCCCAGAAATACAACTTGATCTAACCAAAATTCACACTTACTAAATTTGGCATACAATTGTTTCTCTCATAATCTGTAAGATCACTCTCAAATGCTCAAGATGCTCCTTTCTACTCTTTGAATACACCAAGATATCGCAATGAATACAATTACAAATCGATCCGGTAGGCTGGAACACCTTATTCATCAAGGCCATAAAAGTCGTAGGGCATTAGTTAACCCAAACGGCATCACTAGGAACTCATAGTACCCATACCTGCTCCTGAATGCACTCTTAGGTATATCGACCTCCGCTATCTTCAATCGTAATACCGATCTCGAGATCTAGCTTAGTAAATACCGAGCTCCTACTGAATGGTCAAGCAAGTCATCAATTCTCGGCAACGGATACTTGTTCTTCACGGTCACCCGATTAAGCTGCCTATAATCGATGCATAACCTCAAAGTTCCATCCTTCTTCTTCACAAACAACACTGGCGCTCCCCAAGGTGAAACACTGGGCCTTATAAAACCCTTTTCCAACAACTCTTGCAACTGAGTTTTCAGCTCCTTCAATTCCACAAAGCCATCCTATATGGGGAATGGATATAGGGCAAGACTTGGAACCAAATCAATTGTGAACTCTGTTTCTCGATCTGGTGGCAAACCAGGTAACTCCTCGGGAAACACATCTCGAATTCCTTAACCACTGGAATGTCCTGAACGCTCTGCTCCACCCTAGTATCAATGATGTGGGCCAGATAAGCCTCATATCCTCCCTGTATCAACCTCAATGCACTCATGAAGGATATCATCCTAGCTGGCACTGCCTGATTAATTCCTCTGAATACTACTCTAGGCTGACCAGGAGATTCTAATACTACCTCCTTAGTGTAACAGTTCATGATGGCCCTATGGGCAGTGAGCCAATCCATACCTAAAATCACATCTATCTCTCTCAACTGTAATACAATCAGGTCTGCCTTCAGCTCTACTTGATCAACCTTAACTAAGCACCCCTTGCATACCTCACCAATAATAGTGGTGCTATCTAGAGGTGTACTCACCTCTAGCCCATACTGCAGTAACTCCCAAACACAATGTAGTCTACATGCCAAATGCGGTGAAATGAAAGAATGTGTGGATCCTAGATCTAGCTGTGCAAATGCCTCTAAATCATAAACAAGAAGTGCACCTGTAACCACATCTGGTGAGTCTTGGGCCTCCTGCCGAGTCATGGCATAGACCCTGGCCTGAGACTGTGGTTGGCTGCCCTGACTCGCAGGTGTCAGACCCCACTCCCGGAGCCCAACTGATGTCGGATCCCGTTTCCGGAATCCGACTCCTGAATCGTAAAACATGAAACTTGATCATCTTGCCTTGTAGGGTTTATTTTACTTAACCCTAATTGATGTTAATTTCTCTTGTAAATCATAGCCTTAAGACTCTTGCTTTATTTAAGACAAGAATCGCTTCAATCGAAGTCATATAACTCAAGATACACTCCAAAAACCTAAAGGAATTCATACCTGAAACATGCTCTCTCAACCAACCCTTAACTTGCTTTTTATTTAATTATTATCAATTTAGCTCCAAATGCTACAAATTTTTATATGGAAACAGATACATGTCCTAGAAAACTAATGGTTCAAGCCTCACCTCATTTGGAGGTCATATGAGGGGTTTATGCCCAATTTAATAGACCATGCTCACTTCCAAATTCAAACTGAAACTCTTTTGGGACAATTACCATAACTTTTTATATGTAGGTCAGAATGTGTTCTCTCTTTCACCATTTGAAATTAGACATCTAGATCTACAACTCTTATGAAGACTGCAAAACCAAATTCGGCCTCTAACAATGCTCAAAATGCTTGACTAACAACTCGACCTGTGCTGGAAATTAGCCTATAACTCGACTTATCGAGGCAAATAAGTCGACTTGTCACCAACAAGTCGACTTATCGAGGAAAATAACTCGACTTATCTATCTAAAAAGTCGACTTATTATGCAAAAACTTCACAAGTCGACTTATGGGTCCAATAAGTCGACTTATATCTATCCGAACTCAAAACCTAACCCTCTACACTCTCTTGACTTATTCCAAACACCATATACACTTCTAAACCTCTCAACTCATTCATTCCACTCCCAACATGCTATAATCTCACTTAATCTTACATCATTCATCTACCCACATGCATTTCAAAACAATTCCATACAACTTTGGAACTATGCTTAAACATACATGGATTTCTCAAAATACATTTGAACTTAGCATTCTTTCATTCATATGAAGTCATAAGTCATTACAAAGCTTTAGAGGGCATTTCAAGCCACTCCATCATATCCCCAAAATACAAACTTGCCACAATCATCATTTTCTCAAAATACATCTAAAGCATTGAGTTACAAAAAATCATTTCAAATACAAAATCAAAAGAAAATTCTTGGAGTAAATGCCTTTAAACTTGCTCCTGGATCCCGCTCATTTCTGGAGAATTTAGGGGGTGAGCTTTATCAAGGGTAACACATTTATATTTATATATCAAGCATGTCTATTTAGTTACTCATACTTTTAGCAAACTTTCAATAGAATCATAATACATGCATCATGCAATTTTCATCAATACATAAACATCATTTCTCACAATTCAAAACATTCATGATTCTTGCAATTTCATGTTATCACATAAGAAACACATCAAATGGCTCGGTAAGTCCATATTCTGGGCAACCATATAATCTCATTTAATGATCTTATATGGGCAAATATTTAGGAGTCCAAAAATGGATCATCCTATGCCACAATCGGGCAGCCGGGCGAAGGCTTTCATGGTCGACGTGCACGTGACGGATTCTTGGGACTATACCTTACCCACATAACATACAATCATGCATAATCATAAAATTGGATTGTTCTTATCCAACTCATCGTTTTCTTGAAAATCTTATCTTTCATTCATATTTCACATTTCACATTTCATGTACATGTCATATTGTACATTCATACTCATTTAGGCTATTTCATTCAATACCAAAATCAACCACCATCCATTCATCCTCATGCATTAGTTTCATTCCATACTAAATCAATCATCATCAATTCCTCAACAATAATATCAAGCATTTAATACAATCATTAAATGGCT
Source organism: Erythroxylum novogranatense (assembly GCA_029891385.1). Classification (NCBI taxonomy): domain Eukaryota; kingdom Viridiplantae; phylum Streptophyta; class Magnoliopsida; order Malpighiales; family Erythroxylaceae; genus Erythroxylum; species Erythroxylum novogranatense. Next base: position 23,381,186 of record CM057226.1, read on the forward strand.
TAAAACCACCACATTCAACATTCAATCATATACATTTACTACACTACCAATTAATTGAGAACTCATTAATGTCATGCATTAATTTTACATTTGTAGCTTAAATACATAAAGATAAATATGAAACCCACCTTATATCCTTGCTTAAGCTTGCCTAAGGAAGCTCCTCTTCTTGTTCTCCCCTTCTTTCTTGTCCTCCTTCATTTATAACAAGAAAAGAACCTTACATCACTTAGGGTTTCTAAAATTGAAAACCCAATGCACTTAAATCATGAAATTAACTCTAGAATCACTAAACCCATCTTCTTTCTAAGCTTTCTAAACCATAAAACCAATAAAAACTCATACTTGAAATCACATCTTACCTTGATTCTTGACTCAACCAAGGAGTTTCTTGACTCAAAGTGTAGCTTAGATCTTCCTCTTCACTTTTCCTTCTTGTACTTTCTTCAAAAACCTTCTAAATCTCTTGGAAAAATCAAAACCCTAGCGATGCTCTTTCTTTTTCTCCTTCTCTTCCCCACATTGCTGAAACTTCTTCCTTTCTCCCTCTTATTTTCGTAAACTCCCCTCCTTCCTCTAATAACTTACTCCTTTCTTTCTCTTTTTATACTTCTTATTCATTTCACTTAAGCCCATTTATCCTTTTAAGCCCATATACTCCACCTTCATCTTCCTTTCCTTCTTCCTTCCTTATTTCCTACTACAACTTAAGCCCATTGATTTCCTTTAAGCCCAATTCATTCTCTTTTCTTTTCTTCTTCCTTCCTTCTTGTCTTCTTTAACCTACATCAAGCCCACTTGTCTTTTAAAGCCCAACTTATTCTCTTTTCTTTTCCTACTTCATTAAAGTCCATTGCATATATACCTCTCTTCTTTCTTATTTCATTTGGGCCCATTTCATTTCTTTTCTTTATTCATTTCATTTGGGCCCACGCCCAACTAACTCCTTTAATTTCCTTAATTCTTCACCTAACTCTTTAATGCTATCATACACTAATTAGTGACAACTTAATTTGATGCTAACATAACTTACTTAATTTAATCTAATCAAGCTTAATTTATCATAAAAATTTTCTGGGGGTAACAGCAGGCCTCATGGAAGAACTCCCAGCTCTCCCTCCATTTCTACCTCTACCTCTCTGTCCAGATCCACCACCTCGCTTCTCTGAATCAGAGCATCACTCCGGATCTCCCACTAACACCAGATCGGGTTCCAGAACAACCGGACAATTCTCGATTTTGTGTTCAAGGAGCCACAAGCCAAACAAGCTCCTGTCACAGCCCAACACTCTCCATCGTGCCTTTTTCCACAATACTCACATGGGGGCCGCTGATTTTGCACTATACTTCGTCCCCCACCAGTCTGTGTAGATCTACCTCTCATTCCCGTTCCGGACTATCTAAATCCACCTGATGATCTGAATGGTCTACTCTGGCGCTTACTAAAACTCCTGCCAGAACTGCCTTGACCCTCACTAGGCCTCTTTCCTCTGGACCCTTGCCCGATATCTGCTTACTTCTCTTTTATTAGCTGTTCAATTCTGATTGAGGCAGCTCTCAACTCAGTGAAAGTGCCCATATCTGACCTCGCCAACCTTGATCTGATCTCCATATTAAGCTCATTCTCAAACCTCCTGCACTTGTCTTCCTCTGTAGGAATCAAAACGGTAGCATAACCCATCAATTCATTAAATCGAACCTCATAGTCTGCCACTGACATCATGCCCTGCTTTAGTTCCAAGAACTCTTGCATCTTCATGTCCAAGTAGACCTTAGGCATGTAGTTGTCTCTGAAGACTCTCAGAAAGTCTTCCCACTTCAATAAACAAGGCCTGGTGGTACTGCCTGGAACAGTCTTCCACCACTGGTAAGTTGGGCCCTGCAAGAGAGACACTGCATAATCGAACCTCTCATCGGGCTCGCAGTCCATCTGATCAAATACTCTCTCTGTCCTCTCTAACCATCCCTCGGCCTTAGTAGGGTCTGTGCTGCCATAGAAGTCAACAGCTCCCTGCTTCTGAAGCCTATCGTACCTCCTCTCCCTTCTCTCGGGAACTCTAGGAGGCAACCCCTCAAATCGAGGTACCGAGGACTCTATACTGGCTCCTACAGATCCTTGGTCAGCGGGTTGATCAATCTGATCACCTAGGGCAGATGACCTATAAGAAAAGATAACTTCAATTATTATCCGCATTGCTCAAGACATTTCATGCTTATCATTTCTATAAGTCCCAACAGATGCTAAACCATGCTCTGATACCACCTAAATGTAGAGCCCCCTTACCGCAGGGTATCCACCGGGACACCCAGAGGTCATTCCGGCACATATCCTACGATGAGGGCACGCTACGATCGATCACTACATCCCTCTCTATGGCATGGTAACATAATTCAAGAATAAAGCATCATAAGAAGATCACAATATTTTAAAACCAACTTTTTCCTCATTACAATTCGCAAAAATCAAAGTCTACATCATCCGTCCACAATATCCCTATGTATATCATCAGAAAACCTAATACAGTAGTACTATGCGAATGAGGAAAGTTAGTCAAAATTTTCTAAACCATCCAAAAGTACCCCAGCTGACCGACCTTTGAGCCATGACCTCTATCTCCAATCGCAATCTACTCGGCTAGAAGATCCTCTTTAACAACTAGAGTTGTCTCTCGGTCCTGAAAAGACAACGTTGCAATTTTGGTGAGTTTTGTGAACTCAATGAGGTTACCATCATCAATGTTTCACTCAATTCATGCATCAAATCATCGCACATAACATAATATTCACTTCATTGCATATTCACAATGTATCACATTGTTCATATAAATCACACATCAATTATTATTGGCAATGCACGTGAGACTCACTTTCATTTATTATTATCGTTATGACCGAGTGCCTTTTTCCAGCTCATCCCTTTCTGGATGTCGAGCTTAGTCGAATAACGTCCCATATCTCTTCGTAGATATCGGGGATAGTCGCACTCGAGCCCAAGGCTCTATTCACATTTTTTAGCTTTTAGCTCCTTATCCTGGCAACTCCAGTCATAACTTCCTTTATCTTTCATGCATACATGTAATGAGTGTTTCACATATCATAATCTCAGTCAATTACATGGATGCACATTCACGTTTTGATCACCTTTATCATCGGACCTTAGTCCGGCATTCAGTAGAAATGCTTAGCACACTTTTGCATTCATATGCACATTCACAATTTTCACATGTTTGGAGCACTTAAATAACTCATTCAAAACATATTCTAAAGCAAACAATTAATTGAGTGAGACCGTCTAGGTTACTCACTAGTTTCTCCCGAAGCTAATGCCCGGAAGATCCAAAGAATGTCCGGAGGTTGACGTTCAATGGTCGCTCTAAAACAAATAACATATACAGATATCACAATTTGAACAATCGTAAGTGTTTAATAATGCACATGAATGAGATGAAATATGTACAATGCATATTCATGATTATCCCGGGTATCAATCCATCAATTTCTTCACAAGACATTCAACTATCAAAACTCACTTAACTAGCCTCATTCTGTGGGATTTAACCCTCCATAAACCATTTGAATCCAATCTCATAATCCAATGAACCATTTCAGATCTTTCTCCAAAACAGTGTATTATATCCGACTTCCATCTAGAAATTGAACACCTTAGAGATTGTATCAAGATTCAGGTCCTTCATATAATTTGCAGCCCTATTACTCTAGTTCACTACAAATCAAGAATTACCTCAATAGGAATCCTATAGACCAAGATATCATCAAAATACTGGAATACAATCAGTAAAATATTCAAATTCATACTCCTTCCACTGGTACCCTTACTTTGATTCGATCAATCATTTCCAATATAATACCAAAGACCATAAATTTTTGTGGAGAGATAAATAAATGTGTTAGGAATCCAATGCTTCAAAAATTAGGTCATTTGGAGGTCTAGAGAAAAGTTATGACCTAAAAAACACAATCTATTTTTTTTGTGTCTGCGTCTCAGTTTCTGTGTTTGCGTCTCGTCTCTACGACTGCGTCTCAGTCTCTGCGTCTACGTCTCAGTCTCTGCGCTTACGTCTCGGTTTCTCAAATGCGCATCTCGATCTCTGCGTCTGCGTCTCGGTCTCTCGTCTGCGTCTCGATCTCAAGCGTCAAGTCTCGACGCATCTAATTAAAAAAATCATAACTTTTTACTCCGATATCCAAATTTTACCAACTTTATACCGTTGGAAAGCTAAAAGAAAGATCTACAACTTTTCAGAAAGAAATTTTGCTAGAATCTATCTAAATTAGGTCCAAATTTCCTCCCGAAGTTGGAACACGAATTTTCGCTCAACTCTCAACATCCTGCACCCAGTTCTCAACTTTTTGACAACTTTTGAGACTCTTAGAGACAGAACTGAAATTCAATGTCTTCATACGAATTGCAGCCATATATTCCTAGTTTACTCCAAATCAAGAATCATCTTATTTAGACAACTACAGAAAATGTTATGGTCAAAATACTGAAACATGCTCAGTGAGAAATTTCCAGACTTTCTAACTTTCAACACTTTACGTCTCCAAACACCAAAAGTTTTCTCAAAAACTAATTTAACACTATAACTGAATTTATTTCTCCCCAACTACCCAGTATTTAAGAACAAACACATGAAGTAAATTTTCATGCAAATGACAATAACCTATCAGCTTTATTTCTCAAACCCCCAACAAAGAGGATTCCCAACAACACTTACCTGAAAAACTCCAAAATCTTCAAGCCCTAAACTCCACACGTTTAGTACTCCACCGAGTGAAATGATCAGCTTCTGGTTTTTCCTTAGAGTAGATGACACACATGGCAAAGTAAGGTTGGTGAAAGAAGGAAGAACTCAAGAGTCCCTTAGAAGATATTTTGCTGGAAAATTCTATGTTTTGAAGAGAGAAGTTTTAGAAAGATGAAAGTAAAGAAGGGACTTAGACAAGACTTAACCTGCCAACTCTCAAGAAATAGTGACCTACTTCTAGCTAGAGTACAAGGTCTAAGTGACACATGTCACTTTCTAAATGATTAAACCCTAACTTAGTTTCTTTGGAAACTAACTCCATTTAGTTCCCCTCTTTCCAATACAACAATCATCTTTACAACCCAACTATCTCCAAATCTTTATTTAATTTCTTTCTTGTTCCCTACTATAAATATATCTCTCTCAATACTCCATAACTTCACCAACATATACAAATACAATAATTCCACTAAAATTCAAAACATCAAGATCTCACTAACCCATAAAATTTTCAATATAATAACATTCAAGATTCTCAAATCATTCCAATTATACCCTGAATTATTCATGAATGCATGTACAAGTATTTTCATGTGCAACAATCAAGTCTAAGTATGTAGCAAGTTATACATGAACATGTTGAATACATTCCTAACTCTCATTAGTCACTCACATTTACCAACCTACCCCTTTCCACTAGCATTGGGATGTTACACGACGCCTCGCGAGGGCGAGCTGAAAACTCGCCCTTGCGAGGGCGAGGACGAAAAGGTGTCCTCGTCCTCGCACTCAGCCCATTTTTTTAATTTAATTATTATTTTATTATTTTATTATTTTTGTTATTTATTTTGTCCCTTTCCCATTCTTTTATGAATAACTTTTTTATCCTACCTCTGATTGACCAGATTTTTTAGGCATCAGAGTCGTAAGGCATTTAATTTCATTTCTATGTGAAATTGTGAATTGTTAGAGATGAAATTGATGTGGGTTGATTAGGTCAAAGTGAGGGGACCGAGTAATTATTTTTCTGGTCCGTGTTTTAACAATAATTGGACCTATAGAGGTCCGAATTGAGTGATTTTGGTGTCTATGAATTTCTAAAATTTAGAGGAAATTTTGTGATGAGAATTTTTGGAATAATGCCGGGAATATCATGAACATGCATTGTACACATTATAATTTCTCCATGTGCATTATTAAACATTTCTGATTGTACACTTAGTAATATTTGTGTATTTTAATTGTTATAGAGGCGCATTTGGAACGTCAATCCATAGACATTACCGAGACTTCCAGGCATTAGCTTCGAAAGCTATTGGTGAGTGACCTAGACGGTTCTCTCAATTATTGATTGCTTATAATTTTGTGGTGAATAATGGTGGGTTTGAGATTGATTGTGATTGTGAATACTGGATAGAATGTCTGATGTACTAGGGAGCTATGACATAGAAGTTCTACTTGTATGTGAATTTGAGAACTACTTGCTTGTGATGTGATAAATTATGACACATATGTTGATTGTGATGTATATACTGCTTAATTTTCACATATGCATTTCATACATGAATGCATACTCAAATAATGATAGTTGTGACTAGAGTCGCCACCGAGAGCTAAAAGTTCAATGATTGTATTTGGGCCTCGAGCCCCACAGTGATTTAGAGTCTCAGGCTCAACGATTAATGTGCCCATATTGGGACAGTTCACGCGCTCGGTCACAATACCGTAATAAATTGAAAAAAGGGTCACATGAGCGTTTCATATGCATTTTCTTACATATATTTGATTAAGTGAAAGGCAAAATGCCTTATGCTTATGTGAAAATAAAATGTGTTACTGATGTGATCATGTGGTACTTCTGATGTATGTAAAATTATGAAATAATTGTGATATGCCTGATTATTGCCTGAATTGAGTGAACTATCGATGCTGGTTACCTCACTGAGTTCGCAAACTCACCCAAAATTACAACATATTTTTCAGGACCGAGAGTTGACTCCTAGCTCCAGAGGGACTTTTCGAGCCGTGTAGATCATTTTGGCGGGAGAAGTCATGGCTCACAGGTCAATTAGTTGGGATCTTTGGGATGACCTAGATAGATCTGCAGTATTTCTCCTCTTTCATGTAGCATATTGCACTAGGGTTTTGGAGCGTTGTATAGACAGTGAAAACTGACAAATGTGTAAACTTTTGGTTTCTATGAAATGAAATGAGGAAAAAAAGAAAAAAAATTGGTTTCAAAAAGTTTGCGATTTTTATATTAATATTTTATTTTGATGCCAAGTGGAGTATTTGTAGTGTTTATTCGTAGCTCATCCTTATCGAAGGATATGTACCGGAATGACCTGTGGGCGTCCCGATGTGTACCATGCAGTAAGGGGGCACTACATTTAGTATCAAAGACAGGACCCGAGCGATATGTCAGCGCGGACGCTGGGCCTCCCGAGGGGGGTGGATACTTATGGGTATCCCATATCGACTGGAGAGGAGAACGAAGCATGACTTATAAGGATGTGGAAACCTCTCCCTTACAGACGCGTTTTTCATGCCCTAACGCACCGGATCCCATCAAAACTCCGAAGTTAAACGTACTAGGGCCAGAGTAGTACTAGGATGGGTGACCTCCTGGGAAGTCCTGTGGAAAAGTAAAACTGTGAGGGTGTGAGGCCCGAGAGGTCGAGGCCCAAAGCGGACAATATTTAAAAGCAGGTGGGCGCGAGGTCCGAGAGGTCGAGGCCCTTTGAAGGACGCGAGCCCGAGAGGCTGAGGTCCTACAACGTATAACATATACCTATATGAAGTTGTCAAACTCTTTATATCTTATTGTCTTTTGCATTGAGATCAATTGCAAATTATTTTTGCATATTTTTCCATTAGCAAATATATTGCATCTAATATGAGAAGTTTATGCCATTGACTTTGTTTATAAAAAGGATTCAATCTATTAATCTAGTTTCTAGACTACATTAATTTGTTTTTATTAAATGAACTACAATAATGTTACATATTTATTTATGTAGAAAATAACATGAGCTTATTTTTTGCCATGTTATTTGTATTGCTCATGTTATTTGCCAACATATTTGGAAATGAATAGCCTTCCTGTTGGACCCCGAACTTTGAAGAGAAAATCTAGAAATAATAAACGAGATCAAATGAGTGTTTTGTATGTAAATTATGTTATAGATGAATATGATAGTAGAATGTGATTTATGCAGGGTTGATGAGCTGAAAAACCTTAAGCATGAATCATGGTTATGTTATATAAGTGAGATATTAGAAAAAGGCAAGAGAGGATCTTGGTGAATGATAAGATGTGATTTAAATGTAAGCAATCATTTGGATTGAGGTTGAGTATTGGATTGATTTCCAATGTCTAATTTAATTGGTTAAATTAGCTTAAAATAGAAGAAGTGAAGTTGGCAAGAATGATAAGTTTTGCATGTGAATAGAAATGTGTATGTTGATTTAAGGGAAATTAGGGAATAATTGACATAGATTTGGCCACAGGGGCCTTCTTTGAAATTGTAGCTTGATCTTTTATCTTTCTAACAAGACTAAGTATGCAAGTTTTCGAGATCAAAGTGAAGAGATATAGTTGATGCAAGTTAAGATGTTATATGAGATTTATGTTAGTGACAGCTTGATGACATGTTTGAAATTAGAGGTTATGATGAATCATTTTAGTTGAGATTTGAAAAATTCATGATTTGATGTTGTTGCTTGCATTGTTATAAAGTGATTAGGCCTATGAATAAGTAAATAAGTGGAGATTATAAGTGATTATGATGTTAGTTTGGATGTGAGAAACTTTGGAAGAAGGTTGAAGAAGTTTTGGAAATTTTCATCTTCGTTAAACGGACATGGGAGTCCGTTTAACGGACAGCTTCGAGTCAAAAGGACCCCTTCCTATGTGTATGTCCATTAGGCGGACATGGGTGTCCGTTTAACGGACTTTCTCGGAAGGTTTGGTGTTGTTTTGGTCGTGCGTGTCCGTTTAACGGACAGTTACGGGTCACTTGGAGAAATTTGCGATTTTCACTAGTTTTGAGGCCTAATCTCGCTTTGAGGCCTCTAATACGAGTTGTAGATCTTGATCCTTTCTTTCAACTAGAACTAGAACGAAGTCATTTGGATATTGTTAGAGAAAGTTATGGTATTTGCGCCAAAAGAGTTTCAAATCGATTTCTGTTTTGAATATGTTGAGTTGTTTTGATCATAACTCACTCACCCGACCTCGGATTGAGGCGATTCTTGAACCATTGAATTCCTAACACATGTATCTTCCTCTCCATGAAAATTTGCATCAATTGGAGTCAAATTGAAAAAGTTTGATTGAATCATATAATGATCAGAATGTTTTGCCTCATTCTGAGCTTGCTATTTTCCTCCCTCATCCGACCCTATCACATCATTTGCTTATATCTTTTCCGTCCGACATCCGAATGACTTGGTTCTCGAAGCGTTGGACTCCTAAGACAATAAAGTTCATAATTATGTAAAAATTATGAATTTTAGAGATTTAATTGAGCAATATTAATTGAATCAAAGTGAGACAGGAAAGTTTATGAACATAGTTCAGTATTTTGCGAATTTAGGGATCTGTGGAGATTCGATTGAAGCGAGGTTTGAGGCGAAATAAATTTAAGACAAGGGACTAAAATTGTTATAAAGAAATGAAATTTCAAGTTAGCCTTTAAGAATGTTTATTTGTGGAAGGAAGTGAATTCTAGAAGCTGTGTTAGTAAAATGATATGTCCGACATGTTTGGACTATAACTTTTGATATAGTGCTCCGAATTGGACGATTCTTGAGGCATTATGAAGCTAAGACATAGAGGAACAATTCTCTAGAAGGAAGTTTTAGCAAATTCCTTCATTTAGACGTGAGAATAATTGTCTAAAAGTAAGCATGACTCAAGGAAACATTCAGGGGCAAATTAGGAAGTTCACTTAAGGTTTTAAGTTTAAAGCTTATAAGACAAGGACAAGAGGGTAATTTGCACTTCATTAAATGACCTGGACTATAAAAAGGGAGAGGAATGTCGTGGGTTGGAGGGAAAGCTCACGAAAATTCCAGAAGAAAGAAAGAAGAAAGAAGAAAGAGGAAGAGAGAAGAAGAAGAATCGTGGGAGAGAAGAAGAAGGAGGAAGAAGAGAAAGATTTCTGGGTGTTTGCAAGCTTCTTTTTCCATGATTCTTGAAGGAAAAGAGGGAAGGAGAAGAGATTTCCTCCAAGCCAAGAGGAAATTTCAAAATTTAGGAGTGAAAGGTAAGAGTTAAGTTTTGATTTCTGAGTTTTTCTTGAGTTTATGGATGATTTGACTTAAGATTGAGGTGGGCTTGTGAATAATTAAGTTATGTTGGTGTTTTTCATCTTGAATTATGTTTAATTTTGAATTAAAAGTTCTAAGGGTTATACAAGTGGATAAGAGTTAGAGATTTTAGTTGATTTATCCTAAGGTAGTTATGGGTTTGTTATGTATGGGATTAATTTTAGTGTTTATACTTTGGGTTATGTTGATTATGGATGAGAAGTGATTTGGAATTTATGCTAAAGTATATGAGTAAAAATTGTGGAAGATTATGATGTAAAGAGGTTAGAAATCTAATGGGCTTGTCAATCATGAAATCAATTTTGAGAAATATAATGAGAATGATTTGGATTTGGTGGTATATGGCTTAGGTGATTTTAAGTTGGAAGAGAGAGAGAAGTAAAGATCAAATTGAGGAGAGGCTAAGGAGACTTGAGCATTGGACAAGCTTAAGGCATGGATTATAAGGTGGGTGATATGTTTATTTTTCAAATTATGAGCAATTCTAATTGTTGGTTTTATAAGACATGGTCTTACCAATGATTGAACCAATTGCATTTGAAAAGGGTTTATAAAATGTGAACATCGTTGTTTTGAAATGATTTATGAAACTTTCCGCAATGGTTCAGACGATTTCTCTATAAATGACTTGAACTGTCTATTAAATGGATTTTGAAGTTAAATTGTTAAAGATGACATATACATTGAGTTTCATGTGTTTTATTGATTAGTAAGTGGAGTACGTGAATTAGTGTGATATGTGAATGATTGTGTGATATTATGAATGGTTGACATCATGTTGATCTTGACATTACATGAAAAATGGAATTTCTGAAAATGTGCCTTCGGGCAATATAAGTTTTCAAGCATGAATACGTGTTACATGGGTTTGGTTAGGTCCTTCATGTGGAGTCAGTGCACTGGTCTCGTTTTAAAGCCTTCTCTCGGCTTCCCGCTAGTGGCATTGGAGCTCCGTTTTCGGACTCCCCATGTGTTCCACTTTACGCATATGACCGCTTGAATGTGCGAGACGTCTGTTTTACGGACCGACCCAAATCGATTTATGTGTTATAGTAATTGATATTATTTGAAATGTGGTGCATTTATATGTGATGTGATTCATGTGTTGCTTTTATACTCATAAATCTATAAAAAGGTTTAGGATTTTCAAATGATGGTGGTTTGAAAGCAGTTGTAAATGTTTATGAAAGATTTTGGAAAGTAAAGAGTTTTTGGAAAATACACCTTCGATGTTTTTGAGCAACAAAAAGAAAGGTTTGAAAATATTTACTTATCATTTGTTAAATAAACATGTTATCCATGAGCTTCCGAGCTCACCCCCCCTTCATCCCCATCTCCAGGTATTCGTGCAGGAGATCGGAAGAAAGACATCAGGATATCAGCATTTGCACATGATTTGTACTTGTGTCTTGGTTTAAGTTTTATGGAAATAATTTACGGCTTAGAATGCCATTAGAGTATTGAAAGCTTTTGGGTTCTTAATGTATTTTGAGGTTATGTTATTGTATAAACACTTGAGTTATGAAATTGGGGAATGTGTTTTGGCTATGGAGTATACATTTGGGTTTCGTATGTAAAGTTGTATTGAGTTATGAATGTATTTGGGATATATATATGTATAGACATAGATGAATGTATTTGATGTTGGGATGAGTTTGATGGAAGCATGAAATTTGTATATGAGTGAATGGAAATAGTTTATGAGTTGAATGTGATGAATATGAATTGATATGCAAATGACTAAAAGTGGTTTAGAATTTAGGTTTGCGTTTCTGCTGAGATCCCGAACGGAGGGTCCGATTGATCATGATGTATGTGCGATTTGGTTGGAATTTATAGAAGTGTATTCTGGATTTTAGCAGGTTTTGGATAGGTTATAGTGCAGCCGTTATGCTGCTGGATTTTATATAGCAGTATATGGATTTTATGAGATTGTGTAAGGATTGATGAATTGATTAACATGAGTATGAGTTTAAGGATAAGTTTCCAAAGAGGAAAACTGTTTTAAGTGAATAAAATGGTCTTAAATAATGAAAGAAACGAACAAAAATTTTTCACCGATCTAGGATGGATTAGTCATACGGGTTTCCAACGCGACAAGAGTTGTTATGTTATCGCTTTGGATGTTGGACTCATGTAATGCTATTCGATTTGATTCTTCGATTTTCTTTTGTATTCGAGCCTATCGAATTGATATATTTGTTTGGCATTCGTAATTGATTCCTTTAGTATCCGATTTGTATCCGATCCACTTGTTTCATATTTGATTTTCATTCCGATTCATGTATTTGATTCCCATTTCATTATGTGATCCGATTCAGCTTATTGTTATTGTTTTCTTTCGATTTGAATTCTATTCAAGGGTGCCCATGATCAAGTGTTTAAGCAGGGAGGTTCAAGTGTTAAGTGTAAGAAGTTGGGTCTCGGGAACGGGATCCAACACTTTCAGATTAAGTATGTTTCATTTATTCTTTCATAGATTATATAATATATGATATAATTATGTGATAATCTTGCAGATAGGAAAAAAGTAATCTTTTTTGGTTGTGCTCGTTGTAATTTTGTCTATGTCTTGCTTTTTTTGGATCCTTTTCTCTATATATACTTTGATTTCGAAGGTGGAGATTCAATCTTTGAGTGAAAGATTAAGAAATGCAATAAGGTGATCAGACAGTGTTGAGCTTAAGGCTTAGTAGTGGTCAAGGAAGCAGACTCTACAACCCATGTTTAGCATCCTCCTCTTCCTCTAATAACTCTTCTTTTTCATCGTCTTCTATTGCTTTTGATTATCTCATTGTCCATCTTGGATCTGTTAAGTCAAAGTGACTTTACTTAGATATAATTTTGATGTATAACAAAGAGAACTTTTAAAGAAAAACAATACAGAAGAAACAATACAGACGAAGCAACACAGATGCAGAAGTCAAAGCAGACGCTGAAGTTAAAGATAGACGCAGACGCTGAAGCTAAAAACAGACACAGACGCAGAAGTCAAAACAGACGCAGAAGTCAATACAGACGCAAAAGTCAAAGTAGACGCAGACGCAGAAGCAAAAATATAGACGCAGACGCATAAGAAAAAATACAGACGCAGACGCAGACGCAAAATAAAAAAGAGACGAAGACGTGAACTGAAAAGCAGACGCAAGAGTCAGTTCGGGTAAGTTACAGAACTCAACTGATTAACCGTTTCCTCTAAAGATTCAAGAAACAAGATTCAAGAAGCAATAATCCAGAAACAAGAATCAAGAATCAAGAAGCAGTTGGAGACGAAGGCTATAAATACAAGTCGAAGCCGAAGATTGCAAAGTTAGCTAAAAAATTATCTGAATTACGTCTACGTGATCGTAAAGGGCATACTGTGCAAATTAGTCGAGAGCTATTCTTACTGTAACGAGTTTTCAAACTCCTTTTAGTGAGAAGAAGTGCAGATAGCCTGCAGAGGCTAAGTGTGAAAGAATACTCATTGTAGACACCTGAAGAGGCTCATAAAGAATACTTGTAAAAGTTGAAGAGATAGTGAAATTTCGGAAAGAACTCTGAGGACTGGACGTAACCCACGATTTGGGGTGAACCAGGATAAATCGCTGTGTCAACTACTCTTACTCTATCTCTTTTTAAGACTCAAGTCTTTTATTACTCAACTCGTAAATGAAGTTTTGATTAATTACAATCTATCGGAAGTTCTGTAAAAAGAATTTTATTTCTAACAAACAATTTTTTGAAAGAATTTATAAAAAAGGGAAATACACAATTCAACCCCCCCTTCTCGTGCATTCTTATATCGTTTTCTAATCATTGTATTAACGTGTGATTCACTTCAATTGGTATCAGAGCCTGGTATCCAAGAATCACTGTAGCAAAGTGTGGATCAAAGATAATGGCAGAATCACATATATACATCGCAGAAGGAGCCTCAGTTACTAGACCTCCAGCATTCAACAGAGAAGACTATCATTACTGGAAAGATAGGATGCGACTATTCATAGAATCTACTCATGTTGACCTATGCGACGTGATAGAGAATGGACCTTATACTCCAGTAGATGAAGATGGGAATTCTATTCATGAATCAGATGGACGGCTGATCAAAAGGTGAGGGTATAGCTGAACTCAAAAGTGAAGTTCTTCTTGACATGTGCCCTAAGCAGGAGGGAGTATGACAAAGTCCATGGATGCGACACCGCGAAGGAAATGTGAGACACATTGTCCATCGCTCACGAAGGTACAAGCCAAGTTAAAGAATCCAAGATAAGCATTCTTATGCACCAGTACGAACTTTTTAGGATGAAAGATGAAGAATCTGTTGATCAAATGTTTGGAAGATTTCAAACAATTGTCAATGGATTGAAAGCTCTTGGAAGAACATACAACAATCAAGATCATGTTTGAAAGATCTTAAGAAGTCTTCCGAAGAGGTGGAGACCTAAAGTTACAGCAGTGCAGGAAGCCAAAGATTTGAGCGTGCTAAAGCTTGACGAGTTGCTGGGATCCTTTGAAGATTCATGAAGTTGAACTTGATGCTGAAGACAAGCCCAAACGGGACAAGTCGATAGCGCCGAAGGTCGGACAAAAGAATCACAAGACTCAAAGAAGGAGGAAGTTATCAAAAGTGTTAAAGATTGAAGAATCAAAGAATGACGACTCCAGCCAATCAGAACAAGAGTCAAGTGATGAAGATGACGAATTATCCTTCATCTCTAGAAAGATAAGACGTATGTGGAAGAAGAAGTCCAAAGGAAATCAGACCTTCAAAAAGAATGGCAAAGATGAAGCTAAACCAGAGAAGCCATCTTTCATCTGCTACGAGTGTAATCAGCCTGGACACTACAAGTTCGAATGTCCTACTCTAAAGAAGAAACCAAAGAAGAGTAGAGAAGGCAAGAAAAGCATGATGGCAACGTGGGAGGACCTAGATTCATCAGAATCAGATACAGGTTTCGAGTCATCTGAACACGCAAACATCTTCCTGGCAGTTGAAGAAGAAAGTGATTAGGAGGTACAATCTGATTACGATAACTTACATGATGCCTACTCAGAATTGTTAGAAGATTCTCATGCTTTTCTGAAATAGTACAAACTGTTAAAGAAAAAGTATATAGAAAATATTAAACATACGAAAGTAATAGAGAGAGAAAATATCTATCTAAAAAAGCAACTAGAGGAGAAAAAGAAAGTCGTAGACAGATCAGAAGAGATCAATTAGCTAAAACTGAGAATTAAAAATCTGTCAGCTGATTTAGTTACTTTCACCGAGAGCACAAAAAAATGAATGAGATGCTTGGAAAATGTAGACATCCGAGTGATAAAACCGGATTAGGGTTTACAGGAAATAAGACTCATCCTCATAAGAACCCTTACTCTCAAAAGAGAAACTATAATAAATCTCATGTTAATCAACGTTCTAGTAACATGCATCAAAGAACTCATCATGTGCATACTACTAACCATAAAGGACCCAAGAAAATATGGGTACCAAAACATAAAATAGTTTCTCCTGCAGATATTCTTCCTTGGAAGATGCGGCAAACACCATTGGTGTTTAGACAGTAGATGCTCGCGACATATGACGGGAAGAAGGTCTATGTTCCTAGACCTTCAGTATAAGAAGGGAGGATTGGTAACTTTCGGAGACAACCAGCAGGGCAAGATTATTGGAATCGGTAAGATAGGTAAAGATTCCTTTGCATGCATAAATGATGTACTGCTTGTTGATGGTCTGAAACATAATCTGATCAATGTCAGTCAATTGTGTGATTCTGGTTTCACAGTCACATTCAATCAAAATCTTTGTGAAGTTAGAAACAAAGATAGGTCTATATTATTCTCTGCTAAGAGGAGAAATAATCTTTACAAAATTGATTTAAAAGATTTTCAAAGTCAAAATGTTTCATGTTTTCTATCTTCCGAAGAAGAAAGACTAGTCTGGCATAAAAAGCTAGGTCATGTCTCTTTTAAACACATTTCAAAGTTGGCAAAACATGATTTGGTAAGAGGATTACCAAAAATAAGTTTTGACAAAGAATTTTTCTGTGAAAATTGTTTGAAAGGAAAACAAGTTAAAACTTCATTTTCTTCTAAAAATTTTGTTACATCATCTAGACCTTTAGAGTTGTTACATATAGATTTATTTGGTCCAAAAAGGACAATAAGTCTTGGCGGAAAGAAATATGGACTTGTTATTGTTGATGACTTTACTTGATTTTGTTGGATATTGTTTTTATCACACAAAGATGATTGTTTTAAGTGTTTTAGAACCTTATCTAGAAAGTTACATAATGAAAAAGGAATGTCTATTGCCAGTATCAGGAGTGACCATGGTGAAGAGTTTGAGAATGAGAAGTTTAGAGTATTCTATTATGAGAATGGAATTTTCCAAAATTTCTCTGCTCCCAGGACTCCACAACAGAATAGAGTTGTTGAAAGGAAGAACGGGATGATTCAAGAAATGGCTAGGACTATGCTTTGTGAGATGATTCTTCCTAAGTACTTACAGGCGTGTGTGAATCTGACATGTTATATTCAGAATAGAATTCTGTTGTGACCCATGTTGAAGAAGACTCCTTATGAGTTATGGAATGGAAGAAGACCAAACATATCTTACTTTCATCCATTTGGGTGCAAATGCTCTATTCTGAATACAAAGGAGTCATTGGATAAATTGATTCAAAGACCTATCCAGGAATCTTCCTAGGCTACTCATCATCGTCTAAGGCATTTCGGGTGTACAACTTTATTTCAAAGACAGTTGAGGAGACCATCCATGTCAAGTTTGATGATAGTTCCCAACCCCATAAGGAAGATGACATGGAGAGTGAAGGTCCTTCAAAGAACTTATGTTGGGCCCCGATTCGCATTAAGCATGTTGAAATTATTTTGAGGCATGTTTAAATTATGAGGTTTTAGTTTGATAATTTTTAATTGTGGTTGGAATAAATTGAGGATATTATTGCTTAAGTTAAGAAATACTAAATGAAGGGATTTAGTGACATGTGATTTGGTGATAAATTATTATTTGTGATATATTGTTAGTATTGAAAAGAAGTATATAAATTGAGGGTCTTACGAATTTAGGTGATTGAGATTGTGTGGATTTAGTTCAATTAGAGCTTTATTAAATTGTCGATAATGATGAAGATATAAATGTTTTGAAGGCTTAAGGTTTAGTAAGATGGGCCTTGTAATCTTTATATGCTATTAAATGGAGAAGAAAAGAAGAAATTGGGCTAGGTCCATTTTAAATTGTAAATAAATTAAGAGTAAAGGAAGTATGGGCTAAGGTCCATTTTCATTGCAAGTAAATGAGAAAGATAGAAGCTTGGGCTTGTAGCCCTTTTAAAATGTCTTTTGCATAAAGAAAGAAGGACTTTTATGGTGGGTTGTAGGGGGGCCCACGAAATTTTTAAGTTGGAAGGAGGGAAAGTTTGAAATTGGTGAAAGTTATAAGGAGGGAAAGATGGAATTGCGCTTAAGTGGGCTTAACACTTAAGTTAATTAGTTGACAAAGTAAACAAGATTAAAAGAAGGAAGCTTGGGCTTAATAACTTAAATGAGGCCCACGAAATTTAGGGTTTTAGTTGTAAAGACATGAGGTTATTTTAATAAAAGAAACAAAATGAAAGGAGAGCATGAAGAGGTGTAGTCGTATGGCATGTTCCAAGAGAGAGGAAGAGAGTTCACGTTTTTTCAACAAAAGAGAAGGAGAGTTTCGAAAACTAGAGAAACAAAGGGAGACTTTCGGCCATGCTAGGAGGAGAAGGAGAAAAAGAAGAAGAAGAAGAAGAAGAAGGAGAGAAGATTTTGTGGGTCACTTTTCAAGGTAGGGATTTCGAAATTTTCATGGTTTCTTGTTATAGTTCTTGCCTTTCTTGCTTAAGCATGGAGATTGGAAGATGATTGATGAAAAAAGAAGAAGGATTAATGGAGGTTGAAAAATCAGATTTCATTGGGTTAGGGTTTTCTAAATTCCTTAGTGTTTTTGTTAGGATTTGTGTCTTTAATGATTGTTTTGATGTTAAGGGATAGGTTAAAGTATAGGTAAGGTGATGTTGCATGAATTTCAAGTTTTTCCCATTCTTGGAAAATTCCAGCACTTGAGTTTTTATTAAATTGTGAATCTAAGATGGGATTTTGCTTAGTTTAGAGAGGGGTTATGATGTTAATTGTTTAAATAAGGTATAGGTCAAGTGAGATGGGTGTTAAACCCAGATTTTGTATTCTTTAACATTTTCCAGCATATGTACCTTATGTTAATTATGATCTTATTGTTAGAATTTTGCTAAAATGATGGTTTGAAGAGTAAATATGAAGGAAAGGGTAGGTTAGGTTAGTTTAAATGGAAGTTAGTACATCCTTTTAAAATTCCAGCATAGTTGGTTTTTGTTAATTATGATTCTATTGTTAGAGGTTTGCTTAAAGATGGGATTTGCTTTGCTTGGTTCAAAAGTGTGGTTGGAGAATGATGTATGATGGAAGAAGGAAAGAATAAGAAAAGAAAGATCAAGGAAAAAAATTTCAGATTGTGATAGGCAACTTTTAGGCATGAGTTTTGTGAAAGTTGTTGGTTATTGAGATAGGTTTTCATGACAATGACTTAGATAAAGTATAGCTAAGATGATAGCAAAGAAATTTCATGTTTTCCTTGATGGTTTAAAATTCCAGCATTGGTAATGTTAGCTAATTCATGATTTTATTGTGAGATTTGTAAAGTTTAAGAATTTATTTAGTTAAGGTGTAACGTCCCACCCCCTCCTGGAAGGGTAAAATAGTAAAATTGGCATAGGATGAGACTAATAGGGATATATGAGTAGTGTCCAGTATCTTGCATTGGTGCTCGATGAATTTGTGCCTTGAATTGTTTGGTCATGCATTCATGACATTCCCAGTAATTGGGCCTAACGGCATTTTATTGTGATTAACGTGGTTATGGGATTTGAAAAATTATTCTGAGTGCGCCATTGAGCGTTTTACATTTTTTGGGATTTATAGGAATTTTTCTGGAATTTTCTCAAGAAACTTTCGGACCGCAAAATTGCGATGGCAGCCTAAACGTGTTTTGTGTTAGAAAAGGTGATTTTGTGTTTGAAAAATTATTTGGAGTGCATTGTTATGTGCTTTACAATTTTAGGAATTTCATTAAATTTCAAAAAAATGATTCGGGTAAATTCCCGAAAATTCCCGGACCAGATAAAATCGCCAAATGGCGAACCGGATGATTTTCTACTGATATTTGGTCCTAAGATATTAAATATGGTGGTGGGACCCTAAAGTAAACCCTTAAAGTTGTAGGAACCGAAATTTGGGTGGAAATTATTGTGAATTGGATCAATTTATATTTAATCTCCTTCTTTGACTTTTCTTCTACACTTGGCCAAATAGCCTTTTGCCACCTTTTCCCCTTCTTTAATGCTCATTCTCGGTGATTGCTTAAAGGAAGGAATAAAGAGGAGATTTTTATTGTTTGCTTGAAATTGCACCATCATCCGAAACCCTCTTCATACTATCCTCCATCGAATTTTTCATCTTCTTCGTCAACTTTCCTCCAAATTCAAGAGCTCCTCTTCATGCAACCAATCTCCTTCCTTTCTAAGAGGACCTTACACTTGCATGTGTTAGAATAGAGTGGAGAAGGTGTTGAGTAAGAGTAGTAGCTAAAGAATTGAAGAGTTTGAAGATGGAAAAAGCTTGAATTGGTAAGTGTTTAATTATGCTTTGATTATGTAGTTTATGAATCATGGTAGTTAGGGGCATCTAATGGGAATTGTGATGTTATTATTAAGTTTATTGATGCTTTATTTTGATGAGAAGTATAGTATAAATTAATGGGTATAAATGTAAGGTATGTTAGGATAATGAATGGTAATGGTTAAGTTTGGTTTTAGCTTGATTTTGAATTCATATTGATGATTAATTGTGCATGGAAAGGGAAGAGGTTAGTGCTGCCAATCTTTGGTAGGAATGCCTAGTGAATGTAGACATGATATAGGGACTGATTTTGTGTCCAATTGAGATGCTTATGGATGTAGGAAGGGTATTGGAATGAAAGGAAGTGAATAGAGAAGTAAAGCTGGAAAATTGATATTTGACCTAGTATACTGTTTTATTCATAACTTATTGTGTAGAAATGAAAATGAGGTAAGGTTAGTGGCCACTGAAACTTTGTGATGTTGGGTTCAATTTAGTGTGAAATAGGTGTTGTTAAATTTCAATGATAGAAGGGTGAATTTGTGCATGGAAAGTTACTGTTCCATTGCCTGTGAACAGTAACCGCAACCATGACCTCTGAGTTTTACTGATTTTTCTAAATTAATTGAGATGGAATTAGGGAGAATGGTCTTCATGAAAGTTGTAGAATATTGAATTATATTTCCATTGCTACTGATCTTGCTATTTTTAGAGTTCTATATAAAGAGATATGAACTGATTACTATTGACTGGTTTTGAGCATTTTGGATGAAACCTAGCTTAAGAGTGATTTTGTGAGTTTACTAATTGGAGGCAATTTTAACATTTTATGTGGACTGAATTGGTGTGAGTGAGCTTCTGAAAAGTTGTAGAGGAAGAGATTACCTTGAAAATGATATATGGTGTGTAATTTTTAGAAGTCAGAATTGGGAGTTATGATTTTTCAAAAAGTGACCCTACATTAGGTTATGAATGGCTGATCATAACCGTATCTTCCGTAACAGTTTTGAAATTGTTAAAGATCGAATTGGATGTTGAGTGCTTTATGAAAATTGAATTTTGAGATGTTATCGTTTCAGGGATATAAAGCTCTGATTTTTAAGACTTGTGTACAGAGAGTTATGCTTGTTATAAGATTAACTGCTCAAATTGGATGATTTCAGGGACAGCATTATTGATTGAATTGTTTAACCAAGTTCATAATGGAATTGGATTTTTAGTTGTTCATGAAAGTTAGAGATAACATTGTGATCTTGATGAGCATATTTATTGTGCAATTTTTGACTGAACAGAATGAGAGGTATTAAATTTGAAATGTCTGTTCTGTTTTAATGGGATTTGATTAGGCAGTAGCTTTGATGGGATATTTGACACCCTTAGGGTGAAATTGATTTTCATGGTCTTCTTGAGAATTATAGAGCTTTTCATGATCTTTCCAACAAGCTATGGCTTGTATTTTTCAATTGTATGCTAAGAATTATAGGAGTTGGAAATTTGGATTGAAATCGGGAAAAAAGGAAGAGGAATGAAATTTGAAGCCGATCATCGAGGCATTTATTGGTTAATTGGTAAATAAGAGGTTTTGGTTTGTTTTGTCAATTACTTTCCCGTCCGACGTCCGATTGAATTGAATATTGAATTTCATTTTATAAGAAATTGGGAATTTTAGGCGGAAATTGGCGTGTCCCCGGTGTGAAAATTTTAATCATTGTTTTATTTAATTGGGGACCTATAGAGGTCCAATTGCGCTTACGTCGGCGCTAATAGGTTTCTAATTTTGATGAATTTTATAATGGAAAAAAAAAGATTAGGGCGGAATTCATGAACATGCATATCTCATCAACATGAGCACAAATTTCATATTTAGTGACTCGTACTTTTTCGATTCATATAGAGGCCCAATTGGGCGTCGATTGACCGACGTCCACGAGACTTCCGGCATTAGCTCGGAAGTAATAGGTGAGTAACCTAGTTGGTTTCTCAAATTTCTGGTTGCTTATATGTTCTACGTGAATTACATGCAATGATGAACTGTATGATTTACGCTTGTATAAGAGTGGACTATTGTATGTTTCTTGATTTTCTTGTCTTGAATGACAACGTCTTGATATCTTGGGCTTTATAACTATATCATTGATTCTTGATACATTGGGCTTTATAGCCAAACACCGTACATTCTTGAATCTTGCCTTTGCATGCATAATTGCATGATCGGATAAGGGGCGTGCCCCAGTTGCTATTTTCTTGAAAAGAGCTTGAGCTCTCTGCTTTCTTGGCCGACCTCGAGCCCGAGGGAGAAAATCACGACGCGTCCCCTGAACAGGTTGAGCACTTGGGCACAATCTTGAATAATCTGGAAAGAGTCACATATGCATTGTATTCGCACAAATGACATTACGTGTCTTGCTCTCGTGATGGCATGTATTCTTGTGAATGGTTTCTTATTCTTGGACATTGTTATTGATCGCTTCTCGGTAATTGATGATTATTGTACTATGTTTATGCGCCATGTATAATGTCGTGATTTAGTGAACCATCGATGATGGTTTCTCATTGAGTTCATAAAACTCACCCAAAATTTGCATCTATTTTCGGTCTAAAGAATACCCGGTTGACACGGAGTATGTCTCTTGTAGACGCAGTAAAGGTTAGAGATCGGGATTAGTTTGCGTCTGCATTAGTGTCTTAGTAAATTGTGTTCCGCAATCATTTGTATAACAAGGCTTTGTATTTTCTTGAGCCCATTGTGATTTTAATGTTTCTTGCATTGGTGATTGTAAATTATTATTGGATGGTATAATAATCAAATCGGTTTATATTGAACACGGGTTTTATTTACTTACTTGTGTTTGCCGCGCTAACGTTGAATTAATGGCTCGAAAAGAAAAAAATGTATCTTGAGTTTTAAATTGGTGATGTAATCGCCACTCTCGGGCACGAACTCGGATATCACCAACGATATCGGGTTGGGTCTTACTGAGATGGGTGTTATTAGGTGGTATCGAGCCCAGTGATGCGAAATGTATCAGGCACGATTTGGAACATAGGTTGCATGCATTTGAGTCGCATCGTTGCGGACCGTGGTAGCGATCCTAATCGAGTCGCACGAGGATAAATCCTACGAGTGTCAGTGACTAAGTGAGAGAAGAGTGAGGCTGGATTAGAGTGTAAATCCTAAAGGGATAATCAATTAGGAAAGGATAAAGGAAAAATGGATAAGAAGGTTGATATTGTCTTTGGGTTAGAAACCCTCGTATGTGATAGCAGAATGGTGTGTTGGCCTAGACTAATTAAAATTTCGAATTAAATTGACAATATTATGGTGACGAGAAAAATGAAGATGTTGAGAACTTGGAGAGGTCCATTAGAGATATGGGAAGCATATTGGTTATAAGATCTAAGTGAAATTAAAAGCAGGGATGGTTAGGTAATTACGATTACATTTGTATATGTCATGAAAGGGAAATATTGGAATTGAGTAAAATGTAGATGGTCGATCGGGCATATCTTGATTCACGGTATTGAGTTGGAGATCGATAAATATTATAAGCGGATGATGATAGCGAGATGGAAAGAAGCTCGATAGAATCTTTATAGCGGTTTATTGAGAACTGAAAGAACCGAAAAAGTAAGATGCCGGTGCCTATTAGAGTGAGATAAAATTATGCAGATAAATGAAGAATTTGTGAAATGGTTATGATCTAGACCGCATAAGCTTGAGATTGAAATGGTTATGTGATTATTGTATTCTGAGTTTGGAAATTAGTATGATAAAATCATAAAGGAAAAAAAGACAGACAGATGATTTCTCTTGATGGTGTATCGGGAAATTCTAAATTAGGTGTATATGGACACAAAATGGTAAATGGATAGGCATATAGATAGAGATAAAATGGAGTGGTATCAACGATTTTGTGGGTATTGGGGATTTATGAACACTCGATCATAGGCATTTGAGGAAAATAGAAGATAAGTAGCGAAAAAGCAGAATGAAAAAAATATAATAATAATGATCATAAGTGATAATTGATATGACCTTACAAGGTCAAGTTACGCATGTGGATATGGGAATGAGTCATACAGTTTAATGATACGGGGAGAATGAAATAAAGATCTTGAAATGAATGAAACCACAATAGTGGTATATGAAAAGAGTTATCGCATTTAAGTCGATTCTTGTTGGGGATATCTATTAGACGATAATGTTGATTGTGACTAATGAAATGTATGTGACAGATATATGGAAATCATAGAGAAATGAGCGGTGAATGTTTAGAGTGATTATAAGCGTGAAGTTCTTAATGGGTTAAAGTAAGACAAAAGTGGATTTGAGTGTGCTGTATGAGAGGAAGGCGAAAAGTGATTACGGTATCGATCATTTAATTGAGGATGGATATAAATGGAAAGGAGTCTTAAGGAAGTCTGAATTGTATGGATTACAAATTGGATTCGGATAGAATGTTGTGGTATAGATTCTTGAATAAGTGGTAAAGAAAGTGTTTAAGTGGTATCACGAGGAACCTTGCGAAAGGAATGTTACGATCATTAAATGATGGCATAAAAGTGTCTGATTGAGATTATGCATTATAGTGAAGAAGGATTGAAAAGCAATTAGGAATAATAATTGGTTGATGAGACTTTCGTGGACAAAATTAAAAGTGAAATTGGGTCATAGCTCATCTTCTGAGGTTATACTCAGCTTTGTATGTACGAAATGTAAAGAATCCAACATGAGTGAGATTTTAATTTGAGGTGATCCTATTGCAATGTGAAGTGAATCGATCTCCATTTATGATGCAAAAGCAGTTGAGAATTTAGATTTGAAGCGAAGAATAAAGAGTCCCGGCGAAAAGTGAGATCTAAAATAAAATGAATGAAGACAAGAGGTTCAAAGGAAGCCGACAATGAGGTGATGTAGTGACACCTTCATAAAGAAATTGCGAGATACACTAATTGTGGACTCAATGAAAGGGTAAAAGATGTATGGTAAAGTCAATAAGACCCTAATAGAGATTTATGCGAGGTAAGCAAATGGTAATAGCTGTGATTAGAGGCAGAATGTGTTTGGAAGTGTTGAGCGGTGAAAAGTGAAAAGAGCGATAGGACTAATTGAGGAATCGTCACGATGATATCATACCTTTGGAAGAGTGGGCGGTGAGTATTGAGCTGCGACAATATGTTGAGCAGTATGAAATAAATTGGTATTGTGATAAATGGTGCGGTGTCATGCTCGCGATTGAAAGCCTTGGAGTATAGATTCCTATAAGGATACCTTTGGGTTAATTTGAGGAAAGAGACAGGTATAAATACGACAATGCTGAAATGAATGAACAATTCTGCCTACTAAACTCAACTAGTGAACAGATAATGCTGCAATGAACAGATCAATTACAGATATTGGGAATTTCAATGTGTGTCAAGCAAATTATGGGTAATTGTGAAGTGTTTCTGGAAAATTGAAGTTTTAAAAATAGTGATAAGAAAGGTTAAGAGTGCAGAAAGTAAAGGGGGAAGTCTTATGATGCGTTTGAATATACGAATGGAATTGGAAAAACAATAGTGAAAAAAAAAGTCGAAGAAGAAGTATGTATACCCAATAAAAAGAGTTAGAACAAGAAAGTGAATAGTCGAAGTTAGACATTTTAGTAATTATATGTGAAAAGTGAAATCGAAGAACTGTGGGTATAAAATGACATGATTATCGGCTCAAGTGCTTATAGGTTGAATTTCCAATAGGAAAAAGGTTTGATTATGGTCGTGTTATAGAGTTTTGATTCCTTTGGAGGAATATCTTGTTACCTTTGCATACCCTCTTGGGAGTTAAAAACCATAATGGATTGAGACTAAAATGTGTGAGAAAAAAAATGGCGAGAAAAGCGCATGGTTAGCTAAAGTGGAATCGGATCGGACAAATGAGGCGAGTAAAGCTGTATATCTGGATAAAGTGTGTGAACACATAGAACAGTGAAATTGTCTAACGCGAATCGAATTTGAATATAAAGTGAACGGCATATAATAAATGACTGCATTGGGAACATTATTACTGATTGGAATTAAATGTCACTGTAGTGGTACCAAAGGAATGTAAATCGTCCCTAACGTGATTAAGGGAGATACCAAAGACATGGAGATGTCCTCAATGGAATACGAATTGGACTATATGGCACTGTGGGAAAAAGGTATTAGAGGAATAAAATGTGATAAGTGAATAGGTTCGAAAACCAAAGGTAGTGACAATTCTAGAAATGGCAAGTGAGATAGCTAAGAAAAATGAGATCGTCAACTAATAGTCTTGTCGAATCCGTCTACGGTACTAAGTGATAACGAGTTAGCCAAATTAGTAACTGAACCACGGACTGAGAGTGGTTACTGTGATCACTCCAAAAGTGAATCATTAAGTGGAAAAGTATATGGGATATGTAGAATCATGTGATAACGGTCATAGTGAATCGTTGACTGAGAATTTCGAGGACGAAATTCTTATAAGGAGGGGAGAATTGTAACGTCCCACCCCCTCCTGGAAGGGTAAAATAGTAAAATTGGCATAGGATGAGACTAATAGGGATGTATGAGTAGTGTCGGTATCTTGATCTGGTGCTCGATGAATTTGTGCCTGTGACTGTTTGGTCATGCATTCATGACATTCCCGGTAATTGGGCCTAACGGCATTTTATTGTGATTAACGTAGTTATGGGATTTGAAAAATTATTCTGAGTGCGCCATTGAGCGTTTTACATTTTTTGGGATTTATAGGAATTTTTCTGGAATTTTCTGAAGAAACTTTCGGATGAGACAAAATCACCGATGGCAGCCTAAACGTATTTTGTGTTAGAAAAGGTGATTTTTGTGTTTGAAAAATTATTTGGAGTGCACTGTTATGTGCTTTACAATTTTAGGGAATTTCATTAAATTTCAAAAAAATGATTCGGGTAAATTCCCGGAAATTCCCGGACCGGATAAAATCGCCAAATGGCGAACCGGTTGATTTTCTACTGATATTTGGTCCTAAGATATTAAATATGGTGGTGGGACCCTAAAGTAAACCCTTAAAGTTGTAGGAACCGAAATTTGGGTGGAAATTATTGTGAATTGGATCAATTTATATTTAATCTCCTTCTTTGACTTTTCTTCTACACTTGGCCAAATAGCCTTTTGCCACCTTTTCCCCTTCTTTAATGCTCATTCTCGGTGATTGCTTAAAGGAAGGAATAAAGAGGAGATTTTTATTGTTTGCTTGAAATTGCACCATCATCCGAAACCCTCTTCATGCTATCCTCCATCAAATTTTTCATCTTCTTCATCAACTTTCCTCCAAATTCAAGAGCTCCTCTTCATGCAACCAATCTCCTTCCTTTCTAAGAGGACCTTACACTTGCATGTGTTAGAATAGAGTGGAGAAGGTGTTGAGTAAGAGTAGTAGCTAAAGAATTGAAGAGTTTGAAGATGGAAAAAGCTTGAATTGGTAAGTGTTTAATTATGCTTTGATTATGTAGTTTATGAATCATGGTAGTTAGGGGCATCTAATGGGAATTGTGATGTTATTATTAAGTTTATTGATGCTTTATTTTGATGAGAAGTATAGTATAAATTAATGGGTATAAATGTAAGGTATGTTAGGATAATGAATGGTAATGGTTAAGTTTGGTTTTAGCTTGATTTTGAATTCATATTGATGATTAATTGTGCATGGAAAGGGAAGAGGTTAGTGCTGCCAATCTTTGGTAGGAATGCCTAGTGAATGTAGACATGATATAGGGACTGATTTTGTGTCCAATTGAGATGCTTATGGATGTAGGAAGGGTATTGGAATGATAGGAAGTGAATAGAGAAGTAAAGCTGGAAAATTGATATTTGACCTAGTATACTGTTTTATTCATAACTTATTGCGTAGTGGCCACTGAAACTTTAGGATGTTGGGTTCAATTTAGTGTGAAATAGGTGTTGTTAAATTTCAATGATAGAAGGGTGAATTTTTGTATGGAAAGTTACTATTCCATTGCCTGTGAACAGTAACCGCAACCATGACCTCTGAGTTTTACTGATTTTTCTAAATTAATTGAGATGGAATTAGGGAGAATGGTCTTCATGAAAGTTGTAGCATATTGAATTATCTTTCCATTGCTACTGATCTTGATATTTTTAGAGTTGTATATTGAGAGATATGAACTGATTACTATTGACTGGTTTTGAGCATTTTGGATGAAACCTAGCTTAAGAGTGATTTTGTGAGTTTACTGATTGGAGGCAATTTTAACATTTTATGTGTACTGAATTGGTGTGAGTGAGCTTCTGAAAAGTTGTAGAGGAAGAGATTACCTTGAAAATGATATATGGTGTGTAATTTTTAGAAGTCAGAATTGGGAGTTATGATTTTTCAAAAAGTGACCCTACATTAGGTTATGAATGGCTGATCATAACCGTATCTTCCGTAATAGTTTTGAAATTGTTAAAGATCGAATTGGATGTTGAGTGCTTTATGAAAATTGAAGTTTGAGATGTTATCGTTTCAGAGATATAAAGCTCTGATTTTTAAGACTTGTGTACAGAGAGTTATGTTTGTTATAAGATTAACTGCTCAAATTGGATGATTTCAGGGACAGCATTATTGATTGAATTGTTTGACCAAGTTCATAATGGAATTGGATTTTTAGTTGTTCATGAAAGTTAGAGATAACATTGTGATCTTGATGAGCATATTTATTGTGCAATTTTTGACTGAACAGAATGAGAGTTATTAAATTTGAAATGTACTGTTCTGTTTTAATGGGATTTGACTAGGCAGTAGCTTTGATGGGATATTTGACACCCTTAGGGTGAAATTGATTTTCATGGTCTTCTTGAGAATTATAGAGCTTTTCATGATCTTTCCAACAAGCTATGGCTTGTATTTTTCAATTGTATGCTAAAATTATAGGAGTTGGAAATTTGGATTGAAATCGGAAAAAAGGGAAGAGGAATGGGGCTAAAGCCGGTCATCAGGGCATTTTATTGGTTAATTGGTAAATAAGAGGTTTTGGTTTGTTTTGTCAATTACTTTCTCGTCCGACGTCCGATTGACCTAATTCTAGAAGCATCGGTTCATTGAATATTGAATTTCATTTTATAAGAAATTGGGAATTTTAGGCGGAAATTGGCGTGTCCCGGGTGACGGAATTTTAATCAACTGTTTTATTTAATTGGGGACCTATAGAGGTCCAATTGCGCATCGTCATACTAATAGGTTTCTAATTTTGATGAATTTTATAATGGAAAAAAAAGGATTAGGTAGGAATTCATGAACATGCATATCTCATCAACATGAGCACAAATTTCATATTTAGTGACTCGTACTTTTTGATTCATATAGAGGCCCAATTGGGCGTCGATTGACCGACATCACGAGACTTCCGGCATTAGCTCGGAAGTAATAGGTGAGTAACCTAGTTAGTTTCTCAAATTTACGGTTGCTTATATGTTCTACGTGAATTACATGCAATGATGAACTGTATGATTTCGGCATGTATAAGAGTGGACTATTGTATGTTCTTGATTTTCTTGTCTTGAATGACAACGACTTGATATCTTGGGCTTTATAGCTATATCATTGATTCTTGATACACCGGGCTTTATAGCCAAACACTTTACACATTCTTGAATCTTGCTTTGCATGCATAATTGCATGATCGGATAAGGGCGTGCCCCAGTTGCTATTTTCTTGAAAAGAGCTTGAGCTCTCACTGCTTGTCTTGGCCGGGCCTCGAGCCCGAGGGAGAAATCTCACAGCGTCCCCATGAACATGGATGAGCACTTGGGCTGTCTTGAATAAGCTGGAAAGAGTCACATATGCATTGTATTCGCACAAATGACCATTACGTATCTTGCTCTCGTGATGGCATGTGTTCTTGTGAATGGTTTCTTTATTCTTGGACATTGTTATTGGCCGCTTCTCGTAATTGATGATTCTTGTACTATCTTTGTACGCCATGCGTAATGTATGATTTGAGTGAACCATCGATGATGGTTTCTCACCGAGTTCATAAAACTCACCCAAAATTTGCATCTATTTTCAGGTCTGAAGAATACCCGGTTGACACGGGAGTATGTCTCATGTAGGCGAGTAAAGGTTAGAGATCGGGATCGGTTCACGTCTGCATTAGTGTCTTAGTAAATTGTGTTCATGAATCAACTGTATAACAAGACTTTGTATTTTCTTGAGCCCATTGGGATTTTAATGTTTTCTTGCATTGGTGATTGTAAATTATTCTTGGATGGTGTAATAACTGAAGCTGGTTTATATTGCACACGAGTTTTATTTACTTACTGTGTTTGTCGCGCTAACGTTGAATTAATGGCTCCAAAAAGAAAAAAAATGTATACTGAGTTTTAAATCGACTGATGTAGTACGCCACTCTCGCGGGGCACGAACTCGGATATCACCAACGATATCGGGTTCGGGTCTTACGGGAGTGGGGTGTTACATAAGGCTTTAAAGAAGACATTATTTAGGAAGGAAAAGGAAAGAAGAAGAATACATGAAGTTTGAAAATTTCAGCATAGAGAATATGTGAGAGTTTGCATTTTTGTTCAAACATGGTGGTTTGTAGTGTGAATATGAAGGTATAGGGAAGATTAGAATAGGTTAAATGCAAGTTTTCCTAAACCTTAGAATTTTCCAGCATGTGTATCTTATGGTAATTAGGATTTTTATGCTTTGTTTAAGGTTAAATAAGGTAATTGAAGGCATTAAAGGAAAAGAGAAATGAGAAAGGTAATGGAGGTGTAAGAAAATCAGCATTGTGGGGTTCTTTAAAGCAGGAGATTGTTGAAAAGTTTGATGCTTTTGAGAAGGGTTTTGATAGTTATAATTTAGGAATGGCATGGGCATAGTTAGGTAGGTTTTAAGCATGATTTCTATTCTTTTAAAATTTCAGCATTTATTCATTATGTTAATTAGGATTTTATGTCTTGATTAAGGTCGATAAGGCATGGGAAGTAAAGGAAAGGCAATTGGACCAATCCAAGATGCTATGCAAGGAAAATTAAGGTGGGTAATTTCTTAATAATTGAGTTAATAAGCGTGTTAAAGTTTATTATAAATGCTAACTATTGCTTTCCAATGATTTACAAAGCTTGAATTAATTGCTTTTGTGATGTTTTACACTTGTATGTGGTGTGCTTTGAGTATGAGTTTTATGTTGGAATGATTGATTGAATAGTTTGTTAAATGAAAAATTATAAGTATTGGTGATTTTGGAAAATGATTCAATTATGTGATTTTGGAAAATGCCATGTTTGGCAAGTATGTGTGAATAATGTGAAAATGCATGATTATGTGGGTTTGTTGTGATCCCCTCCGTTAGCAAGTGCGCACTTGTTTATATAAACCGCCTTTGCCCTTAGTGGCCAGAGTTCAAAATCGGACTCCCCTCATTCACTGCTACATGGTTGCTTATGGGACATATGTAATGCGTTCATTAGATCACTCAAACCACTTGTATGTGATTATGTGCTGTTATGTTATGATAGTTTGATATGCGATTATATGTTTTTGTATGATCTTGTTGAATCTTTATTGACTTTGCCAATTGTTTGATGTGTGGTATTTTGTAAATGAATAAATGAAACTTGAACATGGTTTTTGCTTATTTCTTTTTTATTAAGTTATTACCCACGGAGCCGTCGAGCTCACCCCCCTTTTTTCCCTCCACAGGTTTTGAACAAGAAACCGAGTCCGGCATCGGGATTGAGGCAACTCCGATGCAATGTGTTATGAGAGAAGTCATACGTTAGAAGTCATTAGATAACATTTTGAGACTGATGATGTATCTTGCTTTTGTCTTTTGAGAATTGGGTGTACTTAGGCTTAAATGCCCTTGAGCATTGTATTGATTTATGTCCATGTAATTAGTAAGGTTTGAAGTTTCAAATGTATAGTGTAGTGTAAAAGTTTTCTAAGAATGTATAATTGTGAAATTGGAAATGAATAGAATTCTAAGATTGTGGTTGCTGCCATTTGAGTTCTATTGGGATGATTGGAGTTGGTTTTGTGAGAAATTGGAAGATTGAAGTGGTTTTGTGCAGGTTTGGAGCTTGGGTGGTTTAGATTTAGGTTTTGACTAGAGCATTTTTAGGGAGATGCTGTCCAAATTTTCCTAAATTTGGGCAGCAATTTAACTAAGGTTTAGAACCCTCTAACGAGGGAATTAAGCTTTGGAAGTCTTCTAGAAAATTGTAGAGCATGTTAAGATCTTGAAAATGGTATAAAATAGGCCATTAGATGACTTAGAAGTAAAAAGTTATGAGGGTTGGAAATTGGCTTTTTACTATTCATTTGGTCAGTCACTTTTCCATTGGTCATTTTGCATTTTTGCTTATAACTTTCTCATTTGACCTCCGAATTGCTCGAAATTTGAACTAGTGAATTTCTCAACAAGTTTTCTACCCTCTCTCCCAAAAATGTAAAGTTTTCAGATTAAGTTGAATATTGTCAGAAATTTGTCCTCAAGTTCGTTTGAACCATTTGTTCGCTTTGCTTCCGTTTTATGCCTTTCGGTTCGATCTGCTTTTGCTTCCGTGTTCGTTGTGATTCCGTACCTTATTATCTGATTCGATTCGTTTCGGTTCGCTTCTCTTTCGGTGCCAAGCCTTCGATTTGTTTTTGTTTCCGCTCTTTCGTTACATCTTCCGGTTGAGACCCGAATCATGTATAAATATGAAGGGTTCGGATTAAGTAGTTGGGTTCAGATTCGGGATCCAACAACTTAGATGACACAATAGAAACTCCAACACCAGGTACTCAAGTAGACAAAGAAAAAGATATTCCAGAAACTGTTAGACTGAAAAGAGACTGGAAATATTAAAGTTCTCATCCAGAAGAGTTAATTATCGGAGAGACCTCAGAAGGAGTTAGGACAAGGTCCAAATTCAGAAGAGAAGCTAATGTGGCTTTTATTTCTGAAATAGAGCCTAAGAAGGTTGAGGAAGCTCTTCGAGACGAAGCTTCAGTGTTAGCCATGCAAGAGGAGCTGAATCAATTTACTAGGAATAATGTGTGGTCCTTAGTTCCGAAACCCTCTAAGAAATCCATCATAGGAACCAGATGGGTCTTTAAGAATTAGACGAATCAGGAAGAGTAAGTCGAAATAAGGCTAAATTAGTAGCACAAGGCTATAATCAGCAAAAAGGAATAGACTACAATGAGACATATGCTCCAGTATCAAGACTTGAAGCCATTAGGATATTGCTAGCATATACGGTATGCCATAATATAAAGTTGTTTCAGATAGATGTGAAGAGTGCCTTTTTGAATGGTTTTATAGACGAAGAGGTGTATGTCAAGCAACCACCTGGTTTCGAGGATGTTAAGAATCCAAACCATGTCTACAGACATCATAAAGCCTTATACAGCCTGAAGCAAGCTCCTAGAGCTTGGTATGATCGTCTAAGTACTTTTCTCTTAGAGAATGGTTTTAGTAGAGGACAAGTTGATAAGACGCTCTTTAGGAAGAATATTGAGAATGAATTCATTATAGTTCAGATCTATGTTGATGATATTATTTTCGGTGCTACCTCAAAGAAATTATGCATGAAGTTTGAAAGTCTAATGAAAAATGAATTTGAAATGAGGATGATGGGTGAATTGAAGTTCTTTCTTGGGTTGCAAGTTAAGCAAACTGAAGAGAAAATCTTTATTCATCAACAAAAATATGTGAAAGAATTGTTGAATAAGTTTGATATGCAAAATGTGAAGTCAATGACTACTTCTATGCATCCTTCAAACCTTTTGTCGAAAGATGAAAATAGTAAGAAGGTGGATCAAACCCTGTATAGAGGGATGATCGGTTCTTTACTGTATCTTACAACAAGTAGACCTGATATATTGTTCAGTGTATGCCTGTGTGCAAGGTTTCAGGCTGATCCTAGAGAGTCTCATTATATTGCTGTTAAGAGGATTATGAGATATCTAGCAGGTACTATTGATCTTTGCTTAATGTTTGAGAAAGGTAAAGATTTCAGGTTAATCGGTTATTGCGACGCAGACTATGCCGGAGATAGAATCGAAAGAAAAAGCACAAGTGGAGGATGTCACTTTCTCGGCTCAAACTTAGTTTCATGGTCAAGCAAGAGACAAAGCTCAATCGCTCTATCAACTGCTGAAGCAGAGTATATGTCTGCCGCAAGCTGTTGTTCACAAACGTTGTGGATCAAATATCAACTTGAAGATTATTCAGTTCAGGAAGAGGAGATTCCAATCTATTGTGACAACACCAGTGCAATCAATTTGTCAAAGAATCCGATTCAGCATTCGAGAGTGAAACACATCGAAGTCAGACATCACTTCTTGAAAGACTATGTTCAGAGGAAGGTAGTTCAACTACAGTTCATTGAAACAAAGTATCAATGGGCAGACATCTTCACCAAACCATTGAGTGAAGAACGGCTCCAGAAGATCAGACACAACCTTAACATGGTTATGTTAAGCGAACAGTCAGACTAAAGGAACGTCAAAATTAACGGCGTTAGAAACAGTGAATTACAGTTGGTAACTTCTCTAACAAGGAAGTTTTGGAGGGAAACGCTTCACGATCTTTATAATCCCAACGATTCTAGAGCACGAGTGACAAGACCCTTCAAGTAGCCTGAAGTTGAAATCATTGCGGTTACTCTCATCTATTGACGGTTCATCTTGCTTTCCAAATTCTCTCAATCATCCTACCCGAGAAGAAAAGCTTACCAGAGTTAGTTTTCGTTCTGAAACAATGGAGGCAACTATGATTTTTGGAAGACATGTGGATTTCAAGTCGCTAAGGAAGGATGGTATTGACGTAGAACTTGAGATTGTAAGAGCTGGATGGAGGAATTTCTTCCAAGTACGAGAACTAGTGTATACCAATGAGGTATTCGACTTTTGGAAGAATGCTCAACTTATAGACAACACTATTGTATCTTCAGTAGACGATATATCTGTTGTCTTGACAAAGGAGCTGATAAGGATGGTGACCAATTGTCCATCGGTTGGTGATACTGTATCAACCAAGGCTAAATGGATGACAATGGTCAACATGAAGGAAGAAGATGTTAGCAAACAGTTGTATGGAGTGAATGACCCTTCGGAGAGGAAGACTTCAAGTCTGGTCCCGAAAGCTAGGATTCTTCATGCGATTCTGTTCAATTGCATTTTACCCAGAGTAGGTTCAAGACATTTAGTGACCACCTTGGATGAATAATGTTTGTTCTACCTGCTGAATCGCAATCCTATTAACTTACCCTTCTTAATCTTTCATTATATGATTAAGGGGATGAAGGATACAAATAGATTAAGGGGATGAAGGATACAAATAGCTATCCTTACGGCATGCTTCTTACAAGGATTTCTAAGGAATCCGGAGTCCTTATACACAAAGGAAATAGAAAGATTGTACCTGTAAAGAGTACTATTGACTCAATCACTATACGAAGAATGGGTCTAAGGACAATGATTAAAGAAGAAGCAGACTCCTCAAGGAGAACAAGAACTGAGGGGGAGCGTGTATCGAAGAAGAGTCCCGCTTCAAGATCTCAATCCCAAGTAAGTATGAGATCGCCTGCAGATGAAATAAGGAAAATGACCGGAAGACCATTGATAAAACAGGCAAGTCCTCAAGACGGAGTGAACCTAGTTTAGAGGACATATGAAGGCACGACAAAAAGGAAAGGAGAAACGCTTTTGGGTGAAATTACAAAGAAGGAAAAGAGATCACTGAGGATTCAGACTCTGAGGCAACAAGAAGAAAAGAGAGTCAGAGAGCAGAGTGAAGCAGAAGGTTCTCAATCTCGCGCACCCAAAGCAACAAGGTCTCTAGTCTCTATTATAGAAAAAGATACAGCTAAACAAGCTAAAGAGACTGAGAAGAAGAGAAAATCAGAATCTAAAAAAGAAAAATCTCAAATGCATAAATCTTCAAGACTGAATGAAGCAGAAGAAAAAACTAAGAAGATTAGTTAGAAGAAGACTGTGTCCACTGCTGGGGAGGTTAGTCAGAAGAAAGAAACATTCATTGTGGCTCAAAAAGAAAAAGAAATTGAGCACAACAGAGTTCAGGAAATTCCCACTGCTCAACAGGAGGAACCAGAGGAGATAAGCCTGGTTCAGGAAAATCCTATTGAAGCGGAACCAGAGGCAGCAACAAAACCAAACTTGGTTCAGGTACCACAGGAGGAAAATGATGAACCTGATCTAATCATATTCAATTATTCCAAAATTTTGAGAAGACACAAGTTGAAGGTCAGAATGGTTGAAGTTGTTACCAGAAAGATGACTGCGATCGCCATCTGTAGTCAACCAATAAAGAAGATAGTGGCTGTCGTACAACCTATCTCGATAAATAGTGACACATGGGATTTACTAAAAGAAGATGAAAAGATTTTCTGCGATGTCTTGAGGGATGCTGCTACGAAGCCATACCCTACAAATATATCCAGCAAACCGTGCACTATTTATCCGATCACAGAGAAGACAGAAATAAAGGTTGTACCGGATATTCAGCCAAGATATCTTTTGGATTTGAATAAGGAAAATTCAAAGTTATTTCCTGAAGAAGAAGTTAGTGATGATCTGTCCGCAGATCAAATTGAAGAAGAAGTGCAGAAAATTGATGCAACATGCGCTTCTAAGGAGAATCCAGACGGAGCTAGTTGTAGTTTCACGAATAAAAATGAAGACTGTCCAGTAGGGGGAAGATTGTTTTCAGGCACTCTCATTGAATTGCTTGTGCAGACAGTATTACGCATTAGACCACTATCTGAGACACTGTCTTTAGAAGATGAAGCCATACCCTTGCAAGGACGACAGTTGCTTATGCTACCTGCCCCGTTTGATTTAGATCTTCCTGAATCTAATACGTTCATTCGTCCACCAACTATTGAGATTAATGAAGATTACATTCCTTCCTCGGACGCATATGCTACAACAATTGCGTTCACTTCACCCTCGGCATAGAATGATCAATCCTCTCCACCGTTGGACTCACAAGCTGAAATTAGCAAATTACGCGGAGAAGTCAACGAGATAAAGGAGACAATGAATGATTTGAAGAAGATGATGACAGAACTGTTGAAGAGCCATCGTCATTAATCATTTTTTATTATAACAAATAGGGGAGAAGGGAATGAGCAGAGGAGGAGAAGAGAATGTTCAGAAAAGAATCTCAAAAGGTGTGACTAAAGCAAATGAAGAAAAGAAAGGAAGAAGTTAAAGAAGAGTTCTGAAGATAAGTTTTTTTGTTTCTTTTAAGGACTTTGTATTTTGTTTTCTTTTTTGTATATAATTTGTTATCATAAAAAATGAGGAGATTGTTAAGTCAAAGTGACTTTACTTAGATATAATTTTGATGTATAACAAAGAGAACTTTTAAAGAAAAACAATACAGACGAAGCAACACAGACGTAGAAGTCAAAGCAGACGCTAAAGTTAAAGATAGACGCAGACGCTGAAGCTAAAAACAGACACAGACGCAGAAGTCAATACAGACGCAAAAGTCAAAGTAGATGCAGACGCAGAAGCAAAAATATAGACACAGACGTAGAAGCAAAAATATAGACGCAGAAGCAGAAGCAAAAATACAGACGCAGAATCAAGAATCAACTGATTAACTGATTAACCGTTAGTTACAGAACTCAACTGATTAACCGTTTCTTCTAAAGATTCAAGAAACAAGATTCAAGAAGCAAGAATCCAGAAACAAGAATCAAAAATCAAGAAGCAGTTGGAGATAAAGGCTATAAATACAAGTCGAAGTCGAAGATTGCAAAGTTAGCTGAAAAATTATCTGAATTACATCTACGTGATCGTAAAAAGCATACTGTGCAAATTAGCCGAGAGCTATTCTTACTGTAACGAGTTTTCAAACACCTTTTAGTGAGAAGAAGTGCAGATAGCCTGCAGAGGCTAAGTGTGAAATAATACTGATTGTAGAGACCTGAAAAGGCTCGTAAAGAATACTTGTAAAAGTTGAAGAGATAGTGAAATCTCATAAAGAACTCTGAGGACTGGACGTGACCCACGTTTTGGGGTGAACCAGGATAAATCTTTGTGTCAACTACTCTTACTCTATCTCTTTTTAAGACTCAAGTCTTTTATTACTCAACTCGTAAAAGAAGTTTTGATTAATTACAATCTATCGGAAGTTCTGTAAAAAAGAATTTTATTTCTAACAAACAATTTTTTGAAAGAATTTATAAAAAAGGGGAATACACAATTCAACCCCCCCTTCTCGTGCATTCTTATATCGTTTTCTAATCATTGTATTAACGTGTGATTCACTTCAGGATCTAGATCCATTTGATGCATCTATCTATTTGTTTTTATTTCCTTCATCTATTTTAAGTGTTTCAGATTAATTTTTGTGTTATTGTTTGATAAAGATGCTCTCTTTAAATTTGAGGATTGGATTTTCTGCGTTAGAGTGTGGTTGTGACATTATATTTTTTACTAATTATTAACTATCAATTCATATCTACTTTTGAAGATTATTTGTTGTCAATGGTTGTCTCTGCTTTATTACGTTGTCTTTATTTGTTTCTCCCTAGCTAGTAAAAAAAAATGCAAGAATCATTTTGTATTGGGTCTCATGGAAAAAAATAAGCTCATGTTATTTGCCCAATATAGTTTTAGATTAGGTATGTTTCATTTATTCTATCAATGATTATATAATATATGATATAATTAGTGTGAAATAAGGCAAAAAGGAATAAACATAGTTGTTGAATTGTTTGGGGTTTGACATAAATCTTTACTTTGATAAGTGTCAAGGAGTGCTTGAGATGAAGCAAGGAGATGTTTAAGTAGAGGATGTTCGAGTTGCTTGGGTCTATTTCCTTCAACTACTTTAGCTTGAATTGTTAAAATTATGAAATCTTTTGTGCATAATTCATCTTATTTGTTTTTGTTTTGATTAATTTATTCTTTTGTAGCCATTTAACTATAATAATTGTCAGATTTTATAAGAAAAAATTATTTGATTTCAATTCTTCGAATCAAATAGTAAGTTT
The DNA here is from genome assembly GCA_029891385.1 of Erythroxylum novogranatense. Lineage (NCBI taxonomy): Eukaryota > Viridiplantae > Streptophyta > Magnoliopsida > Malpighiales > Erythroxylaceae > Erythroxylum > Erythroxylum novogranatense. The sequence goes on from CM057226.1 coordinate 23,419,981, forward strand.
GTCAACATCCTCATTCAATTTTGATGATTTTTTTCCTTTCAAAATGTAAATTGATGTGATGCACTTTTATAATTTTAGTTACAACATGCATTCAAAATCTCTGTAATTATGAGCAAGGCATAATATTCCTGACTTGAAGAATTCTCTAAAGATAACTTTTATATTAAGTTATCTCTTTCATTTCTCTTTACTACCAACATTTTTAATATTTGATATTATCCTAGCATCCACTAGCAATCTAATCTATGACTATTTTCTTTAAAAATGTAACTTAGTTTAAGCATAGATTCAAAATCATTGCAGTTTTGACTGATGATGACTCAAAGATTAGGCAATAAATAGAAAAGATTCCTATTTTGAGAATTGATTTGGGTCAGCACCATTTGAAGATCATTTTGTTCATAGATTGAAAAGAGGTATGTGAATCACAAAAGCTTTTTGAAAATTTTGGATGAGGACTTTAAAGATTCTATAAAGGTGATCTTTACCTATTAGATTCATTTTTACCCAATTTTAATAGGTGTTGAAGTCAAGACAGAGTAGCCTCATAAGGTGAAACCTAACAAAGATATTATTATTCATCTTTCTTAGGTAAAAATTGTTATAGATGTACTTATGTTAAGTGCTATGAAAGTGATCTCTTTGATTGAATGAGTTGAGTACTTCTTTGTGAAGTTTGATGACAAATTTTATTTCAGGCTACATTTGGTGAATCCAATTAGTGAGAAACTTGATGGAGTAGATTGGACAGAGAATATTGGTATCTGTGAATCAGTTTGATGGGAAGTGAAGTAAACATTTCCCATCCCTTTATCAAGAATAGGATTGATGACATACTATTGTTATGTGTATTTCAACCGCTTCTTATATTTTAATAGTTTTCATACAAGTATGAAATGTATACTTTGCCTTCTAATGATGCTTTGTTTTTTTCCCTCATCATAAATGGATATGTGCTCAAAAATTGGAACTATCTGTCAAGAAGTTAGAATGCATGCAATACAAAAGAATAAGTATGTTAATACTTCCAAAGGAAAGGTTACAAAGCCAAGTTGAATAAGCCTGACATCGACTTTTAATTATACAATTGATAAAGAGTTATTGAAGCACATGTACTTTTCCTTGCAATTATTGAGGATTCTAGATTTTGCTTTTGTATTTCGTAACCATAAATGCATATGTAATTTGCTTTTGTATTTTGAAGATGATAAATTTCAAAATTTTCAAGTCCTTATGGACTATATATTATATATAAACACAATTTTTAGTTGTTTACATTTTATAGTACGTATGCAATTAAGATGTACATTAATATCTTTATATTCCTTTCAATGTAAATATGGATGTTACTTACATAATGACAAGAGTTTGCTTTTACATTAAATATTATTGGTAACGAAAGAATAAATTTTTTCTTTCATTGTTACCAAAAAATTTCACTTTGTTGCCTTGTCTATTTAACATTGTTGCCTAAAAAGTCTTAAAGTGTTGCAATATTTATTTAACATTGTTGCTATAGTTTGAAACTAATGTATTGCCTTAGTCAAAACTTAAGGCAACATTTTTTATTTTGTTTCCAAATGAAAAAATTTTATTACCCTATATTTATAACAACATCACTTGTTTAGCGATATGAATTTTGTTGCCTTAATAAAAGGGTAACAATAATTATATTTATAGCTACTCTTTTATCTGTTACCTAAAGCATTTTTTTTCCATAATGTTGGTTACTAACAAAATTAGGTGTGTTTGTCCTAGTTCCATATCTAAAGTTTGGATGATCTTTATAACCCTCACTATCCTAGATAACTATCCACAACATTCACTTCTTAAACTTGCAAAGAATGACATGCATTAATAGTGTAAGATTAGTGCAAATTCCACAAGGATGAGCTTAGGTAATACCATCAACTACAAGTTTCGACACTAAAGTAGTCAAATGAGCTACTTGTTCATCCTTAGGTAATACCACCAACTACAAGTTTCGACACTAAAGTAGTCAAATGAGCTACTTGTTGAGACTTTTCATTTAGTTGATCATGAATGGCATGCACATTTATTTCGTTAACACTCCTAACTTGATTAATCTCGTTTTTAGTTCCAAATTGTTGTGAATTTTTAGCCATGTTAAAGATTAATTGTATAGTTTGTGCAAGAGTTTTATTAACTAATGCGCCTCCAATAACTTTATCTGGCATACCCCTAACATGTGGTAAAAGACCCCATAGAAATGTTGTATTAATAATTGGTCACTAATCTGCTGATTAAGACAACTACACACAATCTTTTAAATCTTTTCCAATATTCATAAAGTAACTCATTCATATTTTGTCTAATTCAGCATATTTCTTTCTTAATAGATCTTGTTTTACTAGTAGGAAAATATTTTTCAAGAAAAGGTAAATTTTGATCCGTGTCATTAGTCAGTATATAAATTAAATCCTTATTTTACTTTTGAATTTATTAATCAATTGAGTATAGAGAAAATAAGAATTGATCCCAAGAGGAAAGTTAATTTACTAATTTAGTTCATTTATCATAATACTTTTAAAAGGAACAATTATATCATAATTTGGCATTTACAAATCTAATTCAATCAAGATACATATTATTACATAATTCAACCAATAAAACAACCTTTCTAAAACTAATAAACCATTGAAAGAAAAATTCCATATTTGCCACCATTTATATTAATCAACATTTTCATATGAAATATCCACAATACATTAAGCTATGCTTTTTTCAAGTTGAGAAGCACATATAAAGATTTTATCCAAGCTGTCCATTTTCATCCAATTATCTTTACATATAAGTTTCACTTTATTAATAAGTTGAAATTAGGAAAATTTTGAAAACCAAACAATTCAAAATAATGAAACCTATAAAATTAGCTAAACTAATACTTATATACAAAAAGGGGGTGTTTGAAGTTTAAAACAATTCAAGTTAAATCTAGGAATCAAAGAACAAAGCATAAATCCAACCTAATATTAACAAATGAACGCTTGCTATAAGCGCAGAAAACTAACCAACTAACTTTGACTTTTCTCCCTTCAATTTTTAGAATCAAACCAACTCAATCCCACTCAAAGCACATTATGAACTAAGAGATTCCCAACCACCGATAATTTATTTGAAGAACAATTAAGCTCTAGTTCATACAATGCATTATGAATTAATGATTTAAGCCTCACATTCACATAATCAAGGATGTCCTAACCATATAAAGAACATAAATCATAAATCAAAGAATTCATCCTTATATAAGATTAAATTAAATCAGTAATAAGTAAATGAATTCATAAAATTAATAATCCAAATATTCAAAGTGCATCTTTAAATTAAAATGAATTTATTGCCTTAATATCCCTGTGTTATTCAAAAGTTGCTAAAAAAATCTTGACATATAAAAATTAGCAAAAAACACCCTGAGTTGAAATTTTATTAACTCACAGCCCCTTAAGCATGGAGGAACAACAAACGGCTAAAGGTTTTTTTTGCAGCAAAATTGAAAACATAAGGTTAATAGAGTAACATTTTATATCTCAGGGTTTAATTAGCTACTTTCGTATAACACAGGGGTCGCTACAGCAATTTTGTCAAATTAAAATTAACAATTAAAATCAACTTAAGTATAAGAAACCATAAACAAAGGGAATACGGGTTCCAAGAAAAACTCATTAAATTGTTCTAATTTTAGACCCCAGATTAGCCCAAAAGATCCCTACACTAACTTTGAACCAACTCAAAATGGGTATTGATTCCCTATCAACCCAGACGCTCTTTAATGCAACTCATAGCCTCATCCACCTTGTATGGATAGCAAAGCCTCTGCGGACTTGTCACTCTTGTGTGGAATGCATGCTCATCCTTCCCTCCAGTGCTCCTCTATTTTTATAGCCTCTGAAACATCTCCAAGAGTCACACATTGCTAGATCTTCGATGATTTTTCTTCTTATCTCTTCCATTTCAAACAGATTAGGATGAGTTGGAAGAGATTTGATGGAGATAATGTCGGGTGGGTGAGTCTCTTTCTTCCACTCAACGTTGCTTGTTCTATTATTGGTATTTTTGTCCTTTGGCTATTGCATTTTAGTGGTCTTCCTCTCCGTTGCAGGTTGCTTCTGCATTTGTCTCTGGCTACTAGCATGTTGCGTTTTCTCTCTATTGCTGCATTTTATTTCCTTTTCTACTATGCTGCATTTTCCTTTTGGTGACAGGGATGACAGTCTTGACCCGATCGAGCCATGAGCCTAGCTCAAACTAGGCCTTTCCTAACCTAGCCTGGCCTGTGGCCCAAAGCATATATGCAAAATGATAAAATGTATAGATGGGCTAGCCCTGTCAGGCCTGACCAATAGCCTGTTGGGCCACCGATGTAGCCACGGCCCACCTAGTCCATTGTCATCGCTACTTGGCGATGTGTTTTGGTTCCTATCTTCCCTCTAGACTCCGTTGCGTTTTGTCTGCTCTCTACCGTGCGTTGCATTTTCTCTGTTGCTTATTCTTCCAGTGTGTTGCATCGTTTTGGTCTTTTATCCTGCATTTTGTTATTACTTTTTAGTGCTTTTCTTGGCTACCACATGTTACTCTCACTTGGGTGCTACTATGTCATTTTGGAGGTGTCTAATGAGCTTCCTTTTTTGCTATTGTTTCATCTGCTTTTCCTCTGCTTCTTTGAACTGGGATGCTTCTTTGTTTTGGTGGGTTGTTTGCTTTAATTTTGGACTTTTTTTTTGCCTTAATTTTATTTTGAGTCAGATTTTCTTCAAGATTCGTTTCTTTAAGTCCACCAAGCTTACAAGAAAATTTTTAGTACAGTTTATACTCTTTTTAGAAATAAAATATAAAATTAAATAACTTAAATAATTAATAAGAAAATGCAATAATTTAGTTCAAATTTCGTATATAAATAATATAACATAGGATAATTTCTACTTATCAATATCACTGCCCTCAATTTTGATCAATAAGGCATTGATATTAAATGCCCATTCATCACTAAACTTGAATTCATGCATCTTTTATTGTAAAGCTTCATATATCTACCTATTGTGATTACTACTAGTTCAATTTTCTAATAACCCCCTCCTTCTTAATTAAGCTTTGATGAATGAAAATATATGAGCCACCCGAATTAATTAGAATATGAATTAATTTTCCATCAAAGACCTCCATAACTTTCATTTGTCAAAATTAAGCAACTATAGTGCCTATCATGCCTTGCATTGAAATGGTGAGTGGTTGATCTTTAACTTCTTCTCCTCCTTCTATCTTCCTTCACCTTCATCAACCTCATGTCCCAAATCTATACATATAGAATTTGCCTATTTTTGCAGTTATTTCCTAGTGAGAATTTCTGTTTGCACCAAAATCAAAAGCCTTTAGTTATAAGCTCATCAATTTCTCAGCTACTTGTTTTAGAAGCCTTCATCTCCTTACTCGCCAATGAAGGCTTTGATGAAAGACCATGCTGAAATTTTGGTGCTTGGGATATACTATACTCTTATAGGGTATTTGGTTCACCTGCCAAGATAGATAAGGAATCAAATGGTTTTTCTTATGAATAGAATAGATGAGGAATGAAATAGAATTTGTATTACATAGTTTGGTTTATACGTAATAATTTCTAGTGATAATGTATGTCAATATCTAGTTTGAAAACATAACTCATGAAAAGACTAAAATATTCATTATAGTCTCCACTAACTATATTATTATTATTATTATTATTATTATTATTATTATTATTATTATTATTATTATTATTATTATTATTATTATTATTATTATTATTATTTTATCATTAATTTTCTTCTTCTTCTTCTTCTTATTATTATTATTTTAAAAATTAATAATAAGAAGAAGAAGAAAATTAATAATTACAACATCTATAATAATAATAATAATAATAAGAGGGAGAAATGTTATTTTTCCTATTCCACATTTAATAGGTAAAGATAGGAGAAGTAACAGAGTAACTAAATCTATGATTAGTTATTCAATATGTTATTTTCTAATTGAACAAAGGAATAACTATTTATCAAGAATACATTAGTAATAAAATAAATATTCTACTTAACTAAAGATGCCATTAATTGCTAACTCCTCCTGTCTGGTTGATCTATTGCAAAATAATGTTGACTCTTCTTTGTTCTATACGCTACTGATTTCTCGTATGCCAACTACAAGTTCCTTGGATTGAATAGCTTGACTGAATATTTAATTTCAGCCCCAAATTTCTTCGCACAACATATGGCTCTCATGTCACTAACTCGTGAACTAAAATCAATTTTGCATAGTAATCCTTCACGCTTGTACTCTACTTCAAATCCTTCAACTCTCTATTGGATTATTAAATATGGATTCTTCAAACTATTATTTTAATGCTACTAGGTACTCTGCCCACCTTGGTGATATGTTCGTCAACTACAACTAGTATCGTGATATAGTGCATTGGTACAATGCGCACCTTAAGTTCTATTGGGTTTTATCTAAACATAAAGAACTACTGGCATTTGAAAATTTAGTCACATTCAACCTTATTAAACAAAGTAGACATAATATAAACCCTCTATTTAAATTGTTCATATTCATCTCAAGCATCCTTCTATCTTTCTCGACATTGTGACGAATTTGAGTATCATTTTCAAGTAGTTGCAATATCATTTTCTTCAAATTTTAAACATCTTTTCACATTAATTTGCTTCCGTCTTCCACTTCTGTTCCTTAAACTTTCTTCCAATCATTTAATATCTTGTCAATAATCATTGCTTGGGTCGTAAATTGATATAATTCAATATTATGAATAAAATATTAAAAATTTTAGTTTATTCATGCAACTAACTTGTCTGTGCGACTGAATGAGCCAGAGAGGAGAGGCACGGAACACGGGGAGAAAGATGCCAAAATTTCAAATCAGTCGAAAATCGGTTACTATCCCCTCTTCAATAATTGCTATAGCTAGAGCGACACTGAACAGAGGGAGTAAGATGCCAAATTATCAAATCAGTCGAAAATTGGTTACTATTCCCTCTTCAATAATTGTTGTAGCTGATAACACACACTCTATCAACTATCTCTTCAATAATTGTTGTAGCTGATAACACACACACTATCAACTATCTCTTCAATAATTGTTGTAGCTGATAAACACACACACTATCAACTATGTAAACGCCATCCGACAATAGCATTTTCATCTTGACACACGCGTCTATTCTCTTCTTCAAAGTAGTCTTCGTACCCGTCAGCTTCGATATCTTACAAAATCTTTATAATTAAAAACAGCAGCAGTAGCATGTCGGGGCATGACTTTTGGTGCCATTTATTTTATTTCAATCATGTCTCATTTTATTTTAATTATTTATTTATATAAAATTTATTTATATAAAATAGAAGGTTTCCTTTTTTAGTAAAAACCACAACCAAAAACGGCAAAAAAATGAAAACATATGAGCCCTAAGCTAAAATAGGGCAAAGTTGAAATTGGATAAATGATACTGAGAATATGAGGGCCACCATATCTTACCAAAATCTTTTACTTTGTTTTATTTTCCTTTTTGTTTTATCTTCATTTCCTTTTATTACATATAAAATGTAAACAAATATCAAATATGCATTAGTCTGATATATATTTTTCTTAATATATTTAAATTCAGAGCTATTTTCCACATTTTTATTTCTTTTTTGAAGTATAATTTATTCAAGTTTTTCATGACAAAAGTTAGCTATTGAATAAATTTTATTACGTCTTATGGGAAACCAGGGCCGATCTTGACATTTTATAGGCCTTAACAATCAAAAAGATTTCTATTTTACCTTTTTCTTTTTTACGATAATTAAGAGTGGACTTTTATAAAGAATAAAAGAGATAAAATAGAAACTCTTTTGTTGTTTTTTACGATGATCAAAACTTTTATAAAAAATAAAATAAAATAAAATTCCTTTTATTGCTATTTTATTATTCGTAAAACTGTGCCGGGTTATTGAGTAACAAAACATAACGTTAAAGTAAGAATCCACCACTTAGTTTCATCTTATGCATGTCATGTATGTCTATATAAAGGAAAGCGCTGCGATGCTCTTTCATAAGAACCCGATTGTCTTTTCTAATATTCATAGACTTGACTCTTGCCTTTGGAGATTATCAGCCCAAGGAACATGAGTCTCTTGGGTAAGTTGGAGGCTGATGTAGAGATCAAAGCTCCAGCCGACAAATTTCACGAGGTCTTCAGTTGCAGACCACATCATGTGAATACCATGAGCCCTGACAAGATTCATGGTGTTGATCTTCATCAAGGCGATTGGGGTAAAGAGGGGACCGTCATCACCTGGAATTATAATCATGGTATGCGTACCCTCTGCTTAAGATCATTTTAATAAGAATCAATCAAACTCAGTCTCGGGAACACTCCTCTCTATGGTGTCGCTATAAACGATATGTTAATTGAAATCAACTAGGGCTGAAAAAGGATCCTCTTTTCAGTGATAGGCTCTTAAGCTCCACATATATATGCCCGGCTTAATATACTAACTTGAACTACTGATATGTGTATAGCTGATCTTCCAAGGGCAAGGAAAAACTATAGTGACAAGTTATTGGACAATATATATATATATATATATATATATGGTATATTATTAGAAAGACCTAATTCATCAGCAAAAGTTAGCTCCAAAGGGGAAGGCTTGCATATTATTATAAATTGTTGAATGTTCTACTCCGATGTGAGATTCCTGACATTCTTCTCTTAGTTCATAACAATACTGGACATCTGATGCACATATTGAACAAAGGGACATAATCGAAACCGCTCCAAATTATCGAGATAAATTGACTCTAATATCATGTTAGAAAGGCCTAATTTATCCTTAAAAGCTAGCTTAAAAAAAAAGGATTGCATATTATTATAAATTATTGAATACTCTCGTACTTAATCGATGTGGGATTTGTGACATATATGCAGTTACAAACTCCTGGATATTCTTCACTTTTTTTATTGCTTGCATCCAAGAGCTTGTAGTCTCTAGTCTCTGCCAAGATTTATTTATCAACTTAAGAAATCATCATAACAAGGACGATAGCTACGTAGCAAGCTTTTCACGTTAGGATTTTCCTACTGTTTTTCCTCCGTCGAAATTTGAGACGAAGAAACACTGCTGGAGTAAATACTAGACAAATAAATTTGCTCTCATCTAAAGGAAATGGACAAACTTAAGTAAACATTTAATCTACATAAATTGTTGATTGAAAGGATTGATAAATCATATTTGCTTAAGTGCTCGGTTTCGGTGAATTGATGATGTTTCTATTTGTACATATGGTTAAATCCCTTTCTTGTGTCATTCCTCGATGACAGTCTTCAATGTTAATGACTGACAAGTTTTCATGAATTGTTAAAGACGGGGTTAAAAAAACTGCAAAGCAGATAGTAGAAGCCATAGACGATAAGAACAATTCAACCACCTTCAGAGTGATAGACGGGGATCTTATGAAGGAGTACAAGGACTTCACGGCCATAGTTCAAGCCACTCCCCAACCCAGTGGTGATGGAAGCGTGGTCCATTGGACTTTTATATACGAGAAGCTGAACCATCAGATCCCAGATCCTGCCACATTGCTCGAGTTTGCAGTCCATTTGAGTAAGGATATTGATGCTAACCTCACTCAGACTCAAGCTCAGACGTAAAACAGTACTATATAAAAGTATGCTTTTCTCTTGTACCAAAAATAATAAAATTATATATATACGTGTGCGTATATGAAACTGAGTTGTAATAATATGGTTGGCAGACTTCCTAATTATGTAAGAGTGCGCGAGATTCAAGAAAATAATATGTATTTGGGTCCTTTCTTTTATGTATATGTGCCTTTGTGAGAATGGGTGATTCCTTTGATTATTGGTGTTGGCTTCCAGTTTATATTCTTAAATTACGCAAAAGTTTCTTTTGTCCTAATCTTTTCATTAAAATTTAAATAAATCAAGTACAAAAGTTTATTTTAAAATAAAGTTTTAATTAAAAATAAATTAAATCGTAATATTTTTAATTTTAAAATAAATTCTTATGTTTTAAAATTATAATAAAGTGTACATTAATAGGAATTTTAATTCTATCAATTAATTGCTAGTTTGATTTTTTAAAAGCCAAATGACTCTAATTAAACTTTTGTAAAAAACAAACCCTAATTTTCTTCCAATCATCTAAACCCTTAATATTCTTGAAAAACTTGGAACAAGCAACAAAATCATAGGGGATTTGAAGACTTGAGAGACATGGCTATCCCACCTGATCAGATGCCACGTCCTACAATCAAAGCAAACGAAAACCCTAACGAGAAGAGAGTGATATTTTTGAGTTCCTGTCCTAGATTATCTCCTGACTTGATCATAATGGAATTGAAGTAAGCAAAATGGAACCTTGGTAAACCTGTTAACAATTTTGGGGTTATTGAAACTAATGTTGAGCCCTTGAATAAGAAAAATGAAGAAAGTGAAATCATTTCTAACAAAAATCCAGGAGAGATTTGCAGGGGTGTTGTCTCTAAAGGATGAGTTAAAGCAATCTAAAGTGAAACCAATTATTGTTGATAGTATGCAGTCCAAGTAAAAGGCAGTTCAACTAAGGAGAAAAAGGAAAATTTCCAGACAGTGCCTGTTAATAATGACAAGAACCAAGAAAAATACAAGAAATGTTGAACTGGGGTTGTATGTAGCTCAAAAGATGGAGGAAGCAGCAAGAGCAGCGAAAGTTGTTGCCCTTCCTGAAATCAATACTTTTTTTAGCTATGGCCTATGAGAGATCATCAGGATGTATCTTGCTGCATCCTGAGAAACTATCCTCTTTTGAAATACAATCTCCTCTAATCCCAAATGCTTAAAAAGATGAGGTGTTTTCTTCTAAAAAAGAGAGTAAACTTTGACAAAGAGAAGATGTATAAGTGGAACAAAGTTGTTGAGTGTCCAACCTTATTTTGAGATATTAGATAATGTAGCGGATAAGATTACATTAAATAGACATCAGCTCTCAAAGATAAAAATCATGTGGGATGATCATCTGAAGATAGTGGAGATTTTCATAAATAAGGATGTATCATTCATAGTTAAATATAATCTTAGTAGTGATGTAGATAAATTCTATCAGATAGAGTCCTATTTAGATGAAGGTGTTATCTTATTGGATAATATGAAGTAATTTTATTAGGATAATGTGATATATTTAGTTCAGTTCAAATAGGATTTTGAATTGTAGGATACAGGAGCTTATAAATAACTCCTTAGAGCCTTGCTCCATACATGAGATAGAGAAGATAGTGAGTGTTGTCACAACATCCAAAAGTAAGAAAAAAATAGAGAGAGAACAAAGAGAGTTAGATTCTCATCCTTGTTTGATTGTTTTTGGGATTACTCGAGGGTTTGTTGATTGTGATATCAACTTTGGTTTCAATTTTGAAACTTTGTGAGATCATGTGTTCGTGGCCTCATGGGGGGGGGGGGAGTTGGTGGAGGTGAGAGATTAACTTTGTTCTGTAAATCCTTATTGAGTTTAATGAATTTATTTGTTGGTTTGCCCCGTGGTTTTTTTCCTCTACATTGGAGGATTTTTCACGTTAAATCTTAGTGTTTGTTTCATCATTTAGTTTCTTATTCTCGTATTGTTCTGTTATTACAATTTGAAAATTTATTTCTTGTTATTGATATTCAGTTGATTTTTTAGAGAGTTGTGTTAGCTTTTTCCTAACAAGTGATATCAGAGTCATCGTAATAGAAGGTGGGAACAACTCTGTGGTCAAGTTAATGTCATCAAATTGCTCGATTTGGAGGCCGATAATGGAGGACCTTTTGTACTGTAGGAATCTCTTTGAACCTGTTGATGTGGACAGAAGTGTGAAAGGTGATGCTCCTTTAAAACCTGATAAGATGCCAGATAAAGAATGAGAAAAAATGAAGTGAAAAACTTTAGGCACTATAAGACAATGGATTGATATCAACACATTCAATCATGTTTCTCAAGAAATAGTTCCTTTTGAGCTATGGAAGAAGCTAGAAGGTATGCATGAAAGGAAGACTACTCACAACAAGGCCTCTCTAATTAAGAAGCTTATGAACTTGAAGTTAAAGATTGGAAAATCAGTGTTAGAGCATCTAAGTGATTTCTAAGATATAATCAACAAGCTGACTATAATTAACATCATTCGTGATGAGTTCTTTACTGGATAGTTAGCCAACACTAGTGGTGACGATTAGCAACTCAGCTCCTAAATGTGTGCTCGTTTTGAATGTAATGAAAGAGAGTATGTTTAATGAAGAAATCAGAAGAAAGGAGATTGAAGTTGACAACATACTGACTTTCGTGACAAAAAGCAGGGGAAGGAATAAGAGTAAGGGTCACAATGATCTTGGGAAGTCTATCATAAGTAGGGGAAGGAAACCACACTATCATAAGCTTGCTAATACACTAATTCTTCTCCAGAATGATTACATACGAGGATAGATCAAAAGGGCTTTTTCTTGGATTGTAATGTGGATAGGGTTAAGGAGGGTTAAACAAGTTTTAGGGGTTTATCAAAAGCATTTGTAAACTACTAAGTATACAAAGGGATTATAAAGATTAACTTCTAAGATATGCAATACTTCTCCGCATTTATTGAAGCTACTACATGTTATTCCTTTTTCTTTTCATTTTTTCATTCGATTTTGTTCTTTTCTCTTTTTTTTTTGAAACAATGAATAGAAACATATTCCATGTTCTCTTAACTTATGATTCCATAGTCAAGTATCACTTAGCACTCTATTATGTTGTGATTGGGCAAGATAATGGGGTTTGTGGTTTTTAAAATTGGGTGATTGTAAGAAACAAAAGGTTAAAGCCTCAATGGGCTAGCAAGGGATGATAAAAGTGTAGGTCATTTAAGCCAAAGGTTAAAGCAAGAAGTCTGTAATCATTTCTATCTAGCATGCATCTAATAGATTTAAATCAATTCAAAGCAAGTTCTGTAGGTAATTACCTAAGGAAACATCACACAAATAAGGAAATGAAATGACTATAGAATGGAGTCATAAAGGCTCAATCCTCATATAGGTTCAAATGAAAATCCATTATACTACTATACATTACCTCATTGTTCAAGTGTCAAGTTCTGAGTGAGCTTATATGGCCGACTACGTTTATCACTCTGTATGGTTCACTCTCTACTCAAGTAGCCTAATTTGAGTTCACGCATGCATTTAATCTCATTCCAACTGGCATAATAGAATCTCATGGCAACACATTCATAACAAATATTCAAATGTAAGGAAAATGACATACCTAATACTAATAACCTAACACGCATCCTAAATGACATGCAAAAATGCAAAGACTACCTCCCTATACTTGAAGAAAACATTTTTCTCAATGTTAAAAGGAGAACACCCAAATCCAACAAACAACACAATGAAAAATAAAACATAAAAACACAAAAAGAAGAATAATATAAGAGATTAAGGGTAAGATGTGCTCAAGGTGGTGGGGTCGGTGGAGGTGGTGAGTTTAGAAATGTGTATCTCAGGTAAGAAGGTAAATGTTTTAGTTCTACAGTAGGAGGCTTTACAATAGAAGGTCATATGGGTGCATCTTTTGTCTCTAATTTCTCTTTCTCACCCTCCTCACATAAATCCTCTTCACTCACACTCTCATCCGTTTGCATTTTAGCAACTCTCCTAACTTCTTTTATACTTTCCTTTTCAACCTCCTTCACACAATCATCCATAAAATCAATGTTCATACAAGCACTTCCATTCATTACTTTCTTCAAAGACTTAGTCATATTGAATTCAACATGCTCATCACTAATTCTCAAAACCAGTTTCCTTCATGCATATCAACTAATGCCTTACTAGTATTCGTAAAGGACCTACCTAAAATCAACAAACAATTCTATTTTCTTAAAAATCCAGCATAATAAAATCAACAGGAATTATAAATTTGTCCACTTTTACTATAACGTGTTCTACTACCCTAAATGGTCTCTTGATGGCTTGATCCACAAGTTAGATAAGCATAGATGTCGGCTTGGCATCTCCTAGCCCCAATTTCCTGAAAGTAGACAAAGGCATCAAGTTAATACTTACGCCTAAATCATATAAGCATTTAGAAAATTCAAAATCACCAACAACATATGGAATAGTAAAGCTCCCTAGATTTTGTAGTTTTGAAGGCATTGTTCTTGTGATGATTGAACTATAATTCTTTGTTAAGGTCACCATCTGATTGTCTTCCTAAGTGCTTTTATGTGTCAATATGTTCTTGAGAAACTTCACATACTTAGGCATATACTCCAATGCTTCCACCAAAATTTAGAGAATTGAGTGTCGACTTGATGCTGTCTCACCCTCTGTGGATATAGAATCTTAGGCTTATAGGGTGGTGGTGATAGATATGGCTTCTCTTCTTCTTTGTCTTCTACCTTTTCCTTTTGTTAGCTATCTTTTTGCACATTTGGCTCCTCTAATTGCTTGCCACTCCTGAGAGTGATCACCTTAAGTTGTTCCTTTGGATTGGCCTTAGTGTTGCTTGGTAAGCTTCCTACATTCTTAGAAGATAAAGCATTAGCAAGTTGACCTCCTTGTACCTCCAAGTTATGGATGGATGAAGCGTGGCTCTTCACAATCTGGTCAAACTTTGCCTCCATTCTTTTCTGAATCTCTTATAGTCTTCTTTGACCTTCCTCTTGGCTTGATAACTCTGAACCTAATAAGTCCATTAACTTATCCATTTTGTTCCTAAAGACCCAAGACGATCTTGCTAAAATTTCAGAGGTCCTTGTGTTCTCATTTGGCCACCTCTAATGTTGGTACTTTATGAAAAATTTGGGTGGTTTTTTCACCTAGGATTGTAAGCATTAAAGTATGGATTGTTACCTTGTTGCGGCTAACCCAAGTAATTTACTTAGTCGGTACCACTAGCTCCTAACAAGAAACATTCAGTTATGCCATGGTTGTCCTGTCCACATAATTCATATTGTAACTACATGGTCTTGACTATGGATGAAGAAGCTCCTTGCATGTTGCTCAACTGCTTGGTAAGGGCAGCAGTCAAGTGGAATCATTCCTTTTTTCTCCTTGGATCCTTGTCTGCTTCTTTCATTTCACCACATAAAACTGTTACTCGCCAATTCTTCTAAAAGATCATGAGTTGTGTCAATGTTTTTCCTCATTAAAGACCCTCATGCAGCTGCATTTATTTTTCCCCTTGTTCTCTAAGTTACACCATTTGCAAAAGAAATTCCCTTCGAAGGTTGTGGTAGGGCAACTCCTTTGTAATTCCTTGAATCTCTCCCATGCTTCCTACAACAACTCCCCATCGTTTTGTTGACTTAGGGGACCACTACAAACCCACATAACACATATTTCATGATCTTGCAAGCTTGATGGCCAAAATGGCCCTTCTCTTGAAAACTTGTTTTCATATACTTGTTATATCTTGAATCATTTCCAAAAGCATGGTTTCAAAATCATGCATCATTTCAAAGAATCATTTAAAAACAACTTTTCATGATTTACCACACAAATCATGTATAATCATGTGACAACCATATAGCAGATTTCACAAATCATTCATGAACAACAATGCAACACTTATGATGCAAATGAAATCAGAAAACTTCTTTAATATAAAGAAAACAGTAGTAGCTTATTTACGTTATTATAAACATGTACCCACCTTGATTTCCTTGCTTAAAGACATGACTTGCTCAAAAATGTTTCTTCTCCTGTTCCTCTTGTCTCTCTTGATCCCTTTACACAATAACAAAAATCCCACTCAATAGGGTTTTCAATTGAAAATCTGTCAACGCACAGTCACTAAAATTGGTTCTAAAATACTTAAACCCAAACATTTTCTAAACTCCATGAACTAAAATCCTTCCAAAAATCCAAAGGATTCAAAATTATCTTACCTTCATTCTTCACCAAATGAAGGGATCTTTAGTTCAAAAGAAAGCTCTTCTCTTCCTCAACCTTTTTCTCTTCTTGAACAACCTTAAAATCTCTCTTGAAGGCTAAGGGAATTAAACCCTAGCTTGTTTTCTCTTCTTTCTCTCTTTCATTCTTTTTCATGTTTTCTCTCTCTTATCTCTTTTCTCATCAACACATTTTGCTTTTCCCCAATCTTCTCATTCACTGTTCCTCCTTTATTTATAAACAAGACAATACTTCTTCTTCCAATTATGCCTTTAATGATTGAGAATTGTCTCATTTGCCCTTCCATTTATGCCTTATGTCTTTTACACTTAAGTGTCTTGCCAAAAACACCCTTGCACATTCTAACATAACATTTTCTTCTAGAAGACTCTTCTTTATTATCTTACGTTTCTAAGGATACCAAAATCATTCAATTTGGTTCAGTGATTCAAAAGATACCCTTCAAAAATTTTTAGATTGCTCTTTTCCATAACGATTTACTATACACAATTTCTATCCAAATTTTGACCATATTAGAGACTGAATTAGATTCCAATTTCTTCATACTATCTGTAGCTCCAAGTCTCTAGTTTACTCCAAATAAAAAATCATCCCATTTGAAATTCTATAGATCCAGATAAACTCAAAATAGTGAAGTATGTTCATCAGTTCATATTACTTAAGAGCACATTCATTGTACCTGTCCCATTCTTTTCACTCAACCTTTCTCTAATCATTTCAGATGGCTATGATTTTTGGTAGAGATATATAACAACATCTTATGAATCCAATGGTTCAAGACTGAAGTCATTAGGGTGTCTATATAAGAAGTTTGGCTAAAAGAATCAAACATGGCTTTATCCTCAATCATATTGAACCCATCTTGGGACAATTAACATAAGTTTCTGTAGAAATTTTTTATTGAGGTGTTCTTTATATGGTTAGAAAGAAGACTTCAAGAACTAAAACTCTCACGAATACCTTGGAGATAAATGCGATCATACGAAGGGTCAAAAATAGAACAGAATGCATGACACCATTTTGAGATGAAGATGACATCATCAGACGATACAAGGTTGGGAAAATTGCCATAACTTTCCCTACAAATATTGGATTAGGGTGTTCTTTAGATGAATAGAAACAGGACTTCAAGATCTGCAACTCTTACGAAGACCTCAAAGACCAATTCTATCATCTAGAGGATATAATTTGGACCAGAATATGTTTTGGCCAAAATGAGACGATGCTGATGTCATGAGATGATTGTTCACATCATTCTGAGACGCAAAACTAAGACGAAGTGTCTTAGGTACCAAACTAAGATGAATGAACAGTAACTGAGACGATGATGTCATACTGAGATGATGTTGATGTCATTTTGAGATGCAAAACTAAGACGAAGCATCTTAGGTACCAAATTAAGACGAATGAACAGCAACTGAGACGATGACGTCATACTGAGACGATGGTGACGTCATTTTGAGACGCAAAACTAAGACGAAACATCTTAGGTACAAAACTAAGATGAATGAACAGTAACTGAGACGATGACATCATATTGAGACGATGCTAACGTCATTTTGAGACGCAAAACTAAGACAAAGCGTCTTAGGTACCAAACTACGATGAATGAATAGTAACTGAGACGATGACGTCATATTGAGGGGAAGCTGACGTCATTTTGAGAGGCAAAACTAAGACAAATGAACAGTAACTGAGATGATGACGTCATACTAAGACGATGTTGACGTCATTTTGAGACGCAAAACTAAAACAAAGCGTCTTAGGTACCAAACTAAGATGAATGAACAGTAACTGAGACGATGACGTCATACTGAGATGATGTTGACGTCATTTTGTAACGCAAAACTAAGATGAAGCATCGTAGGTACCAAACTAAGACGAATGAACAGTAACTAAGATGATGACGTCATACTGAGATGATGCTGACGTCATTTTAAGACGCAAAACTAAGATGAAGCGTCTTAGATACCAAACTAAGACGAATGAACAGTAACTGAGACGATGACGTCATACTGAGATGATGCTGACATCATTTTGAAATGAAAAACTAAGACGAAGAGTCTTAGGTACCAAACTAAGACAAATGAACAGTAACTGAGATGATGACATCATACTGAGATGATGTTGATATCATTTTGAGATGAAAAACTAAGACGAAGCGTCTTAGGTACCAAACTAAGACAAATGAACAGTAACTGAGACGATGACGCCATACTGAGACAAAGCAAAATGATATGTCCAAACTGAAACGCAAAAGGTCAAACTAAGATGATGAAACCTCATAACTTGTAATGCTCGTATCTTTCAACCAAAAAATATCCTTGAAGTCAATAAACAAATTTCCATAGTTGTCACATACACCTATCTTACGCAACATTACACTTGTAAGGATCATAACTTCCCAGTACGATATCCAAAACTTACAAACTTCATACCATTGGAAAAATGGAAAGATCATCTACAACCTTTATGAAGAACTCAAAAACAATATCTGCCTCTATAAGGGTCAAAATTTCAAATCAAAGTGGATGTCTCGAAAGTTCCATCCTAAACAACACCACAACTTTAAATGATCATATCTTCCAACTGCATTGTCCAAAAATTTTATACTTTATATCAATGGAAATCTAGAAAGATAAGTTATAATTTCATGAAGTCAATTTCATCAAAACCTACCTAGATCAACCCAGAAAATTCATAGAACTTTCATATCAAAAATCCAACTCTCCATTACTATTCATTCCTAAAATTTTCAGGCTTCAATTTTCAAAAACTAACATTTCAAAATTCTATTTCTAGTTCAAAATTCTAAAAAATATACAAGTTTAGTCAAAGAAATCATCAAAACCCAAAATTCATAATCAACCTATTCATACTTTTTCACTTTTCTGCATTTTAAACGTTTATGCTCAAACATTATTCTTCCTCTCAACTTCATTTCAAATCAATGTCCTCCATAAAGAAAAATCATAATCCATGACCAATCAGGAGCACCAATGTTAGAACATACATATATATATGTATTCTTCGTCAGCTTACTACACAAATGCAACTTCATTTTTTACTTTCATTTTACTTCTAACCTTCACATTAATTCTCCTCACTTCAAAAATCTCTTATCCACCAACACCAAAGCAAATCATGAATCTATCCACTTTTATCATTCTCTACTTTACTCTTGTCTATAAATTCTTGGTTTAAGAACTTTCATTTATTTGTTCTTAACTCGTGACTAATCACCAAAATTTCTTATTCAATAGTTCTAATCTTTCACGAAAAGTTCAGGGTTCAACATCTTTCTTTCTGGGAAGTTTTTCAGATTATGTTACATACTTTTATGTGCTAGGTATGCTTCACCCTCAAAATCATAAACTGTCATTTTTTTTGTGCAGGAGGACCTTGCAGCCCGAACACTTAAGAAACGACTAAAAGAAGCAGAAGAAGAACAATACAGAGTATGCATTTAGCTTTTGTTTATATTCTTAAGTTTTTTAGTGTAGCAGCCTTGAAAGAGGAATTAAACTTGACACATCAATAAGCAATGAACAATCCAATTAGTGGAATGACATCTATGGGTATAGGATTGGATTAAGTGCAAAGTTTGGAAAAAGAGTTGGCCACTTTAAAGTCTGAACTACAGGTTAGAATCTTGTTCTTCACATTTATGTTAAATTATCAGTTTATAATGATTTATGTACAAATAGGGCTTTGTTATTTTTTTATTTTTTAGCTGTTTGTTTTGAAATGTGACTGGCTTATTTACTTGATGCTTGACCTCTCTGTGATTATGGAGGAATTTCTTCTCGAGATTTTAAAGTTTTTATAACAATGGATAATTGGTTTTTATATCATTATTTTAGGAAGATCGAAAGAATTTTGAGAAGCAGATCCATGATATGGCTATGGTGATTGAGAAATTGAAAAATAGTAGACAGAAACTTTTAGTTAAGATATAGCTTTTTCTTTCTTGGTAATTATTTTTAGTTATTTTAATAATTATTTTTAGTTAAGATATAGGAACTCTTTTGAAAGATTGATTCCCAATCTTTAGAGATAGAAAAACTTTTTGAAGAAAACTCAAATCTTACATCTTCTTATCAAGAGCAAAAAACACAACCAAGCAATGGGTGTAATTGTTTACGTTGTATCCAAAAAAATTTAGACATATGCTTTTGTATTTGATGCTTAGCGACATGCAAACCTCTCACTATGTTTAGTAATATATTTGGGTCGCATCTTACTTTTTTTATTATGTTTGATAAGTTGTGAATATATTTTTGTTTGGTTACATAGGCTAATGTGAATTTTTTTGAGGGTTGACAGATATATATTGGAAGGCAAAGAGCTAGAGTTTTACATGAAGAAGATCCAGAGGAAGAAGGGCAAGGGAGCTAGTGCTGCCTAAGTTTTATATATCAGACTTTTGTTTCCACCTTACATTCCTTACTTTTGGAAAATTTTAAGCAATCAAGACACGTAGGTCCAAATAGTGCTATGGTTAAACTTTTGGTTAGAATACTTATATTTATTGATGGGATTTATTCAATTAAATGGTGCATTTAATACACTCAAGTTATTGCATAGTTTTGTATGGTGATTTTTATATCATTACATGAGTTTCTGTTATAACCCTTTGGGGTGAACCACTTGATCTAACAAAATGCTCAGTAGTTGAGTTTTCTTAGTTTCACTGTACGCCTTGGTAGTTGCAAGACAGTTTTCCAATTGATGATTGCTTAGGTCTACTGATTGTCAAAAGGAAGGATAAAAGTCGTTCGAGAAACATTTTTTACTTTGATATTAATGTGTATTATGACATGTTTGCGAATTGCAATTAAATAATATGTTATCTGTAGGTATGAAATTCTTGTGATATATGAATAATTATTAAAATTAATGATATAATAAAAACTTGAAGAATTATTAAATAAATAAAATTCATAAATAATATTGAATAGTTATTAAATAAATAAGAACAAAAAATTGTATTTTAAAAATAATTATTAAAATTAAAAAATTATTAAATTAAAATTATTTTTGAAAAATTGAAAAAAATAATTAAAAAAATAAAAAAATCGTGGAAGACATTCCGTGATGTTTTCTGCAACATATTTGGAAACGTAGCGTAGCGGAATGTGACTTTCATTTCAAAAATGTCACGGAATCGCAGAATGTGGCTTTCCGCGACATTTCCAAAAGTGATGTGAAAAGACTAATTTTTTGATGTTTTTTAAAACATCACAAAATGTCCATATTTTTCGTGATGTTTTATGGGAAACATCGCAAAAACCTTGTGTCTTCCCCACATTCTACAACGTTTTTTTGTAACGTTTTTAAAATGTCGCAAATTGTATTCTGTGACATTTTTTTGACACTTTGTAATATTTTTTAAATGTCACGAATTGTCTTATTTTCTTGTAGTGAGTGGAGGGAAGGATGAGCGAGCAGTCCATTCAAGGGTGAGAGTTCAAGGAGGCTTTGTCATCTATCCAAGATGATTAAGGCTAGAAGTTGTATCAAAGAGTGGCTAGGTTGATAGGGAATCAATTCCCATTTATTTTAAGTTGGTTTATTATCGTTGGAGGAATCTTTTAGAACCTGATGTTGGACCCCGATATTTTAATGGAATTTAGAAATATCAAATGTATGAAATGAGTGTTTTTGTATATGTATTGTGTTATAGATTTGCATACTATATTGTGTTCATTAGGGTAAATTGTGTGTTCTAAGTTCAGAAGAAATTCTGTATAAATCTATGATGATTTTGACCAAGATGTCTTAATAAAATTTATAACTGATCTCTTAGCTTTCCGATGCCATATAGTATGCAAATTTAGGATATCAGAATGAAAAGATATGATTGTTACAAGTTAGGATGTTGTTTATGATTTGTGGTTGTGATAGCTATGGGGATTGATAGGAAATGGGAGTTTTGATGAATCAAATGAATTGGGATTTGAGAGTTTTATAAGATAATTTTGGAGTTTGGATTGTTATGAAGTGTTTAGGCACTTGAATAAGTAAATTTGTGAAGATTATAAGTGTATATGATGTTAGATTGGATGTAGGAAGCATTAGAGAGGGTTTGGAGGGGTTTGGGAACCCCATGTCTGTTTAACGGACCTTTACGGGTCAAAAGGACCCTTTGCATTGCCCATGTCCGTTAAACGGGCATAGATGTTCATTTAACGGACTTTCTCGGGACATTTGGGACTTTAAGTTCGATTCATGTCCGTTAAACGGACATGGATGTCCGTTTAACGGACACTCACGGGTTAGCTTACAGAAATCGCGAGTTTGACCATCTTCGAGGCAGAATCTGACTTTGTGGTCTTCATGAAAGTTTTATATATCGAAGTCTTATTTCCAATGGTCCAAGAACAAAAATAATCCTACATTTGTGGTGAAAGTTATAACAATCGCGCCAAGACATGTTACTGCATGATTGAGGTTATGAACATGTTAGATTCTTTTGATCACAACTCCCTCATCCGACCTCCGAACGAAGTGATTCTTGAGGCGATAGATTTCTAAGACATGAGTTTATCTCTGCATGAAATTTGGTAGCTTTTGATTGTGAGATGAAAAAGTTTGATTGTAAGAAAGTGAGAGGTCAGTTTAAAGGGCATGATTAAGGTATAAACACATTTTGGAATTGTTAAACATATCTTGAGTTATAGACCTCCCATTGAGTCGGTTCTTGTTTCTAAATGAACTAGAGACTAAGGGCTACATGTTTGAAGAAGTAAATTGTGATTGTTATGATTCCTCTGTGTGGCTCACGCTTTGTGATTTGAGATGTTATGTGAACAATGTGAACCGATGTGGGCTAATAAGGGTACTTTGCAATAACCCTAACAAGGAAACCCACTCAAGCTTGATGAGGGTTAAATGAATTTGAGTTTGGATCAATTTTTGGGCCCTGTTTAAAGAGTAAGAACATGCTTTGAAAGGGATAAATGGATTAACCCTACAAGGTAAGTCGTATATGTTTCATGATTGTGAAGAGTATAAGTGGTATGGTTTAGTTTAAGCTGTTGGGTTTCGGTTCCAACATTTGTTCGCTCTCCCAGCGCGTGCATTTTTCCTCCGTGCGACGTCACTTTGTTTCTTCCTTTTTGCCATTGTTTTGTATTTCTCCTCTTCAGCGCGTTGTTGTTTCCTCGAGTGCGACGCCGTCTCGTCTGTGATTTTGTTCCCATGCGACGTCATTTCTGTTTGCTTGTTTTTCTTCTGATTCGACCATTTTTCAATCTTTTACTTATATCTTTTCCGCCTGACATCCGATTAACTTGGTTTTCAAAGCATTGGATTCCTAAGATAATTATCTACATCCTCATGGGAAATTTATAAATTTATGAGATTAAATTGAGGAAGATTGATTTAATCAAAGTGAGTTAGATATTTTTCTGAACATGGTTCAGTCTTTTGAGAAATTCTTGATCTGTGGAGATCCGATTAAATTGATTCTTAAGGTAAAATAAAATAGAGCCATGGGGCTACAATTCATATGAAGGAATTGAACTTCAATTTAACCCCTAAGACTTTCAATTTCTGAATTGAAGTCGGGGTTAGTGTGCAGTCTTGGATTAGTAAGAGCTGAAAGTATTTTGGCCATAACTTTTGCTCTAGTCATCCAAATAAGGTGATTCTTAATTTAGATTAAACTAGAGAAATAGGGATACAATATGTCTGAAGAAAGTGAATTTTAATTCAGCCTCTAAGATTATCAATTTTTGGATGGAATTAAAGTACTGGAAAATGTTTTAGCAAAATGATAGTCCAAAATGTTTGGAGCATAACTTTTCGCGTAGTGCACCAAATTAAATGATTTTGGTGGCGTTATGAAATTAAGACAATGAGGAAGAATTTTCTATAAGGAATTTTTAGCAAATTCATTCAATTTGATGGTGAGAAAAATGTCCTAAAGTAAGCATGAATTGAAATAAAGTTCAGGGGCAATTTTGGAAGATCACTTAAAGAGTTAAGGTTTTAGGCTTACATGGAAGGGCATTTTCGTCAATTGGCTTTCATTTAATGACATGGAAATATAAAACGGAGGGGTTGTTGTTTGGCATAACGGGAAGCATGAAAATTAGAGGAAAAAGAACAAAAGAAAGAAGAGAGAAGGGAGAGTGTGCCTTCGGATGAGGAGAAGAGGAGTGAAGCAAGGTTTTCAAATTTTTGGGTCTTCAAGCATGAATTTTGAGTTGACTCAAGGGGAAAAAGATGGAAGAAGGTGAAAGCTTCCTTCCAAGCCAAGTAAAATCTGAAACTGGAGAAGATGAAGATAAGAGAAAACTTTTGAGCTTTGGATTTTTAATGAAGTTTTGGTTTAGATACCTTGGTAATGGTATGGGTTTGTGAATTCTTAAGTTAAGCATGAATTGAAATAAAGTTCAGGGGCAATTTTGGAAGATCACTAAAAGAGTTAAGGTTTTAGGCTTACATGGAAGGACATTTTGGTCAATTGGCTTTCATTTAATGACATGGAAATATAAAACAGAGGGGTTGTCATTTGGCATAAGGGGAAGCACGAAAATTAGAGGAAAAAGAACAAGAGAAAGAAGAGAGAAGGGAGAGTGTGCCTTCGGATGAGGAGAAGAGGAGTGAAGCAAGGTTTTTGAATTTTTGGGTCTTCAAGCATGAATTTTGAGTTGACTCAAGGGGAAAAAGATGGAAGAAGGTGAAAGCTTCCTTCCAAGCTAAGAAAAATCCGAAACTGGAGAAGATGAAGATAAGAGAAAACTTTTGAGCTTTGGATTTTTAATGAAGTTTTGGTTTAGATACCTTGGTAATGGTATGGGTTTGTGAATTCTTAAGTTAATTTTGAGGATTATGTCTATTGTGATGTTGAATTTGGGTGAATTTGGTTTAGGGAATTTTTAACTTGGATGAAGGAAAGAAGTAATGGAGAATTAAAGTTTGGGACAAAGTTCTAGCATGGAAATGAGGTGGGTAATATGTTTATAATTCGAATTATAAGTTGATTATGAATTTTCAAAAATTCAAGAAGTGAAATGTTTTGCAAAATTATTGTTTATGTTTTCAAACAAATAAAGAAAGGAAGTATTGAATTGTATTGTTTGCCGGATGCTTTGATAAAAAATGGTTACAAGTTTTAAATGATTTTGATAAATTAAGGAAAATTTCTGAAATTATGAAAATTGTTATAAAGATTAGATTTATTGTTTCTAATGATTTTGAATAAATTGTTAAAATTTCTGAAATTCTTTATGCTTGAAGGATTTTATTATTTATGAAATTGATACATTTGTTACATCTATTATTTATGAATGATTTTGATGATTTATCGAAGTGTTGTATTATTTGTTTATGAATGATTGTGAATCAAATATGATTTTGATTGTTATGTGATTGATTGATGGATTAAGTTTGCATTTAAATTGTCATATGAATTTATGTGAATGTCTGAATGACAATGTGTCTAGTACAAGACGATATTAAAATATGCAAAGTTCAGTTTCAAAATATTCCTTCGGGCAATTTGTTTTTGAAATATGACTTATGTGTTATGTGGGTTTGGTTAGGTCCCATAAGTTTGAGTCAATGCACTGTCTCCTTTTTAAAGGCTTCTCCCGCCTGCCCGCTAGTGGCACTGGAGCTCTGATTTCAGACACCCATAAGTTCACGGCTACACTAGACCGCTATGCGGGAAAGTGTAGTACGTTCCGTTCACGGCTGCCAAGGACCGCTATGTGGGAATGTGCAGTATGTTCCGTTTTGGACTGAACCAAACCATTCTGAAGTGTTATGTGATTTTTGATTTGTTTATAATGTGATGCATTTATATGTGATGCATTCATGTTTCGATTTTATTTATGAGTTGTGAAAAGTTTTAAAATTTTGAGAAATGAGCAATTGAGGATTTTCAACCGTGAAATGTTGAAATTGTTTATGAATGATTTGAAAAATTGAAAAATTTGAGAAATAAGCCTTTTGCAAAATGCTCTACTTGTGGAATTTTTATAAAATGTCAAAAGTTTGCAAGAGATGATTTTTGCTTATTATTCGATTTATAACCATGTTATCCACGAGCTATCAAGCTCACCCCCCTTTCATCCCCATCTCCAGGTATTCGAGCAGGAGATCGGATGAAAAAATGTCAAGACATTTATGTTCGATTTTTACATAGCGTGTAATTTGTGTAATGTGAATTTAATTTTGGATTGTATATGGCTTGGAGAGCCATGAATGTTTCTAGGCATTTACTTAGTGATGTAGATGATTTATGAGTTTGTATAAAGATTTGAATGATGGTTTATGCGTATGGACTTGAGTTATGAAATTGGAATTGTGTATGGCTATGGAGTATGTATGAATTATGATTTTGTAGAAGGACTTGAATGGTAGAGTAGTGTATGATGAATTATGAATTTGTGGATGGTTATGAAATCATGTATTGAATTGATTTATGAATGTGATTTGGATATGTATAGATATGGATGAATGTGTATGATGATGGGATATGAATTGTGATTGTGTATAAATATGATTGGTTTGGGTTTTGGATTGAATTGCGAAATTGTATATGGAGTTGAGAATATGATTGTGTGTTGGATTCCGGACGGGGGGGTCCGATGATTTTGAGTTTTGACTGGAAATTATAGAAGTGAGTTTTAAAGCCATTTGTAGGTTTGGGTTTCGTAAAATATAGCCATTATGCTGTCCGATTTTTTGTGTGTGGTAGTATATGGATAAGTGTTATTGGCAAAAGAAAAAGAAATAAATAAGAATAAGATAGATGTTTTATTTTAAAGATGAGATTGAGATATGTTTTGAATATGAAGAATCGAATAAAGTGAGTTTTGATTGAGGATGAATTTCCCAAAAAGCGAAATTATATTGTTTGATTTGTATGAGATTTTGAATAAAGACGAATAAAATGAAAAAGAAAGAAAAAAATTTAGACCGGTTTCGGATTGATTTAGTTAAAGGTTTCCAACGCGACCCTTTGGTTTTGTTTGATAAGTTTAAGATTTCAGATGTCAGATATTTGTTCAGTTCAGTTGCTCCGTTTGTATGTTTTGAATTTGATCCGTATTTGTTTCGCATTTTTGTTATTCGATAATTCGATTCGTATTCGCTTCTCTTTCGATTCTTTCGTCTTATGTTTCTGATTCCATTTGTATTTCGCCTTTGATTTCGATCGTTTATTCGATTTAGTATTTCGTGTTTTTGTTTTCGCTTCCATTTGATTTCGTTACGCCACTTTGTTTTTCGTTCCATTTTTCGGTTGGGATCCGGTCCCGAGATCGGGTCCCAACACCTGAAAGGCTAGTTTAGGGTCTGAAATTGGAGCATTTCAATTGGTTTTTCTTTAAACTCTTAATCCCTTCGATTATGATTTCCTACACTTAGTTGATTGTAATTGTTAATTTTAGTTTAAAAATGCACTTTAAATATTTCTATTATTAATTTTCTCAATTAATCAACTTGTTACTGAGTTAATTTAATTATGTTGGACTCCGATTTTTGAGTGGAATTTAGAAATATTAAGTGAAATTAAATGATTGGTTTACTATATGTATTGTGTTATGGAAGTATTTATGTTTAAAGGAAATTGATAAGAAAAGAAAAGTTTGATTTTGATAACTTTGAGATTTGAATAGATTGGTATGAGTTATGGAAGTTAAGTGAGTGAGATAATTGAAATGGAAGTTAAAAAATCAAGAAATAAGAGAAAAAGAGAGAGAATTTGAAAATTTAGAGAAAGTTGACTTTTGGGAATAGCGAGTTGACTTTTTGATTTAGACATAATTTGAGAAAATGATCTTCAGGAAACTTATAGCTCGTGTTGAGAGCTTTTTGTTCTGAATTAAGTTCAGTGGTCTTCATGAAAGTCATAGAAGATTTTACAAGCTTTACAATGATGTATATTTTGCAATAAGTGGATGTGAGAATTGGAAGTTATGAAATTTAGAAGTTTGTATGTGTTATAGGTTGACCTATGTTATGGCTAAACATTTGACTGAGAAATTAACCTAGTTAGAGGTTGAATTAGCCTTTAAGTTGTTCATGAAAGTTGAAGAATTTTTGGATCATGGAATAATAAGTTATAATTTTTACAAGTTTCTGTTATTGTTTTAGCTTGATTATTAGAGAACAGAACTTTTGATTGGAAAAGTTACTCCCTTAGAGGCCAAATTGATTTTTCTATCCTTCATGAAAGTTGTAGGTGACTTTCTGATTTTGCAGTGATATAAAATATGACATGTTTGGACTTTGGAGTTGAAAGATAGAAATTTTCAAAGTTGAGTCTTTATTAGGGATTGATTGTTTTGGACAGAATGTTTGATTTAGTTTTTGATGACTTTAGAGATGGAATTAGTTTATGAGTTCTTCATGGAAGTTGTAGAGCTTCCCTTAATCTTTCTATTGATACTAAATTTGTCAAATTTGGAATTCAGAATCAAGAGCTACGATTTTTGAAAAATTCAGATATATATATATATATATATAATCATATATATATATATATATTTTGAAAAAAAATTCGCGAGGAGGGTCTTTTTTATGTAAATTATTATTATTATTTATTTATTTATTATTTTAATTATTAATTCTATCTTATAAGAAATATAACCTTTTTCTATTCTTTTGCTCTTATCTTTTCCGTCCGACATCCGATTGACTTGGTTTTTAAAGCGTTGAATTCCTAAGATAATTATCTACATCCTTATGGGAAAATTATGAATTTTTGAGATTAAATTGAGATTGATTAAATTAATCAAAGTGAGTCGGGAAATTTTCCAAACATAGTTCAGTATTTTGAGAAATGTTTAATCTGTGGTGATTCGATTAAAGTAATTCTGAAGGCAAACTAAAATTAAGACATGGGGATACAAGTCATATGAAGAAAGTGAATTTCAATTTAGCCCCTAAGACTTTCAATTTCTGAATGGAAGTTCGGATTCGTGTGCAGTCTTGGATTAGGAACATCTGAAAGTATTTTGGCCATAACATTTGTTCTGGTAATCCAAATGAGGTGATTCTTAATTTGGATTAAACTAGGGAAATAGGGATACAATTGTTATGAAGACATCGAATTTTAATTTTGTGATTTAGAATGTGAATTTTTGGATGGAAATAATCGTGCTAGAAAATGATTTAGCATAAGACATATCTGAATGTTTTGAGCATACCTTTTGATGTAGTGCTCCAAATTGGATGATTTTTACGGCATTATGAAATTAAGACAATGAGGAAAATTTCTCTAGAAGGAAGTTTTGACAAATTCTTTCAAATTGATAATGCGAAACATATCCGAAAGTAAGCATGATTTAAAGTAAAGTTCAAGGGCATTTATGGAACATCACTTAAGGATTTAAGACTTTAGGCTCAAGTGGAGGGACAATTTAGTCATTTACCCCTCATTAAATGACATGGCACTATAAATAAGAGAGGTTGTCATTTTCGGAAGAGGGAAGCACGATCTTGGACCAAAGAAAGAACAAAAGAATGAGGAAGAGAGTAGAATGAAGGTTTCGGCCATGCAGAAGAAGAGGGAAGCCTGGAGTTTTGAATTTTGGGGGCTCCTACCATGATATTTTCGGGGATCCAGGGGAAAAAGAGGGGAAGATGATGAAAGCTTGCTATAGAAGCCAAGAAAATCTGAAATCTGTGAAGGTTGAAGGTAAGAGAAATTTTCGATCTTCAAGTTTTTAGTGAATTATTGGTTTAGAAACATAGATAATAGTGTGGGTTTGTCAATTCGAAGATCAATTTTGGGAATTGCTTGAGTTAATTGGATTAATTTTGGATAATGGTGAATTAGGGTTTATGCCCAATTTTATCATTTGGGGATTTTGGAAATTTATGATTTAGATAGCTTGATTATTTGTGGAATTAGTGTTTTCTAAGTTCAGTTTGAGGATTATGTCATTTATGAAGTTGAATTTGGGTTAAATTGGTTTAGGTAATTTTCAATTGGAAGAAGAAAAGAGGCAATGGACAAATTGATGATTGGGACAAGCTTTTAGCATCGATTCGAGGTGGGTAGTATATTTATTTATTGAATTTTAAGCTAAGCATGTCTAATTGAAAATTCAAGAAGCAAATTTTTGATAAATTAATGTTTATATAAATGTTTGAAAATTTTGATTTGAAGGATTAAATTCCTTATTTTAGAAATGACTTTTAGAAAATGCAAGATTTATGAAATTCATGGTTTTCGAACTATTTGAATAATTGGAAAAATGTGCTTTGTGAAATTTGAATAAGTTTGATTTATGATTTAAAGAAATTGTTGCATACATTGTTATGAATTTGATTGATATGTGATTAAATTGATGATGTGAATTGCATTAGATTTGTTATATGAATTCATGTGGATATGTGAATGTGTCATTTATGACGCGATATGATATGGAAATATGAAAATTTGGAAAAAATCAAGATTTTTGAAAAGTGCCTTCGGGCAATCCGAATTTTTCGGTTTCGAATTATGTTTTATGTGGGTTTGGTTAGGTCCCATAAGTGGGACAAGTGTGCACTTGCCTATTTTTACAGCTTTCTCCCGGTTGCCCGCTAGAGGCACTAGAGTTCCGATCTCAGACTCCCATAAGTCACGGCTACATCGGACCGCTATGCGGGAAGGTGTAGTACGTTTCGTCACGGCTACACAGGACCGCTATGCGGAAATGTGCAGTACGTTCTGTTTTGGACCGAACCAAACCATTTGATGTGTTATGTATTTTGTTCTGAATTAAGTTCAGTGGTCTGCATGAAAGTCATAGAAGATTTTACAAGCTTTACAATGATGTATATTTTGCAGTAAGTGGATGTGAGAATTGGAAGTTATGAAATTTAGAAGTTTGTATGTGTTATGGGTTGACCTATGTTATGGCTAAACCTTTGACTGAGAAATTGACCTAGTTAGAGGTTGAATTAGCCTTTAAGTTCTACATGAAAGTTGAATATTTTGATTTGATCTTTAGTTTGATATAAAGTATAGAATTTTTGGATCATGGAATAATAAGTTATGAGTTTTACAAGTTTCTGTTATTGTTTTCGCCTGATTATTAGAGGACAGAACTTTTGATTGGAAAAGTTACTCCCTTAGAGGCCAAATTGATTTTTCTGTCCTTCATGAAAGTTGTAGGTGACTTTCTGATCTTTGCAGTGATATAAAATATGACATGTTTCGACTTTAGAGTTGAAAGATAGAAATTTTCAAAGTTGAGTCTTTATTAGGGATTGATTATTTTGGACAGAATGTTTGATTTAGTTTTTGATCACTTTAGAGATGGAATTAGTTTATCAGTTCTGCATGGAAGTTGTAGAGCTTCCCTTAAGCTTTCTATTGATACCAAATTTGTTAAATTTGGAATTCGGAATCAAGAGCTACGATTTTTGAAAAAATTGGATATATATAAATATAATCATATATGTACATATTGAAAAAAAGGTCTTTTTTATGTAAATTATTATTTTTTTAATATTTTAATCATTAATTCTATCTTATAGGAAATATAACCTTTTTGTATTCTTTTGCTCTTATCTTTTCCGTCCGACATCCGATTGACTTGGTTTTCGAAGCGTTGGATTCCTAAGACAATTATCTACATCCTCATGGGAAAATTATGAATTTTTTAGATTAAATTGAGATTGATTAAATTAATCAAAGTGAGTCGGGAAATTTTTCAAACATAGTTCAGTATTTTGAGAAATTCTTAATCTTTGGTGATCCGATTAAAGTTATTCTTGAGGCAAACTAAAATTAAGACATGGAGCTACAAGTCATATGAAGAAAGTGAATTTCAATTTAGCCCCTAAGACTTTCAATTTCTGAATGGAAGTTCGGATTCGTGTGCAGTCTTGGATTAGGAACATCTGAAAGTATTTTGGCCATAACTTTTTCTCTTGTAATCCAAATGAGGTGATTCTTAATTTTTGTAAACTAGGGAAATAGGGCTACAATTGTTATGAAGACATCGAATTTCAATTTTGTGATTTAAAATGTCAATTTTTGGATGGAAATAATCGTGCTGGAAAATGATTTAGCATAAGACATATCTGAAATATTTTGAGCATAACTTTTGATGTAGTGCTCCAAATTGGATGATTTTAGCGGCATTATGAAATTAAGAAAATGAGGAAAAATTCTCTAGAAGGAAGTTTTGACAAATTTCTTCAAATTGATAGTGCGAAACATATCCGAAAGTAAGCATGACTTAAAGTAATGTTCAAGGGCATTTGTGGAACATCACTTAAGGATTTAAGACTTTAGGCTTAAGTCGAGGGGCAATTTAGTCATTTACCCCTCATTAAATGACATGGAACTATAAATAAGAGAGTTTGTCATTTTTGGAAGAGGGAAGCACGATCTTCGACCACAAAAAGAACAACAGAATGAGAGAAGAGAGTATAATGAAGGTTTCGGCCATGGAGAAGAAGAGGGAAGCTTGGAGTTTCGAATTTTGGGGGCTTCTACCATGATATTTTTGGGGATCCAAGGGAAAAAGAAGGGAAGATGATGAAAGCTTGCTATAGAAACCAAGAAAATCCGAACTCTGTGAAGGTTGAAGGTAAGAGAAATTTTCGATCTTCAACTTTTTAGTAAATTATTGGTTTAGAAACATAGATAATAGTGTGGGTTTGTCAATTCTAAGATCAATTTTGGGAATTGCTTGAGTTAACTGGATTAATTTTGGATAATGGTGAATTAGGGTTCATGCTTATTTTTATCATTTGGAGATTTTGGAAATTTATGATTTAGATAGCTTGATTATATGTGGAATTAGTGTTTTCTAAGTTCAGTTTGAGGATTATGTCATTTATGAAGTTGAATTTGGGTTAAACTGGTTTAGGTAATTTTCAATTGGAAGAAGAAAAAAGGCAATGGACAAATTGATGATTGGGACAAGCTTTTAGCATCGATTCGAGGTGGGTAGTATATTTATTTATTGAATTTTAAGCTAAGCATGTGTAATTGAAAATTCAAGAAGCAAATTTTTGATAAATTAATATTTATATAAATGTTTGAAAATTTTGATTTCGAAG
Source organism: Erythroxylum novogranatense (assembly GCA_029891385.1). Taxonomy (NCBI): domain Eukaryota; kingdom Viridiplantae; phylum Streptophyta; class Magnoliopsida; order Malpighiales; family Erythroxylaceae; genus Erythroxylum; species Erythroxylum novogranatense. The sequence continues at coordinate 23,452,977 of CM057226.1, forward strand.
GATTAAATTCCTTATTTTAGAAATGACTTTTAGAAAATGCAAGATTTATGAAATTCATGGTTTTCGAACTATTTGAATAATTGGAAAAATGTGCTTTGTGAAATTTGAATAAGTTTGATTTATGATTTAAAGAAATTGTTGCATACATTGTTATGAATTTGATTGATATGTGATTAAATTGATGATGTGGATTGCATTAGATTTATTATATGTCATGTGGATATGTGAATGTGTCATTTATGACGCGATATGATATGGAAATATGAAAATTTGAAAAAAATCAAGATTTTTGAAAAGTGCCTTCGGGCAATTCAAATTTTTTGGTTTCGAATTATGTGTTATGTGGGTTTGGTCAGGTCTGATAAGTGGGACAAGTCCGCACTTGTCTGTTTTTACAGCCTTCTCCCGGCTGTCCGCTAGAGGCAATGGAGTTTCGATCTCGGACTCCCATAAGTCACGGCTACACCGGACCGCTATGCAGGAAGTGTAGTACGTTAAAATCACGGCATGCCTGACGCCAAAATGAGAATGTGCAATCGCTCTTTTTGGACCGAACCAAACCATTTGATGTGTTATGTTTTGTTATGTTTCTAAGTTTGCTGCATTGCATATTTTGAAAAAAAGAAATGTTTAAGAAATATGGATTTTGTTAATGAAGTATGAAAAATGTGAAAAGTTTGGGACATCAATTTTTGTGGATTTTTCAGCCGAGAATTTATTGAATATGTTTGGCAATAATTTGAAAGTTTGAGAAATAAGGGAATTGCCAATTTTTTTCTACTATGATATCTTTAAAAATAAACGGCAAAAAGTTTTGAAAAATGTTTTCGCTTATCTTTCAATTTATAAATATATTATCAATGAGTTTTTTGCTTACCCCCCTTTCATCCTCATCTCCAGCTATTCGAGTGGGTATTGATTTTGAATTATGAATTGTATATGATTATAATTGGTTTAGGTTTTTGATTTGATTTATGAAATTGTTTATAGAATTGAGATATGATTGTTGATTTGGCTATGGATGTGATGAATTATAAAATTGTGTTAATAAAAGAGTGTGATGTATTGTAATTCTGAATATTTTAGATTTGAGATTGATGATTTCTGATATGGGAAGTACTAGATATAGGTTTGTGTTTGTATATGCTAAGATCCCGGACGGAGGGTCCGGTAGATTTTGATATTTGTGTGATTGTTTGGGAATTTAGAAGTGTGTTTTAAACACTTTGCAGGTTTGGGTTAGTCAAAATGCAGCAGTTATGCTGCCTAAATTTTGTTGACAATAGATGAATTTTGGGATTGTTTGCATGCATAAGAAGTTTGTATGATTTGAGATTTTGATTGAGGATAATTTCCAAGAAAAAGGAAATAAGATTGCCTTGTATGAGTTTGATTAATGAGTAAAGAAAAAAAAAATTACACCGGATTTCGGATAGTTTAGTCGAGGTTTTCAACTCGACGCTTTTCTCTGTTCTTTGTTTTCGGATGTCAGATCCGCTTTGCTAAGTTTTTGTTCTGCTTCCGATTTGATTATTTTATTTGGTTCGATTCGTTAACTTTTGGATTTCGTCTGTTCATTCGCATTTGTTTTGGCCCAATTTGGTTTTGAGATTCGTTTTGACATTCGATTCGATTCCACTTTCGCTTTTGCTTCCGCATTTTGTTATTCGTTTATCTGTTTGATTCGTTTCGCCATTGCGTTCTTCGTTACTGTTTTCCGTTATCCATTTTTCGGTTGGTATTCGATCTCCGGATCGGGTCCTAACAGTTATGGTATTAGAGCCAAGTATTAGGATCTTACTTGGGCTATATGTTTGTTAAGATTGAATTTATAAGAATTTGATGAACATGGAAAAGTATTTCCATGACTTATATGAAGAGTAAAGTGATTGGTTGATTAAGGTTAGAAATGATGATTGATTTTAGGATTGTGAAAATAAAATTGGGATGATTTGGTTTTAAATATGCAATTATGAGATGAAATTGAGGAATACTTGAAAGATACGAAAATGATAAGGATATATGTGTGGAAGTTCAAAAAGGGGTTGAATTAAATTCTATTGGACCATTGATTGGTGTCCATATCTTAAGGAATATTGTTTTTTGGATATAGTCATTTGTATATGATATTGGAGATATAAGATTTAGGAAGTGAAAAGTGAATGATTATGGTCATTAAGAAGCAAGTAATTGGAGATTTTCTTAAGTTAGAAATTCGAGGACGGAATTCTTTTAAGAGGGGGAGAAATGTTGGACCCTATTTTTGAGTGGAATTTTGAAATATTAAGTGAAATTAAATGATTGGTTTACTATATGTATTGTGTTATGGAAGTATTTATGTTTAAAGGAAATTGATAAGAAAAGAAATGTTTGATTTTGATAAGTTTGGGATTTGAATAGATTGGTATGAGTTATGGAAGTTAAGTGAGTGAGATAATTGAAATGGAAGTTAAAAAATCAAGAAATAAGAGAAAAAGAGAGAGAATTTGAAAATTTAGAGAAAGTTAACTTTTGGGAATAGCGAGTTGACTTTTTGATTTAGGCATAATTTGAGAAAATGATCTTCAGGAGACTTGTAGCTCCTATTGAGAGCTTTCTGTCGCCATAAAGTTTGCAATTTTTTGATATCGGGAGTGAAAGTTACAGTCAGTCAAAGTTAAGGGTATGTTACTTTGACTTTGAAATGGTTTTACGTGTCCTATTGTTCACACTGTGTTTTGAGGAAAAAATTATGGACTTTATGTTCTGAATTAAGTTCAGTGGTCTTCATGAAAGTCATAGAAGATTTTACAAGCTTTACAATGATTTATATTTTGCAATAAGTGGATGTGAGAATTGGAAATTATGAAATTTAGAAGTTTGCATGTGTTATGGGTTGACCTATGTTATGGTTAAACCTTTGACTGAGAAATTGACCTTGTTAGAGGTTGAATTAGCCTTTAAGTTCTACATGAAAGTTGAATATTTTGATTTGATCTTTAGTTTGATATAAAGTATAGAATTTTTGGATCATGGAATAATAAGTTATGAGTTTTACAAGTTTCTGTTATTGTTTTCGCCTGATTATTAGAGGACAAAACTTTTGATTGGAAAAGTTACTCCCTGGGTTTTCTGGGCGTGTCTGCAATTGCTCGCCGCGACGAGCAGAATTGCTTCGTACGCCGCGACGTGTGCTGAGGTGTGCCGCGGCAAGGAGCTTATAGACACGACGCTACCGAACGCGTGCATCGTCATGCGATTTAACGCGTCGCGCACATCGCGACGTGGGATGCCCGTTCATGCATGAGGAGTGCCGATTTTTCCCGAAAATGGAATTGAGGTTTTAAACATTTGGGATTAGGTAATTGATGATTCAATTAGCTATAGATTAAGTTCAATTTGGAGATTACGAAATTGGGAATTAGAATTTGAGATCGGGAAATTCGGAATTAGGTCAGAAATGTCATAATTTGCATAGTATGTACATGATTTGATTCATATGCATAATTAAGCATCGGAATTGGTACCAGTAATAATGTTATGTATATTTTGATTGTTATAGCGGCTCAAGTAGATCGCCGATCATCTGACGTAGGCGAGACTTCCCGGCAGTAGCTCGGAAGTTCTGAGGTGAGTAACCTAGTTGGTTTCTCAACCTTTATGTGTTTAATTTTCAGTACATATGCCATGAGGAGTTATGGATGGATTTTATGTGTTTGTCTTTGATTGATTTCGGACCACGGGTGTTCGAAATATTTGGATTGGATATAGAAGTGTGAATTATGTGTAGACTGTTATAATTGGTCTCAATGGTAAAATTGGACATAGGGAGTTCTATAGTGATGCATGTATTGAAAATTGAACATGTGCATACACGCAAAATAGTATGATCAGATAAAGGCAGTTGTGACCGGTGTAGCCACCGAAATCAGAGCTTTATGCTCAACGTCTGAGGCTTCGTGCTAACGATTTGCAGAGCTTTATGCTCAACGTATTAGGGCTTTTGAGCCCAATGTTTACAGAGCCTATGACTCAACGTATATGAGCTCAGGCGCACGGTCCCAACAACGAAAGAAAATGAAAGAGTCACATGCACACTGCATATATGAATGATGACCTGTGAATTGTGCGAAAGGCAAATCGCCTTATAAATGTGAAATTGACTGCATGTGATTTCTTGAATGTGATAGTATACGATATTATGTGATTGTTTGGATATGCATGAGTTGAGTGAACCATCGATGATGGTTACTCATTGAGTTTCATAAACTCACCCAAATTGCGAATATTTTTCGTGACGAGAGATAGTTTGACTTAGCTCGGTCGGTGAGACTTATCTGCGCATGCGTCTTGCAAGAGAGAGCATGGCCCATGTGTCTCGCCACCGGGATGTTTTGGGGTATTTTGTGGATGACCGTGTAGGAGCTATAGTAGTTCTTTTGGACTTGTTCAGATGTATATGTATGACTGATGATGTATGACGGTTTTATGAATGAATGGAAAAGGAATCTTTTGATTCTAAAATTTAGTGATTGTGATATTTATGCTTTATTTATATTGATGCCATGAGGATATAGAAATGATAGCTCGGTAGTGCACCCTAAATGAGGTTATGCATCGGTACGACTTAGGGGCGGCCCGGTGTATACTCTACGGTGAGGGAGCGCTACATTAGGTGGTATCAGAGCATGGTTTGGCATCTTTTGGGCATAGTATATTTTAGGCTTGAATTTTGTAAGCAAAGCAAGAAATTGATCGAAAATGTGATTTTATTGTAGGTCATCCATCTTTGGTGATCAAGTTGATCAACCAGCTGACCAAGGATCAGTCGGAGCGAGTAGAGAGTCTTCTGTGCCTATGTTTGAGGAGCGACCTCGGTAGTTCCCATGAGACGGGAACGGAGGTATGATCACCTGCGTGAGCAGGGGGCTATCGATTTCTATGGCAGTACCGACCCTGCTGAGGCAGAGGGTTGGTTGGAGAGGACCGAGCGGGTCTGGACGATGGATCATGACCGGAGGAGCGCTCGATTATCTTGTTTCTTTGCTCCGTGGTCCGGCTTATCGCTGGTGGAAGACTGTTACGGGTAGTTCCACCAGGACGAGTGTATTGACTTGGGCTGATTTTCTTAGGGCTTTCCGAGATAATTTCATGCCCAAGGAATATTTGGATATGAAGATGCAGGATTTCTTAGAGTTGAGACAGGGATCGATGTGATGGCGGCGATTATGAGGTCGATTTAATGAGTGTGTCGTATGTGTTCGTTTCGATTTCCTCCGAGGCAGATAGGTGCCGGAGATTTGAGGAGGGCTGAATCTGGATATCCGTGCAGTTAGCCCGATCGATATGAGTACTTCGTGGAGATGAGATCACCGCTTTGTCGAGTTGAGCAGCTTGTTGAGACAGAGCCGAGCCGAGACCGGTCAGGGGTCTGGAGGTAAGAGGTCCAGCGACAGTCAGGGTAGCTCTGGTAGGAGCACGAGCAGGTGTCAGAATAGATTCAGATCACCTGGGGGATTTAGACAGTCGGGTTTGGTTCAGAGAGGGAGATTTGGGCAGATGGGCGATGGCGGCGATGGTAGTGGCGAGCGGCGGTCGCTATACCGGTTATGCACTGTGATAAGAGGCACAATGGAGAGTCTTTGGAGCGATGACAGAGCTGTGCTTAGCTTGTGGATCTATGGATCATATGATCAGGAGTTGTCCTCTAACTTTGGGAGCCCAGTCAGCTGCTAGTGGGAGAGCTGGTAGTAGCTCGACGGTGCAGCAGAGCCGTAGCGGTGGACCTGGATTTAGGGGCCGAGGTAAAGGCGGAGATTCCTTTATGGGGACCGAGGGCGAGGCAAGAGGTCGCAGATCCTGTGCCGTGGTCTACGCCATGACCGAGCGGGAGGCCCGGATTCTCCCTAGGTGGTTCTGAGTTTGCTTCTCTCGGATATAGAGGTGTATGCATTGATAGATCCAGGGTCCACGCATTCTTTTATTGCACCGCATGTAGCATGTAGATTGCATGTGGATAGGGAGGTATTACAGTACGGGTTGCAGGTGAGTACACCTTTGGGTAGTACCACTGCTTTAGGCGAGATCCGCAGGGGATGCCCGATTCGGGTAGATTCAGCAGTGTTGAGTGCAGATTTGATTGTGTTACCCCTTCAGGAGATTGATTTGATTTTGGGGATGGACTGACTCACTGCCTATAGGGCCATTTTGGATTGTTATACCAAGGAGGTAGTATTGGAGTCTCCTGGTCAGCCGAGGGCTGTATTTCAAGGTGTTAGTCAGGTAGTGCCAGCCAGGATGATTTCATTTGTAAGTGCTTTAAGATTGATGCGAGGTGGCTGCGAGGCTTATTTGGCGCATGTGGTAGACTCTAGAGTGCAGCAGAGGTTGCAGGATGTCCCTGTGATCAGGGAGTTCCCATATGTGTTTCCCGAGGAGTTACCGGGTTTGCCGCCGGATCGGGAGACAGAGTTCGAGATAGACCTCATTCAAGGTACCGCTCCTATATCGATACCTCCATATAGGATGGCACCAGTGGAATTGAGGGAGCTTAAGGCCCAGCTTCAGGAGTTATTGGATAAGGGGTTCATTAGGCCGAGTGTTTCACCGTGGGGAGCCCCGGTGTTGTTTGTGAAGAAGAAGGACGGGACTATGAGGCTTTGGATCGATTATAGGCAGCTTAATCGGGTTACTGTCAATAATAAGTACCCACTTCCTAGGATCGATGACTTATTTGATCAGTTGCAGGGAGCACAGGTGTTTACCAAGTTGGATTTGAGATCCGGTTACTATCAGTTGAGGATCACAGAGGCCGATGTGCCTAAAAGTGCTTTCAGGAGCAGGTATGGACATTACGAGTTCTTAGTGATGCCGTTCGGGTGGACTAATGCCCCGGCAGCCTTCATGGCCTTGATGAATAGGGTCTTTCAGCCATACCTGGAACAGTTTATGATCGTATTCATTGATGATATCTTGGTATATTCGAGGTCTAGACAGGAGCATGAGGAGCATCTGAGGATATGTTGAGAGCCTGTGTGTTGGAGTTCCGAGGTGCATGGGATCAGTATTTGCCTCTGGTGGAGTTTGCATATAATAATCAGTACCAGAGCAGTATTGGGATGGCACCTTATGAGGCGCTTTATGAACGACCATGTAGATCCCCTCTTTACTGGGATGAAGAGGGTATGAGGATGATAGAGGGTCCCGAACTGATCCAGGACACAGTTGATAAGGTACAGTTGATTCGGAGTCGCATCAAGGCGGCTCAGGACAGGCAGAAGAGTTATGTGGATCAAGCATCGGAGAGAGATGGAGTATCTTTGTAGGAGATAGGGTGTTCCTCGAGTGTCTCCGTGGAGAGGAGTTCTCAGATTTGGCCGTAAGGGCAAGTTGAGTCCTCGGTATATCGGTCCGTATGAGATTACCAAGAGGATTGGACCGTTGGCCTATAGGTTGGCCTTGTCGAGAGAGATGTCTCAGTTGCATTACGTCTTTCATGTGAGCATGCTTCGGAGATATCGTTCTGACCCGACTCATGTGATTCCGGCTCAGGAGATAGAGATTGCCAGTGACTTGAGTTATATTGAGGAGCCGGTGCGGATTATTGGATCGTTGGTCAAGCAGTTGAGGTCCCGGGTTATTCCATTGGTGAAAGTCCTTTGGAAGAACCATTCATCCGAGGAGGCGACTTGGGAGACTGAGGAGCACATGAGGAGGCAGTACCCTCATCTGTTTGATCAGTTAGGTAAGAAAATTTCAGGACAAAATTTTTATTAGGAGGGGAGAATTGTAACATCCCGTCACCGATGGGATGTCTACAGTTCGTTGCATTCGTATTTGTACATGTGCATGCATCATAGTATATTGTATGACATATTTCCGACTAGATTTGAGTAATTTGAATTTGGAAATTGAATTGGCTTAATTAATCTGTGAGAAATTTAATTGGTATAAGAAATGAAAAATTGGAGATAGTAAAATGAAATTTGGATATGATTAGGATATGTGTGATTATTAGGTCAATTTAGGTTCGATGATTGAATTTGAGTTAGAATTGAAAGTTAGAAAGTGAAATTATGAAATTGGAGTATATGATAATGAGTTTTCTATTTTCTAAGGATTTATAGGAATTTTCTGGAATTTTTGGAGCATTAGGCTTGGACCGGAAAATTGATCGATGACTGATTTATTGAATATCCGGTTTCGAAATTGATTATCCAATGGCACGGACAGGTTAGAAATTTGCTTTGAGGAATTAGGGTTTAGCCATTGGAATTCGGGAGAAATTAGAATTAGAAATTAGACCGAGGTTGTTCGGATCGGGCTTGTGGCATTAAAATTTGCCAAACAAGCCTTAATCCTTTAATATAAATATCCTAACCTTTGAATCTTCTCCTCCACGAAGCTTCCTTCTTCTCCTTCTTCGTGATTTTTCTTTGATTTTCTTCTTGAAAGTTTGCTTGATTTCCTTCCATAAAATTGTTTCTTCTTCCATCCTTGATCATTTCCTTAAGATTGGTGTAAGAAGAAGATGGTTATGGACATTATTTGATTGTGCCGTGAGTGAGGAAGAGAGTAGAGAATTTTGTGATTCTTGGAGATTTGAAGCTTTTAACCAAGTAAGTTGCTTCTATCTTGTTTTATATAGTTTGATTTGTTGATTTATAAAGTTGGATTGATGATTTAATGTGTTTATTTGAGGATTTATGGATTAGGGTTTCCGAAAATGGTTTTTGGTGATTTAGGGTTGAAATTTTAGGGATATAAATTGTTTGATGAAATAGAAGCTAAAGAGTTGTTATATGATGTGTATAGAATTATTTAGGAGTGATTGGTGAGAAGAAAATCTGGATTTGGAACTAAAATCTGTCGAAAATCTGGAAATTTCTGGGTTTTCTGGGGGTGTCTGCAATTGCTCGCCGCGACGTGCGAAGAACACGCCGCGATGAGCAGAATTGCTTCAGACGCCGCGACGTGTCTTAGGCGCGCCGCTTGAGGAGGTCAAACACACGACGCTTGAACGCAGCGTGCATACGTCGCGACGAACGCATGCGTACATCGCGACGTGGGATGCCCGATTCGCCGCGGCGAGGAGTGTCGATTTTTCCCAAAAATGGAATTGAGGTTTTAAACATTTGGGATTAGGTAATTGATGATTCAATTAGCTATAGATTAAGTTCAATTTGGAGATTACGAAATTGGGAATTAGAATTTGAGATCGGGAAATTTGGAATTAGGTCGGAAATGTCATAATTTGCATAGTATGTACATGATTTGATTCATATGCATAATGAAGCATTGGAATTGGTACCAGTAATAATGTTATGTATATTTTGATTGTTATAGCGGCTCAAGTGGATCGCCGATCATCTGACGTAGGCGAGACTTCCCGGCAGTAGCTCGGAAGTTCTGAGGTGAGTAACCTAGTTGGTTTCTCAATCTTTATGTGTTTAATTTTCAGTACATATGCCATGAGGAGTTATGGATGGATTTTATGTGTTTGTCTTTGATTGATTTCGGACCACGGGTGTTCGAAATATTTGGATTGGATATAGAAGTGTGAATTATGTGTAGATTGTTATAATTGGTCTCAATGGTAAAATTGGACATAGGGAGTTCTATAGTGATGCATGTATTGAAAATTGAACATGTGCATACACGCAAAATAGTATGATCAGATAAAGGCAGTTGTGACCGGTGTAGCCACCGAAATCAGAGCTTTATGCTCAACGTACAGGGCTTCGTGCCCAACGATTTGCAGAGCTTTATGCTCAACGTATTAGGGCTTTTGAGCCCAATGTTTACAGAGCCTATGGCTCAACGTATATGAGCTCAAAGCACGGTCCACAACAACGAAAGAAAATGAAAGAGTCACATGCACACCGCATATATGAATGATGACACGTGAATTGTGTGAAAGGCAAATCACCTTATAAATGTGAAATTGATTGCATGTGATTTCTTGAATGTGATAGTATACGATATTATGTGATTGTTTGGATATGCATGAGTTGAGTGAACCATCGATGATGGTTACTCATTGAGTTTCGCAACTCACCCAAATTGCGAATATTTTCGGGATGTAGATAGTTTGACTTCTAGCTCGGTCGGTGAGACTTATCTGCTGCGTGCTTGCGCGAGAGGAGCATGGCCCATGTGTCATCAACTGGGATGTTTTGGGGTATTTTGTGGATGGTGGTGTAGGAGCTATAGTAGTTCTTTTGGACTTGTTCAGATGTATATGTATGACTGATGATGTATGACGGTTTTATGAATGAATGGAAAAGGAATCTTTTGATTCTAAAATTTAGTGATTGTGATATTTATGCTTTATTTATATTGATGCCATGAGGATATAGAAATGATAGCTCGGTAGTGCACCCTCGTCGTAGGTTATGCATCGGTACGACCTAGGGGCGACCCGGTGTATACTCTACGGTGAGGGGGCGCTACATTAGGTGGTATCAGAGCATGATTTGGCATCTTTTGGGCATAGTATATTTTAGGCTTGAATTTTGTAAGCAAAGCAAGAAATTGATCGAAAATGTGATTTTATTGTAGGTCATCCATCTTTGGTGATCAAGTTGATCAACCAGCTGACCAAGGATCAGTCGGAGCGAGTAGAGAGTCTTCTGTGCCTATGTTTGAGGAGCAGCCTCCGGTAGTTCCCATGAGACGGGAACGGAGGTATGATCGCCTGAGTAAGCAGCGGACTATCGATTTCTATGGCAGTACCGACCCTGCTGAGGCAGAGGGTTGGTTGGAGAGGACCGAGCGGGTCCTGGACCAGATGGACTGCGATCCGGAGGAGCGCTTCGATTATGCTGTTTCTTTGCTCCAGGGTCCGGCTTATCAGTAGTGGAAGACTGTCCCGGGTAGTTCCACCAGGCCGAGTGTATTGACTTAGGCTGATTTTCTGAGAGCTTTCCGAGATAATTTCATGCCCAAGGAATATTTGGATATGAAGATCTGGATTTCTTAGAGTTGAGGCGGGATCGATGACATGGCGATTATAAGGTCGATTTAATGAGTTTGCCGCCGTGTCGTCTGTTCTGATTTCCTCCGAGGCAGATAGGTACCGAAGATTTGAGGGAGGGCTGAATCTGGATATCCGTACCAGGTTAGCCCGGTCAGATATGAGTACTTTCGTGGAGATGAGATCAGCTGCTGTCAGGATTAGCAGTTGTTGAGACAGAGCCGAGCCGAGACCGGTCAGGGGTCTGGAGGTAAGAGGTCCAACGACAGTCAGGGTAGCTTTGGTAGGAGCACGAGCAGGCGTCAGAACAGATTCAGATCAGCTAGGGGATTTAGACAGTCGGGTTTGGTTCAGAGAGGGAGATTTGGGCAGATGGGCAGTGGCAGCAGTGGTAGTGACAGAGCGGCAGGTTAGGCTATACCAGTTTGCGTGCACTATGATAAGAGGCACAGGGGAGAGTGCTGGAGAGTGCTGGAGAGTGACAGGAGCCTTTTTAGCCTGTGGATCTATGGATCATATGATCAGGAGTTGTCCTCTGACTTTGGGAGCCCAGTCAGCTGCTAGTGGGAGAGCTGGTAGTAGCTCGACGGTGCAGCAGAGCCGTAGCGGTGGACCTGGATTTAGGGGCCGAGGTAGAGGCGGAGATTCCTTTATGGGGACCGAGGGGCGAGGCAAGAGGTCGATCCCCAGTGCCGTGGTCTACGCCATGACCAGGCAGGAGGCCCAGGATTCTCCCGAGGTGGTTGCAGGTTTGCTTCTACTATCAGATATAGAGGTGTATGCATTGATAGATCTAGGGTCCACGCATTCTTTTATTGCACCGCATGTAGCATGTAGATTGCATGTGGATAGGGAGGTATTCTGATGACGGGTTGGTGAGTACACCTTTGGGTAGTACCACCGCTTTAGGTGAGATCTGCGGGGATGCCCGTTCGGGTAGATTCAAAGTTGAGTTGAGTCTGATTTGATTGTGTTACCCCTTCAGGAGATTGATTTGATTTTGGGGATGGACTGGCTCACTGCCCATAGGGCCATTTTGGATTGTTATACTAAGGAGGTAGTATTGGAGTCTCTGGTCACCGAGGGTCAGATTTGAGGTATTAGTCAGCAAAGGCCAGGGATGATTTCATTTGTGAGTGCTTTGAGATTGAGGCGAGGTGGCTGTGAGGATTATTTGGCGCATGTGGTAGACTCTAGAGTGCAGCAGAGGTTGCAGGATGTCCTGTGATCGTGGAGTTCCTGATGTGTTTCAGGAGTTACTGGGTTTGCCACGGATCGGAGACGAGTTCGAGATAGACCTCATTCAGTGTACCGCTCTATATCGATACCTCCATATAGGATGGCACCGGTGGAATTGAGGGAACTTAAGGCCCAGCTTCAGGAGTTATTGGATAAGGGGTTCATTAGGCCGAGTGTTTCACCGTGGGAGCCCGGTGTTGTTTGTGAAGAAGAAGGACGGGACTATGAGGCTTTGCATCGATTATAGCGACTTAATCAGTTCTTGTCAAGAATCGCACTCCACTTCCTAGGATCGATGACTTATTTGATCGATTCACGGGAGCACGGTGTTTACCAAGTTGGATTTGAGATCCGGTTACTATCGATTGAGGATCGCAGAGGCCGATGTGCCTAAGAGTGCTTTCGAGGCGGTATGGACATTCGAGTTCTTAGTGATGCTGTTGGGTTGACTAATGCCCCGGCAGCCTTCATGGCCTTGATGAATAGGGTCTTTCAGCCATACCTGGATCAGTTTGTGATCGTATTCATTGATGATATCTTGGTATATTCGAGGTCTAGACAGGAGCATGAGGAGCATCTGAGGATATGTTGAGAGCCTGTGTGTTGGAGTTCTGAGGTGCATGGGATCAGTATTTGCCTCTGGTGGAGTTTGCATATAATAATCGCATGCAGGCGGCAAGATTGGGATGGCACCTTATGAGGCGCTTTATGGGCGACCATGTAGATCCCCTCTTTCTTTGGGATGAAGAGGGTATGAGGATGATAGAGGTCCCGAGTGATCCAGACACGATTGATAAGGTACAGATTGATTGAGTCGCATCAAGGCGACTCGGAGACAGTGTAAGAGTTATGTGGATTAGCATCGGAGAGAGATGGAGTATGCTGTAGGAGATAGGGTGTTCCTCAGAGTGTCTCCGTGGAGAGGAGTTCTCATATTTGGCCGTAAGGGCAAGTTGAGTCCTCGGTATATCGGTCCGTATGAGATTACCGAGAGGATTAGACCGTTGGCCTATAGGTTGGCCTTGTCGAGAGAGATGTCTCAGTTGCATGACGTCTTTCATGTGAGCATGCTTCGGAGATATCGTTCTGACCCGACTCATGTGATTCCGGCTCAGGAGATAGAGATTGCCAGTGACTTGAGTTATATTGAGGAGCCGGTGCGGATTATTGGATCGCGGGTCAAGCAGTTGAGGTCCCGGGTTATTCCATTGGTGAAAGTCCTTTGGAAGAACCATTCATCCGAGGAGGCGACTTGGGAGACTGAGGAGCACATGAGGAGGCAGTACCCTCATCTGTTTGATCAGTCAGGTAAGAAAATTTCGGGACGAAATTTTTATTAGGAGGGGAGAATTGTAACATCCCGTCACCGATGGGATGTGTAGCCTCGTTGCATTAAGATGTTGTACATGTGCATGCATCATAGTATATTGTATGACATGTTTCGACTAGATTTGAGTAATTTGAATTTGGAAATTGATTTGGGTTAATTAATCATGAGAAATTTAATTGGTATAAGAAATGAAAATTGGAGATTGTAAAATGAAATTTGGATATGATTAGGATATGTGTGATAATTAGGTCAATTTAGGTTCGATGATTGAATTTGAGTTAGAATTGAAAGTTAGAAAGTGAAATTATGAAATTGGAGTATATGATAATGAGTTTTCTATTTTTTAAGGATTTATAGGAATTTTCTGGAATTTTTGGAGCATTAGGCTCGGACTGGAAAATTGATCGATGACTGATTTATTGAATATCCGGTTCCGAAATTGATTATCCAATGGTACGGACAGGTTAGAAATTTGCTTTGAGGAATTAGGGTTTAGCCATTGGAATTTGGGAGAAATTAGAATTAGAAATTGGACCGAGGTTTTTCGGATCGGGCTTGTGGCATTAAAATTTGCCAAACAAGCCTTAATCCTTTAATATAAATATCCTAACCTTTGAATCTTCTCCTCCACGAAGCTTCCTTCTTCTCCTTCTTCGTGATTTTTCTTTGATTTTCTTCTTGAAAGTTTGCTTGATTTCCTTCCATAAAATTGTTTCTTCTTCCATCCTTGATCATTTCCTTAAGATTGGTGTAAGAAGAAGATGGTTATGGACATTATTTGGTTGTGTCGTGAGTGAGGAAGAGAGTAGAGAATTTGGTGATTCTTGGAGATTTGAAGCTTTTAACCAAGTAAGTTGCTTCTATCTTGTTTTATATAGTTTGATTTGTTGATTTATAAAGTTGGATTGATGATTTAATGTGTTTATTTGAGGATTTATGGATTAGGGTTTCCGAAAATGGTTTTTGGTGATTTAGGGTTGAAATTTTAGGGATATAAATTGTTTGATGAAATAGAAGCTAAAGAGTTGTTATATGATGTGTATAGAATTATTTAGGAGTGATTGGTGAGAAAAAAATCTGGATTTGGAACTAAAATCTGTCGAAAATCTGGAAATTTCTGGGTTTTCTGGGCGTGTCTACAATTGCTCGCCGCGACGTGCGAAGAACACGCCGCGACGAGCAGAATTGCTTCGTACGCCGCGACGTGTGCCGAGGCGCGCCGCGGCGAGGAGGTCAAGGCACACGACGCGCCGAACGCTGCGTATATCGTCGCGATTTAACGCAGTCGTCGTCGCGACGAAACGCGCGTCGTCGTCGCGACGTGGGATGCCCGGTTCGCCGCGGCGAGGAGTGCCGATTTTTCCCGAAAATGGAATTGAGGTTTTAAACATTTGGGATTAGGTAATTGATGATTCAATTAGCTATAGATTAAATTCAATTTGGAGATTACGAAATTGGGAATTAGAATTTGAGATCGGGAAATTCGGAATTAGGTCGGAAATGTCATAATTTGCATAGTATGTACATGATTTGATTCATATGCATAATTAAGCATCGGAATTGGTACCAGTAATAATGTTATGTATATTTTGATTGTTATAGCTGCTCAAGTGGATCGCCGATCATCGGCGTGGCGAGACTTCCGACGATGCTTCGGAAGTTCTGAGGTGAGTAACCTAGTTGGTTTCTCAACCTTTATGTGTTTAATTTTCAGTACATATTCCATGAGGAGTTATGGATGGATTTTATGTGTTTGTCTTTGATTGATTTCGGACCACGGGTGTTCGAAATATTTGGATTGGATATAGAAGTGTGAATTATGTGTAGACTGTTATAATTGGTCTCAATGGTAAAATTGGACATAGGGAGTTCTATAGTGATGCATGTATTGAAAATTGAACATGTGCATACACGCAAAATAGTATGATCAGATAAAGGCAGTTGTGACCGGTGTAGCCACCGAAATCAGAGCTTTATGCTCAACGTATATGAGCTCAGGCGCACGGTCACAACAACGAAAGAAAATGAAAGAGTCACATGCACACTGCATATTTGAATGATGACCTGTGAATTGTGTGAAAGGCAAATCGCCTTATAAATGTGAAATTGATTGCATGTGATTTCTTGAATGTGATAGTATACGATATTATGTGATTGTTTGGATATGCATGAGTTGAGTGAACCATCGATGATGGTTACTCATTGAGTTTCGCAAACTCACCCAAATTGCGAATATTTTTCGTGATGAGATAGTTTGACTTCTAGCTCGGTCAATGAGACTTATCCTCTTGCGTCTTGGAGAGGAGCATGGCCCATGTGTCCTGCCACCGGGATGTTTTGGGGTATTTTGTGGATGACTGGTGTAGGAGCTATAGTAGTTCTTTTGGACTTGTTCAGATGTATATGTATGACTGATGATGTATGACGGATTTATGAATGAATGGAAAAGGAATCTTTTGATTCTAAAATTTAGTGATTGTGATATTTATGCTTTATTTATATTGATGCCATGAGGATATAGAAATGATAGCTCGGTAGTGCACCCTCATCGTAGGTTATGCATCGGTACGACCTAGGGGCGACCCGGTGTATACTCTACGGTGAGAGGGCGCTACACAAAAACATTTATCAAAACATTTGTTATTTTGCAAATCTTTCAACAAAAACTTATTTCTTCAACTTTCCACATTTTCAAATTCTTTATTACTAATTTCCAAAAATTTCTCGATTTCAAAGCTCAATTTCTCATTGAAATTCTCAAATCATTCCAAATCATGCATACATGAATGCAACACATTTTCAATGCATCACAAATATGAACAAAAGCAAAAAACACATAGCATTTCAAAATGGTTTGGTTTTGATCCTAACAGGACGTACTGCACAGTCTCGCAAAACGATCCTGTGTAGCCGTGAACAGGACGTACTACACTTTCCCGCATAACGGTTCAGTGTAGCCGTGAAGGGAGTCCGTAATCGGAACTCCATTGCCTCTTACGGGCAGCCGAGAGAAGGCTTTAACAAATAGAGACAGTCTAATCGACTCACAAAAGGACTGACCAAACCCACATAGACATAAGCAAAACGGAATTTCAGATTGCTCAAGGCACTTTTCAAAATCTTAATTTTTTAAATTTTCATATCATATCATCATAATGTGTCATAAATGACACAAACATATATCCATATGAATTCATATAACAAATCGAATGCAATTCACTTAAATCACATATTCATCAAATTCATCACAATATATGCCCTAATTCTTTAAATCATTTAAATCATAAATCAAATAATTTGAAAACCATGAATTTCATAACTCTTGCATTTTCTAAAACTCATTTTAACCCTTTGAAATCATAATTTCAAACATTTACATCCTTTTTCAAACATTTTTATCAGCAATAATTTATCAAAAATCAAATTTTCTTTTCTTTAATTTTCAAAAATTCACATATAGCTTATAAATCAAAATATAAATATACTACCCACCTCATATCCATGCTAACAACTTGCTTTGTGCCTCAATTGCTCCAAAGCCTCCTTCTTTCTTCTAATTTAACATACCCTAAAGCAATTTCATCAAAATTCAATCTCATAAATGACTTAATCCTTCAATTTGATGCATAAGTCATCAATTGATACTAATTCCAAGATATGTACATCATTAATTTCTAAAATCTCCAAATCCCAAATTGAACCTAAACCAATTCAATCAAATTCAAGATAATAATTAACTTAATTTCTCAAATTTGAGCTTAGAAAACATCAATTTCTGACATATTCAAGCTATTTCAATCTTCAATTTTGAAAATTCTCAATTTTTAAAATTGCCCTAAACCAATTTACACAAATTCAATACCATAAATCACAATTTCTTCAAAATTGATTTCATATTTCACCAATTCCTACTATTATTGATGATTCTACACCATTAATTCACAAAATCTCCAAATTTCTAATTTGGCCTAAGCCCCCAATTTAAAATTTTCAAATTAAACTTCACCTAAAGCATAAACATCAAAATTAACTTAGAATATCTCAAATTCATCACTAATTCAAGCAATCTAAAGCAGCAATTTCAAAAACCCCCAATTTCAAACTTTGACATAAACCCCAAATTCATAAAATCAACATAATCATAGCCTATTCTCTTCAATTAACCTTAGACAACCTAAATTCATAACCTTTCCAAGCCATTAACACAATAAACTCATCAAAAAAAATTTCAAACTGAACTTTCTCTCTCTTGCCATTTTCTCCGCCATTTTCGAATTTAGAGAGCTCCAAGACAAGCTTCCTTCTTCTTCCATGTCTTCACCTTGAAAACCCACGAAATCTAGCTTAAAAACCCCTGGAAAAACCGATGCTTCATCCCTCTTCTTCTTTCCTCCATGGTCAGGCTCCTTCTTCTCTCTCTTCTCCAACGTTTCTTCTTCTTTTCTCTTCATTTTCTTCTCATTTTTCAGACACCATCGTGTCTTTATTTTGCTTAAAACGACAGCCCTCTGATGTGTTCTACCATGTCAATAAAATGGGGCACAAATGACTAAGTTACCCCTCACTTATTTGCCTATTTCCAAAATTGCCCCTGCAGGAACTTGAAAAAACTGATTACTTGCGTCCTATTTTCAAGCATCTAAACGAAATAATTTGGACAAAATTTTTGCTTGAAAATTGTTCCTCTAGATCATATGAATCCAACGCCACCTACCGTACTCAATTCGGATCAGAAACAAAGAAGTTATAGCCGAAATACTATCGGACCTGCGAAAAATCCGAGACTGAACATTACGCTAATTTAATTCCAGAAATTTGACAATCTTAGGGATGAAATTAAATTTCTATCCCTTCACAAGAGTTGTATCCCTATATCTTAATTTTATTTGGCCTCAAGAATCAACTCAATCGGAGTTGTACAGCTCCCGAATTTTGCAAAATACTGAACCATGTTTAGAAAATTATCCAACTTATAACCTATAACCAAATCTCTTACTTTGGTTCAATCAATCTCTTTCCATTTAATCTCCTAAAAATCATAATTCTTCATAAAAATGAAATTAATTGTCTTAGGAATCCAACGTTTCAAGAATCAAATCAATCGGATGTCGAACGAAGGAATTATAAGCAAAAGATTACAAAAGGGATCGGATTAAAAACAAAGTAACCGAACTTCAAAACTGAACTTTTCAAAAATCATATCTCTCGATCCCGAACTCGGAATTTGACAAATTTAGTGTCAATAAAAAGATCAAAGGAAGCTCTACAACTTCCCTGAAGTACTCAAAATCAAATTAGGTCTCGAAAGAGATCAAAAACTCAATCAAAGATTCCATCCAAAACAACTTTTCCTAAACGACTTCTAATTTTTAATCGCTCATAACTCCTTGCTCCGATATCGAAAAATTGTAAACTTTATATCAATAAAAAGATAAAAACATCATCTAAAACTTTCATGAAGATCACTTACTCTAATTCAAACTAAATCCATACGACGAGTGGCCTCGAAGCATAGAACACACAAATCTATACTTAATAGCATTTTCAAAACAAAGCATATCTTCGGAAAATCATATCTTTCAATCCCGACATCGAAAAATAGCAAACGTTATGTCAACAAAAAGCTCTCGACAGAGGCTACAATTTTCATGTTAATCATTTTCTTGAATTTTGCCTAAATCAAAAAGTCAACCTTTTCTTCAAAAAGTCAAACTCCAAGCAAACTTTGACTGTTCATAACTCTCACTTCTGATATCGAAAAATATCAAACTTTATGGCTACAGAAAACTCTTGACATAAACTACAAGTTTCCAGCAGACAATTTTCTCAAATTTTGTCTCAAACAAAAAGTCAACTCTCAAGTCAAACTTTCTATCTCCAAAAGTCGACTTTCTTAATTTTTTCAAATTCTCTCACTTTTCTCTTTATTTCTTGATTTTCTACTAACTTTTCAATCAATTCATTCGCTTAAACTTTCATAATCCATACAAATCTCCATAATTATCAATTTCATTTACTATTTCTAAATTCCAATTAAAGATCGGGGTCCAACATTCTAAGTATGCTGCATTGCATATTTTGAAAAAAAGAAATGTTTAAGAAATATGGATTTTGTTCAAGAAGTATGAAAAATGTGAAAAGTTAGAGAAATCAATTTTTGTGGATTTTTCAGCCTAGAATTTATTGAATATGTTTGGCAATAATTTGAAAGTTTGAGAAATAAGGGAATTGCCAATTTTTTTCTACTATGATATCTTTAAAAATAAAAGGCAAAAAGTTTTGAAAAATGTTTTCGCTTATCTTTCAATTTATAAATATATTATCAACGAGCTTTGTGCTCACCCCCCTTTTATCCCCATCTCCAGGTATTCGAGTGGGAGATCGGATGAAAGAGTGTCAAGTTCGATATTGTATCGTTTGTATTTTGTGTAAATTGGGATTTTTGTATTAGGTTTGTATATGGCTTGAATTGCCATTTATGTATCTTAAGTATTTATTTCAGGATGTATATGATTTATGAAGTTTGTATGTAATTGAGTATGAAGTAGATGAATTCGGGATTTGGGTATTGATTTTGAATTATGAATTGTATATGATTATAATTGGTTTAGGTTTTGGATTTGATTTATGAAATTGTTTATGGAATTGAGATATGATTGTTGATTTGGCTATGGATGTGATGAATTATAAAATTGTGTTTATAAAAGAGTGTGACGTATTGTAATTCTGAAAATTTTAGATTTGAGATTGATGATTTCTGATATGGGAAGTACTAGATATAGGTTTGTGTTTGTATATGCTGAGATCCCGGATGGAGGGTCCAGTAGATTTTGATATTTGTGTGATTGTTTAGGAATTTTAGAAGTGTGTTTTAAACACTTTGCAAGTTTGGGTTAGTCAAAATGCAGCCGTTATGCTGCCTAAATTTTGTTGACAATAGATGAATTTTGGGATTGTTTGCATGTATAAGAAGTTTGTATGATTTGAGATTTTGATTGAGGATAATTTCCAAGAAAAAGGAAATAAGATTGCATTGTATGAGTTTGATTAATGAGTAAAGAAAAGAAAAAAAATTTACACCGGATTTCGGATAGTTTAGTCGAGGTTTTCAACTCGACGCTTTTCTCTATTTTTTGTTTTCGGATGGCGGATCCATTTTGCTAAGTTTTTGTTCTGCTTCCGATTTGATTATTTGATTTGCTTTGATTTGTTCACTTTTAGATTTCGTCCGTTCATTCGCATTTGTTTTGGCCCAATTTGGTTTTGAGATCCGTTTTGACATTCGATTCGATTCCGCTTTTGCTTTTGCTTCCGTATTTTGTTATTCGTTTATCCGTTTGATTCGTTCCGCCATCGCGTTCTTCATTATCGTTTTCCGTTTTCTGTTTTCCGGTTGGGATTCGGTCTCTAGATCGGGTCCCAACAGTTATGGTATCAAAGTCCAGTATTAAGATCTTACTTGGGCTATATGTTTGTTAAGATTGAATTTATGATAATTTGATGAACATGGAAAAGTATTTCCATGACTTATGTGAAGAGTAAAGTGATTGGTTGATTAAGGTTAGAAATGATGATTGATTTTAGGCTTGTGAAAATGAAATTGGGATGATTTGGTTTTAAATATGCAATTATGAGATGAAATTGAGGAATACTTGAAAGATACAAAAATGATAAGGATATATGTGTGGAAGTTCAAAAAGGGGTTGAATTAAATTCTATTGGACCATTGATTGGTGTCCATATCTTAAGGAATATTGTTTTGTGGATATAGTAATTTGTATATGATATTGGAGATATAAGATTTAAGAAGTGAAAAGTGAATGATTATGGTCATTAAGAAGCAAGTAATTGGAGATTTGCTTAAGTTAGAATTTCGAGGACGAAATTCTTTTAAGAGGGAGAGAAATGTTGGACCTCGATTTTTTGAGTGGAATTTAGAAATATTAAGTGAAATTAAATGATTGGTTTACTATATGTATTGTGTTATGGAAGTATTTATGTTTAAAGGAAATTGATAAGAAAAGAAAAGTTTGATTTTGATAAGTTTGGGATTTGAATAGATTGGTATGAGTTATGGAAGTTAAGTGAGTGAGATAATTGAAATGGAAGTTAAAAAATCAAGAAATAAGAGGAAAAGAGAGAGAATTTGAAAATTTAGAGAAAGTTGACTTTTGGGAATAACGAGTTGACTTTTTGATTTAGGCATAATTTGAGAAAATGATCTTCAGGAAACTTGTAGCTCCTGTTGAGAGCTTTCTGTCGCCATAAAATTTGCAATTTTTTGATATCGGGAGTGAAAGTTACAGTCAGTCAAAGTTAAGGGTATGTTACTTTGACTTCGAAATGGTTTTACGTGTCGTATGGTTCATATTGTGTTTTGAGGAAAAAATTCTGGACTATATGGTCTGAATTAAGTTCAGTGGTCTTCATGAAAGTCATAGAAGATTTTACAAACTTTACAATGATGTATATTTTGCAATAAGTGGATGTGAGAATTAGAAGTTATGAAATTTAGAAGTTTGCATGTGTTACAGGTTGACCTATGTTATGGCTAAACTTGAATTAGCCTTTAAATTCTTCATGAAAGTTGAATATTTTGATTTGATCTTTAGTTTGATATAAAGTATAGAATTTTTGGATCATGGAATAATAAGTTATGATTTTTACAAGTTTCTGTTATTGTTTTAGCATGATTATTAGAGGACAGAACTTTTGATTAGAAAACTTACTCCCTTAGAGGCCAAATTGATTTTTTTGTCCTTCATGAAAGTTGTAGGTGACTTTCTGATCTTTGCAGTGATATAAAATATGACATGTTTGGACTTTGGAGTTGAAAGATAGAAATTTTCAAAGTTGAGTCTTTATTAAGGATTGATTATTTTGGACAGAATGTTTGATTTAGTTTTTGATCACTTTAGAGATGGAATTAGTTTTTGAGTTCTTCATGAAAGTTGTAGAGCTTCCCTTAAGCTTTCTATTTATATAAAGTTATATATATATTGAAAAAAAGGTCTTTTTTATGTAAATTATTATTTTTATATTATTTTAATTATTAATTCTATCTTATAGGAAATATAACCTTTTTCTATTCTTTTGCTCTTATCTTTTTCATCCGACATCCGATTGACTTGGTTTTCGAAGCGTTGGATTCCTAAGACAATTATCTACATCCTCATAGGAAAATTATGAATTTTTGAGATTAAATTGAGATTGATTAAATTAATCAAAATGAGTCGGAAAATTTTCCAAACATAGTTCAGTATTTTGAGAAATTCTTAATCTGTATTGATCCGATTATAGTTATTCTTGAGGCAAAATAAAAATAAGACATGGGGCTACAAGTCATATGAAGAAAGTGAATTTTAATTTAGCCCCTAAGACTTTCAATTTCTGAGTGGAAGTTCGGATTCGTGTGCAGTCTTGGATTAGGAACATCTGAAAGTATTTTGGCCATAACTTTTTCTCTTGTAATCCAAATGAGGTGATTCTTAATTTTGTGTAAACTAGGGAAATAGGGCTACAATTGTTATGAAGACATCGAATTTCAATTTAGTGATTTAGAATGTCAATTTTTGGATGGAAATAATAATGTTGGAAAATGATTTAGCATAAGATATATCTGAAATTTTTTGAGCATAACTTTTGATGTAGTGCTCCAAATTAGATGATTTTTGCGGCATTATGAAATTAAGACAATGAGGAAAAATTCGCTAGAAGGAATTTTTGACAAATTCCTTCAAATTGATAGTACGAAACATATCCGAAAGTAAGCATGGCTTAAAGTAAAGTTCAAGGGCATTTGTGGAACATCACTTAAGGATTTAAGACTTTAGGCTTAAGTGGAGGGGCAATTTAGTCATTTACCCCTCATTAAATGACATGACACTATAAATAAGAGAGGTTGTCATTTTTGGAAGAGGGAAGCACGATCTTGGACGAAAGAAAGAACAAAAGAAGGAGAGAAGAGAGTAGAATGAAGGTTTCGACCATGGAGAAGAGGAGGGAAGCTTGGAGTTTCGAATTTTGGGGGCTTCTACTGTGATATTTTTGGGGGTCCAAGGGAAAAATAAGGGAAGATGATGAAAGCTTGCTATAGAAGCCAAGAAAATCCGAAATCTGTGAAGGTTGAAGGTAAGAGAAATTTTCGATCTTCAAGTTTTTAGTGAATTATTGGTTTAGAAACATAGATAATAGTGTGGGTTTGTCAATTCTAAGATCAATTTTAGGAATTGCTTGAGTTAATTGGATTAATTTTGGATAATGGTGAATTATGGTTTATGCCCAATTTTATCATTTGGGGATTTTGGAAATTTATGATTTAGATAGCTTAATTATATGTGGAATTAGTGTTTTCTAAGTTCAATATGAGGATTATGTCATTTATGAAGTTGAATTTGGGTTAAATTGGTTTAGGTAATTTTCAATTGGAAGAAGAAAAGAGGCAATGGACAAATTGATGATTGGGACAAGCTTTTAGCATCGATTCGAGGTGGGTAGTATATTTTTTTATTGAATTTTTAGCTAAGAATATGTAATTGAAAATTAAAGAAGCAAATTTTTTATAAATTAATGTTTATATAAATGTTTGAAAATTTTGATTTCGAAGGATTAAATTCCTTATTTTAGAAATGACTTTTAGAAAATGCAAGATTTATGAAATTCATGGTTTTCGAACTATTTGAATAATTGGAAAAATGTGCTTTGTGAAATTTGAATAAGTTTGATTTATGATTTAAAGAAATTGTTGCATACATTGTTATGAATTTGATTGATATGTGATTAAATTGATAATGTGAATTGCATTAGATTTGTTATATGAATTCATGTGGATATGTGAATGTGTCATTTATGACGCGATATGATATGGAAATATGAAAATTTGAAAAAAATCAAGAGTTTTGAAAAGTGCCTTTGGACAATCCAAATTTTTCGGTTTCGAATTATGTGTTATGTGGGTTTGGTCAGGTCCCATAAGTGGGACAAGTGCGCACTTGTCTGTTTTTACAGTCCTTCTCCCGGCTGTCCGCTAGAGGCACTGGAGTTTCGATCTCGGACTCCCATAAGTCACGGCTATACCGGACTGCTATGCAGGAAGGTGTAGTACGTTCCGTCACGGCTGCACAGGACCGCTATGTGGGAATGTGCAGTACGTTCTGTTTTGGACCGAACCAAACCATTTGATGTGTTATGTATTTTGTTATGTTTCTAAGTTTGCTGCATTGCATATTTTGAAAAAAAGAAATGTTTAAGAAATATGGATTTTGTTCATGAAGTATGAAAAATGTGAAAAGTTTGAGACATCAATTTTTGTGGATATTTCAGTCGAGAATTTATTGAATATGTTTGGCAATAATTTGAAAGTTTGAGAAATAAGGGAATTGCCAATTTTTTTCTACTATGATATCTTTAAAAATAAACGACAAAAAGTTTTGAAAAATATTTTCGCTTATCTTTCAATTTATAAATATATTATCCACGAGCTTTGTGCTCACCATCCTTTCATCCCCATCTCCAGATATTCAAGCTGGAGACCGGATGAAAGAGTGTCAAGTTCGATATTGTATCGTTTGTATTTTGTGTAAATTGGGATTTTGGTATTAAGTTTGTATATGGCTTGAATTGCCATTTATGTATCTTAAGTATTTATTTCCAGATTTATATGATTTATGAAGTTTGTATGTAATTGAGTATGAACTATATGAATTCGGGATTTGGGTATTGATTTTGAATTATGAATTGTATATGATTATAATTGGTTTAGGTTTTGGATTTGATTTATGAAATTGTTTATGGAATTGAGATATGATTATTGATTTGGCTATGGATGTGATGAATTATGAAATTGTGTTTATAAAAGAGTGTGATGTATTGTAATTCTGAAAATTTTGGAATTGAGATGGATGATTTCTGATATGGGAAGTACTAGATATAGGTTTGTGTATGTGTATGCTAAGATCCCGGACGGAGGGTCCGGTGGATTTTGATATTTGTGTGATTGTTTGAGAATTTTAGAAGTGTGTTTGAAACACTTTGCAGGTTTGGGTTAGTCAAAATGCAGCCGTTATGCTGCCTAAATTTTGTTGAAAATAGATGAATTTTGGGATTGTTTGCATGTATAAGAAGTTTGTATGATTTGAGATTTTGATTGAGGATAATTTCCAAGAAAAAGGAAATAAGATTGCCTTGTATGAGTTTGATTAATGAGTAAAAAAAAGAAAAAAAAATTTACACCGGATTTCGGATAGTTTAGTCTAAGTTTTGATCGCAACACTTTTCTCTGTTCTTTGTTTTCGGATGTCGGATCCGCTTTGCTAAGTTTTTTTTCTACTTCCGATGCGATTATTTGATATGCTTCGATTCATTCACTTTTGGATTTCATCCGTTCATTCACATTTGTTTTGGCCCAATTTGGTTTTGAGATCCGTTTTGACATTCGATTCGATTCCGTTTTCATTTTTGCTTCCGCATTTTGTTATTCGTTTATCCGTTTGATTCGTTCCGCCATTGCGTTCTTCATTACCGTTTTTGTTATCCGTTTTCCAGTTGGGATCTGGTCTCCGGATCGGGTCCCAACAAATTACTTATATAGGGTATGAATTCATTGATTTCTCATTCATGTTCTTTATATGAATAGAGACGTCCTTGATTATCTAAATATGACGCTTAAATCATTAATTCATAATATGTTGTATAAGCTAGAATTTTTTTGTTCTTCGAATAAATTATCAATGGTTGGGTATCTCTTAGTTCATATTGTCTTTTGAGTTAGGATTGAGTTGGTTCGATTCTAAAAATTAAAGGGAGACAAGTAGGAGCTAATTGGTTAGTTTTCTAGGCTTAGCTTGTTAAATAATTCGGATGATCCATGTATATCGAGTTGCATGGCTAAACTAACATTTAAACATGCTTGTTCATTTGTAAATATTATGTTAGATTTATTTATTTCTTTGATTTCTATATTTAATTTGATTTGTTTTAAACATCAAACACTCCCTCCTTGTATATACGTATTAGTTTAGCTAAATTTATAGGTTTCATTATTTTGAATTTTTTAGATTTTGAATTTGTCCTAATTTCAGCTCATTAATATAGTTAAACTTATATGTGAGGATAAATGGATGACAATGGAAAACTTGGATGAAATCTTTATATGTGGTTCATTTTGTATGTTTAATCTTGTCTAAACTTAAAAATAGCATAACTTAATGTATTGTGCTTAAAAGAACTATGTATTGGATATTTCATACGTAAATGTTGATTAATATATATTGTGGCAAATCTGGAATTTTTCTTTCAATGGTTTATTAGTTTGTAGAAAGGTTGTTTTATTGACTGAATTATGTAAAAATATGTATCTTGATGAGTTAAATGTGTAGATGCCAAATTTGGATGTAATTGTTTCTTTTAAAAGTTCTATGATAAAAAACTAAATTAGTAAATTTTTTGGAATTAACTTTTTGTTCTTACTAAATTGATTAACAAATTTTAAAGTAAAATAAGGATTTAATTTGTATACGCCTAACGACACATATCAGATCTGGTATTGAGGATTCAAAGGTTGTCTATATTGGACAATTTAGTTTGCAACTATAAACATTATGATATTTGATTCAAAGGTAGAAAGGTGTGAATTGATGGTTGTCAAAGTGATATGATGAAAATGATGTCAGACATACAAGTAGAAAGAACATTAGAAGATGAAAAATACTTAAATAAAAATTTTCTTATTGAAGATTGGTGATATATTTCATTGAAAGAAGTAACTTTAGTATAGATTTCAATGTTGGCATTTGGAAATAGTTAATAAAAATAAAGGAAGGGAAAAGGGATGACCTACCTAGAAGTTGTTAGAAGAATATGAAGATAAATTTGTTAAGTTAGTGAGTTTATCACCAAGAAGGAATCATGATCATAGAATCATATTAAAGGATGGTATGGAAGTAGTTAATCTAATGACTTATATGTGTGTGTGTGTGTGTGAGAGAGAGAGAGAGAGAGACTGAAAAAAACTATGACGAAAGTTATGAAGGAATTGATCAAACATGTGTTAAAATAGGTTATGATTTTGAAAAGTTTTAGCCCCTTTTCCTCACTTGTACTATTAGTGAAAAAAAAGAGAAATCTTATAGAATCTGTGTTGATTACATGGCTTTGGATGTGCACTATGAAGGACTTTCCAATTACCTTAATAGAGGAGTTACTGGATGAGTTGGGAGGTATTAGGTTCTTCCCTAAACTTTACTTGAGGGCTAATTATCACCAAAACCAGCCTTCAATATTTATAAATCGCAATATAAGTTTTTTTAATGCCTTTTGATTTAACTAATTCCCTTGCCATTTTGAAAATTTAGATTAATTCAAAATTTGACTCCCCTTCAAGTAAAATTATGTTAGTATTTTTAGTGACTTCATAGTTTATAGGTAGTAATGTGTAAGAGAAGAAAAACTAAATATCATACTCTAAAACAAGATAATCTTATTTCATAAGGTACTTATGGTTGATGCTATAACTAAAAGGACACTATAACGCAAGGAAAATTTGGTCCCTTTCTAACTCAAAAACTAGAGCTCGTAAAATTAAGACTAAAATAAGGTCGTTTATGTTGAAATTATATATGTTACAAGAAAAAAAGGAAATGGTGTGGTCTTTGATGTATTATACTCTTGTTATAGGCGTGGCTTTTAGTAGTCATTGATAAAATAGTGGTTGTATCACTAATTCCAAGCTTAAAAATAATGAAACATAGGCATTCAAAAAATACCATAGGTTCACACCTACTTGCTTAGTCAGATGTTGGATTAGAGTAGTTGACTTGAAATTTTTATACTATAATTTGTATTGTTTCATTATGGTACCAATGGTTGGTGCAATTATTCTAACATAAAGGTGATGAATTTTATAATTGGATTTATAAATCTTTAGGTGCAAAACACACCATATAGATAAACATGGTTATGTTTTAGATCAGTTTCACATTTATAATTTATTAATTTACATTTTGTAACTAATATAAGATAAAATATAAGGAATAAATATATTTTACAAATGAAATTATGATAAGAACATAATTATAAGATTCATATTACATTTACGTATTATTCCTAAATTATTTTTATTCATTTCTTTTACGAGATACGACGTTAATAAAAAATTAGTAGATTTTGTGTTCCTTTCTTATAAAGGAAGTAGTCAAAAATGTGGTTATAATTAAACAAATACGTGGATACTTATTAGAGAATAAGTTTACTAAAATGACCTAATTATAAGGATTATGAATGGATTACTACTTATGGTTATGTGGATTTTTTCATTATGATTGATGTGTCGTTGATCCTTAGGCTTAAAATTACTAAGGTACCTTATATGAGAAATACTATGTTTTGAAACTACGTATAGCATATTCTAATCAAAACAGGTTTATTAGTAGTACTTTGATATAGCATAAACTATATGGAGATAATTGAGTAAGTCAATAAATTACCATAAAGTAATTAGGGAGAATGTTTTATTATTTTTTATTAGTAATGATTTAAGAAATTCTTTGGCTAGAGTGATTAGAATTTTCAAGCCCACTAATCACTTTCTGTAGAAACTCAATCAATGGAGTCAAAACTACTTTTCATAAATAAAGAAAACTCCAATGGAAACAAACAACCTTTGAAGAGAGTGCTTTTAAACAGCAATCATAAATCAAATACTAATCAGTAAAGAATAAATTTAAATAAGATAGACCCTAAATTCATACTAAATATCCAACTGAAACATTAGATGACAAAATGATTAAATTATACATTACAATCATGCATAGATACTTCAACTCAAAATACTTTGAAACTCCTAATATTTAGGTGGTCATGACATATTCTATACATCAATATTAATCTATGCTTATAAATTTTGTTTAGAAATTAAAGATAAATTAAAAGGATTTTAATTTGTTTAGTTTTAATTATGAATTTAAATTATAATTTATAATCATTACTAACATATTAAGGACTTAGTAGATTACATATAAAGTGCAATTAAAGAGAGATTAATTAATTTAAATTAAGTTGGACTTAGTTTCAAAGTTTTAGAAACTCTAATGATCAAATATGAGATATTAAAATTTATTAATACTAAAATTTAATTAGAAAGAGTTACAATACTCTTTTTCTATAAAATGAAAAAAACATCAATTAGCTAATACTCTTATCTTTTCTTCTCTAACTTAGAGTTTTCTTTTCTACTTTATTGATACTATTATAGGCTAAACAGTTGAATAATTCATGATTGACAACTCCAAAAGAAAAGTTCTATAGGATTTGAATAAGGATGTATCATCATTTTATTTGTCATTTGTCTTTATCAAGTTATTTAATTAAAGAAATTCATCAAGAAATTATTTAAAATTTCATTGTTCATGTGATTTGATTATGGTACATTTTCCAACTTTTATGATTTTTCAAATGATGATATCACTAAATAAGAACTTTGGAATAAACCTATAATTACAAGCTTTATAGAATCTCCTATATTCAGTTTTAAAAATGGGTCTAAATATTATGTCTTTACCTTTAAGGTGTTTGTGGAAAGAAAACATAAATCAAGGTTTTAACTAAGAAGAGACGCAAAAAGGAGTCATTACCATTATTGTTTTAAGGTTGGCTAGAAGAAAATCAAATGTTGATTATTATAGATATAACATCCCATTACCTATAGGAAGGTTAAAATAGTAAATATGAGGGATTAAAGAGAGGCTTAGAAATGCTTCTTCATGCTTATGCATAATATGCCATACACATATACATAAATAGTGGATTTATCTGCACATGAAAATAAGTGTACATGCATTCATGAATAATTCCGGGTATAATTGGATTGATTTGTGAATTTTTGAGAATTATGAATGTTTTTACATTGGAAATTTTACGGGTTAGTAGAATTGTGTTATTTTTGAATTTTGGTGAATTTCGGAATAATTTCAGAAATTTTGGGATCTTTATGGATAATAGAAAAAAATAAAATAGGAAAAAGAAATCAAAAGAATATTGAGGATAATTGGATTGTAAAGAAGACAGTTTTATTGTAAAGAGGAGAGCTAAATGGAATTAGTTTCAAAAGAAACTAAGTTAGAGTTTAGTTATTAAGAAAGTGACAAGTGTCACTAATTAGAAAGTTGTTTTTATAATTCATTAGTAGTCAGTGGGGGTTCTCTGAGAGTTAAAAAGACTTCTGGACGTCCCGGTGTGTACCCTGCGGTAAGGGGGTGTTACATTTCGGTGGTATTAGAGCATGGTTTGGAATCTGTTGGGACATATAGAAATGTTAAGGATAAAATATCATGAAAAATGCGGATAATGATTGAAGTTATTGTTTGTTATAGATCATCCGCTCTAGGTGATCAGATTGATTAACTAGTTGACCAAGGATCGGTAGGAGCCAGTAGAGAGTCGTTGGTACCTCTATATGAGGAGATGCCTCCTAGAGTTCCTGATAGAAGGGAGAGGAGGTATGATAGATTGCAGAAGCAGGGAGCTGTGGACTTCTATGGCAATACAAACCCTATTGAGGCCGAGGGATGGTTAGAGAGGAAAGAAAGGGTATTTGATCAGATGGACCGCGAGTCTGATGAGAGGTTCGATTATGCAATGTCTCTACTGCAGAGCCCAGTATATTAGTAGTGGAAAACTGTTCTAGGCAGTACCACCAGGCCTTGCCAGTTGAAGTGGGAAGACTTTCTGAGGGTCTTCAAAGACAACTACATGCCAAAGATCTATTTGGACATGAAGATGCAGGAGTTCTTGGAATTGAAGCAGGGTAGGATGTTAGTGGCTGAATATGAGATCCGATTTAATGAGTTGATGGGTTATGCTACTACTCTGATCCCTACAGAAGAAGACAAGCGTAGGAGGTTTGAGAATGGACTTAATATGGAGATCAGAACCAAGTTGGCGCGGTCAGATCTGGGTAATTTCATTGAGTTGAGAGCTGCTTCAATTAGAATTGAGCAACTGATAAGGGAGAAATGAGCTGAGACTTTGCAAGGGTCCAGAGGGAAGAGGCCTAGTGAGAGTTAGGGCAGTTCTGGCAGGAGCTTCAGTAAGCACCAGAACAGAACATTCAGATCATCGAGTAGATCCAGGCAGTCAGGATCTGGGCAGAGGGGCAAGTTTTCACATACTGGCAGTGGAAGGGGTACAGGATAGAATCAGTTTCTAGTTTGTGAGCACTTTGAGAAGAGGCATGGTGGTGAGTGTTGGAGACTGACTGGAGCTTGCCTCAAATGTGACTCTATGGACCACCAGATCAGAGATTGCCCTACTACTTTGGCAGCTCATTCTGCTGTCAGTGGGTGACCTGGGAGTAACACTATAGTCTAGCAGGGTAGGGGTGGTGGATCTAGACAGAGAGGTCGAGATAGAGACAGTGGGAGAGCTGGGAGTTTTTTTAAGAGGACTGAGGGGCGGGGCAACTGACCGCAGTCCCAGGCTAAGGCCAATGCTATAACTAGGTAGGAGGCCCAAGACTTACCAGATGTGGTAGCAGGTGCATTTCTTATTTATGACTTTGAGGCATTTGCACTACTAGATCCAGTATCCACACACTCCTTTATCACACCAATATTTGACATGTAGATTGCATTGTGACAGGGAGTTGTTACAGTATGGGCTAGAGGTGAGTACACCTCTAGGTGGTACTATTGTCTTATGAGAGGTCTGCAAGGGGTGATCGATTAAGATTGATCAAGCAAAGTTGAAGGCAGACCTGATTGTATTACAGTTGAGGGAGATAGATGTGATCCTAGGCATGGATTAGCTCACTGCCCATAGGCTCATCATGAACTGCTACACCAAAGAGGTAGTACTGGAATCTCTTGGTCAGCCGAGAGCAGTTTTCAAAGGAGTTAGTCAGGTAGTGCCAGCCAGGATGATATCATTTATGGGTGCATTGAGATTGATGCAGGGGGATGTGAGGCTTATCTAGCCCACGCTATTGATACTAAGGTAGAGCAGAGTGTACAGGACATTCCAGTAGTTAGGGAATTCCAAGATGTGTTTCCTGATGAGTTACTTGGTTTACCACCAGATCGGGAGACGTAGTTCACGATTGATCTAGTTCCAGGTGCTGCTCCTATATCTATTCCTCCTTATAGGATGGAACCTACGGAACTAAAGGAGTTAAAGGCTCAACTGCAAGAGTTGTTGGAAAAAGGGTTTTATTAGACCCAGTGCCTCACTTTGGGGAGCTCCAGTATTGTTTGTGAAAAAGAAAGATGAGACTTTGAGGTTATGCATCGATTATCGGCAGTTGAATCGGGTAATAGTGAAGAACAAGTATCCGTTGCCTAGAATTGATGATTTGTTTGATCAGTTGCAGAGAGCTCAGGTATTTACTAAGCTGGATCTGAGATCAGGGTGTTATCAGTTGAAGATAGCAGAGGCTGATGTACCTAAGAGTGCATTCAGGAGCAGGTATGGGCGCTATGAGTTCCGAGTGATGCCGTTTGGGTTGACTAATGCCTCAGCAGCTTTTATGGCCCTGATGAATAAGGTGTTTCAGCC
The DNA here is from genome assembly GCA_029891385.1 of Erythroxylum novogranatense. Classification (NCBI taxonomy): domain Eukaryota; kingdom Viridiplantae; phylum Streptophyta; class Magnoliopsida; order Malpighiales; family Erythroxylaceae; genus Erythroxylum; species Erythroxylum novogranatense. Next base: position 23,486,045 of record CM057226.1, read on the forward strand.
CTACCTAGATCAATTTATGATAGTGTTCATTAATGATATCTTGGTGTATTCGAGGAGTAGAAAGGAGCATACTGATCATTTGAAAGTTATTTTATAGATTATGAGAGAGAAGCAGTTGTATGTCAAATTCAGTAAGTGTTAATTTTGGCTGGATCAAGTTGTGTTTCTAGGACATATAGTGATTGGGGATGGCATACAGGTAGTGAGGAATTAAGAAGCGCTAAGAAATGTGTCAGAGATCCGAAGCTTCCTAGGATTGGCTAGGTATTATCGAAGGTTTATTGAGGGGTTTTCTTTGATCTCAGCTCCTTTGACTAAACTTCTGAGGAAGAATGTAGTGTTTAGATGGAGTGAGGAGTGTCAGAAGAGTTTTGAGGAGTTGAAACATTGATTGACTACTGCACCGGTGTTGGATATTCCATCAGGGACTAAAGGTTATGTGGTATATAGTGATGCATCGCATCAAGGATTGGGATGTGTATTGATGCAGCATGGCAAGATGATCGCCTATGCATCGAGACAGTTAAGGCTCCATGAGATCAATTATCCGGTACATGATTTAAAGCTAGTTGCAGTTGTATTTGCTCTGAAGATTTGGAGGCATTATTTGTATGGAGAGACTTTCCAGATATACACAGATCACAAGAGTTTCAGATATTTGCTAAGTCAGAGAGAGTTGAACTTAAGGCAGAGGAGATGGATTGAGTTACTGAAGGATTATGACTGCACTATTGAGTACCACCCGAGAAAAACTAATGTGGTGGCTGATGCTTTGAGCAGGAAGTCTAATATCAGTGCAGCTCAGATTTAGTTATCGAGGTTACCCAATTTGATTCCCTTGAGAGCTCTTAATGTGGAGTTAAATCTGGGGCAGGATAGGTCCTTGATTGCTACATGACATAATCAAAAGGGTACAGAGTAAAGATCCTGATATGGTCAAGCTTATGGAGAAAGTGACGATGAGTCCAGATTTCGAGTTTGAGTTGAGGGATGAGACATTATGGTTGAGACAGAGTTTATGTGTTCCTAATGTGGATGATTTGAGAAAGGGAATTCTTAAGGAAACTCATATGGCCTCCTATGTTATGCATCCTGGTACTACCAAGATGTATAACACACTGAAGCAACATTTCTGGTGGCCTTGAATGAAAAAACAAGTGGCGGGACATATATCAAGATGTATCACTTGCCAGCAAGTTAAAGCTGAGCACTAGGTTCCAGTAGGGAAGCTCCATTCATTTCCCATTCCGAAGTGGAAATGGGAACGGATTATAATGGACTTCATCATGAGATTACCAAAAACTCCAAGGCAAAATGATGTTATATGGGTTATAGTGGGTCGGTTGACTAAGTTGGCCCACTTCTCACTAGTGAGAAAGAATAATTCGCTTGATCAGTTGGGCCAGAAATATGTGAATTAGGTAGTGAGACTACATGGGATTCTAGTATCTATAGTATCGGACAGGGATCCTAAATTCACTTCGAGGTTTTGGAGGAGTTTACAGTCTGTTATGGATACCAAGTTGAATTTCAGTTCAACATTTCATCCTCAGATAGATGGACAGAGTGAGAGGACAATCAAGACCGTTGAGGATAAGCTTAAAGCTTGTGTATTGGAGTTTAGAGGAGCTTGGGATCAATATATGGCATTGATAGTTTCTTATAATAACCATTATCACAGTAGTATCAAAATGTCATCATATGAGGCACTGTATGGTAGAAAATGTCGGTCGCCATTGTATTGGGATGAAAAGGGCGTGAAAATGGTTGAAGGCCCGGAGTTGATACAGGACACCGTGGATAAGGTGAAGTTGATCCGAATCCGAATTAAAATAGCTGAGGATAGACAGAAGAGTTATGTAGATCAACACCGACAGGATATGAAGTACAGTTTAGGAGACAGAGTATTCCTGATAGTATCACCTTAGAGGGGAGTTTTGAGATTCGATAAAAAGGGCAAATTGAGCCCTAGGTACATTGGTCCTTATGAGATCACTGAGATGATAGCACCTTTGGCCTACAAGCTGGCTTTACCGAATGAGATGTCTCAATTGCATAATGTGTTTCATGTGAGTATGCTCCGAAGATACCGATCGGATCTGAAACATGTGATACCGGCTCAGGAGATTGAGATTGCTAGTAACTTAAGCTATGTTGATGAGCTGATCAAAATTGTGGGGTCGCAGATGAAGCAGTTGAGGAATAGAGTCATTCCATTGGTAAAAGTCCTTTGGAAGAACCACTCAAATAAAGAAGCAATATGGGAGACAGAGATGTTGGACCTCGTTTCTGGAGCCCAACATCGGACACGGAAGCATGAGGCTTGGGCTTGGAGGGAAGATTTAGAAGTTGAAAATTAAAAAAAAAATCCCTCGGAAGCAAAGATGGGCATCGCCGCGGCGTAAGTTGTTTCTCCACGGCGAAACCTTTCGGGAACTTATGCCGCGACGAGCAAATTAACTTTCGCCACGGCGAACCCGCGATTTTATCTTCATCGCGACGAGCAAATGGTTTCGTCGCGGCAAAAGCCTTTTTCCACAGAACCCATAACTTAAAATTTTTTGCCATTTTCATCGAAACAACACAACCCAAAATAAACTCAAAAAGCAAACTTAAACATACACTCAAGTAATCTTCTAAAATCTTATTCAAATGGTAAAATGATTCAATGCAAAAGTTTGAAGCTAAAACAATATCAACCATATCTCATTGATAACCAAAAGAAGAGTTTTACAAAGCTTTAATGGCATTTCAAGCCATAATACATCATTTGAGTTCAAGAACGAAAAATACAAAATACACTTGAACTAATAAAACTTGAAATGCGGCTAAAGCCTCGAATTCCCAAAATCTAACTTGAAAATAAAAAAATATGACAATTCGGAGTGATGTCGTAACTCTTGACCTACTCGATCTTTTGCTCATCACCTGAATAGGGGGGAGGAGAATGGGGGTGAGCTATAAAGCTCATGGGTAACAAATTTATAATAAAAAACATGCAAAACTATTTCAAAACTCATTGCCATTGTACATTTTCGAAACCATAGTAATTTCAGATGTAGATATCATCATCTCAAAATGCTTGATTTTCAAACAATTCATGAGCAATTTTAAATCATGTATGCATCAAATGTGTTAACAGATCATAAGCACATAAGCACAACAGAATGGTTTTGGATAAGTCCAAATTCATGACGCACTACACATTCCCATATAATGGTCACGTGTAGTCGTAAAATTCTTGAGGGAGCTCCATGCCACTAGCAGCTAGGCGAGAGATGCCTATAGTTGGGTCAACGTGCACGTGACAGGTCTTGAGGGACTACCACAAACCCACGTAACACATATGGTTCCAAATCTTGTAATCATGTTGCCCAGTATGGCACATTTTCTTGAAAACTTGCTTTTCATAAACTTGATATCCTTGCAACAATCATTTCTGCAAACATAATTTCATGATCATGTATTCTTTTAAAGAGAAACCCTTTTCAAATTCTTTTCATCAATCATCAATACAAATCATGTAGCAAACATATAACAATTTCACAATTTACTCAAACAACAAATAAGGCAACATTGATGATGCTATTTAAATCATTAAATCTTTCTTGATTTGATGAAAACAATGAGTGGATTATTTACTCTATGATAAACGTGTACCCACATTGAGTTCCTTGCTTATAAACTTTCTTAACAATGTCTTTCCTCTTGTTCCTCTTGCTCCTCTTGCCTCACTTGATTTTCTTAAGCAAAAGCCAAAATTCCAATCAATTTGGTGTAGAAATCGAAAAGTCATACTTTAACAATTTGAACTATAACTTATGCTGAAACAAAAATTCTATGCTCAAATTTCATCCAAAATTGTAGATTCTTAGAGACTGAATTTCAACTTAATTGCTTCAAAAAAACTTGTAACCCTATGTCTCTAGTTTACAAAGAATCAAAAATCACCTCATTTGGACATCTACAGCAAACGTTATGCCCAAAATACCAAAACATGTTGTTGTAGGAAAATGGGTCCTCGCCGCGATGAGGATGCTGACGCGCGCCGCGACGTGCGCCAAAATCCTCCGAAAACTTGTTTTTCCCACATTCTTCAACCATAGTCCTCCCATCTTCCAAATATAACACATCTAAACCCTAAACCATCTCTTATACTTCATTTCTAAGCTCATTCCAACCCAATATCATTAACAAAACATCAAAATCTATCTTTGATCATTAACCAAACAATAAAACCCTCACATAAACCATTCCTCAACAACTTCCTACCCACATTCAACCTTGGTTTCTCTTCTAACTAACCCTAAATATGCTTCATTCAACAACCAAGAAGGGTTTATGCTTATACTTACTTGTTGATGCTTCAAAATCTTCAAACTCTTCAAGATTTCCCAAAACCCTAGCTTTTCTCTCTTTTCTTCCTCTCTTCCACGACACTCTCTTCTTTCCCTCTTCTTTTTATTTTTCTTCTTCTAATTTCCACTCCTAATAACCATCAAATTTCTATTATACCTTTCAATATAAGCCTTATACCTCTTAACCTTAAGTGATCTTCCCATTTTGCCCTTATACATTTTTACTTCTTCATTTTCACTTACACCATACTATACTCTAACTTAATCTTAATTTCTCCATTTAATACTTCTAATCCCATCAATCTAATCAATAAATCCTCCAACAAAAGTAATAAATCAATCAAAACCTCAAAAATTAATTGAAATCATACTTATTCAATAAGAAAAGAATTTCGGGGGCCAACAAGAGGAGCATATAAAAAAACAATATCCCCACCTGTTCGAGCAAACAGGTAAGAATTTCGAGGATGAAATTTCTTTTAAGGAGGAGAGAGTTGTAACATCCCATTACTTGTAGGAAGGTTAAAATAGCAAATATGAGGGATTATAGAGAGGCTTAGAAGTGCTTATTCATGCTCATGCATAATATGCCATACACATATACATAAATTGTGAATTTATTTGCATATGAAAATAAGTGTACATGCATTCATGAATAATTCCAGGTATAATTGGATTGATTTGTGAATTTTTGAGAATTATAAATGTTTTTACATTGGAAATTTTACGGGTTAGTAGAATTGTGTTATTTTTGAATTTTGGTGAATTTAGGAATAATTTCAGAAATTTTGGGATCTTTATGGATAATAGAAAAAAATAAAATAGGAAAAAGAAATCAAAAGAATATTGAGGATAATTGGATTGTAAAGATGATAGTTTTATTGTAAGAGGAGAGCTAAATGGAATTAGTTTTAAAAGAAACTAAATTAGAGTTTAGTTATTAAGAAAGTGACAACTGTCACTAATTAGAAAGTTGTTTTTATAATTCGTTATTAGTAAATGGGGGTTCTCTGAGAGTTAAAAAGACTTGGTAAATTGTTTAACTTCTTCCTTCTTCATTACCTTCTTCAGATTTCCTCCCAATATATAAAGTTTTCATTAAATATCCTCTTGATAGCTTTCAGTGCTTTTCCTTTTCTGTATTAAACCCACTTTGCTATTTGGTTTTCTACCTAAAGAAAAAACCAGAAGTTGGTCATTTTTCACAGAGGAGTACGTGATCTTGCATGGAGTTAGGGCTTTGGAGATAAGTGAAGATTGTTGAGTTTTTAATAAGTAGTGAATAAATCCTTTAGAGTTATAGATTTATGAAATTCATTTGATGAATTATTGTCATATGTATGGAAAATGATGTTTATGTATATATATATATATATATATTCATGATCACAGTGTAGATGGGATGAAATTTTGGTTTTAGTCTTAACTTAGCATTTGATGGATTTTAGGGATTAACTGATGTAAAAATGATTTTGGAGTTAGAAATAGCAATAAAATGGTGTATGAAGTGAGTGTATGAAATCAAAGAATGAAAAGGTGGTATACTCTGTTTCTAGTTCTTCTTCACTGTGCATGTGCATGTTTATATATATGCATGTGTATATGTGAGGGGATGAGTTTCTTAGAGATGATAAAAAAGGGATATTTAAGTTGAAGGGTAGTTGTAAAATGATGGTTTGAGATAGGAATGAGTGTTTAAATGAAAGTTGAGAGGAAGAATAGTGATTGAGAATGAAAGTGGAAAATGCAAAAAAGTAACAGAGTATGAATAGGATGAAAATGAATTTTTGGCTTCTTGATGATTTTGAATAAACTTGCATATTTTAGAGTAGTATGAATTTATGGTGAATGAGTTGATGGAAATGGAGTAGAAAAAAAATAAAAGTCTAAAATTTTTTTCTGAGAATGAATAGTTACAGTATTGAAATTTTGATCTGAAACTTCCATGCATTTATTGGACCAATTTAGGCAGATTTTGATAAAATGATATTCATGAAAGTTGTAGATATTTCTCTCAGCTTTCCATTAATATAAAATATGAAATTTTTATACCTTGGAGTTGAGAGATACGATAGTTAGAAGTTTGTGATATTACATGGGATGGACATTCGGGACAGATGAATTGATTTGAAAATTTGATCCTTATAGAGGAAAAATTTGTTTTCAATATCTTCATGAAAATTGTAGATCTTTCTTTTATCTTTCTATTGATATAAAATTTGGAAATTTGGAAATTTTGGATCAAAAGTTATGGAAGTTTTAAGTTGAGACATCGGTGAAGAAAAAAGGTCGCTAGTTCACCCGAATGTTGCGGTTGTGCATGCACACGATCGCGACTTCAGGACCACCAGAATGATCATGACATCGTTGGTCCACCCGATTGTCGCGGTCGTGCATGTGCATGATCGTAACTTCCTTATTTGTTCAAGGAAGGCTATTTTCTAAACATACTCTGATCTTTTGACTATAACTTCTTTGTCTGAACTCTAAATGACCTGATTTTTGAAGCATTGGATTTCTAACAGATTCCTCTATCTCTCCAAAAACATTTATAGCTGTTGATATTAATTTGAGAAATATTGATTGAATCAACATAAGGGTATCGATTAGAAAAGCATGAACTGGATATTTTACTGAACATGTTATAGTATTTTGATGATATCTAGACCTATAGGATTTCAAATGAGATGATTACTGGATTAGATTAAACTAAAGAAATAGGGCTAGAAATCATATGAAGAAATTGAATTGTTATTCAGTCTTTAAAATGTTTAATTTCTGGATGAAAATTGTGCATAGTGTACTATCTTTGGATAAGAACAACCCGAAAATGTTTGAGGTATATCTTCCAAATTAATGAACCAAAGTGAATGATTTTAGTGTTAATAGAAACATAAGACATAGAGGAACATTTTTCTAGGAGAGAGTATGACCAAATTATATCAGTTTCACCTTCTAATTGAACATGAACAGTAGACCCGAAAGGGATGTCTTAAAAAAATCTGATGTGATTCAATCAGAAGAGAACTGTGAATTTAATGGTTTTAGTGAGGCTTAAACCTAAGTATAAATCATACTTACACGAGATTTGATTTGAGATTGATTTTGTGATGTAATTGATGGATAAATATGCAGGATTAACATAAACATGCATTGTACATATTTCATTTCATTCATATACATTATTAGACACCTATGATTGTACAAATTGTGATATATGTGTATGTTATTTGTTATAAAGGAGGAACTGAAACGTCAAACCACAGACATTTCCAAAACTTCTAGGCACTAGCTTCAGGAGCAGTTGGTGAGTATCCTAGATGGTTTCTCTCAATTATTGTTTGCTTATAATTATGTTTTGAATGATGAGTGAATGAGATTTTATTGTGGATTTCGGACAGAAGGTCCGATGAAATGTTGAATGTGGATTGAGATATTGAAGTGCTACTTGAATGTGAATGAGAAGACCTATGTGCTTTATAATGTGATTGATTGTATTACATGCATTCAATTCATGAATGCATAATCAGATAATGGAAGTTGTGACTAGTATAGTCAAAGATCAGAGCTTAAAGCTCAACGAATGAAAATGAGCCTCGAGCTCAAAAGTGTTTCAGAGCCTCAAGCTCACCGTGTAATGAGCCCTGTATCCTCATCGAATAAGGGATAGTTATTAATGAGCCCAGTATCCAAAATAGATATGAGACAGTTCAGGCACTCATTCACAACAACGTAACAATTAGAAAAGAGTCTCACAATCATTTCATTTGCATTTGGTTATATATGTTTGATTGACTGAAATGCATAATTTGTCTATGCTTAAGTGAAAATGTGAAATGTGATCAAATATGCAACAATGTGATTATATGTTATCTGAAATGATGTGTTGCATGAATTGAGTGAACCATCGATGATGGTTTCCTTATTGAGTTTGCAAAATTTACCAAAATTGCAACGTTATCTTTTCAAGACCAAGAGATGACTCTAGCTACTAAGAGGCTCTACCAGCCCTGTGGATTGTGATTGGCAAGAGAAGTCATGGCTCAAAGGTTGGTTAGCTAGGAGTTTTGGACAGATTAGTTAGATTGTGTATATTTTCCTCTTTCATATAGTACTTTTGTTTTAGGTTTTGATGATGTACATATAGAAAATGTTGAAAGACACAATGTAAACTTTCAGTTTTGTGAAGTGAAATGACGAAAAAGTTGGTTTCAAAATATTGTGGTTTTTCTATTGATGCTTTATAAGTGAATTTTGAAATGAAGCCATGTGAATTGATTGTAGTGATCGAACGTAGCTCGACCTTATCGTAGATTATGTTAGACCCCGTTTCCAGAGCCCAACTTTCGGAGTCTTGAAGCCTTGCGCTTATTACCATGCAGGGTCATTAGCTGTCACTCCAGCATCGTGGTGAGCACATACTAATGATGCACCAAAATCATAAGTTGACTTATTCATACAAATTGTAGCCTTAAGCCTCGAGTTCGTTTTGAAGCAACAACCACCTCAAACGGAGGTATATAACTCAAAATATGCTTAAAAAGCCTAAAAGAGCTCATACTTTAAACATGCTCTCCCAACCGACCTCTCATTCACTTTAATGCAAACTTCCCCAATTCAACTCCAAGTGGTACAAATGTTTATGGAGAGGAAGATATATGTCTTAGGAACCTATTGATCTAAGAATCATCTCAATTGGAGGTCGGATGCGGGAGTTATGCCCAAAAGAATAGACTATGTTCACACCCAAAAACAAATTGAACCTCTTTTGGCGCGATTGCCATAACTTTTAATCTAGATGTCGGATTGAGTTCATTTTTTGACCATTAGAAAGACGACATATAGACCTACAACTATGTCAAAAATCACCATCTCAAAAAACGAGATTCGGCTTCCAACTATGTCAAAAATCACCATCTTTCCCATAGATGTCAGTTAAACGAACATCCATGTCCATTTAACGGACATGAATCGGGTGCAGGATGCCAAATGACCCGAGAAAGTCCATTAAACGGACATGCATGTCCATTTAAAAAGTCTGTTAAATGGACATGCATGTCCGTTTAATGGACATTGACTGGCCAAGGGGTATTTTTCCACCCGAGAATGTCTGTTTAACTGTTGGGACCCGTTTCTGGAACCCAACTCATAACGAACGAATCACAGCTTAACTAAAGTCGCTTCATATATTTATTTTTTTTCCAATTACACAACATTCAGGGTAGTTCAAATTTCCAATTTGAAATTCGGCAATTCCTCGATTCATTATATCTTTCATAATCAAAACATATCTATTAATTTATCAAAATCATATTATTCCTTTTCTTTTGCCAAATGACACTTAATACCCTTAAATTATCAAAAATTGGGCAGCACCTCCTCTAAAATCTTACTAGCCAAAAGTTTATCCAAAACCAACCATACACAAGACACTTCAATATCTCCAATCCATCACACAATTCCTTGGACCCCCTGTCCGGAATCCCATCATACACATTCACAAACCTATATCTAAACATTTCCATAATTCTCAATCACATCTCAAGTCATAATCATAATTCACATTCATATATACTAACCATAATTTACTTACATAATTCAATCCCATAATCATATACAAACTTTAATGGCATTACAAGCCACAATACAACAACAATATAGGAATCCCAATGCAAATACAAGGATACAAAATCCTTCTTTTCGTTCACCGATCTTCTTCTCATTACCGTGGATGGGAATGAGGGGGTGAGCTTACGCTCAATGGGTAACAAGCTTATAACCGAAAATAAGCAAAACCATTGAAAAGTTTGAATTGAAATCGATGCCACATATTTCCAAAGTCAATGTTTAGAACTGTTGAAAAGATCATAATTGCTCGCTTTGGTCAAATCTTCAATTTGGAGCTTTGATAAAACTAAAACTCATCGTGATTAAACACAAAACCATAACTTTTCTTTGTAAACTCACATTTGAAATTCATGTAACATAACTCTTCTAAATTCATCACAATTCGACAATTCAGTAAACATTATAAATCATCATTCATTTCATAGCACATCACATGTCAAAATGCAAATGCACACATAATCTACCGAGAGTTCCGTACACACACCGAAAATCGAAGTTTATCAGAACACAACGAGTCCATTTTGGATCTCGTAAGCCACAAGCGGCAGCCGGAGAAGGCTTTATTTTCTTTTGTCTACGTGCACGAGACTAACACAACGTTCCTCTCTCGCCCAAACAAAGCACATATTCATTTTCACATGTTCACAATGCCATTCTCTAAGACATATCGAAATCACAATCATATGATCTTATGATCTCATGACATGTCATTCTCAGCATATTCATAAAATTTCAATGCATTTTTTCAAAAATCACCATAATTCACAATAACAATTTCTTTCGAGCGTTTACAAGCAATAATGGAAGTAGTTGAAATCATTTAATCAATTGAGTTCCGAAAACTGACTTTTATTTCTTATATTTGAAAACAGAAGAAAGCTTAGTGGCAGTGTTATGGCTCATTTCTCAATCATAAACAAGGTACCCACCTCGATTCCATGCTAGGAACTTGTCCAATGCTCCAATTTCTCCATTGCTTCCTTCTTTCTTCCAACATACTTTTTCCTAAACCATAAATACCCAAATTCAATATCATAATTATCATAATCCTCAAGATTAACTATAGGGAATCCACTTCCAACATATTTCCAAGCTATCTTAGTCATCAATTTACAAAAGCCCCAATTTCCAAAATTGGGCATAAACCCTAATTTATAATAATCCAAAATTAATCACCATCTTAGCATAATCATCACAAATAACTTCAAAATCTACAACCCATAATATTTTCCATGATTCTAAACCAAAAAATCAAGAAAAGCTCAAGACTTAAAATTCGGCTCTTACCTCCATCTTCTCCATTTTTGGATTTTCTTAGATTCTAAACCAAAAACTCAAGAAAAGCTCAAGACTTATCCAAAATACCAAACACCGTTCAAACTTTTACAACTGATGAGCTCATTATAATCCGAGCTATCTTTCTCCATTTAATGCAAAAACTGATCTATCTAGCATGGAAAGATAGAAAAATGTCTTAGGAGTCCAACGCTTCAAGAATCGGGTCGATCGGATGTCGGACGAAGAAGTTATGGCTAAAACAAGGAAGAGAGGTCGGTCGCACGTCTCCTCTCACTTTGGTCGCACACTCGGTCGGTCTCCGCACCTGGTCGGTCGCCTCACCAGGTCGGTCGCCCGCACCAGGTCGGTCTCCCGCACCTGGTCGGTCGCCCGCACCAGGTCGGTCTCCCGCACCAGGTCGGTCGGCCTTGTGCGCCCGCGTAGGTCGCTCGACCACTCTGATCCGACCTCCGAATTTCAAACGTTCATATCTTTTGACTCCGAGCTCCAAATGACACGCGGTTTGTTTCGTTGGAAAGCTAAGAGATAGCTCTACCATTTTCAAGAAGGACTCACAAGCAAGCTCGGACTCTAAAGGGATCAAAAGTTTACACAAAGATGACTGATCGATAATTTCTCAACAGTACCAAAACTTGCAAACATCATAAATTTTGATCCAGAGCTCCAAATTTAACAAAGTTGGTGTCTATGGAAAGCTTAAAGAAAGATCTACAACTTTCATGAAGATCACCAACCCCAATTCCAACTATATAAAGGTCAAAAGTGGCCTCAAAGATCTGTCTATGATCCGCCATTTAGACGACCCTCGCACCCAACTCTAGCAACTCACATTAACACCTCCAAAACTAGCTCATACACATCATGGACAAGCTCTACAACTTGTCTACCTCTCTCCATAAGACTAAATGATTCTATCCTATCTAAATCAGTCCAGAAATCGCAGACAACACACATTCTCAAAATTGACCACATGAACACATCATCCGAATTTCATACTAAACAATATTCAAACTTCACAATTTCACATCTTTCACCTCCACATCCACAAATTGCGTATTATACATCAACAATAGCTCACATTCAAAATTCATCAACTCATCATCCCTACTTAAGTCCTCCATACACAATTCGTTAAACACATTCTACGTCAAGCATCAAGCCATTTCTCAAATCATCCATAAGCCACAAAATACAACTTTGGGAATAAATTTAAAAGCAACCACATATCACACAAAGTCCATGCACAAGGTTCATATATACAACTTATGGCACATTTTCAAATCAATGCAAGGTCATACTTGAACAAGCATGGGCAGAACACAATAAAGGTTCTTTACAAAGCTTTAGTGGGCATTTCTAGCCCCAATAAATCAAGTCTCAAAATTTGCAATTTCAAAAGTTACATAAATAGTAACTATACAGACTTACTTTTCAATTATAAAGATGTTACCCATAATACAACATACACAAAACCCATTTCACGCTTTAACCCCCAAATATCATTTAAAATTTCTCCAATTCACATTACCCAAATAAACATTTAACATCACTAATTCCTCATTTAATAATTCTGACGTCCAATTAAAGTTCGGGGTCCAACAATTCTCCCCTCCTTAAAGAATTTCGTCCTCGAAATTCATATCACTTTCTTGACTGGTTCCTCATTCTAGTTCAGATCACTCACAACTTCCAACTTCTTGTGACAATAATACCAATATCATCTAATTCCGAAACATACTCACGAATCACATTTCGAATCCGGGACATCTTTTGCCAGTAACACTATCTCATAAAACTCCATACGAACTAATTCATAACGGCTTAGCAAATTCCCCCTGCTCAACCATCATTATTAATTTCACATCTTTCTTATTGCAATTTCCATGCAGTCCTCCTTCTCTTCAAACTCAAAAATTCAGATCTGTTTTCCAATCTCTCAATACGATTCATAATCTCTTGATCCTTAATTCAGGACGTACCAAGTGCCCCATATGTTATGCTTCCTTTTTGCTTTGGTTCCGATAGCCTCGATATCGATTTTCTGTTTTATACATTTGACAAAACACTCAGCATTGCTAGGAATTTCTCATTTACACACTCAAAATCTCTTCTTTTTATATATATATATATATTCATATTCCATGCTCTCGATTCAATGATTGTCTCAGCTTTTCGATCTGTACTTGCATAAATACATCCAAGATGTTGCTTTACTCATCTGCTCCAAACTTTAAAACAATCGTTAGCGTGGCGACTCTTAAACATGTATCAACTCAAGAACTCATAGGACCTTAGTTGGCTCCATATATATATATATAATCACTTCATTATGCTTCATTAGATTTGAGCCAAATCTCTTATACAACACCAGTGCATACAACAAACTTTCCAAATTCATGCGGTTTGATTTACATCAGAATCATTCTTCAAAATTCTCTTTCCTTCCATTAATCATATGCTTTATATATATATATATATATATGTATTTTTTCTCACATATTCCGACTAGTCTCTCAATTCCTCGAATACTTTTAATACATCATCAGATCTTTGATCACTTGGTCCAATATTATAGTGTTATCGGTCCCTTTGGTTAACACCACCAATTTTATCATATTCCATGTGCTTCTTGATTAGTCCTCGCGATTCCTTAAATAACTGATCCCTTATGGAGGTACATTATCACACATTCTTTTCAAATTTTCTGCTCCATCGCAGTTACCTTTCCAGCAAAATCATCTATACCATACTTTATCTTAGTTCTCTGATTCATCTCATAACTTGACTCTAGGAATTAAAATGACTCCATAAGCCATATCTGAAAATAGATCTCACATACCCACTCACATTATCAGAGGTGGACTCTTAATAACTGGTCGCCACTTTTTGAAAATTTATCCCCGAATCCACCATTTACAAGAAACAAATCCAAAAGGAGTACGAGATCCACATCCCAACTCCTAGAGACCTATCATCTCATTTCAAACTTCCCTCCCTTGCATCTGTCGGTTCCTTTCTAAAACAACCCGATTGATCCATACCAGGGGTCTTTGTCCTCTGGACCATGGATGAATTACCAGATTCCATTGTTGAATCGAGGGAAGAACTTATAATCCCAGCTACTAGTCCAGAAAGACCTGCCGTCTATAGTCATACACTAACTTATCTGGCCTTCTGACCAATTCTACTTTGCTTGCATACTATCTTTCATTTGATTCCTGTGAGTCATGTCATATTCAGATCGATTCAAATACTTACCTTCAACATAATTCCATTACCAAAGTCACTGACACATCCATAAATACTGAATTCTTGCCTAACATATCGGACCACAAAAATTCTTATTCCCAATTAGTCATAATTTCCTTGCCTTATACTCTAACCAAAGACCTTTCTTCGTATTGGCTCTCATAGTCCAAACACTTAACAGCAGTTCACCCATATAACGGATTCTATACTTATCCGTGCCCTTTTTTAAGGGTGAGAAATCAGGTGTAGCCGATCCTCGCAAAACTCCTCGTATTCCATTACGAGGTGGCACACTACTCCTTCAATGCAAACACTAAAGTTTAACGTATATTCCTAAGCCAATTCGAAGCATCATGAAATTTTGACCTCAATTCCACTAATCTCTTCTTAATGCAAATCATTACCATCAAAAGGAATGTCGATAAGTACTCTGATCGAGGTCTAAATCATCTGACCGTTAAGGACGTCAACTTAACGATCCGAGACTTAAATTCTCAACTAAAGACTTTCGACACTTCCAATGTAATGGCATTGAATCAGAATCTGCCATAATTGCCTCTGCTTATCCACAACTTCCTTTTTCTCATGTCAGAGTATCATCATTTTCCTATTAGATCTATCACCTCAAACTTTTATCAAGTTCTTATCGTCTAATCCATACACACGCCCATGTAAGATCATAATACCGCGCCTGATACCACAAATGTTGGGACCCGCTTAGGAACCCAACTCATAACGAATCGAATCACGAACAACTAAAGTCGCTTCATATATTTATTTTTTTCCAATTACACAACATTCGGGTAGTTCAAATTTCCAATTTGAAATTCGCAATTCTCGATTCATTATATCTTTCATAATCAAAACATATCAATTAATTTATCAAAATCATATTATTCCTTTTCTTTTGCCAAATGACACTTAATACCCTTAAATTATCAAAATTAGGCAGCACCTCCTCTAAAATCTCACTAGCCAAAAGTTTATCCAAAACCAACCATACACAAGACACTTCAATATCTCCAATCCATCACACAATTCATTGGACCCCCGTCCGAATCCCATCATACACATTCACAAACCTATATCTAAACATTTCCATAATTCTCAATCACATCTCAAGTCATAATCATAATTCACATTCATATATACTAACCATAATTTACTTACATAATTCAATCTCATAATCATATACAAACTTTAATGGCATTACAAGCCACAATACAACAACAATATAGGAATCCCAATGCAAATACAAGGATACAAAATCCTTCTTTTCGCTCACCGATCTTCTTCTCATTACATGGATGGGAATGAGGGGGGGTGAGCTTACGCTCAATGGGTAACAAGCTTATAACCGAAAATAAGCAAAAACCATTGAAAAGTTCGAATTGAAATCGATGCCACATATTTCCAAAGTCAATGTTTAGAACTGTTGAAAAGATCATAATTGCTCCGCTTTCGGTCAAATCTTCAATTTGGAGCTTTGATAAAACTAAAACTCATCGTGATTAAACACAAAACCATAACTTTTCTTTGTAAACTCACATTTGAAATTCATGTAACATAACTCTTCCAAATTCATCACAATTCAGACAATTCGTAAACATTATAAATCATCATTCATTTCATAGCACATCACATGTCAAAATGCAAATGCACACATAACGGCTCGAGAGTTCCGTACACACACCGAAAACCGAAGTTTACCGTGAACACAACGAGTCCATTTTAGATCTCGTAAGCCACAAGCGGGCAGCCGGGAGAAGGCTTTTATTTTCTTTTGTCTCGTGCACGAGACTAACACAACGTTCTCTCTCCCAAACAAAGCACATATTCATTTTCACATGTTCACAATGCCATTCCCTAAGACATATCGAAATCACAATCATATGATCTTATGATCTCATGACATGTCATTCTCAGCATATTCATAAAATTTCAATGCATTTTTTCAAAAATCGCCATAATTCACAATAACAATTTCTTTCGGCGTTCTGAGCAATAATGGAAGTAGTTGAAATCATTTAATCAATTGAGTTCAAAATCGACTTTTATTTCTTATATTTGAAAACAGAAGAAAGCTTAGTGGCGATGTTATGGCTCATTTCTCAATCATAAACAAGGTACCCACCTCGATTCCATGCTAGGAACTTGTCCAATGCTCCAATTTCTCCATTGCTTCCTTCTTTCTTCCAACATACTTTTCCTAAACCATAAATACCCAAATTCAATATCATAATTATCATAATCCTCAAGATTAACTATAGGAATCCACTTCCAACATATTTCCAAGCTATCTTAGTCATCAATTTACAAAGCCCCAATTTCCAAAATTGGGCATAAACCTAATTTATAATAATCCAAAATTAATCACCATCTTAGCATAATCATCACAAATAACTTCAAAATCTACAACCCATAATATTTTCCATGATTCTAAACCAAAAAATCAAGAAAAGCTCAAGACTTAAAAGTCGGCTCTTACCTCCATCTTCTCCATTTTTGGATTTTCTTAGATTCTAAACCAAAAACTCAAGAAAAGCTCAAGACTTATCCAAAATACCAAACACCGTTCAAACTTTTACAACTGATCAGCTCATTATAATCCGAGCTATCTTTCTCCATTTAATGCAAAAACTGATCTATCTAGCATGGAAAGATAGAAAAATGTCTTAGGAGTCCAACGCTTCAAGAATTGGGTCGATCGGATGTCGGACGAAGAAGTTATGGCCAAAACAAGGAAGAGAGGTCGGTCGCACTTTTGGTCGCTCCGCTCTTGGTCGGTCTCCCTTTGGTCGGTCGCCACACCAGGTCGGTCGCCCGCACCAGGTCGGTCTCCGCACCAGGTCGGTCGCCCAGCACCAGGTCGGTCGCCCGCACCAGGTCGGTCTCCCGCACCAGGTCGGTCGGCCTTGTCTTGCGCCTGCGTGGGTCGCTCATTACTCGATCCGACCTCCAATTTCAAACGTTCATATCTTTTGACTCCGAGCTCCAAATGACACGCGGTTTGTTTCGTTGGAAAGCTAAGAGATAGCTCTACCATTTTCAAGAAGGACTCACAAGCAAGCTCGGACTCTAAAGGGATCAAAAGTTTACACAAAGATGACTGATCGATAATTTCTCAACAAGACCAAAACTTGCAAACATCATAACTTTTGATCCAGAGCTCCAAATTTAACAAACTTGGTGTCTATGGAAAGCTTAAAGAAAGATCTACAACTTTCATGAAGATCACCAACCCCAATTCCAACTATATAAAGGTCAAAAGTGGCCTCAAAGATCTTTCTGTGATCTGCCATTTAGACAGCCCCTGCACCCAACTCTAGCAACTCACATTAACACCTCCAAAACTAGCTCATACACATCATGGACAAGCTCTACAACTTGTCTACCTCTCTCCATAAGACTAAATGATTCTATCCTATCTAAATCAGTCCAGAAATCGCAGTACAACACACATTCTCAAAATTGACCACATGAACACATCGATCAGAATTTCATACTAAACAATATTCAAACTTCACAATTTCACATCTTTCACCTCCACATCCACAAATTATGATTATACATCAACAATAGCTCACATTCAAAATTCATCAACTCATCATCCCTACTTAAGTCCTCCATACACAATTAGTTAAACACATTCTACGCCAAGCATCAAGCCATTTCTCAAATCATCCATAAGCCACAAAATACAAATTTTGGGAATAAATTTAAAAGCAACCACATATCACACAAAGTCCATGCACAAGGTTCATATACACAACTTATGGCACATTTTCAAATCAATGCAAGGTCATACTTGAACAAGCATGGGCAGAACACAATAAAGGTTCTTTACAAAGCTTTAGTGGGCATTTCTAGCCCCGATAAATCGAAGTCTCAAAATTTGCAATTTCAAAAAGTTACATAAATAGTAACTATCTGGACTTACTTTTTCAATTATAAAGATGTTACCCATAATACAACATACACAAAAACCCATTTCACGCTTTAAACCCCAAATATCATTTAAAATTTCTCCAATTCACATTACCCAAATAAACATTTAACATCACTAATTCCTCATTTAATAATTCTGACGTCCAATTAAAGTTCGGGGTCCAAATTCATTTAATAATTCAACCTTACATCATAAACACTTTCACATTTCCCAAATTCATTCATTCTAAAGCCTAAACACTTCATAACACATCAAACTCCAAGTTCAACTTAGCATATTCTCAAATTCCAAGTTAATTGGTTCATCAAAACTACCAATTCCAAACATTTATCATTAAAGGTATCATAAACACAAACCATATAAACAACATAATGAATAGTAACTGTTATCTTCCAATTCCCATAAATTTTTATTCCTAACCCTAATACTTGCATAAAATACCTCAATGTAAAGATAACAAAATGATTTACCAATTTCATGAAGGCTGTAAAAGTCAATTCCCTCATTAAAGGAGGTAGAAACTCACTCAAAGGTACTGCTCCTATAATGACCAATGAAACAGTGAATAGAGCCACATGAACAGTAACTAAACTAGGTTTAACCCCCATAAGTTTTTACTCCTAACTCCAAATAAGGCACATTATACACCATTAGGAAGCTTTAAACGTATGCTACAATCTTCAAGAAGACCTCCCAGTCCAATTGAAACGTTAAGAGAGTCAAAATCACAAGCAAAGTTGCTGTCAAATTTTCACAAAAATTGACAGCACTTCCCTTAAAAGACAACTAACCAAAATCGTCAACTTTTCAATCCAAACTCAAGTACCTGCATGAAACCTCAATCTACACAATCTTCAATCTCCCATATCATCGACCAATCCATATAAACCTATGATCTAACTCAAAAATGGCAGCAAACACAATTTTCCTCTTTTGTCAAAATCAAACCATACAACAATACCTTGATATACAAAACAAATGCAATTTGCACAAAGTACCTTAACTCTTAAAACTATTGCATTTACATGAACAATATGAGTTATTACAAAGCATTAGAGGGCATTTAGCCCGATTACAATCCAAATTGTCAAATGTCAAAGTACAAAGTAAATCAATTCTCCAAAATGCAACTTAATGCTTTGTTTCCAAAAATTACTTCTAAAGTAAAAACATCGGAGTGATGCCTCAATCCCAATACTATAACTCGGGTTCTCGCTCATCACCTGTGGAGGGGAAAAGGGGTGTGAGCTCAACAGCTTAGTGGGTAACAACTTAATAAATAAGAAATAAGCAAAAACATTCTTTATTTATTCATTCTCAAAGCAACTTTCAGATTGATAAAAACCTTTCAAATTTATCAAATCCAATTAACATTGATCAAAACACTTTCAATTCATCAAAACCTCTTGTAAAACTCATTTCATCAAACCAATTACACATCAAAATCACATAAGCAAAGAGAAAGTGGTTCAGGTGGCTCCGAAACAGAACGTACTATACATTCTTGCAAGCAGTCATGTGTAGCCGTGAACTTATGGGAGTCCATAAGGAGCTCCAATGCCACTAGCGGGCAGGCGGGAGAAGCCTATGGTTAGATAGGTGCACCTGACTCTTATGGCACCACCACAAACCCAAACAAAGCATGCATATCACATAATTCACACAATTCATAAACATTAGCCACAAATGCCTCTTACAAAAATCCACTTTCATATAATTGCCGAAAATGTCATTTTTCCGAAATCACGTATTCAAACTTTTTCACTTCACAAGTCATTTCACAATTATTTCAAAATGTAACGACATCTCATACAAGTTTAAACCATCACAAAGAATCATTTATACAAACTTTATAAATCATTGGAAAGCATTAGATAGCAGTTATTTCAAAACAATTGAGTAACTTGTTATCTCAATCATTAAAAAGTCACCCACCTTAGTTCCTTTAGCTAGGAGCTTTAACAATTGGCCTTTCCTTTCACTTCAATTCTCTCTCTTGACCTTCATCAAAAACAAAATCATCCCATATAACATGAGATATCAAAATTGGCCATTCTTAGGAGATGAAAGCATGAAATTTAACCTATCTAACTTTACCCATCAATTTCCTAAGCCATTTACACCAAAACCCACCTATAAATCCAAAATATTTCATTTTTTCTTACCTTGGAGATGATACCCATGAAAATCCCCTTTTGCTTCTAATGGAAGGTTGATCTTTCCCTCTCCTTTTTCCTTCTCCTTTCTAAAGCAAGATGAACTAAAGCCCTAACCTTTCTTCTTCTCTCTTCTTCTTCTTCTTCTTCTACTTCTTCTTCTTCTTTTTCTTCACTTAGCCGAAATCTCCCTCTATTATTTTCTTTCCTTGTACATTTCGTAGGTTCCCAAAATGACTTAGCAAAGTTTGATTTTTAACTTAAAGTCTTATAGCAAAACTACGTAGTTTTGATATCTATTCTTCATACTTGCCATTTGTCTCTTCCTCCTTCACATAAACGACTATAAGCTTTGTTTCTTTCTTTTTCTACTTTCCATTTGTTTTTAAAATACTATAGAAAGACTAAACTAGCCCTCCTTACAAGCCTTAAGCCTTAAAAACATTTGTGATCTACCCAAAATGCCCTTACACCATTTTATTCCTTTAATATCTAATAACATACTCCACTCTAATTTAAACGTAATCCCTCATTAAAATTTCATTTTCTTAAGAGCTAAAACCTCAAAATAATTTAGACAATACCTCAAAATAATTTAGACATGCTTAATTTTTAAAAAAATTTCAGGGGCCAACATTTCTCCCCCTTAAAGAATTTCGTCGTCGAAATTCTTATCGAATTGATTAGGAGTGTAGGATGCTCCTCCGTTTCTTATTTAACTTCATCACTCGAAAACTTTCTTCCAAATGATAGTATTCAGTAGACTCACTCGCTCTTTCAATTCATTATTTGGTCATTTACTTTCTTAACTAGTTCTTCCTTATGCTTCAGATCACTCACAAAATTATTTTTTTTCCACTTCTTGTGTCGATAACACCATAATCTTATCACTTCAATATTTCCTTAACATACTCACATATATCATATTTTTAATCCTTTTGTCAGTAGCATTAACTTATAATACTTTCATACGAACCAATTCATAGCGGCTTAGCGAATTCTTTTTCCTAACTTGAGCACACCTTAGCAAGGTGATACCTTCAGAGACAATTCAGTTTTCACTTAATAATTCACATCACTTTAGTCTCAATTCATGTAATTCTTATGTCAATCTCCCGTATTCAATATCTTTGCTGTGAATCCACCCAATTCATTCATAACTTCTAATACCTCTCCAATTGATCTGACATTCAATCATTTTTAGGCCTTACTCATCATAATACAAAAACGATGACTCTTTCTATCTTCTAACTCCTCATACAGTATTCTATTGAAAACACTATGACAATGATTGAGATGCTTAAAGTCAAATAGAACTATACATTGATCTCATGTTCCTACAAACTCTAAACTATACACTTTAAGCATATCTCCGACAGTTAAAACCGTCGACAATTCAAACTTTCAGTCACTTGACATATTTCTTCTAGGATGTATAGCTTAAATCACCATTACTTTTTCTCACAGTCTCTTTGCTTAATCATCTTTGCCGGTACACATACTTCTTATCTCAATCACCCAGTACCATGATTCCTACTTGAACTCAAAATTCATACTCATTTCCAATTTTTTTGTAAGAATAACAATTTCTGAATCTTCAATTTGGGTTTGGTTCATATGAACTGATCTAAACTTTTAGTGACTAATCATTTTGCCTAAAATTCAATTCCACATTCTACACTCTTTACTGCACTAGATTTAATAACCTCAATATCCAAAATTATGATACACTGCTATTAATTTCTCTATTCAATGCATCTGATCATAACACTAGCTTTACCAGTATAACACTCACTTATACAATCATAATCCTTCGAATAACTCTATCTATTGCCTCAGTCTCATATTCAATTCTTTCAAATAAAGCATCTTTATTGATTTCACATACTTATTATTCACTTACCCTTTATTCTTCTTCTCATTCAAACTTGACACTCATATCTGTTTTCAATCTCACAATCTCTTAATCCTTAATTTGAGGTAATCCAAAACCCTCTATTCTATACTTTCTTTTGTAGTAGTTTTGATAACCTCCATATCGCATTTCTATTTAAGGCATCTAATATACCACTTAGCTTCACTTGGACTTTCTCCTAGAACAATCATAGCCTTTCAGTATTTATATCAATCTCCTGCGTCTTATAACTACTTCTCCCAATTCATTAATTGGCTCAAACTTTTACAATCTGCACTTGCATATGTATATTGAAGATATTCCTATACATATACTGTCTTCAAACTTTCAAAATAATCATTAATGTAACAGTTCTAAATCATGTATCAAATAGTCAACTCATAGGACTTCCCTTTTCTCCATACACATGAAATCACTTTGTTACGTTGCATTGGATTTCAACCAAATGTCTTATACCACATCAGTGCATACTATAAAATCTCCAAATCTATATGATATAATTTACCTCAGTATAGTTCCTTCAAAATTCTCTTTACGCACGTTACTCATACGCTTTACACATTTTTCTCCATGTATTCAAACTTTTTTTTTTCTCAATTCTTCGAATGCCTTTAGTACACCATCAAATCTTGAATCTCTTTAGTCTCCAATACCATAGTGCTATTAGGAATTTGTTAACTCAAGCAATTATTATCAAATTTCATATATCTCTTGATTAGCCCTCGTGATTCCTTAAATAACTGATCTTTAATGAGGTACATTGTCTCACTTTCTTTTCAATTTCCTAATTGACTTCCTTCCGCGAATGATTTTCTCCATTCCTTGAATATCCTCAAATCTCTCTTGGACTTATTCTCATGTTTGTTCATTCGTACAAATTTCTCCACACATTGTAATTTATTTGCAGACTTAACTTCTTGATTTTAAGACATTCATCAAGTTGGGTTTGCATCTATCTCCTCAACATACTTTCACCTAATGTAACTTGAATGTACATACTCCTCATACTAGCAAATTCGTGTCTCCAAAGATTCAAGAATCCACTCATATGACCCCTTTACATCAAACAAAATACATAATTTTTTTAACATTTTCCACCTCCTTGCTTGATGCTCTGATAGGGAGTGTACTCACTTTCGAATCATTACATATTCCTTCACGATCAGTTCTTTCATTGATCATCCTTAATATAAACTATTTGATCTGCTTATTCTAACTTAACAAAATTTTTCTTCAAAAGTGGGTTTCTTGCTACCATCATTTATACTTTTTATGCAATCTTGATCAATCACTTTTTACCAACTAGTCATAATACCGTGGGAAGACCAATTTCTATCTTCCTCAACAAGGTCATAATGTTCAAAACACCCAAAACCCAAGGGAGTAAAGAACATACTTATTGTCGCACATGCTTGGGTAGCGTCATCAAATTCATCCTATTTTGACCACTTACCAATTCATTGGTCTCCATTAACCCCAGAAAATATTCTTTTCATATGAATTTATTTCTCATTGTGACAACGTTAACAAATCTCAATCTATACCCATATGATCATTATGAGCACCTTTATATGTTACTCTAGTTTCCCCTCAAACTTTAGACTATGGGAGCTATGACTAACAATTATCCAATAAGTCAGAAGTTTCTTCCTCTATCATCTCCACACACACACACACACACACACACACACACACACACACACACACACACATATATATATATATATATATATATATATTACCTACATGCTTAATATACTCACTTGTGTATGATGAAGGGTCACCATACAGATACTCATAATAACAACAATTTAACCTTCTTGGACTTGTACAAATATCACCTTCATTCATATAATCTTCCCATTTTACTTCACATTCCATCTTACATAATTAAATTCACCATTGATTCAAATTTATAAATGTAAAAATCATCGCACAACTTACATATCAAACATGTAGCACATTTCTCAAATCAATCACAAGCAAGAAAAGCAACATTTTTGAAGTAATTAAAAGCATTTCATTCTCTTGATTCAAAAACAAACTTTTATTTCTTGATTCGAAAAAAGAAAACTTAAAGGCTCATTACTCAAACTATAAGCTTGTACCCACTTAGGTTCCGATTTCATATTCTTAAGACCATAAGAATCTATGTTTTCTATACATTCCACTTGTTCACTTTAAGCTCAACGTTTCCACTTATATCCTTGTCAATACCTTTACATCTATATCACATTCGGGGATATATCAACATAATGCCATACACTACATCCCCCCCACTTCACTTACATTGAATCATTTTATCCAATGAAAAATTATTATTTTCCTCACTGATTTGGTCAGCCCAAACTCTTAACAATTGCTTGTCTGAGTAACTTATACACATGTGCCCATGTAAGATCTCAATTTCGGCGCTCTGATACCACATCTGTTGGACCCCGTTTCTATAGAGCCCGGCCTCTCACCTGGTATCCTCGGTATTGTCCTCTTTGGCACTTGACTAAGAGTCACTTACTGCAACAAAGACCTCGAGGTTTTGTTGCGAGTGCAGAAAACTCACGCAAGTGCCAAAGAGGACAATACCCGGAGGATGGTAGAGGCTGTGTTTCTACATAAAAGGCACCTTTTAATGTAGAGCGACCTCTACCATCACTCCGGTATTGTCCTCTTTGGTCAAGGCGAGCCACGACTGAACCCAAGACCTCAAGGTTTTGTTGCACTTAAGTGCAACCAAACCTTGAGGTCTTGTGTTCGAGTTGTGACTCACGCAAGTACCAAAGAGAACAATACCTGGAGTGATGGCGGTAGAGGCCGGGCTCTATATTAAAAAGGCACCTTTTGTATGTAGCGACCTGAATTTTATGCATCGAGTGGGTTTCCAAGACTCAAGAGGCTCATGACCGCCACTGAGTGGATTTCCCCTCGGTATTGTCCTCTTTGGTACTTGGATGAGTCACCACTCGAACCCAAGACTTCAAGGTTTTGTTGCACTTATGCGCGGGAAACCCACCCGGTACGTAAAGTTCGGGTCGCTACAGTTTTCAGAGCCCAACTTCCGGAGTCCTGATGCCTTGTGCTTATTACCATACAGGGTCATTAGTTGTCACTCCAGCATCGTGGTGAGCGCATACTAATGATGCACCAAAATCATAAGTTGACTTATTCATACAAATTGCATCCTTCAGCCTTGAGTTCGTTTTGAAGCAACAATCACCTAAAACAGAGGTATATAACTTAAAATATGCTTAAAAAGCCTAAAAGAGCTCAAACTTTAAACATGCTCTCCCAACCGACCTCTCATTCACTTTAATGCAAACTTCCTCAATTCAACTCCAAATGGTACAAATGTTTATGGAGAGGAAGATATATATCTTACGAACCTATTGGTCTAAGAATCACCTCAATTGGAGGTCGGATACGGGAGTTATACCCAAAAGAATAGACTATGTTCACACCCAAAAACAAATTGAACCTCTTTTGGCGCGATTACCATAAATTTTAATATAGATGTCGGATTGAGCACGTTTTTTGACCATTAGAAATAGGACATCTAGATCTACAACTCTCATGAATACTACAAAACGAGATTCGGCCTCCAACTATGTCTAAAATCACCATACTTCCTGTAGATGTCCGTTAAAAGGACATCCATGTCTGTTTAACGGACATGAATCGGGTGCAGGATGCCAAATGACCCGAGAAAGTCTGTTAAACGGACATGCATGTCCGTTTAACGGACATTGACTGGCCAAAGGGTGTTTTTCCACCCGAGAATGTCCATTTAACGGACTCCCATGTCCGTTTAATGGACATTGGGGCTCCACAAAGGCCCCAATGCCTCTCCAATGCTTCCAATATTCAACCTTACATCATAAACACTTTCACATTTCCCAAATTCACTCATTCTAAAGCCTAAACACTTCATAACACATCAAACTCCAAGTTCAACTTAGCATATTCTCAAATTCCAACTTAACTGGTTCATCAAAGGTATCATAAACACAAACCATATAAACAACATAATGAGCAGTAACTGCTATCTTCCAATTCCCATAACTTTTTATTCCTAACCCTAATACTTGCATATAATACCTTAATGGAAAGATAACAAAATGATTTACCAATTTCATGAAGGCTGAAAAAGTCAATTCCCTCATTAAAGGAAGTAGAAACTCACTCAAAGGTATTGCTCCTATAATGACCAATGAAACAGTGAATAGAGCCACATGAACAGTAACTGAACTAGGTTTAACCCCCATAAGTTTTTACTCCTAACTCAAACTAAGGCACATTATACACCGTTAGGAAGCTCTAAACGTATGCTACAATCTTCAAGAAGACCTCAAAATCCAATTCAAACATTAAGAGAGTCAAAATCACAAGCAAAGTTGCTGTCAAATTTTCACAAAAATTGACAGCACTTCCCTTAAAAGACAACTAACCAAAATCGTCAACTTTTCAATCCAAACTCAAGTACCTGCATAAAACCTCAATCTACACAATCTTCAATCTCCCATATCATCGACCAATCCATATAAACCTATGATCTAACTCAAAAATGGCAGCAAACACAATTTTCCTCTTTTGTCAAAATCAAACCATACAACAATACCTTGATATACAAAACATATGCAATTTGCACAAAGTACCTTAACTCTTAAAACTCTTGCATTTACATGAACAATATGAGTTATTACAAAGATTTAGAGGGCATTTAGCCCGATTACAATCCAAATTGTCAAATGTCAAAATACAAAGTAAATCAATTCTCCAAAATGCAACTTAATGCTTTGTTTCCAAAAATGACTTCTAAAGTAAAAACATCGGAGTGATGCCTCAATACTAATACTGTAACTCGGGTTCTCGCTCGTCACCTGTGGAGGAGAAAAGAGGTGTGAGCTCGACGACTCAGTGGGTAACAACTTAATAATTAAGAAATAAGCAAAAACATTCTTTATTTATTCATTCTCAAAGAAACTTTCAGATTGATAAAAACCTTTCAAATTTATCAAAGCCAATTTACATTGATCAAAACACTTTCAATTCATCAAAACCTCTTGTAAAACTCATTTCATCACACCAATTACACATCAAAATCACATAAGCACAGAGAAAGTGGTTCGGGTGGATCCGAAACGGAACGTACTTCACATTCCTGCAAGCGGTCATGTGTAGTCGTGAATTTATGGGAGTCCGTAAGGAGCTTCAATGCCACTAGCAGGCAGGCGGGAGAAGCCTATGGATAGACAGGTGCACCTGACTCTTATGGGACCACCACAAACCCAAACAAAGCAGGCATATCACATAATTCACACAATTCATAAACATTAGCCACAAATGCCTCTTACAAAAATCCACTTTCACATAATTGCCGAAAATGTCATTTTTCTGAAATCACGTATTCAAACTTTTTCACTTCACAAATCATTTCACAATTATTTCAAAAATGTAACGACATCTCATACAAGTTCAAACCATCACAAAGAATCATTTATACAGGCTTTATAAATCATTGGAAAGCATTAGATAGCAGTTATTTCAAAACAATTGAGTAGCTTATTATCTCAATCATTAAAAAGTCACCCACCTTAGTTCCTTTAGCTAGGAGCTTGAACAATTGCCCTTTCCTTTCACTCAATTCTCTCTCTTGACCTTCATCAAACACAAAATCATCCCATATAACATGAGATATCAAAATTGGCCATTCTTAGGAGATGAAAGCATGAAATTTAACCTATCTAACTTTACCCATCAATTTCCTAAGCCATTTACACCAAAACCCACCTATAAATCCAAAAGATTTCACATTTTCTTACCTTGGAGATGATACCCATGAAAATCCCCTTTTGCTTCTAATGGAAGCTTGATCCTTCCCTCTCCTTTTTCCTTCTCCTTTCTAAAGCAAGATGAACTAAAGCCCTAACCTTTCTTCTTCTCTCTTCTTCTTCTTCTTCTTCTTCTTCTTCTTCTTCTTCTTCTTCTTCACTTAGCCGAAATCTCCCTCTATTCTTTTCTTTCCTTGTAAATTTCGTAGGTTCCCAAAATGACTTAGCAAAGTTTGATTTTTAACTTAAAGCCTTATAGCAAAACTACGTAGTTTTGATTTCTATTCTTCATACTTGTCATTTGTCTCTTCCTCCTTCACATAAACGATTATAAGCTTTGTTTCTTTCTTTTTCTACTTTCCTTTTGTTTTTAAAATACTCTACAAAAACTAAACTAGCCCTCCTTACAAGCCTTAAGCCTTAAAAACATTTGTGATCTACCCAAAATGCCCTTACACTATCTTATTCCTTTAATATCTAATAACATACTCCACTCTAATTTAAACGTAATCCCTCATTAAAATTTCATTTTCTTAAGAGCTAAAACCTCAAAATAATTTAGACAATACCTCAAAATAATTTAGACATGCTTAATTTAAAAAAAAAATTCAGGGGCCAACAGATTATGTACCGAAATGACCTCCGGGCGTCTCAGTGTGTATCCTGCGATAAGGGGGCGCTATAATAGATGGGCATATTGCTTAAAGAAGCCTTAAGCTCGATAGTTCCATAAAATTTTTATTCTATCATGGTTGCTTCCAACTAAAATTTACGGTTGATTCTCATATAATAACTGGGCAAGCGATTGCAATTTCTAGAATAATGCACCAAATAAATGACAAACACATAATGAAAGAAATTTGTTAACACAATTCGGTACATATGAGCTACATCTGCAAGGCCCTCACCTAGATTAAGCAACTTTTATGGTAGTACAATAGACTTATATAAGGCTATTACAGAGTTGACACCAATTACTCTTTGAAGCTATCCACTTGTACTCACCACTGTGAAAGTGTTTCACACCTAATAGCATGACCAACTCATGCCATCCTCAATAAAGGATTTTAAAATAGAGAATGAAATAAAGAAAAGAATATATGAAGTGATTAAATCAAGAATAAAGGAAAAAGCACTCACTTGAGTCAATGAGCACTCTCCTATGTGCGTGGCAATATTAAAACATAATCATGGAGACTTTGTAATAGATCTCTGAAAGCACCCTAAACATAGTAGTAAAAAATCCTTTTTCACACCATAGATTGCTTATTGATTTACAATAAGTCCTTCCTTTTTAGGATTCTTTATTTCTTTTAGGATTCCTTCCTTCCAAGAATATCTTAACTTCTAAAATTTTACATATTCTATGATAGTAGAATCTTGTACCAAACCAACTTCTTTATAGTAGAATCCTATACTAAATCAACTTCCTTTTAAAAAGATATCCCAAATAAATTAAAATACAAATAATGTCAATAATATAATACAATATCTTAGCAATCTCCCCCTTTTCACAATATTTGTCACATCAAAATCTCCCACTAAACAAGAGAAATGGAAATTTTTTGTAAAATAAACAATCATGATAAAAGATATCAAAAAATCAAAGTCAAGGTCAACGTCAAGTCAACAGTCACTAATAAAAACATAAATACCAACACGTTTCTATCTCCCAAATGGGACTATTCATTGCCAAAAGAAGCTAGTGATCATGGGAGGAAGCCAATTAAGCAAAGGATAGAGGCTATAATGGAGAAAAAAGAAAAAAAAATGGTAAAAATACCCTTTCCCCTTTTCTGCCAAATAACCTTTTTTTGGTATTTTAATAAGTTTTAAAGTTGTAAAGCACAGAGTCCTAGTGCCCAAAGAACAAGTTCAGATCTCATAGAGTCAAGATGTTTGGTAAAAATATCAACCAGTTGCTTCTTAGTTATTACATAAGAAAGAACTATAACTTTAGTCTCCACTAGCTCTTTAATGAAATGAAAAACTGCCATTTTTTTTACTTATAATCTACACACATAACTTTCTAAATGCTTCAAAAGCATTTGATTTTTCTTTTAAGAAAGCTATCTAAGTATATCTTGAGTTGTCATCAACACATTTCAAGAAACACCTCATCCCACCAATACTAGCTTATTGTGTTGGGACTACCAAATCCATATGAATCAATTCAATGCTCAAGAAGTTGTAACATTTCTTACCTTTTTATATGGTGCTCTCATCTATTTCCCATTTGATAAGCGCTACAAATAGTCTTGTCATCTTTGTTCATCACAGGCAAGCCTCTTACTACTTTCGATTTTCTCAACTTATTAATTAGGTCATAATTTGCATGGCCAACTTTTTCATGCCATAGAGTCAGATAATCATAAATGGCTGAATTGTGGGAAGTAATAACCTGAAATAAGTAACAATTATCCACAAATCTTCTTCCACTTAATATAAAATCTCTTTATTAGTTTAACACCTAGCATTCATCACTGGTGAACTTCACTAACAACCTATCATAAAAAAGATGATTAATACTCATGAATTTAGCTTTTAAACCATTTACTTTAAGAACATTTTTGAAATAAAGCAATCCATCCACATAAAGAGATCCTTTACCAATCATTGCTACTTTCTTTCCATCACCAAATGTAACATGACCATCCAAACAACTTTGATAATTCATCAAATAGCTTCTTTCACCTGTCATATTCCTTAAGCACCCACTATCGAAGTACCATTCATTGTGAAAAATATCACGTATGGATTTAAAAGCCACAAGTGCTTGCGATTGGCTCTTCCTAACCTAAATCTGCTTTAGTAATCTCTACTATTGAAAGTTCTTCCAAGAATGTTTGAATTTTTTTTTTGAGCATTATGGAAGAGCATTTGTCATAGCTTGTAGCAATTTGGCCTTATGTGACCTTTTATATCACAAAAGTGACATGTAGGCATCAATTTTCTACTTCTTTTGAAAATTTTCCTTGTTTCTTTGAAAAATCTAACTTCACCATTTTTTTCATTATTCACCTGAGAGCAGTCACTTTTGTATCCATCACCTTGAAAATCCCCTTTGTTTTTTCCAATTTTAGTAGTTCATCTAGCTTCTTTGTACCCTCATTCAACATTCTTATTCCTTTCTTTATATTGATTAGCTTTACCTTAGTTTCATCAAGTTCATCCTTTGTTGACAATAAATTCATCTCTAGATCTTGAATAACATGTTTTATAGTAGAATTCTTCCTCTTTAACTTCTCATTTTGTTTTCAGGTATTCACCTATTTACTATACATTAGTTCATAAACCTTGTAGATATCTTCCCTTTTGAATTCTAAGTCATTATCATTGTTTTCGTTATCAGAATTAAAGTTTAATTCTAAAACATCTTAATATTCATCTTCAATTTAAGCAAGCAATTTAACTTTCTTCATATAAAGCGACCAGCGTAGCATGATCACTCGCAATTACTTTTTCGCTGCCATACTCACTTTCATATTTGATTTCACTCCTAGTGTTGGTGTAAGGCTTCCCTTTTCTCCTTTTAAGAGTATTAGCACACTACTTGCATATGCCCGAAACTTTGACACTCATGACATTGTATCTTCTTTGCCTTCTTTTCATCTTTTTGAGCTTTTACTTGCTGTTTGAAGTTATTGTTAGATGAATTACTTTTTGTTTGAAGTTATTGATAGATGAACTCCCACCATTCTGCCTGAACTCATGTTTATCTTTCTTCACCTTTAGCCACTTACTGAAAATTCTTCTTAACACCACCAAATATTTATTTTCATTGAAATCATCCCCTGAATCATATACAGGTTTAGCAACTTTGACTTGAAGTGCCAATCCTTTATTCTTCTCACACTTGTCTCTCAATAGGTTCATCTCAAAGTTTGTGAGAATTCCAATTACCTTATCTAAAGATAACTCATTAATGTCATGAGATTCTTCAATAGTTGCAAACTTCAGTATGAATCTAGAGGCCAATGATCTTAAGGTTTTATTAACAAGTTGAATATTTGAGTACTCCTTACCAAGTTGATATACTTAATTGGCAATATCACGGAAATGCTTATGAAATTCTCCATTAGTTTATCTTTCCTCCATCTTAAACTCTTCCAATTTAGTTGCTAACATTTAAAGTTTTGATGATATCACCAATTATGATCCTTCATATATGATTGGTAATGTATCCCAAGCTTCTTTTATTGATTCACACATTGATATCATACTAAAAATTCCTTGATCTTCAACACTAAAATTTACAAGTATTTCTAGAGAGTTACCAAGTGCTCTCTCTTGTTCAGCTTTTATCCACTCAGATAGATCTTTAGGTACTGCTTCATTATTTTTTTTGGTTGCCATAGGATGAGTCTAACATTTAAATATAGAAGTCAAGCTTTAGTCCCTTGTGCTTGAATATACACTTCCATTCTTGATTCCCAAGTAGGATATGTTAAGTCAAAATGACTTTACATAAAAATGATTTTGATGTATAACAAACATAGTGAGATCAAATACAAGAAAAACAAAACATTCACAGACGATATCTGAGGCGAATTTGGAGATGTATTTAAGATGACGATATCTGATTTAATTCAGAGAAAGACGAAGATGACGATATCTGATTTAATTCAAAAATAGACGAAGATGACGTATCTGATTTAATTCGGAGATGAGCGAAGATGACGTGTGCAGAGCGAAGTTGACACGCACTAAGTTGAAAAAGTCGATATAGACGCATTACGATAAATCAAAACACGTATTTAAGATTGTCAAAGTAAAAAGTCAACACGAGGCGCAGATGACACAAGACAATAAAAGACGCAGACGCAAATGTAGATATAGACGCAGTAAATGACGCAGACGCAGACGCAGACGCAGAAAAGAAATGATGCAGAGTCGATTCGAGTTAGTTCTGAACTCAACTAATTAACCGCTTTTTAAAGATTCAAGATTCAAGAATCAAGAAGCGATTAGAGACGAAGGCTATAAATACAAGTCGAAGTCGAAAACAAGAGCTTCTTGTTTTGAGAAAAATTACACAAAGCGGCGATTAAGTGCGAATTAGTGAACGCTATCCTTCATAATGAGTGTTCAAATATTTTTGAAAAGAAAAGTTATGCAGATAGCCCGCAGAGGCTAAGTGTGAAAGAATATCGGTTGTAGAGACTGAAGAGGCTCGTGAAAGAATATCAGAACGCTTGAAGAGATAGTGAAATCTCAAAAGAAACTCGAGGATCGGACGTAGCCCACGGTTTGGGGTGAACCAGATAAATCTGCGTGTCTACTACTCTCACTCTCTATCTCACTTTTAGTTTCAAAGTTGATCTTTATTTACTATTCATATACTTAGCATTGAAAAGTTTGATCAATCAGATTAATAAGAATTCAGAAGAATCTTAATTCTAACAAGTAATTCTAAAAGATATTCAAAAGGGAATACACAATTCAACCCCCCCTTCTCGTGCATTCTATTGTGTTTTTAAGTGCTGCATTAACGTGTGATTCACTTCAATTGGTATCAAAGCCTGGTATCCAAGAATCACTTTGGTGAAATGTGGATTAAAGATAATGGCAGAGTCATATGTATACATCGCTGAAGGAGCCTCACCACTAGACCTCCAAAGATTCAATGGAGAAGACTATCATTCTCGGAAAGATAGGATGCGTTATTCATCGAATCTACACATGTAAACCTTTGGGACGTAATAGAGAACGAACCCTATATACCTATAGATGACGAAGGTAGTTCTATTCCATGAAGCAGATGGACGATCGATCGAAAGCAAGAATACAACCAATTCAAAGGCGAAATTTTTCTTAACGTGCCCTAAGTAGAAGCGAGTACGACAAAGTGCATGGTTGCGACACAAAGAAAAGAAATGTGGGACACATTGTCCATTGCTCATGAAGGCACAAGTCAAGTTAAGGAATCCAAGATAAGTATTCTTGTACATCAATATGAACTTTTCAGATGGAAGATGAAGAATCTATTGATCAAATGTTTGGAAGATTTCAAACAATTATCAATGGATTGAAAGCTCTTGGAAGGACATACAATAATCAAGATCACGCCGAAGATTCTAAGAAGTCTTCCTAAGAGATGGAGACTAAAAGTTACTAGAGTGCAAGAAGCCAAAGACTTGAGCATATTAAAGCTAGATGAGTTCTTTGGGATCCTTAAAGATTCATGAAGTTGAACTCAACGCTCAAGATAAGCCCAAGCGAGAGAAGTCAATAGATCAAGGTCGGACAAAAGAATCATAAGACTCGAGAGAAGGAGGAAGTCATCAAAAGCATTAAAATTAAAGAATCAAGGGATGACAACTCTAGCCAATCAGATTCGAATCGAGTGATGAAGATGACGAATTATCTTTCATTTCCGTAAAGATAAGACGATATGGAAGAAGAAGCCTTAATTAACGGACATTGTAAAGAATGGAAAAGATGAAGCTAAGCCGAAAAGTCTTCTATCATTTGTTACGAGTGCAATCAGCCCGACACTACAAGTCCGAATGCCCTACTCTCAAGAAGAAACCCAAGAAAAGTAGAGAAGGCAAGAAAAGCATGATGGCAACATGGGAGGACCTAGATTCATCTCAATCGAATCATGAGCTCAGTCATCGAACATGCAAACATTTGCCTAATGGTGAGGAAGATAGTGATGAGGAGATAAAATCGACTACAAAATTTGCATGATGCATATTCAGAATCGTTAGAAGATTCTCATGCTATTCGAAACAATACAAGTTGAAGAAAAGTATGCAGAGAATATTAGAAATCTTGAGAAAATAGAGAGAAAATATTTGCTTAAAAAGGAGTTAAGTTAAAGAAACTTGTAGCGGATCGATGAGATTAATCAACTCAAACCGAGGATCAAGAATCTATCACCGATCTAGTTACTTTCACGAGAGTACAAAGAAAATGAATGATATGCTAGGAAAATGTAGACATCCTAGTGATAAGATTTGGATTAGGGTTTATCGAAACAATACTCGGTCTCGTAATAAATTTTCTCTCAAAAGGAAGAAATAGGATAACATATTTTAATCAACATCCGAGTAATATGCATTAAAGATCATATCATGTGCATACTACTAACCATAAAGGACCCAAGAAAATTTGGGTACCAAGAAATAAAATAGTTTCTCCTGCAGATATTCTTCCTTGGAAGATACGACAAGCACCATTGGTATTTAGGCAAAGGATGCTCGCGACACATGACGGAAGAAGGTCTATGTTCCTAGACCTTCAAGATAAGAAGGAGGATCAAGAACTTTGGAGACAACCAAATAGGCAAAATCATTGGAATCGGAAAATAGGTAAAGATTCATTTGCATGCATAAATAATGTAACGCTTGTTGATGGTCTAAAGCATAACTTGATTAGTGTGAGTCAACAGTGTGATTCGGTTTTATAGTTACATTCAATCAAAATCTTTGTGAAGTCAAAAACAAAGATGGGTCTATACTTTTCTCTGCCAAGAGAAGAAACAACCTTTACAAAATCAACTTAGAAGATTTTCAAAGTCAAAATATCTCATGTTTTCTATCTTCTGAAGAAGAAAGACTAATCTAGCATAAAAAGCTAGATCATGTCTCTTTGAAACATATTTCAAAATTGGTAAAACATGATTTTGTAAGAGGTTTACCAAAAATAAGTTTTGACAAAGAATTTTTCTGTGAAAATTGTTTGAAAGGAAAACAGGTTAAAACCTCTTTCTCTTCTAAAAATTTTGTAACTTCTTCAAGACCTTTAGAACTATTACATATGGATTTGTTTGGTCCTACAAGGACATTAAGTCTTGGCAGAAAGAAATATGGACTTGTCATTGTTGATGATTTTACTCGATTTTGTTGGATATTGTTTTTATCACACAAAGATGAGTCTTTTAAGTGCTTTAGAACTCTATCCAGAAAGTTATAGAATGAAAAAGGAATGTCTATAGCTAGTATCAGGAGTGATCATGGCGGAGAATTTGAGAATGAGAAGTTTAGAGTTTTCTGTGAGGAGAATGGAATTTCCCACAACTTCTTGGCCCCTAGAACTCCACAACAGAATGGAGTTGTTGAGAGAAAGAATAGGACGATTCAAGAGATGGTAAGGACTATGCTATGTGAGACGAATCTTCCTAAGTATTTCAAGCGTAAGTCGTGAATACAGCATGCTATATTCAGAATAGGATCTTGTTGCGACCTATGTTGAAGAAAACTCCTTACGAGTTATGGATTGGAAGAAGACCAAGCATATCCTACTTTCATCCATTCGGGTGCAAATGTTCCATTCTAAATACGAGAGAGTTGTTGGATAAATTCGATTCAAAGACCTATCCAGGAATATTTCTAGGTTACTCATTATCGTCTAAGGCATTTCGAGTTTACAACCTGACTTCAAAGACTGTTGAAGAGACGATCCATGTCAAATTTGATGATAGTTCTTAAACCCATAAGGAAGATGACATGGAGATTGAAGGTCCTTCAAAGAACCTAGATGATGCCTCAGCAACTCCCTCGTCAGACACTCATGAGAATAAGATTGAAGATATTCCAGAAACTATAGAACTAAGACGAGATTGGAAGTATAAAATTTCTCATCCAGAAGAGTTAATTATCGGTGAGACCTTAGAAGGAGTTAGGACAAGGTCCAGATTCAGACGAGAAGCTAATGTAGCTTTTATCTCTGAAGTAGAACCTAAGAAGGTTGAGGAAGCTCTTCAAGACGAAGCTTGGGTGTTATCTATGCAAGAAGAGCTGAACCAATTCACAAGGAATAACGTGTGGTCCTTAGTTCCAAAACCTCCTAAGAAATCCATTATAGGAACAAGATGGGTTTTCAAGAATAAGTTAGACGAATCAGGAAGAGTGAGTGGTAACAAGGCCAGATTAGTAGCATAAGGTTACAATCAGCAAGAAGGAATAGACTACAACGAAACATATGCTCCAGTAGCGAGACTTGAAGCTATAAGGATTTTGTTGGCATATGCAATCTATCACGATATAAAGTTGTTTCAGATGGATGTTAAGAGTGCATTTCTGAATGGCTTTATAGACGAAGAAGTCTATGTGAAACAACCTCCTGGCTTTGAAGATGTTAAAAATCCAGATTATGTCTATAGACTTCACAAAGCCTTATACGGCCTAAAGCAAGCCCCTAGAGCTTGGTATGATCGTCTGAGTACCTTCTTAATAGAAAATGGTTTCAGCAGAGGTCAAGTTGATAAGACGCTCTGTAGAAAGAGTTTTTAGAATGACTTTATCTTAGTACAGATCTACGTTGATGATATTATCTTTGGTGCTACTACAAAAGAGTTGTGTTTAAAGTTTGAGAGACTAATGAAAAGAGAATTTGAAATGAGTATGATGGGTGAATTAAAGTTCTTTCTTGGGTTGCAAGTTAAGCAGACTAAAGAGAAGATCTTCATTCATCAACAGAAGTATGTGAAAGAGTTGCTGAATAAGTTTGACATGAATAATGTGAAGCCAATGGCAACTCCGATGCATCCTTCAAACCTTTTGTCGAAAGACGAACTTGGTAAGAAGGTGGATCAAACCCTATATAGAGGATGATCGGTTCTTTATTGTATCTTCTGAATAAGTAGACCTAATATTCATTCAAGGTATGCTTGTGTGCAAGATTTCAAGCCGATCCTAGAGAGTCTCATTTTACTGTTGTTAAAAGAATTTTGAGATATCTCGTAGGTACTACTGATCTTTGCTTAATGTTTGAGAAAGGTAAAGATTTCAGGTTAATCGGATCTCGTGATGCGGACTATGCCGAGATAGAATCGAAAGAAAGAGCACAAGTGGAGGATGTCACTTTCTTGGAGGAAATCTAGTCTCTGGTCAAGCAAGAGACAAAGCTCAATTGCTCTATCAACCGCTGAAGCAGAATACATGTCTGCCGCAAGTTGCTGTTCACAGACGCTGTGGATCAAGTATCAGCTTGAAGACTATTCATGTAACACCCCACACCCGCAAGAACCGAACCCGACATCGATGGTGATATCCGAGTCCGTGCCCCGCGAGGGTGGCGTGCTACGTCGCTCAGTCCAAAACTCAGTATAATTTTTTTTTTAAACGCACATACATACACATCACATATTATGCGGAAAACTATTTACATAAACAATTCACTGGACTCGGGGCCCTTTTCATAAACACAATTTATTTCAGTTGGTTAACTTTACAACTGACTTCATCAGTAATACAAAAATTTAGAAAATAAAAATTACAATAATGCAGACGCGAACTGATCCCGACCTCTTCTCTACTTCAATAACTAACAGATGTCATACGCCCGTTGCCTAACGGGGTATTCTTCTGAGTCCTGAAAAATAATTGCAAATTTTGGGTGAGTTTTGCGAACTCAGTGAAAAACCATCATCGATGGTTCACTCAACTCATGCATATACATACAATTTATATCATAGTTATACAAACACATTCAGAAGATCAATACATTCAATTTCACATTTATAAGGCATTTCGCCTTTCATACCATTCACATCTTATCATTTGTATATGCGATGCACATGTGACATTTTTCCATTTTCATTACGTTGTTGTGACCGTGTGCCTGAAACTGTCCCAGTGATGGGCACATTGCGTTGAGCCTTCGGCTCTGAATACATTGGGCCTGAATGCCCTGATAAGTTGAGCAGTGGCTCGGAAATACGTTGGGTACGAAGCCCTGTGCGTTGAGCTTAAAGCTCTGTATACGTTGGCTTCTCTGGTCACAACTGTCATTATCTGATCATGCCTCTATGTATGAATGCACATGTTCCAATTTTTATTTACATTTCATGCCATTTCCTATTCCTTCGGACCTTTGTTCCGATATGTCAATCATACCATTTTCAATTTATTGCATTGATGCATCATAATCATTTGCACATAATAGCACTTCAATATCACATTTCCAATATTTCAGACACCCATAGTCCCAAATCAATCAAAATCTAAATGAATCACATATCCATCCGTTATCTCCGCATGGCATCAATGCGTAAAATTAAACACATAAAGGCTGAGAAACCAACTAGGTTACTCACCTCTTACTTTCGAGCTATTGTCGGAAAGTCTTTGTCACGTCAGTCAATCGACGCTCCAGTTGTGCCTAAACATCAGAGAAGGTAACTATCACTAATGATTCAATCCGAATGACTTACTGATGTACATGTAGGTCAAAATATGCATGTTCATGAATTCCCGGTCCTAATCCCATTTTTTTCCATCATAAAAATCCGTCTAAAAATTAGAAACCTATTGGCGCTGGCGGTGCAAAATTCGAACCTCTATAGGTCCCCAATTAAACAAAACAGTGACTAACAGACCTTTACCCGGACCCACGTCAATTTTCCGTCTAAAAATTCTCAATTTCTCATACAATGAAATTCAATGTTTCACGAATCCGATGCCTCAAGAATCAGGTCAATCGGATGTCGGACGGAAAAATTATGAGCAAAAGGAGAAAAAATACACATCCTAGTCGACTAGTGCAAGTTGTAGTCGACTAGTGCAGGAAAATACATGTTCTAGTCGACTGGTGAAGGTTGTAGTCGACTGGTATTATTAAAATGACAAATCTGAAACAATTTCCTCCGACATGCTAACTTTTTTAGGCCATAACTCTCTACTCCGAACTCCAATTTGGACAAATTTGGTATCTATTTCATAGAGAAAAGAGAGCTCTACAAGTTTTGTGAAGGACACAAAAGCCAATTTCACCTCTAAGGGTATGAAAAATGCAATCAAAGTTACTATCCACATAATGCCTCTCAAAACAGTGCAACCTTGGCCAAAACAGGGCAATAGTTTATAAAATCCGTAACTTTCCAGTTCCTTTGTCAAAAAATTACACAATAATTATGCTCAGAAATATCCCAATCTTATAAACAACTTTCATGAATCACCCAAAATCAGATTCATTTGGTAACTATGTCAAACAATTCACCAAAGTATCAGCCTACTGAAATCAACTAATCTGAATAGTAAATTCCCAAACAGTGTATCTCCTAGCACAAATGTCGCCAAATTCTCTACCTTATATCCCTGAAAAGATAAGATCACCAACTCCAAGTTTCATGAAGAACTCAAACTCTAATTCGATTTCAAACAATTTCAAAACTACTATGCAACTTACTGCCATGATCAGCCATTCACATTCTAATGTAAGATCAGTTTTTGTAAAAATCATAACTCCCAACTCTGACCTCTAAAAATTATATTCCATATCTCATTTTAAAGATAATTTCTTCCTCTACAACTTTACATAAGATCACTCACACCAATTCAGTCCACAAAAATGGCTAAAATTGCTACTAATCAGAATGTGCATCAAATCTGCCATTCCAACTAGGTTTAACTCAATGCATTAAAACAGCCAATAGTTAACAGTTCATCACTCCCAACGTACATAACGAAAAATTGCAAAATCAGTGGCATTGGAAAGCTAACAATACAGGCTCCAACTTTCATTTAGACCATTTCCACTAATTCCTTCTACATAAATCTAGAAAATCACCAAAGTTTCAGATCGTCAATCTCGGTTACTGTTCATACTGCACCTATACATCACTTTCAAAGCAAGATTCAACACTCTTTAATCAAAATTGGGCAGTGCTCCTTCACAACAATTGTAGAAAATGTATCAATTTTAAGTCAAAACAAACCTCACCTCTTTTCTCAACCACACAATTAGTTATGGCAAAAACATTAGAACATGTTCAAAGTACAATTTCCAGCTTTGATACTAAACTTAGCTTCTATCATTTCCAATGCCAATAACTCAACTCTAAGCATCCAAATGAGCACAAGATCAGTCCCTACAACATTCCTACATCCACTAGGGCTAATACAAAAAAAGTGGCAGCACTCAATTCCTCAATTCATATACACAATTCATTATCAAAATTCAATCACCAATCAAATTAAAACCATTTAAATCATCCTACTTTCACTTCATAATAAACCCTAGCCTTACACCCATTAATTCAAGCCATTATAGTTATCAATTTAATGCATCCATAAACATAATAAATGCACCAACTTTCCATTCAATGTTTCTAACTATCATGACATTTAATTCCAAATGAAAACATCATTTAAAGCTTAAACCTTAAATGAACACTTACCTACTTTAAAGCCTCCTTTAAAGCTTCAACTACCAACTTTTAACTTCTACACTTGAAACACCAAAGCACCAACCTCCTTCACCTCTCTAGCATGCACAAAACTCATCATACCAAGAAGAGTAGAAGAACTAGAGGAAGGTTTCACTTAGAGAGAGAAGGAAGAGAATTCGTTGGTGAGAGAGTAAAAATAGGGAGAGCCTTGGATGAGTAATGAAACACTTATCAAACTTACTATTTTTATTCCATTCACAAGGCAAAACCGTAGGAGAAATGATAATACCAAGACATGTGACTCATAGGCATTAAATGAAGAAGAGGGGTGGCAAAAGAAGATTGGCTAAACCTTTCAAAGAAAAGTCAAAGAAAGCTATCATGTACTTTAATTTCCTACCCCATTTTCGATTGTCTAGCCAACAAAACCATTTGTTTCATGCTTAATTGGAGCATAAACGTGGGTGAGGATAAGGAGGAGATAATGAGAGGCTAGGTGGAAAAATATGATTTGTTCAAAGGTTTAAAGAAAAGTCAACATATTAATTCTTTAATCCAGATCAAAAATTAACCCAATCAACTTAAATCATCAATCCTAAAATAATATACCCAAAAATACAGTGCCATTGGGTGGCAAGTTTCGCTACCGAAAATCGACCAGTTTGTCAATTGGCGATTTTTCCGGTCCGGGAATTTTCCCCGAATTATTTTTTTGAAAATTTCCAAAATTGCCCAAAATTGTAAAACACATAACAGTTCACTCCAAATAATTTTTCAAACACGAAAACCACGTTTTCCATAACAAAAACACCTTTAGGCCATAGACCGATGATTTTGTCAGTTCGGGAATTTTCTCCGGAAAATTTCAGAAAAATTCTTGAAAATCCTATAAAATATAAAACAATTTTTGGGGCACTCAGAATAATTTTTCAAACCCATTAACCACGTTAATCCCAATAAAATTTCTCAGGCACGCAAACCGGGAATATCATGTATGCATGTATAGTTATTTCATGTGCACAGATTTCGCTGTTCACTAGTAACAGTATACTTGGACAACACTAAGAAATCCCCATCAATCTCATCCTATGCCAATTTACTACTTTACCCATCCAATCGGGGGTGGGATGTTACAATTCCCCCCTCCTTATAAAAATTTCGTCCTCGAAATTCTCAATCAACGGTTCAGTATGACAGTAATCGTATGTTTCTACATGTCCCATACACTTTTCCATTCCATAATTCATGTGCCAAAAGTTCACAGTAACCATATTCAGTCAGTGGTTCCGTCACTTATTTGGCTAATTCATTATCACTCGTCACGGTAAACAGACTCCACAAGACTGTCAGTTGGCGATCTCACTCTCTTAATTATCTCACTTACCATTTTCAAAGTAGCTATTACCTTTTATTCCGCTGCTATGATTCATTTCCTTATTTCCGAACCTGTTCACTTATCACGTGTTATCCATCCAGTCTAGATTACTAATTTTACCTTATTCTCACTACCATCCAATACCTTTTTCTCCAGTAACATACAGACTAATTCATATTCCATTGAGTACATCAGTTCAAGGTGATACTTACAATAACATCATTTATCTTGTCCTTGTCACTTCACTTTCCTTTTTATACTAATACAATGACACTTAGCTCCATTTCGCTAAAACCAGTGATAATTTACCTACTGCAGTCATTCTTTATAATCCATTGACTTTCTGTTCAACTTCAATTCTCTTTAGACAATTCACTTTTTTATAGTATTCACACACTCTATTTTGATATGTACTTTACGCTAATTCATTTGTCCGATCCGGTTTTACCTCCACTAACCCATTCAGTTTTCCTAAGTCACTTTCCTTTGTCTCACTCATCACAGTCTCAAATCCATTATGGTCTTTGACTCTCGTTAGGTATTGTGCAGTGTAGCAGTATATTCCTACAGTAAATTAGAACTCTATAACACGATCATAATCAAACATTCTTCCTGTTGAACATCTACACCTATAAGCACTTGAATCAATAATCATTTCATTCTATACCCACAGTTATTCAATTTCACCTTTCGCATATGATTACGAGAATGTTTAGCTTCGACTATTCACTTTCTTATTCTAGCACTTTTTATCGGGTACCCATACCTCTTCTTTAAATCAGTCGATATTGTATTTCCGATTTGACTCGCATATTCAGACTCATCATAAGACTCACCACGTAAACTCCTGCACTCTTAACCATTCTTATCCTTATCCAGTATCTCCATTTTCCAGAAACACTGCACACTTACCCATAATCTACTTGATATTCATTGGAAATCCCAATATCTGGAATCTGTTCATTGCAATTGTTCACTATTTGAATTTAGTCGGCAGAATTTTTTTGTTTATTTCAACATTGCCAGTATAGTAGTCATTTATGCCCATCTTTTTCCTCGAATTAACAATGTATCTTTATAGGAATCTAAAGTCTCCAATATCATTTATCAACGCTACCGATTTATCTTATACCATTAACATATTGTCTCAGATTCACACACCGCCCACTCTCCAATGGTATGCTTATCCTCGCACCAAATTCTTCACTTATTCATATTACTTTTCACTGCTCAACACTTTCCAACACATTCCGCT
The DNA here is from genome assembly GCA_029891385.1 of Erythroxylum novogranatense. Taxonomy (NCBI): domain Eukaryota; kingdom Viridiplantae; phylum Streptophyta; class Magnoliopsida; order Malpighiales; family Erythroxylaceae; genus Erythroxylum; species Erythroxylum novogranatense. The sequence goes on from CM057226.1 coordinate 23,530,171, forward strand.
TATAAGCATAGTCACCACATTTGCTTACTTCGCAAAATTTCCCATTAGGTTTTATTAATTTTACCATACATCATTCAACTTTTTTGTTGAGTCCACAAATAGTGTATTTGTGATCCCTTTATGAAGGTAACACTACACCACGCCATTGTCGGTCTTCCTTTCGGATTTCTTGTCGTTAACCATTTTCTCTTTTCAATTGTTTTTCTCATTCACATTGATACATGCCAATACCTAATCATCCGTATTGGACTTCCATAAATTCCACTTCATTTGAGTATTTTATATATCAAGATTTCCCAACAGTTTTGCATCACATATGGTTTCACATTGCAATAGGATCACCTCTAATCAACATTCCATTTATGTCATTGGATACTTTACATTCCCGTACACACACAATGCATAAAACCTCAGTAGTATGCCTAAGTCTCCTCTTGAGACATGACTCCAATTCACATTTTGATTTAATACATACATACTCTCGTTTTATTCTAGTCATTCACATAAGTCTTGCTACCGTCATAATACTGTTCACGAAATCTCATCAGCCAATTAGTGTCCCTAATTGCTTTTCAATCATTCTTAGCTATACGCAGTACCTCAATCAGAACAATTTGATGCCATAAATTAAAGATCAGAACATTCCTTGCACTAAGGTTCCTTGTGACATTCACATAAACACTTTCTTTCACACTTATTCAGTAATCTATACCTCAGCATTTTATCCGGAAGCCAATTAGTAACCTATACAATTCAGACTTCCATAAGACTCCTTTCTGTTTATGCAAATTCTCAAATGAATAACTGATGCCATAATCATTTCTCATTTCCTCTCATAAAGGTACATTCAGTCCTCCTATGTCTTACTTTAACGTAATATAAACTTTACACTTATAGCCACTCATAGAAGCACGTATTTAATCATTCACTGATCATTTCCTCCATGATTTCCATGTATCTTTCACATACATTTTATTAATCATGATCAACTACTGTCCAATAGGTACTCCCAACGGTAAATTCACTTAAATGTGACAACTATTTTCATATCACTATCATTGTTTCATTTTTTTCCCCTAGTTTCATTCCCATAGCATTCATGTGTCAACTTGACCTTTTAAGGTCATGTCCACTAGGCTATACAATGTCATCTTCTTATTGCTTCGTATTTCTTTAATATCCTCAAACAATCTATACTAAGGCATTCACAGTCCTCAAAACACGACAAAATCGTTGATACAACTCCATTGTATCCCTATCTATTCACCCATCCAGTTACCATTTCTGTGTCTATATACATCTTTTCAACCAATTCTAGAATTTTCCGATACACAATCAGTAGAAATTTGTCAGTCTGTCTTTTTCCCTTACCATCCTTTGATACTAGCTTCTAAACTTTAAGCACAATATTCGCATAACCATTTCAGTCTCATGCTTAGGCGCTCATAATCATAACCATTTCACGAGTTCATTTCAGTTTATCTGTACACTTTTATCTCACCATGTCTACTTTTTCTTACTCTACTAGTACTCTTTCGATTCTAGGTAGACCATTACTGATAATATTGCTCTTATTACAATCTCACTATCACCATCTCTATGATATCATCGATGTCTAACACCAATAGGTGTAATATGTTGAATCAACATTTGCCTAATCAAACCATCTACGTTTTACTCAGTTTCAATGTTTCCCATTTCATCGCATCTACAGTCAGAGCTCTCACTCCCGAACTTTAACTTTTACTACGGCCTATGACCAATATACTTCTCATATTTCCAGTGGACCTCTCCAGCCTAGACATATTCGTTCTCTATTGCCGTAATCTTTCCTTAATCAATCATACAAACCACAATACATTATAATTCTCGTTATTTATGTTTCCTTTTTTCCCATTCCTCAATGCCTAAACACATTGATGGGCTCACGATATCTGATCTCACTTTTCTCTCACTTAGTCACTTAACACGTATGCACACGTAGGATTTCTACCCGTACGACTCAAACTAGGGATCAGTTGCCACGGTCTGCAATGACAAGACTCAATTGCATGCACCCTATGTTTCAGACTGTGCCCAGATACATTACGTACTACTGGGCTCTGATACCACCTAAATGTAACACCCCACTCCCGCAAGAACCGAACCCGACATCGATGGTGATATCCGAGTCCGTGCCCCGCGAGGGTGGCGTGCTACATCGCTCAGTCCAAAACTCAGTATAATTTTTTTAAACGCACATACATACACATCACATATCATGCGGAAAACTATTTACATAAACAATTCACTAGCCTCGGGGCCCTTTTCATAAACACAATTTATTTCAGTCGGTTAACTTTACAACTGACTTCATCAGTAATACAAAAATTCAGAAAATAAAAATTACAATAATGCGAGGCCTTGACTCGATCCCGACCTCTTCTCTACTTGAATAACCAACAGATGTCATACGCCTGTTGCTTAACGGGTATTCTTCGAGTCCCGAAAAATAATTGCAAATTTTGGGTGAGTTTTGCGAACTCAGTGAGAAACCATCATCGATGGTTCACTCAACTCATGCATATACATACAATTTATATCATAGTTATACAAACACATTCAGAAGATCAATACATTCAATTTCACATTTATAAGGCATTTCGCCTTTCATACCATTCACATCTTATCATTTGTATATGCGATGCACATGTGACATTTTTCCATTTTCATTACGTTGTTGTGGACTGCAGCTCAAATCGTCCCATGATGGGCACATTGCGTTGAGCCTTCGACTCAATACATTGGGCCCGAATGCTTACGATACGCTGAGCGAGGGCTCAAATACGTTGGGTACGAAGCCCTGTGCATTGAGCTTAAAGCTCTGTATACGTTGGCTTCTCCGGTCACAACTGTCATTATCTGATCATGCCTCTATGTATGAATGCACATGTTCCAATTTCTATTTACATTTCATGCCATTTCTATTCCTTCGACCTTTGGTCCCAGATGTCAATCATACCATTTTCAATTTATTGCATTGATGCATCATAATCATTTGCACATAATAGCACTTCAATATCATATTTCCAATATTTCAGACACCCATGGTCCGAAATCAATCAAAATCTAAATCAATCACATATCCATCCGTTATCTCCGCATGGCATCAATGCGTAAAATTAAACACATAAAGGCTGAGAAACCAACTAGGTTACTCACCTCTTACTTTCGAGCTATTGTCGGAAAGTCTTTGTCACGTCAGTCAATCGACGCTCCAGTTGTGCCTAAACATCAGAGAAGGTAACTATCCCTAACGATTCAATCCGAATGACTTACTGATGTACATGTAGGTCAAAATATGCATGTTCATGAATTCCCGGTCCTAATCCCATTTTTTTCCATCATAAAAATCCGTCTAAAAATTAAAAACCTATTGGCGCTGGCGGTGCAAAATTCAGACATCTATAGGTCTCCAATTAAACAAAACAATGACTAACAGACCTTTACCCGGATCCACGTCAATTTTCCGTCTAAAAATTCTCAATTTCTCATACAATGAAAGTCAATGTTTCACGAATCCGATGCCTCAAGAATCAGGTCAATCGGATGTCGGACGGAAAAGTTATGAGCAAAAGGAGAAAAAATACACATCCTAGTCGACTAGTGCAAGTTGTAGTCGACTAGTGTAGGAAAATACATGTTCTAGTCGACTGGTGAAGGTTGTAGTCGACTGGTATTATTAAAATGACAAATCTGAAACAATTTCCTCCGACATGCTAACTTGTTTAGGCCATAACTCTCTACTCCGAACTCCAATTTGGACAAATTTGGTATCTATTTCATAGAGAAAAGAGAGCTCTACAAGTTTTGTGAAGGACACAAAAGCCAATTTCACCTCTAAGGGTATGAAAAATGCAATCAAAGTTACTATCCACATAATGCCTCTCAAAACAGTGCAACCTTGGCCAAAACAGGGCAATAGTTTATAAAATCCGTAACTTTCCAGTTCCTTTGTCAAACAATTACACAATAATTATGCTCAGAAATATCCCAATCTTATAAACAACTTTCATGAATCACCCAAAATCAGATTCATTTGGTAACTATGTCAAACAATTCACCAAAGTATCAGCCTACTGAAATCAACTATTCTGAATAGTAAATTCCCAAACAGTGTATCTCCTAGCAGAAATGTCGCCAAATTCTCTACCTTATATCCCTGAAAAGATAAGATCACAAACTCCAAGTTTCATGAAGAATTCAAACTCTAATTCGATTTCAAACAATTTCAAAACTACTATGCAAGTTACTGCCATGATCAGCCATTCACATTCTCATGTAAGATCAGTTTTTGTAAAAATCATAACTCCCAACTCTGACCTCTAAAAATTATATTCCATATCTCATTTTAAAGATAATTTCTTCCTCTACAACTTTACAGAAGATCACTCACACCAATTCAGTCCACAAAAATGGCTAAAATTGCTACTAATCAGAATGTGCATCAAATCTGCCATTCCAACTAGGTTTAACTCAATGCATTAAAACAGCCAATAGTTAACAGTTCATAACTCCCAACGTACATAACGAAAAATTGCAAAATCAGTGGCATTGGAAAGCTAACAATACAGGCTCCAACTTTCATTTAGACCATTTCCACTAATTCCTTCTACATAAATCTAGAAAAATCACCAAAGTTTCAGATCATCAATCTCGGTTACTGTTCATACTGCACCTATACATCACTTTCAAAGCAAGATTCAACACTCTTTTAATCAAAATTGGGCAGTGCTCCCTTCACAACAATTGTAGAAAAATGTATCAATTTTAAGTCAAAACAAACCTGAGCTCTTTTTCTCAACCACACAATTAGTTATGGCAAAAACATTAGAACATGTTCAAAGTACAATTTCCAGCTTTGATACTAAACTTAGCTTCTATCATTTCCAATGCCAATAACTCAACTCTAAGCATCCAAATGAGCACAAGATCAGTCCCTACAACATTCCTACATCCACTAGGGCTAATACAAAAAAAGTGGCAGCACTCAATTCCTCAATTCATATACACAATTCATTATCAAAATTCAATCACCAATCAAATTAAAACCATTTAAATCATCCTACTTTCACTTCATAATAAACCCTAGCCTTACACCCATTAATTCAAGCCATTATAGTTATCAATTTAATGCATCCATAAACATAATAAATGCACCAACTTTCCATTCAATGTTTCTAACTATCATGACATTTAATTCCAAATGAAAACATCATTTAAAGCTTAAACCTTAAATGAACACTTACCTACTTTAAAGCCTCCTTTAAAGCTTCAACTACCAACTTTTAACTTCTACACTTGAAACACCAAAGCACCAACCTCCTTCACCTCTCTAGCATGCACAAAACTCATCATACCAAGAAGAGTAGAAGAACTAGAGGAAGGTTTCACTTAGAGAGAAAGGAAGAGAATTCACAGAGAGAGTAAAATAGGAGAGCCTTGGATGAGTAATGAAACACTTATCAAACTTACTATTTTATTTCATTCACAAGGCAAAACTGTAGGAGAAATGATAATACCAAGACATGTGACTCATAGGCATTAAATGAAGAAGAGGGGTGGCAAAAGAAGATTGGCTAAACCTTTCAAAGAAAAGTCAAAGAAAGCTATCATGTACTTTAATTTCCTACCCCATTTTCGATTGTCTAGCCAACAAAACCATTTGTTTCATGCTTAATTGGAGCATAAACGTGGGTGAGGATAAGGAGGAGATAATGAGAGGCTAGTGGAAAAATATGATTTGTTCAAAGGTTTAAAGAAAAGTCAACATATTAATTCTTTAATCCAGATCAAAATTAACCCAATCAACTTAAATCATCAATCCTAAAATAATATACCCAAAATACAATTGCCATTGGGTGGCAAGTTTCACACTAGAAAATCGAATTTGTTTGCCAATTGGCGATTTTTCCGGTCCGGGAATTTTCCCCGAATTATTTTTTTGAAAATTTCCAAAATTGCCCAAAATTGTAAAACACATAACAGTTCACTCCAAATAATTTTTCAAACACGAAACCACGCTTTCCATAACAAAACACTTTAGGCCATGGACCGACGATTTTGCCAGTTCGGGAATTTTCTCCGGAAAATTTCAGAAAAATTCTTGAAAATCCTATAAAATATAAAACAATTTTTGGGGCACTCAGAATAATTTTTCAAACCCATTAACCACGTTAATCCCAATAAAATTTCTCAGGCACGCAAACCGGGAATATCATGTATGCATGTATAGTTATTTCATGTGCACAGATTTCGCTGTTCACTAGTAACAGTATGCTTGGACAACACTAAGAAATCCCCATCAATCTCATCCTATGCCAATTTACTACTTTACCCTTCCAATCGGGGGTGGGATGTTACAATTCCCCCCTCCTTATAAAAATTTCGTCCTCGAAATTCTCAATCAACGGTTCAGTATGACAGTAATCGTATGTTTCTACATGTCCCATACACTTTTCCATTCCATAATTCATGTGCCGAAAGTTCACAGAACTACATTCAATCAAGGTTCCGCCACTTATTTAGCTAATTCATTATCACTGTCACGATAAATGACTCCACAAGACATCGGTTGGCGATCTCACTCTCTTAATTATCTCACTTACCATTTTCGAGTAGCTATTACCTTTTATTCCGCCGCTATGATTCATTTCCTTATTTCCAACCTGTTCACTTATCACGTGTTATCCATCCATCTAGATTACTAATTTTACCTTATTCTCACTACCATCCAATACCTTTTCTCCAAAGAATATACGTATAATTCATATTCCATTGAGTACATCGCTTTAAGGTGATACTTACAATAACATCATTTATCTTGTCCTTGTCACTTCACTTTCCTTTTTATACTAATACAATGACACTTAGCTCCATTTCGCTAAAACCAGTGATAATTTACCTACTGCAGTCATTCTTTATAATCCATTGACTTTCTGTTCAACTTCAATTCTCTTTAGACAATTCACTTTTTTATAGTATTCACACACTCTATTTGGATATGTACTTTACGCTAATTCATTTGTCCGATCCGGTTTTACCTCCACTAACCCATTCAGTTTTCCTAAGTCACTTTCCTTTGTCTCACTCATCACAGTCTCAAATCCATTATGGTCTTTGACTCCCGTTAGGTATTGTGCAGTGTAGCAGTATATTCCTACAGTAAATCAGAACTCTATAACACGATCATAATCAAACATTCTTCCTGTTGAACATCTACACCTATAAGCACTTGAATCAATAATCATTTCATTCTATACCTACAGTTATTCAATTTCACCTTTCGCATATGATTACGAGAATGTTTAGCTTCGACTATTCACTTTCTTGTTCTAGCACTTTTTATCGGGTACCCATACCTCTTCTTTAAATCAGTCGATATTGTATTTCCGATTTGACTCGCATATTCAGACTCATCATAAGACTCACCACGTAAACTCCTGCACTCTTAACCATTCTTATCCTTATCCAAGATTCCATTTTCCGTAAACACCGCACACTTACCCATAATCTACTTGATATTCATTGGAAATCCCAATATCTGGAATCTGTTCATTGCAATTGTTCACTATTTGAATTTAGTCGGCAGAATTTTTTGTTTATTTCAACATTGCCAGTATAGTAGTCATTTATGCCCATCTTTTCCTCGAATTAACAATGTATCTTTATAGGAATCTAAAGTCTCCAATATCATTTATCAACGCTACCGATTTATCTTATACCATTAACATATTGTCTCGCTTCATCACACACCGCCCACTCTCCAATGGTATGCTTATCCTCGCATCAAATTCTTCACTTATTCATATTACTTTTCACTGCTCAACACTTTCCAACACATTCCGCTTATAAGCATAGTCACCACATTTGCTTACTTCGCAAAATTTCCCATTAGGGTTTTATTAATTTTACCATACATCATTCAACTTTTTTTGTTGAGTCCACAAATAGTGTATTTGCGATCCCTTTATGAAGGTAACACTACACCACGTCATTGTCAGTCTTCCTTTCGGATTTCTTATCGTTAACCATTTTCTCTTTTCAATTGTTTTTCTGTCATTCACATTGATATATGCCAATACCTAATCATCCGTACTTGGACTTCCATAAATTCCACTTCATTTGAGTATTTTATATATCAAGATTTCCCAACAGTTTTGCATCACATATGGTTTCACATTGCAATAGGATCACCTCTAATCAACATTCCATTTATGTCATTGGATACTTTACATTCCCGTACACACACAATGCATAAAACCTCAGTAGTATGCCTAAGTCTCCTCTTGAGACATGACTCCAATTCACATTTTGATTTAATACATACATACTCTCGTTTTATTCTAGTCATTCACATAAGTCTTGCTACCGTCATAATATCTGCTCACGAAATCTCATCACCAATTAGTGTCCCTAATTGCTTTTCAATCATTCTTAGCTATACGCAGATCTCAATCGTAACAATTTGATGCCATAAATTAAAGATCGAACATTCCTTGCACTAAGGTTCCTTGTGATACCACATAAACACTTTCTTTCACACTTATTCAAGAATCTATACCTCAAAGATTTTATCCGAAGCCAATTAGTAACCTATACAATTCAGACTTCCATAAGACTCCTTTCTGTTTATGCAAATTCTCAAATGAATAACTGATGCCATAATCATTTCTCATTTCCTCTCATAAAGGTACATTCAGTCCTCCTATGTCTTACTTTAACGTAATATAAACTTTACACTTATAACCACTCATAGAAACACGATTTAATCATTCATCGATCATTTCCTCCATGATTTCCATGTATCTTTCACATACATTTTATTAATCATGATCAACTATCATCCAATAGGTACTCCCAACGGTAAATTCACTTAAATGTGACAACTATTTTCATATCACTATCATTGTTTCATTTTTTTCCCCTAGTTTCATTCCCATAGCATTCATGTGTCAACTTGACCTTTTAAGGTCATGTCCACTAGGCTATACAATGTCATCTTCTTATTGCTTCGTATTTCTTTAATATCCTCAAACAATCTATACTAAGGCATTCACAGTCCTCAAAACATGACAAAATCGTTGATACAACTCCATTGTATCCCTATCTATTCACCCATCCAATTACCATTTCTGTGTCTATATACATCTTTTCAACCAATTCTAGAATTTTCCGATACACAATCAGTAGAAATTTGTCAGTCTGTCTTTTTCCCTTACCATCCTTTGATACTAGCTTCTAAACTTTAAGCACAATATTCGCATAACCATTTCAGTCTCATGCTTAGGCGCTCATAATCATAACCATTTCACGAGTTCATTTCAGTTTATCTGTACACTTTTATCTCACCATGTCTACTTTTTCTTACTCTACTAGGTACTCTTTCAGTTCTAGGTAGACCATTACGGTACAATATTGCTCTTATTACAATCTCACTATCACCATCTCTCTATGATATCTACTGATGTCTAACACCAATAGGTGTAATACAGTGAATCAACATTTGCCTAATCAAACCATCTACGTTTTACTCAGTTTCAATGTTTCCCATTTCATCGCATCTACAGTCAGAGCTCTCACTCCCGAACTTTAACTTTTACTACGGCCTATGACCAATATACTTCTCATATTTCCAGTGGACCTCTCCCAGTTCTAGACATATTCGTTCTCTATTGCCGTAATCTTTCCTTAATCAATCATACAAACCACAATACATTATAATTCTCGTTATTTATGTTTCCTTTTTTCCCATTCCTCAATGCCTAAACACATTGATGGGCTCACAGTCTAATACAGTCTCACTTTTCTCTCACTTAGTCACTTAACACGTATGCACACGTAGGATTTCTACCCGTACGACTCAAACTAGGGATCAGTTGCCACGGTCTGCAATGACAAGACTCAATTGCATGCACCCTATGTTTCAGACTGTGCCCAGATACATTACGTACTACTGGGCTCTGATACCACCTAAATGTAACACCCCACTCCCGCAAGAACCGAACCCGACATCGATGGTGATATCCGAGTCCGTGCCCCGCGAGGGTGGCGTGCTACATCGCTCAGTCCAAAACTCAGTATAATTTTTTTTTAAACGCACATACATACACATCACATATTATGCGGAAAACTATTTACATAAACAATTCACTAGCCTCGGGGCCCTTTTCATAAACACAATTTATTTCAGTCGGTTAACTTTACAACTGACTTCATCAGTAATACAAAAATTCAGAAAATAAAAATTACAATAATGCAGACGCGAACTGATCCCGACCTCTTCTCTACTTCAATAACCAACAGATGTCATACGCCCGTTGCCTAACGGGTATTCTTCTCGAGTCCTGAAAATAATTGCAAATTTTGGGTGAGTTTTATGAACTCAAGAGAAACCATCATCGATGGTTCACTCAACTCATGCATATACATACAATTTATATCATAGTTATACAAACACATTCAGAAGATCAATACATTCAATTTCACATTTATAAGGCATTTCGCCTTTCATACCATTCACATCTTATCATTTGTATATGCGATGCACATGTGACATTTTTCCATTTTCATTACGTTGTTGTGACCGTGTGCCTGAAACTGTCCCAGTGATGGGCACATTGCGTTGAGCCTTCGGCTCTGAATACATTGGGCCTGAATGCCCGATCGCCGAAAGCGATGGCTCAAATACGTTAGGTACGAAGCCTCGCAAGGCTGAGCTTAAAGCTCTGTATACGTTGGCTTCTCCGGTCACAACTGTCATTATCTGATCATGCCTCTATGTATGAATGCACATGTTCCAATTTCTATTTACATTTCATGCCATTTCCTATTCCTTCGGACCTTTGGTCCGGTATGTCAATCATACCATTTTCAATTTATTGCATTGATGCATCATAATCATTTGCACATAATAGCACTTCAATATCATATTTCCAATATTTCGACACCCATGGTCCAAATCAATCAAAATCTAAATCAATCACATATCCATCCGCTATCTCCGCATGGCATCAATGCGTAAAATTAAACACATAAAGGCCGAGAAACCAACTAGGTTACTCACCTCTTACTTTCGAGCTATTGTCGGAAAGTCTTTGTCACGCCGACCAATCGACGCCCAGCTTGTGCCTAAACATCGAGAAGGTAACTATCACTAACGATTCAATCCGAATGACTTACTGATGTACATGTAGGTCAACATATGCATGTTCATGAATTCCCAGTCCTAATCCCATTTTTTTTCATCATAAAAATCCATCTAAAAATTAGAAACCTATTGGCGTTGGCGGTGCAAAATTCGGACCTCTATAGGTCCCCAATTAAACAAAACAGTGACTAACAGACCTTTACCCGGACCCACGTCAATTTTCCGTCTAAAAATTCTCAATTTCTCATACAATGAAATTCAATGTTTCACAAATCCGATGCCTCAAGAATCAGGTCAATCGGATGTCGGACGGAAAAGTTATGAGCAAAAGGAGAAAAAATACACATCCTAGTCGACTAGTGCAAGTTGTAGTCGACTAGTGCAGGAAAATACATGTTCTAGTCGACTAGTGAAGGTTGTAGTCGACTGGTATTATTAAAATGACAAATCTGAAACAATTTCATCCGACATGCTAACTTGTTTAGGCCATAACTCTCTACTCCGAACTCCAATTTGGACAAATTTGGTATCTATTTCATAGAGAAAAGAGAGCTCTACAAGTTTTGTGAAGGACACAAAAGCCAATTTCACCTCTAAGGGTATGAAAAATGCAATCAAAGTTACTATCCACATAATGCCTCTCAAAACAGTGCAACCTTGGCCAAAACAGGGCAATAGTTTATAAAATCCGTAACTTTCCAGTTCCTTTGTCAAACAATTACACAATAATTATGCTCAGAAATCTCCCAATCTTATAAACAACTTTCATGAATCACCCAAAATCAGATTCATTTGGTAACTATTTCAAACAATTCACCAAAGTATCAGCCTACTGAAATCAACTAATCTGAATAGTAAATTCCCAAACAGTGTATCTCCTAGCACAAATGTCACCAAATTCTCTACCTTATATCCCTGAAAAGATAAGATCACAAACTCCAAGTTTCATGAAGAACTCAAACTCTAATTCGATTTCAAACAATTTCAAAACTACTATGCAACTTACTGCCATGATCAGCCATTCACATTCTAATGTAAGATCAGTTTTTGTAAAAATCATAACTCCCAACTCTGACCTCTAAAAATTATATTCCATATCTCATTTTAAAGATAATTTCTTCCTCTACAACTTTACAGAAGATCACTCACACCAATTCAGTCCGAAAAAATGGCTAAAATTGCTACTAATCAGAATGTGCATCAAATCTGCCATTCCAACTAGGTTTAACTCAATGCATTAAAACAGCCAATAGTTAACAGTTCATAACTCCCAACGTACATAACGAAAAATTGCAAAATCAGTGGCATTGGAAAGCTAACAATACAGGCTCCAACTTTCATTTAGACCATTTCCACTAATTCCTTCTACATAAATCTAGAAAAATCACCAAAGTTTCAGATCATCAATCTCGGTTACTGTTCATACTGCACCTATACATCACTTTCAAAGCAAGATTCAACACTCTTTTAATCAAAATTGGGCAGTGCTCCCTTCACAACAATTGTAGAAAAATGTCTCAATTTTAATTCAAAACAAACCTCACCTCTTTTTCTCAACCACACAATTAGTTATGGCAAAAACATTAGAACATGTTCAAAGTACAATTTCCAGCTTTGATACTAAACTTAGCTTCTATCATTTCCAATGCCAATAACTCAACTCTAAGCATCCAAATGAGCACAAGATCAGTCCCTACAACATTCCTACATCCACTAGGGCTAATACAAAAAGTGGCAGCACTCAATTCCTCAATTCATATACACAATTCATTATCAAAATTCAATCACCAATCAAATTAAAACCATTTAAATCATCCTACTTTCACTTCATAATAAACCCTAGCCTTACACCCATTAATTCAAGCCATTATAGTTATCAATTTAATGCATCCATAAACATAATAAATGCACCAACTTTCCATTCAATGTTTCTAACTATCATGACATTTAATTCCAAATGAAAACATCATTTAAAGCTTAAACCTTAAATGAACACTTACCTACTTTAAAGCCTCCTTTAAAGCTTCAACTACCAACTTTTAACTTCTACACTTGAAACACCAAAGCACCAACCTCCTTCACCTCTCTAGCATGCACAAACTCATCATACCAAGAAGAGTAGAAGAACTAGAGGAAGGTTTCACTTAGAGAGAGAAGGAAGAGAATTCGTTGGTGAGAGAGTAAAATAGGAGAGCCTTGGATGAGTAATGAAACACTTATCAAACTTACTATTTTATTCCATTCACAAGGCATAACCGTAGGAGAAATGATAATACCAAGACATGTGACTCATAGGCATTAAATGAAGAAGAGGGGTGGCAAAAGAAGATTGGCTAAACCTTTCAAAGAAAAGTCAAAGAAAGCTATCATGTACTTTAATTTCCTACCCCATTTTCGATTGTCTAGCCAACAAAACCATTTGTTTCATGCTTAATTGGAGCATAAACGTGGGTGAGGATAAGGAGGAGATAATGAGAGGCTAGGTGGAAAAATATGATTTGTTCAAAGGTTTAAAGAAAAGTCAACATATTAATTCTTTAATCCAGATCAAAAATTAACCCAATCAACTTAAATCATCAATCCTAAAATAATATACCCAAAAATACAGTGCCATTGGGTAGCAAGTTTCGCTACTGAAAATCGACCGGTTTGCCAATTGGCGATTTTTTCGATCCGGGAATTTTCCCCGAATTATTTTTTTGAAAATTTCCAAAATTGCCCAAAATTGTAAAACACATAACAGTTCACTCCAAATAATTTTTCAAACACGAAAACCACGTTTTCCATAACAAAAACACCTTTAGGCCATAGACCGACGATTTTGCCAGTTCGGGAATTTTCTCCGAAAAATTTCAGAAAAATTCTTGAAAATCCTATAAAATATAAAACAATTTTTGGGGCACTCAGAATAATTTTTCAAACCCATTAACCACGTTAATCCCAATAAAATTTCTTAGGCACACAAACCGGAAATATCATGTATGCATGTACAGTTATTTCATGTGCACAGATTTCGCTGTTCACTAGTAACAGTATGCTTGGACAACACTAAGAAATCCCCATCAATCTCATCCTATGCCAATTTACTACTTTACCCTTCCAGTCGGGGGTGGGATGTTACAATTCAGTTAAGGAGGAGGAGATTCCAATTTATCATGCGACAACACCAAAGGTAATAAACTGTCAAAGAATCCAATTCAAAGATTCCGAGTAAAGCATATAGAAGTCGACATCATTTCACGAGAGACTACGTTCGAGAAAGGTGGTGCTTCTAAAGTTCGTTGAAACAGAGCTTCATGGGCTTAACATCTTCACTAAACCACCGAGTGAAGAACGCTTTAAGATAAGACGCAATCTCAATATGGTGATGCTAAATGAGCGGTTAGGCTAAAATAACGTGAGAAACTAACGGCGTTATACACGTGAGTTACAACCGTAACTTTTCTCACAAGGAAGATTTTGAGGAAATATCCGATAAACTCGAGGTTCTTAAAGATTCGAGAACCCATCAGTCCATAATCCTATAAGTAGATCAAGATGATATTATAGCGATCTTTTCATCATCTCCCGACGGTTCATTTCTACTTTACCAATTCTCTCAAAATCTTCTCACTCAAAAGCTTTCCAGAAGATAATCTTTCGCTCTATACAATGGAAGCAGCAATGATTTATGGAAGACTTGTGAACTTTGAATCACTAAGGGGTGACGACATGGATGTAGAACCTGAGATTATAAAAGTCGGTGGAAGAACTCCTTTCAGATACAAGAACCTGTCTATATAAATGAGGTATATGAGTTCTGGAAGAACGCTCGTCTGATAGAAGACACTATTGTATCCTCTGTGGATAGAATATCAATTATTGTCACAAAGGATTTGATAAGGAAAGTAACTGATTGCCCATCCGCTGGTGAAAAGCTGCTACCAAGGCGGATGGATGTCCTCGCTGGAATGAAAGAAGAAGATGTCAAGAGGCGCTCTATGGCACAAATGATTCAAGAGAAAGGAAGACATCAAATCTGATTCCAAAGGCTAGGGTTCGCATGCAATCTGCTCAATTGCATTCTTCCTAGAGTTGGTTCAAGGCTTTTGGTGATTGCTTTAGATTTGCAATGTCATTCTTTCTTCTCAATCGAAATCCTATAGATCTACCCTTCTTAATCTTTCACTATATGGTTATGGGTTAAAGGAAACTTCCAGTTATCCTTATGGTATGATTTTGACAAGGATCTTTATGGAATCCAAAGATTCGCTCACACCAAGGTATAAGACTAACTGCTCCAAAGGAAGAGCAAGATTGATGCTCGTACTATTCGGCGAATGGGTCTAAATACAGTAGACAAAGATCACGCCGGTTCTTCAAAGAAACCAAGAACTGAGGGGGAGCGTATATTGAAGAAGACTCCTGTCTCAAGTTCTCAATCGCCTACTGCCGAATTAAGGAGAGTGCTAGGGAGACCTCTCATGAAAATGGCGAGTCCTCTTGTCGTAGAAAGTCAATCTCAGAGGGCAAAGCAAAGTGCGCCACAGAGACAAGGAGAAAGTCTCTTGAGCGAAGTTGTGAAGAAAGCCAAGAGATCTCCAAGAATCAGGACTCTGAGGCAACAGGAAGAGAAGATTGCCAGAGAACAAAGGCGAGAAGAAACTTCTAAATCTTGTGCAGCCAAAGCCACAAGATCCTTAGTCTCTATTCTGGAAGAGGATATGGCCAGAAGATCTAAAGAGACTGAGAGGAAGAGAAAAGCAACATTTGTTAAAGGAAAATCTCCTGTGAAGAAATCAGCAAAACTAACTGAAACAGAGAAAAAGACTAAGAAGGTTAGTCAAAAGAAGAGCATCTCAAACTGCTGAGGACGTTAGTCTACAAAAGAGATCAACGACATCGTTCAAGTTGAAACAGAACCGAGCATTATGCAGTTCAAGAAATTCCTAGTGCTCAACAAGAAGAACCAGTGGATGAAAGCACGGTTCATGAGACACCTGGCATTATAAAGGAGGAACCAACAGAAGAATGGCCGGTTCAAGAGACTTCTAAGGAACACAATCAAGCAAATCAAGCTGCGATGCAGATTTGGGCGATGATGAACCAAGTCCAAGGTATATAACTACCGAAGTTCTTGAGGAAATATAGGCTGGAAATCAAATTGGTAGAAGTTATTACCAATCGAGCAATGCTATTATAATCGGTGTTGAACCAAAGAAGAAAATTGTAGCTCGTGCAACCTATGTTGATTAATGGTATCACGTGGCGCTTACTAAATGAAAAGAGAAGTCTTTTATAATACCTTGAGGCTTCTCGATCATTTGCCATATCCTCAAGACTTCCCTGCCCACCGTGTATTATGTTCCCAATCACAGAGAACACAGAGATAAAGGTTGTTCCAGATATTCAACCAAGGTGTTCAAAAGATTTTACAAAGGGAAAGTCAAAATTATTTCCTGAAGATAATGTTGATGACGATCTGTTCGCAGATCAGATTGCAGAAGAAGTGCGGAAAATTGATGAAGCATGCATTTCTGCACAAAACCCAGATCAAACGAGCTGCAGCCATACAAATCGTGCGGAAGACTGTCCAATAGGGGGAAGTATAAAAACATGAACATTTACTGAGTTCCTTGTTCGCATAGTTCTTCAGATAGCCTTTATCTAATACACTATCTATCGAAGAACATGCCCTATCCCTGCAAGGAAGACAGTTGTTGATGCTGCCAGTTCCTTTTGATCTAAATCTTCCTGAAGCTACAACATTCATTTGTCCACCGACTTTTGAGATTAATGAAGACTACACTCCATCCTCTGATGCCTATACTACTACAATTCCTTTCGCCCTCCATCGCCAGACGATCAAGCCTCTTCGTTAGATGAAGTCAGTAGATTACGTGGTGAACTCAATGACATGAAGGAGACGGTGAATGATCTAAAGAAGATGATAGCAGAACTGCTGAAGAACCAGAATCGATAATCATTTTTTATTATAACAAATAAGGGGAGAGCAGGAAAAGAAGAAAATAATCAGAAGATGAGAGGATGTTCAGATGAAGAAGGTGTGACCACAACAGACGAAGACAGGAAGAAGATAAGTTTTGAATTTTTTTTTGTTGTTTTGTTTTGTTTTCTTTTCTTGTATGTAATTTGTTATATTCAAAAAGGGGGAGATTGTTAAGTCAAAATGACTTTACATAAAAATGATTTTGATGTATAACAAACATAGTGAGATCAAATACAAGAAAAACAAAACAGTCATAGACGATCTGCATTTAATTCGGAGATGTATTTAAGATGACGTATATAGAAGAATTTAGAGATGTATTTAAGATGACTTATATGAAGAATTGAAAATGATTTAAGATGATGTATACTGATTTAATTCAAGATGTATTTAAGATGACGATACGAGATGAAGTTGACACAAACTAAGTTGAAAAAGTCAGATACAGATGCACACAGACAAATCAAAACACAAACGAAGATTGTCAAAGTAAAAAGTCAACACGTATACGATGACACAAGACAATAAAAGACGCAGACGCAAATGTAGATACTGACGCAGTAAGCAGACGCAGACGCAGATGCAGACGCAGATGCGTAAAAGAAACAGACGCAAGAGTCGGGCCTCGAAAGAAGTTACGTAACTCAACTGATTAACTGCTTCTTTAAAGATTCAAGATTCAAGAATCAAGAAGCATTTAGAGACGAAGGCTATAAATACATGTCAAGTCAAAAAGCAAGAGCTTCTTTGTTTTGAGAAAATTACACAAAGCGAAAAAGTGATTAAGTGTGAATTAGCTGAACGCTATCCTTCAGAACAGAGTGTTCAAATATTTTCGAGAAGAAAAGTTATGCAGATAACTGCAGAGGCTAAGTGTGAAAGAATACTTGGTTGTAGAGACCAAGAGGCTCGTGAAAGAATATCAGTAACGCTTGAAGAGATAGTGAAATCTCGGAAGAAACTCGAGGATCGGACGTAGCCCGTGGTTTGGGGTGAACCAGATAAATCATGTGTCTACTACTCTCACTCTCTATCTCTTTTAGTTTCAAAGTTGATCTTTATTTACTATTCATATACTTAGCATTGAAAAGTTTGATCAATCAGATTAATAAGAATTCTGTAAAGAATCTTAATTCTAACAAGTAATTCTAAAAGATATTCAAAAAGGGGAATACACAATTCAACCCCCCCCTTCTCGTGCATTCTATTGTGTTTTTAAGTGCTGTATTAACGTGTGATTCACTTCAGGATTGTTAAAGACATCTAGTAAAGGTGGCCTAGTAATTGACATCCCTTCTTTAGTAACCATGACTGCGAAACACTAATCTACACCAACTTGCCACACAGTTTTTGATTAGGTGAACGAACATTTGATACCAATTTAAAAAAGCAAAGATCAAAGTTCTGCAAAATTTCTATTCTATCATGGTTACTTCTAACTTAAATTTACAGTTGATTCTCATAAAGCAATTAGGCAAGTAACTACAATTTTCAGAATTCTTTTTCAAGAAAACAAATTAAGCATGCAGTAAATAAATCACAAACACAAAACACAAGAAATTTGTTAACACAGTTCAGCACACACCAGCCACGTCTACGGGGCTCTTAACCTAATTAGTCAACTTTTACAGTAGTACAATAGACTTATGATAGGTGTAGAGTGCATCGTGTTTTTTGTGTAGTTTAGTGTGTCTTTAGTTGTTAATTTGATTATTTAATGCGTGTTTAGTTTATAATTGTGTTAGTAAATATTTGTGTTTTAAGTGTTTTGTGGGTTGGAACATGATGTTGATCTTTAATTTTATATTTATGAGGTGCTTTGATGTGTTTGTTAGTGTTTTAGGGCAAACAGAGGAGATTTAGAGAAGACCCGAGAAATAACCCAGGGCCACAATTACAAAAAATATGTCGATTATGACAGAAACAAAAGCAAGGAGCCATGATCGTGGGGAATATGCTACGATAGTGGCAGAAGCTAGTGCAAGGAGCCACGATCATTTAGTTATGGGCCACAATTGTGACAATTTTCATTGCCTATGGGAAAAACATACAAACAGTGGTCCCGATTTGAGTTTATAAGCGATTTTTAAGACCTTTTAAACCTAGAAAAAACCCTAGGGTTGCTGTAATTGGAAATACTATATAATACTTAATAATGTAACCCTAATGGAGTTTCTACATTCTGCCACTTTTGTAAAGTTCAACAGAGAGAGAGAGAAAATAAAAGAGATAGAGAAGGAGAAGAGGAAGAGGAAATGGGTCTCGACGTAACTGCTTCCAAGATTAGGTGTTCTTTTGACGCTGTTGCCTTCTTGGATTGTCCGATCCAAGTTCTATTTCCTTTTTATTTCATTTTTGTTCATTTATTGTATAAGATTGAAATGGATTGTATGATGATGGGTTTTGGATTGTTGATGATGTTCTAACTCTTCCTTTAATATTTTACTTTGATTTAATATGAGTATAATCGATTTTGTGTTTTATTGATTGGATGTTGTGATTAACTTCAATTTTTGCATATTTCGGTAACAAATCGAGAGGGTGAGCCAAATAATGATTGGATTTGGTTAACAAGAGTCTGGCGATCCAATAAACTACGTAGTTAATCATATATATTTTTATGCGGAAAGAGATCCCATGTGTGATTTGGTAGTTTAGTATAGAGCTTCCAATATAATTTTAATTATAGGTTATTTGTTAATTGAGATATTGCAAATTCAATAATTTAATTAGGGTTAATGATTTAGGGAGCGGACTATAACTTGAGAGAGAGTAATTCTCCTTACGATAGTCTAGAATCGATACCCTAATAATACATAATTGGCTAGGTTAGCATTAATGATAGGTAGAATCGCATCTCTCATAACTTGGTAATTTCTCTTAATTAATTTCCTTAGTGACTCTTTGTGTTTCTCAATTTTAATTTTTGTTTTGTGTTAATTTCTTGAGTTTAATTCCTGCAATCAAATTCCCATGTCTATATTCTTGTTATTTCTTTGAGCCTTAGATACCTTAGAATTGGATTGGTTCACCATCCTTGTGGAATCGACCCTTTAATTACTATAATTCATGACCGATGCACTTACGGTTATTAACAGATATAAATTATAAAACCAAACACATTGATCAAGTTTTTGGCATCATTGTCGAGGAGGTGTAGGATTAGTATAATTCTTTTAGTCAAAGGAAAAAAAGAGCAAGAGAAGGAAATTTTTGTGCAAGAAAAAGACACATCAATTTAGACATCACTAGGCAACTATAAGGAGTCCAAAAGGTTAAATGATGGAGAAAATACATTATATGAATAAAAGGACCCTTGTGGATTTCAATCAGGAAAAATTTGACTAGGGAAGTCATCATTCTTATTGGAACATATTCAATCTGAGGTGGTAGAACCACCCAAATTTCTGTTGGTTTGATAATGTAAGGACTTACTTGGGACATCAAAACCTATAAGGATTTCAACTAGATGAGTCAAGTTCGTGGGATTCTAAATTGGATCAGATCATGGAAAAGTTTATGAACACGGAATAGGCCCATAATCTAGAGGTTTGAGTTAGTAACAAAAGATCACATCTCTTCTATTCATAATCTAGAGGTTCGAATGGCCTAGCTTTCTAAGGAATTTTGTAAGAAAAGTGTGGAAAACCATTTGCGCAACATGAAAGTAAATTCAAAAGAGCAATGTAAGACTAACATATTTAGAATGGAAAGAGTTAGGAGAACCAACAAATAGACTAGCTGAAACTCTATAGAAGACCAAAAGAAGCGGAAAAAGGTTGAAGAAAAGAATAAGGACCCTCCCTATGTTCCTCCTCCACCTTACCCATTAAGCATACCATTCTTGTAAATTAATGTAGTCATATCTTTAAAAGATTAAGAGCAAGATGAACATATGATAGTGGCAGTAAAGGTTTGAAAAGATATGGATGTATCTGTTCATGAAGTAGAAGAAGTGGAGGAGATGAAGATGATTGAGGAAGAAAGTGAACATTTCACCTTCTTATCGAACAAATTGTTGGATTTGATAGAAGATTCAAGGATTTTTGTTATTCCTTATTTTTTTGATAGTTTATCATTGAAAAGGACATTACTACGGTTATTAGGTTTCCTTACTTTGATGGACTATGTCCTTTTCGTTATCTTCCAACATGTAGCTTATTTACAAGCTATGAAGATGATGTTTAATAAGAATGGTGGAAGCAAGCCACTTATAATTGAACCCGGTAGAGTTTCCAAAGTTGTAAAATCAAGCTAATGACCATAAATTAGCACGTTTAGTCATTAGATTTAAATTGTATGTAATTAGATTTTTTTTAAATTTGGACAAATAAGTTTGCATTCTTTGGAATGATTGATGATTACTAGATCTCTTTCTCTTTTTGAATTAAGTATAAGATAGAAAGCAATCTCAGTGACAAGCAAATTTGGTCTCCAGCACCGTCACCATCACCACCTTAATCACTATGATGGTCATGTTCTAACCCTTTCTCTTTTTAATTTTTTCCTTATGTTTCATTTATATTTTCATGATTAGTTTATGTTATTTTCCACTTTATATGTTTGTATGTATCCTTCTCACATTTAGGACAATGCGTTGTTTAAGTATGAGGATGGTTCTGTGATTTTACTTTGAGTGTGAATTTTTCATATTATATGATAATTTGTTTAGGTTTGCATGATGTGATTCATGTGAATGTGTCAATGGCTAGGACTTAATAGGATAGATTTAGCCTTATACATAATCGTTTCGGTTGCTAAGATTCATTAGCTTGCGAAATTAATTACCTTATTTATGGCTAAATATACTAGTTAATTATGATACGATGTTAGTCTATTCACCCTAGGAAGTTTCTATATTCATTTATAATTTTAGGCCAATCAAATAAGTGGCATTACTAGTATATTTTTATAAGAATGATTAGCAAAAGCAATAAGGCAGGCAAAATAATGTGTTTAAAAATAACTATTCCATTGGCCTTCTAGTTATGAATAGAGCTAGTAGCCAGTTGAGAATGTGATGTAATTGAGTAACCGAATCAACACGCATCACAAATATATATGCCTTTGCGTTAAAAGGCTATAATGACATTCCAACTAAGTCACTTAAATAACAACATGACCTAGGTGACTAACCGAATCGACATTCATCACAAATATTTGCCTCTGGATAAAAAGACAAGGTTAATATTTTTAAAAATTAATAAAAATAATGTTTTCAAATAAAAACCTACCAAACATTTTAGTAGCTTGATTTTTTTATGAAAACCTACTTAGGAATAACTACACTTTTGATTTGACCGAATAATTATCAATGTGTGTGTGCAAGTGATCAAGGTGAATAGTCTTAACATTTAAAATTTGATTAGTTTGTATATTTGCGCCAAAGTACTTAGACATAGATTTCAAAAGATAATAAGTTTGAACAACTTAAGGGTTTGTGTTTGAAGTTATATTCATTTCGTTAAGTCTAACGTCATTGCCTCATTATCCATTTGAGTATTTTGTGTTTTGGTTGTTGATGTTTGTTTGTTTGTTTTTGTTTGTTTGAGGACAAGCAAATGTTTAAGTGTGCAAATGTTGATAGGTGTAGATTGTATCATGTTTTTGTGGGTAGTTTAGTGTGTGTTTGGTTGTTAATTTGATAGTTTAGTGCATGTTTATATTAGAATTTTATTAGTTACTAAATAGTTGTGTTTTAAGTGTTTTGTGGGTTGGAACATGACATTGAGCTTCAATTTTATATTTACAAGGTGCCTTGATGTGTTTGTTAGTATTTTAAGATAACTAGAAGAGATTCAAAGAAGGTCTGGGAAATAACCACGGGCCACGATCTTGACAAATATGCCACGATCTTGACAGAAGCAAGAGCAAGGAGTCACGATTATAGGGAATATGTCACAATCCTGACATAAGCTAGTGCAAGGAGCCACTATCATGGCAGAAACAAAAACTCCCAACCATAATCATGCCACTAAGGGTCACGACTGTGACCTGTGTAACAAATACGCAAGCATCAATCTTTACTTGAGTTTTTTAGAGATTTTTTGGATCTTTCGGACCCAAAAAAGACCCTAGTTGCCCTAATTGAAAATATTATATAAGACTTAATGATGTAACCCTAGTGGAGTTTCTACATTATACCAGTTTGGGAAAGTTTAAGAGAGAGAAAAGAAGAGGAAGAAGAAATGGGTCCTAACGCTGCAGTTTCTTAGATTAGGTGGTCTCCCTATACTACTGTCTTCCTGGATTGTTCGATCCAAGTGCTATTTCCTTTCCATTTCATTTTTGTTCGTCTAATGTATAAGATTGAAATGGATTGTATGATGATGAGTTTTAGATTGTTGACGATTTTCTAATTCTTTCTTCGAGATTTTACTTTAATTTAATGTTAATACAGTTGATTATGTGTTTTATTGAGTAGGTGTTGTGATTAACTTTGATTTTTGCATATTTTGGTAACAAACTGAGAGGGTGAGCTAGATAAAAGTGATTGAATTGGGTTAATGAGCGTTAGGTTGTAACATCCCATTACCTATGTTAAGACAAAAACAATAAATGATAGAAATTGCTGAGAAAGTAGGAAACACATTTCATGCTCATGCATAATATGGCATACATATACACATAAATAGTGAATTTTTCTACACATGAAAATAATTGTACATGCATTCATGAATAATTTTGGGTATATTTGGACTGAGTTGTGTTTTTTGAAAATTTTGTGAATTTGGAAGTTATTTATAGTGGAAATTTTATTAATTAGAGGATTTACAATATTTTTTAATTTTGGTGCTAAATTTCAAATTTTAAAAAGAATTATGGAAAATAGGAAAAAGGAATCAAAAGGGTATTGGAAATAATTATTTTTTTTGTAAAGATGGAATTAATGAAGTTAGTTTCAAAACAAACTTAGTTAGAGTTAAACCTTAGGAAAGTGACAAGTGTCACTATTTTAGTAAGTCACTTTTATAATTTATTAGGAGTAAGTTTGAGTTATCTGAGAGTTGAAAAGGGGTGGTGTTGTTTCCTAAGTTCCTTCTCTTTCGTAGCATTCTCCTTCAAATTTTCTTCAACACACAGAGTTTTCCATCAAACACCTTCTGAGAAATTACTTTGCTTTTCCTTCCTCTACCACACTGCTATTTGCCTTTTTACCTAAGAAAAACTAAAAGTTGGTCAACTTACATAGTGAATACATGATTTTTGCACAAAGTTAGGGTTTGAAGATAGCTGAAAATGGATATTTGAATTTTTGATGATCTTGATAGAACTTGGTTAATTTTTCTTTTTAGTTAGAAGTGGTGTAGATTGTGGTGAATGAGTTTAGTAAAGTGGAGTAGATTAAAAATTTAAAATGTTGGATTTTAGATAATGAAGTCTGAAAATTTTCTGGGAATGAATAGTAAGAGGTTAAATTTTGATCTGAAACTTCAATGAATTTACGGTAATGATCTAGGCAGATTTTTATAAAATGATCTTCATGAAAATTGTAGATCTTGCTTGTCGCTTTCTATTGATATAATGTTGGGACCCGATCTCGGAACCGAATCCCAACCAAAAAATGAAAGCGGAAGAAATGGAGAGCAAAGCAAAACGTAAAACGAAAACGGAAGCAAATCGAAATCAAAATCGAATCGAATACGAATCGAATCACAAATCGGAAGCGAATGTCTCGAAAGGTGGAAACATAAATCGGATGACAAAGCAATACTCGAAATCGACAACGAAATGAACGAATCGAACATAGTAAAATGGATACGAATCGAAGCGAAACGAATACTGAAACAAAACAAAAATGGATCCGACATCCGACACAAATATCGTAAAAGGCTATCGTGTTGGAAACCTTAGACTCAAATCAGTCCGAATCGGTATAAATTTTTTTTTCTTTCTTATTTCATTCAATCACATTTCTAAGCACAAATCTCATTCAAAAAAATATACTTTTCCACTGGAATTTATCAATTCCAAACCTTAAACAAAAAACTCAAATCATAATAATCTTCTTATACAATCATACATATCCCAAAATCACATCTTTTAACCTAAGTGTCATTTGACTTTTTCAAAATTTTGGCAGCATAACGGCTGCATTCTAACTAACCCAAACCTGCAAAGTGTTCAAAATACACTTCTATATTCTCACATAATAGCCAGTATCATCGGACTCCCCGTCTGGAATCCAACACAACAAACGCAATCCTATATCTACATATCCATATCCAAAACACATTATACCAATCCATTTCCTATTAATTTCTCAACTCAATATAGAAATCATAATCATTATACATAATATCATAATTCAAGTCTTTATACAAGGTCACCAGGCAATCCCCAATCACATTCATACCTCAATTTAACAACAAGTTCATAAATCAGTTCAAAATACAATCCTTCATATTCATACCCAATCATAATTCCAGAATTCAGATACACCATACTCAAATATATACACAAATTCGTAATCCTGATACATTTTGAAATATATGCTCGAAATACATCAATGGCAATTTAGCCATATACCATATCAATACCAAAATTAACTTTACAAAAAATACACTGTTGGACCCCAAACTTTCGGTGAAAATTAGAAATATTAAAATGAATTCAATGAATATTTTCGGATATGAATTATGTTATAGAAGTTTTTACGCCTTGAGGAAATTGATGAGAAAAAGAATGTATTGGTTTTGATGACTTTACAGATTAGTTTTGGTCATGAAAGTTTAAGTGGATGAGATGATTGAAGTGGAAGTTGAAATCAAGAAATAGAAAGTGAAAGTGTAAAATTTTGAAGAAATTAGAAAGTTTGACTTCTTTTTGGAGTAGAGAGTTGACGTTTTGATTTAGGCAGATTTTAAGGAAATGATCTTCATGAAATTTGTAGATTATATTGAGAGCTTTCTGTAGCCATAAAGTTTGACAGTTTTCGATATCGGAATCAAAAGTTATGAGTTTTCGAAGTTAAATGTACTTGGCATTGTTTTGGAAAAATACTATGAAGTATAGATTTGTGTGTATTGTGCTTTGAGGCCGATCGCCGTACTGATGTGGTTTGAATTGGAGTAAATGGTTTACGTGAAAGTTATAGAGAATTAGAATAGCTTTAAAATGATGTATAATATGCGATTCTTGGATGTGGATTTGAAAGATGTGAAATTATGAAGTTTGAATGTTGTTTAGTATGGAAATTTCCAGGTAGTAGCTTCGATTTGGATTTTGACCCTCATTGATGTAGAATTTGTTCATATGGTCTTATGAAAGTTGTAGCTCATGTTTCCAGCTTTCTAACTCCATAAAGTATGCAATTTTTCGATATCGGGGCAAGAAGTTATGATAATATGAAGTTTGGATATTGCTTAGGTGATTGCTAACAGGGAAGAAACTTTGATTGAAAAATTGACTTAGCTAGAGGTTGAAGTTGCTTTGGAGTTCTTCATGAACATTGTTCCATTGATATAAAGCACGAAAATATTGGACAAGGGAGTAGAAAGTTATGATTGTTAGAAGTTTTAATGCTGTTTAGTGTGAAACCGATCGACCAGTCACTTTGTGTGGAGTTTTTGACCCATTTAGAAGTCGATCTGATTTTTAAGGCCTTCATAAAAGTTGTAGAGGGTTCTTTCAAATTTCCATAGACACCAAGTTTGTCAAATTTTGAGTTCTGGGAAAAATCTTATGATGTTTACAAGTTGAGGTGTTGTTTAAAGTTTTGAGGAGATTATCGATCGACTATCTTTGAGTGCATTTTTTACCCCTTTAAAACCGAGCTTGCTTTTGAGTCCTTCTTGAAAATTTTAGATATTTCTTTTATCTTTTCAACGGTACTAAGTTTGTAAAATTTAGATCTCGGAGTCAAAATATATGAAGGTTGGAAGTTAGGAAGTCGGATCGCGTGAGCGATCGACCGCTGTATAATCGATCGTCTGGCCGCCGCGCCCGATCGGGCGAGCTAAGCGCCCATGTATGGTCGATCGACCATGAGGTAGATTGTCAGCCGACTGACCTCCCTCCGCTCTTTTAGCCATAACTTCTTCGTCCGACCTCCGATCGACCCGATTTCTGAAGCGTTGGATTTCTAAGACATTTTTCTATCTTTCCATACTAGATTTATTGGTTTTCGATTTAAATTGAAAATTTTTGATTAGATCAAGGTGAGCTGATCGGTTGTAAAAGTTTGAACATGGTTAAGTATTTTGGAGATATCTCGAGCTATAGAGCTCCGATCGATTTGATTCTTCTTGCAAATTAAACTAGAGACATAGATCTATAAATGTTCTGAAGGAGCCGATCAACAATTAAGCCTCTAAGACTTTCAATTTTCGATCGAAATTTAGATGTGGTGTTCAGCCTCGAGTCTGAAGAACAGACTACAGTATTTTGGAGATATCTTGAACTAGAGCTCCGAATGATCTGATTCTTAAAGCAATGGATTCGTAAGGCATAGAGGGACGTTTCTCTAAAGTTTTTAAGGCAAAAAGGAAGGGGCAATTTTGGAAGTTTACTTAAAGAGTTAAGGTTTTAGGCTTATGAGTAAGGGCAATTTGGTCAATTTTAAGTCATTTAATGACATGACAAGATTTTGCCCCTTTATAAGGAGAGAATGCACGACACTTAGACAAAAAAAAACAGCAAGAGAAGAAAAGAAAGAAGAGAAAGAGAGGAGAATGAGAGAAGCTTCGGTGATGAAGAAAAGAGAGAGAAAGTATAGGGTTTTCGATTTTTGGGAGATTTCAAGGGAGTTTTGAGTTGATCCAAGGGAAAAAGGATGGAAGATGATGAAAGCTTCCTTCCAAACCAAGATATATCCGAAAATGGTGAAGGATGAGGTAAGACCCGAAATTTTGATTTGTGAATTTTGGAAGATTTTTTGTTTAGAATCATGGAAAATGATATGGGTTTGTGTATTATGGAGTCAATTTTGGTGATTGCTAAGTATTATGGGTTTAATTTTGGATGAAAATTAATTAGGGTTATGCCCAATTTTGTGAATTGGGGATTTTAAAAATTGGTGATTTAGATAGCTTGATTATGTGTGAAATTAGTGTTTTCTAAGTTCAATATTAAGGATTATGTTATTTATGAGGTTGAATTTATGTGAAATTGGTGTAGGGAATTTTCAATTGGAAGAACAAAAGAAGAAATGGTCAAATTGAAGCTAAGGACAAGCTTCTAGCATCGATTCGAGGTGGGTACCTGTTTATAATAGAATTTATAAGACACTACTGCTTTCTTTAAACAAAGAGATTTTCTGATTTCAATTGCATCATAAATATTGCATCATTGTATGAATGATTTGAAAAATCATTATTGATTCAATACATGAACTTTTGATGAATTGCAAAATACATTTGTGTTATGCCTCGAAAATTTCATGGCATTTCGTATATTTCGAAAAGAGCATTCGATAAATTGATTTAAGCATGATTATGTGGTTGTGATTGGGCAAGAGAGAACCTGTTTCGTTAGTCTCGTGCACGATAACCCATAGCCTTCTCCCGGCTGCCCTCTTGAGGCCACGAGATCCTAAGAAATCGGACTCGTTGTGTTACGGTGTAAACCGTTGTGTTTAAGGAACTCTCGAGACATTATGTGTGCATTTGCATTGTGAAGTGATATGATTGATGCATCCATGTTTTGGAAATTGTGATTTCGACTACTGCGAGAAAAGAACTTTTGAAAATGTGCTTTATGGGTTTCAAACAAAATTTCTGCAAGAAAAGAAAAGAAAAACGTTTTTAAAGGTTTTTGCTTATTTATTTGTTATAAACTGTTACCCACAAGCTATAAGCTCACCCCCCCTCATTCCCATCCACAGGTGATGAGAAGAAGATCGGGTGAAGAAAATTAAAGGTTTTTGTTTGTTTGTATGTGTGCATATTGTTTTGTTTGTAAGTTAGATTGTTGTTGAGAATTCTGCGATCATTGGATTTGTGTACATATTTGGATTTTGGATATTGATTTTGTATTATGGCTTGGAATGCCATTAAGGTTTTGTAAGTAATTAATTTATGATGTGTATGGACTATGAAATTGTGTATGGATATGGAATGTGGATTTGCATACTGAATTGAGATAAGATGAATATGAAAGGTCTTGTATATAAATTGTGTTTCTGGATTTGAGTTTTTGATTGAGATTATAGAATTGATGATTTGATTTCCAAATTGGAAAGGAGTATGGCTTTGTATGAGATCGAGTAAAATGGAAAAGAAAGAAAGGAAAAAAAAAAGTTATATTGCATTTGATTGGTTTAGATTAGATGTCTTAAGGTTTCCAAGGAAAACGTTTTTTTTCGATAATTGTGTTCAGATGCTTTTCATAAAATATTTGTTCACAGATGTCAAAAATTGTTTTCGATTTTGCTTTGATTTGATTCATATTCATTCGTATTCGTAGTCGTTTTCGATTTGTTTCCGCTTTCGTTTTGCGTTTTGCTTTGTTCTCCGCTTCTTCCATTTCCGCTTTTCTGGTTGGGATCCGGCCTCTAGATCGGGTCCCAATATACACGCTATACACAATCGAAGAAACGGTCTTGACATTCTTTCATTCGATCCCCTGCTCTATACCTGGAGATGGGGATGAAAGTGGGTGAGCTTGATAGCTCGTGGATAACACATTTATAAATCGAATAATAAGCAAAAATCATTTTCTAAGTTTTTTGCCATTTTATAAAAATCTCACAGTAGCAAATTTTCGTCGGAAGCTTATTTTTCTAAAACTTTTCAAATTGTTCATAATCAATCTCAAAATTATTTCACGGCAGGAAATTTGCATTATGTCATTTCTCAATTTAAAAAAAAAACTTCACAAATCACAAACAATGTAACACATGAATGCATCACCAATATAAACAAAATGAAAATCACATAACACATCAACGGTTTGGGTCGGTCCAAAATAGAAAGTACTGCACACTCCTACATAGCGGTCCTGTGCAGCCGTGAATGGAACGTACTATATCTTTCCACATCGCGGTCTGGTGTAGCCGTGAATTATGGGAGTCCGATATCGAAACTCCAGTGTCACTAGCGGGTAGCCGAGAGAAGGCTTTTAAATACGAGACAGTGCACTGACTTAAACTTATGGGACCTAACCAAACCCACATATCACATATCACACTTGAAAAATTCGTATTGCCTGAAGGCACATTTCGAAAGCTTTATTTTTCGTATCTTGACATATCATATGCAAACATAATGGCATTTACAATTTCAACCTAAAACTTCGCATAACATTAAATTCAAAGAATGCCAACACTTTAACAGATTTCCAAATCATTCAAATACAATGAATTCAAACAATTTTGAAAGGATAATCCTCAAAAACGAACTTAATCTTATGAACTTTTGAACAGGTCTTGAAAAATTCACCTTAATTTCCCTATTGAAATATAAAAGGCTTAGTGCCCTGTCAGAAATCCTATTCTTAAACTAAAATGAAATTTCATAACTCTTCACACTGAACTCCAAAGTTCGCCAGTTTGGTATCAATAAAGAGTTCAAAGAGAACTCTACAACTCTCATGAAGGGTTTAAAAATCAATATGGCCTCTAAGAGAGTTAAAAACTATTTCAAAGTTACTGCCCATAAAATGACCATATGAATAGTAACAGAAAATTTCCAACCTTTATAACTTCTTGCTCCAAAACCCTAAAATTGCATATTATACCTCAATGGAAAGGGTAAAAGATAATCTACATCTTCTATGAAGGATGCAAAAATCAATGAAGGCTCTAAAGGGGTGAAAATTCCTTCCAAAGATTCTGCCCAAATTTACTATATGAACAGTAACTGAACTGGGTCCAACCCCCATAAGATTTTACTCCTAACTCCAAATAAGGCACATTATACATCATTAGAAAGCTCTAAACATGTTCTACAATCTTCAAGAAGACCTCCCAATCCAATTCATGCTCTAAGATGGTCAAAAACACAAATAAAGTTTCTGCCCAATGAAACAGTAAAATTGACCAAATAAACAGTAACTGAAATTTTCCCAACCTCATAAATTTTTATTCCTAACTCCAAAAATTGCAAATTATACATCAATGGAAAGGGAGAAATATGATCTACATTTTCTATGAAGGATGAAAAAACGAAAACAGGCTCTAAGGAGGTGAAAATCGCTTCCAAAGATATTGCACAATCCTAAACCTTATCAACAGTAACTGAAATCTTTCAACCCTTATAAATTCTTCATCCTAAGTCCAAATATGACAAATTTTATATCATTGGAAAGCTCTAAACAAGTTCTACAATCTTCAAGAAGACCTCCCAATCCAATTCAAGCTCTAAGAAGGTCTAAAACCTAAGCGAAGTTTCTGCCAATTTTAGGAAAAATTGAACAACACCTCTCCTATAATGTAACTAGCCAAAATCTTCAGTCCAATTCCATTACCTGCATAAAAACTCAATTTACACAATCCTCAAATTTCCCAGAGCGCAAACCAATCCAATATCCCATAATATCTACTCCAATGGCAGCCACCACACACTTAAGGTTCTCATCATTTTCAAAACTTATCAACAACACAATCTCATTCTCCCAAATCATCAACCAATCTATATAAACCCATCAATTAACTCAAAATGACAGCAATCTCACTCCTATACATCTACTCATTTTGTCAATTTCATACATACTACAATACCACTTTTTATCAAATTTCCAAATCATTCTTTCAAACACAATGTCTCACAATTTCACATATTAAAATCTCAATCAATCACACATATTGAAATTCAAAGAATTATTTCCATTTTATCAAAACATTCAAAACCATTGAAAGTAACAATTGATTCAATTCATAAAAAAATGACCGAAACAATTGTAGTCATTTTTTAATCATTCCAAAATCAACGAATTTCGTCAATCAAAAATCATAATGTTCATACATTAACATAAATAATATTTATAAATAATTTGCTTCTTGATTTTTCAAAAACACAATAGTAGCTTATAATTCAAAATATAAATACCTTACCCACATTATTTCCATGCTAGCAACTTGTCCAAGGCATCACTTTTTTCATTTCTTCCTTCTTTCCTCCAAATGAAAATTCCCTAAGCCATAATCATCCAAATTCAACATCATAAATCACATAATTACTCAAATTGAGCTTAGGAAACACTAATTCCTCATATATTCCAACTATCTAAATCACAAATTTCCAAAACCTCCAAATTACAAAATTTGGCATAAACCCTCATTAATTTCCATCCAAAATTAAACATAACCTAAGGCATAAACATCAAAATTGACTTAATAAATCGCATACCCATATCATTTCCAAGGTTTCAAAACCAAAAATTCATGAAAAAATAAAAACTTAAAATCTTCTCTTACCTCATTTCTCCACCATTTTCGAAATTTCTTGGTTCTTTAGGAAGCTCTCAAGCTCTTCCACCTTTTTCCCTCTTGGAGCATCATCGAAATCCTCCTTGAAGCTCACTAAATTTCGAGACCTAAGCTCTCCCTCTCTTCTTTCTTCTTCTCCCACCGTAATCTCCTTCCTCATCTCTCTTCTTTCTTCTTTTCCTCTTAAGCTTTGGGCTTCTCTTTAACAAAAAATGACAGCCCCTTGTATTAAAATGCCATGTCATTAAATGAGGGTATAAAGACTTAATTGCCCCTCCATGAATGCCTTGTAACTTAAGTTCTTAAGTAGACTTCCAAAATTGACCCTATACTCATCTTAATTCAAGATTACTTTAGGACAAGTTTATAATCATCAATTTGAAGGAATTTGCCAAAACTTCCTTCTATAGAAATGTTTCTCCTTGTCTTAATTTCATAATGACACTAAAATCATTTAATTTTGATCACTATACCAAAAGTTATGCTCCAAACAGTTCGGACATGTCTTATGTTAAATCATTTTCCAGCACGTTATTTCCATCCAAAAATTGATATTCTTAAACACAAAATTGAAACTCGATGTCTTCATAATAATTGTATCCCTATTTCTCTAGTTTAATCTAAATCAAGAATCACCTTGTTTGGATTACTAAAGCAAAAGTTATAGCTAAAATACTTTCAGATTTCTCTAATCCAAGACTGCACACGAATCCGAACTTCAAGTCAGAAATTTGAAAGTCTTAGGGGCTAAATTGAAATTTCATTTCTTCATGTGATTTGTAGCCCCATAACTCAATGTTATTTTTCCTTAAGAATCACTTCAATCGGATCTCCACAGATCCTGAATTTTGCAAAAGACTGAACCATGTTCAAAAAATTATCTAACTCACTTTGATTAAAATTAATCATCCTTAATTTAATCTCATAAAAATACAAATATCCCTTGAGAATGTAGATAATTGTCTTAGAAATCTAACACTTTGAAAAATGTCAATCGGATGTCGAACGGAAAAGATATAAACAAAATATTGAAATAGGGACATAATAAGAAATAAGGATAGAGACATGTATATATGTATAAACACATATATATATCCTAATTTTTCAAAAGTCATATCTCATGATCCCGAACTCCGAATTTGACAAATTTGGTATCAAAAGAAAGCTCAAAGGAAGATATAC
This sequence comes from Erythroxylum novogranatense, assembly GCA_029891385.1. NCBI lineage: Eukaryota > Viridiplantae > Streptophyta > Magnoliopsida > Malpighiales > Erythroxylaceae > Erythroxylum > Erythroxylum novogranatense. The sequence goes on from CM057226.1 coordinate 23,563,897, forward strand.
AACTTCCATTAAGGACAGAAAAAACAATTTGTCCTCTAAAGGAGTCAAAAATCCACTCAAAGTTTCTATCCTAATCATCTCTTCCTAAACAACTTCCAAATTTTAGTCGATCATAACTCCTAGCCTCGATATCGAAAAATTGCATACTTTATGGTGATAAAAAGCTGGGAATATAAGCTACAACTTTTAGACCATTTACTCCAATTCAGACTACATCAATCCGGCGATTTACCTCAAAGCACAGCATGTATAATTTCCACACTTAAGAGCATTTTCAAAGTCAAAGTAAAATAACCTTAACTTTGACTGACTATAACTTTTACTCCCGATATCAAAAAATATCAATCTTTATGGCGAAAGAAAGCTTTCAACAAGAGCTACAAGTTTCCTGAAGATCATTTTCTCAAATTCTGCCTAAATCAAAAAGTCAACTCTCAAGTCAAACTTGTTGGAGTTATGTAAATATAGTGCCCTGGAAAGCAAGTGTACTTACATGTAACTTTATCTTCTTCAATTACAGTTTTGTAATGAAAATATTTATTATTAATAAAACAAAAGAGTTTGGTTTTATCTGTATGAGCATTATATATCTGGTCATAAGGTACCAAGATTCATTTGTAAGTAATATACATATACATAGAGATGTATGGGAAACATGTATATTATTAGAATCAATTAATTGATTCACAGTTGAATAATCAAGTTGGTCGTTTGATTATGGTTTAGAGGCGTAGTGTTGCGATTTATCTCCATATAAGTAAAGGAGTTTACTTAAAGAGAATGATGAGTTTCATATCATGATAGTAGTAGACTATCGATAATGGCACTATTAAATGAATCTGGAATCAATTATATTTTCAAGAATAAAGTGGCCGTTACTTTAATCTTAAAACATACAACTTAAGCATTCGCTTATTATGAACCACAATCTTGATGAGTGGTGAACTCATATGTGTTTCATTATAATTCTTGATATGATCGAATGGATTTTTACAGGTATTAATCCGATTATGCGCATGTTGGAATTATTAATTGAAACATGTATCGTGAACATTCACTCAAATAAAGAGTTTATAGTGTTATCATCTCTTTTAGATGTTTTAAGGAGATTTGGTGATTAAGCTGGCGCGATGGTTTGATGGACTAGCTACCCATCAAGTCTTAACACTAAGATGAGATCTTATGTGTTGATCACCATATAAAGTAAAATGAGAGATCTAGAAGGAAAAACCAATATAAGGGCAAAACGGTAATTTTACCCTTTGTTGTGCGGATGGCTATAATAAGGTTCTAAATAGGATTTGCAATTGGACATATTCTCATAATATTTAATAATTCAAGAGTTCAACTAATTGTCTTTAGTGGAATGACATTTAGTTAATAAGCTAGAATTAATTCCAATGAGATTGAATTATTTCTGGGCTTATTGGAGCTTGAATTATCAAAGTCCAATAAGATTCCCCACTTGGATTTAAGGAAGGTTATCAAGCTAAGTAAGAAGTAGTTTGGAGGCTTTAGAAGTCCATAATTGAATGATGGGCTTATACTAATTAATGGTTAATTGGAAGCCCATATGTTCATTTAGAAATGGGCTTGTTTTGGTTTAATGTAATTGATTAGATTAATTATATTAAAACATTTTTTAATGGAGAAGAAGCAATTTCGAAATTGTGTTAGGTTAGATGTGTAACCACATATTTGACATTAAAATACTAAATAAAGATGGTCTTTATTATGGTTCATCATTATTAAATGGAGTTATGAACTTACCATTAAATGGTTTAATGGTTGGCTTTTAATGTTGGCATGTAACCTATTTGCATTCATTAGATTAAAGATGAAAGATGTGCATTAGATGGACCATCTTCCTTCTTTCTTCTTGCCAAAACCGAAATGGGTATTCAATTATAGGTTATGGTCTTTTCAAATAGCCATTTTAAAGATAAATGAAGTAAGTCTCATTTATTGGCTATTTGATGAGTGATTAATGTAAGAAGTGATGCATTGGATGCCTCTCACTCTTTCCATTCATGCATATTTCGAAATTGAGATGTAAGAAAAGGTTCTTGAATGGTTTTTAGACATTCTCTCCTTTCATGCAAGGTAGAACCGAAATTCCTAAGTGAAAGAATTGAAAGAGTTTCAATTTTGGTTCTTCTTCTTCTAAGAAAATCTCCTCCAAATATTTCTTCTCCTTTCCCACCAAAGGATTTTGTTAACCTAGTTGTCCTTGAAGAACAAGTGGTAAATCTAATTGGTTGAGGATACTACAACAAGGAAGAAGATAGATTGTTAAAGGAAAAGACTCAAAGGCAAAGGATTTGGATATAAGAAGGAGAGGATAGCGCAGCGAGGATTTAAAGTCATGGCGAAGGAGTCGGTAATTCCTTTTATCTTGTTCTTGGTTTTATTATCCTTATACCATATCATGTATGGATTAGCATGTTGATTTGGATATATTGCTTCCGCTGCCAGATGATTTCTTAAAAGTTTTGAAATCTATCGTTTCTCCATACTAAGCATGCTTTCTTTTTCTGATCCAACAATTGGTATCAGAGTCAGGTTTTTCATGCATGATTTTGGTTACTATATGGTGGATGCATGGGTTGGCAATCTTCTTATGTATACTGCATATTTTTATGTGATAGAAATATATATGGTGTATGTTGCTCTTTTGGTTGTCCATAGAAGTTAAATTTTATCTTGTAAGATTTCTTCATTTGGTTGTAACAAGGAGGGTGGTCTATCATCACCATGTTTCCTCCTTGGTTTCTTTTTTCTATTTTATTTGATTTTGTAATGTACAAATTGATGTAATGAGGAAGAAGGAGCAGCCATGGATTGAAGAAATGGAAAGGTAAAATTTTCGGTGTATCCTTTTGTGTTTTGGCATAAGTTTTGTGAAAACTAAGTTGCTGAAATTTTTGTTTCAATGAATCATATTTCAGTTATGATTGGAAAACAAGTGCTGGTTTTTTGTTTCAAAGAATCCAATTTCGGTTTTGCTAAAATACTAAGTGCTGTGTTTAATTTTCATGAAATGAGTTTTAGTTTTAATAAAACAAGTGCTGGAATTTTTTGTCAAAACAAAGATTTGGTTTTCTAAAAATCTAGTGCTGGAATTTTTTTTCAAAATGACAAAATTCTAATTTCATAAATGCCATTACATTTTGTTTATCGAATGGGCCGGATCATGTTAGCGAAGAGTTCGAAGCGAAAGATCCAAGATGAAGAAGCATATTTTGGGCCTAAAAGGCTTGTAATTATTTTATGTTTCTAGGATGGACAATCAAAAGTGGCTTTATTAGTTCATGTGATGAATGAAGAAATGAATGCTTGTAATATGTGATATTATGTGATTGCATGTCATTTAGAAAATTGCCAACCCTAGGCCTTGCCATGCATTCATTATGTATGAGATATATAATGAAACAATATAGGATGGATAGTAAATTGCATCTAGACAAGATGGTATTTAAAACTTAAAGCCCAAAAAGATTGAGTGGGAGAGGATGCTCCTGTGAGAGTCCACAGTCTCCAAATGATGGCCCGTTTGCATGTGGTGAAGTGTTACTCCCCATCGGAGGGCATGGATCCTAGATCTTGCATGGTTTGGGTCTCCTTAAGGATAAGTCCACTTAATGATAGCAAATGTGACCTCCCACCGAGGCATGATTTGTAGGTATCTTTAGTGAATGAATCAAATGGTTATACACTCAACATTTTTATCAATAAACCGCCCACCGTAGCTCATTGGTAAAAGTATGGACCAAATTAAGACGCTTCTTAAAAATTGAGCATGAGATGCTTGGTAGTTTTTGAGTGGGAGGGTCCCAATTTTTCTTTAATAGATAAGATGGCCCACCGTCACTTAGTCTCGTTATAGATAAGAAAATAATCGTCAGATAATGTTTTAATTTTTAAGTTTTGTTAAATCTATCATCATGCATACATGCATCATGATTTTATACAAAGTTCCATAAATTGTTGACTAGTATGTTCATGTTTTAATAACTTATATTTTCAGACATAATCAACCACAAAATGAATCCACTCACCCTGCTCTTGACTAATAACAAATTGGAAAATGGAGACAAGTTTAATGAATGGAGACGTAACCTTGACATTATTCTTCAATATGAACGTATTTCATGGGTGTTAACTGAAAATGTGCCTACACCTCTAAGTGGAGATGCAACTCCTGAGCAAGTCCAACAACATGAGCGTTGGCAGAATGCTGATAAGACTACTAAGTGTTATATTCTGGCTTCTGTCAGCGGCATGTTGCAAAAGGAAATTGCTTGTATGAAAACTGCTAGTGCAATGGTCCATCACCTACATGACATGTTTGGTGTGAGGACTAGGTCTGCAAGAGTGAAAGCTATCCAAAATTTTCATAATCTCGATGAAACACGGTGAACCGGTGCGGGATTACATGATGAAGGTAATCTCTGCGATCACCGAGGCTGAGATGCTTGGGCGGATATGGATGCGGACACGCAGATGATTATGATCATCAATAGATTAAACTCTTCTTTTCAGCAGCTTTAAGTTGGACTATGAGCTCAACAAAGAAGGATTACACCTTGAGTGAGTTGATGAATACCCTCCAGAGCACGGAGGAAATATTGAATATTAAGGCTCATGGGCCGAAGCTAATGTAGCTTCTTCTTCTAAGCCAAGGGTAAGGGCAAGGAAAGAAGAAGGGTCCAATGAAAAGAAGGCCCAAATAGGGTCAAGGCCAAACCCATGAAAAGAAGGCCAAAGAGAACATCAAAGGAAAGTGTTTCCTTTGTGATGAGATGGGCCACCGGAAAAGAAACCATCCGATCTACCTAGAGTCCCTCAAAAGCAAACAAGGTATGGGCTTCCTAAGTTTGTTAGGAACTAGAAATGTGGCAGATTTATCTACTTCTTGGATTTAGATTCAGAGCCACTAACCATGTTTGTAATTCTTTGGGGTTCCAATGAAGGAAAAGACTTCCTAAAGGCCGCCAAGTTAAGATAGCAGATGGTTCCTATGTTTCAGCAGAATCAATGGGAGTAGTTATCATGGACTTTCCTAGTGGTCATAGGTTATATTTGGAAGATGTTTATTAAATGCCAATGATTGTAAGGAACATGATTTCTATTTTTTGTCTAATAAAAGCTGGCTATTCCTTATATTTTGAAAAGGTTGTTTCAATATATGAGAATAAGGATTTTATTTGTGAAGCGATAATTAAACAGGGATTGTTTTTTATAGAACCTATGAAAGGCTCACTAAACACCACAGAATTGATAAAACTAAGACAAACCAATATTTCTAGCATTAATTCAAAGTATCTATGGCATCTAAGGATGGGTCATATCAATCAGAAAAGACTTGACAGGCTAGTAAAGGATGGGATCCTTATGGGCTTGGATAGTGATCCATTACCCACCTGTGAATCTTGTATTGAAGGAAAAATGACAAAAGCCTCATTTCCTTCTAAGGGAAACAGATTTGAATCCACATTGGACATGGTACATACCGTGTGTGGGCCCATGAATGTACAAGCTAGAGGAGGTTATGAATATTTCATAACTTTTATAGATGATTACTTAAGACATGGCTATTTGTATTTGATGCATAAAAGAGTGAATCTTTTGAAAGTTCAAAGAATTCAAAGTGAAGTGAGAAGCAACTTGGCAAGCCATTAAAACGACTTGATCGGATCGAGGTGGTGAGTATTTATCTGGAGAGTTCCAACAATATTTAATTGAAAATGGAATTGTTTCCAATTTGTCGACTCCTCGTACACCTCAATGTAATGGTGTAGCGAGAGGAGAAATAGAACTCTATTGGAAATGGTAAGATCAATGATGTCTATGCTAGCCTTCCGAATCGTTACGGGGATATGCCATACAAACGACAACATATCTTCTTAACTTTGCTCCATCCAAATCAGTGCCTAAAACACCTAGGGAGTTGTGGACTGGCCGAGTGCCTTCATTGAGGCACTTGAGGACTTGGGGCTGTCCAGCCCATGTTCTAAAGCCTGAATCCACAAAGATGGAACCAAGGTCAGAAGTATGTTTGTTTGTAGGATATCCTACGGGAACTCGAGGGTACTATTTTTACAGTCCTCATGATAGGAAGGTATTTGTGTCGACAAATGCAAACTTGTTAGAGGAAGAGTTTGTGAGAAATCACAAAGGAATAAGTGAAGTAGTACTAAAGAAGTTAGCAATTTCATCCAAACCAAGAGTTGTTTTGGATATGACAGAACAAGATGTCGAAATGGATTCAAGAGTTGAATCAGAAGTGCAACCTGAACATCAAGATGTGCCTAGACGTAGTGGGAGGGTTGTGAGACAACCAGATAGGTATCTGGGTTTAGGAGAAGGCTTAATTGCCATCTCAGACTAAGAAGAAACAGATCTCGTTACGTATACACAGGCTATTGATGATGTTGATGCAGGAAAATGGCTCAAGGCAATGGAATCGAAATAGATTCTATGTATACTAATGAAGTCGGTCCTTGTAGATCTACCACCAAGTCTAAAACCATAGGGTGTAAATGGATCTACAAAGGAAAAGGGATCGGATGGAAAGGTAGAGACCTTTAAAGCTAGATTGGTAGCTAAAGGCTATACTCAAAAGGAGGGTATAGACTACGAGGAGACTTTTCTCCGGTTGCCATGCTTAAGTCCATCGAGATTCTTTTGGCCATAGCAGCCTATTTCGATTATGAAATATGGCAAATGGATGTCAAGACCGCATTTCGAATGGAGATCTTGAGGAGACCATTTATATGGCCCAACCAGAAGGATTAATTGAACTAGGTAATGAGCATAAGGTTTGCAAGTTGCAAAGGTCCATTTATGGACTTAAGGAAGCATCTAGGTCTTGGAACATTAGGTTTGATAAGGCTATCAAAACCTATGGGTTCATACAAAACCTAGATGAGCCTTGTGTTTACAAAAGAATACAAGAAGGTAAGGTTACTTTCCTAATCCTCGTATGTTGATGACATTACGCTCATTAGGAATGATGTGGGAATGATATCTGCGGTTAAGGATGGTGAATGAGCAGTTTTCAATGAAGGATTTGGGAGGCTACCTATGTTCTAGGGATCAAACTTATAAGGGATCCTAAGAACAAGAAGATTGTTTTGTCTCAACTAACCTACATTGAGAATATGCTCAATAAGTTCGCCATGCAAGATTCCAAGAGGGTTTCACTCCTACTAGACATGGAATCAAACTTTCAAAGGAACAAGCACCTAAAACCCAAGAGGAGGTTGAACGACACGTAACATTCCATATGCTTGGCGCTGCTAGTTTGATGTATGCAATGTTGTGCACTAGACCGGATATCTCATTACGCAGTGGGGACCGGTAGCGATTTCATCCAATCCAGAATGGAACATTGGATCATGGTTAAGTGTATACTTAAGTATCTTCGTAGGACAAAGAACTTAATGCTTGTTTACTCGAAGTAATCTTATTCCGACAGATATACGGATTCGATTTCCAATCGATGTTGATTCAAGGAAATCAACTTCGGTTCTATATTTACTTTAGGATGTGGGGCCATAGTTTGGAGGAGTGTCAAGCAATCTTGTATTGCTGATTCGACTATGGAGGTTGAGTATGTTGCTGCTTGTGAAGAAGCAAAGAAGGAAGCGATCGCTCGAAAGTTCCTAAATGATTTGGAGGTAGTTCCAGAGGTAGAAAAAGCCATTACACTTTATTGTAGTAATAGTGGGGCAGTGGCTAATTCTAAAGAACCTCGGAACCACAAAGCTGCCAAACACATTGAGCGAAAGTATCATCTCATAAGGAGATAATACAACGTGGAGAAGTGGATGTGGTAAAGATTCTACAGAGCAAAACCTCACGATCCGTTCACAAAGACTTTGACTCAAAAGAGCTTTGAGGGTCACCTAGAAGGGATGGGAATGAAGGATATGTCAAACTTGCTTTAGGGCAAGTGGGAGATTGTTGGAGTTATGTAAATATAGTGCCCTAGAAAGCAAGTGTATTTACATGTAACTTTATCTTCTTCAATTACAGTTTTGTAATGAAAATATTTATTATTAATAAAACAAAAAAGTTTGGTTTTATCTGTATGAGCATTATATATCTGGTCATAAGGTACCAAGATTCATTTGTAAGTAATATACATATACATAGAGATGTATGGAAAACATGTATATTATTATAATCAATTAATTGATTCACAGTTGAATAATCAAGTTGGTCGTTTGATTATGGTTTAGATCGTAGTGTTGCGATTTATCTCCATATAAGTAAAGGAGTTTACTTAAAGGGAATGATGAGTTTCATATCATGATAGTAGTAGACTATCGATAATGGCACTATTAAATGAATTGAATCAAGTATGTTTTCAAGAATAAAGTGAGCCGTTACTTTAATCTTAAAACATACAACTTAAGCATTCGCTTATTATGAACCACAATCTTGATGAGTGGTGAACTCATATGTGTTTCATTATAATTCTTGATATGATCGAAATGGATTTTTACAGGTATTAATCCGATTATGCATGTTGGAATTATTAATTGAAACATGTATCGTGAACATTCACTCAAATAAAGAGTTTATAGTGTTATCATCTCTTCTAGATGTTTTAAGGAGATTTGGTGATTAAATCTGGCGCCATGGTTTGATGGACTAGCTACCCATCAAGTCTTAACACTAAGATGAGATCTTATGTGTTAATCACCATATAAAGTAAAATGAGAGATCTAGAAGGAAAAACCAACATAAGGGCAAAAGCAAGTAATTTTATCCTTTGTTGTGCGGATGGCTATAATAAGGTTCTAAATAGGGTTTACAATTGGACATATTCTTATAATATTTAATAATTCAAGAGTTCAACTAATTGTCTTTAGTGGAATGACATTTAGTTAATAAGCTAGAATTAATTCCAATGAGATTGAATTATTTCGGGCTTATTGGAGCTTGAATTATCAAAGTCCAATAAGATTCCCACTTGGCTTTAAGGAAGGTTATCAAGCTAAGTAAGAAGTAGTTTGGAGGCTTTAGAAGTCCATAATTGAATGATGGGCTTATACTAATTAATGGTTAATTGGAAGCCCATATTTTCATTTAGAAATGGGCTTGTTTTGGTTTAATGTAATTGATTAGATTAATTATATTAAAACAATTTTTTTTAAAATGGAGAAGAAGCAATTTCGAAATTGTGTTAGGTTAGATGTGTAACCACATATTTGACATTAAAATACTAAATAAAGATGGTCTTTATTATGGTTCATCATTATTAAATGGAGTTATGAACTTACCATTAAATGGTTTAATGGTTGGCTTTTAATGTTGGCATGTAACCTATTTGCATTCATTAGATTAAAGATGAAAGATGTGAATTAGATGGACCATCTTCCTTCTTTCTTCTTACCAAAACTGAAATGGGTATTCAATTATAGGTTATGGTCTTTTCAAATAGCCATTTTAAAGATAAATGAAGTAAGTCTCATTTATTGGTTATTTGATGAGAGATTAATGTAAAAAGTGATGCATTGGATGCCTCTCACTCTTTTCATTCATGCATATTTCGAAATTGAGATGTAAGAAAGGGTTCTTGCATGTTTTTTAGACATTCTCTCCTTTCATGCAAGGTAGAACCGAAATTCCTAAGTGAAAGAATTGAAAGAGTTTCAATTTTGGTTCTTCTTCTTCAAAGAAAATCTCCTCCAAATATTTCTTCTCCTTTCCCACCAAAGGATTTTGTTAACCTAGTTGTCCTTGAAGAATAAGTGGTAAATCTAATTGGTTGAGGATACTACAACAAGGAAGAAGATAGATTGCTAAAGGAAAAGACTCAAAGGCAAAGGATTTGGATATAAGAAGGAGAGGATAGCGCAGCGAGGATTTAAAGCTGTAGCGAAGGAGTCGGTAATTCCTTTTATCTTGTTCTTGGTTTTATTATCCTTATACCATATCATGTATGGATTAGCATGTTGATTTGGATATATTGCTTCCACTGCAAGATGATTTCTTAAAAGTTTTGAAATCTATCGTTTCTCCATACTAAGCATGCTTTCTTTTTCCGATCCAACAAAACTTTCTATCACTATTTATCTCCAAAAATCAAACTTTCTTAATTCTCCAAATTTTTACACTTTTACTCTTTATTTCTTGATTTCCAACTTCTATTTCATTCCTCTCATTCACTCTAACTTTTTATAACTCATACAAATTTATTCAAATCCTAAATTTATTCAAATTCCAAATTTATCAAAATCAAACAATTCTTTCTTCATCACTTTCCTTTAGGTATAAATTACATCGATACCAGAACATAAACACAAAACACTCATTTCTTTTCAATTATTATTTCTAAATTCTACTTAAAATTGGGGTCCAACATTGCGGCTTTTAATGTTAGGCCCGTTTTTTGCGTACCGAGGCGAACAGGCCCTGCGTACCTCAAGTTTGCATGCGACAACAACCTTAATCGGTATTGTCCTCTTTGGTACTCGAATTCAAGACCTCAAGGTTTAGTTGCAATCTAGCAGCTGCTAGATTGCAACAAAACCTTGAGGTCTCGAGTTCGAGTACCAAAGAGGACAATACCGATTAAGGTTGTGGTCGCGTACAAACTTGAGATACGCGAAGCCTGTTCTCTCCGATATGCAATACACAGGCCCAACATATAAAGTTTGCAAAATTTGGAGTTCCGAATCAAAACTTATGGAGTTTTTAAGTTGAGATGTCAGAGAAGAATAAGAAGTGGAAAAGCACCATTGTGCTTTAAGATGTTAGGCCAAAAGCACTTATTTTGAGGGTTAGCAAAAAAGCAACATCATGCAAAAGCATAATGGCCACTTTGGAGGTGAAGAGAAATTTGCACCGTCGTGCAAATGCACAATCATGCATTTGGGATTTTGTCTTTTACTAAATAGTCTTGCTTCTTTTGACCATTACTTCTTCTCTAGACCACCAAATGATCTGATTCCTGAACTAATGGATTCCTAATACATTTCTCTATCCCTCCATAAATTTTTTAGCATTCTGAATTGAATTGAGAAAGATTGATCAAATCAAAGTGTGGAATCTGTTGGAACAGTGAAATAGGGTTTCTTACTAAACACCCTTCAGTATTTTAATAATATCTGGATCTATAAGATTCCAAATGAGATGATAATTGATTTGTAGTAAATTAGAGAAATAGGGATAGAAATCATATGAAAATTTTGAATTGTGATTCAGCCTCTAAGATGTCAAATTTCTAGCTAGAAGTTGTGTATAGTAAACTGTTTTTGAATATGGATAACCTGATAATGTTGGAGGCAATCTTCCAAATTTCTAAAAAGAATTGAGTGATTTTAGTGTCAATGGAAAAATAAGACATAGAGGAACACTTTTCTATAAGAGAGTTTGACCCAATTACATCAGTTTCACTTTCTAATTGAATGTTAACAGTAGACACGAAAGTGTGACTTAGAAAAACCTGAAGTGAGTCAATGAAAAAGGAATAGAGATTTTAATGGTTTTAGTATGGCAAAGACCTAAGTATAAATTATAGTTTTGATATGAGAATGATTTTGTGATGAAATTGATGGATAAATACTCAAGATTGTCATTAAGCATGCATTGTACATAGTCCATATACACCAGTGTGCATAAATAAGTGCTTACAATTGTGCAATTAATTAATGTGTGTATGTGTATATCGCATAATTTGGATGTGCAGGATAAATGTTGGCAATCAGAATTTCCAGAATTTGGAAGCTAAGGCTAATCTGGAGCGTACAGTGAGTAGACCTAGATGGTCTCATTTCATTGTTCGTTTTGTTTGATTTTCGTATTAATTGACTGTTGAATGTTGATATGAATGCGTCTTGATGGTTGATTCCGGAAAGAAGGTCCGATGATTGTGATGATTGATGAAATATTGAAGTGTTACTTGTATAAGAATGAGATGAACTAAGTGTACTTAATGTGATTGTTAAATGTGTTCTGAATGTTCATTTGCATGTAAGTGAAAGTGTTATTCTCAACTTAATGTTGAATGCCAAACTAAGGTCCGATGATATGGAAATGAGATTGAATAGGATCATGCAAATGTGACTGATGCATTTCATTTCATAAATGCATGAAACATAATGGCTGTTGTGACCAGAGTAGGCACCGATCAGAGCTTAAAGCTTAATAAGTGAAAATGAGCTTTGAGCTCAAAAGTGAATCAGAGTCTCAGGTTCAACATTTAATGAGCCCTACATCCCCTAAGCAGATAAGGGACAGTTATCGATGAACCCTATATGAGACAGTTGAGGCACTCGGTCACAACAAAGAAACAAATGGAAAGTGGGTCTCATGTGTACAGCATATGCATAATATGATTGATTATATCTATTGAATGTGAAGTGTGAAATGTTGTGAATGTGATTATATGTTATGTGACTGGGTGAGCCATCGATGATGGTCACTCATTGAGTTCGCAAAACTCACCTAAAATTTGCAATTATTTTTCCAGGACTCAGAAGAATACCTTGTTAGGCAAATGGGAGTATAATTACTGTATGCAAGGGAAAGATAGAGGTCAAGATCAGTACGCGTCTGCATTATTGTTATCCTATTCTTGTATAAATTTGTATTATGCAATTTCTATATAATAGTGTTTTGTATTTGTAATGGGCCCTAATTGGTTATTGAAATTATATTGATTGTAATTTGTTGATTGAAGATGTTATGAATGAAGGTGGGCCCGATTTGGTTAGTGATTTCCGCACTTTATGTTTGTGGTTTAAAAATATATATATCGATTTTTGAATGATTGAGTGCTCTAGCATGCTACCATCGCGGGGCACGGACTTGGATATGCCTCAGGATGTCAGGTACGTGTCTTGCGGGAGTGGGGTTCTACATTTATGTGATATCAGAGTCCAGAAGTACTATCTTATATAGGCGTTTTCTAAAATATGTGTCAAGTTGTATGCATTTAAGTCATGTCATAGCAGACAGTAGCAACTTATCCCTAGTCTGAGTTGCATGAGAATGAGTCATACGCATGAGCATGTGTTAAGTGTTTAAACTGATAGAAATAGTGAGAAAAGGGATGATATGTCATGATGTGAGAAAATGGAGGTTGTGGATATTTAGACATGAGAAATAGTATATATGTAAATGTGACAGATAATGAATCAACGTATTTGTATTGGTGGATGTATTACTGAATAAGACATCAAAATTATATTGTGGTGAGATGTCCTTGGATGTGATACAGATGTGAATACACTGTCATGGATTGTTTAAGGAAAATAAGGATATAAGAAGAAATTACGAGACTAAAGAGTATAAGCCAAGTTAAAGGAAAAAAAATTTCTATGACCTTGACAGGTTAGACTTAGACTTGAAATGAATGTAAGATAAATGTGGTAAGAGTTATGATTTAGCATAATAATATGTCTGTGATATTGAGATTAGAATTTCATTATGATTCTACATCTATAATTCTGAATAGATTGAGGATACATATTGAAGATGAAATAAATGACAATAAGAAAATAGAATAGAAATGAAAAAAGGGGGAATAAAATAGTTATAAATGACCTTACAAGATATGAATGATGTGTAGTATGGAGAAAGTTAAAAGTGCGCATAAGTTGGGATTTTATGTATGAGCACGATTAAGGAAAAGATTTTATGTATGCACTCAAAATGATAGTTCAATTATTATGAAATGATGTAGCATTAGAATAGATAAATTCTGGAAAATTGGAGTAGAATTGATATTAGTAAGTGTGTTAATGTGAGGAAGAAAGTGTAGGGCACGGTAGTGGCCTGAAAAAAATAGGTTTTTTCACGATCGTATTGAGATACCCCAATTGTAAGTAGGAATAAGGATAGAAATGTTGTCTGGAATCAATTGAAATTCAAGTATCATTAGCAAATGTTATTAATTGGTTAATTGGCATAAATACCTCTTTAGATAAGAAGTAATGATTTTTGTGGTATATGCCAAAGTACAAGAGTAAATGAATTTGCTTATTGGCTTATTGAGCCTCATTATAAAGGATGTTCTAATCACATAAGTTATGGCATAAATTGATCTTATTAAGATGTTATGAAAGGTTGAAATTGATCTTCATGAGGTATTAAGAATGACTGATAAGTAATCACAGAAAATAGCTTATTGATAAGGATTTTATAAGAAAAAATCTTCTTACAAATAAGAATTTCACTGAGATAGGTTCAAGAAACTAGATTATTCAATTTAAGATTGACCGATGAAAGAATAAATTAGGAATGAATCAAAAGTGAATATTGGAGTCATATCCCTAGCAGAGACTCAAGCATGAGGTAGAAGATACTTTTGAGAGTGTAAGTGTTTTGTTTGAGGTAAAGTGTCCAAGTACGTGAGTGGATTTTTGGAAATTAAGGTAAAACTATCGCTAATGTGAGGACAACTTAGATCCACACTATGGTCTGTGTAAATATGTTTGGAAGACACAAATTATATATGATGAATGTGTTACTAACATAGGAAGTTATGCTTGCAAATAAATTGAAATGTGTGGAGAAACTGGTATGAATGTGTAGCGCCCCCTTACCGTAGGGTACACACCGGGATGCCCATGGGTCATCCCGATACATATCCTACAATAACGGAGGGCTACGAACTGTCAGTCACTACAATACTCTCATGGCATCAAATACATAAAACCATAATATAAAATCACTAAAATTTTGAAACCGAATTACTGTGTCATATCATTTCATGAAAATAGAAATTTACATGACTATCAGTTTTCCAATGTCTATATACATTACTCCAAAAGGAAACTGATACAAAATCTAACTAGGTCATCCCCAAAACAATCCCAGCTGACAGACCTGTATGCCATGACTTCTCTTGCCAATCAGATTCGTACGGTAGGAAAACTCTATCTCACTGGAGCTAGGAGTCTACTCTCTCGATCCTGAAAAATAGATTGCAATTTTGGGTGAGTTTGCGAACTCAATGAGAAACCATCATCGATGGTTCATTCAATTCATGCATTACGCAAATAGAGTACAGATTATTACAATCGCACGTTCAGAATATCATATAGCAATGTACAGATTTTCACAATAGCATATTCAGAGAAAATACAAAGTAATATCATATAGATGCAAGGCATGTTGTCTCTTTCCCAATTCAGAAATCAATTCAATGCACAAATACATGAATACAAGACATTTTTCATTTTTATTGCAGTGTTGTGACTGAGCGCCAGTACTGTCCCAATCTGGGCACATTAATCATTGAGCCTGAGGCTTTAAACTGTCCCAAAATGGGAATATTAACTTTGAGCTTATAGCTCTGTACTGTCCCTTTTCGGGCGCATTAAACGTTGAGCATATAGCTCTGAACTGTCCCTTTTCGGGCGCATTAAGCATTGAGCATTTAGCTCTGAACTGTCCCTTTTCGGGCTCATTAAGTGATAAACGCGTCTCAGGGGTAGGAGAGCCCTCTAGGTATGCACTACTTCCCACGTGTCTTAGGAATATGAGAGCCCTCTGGGTATACACTATTCCCTTTTCAAACACAAGGCTAATTTCCAGTAGTCGAGCTTGTAGCTCTCGGTGGCGACTCCAGTCACAACCGTTATTAATCAATCGTTTATGTAAATTCATTTATCACAATCTTATGAAATCACATTGCAATCACAATCAATTTATCCAAATAGACAATTCATTCTCAATAATTCACAGTCACAGTCTATCACATTGGAAGCCTAAAAATTTCTCAATCATAGGCAATTAACACTTCTATGTCAATTTCCCCTTCCCTCGGACCTTTGGTCCGATGTTTTAGCCATAACAATTCTCATATATCCATCATTCATCTTCACAGAACTATAAGTGCAGAACTTTAACAATTAAGATTGAGGAACTAACTAGGTTACTCACCTGTAACTTCCGAGCTACTGCCTGGAAGTCCCAGCAATATCTGTGGAATGTCGATCCAACGGTGCCTCTATAACAGTCAAATAATTTCCCATTACTAAATGCACAATCAGAAGAATTCACAAATGCACATGCTGAAATGCAAAGATGTACAATGCATATTCGTGACATTCCCGGCGCTATATCCCAATTTCACTATCTTTTGCCTCAAAACCACTTTTCATTCTATAAACACTATCACATTAGACAATACCTTTAAATTCTCAAGAAAGACCTCAAAGCCACAACTACTCATTCGGTCAAATTCACCCATTATACTAAGTTTCTAAAACCCCAAAAACATTTCATTTAATTTAGAAGTCTCCAAATTATACTCCAATTATCATACCACAACACTTAGGATGAAATAACAACCTATCCTTAACTTTCATTCGATAATTGAGATCCTACTAATTTGAATTCAAACTTTCTTTCTTCATCTCAATTGTAGACCTTTTTCTCTAGTTTATAACGAATCAAAAATCACTTCAATAGGAGGTCTACCTCATTAGTTATGACCCAAAAACTAAAGCACATCAATTCAGAAAAATCATCCTCGACGCGGCCAAAGGACGCTCGCCGCGACGACACGAGGTCGCTAGTCGCGAGGTCTAGCCTCTCGTCGCGACGTGCGGGCTCCTGTTCATCTTCTCCGACCATTTTCACACATTATCTCTCTCTAGAATCAGCCATAACTCAACATGAACTACAACAACCTTTCACAATAAACACCATAAATGCATTTAAACTAACAACTAAACAATATACAAGCCAATTACTTACCAAATCAAAATTCCTTTCTTCAAACTTCCGAAAATCTTCTCCAATTCTTTAACACCCACGGCTCTCTCTCAAAACCACACAAAACTTCATCATCTCAAGGTTTTAGGGTTGATCTTGAACACAAAGAAGAAGCAAGCAAGAGAACAACGAAGAATCACACAAGGAGGAGGAAAAGAGAAACGATCGAAGGGGAAGAAATCATGCCCTAGGATGGAGGAGATGATTTTTCAGCCAAAGGATTTCGATGACTTTCAAAGAACAAAGTCTAGAACTTAGGGCATTAAGGTTAAACCAAATATCTTTAAACCCTAACCACTTGTTTCCCCAAACACTCTTTTAAATCTCTTTCTCTTTCCAAAATCATTTCTAATCTAATTCGTCTCCAAATTCTAATGGCTCAACATATTAAAATTCCTAAAATCATGTCTAATTTTCCCATTTTCATAGAACAGTTATTTCGGTGCTATAAGGTCAATCAGTCCGTCACCCAGAAAATTCTCCGGTCCGGACATTTTCTTCCAAAATTTCCAGAAAATTTCTAAGGGTCACTAACAACTGAAATCACTCCTAGAACATTTCCAATTCAGAATTTCAGACATAATTATTCCCAAATTCACAAAGCACAATATAATCACAAATAAATATCGGGAAATGCCATGAATGCATGTACATATATGTTCATATGCAAAATGTCTCATTCCTCTCTATATCGAGAGGCCAAATATATGCTCATATCAAAATATGCAATTTAACCTGATAGCCCGTCCTAATTTACCAATATACCCTTCCCATCGGTGATATGATGTTACAATTCTTCCCTCCTAATAAAAATTTCATCCTCGAAATTTCATACCCGAATGATCGAATAGATGAGGATAATGTCTCCTCATATGCTCCTCAGTCTCCCAAGTTGCTTCCTCAGTTGAGTGGTTTCTCCATAGGACTTTTACCAGTGGAATAAACCTGTTCCTCAACTGCTTAATCTGCGATCCCACAATCTGAACGGGCTCCTCTACATAACTCAAATTGCTAGCCACCTCAATCTCTTGAGCTGGAATCACATGAGTCGGATCTGATCGATACTGTCGGAGCATACTCATATGGAACACATCAAGCAACTGAGACATCTCACTCGATAATGCCAATCTATATGTTAACGGTCCAATCCTCTCGATAATCTAATACGGACCAATGTATCTAGGGCTTAACTTGCCCTTCTTTCCAAATCTCAAAACCCCTCTCCAGTGTGATACTCGGAGGAAAACTCCATCTCCCACACTAAACTCCATCTCTCTCCGATGCTGATCCACATAACTCTTCTGTCTATCATGAGCCGCCTTAATGCGACTCCGAATCAGTTTTACCTTATCCACAGTATCCTGAATCAGCTCAGGACCCTCAATCATCCTCACACCCTCTTCATCCCAATACAGAGGCGATCGACACTATCGCCCATATAAAGCCTTATATGGTGCCATTCTGATACTGATGTGATAATGATTAATATAAAAGAACTCAATCAGAGCCAAATACTGATCCCATGCTCCTCTGAACTCCAATACACATGCCCGAAGCATATCTTCAGCAGTTTTAATCGTCCTCTCACTCTGTCCATCAGTTTGAGGATGAAAAGCTGTGCTGAAATTCAACCTAGTACCCATAGCAAACTGCAGACTCTTCCAAAACCTCGAAGTAAATCTAGGATCCCTGTCTGAGATTATAGACACCGGGACCCCATACAGTCGCACAATCTCAATCACATACTTCTGGGCCAACTGATCAAGGGTATTGTTCTCCCTCACTGGCAAGAAATGGGCAGATTTAGTCAACCGGTCCACTATGACCCAGATCGCATCATGCTGCCTCGGTGTCTTAGGCAACCCCATAATGAAATCCATAGTAATTCGTTTCCATTTCCACTGCGGAATGGGCAACGAATGCAATTTCCCCACTGGAGCCTGGTGCTCAGCCTTAACCTGCTGGCACGTCAAACATCTAGAAACATACTCTGCCACCTACTTCTTCATGCCAGGCCACCAGAAATGTGGCTTAAGAGTGTTATACATCTTGGTTGTACCAGGATGCATAGTAAAGGCGGCCATATGCGACTCCTCCAAAATCTCACGCCTCAATTCATCTACATCGGGCACACACAGTCTCTGACCCATTCATAAAGTCCCATCTCTCAACTCAAAATCAGAAGTCAGATCAGATTTCACTCTCTCAATCAGTCTCACCATAGCAGGATCCTTGTCCTGAACCCGCCTGATCCTGTCATGCAGCATCGGCCTAAGCCTCATAGTAGCTATCAAGGCCCCATCCTGATCTAGATTCAACTGCACATTCAGAGCTCTCAACTGAATCAAATTAGGTAATCTTCTAATCTGGATCTAAGCTGCACTGATATGAGACTTCCTACTCAACACATCTGCCACTACATTGGTCTTCCCTGGATGGTACTCAATCGTACAGTCATAGTCCTTAAGCAGCTCTACCCATCTCCTCTGTCTCAGATTCAACTCTCTCTGACTCAACAGATACCTCAAATTCTTTTGATCAGTATAAATCTGAAACATCTCGCCATATAAATAATGTCTCCAAATCTTCAGGGCAAAAACAACTGCAGCTAACTCCAAATCATGCACTGGATAATTTGCCTCATGAGATCTCAACTGTCTCGAGGCATAAGCAATCACTCTCCCATGCTGTATCAAAACATATCCCAGTCCCTGATGTGAAGCATCACTATACACCTCATAACCTCCAGACCCAGATGGAATACCTAACATCGGTGCAGTAGTCAACCGATGTTTCAGCTCCTTAAAGCTCTCCTGGCACTCCTCAGTCCATTTGAAAGGTACATTCTTCCTCAGAAGTTTTGTCAGAGGGGCTGAGATCAGTGAGAACCCCTCGACAAACCTCCATTTATTGAATTTGGCATAAAGTTGTTTCTCTCTCATGACCTGCAAAACAATCCTCAAATGCTCAACGTGCTCCTGTCTACTCCTCGAATACACCAGTATGTCATCAATAAACACAATCACAAACTGGTCCAGGTAGGGCTGAAAAACCTTATTCATCAAGGCCATAAAAGCTGCAGGGGAATTAGTCAACCCAAACGGCATCACTAGAAACTCGAAATGCCCGTACCTACTCATGAAAGCACTCTTAGGCACACCTTACCGTAGGGTACACACCGGGACGCCCGTGGGTCATCCCGATACATATCCTACAATAAGGGAGGGCTACGAACTGTCAGTCACTACAATACTCTCATGGCATCAAATTCATAAAACCATAATATAAAATCACTAAAATTTTGAAACCGAATTACGTTGTCATATCATTTCATCAAAACAGAAATTTACATGACTATCAGTTTTCCAATGTCTATATACATTACTCCAAAAGGAAACTGATACAAAATCTAACTAGGTCATCCCCAAAACAATCCCAACTGACCGACCTGTGTGCCATGACTTCTCTTGCCAATCAGATCCACACGGCAGGAAAAGTCTATCTCACTGGAGCTAGGAGTCTACTCTCTCGATCCTGAAAAATAAATTGCAATTTTGGGTGAGTTTGCGAACTCAATGAGAAACCATCATCGATAGTTCACTCAATTCATGCATTACATAAATAGCGCATGATTATTACAATCGCACGCTCGGAATATCATATAGCAATGTACAGATTTTCACAATAGCATATTCAGAGAAAATACAAAGTAATATCACATAGATGCAAGGCATGTTGCCTCTTTCCCAAT
Organism: Erythroxylum novogranatense; assembly: GCA_029891385.1. Classification (NCBI taxonomy): domain Eukaryota; kingdom Viridiplantae; phylum Streptophyta; class Magnoliopsida; order Malpighiales; family Erythroxylaceae; genus Erythroxylum; species Erythroxylum novogranatense. The sequence goes on from CM057226.1 coordinate 23,584,391, forward strand.
TCAGAAATCAATTCAATGCACAAATACTTGAATACAATACTTTTTCATTTTTATTGCGAGTGTTGTTGTGATCGAAGGCCAAGATCGTGTCCCAATTTGGGCACATTAATCAGTGAGCCTGAGGCTCTAAACTGTCCCAAAATGGGAACATTAATTTTGAGCTTATAGTTCTGTACTTTCCCTTTTCTGGCGCATTAAACGTTGAGCATATAGCTCTGAACTGTTCCTTTTCGGGCGCATTAAGCATTGAGCATTTAGCTCTGAACTGTCCCTTTTCGAGCTCATTAAGTGATAAACGCCCCATTATTCATCTTCGCAGAACTATAAGTGCAGAACTTTAACAATTAAGATTGAGGAACCAACTAGGTTACTCACCTGTAACTTCCGAGCTACTGCCTGGAAATCCCATCAATATCCGTGGAATGTCGATCCAACGGTGCCTCTATAACAATCAAATAATTTCCCATTACTAAATGCACAATCAGAAAAATTCACAAATGCACATGCTGAAATGCAAAGATGTACAATGCATATTCGTGACATTCCCGGCGCTATATCCCAATTTCACTATCTTTTGCCTCAAAACCACTTTTCATTCTATAAACAGTATCACATTAGACAATACCTTTAAATTCTCAAGAAAGACCTCAAAGCCACAACTACTCATTCGGTCAAATTCACCCATTATACTAAGTTTCTAAAACCCCAAAAACATTTTATTTAATTTAGAAGTCTCCAAATTATAATCCAATTATCATACCACAACACTTAGGTTGAAATAACAACCTATCCTTAACTTTCATTCGATAATTGAGATCCTACTAATTTGAATTCAAACTTTCTTTCTTCATCTCAATTGTAGACCTTTTTCTCTAGTTTATAACGAATCAAAAATAACTTCAATAGAGGTCTACCTCATTAGTTATGACCCGAAAACTAAAGCACATCAATTCAGAAAAATCATCCTCGCCGCGGCCAAAGGTCGCTCGCCGCGACGACACGAGGTCGCTCATCGCGACGTCTTCCTCGTCGCGATGAGGCCCTCACACGCAACATGACAAGTAATTAACCGCTCATTGCAACGAGGAATTACCCGCTCGTCGCAACGTGCGGGCTCCTGTTTGTCTTCTCCGACCATTTTCACACATTCTCTCTCTCTAGAATCAGCCATAACTCAACATGAACTACCACAACCTTTCACAATAAACACCATAAATGCATTTAAACTAACAACTAAACAATATACAAGCCAATTACTTGCCAAATCAAACTTCCTTTCTTCAAACTTCCAAAAATCTTCTCCAAGCCTTTAACACCCACGACTCTCTCTCAAAACCACACAAAACTTCATCATCTCAAGGTTTTAGGGTTGATCTTGAACATAAAAAAGAAGCAAGCAAGAGAACAACGAAGAATCACACAAGGAGGAGGAAAAGAGAAATGATCGAAGGGGAAGAAATCATGCCCTAGGATGGAGGAGATGATTTTTCAGCAAAAGGATTTCGGTGACTTTCAAAGAAACAAAGTCTAGAACTTAGGGCATTAAGGTTAAACCAAACATCTTTAAACCCTAACCACTTATTTCCCCAAACACTCTTTTAAATCTCTTTCTCTTTTCAAAATCATTTCTAATCTAATTCGTCTCCAAATTCTAATGGCTCAACATATTAAAATTCCTAAAATCATGTCTAATTTTCCCATTGCCATAGAGCAGTTATTTCGGTGCTATAAGGTCAATCAGTCCGTCACCCAGAAAATTCTCTGGTCCGGACATTTTCTCCCAAAATTTCCAGAAAATTTCTAAAGGTCACTAACAACTGAAATCACTCCTAGCACATTTCCAATTCAGAATTTCAGACATAATTATTCCCAAATTCACAAAGCACAATATAATCACAAATAAATATCGGGAAATGCCACAAATGCATGTACATATATGTGCATGTGCAAAATGTCTCATTCCTCTCTATATCGAGAGGCCAAATGTATGCTCATATCAAAATATGCAATTTAACCTGCTAGCCCATCCTAATTTATCAATATACCCTTCCCATCGGTGATGGGATGTTACAGAATGAGTAGACTTTGGAATAAGTCAATGCGAAATCTGAGGAACTCTGAGGAATGGAGAAAATTATTCGAGAAAGATAAGTCAATTGGGGAATTGAAAATAACATGAGATAATATTACCTCACTGAAGACCTAGTGACTTAAAGAATTACAAGAACTAATCAAGGGCATATGGAGTTTTGGCAATATTTATTTGAATTAACAAATGCCCCCAACAGTATTATGATATTGAAGATTCAAAAGATCTAAAGAAATTTGAGGTAAAAATGAAGTGAGAAACTCCAAGGAAATTATAAGAGATCTGGTGTTCTTTAGAACTAGCTATATATATTGGACACTACTAGAAGTTGTTGAGGAGTTTTTAATGATCGTAGCCTTTGACAGAAATGTGTAAGGAAAAATGTGTAAATCATATAAGTGGTCAATGTAAAAAGAATTTTTGAGGAATTATAAAACCAATGATAATAGTATCATTGGAAATTGGATATTTTGTAGTATGCAATGATGTTTTACACCAGATATTAGGATGTGATCTAATGCAGCAAAATAAAATGAGTTTGTATACATACAGACAATTATAGCCTCATAAGTTGAATTTTGATACACGATTTGAAACATGCTGCTATAGTAATTGCTTTGGAACCTTGGAGACATTATATGTACAGAAACATTTTGGATATATTTATGAATATACAGATTAGTAAAGATTGGGGTGAGTTTGAAAGGATTGTGCTATTGAGTATTTTCCAATAAAGCTAGTGTTGTAATCTAATGCATTGAATAAAAAATTCAATATGAGAGTGCCACAAATTTGGATATGAAGGTTATCAATTCTAATACAATAAAGAGTGTAAAATTTCGAGCTAAAAAGGAGCAAAAAGGAAGTATTATTAGCCATTGAAATTTAAAATCAGTTTTGCAAAAAAAAGGATTAGCGAATCCCAAAATGAGGATTTAGAAATTGTGAATCTTATCGAGGAATTGGAAATGAATCCAACTTTCGAGTTAATGGTACTTTGGGATGGAATTAAGAAGTATGTGTACTCGATAAGGAGACTATTAGAGAAAACATAAGAAACAATCGAAGCTATACGTCCTAGTAGGAATGCATTGAAAGAGCATTTAATGGCTAAGAATGTAAAACCAAGTAATTATATGTTTTAGTTACAAATAGTCTTGACTGTTGGAGAGTTGCTTAAAGCATATCTTTCTACAGTTCATAAGAAAATGAGATTAATGTACAGTTCAAATTTACTGTAGGCATATCAATCGTTATCTTGGTGAAACCATTAGGATATTGTATAAGGCGTCATACGACAAAAAGGAGTCGTTTTCCCCTACATTGAAATGAAAAGGACCTAAAAATGGTTGATGGCCATAATTGAATCTAGATACTATTGATGAGCAAAATGAATCTGTAATAGGAGTTAAGTGGTCCAAAATAATGATGAATGAGTTAAGTGGATCAACATCGAGGTTATAGAATATCGTGAGATAGATATAAGAGTGAAGTGTATTAACACTAAAGAGATGAAAAATAGCAAGAAAAGGATGAATTACTTCGAAGAGTATCACCTTGCCAAGGTGCACTTAGATGGAGATAGAGGTGTAAATAGGGGAAACTAAGTTTGACATAAATTGGTCCATATAAAACTATGCTGAGAATAGGACTATGGATTTATGAGTTAGTATTAACCATAAAAGATGTTTCGGATTCACACAGTGTTACATGGACATGGTTAGGAAGTATTGTTATGATTCGTTATATGTGTTATTGAAATTGGAAGTGAAAATTTGAGTAATCTGAAACTCATCAAAGAAATAATTAAGAAAGTGTGATATCTAAACAAGGGATTGAGAGACCTATTGAATCTATCAACTGTGGTCTTTTAGAAGAAAGTATTCGAGTGGTGAAGATATATTGGAAACGAAGGAGCATATGAGATAATAGCACCCTTGCCTTATTGATTAATCAGATATTAATTTCAAGGACAAAATTTCTTTTAAGGAAGGGAGAATTGTAACATGTCGTTACCCATGTTAAGGCAAAAACAATAAATGAGGGAAATTGTTGAGAAAGTAGGAAACACATTTCATGCTCATGCATAATATGACATACACATACACATGAATAGTGAATTTTTTTGTACATAAAAATAATTGTACATGCATTCTTGAATAATTCTGGGTATATTTGGACTGAGTTGTGATTTTTGAAAATTTTGTGAATTTGGAAGTTATTTATAGTGGAAATTTTATTGATTAGAGGATTTGTAATATTTTTAAATTTTGGTGCTAAATTTCAGAATTTATAGAGAATTATGGAAAATAGGAAAAAGGAATCAAAGGGGTGTTGGAGATAATTAGATGTTTTGTAAAGATGGAATTAATGAAATTAGTTTCAAAAGAAACTTACTTAGAGTTAAACCTTAGGAAAGTGATAAGTGTCACTATTTTCGTAAGTTACTTTTATAATTTATTAGGATTAAGTTTGAGTTATCAGAGAGTTGAAAAGGGGATAGTCTTATTTCCTAAGTTCCATCTCTTTCGTAGCATTCTCCTTCAAATTTTCTTCAACACACAGAGTTTTCCATCAAACACCTTATGAGAAATTATTTTGCTTTTCCTTCCTCTACCACACTGCTATTTGCCTTTTTACCTAAGAAAAGCCAGAAGTTGCTCAGCTTACACAGTGAATACATGATTTTTGTATAGAGTTAGGGTTTGAAGATAGTTGAAGATTTTGGAGTCTTCGACAAATTAGTAGTGAATAAAATTGTTAGAGTTATGGATTTTTAAAATAAAGTTGATGAATTTATTGTCAATGCATGATCATGGTATTTACATATATTTATATTCATGAACACTGTGTTAATGGGATGAAAATTGTGGATATGGTGTTATCTAGTTTTTGATGGATTGTTAGTGATCAGGTGTTGTGGAAATGGTTCTTGGAGTTGAAATAGCAATTAAATAATGTATAGGATAAGTGTAGGAAATGAAAATATGAAAAGGTGATATGCTCTATTTTTTTGTTTCTTTATTGTGCATGTAAATATATATATGTGTATTTACGTGGGTAAGTGAATGCTTTAGAGATTGATCAAGTAAATGATTTTTGAGTGAAGAGTAATTGTAAAATGATGGTCTAAGATGAGAATGAGTGTATAAATGAAGGTTGAGAAGAAATTAGTGAATGTGATAAAAAGTTGAAATTTTGTCGAACATGAAGAGTGAGAAAATGGATATCTGAATTTTTGATAATCTTGATAGAACTTGGTTAATTTTTCTTTTTAGAGGTGATGTAGATTGTGGTGAATGAGTTGAGTGAAGTGGAGGCGATTAAAAATTTGAAGTGCTGGATTTTAGAGAATAAAGTCTGGAAAATTTCTAGGAATGAACAGTAAGAGGTTAAATTTTGATCTAAAATTTTGGTGAATTTACTGTACTTATCTAGGCAGATTTTGTAAGTGATAAGTCGACTTACACATGTTCGGTACCGATAAGTCGACTTGTTCATTCGATAAGTCGACTTGTTCAAGGTCGATACTGTTTATTTGTGCCCTAAAGGCAATCCCCTTTAGCGCGTTTTATTCAAAGTCGTGTGTAGACTTTATGAATAAATAAAGGAAAGGCATTATTCATTAATTTGATATTCATAAACATTGTTTATGAATTGATTGGATCTTTAATCAAATTAATGAAGTCCATGATATATGACATAGCATGAAGGAAATTATGATGTGATCATACTATCGAGATTCCTATCATGTGCAATTATGTCAAGATTCAAATTCTCCTAGTCATAGGATTAATGAGACCGACATCATTAATCCGGATAGACTAGCACATGTCATATTCCTTGATTGGATCAAGCAAAGGATCTCGAAACCGTAAATATGAGATATTTAGAATTGACATGTGGATGCTTACTAGCGTAGTAAGTACATTGGATGACCCGCCATGAGATCATCACATGGATATCTTATCTAAGTGTCGTTGATAATCTCATCATAGCAATGGTACAAGTATCCTTAGACTTGAGGTACTCAAGGATATCTTGAATACCGATCCGTGCTTTGACTCCATTCCTTGTTGCCTTCCGAGGTAACTCATAGGGTGGTGCTTGGGTGCGGCTTGAGGTATTCAAAGATAATTGAGTAGCCAATAAAGGATTCACCACTTCGGATTAGCGTAAGAGATACCCACGGCCTCTTGTCAGATCATTACTAAGGTCAAGGCAAGATGTATGTCATGAAGAGTGTCTTCATTGACAGATAAAGTAATGAGTCCCGGACAAGAACCGATTTCACTGGGCTAGACTCGGTCTAGTGAGAGTTGACACTTTGACCATACTCATAACCAAGTGGGGTATAGGATGGTGAAAGGACTAATTGCACGGTAATTGTCTATGGAAGGGTTCGTGATCCGGTTCGTGATGAATACATCAAACCGATTACTTTCCGGTCAATTGGGGTCATGATGTGTTGCTAGATACCGCTCATGACTTGCTCTCATTAATTGTTAATCTAAGTGGCCAACATAACCGGAGCCTAAAGGGTCACACGATAAGAGTGTTTCAGAGAATCTGTAAAATAGTAATTGGACAGAGTTCCAATTATGGAGAGAATAAGGATTAAATGGATCCCAATGGTATTGGGATATGTCCCGATGAGATCGCGACATCAATATTGTTAAGAAAGGTTTCGAGTCGCTTTCAAAGATCGGGCCCTCAGAGGCCGGTAGGACCGACCCCAGTTTGACTGGACCTCTTAGTAATTATATATATGTTAATTAATTAAGTAATTAATTAATTAATATTATATATATATGGACATGTGCGTGGAATGAAGGGAAGAAGAGATTAGCTTTGACTTTTCAAAGTTCATTTCTTTAATTCATTAATAAATGAATGGCTTAAAGCCATCCACTTGTCCTTACCTTATGGAGCCTTTTTTAATTAGTTAAAAAGGACATATAAAAGGTGAGATGAAGAGATATGAGAGTTTCGATGGTTTCCTTAAGGGTTAAGAGAGAAAAATGCTTAAGTGTTAAGCAAAAGGTGAAAAAGGGTTTTCATTTCTTTATTTTCTCTTAAGGCATCATCGATTCTCGCTTCTTCTTCTCCAAGAATCCAACGTCACCAAGCTCTCCAGATGTAGGTAGGCTCTAGCAGCTTTAATCTGTTCTAGCTATTCCGGTCAAAGGGTTTGATTCGTTAGATTTTCTGATCTCTCGTGGATCACCTTTAGAGATAGTCTCTTTGGCTATTTAGGTTGATGTCTTCATACCGATACCTGGATCCTGGGATTCGGGAAAGTCCTGGGAACAAAAATTTTTGTTTTCCACTGCCGGTACATATGATGTACCTCCCGGGATTTTCCTACAGATTTTGACAAAATGGTCTTCATAAAAGTTGTAGATCTTTCTTTTAGCTTTCCATTGATATAAAGTATGCAAAATTTGGAATTTTAGATCAAAAAATTATGGAGTTTTAAAGTTGAGATGTTAGTGAAGAAGAAGAAGTGGAAAAGCACAATCGTGCTTTAAGATTTTAGGCCAAAAGCACGACGGTGACTTTGAAGGTTAGCCAAAAAGCACCATCACACAGAAGCACGATGGCCACTTTGGAGGTGAAGAGAAATTTGCATTTTCGTGCAAATGCACGATCGTGCATTTGGGATTTTGTCTTTTACTAAATAGTATTGCTTCTTTTCACTATAACTTCTTCTCTAGACCTCCAAATGATTTGATTCTTGAACCAATAGATTTCTAATACATTTTTCTATCTCTCCATAAACTTTTGTAACATTATGAATTGAATTGAGAAAGATTTATCAAATCAAATTGTGGAATCTTTTGGAACAGTGGAATAGGGTTTTCTTACTGAACACCCTGCAGTATTTTAATTATATCTGGATCTATAGGATTCCAAATGAGATGATTTTTGATTCGGAGTAAACTAAAGAAATACGTATACAAATCATATGAAAATATATAATTGTGATTCAGCCTATAAGATGTTGAATTTTGGATGGAAGATGTGCAAAGTGCACTATTTTTGAATATGGATAACCCAATAATGTGTGAGGCATATCTTCCAAATTTCTAAAACAAATTGAGTGATTTTGGTGTCAATGGAAAGATAATACATAAAGGAACACTTTTGTAGAAGAGAGTTTGACCCAATTACATCAGTTTTGCTATCTAATTGAATGTGAACAGTTGATCTGAATGTGTGACTTGGAAAATTCTGAAGTGAGTCAATGAGAAAAAAATTAAGATTTTAATGGTTTTAGTGAGGAATAGACCTATATAAATTATATCTAGATGAGTTTTGATATGAGAATGATTTTGTGATGAAATTGATGGATAAATATTCGGGATTATCATTGAGCATGCATTATACATAGTCTATATACACCAGTGTGCATAAATTAATGCTTACAATTGTGCAATTAATTAATGTGTGTAAGTGTATATTGCATAATTTGGATGTGTAGGATAAACGTCCGCAATCAGGTGTTTCAAAAATTTGGAAGCTAAGGCTAATCTGGAGCGCACTATGAGTAAACCTAGATGGTCTCATTTCATTATTCGTTTTGTTTTATTTTTGTATTAATTGACTGTTGAATGTTGATATGAATGCATCTTGACTGTTGATTCCGGACAAAAGGTCCGATGATTTATGAGATATTGAAGTGTTGCTTGTATGTGAATGAGATGAACTAAGTGTACTTAATGTGATTTTTAAATGTGTTTTGAATGTGCATTTACATGTAAGTGAAAGTATGATTCTCAACTTAATGTTGAATACCGGATTAAGGTTCGATGATATGAAAATGAGATTGAATGGGATCATGGAAATGTGACTGATGCATTTCATTTCATGAATGCATGAAACATAATGGCTGTTGTGACCAGAGTAGCCACCAATCAGAGCTTAAAGCTCAATGAGTGAAAATGAGCTTCTATAAAACACCCCACTCCCGCATGAACCGAACTCGACATCAATGGTGATATCCGAGTCCGTGCCCTGTGAGGGTGGCATGCTACATCACTCAGTCAAAACTCAGTATAACCCGACATCGATGGTGATATCCGAGTCTGTGCCCTGTGAGGGTGGTGTGCTACATCACTCAATCAAAATTCAATATAAATTTTATTTTTATTTTTTAAAACATACACATAGTTTTTATATTATGCGAAAAACAATTCATAAATAAGTCAATGTCCTCGGGGGCCCTTTTCATAAATACAATTTAATTCAGTATGTCGACTTTACAACATGACCTAATCATTTGTACAAAATTTCGAAAAACACAATTATTCTCAGACACTACTGCAGACGCGAATTGATCCCGACCTCTTATCTCACTCATATGTGGTTGCTATACGCCCGTTGCCTAACGGGGTATTCTTTTGGGTCCTGAAAAAATATTGCAAATTTTGGGTGAATTTTGCGAACTCAGTGAGGTAACCATCATCGATGGTTCACTCAATTCATGCAACTCATCAATTCACATAACATATATTTTCATTGTTGCATGTCTGATCACATTTCACAATTTCACTTGAGTACGGACAATTTGATGCATTTCATTCGATTAGTCATTCATAACCAATTGATTTCATACAACACGCAAGCATAATACAATTGTTTCATAATCTACTTTCAAAAATACCACATGATTGGTACTACAGAAGCATAAGGCATTTTGCCTTTCACTCAATCCAAATGATTAAATCAAATGCATATGAAACACGCATGTGACACCTTTTTTTTCATTTATTACAGTGTTGTGACCGAGCACCTGTACTGTCCCAATATGGGCGCATTAATCGTTGAGCCTGAGGCTCTGAACTGTCCCAATATAGGTGCATTAATCGTTGAGCCCGAGGCTCTGAATCACTGTGGGGCTCGAGGCCCAAATATAAACGTTGAGCTTGTAGCTCTCGGTGGCTGCTCTGGTCACAACTGTTATTATCTAATCATGCCTTGTATGCATGGAATGCATAGGTCAAAATGAAACCATATCAACATCACAATCATTCCCAATTATCACATTCAACCAATTAGTTCACAATGTTTCACATTAAAATCACACTCACATTTAATCACATTTAAAACACAGAGTTCCCAAATTCTCAGACAACAACACTTCTATGTCATAATCTCCAAATACATCGGACACCTTCGGTTCGAAATCTAATCATAAACAAACGCACAAGCCCACCATTATTCTCCACAGAGTTATAAGCGCAAAATAATAAACAAATAATAATTGAGAAACCATCTAGGTCACTCACATTTGTTTCCAAAGCTAAAGCTTGAAAGTCTCGGCAACGTCTGTGGGTTGACGTTCCAAATGCATCTCTAAAATAGTCCAAATATTCACACATTACCAAATGCACAATCAGAAATATTAAATAATGCACATGTAGCAATTTAGATGTATACAACGCATGTTCTTGAAATTCCTGACACTATTTTACAATTTCCCGTCACAAAACTTTCCTCTAAAATTTAGAAAACCATAGACATCAAAATCACTCAATTTGGACCTCTATAGGTCCAATTAATAATAAAAGACGGATCAGAAAAATCATTACCCGGTCCTCTCACTTTGCCCTAACCAATCTCTGACAATTTCAGCTCTAAAAATTCCAATTTCATAAATAAATGAAATTAAATGTTTCACGAATCCGATGCCTCGAGAATCAGGTCAATCGGATGTCGGACGGAAAAGATATTCCCAATACACGCTCAGACTAACACATTACACGTAACTTCACTCTAGAAATTGAACATCTTAGGGGCTAAATTGAAGTTTGACCTCTTCATAACATTTATATATCTATGTCTCTATTTTAATTAGAAAAAAGAATCAGATCGATTGGAGCTCTATAACTCAAGATATTTCTAAATTACTGAAGCATGTTCAAACTTTTCCAACCGGTCTGCTCACTTTAATCTGATCGAATTTTCTCAGTTTGATCTCAAAAATCATAAATTTGGTATGAAAAAATAGAAAAATGTCTTAGGAATCCAATGCTTCAAAAATCAGGTTGATCGGAGGTCGGATGAAAAATTTATGGCCAAAAGAAAGAAGAGAGGTCGGTCGGCCAAAAATCGACTCCTCGACCGATCGACAGCGCTGCTGGGCGCCTGTTAAACTTGTAGGCGACCGGCTGAGCGAGGTGTGCGGGCGCTGGTTCGAGGGGCGAAGACGATCGCGATCGTCAGGCGCCATCGACCACAAGATCCTGACCTCCTAACTTCTAACCTTCATATCTTTTGGATCTGAACTCCAAAGTTTACAAACTTGGTACCGTTGGAAAGATAAAAGATAGCTCTACCATTTTCATGAAGGACTCAAAGATCAAATCGACCTCTAAAGGGGTCAAATTTTCACTCCAAGATGACCGATCGACAAGCTCCTCACAAACAGTACCAAAACTTGTAAACATCATAACTTTTCATCCCCTTAGCCAAAAATTCCAAATTTAATATCAATCAAAAGAGCAAAACAAATGCTACAACTTTCATGAACAACTTGGAAGCAAATACCAGCTCTAACTAAATCAAATTCTCAAGCAAAGCTTCTGCCGACCCAAATTATTCTCAACAATAACCAATCTTCCAACATGCATAACTCCACATCCCCTTGGCCTAAACCATGTTCAAACTTTGAAAATGCATAACTTAAAATCCTTATATCCACAATTAACATATTATACCTCATTAGAAAGCTACAACAATCCTCTACAACTTTCCAGAAGATCACTTGAGGAAATTTTACCCTTAACAGTCCACAATTAGCACCAGAACACAGAAAGCACAAAACCTATACACTTAGAGCCATTTGCACACAAAACACATTTTGAGCTGAATTACCACCTGAGCATTAACAGACCATAACTTTCAATCTACACATCGAAAAATATCATACTTAGTGGTGTTAGAAAGCTAACAAGCAAATCTTTAATTTTCATGAATACCAATTCCAAAAAATCAGTCTACTTTAGCCTAAAAAAAAATTCCCAAAGTTTCTGGTCTTCAATGTTAGACCCAACATCAGGACACTATTCACACAGCACACATAACTCACTTCCCAAGCAAAATTTAAAGTCCTTCAAGCCACAATTGGACAGAACTTCCTTCATATGAATTCTAACAAAACTTCTCAAGTTTAATTCAAGCTAAACCTCAACTCAATAGCAAAACCATAGCAAAAGTTATAACCTAAAATCTGAAACATACTCAAGGTAAATTTTCCAGATTTGATACCTAATTCAACTCCTTTCATTCTAACAACATTCCTACATCAATAAACATCAAATTTAGCCACTAATCCAGCCACAATTTCCTCTAGATCTTCACTTGATCACTTAACCATAAAATGGCAGCACACATCCAAAATGTTCTTACTTTAATTACCAATCATTTAACATTATGAAAACCACTCTAACACTTAATACACACACTAATTCACACACTACACATACCCAACATCATTTAGCCTCACATAAACATGACTTATGCCCATACAATCAACACACAAACCTCATGAAATTAATGCACTATTAAACACAATAATTGATTCTAAGTACTAATTAAAGAACATACAACTTAATTCTTACCTAAACAAACTTCAAATCTTCAATTTTGCCAAAGTTTCACAATTCTTCCAACCTTTCCTACCACTCACGACCATCTTCCTTGAAGCTTAGGTTTATAATTTCTTTGTGAACAAGGAGGAGAAAGCACAAAACATAGGAGGGGTTTTTGTGTAGTGAAGATGAGTAGCAATTCTAGCTAAAAAAAAAGAGAACAAAATGATGAAGAAGAGGGAGGAGAACCCACGAAGGAGAAGAAGAAAATTTCACTAAAGCACCTTTCTCACTTTCCAACCTAAAAGTATCGTGTATGGCTCTCCCAAGCTTAGGTTATTTATAAAACAATTTAGACTAAGACTAAGTAGGCAAGTGACAAGTGTCACTTGCCACTTGTCCTGATTTAAAGCAATCTTCAGGTCTTTTTCCAAATACAATCCAATTTCTACTCCAAATTCCAATGGCTCAACATTCATAATTCCTAAAATTATGTGTCTAATTTTTCAGTGTCATTGGACAGTCATTTCCAGTACCGGAAACCAAATCAATCTGCCATTTGTCAATTTTTCCGGTCCGAAAATTTCACCCGAAAAAAATTCCAGAACACTGGGAGAGCATTAATAAACATTTATGAAGGCAAACTAATACTTCGGACTGGTGATGATCAAGTAGAGTTCAATATAAATAGAGTGTTGAAAAATCCAAAATAAATGACTGTTGCATAAAGATCGATATAATGGATGAATGTATCAAAGAGCAATAGGAGAGCTACTTTGAACAAGTTAAATATGAGGAAGCTGAGGTGAATGATGAAACTAAGAAGGAGAATGAAGCTAAGTCTGAGGAAGAAGCTGAGATGGAGGAGTCAGGTGAGCAATGCATCAATACATATTAGTAAGAATCGAAGCATCCATGTCACTCTCCACAAAAAATCCACTAACTCTAGAGTTAAAATCTTTACCCACACACCTTAGATATACCTTTCTAGCTGACGGTTCAAACTTTACCTATCATTATTTCCAGTCAGATGGATAGGAAACAAGAGAGTAGGGTGGTATAAATTATTAATAAACTGATGAAGGCTATGGTATAGCAGTTATACAACATACAAGGTATAAGCCTAAATGTAGTTACGCTTACGATAAACCTCAAATAAGCAAGTAGAGCAGTAAGGGAACGTCAATGGAGACAAAACTCTCACATAAAGGAAATGATCAGAAAGTAAGTAATAAAGCTCTTAAATAAACATATCATATACTTGATATCATATAGGGAATGGGTTATCGAGGTACAATGTGTGTCAAAGACAGATGGAATGATTGTAATGAAGAGTGAAAGTGGAGAGATAATTACCATGCGAACATTCACAGGATGGACAGTTTGCATCAACTATCACAAACTTAACAAAGTGACTAAAAAGGGTCACTTTTCTCTTCCATTCATAGATCAAACGATAGAAAAAGGTAGTTAAGCACTCATTTTCTTATTTCCTAGATGATTATTTGGAGACACTTGTCACCACTTTTCTTTTCTTTTTCTTTTTTATTCTTTTTAATTTTGATGCAAAATTTACGTGATTTTAGTGTTTTAATGCAAAATTCACAAAATAACCTAATTAATATTAATGCAATATTGTCATCATGTTCACTCAATTAATCTCACATTTGTATCAAAACACAAGGATTTGTAACCAAAATCAAGATATAAAGGCAATTAAAAGCAATAGAAATTAGACACAACAATTTTCCCCAAACATAAACTATGCTTGTCCTAAGCATAATAAAGGGCATTAGACTATAAAGAACAAACAATGGAAACAACAATTTTCCCAAATAATAGTCAAAGATATCAATCATCATTCCAATAAACACAATCTAAGAACTTAAAACTCATAATAGTCCATGAACAAGCAATTCTTTGAATATTTAGCCAAAATCAACAAGCACTTCAATTCAAAGAACCATCAACATGTATGATAGACCCTCACTCCACTCTCCATTCTCTCAAGCATTCAAAGGTGGTAAATATTCACTCGTCATTCATTTCATGTAAGGTATCTACTATAGGTTTGCTTACTAATCTAATTTCCACTAACCATATCAAACACAAACATCAATATGAAGGTCCTTATTTTAGTTGTAAAGGGGTCGGGCTAAAGGGTAAGAAAAAGGAAAATTGTAGTTTAAAACCACGGAGCTAATTGACCATTCAAAGTAATTCAGAAAAATGACAAATAAAACACTCAATTATTTCCTCTCACGTAATAAAATTAGTACTCCCCATTTTTACGTCGCTCCTCTTCTTTCATTTTCTGATTGTCTTCTCTTTCCTTTGTTTCTTTTCAATTCATTTTTTATTTTTTATTTTTTCTCTTTTTTAAAGATTTATTTATTCATTTAAAACAAGGAAATTAAGAGACAAAAAATATAAAGTACAGAAAATTACCAAAACCATACCCATCCCAAACTTAAAAGCCAACTATGAGCTATGATTTCCCTATAGTTATTCCCTAAACCAGATTATATCTTTTTAAATGCTCAACTTGCCTTTATGGTAGGTGTAATGAAGTGGATAAATAATCAAGGTCAAGGCTCATATTTTGTATTTAAAGAAAGAAATAGATTCATTTAAGCTAAAGGGGGCTCACTAAGGGTGACATTATGGTGGCTTTTTAAACTGACAAGGTAAATCCTAATTGCCTTCATCATTTCAACTTTTGTATAAGGTTATATGATCTCAACTAGTATTTGCAAGCAAGTTTTAGAGTTTCTGAATCATAAAAGAACACTCTCAACAAAGAATACTAGAAATTAGTGTTTAATAATTCAAAAAGGCTCAAATTCTTACCAGATGAAAAATATCATTCATCTATCACAACAAGCTAATGTCCTTTTAACCAAAATCCAAGTTAATCATTCTAGGAATGCAAGTATACTCTTTCACTAATATTATGCATTTCTAATCCTGATTGAGTTCATTTCATGATCATGCATCTTTAAATAATAAATGGGAAAACAAACACAAAATACATAATTAATACTCCCCCTCCACTTAAACATCACATTATTCCTAATATGACATAAAAATTAAAACAGGGGTCTAGGAAAAAAGACAAAAATTAACATGAATGAGGGAAAACGTTAAAGAATAAAAGAAATTAAACTGCATACAGTACGAACAATAAAAAAGAAGGAAAGAAAAATGATACAAAAGTGTGGTGGTAGCTACATCGATGCGGTGTGGAGCAAGCCAATAAGCATGGTATCCGAAATTGAAGAGTGGAGACAGCTGCGAAAAAGATAAACAGAAGAGATTGAAAAGAAGGCTTGTATGTTGGATCGGAAAAAGAAAGCATGCTTAGAATGGAGAAACGATAGATTTCAAAACTTTTTAAGAAATCATCTTGCAGCGGAAGCAATATATCCAAATCAACATGCTAATCCATACATGATATGATATAAGGATAATAAAACCAAGAACAAGATAAAAGGAATTACCGACTCCTTCGCTACAGCTTTAAATCCTCGCAAGGCTTATCCTCTCCTTCTTATATCCAAATCCTTTGCCTTTGAGTCTTTTCCTTTAGCAATCTATCTTCTTCCTTGTTGTAGTATCCTCAACCAATTAGATTTACCACTTGTTCTTCAAGGACAACTAGGTTAACAAAATCCTTTGGTGGGAAAGGAGAAGAAATATTTGGAGGAGATTTTCTTAGAAGAAGAAGAACCAAAATTGAAACTCTTTCAATTCTTTCACATAGGAATTTCGATTCTACCTTGCATGAAAGAAGAGAATGTCTAAAAACCATGCAAGAACCCTTTCTTACATCTCAATTTCGAAATATGCATGAATGGAAAGAGTGAGAGGCATCCAATGCATCACTTCTTACATTAATCACTCATCAAATAGCCAATAAATGAGACTTACTTCATTTATCTTTAAAATGGCTATTTGAAAAGACCATAACCTATAATTGAATACCCATTTCGGTTTTGGCAAGAAGAAAGAAGGAAGATGGTCCATCTAATGCACATCTTTCATCTTTAATCTAATGAATGCAAATAGGTTACATGCCAACATTAAAAGCCAACCATTAAACCATTTAATGGTAAGTTCATAACTCCATTTAATAATGATGAACCATAATAAAACCATCTTTATTTAGTATTTTAATGTCAAATGTGTGGTTACACATCTAACCTAACACAATTTCGAAATTGCTTCTTCTCCATTTAAAATTTTTTAATATAATTAATCTAATCAATTACATTAAACCAAAACAAGCCCATTTCTAAATGAACATATGGGCTTCCAATTAACCATTAATTAGTATAAGCCCATCATTCAATTATGGACTTCTAAAGCCTCCAAACTACTTCTTACTTAGCTTGATAACCTTCCTTAAAGCCCAGTGGGGAATCTTATTGGACTTTGATAATTCAAGCTCCAATAAGCCCAGAAATAATTCAATCTCATTGGAATTAATTCTAGCTTATTAACTAAATGTCATTCCACTAAAGACAATTAGTTGAACTCTTGAATTATTAAATATTATGAGAATATGTCCAATTGCAAATCCTATTTAGAACCTTATTATAGCCATCCGCATAACAAAGGGTAAAATTACCGTTTTGCCCTTATGTTGGTTTTTCCTTCTATATCTCTCATTTTACTTTATATGGTGATCAACACATAAGATCTCATCTTAGTGTTAATACTTGATGGGTAGCTAGTCCATCAAACTACTGGCTCCAGTTTAATCACCAAATCTCCTTAAAACATCTAGAAGAGATGATAACACTATAAACTCTTTATTCGAGTGAATGTTCCTCGATACATGTTTCAATTAATAATTCCAACATGCGCATAATCGGATTAATACCTGTAAAAATCCATTCCGATCATATCAAGAATTATAATGAAACACATATGAGTTCACCACTCATCAAGATTGTGGTTCATAATAAGCGAATGCTTAAGTTGTATGTTTTAAGATTAAAGTAACGCCCACTTTATTCTTGAAAACATACTTGATTCCGATTCATTTAATAGTGCCATTATCGATAGTCTACTACTATCATGATATGAAACTCATCATTCCCTTTAAGTAAACTCCTTTACTTATATGGAGATAAATCGCAACACTACGCCTAAACCATAATCAAACGACCAACTTGATTATTCAACTGTGAATCAATTAATTGATTCTAATAATATACATGTTTCCCATACATCTCTATGTATATGTATATTACTTACAAATGAATCTTGGTACCTTATGACCAGATATATAATGCTCATACAGATAAAACCAAACTCTTTTGTTTTATTAATAATAAATATTTTCATT
The DNA here is from genome assembly GCA_029891385.1 of Erythroxylum novogranatense. Lineage (NCBI taxonomy): Eukaryota > Viridiplantae > Streptophyta > Magnoliopsida > Malpighiales > Erythroxylaceae > Erythroxylum > Erythroxylum novogranatense. The sequence goes on from CM057226.1 coordinate 23,602,428, forward strand.
ACAAAACTGTAACTTAAGAAGATAAAGTTACATGTAAATACACTTGCTTTCCAGGGCACTATATTTACATAACTCCAACAATCTCCCACTTGCCCTAAAGCAAGTTTGACATATCCTTCATTCCCATCCCTTCTAGGTGACCCTCAAAGCTCTTTTGAGTCAATGTCTTTGTGAACGGATCAGCAAGGTTTTGCTCAGTGGGAATCTTTACCACATCCACTTCTCCACGTTGTATTATCTCCTTATGAGATGATACTTTCGCCAATGTGTTTGGCGACTTTGTGGTTCCGAGGTTCTTTAGAATTAGCCACCGCCCACTATTATCACAATAAAGTGTAATGGCTTTTTCGCCTCTGAACTACATCAAAATCATTTAGGAACTTCGGGCCAGATCGCTTCCTTTGCTGCTTCATAAGCAGCAACATACTCAGCCTCCATAGTCGAATCAGCAATACAAGATTGCTTGACACTCCTCCAAACTATGGCTCCACCTCCTAAAGTAAATATAGAACCAGAAGTTGATTTCCTTGAATCAACATCTGATTGGAAATCAGAATCCGTATATCCTGTCGGAATAAGATTACTTCTAGAGTAAACAAGCATTAAGTTCTTTGTCCTACGAAGATACTTAAGTATAAACTTAACCGCAGTCCAATGTTCCATTCCTGGATTGGACTGAAATCGCTATCAAATTCCATCGCATAATGTATATCCGGTCTAGTGCACAAGATTGCATACATCAAACTACCAACTGCAAAGCATATGGAATGTTACGCATGTGTTCAACCTCCTCTTCGGTTTTAGGTGCTTGTTCCTTTGAAAGTTTGATTCCATGTCTAGTAGGAGTGAAACCCCTCTTGGAATCTTGCATGGCGAACTTATTGAGCATATTCTCAATGTAGGTTATTTGAGACAAAACTATCTTCTTGTTCTTACGATCCCTTATAAGTTTGATCCCTAGAACATAGGTAGCCTCTCCCAAATCCTTCATTGAAAATCTGCTCATTCAGCCATCCTTAACCGCAGATAACTTTCCCACATCATTCCCGATGAGCGTAATGTCATCAACATACGTGATTAGGAAAGTAACCTTCCTTCTTGTATTCTTTTGTAAACACAAGGCTCATCTAGGTTTTGATGAACCCATAGGTTTTGATAGCCTTATCAAACCTAATGTTCCAAGACCTAGATGCTTCCTTAAGTCCATAAATGGACCTTTGCAACTTGCAAACCTTATGCTCATTACCTAGCTCAATGAATCCTTCGGTTGGGCCATATAAATGGTCTCCTCAAGATCTCTATTCGTAAATGCGGTCTTGACATCCATTTGCCATATTTCATAATCGAAATAGGTCTGCTATGGCCAAAAGAATCTCGATGGACTTAAGCATGGCAACCGAGAAAAGTCTCCTCATAGTCTATACCCTCCTTTTGAGTATAGCCTTTAGCTACCAATCTAGCTTTAAAGGTCTCTACCTTTCCATCCCATCCCCTTTTCCTTTTGTAGATCCATTTACACCTTATGGTTTTTAGACCTGGTAGTAGATCTACAAGGACCCAGACTTCATTAGTATACATAGAATCTATTTCCGATTCCATTGCCTTGAGCCATTTTCCTGCATCAACATCATTAATAGCCTGTGTATACGTAACGGGATCTGTTTCTTCTTGGTCTGAGATGGCAATTAAGCCTTCTCCTAAACCCAAATACCTATCTGGTTGTCTCACAACCCTCCCACTACGTCTAGGCACATCTTGATGTTCAGGTTGCACTTCTGATTCAACTCTTGAATCCATTTCGACATCTTGTTCATCATATCCAAAACAACTCTTGGTTCGATGAAATTGCTAACTCCTTTAGTACTACTTCACTTCTTCCTTTGTGATTTCTCACAAACTCTTCCTCTAAGAAGTTTGCATTTGTCGACACAAATACCTTCCTATCATGAGGACTGTAAAAATAGTACCCTCGAGTTCCCGTAGGATATCCTACAAACAAACATACTTCTGACCTTGGTTCCATCTTTGTGGATTCAGGCTTTAGAACATGGGTCGGATGTTCCCAAGTGTCGAACTCGATCCCGGAGCTCGATCGTCCGGGATGTGAGCCCGAGTGGAGCCCATCCCGAGACACTTGCCTTGCTGAGACCTTAAACTTGACACTCTTACTCTTACTATAGTACCATAGACGCCGAACCCGCTTGAGCCCAACTTTCGTTGTCCCAAGCCTGCGCTTATAATCTTGCAGATTCTTAATTGTAACTCCACGTTCGTGGCAAGCACACACCATGTATACACTAAAATCATGGGTTGACTTATTCATATAATTTGTAGCTTTATGTCTCAAGTTCTCCCTGAAACAAGAATCACCTTAATCGGAGTCATATACTCAAGATACACTCCAAAAACCGAAGAGAGTTCATACCCAAAACATGCCCTCTTAACTGACCTTTCACTTGTTTTAGAACAAACTTTCTCAATTTAACTCCAATTGATGCCGCATTTTATGGAGTGAAAGATATGTGTCTTATACATCCAATGGTTCAAGCCTCACCTCATTTGGAGGTCGTATGAGGGAAATATGCCCAAAACAACGGACCATGCTCACTTCTGAAATCGAATCGAAACTCTTTTGGCACGATTGCTATAACTTTCAATCTATAGCTCCAAATGTTTTCATTCTTTCACCATATGAAAGTAGACATCTAGATCTACAACTCTTATGAAGACTACAAAGGCTGATTCTATCTCCTACATTCTGCAACGTCCTATTTTTCCATCATCTGATTTCTATCATCTGGTTTTCTATCATCTGATTTCTATCATCTGGTTTTCTATCGTCTGATTTCTATCATCTGGTTTCTATCTTCTGCTTTCCTTCCTTCTGCTTTTCTATCTTCTGATTTCTATCTTCTGCTTTCCTTCCTTCTGCTTTTCTATCTTCTGATTTCTATCTTCTGCTTTCCTTCCTTCTGCTTTTCTATCTTCTGATTTCTATCTTCTGCTTTCCTTCCGTCTGCTTTTCTATCTTCTGATTTCTATCTTCTGCTTTCCTTCCTTCTTTCACGACACTCTTCTTTCCTCTCCCTCCAAATTTCGTTTCTATCTTCTTTTCCTACAAAAATCACTTATCTCCTTCCTTATATACTCCTTTCTAAATTACTTAAGCCCAATAAGCCTAAGCCCAACTTACTTCCTTCTTCTTTCTTCTTCTTCTTTTTCATTTCTCCTCCTTACTTACTCAAGCCCACTAACTCTTTTCCTTCAAGCCATGCATTAAATTCCTCTCTTCTTTCTTACTTCATTTGGACCCAAAGCCCAATTAATACATTAATTACACCTAACTCACCTAAGTCCAACTAACATATTTAACTTCATAAATTCTTCACCTAACTCATTAATGCTATCATATATTAATTTATGACACCTTAATTAATGCTAATCTAACTTAATCAATTTAATCTAATCATGATTAATCCTAAAAATTTTGGGGCTAACATTTCTCCCCTTAAGAAATTTCGCCCTTGAAATTTTACCGAGTCATCAAGAGATGTGGATACTTCTCCTTCATTGCATCCAAAGGTTCCCACGTCGCCTCTTCAATCGCATGATTCCTCCACAGACCTCGACTAGCTTGATTGTCTTGTTCCCGAGGATCTTATCCTCATATCCGAATTGCCACGTGTCTTTCTTCATAACTCAAATCATCGCCACCGAACTTCGAGGTCCGAATGATGTGAGAAGGATCTGATCTGTACTTCCTCAAAGATCGAGACATGGAACACATCATTAATCATGACAATTCGACGGCAATGTTAACCTATAGGCCAACGCCCAATCCTCTCCAATACTTCATACGGACCCACATACCGAGGGCTTAACTTCCCTTCATCAATCTCATAACTCCTTCCATGGAGACGCCTTGAGGAACACCTTGTCACCTCATCGATATTCCATTTCTTTTCATTAGCGTCGGATAGCTTTTCATTCATCTGGGCGGCCTTAAGTCATTGTTTGATTACCTCCACTTTCTTAATCGTCATCCGACCAACTCGTCCCGCTTAGCTTCCTCTCACCTTCCTCATCCCAAAGATATCGTAGTCCTGCATCTTACGCCATAAAGGGCTTCATAAGAGCCATCTCAGATGCTCGAATGGTACAATTGTTGTAAGCAAATTCGACCAACGGCAAATGATCATCCCATGCTCTCTCAAGTCCATGACACATGCTCTAAGCATCCCTCTAGAGTCTGGATTGTCCTCTCAGATCGACCATCCGTCTCGAGGATGAAACGTTGTACCGAAATTCAGCCTAGTTCCTAATGCCTCCTGCAGACTTCCCCAAAATCTTGATGTGAATCGTGGATCCCTGTCGGATATTATAGAATCCGGAACTCCATGCAACCTTACCACTTCATCAATATACTTCCTGGCTAAGACTTGCAATGAATCTGTTTGCTTGACTGCCAGAAAATGGGCTGACTTGGTTAACCTATCAACTATAACCCAAATGGCATCATGCTTCTTGCTGGTCCTAGGCAAACCCATCGAAAATCCATCGTGATCCTTTGCCACTTCCATTCAGAATGGACAATGGCCTTAGCATGCCTGAAGGTGCCCGTGTTCACCTTGACCTCTTGACACACTAGACATCCGCTCACATATTCAGCCACGCCCTCTTCATGCCTTTCCACCGAAATGTTCCTTCAAATCTCTCAGACATTCTGGTGCTACACGGTGCATGGAATAAGGCGATTGTGTGCCTCATCCATGATTTCATCCTTAATCGCTTTATCATTCGAATACACAACCTGCTTCGACTACCATTAGCCCATCATCCCTTACTTGCACTTCGATCGCTACCATGTTGAATTTCATCTCTCAACTTACTTAATTTCAGATCCGCTCCTGCAACTCCTTGACCTTCTCCCTAAGGATAGGTCTCACTCGAATCGAGCAATAACACCATCCGATTCATTCGCTTAAATCGATCTTCAACTTGGCCATCTGCTCCAACAGAGGCAAGTAAACCGATTGCACATAAGCTATGGATGACTTCCGCCAAAGCATCCGCCACTACATTCGCTTTGCTCGGATGATACTCTATCATCGTCATAGTCCTCGAGCAACTCCAACCATCGCCTCTCGCCTTAAGTTCAACTCTTTCGACTCATAATGTACTTAAGACTTTTGTGGTCCGTGAAGACCCTTGTCGAACCCCATACAAGTAGTGTTCCAAATTTTAGGGAAAAAATTACCGCCGCTAACTCCAAGTCATGAGTCGGATAATTCAACTCATATGGCTTCAACCGCCGTGAAGCATAAGCTATCACTTTGTCATTCTCATCAAGACACATCCTAAACCCTTCCTCGAAGCATCATCAGACAATCAGATACCCCTCGGTCTCCATTGGGCAAAACCAATATCGAGCACTTGTCAATCTGTTCTTGAGCTCCTCAAAGCTCTTCCGACATTCCTCACTCTATATGAACCGCCGATTCTTTCTTAACAGCTTTAGTCATAGGGCAGCTATCATTGAAAATCCTTTTACAAATCTCCTATAATAACTCGCCAAGCCTAGGAAGCTTCTTACCTCTTTCACTGCCTTAGGCTCTTGCCAATTCACCACAGCTTCTACTTTCCTGATCAACATGAATCCTTTGTCGGAAATCACATGTCCAAGGAAAACTACTTCACGCAACCAAAACTCACACTTACTCAATTTGGCATACAGCCCCGCCTCCCAATCTCTGCAATACAACTCGAGATATTGTTCATGCTCTCCTTCATCCTTAGAATAGACCGAATGTCATCAATGAACACAATGACAAACCGATCTAAGAATTCATTAAACACCCTATTCATCGATCCATGAAGGCAACCGGGCATTGGTCAATCCAAGGGCATGACCCTAAATTCATAGTGCCCGTGAACGGTCCCGAAAATGTCTTACTTACATCGACTTCGATTCGGAGTTGATGATATCCTGATCTTAAGTCAATCTTCGAAAAGACCCTTGCTCCCTGTAGCTGATCAAATAAATCATCTATCCGTGGCAACGGATACTTGTTCTGAATCGTCATCTTGTTAAGCCTTCTATAGTCTATGCACATCCTCCACGTTCCATCCTTCTTCTTAACAAACAGGACCGGAGCTCCCCAAGGTGAAGAACTCGGCCTGATGAACTGCTTCTCCAACAATTCCTGCAATTGCTCCTTGAGTTCTCTCAATTCAACTGGAGCCATTCTATAAGGTGGTATGGAGATTGGCGCGGTTCCGGGAATCAAGTCAATTTCGAACTCAATTTCCCTCACCGGCGGCAACCCTGGTAATTCTTCTAGGAATACATCAGGAAACTCCCTCACAACCTGATAATCTTCTAATCTGCCCACATTCACTTCTGAATCCACTACATGCGCCAAAAGGCCTCACACCTTGGCTCATCATATTGTCGCCTAACATAGCCGAATGATTCTCAGACCGGCGACTTCCAGGTCCCCTTGAAAACCACTTTCGATCATTGCCAGGATCAAACTCTACTTCTTTCAAACTACAATCTAGCTTCACTTTATACTTCCATGACATCCATCCCCAAATGGCATCCAACCTTGAAGGTCTAGAGGTAGTAGATCTACTACCGCCTAGCACCGTCGACATCGAGCTCACAATTTTATAGATCATACTAATCACCACCTTACCCCTAAAGGAGTACTAACAACCGAAAATTGTCCATAACCTCGGGACACACAACATGCATATTCATACTTGCAGATACAAATGAATGGGTGGAGCCAGATCAATCAACACATAAACAGGAGAGTCGAATAGCATAGCCATACCGTCACTACTTCCTGAGCGACCGCAGCTTCTTCCTCGTCATGGCAAAGACTCGAGTCATTTGCTCGACTCGTCCCTCGATCGGCGGCTTATCGCTCAATTTAAGAATTGATCCTTCAAACCGTCAAATAAAATTTATACCAAGGATTGCAATACAGATGCAACCTCGGTCGACTCTCAAGGAACCAATGCACCAATTGATCCTAGACTAGCCTAATGTTTGAATTATGCATGCAATGAAAGCAATAAAAGGGGTTTTGATTGATTAATCTAAAATTAAACTAAGCCAAAGTAAGAATAAATGTTTTTGGGATTTTAGAAAGCTAAACGATTGAAATTAAACAAGTGTGAAATCAAATTACTAAAACTCTCTTGAAAATGCAACTTGGATTATCATCGCTCAAATAATTTTCGTGGTTTGAAATCCACTAAGTTTTGAAATATAAACCTTAATAACTCATTAAGTCCAAGAATTTGATTAATCAACTCGATTAGTCAAATCTTGTTAAAACCATTAGTGTGAAAATTGATAAACAATTGCAATAAGTTAATCGATAATAACAACCTAACCCAACCAAGCACAACTAGGCATATCAAATTAATCAAAGTAAAATCCAAATAACATACATGAGACTTCATGTATTTTGACACGTAAAATCTACAAAAGTAATATCCAAATCTCAACATAATGTCAACACACGGCTAAAACTATTAACCACACTAACCTAGCTATATCAATGCATACTCCAACTCGGATCTATACATAAATATACCTAGACTTCAGACATTAGTGATTACCCCTATTAAGCTTTCGGTGAACTCCAATCCTTGCTACATGTTCAAGAGAATGGAACGCTTAGCCGGCCATAACTCTGGATGAACTCTTCATTGTTGGAATATCACCGTGGTTCATGATTCCAACGATTTAACGAGGAAGGATACAGCAACAAATAATGGACAGTGGAACGGATAAAGAAACTGGAAATAGCGGACGTAGTCTGGTGCGGCAGCAAACCTGCAAATAAAAACAGAACAAAAACTATTAGAAACGAAAACAGAAAAGAATGAAAGAAAACTGGAGAAGAACGAAGAAAAGGGAGGAAAAGAAAACTCATATGGGTCTCTTTTTCCCTAAATGGCAAGTTTTATAGGATACGTGCGGGCGGGTCGAATAAAGGATACTTTGCCAAATATAGGCGGGTTACCGAGCATTCGACATTCGCCAAGGGCGAATGAGTCAGAGTTCGTTCACTGCGAAGTCCGGATGGTCACTGTCGCAATAAGTAATTGCATTTAATTTATTCGCATGACGAATGGAGGTTTGGTTAAGCCCAAATAATCTCGCAGATATTGACTTCTTGAATGTTGACTCCTTTGGTCCTACAAAATACAACCCATTTGCGGATCAATTGTCCCAATAAAATTATGCGAAATTAATGACAAATGACAACAAAATACCGACAATGTGCAATTTATCAAAACTCAATGTGCGGGACCAAAATAAGCATAAAATCATAGATCGTGAGTCAACAGATGCATAATTACTAGAGAAAACGGGCCTAATTTATAGTATAAATTTGGTCCAATCAAATTCCCCCACACTTAAACCTTTGTACTCCTGAACAAAGCTTATAAGAGTCAAAAAGGTACAAGAGTAAAAGAAAATTCTGCCCCATGCTCAAACAACAACCAAAATTGACTCAATCCACTTTATCGTAATTCTAACGCAAGAAATTGAAAGAGTGCTATTAAAACAAACATTGAAAGAATTTAACCACAAGAGATTGAACAACGGAGAATCACTCGATATGGTGTTTACGCCAACTCACTTGTATAGTAGGGATATTTTTCTCTCAATCTACTTAATACATCTCCTACCATAGGCTTGTATCAATTTTATTTCTCCACTACAAGGACTATCAATTTGAAGATCAAGAGGTCTTTAAGGGTTGTAATGAGCGGAAGGCTAAATGAATGGATGATGTGAGAAAAAGAAAACATATGAGCATGGCATAAAATGAGGGATCGATGTCGATAATCTATACTGAAACTAGACCTCTACTAAACTAAATTTTGATTGTTTTTTTTTTTTGAGATACTAATCCCATTTTGGGATTCAATACACAATATTATCCCTTTTTTGGAACAAACAAGACTAACTTTTTTTTTCACTAAAAATAGAACAAACTGACTATTGACATCATCTGAAAAATGCATGCAAATGCTCATAGCAAGAAGGCTCAAAGGGGCTAGCAAGGGAACGGTGTTTAGGGGTTGGTGTTTGGGGAAAGGGCTGAAAGAAAGAACGCCTCTATCATATCCACAAAAATCTAGTTCATCAAGCTTTGAGTAAAAACCGACACAAGTTCTAGAGAAGCATGAACTAAGCGGATGCACACACAAAAATATAGAAGAAAATCTTTGGCTCGAATATCCTTCCAACAAGGTTTTGTCTCAATGATCAATCTCAAAACTTAAAACTTAAAATGCTACCTTGTTAGCATGCTCCCATTTACTTTGTTTTGAAAACTTCAAAAGTTAAAATTTTGCCAAAACCAATTATCGTTCAAGAATGGAGAGCATTTTCACAAAACTCAAGTATCGGTTTGAAACTTATAAGGGCTTTGCATGCAAGGGCACAAAAGAACGAAAGAAAATGTTTGATCGAGTCCAAATTTATCAAGAAAAGCAACGGCCCACAAAATTATGCACAAGTTTTAATAGGTGTACAATGCAAAATATAAAGGAACGGCTCCCCACATCAAACATGGCATTGTCCACAATGACAAAAGTAGCAGAGCACGAGGAAACGAAACAAAATAGACAAAACAAAATGTGGATATATCATTAAGCGCAAAAATGTAATGTACAAAAGAGGATCCAAGAACTAACTAAAAAGTACAACGAAGAAAAGAAAATACAGAAAATAAAAACAACAAAAAAAGAAAATAAAAGCCTAGACTATGTGGCAGATCGCCACCAAGGGCAAGGCAAGATGAAGAGCTAGGAGCATCTGAAGGTTTGCCGGTGCTGAGGCGGAATAGGCAGCCCGAGGTGGGTCGCAATCATAGTAAGAGGAATGCGTGGCGCCACCTAAGCCGCAAAGAAGTGAACCGCTCTCAAGTCAAGGACGTCCGCACGCAGAGAGCCACCTCGTAAGGAGTAAGGGGAGCGGAGGCGGATGGAAGACGAGGCAGAGCCTCGGGAAACAGAAGGACGGAGGTGTGGAAGAAGGGCTCTAGGGAGGGATGGCTAGGGAAGGTGAGGAGAGGAAGAAGATGTCAAGCGGGTCAAGGGAGGTGGGGTGGGATGGCACGTGGTGACCTAAACGGACATAGACAAATGGAGAGGCGGCGAAAAGGTGAGATCGGCGGATGTTTCTGGACTCGATAGGCGGAACAGTCGAAATGAGATGGGGAAAAGGAGTTTGTGTTTAGGGTTGGTAGAGAGAACACATCAAGCGAAGGCGCGAAATGGCGGGGTTAGGTCTACATGACGCCGATCATCGCAAGTATATATATAGGGCCTGCTCTTTGGGGATGTTGGAAAGATGGAGGGTCGGCATAATATTGTTACATATAAAATGTAACCAGGACGAGCTTCAGAAGGAGGGTGGTCCGACGGATGTATCGCTGAGAACCACGGGTTGAAGCCACCGAGACCTGCGGTAGAGTACCAATGACTTCCTCCCATGGGTAATTACGAGAAGGTCGAATATTGGCAATGAGGACGACGGAAGATGGTAATGCTCACGGATAATTACTAAGTGAAAACATCAGAATGGAAACACCCCGGAAATTAATTCCAGGTGTGGGAGTAGCGAGCATATGAATAGTATTGGCGGACAAATGTGAGGTTGCCAATAGAATTAGGTTGAGCAAGGCCAGCTAAGTCTAATTCAAAAGTCGATTTGACAAAAGGGTTTGTTGCGGGGTGAGAGGAAATGGTTTTCCTTAAGTATATCTTGACCGGCAACACGAGTTGCCACCGATCGCACTCGGATCTACCGGACGAGAGGAAAACGGAAGGTTGCGAGGAATAATAGGTACGGTCCGAGGAATCGAGGTGGAATGTCATGCCTCGTCCGGACACATTCTTCATTCTAGTCATGATCCCGCACACGCAAAAGTTAGAAACAGCAATTGAATAAGAAAACCACACGTAATCAAGTCTCGGTCATTCGTCGCAACGAATCAGAGTGTTCATGGCGTAGGGAGTCCTCGCCATTCGCCGCAGCTAATCAGATGTTCGCCGCAGCTGATCGGGCATCTTTGTTCATTGTGGCTAACACGAACGATCGCCGCGATCAAATCGAAACCCTAAGTTCGCCAAGGCGAATGGCGATTCTCATGAACAATCGCGTGAACAGCGTTCATTGCTTGCTTAAATCTAACGAATAACGGCGAAAATGGACAAGAGGAAGGAATAGGAACACTTACGTAAGGGTGAAAACGCAGTTGGAAGAAGATTGAGGAGATTTGGAGCTTCAAACAACAGAGGGCACAGAGAGGAGCGACGGCGAAGCAAATAAGAAGGCGGCGAAATGAGGAGGGAAGGAGAAAGAAGAAGAAGAAAAAGGAAGAAGGGAGACGAAGGGACGCGAGAGGAAAAAAACCAAAAAGGGTCTCGAAAAAGAGAAATTCAATGGTCCAGATGGGCCAAAAATGGAATTATTCGCATGACGAGGCAAGCGTTAGTCGCGGCGAACAAAACAGAAAAAAATTTACATGAGCCACAAGCGAACAACGAGTTCATTGCGCGAATCACCCAAAACAAAGCACAAATTCTATGGATCCTACACAAATTGCACAAACATTCAATTTATCATCCACATATCAACAATTCTCTTCAATCTAATCATGCTTTATTAGGAAGAACACAGAGCTAACAAAGGGGAATCAAATTATTCAAACGGAAAGGGAAATCCTACCTACTACTCTAATTCTACTAGTTAAATCCTCCCCACACTTAAACAATATAATCATGCTCAACAATACGCACGTTGGTATAAAACATAGCACAATTATATAGTAAATGAAGGAAAGAGAAACCCGACACTCAAGGTGGGTCTTGTAGTTCGGTATGGACTCTCGCTTGATATCCAAGCTCCATTTCGGCAGCTTGGTTGCTAGTCACTCCACATCCATACTCGCACTCCAACAGTGCTCTGTAAAATCGTCAAAAGAGAAACTTTCTCCAAAAATATCGTCAGTGGCAGGATATAAAGTTTCTACAAATTCAGAACAGGCTTCATCAATAGAAACATCAAGCATGTGAACACCCAGTAAGGAATAATCTTCATGAGGATGCTTCATAGCTTCATACATGTTGAAGCTAACTTGTTGATCACCAACTTCCATGGTGATCTCCCCTTCCTTCATGCTAATCATCGTGCTCGCAGTCCGAAGGAAGGGTCGTCCAAGGATCAAGGAAGTGTCCTGCACAACTTCAGAAGACATATCTAGAACGTAGAAATCTGCAGGAAACACTAATCCTTTCACCTGGACCAAGATGTCCTCGATGATTCCCACTGGATGACGGAAGGATCTATCAGCCAACTGTAAGACTACAGAAGTAGGCTTTATGCTCTTAACGCCCAGGGCTTCATAAACAGATTTCGGCATTACGTTAATCGCCGCTCCCAAATCCAATAGAGCTCTTCCAATGGTCACCTTTCCTATAACACAAGGAATGGTGAACGATCCTGGGTCCTGACACTTCACCGGGATTTGGGGCTTAAATAAAGCCGACACATTTGAGCTTACTTGGACACGTTCGTTCGGCCGAAATTTCCTCTTGTTTGTGCACAAGTCCTTTAGGTACTTGGCGTAAGCCGGCACTTTCTTAATCAAATCCAGCAGGGGCACGTTGACTTCAACCTTCCCAAATAGGTCAATGATTTCTTTTTCGTGTTTGAGCTCATTGACTCTCTTGCTCATCGACACGAGTTCGTAAAAGGAGGTCCTTGTTGATGGTTCATTTCGCCGATTTATCCTTATCAATTTTTCTTCCTAAAATGCTCGATGATTGTTCTTTGTCCTCAATTGTTGATTGCTTCTTGTTCCTCAACAATTCTTCTTCGCGATCACTCTCTGATCGCACAACTTGCTTCTCTCTCATTTGAGGCGCCTCTTCAACCTCAATTTCCTCGGTGCATTCTTCTTCTTCAGGAATGTCGAAATGCACTTTCTTTCCACTCCTCAACTCAATTGCATTTAAACTCTTCGGGTTAATCACAGTGTTAGAAGGAATGGTTCCGCTACTCCTAGCTTGGTTGTCACTCAAATTATTAGACAATTGAGTGGCATATGAGTTCAGGTTCTCGGCCTTGTTTTCCCATTGATCCATGCATTTTTCCAAGGCACTAAAGCCAGCAGCATTCTTAGAGGAGTCCTGTTGGATGAGGTTCGTGATGGCGTTGAATTGATTTGCTGTGGATGTTCGTTCCTCTTCCATCAACGTCATCATACTGTGTAGCAGCTGGGTATTGTCCTCCTTGGGTGGCGGTGGTTGTTGCACCGTCAACGCTTGTTGATCCTGGAACTGGTTTGTAGATTGACCAGCTCCACTCCCTTGCTGAAAACGGTTGGGTGCTCTTCCTTCATTATTCCTCCAACTGAAGTTAGGATGAGATCTCCATCCTTCATTATATGTGTTAGAGTACGGGTCCCACTTAGAATTTTGTCCGCCTGTAAACAATGGACACTTCTTCATACCTTCCGGGACAGACACTGGAAATGTGCATCACCGATCCACAAGATTCGCAACTAGGTGCGACCAGTTCAGTGGAAGGTGACGGGCGATGCACATTCAAATTCTTAAGCTCAGCCGTGATCGAGGATAACTGTGAAGTTATCCTATGCTCCAGGGAATCCACCTTCGATTCCAGGCTTTCCATTCTCTTAGTTTGAGCCGTCATGGCTCCTACTTCATTCACATTCCTGGAATCTCTGACACTATATTGCTGATGATTTAGGGTCATCCTCTTGATCAAGGCCCATGCTTCAAAAAGGTGAGGTCAATCAACGAACCTCCCGACGCAAAGATCCAACATTCCTTTTCCACGATTTTTACCCCATCGTAAAAATATTGAACCAATTGTTCATCGTGGATCCGATGATGGGGCACCGAGATAATGATCTTGGAATCTGTTCCAAAAATCATACAGGGACTCGTCATAATCTTGTTTGGCAGAATATATCTCCTTTCTCATCGACGACGTCCTAGAAGCTGGAAAATACTTTTCCAGAAAAGCTTTCCGCAAGTTGGCCCAACTGTGATAGGCATTCACGACATGCCTTGGGAGGCTCATATACCACTCCCGGGCCTTTCCTTCTAACGACAAGTGGAATACCTTCCACAGCACCTGGTCCAGATGTGCTCCTACAGGCTTCATACTTTGATGATCATTGTGAGGGCCTGAAGATGCATGTAGGGGTCCTCTCCCGCCAAACCGTGAAATTTGGGTAGGAGTTAATCAATAAACCTTTAACTTCAAATTTACGTCGAAGTTAGGGGCAGCGATGAAAGGATCGTAGTTTACGTCCGAGGTTGTAGCTTCTGGATGGTTCTACGTCCGATGTTCGCATTGTTGTCATCTACGCTTCTGGTCACCGTTAAGACCGTGATCTCCATTTCGGGTGGTTGGCCGATATTCTTAGTGTTCACCATCTCGATTCTAGTCGATCTAGTTTGCTAAGTCTTTCTTGCTCTCTCTTGTTTTTCCTAAGTTGTCAAGGTGTCGCTCAATTTCAGGTTGAAAATGAACTAGCCTAAGTCTACGGGGCATGCACAAGAGAAGTTCACCTAAGAAAGCTCACTAAAACGACAATGATAGCAAGGCTTAAATTCACTCGTGGTTCGCCATGACGATAGAAACTCGCATTGCGTGAATCGAATAAAATTATAAGTTTGCTGCGGCGAATATATGAACTCGCTGCGGCGAAGATATCAACTCGCTGTGATGAGTTAGAAGCACAGAGCAGCAAAGCAAACGAAATTAACTTAAAATTAAGCACAAATAACAAAAACAATCAGAATAAACACTTAAAAGAAAGCGTAATGAAATCGAAATAGGAATAACACTAAAACACTTAAGCGTAATGTAAATTAAATAAAATTATGCAATGCAAACAAAATGCAACGACAAAATTAAAATCAAAACAAACATCAAGCAACCTAGAGAACCAATTAATTTGATTCCCGAACGACGCCAAATTTGATCGGCGACTTATCGCTCAATTTAAGAATTGATCCTTGAAACCGTCAAATAAAATTTATACCAAGGATTGCAATACGGATGCAACCTCGGTTCGACTCTCAAGGAACCAATGCACCAATTGATCCTAGACTAGCCTAATGTTTGAATTATGCATGCAATGAAAGCAATAAAAGGGGTTTTGATTGATTAATCTAAAATTAAACTAAGCCAAAGTAAGAATAAATGTTTTTGGGATTTTAGAAAGCTAAACGATTGAAATTAAACAAGTGTGAAATCAAATTACTAAAACTCTCTTGAAAATGCAACTTGGATTATCATCGCTCAAATAATTTTCGTGGTTTGAAATCCACTAAGTTTCAAATATAAACCTTAACAACTCGTTAAGTCCAAGAATTTGATTAATCAACTCGATTAGTCAAATCTTGTTAAAACCATTAGTGTGAAAAATTGATAAACAATTGCAATAAGTTAATCGATAATAACACACGCTAACCCAACCAAGCACAACTAGGCGCATCAAATTAATCGGTGTAAAATCCGAATAACATACATGAGACTTCATGTATTTTGACACAGAAAAATCTACAAAAGTAATATCCAAATCTCAACATAATGTCAACACACGGCTAAAACTATTAACCACACTAACCTAGCTATATCAATGCATACTCCAACTCGGATCTATACATAAATATACCTAGACTTCGACATTAGTGATTACCCCTATTGCTTTCTATGAACTCCAATCCTTGCTACATGTTCAAGAGAATGGAACGCTTAGCCGCCATAACTCGATGAACTCATATTTGTTGAATATCACTGTGGTTCATGATTCCAACGACGAACAGGGAAGGATACAACAACAAATAATGGACAGTGGAACGGATGAAGAAACTGGAAACAGGATTTAGTCTGCAGTGCGACAAATAACCCGCAAATAAAAATGAACAAAACTATTAGAAACGAAATGTAAAAGAATGAAAGAAAACGGAGAAGAACGAAGAAAAGGGAGGAAAAGAAAACTCAGGCGGTCGTCTCTTTTTGCCCTAAATGGCAAGTTTTATAGGATACGTCGGGCGGGTCGAACGAAGGATACTTTGCCAAATATAGGTCGGTTACCGACATTCGCCATGCGAATGGTCAGTTCGTTCTTGGCGAAGTCCGATGGTCACTCGTCGCAGTAAGTAATCAGATTTAATTTATTCGCCATGCGAATGGAGGTTTAGGTTCGCCCAATGAATCTCGCATGATGTTGACTTCTTGAATGTTGACTCCTTTGGTCCTACAAAATACAACCCATTTGCAGTATCAATTGTCCCAATAAAATTATGCGTAATTAATGACAAATGACAACAAAATATCGACAATGTGCAATTTATCAAAACTCAATGTGCGGGACCAAAATAAGCATAAAAATCATAGATCAGGAGTCAACAGATGCATAATTACTAGAGAAAATGGGCCTAATTTATAGTATAAATTTGGTCCAATCAGTCCTCTAGGTCTCCCTGCCGGATATGTCTTCCTTGCAGTTCCTGAACTGCCCACACCATGTACTGGCCGAGATGCCACTGTTTCTGCTCTTCTTGGGGCCTGACACTGAGACCCTTCCTGCCTGACTGCCTGGGGACAATCCTTGATTCAGTGCCCCCTTTGGCCACAGCTAAAACACGCTCCTATCTTCAGCAGACATTCCTCCTTATGAAATCTCCCACAGTGATCACACGGGGGATTCCCTCTACCTGTCCATCTTGGACTTGCCAGACCGAAGCTTGACCGTAGTAGCCCTAGGTCGCTTACTTTTAGTGGGGCCATCGCTACCCACACCACTCTGCAGATATCGAGTTCTAATGCTCCTAGCAGTGCCGGAGCACTCATGCCTTTTGGAGAATCGCTCTCTTTCTTCCTCTTCTTAGTCACTTCACCGGATGTTCTCAAATTTCTCACCAAGAGCGTAATCCACCAGCTGTTGGTAATCACTGAAGTTGTGGATCACCACTTTTTCTCGGATCCCTAGGTGTAATCCACCCTCAAATTTTCAGCATTTGTCTTCTTCAATTGCCACGATATTGGCTTCATACCGTGATAACTGAGTGAACTTCAATTCGTACTCTGCCACACTCAACTCCTTCTGAGCGAGATTCAAAAATTCCCTGGCCTTATCCTGCATGTAGACCATCGAGAAGTACTTCCTCGAAAGGCCTCTAGAATTCCCTCCATGTCGAGACGGAGGTACTTCCCGATCATGGGCACTCGACTCCCACCAGTCGAGGCATCCCTTGCAGAAGTCGATCAGATAATCGAGTTTCTCATCTTCATTGCACTTCATCTGATTTAGGACCCTCTCGGTCCTCTTCAGCCATGCTTTAGCTTCCTCGAGATTAGTGGTCCCGCTGAAGTCAATCGCCCATACTTTGAAGCTTATCATACTTGCCGCTCTTTCTCACTGGGGTGGTACTTGAGTCTGTCTTCCTTGGCCCATGGCATAAGTGAAAGCTCAGGCGAATGCCCGAAGAACTGGGATCCATAGGGTTCACTTGAGGAGGAGGAGGTGGAGGCGGCTCATGTTGCACACTTGGTGCATCGGAATCGAAACAGGAATGGTCCTCATCCCGTGGAACATACGACTCATTCAGATTTCTCACTGAGAGTCAGCCGAGATCGAGCTCCTCGAGTTCTCTTCGAGGCTGCATTACTCCTTCAATTTAAAAAATCGGTGAAAATCTTTAGTTCACATAAAACAAATTCAATTCACTCATTTGAAAACAATGTTGCATGTTATGCATTTAAAATAAAGGCACATACTTCACATAATTCATGTAGGAAAATGCATGCTGACTTGACCTTAGACATCCAACTAAGGTTCCTAGAAACCCTAAACCCGGTTTAGCTTATGATACCACAGATGTCGACCCGATTCCGGAGTTCGATCGTCCCGGATGTGAGCCCGAGTGGAGCCCATCCCGAGACACTTGCCTTGCTGAGACCTTAAACTTGACACTCTTACTCTTACTATAGTACCATAAACGTCGGAACCCATTTTCGGAGCCCAACTTTCGTTGTCCTGAAGCCTTGCGCTTATAATCTTGCAGGATTCTTAATTGTAACTCCACCTTCGTGGCAAGCATACACCATGTATACACTAAAATCATGGGTTGACTTATTCATATAATTTGTAGCTTTATGTCTCAAGTTCTCCCTGAAACAAGAATCACCTTAATCGGAGTCATATACTCAAGATACACTCCAAAAACCTAAGAGAGTTCATACCCGAAACATGCCCTCTTAACTGACCTTTCACTTGTTTTGGAACCAACTTTCTCAATTTAACTCCAATTGATGCCGCATTTTATGAAGTGAAAGATATGTGTCTTATAAATCCAATGGTTCAAGCCTCACCTCATTTGGAGGTCGTATGAGGGAAATATGCCCAAAACAACGGACCATGCTCACTTTCGAAATCGAATCGAAACTCTTTTGGCGCGATTGCTATAACTTTTAATCTATAGCTCCAAATGTTTTCGTTCTTTCACCATATGAAAGTAGACATCTAGATCTACAACTCTTATGAAGACTACAAAGGCTGATTCTATCTTCTACATTCTACAGCGTCCTATTTTTCCATCACCTGATTTCTATCATCTGGTTTTCTATCGTCTGATTTCTATCATCTGGTTTTCTATCGTCTGATTTCTATCATCTGGTTTCTATCTTCTGCTTTCCTTCCTTCTGCTTTTCTATCTTCTGATTTCTATCTTCTGCTTTCCTTCCTTCTGCTTTTCTATCTTCTGATTTCTATCTTCTGCTTTCCTTCCTTCTGCTTTTCTATCTTCTAATTTCTATCTTCTGCTTTCCTTCCTTCTTTCACGACACTCTTCTTTCCTCTCCCTCCAAATTTCGTTTCTATCTTCTTTTCCTACAAAAATCACTTATCTCCTTCCTTATATACTCCTTTCTAAATTACTTAAGCCCAATAAGCCTAAGCCCAACTTACTTCCTTCTTCTTCTTTTTCATTTCTCCTCCTTACTTACTCAAGCCCACTAACTCTTTTCCTCCAAGCCCATTGCATTAAATTCCTCTCTTCTTTCTTACTTCATTTGGACCCAAAGCCCAATTAATACATTAATTACACCTAACTCACCTAAGTCCAACTAACATATTTAACTTCATAAATTCTTCACCTAACTCATTAATGCTATCATATATTAATTTATGACACCTTAATTAATGCTAATCTAACTTAATCAATTTAATCTAATCATGATTAATCCTAAAAAATTTTGGGGCTAACACCAAGTCCTCAAGTGCCTCAATGAAGGCACTCAGCCAGTCCACAACTCCCTAGGTGTTTTAGGCACCGATTTGGATGGAGCAAAGTTAAGAAGATATGTTGCCGTTTGTATGGCATATCCCGTAACGATTCGGAAGGCTAGCATAGACATCATTGATCTTACCATTTCCAATAGAGTTCTATTTCTCCTCTCTGCTACACCATTCTGTTGAGGTGTACGAGGAGCTGAAAAATTGGAAACAATTCCATTGTTAATTAAATATTGCTGGAACTCTCCAGATAAATACTCACCACCTCGATCTGATCGAAGCTGTTTTAATGGCTTGCCAAGTTGCTTCTTAGCTTCAGCTTTGAATTCTTTGAACTTTTCAAAAGATTCACTCTTTTTATACATCAAATACAAATAGCCATGTCTTAAGTAATCATCTATAAAAGTTATGAAATATTCATAACCTCCTCTAGCTTGTACATTCATGGGCCCACACACATCAGTATGTACCATGTCCAATGTGGATTCAAATCTGTTTCCCTTAGAAGGAAATGAGGCTTTTGTCATTTTTCCTTCCATACAAGATTCACAGGTGGGTAATGGATACTATCCAAGCCCATAAGGATCCCATCCTTTACTAGCCTGTCAAGTATTTTCTTATTGATATGACCCATCCTTAGATGCCACGGATACTTTGAATTAATGCTAGAAATATTGGTTTGTCTTAGTTTTACCAATTCTGTGGTGTTTAGTGAGCCTTTCATAGGTTCTATAAAAAACAATCCCTGTTTAATTATCGCTTCACAAATAAAATCCTTATTCTCATATATTGAAACAACCTTTTCAAAATATAAGGAATAGCTAGATTTTATTAGACAAAAAACAGAAATCATGTTCCTTACAATCATTGGCATGTAATAAACATCTTCCAAATATAACCTATGACCACTAGGAAAGTCCAAGATAACTACTCCCACTGATTCTGCTGAAACATAGGAACCATCTGTTATCTTAACTTGAAACGGCCTTTAGAAGTCTTTTCCTTCTTTCGAACCCCGCAAAGAATTACAAACATGGTTAGTGGCTCCTAATCTAATATCCAAGAAGTAGATAAATCGCCACATTTCTAGTTCCTAACAAACTTAGGAAGCCCATACCTTGTTTGCTTTTGAGGGACTCTAGTAGATCGGACGCTTCTTTTCCAAAGGCCCCATCTCATCACAAAGGAAACACTTTCCTTTGATGTTCTCTTTGGCCTTCTTTTTCATGGGTTTGGCCTTGACCCTATTTGGGCCTTCTTTTCATTGGACCCTTCTTCTTTCCTTGCCCTTACCTTGGGCTTAGAAGAAGAAGCTACATTAGCTTCGCCCATGAGCCTTAATATTCAATATTTCCTCCGTGCTCGGAGGGTATTCATCAACTCACTCAAGGTGTAATCCTTCTTTGTTGAGCTCATAGTCCAACTTAAACCTGCTGAAAAGAAGAGTTTAATCTATTGATGATCATAATCATCTGTGTGTCCGCATCCATATCCGCCCCAAGCATCTCAGCCTCAGTGACCGCAGAGATTACCTTCATCATGTAATCCCGCACCGGTTCACTGTGTTTCATGCGAGATTATGAAAATTTTGGATAGCTTTCACTCTTGCAGACCTAGTCCTCACACCAAACATCTCATGTAGGTGATGGACCATTGCACTAGCAGTTTTCATACAAGCAATTTCCTTTTGCAACATGCCACGAAGCGAATATAACACTTAGTAGTCTTATCAAGATTCCGCCAACGCCATGTTGTTGGACTTGCTCAGAGTTGCATCTCCACTTAGAGGTGTAGGCTCATTTTCAGTTAACACCCATGAAATACGCTCATATTGAAGAACAATGTCAAGGTTACGTCTCCATTCATTAAACTTGTCTCCATTTTCCAATTTGTTATTAGTCAAGAGCAGGGTGAGTGGATTCATTTTGTGGTTGATTATGTCTGAAAATATAAGTTATTAAAACATGAGCATACTAGTCAACAATTTATGGAACTTTGTATAAAATCATGATGCATGTATGCATGATGATAGATTTAACAAAACTTAAAAAATTAAAACATTATACGACGATTATTTTTCTTATCTATAACAGACTAAGTGACGGTGGGCCATCTTATCTATTAAAAGAAAACTGGGACCCTCCCACTCAAAAACTACCAAGCATCTCATGCTCAATTTTTAAGAAGCGTCTTAATTTGGTTCATACTTTTACCAATGAGCTACGGTGGGCAGTTTATTGATAAAAATGTTGAGTGTATAACCATTTGATTCATTCACTAAAGATACCTACAAATCATGCCTCGGTGGGAGGTCACATTTGCTATCATTAAGTGGACTTATCCTTAAGAGACCCAAACCATGCAAGATCTAGGATCCATGCCCTCCGATGGGGAGTAACACTTCACCACATGCAAACGAGCCATCATTTGGAGACCGTGGACTCTCACAGGAGCATCCTCTCCCACTCAATCTTTTTGGGCTTTAAGTTTTAAATACCATCTTGTCTAGATGCAATTTACTATCCATCCTATATTGTTTCATTATATATCTCATACATAATGAATGCATGGCAAGGCCTAGGGTTGGCAATTTTCTAAATGACATGCAATCACATAATATCACAAATTACAAGCATTCATTTCTCCATTCATCACATGAACTAATAAAGCCACTTTTGATTGTCCATCCTAGAAACATAAAATAATTACAAGCCTTTTAGGCCCAAAATATGCTTCTTCATCTTGGATCTTCCGCTCAACTCTTCGCTAACATGATCCGCCCATTCGGTAAACAAAATGTAATGGCATTTATGAAATTAGAATTTTGTCATTTTGAAAAAAAATTCCAGCATTAGATTTTTAGAAAACCAAATCTTTGTTTTGACAAAAAATTCCAGCACTTGTTTTATTAAAACCAAACTCATTTCATGAAAATTAAACACAGCACTTAGTATTTTAGCAAAACCGAAATTGGATTCTTTGAAACAAAAAACCAGCACTTGTTTTCCAATCATAACTGAAATATGATTCATTGAAACAAAAATTCCAGCAACTTAGTTTTCACAAAACTTATGCCAAAACACAAAAAGATACACCGAAAATTTTACCTTTCCATTTCTTCAATCCATGGCTGCTCCTTCTTCATCATTACATCAATTTTGAACATTACAAAATCAAATAAAATAGAAAAAAGAAACCAAGGAGGAAACATGGTGATGATAGACCACCCTCCTTGTTACAACCAAATGAAGAAATCTTACAAGATAAAATTTAACTTCTATGGACAACCAAAAGAGCAACATACACCATATATATTTCTATCACATAAAAATATGCAGTATACATTAAAAGATTGCCAACCCATGCATCCACCATATAGGAACCGAAATCATGCATGAAAAATTGGCTTTGATACCAATTGTTGGATCGGAAAAAGAAAGCATGCTTAGTATGGAGAAACGATAGATTTCAAAACTTTTTAAGAAATCATCTTGCAGCGGAAGCAATATATCCAAATCAACATGCTAATCCATACATGATATGGTATAAGGATAATAAAACCAAGAACAATATAAAAGGAATTACCGACTCCTTCGCTACAGCTTTAAATCCTCGCTGCGCTATCCTCTCCTTCTTATATCCAAATCCTTTGCCTTTGAGTCTTTTCCTTTAGCAATCTAACTTCATCCTTGTTGTAGTATCCTCAAAAAATTAGATTTACCACTTGTTCTTCAAGGACAACTAGGTTAACAAAATCCTTTGGTGGGAAAGGAGAAGAAATATTTGGAGGAGATTTTCTTAGAAGAAGAAGAACCAAAATTGAAACTCTTTCAATTCTTTCACTTAGGAATTTCGGTTCTACCTTGCATGAAAGGAGAGAATGTCTAAAAACCATGCAAGAACCCTTTCTTACATCTCAATTTCAAAATATGCATGAATGGAAAGAGTGAGAGGCATCCAATGCATCACTTCTTACATTAATCACTCATCAAATAACCAATAAATGAGACTTACTTCATTTATCTTTAAAATGGCTATTTGAAAAGACCATAACCTATAATTGAATACCCATTTCGGTTTTGGCAAGAAGAAAGAAGGAAGATGGTCCATCTAATGCACATCTTTCATCTTTAATCTAATGAATGCAAATAGGTTACATGCCAACATTAAAACCCAACCATTAAACCATTTAATGGTAAGTTCATAACTCCATTTAATAATGAACCATAATAAAGACCATCTTTATTTAGTATTTTAATGTCAAATGTGTGGTTACACATCTAACCTAACACAATTTTGAAATTGCTTCTTCTCCATTTAAATTTTTTTTTTAATATAATTAATCTAATCAATTACATTAAACCAAAACAAGCCCATTTCTAAATGAACGTATGGGCTTCCAATTAACCATTAATTAGTATAAGCCCATCATTCAATTATGGACTTCTAAAGCCTCCAAACTACTTCTTACTTAGCTTGATAACCTTCCTTAAAGCCAAGTGGGAAATCTTATTGGACTTTGATAATTCAAGCTCCAATAAGCCCAGAAATAATTCAATCTCATTGGAATTAATTCTAGCTTATTAACTAAATGTCATTCCACTAAAGACAATTAGTTGAACTCTTGAATTATTAAATATTATGATAATATGTCCAATTGCAAATCCTATTTAGAACCTTATTATAGCCATCTGCACAACAAAGGGTAAAATTACCGTTTTGCCCTTATGTTAGTTTTTCCTTCTAGATCTCTCATTTTACTTTATATGGTGATCAACACATAAGATCTCATCTTAGTGTTAAGACTTGATGGGTAGCTAGTCCATCAAACTACTGGTGCCAGTTTAATCACCAAATCTCCTTAAAACATCTAGAAGAGATGATAACACTATAAACTCTTTATTTGAGTGAATGTTCCACGATACATGTTTCAATTAATAATTCCAACATGCATAATCGGATTAATACCTGTAAAAATCCATTCCGATCATATCAAGAATTATAATGAAACACATATGAGTTCACCACTCATCAAGATTGTGGTTCATAATAGCGAATGCTTAAGTTGTATGTTTTAAGATTAAAGTAACGCCCACTTTATTCTTGAAAACATACTTGATTCCATATTCATTTAATAGTGCCATTATCGATAGTATACTACTATCATGATATGAAACTCATCATTCCCTTTAAGGAAACTCCTTTACTTATATGGAGATAAATCGCAACACTACAGCCTAAACCGTAATCAAACGACCAACTTGATTATTCAACTGTGAATCAATTAATTGATTCTAATAATATACATGTTTCTCATACATCTCTATGTATATGTATATGTATATTACTTACAAATGAATCTTGGTACCTTATGACTAGATATATAATGCTCATACAGATAAAACCAAACTCTTTTGTTTTATTAATAATAAATATTTTCATTACAAAATCAGAATCAAGAAGATAAAGTTACTTGTAAATACACTTGCTTTCCAGGGCACTATATTTACATAACTCCAACATTGTGAACACAAAACAAATAGATTAAGTCAAGTAAAGGAAATAACTAACAACTAAATTGAAAGACAAAATAGAAATGATATGGGTTGCCTCCCATTTAGCGCTTCTTTAATGTCTTTTAGTTGGACACCTTGACCATTACGCTCAAGGTGGATCATCCAAAGTGATTGATTCCATAGTTGCCTTCTCTTCATGGGTCTTCTTCTCCATAAATTTTCCAAACTCTTCCACAGTTGCATCGTCCAACAATGACAACACTTATCAATCTCCCTCACTAAAACCCCCATTTTATCAACTTTAATTGCAATTTTTGACAATTAGGCTAGCTTAGACCTTTGTCACTTGGTTCCAATTAAGTGAGACGACCCGAGGTTGCATCCTGTGTTGCAATTTTTGGAATTATTATTTTTGACCAGTTTCCAAGGATCGATCTTAAGGTCGAATCGACAGAGCCGCGATCAAAATGACGTCATTACTGGGGAACCAAGAAATTGGTTTACCATAGGATAGCCATTGCCATCTCATTTCAATTGTCGTTGATAATCAGAATCTTTGTTTTTGCAGTGCATTTAGAATAGTTTAATTTTCATACTTGTTCATAGCATAGGTTTTGATCTTCCTTTGCACAAGCATACTTCATACTTCGATTTTGTCTCTTACTAGGCAAATTTTTCACACATACACTCTCATACATACATCCATACACTCATACTCTCACATTCATTACATTTCACTTTTATTCGACGTTGTGTGATTGTGAGAAAATTTTGTCACTACATCTTTTATTTGTGGATTGATTTTGCGCATGCCAAGGAGAGGTAGACTTATTCAATTCCAACCTGAAATTGAGAGACACTTGCGAAGACTTAGGAAAGAGAGGAAAGAACAAGAGAGAAGTAGATTAATTGAGCAAGAAAGAGAAAATATGGCTGAAAATCCCAACCTTTTCCCAAATCCTGACTTTCCTGCACACCAACCTAGAAATGGAACTAATAGAGGAAATGGTGAGCATGAGAGAGTAGGAGAAAACAATGAGAATCAGAGACGTAGGACTATTAGGGAAGCAACAACTTCTGATGTGCATTATGATCCATTTACTGCTGCTTGCCCTAATTTTGATGTTAACTTTGAAGTTAAAGGTTTGTTGATTAATTACCTTCCTAAATTTCATGGCTTGGTAGGAGAAGATCCGTACATGCACCTACAATCTTTGACGATGATCTGCCAGAGTATGAAGCCAGTAGGAGCTACTTTGGACCAAGTGCTATGGAAGGTATTTCATCTGTCCTTAGAAGGAAAGTCACGGGAGTGGTATATGAGTCTTCCAAGGCATGTAGCCAATGCTTATCATAGCTGGACCAATTTGAGGAAGGCCTTTTTGGAGAAATATTTTCCAGCCTCCAGGACATCACAAATGAGGAAGGAAATTTATTCAGTTCGCCAAGAGTATGATGAATCACTGTATGACTACTGGAACCGCTTCCAAGACCTATTATCTAGATGCCCCCATCACCAAATTCCTGATGAGCAATTGGTACAATATTTCTATGATGGGTTGAAGAGTCAGGAGAAAGGTATGTTGGATGCTACATCTGGAGGTTCTTTGATTGATCTTACAGCTTTGGAAGCATGGGACTTGATCAAGAAGATGGCCTTGAACCATCAACAGTACAGTGTGAGAGATTCCAGAGGAGTGCATGAATTGGAAGCTTTAACAGCTCAAGCCAAAAGAATGGAGAGTTTGGAAACTAAGTTATATTCACTGGAGAACAGGATAACTTCACAATTATCTTGTATCACAGCGGAGTTGAAGAACTTGAATGCGCATCACCCATAATCTACAATAGACCTTACTGCACCCAGTTGTGACACTTGTGGGTCGGTGATGCACATATCAAGTGTATGCCCTGGAAGATATAAAGAGGTGTTAGCAGTGTATCCAGGGAGAACAAATCAAAAGTGGGATCCATACTCCAGCACATACAATGAGGGATGGAAGTCTAATCCAAGATTCGGTTGGAGGAATGAAGAAAGCAGTGCTCAAAACAGATTTTCACAAGGGGGAGGAGCTGGTACTTCCACTAACCAATTCCCCAATCAAAACAAGCCCTAACGATTCCATCAAAGGAAGACACCAACCATTTGCTTCATAGCATGATGACTCTAATGAAGGAAGAAAGGGATTCTAACACTAACCAATTCAATGCCATTGCTTCTCTTATTCAACAGGATTCCTCAAAGACTGCTGCTAGGTTCAATGCTTTGGAGAAAAGAATAGAACAATGGGAAACCAAGGCAGAGAACATTAATTCATATGTCACTCAGTTGTCCAACAACATGAGTGAGAATCAAGCAAAAAGCAGTGGAACTATTCCTTCAAATACTGTGATGAATCCGAAGAGTCTCAATGCAATTGCCCTCCGAAATGGGAAGCAAGTGAGGTTTAATCCTCAAGTAGATGAAGAGGCATGTGATGGGGAGATTGAGAGTGAAGAAGTGCCTCCACCTAAGGAAAAGATCAAGAAATTTGAAAGTGTGAGGGAAGAAGCACTATTGAAAGAAAAGAACCCTACGTCGAATAATAAAGGAGCTATTTCAGAGAGTTCAAAGGATCAAGCTGAACACGGAGAATCGACCAAGCAAGCCAGCAAAGGTAAGGAGGTAAGTATTCAAGACCTTCCTTTTCCAAACTCTTATTTGATGAGAAAGCGCATGAATGAGATCAAACATGAAAAAGAAATCATTGATTTTTTTGGAAAAGTATAGATAAATGTCCCCTTACTTGATTTAGTAAAGAGAGTTCCGGCCTATGCTAAATATCTGAAGGACTTGTGCACTAACAAGAGAAAGTTTAGGCCAAATGAGAGAGTTCAAGTGAGCTCTAATGTGTCAGCCCTGTTCAAACCACAGATACCTGTGAAATGTCAAGACCCTGGATCTTTCACCATTCCTTGCATTTTAGGGAAAGTAACTATAGGAAGAGCGTTGTTAGATCTGGGGGCAGCGATTAATGTGATGCCCAAATCTGTCTATCAGTCCTTAGGAGTGAAAAGTTTGAAACCAACATCTGTTGTCCTACAGCTAGCTGATAGATCATTTAGGCATCTAGTGGGAATAATTGAGGACATCTTGGTCCAGGTAAAGGGTTTAGTATTTCTTGCTGATTTTTATGTACTTGATATGTCTTCTGAAGTTGTGTAGGATACTTCTTTGATTCTCGGGCGACCCTTTTTGCGGACTGCAAGCACCATGATCAGCATGAAGGAAGGTAAGATCACCATGGATGTTGGTGACCAAAAGGTAAGCTTCAACATGTACGAGGTAATGAAACATCCACATGAGGATTATTCACTTTTGGGTGTGAATATGATTGATTTAGCTGTGGATAATGCTTGCCAAAAATCAGAGTTACAAAAAGATTCTTTGGATGCTGAATTAGATTCACTTGATCTTGGAAAAAGGTTTTCTGTCCATGTTTCAGGGAAGCAGGAAGGATTAGCCACGACCGCTTACCAGGAGACAGACTTCACGCCAGAAGAAAGAGGGAGTGATCTCTTTTCTCTTGAACTTCAGAAATTGATTCCTTCTATTATGCAACCTCCTGTGCTTGAGCTCAAACCCCTACCTACTACTTTAAAGTATGCCTTCCTTAAGTCTAATGAGCGATTACCTGTCATAATTGCTAGTACCTTGACCCAAACTGAGGAAGAGAGACTCATGAATGTTTTGAGGGAACATAAGAGAGCTATAGGATGGACATTAGTAGATATACCCGACATTTGCCCAGCTATTTGCAAACACAGGATCTTGCTGAATGAAGGGTCAAAATCGGTGAGGCAACCTCAAAAAAGACTCAACCCACTTATCTTGGATGTTGTGAAGAAGGAAATAACGAAGTTATTGAGTGCAGGGATAATATATCCCATTTCTGATAGTGAGTGGGTTAGTCCAATACATGTAGTGCTAAAAAAGAGTGGGATAACAGTGGTAAAAAATGATAGGGATGAGCTTATTCCTACCAGAGAGCAGAATTCATGGCATGTGTGTATAGATTATAGACGATTAAATGATGCCACAAGAAAAGACCATTTCTCTCCCTTTATTGATCAAATGCTTGAAAGGCTTGCAGGTAAATCACATTATTGTTTTTTGGATGGTTTCTCAGGATATTTTCAAGTACCCATTGCACCGGAGGACCAAGACAAAACCACTTTTACATGCCCTTTTGGCACCTTTGCGTATCGAAGGATGCCTTTTGGTTTATGTAATGCCCCAGAAACTTTCCAGCGTTGTGTGATGGCTGTTTTCTGTGAACTTTTAGAGGAATGTATGGAAGTGTTTATGGATGATTTCACAGTCTATGGTGATTCTTTTGATGCTTTCTTATTTAGTCTTGCAAAAGTTTTACAAAGATGCATTGAAAAAAAATTGATTTTTAACTTTGAGAAATGTCATTTCATGGTCAGTGAAGGAATCGTGCTCAGTCATTTAATTTCTAGCAAGGAGATTGAAGTAGATAAAGCTAAGATTGAGGTTATATCTTCTTTGCCTTACCCTACTTGTATTCGTAAAATACGATCATTTTTGGGTCATGCAGGATTTTACAGGCGCTTCATAAAGGATTTCAGCAAAATTGCGTTACCTCTCTCCAAGCTTTTACAAAAAGATGAAAAATTTTGAATTTGATGATTCCTGCAAGAATGCCTTCAACATGCTGAAATCAAAACTCATTTCTCCACCTATTTTAGTTGCTCCTGATTGGAACTTACCTTTTGAGCTTTCATGTGATGCATCTAATTGTGTTGTAGGGGCTATGTTGGGTCAACGGGAGGAAAGACTACCGAGAGTTATCGTATATGCCTCGAAAACACTGGATCCAGCTCAAATCAACAATACAACAACTGAAAAAGAGCTGTTTGCAGTTGTTTTTGCTTTGGAAAAATTTAGGCAATATCTGTTAAACTCACATGTTACCATTTTTACTGATCATGCAGTTGTTCGGTATCTCCTCAAGAAACCACAATCGAAGCCTAGACTGATACGGTGGGCATTGTTACTCTAAGAATTTGATATCGAGATAAAGGATCGAGCAGGAGTGAAAAACCATGTAGCTGACCATTTGAGCAGGCTACCGAACAACACACAGGGAGTGGATTCTTCCGAACTTACCTGTGATTCATTTCCTGATTCGGTTCTATGTGCTTCAATTTTTAAAAAACCTTGGTATGCACATATTGTCAATTACCTAATGTCAGGACTCACTCCTCCTTTTATGTCTCAGGCACAAACTCAGAAGCTAAAGAGTGAAGCTCGACATTACATTTGGGTTGCTACTTATTTGTGGAGAATGTGCAGTGACCAGGTGATCCGAAAATGTGTGCCTCATGAAGAGTGTAATGATATAATTTCAGCTTGTCATTCAATGGTTTGTGGTGGTCATTTTAGTGCAAGGAGAACATCTAGGAAAATTCTCGATTCTGGTTTTTATTGGCCTACACTTTTTAAGGATTCATTTAACTCTTGTCGGTCATGTGATAAATGTCAACGATTTGGAGGATTAGGAAAGTGACATGAAATGCCACAGCAACCTCTTTTATTTTGCGGAATTTTTTATGTTTGGGGAATTGATTTCATGGTCCCATTTCTTCCGTCTTTTGGCTTTGTGTATATCCTTTTAGCTGTTGATTATGTGTCCAAATAGATAGAGGCCATTCCTACTAGAAAAGATGATGCCCAAGCCGTGTCTAAGTTTATTAAGTCCAACATTTTTTGTCGATTTGGCATACCAAAGGCTGTGGTTAGTGAAAGGGGAACACATTTTTGTAATAGAGTTATTGATAACCTATTTTTCAAATTTAGGGTCACCCACAAAGTCTCCACTGCATACCACCCACAAACCAATGGATAAGCTGAAGTTTCAAACAGAGACGTGAAGCACATTTTAGAGAAAATTGTGAAGCCATCAAAGAAGGATTGGAGCCTTCGCCTCGAGGAAGCACTATGGGCATATCAAACTGCTTATAAATCCTCAATAGGCATGTCCCCTTATCGCCTGATTTATGGAAAGGCTTGCCATTTGCCTATGGAACTGGAGCATAAAGCATATTGGGCAGTTAAGCAATGCAATATGGACTTAGAATCTTCCGGCACGGAGAGGAAGTTGCAAATTCAAGAGCTAGAGGAGTTGAGATTAGAGGCATATGAACACTCTCGACTCTACAAGGAAAGGGCAAAATTGATTCATGATAAGATCATTCAAAGGAAAAGCTTCAAGGAAGGGGATAAAGTCCTATTATTCAAGGCTCGGTTTGCTTTCAAACATAGGACTTTCAACACTCGTTGGGATGGACCGTATTTGGTCACGAAGGTGCACAACTTTGGTATGGTAGAGCTTTTACATGAAGAAACTGGAACATGACTCATGGTGAATGGCCATCTTCTGAAGCTCTATCATGAGACCCAGGATCCACCTTAAGCACCGGGTAGTTTCTTTCCTTTCACTTATGATATATTTGTGCATATTGATTGAACATTGGAATGACACTGTTGTGCATGAATATGTTGACTAAGTGTGGGGGAGAAACTTACTCAGTAGAGCTAGGTTTAGTTCAGTAGGATTTTTATTCAGTTATTTTTAATAATTTTTCTCTCTCTTTGGGACCCATGATCTTGGTGAATGCATGATACTTGTATCTTGGTCGAGGAAATTTTTGTGCATACGTGGTCAGGAATAGTGAGCTTCGGATACTTGTTCATTTTCGGGAAGTTTCGCCGCGTCGTGTATCAAATAACTCGCCGCGGCGAGCATTCCAGTAGATTGTGATGTCGCGACGCCACTGATCATTTCGCCGCGGCGTGCAACGATTGTTACGCCGCGGCGTGCAACGATTAGGACGTCGTGGCGAAAGGCCTTTGGACGTAACCCTAGAGGGATTTAAATCCCCTTTTTATCCTCATTGCATGGCGATTCTTCTCTTTACCCAATGCTCTTTTGGTCATTTTACCGTCTCAATCTTCTTAACCCTACGGCGCACCACTTTCACGTCGCCTCCTTTTCATCTTTGCGCCGTGACTTCTCCTCCCTTCATTGCCCTGTGTTCCTTCTGTTGGATCGCATATGGTCCGAGTATTCACAATACGCTGCGGAAGAGACCATACAAAATTATCAAGTATAATCGAAAACACAAGGATTAATGAAAATACCTTATTTTCGTGGATGGATTGCTTCTTTTCGGATTCCAAGACACTGCAAATCGCTAATGTCCTCTACCGGTATCCACACGAGCATGCACGATCCGGGCTGCGGCTGTAGTGTGTTAAGACGTCTGAAAACCTTTCGAACGCCGCATCGATCTTTCTCTTGGCGGCTAGGGTTTCTTGACAGTTGTGTCGTTAAACCTAATGAGACCTAAGCTTCTCTATTTATAGAGAAACCCTAATCTCATTCAGGCCCTATTAAGTTTCGGCCCATTATATCATATATATAATAAAAGCCCGACAACTTAATTAAATCTAGCCCAATAAATATATCTAAATATATTTATTTAACACCTAATAAATTAGGCCCAAGAGAATAAGCCCAGATCACATCACTCTTTGTGTGCGACCACAGAGCTCATTTGATGTTGGCAATGGGCTTGATTACACTTCAAGGCCCATAAGTCATAAGCGGCCTCTAGCAAGACATTATGACTACCCAAATCAAATGAGGATCGATAATCCGATTTAACTCAGTAATCATGATTATAAGCTCACCTTTTGTAACACGATATCAAGATTAATCACAAGGCATGGTACATGTCAACCTTTGATTAATCATAGTTTCTTGATCCGCAAGTTGACTGATTATAACAAATGACATTGATGACTCTTCATCAATTCATTTGAGCACGGCCATGCATTTCTTCAGTCACACTTGTCAAGAGGCCCAAATGATATCTCTCTCACTTAAGAGAGGTACAAATCCCATCTACGTCATTCACATCCCTCCGCATGATTCATTTAGTATCCAACATAAGACTATATGTTATTCGGTTAAAAATAACTTAGTCTAATATCAAAACACCGAATTCCTCATGTAGGGAACCATGATGACTTCAGGTCAAAGGACTATAGTCAAACCATATTAAGAATCACTAATGACATGAAACCATGTAGTATTCTTTATGTGGGTCGATCCAATATATGTTCTCTAACATATATCTATGTTTCTGATTTGATATTTCATATCCATGATCAGTAAAACGTGATCAGCAATCAAAACACATACTAGTCTTAATTCATTATTGTTCCACCAATAATGATCGACTGTGACGATCTAGAATAGTGTTATAACGCTTATGGTTTTACTATCAAGTCACATACTTTATGACATAAGTCTAATACTATTCATGGAATGTAAATCACATTACATAAACGAAATACATGCATATATAAAGGAATACCTCTTAATATATTATTAACAAGTCTTAATGTTAATACATGAATCACAAATATCCATTGGCCTAGGACACACTACTAACACCTTCCTCCCTCTTCAGTCGTTGCTGGTGGCTCACCTCAGTTGCCCATCTCTGTCTCTGTGCTTGCTCTCCGTGTAAGAAATCTTTTCCCTTTATTCATTTCCATTTCAGTTCTCTCGAATAGGAATTGTTTTCTGCGGCGAATATGTTTCGACGCGTCGCGGTGTGTCCGATTATCGCATCACGCTGCGGCCTATGATTCCTATCTCGCTGCGGCGTGCGGGTTTATCGTATCACGCCGCAGCGTGTGGATTTATCGCCCCTCGCCGCGGCGTGTTATTCGCATCTCGCCGCGGCGTGGGAGGAACCTCATGTTTCGTCGCGGTGCGCATTACGTCGTCGCGGCGAAGAGCTGTTATATTTTTTTTGTTTGACTGATTTTCTATGTGTTTTCTTTTTTGTTCAGGACAATACCTCGTACCAAGAATGCCTCCATCCGTCACTCTACACCCTCCGATTTCTACTCTTCCAGTTCTCTTGATTTCTCCTCCGAGCATTCACCTTCACCTTCTGGCCCTTCCCCCGGTTCGCATCCTCCACCACCTCCCACTCACTCTGTAACACCCCACTTCTGAGTGACCCGAACCCGATATCGTTGCTGATATCCGAGTCCGTGCCCCACGAGGGTGGCGTATTACATCAGTCGATTGAAACTCAGTATAACATTTTCTCCTCTCTTTCTTTATTATTTTTTTCCTTGAACCATTCATGAACACAGCATAAACAGTAAGAAACATGAGCCCATGTTCACACGTAATCATTTTCAGTTATTACAGTCATCCAATAACAATTTACAATCAGTCAATGTGTAAAACGGTACAACCACAACGGGCTCGTTATAAAAACAAAGTATTGTTGCACAATGATTGCGAAATACAATTCGATAAGACACTAATGCGCATACGCATCGATCCCGACCTCTATCCTTTACTTGCTTACAGAGACATACTACCCGTGTCAACCGGTATTCTTCAGACCTGAAAAATAGATGCAAATTTTGGGTGAGTTTTATGAACTCGGTGAGAAACCATCATCGATGGTTCACTCAAATCATGCATTACGCATATGGCGTACATCATAATACAAGAGTATTCAATTCGCAGAATATAACAATTTATAGCCTTAAATAATGATTTGCAGAATATGTAATATCCACAAGAATCATGCCATCACGTAATCGATAATTTTCACAAAACAAATATTCATGTGAATGCAATGCATATGTGACTCTTTCCAATTATTCATGTTGTGCCCAAGTGCTCAACAAGACTTTCGGTGACGATCGTCGATTTCTCCCCTCGGCTCGAGGCGGTCAAGATAGTATTCAGGATAAATCCTCGAACTCGAGGCCCGGGCCAAGAATAATCGCAACTCGGTCACAACGTCCATTATCTGTTCATGCATTTATGCATCTAATGCAGTACTCAGTGGGTTTACAGTAGTATGGCTATAAAAGCCCAGTATTGCAGTACTCAGTAATCCAATGATATTGCTATAAAAACCTAGTATTGCAGTTTCCAGTTTCATGCAGTAGTTCAATCCAATACAATAAAAGCATGCAACTTAATCCTATACAGTTCAGTAACCATACAATTCACCTTTGCAAGTAGTTCCATTCAGTACAGTAAAAGCATGTAATTCCATCCAATATGTTTGATAATCTATGTAAATCACCTCGTGAAGTAATTCACATAGGCATTTAGACATTCAGAATTTGAGAAACCAACTAGTTACTCAACTGTATTTCCGAGCCAAAATCTGGCAGTCTCGGTGACGTCGGTGGACCGACGCTCCAAGTGTGACTCTATAACAGTGACAGTAAACAAACATTATCAATTGTTCAATCAAAACTATTTCAGAATGCACATGTAACACTTAGAAGGTGCACAATGCATGATCATGATATTCCCGGCCCTAATCTCATCTTTTTCCACAGAAAAATCCGTTTCAAAAATAAGAAATCCAATAGCGCCGACGGCGCCAATTTTGACCTCTATAGGTCCCAACTTTATAAAACAAAGGATTACATGACTTTTACCCTGACCCATGTTTCCTTCTCTTTTTCCCTCTTTCCTGTCCAAAATTCAAGCTCTCATAACTTTTTGTACACATTTCAGAAATATGCAAACTATACCTTGTTGGAAAGAAAATGAAACCCTCTACAAGTTTCCTTTAGTCCAGAAAAATCAATTTCACCACTAAGGGTGTCAAGCATCCAATGTAAGCTACTGCCCACACATTCACTTCTTAAAACAGGACAGTCATTGTAAATTCACTATCTTTCATTCTGTGCAGTCAAAAATTATACAATAAATATGCTCATCAAGATCACAATGTTATCTACAACTTTCATGAAACAACCCAAATTTCAATTCCCTTGCTAACTAGGTCAAATAATTCACTCAAAGTTGTTGTCCCTGAAATCACTCAATTTGAGCAGTAACTTTCTATCAATCATATCTCCCTGTATACAAGTCAAACAAATCACCACTTTACATCCCTGAAAAGATAAAATCTCAAACTTCAATTCTTCATGAAATAACCAGACTCCAATTCAGCCTCTAACAGTGTCAAATCTGTTATGCAAGTTTCTTACCTAATCAGCAATTAACATCACAATGTAGGTTCAAATTGTGAAAATCCATAACTCCCACATCTGATTTCCAGAAATTATATGCCATACACCATTTTCAAGATGAATGTGTCATATAAAACTCTTCAGTAGATTTCCAACACCAATTCAATGTAAAAAAATTACTAAAATTCCTCCTAATCTGAATGTACACCAAATTTGACATTCCAGCTAGGTTTCATTCAATGCATAAAAACAGCCAACAATCATCAGTCCATAACTCCTAATAGACATATCGAAAAATTACAAAATCAGTGGCATTGGAAAGCTAACTTAATAGGCTTCAACTTTAATTTAGTCCATTTGTCCTAATTCCTTCTCAATTAATTTATAAAAATTAGCAAAACTATAGGGTATAATTTTGGGTACTGTTCATTCCAGTCAATAGCAGTAACTTTCCAAGACAAATTTCACCCTCTTAAAGCTAAAATTGGACAGTGCCTATTTCACACAAAAATGTAGCCACCATCCTAAAGTTTAAGTGGCCACAAACCTCACCTTATTTTCACTTCTGTACAATGAGTTATGATCAAAACAGTACAATCGATTAAAACCCTAAATTTCCAGATTTGGTCCAATCTTAGTTTCTATCATTTCCAATGCCTTTAACACATCATTAAACATCCAAATGAACACAAATCAGTTCTTATACCATTTATACATGTACTAGGGCTAATACACAAAAATTGGCAGCACTTAATTCTTTCTTTCCAAGTAAAATCAATCATCAATATGCCATCACTAATCAAACTAAAACCACTTCTAACATACTACTTTCAATTCATAATTCAACCTAACCTTATACCCATTAATTCAAACCATTATAGTCATTAATTTGATGCAACCCTAAGCATAATAAATGCTCCAAAACTCCCATTCAATGTTTCTACCTACCATGATTCATAAATTCATACCTAAAACATCATTAAAAACTTAACTTAAAAACTTACCTAATTAGCTTCCACTCCAACTCTTCACTTCTCCTACTCTCCTTTCTTTACTTCTTTTCCATCCTATGCATGGTGATATTCAAGGTAAGAAGGTAGCTTGGGTGCATGAAGAAGAGCTCTTGAATTTGGAGGGAAGATTACTTTAAGAAGGAGAACAAAATCGATGGAGAAGGCAAAGTGAAGAGGGTTTTCGGATGGGAGGAGAATATAAACAAAACAAATGTTCTTTTTTCCCTTCTTTCAAATGGAAGTTGCCGAAATATGAGGATAACAATGCATTAAATGGTGGGACACTTGGCCATTGGAGGAAGAATGAAGAAAAGTCAAAGACCTATTCAAATTGTTGAAAAATTAAAACAAAGACCAAGCAATTCAAGCCAATTTCGGTTCCTACACATATTAAGGGTCCACTTATGGGTCCCACCAAAATAAGTCATAGGTAAGTACCAAATAACAGAGAAAATCAACCGGTTTGCCACTTGGCTAATTTTTTCCGATCCGAAATTTTCTCCGAAAATTCTAGAAAATTCTGAAAATCCCATAAAATGTAAAACACACTACGAAGCGATCGAATAATTTTTCA
Organism: Erythroxylum novogranatense; assembly: GCA_029891385.1. Lineage (NCBI taxonomy): Eukaryota > Viridiplantae > Streptophyta > Magnoliopsida > Malpighiales > Erythroxylaceae > Erythroxylum > Erythroxylum novogranatense. Next base: position 23,640,014 of record CM057226.1, read on the forward strand.
AACCCAATAACCATGTTAATCACAATAAAATTGCCTTAGGCACAAAAACCGGGAATATCATGTATGCATGTACAGTTATTTCATGTGCACAGATTTCACTGTTCACTAGTACCAGTATGCTTGGACAACACTAAGAAATCCCTATCAATCTCATCCTATGCCAATTTACTACTTTACCCTTCCAGTCGGGGGTGGGATGTTACACACTCACCCCCTTCATCCCCTCCGGTCGATCAAGAGTATGCCGACCTAGCTGCTAAGATAGAAGCTAGGCCGCTACTCAAGGAGCGACCCTTCCCTCTCTCACCCTCCCACCACCCTTTTGTCCAACAGCTCGTCCATTCACAACTTTCTGGTTTAGTGCAGCCTAGGACTCCTGGAAATGGCACATTCGTTCGTCATTTCTATACCATTCCCGTTACCATGACACACTGGATATTCATTTCTGCGGTGTTACCATTTCTCGCGCCTTCACCCATGGCGCCATCTGCGCTCATTACCACCTCCCTCCTATCCTTCGTTGTCACTACACCGATCTGATTCATGACTACCCTTGGGATGATGTCATTCGTACCCTTTGTCCTGAGGGTGCCGACTGGCATCAACCTTGGACGTCTCAGAGATATATTCGACGTGCTGATCTCCGTCCTGAGGCCCGTCCTTGACTTCACCTCATCTGCAACAACGTCCTTCCCACCACCCACCTTGCCCTTGTTCCCAAAGAACAGGCACTCTACATCTACCTCCTGATGGTTGGCCGGCCGGTTGATATTGCTCATGCAATCGCTTCAGCCCTCCGCCAATCCATCCTTACCTCTACCCTCACTCACTCCATTCTTTTCCCTCATCTCATTATCGATCTGTTCCGGACCTATCAAGTCCCGAAACTTCCTTCTGACCGAACCTTTGAACCCGCCTCCCTCTTTCGCTACGTTCGCCTCAAACAACCCCGCTTCCCCGCACCACCACCTCCTCCTCACTCGCCATCACCTTCCCCTCCACCACCACATCCTCCTTCACCACCACCACCCCCTCCTATTGTTGCTACTACACCTACCGATGTGCCTCCTCCAGACACCCACACCACCTTACCCCCCTCTTCTCCTCTTACCTTGACCACCCTCTCCCATCAGGTAGCCACCCTTCATACCGCTTTCCTTCGTCTCGAAGCCCAGCTAGCCGCCGATCGTCGTTACCACCAGCAGATGTATGCCCTGATTGCGGCACACCTCCACATTCCTCTTCCTCCTATGGACGATGATTCTTTGGTCGGTCCTAGCACTTCTGCGGCCGCACCTTCTGATCCAGCCCCTGATGATCCCTTATCATAGTTCTGGCATTTTGTTCTATGTTGTTTTTCTTTTATTTTTCTTTTATTTTCTTTCGTTTTATGTTTTCTTTTGTTTCTCGTTTTCTTAGCCACTTTGTACTGCCACTTTTTGCCACCATGATTAATACCAAGTTTCTATTATCATTTTCATTGAGGACAATGTGTTGTTTAAGTGTGGGGGAGCTGTTCTTATATTCTTATTTTTTTTCTGCTCCATAGTGCATTTTTTATGTGTGTGTTAGCCACTTTTGCCTGATGTTACATATTTTAGACTTGGTGTAACTAAATTTTTTCTGCCTTCTCATTCTCTCTCATGCATGGCAGTTCACACACCACGGCGAGCCATCATCAAGAACGCACGCATGGCGTGCATGTTGCATCTTGCCGCGGTGAGGCCCGATTTACCATACACGTCGCGGAGTGCATGCTACACGTCGTGACGTCAACTCTGTTTACAGAAGGTTTGTGCGACAATTTTTCCTCAATTCTAATTTTTCCACATTTACTCTTGTCACTTTTGTGTTTCAAAGACCTTATAAGTTTCAAAGTGATACTTGGGTTTATGAAAATACCTTCCATTCTTTTAATTATAGTTGGTCTTGGCTAATTTTACTTTTGATGTTTTCAATACAAAGTGAATTAATGCATGCTAACAAAGTAACACTTTAAGTTTTTGAGACTTGAGATTGTTCATTAAGATATTACCCCTGTTGGAAGGATATTTGAGCCTAAATTTTTCTTTGATATTGTGTGCATCTGCTTATTTCATACCTCTTTAGAACTTGTTTCAATTCTTAATCAAAGCTTTATGGACTAGAATTTTGTTGACGTGATAGAGGCATTCTTTCTTCAACCCTTTTTCCCAAAACACTTATCCCACAAACACTTATCACTTGCTAGCCCCTTGAGCCATTTTTATTTATGAGCACTTGCATGTATGCACACCTACATGATGTCAGTAGTTTAATTTTATTTTGTCAAAAAAAAATTGTGTGTTCCAAAAAGGGACAAAAAGTGTTTATAAAAAAGGGATACAAAAAAGAGAAAAAAAAGAAAAAAAAGAAAGAGCAATAACAATTCATGCAGTATATATTGCATAAAAAAAAGGAAAAATTTCAAAAGGTGTCAATATTAGTTTATCTTCAAATTATAGTTTTTGTAGTGGAGAAATAGAATTGCTACAAGCTTATGGTAGAGAATGGCTTAAGTAGATTGAGAGTGAAATATCCCTTATATGTGAGGAGAGAGAGCAAACACCTTATCTTGAGTGAAATCCTTTTTGTGCAATCTCTTGAATTGAATTCTTTTAGTGTTTGTTTTATTAGCACTCTTTCAATTTGTTTTGATTGAATTTTGAGAAAGTGATTTACGCCAAGTTCCTGTTATTGTTTTGAGCATGGACGAATTTTTCTTTTACACTTGTATCTTTTTGACTCTTATAAACTTTGTCCAGGAGTACAAAGGTTTAAGTGTGGGGGATTTTGATTGAGCCCAAGTTTATCTTATTAATTGGCTACACTTTTATTGTTCTTAATATACTTTTTGACTCTCAATTTGTGACTTTGTGCTTTAATTTGTCCCTTATAGTGAGCTTACATTTTATACAATTTGATAGTAAAATTGTCACAAATTAACATTAATTTCATCATAATTTTTCCAAGGATAATTGATACTACCAAATTGTTGTTTTATATTATAGGGGAAAAGAAGAGTCAAAAGCATCCGAAGACACATCGCGGCGTAAGAAGAAGTTCGCACGCCGCGACGTGCTGCAAGTAACACGTCGCGGCGTAACAATCCAGGCAACATGCCGCGACGTCAAGGAAACATCTCGCCGCGGCAAGGAACCAAGAAGCGCACGCCGCGACGTCTACAAAGCGTCTCGTCACGGCGAGGATCAAGAGGAGCACACCGCGCGAGCGATCCAAAGAGTGCATACCGCGACGTCAATTAATTATCTCACCACGGCGAGCAGACAAAACCCGGACTTCATTTGGAAAGATCTCTTACTGTGCCGACCCGACCCGCACCCATCATTTAAAAACCTTGCTATTTTTAGGTTAAGAGGACGAATATATTCGGAAGACGTCTTGGAGGCAGCATATATGATCATTCCTACCAATCATTCTCCATTTTTGTCATCGTCAATCATCACCATCATTTTCTACGCCACTGTTAGTATCATCTGCTACTATGGAAGACGTCCAATCTTCACCAGTCGTGAGAGAGTCCGGAGTCATGCTTAGCTAAACCACATTTCCTCTTGAAGATGTAGCATCGACTTGAGTTCACCGGTTCTAAAAGGGAGTTAATCTTGCATTATCAAGTTTAATTACATTGTTGTAAATTCCTGAGTTAGGGTCTACTGCATGTAGTTAGATTAGCTTGGTTATAGTTTAATCAAGTGTTGAACAATGTATTGTGTTTTGGAATGCTTAATGTAGAACTTTGATGCTCAATATATGAAGTCTCACATATGTTTTGGTGATTGTGTTAACCCTCTTTATCTGCCTAGTTTTGTTTGATAATGAGATTGTGCTTGAACCAATTGACCAATTGCATTAGCTTGTCCATTTCACACACTAAGATGCATTTAACAAGCTTTCAGTTAACGGAGTTCTTTGATAAAAACCTTGGACTTAAAGAATCCCTTAAGTTTCTAAGGCTTAAGAGCACTTAATGGGGTCTTGAGAAATGGAGTTCATTGATCAAGATCCTGGACTTGAGGAGAAGTCTTTAAGGTTGATATTTGAAAACTTAGTGAATTACACTTCCCGAAAATTGTATTGAACCATGATAGCCTAAGCTCATTTTCAAGAGGATTTATTATCATTTTCTTGTTACTCAAATTTTTAATTTCATTTAATTCCGTAAAATCCAAAATACACTTTTACACTTTTACCTTCAATTTAGTTAAATTCCCTTAGTTCTTTCAATGACCAAAACCCCCCATTTTATCAACTTGATTGCAATTTTTGACAATTAGGCTAGCTTAGACCTTTTTCACTTGGTTCCAATTAAGTGAGACGACCCGAGGTTGCATCCTGTGTTGCAATTTTTAGAATTATTATTTTTGACCGGTTTCCAAGGATCGATCTTAAGGTCGAATCGACAAAGTCGCGATCACTACAACCAAATTTTTATCTATCCAGAGGACCAAGAAAAGACCACACTTACATGTCCTTATAAAACATTTTTTATAGACTAATTCCTTTCAAATTATGCAACGCTCCAGTTACATTTCAAAGGTGCATGATCTCTATCATTGCAAATATGATAAAGGACATAATGGAAATTTGTATGGATAAATTTTCTTTCTTTGGAGACACTTTTAAGCAATTCTTGAAAAATTTAAACAGAGTACTCTAAAAATGTGAAGAATCATATATGATACTGAATTGGGAAGTGTCACTTTATAGTGCACGAGAATAGAGTATTGGGGCATAAAATATTGTGCTAAAGAATTAAAGTGGACAGAGCAAAGAATTAAAGGTCAAAGGCATGCGAGCATTTTTAGGTCATGTAGGACTATACTGCCGCTTTATTAAGGACTTCTTTTTAATTGCTAGGCCTTTTACTAACATGTTAGTTAAGAAAGTGCCATTTAATTTTAATATTTTTCTATATGTGTTTAATAGACCAATCTTAATGTCACTGGATTGATCATTACCATTCAAAGTTATATGTGACGTGAGCTTTATAGGTTACAAGTCAGGCCAATGGAAGGAAAAAATGTTGCATGTGGTTTATTACATAAGCAAGACATTAATGAGGCCCCAACTAAATTATTCCATTATTAAGAAGTAGTTGCTAGTGGTGGTATCTACATACTACAAGTTTTAGTCACATCTTTTGGGATCAAAGGTGATCATTTTTATCGATCACTATATGTTTAACTATCTATTTATCAAGAAAGATGTAAAACCAAAATTAATCCGATGGGTACCATTATTACAAGAATTTGACATTGAGATTAAAGACAATAAGGGAGTAGAGAATGTGGTAACTGATCACTTATCACATCTCAAAGGATGGTAATTAGAGCAAAGTGAAGATATTAATGAGTGATTCCCTAATAAAACCCTTATGTTGCTCATCTTCCTTATAGTACAATTGTATGCAGTTATAGTAAACCTTGTTGAACGTGTTATGCTTCCCTTTGCATTTATCGTATCAATAAAAAAAAGAGATTCTTGTATAAATGTACCCATTATCTATGGGATGACCTGATCCTTTATTGGACATATGTTGGAGGGCTAATTAGAAAGTGTGATCCAAAGGAAAAGATATTAGGCATATTAACACAGTGTCATAAAACTATCTATACTAGGCATTAAGAAGTGAAGAAGATGATAGTGTGAGTAATAAAATGTAGATTTTATTTTCCAAATATGTTCAAGAATGCTCAAGATTTATAGCACAATGAGATGGATGCCAAAAGGGTGGGGACATCTTAAAACTGGATCATATGCCCTTGTCTAACATTCTAAAAGTCGAACTATTCCATGTACGGGGACTAGAATTCATGGGACCATTCTCATCCTCTATGGGGAACATTTATATCTTATTTTAAGTGGACTTTGGGCCACGATGGACTAATGCTATAACAACTCCAATAAATGGCAAGAAAGTTGTGCACAAATTTATCAAACTACTATTCAATTAATTTGGAGTGCCACAAGAGATAATAAGTAATGGAGAAGCACATTTTTGTAATAAATCGTTTGATACTCTTCTGAAAAGATATGGAGTTCACCATCATGTAGCTACTTCATACCACCCGAAGACAAATAGACAACTGGAAGTCATGAATTGTGAGCTGAAATGAATATTTGAGAAGATGGTAAATAGCTCAAGGAAGGATTGAACATTGAAACTGGATTATACCATATAGGCCTATCAAATTGCCTACAAAACTCCAATCCGTAAGACACCATTTAGGCTTGTGTATGGTAAGGCTTGTCACCTGCCCATGGAATTAGAGCATGGGGAATACTAGATGACGAAAGCCTTAAACTTTAATTGGAAGTAAGTGGGTGAGTGAAGACTTTTACAACTAAATGAACTCGAAGAACTTCACTTAAATACATATGAGAATGACAAGTCATACAAAGAAAAAAGGAAAGAAAAAGTGACCCAAGTATTTGCACATGAAGCTTTAGAATTAGAAAATCAAATTATGGAAACCTTCAAAGGGAATGGAAAAAGATTGAAACTATATCTTGGAGGTGTATTTTTGCAAGAAAGGGAAGTAATTTCTTTCTTTTCAAATCATTAAAAAAGTTTCAAATTATGAAAGGTCAAGCTAAAGACTTTAACTTAGCAATTTTATGTAGTTAGGCTTTCTTGAATTCTAATATTTTGGGTTTTATTTTTCATGTTTTGGGGTGGTTTGGATTGTTAATTTTCTTGTTATTAAAATACTACAAGTTAAGGAACAAGTTTCAACGAGTTACTTGAAGAAAAAACAAACAAACGAGATAGGAGCATAATTATATCCTTGGCATCCATGCCCAAGACATAGAAAATGTCCCTAAAACCCCATTTTACCCCTCCTTCAACCCTAACCCTTTATATTCATTTTTCTCTTCTTTTCAACCTACTTTGCCTCTCTAAAACATAACAGCCCCCAGCCCATCTCAAACTGTCTCATATCTCTCTTCATTTTCCTAAGAGTTTTCACCTCTTTCTTGCTTGTTTCAGCTAGATAAACATTCCTCCTATAGATATCTAGTAATTTCCTAAAAAATATCAAATCTTTAGAGCTTTCTTACAAGATTTTGTTGAACGTTTCTCTCTTTACACTTTTGTTGCTTTGTGTGCTCTTGGTTAATTTTGTAGGTGCATTCTCATTCATAGCGGCAAGAATAAAACAAAGGGCTAAACACTCACAACCAAATTGCAAACCTTAAGTTTTAAAGAAGGGTACACGTGATAGGGCTGTAGATTTTGAAGCACATTTTTTTATTTACTCGAAAAAAGAAGGTATGTGATTCCAAACTGTTCACTCTAGAGTTATTAGTGCACCTAGATACTTTGATTTTGAAATTTTAGAAAATCTAAGATTGAAAGATAAAATTAAGACTTTGAGTAATAAAATTCAACGGGACAAATTTATTTATTTTGATTATGTTGTGTGTACGGAATTAACCCTCAAATTTTATACTACTTTACAATTTGAGTCGTAAAATTTGGATAAATTTTGGTTTTGATTAAAAGGCCACCTATATATTTTGAATTATGAAATTATAGAAGAAATTGGTGGATTTCCTAGGTTGGACATAATTGAAAAATAAGATAACTTCTGTGCTAAGCAATATTAGGAGCAATTGATTGGGTAAGATAATTATGTTGTGAACAATGCCTATAATAATGTCATTCTTAGTCCTGGGCATCCATTACTACATAAATTTATATGTCATATTGTGTTTAATAAATTTGAAAGTAATAAATTTTCTATTAGGGAATTATTCATGTTGCGGTGTGTGGATAATAATGTTAATGTATGTACTTCAACCTATACTTTTAGTATTATAGCTATTTCTCTTAAAAAAGAAAATTAGTCATCTTGGCATAGGCTATCTTGTTATTGTGTTTGCGGTTTATTATGGTTTAGATGTTGAGGGACTAAATATTGTTTTTCCTGAGTTTCTTAATCACACCCACTTAGGGCGAGCTAAGATCTTGGCAGTCCATCATATGGAACTTCGAGATATCAGTTCCAAAACTTATGTGAAATACAGGACAGGACAAGCTAGTTTTAGTTTCATGTCCGTGCAGTAACAAATAGAGGTCTTGACAGTTAAAGAAATAGAGGATGATGAAGAAGGAGGCTTGGAGAAAGTCTTCAATTTGGTTTCTAAAAACAACAAGCTTATGGCGGAATCTGTAACATCCCATCACGATGGGAAGGGTAGAATAGTAATTTGGAATGATTTATGAGTGCTTAGAATCACCTTGATATGTTCATGCATACACATACCTGTGAATAGTGAATTTTGCACATGAAAATGGTTGTACATACATTCATGACATTTCTCGGTATATTCGTTAATAAATGTGATTGTTATGAAAACATTGTGATTTGTGTGCTTGAAAATTGAGTTGGAGAGGGTCATTGAGGTTTGAGAATTTTTAGTGAATTTTAGAAAATTTTCTGGAAATTTCGGGAAATTTTCTGTACTAAGAAAAATGCCAAGTGGCAGACTGATTGTTTACCGGTAGTAGAAATGACAGTCCAATGACACTGAAAATTTAGATAAATGAGTTGAGGAATTATTAATTTGAGCCATTGAAAATTTAGGGAGAAATTGGAGTAGAAATTGGAATTGTATTGGAAAGAAACTAAGTAAGGACTTTAGAGTGTGACATGTGGCAAGTGACACTTGTCACTTGCCTAACATGCCACCATGTTTGCATAGGTTTAATAAAAATCATCCTTTCGTTTGGTCTTTCTCGATACTTCTTCTCTTATAAGGTTATTGGTGTTTAAATTGAGAATTCTCCATTATATACGTAGCCTCACTCCTTTCCTCCTTCTTCGTTGGTCTTCTTCCTTATGTGATTTGTTACCAAGCTTCACCCACACTAAATTTCTTATATCTTACTTGCTTTCTCTTCTTTTGTTCACCAAAAACAAACCTAAGCCTTTCACCTTAAGATGATGATGATCGTGTATGGTGGAGGGAGTTAGAGAGTTATGATAATTTTGAAGTTTTGAAGTTTTAGAAGTTTAATTATGTAAGAAATATATTCTATATAATGGGTTTTTAGTTAAATAAAGAATTTGTGATGTTATTTGAAGTTAATTGCATGGAAATCGTGTTTGGTGTATATGGGTGTGTAACTTGCTTGTTTGATTGATGCTTGATGAGGCAGAATTTGAGAAATGTAATTTAGAGATCGTTTAGATGGTTTGGAAGTTAACTGATGTTGTAGATGAGTGTAGAAAATGATGGATGATGGAGTGTGTGTTGCTACTATTTTGTGGACTAATGTTCAAGGAGAAGCTTTGATTTAGTTATGGTTAATATATTGAGTGAATTGAGTGGTGATTGGTGTAGAAATGGTATGGAAGAGATAGGAAAGGTGTTAGGTTGAAAATCTGGAAATTTGATTTGAGCATGTTTCAATGATTGGGCCATAACTTCTTCTATGGTTATGCAATTGAGATGAGTTTTGGCTTGAATTAAACTTGAGGTGCTTGTCTATATTTCTTGTGAAGGAAGTATTGTTCAATTTTGGCTTGAAGAGTTCCAAATTTTGACTTGAATGCAGGAATGTGTGTAGGGATGAATAGTAGCTCTAAAATTTCATTTTGATGATCTGAAACTTTGGGAATTTTTCAAGGTTGATTTAGGTTGATTTTGTTAAATTGGTCTTCAGAAAAGTTGTATCTTTTTTTGATAGCTTTCTATCGCCATAAAGTGTGCCATTTTTCGATATTGAACTTGATACTTATGAGTGATTGAAATGTGGATATGGTTTAGGTGATATTTAACAATATTCAACAGGACAACCATAATCATTTGAAATTTTGACCCAATTAGAGGTTGAAATTGCTTTTAAATGATTCATGAAAGTTGTATAATATGTTATGATCTTTTCATTGATATAAAGCATGGAATTTTTGGACAATGGGATAGGAAGTTATGACATTTAATGGGCAGTAACTTTGATTGAGATTTTGACTCCCTTAGAGATGGAATTGGTTTTCGAGTTCTTCATGGACATTGTAAAGCTTTCTTTGATCTTTCCAGGGATACCAAATTTGTCAAATTTAAACACCTAAGTGAAAAGTTATGCATGTTGGAAGAAGAGAACAAATGAGTGGAAAAATAAATGAAAAAAATATAAAAAAAAAGGGCAAGGAAGTTGGCCCTCGCGAGGGCGACGCCTCGTGAGGGCGAGCGCGCAAAGTGCTCCCTTGCGAGGGTGAGCGCACTCACGCTCCTCGAGGAAGCACAAATTTGAATATCACCACGATGTCAAGTTCGGGTCTTACGGGAGTGGGGTGTTACAGAATCCATGAACACTATGGAGGCGTAAATGAAGGAGATGGCTCAAGAACAACAAAATAGCGATATGACACCAAAAAGATTCTAAAGTTCTTCGTCACCCAAGGAGTTCAAATTCTTTCACCAACACCATCGTTATCTCAATATCCATAAACGATTTCTTGCTTTAAACTTTTTGTCATTTGTTGATTATCTTTATGAGTGTTGTTTGTTTTATCACATTAAGGAAAATATGTTGTCCAAATTTGGGGAGGTTTATTCATTAATATGTCATATAGGTGTAATTTTGGCATATTACAATGTGTTATTTTTTATTAGGATGACATTGTGCAAACATTTTGTTTCATATGTATGTTTTGTGTGAATGGGTCAATGGCTAGAAGAATTACTTTAGCTGTGAACATGGTCGTTTAATTTGTAAAAGCATAGTGGCTCATAAATTTTATGTTTTAAGTATCTTTGGATGACTATGCATATTAGTTAGGATATGACACATATTTTGTTTACTTAGGAAATTGGTTGTATGCATTTATAAATATAAGTCAATTGAATTAGTTAGCATCATTAGTAACCATTCATGAAGATAATTAACTAAAAACAAATAAGGTAGGTTAAGAAATTAAAAAAAGAAAAAAGAAAAAAAGTACGTTATATTGCTATTCTAATGGTCCTTGTTGAAAAAAATTGGGTGAAGAATAGAGCTAGTGGCCAGCTAAGAATGTGATATAGCTGAGTAACCCAGGGCATTCACGACAAAATGTTTGTCTTCACATAAAAAGGATAGAATGACATTCTAACCGAGCTAAATAAAAAAAAAGTTATCTAGTTAAATAACTAGGAGACGTTTATGACAAGAAAGAAAAAATGGTGTTTCAATGAATAAAGCCTACGGATAGTTAAAAATAGAAAATATTTTCATGAAAGGATACTCAGTGATTGTTGCATTTTTCATTGATTAATAATTATAAATGTATATGTACAAGTGCCATAGGAGAGTGAATAAGGCGTTAATATTTGTATTGATTTGTATATTTAATTCAAAGTACTCAATCATGAAAGGAATAAGTTAGTACATTGGAACATTTTGAATGATGATGCTTATGGTTAAATTAATTCTATAAGCTTTGACATCATTGTCTCATTATTGCATGTTGCATGAATAAGTGATTATTTGATTTTATGTTGGTTTGTTTGGTTGTATTTTTGTTTTTGTTTGAAGACAAGAAAAAGTTTAAATGTATGGATGTTGATAGGTATAGATCATACTATGTTTTGATAGGTGTTTTGTTCTTTTAAGTGTTTATTAGATTATTATCGTACATATAGGTTTAGAATAGCGTTGTTATGTGTGTTTGTTTATACTTTAAGTGTTTGTATATTTTAGAGCATGAATTCAATCTTAATTTTATGTTTTATAAGGTGTTTAATATGTTTATGAGTTATAGAAATCAAGACAGTGAAGAACAAAGAAGATGGAGGAAACTGGAAGTAGGACATGATCGTGCATGGCCTGCATGGTCTCTAACTTGATTGTGTTAGAGAGGAAAATCAATGGAGCATGATCGTGCTAGAGAGTTTCTAGGAGCAAAATTTTTCATCTGTTTTTTAGGTTTAAGGCTATTTCTGGAATCTAAAAAAAGTGGAAAAACAGTAGACACAACATCAAAACCATAAACAGTATATAAGAATATGAAACACAACAAAAAATAGCAACAGACATTGTGAAAAGTCAATCAAAAGTGGGAGATCAAGAAGAACATATAGGAATTCCAGCTTTGCAATCAAGACCTTAATTTCATACTAGGATTTATTCTAGAATTATTTTGTGAATTTTAATTAATGTTTATTTCAATACATATTAGATGTTTATGATAATTGTTCATGCTTAAACTTGACAACAAATCGAAAGAGTGAGTTAAAAGTAATTAATGTGAGATTGTACAATGAGAGTTGGCAATTTAATATACCCACAATTATCAAATTAACAATAATTCAAAAAGAGATCATATTGGAGAAATTAATTATCTAATAGATAGCTTTAAATATAATTGAATAAGTTAGGAAAGTTTTGTTAATCGAGAGATTGCCAATCTCGAAATTTTGAATTTAATTATAGTTAATTGATTAGATCTTGAGAGAGTAATCAAAACCTTAGGAAATCTAAGATTAAACACATAATTGGATCAATGAGATTAAAGGAAACAAAATAAGGAAAGAATAAGTCCTAAATGTTGCATCTTCATCAAAACCCTAAATTTTATTGGCAACTTATTGTTTATTTGCTTATTTGCTTTGCTTTATTACTTGTTTTAAATTTTGTTATTTAAATTTAATTCAATTCAATTTATGAATATCTTAGACGAAGTTAGATTCCAATTATTAACTCTTGCATAATCCTTAAGGGAACGATAACCTCTTATACTATAAGATACGATATATATATATGTTTGTATTGAGAGTTTTATTATTAGATAAAAAATCTTGCTCAACAACATTGTCTGATGATTTTTCCTTTTTCTCCTTAACTGACCTACTTTTTACTTGGATTACAAATTATCAATAATAATTGGTCTCACTCTAGCTTGCTTTAGCTCTTTCCCCTTAAACAACACCCCTACAAATTAAGATATTAGTCTCTCGCATTTTTACTAAAATTGATTTCTCTTTCTTCATTTTTCTTATTCGACGGCTCAAATTAGTTTTAATCTCCCCAAGATTGTTATGTTAAATTTCTAGCCCTATGTTGAGACTTTCGATGGTCAAAGATGACTTTATGGTTCATAAGAATGACAAATTAAGTGAAGACGTGATGGAAGAATCTTTTATATGGAGATACATGGCGTTATAGAGTGCTACACACTCATGTCTTGACTCACAAAACTGTGTGGATCAAATATGTACATGGTCATATGCATGCCTATTTGAATATATATGACTGTGTGTGGAGATCGTGTAACTTTCTATAACTATGTTTGTTTGCCACTGAGGTAGTGTTGGAAAGATAAGTTACTTACACGGCCATGTAAGTGACCATGTAAGTTGTAGATAATTTTTTTGCTGACATAAAAGAGAAAAGATGTAGGTTTTTGTATAGAGTGCGGCCACAATGTCCAAAAATGCGAAAAACAGGGAGAGGGCAAAGAGTGTTATATTCTCATCCTTGTTTGATTATTTTTTTGGTTGGTTTGTGGGTTTGCTTATTATGATATTGATTGTAGTTTCAATCTTGAAACTTTGTAGAACAATGTGTTGTTTGGGGGTGAGGTATCAACTTTTTCTATAAATCCTTATTAAATTTAGTAGATTTATTTGTTAGTTTGTCTCATAGTTTTTCCCTCAACACTTGAGGATTTTTTATATTAAATCTTGTTGTTTATTTCATCTTTATAGTTTCTTATTTTCATATTATTTCACTTCTGTAATTTGAAGAGTTCTTTCTTGTCGTTGATATTTGCTTGATCATTTAGAGAGTTGTGTATTTGTCTCCTAATAAGTGGTATCAGAGTTATCGTAATGGAAGGTGAAAATAACTCTATGGTCAAGTTAATGTCATCAGATTACTCTATATGGAATCTCATGATAGAGAAGCTTCTGTATTACAAGGATCTTTTTGGTCATATTGATGTGGATAGAGGTGTGAAGGATGATGTTCCTTCAAATCCTAAAAAGATGTCAAACAAAGAATGGGAAAAGAAGAAGCAAAAAACTTTGGGCACTATAAAACAATGGATTGATATCAACATATTCAATGATGCGCCTCAAGAAACGGATACTTTTGAGCTATAAAAGAAGCTTGAAGGTCTGTATGAAAAGAAGATTGCTTGTAATAAGGCTTCTTTAATAAAGAAGCTTATGAACTTGAAGTTGAAAGTTAGGAAATTAGTGTTGGAACATATAAGTGATTTCCAATACATAATCAATAAGCTTACTCTAATGAAGATCAATCTTGATTATGATTTTCAAGGCTTATTCATATTGAGTTCGTTATTGGATAGATGGGAAACTTTTTTGGTGACAATTAGCAACTCAGCTCCTGAAGGTGTACTATATTTGAATGTAATCAAGGAGAGTTTTTTTAATGAAGAAATCAGAAGAAAGGATATTAGAATTGAAAACATGCAATATTTTATGACAAGAAGCAGGGGAAGGAACAAGAGTAAGGGCCCCAAAGGTTATGGCAAGTCTAAAAACCATTTAAAGTCCAGAGGTGACAAAGACGTGAAGACATGCTACTATTACAATAAGACATGACATATTAAAAGGGTTCAGAAAAAAAAAAACAAGATCATCATAATGATGGTGATTATAGGAGGACAACTACAACTGCTTCAAATACAGATGATGAGGTGTCCTTAGTTTATGTAACCACTAAATATTTGATGTCAGCAAATCTAATTTTGAATGGTTGATCGATACAGGAGCATCTTACCATTATGTTCCAAAGGTGGAGTATTTCTTAAATTACAAGAGTGTATATTTTGGGAGTGTTAATATAGGAAACAAAAGATCCATCAAGATAGTTAGTATGGGCGATATCTGATTTCAGATAAATGTCAGATGCTTACTGACCTTGAGTGATGTAGGACACATCCTTGATCTAAAGCTAAATCTATTATTAACAAATGTCTTAGATCGAGAAGGTTTTCAACACACTTTTGGGGATATAAAGTGGAAACTATCCAAAGGTGCTACGATGGTTATCGAGGAAAGTTATGTTGCTCATTATACAAGAAACATTTAAAGGTGTGTGGTGGGGGAGAAGTATACACAACCGAAAAGGAATCTACACCAAACCTATGGCATCAACAATTGGGACACATGAGTAAGAAGAAATTAAAGTTACTGGCTGGAGAATCCTTTATCGTAATTACAAACTCACAACCATTAAATCATTATGATCATTGCTTGTCTATAAAGTAACATAGATTCTCTTTCAAAAGAAGATCTACAAGGAAGTAGGAGTTATTGGAGTTGGTGTATTTAGATGCATATGGTCTTATTGAGGATGAGCCATTAAGAGCTAAAAGATATTTTGTTAAATTCATTGGTGATGCTTTGAGAAATACTTGGGTGTACATGTTAAACTCTAAGAGTCAAGTTTTTGAAACTTTTAAGATGTTTCATGTTATGGTAGAATGGGAAACTAAAGTTCCTTAGAACAGATAATGGAGAGGAGTATTGTTAGGCCCCGATTCACATCAAGCATGTTTTATTTATTTCGAGGTTTAGATTGATAATTCCTTTTAGTTAGAATAATTTGAGATTTTTTTAGTGCTTAGTTAATGGTTATTTAAATGAGGGGTTTAGTTAAAATTAGAATTTTGATAAGTTATTAAAAGTTAAAGAATAAGATGATGTAAGGGTAATTTAGGAAGTTAACATATGTTCTTAAAGTTTAAGGCAAAGAAGGAAGGGTAACTGAGTCTTTGTATAGTCATTAAAAACCAAAAGAAGGAATGAAATAAGAGAGTTGCCATGAATGAAGGAAGAAGCCACGAAAATTTCAAGGAAAAAGAAGAGACTTAATAAAACTACGTAGTTTTGATATAGGTTTTAAGTTAAGAAGCAAGTTTCCCTAAGTCATTAAAGAGACTTACGAAACTTATAAGAGAAAAGAGAGGGAGAGAAGGGCTTCGGTGAAGTGGAGAAGAAGAAGAAGAAGAAGAAGAGAGGTTAGGGCTTTAACCTATCTTGCTTTGGAAAAGAGAATTGGAGTGATCTTTAAGTAAGAAAAAGGAAGAGGAAGAGTTTAAGCTTCCATTAGAAGCAAAATCAATTTTTGTGGGTTGTTTCCTAAGGTAAGGGATTTCTAAATTCTTTGATTAATTTAGATAGGTTTTGGTTCAAATAGTTTAGTAAAGGCATGGGTATGGTTATATGGGATTAAATTCATGCTTTCATGTCCTACAAATTGCCAATTTTGATATCTCATCTTCATATGGGATTTTTATGTTTGATGAAGGTGAAGTGAGGCAATTGGAGTTAGAAGAAAGGCAATTGACCAATCCCAAAGCTAAAGGAAATAAGGTGGGTGATTTCTTAATAATTGAGTTATAGGCTTGATGAAATTTTTATAATAAATGCTAATAAATGCTTTCCAATGGTTTAAGATTTTTGTATTAGTTACTCTTTGTGATGATTCAAACTTGTATGTGATGTCTTTTGAATGTAAATTCATGTTGGAAATATTTACGAAATGGTTTGTTAAGTGAAAAAGATTAAAATGTGTGATTTCGGAAAAAGATTGCCATTTTGGGCATTTATGTGAAAACTTTGTGAAAGTGAGTTTTGTAAGGGCCAATTGTGGCAAATATTTATGAATTATGTGACATATGTGATATGCATGATTTCTTTGGGTTTGTGGTGGTCCCATAAGAGTCAGGTGCACCTGTCTAACCATAGGCTTCTCCCGCCTGCCCGCTAGTGGCATTGGAGCTCCTCACGGACTCCCATATGTTCACGACTACACATGACTGCTTCGCGGGAATGTGTAGTACGTTCCATTTCGGATCCACTCGAACCACTTTTCTGTGATTATGTAATAGGTTAATTTGTAAATTGGTTGATGTGATGAATTTTGTGAAGAGATTTGAGAAATTGAAAACGTTTTTATCAGTGTGTTATTGTTTTGAAAATGAATGAATGAATAATGTTTTTACTTATTCTTAATTATTAAGTTGTTGCCCACTGAGCCGTCGAGCTCACACCCAATTTTTTCCTCCACAGGCGTCGAGCGAGAAACTGAGTCACCGCATCGGGATTGAGACATTACTCCGATGCATTTTGCTTTTGAAGTCATATTTGAGAAAAACAAAGCTTTAGGTCGCATTTTGGATGAAATGACTCTCGTTGTATTTAACTTTTGATACTTTCGTTGTATTGAGGCTAAAATGCCCTCTAAGGCTTTGTATTAACTTGTTTCCATGTAAATGTAAGAGTTTTGAATTTTAAATGTATCTTATGTATGTTTTCTAAGAATGTATTGTTGTATGGTTGAGAATGACAAAAAGAAAGAATGGGATTGTGTTACTTTATAGTTTGGAATTGAGTAGATGTTTAGGAGTACGGTTGTTGTCCTTTGAATTGTGTTTGGAGATATATTTGGATTGGATTATGTTGTGGAAGATTGTAGATTGTGGTTTTTGTGCAGGTATATGGAGTTTGGAGAAGAAAATTGAAGTTTGGCTAGTTGAATTTTTAAAGGAGGTGTTGTCAAATTTTTGTAAAATTTGACAGAAACTTCGCTTAGATTTTATACCCTCTTAGAGCTTGAATTAGGTTGGGGGGTCTTCTTGAAGATTGTAGTATTTTGCTAGTTGAATTTTTAAAGGAGGTGCTGTCAAATTTTTGCAAAATTTGACAGAAACTTCGCTTAGATTTTATACCCTCTTAGAGCTTGAATTAGGTTGGGGGGTCTTCTTGAAGATTGTAGTATATGTTTAGAGCTTTTCAATTATATGTAATTTGTCACATTTGGACTTAGGATGAAGAAGTTATAAGGGTTGAAAGATTTCAGTTACTGTTGATTAGGGTTATAATTGTGCAGTACCTTTGGAAGGGTTTTTCACCCCCTTAGAGCTTGATTTGATTTTTGTATCCTTCATAGAAAATGCAAATTATCCATCTATATTTCCAATGATGTACAATATGAAATTTTTTTAGTTAGGAGTAAAAAGTTATGAGGTTTGGAAAATTGCAGGTACTGTTCATTTGGTCAATTACACTGTTCTATTAGTTTTTGTATAGGCAGTAACTTTGAGAGTGTTTTTACCTCCTTAAATGACTGAATTGATTTTTTCACCCTTCATGAAATTTGTAGATCATCTATTTATCTTTCCAATGAGGTAAAATGTGACATTTTTAGGCTTTTTTGTTAAAAGATGTGAATTTTCAAACTTCTGGTATAGTATAGGACTTTTCCATTTTAGCAGATACTTTGAGGCAACTTTTGACCCCCCTTAAAGGCCAAACTAGTTTTTCAATCCTTCATGGAAGTTGTAGAGCTTCCTTTACCTTTTTATTGATACCAAATTTACAAATTTTGGATTTCAGGGTGAGGAGTTATACATTTTCAAAGTTGGAGCAGTTTTAATCCGTTTTAAAAAAATTAATAACAAATTGCCTCGCTCTCCGCGGAGTGCGAGACCTCGCACTCTGCTGTGTGCGAGGCTTGCTTTTTCTTTTTAATTTCTGTTTTTCCTATTTTCTAAATTAAGCCCATTTTCACTATTTTAACTGTAATTCTTTCATTTGACCTCCGATTTGAGTGATTTTCGAAGCATGGGTTTCTTAAAAAAAAATTCCTACCCCTTTTATGCAAATTTAAAATTTTCAGGTTTGATTTGAAAATTACGGATAAAATGAAAGAGAGTCAATTATGTGGCGTTATTGAATACAATTCCGTATTTGGGCGATTTCTCGGTCTATAGAGATCCGATTGAGGAGATTTTTAATTCTAATTAATCTAGAGACATGGAATTTCATTTCAGCTTAAGAATTGGATTTAATTTTGGGCCCTAAGCAAATCAATTTTATTGAGAGAGATTAAGGTGAATCTTACAAGATTTGCTCGGATGACATTAATATAAGTTCAATTCGAGTTTCTTTTCGTGGTGAGGAATCCCTCCCTCGTGGGTTGCACGCCCAGGTGTCACGAGGACATCAGGCTCGTGATCCACCAGGGAGGGGTTCCAACATTTATGGTATCAGAGTCGTTCCGATTTAGGTCCGGGTTGAAGGAGGAATTTAGGGTTTTTATAACCTATTTTGCATTCTTTTGAAATTGCATCATTTGCATTATTTACATGATTTTGCATTGTTTTAAATTTTTTTACAGATGTAAATGCTGATTTTGCATGATTTAAATTGTTCTATATACTTTAATAATTGTTTTGCATGAACTAAAGTTTTTTTCACTGGTTTTATGTTGAAGAAGTCAATATGCCACCTCGGAGTAGAACTCGAGGAGCTCGGCTTCGTTCTTGTTCTCGCCAGGGGAGTACAGATGAGTCCCATGTCCCACAGGATGCAGGGACACACTCTGCTCCCAGCTTCGAGGCACCTAGTGTGCAACCAGAGGAGCCGCCACCTCCGCCTCCTCCTACTATGCCTGCGATGGATCTGCAGTTTTTTCAGGCCTTTGCCCAAGCTTTCACTTTTGCCATGGGTCAAGGGTCTCAGGCTCCGGTGCCAGCTCCAGTGGTTAGGGGCGGGCAATATGATAAGTTGCGGAAGTTTGGAGCGGTGGACTTTCATGGTACCACCAATCCAGAGGAAGCTGAAGCTTGGATGAAGAGGACAGAGAGAGTCCTTATGCAAATGAAGTGCTCAGATGAGGAGAAATTAGAGTATGCAGTGAGTTTATTGTAGGGGGATGCTCTTCACTGGTGGGAGTCCGTGCCACAGAGTCAGACTGTGCCACTAGTGCTTGCATGGAGGGATTTTGGGGAAGTGTTCCGAAAGAAGTACCTTTCTCGGGTCTACATCCAGGAAAAGGCTAGAGAGTTCTTAAATCTGACTCAGAGGGAGATGTCTGTGAGTGAGTATGAGTTGAGATTCACTCAGTTATCTCGATATGCACCTCACATTGTGGCCAGTGAAGAAGATAAGTGCCGCAATTTTGAGGGAGGCCTCCACCTGGGAATCAAAGAGAAAGTTATTATTCACAATTTCTGTGATTATCAATAGCTGGTGGATGCTACACTCCAGGCTGAGAAGGTGGAGAACATTAGGCAGGAGGTGAGCAGGAAGAGGAAGAGCAGAGAGTAGTCTTCCAGACAGGGCGCAGTCGATAGGCAGCAGGGGTGAGAAGAACGCCTGTGCTCGAGTCGGGGTGGCGTAGTGCCCTCAATGAGCAAAGCAAGAGTCGAGTGGTCAATACAGGCTTGCTCAGTGGGAGGAAATAGCAAAATTGAGAGAAGCAGTAACCAGAACCCCCAATGTGAGCACTATGGGAAGCTACATCGGGGTGAGTGCTACAAGTCGTTGGGTGCATGCTTCAAGTGTGGTGTAACACCCCACTCCTGCATGACCCGAACTCGACATCGATGGTGATATCCGAGTCCGTGCCCTGCGAGGGTGGCGTGCTACATCACTCAATCAAAATTCAGTATCAATTTTTTTTTGAAACACAAACATACAAAAAACGGAAATCAATGAACATACAATTTCTCTCCAAATTTCAATGGCTCCAAATGCATAATTCCTAACATCATGTCTTTAATTTTTAGTTTCATTTGACAATCATTTCCAGTACCGGAAACCAAATCAGTCTGTCACTTGTCAATTTTTTCGATCCGAAAAGGTATCCCGAAAAATTTCCAGAAAATTTTCTAAAATTCCAAAAAAATGAAAAACACACAAAAATCTACTCCAATTTAAGTTTCAAGCACAACAATCACATTTTTCACAATAAACACATATACCGGGAAATGTCATGAATGCACGTACAATAATGTGCATATACAAAAATTTCAATTTATGCATATATGGAGGCCATATTTGGCATGACCATGCCGAGATACGTTTACACACTCGTAACCCATTCCAAATTACCATTTTATCCTTCCCATCGGTGATGGGATGTTACAACTCACCCCTCCTAATAAAAATTTCGTCCTCGAAATTCACTTTTGATAAAGAAGAAGGTAGGGGTACTGTTATCTCATGTACTCCTCCATTTCTTATATCATCTTTCTACTCAATGCTTCCTTTCATAAAATTACAATTGATAACATCAATAGGTCTCTCAATTTTTTGTTTAGATGTTATACTTCCTCAATTATGTCCTTGATGAGTTTCAGAATATTCAACTCTTTACTTTCAGTTTCTGTACCGCATATATCAGATTATAATAATACTAATCATAAAATCACTTATAATGCCATAGTCCTATTTTTGTCATTTTTTAATATGGACTACTATATGTCACACTTAGCTACACCTTGACACAGGTGACACATTCAAGCCTTCACATCTTTCTCCATATAGTCATAACTTCGATGTAATCCACCAAAAATCCATTCATCTTTCAAAACCACTTTATTCATATTTTAAATTCATTACACTCACTAACGGTATTCCAAATTTTTTCTGGTTTTAACTCAGGGTGATTGACTCTTTTTGTCGTCTCATCAGGATAATGATGATTTTTACCTGTAGTCACTTTGCACTATGCATATATCTATCCCCAATAGTCAAGACTACAAGGATCTCAAACATATAATCACTCAGTTCGATATTCTTAGCCGTCAATTGCTCTTTCGAGGTACACTTACTATACTAGGACATCTCTTTATCAAGTAGTACACATACTTTATTTCATCAAAATTCCTCAAACTCTCAAGTTGGGCTTTCCTAATTCCTTTTTACAAAACTGATGTTACTTTTCCATAACTAATAAGATTTCCTTTTTGCTCCATTTTTAACTCGTAACTGTAAATTTAATTTTTTTTATTGCATTTGATTGAGTAACCTAAATCTAAATATCCACATATGTGATACTTTATTATGAAATATTCTATTCGATACCGTCGCTTGGCACATTAGCTTTATTAGGATAGGTCCCTCAGCACAATGCTTTCAATCTTTTCCAATTCCAGTCTTACCTTAATCTCTACAAATTTGTCTAGTCATATGTATATCTCGTATGTTTCTGTCCACATCACGATACTACGCTTTCAAACCAACTATTATTGCAGAAATTTTTCAAGTCATGCCTCTCTATTTAGCTCATGCAGCTATATTTATCTCTAGGTACATAAAATCACCTTATACATTACAACCAATTTCCTCTTGATCTCGATTGGTAACCTCTATTTCATATACTACAAAATCTCCAAATCCAAATGGCATACCTAACACTATACTTATTTTATTTTAGTCATCACTAACGCGGCTTACATACTTTTCTCTCAAGTATTCAATATATGCTCTGTACCTTTATGACCATAGTCATCAACTGATGTCATTTTGCTTGGATCACATTAACCTTCAATATCATAATCCTATCGGGGTATGGTTAACTCCAATAGATATAACCTCAAACTCAGTGTGCTTATGTTCATTTCTCGTAATTCTTTAAGTAACTAAGCAGTAGTATTATCACATGCTATCCTCAATTTTTCATTGAGCTTCCTTTTTCTCGACGGATTTCAGGAGTTCTTTCAATTTCTCGATGATTCCACATTACTTATTCTAATGTCTGTTCCTTCATACCTGTTACTGCACACATTTCAATTTATCTACAAACATATGGTTCCCAAACATATTTACACAAACACTTTACATCAACAAAATATATAGATACTCCCAATAGCCTTTTCCAAATCTTATGCTTAAGTCTTTGCTATAGATGTCTCCAATATTCTCATTCATTTTTTTTCAATACAGAAGACAGTACATCACAACTTTTCTTGGAGACCGGTCATCTTATTTCAAAATTCCCTCCGTTACATCTGTCGGTTCCTTTCTGAAGCAAACCTGATTGACTCAAGCGAGGGACCTTTGACCTCTATGGAAAGATTACCAGATTCCATTGTTGACTCGAGCGAAGAGCTTTCATAAACTAAATTACTCGGCTTTCTTACCCCATCTCAGTGATTTCTTAGTATAAACCTCGATATTGTCACTCACCTATTATCTATCAGTACTTATTGGTCATTCTTAATGGCTCAGAAAAATCAATATCTACATTTCATATCAATTTGTATCATGACTATATGGTCAATGCATCCTCGATACTAAGGCTCAATGAAGCATTACGCAATTTCTTATACTCTATAACCCGGTAGATCCCATCCAAAATCCTTCCATCTTATCTAGAGATGTATTTATATCACATTTCCAATCATTCACAGTCGCTAGTGATACTGACATTTCCATGTAATCTAGATAACATTTCTATTCTTGTTCCTGCCCATAATTGGGGTTCACCATATTATTTGGAGGCCCATATCCTACCCTGCACTCTTTCCTCACATTAACACACATATTGACAGCAATTCTTTTTTTTTCAGTTTTCCAGTATTTAACTCTTCTTCGTATACAGCATCTCATCATAATCATTCAATGAACATTTTGAGTGCATTCACTCTTCTCCTTTGAGTTATCATCTTTTCCATAAGCGCATGCATAAATACAATTCAAACCGAAGAGCATATCTAATTGTCTCCACAGTAACACATCATGTATCACGTTTCATCACTTGTAAAATCATGTTCCTATTATTTCATCGTCCATGTGTATATTCTCAATCCATTCAGAATTATAAATGCAGAAGCATCAAGAAATGTAATCTCATTCTCACAGACATATTATTAGGTTAAATCATAACTTTTATCACATTTCACATCCAAGTCTAATTGAGTTATTTCTTTTAACCGGGTTTGTACACTTTAATCTCACCTTTTCCGCTTCTTCCTAACAATATCTTCACTTACGATACAATATATTCCATAATAAACACATCAACACTACTGTAGTAAATCTTTCTCTCCCTTATCGAACCATGTACTTTTTCCTCATTTCCAATTATCCCCATTTTATCGAACATAAAAGTCGGATTCAGGAATACCTAGTCATCCTGAACTTTTGATCTCTCATAAACATATTCTTAAGCTAAATCATAACTCTCATCACTTTTAACCAATATTCCTCTCATGTCCATATTTGACCTCTCCAGGCTATCACAAATTTCGTTTTCTTTCAACTCGATTTATACACTTTAAGTCTCATTATTCATTTTGATATCACTTCTTTCCTAAACAAGCCTATATCAATGTATTCACATTCACATCCCATTTGAGGGTTTGTAACCACAGTATCCATTTTTCTTTTCCCATTACTAATTGTCCATAAACCTTCATTGGCACATATTCTGACATATCATCACTTTTCTCACACTTAACACTTAACACATGTTCATGCTTAGGACTCATACCCATACGACTCAGACTAGGGATCAGTTGCTACAGTCTGCTATGACATGACTTTAATATATGTGACTTAACCCCATATTTCAAAAAATGCCCAGATAAGTTCGTACTTCTGGGCTCTGATACCACCTAAATGTAACACTCCACTCCCGCATGACCTGAACCCGACATCGACGGTGATATTCGAGTCCGTGCCCTGCGAGGGTGGCGTGCTACATCCCTCAGTCGAAACTCAGTATCAATTTTTTTTTTGAAACACAAACATACATAAAACGGAAATCAATGAACTTACAATCAATAATAAGTACATTGGCCACGGGGCCCTTTTCATAAATACAATTTATTTCAGTCTGTTAACTTTAAAAATTGACCTAATCATTAATACAAAAATTCAAAAAAATACTATTTTATCAGACACTAATGCGGACGCAAACTGATCCCAACCACATCTCTCACTCATCAACAGATGCCATACGCCCGTTGGCTAACAGGGTATTCTTCTAAGTTTTAAAAAATAATTGCAAATTTTGGGTGAGTTTTGCGAACTCAGTGAGGTAACCATCATCGATGGTTCACTCAATTCATGCAACACATCATGTCACATAACATATACTCACGTTGTTGCATACTTAATCACATTTCACAATTTCACTAGAGCATCACAATTTCACTTGAGCATAGACAATTTATACATTTCATTCGATTAGACATACATAACCAAATGAATTCAAGCAACACTTAAGCATACCACAGTTGTTTCATAATTCACATTCAGAAGTACCACATGATTGGTACCACAGAGCATAAGGCATTTTGCCTTTCACTTAATCAAAATGATTAAATTAAATGCAAATTACATGCGCATGTGACACTTTTCTAATTTATTTCGGTGTTGTGATCGAGCGCCTGAATTGTCTCAATATGGGTGCATTAATCGTTGAGCCTGAGGCTCTGAACTGTCCGAATTTGGGCGCATTAATCGTTGAGCCTGAGGCTCTGAATCACTGTGGAGCTCGAGGCCCAAATATAAACGTTGAGCTTGTAGCTCTCGGTGGCTGCTCCGGTCACAACTGTCATTAACTGATCATGCATTCATGCATGGAATGCATATGTCGCAATGAAGCCATATCAACATCACAATCAATCCCAAATTATCACATTCAACCAATAGTTCGCAATTGATCACATTAAAAATCACGATCACAATTAATCACATTTAAAACACGGAGATCCCAAATTTTTAGACAAATAGCACTTCTATGTCATAACTTCCCAATTCATCGGACCTTCTGTCCGGAATCCTTAATCAAACACAATCCCACCATTATTCTCCACAGGATTATAAACACAGAATTATAAGCACATAATAATTGAGGAACCGTCTAGGTTACTCACCTATAGCTTCCGAACTAATGCCTAGAAGTGTCAGCAACATCTGTGGGATGACATTCCAAATGCGCCTCCATAACAGTGAAAATATTTAAACATTACCAAATGTACAAGCAGAAAGATTAAACAATGCACATGTAGAAATTAAAATGTGTACAATGCATGTTCGTGACATTCCCGGCACTATTCCACAATTTCCCGTCAAAAAAATTTCCTCTAAAAATTAAAAAGTCATAGACACTAAAATCACTCAATTCGGATCTCTATAGGTCCAATTATTAATAAAACATAGACCAGAAAAACGATTACCCGGTCCCCTCACTTTGACCTAACCAATCCACGTCAATTTTATCTCTAAAATTTTTCAATGTCACATAGAAATGAAATTAAATATTTCACGACTCTGATGCCTCGAGAATTAGGTCAATCGGATGTCAGACGGAAAAGTTATAAACAAAAGAGTGGAGAGAGGTCAGTTTAGGAAAAATACATGTCATAGTCAACTAGTCGGAGGTTGTAGTCGACTAGGTCGACTACAGTGACCGACTAAAAGCTTTATTTTTTCTTCTGCCGATATCCCAACTTTTACAAGTCATAACTCCTTACTCCGAACTCCAAATTGGACAAACTCGGTATCCATTTCAAGATAAAAGAGAGATCTACAAGTTTCATAAAGGACACAAAATCCAATTTTATCTTTAAGGATGTCAAAAATGCAACCAAAGTTACTGCCTGCATAATGTTTCCCAAAACAGTATACCATTTTGCAAAAATCATAACTTTCCATTCCTTTTTCCAAAAATTCCAAACTTTATGTCAAAAAAAATATCAAAATATGTTCTACAACTTTCATGAATAACTTGGAAGCAAATGCAACCTAGAAACACATCAAATTCTCAAGTAAAGTTTCTGTCCACATGTGTCACCCTGAACAGTATACAATCTTCTAAAAATCATAATTGCCTACTCAAATGTCCAAAAAATCCATACTTTATACCCATGAAAAGATCATACAACATACTACAATTCTCATGAAGGACTTAGAAGCAAATTCCATCTCTACCTAGCTCAAAATCTCCATTAATGTGGCTGCCCTGTTTAAGAGTGTTAAGTCACCATAGAACCAAAACCACATCAAAACTTTACAAAATCATAATTTACAATCCACACATCCAAATATAGCATACTATACTCATTTTAAAGCTAATTCATTCCTTTACAACTTTCCATAAGACCACTTGAGCTAAGTAGAATCACAACTGTCCAGACTTTAACCTTAATGTACAGTCACCACCAAACATATATGTAACACATTTTCCAGTACCAAGGCTATTAACATCCAAAAGTCAACAGGTCATAAATCTTAACCTAGACATCGAAAAATTTCATACTTAGTGGAGATAGAAAGATAACAAGAAAATATTCAAGTTTCATGAAGACCAAATTAGCAAATTCAATCCAAATCAACTAAAAACAAAATCATCAAAGTTTCAGGTCACAAGGTTCGGATTACTGTTCATACAGCACCTACAACTCACTTTCAAGGCCAAATTCAAGCTCCTTCAAGGCTCAATTTAGCATCACTTCCTCCACATAAAATATAACCAAACTTCTCAAGTTTAATTTCATCCAACAATCACTTCAATTGCTCAACCATAGAAGAAGTTATGACCAAAATATTGAAATCTATACAAAATCAAATTTCCAGCTTTTATACCTAAACCAATTGCTATCACTTCCATACCCTTTTCCAAGCCAATAAGCATCCCAATTAGTCAAGTAATCAACCAAAATTTCATCAAAACCTCACTTAATCACCTAGCCATAAAATGGCAGCACACACACACAAAATTTTCTTTCCTAAATTTTCATTCATCTAGCATCACAAAACCAATCCAAAACACTTACACCATTTCAAAACCAATCCAAAACATATTCACTCATTCTTTTACATTCATCCTTAATAAATCAAGAACACATCCTACCCATTTCAACCAACACAATTCCCTTCCAATTAGATGCACAAACATCACAATTCATGCATTAAATGAACAATCAAAACTTAAAATATAATCTTACCTAATCAAGCTTCAATCTTCCTATCTTCACCAACTCACCAATTTTCCTACTTCACTTTTCACACCATACGATCATCAACCTTGAGGCTTAGGTTAGTATTTTTCTTTGAGAACAAGGAGGAGAAAGCACAAAACATAGGAGGGGTTTTTGTGTTGTGAAGATGAGTAGCAATTCTAGCTAAAAAGAAGAAGAAAAATCGATGAAGAAGAGGAGATGACTGAGGCTACGAAGATGGAGGAGAAAATCTCCTTTTAAAACACCAAAACCTTAGAAGAGAGGAGTGCCGTGGAAGACTCTCCCAAGTTCGGATTTTTATATGACCATTTAATATAAGGCTAAGTAGGCAAGTGACATGTGTCACTTGCCACTTGTCTTATTTTTAAGGATTCATTAATTCCCTTTCCAAAACAATTAAATTCTAGTCCAATTTCTCTCCAAATTTTAATGGCTCCAAATGCATAATTCCTAAAATCATGTCTTTAATTTTTAGTGCCATTGGACAGTCATTTTCGATCAAAAATCAAATCGATCATTACTTGTCAATTTTTCATTAGGAAGGTATCCCGAAAAATTTCCAGAAAAATTTCTAAAATTCTACAAAAATGAAAAAAAACACAAAAATCTACTCCAATTTAAGTTTCAAGCACAACAATCACATTTTTCACAATAAACACATATGTCGGGAAATGTCATGAATACATGTACAATAATGTGCATATACAAAAATTTCAATTTAAGCATATATGGAGGCCATATTTGGCATGACCATGCCGAGATACGTTTACACACTCGTAACCCATTCCAAATTACCATTTTATCCTTCCCATCGGTAATGGGATGTTACATGTGGAGAGAAGGGACACAGGATAAAAGATTGTCCTCAGATGGCCAGAGGGGAAGGATCTCAGCCGCAGGCTCAGAGGAGAGCAAAGACAGTGAGGGTCGCACCAAATTCTTTGGGGTGGCGCCAGCTCGCTTAGGAAGCCTATTCCTCCAGGGAGACCGAGAGGGCAAGCACAAGCCAGGGTGTTTGCTATGACACGGGAGGAGGCTGCAGCCGCACCGGAGGTTGTTACTAGTATGGCTCAGCTTTTTCATTCAGATGTATATGTTCTATTTGATTCTGGTTCTACAAATTCCTATGTCTCTGCAAGTATGATATTGTCTGGTATGCAGTCAGTTCTTCTGGATAATTTTCTCCTTGTTAGCACTCCGTTAGGGAGAAATGTCATTGTAAGCCGGATCTATAGAGACTGTGAGCTTTTTATCGAGGGATCTAGTTTGGTAGTAGATCTACTACCTTTAGATCTGAAGGGTTTGGATGTAATTGTCGGCATGGATGTGATGGAAAAGTATCGGGCAAAGCTTGACTGTGGTTTAAAAGAAGTGGAGTTTGATCAATTGCAGGGGGCAACGGTCTTTTCTAAAATTGATCTCAGGTCTGGCTACCATCAACTCAGGATTAAGGAGTCTAATGTGAGCAAGACAACTTTCAGAATATGGTATGGCCATTATGAGTTTTTGGTTATGCCTTTTGGACTGACCAATGCTCCTGCTGCTTTTATGGATTTGATGAACAGGGTCTTTAAGGAGTTTTTTGGATCAGTTTGTTATTGTGTTCATCGATGACATTCTGGTATATTCAAAGAGTGTAGGAGAGCACGAGGAACACTTGAGGATTGTATTGCAGAAGTTGAGAGACAGGGAGCTTTATGCCAAATTCACTAAATGTGAATTTTGGCTTCATGAAGTGGTCTTTTTGGGTCACATTATTTCTGAGAGTGGGGTGCATGTAGACCCAAAGAAGATTAAAGCAGTAGTGAACTGGCATGCTTCGACGACAGTGACAGAGGTGAGGAGCTTTTTAGGTTTAGCAGGCAATTACAGGAGATTCGTGGAGGGTTTCTCCATGATTGCTGCTCCTTTGACCAAGTTATTGAGAAAGAACCAGAAGTTTGTCTGGAGTGATGAGTGCCAGCAGAGCTTTGAGGAGCTCAAGCACAGATTGACTAGTGCACCAGTTCTGGCTTTGCCCACAGGAGAGGGGAGTTATACCGTGTATAGTGAGATAAGGTGATAGCATATGCTTCACGGCAACTAAAGCCTTATGAGGTAAATTATCCGACCCACGATCTGGAATTAGCAGCTGTGATCTTTGCCTTGAAGATCTGGAGGCATTATCTGTATGGGGTGCAAACCAGGATCTTTACAGATCACAAGAGTCTCAAATACTTGTTGAGTCAGAAGGAGCTGAATTTGAGACAGAGGAGGTGGATTGAGCTGCTTAAAGACTATGATCTATTGATTGAGTATCATCCAGGTAAGGCCAATGTTGTTGCTGATGCTTTGAGCAGAAAGTCTTCCATAACATATGTTCAGACAGTGTATCTACCGCTATTGGAAAAGATGGCTAAGCTTAGGATCAGTTTACAGCAGGAGGAGTCTGATTGCATAATTGCTACTTTTTGGGTGAGACCAATCCTCAGGGAAAAAGTGAGAGAGTTGCAGGTTCAGGATGCAGAACTGAGTAAGCCGCGGGAAGAGATTCAGAAGGGTAAGAAGTTTGATATGGTGCTTAGTGATGATGGACTCCTGAAAGTCGAGAATAGGCTTTGTATTTCAGATCTCAAGGAGGTGAGGGATGAGATTCTAGATGAGGAACACAATGCACCTTATGCTATGCACCCAGGTAGCACCAAGATGTACAGGGATCTCAAGGAGCATTTCTGGTGGAGAGGTATGAAAAAAGATGTGGCCGAGTATGTGAGTAAGTTTCTGGTGTGTCAGCAAGTCAAGGCTGAGCATCAGGCACCTTCAGACTAGTTGAGGCCATTATCCATTCCTGAGTGGAAGTGGCAGAAAGTGACTATGGATTTTCTGATGGGATTGCCCAGGACCAGTAGGAGACATGATGCCATATGGGTGATTGTGGATAGATTGACGAAATCAACCCATTTTATGGCAATTAGATAAACAGATCCTCTGCATGTGCTAGCCAAGAAGTATATTGATGAGATTGTGAGATTGCATGGGATCCCGGATTCAATTGTGTCTGATAGGGATCCTCGTTTTACTTCAAGATTTTGGGGCAGTTTGCAGAAATCTTTGGGTACTAAGTTGAGTTTTAGCACTGTTTTCCATTTTCAAACTGATGACAGTCCGAGAGGACCATTCGGACCCTGGAGGGAATGCTCAGGGCTTGTGTGATGGATTTTAGACGAGCATGGGATGAGCACTTGCCTTTTATCGAATTTGCTTACAATAATTCGTATCATTCGAGCATTCAGATGGCTCCTTATGAGGCTCTGTATGGGAGGAGATGTAGGACTCCGGTGTGTTGGGATGAAGAGGGAGACAGGAAACTTTGGGTCCAAAGTTGATTCAGATGACAGTTGATAAAGTCAACTTGATTAAACACAGGCTAAAAGCAGCTCAGGATAGGATGAAAAGTTATGAAGATGCTCACCGAAAGGAGATGGAGTATGAGGTCGGTGAGAAGGTTTTTCTCAAGACTTCCCCTTGGAAAGGGATTCTGAGATTTGGAAAGAAGGGTAAGCTGAGTCCGAGGTATGTGGGGCCTTATGAGATTTTGGAGAGGATTGGTCCGTTGGCTTACAGGTTAGCATTGCCTCCTGAGTTATCCCAGATTCATGATGTCTTTCATGTTTCTATGCTGACGAGATACAGATCAGATCCTTCCCATGTTATTCAAGCCGATGAAGTCCAGTTGAGTGATGACTTGAGTTATGAGGATCTTCCAATGCAGATTTTAGATACAAAAGAAAAGGTTCTCAGAAACAAGACAACCCAGTTGGTAAAAGTCTTATAGAGGAACCATTCAGTGGAAGAGGCCATGTGGGAGCCATTGAAAGCTATGAAGGAGAGGTGTCCTCATCTCTTCATTGATTCAGGTAAGAATTTCGATGACAAAATTCTTTTAAGGGGGGAGAAATGTTGGGCCCATATTCGCATCAAGCATGTTTTATTTATTTTGAGGTTTAGATTGATAATTCCTTTTAGTTAGAATAATTTGGGATTTTTTTTAGTGCTTAGTTAATGGTTATTTAAATGAGGTATTTAGTTAAAATTAGAATTTTGATAAGTTATAAGAAGTTAAAGAATAAGATGGTGTAAGGGTAATTTAGGAAGTTAACATATGTTCTTAAAGTTTAAGGCAAAGAAGGAAGGGTAGTTGAGTCTTTGTATAGTGATTAAAAACAAAAAGAAGGAATGAAATAAGAGAGTTGCCGTGAATGAAGGAAGAAGCCACGAAAATTTCAAGGAAAAAGAAGAGACTTAACAAAACTACGTAGTTTTGATATAGGTTTTAAGTTAAGAAGCAAGTTTCCCTAAGTCATTAAAGAGACTTACGAAATTTGTAAGAGAAAAGAGAGGGAGAGAGGGGCTTCGGTGAAGTGGAGAAGAAGAAGAGAGGTTAGGGCTTTAACCTATCTTGCTTTGGAAAAGAGAATTGGAGTGATCTTTAAGTAAGAAAAAGGAAGAGGAAGAGTTTAAGCTTCCATTAGAAGCAAAATCAATTTTCGTGGGTTGTTTCCTAAGGTAAGGGATTTCGAAATTCTTTGATTAATTTAGATAGGTTTTGGTTCAAATAGTTTAGTAAAGGCATGGGTAAGGTTATATGGGATTAAATTCATGCTTTCATGTCCTAAAAATTGCCAATTTTGATATCTCATCTTCATATGGGATTTTTGTGTTTGATAAAAGTGAAGTGAGGCAATTGGAGTAAGAGGAAAGGCCAATTGACCAATCCCAAAGCTAAAGGAAATAAGGTGGGTGATTTCTTAATAATTGAGTTATAGGCTTGATGAAATTTTTATAATAAATGCTTTCCAATGGTTTAAGATTTTTGCATTAGTTACTCTTTGTGATGATTTAAACTTGTATGTGATGTCTTTTGAATGTAAATTCATGTTGGAAATATTTGTGAAATGGTTTGTTAAGTGAAAAAGACTAAAATGTGTGATTTCGAAAAAAGATTGCCATTTTGGGCATTTATGTGAAAACTTTGTGAAAGTGAGTTTTGTAAGGGCCAATTGTGGCAAATATTTATGAATTATGTGACATATGTGATATGCATGTTTTCTTTGGGTATGTGGTGGTCCCATAAGAGTCAGGTGCACCTGTCTAACCATAGTCTTCTCCCGCCTGCCCGCTAGTGGCATTGGAGCTCCTCACGGACTCCCATAAGTTCACGGCTACACATGACCGCTTCGCGGGAATGTGTAGTACATTCCATTTCAGATCCACCCAAACCACTTTTCTGTGATTATGTAATAGGTTGATTTGTAAATTGGTTGATGTGATGAATTTTGTGAAGAGATTTGAGAAATTGAAAACGTTTTTATCAATGTGTTATTGTTTTGAAAATGAATGAATAAATAATGTTTTTGTTTATTCTTAATTATTAAGTTGTTGTTCACTGAGCCGTCGAGCTCACACCCCATTTTCCCCTCCACAGACGTCGAGCGAGAAACTGAGTCACTGCATCGGGATTGATACATTACTCCGATGCATTTTGCTTTTGAAGTAATATTTGAGAAAACAAAGCTTTAGGTCGCATTTTGGATGAAATGACTCTCATTGTATTTAACTTTTGATACTTTCGTTGTATTTAGGCTAAAATGCCCTCTAAAACTTTATATTAACTTGTTTCCATGTAATGTAAGAGTTTTGAATTTTAGATGTATCTTATGTATGTTTTCTAAGAATGTATTGTTCTATGGTTGAGAAGGACAAAATGAAAGAATGGGATTGTGTTACTTTATAGTTTGGAATTGAGTAGATGTTTAGGAGTGCGGTTGTTGTCATTTGAATTGTGTTTGGAGATATATTTGGATTGAATTGTGTTGTGGAAGATTGTAGATTGTGGTTTTTGTGCAGGTATATGGAATTTGGAGAAGAAAATTGAAGTTTGGCTAGTTGAATTTTTAATGGAGGTTCTGTCAAATTTTTGCAAAATTTGACAGAACCTTCGCTTAGGTTTTAGACCTTCTTAGAGCTTGAATTAGGATGGGGGTCTTCTTGAAGATTGTAATATATGTTTAGAGCTTTCCAATGATATATAATTTGTCACATTTGGACTTAGGATGAAGAAGTTATAAGGGTTGAAAGATTTCAGTTACTTTTGATTAGGGTTATAATTGTGTAGTATCTTTGGAAGGGTTTTTCACCCCCTTAGATCTTGATTTGATTTTTGCATCCTTCATAGAAAATGTAAATTATCCTTCTATCTTTCCAATGATGTATAATATAAATTTTTTGGAGTTAGGAGTAAAAAGTTATGAGGTTTGAAAAATTGCAGCTACTGTTCATTTGGTCAATTACACTGTTCTATTGGTTTTTATATAGGCAGTAACTTTGAGAGTATTTTTACCTCTATAAATGACTGAATTGATTTTTTCACCTTCATAAAATTTGTAGATCATCTCTTTATATTTCTAATGAGGTAAAATGTGACATTTTTAGGCTTTTGTGTTAAAAGATGTGAATTTTCAAACTTCTGGTATAGTATAGGACTTTTTCATTTTAGCAGATACTTTGAGGCAACTTTTGACCCCCCTTAAAGGCCAAACTAGTTTTTCAATCCTTCATGGAAGTTTTAGAGCTTCCTTTTACCTTTTTATTGATACCAAATTTATGAATTTTGGATTTCGGGGTGAAGAGTTATACATTTTCAAAGTTGGAGCAGTTATAATTCGTTTTTTAAAAAAAATTATTAAAAAATTGCCTCGCACTCTGCAGAGTGCGAGGGCTGTCTCGCACTCCGCAGAGTGCAGCCCTCGCACTCTGCAGAGTGCGAGGCTTGCTCAAATATTTTTTTTTAATTTATGTTTTTCCTATTTTCTAAATTAAGTCCATTTTCACTATTTTAACTGTAATTCTTTCATTTGACCTCCGATTTGAGTGATTTTCGAAGCATGGGTCTCTTAAAAAAAATTTCCTACCCCTTTTATGCAAATTTATAATTTCGGGTTTGAATTGAAAATTACGGATAAAATGAAAGAGAGTCAATTATGTGGCGTTATTGAATACAATTCCGTATTTGGGCGATTTCTCGGTCTATAGAGATCCGAATGAGGAGATTTTTTATTCTAATTAATCTAGAGACATGGAATTTCATTTTAGCTTAAGAATTGGATTTATTTTTGGGCCCTAAGCAGATAAATTTTATTGAGAGCGATTAAGGTGAATCTTACAAGATTTGCTCGGATGACATAAATAGAAGTTCGATTCGAGTTTCTTTTCGTGGTGAGGAATCCCTCCCTCGTGGGTTGCACACCCAGGTGTCACATAGGACGTCAGGCCCGTGATCCACCAAGGAGGGGTTCCAACAAGTATACTTCAAGGTGTTTGAACAATATTGTACATCATAGGAAATTAAACTTAAGAAAGATAAACCAGGGGCTCCACAATATAATGGGGTTGCTAAGAGGATGAACAAAATCATTGTGGAGAAGGTTCGTTACATGATTAGGATGTCAATATTGCCAAAGACATTTTAGGGAGAAGCAATTTGAATTATGGTCTACTTGATCAATCAAGTTCCTTCAATTTCATTGGACTTTGAAAATCTCAAGAGAGCGTGGATTGGCAAGGATCCCACATATTATCATTTCAGAGTTCTTGGCTATAAGGTATATATCTGAATACCCAAGAATTAGAGAAAGAAGCTTGACTCAAACTCAATACCTTACATCTTTGTTAGATATGATGTTAATCAGTTTGAATTCAAACTTTATGACCTAAAAGTGCAAAAGGTGGTTAGGAGTAAGGATGTGGTGTTCCAGGAGTATGAGAGAGGTGTTGATCTTCTAAGTGAAGATAAATCATCACACTGCAACTCATCATATGGCATAGTTAGCTTTTCACCAATTCCTTCAATTATTGAGTAATCTATAAGTGAAGAAGCAAATGTGTAACCAAGCACACATTGGTGGTGATTAGATACAATCTGATATTGATGAGCTACATAAACCATATTTAAACAATACTAAAGATGAATTCATTGACGATCATGAGCAAGGGGAGCAATTGGATCCAACAAATGATTAAACATAAATTCAAAATTCAACAAGGGAGAAATGGCCTTATAATAGGTATCCAAGTTTTGAATATCTATTACTTATCATTGAGTGGGTGCTTAAGAATGTGCAAAAGGTGGCATCTTATGAAGACAAAGATCTCTAGCTCATAGCTATGAAAGAAGAGATGGATTCCTTGAAGAAGAAGAGTACAAACGAGCTTGTAAAACTTCCAAAAGATAAAAAAGCATTGAAAAACAAGTGGGTGTTCAAGATAAAGAGATATGGTAACAAGTTGGTAAATCACAAGGTGAGGCTGGTAGTGAAATGATTCAGTTAAAAGAAAGATATTGACTTTGATTAAATCTTTTAACCAGTAGTCAAGATGATCTCAACCCAAATAATTTTGGATTTAAGTGTGTATTTGGATCTTGAACTCGAACAACTAAATACTAAAGCAACATTCTTGTATAAGGTGTATATCAGAAGGTTTCAAAGTTAAAGGCAAGGAAAATTTGGTCTGCAAGTTAAAGAAAAGTTTATATGGCTTAAAATAAGCTCCAAGGTAATGGTATGGAAAGTTCGACTCCTTTATGATAGATCATGGTTTCAAGTGAACTTATATCGATGCTTGTGTGTATTTTAAGAAGTTATTAGGTGAGAACTTCATTACTCTTCTTTTTTATGATGATGATATGTTGATTGTGGGTCAAGATATTGGTAGAATCCAAAAGAAGGAGAACTCATCCAAATCATTTGATATGAAAGATAAATTTGGTACTTACAAAGCAGATCTTTAGTATGAAGATAACTTGAGATAGGAAGCATAAGCGATTATAGTTATCTAAGGAGAGATAAATTGAACAAGTGCGAAAAAGATTCAATAAGCAGCATGCTAAGCCAGTTAGCACACCATTGGTATCACACTCCAAACTGTGTAAGCGTGCATATCCCTCACTAGAAAAAGAAAAATATGGCATGTCATTTATTCCATACTCATCTGCAGTAGGGTTTTTGATGTATGCAATGGTATGCATAAGGCTAGATATTGATCAAGCCATTGGGATGGTGACTAGATTCTTTTCAACTCTAGGGAAGCAATGAAATGGTTTTTGAGATACTTGAGAGACACATCGAAGTGGAATATGTCCTTTAGTAATAGTGAGCTACTCTAAAAGGTTTTACAGATACAGATGTGGTTAAAGATCTTGATTGTAGAAAATCCAATTCAGGTTTTTTATTCAAGTTTAGAGGGTGAGTCCTTTCATGGAAATCCAAACTAAAAAAATATGTGGCTTTACCTACTACTAAAGCAAAATTTGCAACTGTAGTGGAAGCTTGTAAGGAGATGTTTTAGTTAAAAAGGTCCTTTTAAGAGTTGGATGTGAAGCAAGAAGATTATGTGATATTTTGTGATAGTCAAACTTCTATTAACTTGAGCAAAAATATTTTGTATAATTCCCATACAAAGAACATAGATGTCAGATATCATTGGTTGAGGTTCGTGATAGAAGAGCAATAATTAATGTTGAAGAAGATTCATACAGATTTGAATGGTATTGATATGCTGACTAAAGTAGTTCTAAGCAACAACATGAGCTTTATAGTATGCTTATTGAGATTTATCTCAAGTAGATGGTGAAGAATAATGTGTCATCCCCATATTTAGGTTGAAAAAGGGTTATTAGCTGTCCAACCCTATTTTGAAACTTTTAGTGATTGAAGACGACTTTATAGTTCATGGGAATGAAGAACAAGTGAAGACACAATGGAAGAATCTCTTCTGGGGAGAAAGACAATCGAGTAAAGTGCTACATACATGTGTCTTCACTGACATGACTATGTGGATCAATTGTGTAAGTCTCTGTAAACACATGAAGAAAGTATGAAAAGGTAAAGACATACATGGTGTTATACACGATCGTGTACATGCCAGTGCGAAGATACATGATTATGTGTGGAGATCATCTAACTCACTATAACCATATATATTTGCGACTGAGGCAATGCTGGAAAGATACATGGTTACTTACACGACTATGTAAGTTGTAGAAAAAATTATTTTGTGATCTAAAGGAGAAAATGACATAGATTTTTGTAGAGAGTGTAACCACAATGTCTAAAAGTGAGGAAAAGCAGGGAGAGGACAAAAAGTATTGTATTTTCATCCTTGTTTGAATGTTTTTAAGATTAATTTGAGAATTTGTTAATTGTAACATCAACTTTGGTTTCAATCATGAAATTTTATGAGAGCATATTATTTAGGGGTGACAGATCAACTTTTTCTTTAAATTCTTATTGAGTTTAGTAGATTTATTTATCAATTTGCCCCGTTTTTTTTTAATCTACATTGGAGGGTTTTTCATGTTAAATTTTGAAGTTTGTTTCGTCTTTAAAGTTTCTTGTACTCATATTATTTCGCCACTACAATTTGAAGAGTTCTTTCTTTTCTTATTCTCATATTATTTCGCTACTGCAATTTGAAGAGTTGTTTCTTGTCATTAATATTTGGTTGATCTTGTAGAGAATTGTATATTTTTCTCCTAATATGTTATTTTACCAATGTTCAATTTTGCTTGCTTCAAGTTCATTAAGATCAAGTCAGGAGATGATGTAGGGAAAGAACTCAAAAATAACATTTTCTTCACAAAAGTTTTTTCGTTATTCATTTCTTTGATTGCAAGACTTGGAATCTGATCATATGAAATAGCCATATATCTCAAAGCTTCTTTCTATAGTTACAACTTTAACTTACCAACGATTTTTGTTAGTTATTCCAAGTTTTTCAAGAATATTCAGCATTTTTATGGCCAAGGAGGAAAATTAGGGTTTTCTTTCAACAGTAGTTTAATTAGTCATTTCGCCTTCTAAAAAATATAAAACTATTAATTTAAGATTAACTATTATTTTTAAAATATAAAATTTCTCTTAAATTTTAAATTTGTTAGGATGTAATTTAATTTTGATTGAAATTTTAGTTTAGAATAAAATTTTATTTGACTTATTTGAATTTTAATGAAAACTTTAAGACAAAATAAACTTTGTGCCTAATTTAAGAACATAAACTTAAGTCAACACCAATAATCAAATAGAGACATGAGGTGTTTATTGAGATGAACAAGGGATCACTCATTACCACAAAGGCAAATATACATCATATGCATCATAAACGATAAGATCCAAATACAGAAATTATTGTTACACACCCTTACATAATTAGGGAGTCTGCCAACCATATTACAACTCTGTTTCATATACGCGTACATGCATATAATTTTATTATTTTTGTTACAACGGAAAAGCACACTTTTATATAGTGCTGTTTTAATTCTGAACTTGAGTCTGAGTGAGGTGAGCATCAATATCCTTACTGCAATGGAGTAAATGCTCGAGCAATGTGGTAGGATCTGGGATCTGACGATTCAGCTTCTCGTATACAAGAGTCCAGCGGACCACGCTACCTTCACCACTGGGCTTGGGAGTGGCGTTAACTATGAACCTGAAGTCCTTGTACTCCTTCGTAAGATCCCCGTCTATCACTTTGAAGGTGGTTGAATTGTTCTTATCATCAATGGCTTCCACTATCTCCTTTGTAGTTTTCTTAACCCCATCTTCAAAAATTCATGCAAACTTGTCAGTCATTAACATTGAAGACTGTCATTGAGGACTGACACTAGAAAGAGACTTGACCATCATCATTATCATCATTATTCAGTCAGAAATTCCGCAATGAAGCAGGGTCTGGAGAGATCCGATAATACGCAGCCTTACCCCTACATAATAGAGAGGCTGTTTCTTGTGACTAGAAAGGAACTTAACCTTATGACCAAATAAAAATATCATCAATTCCCAGAAACCGAGCACTTAAGCAAACATGAGTTATCAATACTTTCGATCGACAGTTTATCTAGATGAAATGTTTACTTAAGTTTGTTCATTACGATGAGTTACTTAGGTACCAATTTAGTTACCTAGTATTTGCTCCAGTAGTGTTTCTTCTTCTCAATTTTCCACGGAGAAAAAACGGTTGGAAAATTCTAGCGTGAAAAGTTTGCTAAGTAGCTATCATCATTACGACGATTTCTTAAGTTGATAAATAGATCTCGCAAGAGAGTAGAGACTTTAAACTCTTGGAAGCAAGCAATAAAAAAGATAAGAATATCAGGGAGTTTGTATGTATATATAATTGTCCAATAACTCGTCGCGATAGTCATTCCTTTAGATGACACTCCCTTTAGAAATCAGCTACACATATTAGTAGTTCAAGTTATAGATTATATATTAAGCCGGGCACATAAGGAGCTTAAGAGCCTTTTCTTTAGCTATCTTGTTCCTAGTTGATCACAGTTAACATATCGATTATAGCAAAACCATAAAGACGAGTGGAGTCTTGAGATCGAAGAATTGCAAAATAAGTTTGGTTGATTCCTATTAAAATGATCTTAAGCAGAGGATATACATACCATGAGTATAATTCCAGGTGATGACAGTCCCCTCTTTACCCCAGTCGCCTTCATGGAGATCAACACCATGAACCTTGTCAGGGCTCATGGTATTCAGATGATGTGGTCTGCAACTGAAGACATCGTGAAATTTGCCTGCTGGAGCTTTGATCTGTACATCACCCTCCAACTTTCCCAAAAGACTCATGTTCTTTGGGCTGATAATAATCTTCAAAAGCTACAGTCCAGTCTATGAATATTAAAAGGTGTTTATGAAAGAACATCGCAGCGCTTTCCTTTATATAGACGTGAATGACATGTATAAGATTTCATGATCTAAACTGGAAGTAAGAATCCAAAGAGATAAAATTAGCGAGGGGTATAAAATAGAAAGGATTTATAAATCTAATGTCTTAAGATTTTAGGTTGAAGTATAGTGTCAAAGCTTACAAGTATGTTCCCCTCATTAGGCCCATAATGTAAATCTCCCAAATTAGTAGGCTCCCTAGCACCAACAAGTGATATGGTATCAGAACCAATGGTTCAACAAGGAACGAGTATGGAGACAGTAGTTGAATCCCGAGATTGCCTCTCCACGAAAGAGAGCAAGGAAACTCCTACTGGGCCAAAACCAGTGAAGTAAAAGAGCTCT
The DNA here is from genome assembly GCA_029891385.1 of Erythroxylum novogranatense. NCBI lineage: Eukaryota > Viridiplantae > Streptophyta > Magnoliopsida > Malpighiales > Erythroxylaceae > Erythroxylum > Erythroxylum novogranatense. The sequence goes on from CM057226.1 coordinate 23,680,899, forward strand.
TGATGACGCCATATATTCGAGTTATTAAGAAAAAAGTTGCCGCTCAAGAGAGAATTTAAGCCCAACATGAAAACCAACACTTGATAGGGAGATTGTTGGGATGTCAAATGTGAGTAGGAATTCTACAATGGAAAGAAATGGAATTAGTAAGGAGCATGTAAGTGAAAAGAACTCATAAACCTAATGTCTTAAGATCCCACGAGTATGTTCCTTCATTAGACTTACGATGTAGATCTCCCAAGTAAGTAGGCTTCCCAGCACTAATAGAGATGGATTTCGATTTTTAATTTATGTTACGCTTTTGTTACGAAAAAAATTCATTTAAAAATTTTAATTAGTATTAGATCGTCCGATTAAATAGTAAACTAAGTAGTTTTTAACAACAAGATTATTAAAGTAAATTGAATTGAAAAGTTAAAAACTGAACTAAAAATTTAACTAGTTCAAAATTTATACGATTGAACCGATCGAATCGATTTAATTTTGTACCTATTACTTTTACAATGAAAATTTTGAGCAAATATTATAATGTTTGATAAACAAAAAGACACTTCTATTTTTTTAATTATCAGGCTAAATCCAAGTAAATTATGGATTTGTTTAGATTATTTGTTCAAAAATTATTGTAAGTTATTTTTGTTAATTTCTTACTGACCTTCTATCTTTTTTCGTCATGGATGTCTTAACTCCAAATCTATAAGGTTGAAGAAAGGGAATCGGTGTCCGTCACTAAAAGCTGTGAATATGAGAAAATGTTCGTAGTGAATGGTTTACTTATCTTTTTCTGTAAAATGAAGAATATGCGACCCATATTTTAGTATATGAAAAGGCATTAATTTTATGATAAGTCGATACAGATATATGTCAATATTTGCAACCCAGATTTTAGTATATGAAAAGGCATTAATTTTATCATTGAAAATTTGTTGATTCAATCTTGAAAGAAACCTTAGTTATTTAATTCTGAAATTCTCTTACCCAAACTTTGGTAATTATAAACTTTGATTTAAGTTGCGGACAGTAGATATTTGGAAGCAATCAACTAATTTCTACCATTGAAAAGGAATTGTCAATAAACTATTAAAAGCTTTTATTTCGGAATAAAAAGGTAAATATTTTAGTAAATGCATGGAATGAGGTTAACAACAATAAAGCTATGTTTGAACTTGCACTTGCGTACATCTCAACTATTTAATCCTTTCAATTCAGCAACAGATGTGGAAATTATTCTGAATTAAAAAAGATATCCATATCAGAGGAATGCATATCTGCTTACATTTTATATGTACTAAAATAAAGATCAAATAAAAACAAGGAAATAAGGAAAATTAGAAGATTTTGATAAGATATGGCATTGCTATTCTTTTTAATTAAATGGAATGCATTTAGTTGGTAGATTTTGTAGTGATGTCAATGTACCTCGTCTTCATTGGAATTTTCATTCTTTGCTAGGTATCAAGTGATTCAAATATGAAGTAATTTGGCATTCAAATTATCTCTTGGTTTACTAATAATCATACTATAAAGTTAATTAGCATGGTGCAATTCCAATATATCAGAAAATGTATCAAACCCTTGGGTGTTATGTGAATTGGCAATTAAATAAGGCTGGAGTCATAGTGTTGGTTGACGAATTCAAGATACTTTGACTGATACTCGTCAATGAAATTTAATGGGCCTATAATCAAATAATGCTGGAGTCATAGTGTTGGGTGACGAATTCACGATACTATGATCGATACTCATCAATGAAATTTAATGGGGCTATACTATGTACAAAAGTGATCTCTAATCACTGGGCCAAACGATTATTAATTATAAGGGTAGGTCACCGCCATAGAGCTTACGCATGTCCAGAAAAAAAAAAACTTTTGAATATTGATTTAGTATGCCAAAACTGTTTTATTCAGGCAAAAAAATTAAATATAAATACTATATTCATCAATAAAAGGTGATAATTATAGAAGGAAATAATAATCATCTCCAACAAATTAGAGTATGTACAAATTGCTAATTAGAAAACCCATTGACCATACATGCACTATCTATATTCTCAGTAGCTGCTTGATACTAGTTGAGATGAGTTGTGGACGAAACTTTATCCAAATAGTCATCATTACCTTAAGATAGAACTCTGTCCAAGTATACTTACTGTAAAACTAGGATTTTGCAAATATCTTTGTGTTTCTCATCATCCATACAAAATGTACAAGCATTGCAAAACTAACCTTGCACACCTTTAGATCCTCCTTGCTTTTCCATTTTAGCCCATTGATTCAATACAGATAGTCTTCCCAACTAAGGTTCATATCTTGTAGCTCAAATAACCTGAGAAATCTTTTCCATAATAGACTTACATGGCAACACTTAAAGAAGATGTGATTAATTGATTCTTCCCCACCGGTACATAAAGAACAAAACTTATCTGAGATTCGAAACTTTATCTTATCTCTAGTATTCAGCTTGATTCGAGCAACTATCCAAAGTATAAAAGAGTGTCTCTAAGTTGTTCCAAAACTCCATATCAGCTTATGAAAGGTAAAAATGATCAGTGGACCAAGCAACATCTGTTTACATGACTAAGCAATGAACTTGTGAGAGTTATATAACTCCCATCTAACTTCATCCTTGTGCCTCAGATCAAATGAATAATCTAGCATACAATCTACTATTGTTTTGATTCCTCTCCCAGCATGAAATGGCCAATACCAGCTGTCAGTGCAAACAAATATGTGCATTTTGGTGTTATCAGGGATTAACTATGTTATAGCTAAAAAATATTAAGTCTTGCATAAAGGTCCAAAAGAACGTCAATTGTCAAACTAGAATGTTATGCCCTTTCCATCTCTAATGTATTGCTTGATATGAGAATGCATAAAATATTTGGTTCATAATATTTGTTAAAAAGTATAGGATTGAGTACTTTTTTTAGCCACATATCAAATGCTTCCTTGTTTGACATGAAACATGTGCACCCATTTCACCTAGAGGCTCTCCTTATAATAGCAAATCCTCTATAGCTTTTTAGTTAACAATACCTTGCTTATTCTACCAGCTAAGCTGATACCTAATCCACCATATTCTTTGGGTAAACAAATGGTACACCATTTGACCTTGGAGGTCTTGTTAGCACTAAGATTTTGTCCATGCCATATGAAGTTTCTTATACTTCTGTCAATCTTTTTCAACACTCCTATTGGTATTGCTATCTGTGCCAACTAATAGATGTGTGTAGATTATTGACAATGGATATATCTAGTTGTAATCTACCTCAACAAGACAAAATTCTATTTCTCCACTTAGTAATTATTTTATGAAAATTGTCCAATAGAGGTTTGCATTCAGCTTCCTTTAGCGTTCTTGTAGGGATGGGAACACTTAAGTAATTAAAAAGAAAATGTTGTATTAAAAGCCTTGAATCAATGATCACCCTTGAGGAATCCACTGGACTTTACTTGAAAAGGTAAGCAGAGCTCTTTTGAGGGTTAAACCTCAGACCTGATGCATCTTTGAATCTCACCAAAGTGGTTAAGATTGCCTTAATTGAAATAGATTCATTAGCATATAACATGAGTAGATCATCTGCAAAACAAAGTTGGGTGATATTGAGCTTATAACAATGATAATGATATCTAAAATTTGAGCTTTCCTCAAAAAATATCTGTGTCAATCTCTAACAAACTTCCATAGAAATATTGAATAGGTAGGGAGAAAGAGGATCTCCCTTCCTAATTCCTTTAGTTGAATGATAAAGATGCATAGATTACCGATTTATTAACACTGAATAAAAATTGTTGATATTCAAGAATAAATCTAGCTAATGAACTTGCTAGGATAGCTAAAAGCATGGAGAGCATTGATAATGAGACCCCAATTAACTGTTCCATATGCCTTAGTGAAATCTATTATGAGAGCATAACTTCAAACATATTCCTTATGAGTATAGTCTTTGAACAATTCTTAAGCCAGCATTATATTGTCTCCTATAGCTCTCCCTGGCATATATGCACCTTGACCATGATTAATAATGCCAAGGAGAGTATTTATGAATTTATTAGCAATATTCTTAGATAGCATATTTGCTTGGGCACTAAAGAAAAACAAATGTCTTGTTGATTTTAGTGACTAAATGGCCACTACTAAAAATCTCTTTTACTTCTTACATAACTAGTACTTGTAACACATTCCATTTCTTTTTGAAGAACCTGATATTAAAGTCATCTAGCCCATGAGACTTATCTGGATGAAATGAAAAATAAAACCTCTTTTATTTCTTCACCTGTGACTTCCCTGAATAGTGCAGATTCTTGTTCCTGTTTGATGGACCTAACCATTTGACCGATTAGATAACTAGGAAGGCTTGTAGTGTGAGTAGATACCCCATTTATTGCTTGAAAGTGATTTCTGACCACTCGTTTGAGTTCCTCTATATCATTTATCTTCATACCATTCTCATCTTCAAGACACGCTATCCTGTTTCTATTTCTCCTGCCTTGAATCACAATAAAAAAAGTATTTGCAATTTCTATCCCATTCTTGCAACTATTAGATTATTTCTTCTGCTTCAAATACTCTCGATATTCCTCAATGATTTGCAAGTAACTACACAGTTCAGATTTTTCTTCCTCTAAGAGTGAGGAATTAATAGGATCCTTGGCTAAAAGTTTCTAGATCAAAGACAAATTCTTAAGGGATGTTCTTTACTGAATTTTAAAGGATTTGAATTAAGCTTAAAAAGCTTAATGCATTCTACTTTAATACATTTTAGCATTTGAACATATTGGAAAGTCTTAGAACCCTGCACATACATACCAATAACATTTGCAATAATTGAATATTAAAAACATACAAACTTAAAGTTTTGTATACTATAATATATAAAGTAATTTCTTTTTCAGTATATATAATGTGAACATTTCTTCTAAAACTTCCCCATTTGCATTTCATGTATCACTCTTACAGCTTGAAGATGAGAGTATGAAGATGACATTGAAGAAGAGAATATACTAGTGTTAAAAGATTGTCACGATGATATCGAAAAAGAGAATAGGTGGCCATGTGTAAATAGTTGATAAAGTGTGTACTAATAGCTATAATAATTATTGAAGAGGAGTTGTTACTTACTTTGGATTGATTTTAATTTTTGGTATCTTTATCCCTCTCTTATGTATCACTCTCTTATTCAATTTTAAACTTCAAACATTAGCTAAATCGATAAGTTTGAAATTCTAATGTTTTATTCTTGAAATTGAGTTATATTAATTTGGTATCAAAGCTTTAATTATTGACAAAATAAGATGATGGGGTATAAGAAATGGCAGAGGAAACTAGATCGCAAGATATTAAACAATTGGAAGAAGATTAAAGGAACCAATTGTAGGAGATAGAAGCAAAATATGAAAAGATGATCAAAAAAATTGAAGAAAATGATATTATATGTAAAGCCCACAAAAAAAATAGAAAAGAACTCATCCTTAACAAACCAACCTAGCCCATAAAACAAATTAAGATAGCAAAAATGTTGATTTACCTACACTTAACTTAATACCACCACTAAAGTAATAATGAAGTAGATATAAGAGTCATTGCTTAACTAATAAAGCAAGCGAAGAAAAGCTCTGTGACCTGTCCAATCCTTGTGAAGACCATTTTATTACTTTTAATAATTTTGATTAGTATTCTAAAATGAAATAAAATTTATAATTTTTATTATTTACCATTTTGTATAATATGAAAATGTCAAGATATTTGTTGAGATATCTTATTAATTAATTTTGGGCATTATTTGTAATTGGACATAGTTGGATAATTGTGGTATACCATTATGATAAGTAATCTACCTTATGTTGAATTCTTGAAGATAAGATTGCATAAAGGATAAAATCCTAATGATGATAGGTTTAATTGGGATAAATCCACCATATCTTAATAAGGATAATGTGTAGCTTTTTAGTGATTTTGGACCTATCTTTTGAAGTGAATCACACGTTAATATAATGATTAGAAAACATATAAGAATGCACGAGAAGGGGGGTTGAATTGTGTATTCCCCTTTTTTATAAATCTTTTCAAAAAATTGTTTGTTAGAAATAAATTCTTTTTACAGAACTTCTGATAGATTGTAATTAATCAAAACTTCGTTTACGAGTTGAGTAATAAAAGACTTGAGTCTTAAAAAGAGATAGAGTAAGAGTAGTTGACACAATGATTTATCCTGATTCACCCCAAACCGTGGGTTACGTCCAGTCCTCAAAGTTCTTTCTGAGATTTCACTATCTCTTCAACTTTTACAAGTATTCTTTACGAGCCTCTTCAGGTCTCTACAATCAGTATTCTTTCACACTTAACTTCTGTAGGCTATCTGCACTTCTTCTCACTAAAAGGTGTTTGAAAACTCGTTACAGTAAGAATAGCTCTCGGCTAATTTGCACAGTATACTTTTTACGATCACATAGATGTAATTCAGATAATTTTTCAGCTAACTTTGCAATCTTCGACTTGACTTGTATTTATAACCTTCGTCTCCAACTGCTTCTTGATTCTTGATTCTTGTTTCTGGATTCTTGCTTCTTGAATCTTGTTTCTTGAATATTTAGAAGAAACGGTTGATCAGTTGAGTTCTGTAACTAACCCGAACTGACTCTTGCGTCTGCTTTTCAATTCATGTCTTCGTCTGTTTTTTATTTTGCGTCTGCATCTGTATTTTTGCTTCTGCGTCTGCGTCTATATTTTTGCTTCTGGGTCTGCGTCTATATTTTTGCTTCTGTGTCTGCGTCTACTTATTTGTGTCTGCGTCTGCGTCTGCGTCTACGTCTGCGTCTGCTTTGACTTTTGCGTCTGTATTGACTTCTGCGTTTTTTGACTTCTGCGTCTGCGTCTGTTTTTAGCTTCAACGTCTACGTCTATCTTTAACTTCAACGTCTGCTTTGACTTCTGCATCTGTGTGGCTTCGTCTGTATTGTTTTTCTTTAAAAGTTCTCTTTGTTATACATCAAAATTATATCTAAGTAAAGTCACTTTGACTTAACAATCTCCCCCTTTTTGATGAAAACAAATTATATACAAAAAAGAAAACAAAATACAATGTCCTTAAAAGAAACAAAAAAACTTATCTTCAGAACTCTTCTTTAACTTCTTCCTTTCTTTTCTTCATTTGCTTTAGTCACACCTTTTGAGATTCTTTTCTGAACATTCTCTTCTCCTCCTCTACTCATTCCCTTCTCCCCCTATTTGTTATAATAAAAAATGATTAACGACGATGGCTCTTCAACAGTTCTGTCATCATCTTCTTCAAATCATTCATTGTCTCCTTTATCTCGTTAACTTCTCCATGTAATTTACTAATTTCAGCTTGTGAGTCCAACGGTGGAGAGGATTGATCATTCTCTGCCGAGGGTGAAGTGAACGCAATTGTTGTAGCATATGCGTCCTAGGAAGGAATGTAATCTTCATTAATCTCAATAGTTGGTGGACGAATGAACGTATTAGATTTAGGAAGATCTAAATCAAACGGGGCAGGTAGCATAAGCAACTGTCATCCTTGCAAGGGTATGGCTTCATCTTGTAAAGACAGTGTATCAGATAGTGGTCTAATACGTAATACTGTCTGCAAAAACAATTCAATGAAAGTTCCTGTAAATAGTCTTCCCCCTACTGGACAGTCTTCATTTTTATCCGTGAAATTGCAACCAGCTCCGTCTGAATTCTCCTTAGAAGCGCATGCTGCATCAATTTTCCGCACTTCTTCTTCAATTTGATCTGCGGACAGATCATCACTAACTTCTTCTTCAGGAAATAACTTCGACTTTCCCTTATCCAAATCCAAAAGATATCTTGGTTGAATATCCGGTACAACCTTTATTTATGTCTTCTCTGTGATCGGATAAATAGTACGCGGTTTTCTGGATATATTTGTAGGGTATGGCTTCGTAGCAGTATTCCTCAAGACATCGTAGAAAATCTTTTCATCTTCTTTCAATAAATCCCATGTGTCACTATTTATCGAAATAGGTTGTACGACAGCCACTATCTTCTTTATTGGTTGACTACAGATGGCGATCGCAGTCATCTTTCTGGTAACAATTTCAACCATTCTGACCTTCAACTTGTGTCTTCTCAAAATTTTGGAATAATTGAATATGATCAGATCAGGTTCATCATTTTCCTCCTGTGGTACCTGAATCAAGTTTGGTTCTGCTGCTGCCTCTGGTTCCGCTTCAATAGGATTTTCCTGAACCAAGCTTATCTCCTCTGGTTCCTCCTGTTGAGTAGTGGGAATTTCCTGAACTCTGCTATGCTCAATTTCTTTTTCTTTTTGAGCCGCAATGAATGTTTCTTTCTTCTGACTAACCTCCCCAGCAGTGGACACAGTCTTCTTCCGACTAATCTTCTTAGTCTTTTCTTCTGCTTTAGTCAGTCTTGAAGATTTCTACACTTGAGATTTTTCTTTTTTAGATTCTGATTTTCTCTTCTTCTCAGTCTCTGTAGCTTGTTTGACTATATCTTCTTCTATAATAGAGACTAGAGACCTTGTTGCTTTGGTTGCGCGAGATTGAGAACCTTCTGCTTCACTCTGCTCTCTGACTCTCTTTTCTTTTTGTTGCCTCAGAGTCCGAATCCTCCTTGATCTCTTTGCCTTCTTTGTAATTTCACCCAAAAGCGTTTCTCCTTTCCTTTTTGTCGTGCCTTCATATGTCCTCCGAACTAGGTTCACTCTGCCTTGAGGACTCGCCTGTTTTATCAACGGTCTTCCGGTCATTTTCCTTATTTCATCTGCAGGCGATCTCATACTTACTTGGGATTGAGATCTTGAAGCGGGACTCTTCTTCGATACACGCTCCCCCTCAGTTCTTGTTCTCCTTGAGGAGTCTGCTTCTTCTTTAATCACTGTCCTTAGACCCATTCGTCGTATAGTGATTGAGTCAATAGTACTCTTTACAGGTACAATCCTTCTATTTCCTTTGTGTAGAAGGACTCCGAATTCCTTAAAAATCCTTGTAAGAAGCATGCCGTAAGGATAGCTGTTTGTATCCTTCATCCCCTTAATCATATAATGAAAGATTAAAAAGGGTAAGTCAATAGGATTGCGATTCAGCAGGTAGAACAAACATTGTTCATCCAAGGTGGTCACCAAATGTCTTGAACCTGCTCTGGGTAAAATGCAATTGAACATAATCACATGAAGAACCCTAGCTTTCGGGACTAGACTTGAAGTCTTCCTCTTCGAAGGGTGATTGGACCAAATTTATACTATAAATTAGGCCCATTTTCTTTAGTAATTATGCATCTGTTGACTCCTGATCTATGATTTTTATGCTTATTTTGGTCCCGCACATTGATTTTGATAAATTGCACATTGTCAGTATTTTGTTTTCATTTGTCATTAATTCTGCATAATTTTTATTGGGACAATTGATACTGCAAATAGGTTGTATTTTGTAGGACCAAAGGAGTCAACATTTAAGAAGTAAACATGCCGCGAGATTCGCGCAATAATCAAGACCTCCATTCGCCGCAGACAAATTAATGGTATTTAATGTATTACATGACGAGTGACCATCGCACTTCGCCAGCGAACTCAACTACTACCATGCGAATGTCGGGTAACCCGGCCTATAAATGGAAATTAATCCACTGATCCGACCCGGCCCACACAACTCCCTATAAAATCTTTCCATTTAGGGCAAAAACAAGCGGCTGCTCTCCCGAGGTTAACTTCTTCTTCTCTGTTTTCTCCGTTCGTCTAATAGGTTTTGTTTTCTCTGGTTTTTGCAGTTTTGATTCGGAGGCAACAGACATCGTCCACATTCACCACCTTCTCTTCCGCCTTCATTTCACCGCGACCATTCCTTCATCCTTCACCGTCTGAGTCATGAGCAACGTCGGGTGTCCAGCGATGATGGACTCTTCTGCCGTGATGCGTGGCTAAGTCTCCGATCTCTTGAAGATGGAGTAAGGTCTGCGAGTTAGTGAGCTTAACTGGGGTGTCGATCTTAGTTTTAGATTTCTGTTATATTTTGTATTAACTCCGAGTTGGAGAATACATTGTATGATGGATTGAATCCGGTTATAGTTTAATCGGATGTTAAACTTTGATATATGTTATGGATTGATTATTGTTGAATGTTGTGCTTAAATACATGGAGTTCATGTATATCAGTTGGATGATTGCATTAATCAATTTAATCTACCTAGTTGTGTTTGATTGAGTTGGTTGTGTTATTGTTTGATCGATTTATTGCATTAATCATTATATACATACACTAAGGTTTTTAACAAATTTTAATTAATCGAGTTGATTAATTACTTTTTGGACTTAACGAGTTGTTAAGGTTTAGCTTTCGAAACTTAGTGGATTTCAAACCCCAATATTATTTTGAACGATGATGACCCGAGCTACATTTTCAAGAGAGTTTTAATTAATTGTTTTCAGTCTCATTTAATTTAAATTGCCTTATCTTTTCAAAATCCCAAAAATATTTACCTTTACTTTGGTTTAGTTTAATTTTAGATTAATCAATCAAAACCCCCTTTTTATTGCTTTCATTGCATGCATAATTCAAACATTAGGCTAGTCTAGGATCAATTGGTGCACTGGTTCCTTGAGAGTCGACCCGAGGTTGCATCCTGTATTGCAATCCTTGGTATAAATTTTATTTGACCGGTTTTCGAGGATCAATTCTTAAATTGAACGATAAGCCGCCGATCAAATTGGCGCCGTTGCCGGGGAATCAAATTAATTGGTTCTCTAGGTTAGCCAGTGTTTGTTTTGATTTTAATTTTTGTTGTTTACATTTTGTTTGCATTGCATAATTTTATTTAATTTCTTTTCTGCTTAAGTGTTTTTAGTGTTAATCCTGTTTGTGATTTCATTCTGCTTTGTTTTAAGTGTTTATTCTGATTCGTTTGCTTTGTTTGATGCATGCTTCTTGGTCGTGACGAGTTCATCATTCATCACAAATGAGTTCATTAGTCGCCGCAATGAAGTTCATATATTCGCCGCAATGAAAGTTACAATTTATTGATTCGTTGCGGTAATTACTACGTCGCGAAACCCGAGTGAATTGAAGCCTTGCTATCCGCTGTCGTTTTAGTGAGCTATCTTAGGTGAACTTCTCTTGTGCATGCCCCGTAGACTTAGGCTAGTTCATTTTCAACCTGAAATTGAGCGACACCTTAGACAACTTAGGAAAAACAAGAGAGAGCAAGAAAGACTTAGCACACTAGATCGACTAGAATCTGAGATGGTTGAACACCAAGAATATCTAGGTCAACCACCCCGAAATGGAGATCACGGTCTTAACGGTGACCAGGAACGCGTAGATGACAACAATGCGAACATCAGACGTAGAACCATCCGAGAAGCTACAACCTCGGACGTAAACTACGATCCTTTCGCTGCTGCCTGCCCTAACTTCGACGTAAATTTCGAAGTTAAAGGTTTATTGATTAACTCCTACCCAAATTTCACGGTTTGGCGGGAGAGGACCCTACATGCATCTTGAGCCCTCACAATGATCTCACAAAGTATGAAGCTGTAGGAGCACATCTGGACCAGTCTTTGTGGAAGGTATTCCACTTTTCGTTAGAAGGAAAGGCGGGGAGTGGTACATGAGCCTCCCAAGGCATGTCGCGAATGCCTATCATAGTTAGGCCAACTTGCGAAAGCTTTCTGAAAAATATTTTCCAGCCTCGAGGACTTCGTCGATGCGAAAAGAGATTTATTACGCCAAGGGATTACGACGAATCTTATATGATTTTTGGAGCAGATTCCAAGATCATTATCTCGGTGCCCCATCATCGATCCACGATGAACAATTGGTTCAATATTTTTACGATGGGGTGAAAAATCGGAAAGGGAATGTTGGATGTCTTTGCGTCGGAGGTTCGTTGATTGACCTCACCGCACTGAAGCATGGGCCTTGATCGAGAGGATGGCCCTAAATCATCGACAATATAGTGTCGAGATTCCGTGAATGTGAATGAAGTAGGAGCCATGACGGCTCAAATTAAGAGTATGGAAAGCACGGAATCAAGGTGGATTCTCGAGCATAGGATAACTTCACGCTATCCTCGATCACGATCGAGCTTAAGAATCGAATGCATCGCCCATCGCCTTCCATCGAATCGTCGCACCTAGTTGCGAATCTTGTGGATCGGTGATGCACATTTCGATGTCTGTCCGGAAGGTATGAAGAAGTGTCCGCTGTTTACCCGGCTAGCAGACAAAATTCTAAGTGGGACCCGTACTCCAACACATATAACAAAGGATGGAGATCTCATCCTAACTTCAGTTGGAGGAATAATGAAGGAAGAGCACCCAACCGTTTTCAACAAGGGAGTGGAGCTGGACCATCTACAAACCAGCTTTTCCGATCAAGAAGCGTTGACGGTGCAACCACGACCACCAAAAGAGGACACTAATCAACTTCGCATGGTATGATGGCGTTGATGAAAGAGGAACGAACTTCCACAAAAATCAATTCAACGCCATCGCGAACCTCATCCAACAGACTCTGCTAAGAATGCTGCCCGCTTTAGTGCCTTGGAAAGCGCATGGAGCAATGGGAGACCAAGGCCGAGAACATGAACGCCTATGTCACCCAATTGTCTAATAATTTGAGTGACAACCAAGCTCGAGCGATGGATCCATTCCTCCAACACGGTAATAAACCCAAGAGTTTAAATGCAATTGAGTTGACGAGTGGAAAGAAAGTGCATTTCGACATTCTGAAGAAGAAGAATGCACCGAGGAAATTGAGGTTGAAGAAGCGCCTCAGTGAGAGAGAAGCAAGCTATCGCGATCGAGTGATCGAAGAAGAATTGTTGAGCAACGAAGCAATCAACAATTGAGGATAAAGAGCAATCATCGAGCATTTCGGGAAGAAGAGGCGATAAGGATAAATCGGCGAAATGAACCAGCCCGAAGGAAGTCAACTTAAAGGACCTCCTTTTCCGAACTCGTGTCGATGAGCAAGAGAGTCAATGAGCTCAAACACGAAAAAGAAATCATTGACTTGTTTGGGAAGGTTGAAGTCAACGTGCCCTGCTGGATTTGATTAAGAAAGTGCCGCCTCTGCTGGTACACGAAGGATTTGTGCACAAACAAGCGAAAATTTAGGCCTAATGAGCGTGTCGGTGAGTTCAAATGTGTCGGCTTTATTTAAGCCCCAAATCGATAAAGTGCCAAGATCCGGACTCATTTACCATTCCTTGTGTTATAGGAAAGGTAACAATTGGGAGAGCATTATTGGATTTGGGAGCGGCGATTAACGTAATGCGAAATCATACTATGAAGCCACAGGCGTTAAAGCATAAAGCCTACTTGGTAGTCTTACGCTGGTGATAGATCATTCCGACATCCAGTGGGAATCATCGAGGACATCTTGGTCCAAGTGAAAGGTTTAGTGTTTCCTGCCGATTTTTACGTGTTGGACATGACCTCTGAAGTGGTGCAGGACACTTCTCTGATCCTTGGACGACCCTTCCTGCGGACTGCGAGCACAATGATTAACATGAAGGAAGGAAAGATCACCATGGAGGTTGGTGATCAACACGTTAGCTTCAACATGTATGAAGCTATAAAGCACCCTAACGAGGATTACTCCTTGCTTGGGGTGAATATGCTTGATGTGCTTGTGGATGATGCATGTGTTGATTTCGGCCACACTTTGACCTATCCTACTGACACTCTCTTCGGAGAAGATTATTTTGATGATAGTGCAGGTGCCTATTCGGATATGGGAATGGACATGGAGCTGCCCAAGACCCAAGCTGTTGACATGGAGCTTGGATATCGACTGCCCGTCCATCCCGAGCTACAAGATCCACCGTGAGCACCAGGTGTTTCTCTTCCTGCCTTTTCGATATATATTTGTGCACGTTCTTTGATTTGATTTGATATGTTGTGTTGCATGAATGTGTTGATTAAGTGTGGGGGGGAGAGACCCAACCAGTAGGTTTAGCTGTAGTTAGGTAGGATTTCCCTTTCCGTTTGAATAAAGTGTTTCCCCTTTGTTAGCTTTGTGTTCTTCCTAATAAAGCATGATTAGATTGACGAGAATGGTTGATATGTGGGATGATTAATTGAATGATTGTGCAAACTGAGTAGGATCCTTAGACATTGTGATCTGTTGCGGGTAGTTAGCAATGAGCATCTACGCTTTCGCGGCTAATCTAGGTTTTACTACTTGTTCGCCGCAGCTAGGGATTGCTTGTCATGGCGAATAAGGACATCTCCGCCCCTCTGGACCGTTGGACATCTCTTTTGTCCGAGGGCCATTTCTGTCTTTTCCTCTCTCGCGTCCTTTCGTCTCCCGCGTCTTCTTCTTCTTCTTCTTTTTCTTTCTCCTTCCCTCCTCATTTCGCTGCCACCTTCGCTGCCTCGCCGTCGCTCCTCTCTGTGCCCTCTGCTGTTTGAAGCTCCCAATCTCCTCTAATCTCCTTCCAACTGCGTTTTAACCCTTCTGTAAGTGTTCCTATTCCCTCCTCTTGTCCATTTTCGTTGTTATTCGTTAGATTTGAGGCAAACAGCGAACGCTGTTCGCCGCAACTGTTCGCAGAATCGCCATTCGCCGCGGCGAATTTCATATCTCGCCGCGGCAAACGTAGGGTATCGGTTCGCTGCGACGAATGTTCTTGCTAGCCGCAGCGAACGAAGATGCCCAGTTCGCTGCAGCGAACATCCTGTTGGCTGCAGCGAATGGCAGAAGTCTCCTCTAGCCGCAGCGAATGCTCCTGTTCGTTGCGGCGAATGGCTGAAGACTTTGATTCTGTGTAATTTTCTTAGTTTAATGCCTGTTCTAACATTTGTGTGTGCAGGATTATGCCTAGAATGAAACAAGCCTCTAGACCGGAGCAGCAGCCATCCTCTTCTTCCTCCGATCACACCATTTCCCCTTCCTCGCAACCTTCCCGTTTTCCCTCTCGTCCGGTAGATCCTGAGTACGATCAGCTGGCAACTCGTGTTGCCAGTCAAGATATACTTAAGGAAAAACCATTTCCTCTAACCCCTGCAACAAACCCTTTTGTCCGTCAGCTTTTCGAATTAGACTTAGCTGGCCTTGCTCAACCTAATTCTATTGGCAACCTCACATTTGTCCGCCAATACTATTCATATGCTCGCTACTCCCACACCACGAAATTAATTTCTGGGTGTTTCCATTCCCGATGTTTTCACTTCCGTAATTATCCATGAGCATTACCATCTTTCGATCCGTCCTCATTGCCAATATTCCAACCTCCTCCGTGATTACCCATGGAGGAAGTCATTGGTACTCTCGCTGCGCAGGTCTCAAGGGCTTCAACCCGTGGTTCTCAACGGTACATCCGTCGGACCACCCTCCTTCCTCGAAGCTTGTCCTGGTTACATTTATATGTAACAATATTATGCCGACCCTCCATCTTTCTAACATCCCCAAAGAGGGCCCTATATATCTACTGCCGATGATGGCGTCTGTAGACCTAGCCCTGCCATTTCACGCTTCTTCGCCAGGTTGGTTCTCTCCACCAACCCTAAACACAAACTCCTTTTCCCCATCTCATTTCTGACCTGTTACGGACCTATCGAGTCCCGGAACATCCGGTCGATCTCACCTTTTCGCCTGCCTCTCCATTTGTCTATGTCCGTTTAGGTCAGCCACGTGCCATTCCACCCCCACCTCCTTCCCAACCTGCTTCAGCATCTTCTTCCCCACCCTCACCTAGAGCCCCTTCTCCGTCCTTCCTGTTTCCCCGAGGCTTTGCCTCACAACCTCCCCGCCTCTGTTCCCCCACTCCTTCCGAGGTGGCTCTGCTGCGTGAGAAGTCCTTCAGCTTCAGGCCCGGTTCACTTCTTTCGAGACTCAGGTGGCCGCCACGCATTCCCTGCTCACTATGATTGCGGCCCACCTCGGGCTGCCTATTCCGCCTCAGGCACCGGCTTCTTCAAATGCTCCTAGCTCTTCTACTGCTGCCTCGCCAGCTGACGATCCTGCCACATAGTCTGGGCTGTTTATTTTCTTTTGTTGTTGTTTTTCCCGTATTTTCTTTTCTTCGTTGTATTTTTAGTTAGTTCTACGGATCCTCTTTTGTACATTACATTTTGAGCTTAATGCTATATCCACATTTCTGTTTTGTCTATTTTGTTTCGTTTCCTCTCCTGCCTGCTACTTTTGTCATTGTGGACAATGCCATATTTAAGTGTGGGGAGCCGTTCCTTTATATTTTGCATTGTACACCTATTAAAACTTGTGCATAATTTTGTGGGCCGTTGCTTTTCTTGATAAATTTGGCCTCAATCAAACATTTTCTGACTCGTTCTTTTGTGCCTTTGCATGCAAAGCCCTTATAAGTTTCAAACTGATACTTGAGTTTTTGTGAAAATGCTCTCCATTCTTCGAACGATAATTGGTTTTGGCAAAAATTTTAACTTTTGAAGTTTTCAAAACAAATTAAATGGGAGCATGCTAACAAGGTAGCATTTTAAGTTTTTAAGTTTTGAGATTGATCATTGAGACAAAACCTTGTTGGAAGGATATTCGAGCCCAAAATTTTTCTTCTATATTTTTGTGTGTGCATCTGCTTAGTCCATACTTCTCTAGAACTTGTGTCAGTTTTTACTCAAAGCTTGATGGACTAGATTTTTGTGGATATGATAGAGGCGTTCTTTCTTTTAGCCCTTTTCCCAAACACCAACCCTTAAACATCGTTCCCTTGCTAGCCCCTTTGAGCCTTCTTGCTATGAGCATTTGTATGCATTATTTTCAGATGATGTCAATAGTCAGTTTGTTCTATTTTTAATGAAAAAAAAGTTGTTGAAAAATGAAAATGAAAAAAATGTTAGTCTTGTTTATTCCAAAAAAGGGATAATAATGTGTATTGAATCCCAAAATGGGATTAGTATCTCAAAAAAAAATCAATCAAAATTTAGTTTAGTAGAGGTCTAGTTTGGATAGATTATCGACATCGATCCCTCATTTTATGCCATGCTCATATTTTTCTTTTTCTCACATCATCCATTCATTTAGCCTTCCGCTCATTACAACCCTTAAAGACCTCTTGATCTTCAAATTGATAGTCTTTGTAGTGGAGAAATAAAATTGATACAAGCTTTATGGTAGGAGATGTATTAAGTAGATTGAGAGAAAATATCCCTACTATACAAGTGAGTTGAAGTAAACACCATATCCCGAGTGATTCTCCGTTGTTCAATCTCTTGTGCTTAAATTCTTTCAATGTTTTTTTTATTAGCACTCTTTCAATTTGCTGCGTTAGAATTCTAATAAAGTGGATTGAGTCAATTTTGGTTGTTGTTTGAGCATGGGGCAGAATTTTCTTTACTCTTGTACCTTTTTGACTCTTATAAGCTTTGTTCAGGAGTACAAAGGTTTAAGTGTGGGGGAATTTGATTGGACCAAATTTATATTATAAATTAGGCCCATTTTCTTTAGTAATTATGCATCTGTTGACTCCTGATCTATGATTTTTATGCTTATTTTGGTCCCGCACATTGATTTTGATAAATTGCACATTGTCAGTATTTTGTTGTCATTTGTCATTAATTCTGCATAATTTTTATTGGGACAATTGATACTGCAAATAGGTTGTATTTTGTAGGACCAAAGGAGTCAACATTTAAGAAGTAAACATGCCGCGAGATTCGCCGCAGCGAATCAAGACCCTCCATTCGCCGCAGCAAATTAATGATATTTAATGTATTCGCCGCGACGAGTGACCATCCGGACTTCGCCGCAGCGAACTACAGCTACTTGCCGCAGCGAATGTCGGATAACCCGGCCTATAAATGGAAATTAATCCACTGATCCGACCCGGCCCGCACAACTCCCTATAAAATCTTTCCATTTAGGGCAAAAACAAGCGGCCGCTCTCCCGAGGTTAACTTCTTCTTCTCTGTTTTCTCCGTTCGTCTAATAGGTTTTGTTTTCTCTGGTTTTTGCAGTTTTGATTCGGAGGCAACAAACATCGTCCACATTCACCACCTTCTCTTCCGCCTTCATTTCGCCGCGACCATTCCTTCGCCGTCTGAGTCATGAGCAACGTCGGGTGTCCAGTAGTGATGGACTCTTCTGCCGTGATGCGTGGCTAAGTCTCCGATCTCTTGAAGATGGAGTGAGGGTCTGAGTTCCGTGAGCTTAACTGGGGTAATCAATCTTAGTTTTAGATTTTTGTTATATTTTCGTATTAACTCCGAGTTGGAGAATACATTGTATGATGGATTGAATCCGGTTATAGTTTAATCGGATGTTAAACTTTGATATATGTTATGGATTGATTATTGTTGAATGTTGTGCTTAAATACATGGAGTTCATGTATATCAGTTGGATGATTGCATTAATCAATTTAATCTGCCTAGTTGTGTTTGATTGAGTTGGTTGTGTTATTGTTTGATCGATTTATTGCATTAATCATTATATACATACACTAAGGTTTTTAACAAATTTTAATTAATCGAGTTGATTAATTACTTTTTGGACTTAACGAGTTGTTAAGGTTTAGCTTTCGAAACTTAGTGGATTTCAAACCCCGATATTATTTTAAACGATGATGACCCGAGCTACATTTTCAAGAGAGTTTTAATTAATTGTTTTCAGTCTCATTTAATTTAAATTGCCTTATCTTTTCAAAATCCCAAAAATATTTACCTTTACTTTGGTTTAGTTTAATTTTAGATTAATCAATCAAAACCCCCTTTTTATTGCTTTCATTGCATGCATAATTCAAACATTAGGCTAGTCTAGGATCAATTGGTGCACTGGTTCCTTGAGAGTCGACCCGAGGTTGCATCCTGTATTGCAATCCTTGGTATAAATTTTATTTGACCGGTTTCCGAGGATCAATTCTTAAATTGAGCGATAAGCCACCGATCAAAGGGTCATTCACTCCATACAACTGTTTGCTAACATCTTCTTCCTTCATGTTGACCATTGTCATCCATTTAGCCTTGGTTGATAGAGTCTCACCAACTGATGGACAATTGGTCACCATCCTTATCAGCTCCTTTGTCATGACAACAGATATATCATCTACTGATGATACAATAGTGTTGTCTATAAGTTGAGCATTCTTCCAAAATCCACATGTCTTCCGAAATCCACATGTCTTCCGAAAATCATAGCTGCCTCCATTGTTTCATAACGAAAACTAACTCTGGTAAGCTTTTCTTCTCGGGTAGGATGATTGAGAGAATTTGGAAAGCAAAATGAATCGTCAATAGATGAGAGTAACCGCAATGATTTCAACTTCAGGCTACTTGAAGGGTCTTGTCACTCGTGCCCTAGAATCGTTGGGATTCTAAAGATCGTGAAGCGTTTCCCTCCAAAACTTCCTTGTTAGAGAAGTTACCAGCTGTAACTCACTGTTTCTAATGCCGTTAATTTTGACGTTCCTTTAGTTTGACTGTTCGCTTAACATAACCATGTTAAGGTTGTGTCTGATCTTCTGGAACCGTTCTTCACTTAATGGTTTGGTGAAGATGTCTGTCCACTGATACTCTGTTTCAATGAACTGTAGTTGAACCACCTTCCTTTAAACATAGTCTCTCAAGAAGTGATGTCTGACTTCGATGTGTTTCACTCTAGAATGCTGAATCGGATTCTTTGATAGATTGATTGCACTGGTGTTGTCGCAATAGATTGGAATCTCCTCTTCTTGAACTGAATAGTCTTTAAGTTGATATTTGATCCACAACGTTTGTGAACAACAGCTTGCGGCAGACATATACTCTGCTTCAGCAGTTGATAGAGCGATTGAGCTTTGTCTCTTGCTTGACCATAAAACTAAGTTTGAGCCAAGAAAGTGACATCCTCCACTTGTGCTTTTTCTTTCGATTCTATCTCCGGCATACTCCGCATCGCAATAACCGATTAACCTGAAATCTTTACCTTTCTCAAACATTAAGCAAAGATCAGTAGTACCTGCTAGATATCTCATAATCCTCTTAACAACAATATAATGAGACTCTCTAGGATCAGCCTGAAACCTTGCACACAAGCATACACTGAACAATATATCAGGTCTACTTGTCAGAAGATACGATGAAGAACCGATCATCCATCTATACAGGGTTTGATCCACCTTCTTACCATTTTCATCTTTCGACAAAAGGTTTGAAGGATGCATCGGAGTAACCCAAGAAAGAACTTCAATTCACCCATCATACTCATTTCAAATTCATTTTTCATTAGACTTTCAAACTTCATGCATAATTTCTTTGAGGTAGCACCGAGAATAATATCATCAACATAGATCTGAACTATAATGAATTCATTCTCAATATTCTTCCTAAAGAGCGTCTTATCAACTTGTCCTCTACTAAAACCATTCTCTAAGAGAAAAGTACTCAGACGATCATACCAAGCTCTAGGAGCTTGCTTCAGGCCGTATAAGGCTTTATGAAGTCTATATGCATGGTCTGGATTCTTAACATCCTCGAAACCAGGTGGTTGCTTGACATACACCTCTTCGTCTATAAAACCATTCAAAAAGGCACTCTTCACATCCATCTGAAACAGCTTTATATTATGACATACCGCATATGCTAGCAATATCCTAATGGCTTTAAGTCTTGCTACTGGAGCATATGTCTCATTGTAGTATATTCCTTCTTGCTGATTATAGCCTTGTGCTACTAATCTAGCCTTATTTCGACTTACTCTTCCTGATTCGTCTAACTTATTTTTAAAGACCCATCTGGTTCCTATGATGGATTTCTTAGAGGGTTTCGAAACTAAGGACCACACATTATTCCTAGTAAATTGATTCAGCTCCTCTTGCATGGCTAACACCCAAGCTTCGTCTCGAAGAGCTTCCTCAACCTTCTTAGGCTCTATTTCAGAGATAAAAGCCACATTAGCTTCTCTTACGAATCTGGACCTTGTCTAACTCCTTCGAGGTCTCTCGATAATCAACTCTTCGGATGAAAACTTTTATATTTCCAGGTCTCTTTTCGCCTCTAAGCTTACGGAATATTTTTTCTTTGTCTACTTGAGTACCTGGTGTTGGAGTTTCTGTTGTGTCATCTAAGTTCTTTGAAGGACCTTCACTCTCCATGTCATCTTCCTTATGGGGTTGGGAACTATCATCAAACTTGACATGGATGGTCTCCTCAACTGTCTTTGAAATAAGGTTGTACACCCGAAATGCCTTAGACGATGATGAGTAGCCTAGGAAGATTCCTGGATAGGTCTTTGAATCGAATTTATCCAACAGCTCCTTTGTATTCAGAATAGAGCATTTGCACCCAAATGGATGAAAGTAAGATATGTTTGGTCTTCTTCCATTCCATAACTCATAAGGAGTCTTCTTGACATGGGTCGCAATGTAATTCTATTCGAATATAGCATGATATTCACAACTTACGCCTGAAGTACTTAGGAAGACTCATCTCACAAAGCATAGTCCTAGCCATTTATTGAATCGTCTTGTTCTTCCTTTCAACAACTCCATTCTGTTGTGGAGTCCTGGGAGCAGAGAAATTATGGAAAATTCCATTCTCATCACAGAATAATCTAAACTTCTCATTCTCAAACTCTCCACCATGGTCACTCCTGATACTGGCAATAGACATTCCTTTTTCATTCTGTAATTTTCTGGATAAGGTTCTAAAACACTTAAAAGAATCATCTTTGTGTGATAAAAAAAAATATCCAACAAAATCGAGTAAAGTCATCAACAATAACAAGTCCATATTTCTTTCCGCCAAGACTTATTGTCCTTGTTAGACCAAATAAATCCATATGTAACAACTCTAAAGGTCTAGATGATGTTACAAAATTTTTAGAAGAAAATGAAGTTTTAACTTGTTTTCCTTTCAAACAATTTTCACAGAAAAACTCTTTGTCAAAACTTATTTTTGGTAATCCTCTTACCAAATCATGTTTTGCCAACTTTGAAATGTGTTTAAAAGAGACATGACCTAGCTTTTTATGCCAGACTAGTCTTTCTTCTTCGGAAGATAGAAGACATGAAACATTTTGACTTTGAAAATCTTCTAAATTAATTTTGTAAAGAGTATTTCTTCTCTTGGCAGAGAACAATATAGACCCATCTTTGTTTCTAACTTCACAAAGATTTTGATTGAATGTGAATGTGAAACCAGAATCACACAATTGAATGACACTGATCAAGTTATGTTTCAGACCATCAACAAGCAGTACATCATTTATGCATGCAAAGGAATCTTTACCTATCTTACCGATTCCAATAATCTTGCCCTGCTGGTTGTCTCTGAAAGTTACCGATCCTCCCTTCTTATACTGAAGGTCTAAGAACATAGACCTTCTTCCCATCATATGTCGCGAGCATCCACTGTCTAAATACCAATGGTGCTTGCCACATCTTCCAAGGAAGGATATCTGCAGGAGAAACTATTTTATGTTTTGGTACCCATAATTTCTTGGGTCCTTTATGGTTAGTAGTATGCACATGATGAGTTCTTTGATGCATGTTACTAGAACGTTGATTAACATGAGATTTATTATAGTTTCTCTTTTGAGAGTAAGGGTTCTTATGAGGATGAGTCTTATTTCCTGTAAACCCTAATCTGGTTTTATCACTCGGATGTCTACATTTTCCAAGCATCTCATTCATTTTCTTTGTGCTCTCGGTGAAAGTAGCTAAATCAGCTGACAGATTCTTAATTCTCAGTTTTAGCTGATTGATCTCTTCTGATCTGTCTACGACTTTCTTTTTCTCCTCTAATTGCTACTTTAGACAAATATTTTCTCTCTCAATTACTTCCGTATGTCTAATATTTTCTACATACTTTTTCTTTAACAGTTTGTACTGTTTCAGAATAGCATGAGAATCTTCTAACAATTCTGAGTAGGCATCATGCAAGTTATCGTAATCAGATTGTACCTTCTCATCACTTTCTTCTTCAGCTACCAGGCAGATGTTTGCGTGTTCAGATGACTCGGAACCTGTATCTGATTCTGATGAATCTAGGTCCTCCCACGTTGCTATCATGCTTTTCTTGCCTTCTCTACTCTTCTTTGGTTTCATTTTTAGAGTAGGACATTCGGACTTGTAGTGTCCAGGATGATTACACTCGTAGCAGATGACAGATGACTTCTCTGGTTTAGCTTCATCTTTGCCATTCTTCTTGAAGGTTTGATTTCCTTTGGACTTCTTCTTCCACATGCGTCTTATCTTTCTAGAGATGAAAGATAATTTGTCATCTTCATCACTTGACTCTTGTTCTGATTGGCCAGAGTCGTCATTCTTTGATTCTTCAATCTTTAACGCTTTTGATGACTTCCTCCTTCTTTGAGTCTTGTGATTCTTTTGTCCGGCCTTCAACGCTATCGACTTGTCCCGTCTGGGCTTGTCTTCAGCATCAAGTTCAACTTCATGAATCTTCAAGGATCCCAGCAACTCGTCAACACGCTCAAATCTTTGGCTTCCTACACCACTGTAACTTTAGGTCTCCACCTCTTCGGAAGACTTCTTAAGATCTTTCGAACATGATCTTGATTGTTGTATGTTCTTCCAAGAGCTTTCAATCCATTGACAATTGTTTGAAATCTTCCAAACATTTGATCAATAGATTCTTCATCTTTCATCCTAAAAAGTTCGTACTGGTGCACAAGAATGCTTATTTTGGATTCTTTAACTTGGCTTGTGCCTTCGTGAGCGATGGACAATGTGTCCCACATCTCCTTCGCGGTATCGAATCCATAGACTTTGTCATACTCGCTCCTGCTTAGGGCACAGGTCAAGAAGAACTTCGTTTTTGAGTTCAGTTGTATCCTCGCCTTTTGATCAGCCGTCCATCTGATTCGTGGAATAGAATTCCCATCTTCATCTACTGGAGTATAAGGTCCATTCTCTATCACGTCCCATAGGTCAACATGAGTAGATTCTATGAATAGCCGCATCCTATCTTTCCAGTAATGATAGTCTTCTCCGTTGAATGCTGGAGGTCTAGTGACTGAGGCTCCTTCTGTGATGTATATATGTGATTCCGCCATTATCTTTGATCCACATTTTGCTACAGTGATTCTTGGATACCAGGCTCTGATACCAATTGAAGTGAATCACACATTAATACAATGATTAGAAAACGATATAAGAATGCACGAGAAGGGGGGTTGAATTGTGTATTCTCCTTTTTTATAAATTTTTTCAAAAAATTGTTTGTTAGAAATAAAATTCTTTTTACAGAACTTCCTATAGATTGTAATTAATCAAAACTTCGTTTACAAGTTGAGTAATAAAAGACTTGAGTCTTAAAAAGAGATAGAGTAAGAGTAGTTGACACAACGATTTATCCTGGTTCACCCCAAACCGTGGGTTACGTCCAGTCCTCAGAGTTCTTTCTGAGATTTTACTATCTCTTTGATTGAGCCAAGTTTATACTATGAATTGGCTGCATTTTTATAGCTACTTGTGCATGTGTTGACTCCTAATTGATGATTTTTGTGCTTAAATTGGTTCCTCATACCGAGTTCTTTCAATTCTTAATTTGTCAGTAAATTGTCATGATTTGATACTTATTTCTCTACAATTTTTATTGGGACAATTGGTACTGCAAATTGTTGCTATTATCTTATTGCAGGAACATAGGAGTCAACGTCAGGAAGTCAACAACCATAGGTCTTTTCGCACGTCGCGACGCACGGCGATGCACATGACGCGACGAGCAGGCTATTGTACACGTCGCGATGAATTTGATTTATTTATTTTATTCGTCGCATCGTACGAGCAGATATCCCACTTTTTATGGAAAGTTTGTCTCACTATTTCGACTCGGCCCGCGCTCCATCATATAAAAACATGCCGTTTTTAGGTCATACGGAGACTTGGATATAAAAAAACTTTGAACATGCAGACTCGGGGAGCAGAGGAAGGAGACGACATTCGATTCCATCTCCACGTTTTCATCATCGTCTACCATCATCACCACCGTCAGCGTCTTCTGCCAAAATGAGCATCGTTCCATCTCCAGTATCTGAGGGATCAACCAGAGTCATGCGTGGCTGAGTCAACTTTCCTCTTGAAGATGTAGCAATGGCTTGAGTTCACAGAAGCTTCGAAGGGGAGTAATCACATAGTATCTGAATTCTAGTTATATTTGTGTAACCGAGTTAGAGGATTGCATCTATATTTCTAGATTAGCATTGTTATAGTTTAACCGTGCCGATAACTATGTTGAGATTTGGACTAAGTAATTTGTAGAACTTTTGATGCTTAATATATGAAGTTTCATATATGTCATTGAATATTGCATTTACGGTCTTTATCTCGCCTAGTTGTGTTTGATTGAGATTGTTGTGTTTTATTCAATAGACCGGTTGCAATTGCTTGTCTATTCTCAAGACTAAGGTTTTTAACAAAGATTTAAATGATGGAGTTCATTAATTAAATCTTTGGACCTAAAGAGTCCTTTAGGGTTGATCTTTCAAACTTAGTGGATTGTATCCCTAAAATCATTTTGAATTGTGATAGCTTTGAGCCTCATTTTCAAGAGGATTTTATCAATTTGATTTTTATCTGATTCTTTGTTTATTGCATTATTTCAAAAATCACAAAAATATTCTGTTATACTTTTTGTTCGATTTTGATTACTTTATCGGTTTTGACCAAAATACCAAACCCCCGTTTATCAACTTCAATTGCAATTTTTGACATTTAGGCTAGTTTAGACCATTTTTATTTGGTTCCAGTTAAGTGAGACGTAGGAAAATTAGGGAAGCAACAACTTCTTATGTTCATTATGATCCATTTACTGCTGCTTGCCCTAATTTCGATGTTAATTTTGAGATTAAAGGCTTGTTGAATAATTCTCTTCCTAAATTTCATGGCTTGGAAGGAGAAGATCCATATATGCACCTACAGGCTTTGACAATGATCTGCCAGAGTATGAAGCCAGTGGGAGCTACCTTGGATCAAGTGCTTTGGAAGGTGTTTCACTTGTCCTTGGAAGGGAAAGCAAGAGAGTGGTATATGAGTCTTCCTAGGCATGTGGCCAATGCTTACCATAGCTGGGCCAATCTGAGGAAGGCCTTTTTGGGGAAATACTTTCCAGCTTCCAGGACATCTTCCATGAGGAAGGAGATTTACTCAGCCCGTCAGGAGTACGATGAGTCACTGTATGATTATTGGAACCGCTTCCAAGATCTTTTTTCCAGATGCCTGATTGAGCCAAATTTATACTATAAATTGGCCCTGTTTTCTTAAGTAATTATGCACTTGTTGACTCCTAATTCATGATTTTTGTGCTTAAGTTGGGTCCTCGTATTGAGCTTTTATAATTTGCACATTGCCAGTATTTTGTTGTCATTTGATACTAATTTCTGCATAACTTTTATTGGGACAATTGATACTGCAAATGTGTTACATTTCGTAGGAACATGGAGTCAGCGAGAAAGTCAACACGTCGTGAGAAGCCATCCATTCGTCGGACGAACCAACACTCCCATTAAATCGCGACAAAGTTATTTGGTATAAATTAATTAAATCGCGATGAGTGACCATTTTATCGTCATTTAACTTTATTCATTAGTCGCTGACGAATGTCGGATACCCGCCCTTAAATGACAAATTTTCGACTTTTCGACCCGGCTGCCATACGACTCCTATAAAACCTTCCATTTTAGGTTAAAACAAGAGGCCGCATTCCCAAGGTAGCTCTCCATCTTTCGTCTTCTCTATTTTTCGATAGGTTTTGTTTCCTCTGTTTTGCAGATTCGCGCCACCTCAAGACAACGTCCACCCTCACCATCTTCATCTCTTCCATCGTTCGTCGCACTCACTCTCAACTGTTCGTCGTTGGAGTCATAGACCGAGTGATATTCCAGCGATGATGGACTCACCCGGCATCATGCGTGGCTAAGGCGTCGGATCTTACAAGATGTAACAGCGGTCTGAGTTCCATGAGCTTCAAGGGTAATCGATCATTTTTTGAATTTCTCATGGTTTTGTAACAACTCCGAGTGGAGATTGCATTGTATGACCGAATGAATCTTGCTATAGTTTAGTAGGATGTTAAACTTTGATCTATGTTAAGGATTGGTTTGTGTTGAATATTGTGCCTGAATACATGAAGTCTCATGTATATCAATCAGATTTCGCATTAATTAACCTAATCTGCCTAGTTGTGTTTGGTTAAGTTGATTATGTTATTATCTGATTGATTTATTGCATAAATCATTTCATACCATACACTAAGGGTTTTAACAAGTTTTAATTTATCGAGTTGATCAATTAAATCTTTGACTTAACGAGTTGTTAAGGTTGTGTTTTCGAAACTTAGTGGATTTCAAACCCCGACATTTATTTTGAACGATGATGACCCGAGCTGTATTTTCAGGAGAACTTTAGTTAATTGTTTTCAATCTTAATTATTTCAAATTGTCTTGCCTTTCAAAAATCCCAAAAACATTTATTTCATACTTAGCTTTCTTTAATTTTAAAGACTAAATCAAAACCCCCGTTTTAACTGCTTTCTTGCATAATTCAAACATTAGGCTAGTCTTAGGATCAATTTGCCTTTGGTTCCTTGAGAGTCGACCGAGGTTGCACCTGTGTTGCAATTCTTGGTATAAATTGATTTTGACCGGTTTCCAAGGATCAATCTTAGGATTGAACGATAAGCCGCGATCAATGCCCCCATCACCAAATTCCTGATGAACAATTGGTGCAGTACTTTTATGATGGGTTGAAGAGTCGGGAGAAGGGTATGTTAGATCTTTGCATCCTGAGGCTCTCGATTGACCTTACTGACCTTGGAAGCATGGGATCGATTAAGAAGATGGCTTTAAACCATCGCAGATCTGATTTCGAGATCGAAGAGGAGTGCATGAGTTGGGAGCCTTGACGGCTCAAGCTAAAAGAATGGAAAGCCTATAATCGAAAGTGGATTCTTTGGAAAATCGGATAACATCACAGTTGTCTTGCATCACGGCCGAGCTGAAAAATTTGAATGTGCATCGTTCTACTACTTCAACAGAGCTTACCGCACCTAGTTGTGAAAATTATGGGTCGGTAATGCATATTTCGAGTGTTTGCCCAGGACGATATGAGGAAGTTTCGACAATGTATCAAGGCAGGCAGAATCAGAAATGGGACCCATACTCATGCACATACAATGAAGGATGGAAGGCTAATCCTAGATTCAGTTGGAGGAATGAGGAGAACAGGGCACCTACTAGATTTTCACAAGGGGGAGGAGCTGGCACTTCCACTAGCCAGTTCCCTAATCAACAGCAAGCCCTGGTAGTCCCACCAAAGGAGGATACCAATCAGTTACTCCACAGTATGATGACCTTGATGAAGGAAGAGAGGGATTTTAATGCTAACCAGTTTAATGCTATTGCTTCTTTGATTCAACAGGATTCCTCAAAGACTGCTGCCAGGTTCAATGCCTTGGAGAAGAGGATGGAGCAATGGGAGACCAAAGCGGAGAACATAAATTCCTATGTTACTCAGTTGTCTAACAACATGAGTGAAAATCAAGCAAAAAGTAGTGGAACTATTCCTTCAAATACTGTGATGAACCCGAAGAGTTTGAATGCCATTGCCCTCAAGAGTGGGAAGCAAGTGAGGTTTAAGCCTCAAGATAATGAAGAGCCATGTGAGGATAAGATTGAGAGTGAGCCAGTACCTCCACCACAGGATAAGATTAAGAGATCAGAAAGTGTGAGGGAAGAAGAACTTCTGTGAGAGAGAAAGCAAGCTTCAAGGAACAAGGGAACTACTTCAGAGAGTTCCAATGATCAAGCAGGAAGTGGAGAGTCAAGCAAGCAAGCAGGTAAAGGTAAGGAGGTAAGTATTCAAGACCTTCCTTTTCCAAACTCTTATTTGATGAGCAAGCACCTAAATGAAAAACAACATGAAAAAGAAATTATTGACTTGTTTGGGAAGGTTGAAGTGAATGTGCCTTTGCTAGATTTAGTAAAGAGAGTTCCGGCCTATGCAAAATATTTAAAGGATTTGTGCATAAACAAGAGGAAATTTAGGCCAAATGAGAGAGTCTAGGTAAGCTCCAATGTGTCTCCATTGTTCAAGCCCCAAATTCCAGTTAAGTGTCAGGATCCTGGATCGTTCACTATTCCTTGTGTTATAGGAAAGGTGACCATAGGACGTGCCTTATTAGATATAGGGGTTGCTATCAATGTGATGCCTAAATCAGTCTATGAGGCCCTAGGAGTGAAAAGTATAAAAGCTACATCTGTAGTTTTACAATTGGCCGACAGATCATTTAAGCATCCAGTCGGTATTATTGAGGATATCTTGGTCCAAGTTAAGGGTTTAGTATTTCCTGCCAATTTTTATGTGCTTGATATGTCTTCTGAAGTTGTGCAGGATACTTCCTTAATTCTCGGGCAACCATTTTTGTGAACAGCAGGCACAATGATCAGTATGACAGAAGGAAAGATCACCATGGAGGTGGGTGACCAACAGGTGAGCTTTAATATGTATGAGGCAATGAAGCACCCACATGAGGATTATTCACTTTTGGGTGTGAACATGATTGACTTAGTTGAGGAAAATGCTTGCCAAAAATATGAGTCACGAAAAGATTCTTTGAATTCTGAAATACATTCACTTGATCTTGGAAAAAGGCCTTCTGTTCATGTTTCAGGGAAGCAGGAGGGATTAGCCACGACCATCTACAAGGAGCCAAACTTAATGCCAGAAGAACGAGGGAGTGATCTCTTTTCTCTTGAACTTCATAAATTAACTCCTTCTGTTGTGAAACCTCCTGAGCTTGAGCTCAAACCTCTCCCTCCAACCTTAAAGTATGCCTTTCTTGAGTCTAATGAGCGATTACCTGTAATAATTGCTAGTACCTTGCCTGACACTGATGAAGAGAGACTCATGAATGTTTTGAGGAAACACAAGAGAGCTATAAGGTGGACTCTAGCAGACATACCCGGTATTAGCCCATCCATTTGCACACACCGAATCCTATTGAGTGAGGGGTCAAAATCGGTGAGGCAACCTCAAAGAAGACTTAACCCACTCATCTTAGATGTTGTTAAAAAGGAAATCACGAAGTTGTTGATTGCAGGGATAATATATCCCATATCTGATAGCGAGTGGGTTAGTCCAATTCATGTAGTGCCTAAAAAGAGTGGAATAACAGTGGTCAAAAATGATAGGGATGAGCTTATTCCTACTAGAGTGCAAAATTCATGGCGTGTGTGCATAGATTATAGAAGATTAAATGATGCCACAAGAAAAGACCATTTCCCTCTTCCCTTTATTGATCAAATGCTCGAAAGGCTTACGGGCAAATCACATTATTGTTTCTTGGATGGTTTTTCTGGATACTTTCAGGTACCAATTGCACCGGAGGACCAGGACAAGACCACGTTTACATGTCCTTTTGGTACCTTCGCATATCAAAGGATGCCTTTTGGTTTGTGTAATGCCCCAGGAACTTTCCAGCGTTGTGTGATGGCTGTATTCTGTGAATTTTTAGAGGAATGTATGGAAGTATTTATGGATGATTTCACAGTCTATGGCGATTCTTTTTATGCTTGTTTGTCCAACCTTGAAAAAGTTTTACAAAGATGCATTGAGAAGAATTTGATCTTGAACTTTGAGAAATGTCATTTCATGGTCAGTGAAGGTATTGTGCTTGGCCATTTAATTTCTAGCAAGGGGATTGAGGTGGATAAAGCTAAGATTGAGGTTATATCTTCTTTGCCTTACCCTACTTGTATTCGTGACATACGTTCATTTTTGGGTCATGCAGGATTTTACAGGCGCTTCATTAAGGATTTCAGCAAAATTGTGTTACCTCTTTCCAAGCTTTTGCAAAAAGATGAAAAGTTTGACTTTGATGATTCTTGCAAGAGTGCCTTCAATATGCTGAAATCAAAACTCATTTCTCCACCTATTCTAGTTGCTTCTGATTGGAATTTACCTTTTGAGCTTTCATGTGATGCATCTAATTGTGCTGTAGGGGCGATGCTGGGTCAACGAGAGGAGAGGTGACCAAGAGTTATTGCATACACCTTGAAGAAACTGGATCCAGCTCAGATCAATTATACAACCACTGAAAAAGAGTCATTTGCGATGAGTTTTGCTTTAGAAAAATTTAGGCAATATCTGTTGAACTCACATGTAACCATTTTTACTGATCATGCAGCTGTTCGGTATCTCCTCAAGAAACCACAATCCAAGCCTAGGTTGATACGGTAGGCATTGTTGCTCTAAGAATTTGATATCGAGATTAAGGATTGTGCGGGAGCAGCGAACCACGTGGCTGATCATTTGAGCAGGCTACCCAATGACACACAGGGAGTGGATTCTTTTGACCTTACCTGTGATTCATTTCCTGATTCGGTCCTATGTGCTTCAATTGTTAAAGAACCTTGGTATGCTCATATTGTTAACTACCTAATATCCGGACTCCTCCGTTTATGTCTCGAGCAAGCTCGAAGCTTAAGAGTGAAGCTCGACATTACATTTGGGATGCCCTTTTCGTGGAGAATGTGCAAGGACCAAGTGATCGGAAGATGTGTTCCTCATGAAGAACATGATGATATAATCTCGCTTGTCATTCAATGGTTTGTGGTGGGCATTTCAAAGAAAAAAACATCTAGGAAGATCCTCGAGTCTGGTTTCTATTGGCCTACCCTTTTAAGGATTCATTTAACTTTTGTCGGTCATGTGATAAATGTCAACGCGTTTTAGAGGATTAGGAAAGCGACATGAAATGCCACAACCTCTCTTATTTTGTGAAATCTTTGATGTTTGGGGAATTGATTTCATGGGTCCATTTCTTTTGGATTGTGTATATCCTTTTGGCATGGATTATGTGTCAAAATGGATAGAGGCCATCCCCACTAGAAAAGATGATGCTCAAGCCGTGTCTAAGTTTCTTAAGTCCAACATCTTTTGTCGATTTGGAATACTGAGAGTCAGTAGGAGTGATAGGGAACCCATTTTGTAATAGAGTCATTGATAACTTATTTTTGAAATTTGGGGTCACTCACAAAATCTCCATGCGTATCACCAAGAAACCAATGGACAAGTCAAGTTTCTAACGAGAGAGGTGAAGCACATTTGGAAAATAGTAAAACCATCCAAGAAGGATTGGAGCCTTCGCCTCGAGGAAGCACTTTGGGCATATCGGATCGCTTATAAATCCCCAATAGGTATGTCCCTCACTGCTTGATTTATGGAAAGGCTTGCCATTTACTTGTAGAATTGGAGCACAAAGCATATTGGGCAATCAAACAATGCAATATGGACTTGGAATCTTCCGGAATGGAGAGGAAGTTGCAACTTCAGGAACTCGAGGAAATAAGGTTAGAGGCATATGAGCATGCACGACTCTACAAAGAAAAATCCAAATTGATGCATGACAAGATCATTCGGAGGAAAAGTTTCAAAGAGGGAGATCAAGTCCTGTTATTCAAAGCTCACTTCACCTTCAAACATGGGACTTTTAACACTCGTTGGGAGGGACCGTACTTGGTCACAAAGGTGCACAACTTTGGTATGGTAGAGCTTTTACATGAAGCAACTGGAACCCGACTCAAGGTCAATGGCCATCTTTTGAAGCTCTATTATGAGAACCAGAAATCACTGTGAATATCAGGTTTTTTTCGTCTCCTTTGCTTGTTTCTTTACGTTTTGTGTTTCGCACTTACTTTTTATAGCCCTTAGATAGATAGCTTCCTTTGTTTTCTTTTCATTTTCCTATCATCGTTTCTGTCCCTTCATGAGTTTCTATGCATTTGTGCTTCTTGTATTTTTCATTGAGGACAATGTGTGCTTCAAGTGTGGGGGAGTTGTTTCCTCATTTATTTTTCACATTGTATGACTGTTGATATTGAGGACAATATGAATTGTTGGCTAATTGGTGCATTTTGCTGATAAACTTGGTGAATTTTCTATCTTTCTGTCATTCTGCATTTCTTCGCCGCGACAAGTGTCCACACGTCGCGGCAAAACGTTCTTCAGATTTTGTATACATCGCGACGTCATCCTTGTTACATCGTGACGTCCATACGTCTCGTCATCTGCTTCTGCACGTCGCCACGCAATACTCATGCATGAATGATTCTGTGCTTAATTCTTCCACTCATTTCAAATTTATCTCGCACTAGACTTTTGTGGCTTTTGTTTTCAAAGTTTTTACTAGGTTCAAAATGATGCTTGAGTTTTTGAAAACACCTTCCATCCTTTTAATGATAATTGACCTTGACAAAATCTTGCTTTCAATGTTCTCAATTCAAAGTGAATGGAAGCATGCTAACAAAGTGGCATTGTGAGTTTTTGAGACTTGAGATTGTTCATGGAGATTATACCCTTGTGGAAGGATATTTGAGCCATAACTTTTCCTCTATCTTTGTGTGCATCTACTTATTTCATTCTTTTCTAGAACTTGTTTCAATTCTTACTTGAAGCTTAATGGACTGAATTTTTGTTGATATGATAGAGGAGTTCCTTTCTCAACCCATTTTCCTAAACACTGTCCACTACACATTTATCCCTTGCTAGCCCCTTTGAGCCCTCCTATTATGAGCATTTGCATTCATATTCTTGTGGTGTCATCAGTTATTTTGCCTATGTCAAAATAACATAAATAAAAAATAAAAAAAATTGTGTGTCCAGAAAGAGACAATGTCTCTAAAATGTTTAAAAAAATGTTGCATTCTGTTTATGCAAATGATTAGTTTGCATTCCACTGTTGACATCAGTTCGCGTTTAGTGCATATGCTTATATTTTCTTTCTTTCCGTTCATCCATTTCATTTAGCCTTCCATACATTACAACCCTCAAAGTCCTCTTGATCTTCAGAATGATAGTTTTTGTGGTGGAGAAATAGAATTGACACAAGCTTATGGTAAGAGATGGATTAAGTAGATTGAGAGAAAAAAATATCCCTAGACACAAGTGAGCTGAGCGAAAACACTATATCTTGAGTGCTATCTCTTCTGTTCAATCTCTTGTACTTGAATTCTTTCAATGTTTATTTTATTAGCACTCTTTCATTTTGCTGTGGTTGAATTCTGAGGAAGTGACTTGCGTCAATTTCATTTTATTGTTTTGAGCATGGCTGCTATTTTCTTTTTCTCTTGTATTCTTTTGACTTCTTGTAAACTTTGTCCAGAGTACAAAGGTCTAAGTGTGGGGAATTTGATTGAGCCAAGTTTATACTATGAATTGGCTGCATTTTATATAGTTGTGCATGTGTTGACTCTAATTGATGATTTTGTGCTTAAATTGGTTCCTCATACCGAGTTCTTTCAATTCTTAATTTGTCAGTAAATTGTCATGATTTGATACTTATTTCTCTACAATTTTTATTGGGACAATTGGTACTACAAATTGTTGCTATTATCTTATTGCAGGAACAAAGGAGTCAACGTCAGGAAGTCAACAGCCATAGGTCTTTCCGCATGTCGCGACGCATGCGGCGATGCACACGACGGACGAAAGCGTTACTGCGTCACGACAATTTAATTTGATTTATTTATTTTATTCGTCGCGTCGTACGAGCGGATATCTGACTTTTTATGGAAAGTTTGTCTCACTATTTCGACCCGGCCCGCGCTCTATCATATAAAAACTTGTCGTTTTTAGGTCATACGGAGACTTGGATATAAAAAAAACTTTGAACACGTAGACTCGGGGAGCAGAGGAAGGAGACGACATTCGATTCCATCTCCACGTTTTCATCATCGTCTACCATCATCACCACCGTCAGCGTCTTCTGCCAAAATGAGCATCGTTCCATCTCCAGTATCTGAGGGATCAACCAGAGTCATGCGTGGCTAAGTCAACTTTCCTCTTGAAGATGTAGCAATGGCTTGAGTTCACAGAAGCTTCGAAGGAGAGTAATCACATAGTATCTGAATTCTAGTTATATTTGTGTAACTTCTGAGTTAGAGGATTGCATCGATATTTCTAGATTAGCATTGTTATAGTTTAACCATGTGCTGATAACTATGTTGAGATTTGGACTAAGTAATTTGTAGAACTTTTGATGCTTAATATATGAAGTTTCATATATGTCATTGAATATTGCATTTACGGTCTTTATCAACCTAGTTGTGTTTGATTGAGATTGTTGTGTTTTATTCAATAGACCAGTTGCAATTGCTTGTCTATTCTCGCACTAAGGTTTTTAACAAAGATTTAAATGATGGAATTCATTAATTAAATCTTTGGACCTAAAGAGTCCTTTAGGGTTGATCTTTCGAAACTTAGTGGATTGTATCCCTAAAAATCATTTTTGAACTGTGATAGCCTGAGCCTCATTTTCAAGAGAATTTTATCAATTTGATTTTTATCTGATTCTTTGTTTATTGCATTATTTCAAAAATCCCAAAAATATTCTTTTATACTTTTTGTTCGATTTTGATTACTTTATCGGTTTTGACCAAAATACCAAACCCCCGTTTATCAACTTCAATTGCAATTTTTGACATTTAGGCTAGTTTAGACCATTTTTATTTGATTCCAGTTAAGTGAGACGACCCGAGGTTGCATTCTATACAGCAATCTTGGAATTTATTTTATTTGACCGGTTTCCAAGGATCGATCGTAAGATCGCATCGACAGAGCCGCGATCACTCTTCAACTTTTACAAGTATTCTTTACAAGCCTCTTCAGGTCTCTACAATCAGTATTCTTTCACACTTAGCCTCTGTAGGCTATCTACACTTCTTCTCACTAAAAGGTGTTTGAAAACTCGTTACAGTAAGAATAGCTCTCGGCTAATTTGCACAGTATGCTTTTTACGATCACGTAGATGTAATTCAGATAATTTTTCAGCTAACTTTGCAATCTTCAACTTCGACTTGTATTTATAGCCTTCGTCTCCAACTGCTTCTTGATTCTTGATTCTTGTTTCTGGATTCTTGCTTCTTGAATCTTGTTTCTTGAATCTTTAGAAGAAATGGTTAATCAGTTGAGTTCTGTAACTAACCTGAACTGCCTCTTGCGTCTGCTTTTTAATTCACGTCTTCGTCTGTTTTTTATTTTGCGTCTGCGTCTGTATTTTTGCTTCTGCGTCTGCGTCTATATTTTTGCTTCTACGTCTGCGTCTATATTTTTGCTTCTGCGTCTGCGTCTATATTTTTGCTTCTGCATCTGCGTCTATTTATTTGCGTCTGCGTCTGCGTCTGCATCTGACTTTTGCGTCTGTATTGACTTCTACGTCTGTTTTGACTTCTGCGTTTATGTCTGTTTTTAGCTTCAACGTCTACGTCTATCTTTAACTTCAGCGTCTGTTTTGACTTCTGCGTCTGTGTTGCTTCGTCTGTATTGTTTCGTCTGTATTGTTTTTCTTTAAAAGTTCTCTTTGTTATATATCAAATTTATATCTAAGTAAAGTCACTTTGACTTAACATCTTTGGTATCCTATTTTAGTGATTTTGGTATCTAAGGCAACTAGATTTTTTGGGGATTCCATCTATATTGGGTAGCTGCGTTTTCCTCTAGTGGTTGTGATTTTTCTGGGCTATCTAAGAATTGTTTAAGTGGTGAAAAACATCCAGTAATGTTGCAATGTTGCAGCTCTATTATTTGTGACATTTCAATGATGAACCAATTGTTAGTTTGTTGAGTTTTGTGGCTGTTGTGTGTGGAATGCTTTAGTGACAATATCGAACATTCATAGCAGAATTTTTGTTGGACAACTTGCCATACATTCAGTTGATGAAGCTGTATATTTAGGAGAGTTGCTTTCTTTTCTCAAATGTCTTTTTTGTTTATGTTATTTTAGATTCAATCACTTGAGTTTTTTTATTATCATCTTTATTAACAATCGTTGTTACTAAAATCTTCTATTAAGGTTAGCACTAGATGATCATGCTATTAAGAGTGATTTACTTTCACAGAGTGTGAGTATAAGGGATATTGTCAAGGATTGAGTGAGTCAGCTCATTAAGCCTTGGGAAAACTATTGTATCATAAGTAAAAGTTGATTAAACTGGGTGAAGGCTCCATATATGTAGGCAAGGTGTGTCGAACTGCTTTACCAAATCTTGTTTGTTGATTTTTTTGTTACATATTTAATTATCTATTTGTATTTTTCTAGAATATTAATGATTATTGACACAGTTGCTTTCCATTAAGTAACCGACAGAAATACCTGAAAGCAATTGAGGCAGAACCAAATTTTGTGAAACAACATCCTTTAAAATTTTCAATTGGTATCGAAGCTTGGGTCACCTAATTAGAACTTGATACATCAAGTTGGTGTAGATTCATGTTTCGAAATTATGATTATGAGAGCATGGCCATTAATCACTAGACCACTGTTACTAGATATTTCTATTTACCCTGCTTGGAAATCTAGAATGAAAGTCTTTATTCAAGCACAAGGAAGCAAAGTATGGACTTTAGTATTGAATGGTGAAGAAATGTTATCAATAACTTAATTTGTTGTTAGTAGCAGTTACTAGCTTATTAGTTGTTGGTATTTGGGCTTTTGTATATATGACCCAATTATGTTTTTTTGTACAATATAGCAATAAAAGAAGAAAAGTCCAGTAGAGCTTTATCTGGCTCCCAAAACTTGCTTTCGTCCCCTTCTCTTTTCCTCTGTTTTTTATTTCTGATCATGTTTTGACATGGTATCAGAGCCACCAGCGATCAACGAGCATTCTTTCTTTCTTCACATTTGTGCTTCCATTCTTTGCAGCTTCTCTATTGTTTGACATCCTATTCGTTCAATTTGTGTTTTTCCCCAATTGTATAAACCCTAATTTGTTCATTCTTTGTTTTGTCTTCATGACGATTGATTATCCAGAATCGTCGCAAGTTTCTCTTAACACGAGTATTAAGATAGATTTTAATCATCCATTGTATCTTCATCCATCAGATACTCCGGGCACCTTACTTGTTTCGCATCAACTCACTGGAATTGAGAATTATAGTGTATGGAGTAGGTCAATGCGAATTGCGTTGCTGGCAAAGAATAAAATTGGTTTTGTTGATGGAACTTGCGCACGGGATGATTTAGAGCCGGTTCTTCATTCACAGTGGGAGCGTTGTAATGCCACTGTTCTTTCATGGATCCTTAATACGGTTTGTAAAGATCTTTCTGCTGGTATTGTCTTTGCCTCAAGTGCGGCTCTTGTTTGGCAAGATTTGAAGGAAAGGTATGATAAGGTGGACGCGTCTTGTATTTTTTTTCTTCATCGTGAAATAGCATCACATTCTCAAGGTACTGCTTCAGTCTCTGCTTATTTCGTCAAATTGCGTCTTCTCTGGGATGAATACGATGCTTTGGTTCCATTAGCCACATGTGATTGTGATATGTCACGGAAAAATTCTCAGAATGTTTTGCAACAACGTTTATTTCAATTTCTTATGGGTCTTAATGAGACTTACTCAGCCGTGCGTAGTCAAGTGCTCCTCATGCAGCCTTTGCCTTCAGTGAATTAAGCCTATTCGATGCTTCTTCAGGATGAAGCTCAACGCCAGCAGTCCTCCTTAGTTACAATGACTGAACCTACTGCTCTTTATTCATCAAATACTCGCAGGAGATTTCAGGGAACTTGTGATCACTGTGGGATTAAGGGGCACAAGAGGGAGTCTTGTTACAAGCTTATTGGTTTTCCTGCTAATTTCAAGTTTACTAAGAAGAGGGCTAATAATGTTACTTGCTCAGTAGATGATGAAGATGACTTAGATGTTAAGTCAGTTGTTCAATCGGTTGCACCTTCATCTTCTCCAGCTTCGGTTTTTACTCCAGAGCAATATCAACAGCTTCTGAATCTGTTGAGCAAGGATTCTTCTCCTTCGGTTCCTGCTGTGGCTCACATGGCAGGTATGGCTTCTTCATCACTGTGTAGATCTGTTGAATGGATACTAGATACTGGTGCATCAAATCATATGACTTTTAACTTTCAATGCTTACATTCTACTGTTGCTTGTGTTTCTAAACATGCTTGTGTTCAATTGCCGAATGGTAATTCTACTACTGTTACACACTTAGGCTCACATTCCCTTTCACCTATTCACACCATTACCAATGTTCTTTATGTACCCGACTTCAACTTCAATCTCATTTCTGTTTCCAAGTTGACCCGAGACCTCAATTTTCTTGTCATTTTTTATCCTAAATTTTGTCTCCTACAGGACCTTTGCAGTGGACTGATACTGGGGATTGGTAAAGAGCGAGCTGGTCTTTACATTCTGCAACCATTATCAGGCCAACCGAAGCCTTTGTCTTGTGTTGTTGATGCTAGTGTTTCTCGTACTGGAATTTCTTCTTGTTTGTTTTTCAAAGATGTAAAAACTCAACCTTGTACATGGCATGCTAGACTTGGCCATTCTTCTGTTTATGTTATGAATAAAATTCCAGATTTGCATTTCAATGTGCATAATTGTGATAATATTCATTCTTGTCATATCTGTCCATTAGCTAAACAACCAAGACTTCCATTTCCTTTAAGTACTACCCGAGCACCTAAACCCTTTTCCCTTATACACATTGACCTTTGGGGACCCTATCGGATATCTACACATAGTGGCCACCGATATTTTCTTACCATTGTTGATGATTTTACCCGCATGACCTGGATTTATCTCCTTAAACTCAAAAGTGATGCCATTTTAACCTTACAAAATTTCTTTACTTTGGTCAAAACTCAATTCTCTAGTATCATTCAAATTGTCCGAAGTGATAATGGCAATCGAATTTTCAATGAAGTTAGTCACACTTTGTTCACATCCTCGTATTATACACCAAAGTACTTGTACCTATACTCCTCAGCAAAATGGAATTGTTGAGAGAAAACACCGACATCTTTTAGAGGTTGCCAGGGCAATTAAATTTCATTCCAACATGCCTTCTAAATTTTGGGGAGAGTGTATTTCTACAGCTTGTTACATCATTAATCGTCTACCTACCTCTATCCTTAAATGGATTTCACCTTATGAAGCCTTATATCTTAAACCACCATCCTTTGATCATTTTAAAGTTTTTGGTTGTCTTTGTTATGCTACAGTCTCTCCCTATGTTGATAAACTGTCACCTAAAGCTATTCCTTCAGTTTTTATGGGTTATTCTGCTGTTCAAAAGGGTTATATTCTTTTCAATCTTTCCACCAATCAATTTTTTGTCAACAGGGATGTAGTCTTTCATGAAACTATCTTCCCTTTCAAATTTACCTCCAATCCTTCTCATTTATTTCCTGTTCCTGATTTTAATGCTATTCTTGATCCAGATTTCTTACAAATTGTACCTCCACCACCTCACCATGCTTTAGCTGACTCACATTCTTCACAGTCTATTCCTGAGCCTCCAACTTTAATTCCTACTCCACCTGCATCCACTATTTCCTCTCCTCTATTTGGTCCACCTGAACCTTTACGGAGATCTACCCGAGTTTCTAAACCTCCAGGCTGGTTACACAATTTTGTTTGTTCCCATAAACCTTCATCCTCTTCCTCGCTTGCTATCACCACTCCGTATCCCCTTCATGCTTCCCTTTCTTATTCACACTTGCCTCCACATACTGTTTCTTTTGCCAATTCTCTCTCTAGCATAGTTGAACCCACTGCTTACCATGAGGCAATTTTGGACAAGCGTTGGGTAGTTGCTATGCAACAGGAAATTCAAGCTTTGGAAGCTAATGTCACTTGGGAGGTGGTTCCCCTTCCACCTGGTAAGCACCCTATTGGCTGTAAGTGGGTGTATCGTGTTAAGTATAACTCTGATGGTACAGTTGAACGGTTTAAGGCTCGCTTGGTAGCCAAAGGCTACAACCAGACAGAAGGTGTTGATTTTCAAGAGACTTTTTCTCCTGTGGCCAAAATGGTTACTGTTAGGACTATTATTGCTCTTGCTGCTGTGCATGATTGGCCTTTATATCAGATGGATGTGTATAATGCGTTTTTGCAGGGTGACTTGTCAGAGGAGGTTTACATGACACTTCCTGAGGGATTTGGCAACCAGGGGGAGAACATGGTCTGTAGGTTGCTCAAATCTTTTGTATGGTTTGAAGCAAGCCTCTAGACAGTGGAATTTGAAGTTATGTGATGCTTTGGTTGCCAATGGATATGTTCAGAGTAAACATGATTATTCATTGTTTACAAAAAAGATAGGAAGTGATATTGTTATTCTGTTAATTTATGTGGATGATTTGTTGATAACTGGGAGTAATGTTGTGATGATTGAAGACTTGAAACAGATTTTGCATAAGAACTTCAAAATGAAGGATTTGGGTGATTTGAAGTTCTTTCTTGGTATTGAAGTGCTTCGATCAAAGTCTGGTATTATTCTGAATCAGAGAAAGTATGCTCTTGAGTTAATTGAAGATGCAGGGTTAGGGGGAGCAAAACCTGCATGCACACCTTTGGAGCAGAATCAGAAATTGACTTTTGTTGAATATGATAAAAGTACAGAGTTGACACTTGTTGATGAAGAACTGACAGATGTAGCTGTGTATCAACGGTTGATAGGGAGACTCTTATATTTAACGCACACAAGACCCGATATAGCTTATGGAGTCCAGCATTTAAGTCAGTTCTTGCAGAAACCGAAATGTTCACATTATGAGGCAGCTTTGCGAATTGTATGCTATATTAAGAAATGTCCAGGGCAAGGTATTTTTTTATCTGCCAATGGACATTTGGCATTGTCTGCTTACTGTGATTCTGACTGGGCATCTTGTCCCATGACTAGAAAGTCTGTTACAGGTTTTTTTGTGAAATTGGGAGACTCATTGATTTC
Organism: Erythroxylum novogranatense; assembly: GCA_029891385.1. Taxonomy (NCBI): domain Eukaryota; kingdom Viridiplantae; phylum Streptophyta; class Magnoliopsida; order Malpighiales; family Erythroxylaceae; genus Erythroxylum; species Erythroxylum novogranatense. Next base: position 23,722,556 of record CM057226.1, read on the forward strand.
ATGGAAATCAAAAAAGCAGAGCACGATTTCTCTATCCTCAGCAGAAGCTGAGTATAGGAGCATGGCCATTACTACTGTAGAGTTGGTATGGTTATCAGGATTACTTGAAGAACTGGGATTTAAGAATAATAGATCAGTTGTGTTATATTGTGATAACCAAGCAACCTTACAGATTGCAGCTAATCCTGTATATCATGAAAGAACAAAACATATCGAGATAGACTGTCACTTTGTACGTGAGAAAATTCAGTGTGGATTAATTCAAACTCAGCATGTTCCTACAAATGAACAGATTGCAGATTTACTTACCAAAGGATTAGGAGTGCAACAACATGAATATCTCTTGTCCAAGTTGGGTGTTAAAAATGTATATGAACCCCAACTTGAGGGGGAGTGAAGAAATGTTATCAATAACTTAATTTGTTGTTAGTAGCAGTTACTAGCTTATTAGTTGTTGGTATTTGGGCTTTTGTATATATGACCCAATTATGTTTTTTTTTACAATATAGCAATAAAAGAAGAAAAGTCTAGTAGAGCTTTATCTGGCTCCCAAAACTTGCTTTCGTCCCCTTCTCTTTTCCTCTGTTTTTGATTTCTGATCATGTTTTGACAAATGGTTGGTCACATCCAATGACGATTAATTAAAAGAATGAGGTGGTACCTAAAGATTCATCTGAGTGGACAAGTGATGAAGAAGAGGAAGCACTTGATAACTCTCTATCAAATACATGCAATGTTCATTGTTATAGATGATGGATATTTCAGTATGATATTAGCTTGTGAATCATGCAAAGAGCTATGACATACATTACAAACAATACGTAAGGGATCAAAATCGATGATTGCTTCAAAACTTCAAATGTTGACCACTTGATTTGAAAAGCTTAAGATGGAGGATAGTGAAACTATTGGAAACTTACGTAAGGTTGTATGATATTGCCAACCAAGCACATCAACTTGGGAAAAAATTCAAATCTAAAACTTGTCAAGAAGACATTGAGATCACTTCCTCCTAGATTTATACTAAAAATTGCATTCATAAAAAAAGCTCATGATATCAAGGAATTATCTTTAGATAAGGTAATTGAGATTCTAACCAAATTTGAGATGAACTTGTTGAGAGATAAACGAGAGAAGAACAAAGGATTGACATTGCAAGCTAAGATTGGAAAAGTTGTGAATGACTTAGGAGATGAATTTGATAAGAATGAGCATACAGAGTTATGGAAAAGAAATTTCAGCAAGTGGTTAAAGAAAGTGAAGAAAGATAAATGCAAGTTTAGGAAGCTTGGTGGGAATTCATCAAACATTAATTTTAAACAGTAAACAAAAACTCAAAAGGGTCAAAGAAAGGTAAAGAAAATAAATTGTCATGAATGTTAAGACTTCAGACATGTACAAGTGGAATGTGCATCGTGAATGTCAAAGCTTCAAACATGTACAAGCAGAATGTGCTAGCACTTTGAAGAAGAGAAAAGAGAAGCCTTATATGAGCACTTGGAGTGAGAATGAATCTAAAAGTGAGCATGGTAGTGAAGAGAAATTTATGAGTAATTATGCTAAGTTAGTTGCTTTATACAACATAAATCCATTTGGTTACTTAACAATAACCAAAGAAGAAACTAACAGGAAAAACTTAAATGAATCGGACCAAAATTTTAGAAAAAATGCAAACGAATTAGTCCAAAATTCTATTTCATATTATGATAGTGATGGCAGTGATTTAGAATACAAAAAAGAGGATATTTACAAAATGAGTTCATTTATGCAAAATGAGTGCAAATGTGTAAGAAGAATGAGAACCTAAAGAAGGAAAATTCTACCATGAAGAATATCATTCAAGATCCTGAGAAGAAGTTGTTATCAACAATAGATGAGCTTGATAAAATAAGGTTGAAGCTAGTCAATATTGAAAAAGGAATAAGGATGCTAAATAGAGGTACTGAAAAGCTAGAACAATTGTTGGAAATTGGTAAGAGAAAAAGGGACTTTCAAGGTGTTGGTTACAAAAGTAAATGTTCTAAGTTGAATAATGGCCAAAATGGTGAAGCTAAATTTGTTAAAGGAGAAACTTCAAAGAGGAATCGAAAGTTTGTGCCTTCATATCACTGTTTTGGGGTAAACAAACATATAAGATCGAATTGTTACAAGCTATTACAAGTGATATTTCCAACTTTAGAGGGCTCAAAACCGAAAATCCTAACACTCTTCTATGAACTTTCAACAACAACCAATGTTACCAAAGCATGCTTAGGGTATACAGGGTCAATTATAAGCACTTGTAGCTCTTAAATACATATGAGCTACTTCTCATAATGGTTGGTATTTTAACAGTCAGTGTTCACTTCATATGATAGGAGAAAGAAACTACTTGACGGATTATCAAAGTTGCATGGATGGTTATGCTACTTTTGGTGATGAGAAGAAAGCAAAGGTGATTGGTAGAGGAGCTCTTTGTATAGATGGACTACCTCCCTTCAAAAATGTGCTTCATATGGATGGTTTAAAAACCAAATTGGTAAGTATTATTCAACTTTGTGATGATGGGTTGTTTGTCAAATTTACTAAATGATGGATGCAAGGTGTTAGAATGAACAAAGAGAGTGCTTAGTAAGTGGCAAAACATTGGTGGATAATTGTTGCAACAACAGGCTATTACTTTTTGCAATTCAACTGCATATGATTATATGTCTCTATGACATCAAAACATTAATAAGGTGGTAGAAGAAAACATTCAAAATAATCCTCATATATCAAACAAGGACACAATGAAGCTAAATTAGAAACTATCTAGATTCACAATTAGTTGCTACTGGAAGAGAAACTAGTTAGACAGGGGACCAATTGGTTGCTTCTGATGGAGAAACCAACCAGATATTCAGTGAAAGAGTTAAAGTGATGAGGAATAAGCCCAGTTTTGAATTTCTTTGAGGGGCACAAGAACTATGCACTTTATATTCTTGAAGTTATTGATGATGGTTATTTTTTAAAAAAGCGGTTTGAAGGAGTTAACGTCTATACTTTCTGAATTTTTAATTTATTGGTTTTCTAAGGTTTAGGTTATTGGTGTGTGTTTGTCTTTTTCTTACTTGTTAAATAGTATATTTGATGTGAAAATGAGGCTCTGCTTAATGGTTTGAGAGTTCTTCTTCTAGATTTTGATTTATAGAGTTACGTTGAGAAAATGGTGATGCTTTTCGAGACTCATAGGAAGTTTTAGATTTTCTATTATTCGGGTTTTTCAAGTTTTATCTTGGTTTCTCTCTATATTGTAACCTGTATGAGCTTGGGCAATATGCTTTCATATGGTTTATGTGAGAGGGAGATTGATTAAGTTTGATTATGATTTATCTAAATGAATTTTTGGATTTTTTAAATTTGATTGGAGATCAGTTGCATGCGGATGATTTCGATGTGAATAATGATATGTTAGCTAGTGTTGGACCCCATTTCTAGACTCCAACTATCTGGAGTCATAAAACATTAGCACTATCGAGTGAAGATCATGTAAGGGGAAAGTGGAAGACATTCAAGAAAATAAAGAAAAATTTCCTAGGCAGTATGGCTAGTTCGCTGCAGCAAAGTAAATGTTCACCACAACGAACGTTGAAGAAAATATCCAACTGCCCTTCTAAAACAGTATGTCGCAATGAATACTTAAGGTCCATCTGAAGTACCCTTTATTATAGAAAAACATTTATAAGCCCATAATTATAATTGTACCTATTTTGGCATAATACGAATAACTCTCACTAGAGATGTCGGATGGAGGTTATTCTAGGATGATTTTGAAGAAGACTTCTAGATCTACAACTTTTGTAAAGACCTCAAAGAAAGGTTTTGCTTCTAAAAGGGCAAAAATCAGAAATTAAAATTGCTTTAAAAAAAGAATTCGTTGTGGCTAACTCTTGGCTTTGCTGAGACGAATTTTGAAGGTGAAGGAAAAGATCCCTCAGGAAAAGTTCGTCGTGGCCAACTTTTAGCTTTGCAGCAACAAAAATTAAAGGAAGACTCTTTTGGAAAAGTTCGTTGTGGCATACTTTTGGTTTCGTCGCGGCGAACTCTGAAGATCAGACAGAAAACCTATCAAGGATAGTGCTGCAGACTGCCAACACCTGTAATCATGTAACTAACATAACTTTCTCATCCGAAGTCCAAAAATTACAAACTATATACTGTTGGAAATATAAGAGGATAAGCTACAACTTCTATGAAGACAACTTTGTCTAATTCGACCTAAGTAAATACTTTTTTTTTCATGAAGTCATAATACACTTTTTACCCTTATGAAAAACTTGAAAATTGTAACATACAAACTTTGAGAATCAAGAGCAAAACACAATCATTTTTCATTAACATTAAAAGATAAGAGTTTACAAAGCTTTAATGGGTATTTCAATCCATTATACAACATTTACTTCATAATCCAAAAATACAAAAGATACTTGAAACAAAAATACTTGAAATGCGACTAAAATCTTGTGTTTACAAAATCAAACTTAAAAATACAAAAGTAGGCAAATTCGGAGTGATACTGTGACTCTTTACTACTCAGCTTCTTGCTCGTTACTTGAATATGGAAAGGAGAATGGGAGGTGAGCTTAAAAGCTCGTGGGTAACAAATTTATAATCGAAAAACAAGCAAAACCATTGATAATGCTCATTGTCATAATCACTTTGCATCAAAAATCCACAAAACATATAGTTCCCAAAGTCTCACATTATCAAGCAATTCATAAGCAACATAATTCATGCATTCATCAAACTTGTCAACACATTCTAAACACATAATTACATCATAAATGGTTTGAGTAGGTCCGTAAATAGAACTTACTAACATAGTCCCACATAATGGTCTTGTGTAGTCATGAATAGAACGTACTATCGCAATTCCAGATAATGGTCTTACATAGTCGTAAACATGAGAGAGTTCAAGAAGGCGCTTTGGTCCACAAGCAGGCAGGCGAGAGAAGTCTTTAATAAAGTCAAAGTGCACTTGACATAATAGAACAGACCACTACAAACCTATATAATCATGCATTTCACCACTTGTAAACTTGTTACCCAAAATGGTATATTTTTGAAACATGATTTCTTAACATAACATCTTTTCAAAAACATTTTCACATTGATTCCATAAACCATCAACACAATTTACATACCATACATGTAGCAATTTCTCAATCATTCAAAGAAGCAATAAATGCAACATTTATAACACAATTGAAAACATTTATAAAGTAGTTGAAAACATTCAATTCCATTTATTTGAAAGAAACATTAATGGCTTATTTACTCAATTATAAACATGAAACTCACCTTGAATTCCTTGCTTAAAATTTTCTTAAGAATGCCTCTCCTCTTGCTCCTCTTGCCTTTCTCGATTTCCTTTAACAATGACAAAACTCCCATTCAATAGGAATTCAATTTGGACACATTCACTAAAATTGATCCTAGAATACTTAAACCCATGCATTTCCTAAGCTTCATGAACCAAAACCCTTCCATAAATTCAAAGGATTAAAATTTAACTTACTTTGAGTCTTCACTAAATAGAAAGATACTTGGCTCAAATGGAATCTCTTCTCTTCCTCTTTCTTTTTCCCTTCTTGAACAACTTCAAAATCACCTTTCAAGACTAAAAAAGATGAAACCGTAATTGATTTTCCTTCTTTTCTCTCCTTCCTCTCTTCTCTACGACTCTCTCCCCTTTTCTCTTCTTTATTCACATTTCCTCCTTCTTCTAAAATCAAGACCACTCTTCTTCTTCCAATTCTACCCTTAATGAATGAGAAATGACCACTTTGCCCTTCCTTTAATGCCTTGTGATTTTAATGCTTAAATGACTTGCCAAAAATACCCTTTATGCATTCTTACTACTTAATTCTAACATTTCTATTCAAAATTCTAATTTTTATTTACACTAACTAAATCAATGAATAAACTCTAAAAATAAATCCATAATTAAATAAATAAATCAATAAATAAAAGAGAAATTTTGGGTTCAATAGTTAGTGCATTAATCGGTGGTTAATTATCTTCTCGGCGTGCTTATGATTCTTCTGCTACACCTACTGTTGATTTTTATGTTTTCTTATTCACTGAGATTGATCACATTGAAGACATTCTTCTTTTTAGCATATTTTTTCTCAAATGGGAGAAAATTAGATATTTTGTTTAAATGATTGTCGATTGTTTTGTTAATATAGGATTACTATTTCTTTGGATATTTGTCAATCATTTATGTGAACTTAACAAACTTGGTGTTAAGTTAATGTTATTTAGAAACTTGGTGTTAAGTTAATGTTATTTAGACGTTATTTGGAACTTAATGTTCCATTAAGGAGGAGTGTCCAATTGTCTTCTTAAGGGAGGAGTTCTCATATGTGACAAATAATGCCAAAAAGTTAGAGATTATTAAGATATTTGTCGAGATATCTTGTTAATTAATTTTGGATATTATTTATAATTGGACATAGTTGGATAATTGTGGTATATCATTATAATAGTTAATCTACCTTATGTGAGATTCTTGAAAATAAGATTACATGAAGGATAAAATCCAAGTGATGATAGGATCTAATTGGGATAAAATTGCCATATCTTAATAAGGATAATGTCCAGAGTATTTTGTGATTTTAGACCTATCTTTGGTAGCCTATTTTGGTGATTGTGGTTATCTAAGGCAGGTAGAATTTTCAGGAATTCCATCTATGTTAGGCAGCTGCACTTTTCTCTAGTGGGTGTGATTTTTCTAGGCTATCTAGGTAATGTTTAAGTGGTGGAAAAATCCAATAGTGTTATGATGTTTCAACTCTATTATTTGTGACGGTTCGTTGATGAAATGATTCTTCGTTTGTTAAGTGTTGTGGTTGCTATGTTTAGGATGCTTCAGTGACAATATCGAAGGTTCACAACATAATTCTTGTTGGACAACTTCCCATATTTTCAGTTGATGAAGCTACATATTTAAGGGAGTTGCTTTCTTAACTCAAGTGTCTTCTTTGTTTATATTATTTTAGATTCAATTACTTGAGTTGTTTTATTATCATCTTTATTAACAATCATTTTTTTCTAAAATTTTTTGTTGAGGCTAGCATGAGGTAGTCGTGTTATTGAGAGTGATTTACTTTCACGTAGTGTAAGTATGAGAAATAGTGTCAAGGGTCAAGTGAGTCGACTCAGTAAAGCTTTGAGTAAAACTATTATTTCACAAGTGAAAATTGATTAAGTTAGATAAGGACTCCACAAACGTAGACAAAGTATGTTAGTTGTCGATTTGTTTGTTGTTTATTTATTTTTTCTATTTATATTTTTCTAGAATATTAACAATCGCTCACACAGTTCGTTAAACAATCGACAAAAATAGCTCAAAGCAACTAGGCCCAAACGAGATTTTACAAAACCACATCCTTTCAGATTTTCAAAAAATTATTGGATTTCAATATACACATACATAAAATACAAATAATTATCTTTGAAAAGGTAATATATAGTCAATCTCAATCTTCTTCACAATTTGTTCTCTTACAAGTTAAAATATGTATCAAATCTATGTTAAATTCTTACTCTTAACATTTTTATAAAAATCTAAATAAATCTCTAATATTTTGATATCTATAAGTTAATTCTTAATTGTAACATATGTCATTGAAACAATTCTTATTTTGACGAAACTTAATAACAAAATTAATGTTTTCATGACAACTTATTTATACTACAAGTAAATTTTAATAATTCATTAGTATTTTTAACAAACTTATAGGATGCATATTAAATTTTAATATCTCAACAACTGACTTGTGAGTATTTAATAATAATTTAAAATAAATTTATTGTAAATGAAAAATATAGAGTTAATTTCAATCCTCGTCACAATAAAGAAAGGAGGTGAGATATTATTGAATTATGTATATATGTATATATTTTCTACCTCAAAAGAAAGAATCTACTCTTAAAATTATTATAAAATTTCTTAAATATTTTAATATTTTAATTTTATAAATTAATTGTTATTGTTAACATATTCCATTGAAATAGATCTTATTTAGACAACATTTAATAATAAGATTAATGATTTTCATGAAAACTTATTTATATTGTAAGAAAATTTTAATAATTCATTAGTAACTTATAATATATTTATAGGATATATCTTGAATTTCAATATGTTAAGGACTGATTTATGAGTATTTAATAATAATAAAATCTAATATATTAAGATCTTCAAGTGAACAGATGCTTTAAAAATGTGAAGAACTTACCTATACCAAATATCCAAGTGGGTCACAATTTTTATTGCGGCAATTTTGCAGTTAGTCATAACTCCAATACGTGTCACATCGCCTTCCGAAGAAAGTGCATGGTACTGAATGAACGTAATTAAACCATGGATAGACTCGACAAGTCCAGAACTTCATATATTTCCGTATTAACAGTTATCAAATTTGGGAAGTGCATTGATGGTGTGCACTTGATGAGTAGATATCATTACGTGCATTGATGGTGTGCAGTTGATGAGCCGAAATGAAATTTTCTTTCTATAAAAGGAAAGTAAACGAAAATTTACACGAGTCTAAAGAAATAAGTTCCTTCCCGTCATATCTTTTGTGAGAAAAAAAAACACCCAATAAATGTAGTATTAAAATATATGACCTTAATATTTACATGTTTGACATAATTGATAATTTAGTCAATACATCTGTTATTTTCTCAATATATATATATATATATATATGGATGAACAATAAACCAATTTTAATAAAAGTATTCATCAATCCTGTGACCATAGAATTGTGGGCCTGATGAATTTAAACAAACGTCGCTCGTGGATGATGCGAATGGGCGTGGAGGAGGGGCAGAGACCCTCACATGAGCTGGAGGATCCCATCGAGGCAAAGACAGGAATAAATATTCAGAAGACACGTATACATGTAAAATTATGATTTTCTTTATTGTGAAGCAGAAAAACTTTGTTGGAAACCTATAATTTTGGCGAAAGAGGAATCCTTTTTTTTATAATAGTAATGGTTAGTATTAAACGAGATTTAACGTCATTACATCAGAAATGAAAGTAGGGAAAACAGAATCACACCAGTAAAAGCCAGAAAGAGAACCAGATGCCTAGACTAACTTATGGACAACTTGATTCATTGACCTCTTAACATGAGAAGTAGCTATAGATCAAAATTGATTTAACAAGCTTTTTATGTTGGAAACCATACCACCAAGATAGGGCAGCTAATTCTATTTCTGATTTTGAGTGGGAGGTATGCCCTCCTTTTTTTTTGTATGACGCTTTAACGTTGGATTTCAATAATATGCGCTGAGCGCATGCGTTATTGTTCAAAAAAAAAAAAAAAGATAGGAGCCATAATGATTTCGCACAATTCCAGATAATCTACTTTAACGTCAATCCGTCTGTTGGTAAATGTTCCCTTCAACCAGCTAAGCGCCTCCCAGTGAGAGAGGAATCCTTTAATATTACGCCATGGTAGTAAGCATAATTATTCCTATGTTACATAGAGAAGGTTGTTTCCTTGAAACAATAACGCGAAAATAATTTATTGATAGAGGGCTTAGTGCATGTTGCTATTTCTTTCAGTATTTCTATATTTTATTAAAAAATCAGAAGATCTTTTGAATTCATTCATTTCAGTATTTGTATATTTTATAAAAAAAATCAAAAGGTCTTTTGAATTCATTCAATTGTTAAATCTTAGTTACTTATCTTTATTTTTCTTATTTTAACCATTTATAATATAAGCTAGCTAGCATAACTCTAGATTTAAACAAATAATTAATCATAGCTCATAGTTGCCAGGCAAGAATTTTGTTATTAATCAGTTAATTAAACTGTCGTAATTTTATATATCTGACACATAAGTTAAATTATATGAAAGCAGAAAATTAAAAAATGATGAATGTGAAAATACAAAAATAGAATCATTAATTTCACAAATCGAAATGGAAATGTTATTAAGATGTTGAAATAATATTTAAAAATAGAAATAGGAATAAATAAAATTATTTAAAGAATTTAATTAGCATTAAATGTTAAATCCTCGTAATAAAGGTTACGAATAATTTTTAATATGATATTAAAGCTAACTTAGTTTCTACGTTTAGCTTTCCTACAAACTGTCCGATATTAACTCTTATGGACTCTGGCAGATATTCAATCTTATTGTTTCTTGTATGTGAATGGAGTGTATCGAGTGTTAAATTTCTATATTAACAACAAAGATTAAGATAATAATAATTTAATATCTTAAGAGATTAAACTATATAATTATCATATTAAATACAGATTTAAGAAAATTTAATAATAGAATCAAATGCAATATCAAGTAGAAAGAATAATTTCATAAAATTTAGCTATTAAAAGATTTTATATTGCCTTTATCCAATACAAGGTTTGAATGATTTGAAATTTTGTACGTGAAAGTTAGACTGCGTAAATATTTACAATTATGAAAATCAGAAACTAAAGCACATCAATTTTTTTCCCGCAAGGATAGACAATTTTGTTTAAGTAAATTTTATTCATATATTTATGTATGTTTTATATAAATATGTAAATAAAATTTAATAAGATAAGACAAAATTAATTTACGGGATAAAAAAATCTGCTTCGAATCTAAAACACCTCAATCTGAGATGATGGCTAAACATTTAGAGATTTCAACTCTTGAACTATTTGAGAGAAAAAGCTTTCTGTATTTCCATGCATTTTTTCATTTAATGGAATCTTTTAATCCCTTCCTAATCCATCAATACATTGAAAAAGATGAACAAACTATTATAGAAACTCTTAATGGTTTGTGAGAGAAACTGGGTCACCTAAAAGTCGACGTGGAACGATTGTTTTTCTACATGGGGCTCTAACGCAATCTTACAGCTACCGGGTTGTCATGTGTCAGGCACGAATACATCGGAGAGCCTGTGGCGCGTGCTTAGTAGGACACGATCTTCTTCGCTTGTTTAGGGTCGTAATAAGCCTCCTATAGATTTCCTTACCCTCTTTATTAAGGGTTTTTTTTTTAAAATAAAATAAGGAAAGCTTCATTAAGAACTATTGTCCATGCTAAAGCTGAATAAATACAAGGAAGGAAAGATAAATTCCAATAAACAAGACCTGACATAGAACTAGCATTTCTCGCAAGAACGTGAGCTGCACCGTTCGCAGATCTTTTACAGAAACCAAAATGAATATCATTAATGGAATGACTAAAAAAAAGAAATCATTAACAATGAAATCAATCTCAGATCGATTGCTACTGTCCAAAAGAAAGCTTTGAATAACCAAAAGCAAGTCTGATTCAATAATAACAGAGTGTAGATTTTGCATTTTCACCCACGAATACCCATAACCTCTGCTGTTGATGGATCCAAAACTCCCGAAAAAATATTGATGCCAGCAACTATACAATCACCATTACTATTCCAAACTACAAAACCAGTACCTGTCTTCCTTAACTCTTTAAACATAGCGGCATCTGTGTTGATTTAATAAATCCAGCTGGTGGTTTCTGCCACACAAGAGGAGCAGAAGGAACATTACAAGCCATTGCAGATTGGCGTCATCGAGCATTATTCCAATTCCTCAACAACGAACGGGCTAAGAAAAGAATAGATTGTGCTGAATGTTGAAGGCCATGCCAAACCAGATCATTCATATTTTCCACAAAGCCCAACAAATAGAGATAGCCAAACATTGATCATCATCAGTATAATTATGTGTGACAAAAGAAAACCACTCCGACAACACTACAAAAAAGGAATGGAATAATCCCAAATGAGAAAGTGACCACACCTCCTTAGCACAACAGCACTCAAATAAAATATGTGAAATGGATTCAGGCCCAATGCCACAAATCGGACACAAAGACGAAATATCCACATCTTTGTGTACAAGAAGAGCACGAACTAGCAAGTAAGCATTTAACGAACGCCAAAAGAAATTTTTCATCTTAACAGGAATGTTTAAAGACCAAAATTTCTTCCAAATAGGAGAAGAAAGAATCGGGGTCAAACCTTAAGGGACAACATGAATAGAATGATAAGCACTTTTAACCGAATATACGCCTTTCCTATCAAAAACCCAAACCCAATCATCAATACTTCGATGTAAGCTCAGAGGAATCTGAAGAATTAAATCTCTATCTCGCTCATTAAACAAAGCTGAGATGAAAGGAAAATTCCATTGTTTGAGATCATGCAAAATCAAATCCGACACTCTAAGATTTAGCCAAGAAACATCCAACACCGAAGTAACATATGGATTCCCCGCATCTGGCAGCCAAGGGTCAGTACAAACACTAATTGTACTCCCATCTCCAACGCTTTTCCTACACCCTTTTTTAACAAAATCAATGCTAGAAAAAATACTACTCCAAGTATAACTAGGATTAGTACCACTTTTTGCATCCCAGATTGTGCTTCGGGGAAAGTAACGAGCTTTAAGGACTCTAGCAACCAGCGAGGAGGTATCAGCTAACAATCTCCAAACTTGTTTCCCCAGCAGGGCCAAATTAAAATCATGAAAAGTCTGGAAACCCATACCTCCTAGATGTTTCGGCCAACACATTTTCTCCCATGCCATCCAAGGAATCCCTCGCTTTTGTCTTAAATTCATGCCCCACCAAAACGAATTAAACACCGTCTCAACCTTTTTACAGACACCCACCGACAATTTAAAAACAGTCAGCATAATTAGGAAGAGACTGGGCAATAGACTTCAGAAGAATTTCCTTACCAGCCCTCGATAGAAAAGTCCGATTCCATCCTTGTACTCGGCAGTAGTGTTGCTGTTGGACCCCGATCTTTTAGTGAAAGTTAGAAATATGAAAATGAAAATTTGATAAGAGTTTTTGTATATGAATGGAGTTATAGATAATTTGCATTAAGGAAATTGATGAGAAAAGATTTGTTTGATTTGATAACTTTGGGTTTCAAATAGATTTGTATGGGTTATGAAAGTTCAAGTGAATGAGTGGATTGAAATGGAAGTTGAAATCAAGAAATAGAAAGTGAAAGTGTAAAATTTTGAAGAAATTAGAAAGTAAAGACAATTTGTTTGGTTATGCATGTGGTGTTTTAAGTTAGATTATTGTAAGAATAAGATTTCAGTCATATGTGGAGAATGATGGAGTTTTGTATCTTTTGTACTTGGACTTGAATACTGATGTTGTAATATGGCTTGGAATGCCATTTAATTTTATAAACATTTATCTTATGATGTTAATGAGACATGGATTTATATATGGATATGAAAGATCAATTGTGTGTGAATATCAATTGTGTATAGATTTGTGTGTATTGTGTTTGAGAGGAATTAGTTGAATAGTTTGTGGTGATGTGTTGATATGTGAAGTTGATGTGTTGGAATGGTATTTAGAAACTTCAATGGCAAATCTGTACTGATCTAGATATATTTGGCCAAAGTAGTCTTAATGAAAGTTGTATCTCATGTTTCCATCTTTCTAACGCCATAAAGTATGCAATTTTTCGATATCGGGGCAAGAAGTTATGATAAATTGAAGTTTGGATATTGCTTAGGTGATTGCTAACAGAGCAGAAACTTTGATTGAAAAATTGACTTAACTAGAGGTTGAAGTTACTTTGGAGTTCTTTATGAACATTGTAGAGGTTGTTTTTTTAATCTTTCCATTGATATAAAGCATGAAAATATTGGACAAGAGAGTAGAAAGAGTGGTCTTGGTATGAGTTGTGATAAGGAAAGATTTAGAGACAAGATTGATAGTGATCTGAAAAATGTTCACTGAATATGCTTCAGTCTTTTAGCCACAACGTTTTCTCTAGTAATCCAAACGAGATAATTCTTATTTGGATTAAACTAGAGATATATGGCTACATTTTGTAAGAAGACATCAAATTTCAATTATGTGCCTAAGAGTCTCAAATATTGTCATGAAGTGAAGAATTGGGTGCAGTGTTGGTGTAGGAATGAAAGTCTTATCTTCTGAATTTAGGGGCAATTTTGGGATTGATAAAGATAGCTTTTGACAAAATTCCCTTCTGAAAAGTTGTAGATATTTTTTTATCTTTCCAACGGTATACAATTTGTAAATTTTGGACATCTGAGTGAGAAGTTATGCATCTTCGAAGTGGGGACGTTCTGGAGAAAAATGTCAGACGAAGTTAATCTCAACTTCGTCTGTGATGACGTCACTCCATCTGTGATGACGTCACTTCGTCTGTGATGACGTCACTTCGTCTGTGATGACATCACTCCATCTGTGATGACGTCACTTCGTCTGTGATGACATCATCTTCGTCTGTGATGACGTCATCTTCGTCTATGCTGACACCATCGTCTGCTTTTGTGTTTTTGACCCCTCTTCCTTCTTTTGGCCATAACTTTTTGTGTAGACCTCCGATTAAGCCAATTTTTGAAGCGTTGGATTCCTAAGACATTTTTCTATCTTTCATACTATATATATCAGTTTTGGCATTAAATGGAGAAAGATAGCTCGGATTTTAATGAGCTAATCAGTTGTAAAAGTTTGAACCGTGTTCAGTATTTTGGAGATATCTTGAGCTATAGAGCTCGAATCGATCTGATTATTGAAGAATTGGATTTGTAAGACATAGAGGAACATTTCTCTAGAAGAAAGTTTTATCAAATGGCTTCATTTACCTGATCGAAATAATCAGACAAGATGTCAGTTTTAAAGACCAATGGAGGGGCAATTTTGGAAGTTTACTTAAAAGGTTAAGTTTATAGGCTTAAATGGAGGGGCTTATGGGTCATTCCTCATTCAGTAAATGTCCTGTCACTATAAAAGCTAGTGAGATGTTGTTTTATCAAAGGAAGCATGACATTTGAACAAAGAAAAAAACAAAAGAAAGAAGAGAGAAGGGAGAGTAAGCTTTCGAACGAGTGAAGGAGAAAGAAAAGAAAGAGAGCTAGGGCTCAATTTTTCTACCACTTGAAGAGAGATTTTAATGTCATTCCAAAAGAGAAAAAGGTGGAGGATGAAGAGAGCTTCATCTTGAACCAAGAAAATTCGAAAATGGAGGAGAAATGAGGTAAGAGTAATTTTTAAGATTTGAGTTTCTCTTGAAGTTTTGGTATAGAATCATGGAAAATAGAATGGGTTTGTGGAGTATGAAGTTAATTTTGTTGATTGCTAAGTATTGTGGGTTTAGTTTTGGATGAAAATTAATTAGGGTTTATGCCCAAATTTAGAATGTGGAGATTTTGGAAATTTGTGATTTAGAAAGCTTGAATATATGAGGGATTAGTGTTTCTAAGTTCAATTTGAGGATTAAGTTAATTATGATATTGAATTTGGGTGGAATTGTTTTAGGTAAAGTTAAATTGGAAAAAAGAAGGAATCAATTGACAAATTGGAGCAAGGAACAAGTTTCTAGCATCGATTCGAGGTGGGTAATGTGCTTATAATTTGAATTTATAAGCCATTACGGCTTTCTTTAAATAAAGAGATTTTCTTATTTCAATTGCATCATAAATGTTGCATCATTGTATGAATGATTTGAAAAATCATTTTTGATTCAATACATGGACTTTGGATGAATTGCAACATACATTGTGTTATGCCTCGAAAGATTTCATGGCATTGTGTATATTCGTAAAAGAGTATTCGATTAATTGATTTGAGCATGATATGTGCTTTTGTGTGGGCAAGAGAGAACCTATTTCGTTAAGTCACGTGCACGTTGACCCTTCCTTAGCCTTCTCCTGGCTGCCTGCTTAAGGCTTACGAGATCCGAAAAATGGACTCATCGTGTTTACGGTAAACTTCGGTTTCCGTCGTATTTTTGGAACTCTCGAGCCATTTGTGTGCATTGCGCATGTGATATGACATTGCATCTATAAATTGTCAAGTTGATGCATTCATGTTTTGTAATCTATGGATTTATGGCTGAAAGCCTAAGAATCATACGTTTTACAAACTGCGAGTTTGACTACAGCAAGAAAAGAACTTTTAAAAACATGCTTTATGGATTTCAAAGAAATGTTTTTCTAAGACCAGAGAAGGAAAAAGATTTCAAGGGTTTTGCTTAACTATTCGTTTTATAAACATATTATCCACGAGCTTTGTGCTCATCCCCCTTTCATCCCCATCTCCAAGTTTTCGAGCGGGAGATCGGATGAAAGAATGACAAGACGTGTTATTCGATTTTGTATCGTTTGTATTTTATGAAAAATGGGATTTTGGTATCGGTTTGTATAAGACTGGTTTTGTCAATTATTGTATTACAAGTATTATTATGGGATTGTATTATGAATTCTGAACATGTGTATTGATTTAAGTTATAAATGGGATCTGGATATAGAGATGATTGATTATTGGGTTTGGATTGATTTGATTTATGAATTTTGCATAAAGATTTGGATTATGACCTTATGTATAGTGATTATGGTTTGTATATTGAATTGAGGAATTAATAGGAATTGGATTTGTATAATGTGTGTTGGATATGGACATGTAGATATAGGATTGCGTTTGTTGTGTTGGATTCTGGACGAGGAGTCCAATGATACTAGTTATATTGTGAGAAATATAGAAGTGTATTTTGAACACTTTGCAGGTTTTGGGTTTAATAGAAGGAAGCCGTTATGTTGCCAAAATTTTGGTGAAATGGGTATAAGAATGAGAATTGAGATTTATTTGAGTGCATAAGAAAATGATTATGAATTGAGAAATTGATTAAAGAAGGTGGAAGAAACGAAAAAGAAAGGAATGAGAAAAGAAAGAAAAGAAAAAGAAGAAAAAATTTATACCGGTTTCGGATTGGATCAGTCTTAAGGTTTTCAACGCAACGTGACAGTGATTCCTAAAATATTTGTTCACGGATGTCGGCTCCATTTTTGTTACGTATCGGAAATTGGTTTCTATTCGATTTGTATTCGATTAATTTTGATTCGATACCTTCGTATTTGTTTCGCGTTTGCTTCCGCATGTTGTGATTCGATTTATTCAATTTGATTCCGCTTTGTTTCCTTCAGTTTCCTTCGTTTTTCGGTTGGGATCCGGTTTTCGGATCGGGTCCCAACAGTTGCAGTGCTCTATCAAAGTCGAAGTAGAGTTGCTCTCAACAAAGGGTTGGCGATACAGAAAAATAGTTAGAGATGGAAATACAAGAAGACAAGCTAGAGACAAAATGACGAATAAGTGAGGTTAATGAGAGATTTGCCAAAGCACGGTTCCAGTACGGTAGACATGATAGTGGCTATCAAGTAGTGTTTTCTCTACCCTTTTTTAACAACTTCTTCATTGATGATAGGTAGGGCAAGCTATAGCCCGTCAACATTCAAAGGGGATCCAACATTATCAAGTATCTACGAGTATTACTTTTACCTTGTCGCTTATCTAAGTTTTCGGTGTATAGTGTGTGTGTATGTTGATAGTGGTCATTGCTATGTGTGGCTCCCATAAGTCGGTGGAGGTAAGGGTTAACTGTTCAAGTCATCCTTGTCAGTTAAATTTATTAGTTATGTATGCTAGTGTGATTCTATGCTTTTAGTATGTATTATTGTTAGTTACGCATAGTGAAAGTTCTGTGGGTCCAGTACGTTCTGCACGCGTCCGTTTTCTTATAAGCCATGAGCGTTACCCAGGATGATGCGTAACGAGTAGAGCTCTCTTCTCCTCAACCAAGCACAATGCGTTTGTTGGAGACGATGATGCGTGGTTATTGCATTGCAATAGATAAACGTAAACTCGGTGGAGCATCACAAGTCTGCTGAATTTTTTTTGCCTCCAGCATCCTAAAAAGTCTGCAAACAAGTTAGCTGTGAGACCTGTTACCAACCTGATGATTCCTAATACTCCAACCTCTAAATAACCTTGTCCTTTATTATCAAACCTTACTAGTCACTTTTGGACCAAGTACTTTTGAATGGGGGGTCAAATTTTGGTGTTACTTTGCATGCTTCACCAGTAGAAGCGTCCTTCACGTTTATTATTATTATTATTATTTTCCTTTGATTGAGTTTCTTATTAGTTTCAGTTTTTAATTATTATTATTATAATATTAGTATTTTGTATTTTGTATTTGTATCTTTATTATTTGTATTAAGTATTTTTTGTATTATTATTATTATTATGATTTGTGATTTATTATTCTTACTTTCTTTTACTTTTTCATTCTGTTAACTTGCATCATTATTTTTTTGTCATATCTACATATGGGTCTACCGTAAATAACTTCTTTATTATAGAGAGATAAAATTGCGTACTCTCAAACTTTCTTTAGACCTTGTTTCAATGCGAGATTTTAGACTGAGTGCTGGTAACGATGATAATGATACTGCAGTCAAATTATTCTAATACTTCAACATTACTTGATGATGTGACCAGTAAATGAGTTATGCGGAACAATAGTATCAAAATTCATAAAAATGAAAGTTCATCAATGAAGTCACAAAATTATCATTGATATGGCTAGTAAAGGAAAAGATAAAATGCTTTCTGAGTTCTTAGAAGAGTATGATATTGATTGAACTTAATTACATTGACCCTTTGTTATAATCAAGCACCTCGAGAAACGAGTGGGGTGAAAAAGGTAATAGGCTAATCATTGGAAACAAGACCCTTTCATATTGGTTAGGTTTGGGTTAAATCTTAGACATTAAATTCATAAGCAGTTTCTAGTTTATTCGAAATATTAATATTAAAAACAATCACATATTGTAATACATTAAGGAGGTTTTCGTTTTATATTTTAAGCCGAGCTTCCCCAAGAACTCTAATACTATATTTTATTAGAAATTTATTAATAGAATGGATATTATACTATTGCTCGAAAAATAGTTTAGAATGAAATCAACTAGGATAAGATAAAAGTGGAAGATTTCATATTACATATCATTTTATCTTAAATAGTAAAATGAGAAACTTTTAATATAAGAATTTAGGATAGAATAATAATAGATAACTTTATATTATATTACATTATAAACTCTTCTTTCAAACAATATTTTACTATATTATATTATAAATTTTCTATTCTTTTAAAATAACAATTTTAATATTATATTCATTTATATTCTATTTAATTATAAATCATTCTATTTTATTCCATTTCATGTCCAAATCAAACATAACCTAAGCTAACGGAGCAATGATATTTTTTATGAATAAATTTTTATATTTTAAAAGAAAGGGAATACATAAAATGAGATGGACATTAACAGTAATGAATTAGACCTGACGTCTGGATTGCATTGTCCTAACACTGTAGACAGCCGGAGAAAATAAAGAAGCAAGACATTGCGAGACATCAACCCCGACAGGTTCCAACCTCAGGATAGAGATACAACTGTATTAATAAAAGTGGAGAGCACATAAAGAGAGGACTTTCGGAGACATCAACCCCCGACAAAGAGAGGTAGGAGAATAGGACGTTCGGAGATATCAACCCTCGACAGGACTTTCGGAGACATCAACCCCCGACAGGTACCAACCTCAGGATAGAGATACAACTGTATTAATAAAAGTGGAGAGCACATAAAGAGAGGTACGGGAATAGCAGTAGCTTCGTTAAAAGAGAGAAAAACTCTGATAAATCAGTTTAATAAAGAGTATAAATGTTTAATATAATTTTTAAGTTATTCAAATTAATGTTATTTCTAATTTCAATATTTTAATTATTAGATCTTTTTTATTTCAATCATTTAATTTTAACAATCATTTTATATTGGAACTTTTTCAAGAAATGTAATGTAGTTACCAAAATTCAAGTAGAATTCGTAACTGAAAATAACATCTCGTGTACTTTTATCATAATCCAAGTAGAATATGTTACGGAAAATAAAGAGATAAGATTTTCGTTAATAAATATTAATGACAATTGTTATATAAAATGATTATAAAATTTATAATAATTAAAATGTTAAAATCAACAATTAAAAATTCAACTAATTTAGCCATTTCAATTGTAAAAATTTTGAACTTTTCGACTCATTTTTAATTTTCCAGTTTGATTTATTTTAATACTCTGGTTAAAACTATTCAATTTTTTGATTAATTAGTAAATTTTATTAATTAAAAATTCTAATAAACAAAATTTAATTAATTAATTTTCATCATTTTTATTTAAATTTAAAATTATTCTATAGATAAGAATAATATATGTAAATAATTTTCAAATTTAGTTGATTTTGTGAGAATATAATATCAATTAATTTTTTAAAATAATTCTTTTATTTTATCAATTTAACTTTTAATTTAATTTTTAAAATATTCTTAAAATAGAGAATAAAACCTAAAAGTATACCTGTCCCCGACTTGTTATAAAGTAATTTTTGTTGACAAAGAATGCAGTTGCCAGGCGGCATAGCCTACGGCTTCGTTTGGTTGACACGGATTGTTGCCTGGGAAAGTAATATTTTCCCTAAAATTTAAATTATTATGTTTGGTTCGTTTTTTTGAGTAGTTAGGAAAGTAAAAATTTTCCTAATTTTTGAAAAATAGTGGCACTTTTCTTGGATTCTAAATCCCAACACCCCCTTGGTATTTAGATTACTTTCTCCAGGAATTTAATCGAAAAAATACATTAGACAATTTAACCCTTCCTTATCTCTCAACTCTGCGACTTTAAAATATATAAAATTCAAATAAATTTTGATTTAATAATTAAAAATATATAAAATAAATATTAGTTTATAAATAATAATTTTTAAATTATTTATTTTTTAAAATAAATATTTTATTAATACTTTATTAATAAATATTTTATAAAATATTAAAAATTAAATAAAATATTTTTGTAAGTTTTATTTAATTTATAATTATTATTAATAATAAAATTTATTATTATTTTAAAACAAAATTAAAATTCACAATAATTATAAAAGTTGAAATAAATAAAATAACTAATTAAAAACTTTGAAAAAAGGGGGAAGGAGAGATAAGAGAGAGAGAGAAAATTTTAAAATTTTGAAAATTTTGTAAAAATCTCCATATTTTAAAAATTTCTGGTATTAATCGGTATTTAGATTTTGAATATTTATCTTAAAAGTTTCAATCGACAATCTTGATTCATATTTTCCTTATCTAACGATTTAAATTTTTATTCATTTGTAGGATATAATTGGAAGCATAAATTAAAATTAAATTACATTGTATAAAATGTTGTTACATATCAAACACTATAATAAGAATCCACCCAACTTTTCTATTAGAATTCTTATAAGTATCTAAACATGTGAATATCTTTATTTTCATAGATTTATTTTTTAAAAAATTATATTCTAAATTTACTTTACTTTTTGCCAATAAAATGAGGCCTACAGGTAATGCTGCGCGATAAATTGGTTCATTTATAAGGCTCATAGGTCCAAAATAAGGAATTGTTAATTGACCCATTGAGCTAACGTTGGGCTTGAAGAATTCGTCTGGAATACATTTTCAGTTTGGCATACATCCTAGTGCGCGATAAGACAAAAAGAGCTAAATAAGTCAGCTTAGGTCCGACAGTTTTTCAAAAATACATAATTAAATCCATTTTTAAAAGGGACTTATTGACTTGAACATAAGGACTGAACTTTGTAAAAATAGAAAGTTAAAACTTTTATAACGCTGTTGGTTCATCTGCAAAAATAGGTAAGGAATAAAATAGTGAATATTTAGGAATAGAATCAATGAGAAATAAAATAGGTTATATATTATTTAATTTTGTTTATTCTTAAAATTTCTAATGATAATATAATGCTAATATTTAGTTTGAAAATATAAAATTAGAATAACAAAAGAATAACTAACAAAAATATCAAAATATTTATTAGTTCAAACTAACTATATTATTATTATTATATTATTATTGCAAAGTAATTATATAAATTCCTTAAGGATATTTTTGTTCAAAAATTCTTATTTTTATTCCCACCTCACTTGAAATAGATAAAGATAGGGGTACTTACACTCAAGGAATAAGTAAACCATTGGATTATATATTATGCATATTTTTTTTAACCAAACAAGATAATAATCTATTACAAAAATAGAGTAGAACAGTTATTCCAGTCAACCAAATACTCTATTAAGGTTTGACATAGGGTTAGAAGAAAGCAATTAGAGCCCGATTGGGGTTAATTTTTTTAAAGAATGACAACTCTCAAAATTTCTTCATGTCTCTTGCTGGGATTATGCCATTAGCCCAATCATTATGTAACAGAATGAACATTTTTTTTTGTAATTATTAACTTTGATTAATAATATGGAAAATGATTATGTTATCATATTATGTTTATTGTATTTTATTCTAATGTGATGTGTTCTTGATTAAATTTATACACTTGTCATCATAATGAAAATTATGGTAACGAGAGTCAAGTCTTTAGGTTTTAATCTAAAAGTTTTCTTAATCATATGATCATCAAATAAGGACTTTAATGATCCGGTTAGATTAATATGTATGTAATAGTATCTACTAGATGGATATTAGTAGATCTCATTTACTAAGTTATATATATAAATGATGCATATTAAGATATGATCATTGAACCGATCAAACCGAGAATTTCCAATGATTAATATTACTTATGAATCGTCAAGTGAGATATCTCATAAAATTTAATCAGATATTTTTCTTTGACCGAGATCATTATAGTAATCAATAGATCATTTATTATGATTTCATGTCAGACACCTAGAGTGTAAAAATGTTAGTTGAATGATTATTAGATATAATTAAGTATCTATCTGATTAGGTTGAGATGAGATCCATCAACTCTAGGTAATGAGTTTGAGCTTTATGTTGTCATTGATCTTAACGGTTGTTTTAAAATCTTAGCTAGTGCGATTGAATGAGTGATGAAAAGGAGTGTTCTAAGTTATTCATTAATCATTAATGATCAAAATATAACATAGTTGGTTATTTAATATAATTTGACAGTTAAACAATACGTTAGGATAATCTGGAATTGTAATGATGAAGGTAATAATACATTATTCTTAACTAGGTTCCGTCTTTGTAAGGTTATTACTTCACATTATCCGGTCGTTGAGGAGTGTTGTTGGACATCAACTTTAATTAGTAATTAATTGGATTAATTATTACGGCTTGCTGATGAACCTATGCAATCACACACTTTTGAGTGTAATATTTCATGTTTATGATTATTTATGTCATTAAGAGATAATTTATTAAATAATCTATATGGAATATTATTATATTTTCTACTAGCACAGAAAATATAATTAATATTATAAATTTTCTTATACAAAATAAATGAAAAATAAATTTTTTATTATATTTCATTTTATAAATAGTAATAATTATTTAAAAAAAGCAAAAGGCGTACCGTTGGTGGTTATTGTTTTTGTTTTATATTTAACCAAAACCAAATAACGAAACGTTGTGTGGAAGGTTGTTTCAATTTTTAAAAACAAAGACTACGAAATGCCGTTGTGTGCGTGAAGGGTAAAAAAATGAAAACTTTTACAAAGAGAAGAGATATAGACATATACTCTTTCATATTTTTTGTTTTTCTTTTGTGAAAAATAAATAAGAGAAAATATTAGAGAAAAATTGTTTTCCCCAATTCTTGAAGAAAGGGTTCTTTAATTTAACAATGTCATATTAAATGTTGAAAGTGGGACAAATTTTTCGATGTGGAGTATATAGAGGCTTCGTATTTTTGAATTTCAGAATCGATTAATCATCACAAATTTTAAGTATTTATTTTTGCCTATTTTTACTACTAGTATGTTTGTAAACACAATAGATGAATATAAGATCATAATTTTTTATTTCCGTTGCATATGCTATCTTTCAATTGGTATCATAGTCAAAATTGTGTTCACATCATACTTAAAAAGACCAATGATTTACGTATTTTATTGTGTTCTTTGTTTTAACACTTAAAGTTGTTCATTTAATATGCATGAGAACATCTTGGCTTAACGTTGAAATTTGTTTCACCGAAACCGAAACACTTCAATTCATGTTCTTTAAGCATATAAACTTTACAAAAATGAGAGAATGTAAAACTCTCTTCGTAAGTACTAACAGAGACCAATGGTTAAAAGCATATCCACTGTGAAAACGAAAAACTCATTAAAAGCTTTGGACAAATGTTATTCATAAAAAGTTATGCGTGGTAAAACTCATTAAAGGCATTTAATAGATGTTGTATGTTTAAAAAGAAGAGAGTTCTTTGGATTATGGAAGTTGTTTAAAAGCTTTTGACATTCACCGTGAAATGGTTTCACAGCATATGAATACTCATTAAAACTTTTGATAGATGTTTTTTAATGAAAAAATCATTAAAGGCTTTTAATAAATGTTGTACGTATAGTTTAATGCAAAGTTTTTAAAAAGATTTTGGTTAAAGGCTTTTGTACAAATGTTGTCGTCCAGTATGGTTTAATATAGGTTTATCTTTATCTTTATTTTTATTTTTATTACTAAAAATGTAATATGATCGCTAATGTTATTAAAATTGATTTAATAACATGAAATCTTGAACCTTTAAAATTATTGAGTTTATTTTGGTATAATATATGATATTTTATTAAAAGAATTTTCCATCCAATAAAATAATACTAATATTTATTTTGTTTGCAAGTAATGACTTGATAACTAAGCGACTTATAGTTCAGGGATAAATAATATTTTCCATTGCATATGATGCATGTGTGAGGAAAAATTACTTAATTTTATACTTTTAGCCTAGACTACCTAGGAATATAATATTAATTAATTTTTGTCACTTGGGTGGATAAATTAAACTATACTAATTTGAACGACACGACAATTAGGAGACTATATAGTATTAAGCTTACTATAAATTTTATATGATAAAATAGGAAATTTATCACTCTTTAATTATGCATGAGTAATAAGTTGGTAACCAAAGGATCATTCATATTTTAAAGATTTTATATCATTTAGATAAAAGTCCTTGTATTAATGATATATGATCTTGTTCTTATTTTGGTGTTTTCTTTTATTAAATTTATCAAAATGTCTACTATATCACTGCGAAGCATTCTTGATGTTAATAAGCTAGCGGGTAACAATTTTGGTACCGCAATATGAGAATTGTTCTCATGCATGAAAAACTTATCGATGTGATCTATAAACCCATGAAGGAAGCGCCTCCTGAGGGAATTGATGATGCTAATGCATTGGATGTATATTTTAAGTATAATGAACAAAGT
Organism: Erythroxylum novogranatense; assembly: GCA_029891385.1. NCBI lineage: Eukaryota > Viridiplantae > Streptophyta > Magnoliopsida > Malpighiales > Erythroxylaceae > Erythroxylum > Erythroxylum novogranatense. The sequence continues at coordinate 23,747,716 of CM057226.1, forward strand.
ACTAATGCCAAGTGCATTATTCTAGCATCAATGAGTTCTGAACTCTAAAAGCAACATAAAGGTATGAATCATCCACAGATCATTGCACATCTTAAGAAGATGTATGGGTGACATAGTAGGACTGTTAGATATCGTTATCTAATTCCCTATTTAAGGCTGAACTGAAGCCCAAATCTCTTATGGGACCCTATGTTCTTAAGATGATTGATCTTATAAAACAACTTGAGAAGTTAGGGTGTTCACTAGGGAAAGAGTTGTCACAAGATTCGATCTCACAATCTCTTACTGATATTTTTCATTATTCATTATTAATTTTAGCATGAACAAGATGGACTGTGATCTTCATAAAATGCTCAACTTATGGATCAATTATGAAAAGCAAGTAGCATCGTCTGAGAAGGTGAAAGTGTCAGGGTTGTGAACCTGATTGGTAACTCTTCTAAGAGTAAGTGGAAGGGTAAAAAAAAGCTAAAAAAAAATCATCTTACACCCAAAGGTGTTTAGAACAAATCCAAGGGTAAGAAGAAGAGAGTTGACCAAAAGGATGTTGATGTTTCTTTTGTCTGAAAGAAGGACACTGGAAGAGGAACTGCTTAGAGTATTTGGCTACTTTAAAAGGCAAGAAACAAGATTGGATATTTATGAAAAATGTTTTCATGATTTCTTTAACTACTATTGATTCTACTAAATGGGTATTAGATGTTTATAGTAGCTTTAACATTTGCAATATGTTGCAGGGTCTAAGGATCATTAAGAGATTGAAGAAGGGAGAAGATAAACTACAAGTTGGGAATGGAGCAAGTGTTGCTGCCCTAGTTGTAGGAAATATTTCTCTTGTTATGCTTATGAAAAAGATTTTATTACTAGAAGATTGTTATTATGTTCCTAAGTCTGTTTCGAACATTGTTTCCATTTTGTCATTAGACAAGCGTCGATTTCATATAATCTTTAAGAATAACCAATGTAATGAATTATATGTAAGTGGTTATTTACAATGTGGTCTTTATGTCTTACCTGAAATAATTGTTTATGTAGCGCCCCCTTACCGTAGAGTACACACCGGAACGCCTGTAGGTCATTCCGATACATATCCCATAATAAGGGAGAACTACGATCGGTCACTTCACTACTTTCATGGCACCGAATAAACAAAACCACAATATAATGTCACTAAAATTTGAAACCAGAATACTTTCTCATATCATTTCATCAAAGAAGAAATTTACATGTCTATAAGTTTCTCACTGTCTGAACAATACTCAAAAGAAGGCTAAAACAAGAGCTTAACTAGGTCATCCCAACAAAAATCCTAGCTGACCGACCTGTGCGCCATAACTTCTCTTGCCAACACGATCAACACGACAGGAAAAGTCTCTCTGGAGCTAGGAGTCTACTCTCTCAATCTTGAAAAATAATTTGCAATTTTGGGTGAGTTTGCGAACTCAATGATAAACCATCATCGATGGTTCACTCAATTCATGCATTACGCAAGTAATGTACAGATTAAGACAATAATACATTCAGAATATCACATGGCAATTTCCAGATTATTTCACAATAGCATATTCAAAAAGATCACATAATTGCAAGGCATTTTGCCTTTTTCCCATTCCAAAATTCAATCAAATGCATAAATAACGAATACATGACATGTTCCCATTTTATTTCAGTGTTGTGACTGAATGCTTGTACTGTTCCAATCTGGGTACATTAATCAGTGAGCCTAAGGCTCTAAACTGTCCCAAATGGGAGCATTAAACGTTGAGCTTGTAGCTCTAAACTGTCAATTTTCGGGCTCATTAAACGTTGAGCATATAGCTCTGAACTGTCCCTTTTCGGGCTCATTAATCATTGAGCATATAGCTCTCGGTGGCAGCTCCAGTCACAACTGTTATCAATTAATTATGCATAGAATTCATGTATCACATTTGTACATTTACATTATCAATCAAACCCAATTTATCGAAATCAGTCATATCGTTCTCAATTACACATTATCACACATCCGCAATTTATCACACTGAAATATGAAAATTTCACATTCACAAGCAGTTTACACTTCAATGTCAAAACTTCCAATCCCTCGGACCCTTGGTCCGGGATTTCACACTTAACAATTCACATACCCACCATTGTTCTCCACAGAATTCTAAGTGCAGAACGTTAAACAATCAAAGATTGAGGAACCAACTAGGTTACTCACTTATAACTTCCGGGCTACTGCCTGGAAGTCCCAGCAATGTCCGTAGAGCGACGTTCCAACTGTGCCTATATAACAGTCAAAGCAATCCCACATTACTAAATGTACAATAAGAAAGACTCAATAATGCACATGTCACAGATAAAAAATCTACGATGCACGGTCATGACATTCCCGGCACTATTTCCCCAAATTTCACTATCTTTTATCTCAAACCAACATTTCATATCATATACTCTACAATGTTCAGACAATACCCTTAAATTCGCAAGAAAGGCCTCAAGGCCAATGTTGCTAGTTACAAGATCAAATTCACCCATTATAGACTCCAAAAGCATTGAATTTATATCAGAAGTCTCAAAATTATACTCCAATTATAATACAACAACCCGTAGGTTGAAACAGAAACCTATCCTCAACTTTCATTTAATATATGAGATCTTACCAATTTGAATTCAAACTTTCTTTCTTCTCATCAATTGTACACCTCTTTCTCTAGTTTATAACGAATAAAAAATCACTTCATTTGGAGGACTACATCATCAGTTATGACTCAAAAACTAAACTATATCAGTTCAGAAAAATGGGTCTCGCCGCAGTGTCAGAAGGAAGCTCGCCGCGGCGCACCCCTATAAGCTCACCGTGGTGAGTAAAGAAAGGCTCGCCATGCGAGGCTCCTCGGGCACGCCACGACTTGACCTTCTTCTCCGACCCTCTTTTCACATTTTCTCCCCAAATTTTAGCCATAACTCAAACTCAACTACCACAATCTTTCACAATTAATACCCTAAAAGCATCTAACCACTAAAAGAACAATATAAAAGCAATTTCCTTACCTTCTCAAGCTTCCAACACTTTAAAACTTCAACAACTTCTCCAACTCTTCTCTAACCCCTTCAACACTTACGGCCCTCTCTCAAACTCTCACTAAACATCTCCTTTTCAAGGGTTTTAGGAGGTCTTGGCCAAGGAAGCAAAAGAAAGCAAGCAAGCAAGAGTCGTTTAGAGAGGATCGAGATTTAACAAAGGAAGAAGAAGACATTCCCTAGGTGAAGGAAATGATTTACTGCCAAGAGATTTTTGTAACCTTCAAAGGAAATATTTAAAACTTAAGGCATTTAAGGGTTGCTCAAACATTTATCAAACCTAGGAACTTGCTATTTGCCTTATCCTCAAATTCTTTTAAATTTCTTTCTCTCTTCAAAAACATTTCTAGTTTAATTTATCCCCAAATTTCAATGGCTCAATGTTAAAAATTCATAAAATCAAATATCTAATTTTCCCATTGCCATTTAACAGTTATTCCAGTCCTTTAAGGTCAATCAGTCCGTCACTTAGAAAATTCTCCGGTCCGGACTTTTTCTCAAAATTCTCAAAAAATCTCTAAGAGTCACTAACAACTGAGAATCACTCCTAGAATAATTTCAATTCAAAATTTCAAACACAATTATCTCATAATTCACAAAACAAATCATATTCACACATAAATGCCGAAAAATGTCATGAATGCATGTACCTATATGTGCATGTGCAAAATGTCTCATTCCTCTAAAATTAGAGGCCACAAGAATGAACAAATCGAAATATGCAATCAACTCCTAGCCCGTCCCAATTCACCAATTTACCCTTCCCATCGGTGATAGGATGCTACAATTCTCCCCTCTTAATAAAAATTTCATCCCCAAAATTTCATACCTAAATGATCTAATAGATGAGGATACTGTCTCCTCATACGCTCCTCAGTCTCCCAAGTTGCTTCTTCAGTTGAGTGGTTTCTCCACAAGACTTCTACCAATGGAATAACCCTGTTCCTCAACTGCTTAACCCGAGATCCCACAATCTGTACCGACTCCTCAACATAACTTAGATTACTAGCCACCTCAATCTCCTGAACTGGAATCACATGTGTCGGATCCGATCGATACCGTCGGAACATACTCCTATGAAACACATCATGCAACTGAGACATCTCACTCGGCAATGCCAATTTATATGCTAAAGGTCCTATCCTCTCAAGAATCTCATACGGACCAATGTATCTATGGCTTAACTTGCCTTTCTTGCTAAATCTTAATACTCCTCTCTAGGGTGATACTCGGAGGAAAACTCTGTCTCTTACATTATACTCTATCTCCCTCCGATGCTGATCCAAGTAGCTCTTCTGTCTATCCTGAGCCACTTTAATGCGACTTCGAATCAGTTTTACCTTATCCATAGTATCTTGAATCAGCTATGGGCCATCAATCATCCTCACACCCTCTTCATCCCAATACAAAGGCGATCGACATTGTCGCCCATATAAAGCTTCATATGGTGCCATCCCAATGCTACTATGATAATGATTATTATAAGCGAACTCAATCAGAGCTAAATACTGGTCCCATGTGCCTCTAAACTCCAATACACATGCTCGAAGTGTTGGACCCCAAACTTTTGGTGGAAATTAGGAATATTAAAATGAATTCAATGAGTATTTTCGGATATGAATTGTGTTATAGATGTTATTGTGCTTAAAGAAAATTGATGAGAAATGAAGTAATTGGTTTTGATGACTTTGAAATTTGAGTAGATTTGTATAAGTTATGAAAGTTAAAGTGAATGTGTTGATTGAATGGAGTCGAAAAGCATGAAAATAGAAAGTGAAAGTGTGAAATTTTGAAGAAAATAGAAAGTTTGACTTGAAAGTTGACTTTTGATTTTGGCAAAATTTGAGGAAAAGATCTTCATGAAATTTGTAGATTATGTTGACAGTTTTCTGTAGCCATAAAGTTTGATAGTTTTTTATATCAGAATCAAAAGTTATGAGATTTCGAAGTTAATTGTATTTGGCATTGTTTTGGAAAAATACTATGAAGTATAGATTTGTGTGTATTGTGTTTTGAGGCCGATCGCCATACTGATATAGTTTGAATTAGAGTAAATGGTTTATGTGAAAGTTATAGAGAATTAGAATAGCTTTAAAGTGATGTATAATATGCAATTTTTGCATGTGGAGGTTGAAAGATGTGAGATTGTGAAGTTTGAATGTTGTTGATATGGAAATTTCCAGGCAGTAGTTTTGATTTAGATTTTGACCCTCCTTAATGTAGAATTTTTTCATAGGATCTTAATGAAAGTTGTAGCTCATGTTTCCATCTTTCTAACGCCATAAAGTATGCAATTTTTCGATATCGGAGAAAAAAGTTATGATAATTTAAAGTTTGGATATTGCTTAGGTGATTGCTAACATGGTGGAAACTTTGATTGAACAATTGACTTATCTAGAGATTGAAATTGCTTTGGAGTTATTCATGAACATTGTAGAGCTTGTTTTTATCTTTCCATTGATATAAAGCACAAAAATATTGGATAAGGGAGTAGAAAGTTAGGATTGTTAGAAGTTCTGATGCTGTTTAGTGTGAAGCCGATCGACTAGTCACTTTGTGTGGAGTTTTTGACCCATTTAGAAGTCGATCTGGTTTTTAATGCCTTCATAAAAGTTGTATAGGGTTCTTTGACCTTTCCTTGGACACCAAGTTTGTCAAATTTGGAGTTCTGAATAAAAAGTTATGATGTTTACAAGTTGAGGTGTTGTTTAAAGTTTTGAGGAAATTATCGATCGGTCATATTCGAGCACATTTTTGACCCCTTTAAAGACCGAACTTGCTTTTGAGTCCTTCTTGAAAATTGTATATCTTTCTTTTATCTTTCCAATAGTACTAAGTTTGTAAAATTTGGAGATCGGAGTCAAAAGATATGAAGATCGAAAGTTAGAAGGTCGGATCGCGCGAGTGATCGACCGCTCCCGCGGCCGCTCGCCCGATCGAGTGAGTGAGGCGCCCGCGCGTTGGTCGATTGGCCCACGCTGGTCGATCGGCCCGCGAGGTTGATTTCAGCCGACCCCGACCTCCCTCCGCTCTTTTGGCCATAACTTCTTCGTCTGACCTCCGATCGACCCGATTTTTGAAGCGTTGGATTCCTAAGACATTTTTCTATCTTTATATACAAGATTGATCAGTTTTGGCTTTAAATTGAAAAAGGTTGATTAGATTAAAGTGAGCTGATCAGTTGTAAAAGTCTGAACATCGTTCGGTATTTTGGAGATATCTCGATCGGTAGAGCTCCGATCGATCTGATTCTTTTTGGAAATTAAAATAGAGACATGTGGATACAAATGTTGTTAAGGAGTTGATCAACAATTAAGCCTCTAAGACTTTTAATTTCGGATCGGAAGTTAAGTGTAGTGTCCAGTCTCGGTTTTGTAATGGCCGAATAGACTTTGATATTTTGGAGATATTTTGAGCTATAGAGCTCCAATAGATCGGATTCTTGTTTCAAATTAAAATAGAGACATGGGGCTACAAATGTTATGAAGGATCCGATCGACAATTAAGCCTCTAAGACTTTCCATTTTGGATCGGAATTAGGTGTAGTGTTTAGTTTCGATTTTGTAATGGTCTGAATATCGTTCGGTATTTTGGAGATATTTCGAGCTGTAGAGCGTCGATCGATCTGATTCTTGTTGTAAATTAAACTAGAGACATGGGTCTATAAATGTTATGAAGGAGCCGATCGACAATTTAGCCTCTAAGGCTTTCAATTTCGGATCGGAATTTAGATGTATTGTTCAACCTCAGGTCTGAAGAATAGACTTCAGTATTTTGGAGATATCTTGAGCTATAGAGCTCCAATCGATCCGATTCTTGAAGCGATGGATTCGTAAGACATAGAGGGATGTTTCTCTAAAGTTTTTAAGGCAAAAAGTAAGGGACAATTTTAGAAGTTTACTTAAAGGGTTAAGTTTATAGGCTTAAATGGAGGGGCATATGGGTCATTCTTCATTCATTAATGACATGGCAAGAGTGTGGTCCTTTATAAGGAGAGAATGCACGACACTTAGACAGAAAAATAGAAAGAGAAGAAAAGAAAGAAGAGAAATAGAGGAGAATGAGAGAAGCTTTGGTGAAAGAGAAAGAGGGAGAAAGCTTAGGATTTTCGACTTTTGGGAGATTTCAAGGGGATTTTGAGTGATTCAAGGGAAAAAGGATGGAAGATGATGAAAGCTTCCTTCCAAACCAAGATATTGAAGTGAATCACACGTTAATACAGCACTTAATAACACAATAGAATGCACGAGAAGGGGGGGTTGAATTGTGTATTCCCCTTTTTTAATATCTTCTAGAATTACTTGTTAGAATTAAGATTCTTTACAGAATTCTTATTAATCCTGATTGATCAAACTTTTCAATACTAAGTATATGAATAGTAAATAAAGATCAACTTTTAAACTAAAAGTGAGATAGAGAGTGAGAGTAGTAGACACGCAGATTTATCCTGGTTCACCCCAAACCGTGGGCTACGTCCAGTCCTCAGAGTTTCTTCTGAGATTTCACTATCTCTTCAAACGTTACAGTATTCTTTCACGAGCCTCTTCAGGTCTCTACAACCAGTATTCTTTCACACTTAGCCTCTGCAGGCTATCTGTATAACTTTTCTTTTCAGAAAATATTTGAACACTCTGTTACAGAAGGATAGCGTTCAGCTAATTCGCACTTAATCGCTTTTTCTCGCTTTGTGTAATTTTTCTCAAAACAATGAAGCTCTTGAGTTTTCGACTTGACTTGTATTTATAGCCTTCGCCTTTAACTCGCTTTGATTCTTGAATCTTGAATCTTTAAAGAAACGGTTAATCAGTTGAGTTCTGTAACTAACTCGAACTGACTCTTGCGTCTGTTTCTTTTCTGCGTCTGCGTCTGCGTCTGCGTCTGCTTCTTTTCTGCGTCTGCGTCTGCGTCTGCTTCTTTTCTACGTCTGCGTCTGCGTCTGCTTTTGTTTCTGCGTCTGAATCTACAATTGCGTCTGTGTTGACTTTTTATCAACTTTGTCTGTGTCTGACTGTTTTCTTGCAACTTTGTCTGTGTACATCATCTTCGCCTCATCTCCGAATTCGCTCAGAGCACGTCATCTTCGCCTACATCTTCAATTAATGCAGATCACGCCATCCTCGCTCATCTCCGAATTCGCTCAGATCGTCTCGGATCTGTTTTGTTTTTCTTGTATTTGATCTCACTATGTTTGTTATACATCAAAATCATTTTATGTAAAGTCATTTTGACTTAACAATCTCCCCTTTTGAATATAACAAATTACATACAAGAAAAGAAAAGAAAACAAAACAACAAAAACTTATCTTCTTCTTGTTTCGTCTCATTGTGGTCACACCTTCTTCATCTGAACATCCTCTCCTCTTGATTATTTTCTTCTTTTCCCGCTCTCCCCTATTTGTTATAATCAAAATGATTATCGATTACGGTTCTTCAAATTCGCTTATCATCTTCTTTAGATCATTCACCGCTCCTTCATGTCATTGAGTTCACCACGTAATCTCGACTTCATCGGACGAAGAGGCTTGATCTGCTTCTTCTGATGGAGGAGTGAAAGGAATTGTAGTAGTATAGGCATCAGAGGATGGAGTGTGGTCTTCATTAATCTCAAAAGTCGGTGGACGAATGAATGTTGCAGCTTCAGGAAGATTTAGATCAAAAGGAACTGGCAGCATCAACAATTGTCTTCCTTGCGAGGATAGGGCATGTTCTTGATAGGCGATGTATTAGACAAAGGGCTAATACGAAGAATCTGCCTCGAACAAGGAACTCGATAAATGTTCTGCTTTTATACTTCCCCATGGACCGGTCTTACGCACGATTTGTATGGTCAGCGGTTAAGCGATCTGGGTCTTGTGCAGAATGCATGCTTCATCAATTTTCGCGACTTCTTCGCAATCGATCTGCGGACGATCATCATCAACATTATCTTGAAATAATTTTGACTTTCCTTTGTAAAATCTTTTGGACACCTTGGTTGAATATCCGAACAACCTTTATCTCTGTGTTCTCTGTGATTGGGAACATAGTACACTTGTGGGTGGACGTCTTGAGGGATATGACAAATGATCGGTAAGCCTCAAGGTATCGTAAAAAGACTTCTTTTTCATTTAGTAATCGCCACGTGATACCATTAATCAACATAGGTTGCACGTAGCTACTATTTTCTTCTTCGGTTCAACACCGATTATAATAGCATTGCTCAGTTGGTAATAACTTTTACCAATTTGATTTCGATCTATATTTTCTCAAGAACTTCGGTAGTTATATACCTTCGACTTGCTTCATCATCGACCAAATCTGATGCTCGCAGCTTGCTTCGTCAGTGTTCCTTAGAAGTCTCTTGAACCGCCATTCTTCTGCTGGTTCCTCCTTTATAATGCCAGTGTCTCATGAACCGTGCTTTCATCCAATCGGGTTCTTCTTGTTGAGCACTAGGAATTTCTTGAACTGCATAATGCTCGCTTTTGTTTCAACTTGAAACGAGATCGTTAGCCTCTTTTGTAGACTAACGCCCTCGCAGCTGAGATGCTCTTCTTTGACTAACCTTCTTAGTCTTTTCTCGCGCTTGATTAGTTTTGCTGATTTCTTCACAATAAATTTTCCTTTAACAGATGTTGCTTTTCTTTTCCTCTCGGTCTCTTTAGATCTTCCGCCGTATCCTCTTCCGTATAGAGACTAAGGATCTTGTGGCTTTGGCTGCACAAGATTTGAAGTTTCTTCTGCGCTTTGTTCTCGGGCAATCTTCTCTTCTGTTGCCTCGAGTCTTGATTCTTGGAGATCTCTTGGCTTTCTTCACAACTTCGCCAAGAGACTTTTCCTTGTCTCTTTGGCGCACTTTGCTTTGCCCTCCGAGATTGACTTTCTGCGACAAGAGGACTCGCCATTTTCATGAGAGGTCTCCTAGCACTCTCCTTAATTCTAGTAGGCGATTTGATACTTACAGTTTATTGAGAACTTGAGATGAGTCTTCTTCAATATACGCTCCCCTCAGTTCTTGGTTTCTTTGAAGAACCAGATGATCTTTGTCTCTCGTATTCGCACCCATTCGCGAATAGTATGAGCATCAATCTTGCTTTCATCGAACAATTAGTCTTATCCTTAGTGCGCATTTAATATTGATTCCATAAAGATCCTCGTCAAAATCATACCATAAGGATAACTGAAAGTTTCCTTTAACCCTTAACCATATAGTGAAAGATTAAGAAGGGTAGATCTATAGGATTTCGATTGAGAAGAAAGAATGTACATTGTTCGCCTAAAGTAGTCACCAAATGCCTTGAACCAACTCTAGGAAGAATGCAATTGAACAGATTGCATGCGTAACCCTAGCCTTTGGAATCGATTTGATGTCTTCCTTTCTTTGAATCATTTGTGCCATAGAGCGCCTCTTGACATCTTCTTCTTTCATTCCAACCGAGGACATCCATCCGCCTTGGTAGACAGTTTTTCACCAACGGATGGGCAATCGCCACTTTCCTTATCAAATCCTTTGTGACAATAATCGATATTCTATCCACAGAGGATACACATCGCTTCTACCAGACGAGCTTCTTCCGAACTCATATACCTCATTCAGATAGACAAGTTCTTGTATCCAAAGAAGTTCTTCCAGCCACTCTTATAATCTCGTGTTCTACATCCATACCGTCACCCCTTAGTGATTCAAAGTTCACAAGTCTTCCATAGATCATTGTTGCTCCATTGTATAGAGCGAAAGATTATCTTCGAAAGCTTTTGAGTGAGAAGATTTTGAGAGAATTGGTAAAGTAGAAATGAACCGTCGAGATGATGAAAAGATCGCTATAATATCATCTTCGCCTACTTATAGGGTTATGGACTGATGGGTTCTCGAATCATTAAGAACCTCGAGTTTATCGATATTTCCTCCAAAATCTTCTTTGTGAGAAAAGTTACCAATTTGAACTCAATCGTATAACGCCGTTAGTTTCTCACATTTTTTAGCCTAATCGCTCATTTAGCATCACCATATTGAGATTGCGTCTTATCTTCAAAACGTTCTTCACTCGGTGGTTTAGTGAAGATGTCCGCCATCAAGCTCGTTTCAACGAACTTTAGAAGCACCACCGCTTCTCCTAACGTAGTCTCTCGAGAAATGATGTCCGACTTCTATATGCTTTACTCGAATGTCAATTGGATTCTTTGATGTGTTTATCAGACCGGTGTTGTCGCAATAAATTGGAATCTCCTCCTCCTTAACTCAATAGTCTTCAAGTCGATACTTGATCCACAACGCGTCGTGAACAAGAATTGCGGCGGACATATGTATTCATTTTCATTGGTTGATGAAACAATTGAGCTTTGTCTTTTGCTTGACCAGAGACTAGATTTCCTCCAAGAAAGTGACATCCTCCACTTGTGCTCTTTCTTTCGATTCTATCTCCCATAGTCCGCATCACAAGATCCGATTAACTGAAATCTTTACCTTCTCAAACATTAAGCAAAGATCGGAGTACCGCGAGATATCTCAAAATTTTTAACAACGAGAAATGAGACTCTCTAGATCGGCTTGAAATCTTGCACATAAGCATACACCGAGCGTAATATCGAGTCTACTGTCAGAAGATACAATAGAGAACCGATCATCCTCTATATAGGGTTTGATCCACCTTCTTACCAAGTTCGTCTTCGACAAAAGGTTTGAAGGATGCATCGAGTTGCCATTTGCTTCACATTATTCATGTCAAACTTATTCAAGAACTCTTTCACATACTTACATGATGAATGAAGATCTTCTCTTTAGTGCTTAACTTGCAACCCAAGAAAGAACTTTAATTCACCCATCATACTCATTTCAAATTCTCTTTTCATTATTCTCTCAAACTTTAAACACAACTCTTTTGTAGTAGAACCAAAGATAATATCATCAATGTAGATCCGTTACAAGATAAAATCATTCTAAAACTCTTTCTAAAGAGCGCCTTATCAACTTGACCTCTGCTGAAACCATTTTCTATTAAGAAGGTACTCAGACGATCATACCAAGCTCTAGGGGCTTGCTTTAGGCCGTATAAGGCTTTGTGAAGTCTATAGACATAATCTGGATTTATAACATTTTCAAAGCCGTGAGGTCATTTACATAGACTTCTTTGTCTATAAAGCCATTCGTAAATGCACTCTTAACATCCATCCGAAACAACTTTATATCGTGACAGATTGCATATGCCAACAAAATCCTTATAGCTTCAAGTCTCGCTTTGGAGCATATGTTTCGTTAGTCTATTCCTTCTTGTTGATTGTAACCTTGTGCTACTAATCGGCCTTGTTACGACTCACTCTTCCCGATTCGCCTAACTTATTCTTGAAAACCCATCTTGTTCCTATAATGGATTTCTTAGGAGGTTTTGGAACTAAGGACCGACGTTATTCCTTGTGAATTGGTTCAGCTCTTCTTGCATGGCTAACACCCAAGCTTCGTCTCAAGAGCTTCCTCAACCTTCTTAGGTTCTACTTGTAGATAAAAGCTACATTAGCTTCTCGTCTAATCTGGACCTTGTCCTAACTCCTTCGAGGTCTCACCGATAATTAACTCTTCCGGATGAGAACTTTTATACTTCCAATCTCGCCTTAGTTCTATAGTTTCTGGAATATCTTCAATCTTATTCTCACGGGTGTCCGACGAGGAGTTTACGAGGCATCATCTAGGTTCTTTGAAGGACTTTCAATCTCCATGTCATCTTCCTTATGGGTTTGAGAACTATCATCAAATTTGACATGGATCGTCTCTTGAGCCTTTGAAGTCGTTGTAGACTCAAATGCCTAGAGCGATAATGAGTAACCTAGAAATATTCTGGATAGGTCTTTGAATCAATTTATCCAACAGCTCTCGTATTCGAATGGAACATTTGCACCAATGGATGAAAGTAGGATATGCTTGGTCTTCTTCCATTCCATAACTCGTAAGGATTTTCTTCAACATAGGTCGCAACAAGATCCTATTCGAATATAGCATCTTGTATTCATGCCTTCCTTGTAAATATTTAGGAAGATTCGTCTCACATAGCATAGTCCTTTCCATCTCTTAAATCGTCCTATTCTTTCTCTCAACAACTCCATTCTGTTGTGGAGTTCTAGGGGCCGAGAAGTTGTGGAAAATTCCATTCTACTCACAGATTACTCTAAACTTCTCATTCTCAAATTCTCCACCATGATCACTCCCGATACTAGCTATAGACATTCCTTTTCATTCTCGAACTTTACTCGATAGAGTTCTAAAGTACTTAAAAGACTCATCTTTGTGTGATAAAACAATATCCAACAAAATCGAGTAAAATCATCAACAATGACAAGTCCATATTTCTTTCCGCTAAGACTTAATGTCCTTGTAGGACCAAACAAATCCATATATAATAGTTCTAAAGGTCTTGAAGAAGTTACAAAATTTTTAAGAGAAAGAGGTTTTAACTGCTTTCCTTTCAAACAATTTTCACGGAAAAATTCTTTGTCAAAACTTATTTTTGGTAAACCTCTTACCAAATCATGTTTTACCAATTTTGAAATATGTTTCAAAGAGACATGACCTAGCTTTTTATGCCGATTAGTCTTTCTTCTTCGTATATAGAAAATATGAGATATTTTGACTTTGAAAATCTTCTAAGTTGATTTTGTAAAGGTTGTTTCTTCTCTTGGCGAGAAAAGTATAGACCCATCTTTGTTTCGACTTCACAAAGATTTTGATTGAATGTAACTATAAAACCGTAATCACACAACCGACTCACACTAACCAAGTTATGCTTTAGACCATCAACAAGCAAAGACATTATTTATGCATGCAAAGGAATCTTTACCTATTTTCCCGATTCCAATGATTTTGCCTCATGGTTGTCTCCGAAAGTTATCGATCCTCCTTTCTTATATCAAGGTCTAGGAACATAGACCTTCTTCCCACATGTGTCGCGAGCATCCACTGCCTAAATACCAATGGTGCTTGCCAGTATCTTCCAAGGAAGGATATCTCGTAGGAGAAACTATTTTATTTCTTGGTACCTAAATTTTCGGGTCCTTTATGCTTAGTAGTATGCACATGATATGATCTTTGATGCATATTACTCGGACGCTGATTAAAATATGTTATCCTATTTGTTCCTTTTGAGAGACAAATTTATTACGAGACCGAGTATTGTTTCCAAGAAACCCTAATCCATTTTATCACTAGGATGTCTACATTTTCCTAGCATATCATTCATTTTCTTTGTACTCTCAGGAAAGTAACTAGATCACCGATAGATTCTTGATCCTCGCTTTGAGTTGATTAATCTCATCCGATCCGCTTACAAGTTTCCTTTAACTTCTAACTCCTTTTTAAGCAAATATTTTCTTTCTCTATTTTCTCAAGATTTTAATATTCTCAGATACTTTTCTTCAACACTTGTTGCTTCGTAATAGCATGAGAATCTTCTAACAGCTTCTGAATATGCATTATGCAAATTTTCAGAATGGATTTTACCTCCTCATCACTATCTTCCTCGGCCATTAGGAAAATGTTTGCATGTTCGATGACTCGAACTGTATCTCCATTCGATGAATCTAGGTCCTCCCATGTTGCCATCATGCTTTTCTTGCCTTCTACTCTTCTTGGGTTTCTTCTTGAGAGTAGGGCATTCTGACTTGTAGTGTCCAGCTGATTGCACTCGTAACAAATGATAGAAGACTTTTCTAGCTTAGCTTCATCTTTTCCATTCTTTCCAATGTCCGGTTACTACGGGCTTCTTCTTCCACATGCGTCTTATCTTTCCGAAATGAAAGATAATTCGTCATCTTCATCACTCGATTCTGAATCGATTGGCTAGAGTTGTCATCCCTTGATTCTTCAATTTTCAATGCTTTTGATGACTTCCTCCTTCTAAGTCTTATGATTCTTTTGTCTAGCCTTCGCTGCTATTGACTTCTCTCGCTTGGTTTATCTTCGCTGAGTTCAACTTCATGAATCTTTAAGGATCCCAAGAACTCATCTAGCTTTAATATGCTCAAGTCTTTGGCTTCAGACCGCCAGAACTTTTGGTCTCCATCTCTTAGAAGACTTCTTAGAATCTTGCGAACGTGATCTTGATTATTGTATGTCCTTCCAAGAGCTTTCAATCCATTGATAATTGTTTGAAATCTTCCAAACATTTGATCAATAGATTCTTCATCTTCCATCCCTAAAAGTTCATATTGATGTACAAGAATACTTATCTTGGATTCCTTAACTTGACTTGTGCCTTCACGAGCAATGGACAATGTGTCCCACATTTCTTTTCTTGGTCGCAACCATGCACTTTGTCGCATCGCTTTCTACTTAGGGCACACGTTAAGAAAAATTTCGCCTTTGAATTCAATTGTATTCTTGCTTTCTAATTAGCCGTCCATCCGCTTCGTGGAATAGAACTACCGCCGCCATCTACGGTATATATAGGTCCGTTCTCTATTACGTCCCAATGGTCTACATGTGTAGATTCGATGAATAATCGCATCCTATCTTTCCAAAGAATGATAGTCTTGTCCATTGAATGCCGGAGGTCTAGTGATCGAGGCCTTTTAGCGATGTATATATGTGACTCCGCCATGATCTTTAATCCACACTTCGCCAAAGTGATTCTTGGATACCAAGCTCGATACCAATTGAAGTGAATCACACGCTAATACAAAGACTTAATAACACAATAGAATGCACGAGAAGGGGGTTGAATTGTATTCCCTTTTGAATATCTTCTAGAATTACTTGTTAGAATTAAGATTCTTTACGTAATTCTTATTAATCTCCGATTGATCAAACTTTTCAATGCTAAGTATATGAATAGTAAATAAAGATCAACTTTTAAACTAAAAGTGAGATAGAGAGAGAGTAGTAAACACGCAGATTTATCCCGGTTCACCCCAAACCGTGGCTACGCCCATTCCTCGTAGTTTCTTCCGAGATTTCACTATCTCTTCAAACGTTAAAGATTCTTTCATGAGCCTCTTCGTGTCTCTACAACCAAAGATTCTTTCACACTTAGCCTCTGCAGTTATCTGTGATAACTTTTCTTTTCGTAAAATATTTGAACACTCATTACAAAAGGATAGCGTTCACTAATTCGCACTTAATCGCTTTTTCTCGCTTTGTGTAATTTTTCTCAAAACAGCAAGCTCTTCAGTTTTTGACTTCGACTTGTATTTATAGCCTTCGCCTCTAATCGCTTCTTGATTCTTGAATCTTGAATCTTGAATCTTTAAGAAGCTGTTAATCGCTTGAGTTCTCAGAATTCAACTCGAATCGACTCTTGCGTCTGCGTCTGCGTCTCTGCTTTTGTTTCTGCGTCAATCTACATTTGCGTCTGCGTCTTTTATTGTCTTGTGTCATCTCAAGGCCTCTGTGTTGACTTTTTATCAACTTCGCTCAGGTCTCGATCTTTTCTTGCAACTTCGCCTCGTATACGCCATCTTCGCCTGCCTCCGAATTAAATCAGATATGTCATCTTCGTCTGCTCCAATTGCCTCAGATACGCCTGTGACTGCTTTTGTTTTTCTTGTATTTGATCTCACTATGTTTGTTATACATCAAAATCATTTTATGTAAAGTCATTTTGACTTAACAGATATACCCGAAAATGGTGAAGGATGAGGTAAGACCTAAAATTTTGATTTGTGAATTTTAGAGAGTTTTTGGTTTAGAATCATGGAAAATGATACGGGTTTGTGTATTATGGAGTCAATTTTTGTGATTGCTAAGTATTGTGTGTTTAATTTTGGATGGAAATTAATTAGGGTTATGCCCAATTTTATGAATTGGGGTTTTTGAAAATTGGTGATTTAGATGGCTTGATCTTATGTGAAATTAGTGTTTTTTAAGTTCAATTTCAAGGATTATGTTATTTATGAGATTGAATTTGTGGGAAATTGGTGTAGAGAATTTTCTATTGGAAGAAAGAGAGACGCAATGGTTAAATTGAAGCATTGGACAAGCTTCAAGCATGGAAATGAGGTGGGTACCTGTTTATAATAGAATTTATAAGCCACTACTACTTTCTTTAAACAAAGAGATTTTCTTATTTCAATTGCATGATAAATGTTGCATCATTGTATGAATGATTTGAAAAATCATTATTGATTCAATACATGAACTTTTGATGAATTGCAAAATACATTTGTGTTATGCCTCGAAAATTCCATGACATTTCATATATTCGAAAAAGAGCATTCGATAAATTGATTTAAGCATAAGTTAGTTGTGATTGGGCAAGAGAGAACCTGTTTCGTTAGGCTCGTGCACGATGACCCTTAGCCTTCTCCCGGCTGCCCGCTTGAGGTCACGAGATCCTGAAAAATCAGACTCGTTGTGTTACGGTGTAAACCGTTGTGTTTAAGGAACTCTCGAGCCATTATGTGTGCATTTACATTGTGAAGTGGTATGATTGATGCATCCATGTTTTGAAAATTGTGATTTCGACTACTGCGAGAAAAGAACTTTTGAAAATGTGCTTTATGGGTTTCAAACAAAGTTTCTGCAAGAAAAGAAAAGAAAAGTGTTTTTAAAGGTTTTGCTTATTTATTTGTTATAAACTGTTACCCACTAGCTATAAGCTCACCCCCCCTTCATTGCCATCCACAGGTGATGAGAAGAAGATCGGGTGAAGAAACTTGAAGGTTTTTGTTTATATGTGTGCATATTGTTTTGTTTGTAAGTTAGATTGTTGTTGAGAATTCTGCGATCATTGGAGTTGTGTACATATTCAGATTTTGGATATTGATGTTGCATTATGGCTTGGAATGCCATTAAGGTTTTGTAAGTAATTAATTTATGATGTGTATGGATTATTAAATTGTGTATAGATATGGAATGTGGATTTGCATACTGAATTGAGATGAGATGAATATGAATGGTCTTGTATATAAATTGTGTTGCTGGATTTGAGTTTTTGATTGAGATTATAGAATTGATGAATTCCAGATTGGAAAGGGCTATGGCTTTGTATGAGATTGAGTAAAATTGAAAAGAAAGAAAAAAAAAGTTATACCGGATTTGATTGGTTTAGAATAGATGTCTTAAGGTTTCCAACGCGATGCTTTTCCTAAAATATTTGTTCACGGATATCGGAAATTGGTTTCAATTCGATTTGATCCGAAGTTTGCCTCGTTTTGATTCGCTCCCGATTCTTTCACTTTAAGATTGGATTTGCTTTCGCGTTGTAAATACCATTCTTCGCTTTTGCTTATGATTTTGCTTCCGCCTTGTGTTCCTTTCTTTCGATTTTGTTTTATTCCATTTTTGTTTCGTTTTCCGGTTGGGGTCCAGTCTCGGGATCGGGTCCCAACAGTTATGGTATCAGAGCAGGAGTGATAGTGTTAAGTTTAAGCAGTTAAGTTTCGGTCCCAACACGAAGCATATCCTCAGCAGTCTTAATCGTCCTCTCACCGCTTATCTCGTCCGAGGATGAAAAGTCAGTCAAGCTCAATCGAGTACCCATAGAAGATCGCAGACTCTTCCGTAACCTCAAGTAAATCTAGGATCCTCGTTCGAGACTATAGACACCGTGACCTATGCAATCCGTAGAAAATCCCTGTGAGCATCACATGCCCACTGCGGAAAACAAAATTTTTGTTCCGGACCTTCCCGAAAGCCGATCCATGTGACTATATAACAAAGTCAAACCAAAAGCGACTAAAGGAGACCGCCTCTAACGGATCCACGCAGAGATCGAAAACCTAACCGGACAAACCCTTTGACCCGAATAACTAAAACAAAGTAAAGACTGCAGATCTTACCTTTGTTCGGAGAGCTTGGAAAATGATGGAGAAAAGCTTGAAGATGAAGATGATCGATGGAGAAGCTTGAAAGATGAAAAACTCTTTTTCCTTCTTCCTTGCTAAACCCACGAAGAACTCCTTCTTTAGTTAGGTTTTAAAACTTGTTTTAAACCTCTTATATACAAACCAACGACCATCCTCATCTTTCAATTTCAAGTTTTTGTCTTTAGTAGTTTAATGCCTTAATGACTAAGCATAATAAAGAAACTTCTTTCATCTTCTCCTTCCATCCCACGTGATACACACATATTAATTAATTAATTATATATAAATAAATGCCGAGGTGGTCCAACACATCGAGGTCGGTCCTACCGCCTCTAGGGTCCTTGTATGGGAAAACCCCGAAACGTTTTTCAGCAATATCGATGTCGCGATCTCATCGACATATCTCGATCTCATCGGATCCATTTAATCCTTTTGCTTCCATTTATCGATCTCGGTCCAAAACTATTTTACGAGTTCTCCGAGATACTCTTATGCGTGTGACCCATTAGTTCCTTTATGTTTGCCACTTAGATTAACACTTAATCTAAGCAAGTCATGAGCGTATCTAGAACACATCATTACCCCCAATTGACCGGAAAGTAATTGGTTTGACTAATAAGCATATATTCATCATGGACCATATCATTTAACCCTTCCATAGACAATTACCGTGCAATTCGTCCTTTCACCATGCTATACCCCACTTGGTTAGTATGGGCAATGTCAACTCTACTAGATCGACTACGCCAAATCTAGTCAAGTGATTTCAGTTCTTGTCCGGACTCATTACTTAATACTTCAATATGTCAACGAAGACACTCTTCATGACATATGTACTCGATCGAGATTTCCAGTAATGACCTCGACAAGAGGCTATGGGTATCATCTTCTCGCTATCACGTAGTGGTGAATCCTCTATTGATACTCAATTACCTTCAATACCTCAAGCCGCACTCCAAGCACCACCCTATGCGACCTCAAGTAAGGCAACAAGGAATGGAGTCAAAGCACGTAATCAAGATCCAAGATATCTTTGAGCACCTCAAGTCTAAGGATACTTGCACTATCGCTATGATGAGATTATCACCGACATTAGAATAGTACATTCATGTGATGATCTCATAGCAGTCAACCAATGTACTTACTACCTCTAGTAAGCATCCACATCTCAACCCTAAATATCTCATATTTACGCTTCGAGATCCACCGCTGATCAAATCAAGGAGCTTGAGATGTGCTAGTCTTCCGGATACTGATGTCTAGTCTCAAGAATCCTACGACTAGGGATAATTAAGATATCGACATAATTGCACATGATAGAATCTCGTTAGTATGATCACATCATAATTTCCTTCATGCTATGTCATATATCATGGACTTCATTAATTTGCTTATTGATCAATATCACCATAAATAATGAACAACAACGTAATGAAAAATGCCTTTCTTTATTTATTTATAAAGACTGTACATAAATTTGTACAAAACGCGCTAAAGGCGATTGCCTTTAGGGCACTACTCTAATAGTCGCACTATCTCTGATACTTACTTCTGGGACAACTGATCAAGCGTATTATTCTCCCTCACTGGCAAGAAATGGGTCGATTTAGTTAATCGGTCCACTAAGACCCAGATAGCATCATACTGCCTCGGCGTCCTTGGCAATCCCATAATAAAATCCATTGTAATTCGTTCCCATTTCCACTTCAGAATGGGTAACCAATGCAATTTCCCCACTGGAGCCTGGTGCTGAGCCTTAACTTGTCGGCATGTCAAACATCCGAAACATACTCTACCACCGCTTTTCATGCCAGCCACCGAAATGTGGCTTAAGAGTGTTATACATCTGGTAGTACCAGATGCATAAGATAGGCGCCATATGTGCCTCCTCCAGAATCTCAAGCCTCAAATTAACCACATCAGACACACAAAGTCTCTGACCCATCCATAATGTCCCATCTCTCAACTCAAATTTAGAAATCAAATTAGACTTCACTCTATCAATCAATTTCACCAAAGTAGGATCCTTGTCCTGAACTCTCCTAATCCTTTCACGTAACATCGGTCTGAGCCTCAGAGTAGCTGCCAAAACCCCATCCCGATCCAAACCAACCGCACATTCAAAGCTCTCAATCAATCAAATTAGGCAATTCCATACCGAATCTCGAGCAGACCGATGTGAGACTTCCTGCTCAACGCATCTACCACTACATTGGCCTTCCCTGGATGATACTCAATCGTACAGTCATAATCCTTTAGCATCTCTATCCATCTCCTCTGTCTCAAATTCAATTCTTTTTGACTCAATAGATACCTCAAACTCTTATGATCAGTGAAAATCTGAAATATCTCCCCATACAAGTAACGTCTCCAAATCTTCAGGGCAGAAACAACTGCAGCTAACTCCAAATCATGCACTGGATAGTTTGCCTCATGAGATCTCAACTGTCTCGAGGCATAGGCAATCACTCTACCATGCTGCATCAATACACACCCCAATCCTCGATGCGAAGCATCGTTATACACCTCATAACCTCCCGACCCAGATGGAATACCTAATATCGGTGTAATGGTCAACCGCTGTTTCAGCTCCTCAAAGCTCTCCTGACACTCCTCAGTCCATCTAAATGGTACATTTTTCCTCAAAAGTTTTGTTAGAGGGGCTGAGATCAATGAGAACCCCTCGAAAAACCTCCGATAATAACCGACCAATCCTAGGAAACTCCGAGTCTCAGACACATTCCTAGGAGTCTCCCACTTCAGCACTGCCTCAACCTTGTGAGGATCCACCTGAATACCCTCTCCAATCACTATATGTCCCAGAAATAGCACTTCATCCACCAAAAATTCACATTTACTGAATTTGGCATAAAGCTGTTTCTCTCTCATAACCTGTAAAACCGTCATCAAATGCTCAGCATGCTCCTGTTTACTTCTCGAATACACCAAGATGTCATCAATAAACACAATAACGAACTGATCCAGGTAGGGCTGAAAGACCTTATTCAAGTAGGCCATAAAAGCTGCCGGGGCATTAGTCAACCCAAACGGCATCACTAGAAACTCGAAATGCCCATACCTGCTCCTAAAAGCACTATTAGGTACATCACACGCTATCCTCACCGATAATACCCAGATCTCAGATCCAACTTAGTGAACACCTGAGTCCCCTGCAACTGATCAAACAAATCATTGATCCTAGGCAATGGATACTTATTCTTCACTGTCACCCGATTCGGCTACCTATAATCGATGCACAATCTCAGAGTCCCATCCTTCTTCTTCACAAACAATACTGGAGCTCCCCAAGGAGAAACACTGGGCCTAATAAATCCCTTCTCTAATAACTCCTGCAGCTAAGCCTTCAGCTCCCTCAATTCCACAGGTGCCATCTTATATGGAGGTATGGATATAGAAGTGGTACCTGGAACGAGGTCAATCGTAAACTCCATCTTTCGATCCGGCGGTAAACCCGGTAACTCCTTGGGAAACACGTCTGGGAATTCCCTAACCACGGGAACATCCTGCAGACTCTGCCCGACTCTAGCGTCAATAACGTGGTCCATATAGGCCTCACATCCTCCCTACATCAACCTCAGGGCACTAAGGAAAGAAATCATCCGAGCTGGCACTGCCTGACTAACTCCTCGGAACACTACTCTAGGCTGACCAGGAGACTCTAACACGACCTCCTTAGTATAGCAGTCCATGATGGCCCTATATGCAGTAAGTCAGTCTATCCCCAAAATCACATCTATCTCCCTCAATGGCAATACTATAAGGTATGCACGTAAAATGGCTTGATCAATTTGGATCAAGCACCCCTTGTAGACCTCTCCCAAAGCAGTAGTACTACCTAGAGGTGTACTCACCTCTAGCCCATACAGTAATCTCTCCCTATCCCCATGCAATCTACATGCCAAAAGCTGCAACGAAAAATGGGTGGATCCTGATCCAACAATGCAAAGACCTCAATGTCGAAATCGGTGTACCACCACCACATCCGGGAATCTGAGAGCCTCTTGTTGAGTCATGGCATAGACTCTAGCCTAGGACTGCGGTTTGCCGCCACCCCTCTGTTTCACCACGGATCCTCACCGCCTCGGCCTCTACCTCAGCCCCTCAGTCCAGATCCACCTCCCAGATCATTGCATCAGTAGTGTTCTTGCCGATCTCCCAAAGAATGCAGACTAAGCTCCCATCGTGGCAGGGGCAATCCTTAACTGTGTGCTCTATGGAGCCGCACTCTAAGGCAAGTGCTCCAACAATGCCAACACTCCCATCAGTGTCTCCTATCACAATGCTCACACACCGAGGAATCGCCTCAACCTCGACCATCGCCATCGCCATCGCCATCGCCATCGCCATCGCTAGTATGAACAAATCTCCCTCTCTACCCATATCCGAACGGTCTAGCTCCTCCACGACCGACAAATCTGCTTGGCACTTACTAAAGCCTCGCAGAATCGCTGATCGTTACTAAATCTCTTACCTGGGCCCCACTGCACTCACTGTTCTGTCTCATCAACTGTTCCACTCGCACTGCAACTGCTCTAAGCTCAATAAATGTGCCCATATCGATCGGGCCAATCTAAGGCGAATTTCAAATTAAGGCCACTCAATCTCTCGCACTCTATCTCGCCTCAAGGAAATCAAAGCAGAGATAGCCCTAAGCTCATCAACCTCACTTCATACTCGCCATCACATCCGACCGCCTCAACTCTAGAAACTCTTGCATCTTCATCTCCAAATAAACCTTGGGCATATAATTGTCTCTGAAAGCCCTCAAGAAATCCTCCCATGTTAGTAAACAGGGCCTAATGGTACTGCCCGGGACAGTCCTCCACCACTGATAAGCTGGGCCCTGAAGGAGAGAGATTGTATAATCAAAACGCTCATCCAGTTCACAGTCCATCTGGTCGAAGACTCTCTCAATCCTCTCCAGCCATCCCTCAGCCTCAGTGGGGTCTATGCTGCCATAAAAGTCCACAGCCCCCTGCTTACGCAGTCTGTTATACCTCCTGTCCCGTCTCACGGGAACTCTAGGAGGCAACCCTTCAGAACAATATACCGGTGAGTCCCTACTAGCTCCGACTGATCCTTGGTCTGCTGGTTGATCAATCTGATCACCAAGAACGGATGACCTATAACCAAAACAAAGATTCTAATCAATTTCTGTTTTTCTCACCATAATTCAAGCCTAAATATGCAACTAGTCCCAACAGATGCCAAACCATGCTCTGATACCACTAAATGTAGCCCCCCTTATCGTAGAGTACGCACCGGAAGGCCCGTAGGTCATTCTGATACATATCCCATAATAAGGGAGAACTACGATCGGTCACTTCACTACTTTCATGGCATCGAATAAACAAAACCACAATATAATGTCACTAAATTTTGAAACCAGAATACTTTCTCATATCATTTCATCAAAGCAGAAATTTACATGTCTATTAGTTTCTCACTGTCTGAACAATACTCAAAAGAAGGCTAAAATAAGAGCCTAACTAGGTCATCACAAAAAAAATCCCAACTAACCGACCTGTGCGCCATAACTTCTCTTGCCAACACGATAAACACGGAAGGAAAAGTCTCTCTGGAGCTAGGAGTCTACTCTCTCGATCCTAAAAAATAATTTGCAATTTTGGGTGAGTTTGCGAACTCAATGAGAAATCATCATCGATGGTTCACTCAATTCATGCATTACGCAAGTAATGTACAGATTAAGACAATAACACATTCAAAATATCACATGGCAATTTCCAGATTATTTCACAATAGAATATTAAGAAAGATCACATAATTGCAAGGCATTTTACCTTTTTCCTAATCCAAAATTCAATCAAATGCATAAATAACGAATACATGACATGTTCCCATTTTATTTCAGTGTTGTGACTGAGCGCCTATACTGTCCTAATCTGGGCACATTAATCAGTGACCTTGAGGCTCTAAACTGTCCCAAATGGGAGCATTAAATGTTGAGCATGTAGCTCTAAACTGTCCCTTTTCGGGCTCATTAAACGTTGAGCATATAGCTCTGAACTACCCCTTTTTTGGCTCATTAATCATTGAGCATATAGCTCTAAACTGTCCCTTTTTGAGCTCATTAATCATTGAGCATATAGCTCTGAACTGTCCCTTTTCGGGCTCATTAATCATTGAGCATATAGCTCTCGGTGGCAGCTCCAGTCACAACTATTATCAATTGATTATGCATAGAATTCATGTATCACATTTGTACATTTACATTATCAATCAAACCCAATTTATCGAAATCAGTCATATCGTTCTCAATTACACATTATCACACATCCGCAATTTATCACACTGAAACATGAAAATTTCACATTCACAAGCAGTTTACACTTCAATGTCAAAACTTCCAATCCCTCAGTCCCTCGGTCCGGGATTTCGCACTTAACAATTCACACATACCCACCATTGTTCTCCACAGAATTCTAAGTACGGAACGTTAAACAATCAAAGATTGAGGAACCAATTAGGTTACTCACCTATAACTTCCGAGCTACTGCCTGGAAGTCCCAGCAATGTTCGTGGAACAACATTCTAACTGTGCCTCTATAATAGTCAAAGCAATCCCACATTACTAAATGTACAATCAGAAAGACTCAATAATGCACATGTCGCAGATAAAAGATGTACGATGCACGATCATGACATTCCCGGCATTATTTCCCCAAATTTCACTATCTTTTATCTCAAACCAACATTTCATATCATATACTCTACAACGTTCAGACAATACCCTTAAATTCGCAAGAAAGGCCTCAAGGCCAATGTTGCTAGTTACAAGATCAAATTCACCCATTATAGACTCCAAAAGCATTGAATTTATATCAGAAGTCTCAAAATTATACTCCAATTATCATACATCAACCTTTAGGTTGAAATAGAAACCTATCCTCAACTTTCATTTAATATATGAGATCTTACCGATTTGAATTCAAACTTTCTTTCTTCTCATCAATTGTAGACCTCTTTCTAGTTTATAAAGAATCAAAATCACTTCATTTGGAGGTCTACATCATCGCTATGATTCAAAACTAAACTATATCGCCTCGAAAAATGGGTCTCGTCAAGGCGTCTTGGAGTTGCTTGCATGGCGTCGGAAGGAAGCTTCACAAGCGGATTATTTTGGGGCTCGCCACGGTGCACCCCTATAAGCTCGCCGCGGCGAGGCTCCTCGCGCACGCTGCGACCTGACCTTCTTCTCCGACCCTCTTTTCACATTTTCTCCCCAAATTTCAGCCATAACTCAAACTCAACTACCACAATCTTTCAGAACTAATACCCTAAAAGCATCTAACCACTAAAAGAACAATATAAAAGCAATTTCCTTACCTTTTGAAGCTTCCAACACTTTAAAACTTCAACAACTTCTCCAACTCTTCTCTAACCCCTTCAACACTTACGACCCTCTCTCAAACTCTCACTAAACATCTCCTTTTCAAGGGTTTTAGGAGGTCTTGTCCAAGGAAACAAAAGCAAGCAAGCAAGAGTCGTGTAGAGAGGATCGAGAATTAACAAAGGAAGAAGAAGACATGCCCTAGGTGAAGGAAATGATTTACTGCCAAGAGATTTTTGTAACCTTCAAAGGAAATATTTAAAACTTAAGGCATTTAAGGTTTGCTCAAACATTTATCAAACCTAGGAACTTGCTATTTGCCTTATCCTCAAATTCTTTTAAATTTCTTTCTCTCTTAAAAAACATTTCTAGTTTAATTTATCCCCAAATTTCAATGGCTCAATGTTAAAAATTCCTAAAATCAAATATCTAATTTTCCCATTGCCATTTAACAGTTATTCCAGTCCTTTAAGGTCAATCAAATTCACATTTAGAAAATTCTCCGGTCTGGACTTTTTCTCCCAAAATTCCTGAAAAATCTCTAAGAGTCACTAACAACTTAGAATCACTCCTAGAATAATTTCAATTCAAATTTTCAAACACAATTATCTCATAATTCACAAAACAAATCATATTCACACATAAATGCCGAAAAATGTCATGAATGCATGTACCTATTTGTGCATGTACAAAATGTCTCATTCCTCTAAAATTAGAGGCCACAAGAATGAACAAATCGAAATATGCAATCAACTCCTAGCCCGTCCCAATTCATAATTTACCCTTCCCATCGGTGATGAGATGCTACAGTTTATCCAATTATGAATGTTTTGGTTAAAAAAAGAGCTAATCATGCAAATCAAACTTATCTTTGGCATTGTAGACTTGATCATATTGGTAAGAAAAGAGTAAACAAGTTACAAAACGAAGGATGCCTTGGTCAATATGAATATGAATCATATGAAACTTGTGAATCCTATCTCAAAGGCAAAATGACCAAATCTCCTTTTATTAGAACTGGAGAGAGAGCCAGTGAACTTTTAAGACTCATACATATTGATGTATGTGGGACTATGAAAGTTTAAGCTAAAGGTGGATATTCTTATTTTATCACCTTCATTGATGATATATCAAGATATGGATTTATGTATCTTGTGAAACACAAGTCTGAATCATTTGAAATATTCAAAAGATTCTAGAGTGAAGTTGAAAAACAAACTAGTAAGAGTATAAAGGCACTAAGTGTTAAGTCAAGAGGACTTTACTTCTATTAATTTTGATGAAAATCAATAATGATCTTAGAAATGTATGAACTGTTTTGACGAGTTTGTTAAAGGTGCAGAAAAATGTAAGTAACACTTAGTCAACTCAAAAGGTGCGCGATCAACGCCAGACGATATATCAACAATAGGCAAAGCACAGCAATAGACGAAATGTAACACTAGATGAAGCATAACACTAGATGAAGCGCTATAATAGATGAACTGTAACACCAGATGAAGTAGAATAATAAACGAAACATCCTAACAAAAGAAGCATTATTCTAGACAATAGAAAAGGAAGATATTCTAAAACGTCAGTCAGTTAGTTAGTTGGAGTTAGTTACATAACTTAACTAATAATTGTTTCTAGAAGATTCAAAAAGTAGTTTTCTAGAAGATAGATGGTGACTTAGGCTATAAATAATAGTTCTAATCGAAGACTAAAAGATAAGTGTTTTTACATTAGCAAAAATTCTATATTCAAAGTGTGAAAGAAGTGAGCAAATACAAGTATTCTTTCTATGCTTGTGAGAGAGACCTAAAGAGGCTCTTCAAGCATAGAAAGAATACTTGTAAAGTTAAAGAGTATAGCGAAATCTCAGACAAACTCTGAGGACTGGACGTTGCCTAAGGTTTGAGGTGAACTAGTATAAAATCATAGCGTCTATTCTCTAACTCTTATCTTTTAATTTTCTTGTTATTAGACGAGTAGATAATATTACTTGCGATTACATTACTTATCAACTTTAGCAAAGTGTTTTAGTAATCATTTGAATTTTCGTAAAGAAATTCAAGAAATTTCAAAAGATTAATATTTTCAAAATAATTACACAGTTTAACCCCCCTTCTTGTGTAGTTTATATATCATATCGGAATTCTATATTAACAAGTGATTTACTTCAGTTGGTATCAGAGCAAGGTTTCCAAGAAACACTATCACAAAGTGAGGACAAAGATCCATGGTTGAATCACATGTTTTTATAGCTAAAGGTGTCTCAGTCACAAGATCTCCTGTGCTCAACGGTGAGGATTATCATTATTAGAAGGGCATGATGCGACTCTTCATAGAATCCACACATATTGAGAATCATTGAGAATTTTCCATATACACCAACAGATGATGAAGGCAATATCATCTCTCGTGACAAGTGGTCAGCTAATCAAAAAGCTCGATTTCAGTTGAACTCAAAGGCTAAGTTCTTTTTAAGTTGTGCCTTAAGCAAAAATGAATATGATAGGGTTTATGGATGCGTATCTGCAAAGGAGATGTAAGTCACATTAGCCATCGCACACGAAGGCATAAATCAAGTGAAAGAGTCCAAGATCAGTATTCTTGTTCATTAGTATGAGCTGTTCAAGATGAAAGATAAGTTGACTATTGACCAGATATTTGGACAATTTCAAACAATCATTAACGAAATTAAAGCTCTTGAGAGAATCTACGATAATCAAGATCATGTCAGAAGGATTCTCAAAAGTCTACCTAAAAGATTAAGACCCAAGGTTACAGCAATACAAGAGGCTAAGGACTTAAGCAAGTTGAAGCTAGATGAATTGCTTGGTTCACTGAAGATACATGAAGTAGAGCTTGATGCAAAGATAAACCTAGAAGAGATAAGTCTATCGTTTTAAAGGCTGGTCAGAAGAATTAAAAAAATTAGAAAAATAGAAGCACATCTTCAAAAGCATTAAAGATTGAAGAAATCAAGAATGATGACGCGAGTGAATCTGATCAAGATTCAAGTGAAGATGATGATGAATTATCCTTCATTTCAAGAAAGATGAGGAGGATGTGGAAAAAGAAAGCGAAAAGAAATAAAGACTTTTATTTTAAGAACAATAGCAGAGAAGAAGCTTAGATTGAGAAAACTTCTATGATCTGTTATGAGTGCAACGAACCAGGACATTACAAGTTTAAATTGTTAAGTCCAAATGACTTTACTTAGATATGATTTTGATGTATAACAAAGACAATCAATAAAAAGAAAAGCAAAATAGACGAAGTCCCACAGACGAAGTCAAACAGACGAAGTCCTATAGACGAAGTCAGACAAACGAAAGAATACAGACGCTAAGCAAAGCAGACGCAGACGCAGAGACATAGACGATAAAATACAGACGGAGAAAAGAAGATGCGGAATTCAAAAGAAGACGAAGCGAATATTCGAAAGTTAATTACGTAACTCAATCAATAATCGCTTCTTTAAAGATTCAAGAAACAAGAATCAAGAAGCGATTGGAGACGAAGGCTATAAATACAAGTAGAAGTCGAAGATTACAAAGTTAGAAAAAGTGAGACAAAGTTAGACGAGTTGAAAATTAGCTGAATTACATCTACGTGATCGTAAAGAGCTTATTGTGCAAATTAGCTGAGAGCTATTTTACTGTAACAAGTGTTCAAACACTTTTCTGAGAAAAAGTAGTGTAGATAGCCTGCAGAGGCTAAGTGTGAAAGAATACTAGTTGTAGAGACCTGAAGAGGCTCGCAAAGAATACTTGTAAAGTTAAAGAGATAGTGAAAATCTCATAAGAAACTTTGAGGACTGGACGTAGCCCACGGTTTGGGGTGAACTAGGATAAATCTCTGTGTCAAACTACTCTCACTCTCACTCTCTATATTTTATATTCAAGTTTTATCAATACTTAATTCGTAAACAAAATTTTCAAAGTTTTGATTAATCAGAATCTATCGAAATTTCTGTAAAGAATTTTATTTCTACCAAAAAGTTTTGAAAGATTTTTCGAAAAGGGGAATACACAATTCATGTTGGGACCCGATCCGAGAACCGGATCCCAACCGGAAAAGCAGAACGAAGGAAACGAACAGAATTCAGAATCGAATGCGTATCGAATCAAATACAAAGAGAACGAATTAATCAACCTGAACAAACATCGACATCCGTTGCAAACATGAAGCATAGGAAACTAATCGCGTTGGAAACCCTAAGACGTATCCTTCCGAAATCCGGTATAATTTTTTTTCTTCTTTTCTTTCTTTATTCCTTGTCTTTTTCATTCTTAATCACTTTATTCCATTACATACAAAATCATCATATGCTTGGATACTCATACAAATCCCAAATCTTACTCAAATCAGAACAAACTTCTTAATATTAATACCAATCTCATAAATCCATCTTTCATACATCTAAATTTTATTTTTCTTCTTTTCCAATTTATTTTTTAACGAAAATTCGGCAGCATAACGGCTGCATTTATCCTATCCCAAAAATTCCTGCAAAGGTAAAAACACTTTTAATATCACAACCCAATAACACAAATCATCATCGGACCCTCCCGTCCGGAATCCGAAACACCAGCAGAAACGCACATCTAAACCTAACACTTCAAAAATCCTCAATCGATCATAAAATCTCAATCAATCCCAACCACATTCAATATCTGAAATCCATATACAAAAATCCTCATTCAATATCCAATTACAAACATAAAGCATAATCATACTCAATTATGATCATAAAATCAAAATCGAAGTTTCGAATTCATATACTTCCGTAATAACTGCTTTATATACACAAAAGGCAATTCAAACCAAAACAATATCAATTCTCAATTTACGAAATACAAATGCGACAAAATCAAACTTGACGCTCTTTCATCCGATCTCCGCTCAATACCGGAGATCGGGATGAAGAGGTGAGCTCGGAAGCTCGTGGATAATATATTTATAAATTGAAACATAAGCGAAAATTGTCTTTCAAAATTTTCAAACATTTTCCATTCGAAATTTATCCAAAACCCATTTTCAAACTTTCCAAAACATTCATAAACAGCTTCGAAATTCATAATTGAAAATTCACTTTCTCATTTCTCAAATTCTCAAACTTTTACCAATCATGCATGACTTTAAGCATGAATGCATCACATAGCACATAAACAAAATCAAAACCACATAACATAACAGAATGGTTTGATGTTGGACCCCACACCCCACCAGTAGGTGTTTGCGAGTTATCTTTATGGCGTGTGTTTATGGGTTATACTGCATCTAACACAAATCACAATAACACATTAAATGATTTGGTTTGGTCCTAACAGACGTACTACATTCTCATGCATACGCTATATACGATTGTGAACAGAGGGGAGTCCGAATCGAAACTCCTAAGCCACTTGCAGGGCAAATGAGAAGGCTATCGGAGGAGACAATGCAATCGACTTCTACGAAGGGACTGACCAAACCCATACAATTCATATATTCATGCTTAAAACAAGCAGATTGCCGAAGGCACTTTTCAAATTTCACATTTTCATGTCATGTCTTACTAGACACGATTATATTCACTAAGCACATAATTTCATATGTCATATTGCAAAAATACAAATTCACCAATCAATTTCTTACAAATTCACAATCATTCATCAAACAAGTATGCAACATAAAATAGATAACAACTTTATCAATTCCTTTAAAACATAATTCTCACACATTTAAAATCATAATACACATTTCTCATCCAAAATTTAAACCACAATTTTCACCTTTTATTCAAAACAAAGAAAAAATCACTAATCATTTTAATTTCTTAAATCGATTTCCAAAAGCATTTCTCTCTTGATTTTCCAAAAAAACATAAATAACAATTTCTTTAAATAATTGAACATAATGAATAGTAATTTCTTAAATCAATTTCCAAAATCCTTAGAAACAATAAACCTAACTTTTGTAATAATTTTAAGTAATTCCGGACATACTTGAAATCTATCAATATTCAAAACCTTTGAAAACTTTCAATTCCTAAAGTTATTCCAAAAGTAAGGAATTTCATCAAACGAAAATCAAACAGTTACATAAACGATATTTTATACTTAATTCCCAAAGCATTGAAATCATAGTTTTCCTACTTTCCAAAACAGTTAGAAATCATGATTTTCCAAACACTTTTCAAAAACAACATTTTATACCTATTTCAAATCATTTTCATAAGCAATATTTTTATAACAAATTGAAAACATTCAAAAATCTGAATTTTTTCTTTATAACACTTGAAATGTATTGAAAATCCTTATTTTCAAACCAATCAAATCAATACCAAAATCCGATACTTTCTTTCTTTCACTTTTTTATTTTTCGAACACAAATTTAGCTTGTAAATCAAACAAACCCATTTATAATTTCCATAATTTCTAAATTCCATCATTTTTCAAGCATATCAATCCAAAGGATTTTAAACCTCAAGGTCAATGAATTCATTAATTTTCATTCAAAACTAAGAAAGTAACAATTTCAGAAATAACTTTTTTAAAAAATCATTTCTCTTCTTGATTTTTCAAAACATGATTTCTTAAAATAAGTCAAACATAATAAATAATTATTTCTTACTTACCCTTTTTTAAAACCATATTTTCCTCAAATTCTTCAAATTTTCAAACTTTTTCCTCAAATCTTTCCCAAACAATATATTTAAAACATAGACTAAATTCCTTAAAGCATTTCTTATATCATTCCAAGACAATAATTTCATCATAACGATTTGAACAATATACATCAAATAATTTGAAAACAACGCAAATAACCATTACATGATTTTATCAAATTCTTCAAACAAAGATAATAATATTTTCAAACATTGAATCACAACGAATTTAACGATTAAGTAAACCATTCCCAAATCAAAATTGAAAACACTACTTATAAACATTTTTCCTTTCTTGAATTTTCAAAATCACATAATTAACTTATAATTCAATAAATAAATATATTACCCACCTTATTTCCATGCTAGCATCTTGTCCAATGCTCCAATTTGACTTTTGCTTCTCTCCCTCTTCCAATTTAACAAAACCTAAACCATAATCATCCAAATTCACATCATAAATAACATAATCTTCAAAATTAACTTAGGAATTCACCAATTTACCATAATTCCAAGCTATCTAACTCACCAATTTACAAAAACCCTAATTCACCAATTTGGCCTAAACCAACTTATACAAATTCCGTATCATAAATCACAATTTCTTCACAATTGATTTCATATTTCACCAATTCATACTAGTATTGATGATTCTACACTATTAATTCACAAAATCCCCAAATTTCAAATTAAGCCTAAACCCCCCAATTTTTCAAATTAAACTTCACCTAAAGCATAAACATCAAAATTAACTTAGGTTATCTCAATTTCATCACTAATTCAAGCCATCTAAAGCAACAATTTCACAAAACCCCAATTTTCAATTTTGGGCATAATCCCCAATTCAAAATTTTCTAAAATTAAACACAATCATAGCCTAATCTCTTCAATTAATCATAGATAAACTAATTCCATAACCATTCCAAGCCATCTAACACCATAAACTCATAAAAAAATTCAGAACTCAACTTTCTCTCACTTACCATTTTCCCACCATTTTCGTTATTTTTTAGCTTCAATGGACAACTTCCATCTTCTTCCTCCTCTTTGCTCTTAAAAACCACGAAAATCTATAGGAAAAACCCATAAAAAACCTTGCTTCATCTTTCTTCTCCTTCCTTCCACCATAGTCGACCATGCTTCCCTTCTTCTTCTTCATTTCTTCCTCTCCCCTTCTTCTTTCCTTTTTGTTTCCAGAAGACTCATGATTCTCCAGCCAATCCTTGTGTCTTTATGTTGTGTAAAATGACAGCCATAGGTGAGTTTCATTTAATGAGTGGCCAATTACCCAATTGCCCCTCCATTTAAGCCATCTTCCACCATTGCCCCTGCACAGGATTTTGAAAAACTGATTATTTGCGTCCTATTTTCAAGCATCTAAACGAAATAATTTGGACAAACTTTCTTCATAAACATTGTTCCTCTAGATCATACGAATCCAACGCCACTGACCGCGCTCAATTCGGATCAGAAACGAGGAAGTTATAGCTAAAATACTATCGGACCTTCATATAATTCGAGACTGAACATTAACATAACTTCAGTCCAGAAATGGACAATCTTAGGGATGAAATTAAATTTCGATCCCTTCATAAGAGTTGTATCCTATATCTTAATTTTATTTTCCTCAAGAATCAACTCAATCGGAGTTGTACAGCTCCGAAAATCGCAAAATACTGAACCATGTTCAGAAAATTATCAACTTATAACCTATAACCAAATCTCTTACTTTGGTTCAATCAATCTCTTTCCATTTAATCTCCTAAAAATCATAATATTCCATAACAATGAAATTAAATATCTTAGGAATCTAACGCTTCAAGAATCAAATCAATCGGATGTCGGACGAAGGAATTATAAGCAAAAGATTACAAAAGGGATCGGATAAAGAAACAAAGTAGCCGAACTTCAAAACCGAACTTTTCAAAAATCATATCTCTCGATCCCGAACTTGGAATTTGACAAATTTGGTTTCAATAAAAATATCAAAGGAAGCTCTACAACTTCCCTGAAGAACTCAAAATCAAAGTAGGTCTCGAAAGAGGTTGAAAACTCACTCAAAGATTCTATCCAAAACAGTTTTTCCTAAATGACTTCCAATTTTTAATCGCTCATAACTCCTAGCCCCGATATCAAAAAATTGCAAACTTCATATCAATGAAAAGATAAAAACATCATCTAAAACTTTCATGAAGACCACTTACTCTAATTCAAACTAAATCCATACGACGAGTGACCTTGAAGCATAGAACACACAAATCTATACTTAATAGCATTTTCAAAACAAAGCATATCTTCATAAATTTATATCTTTCAATCCCGACATCGAAAATATCAAACTTTATGTCCACAAACAGCTCTCGACAGGGGCTACAATTTTCATGTTGATCATTTTCTCGAATTTTGCCTAAATAAAAAAGTCAACTTTTTCCTCAAAAGTCAGACTTCAAGCGAACTTTGATGATCATAACTCTCACTCCGATATCGAAAATATCAAACTTTATGGCTACAGAAAGCTCTTGACATAAACTACAAGTTTCTAGAAGATCATTTTCTCAAATTCTCTCAAAATCAAAAAGTCAACTCTCAAGTCAAACATTTTATCTCCAAAAGTCAAACATTCTAAATTCTTCAAATTTTCACACTTTTCTTTTTAATTCTTGCTATTTAACTTCATTTCAATTAACTCATCCACTTTCTTCTCATAATCCATATAAGTTCACTCAAATATCAAAGTCCTCAAAATTAAACAATTCTTTTCTCATAATTTTTTTTTCATCAAATTTCCTTAAATTCATAATGTTCTCACCAATTTCTTTCTCACTTAAATTCATTGTAATATTTCTAATTTTCATCAAAAGTTCGGGGTCTAACAATTCAACCCCCCTTCTCGTGCATTCTATATCATTTTATAAGTAAGTGTATTAACGTGTGATTCATTTCAATTGGTATCAGAGCCTGGTATCCAAGGATCACTTTAGCAAAGTGTGGACCAAAAATAATGACAGAATCACATGTATACATCGCAGAAGGAGCCTCAGTCACTAGACCTCCATCATTCAACAGAGAGGATTATCATTACTGGAAAGATAGGATGCGACTATTCATAGAATCTACTCATGTCGACCTTTGGGATGTAATAGAGAACGGACCTTATACACCAGCATATGAAGATGGCAATTCCATTCCACGAGTCAGATGGACGGCTGATCAAAAGTGAGAATACAACTGAACTCAGAGGCGAAGTTCTTCTTAACGTGTGCCCTAAGCAGGAGCGAGTATGACAAAGTCCACGGATGCGATACATCAAGAAAGGAGATGTGGGACACATTGTCCATTGCTCACGAGGCACAAGCCGTTAAAGAATCCAAGATAAGTATTCTTGTGCACCAAAGATGAACTTTTCAGGATGAAAGATGAAGAATCTATTGATCAAATGTTTGGAAGATTTCAAACAATTGTCAATGGATTGAAAGCTCTTGGAAGAGCGTACAACAATCAAGATCATGTTCGAAAGATCCTAAGAGGTCTTCCGAAGAGATGGAGACCTAAAGTTACTACGGTGCAAGAAGCCAAAGACTTAAGCGTGTTAAAGCTTGACTAGTTGCTTGGATCCTTGAAGATTCATTAAGTTGAACTCGATGCTGAAGACAAGCCCAAACGGGACAAGTCGATAGCGCTGAAGGTCGGAAAAAAGAATCACAAGACTCATAGAAGGAGGAAGTCATCAAAAGCGTTGAAAATTGAAGAATCAAAGGATGACGATTCCAGTCAATCAGAACCAGAGTCAAGTGATGAAGATGACGAATTATCTTTCATCTCCAGAAAGATAAGACGCATGTGGAAGAAGAAGTCTAAAGGGAATCAGACTTTCAAGAAGAATGGTAAAGATGAAGCCAAACCAGAAAAGTCATCTTTCATTTGCTACGAGTGCAATCAGCCTGGACACTACAAGTCCGAATGTCCGACTCTGAAGAAGAAACCAAAGAAGAATAGAGAATGCAAGAAAAGCATGATGGCAACATGGGAGGACCTAGATTCATCATAATCAGATACAGGTTCCGAATCGTCTGAACATGCAAACATCTGCCTGATGGCCGAGGAAGATAGTGATGAGGAGGTAAAATCTGACTACGATAATTTGCATAATGCCTACTCAGAATTATTAGAAGATTCTCATACTATTCTGAAATAGTACAAACTGTTAAAGAAAAAGTATGCAGAAAATATTAGACATACGGAAGAAATAGAGAAAGAAAATATCTGTTTGAAAAAGCAATTAGAAAAAAAATAAAGTTGTAGACAGATCAGAAGAGAACAATCAGCTTAAACTAAGAATTAAGAAATTGTCAGCTGATTTAGCTACTTTCACAGAGAGCACTAAGAAAATGAATGAGATGCTTGGAAAATGTAAACATCCAAGTGATAAAACCGGATTAGGGTTTACAGGTAACAAGACTCAGTCTCATAAAAAACCTTTCTTCCAAAAGAGAGACCATAATAGATCTCATTTTAATCAACGTTCTAGCTATATGCATAAAAAAACTCATCATATGCATACTACTAACCATAGAGGACCCAAGAAAATTTTGGTACCAAAAAATAAAATAGTTTCTCCTGCAGATATCCTTCATTGGAAAATACTGCAAGCACCATTGGTATTTAGACAGTGGATGCTCGCGACATATGACGGGAAGAAGGTCTATATTCATAGACCTTCAGTATAAGAAGGGAGGATCAAGAACTTTTGGAGACAACCAGTGGCAAGATTATTGGAATCGGTAAAATAGGTAAAGATTCCTTTGCATGCATAAATAATGTATCGCTTGTTGATGGTCCAAGCATAACTTGATTAGCGTCACCAATTGTGTGATTCGGTTTCACAAATACATTCAATCAAAATCTTTGCGAAGTCGAAACAAAGATGGGTCTATACTTTTCTCGCCAAGAAGAAACAATCTTTACAAAATTGATTTAGAAGATTTTCAAAGTCAAAAGATTTCATGTTTTCTATCTTCCAAAGAAGAAAGACTAATCTGGCATAAAAAGCTAGGCCATGTCTCTTTTAAACATATGTCAAAGTTGGCTAAACATGATTTGGTAAGAGGATTGCCAAAAATAAGTTTTGACAAAGAGTTTTTCTGTGAAAATTGTTTGAAAGGAAAACAAGTTAAAACTTCTTTTTCTTCTAAAAGTTTTGTAACATCATCTAGATCTTTAGAGTTGTTACATATGGATTTATTTGGTCCAACAAGGACAATAAGTCTTGGCGGAAAGAAATATGGACTTTTTATTGTTGACGACTTTACTCGATTTTGTTAGATATTGTTTTTATCACACAAAGATGAATCTTTTAAGTGCTTTAGGACTTTATCCGAAGATTCTGAATGAAAAGGAATGTCTATAGCCGATGTCGGGAGTGACCATGGTGGAGAGTTTGAGAATGAGAAGTTTAGATTATTTTGTGAGGAGAATGGAATTTCCCATAATTTTCTGCTCCTAGGACTCCTCAACATAATGGAGTTGTTGAAAGGAAGAACAGGACGATTCAAGATATGGCAAGGACCATGCTGTGTGAGATGAATCTTCCTAAGTACTTCTAGGCAGAAGCTGTGAACACAGCATGCTATATTCATAATAGAATTATGTTGTGACCAATGCTTAAGAAGACTCCTTACGAGTTATGGAATGGAAGAAGACCAAACATATCTTACTTTCATCCATTTGGGTGCAAATGCTCTATTCTGAATACAAAGGAGCTGTTGGATAAATTCGATTCAAAGACCTATCCAGGAATCTTTCTAGGCTACTCATCATCGTCTAAGACATTTCGGGTGTACAACCTTACTTCAAGGACAGTTGAAGAGACCATCCATGTCAAGTTTGATGATAGTTCCCAACTCCATAAGGAAGATGACATGGAGAGTGAAGGTCCTTCAAAGAACTTAGATGATAGAACAGAAACTCCATCATCAGGAACACATGTAGACAAAGTTGAAGATATTCTAGAAACTATCGGACTGAAAAGAGATTGGAAATAT
The DNA here is from genome assembly GCA_029891385.1 of Erythroxylum novogranatense. Classification (NCBI taxonomy): domain Eukaryota; kingdom Viridiplantae; phylum Streptophyta; class Magnoliopsida; order Malpighiales; family Erythroxylaceae; genus Erythroxylum; species Erythroxylum novogranatense. The sequence continues at coordinate 23,786,603 of CM057226.1, forward strand.
AAAAGTTCTCATCCAGAAGAGTTGATTATCGGAGAGACCTCAGAAGGAGTTAGGACAAGGTCCAGATTCAGAAAAGAAGCTAACGTGGCTTTTATTTCTGAAATAGAGCCTAAGAAGGTTGAGGAAGCTCTTCAAGACGAAGCTTGGGTGTTAGCCATGCAAGAGGAGTTGAATCAATTTACTAGGAATAATGTGTGGTCCTTAGTTCCGAAACCCCCTAAGAAATCCATCATAGGAACCAGATGGGTCTTTAAGAATAAGTTAGACGAATCAGGAAGAGTGAGTCAAAATAATGCTAGATTAGTAGTACAAGGCTATAATCAGCAAGAAGGAATAGACTACAATGAGACGTATGCGCCAAGAGCAAGACTTGAAGCCATTAGGATATTCTTTGGCATATGCAGCTTTGTCATAACATAAAAGTCATTTGGATGGAAGTGAAGAGTGCCTTTCGAATGGTTTTATAGACGAAGAGGTGTATGTTAAGCAACCACCGGTTTCGAGGATGTTAAGAATCCGCACCATGTCTATAGACTTCATAAAGCCTTATACGACTGAAGCAAGCTCCTGAGAGCTTGATATGATCGTCTGAGTACTTTTCTTTTAGAAAATGGTTTCAGTAGAGGTCAAGTTGATAAGACGCTCTTTAGGAAAAACTTTCAGAATGATTTTATTTTAGTTCAGATTTACGTTGATGATATCATTTTTGGTGATACTTCAAACAAATTATGCATGAAGTTTGAGAGTCTAATGAAGAAAAAGTTTGAAATGAGTATGATGGGTGAGTTAAAGTTCTTTCTTGGGTTGCAAGTTAAGCAAACCGAAGAGAAAATTTTCATTCATCAATAAAAGTATGTGAAAGAACTGTTGTCCAAATTTGATATGAATAATATGAAGCCTATGGCGACCCCGATGCACCCTGCAAACCTTTTGTCCAAAGATAAATTTGGTAAGAAGGTGGATCAAACCCTGTATAGAGGGATGATCGGTTCTTTACTGTATCTTACAGCAAGTAGACCTGATATTTTGTTCAGTGTATGTTTGTGTGCAAGATTTCAGGCCGATTCTAGAGAGTCTCATTTTATCGCTGTTAAAAGAATTATGAGATATCTTGCAGGTACTGATAATCTTTGCTTAATGTTTGAAAAAGGTAAAGATTTCAGGTTAATCGGATATTGCGATGCGGATTATGCCGGAGATAGAATCGAAAGAAAGAGCACAAGTGGAGGATGTCACTTTCTTGGCGCAAATCTACTTTCCTGGTCAAGCAAGAGACAAAGCTCAATCGCTCTATCAACTGCCGAAGCAGAGTATATGTCTGCCGCAAGTTGTTGTTCGCAGACGTTATAGATCAAATATCAACTTGAAGACTATTCAGTTCGAGAAGAGGAGATTCCAATCTACTGCGACAACACCAGCACAATTAATCTGTCAAAGAATCCGATTTAGCATTCTAGAGTGAAGCACATCGAAGTTAGACATCATTTCCTGAGAGACTATGTTCAGAGGAAGGTGGTGCGTCTACAGTTCATCGAAACAGAGCATCAGTGGGCAGACATCTTCACCAAACCACTAAGTGAAGAACGGTTCCAGAAGATCAGACGTAACCTTAACATGGTTATGTTAAGTGAACAGTCAGTCTAAAGTAACGTAAAAACTAACACCGCCGACACAGATGAGAGTTACAATGGTAACTTCTCCACAAGGAAGTTTTGGAGGAAAAATCGATAATCTCGAGGATCTTAATGATTCTAGAACACACCGGACTAGACCCTTCAAGTAGCCTGAAGTTGAAATCATTGCGGTTACTTTCATCTCTAGACGGTTCATCTTGTTTTCAAAATTCTCTCAATCATCCTACCCTAGACGAAAACCTTACCAGAAACAGTTTTCGTTCTGAATCAATGGAGGCAGCTATGATATTCAGAAGACATGTGGATTTCGAGTCATTGAGGAATGATGGTATGGACGTAGAACCGGAGATTGTAAGAGCTGGTTGGAGAAATATCTTCCAGGTACGATAACCGTATACACCAATGAGGTATTCGATTTCTGGAAGAACGCTCAACTCGTAGACAACACTATCATATCTTCAGTAGATGGTATATCTGTTGTCGTGACTAAGGAGCTGATAAGGAAGGTGGCTGATTATCCATCGGTTGGTGAGACCCTGTCTACAAAGGCCGGTTGGATGTCCCAGGTTGGTATGAAAGAAGAAGATGTCAGAAGACAATTATATGGAGCCAATGACCCATGGGAGAGGAAGACCTCTAGTTTGATTCCGAAGGCTAGGGTTCTTCATGCAATTCTGTTTAATTGCATCTTACCCAGAGCAGGTTCAAGACATTTGGTGACCACTCTGGATGAACAATGCTTATTCTACTTATTAAATCGCAACCCTATTGATTTACCCTTCTTAATCTTTCACTACACGATTAAGGGAATGAAGGATACAAATAGTTATCCTTACGGTATGCTTCTTACAAGGATTTTTAAGGAATCCGAAATCCTTCTACATAAAGGAAATAGAAGGACTGTACCGGTGAAAAGTAAGATTGATTCGATCACAATAAGGCGAATGGGTTTGAGTACAGTGATTAAAGGAGAAGTCGACTCTTCAAGGAAAACAAGAACTGAGGGGGAGCGTGTTTCGAAGAAGACTCCCGCTTCAAGTTCTCGAACTCAACAGAGTATGAGATCGCCTGCAGATGAAATAAGAAGAACATCAGGAAGACCGTTGATAAAACAGGCGAGTCCTAAAACCAAAGAAAGTTAGCCTCGAAGAACAAAAGGAGGTGCGCCAAAAAGACAAGGAGAAAGTCTTTTAAGTGGAGTTACGAAGAAGGCGAAGAGATCACCGAGGATTCGGACTCTAAGGCAACATGAAGAGAAGATTGCCAAAAAACAGAGTCAGGAACAATCCTCTCAATCTCGTGTACATAAAGCAACAAGATCTTTAGTCTCTATTCTGAAAGAGGATACAGCCAGAAAAGCTAAAGAGACAGAGAAGAAGAGAAAATCAGAATCTGAGAGAGAAAAATCTCAAGTACAAAAATCTTCAAGACTAACTGAAGCAGAAGACAAGACTAAGAAGATTAGTCGGAAGACGACTGCATCAACTGCTAGGGAAGATAGTCAAAAGAAAGAAACCTTTGATGCTGCTCAAAAAGAAAAAGAAAAAGAAACTGTGCAAAGCAGAGTTCAGGAAATTCCCATTGCTCAACATGAATAACCAGTGGAGCAAAGCCCGGTTCAGCAGAGTCCTATTGAAGCACAACCAGAGGCAATAACAGAATCAGACTCGGATAATGATGAACCTTGTCTGATGGTATACAACTATCATCAGTTTTTGAGAAAACATAAGCTGAAGATCAGAATGGTTGAAGTTGTTACCAGAAGGAGAACTGTTATTGCAATCTGTAGTCAACCAATAAAGAAGAGAGTGGCTGTCGTAAAACCTATATCAATAAATAGTGACACATGGGTATTACTGAAAGAAGATGAAAAGAATTTCCACGAAGCTTTGAGGGATGCTGCTACGAAGCCATACCCTACAAAAATTCCCAGTAAACCGTGTACTATTTTTCCGATCACAGAAAACACGAAAATAAAGTTGTACCGGATATCCAGCCAAGATATCCTTTGGATTTGACTAAGGGAAAGTCGAAGCTATTTCCTGAAGAAGCTTATGATGATCTGTCCACAGATCATATAGCAGAAGAAGTGCGTAGAATTGATGAAGCATGCGCTTTTACACAGAATAAAGATGAAGCGAGCTGCAGCTATATTGACAAGCGAGAAGACTGTCCAGTGGGAGGAAGAGTAATAACAGGGACGTTTATAGAGTTCCTTGTTCAGATAGTTCTGCGTATTAGACCTTTTTCTAATACACTGTCTATTCAAGCAGAAGCATTACCCCTGCAAGGAAGATAGTTGCTGATGCTGCCTGCTCCGTTTGACTTAGATCTTCCTGAAGCTGATACGTTTATTCGTCCACCAAACATTGAGCTTAATGAAGAATACATTCCTACTTAAGATGCTTATACTACTACAATTCCATTCCCTCCTCCCTCAGCAAATGTTGATCAAGCCTCCTCATCGATTGACTCATCAGATGAACTTAGTAGATTACGCGGAGAAGTCAACGAGATCAAGGAGACGATGAATGATCTGAAGAAGATGATGACAGAACTGCTGAAGAGCCATCATCGTTAATCATTTTTTATTATAACAAATAGGGGGAGAAGAGCAGAAAAGAAGAGAATGAGCAGAAGAGAAGAGGATGTTCAGAAAAGAAGGTGTGACTGAAGCAGAAGAAGAAAGGAAGAAGTCAAAGAAGAAGTTCTGAAGATAAGTTTTTTTTTCAAAGCATTGTATTTTGTTTTCTTTTGTATATAATTTGTTATCATAAAAAAGGGGGAGATTGTTAAGTCCAAATGAATTTACTTAGATATGATTTTGATGTATAATAAAGACAATCAATAAAAAAAACAAAACAGACAAAGTCCTACAGATGAAGTCAAATAGATGAAGTCCTACAGACGAAAGAACACAGACGAAGAGACGCAGACGCTAAGCAAAGTAGACGCAGATGCGGAATAGTAATGCAGACGAAGACGCAAAATAATAAAAGCAGACGCAGACGTAGAGACATAGACGATAAAATATAGACAGAGAAAAGAAGATGCAGAATTCAAAAAGAAGACGAAGGGGTCAGTTAGAGTTAGTTACAGAACTCAACTGAATAACCGTTTCTTTAAAGATTCAAGAAACAAGAATCAAGAAGCAGTTGGAGATGAAGCCTATAAATACAAGTCGAAGTCGAAGATTACAAAGTTAGAAAAAGTGAGACAAAGTTAGACGAGTTGAAAATTAGCTGAATTACATCTACGTGATCGTAAAGAGCTTATTGTGCAAATTAGCTGAGAGCTATTTTACTGTAACAAGTGTTCAAACACTTTTCTAAGAAAAAGTAGTGCAGATAGCCTGCAGAGGCTAAGTGTGAAAGAATACTGGTTGTAGAGACCTGAAGAGGCTCGCAAAGAATACTTGTAAAGTTGAAGAGATAGTGGAAATCTCAGAAGAAACTCTGAGGACTGGACGTAGCCCACGGTTTGGGGTGAACTAGGATAAATCTCTGTATCAAACTAATCTCACTCTCTATCTCTATATTTTAGATTCAAGTTTTATCAATACTTAATTCGTAAACAAAGTTTTCAAAGTTTTGATTAATCAGAATATATCGAAATTTCTGTAAAGAATTTTATTTTTACCAAACAGTTTTGAAAGATTTTTCGAAAAGGGAAATACACAATTCAACCCCCCCTTCTCGTGCATTCTATATCGTTTTATAAGTAAGTGTATTAACGTGTGATTCACTTCATAAATGTCCATTTCTCAAAAGAAAATAGAAGAAAAGTGAAGAAAACAAAAAGAGCATGATGGCAACGTGGGAAGATTTGGACTCATCCGAATCTGATTCTGATTCAGAAGCGTCAGAAGAAGGAAATATATGCTTGGTAGTTAAAAAAGAATGGAACAATGAGGGAACTTCTAACTTTAATGATATTCAAGAGGCATATTTAGAATTGTTAGAAGATTTGCATGCTATATTAAAGCAATATAGGATTTTGAAAAAGAAATTTGTTGAAAGCTTCCAGAACACAGAAGTGTTAGAGAAAGAAAATGTCTAGCATAAGAAGTAAGTAGACGATATGAAAAAGAAAGTAATTGTAGATAGATCTAAGGAAATCAATCAACTAAAACAAAGGATTAATAGTCTTTCAACAAATTTATCAACATTTCCTGAAAGTACTAAAAGGATGAATGATATGATTGGAAAATACAGATATCCAAAAGACAAGAGTGGTTTAGGGTTTACTAATTGTAATGTTCGTCATAATAAGAATTTTGTTCCTAGTAGAAAGAAAAAGAAACAGTATTCTTATTATTCGAGTAATTATTGTAAGTTTAACCCTAAAAGACCCTAGAAAATATGGATACTTAAGAAAGACATAATATATACTACAGATCTCCCTTTTTGGAAAAAGCAGCTAGCACCAATGGTATTTGGACAATGGATGCTCGTGACACATGATAGGAAGTAGCTCTATGTTCCTATACCTCCAAAATAAGCAAGGAGGATTAGTAATTTTTAGAGACAACCAACAGGGTAAAATAGTTGGAATCAGCAAAATTGGTAAAGATTCATTTGTGTCTATTGATAATGTTCTGCTAGTCGAAGGATTAAATAATAATCTAATTAGTGTAAATCAATTATGTGATTCTAGCTTTGAAGTATCCTTTAATCAAAATTCTTGTGTAGTAAAAAACAAAGACGGTTTCGTATTTTTGTCTTCCAAGAGACGAAACAATCTCTATAAGATTAATTTAGATAATTTAAAAAGTCAAAATATTTCATGTTTTATATTAACATATGAGGAAAAACTGATTTGGCATAAAAAGCTAGATCACGTTGGTTTTAAACATATTTCCAAGTTGGTTAGACATGATTTGGTAAGAGGATTACCAAAAATAAGTTTTAACAAAGATTTCTTTTGTGAGAGTTGTCAGAAAGGAAAACAAGTTAAAACATCTTTTTCTTCTAAAAATGTTGTAACTTCATCTAGACCTCTAGAGTTGTTACATAAAGATTTGTTTGGTCCGACCAGAGCATTAAGTCTTGGCGGAAAGAAGTATGGTCTCGTAATTGTTCATGACTTCACTAGATTTTGTTAGATAATATTTTTATCACATAAAGATGAATCTCTTAAGGGCTTTAAAGTTTCAGAAATAAAAAAAGGAATTTCTATTGCTGAAATTAGGAGTGATCATGGTGGAGAATTTGAAAATGAAAAATTCAGAATGTTTTGTGAAGAGAATGGAATTTTCCATAATTTCTCTGCTCCTAGAACTTCACAACAAAATAGAGTTGGAGAGAGAAAAAACATGACGATTCAGGAAATGGCAAGAACTATGCTATGTGAAATGAATCTTCCTAAGTATTTCTAGGCAGAAGCTGTGAATACAGCTTGTTATATTCAAAATAGAGTATTTCTGCGACCTATTTTAAATAAAACTCCATATGAGTTATGGAAAGGAAGAAAGTCAAATATTTCTTACTTCCATCCTTTTGGTTGCAAATGCACTATATTGAATACAAAAGAAAAATTGGATAAATTTGATTCTAACATCAATTCAGAAATTTTTCTAGGATATTCGATATCTTCTAAAGCTTATAGAGTTTATAATCTTGTTTCTAAATCTGTTGAAGAATCTATGCATGTTAAGTTTGATGATGATTCTCATCTAGATAGAAGAGACGATTCTGATGATGAAACTCTATTTGTTCCCTTGGTTGATAAACTAGACATGTCACCACTAATTAATCCACCTAATAAGGTAGAGGATATTCCAGAAAACTTTAGTCTTAGGAAAGAATGGAAGTATAAATCCTCTCACCCAGAAAACCTGATTATAGGAGAAACTTCAGAAGGTGTGAGAATTAGGTCTAAATTTAGAAGAGAGGCAAATGTAGCTTTTGTTTCTGAATTAAAACCTAAGAAAATTGATGAAGCTCTTCAAGATGAAGCTTAGATTTTAGCCATGAAAGAGGAGGTAAATCAATTTATAAGGAACAAAGTTTGGTCCCTAGGCCACCCAATAAGTTTATCATAGGAACCAGATGGATATTCAAAAATAAACTAGATGAATTAGGTAGAGTAAATCGTAACAAAGCTAGATTAGTAGCTCAAGGCTATAATCAACAAGATGGAATAGACTATAATAAAACCTATACTCCTGTAGCTAGACTAGAAGTTATTAGAATTTTGATTGCATATGTTGTTTGTCATGATATAAAACTGTTTCAAATGGATGTGAAAAGTGCCTTTTTGAATGGTTTTATAGATGAAGAGGTTTATGTAAAGCAACCTCCTGGTTTTGACGATACTAATAAACCAGATTATGTCTATAGACTTCATAAAACTTTGTATGGATTCAAACAAGCACCTCGTGCTTGGTATGATCATCTAAGTTCATTTTTGATTGGAAATGATTTTGTTAAAGGACAAGTAGATAAGACTCTGTTTAGAAAATGTATCAAAAATGATTTCATTATAGTACAGATATATGTAGATGATATTATTTTTGGTTTAACTTCTAAGAAGCTATGTTCCAGTTTTGCAAATTTTATGAAAAGTGAATTTGAAATGGGTATTATGGGTGAATTAAAATTCTTTCTTGGTTTACCAATTAAGCAAACCGAAGAAAAGATTTTTATTCATTAATAGAAATATATCAAAGAACTATTAGTCAAATATAAAATGGAGAAGGTTAAACCTATGTTAACTCCTATGCATCCTTCAAACCTTTTTATCTAAGGATGAAACAGGTAAGAAGGTTGATGAAACCTTTTTCAGAGGAATTATTAGTTCTTTACTTTACATAACTGCAAGCAGACTTGATATATTATTTAGTGTTTGCTTGTAAGCAAGATTTCAAGCTAATCCTATAGAATCTCATTATATTGTTGTTAAAAGATTATTAAGATACTTGGCAGGTTCTACTGATCTTTGTTTAATATATGAGAGAGGTAAAGATTTTAGGTTAATTGGCTACTGTGATGGTGATTATGCTGGATATAGAATTGATAAAAAGAGTATAAGTGGAGGTTGTTACTTTCTTGGTCATAATCTAATTTCTTGGTCAAGCAAGAGGTAAAGTTCAATTGCTCTTTCTACTGCAGAAACTAAATACATGTCAGCTACAAGTTGCTATTCATAGATGTTATAGATTAAGTATCAGTTGGAAGATTACTCCATACAAGAAGATCAAATTCCAATATTCTTTGACAATACAAGTGCTATCAATCTATCAAAGAATTCAATACAAAACTCGAGGGAAAAGCACATTGATGTTAGACATCATTTTATACAAGACTATGTATAGAGAGGAATCATCAGTCTACAATTTTTTTGAGACGAATCAATAATAGACGGATATCTTCACTAAACCTTTAAGTGAAGATAGATTCCAGTAAATTAGACGGAACTTGAATATGGTAATGTTGAATGACCATTCGTTTGACACGTCATAACCCAGATGATTCATACAAGAAGAAGATACAATGTTGTAAGTTTTTATGTAAATAGTAACAGTAAGTTATAAACGGTAACTTTTCAAGAGTAGGTATAAGGAGGAAATCTTCTAAAGATTTTAAAATACCTTCTACTCTGGAATTTTTTTGAAATACTTTGAAATTGACTTGTTTAGTACTCTCAACCAACATGATTCAATACTCTGTTCTAAACTTCAAGTTCTTTTCATTTCATATTCTTTCTTTTAAAGTCTAATATCGCTATTTTGAGCGAACCACTTTTGTGTGTTTAGTTTTTATTTGTTACAGATCATAAATGGAGCAATCGCTTATTTATGGGAGACACGTTAATTTCATATCATTGAAGGAAAATCAGATGGACATTGAACTAGAGATTGAAGCAGTTTGTTGGGACCTGATCCGGGAACCGGATCCCAACCGAAAAGCGGAAACGGATACGAAAAACGAGGCGAATTCAAATTGAATAAATTGAATTCGATAACGACAAACAAAGCGAAAGCGGAAGCAAAGCGGAAGCAAATCGAATACAGAATCGAAAGAAACGAATCAGAACGGTTACAATCAAAGGCGAAACAGATATGATGCAAAATCAAAAATACAAAAGTACCGAAGCAAAACGAAGCGAAGCGGAATCGAAACTTAACAAACGGAGCCGATCTTACAATCAAAGTAATTGAGCTGAATCATATTCGACATCCGAGAACAATTATCGAAGAAAAATAAAGAAACGGAGCCGACATCTGAAAACAAAGAACAGAGAAACACAATCGCGTTGGAAACCTAGACGAAACATCCGAAATCCGGTATAATTTTTTTTTCTTTTTTCTCATTTCTTACTCCTTTAGTCAATCTCATTCAAATCACACAACCAATTTCCACTTTCGGAAAATCATTCTCATGCAAATCTCTAAATCTGATCATATTCTTATGTATCCATACAAATCCTAAATTCTATTTTTATTCTCTTTATTCAAACTCATTCAAAACATAACCAATCCATACAATTTCCTTTTTGGAAACTCATCCTCGCACAAATTTCAATTCACTTAAATCTCAAACAACATTTCGATTCATATTATTTTTCTTAACCAATCACACAAATCCCAAAAATTTCATCTTCTTAACTAAAAACTCATCTTTAACAAACTTCTTATTCTTATTCTTATCTTAACCCAATTTTTACCGAAAATCGGGCAGCATAACGGCTATATTTTGACAGCCCAAAAATTTCATCAAAGGCAAAAATACACTTCTAAAACACATATCCAACCATACAACCATCATCGGACCTCCCGTCTAAAATTCTCAGCAGAAACAAACGCAACCCTACAACTAAGCACTTCAGTAATTCTCACAATCATACTCATAAATCAAGCCCCATTCATATCCAAAATCCATGATCATACATAAATCCAATTCCATAACTTAACTCAAATACATACGCTCAGAATTTTCAATACATTCTCAAAATGAAATACACATCACACTTTAATGGCATAGCAAGCCATTTACACTATCAATATCTCAATTTGCACAAAAATACGAACGATGTAAAAATCAAACTTGGCATTCTTTCATCCGATCTTCCGCTCGAATACCTGGAGATTGGGGATGAAAGGGGGGTGAGCACAAAGCTCGTGGATAATATATTTATAAACTGAACGATAAGCGGAAACATTTTTGCAAAACTTTTTGCCATTTATTTCTAAAAATTTCACAGTCGAAAATCTGAAAAATTTCTTATTTCTCAAAATATTGTTAAAATCGATTCAATCAATTCTCGGCTGAAAATCCATAATAATAGATTTCTCAAACTTTTCACATCTTTCAAGATTTCATGAAGAATTTCCAAATTTCTTAAACTTTCTCAAAACATGCAATGCATAACACAGTACAAAATAAAAACACAAACACATCACATGGTTTGGTTCGGTCCAAAATAGACGTCTCGCACGATCCCCGCATAAGCGTCCTGTCTTGCACGCAAGTGAACGGACGTACTACACTTTCCGCTTAGCGGTCCAAAGTAGCCGTGAAGGTAGTCCGTAATCGGAGCTCCATTGCCTCTTCTGCGGCAGCCGAAGAAGGCTTTAAACAAGTAGAGGCAGTCATCGACTCACAAAGGACTGACCAAATCCACATAACACATAAGCGAAAACGAAAATTCAGGTTGCCCGTAGGCACTTTTCCAAATCTTGATTTTCTTTAAACTTTTCATATTTCCATACAATGTCAAACTTAACACACTCACGTACATAAATCACATCAAATTATGTTGGAATGCACATTCGATTTACATTCACCAATTTAATCACATATTAATGCACAACAATAAATGCAATTTCTTTCTTTCAAACATATATCAGAACACATTGCTCAAACTTTTTCATATAATTCAAAAACATGATTTTCATAAATCTTGCATTTTCTTATAAACCTTCCAAAAGCATTAACTTCAATCATTAGGAAATTTTATTTTTCAAAACATTTATCTAAACATTAACTTTTCAACAATTGCTTCTTGAATTTTTCAAATTTGCTTCTTGAAATTTTCAAATAAACATGCTTAGCTTAAAATTCAATAAATAAATATACTATCCACCTCGAAATAAAGCTAGGAACTCGTCCCGATCATTAATTTGACCAAAGCGTCAGTTGTTCTTCTTCGCTGAAATTACCTAAACATATGCATCCAAAATTCAATATCATAAACCACATGATTCCTCAAATTGGGCTAAGAAAACATCAATACCTCACATCTTCAAGTTATCTAAATTACAAATTCCTAAAAACCCCAAATTCCACAATTTGCCTAAACCAATTTATCACAATTCAATATCATAAATCACAATTTCTTCAAAATTGATTTCATATTTCATCAATCCATAATATTTTCCATGATTCTACACCAATAATTCACAAAATCCCCAAACCCAAAATTAAGCCTAAACCTTAATTAATTTCCATCTGAAATTAAACATAACCTAAAACATATACATCAAAATTGACTTAAGAAATCTCAAATTGATCATTAATCCAAGCTATCTAAAGCAACAATTCCAAAAATCCCCAAATTTCAAACTTTGATATAAACCCCAAATTTATAAAATCAACATAATCATAGCCTAATCTCTTCAATAAACCTTAGAAAACTTAAATTCATAACAATCTAAAGCTAAACCAACCAACATCTCTCAAGAAAATTCAAAACTCAAAGCTTTCTCTCTCTTACCATTTTCTCCACCATTTTCAACATTTTCAAGCTTTAAAGTAACTATCTTCTTCTTGCTTCCTTCCCCTTTGAAAAGCAACGAAAATCTCTTAGAAAACCCCCCAAAAATCAACTTGCTTCATCCTTCTTCTTCTTTCCTTCCTTGGCCGACCCTTTCTCCTTCTTCTTCACTCTTCTCTCTTCTTCATCTTTTCTTTCCTTTCTTTTTTTCTTTGTTTTCGTGGGTTTCAGATCAACTCCATGTGTTCTCTGCCATGTCATTTTAAATGAGGGGTAAAAGACCAAAATGCCCCTCCTTTTAACCCTATTTCCAAGTTTGTCCCTGCACTTCATTTGAAAAATCTGATACATTGCGTCCAGCATTTGAGCAGCAAAACGAAATAATTTGGACAAACTTTCTTCTTAAAAATTGTTCCTCTCAATCATACGAATCCAACTCCACCAACCGCGCTCAATTCGGATCAGAAACGAAGAATTTATAGCCGAAATACTATCCGACCTGCGAAAAATCCGAGACTGAACATTATGCTAATTTAATTCCAGAAATTAACAATCTTAGGGATGAAATTAAATTTCGATCCCTTCACAATAGTTGTAGCCCTATATCTTAATTTTATTTTTCCTTAAGAATCAACTCAATCGGAGTTGTACAGCTCCCGAATTTTGAAAAATACTGAACCATGTTCAGAAAATTATCCAACTTATAACCTATAACCAAATCTCTTAATTTGGTTCAATCAATCTCTTTCCATTTAATCTCCTAAAAATCATAATTCTTCATAAAAATGAAATTAATTGTCTTAGGAATCCAACGCTTTGAGAATCAAATCAATCGGATGTCGGACGAAGGAATTATAAGCAAAAGATTACAAAAGGGATCGGATTAAAAACAAAGTAACGGAACTTCAGAACCGAACTTTTCAAAAACCATATCTCTCGATCCCGAACTTGGAATTTGACAAATTTATTGTCAATAAAAAGATAAAAGGAAGCTCTAAAACTTCCCTGAAGTACTCAAAATCAAATTAGGTCTCAAAAGAGGTCAAAAACTCAATCAAACCTTCTGTCCAAAACAGCTTTTCCTAAACGACTTCCAATTTTTAATCGCTCATAACTCCTAACTCCGATATCGAAAAGTTGCAAACTTTATATCAATGGAAAGATAAAAATATCATCTAAAACTTTCATGAAGACTACTTACTCCAATTCAGACTAAATCCATATGATAAGTGGCCTCGAAGCATAGAATACACAAATCTATACTTAATAGCATTTTCAAAACAAAGCATATCTTCGGAAAATCATATCTCTCAATCCCGACATCGAAAAATAGCAAACTTTATAGCCACAGAAAACTCTTAACATAATCTACAAGTTTCATGTAGATCATTTTCTCAAATTTTTCCTAAATCAAAAGTCAACCCTCAAAGGCCAAAAAGTTAAACTTTTCACAAATATTCCTTTTTTTACACTTTCTCTCTTTACTTCTTGATTTTCAACTCAATTTCAACCAACTCGTCTACTTTTGAATATTTCTTATTTTTACTCAAAAGTCGAGGTCCAACATTTCTCCCCCTCTTAAAAGAATTTCGTCCTCGAAATTCATACTTGATTAAACTCCAACTCAAGCACTTTCTTAGTAATTCCTTTCCAGAAATCTTAATCAAATCACTTTTCTTATCTACGTTCCTCATCATATCTTTTCACGACATTTCACTTCTTGTATATCATATCACCCATATCATCTCAAAGCACTATATCTATAACTCATTATTTCTTCATATATGGACACAAGTCAATGGTCCATTTCTTAAGGAACCCTAATATGGTTCAATAATCATTTAATCTTTATCATCATGTCATCTTTCAAATAGTCATTCTTTCATCTCACAGAAGTATAGGCTATATCAATTTATCCCAATTCATTATGCAATTCACATTTCGAGTTCCACAAACGCATGTTTCTAATCAATCATATTCTTAACACCCAAAGCAAATAATCACTTTAATTCTTCAAATAAGTCATGACAAGTCATGCCCATCATTTTCACAAACCTAAAGTCATTCATACTTATTGTCATCGAACTCAAACGATCGCTTAGCACATTCTCACTAATTCACTTTTTTATCCTTACGCACTCTTATCAATCTTCTATGCCCAGTTAAAATCCTATTACTGGGCTCTGATACCATAAATGTTGGGATCCAATCCGTGAATCGGATCCCAACCGAAAAGCGGAAACGGATACGAAGAACGAGGCGAATTCAAATTGGATAAATTGAATTCGATAACGACAAACAAAGCGAAAGCGGAAGCAAATCGAATACATAATCGAAAGGAGCGAATCGGAACGGTTACAATCAAAGGCGAAACAGATATGATGCGAAATCGGAAATACAAAAGTACCGAAGCAAAACGAAGCGAAGCGGAATCGAAACTTAACAAACGGAGCCGATCTTACAATCAAAGTAATTGAGCTGAATCATATTCGACATCCGAGAACAATTATCGAAGAAAAACAAAGAAACAGAGCCGACACGGCTCCGAAAACAAAGAACAGAGAAACACAATCGCGTTGGAAACCTAGACGAAACATCCGAAATCCGGTATAATTTTTTTTTCTTTTTTCTCATTTCTTACTCCTTTAGTCAATCTCATTCAAATCACACAACCAATTTCCACTTTCGGAAAATCATTCTCATGCAAATCTCTAAATCTGATCGTATTCTTATGTATCCATACAAATCCTAAATTCTATTTTTATTCTCTTTATTCAAACTCATTCAAAACATAACCAATCCATACAATTTCCTTTTTGGAAACTCATCCTCGCACAAATTTCAATTCACTTAAATCTCAAACAACATTTCGATTCATATTATTTTTCTTAACCAATCACACAAATCCCAAAAATTTCATCTTCTTAACTAAAAACTCATCTTTAACAAACTTCTTATTCTTATTCTTATCTTAACCCGATTTTTACAGAAAATCGGGCAGCATAACGACTGTATTTTGACAGCCTAAAAATTTCTACAAAGGCAAAAATACACTTCTAAAACACATATCCAACCATACAACCATCATCGGACCTCCCGTCTAAAATTCTCAGCAGAAACAAACGCAACCCTACAACTAAGCACTTCAGCAATTCTCACAATCATACTCATAAATCAAGCCCCATTCATATCCAAAATCCATGATCATACATAAATCCAATTCCATAACTTAACTTAAATACATACGCTCAGAATTTTCAATACATTCTCAAAATGAAATACACAGCACACTTTAATGACATAACAAGCCATTTACACTATCAAAATCTCAATTTGCACAAAAATACGAACGATGTAAAAATCAAACTTGGCATTCTTTCATCCGATCTCCCGCTCGAATACCTAGAGATTGGGGATGAAAGGGGGGGTGAGCACAAAGCTCGTGGATAATATATTTATAAACTGAACGATAAGCGGAAACATTTTTGCAAAACTTTTTGCCATTTATTTCTAAAAATTTCACAGTCGAAAATCTGAAAAATTTCTTATTTCTGAAAACAATGTTAAAATCGATTCAATCAATTCTCGACTGAAAATCCATAATAATAGATTTCTCAAACTTTTCACATCTTTCAAGATTTCATGAAGAATTTCCAAATTTCTTAAACTTTCTCAAAACATGCAATGCATAACACAGTACAAAATAAAAACACAAAGACATCATATGGTTTGGTTCGGTCCAAAATAGACGTCTTGCATGCCTCCGCGTGAATTCATCGCGCGACCGTGAACGGACGTACTACACTTTCCGCTTAGCGGTCCAGTGTATAGCCATGAAGGAGTCCGTAATCGGAGCTTCATTGCCTCTTCAGGCGATCGAGAGAGGCTTTAAACAAGTAGAGACAGTGCACTGACTCACAAAGGAACCTGACCAAACCCACATAACACATAAGCTAAAACGAAAATTCAGGTTGCCCGTAGGCACTTTTCAAAATCTTGATTTTCTTTAAACTTTTCATATTTCCATACAATGTCAAACTTGACACACTCACATACATAAATCACATCAAATCATGTTGGAATGCACATTCGATTTACATTCACCAATTTAATCACATATCAATGCACAACAATAAATGCAATTTCTTTCTTTCAAACATATATCAGAACACATTGCTCAAACTTTTCATATACTTCAAAAACATGATTTTCATAAATCTTGCATTTTCTTATAAACCTTCCAAAAGCATTAACTTCAATCATTAGGAAATTTTATTTTTCAAAACATTTATCTAAACATTAATTTTTCAACAATTGCTTCTTGAATTTTTCGAAATTTGCTTCTTGAAATTTTCAAATAAACATGCTTAGCTTAAATTTCAATAAATAAATATACTACCCACCTCGAAATGAAGCTAGGAACTCGTCCCGATCATTAATTTGACCAAAGCGTTAGTTGTTCTTCTTCGCTAAAATTACCTAAACATATCCATCCAAAATTCAATATCATAAACCACATGATTCCTCAAATTGGGCTTAGAAAACATCAATACCCCACATCTTCAAGTTATCTAAATTACAAATTCCTAAAAACTGCAAATTCCACAATTTGCCTAAACCAATTTATCACAATTCAATATCATAAATCACAATTTCTTCAAAATTGATTTAATATTTCATCAATCCATAATATTTTCCATGATTCTACACCAATAATTCACAAAATCCCCAAACACAAAATTAAGCCTAAACCTTAATTAATTTCCATCTGAAATTAAACATAACCTAAAACATATACATCAAAATTGACTTAAGAAATCTCAAATTGATCATTAATCCAAGCTATCTAAAGCAACAATTCCAAAAATCCCCAAATTTCAAACTTTGACAGAAACCTCAAATTTATAAAATCAACATAATCATAGCCTAATCTCTTCAATAAACCTTAGAAAACTTAAATTCATAACAATCTAAAGCTAAACCAACCAATATCTCTCAAGAAAATTCAAAACTCAAAGCTTTCTCTCTCTTATCATTTTCTCCCCCATTTTCGACATTTTCAAGCTTTAAAGTAACTATCTTCTTCTTGCTTCCTTCCCCTTTGAAAAGCAACAAAAATCTCTTAGAAAACCCCCAAAAATCAACTTGCTTCATCCTTCTTCTTCTTTCCTTCCGTGGCCGATCCTTTCTCCTTCTTCTTCGATCTTCTCTCTTCTTCATCTTTTCTTTCCTTTCTTTTTTTTCTTTGTTTTCATGGGTTTCAGATCAACCCCATGTGTTCTCTTCCATGTCATTTTAAATGAGGGGTAAAAGACCAAAATGCCCCTCCTTTTAAGCCTATTTCCAAGTTTGTCCCTGCACTTCATTTGAAAAATCTGATACCTTGCGTCCAGAATTTGAGCAGCAAAACGAAATGATTGGGACAAACTTTCTTCTTAAAAATTGTTCCTCTCAATCATACGAATCCAACTCCATAGACCGCTCTCAATTCGGATCAGAAACGAAGAAGTTATAGCCGAAATACTATCGGACCTGCGAAAAATCCGAGACTGAACATTACGCTAATTTAATTCCAGAAATTAACAATCTTAGGGATGAAATTAAATTTTGATCTCTTCACAAGAGTTGTAGCCCTATATCTTAATTTTATTTGGCCTCAAGAATCAACTCAATCGGAGTTGTACAGCTCCCGAATTTCGCAAAATACTGAACCATGTTCAGAAAATTATCCAACTTATAACCTATAACGAAATCTCTCACTTTGGTTCAATCAATCTCTTTCCATTTAATCTCCTAAAAATCATAATTCTTCATAAAAATGAAATTAATTTTCTTAGGAATCCAACGCTTCGAGAATCAAATCAATCGGATGTCGGACGATGGAATTATAAGCAAAAGATTACAAAAGGGATCGGATTAAAAACAAAGTAACGGAACTTCAAAACCGAACTTTTCAAAAACCATATCTCTCGATCCAGAACTTGAAATTTGACAAATTTAATGTCAATAAAAAGATCAAAGGAAGCTCTACAACTTCCCTGAAGTACTCAAAATCAAATTAGGTCTCAAAAGAGGTCAAAAACTCAATCAAAGATTCTGTCCAAAACAGCTTTTCCTAAACGACTTCCAATTTTTAATCGCTAATAACTCCTAGCCCCGATATCGAAAAATTGCAAACTTTATATCAATGGAAAGATAAAAATATCATATAAAACTTTCATGAAGACTACTTACTCCAATTCAGACTGAATCCATACGACGAGTGGCCTCGAAGTATAGAACACACAAATCTATACTTAATAGCATTTTCAAAACAAAGCATATCTTCGGAATATCATATCTCTCAATCCCGACATCGAAAAATAGCAAACTTTATGGCCACAGAAAACTCTTAACATAATCTACAAGTTTCATGTAGATCATTTTCTCAAATTTTACCTAAATCAAAAGTCAACCCTGAAAGGCCAAAAAGTCAAACTTTTCACAAATTTTCATTTCTTTTACACTTTCTCTCTTTACTTCTTGATTTTCAACTCAATTTCAACCAACTCATCTACTTTTGAATATTTCTTATTTTTACTCAAAAGTCGGGGTACAACACAGTTGGCTGGTAAAACTTCTCCAAGGTTCATGAAAAGGTCTATTTGAATGAGATATATAAGTTTTGGAAGAATACAAATGTTAGCCCCGAATTTCTTTTATGTTAATTAAGCATGATTAGCTTAATTAAGCATGATTAGTGTTAGTATTTAATTAAGTTGTTATTGATTAAGTAAGGAGGCATAAATAAGTTAGTCGACTAATGATTTAAAGTAATAAAATGTGTTAGATAAGTTGTGAAGTAGTAGTGAAAGAAGAATAAGAGAATAAAGGTGGAATGGGCTTTAGTTGTCTTGAATTAGAAAGAAGGAAAAGAGTGGGCTTAGGCTAAATGGGCTTAAGTTGTAAATAGTAGTATAAGAAGAAGAGGAGGAAATAAAGAGAAGGGAAGAGGATAATTGGGCCTAAGAGAATGATGGGCCTAAATGAAATGAAAAGAAGATGAAATAAATGAAATGAATAAAGAACAAGAAAATGAAATGGGCCCAAAGATTTATGGGCTTGAGTAAGTTAAAGAGGGAAATAAAAAGTAAAAGAAGAAGGAGGGAATTAATGAAGAAGTGGGCTTAATGAATTAATGGGCCTAAGCAAGTTGAGTAGGAAAAAGAATTAGTGGGCTTAAAGAGAACCAATGGGCTTAAGTTAAAGAGAATATGATGTAGGAAAATAAGAAGGAAGATGAAGAAGGAAGTAGAAGAGAGGAGATGGGCTTAAGTGATTGGGCTTGAGAATTTAGTGAGGAGTATAAAGAAGAGTTAAATGAGTAAGTAGGAGGATTTAAAGAAGGAAGAAACGAAAATGTAGGAGAGGAGAGAGGAGTTTACGGCAATGAGAGGAAAAGAAGAAGGAAGAAGAAAATGCTAGGTCATGGGATTTCTAATGGTTCAAGAGCTTGTTTGAAGAAAGTTGAAGAAGAAAAAGTGTGGAGAATGCTCCAAGCTACAATCTAAGCTAAGAAACTCTTTGGGAAGTTGGAGATTAAGGTAAGCTTGGATTTTTAGTTTGATCTTTTGTTGGGTTTTTGGTTGAAAATGCTTGGAAATAAGATGGGTATAGTGATTCCCAAATCAATTTCATGAAAGAGTTGATATAGTTTTCCAATTGAAGTTGTTTTGATTTGGGTTTTTGTTGTTCTTGAAGTTGAACAAGAAGAAAGAGAAGAGCTAGGGAGAGCTCCATTAGACAAGGATTTAGCAATTGATGAGGTAGGTTTTATGTTTATAGTTGAATAATGGGCCATTTATATGTTTTCTAAATTTAAAAGGTTAAATGATTTCAAATTCATAGTTTATGAATGCTTTGAGAAATTAGCATCATTGATGTAATTGTTTTAAAATGATTTGAGAATTATCATGAGAAGTTGATTGATTGAATGAAAATTGTTAAGTGTTGTTATGTTAAATAGTTGATTGATACTTGTGTTGGATGAAATGATAAATGCATATGAAATGCTTCATGTTCATGACTTAAGGTATGAAGATTTGCATGATTTATGCAATACAAGAATTTGCAAAATATTGCCATTTTGGCAATCATGATTTCAAGCACATGATTGTATGTTAAGTGGGTTAGGTTAAGTCCACCCAAGAAACGCCTCGTGCGATGACCATGAAAAGCTTTCTCCCGGTTGCCCCGATTGGGCTAGGATGTTCCTTTTTGGACTCCTCAAGAATTTGCCTACATAAGACCATTAAATGGAATTATGTAGTTGCCATGAATTGTGGACTTACCGAACCATCATGATGTGTTTAAGTATTATGTGTTATGTGTTACATTACAAGATCATTTCATGAATTGCATTCATGTCTTTATGACTAATTAGAAAATGCATGAGTTTTATTAAAGATTTCATGAACGTTTGAAGAATGTGGGAATTGCAAATATGACCCTATGAACGATTTAAAATGGAGTATAAATTGCCTTTATGATTTACAAACAAGTCGAAAAGTGGTATGGTTTAAAATTTTAAGCAAATGACAAGAGGTTTTTATGGAAACAAATGTTTCATGATTTCAAAAGGAAAGTTTTATGGAAATGGATTTTATAAACTGTTTTGTTCATTATTATGATTATAAGCATATTACCTATTGAGCCCCAAGCTCACCCCTCTTTTCCCAAATTCCAGGTATTAAACAAGAAAATCAAGAGATGTGAGATCAAGGCACAAATAGCCTATTTTGTTGTGTATTTAAAGTTAGATGATGTAACACAAGGTTAAAATTGTATTGTGGCGTTTGAATGAGGTAAATTGAGATGATTGGGATTTGTGTATATGTAATTGGGATATTGGTATTGGTAATAAAATCTTGGCTTGGAAATGACATTGGGATATGTAAACGTTGATCTTATGGTATTCATGAAAGATTGGTTTCAGATATGAAATTGAATTAGATAAATTATATATATATGAATGGTCATGATGATGGTTGAGTATGAATGGATGATATAAGTTTGGATATATATATATATACGTATGCAAAGCAGTGGAAAATAAGTAGGTTCAAAGAAGTAATCAATTGAATTGATGAGCATTGAGTACAAGTTGCCATTGTTGGAAATCGAAACTTTATGAATAAGAAAAGATGGGAATAGTATGAAACATGAAATGTTGTTGAATATAAAGGATCATATGGATTGAAGTTGAGAGTTAGCTTGTGATGGGTGAAAGTTGCTTGAGTGATGGCTTGGGTCATGTGGATGGATCCATTGGCAATTGGGATTAAATTGAGAGTAGATGAGTTGAATAAAAGTGTCAAAAGTTGTGAGGTTAGAACACATGCCGTCCTTATTTATTCAATCATATTATTATTTCAAAGGGTCATGATCGAGTAAAGGACCTTTGAGTGGACTTTACCTTACTAAATGATGGAGTTAGCTTTTACACCCTTCATAAGATTTATAGTTCATCTTCTTACCTTTCCATAGAGGTATAGTATGCCCCAATTGGAGCTAGGGATCAAAAGTTATGAGTCTTGAAAGATGATGATTCCAAGTGGTTCGGAAAAGAAGGGTCCCAATGATTGGAAGGTGTTCCAATCGACTAGGAAGGGTTCCAGTCGACTGGAAAGTGTTCCAGTCGACTACTCGGAGGGCGGAGAATATTTCTCGTAAGTTCCAATGACTATAAAGTGTTCCAATGACTGAAATGTTTCAATGACTATAACCAAAGAATACCTATCCCATCGACCAGCACCTAGTCCAGTCGACTAGATTGTTAGCCAAGTGTTTTGGACGTTATTAGAGGCCGAATTTGGTTTTGTGGTCTTCATAAGAGTTGTAGATCTAGATGTCTACTTTCGTATGGTGAAAGAATGAACACATTTGAACCTCTATATTAAAAGTTATAGCAATCGCGCCAAAAGAGTTTCAATTTGATTTTGGAAGTGAGCATGGTCCATTGTTTGGGGCATAATTCACTCATCCGACCTCAAAATGAGGTGACTTTTGAACCATAGACTCATGAGACATATAGGTACCTCTACATAAAATTTTATAGCAATTGGAGTTGAACTGAGCAATTTTGTATTGTATCAAGTAAGAGGTCAGCTAAGAAAGCATAATGAAGGTTTTGTACACATTATGGTTTTCGGGATATCATGAGCTATAGAACTCCAAATGAAGTGATTTTTGAGCCATGGATTCATGAGACATGTAGGTATCTACCCATAAGAATTTGTGCCATTTGGAGTTAAATTGAGGAACTTTTCTTTAATGCAATTGAGTGGTCGGTCAAGAGAATATGATCCGGTTATGAATAAACTTTGGATTTTAAGCGTATCTTGAGTTGTAAAACTCCAATGAAGGTATTTCTTATGTCAAATTTAACAAGGATTAGTATTATGATACTAGGAAGAAGTCAATTGAAATTGAGTTCTCAAAGTCTTCCCAGCTTGGACCACAAGTAAGCAAGTTGAGTTCAAGGATGAGACATGTTTGAATGGGCCCGACATTGAAGATGTCGCAGTGAAATTGAGATGATAGAATATGAACAAGGTATGATTCATATCTATTAAGGGTTTTCAAAATGTAAATAGTCCAAAAAAAAAAAAAACGACGCTAATTAGGGTTAATGGCATAAACCCTACAAGGTAAAATGGCTAAGTTTCATGTTACATGATCCTGAGTCGACTCCGAATGGGTTCAACATACGTGGTATCAAAGCGCTAGTATTACGATCTTACATGGGCGCATGAACACGAGTTAGGTGCATAAGAAACTGTTACGAGTCCGAGGAGATGACAGATAATGATTCGATGCCATTACATCGAAATGTCGAAAGTCTTTGATTAAGGATATGAGTCTCGGATCGTTAAGTTGACGCCCTTAACGGTCGGATGATTTTGACCTCGATCGAGTACTTATCGACATTCCTTTTGATGGTAGGGAAATATGTGAATTATGAGCATGGATTGTTTGAGGAAAAGTAGGGGACAAGGATTACAAGGATTAAGGATTCAAGTAGAACTTCATGAAAGTCGAAATTTTATGGTTTTAAGAAGATGAAACCGTAACCCCAAAGGGTGTATGCTTATAATAAATTCAAAAGGCCAAGTTTGTTTTCATTAAATCAAGCAAGAAAATTTCATAATTTTAAATTGCATCATAATTGTTGCATCGATTTGTGCATTGAGTGCATTATGAAATGTTACATGTTTAATATGTGATTATGTGAATGATTGATGAAATGAATTTAAAAAGGGTTTTTCTTTTAAGAAATACAAGTTTATGAAATTATGCTTTCGGACATGATTTGTTCAAGAATATCACGTTGAAAAGCAAGTTTACAAGAAAGTGCCATTCTAGGCAACAAGAAATCTATGTGATGTATGATCTATGCAATGATTTTTCATGAATAAGTTTGTATTAATGATCAAAATATATAGATAGAGATAAATGCAAGATATGCAAGCTATTATATGGGGAAAACGGATGATAATATGAATGATAAAGTAGATAAGTACAAGAAGGTAATTTGTTTTCTATTGAGAGTATCAATATGATGATCCAAAGTTTGTAGGGGTCAAGACATGCAAGTGAGTTTGTTATGCACGAAGGTAGTGCGTGTATGGACATGATCGAGGACACAACCTAAGACCTAGAATTATTATGTTAATATAGCTCCCATAGTCTAAAGTTTAAGGGAACTAGAGTATCACATGACAAGGCTCCCAATGATCATGCGGGGACCACTTGAAAATTTTCAAAAAAAAAAAAAAATGTTGCCCTAAGAAATGATTTGACGGTCCGATAAGAATATTATCCGGAATGATAGAAATCAAAGTGGCAAGAATGTAAAGCGAATTTGTAAGTGGGCAAATGGGATGAAATTTATGATGCCACCCACGATAGGTGGTAATAAGTGTGTTCATTTATTCCTTTAGGTTTGGGCAAATTGGACATGATAACTTTGTGAGGATGCTGGAAATTGATTTTCCAGAGGTATTAAGAATATCTAACATGATGATAAATAGGCAATTGAGCAAGGTTGCATAGATAGTATAGATAATTGTAGCAAGAAATGATTAAGTTGGAATAAACAGATCGATATACCAAAGAAGGAAGCATAATGTATTATTGAATAAGTATGTAGATATTACCCTCATGCTAAGGGATCGCATGAGTGAAATTATGAAATTGAAGAGACAATGATTTCTACTACAAGGGATATATATATATGCCTAAGTTCAAGCTAATACCATGTGAAAGTATCTAGGAGATACAGCTTATGACTCGATGAATATGTTGAAGTCATAAGAAGGTAAGTTACAAATGAGTTTCAATATGAGGAGAAATTGACACGAATGAGCAAATATGAGAATAAGTCCCGGTGAAATCGGAGGAATTACAGGGAATGAAGAGAAAAGTCATTCAAGGAAGAAAATCAATAAGGGAAATTGAAAAGGAAGTGAGGCAGGAAACATGAAAAATGATGAGGGAACACATGGAAATTGATACAAATTGTTTGGGTTAACAAAGGCCCGATAGCACTATGGTATTGAAGACTAATATGATCCAATATTTGATGGCGTATGGATGAAGACATGAAGAAAAATGTTTAAAGTGTATGAGTAATATAAGTAAAGGTAATGTATATCATATGAATTTGGAGGTTCTATGGTATGCACTGATATGATATAAGAGATTTGGTAAAATCCAATGCAGACAATAAAGTGAATTCATATGTATCAAGAAAACGAAAGTCGATGGGTTAATGATTTGGCACAGATTTAGAATGACTACATTGATAATTGTTATGTAAATTTGAGATAAAATATGTGTGAGAACATCTTAGATATGCACATGCAAGTGCACATCGTAATAGCTTGATGCAATTCAAGAATCGAAAAAAAAAATGTGTAATATGAGACCGAAGGTCTAGGTTGTACAAGTGAGAAGCTCCGTAGAGTTGAGTGATATATCGATACATTAAGCATGAGTTCGATATCATGATGACCGAACTAGAGCAAAAGTAAGCATAGTGGTGGGGTTTAGTATATCCCAAATTGAGAAAATAAGAAGTACGTAGAGTAAATGGAAATGAATGAATAAATAGATTGTTAACAAAGTACAAGTGGTAGCCTAAGATTATGTATCCTCGTAGGGAAATATTGAATGGTCTTTCAGTGATTAAGAATATCACGTAAGCAAGTAAATATTTGAATTAATGGGTTTAATTATCAAGAATATGTTTAAGGCAGATAGTTGAAGTTCATAAGACTATGAGATCCAAGTATAGGTCTAATTGACTTTAAGTGCAAAAATCACGATACTAGTGAATTCAGTTAAACTTTGTATGAGGAATTATAGGATCAACGACAAGCGCGAAAATTGGTAAGAATAAGCAAGAGCGTAAGAACGTTAGTACCGAATCACTTAGCGTTTTCATGATGGGATCATTAAGTGCATGACAAGTTACTCAGTGATACTCCGAGAACTACATGAACATGAATACATGATTATGAATATATATATGTATGAATACAATCATGCTAAGTTATGCTCAAGATAAATCAAGTAGGTCGAAGGCATGATATCTAAGCAAATCACGATATGAATGGTCAATCATTAATTGGGGTTATGGAAAAGAAAGAATTTGAGTGAGGAAAGGAATAGAAGAAAAAGAGTCCAAGAGGAAGTAACCCTTAAGACTCTATCAGTAAGATATGAATTTCGAGGACTAAATTTCTTAAGGGGGGAGAAATGTTAGCCCGAATTTCTTTTATGTTAATTAAGCATGATTAGCTTAATTAAGCATGATTAGTGTTAGTATTTAATTAAGTTGTTATTGATTAAGTAAGGAGGCATAAATAAGTTAGTCGACTAATGATTTAAAGTAATAAAATGTGTTAGATAAGTTGTGAAGTAGTAGTGAAAGAAGAATAAGAGAATAAAGGTGGAATGGGCTTTAGTTGTCTTGAATTAGAAAGAAGGAAAAGAGTGGGCTTAGGCTAAATGGGCTTAAGTTGTAAATAGTAGTATAAGAAGAAGAGGAGGAAATAAAGAGAAGGAAGAGGATAATTGGGCCTAAGAGAATGATGGGCCTAAATGAAATGAAAAGAAGATGAAATAAATGAAATGAATAAAGAACAAGAAAATGAAATGGGCCCAAAGATTTATGGGCTCGAGTAAGTTAAAGAGGGAAATAAAAAGTAAAAGAAGAAGGAGGAATTAATGAAGAAGTGGGCTTAATGAATTAATGGGCCTAAGCAAGTTGAGTAGGAAAAGAATTAGTGGGCTTAAAGAGAACCAATGGGCTTAAGTTAAAGAGAATATGATGTAGGAAAATAAGAAGGAAGATGAAGAAGGAAGTAGAAGAGAGGAGATGGGCTTAAGTGATTGGGCTTGAGAATTTAGTGAGGAGTATAAAAGAAGAGTTAAATGAGTAAGTAGGAGGATTTAAAGAAGGAAGAAACGAAATGTAGGAGAGGAGAGAGGAGTTTACTGCAATGAGAGGAAAAGAAGAAGGAAGAAGAAAATGCTAGGTCATGGGATTTCTAATGGTTCAAGAGCTTGTTCAAGAAAGTCAAGAAGAAAAGTGTGGAGAATGCTCCAAGCTACAATCTAAGCTAAGAAACTCTTTGGGAAGTTGGAGATTAAGGTAAGCTTGGATTTTAGTTTGATCTTTTGTTGGGTTTTGGTTGAAAATGCTTGGAAATAAGATGGGTATAGTGATTCCCAAATCAATTTCATGAAAGAGTTGATATAGTTTTCCAATTGAAGTTGTTTTGATTTGGGTTTTGTTGTTCTTGAAGTTGAACAAGAAGAAAGAGAAGAGCTAGGGGAGAGCTCCATTAGACAAGGATTTAGCAATTGATGAGGTAGGTTTTATGTTTATAGTTGAATAATGGGCCATTTATATGTTTTCTAAATTTAAAAGGTTAAATGATTTCAAATTCATAGTTTATGAATGCTTTGAGAAATTAGCATCATTGATGTAATTGTTTTAAAATGATTTGAGAATTATCATGAGAAGTTGATTGATTGAATGAAAATTGTTAAGTGTTGTTATGTTAAATAGTTGATTGATACTGTGTTGGATGAAATGATAAATGCATATGAAATGCTTCATGTTCATGACTTAAGGTATGAAGATTTGCATGATTTATGCAATACAAGAATTTGCAAAATATTGCCATTTTGGCAATCATGATTTCAAGCACATGATTGTATGTTAAGTGGGTTAGGTTAAGTCCACCCAAGAAACGCCTCGTGCACGATGACCATGAAAAGCTTTCTCCGGTTGCCCGATTGGGCTAGGATGTTCCTTTTGGACTCTCAAGAATTTGCCTACATAAGACCATTAAATGGAATTATGTAGTTGCCATGAATTGTGGACTTACCGAACCATCATGATGTGTTTAAGTATTATGTGTTATGTGTTACATTACAAGATCATTTCATGAATTGCATTCATGTCTTTATGACTAATTAGAAAATGCATGAGTTTTATTAAAGATTTCATTAACGTTTGAAGAATGTGGAATTGCAAATATGACCTATGAACGATTTAAAATGGAGTATAAATTGCCTTTATGATTTACAAACAAGTTTAAAAGTGGTATGGTTTAAAATTTTAAGCAAATGACAAGAGGTTTTATGGAAACAAATGTTTCATGATTTCAAAAGGAAAGTTTTATGGAAATGGATTTTATAAACTGTTTTGTTCATTATTATGATTATAAGCATATTACCTATTGAGCCCCAAGCTCACCCCTTTTTCCCAAATTCCAGGTATTAAACAAGAAAATCAAGAGATGTGAGATCAAGGCACAAATAGCCTATTTTGTTGTGTATTTAAAGTTAGATGATGTAACACAAGGTTAAAATTGTATTGTGAGCGTTTGAATGAGGTAAATTGAGATGATTGGGATTTGTGTATATGTAATTGGGATATTGGTATTGGTAATAAAATCTTGGCTTGAAATGACATTGGGATATGTAAACGTTGATCTTATGGTATTCATGAAAGATTGGTTTCAGATATGAAATTGAATTAGATAAATTATATATATATGAATGGTCATGATGATGGTCGAGTATGAATGGATGATATAAGTTTGGATATATATATATATACGTATGCAAAGCAGTGGAAAATAAGTAGGTTCAAAGAAGTAATCAATTGAATTGATGAGCATTGAGTACAAGTTGCCATTGTTGGAAATCGAAACTTTATGAATAAGAAAAGATGGGAATAGTATGAAACATGAAATGTTGTTGAATATAAAGGATCATATGGATTGAAGTTGAGAGTTAGCTTGTGATGGGTGAAAGTTGCTTGAGTGATGGCTTGGGTCATGTGGATGGATCCATTGGCAATTGGGATTAAATTGAGAGTAGATGAGTTGAATAAAAGTGTCAAAAGTTGTGAGGGTTAGAACACGTGCCGTCCTTATTTATTCACCATATTATTATTTCAAATGGTCATGATCGAAAAGGACCTTTGAGTGGACTTTTACCTTACTAAATGATGGAGTTAGCTTTTACACCCTTCATAAGATTTATAGTTCATCTTCTTACCTTTCCATAGAGGTATAGTATGCCCCAATTGGAGCTAGGGATCAAAAGTTATGAGTCTTGAAAGATGATGATTCCAAGTGGTTCGAAAGAAGGGTCCCAATGATCTGAAGGTGTTCCAATGACTAGAAGGGTTCCAGTCGACTGAAAGTGTTCCAGTCGACTACTCGGAGGGCGGAGAATATTTCTCGTAAGTTCCAATCGACTATAGTGTTCCAATGATCGAAATGTTTCAATGACTATAACCAAGAATACCTATCCTGATCCGACCAGCACCTAGTCCAATCGACTAGGATTGTTAGCCAAGTGTTTTGGACGTTATTAGAGGCCGAATTTGGTTTTGTGGTCTTCATAAGAGTTGTAGATCTAGATGTCTACTTTCGTATGGTGAAAGAATGAACACATTTGAACCTCTATATTAAAAGTTATAGCAATCGCGCCAAAAGAGTTTCAATTTGATTTTGGAAGTGAGCATGGTCCATTGTTTGGGGTATAATTCACTCATCCGACCTCAAAATGAGGTGACTTTTGAACCATAGACTCATGAGACATATAGGTACCTCTACATAAAATTTTATAGCAATTGGAGTTGAACTGAGCAATTTTGTATTGTATCAAGTAAGAGGTCAGCTAAGAAAGCATAATGAAGGTTTTGTACACATTATGGTTTTTCGGGATATCATGAGCTATAGAACTCCAAATGAAGTGATTTTGAGCCATGGATTCATGAGACATGTAGGTATCTACCCATAAGAATTTGTGCCATTTGGAGTTAAATTGAGGAACTTTTCTTTAATGCAATTGAGTGGTCGGTCAAGAGAATATGATCCGTTATGAATAAACTTTGGATTTTAAGCGTATCTCGAGTTGTAAAACTCCAATGAAGGTATTTCTTATGTCAAATTTAACAAGGATTAGTATTATGATACTAGGAAGAAGTCAATTGAAATTGAGTTCTCAAAGTCTTCCCAGTTGGACCACAAGTAAGCAAGTTGAGTTCAAGGATGAGACATGTTTGAATGGGCCCACATTGAAGATGTCGCAAGTGAAATTGAGATGATAGAATATGAACAAGGTATGATTCATATCTATTAAGGGTTTTCAAAATGTAAATAGTCCAAAAAAAAAAAAAAAAAAAAACGACGGCTAATTAGGGTTAATGGCATAAACCCTACAAGGTAAAATGGCTAAGTTTCATGTTACATGATCCGGAGTTGGACTCCGGTAACGGGGTCTAACAACAAAGGTGGTGGACGACACCTTAGTATCAATGGTAGATGGATTGTCGATTATCGTGACGCAATATACTATCAAAAGGGTCAATGGGTGTCCTAGTTTTGGAGTAAAGCTCTTTAACAATACAAATGGATTACTTAAGGTCGTGTCGATAGAATGCACATCAATCGACAACTTTATGGAAGTAGTGATCCAGAAGTTAAGAAGGCATCAACCCTTGTTCCGAAGGCTAGGGTTCTACATTCACTACTTCTTCATTGTGTTCTGCCAAGATTAGGCTCGAAGCACGTTGTGACAATGAATGATGAGCATTATTTGTATCACCAACTAAATCATCAACCCATTAATCTTCCGTACTTGATTTTGAAGTACATGATGAAGTCAAAGGGAGATTCTAGCTCTTTACAGTATGGAATATTGTTGATAAGGATTTTTAGAGAATCTGGAATCTTTCTCGACAGAGGTAACAGGGTAAAGATGAATGTGAATAGTATTATTAATTCAATAACTATTCACACAACGGGGATAAAAATTGGTGATGAGGCAGATATAGGTTCTACACCTAAAGCAAGGTCTGAGGGGGAGCTTATAGTAAGACGGGACAGGAGTGAACGTGGTATGTCTACAAGAAAAACAAAACCTCGATTAATAAAAAGAACATCCGTAGAAGAAAAGACTGGGAAATCATCTAATGCACTAATAAAACCTAAGATGATTCTACAGAAAGAGGAAAGTAGGATTCTACAATCATCACAACAAGTGTCATTGAAGAGAAAGGCAGAGACAATTCAATCAAAAAAATCCAAACAGTTAAGAAGGTCACCAAGACTATTGACCTTACAAAAACAAGAATAGAAAAAGAGGAAATCTTTGATTCTTGGTGGAGATTTTGAAAAGTAGGAGAAAAGACTGCAATGTACTAGATCAATTGTCTTTATTTTATAAAGCCAATCAGAAAAATCATTTGGAGAGACAGAAATTAAAAGGAAGTTGGTATTTGAGAGGAAGAAGCCTCAACAACAACTTTCATCTAAACCATCAGAAGAACAAAAGAATGTGAAGCCTAGTCAGAAAAAGGTTTCTTCATCTGATGTTCAATAGAAGGCGAAGAAAGTTAAACACCAATTGGAACCTTACAATCCTTCTCAACCAATTAACAAAAAGGATTTGAGAATGAAGATTATAGAAGAATCATTACCTATTCGAAACAGAAGCTTAATTATTATTATCAGAGAATCTTCGAAAAAGTCAGTCAAGGTACTAGTCAAACCTATACTGACTAACAATCAGACAATACATCTTCTAAGTCATGAAGAATGAAGATTATATTGTATGCTATGAGATGAGAAGGTAAAACCATATCTATTGAAGATTTCAAAGGATCAGTATACAATATATCCGATTATGAGCAAAACATTGATAAAAACTATGTTAAACATACAACCAAGATGCTCAACCTTGTGAGAAATGAACAAAAAAGAAAAAAGAAGATGTTTCCTGAGCGAAATAAAGATGATCTTACAGACGAGCAGATACAAGTAGCTGTGAAGAACATAGATGATGCATGTAATGCGGCTCAACCTAGAGGTATCTATGTTTCACATCATATTTCAAAAGCATCAGGAAGTAAATTTGGAGTTTCAACCACAAATGAAAACTTCAAGGTAGTTGGCAAAGTGAAAGAAGGACATTATAGAAGTATCACGGTTTAAGGTATCAATTTCAACTTAGAAACCTTTGTGCATTTGGTCAAGCATTTCAGACCTTTAGGTTTCATACCTTCAGTCAAGGATGTGTTACACCTTCTTGGGCAACTAATTTTGAAACTACCTAGACCTGATGATCTTGATCTCCCAGAAGGAAAACAACCCTTCAGTCTACCCTCTATCAAAATTATAGAGTTAGATGTTTTACCTTCAGAACCATCTGCTGTTTAAAACCTTCATCCACTTAGTGAAATATAACAAGATCCTACTATTAATCCGGAGTTCTTGAAACATTTCATAAATTGGAAGGAAGCAAGTCACATTCAAAAGGAAGTTCAGGAAGCATTAGCAAAAGAAGTTGAGGAAGTTCATACTAAGGTTGATGAACTAGCTGACTTAGTGGATGATCTTCATAAGGAAGTAGCACTACTACAAGTTACTATTGAGTAAGACCTCAAGATGATCCGCACTGATATGTAACGTATGTTTTTTGAAATTCTGAAGTGTCTATGATGAGCAATCTTTTTGATTAATAACAAATAAGGAGAAAAGGAGCAAAAAAGGAGAACGAGAAGAGAAGATAGAAAGCAGATAGAAAGCATTGTATATATCTTGTATGCAATTCTTTTCTTATGTTTTTGATTTATTATTAGTCAGAATGCTATTCGTCTATTCGTCTATAAATATCATTTTATCTTCTAAAATTATGATTATTTGTTATCATAAAAAGGGGAGATTGTTAAATCAAGAGGACTTCACTTCTATTAATTTTGATGACAATCAAATAATAATAATCTTAGAAATGTAAGAACTATTTTGATGAGTTTGTTAAGTGTGTAGAAAAAAGTAACACTTAGTCAACTCAAAAGGTGTGAGGTCAACGCTAGACGATATATCAATAACAGACGAAGCGTAACAACAAACGAAGCGCATCAACAGATGAAGCGCAACACCAGGCGAAGTGTAACACCAGACGAAACGGAATAATAGACGAAACATCCTAAAAGAAGAAGCATTATTCCAGACGATACAAAAGGAAGATTTTCTAGAACATCAGTCAGTTAGTTAGTTGGAGTTAGTTACAGGACTCAACTAATAACTATTTATATAAGTAGTTTTCAAGAAGACAGTTGGAGACTTATTTTATAAATAGTAGTTATAGTCGAAGACTAAAAAACAAGTGTTTTTACATTAGCAAAAATTATGTATTCAAAGTGCGAAAGAAGTGAGCAAATACATCTATAACCTAAAGCTCAAAAATACTTTTCTTAGAGAGAGAAAGGAAGGGTAGAACCTGGAGAGGCTAATACTACTGATAAAGAATAATTTATGAGAGAGACCTGAAGAGGCTTTGCAAGTGTAGAAAGAATACTTGTAAAGTTGAAAGAGTATAGTGAAATCTCATATTAACTTTAAGGACTGGACATAGCCCAAGGTTTGAGGTGAACTAGTATAAAATCGCAGTGTCTATTCTCTAACCCTTATTTTTTAATTTTCTTATTGTTAGAAGAGTAGATAATATTACTTGTGATTGCATTGCTTATCTACTTTAGCAAAGTATTTTAGTAATCATTTGAATTTTCGTAAAGAAAATCAAGAAGTCTAAAAGATTAATATTTTCGAAAAGATTACACAATTCAACCTCCCTTCTTGTGTAGTTTACATATCATATCAAATTTCTATATTAACAAGTGATTACTTCACTTAGATCTGACCATAGCGGTGAGTATCTTAGTGATGATTTTGTTGATTACTTAAGGTAAGATGGAATCTTGTCTTAGTGGACTTCTCTAGGAACTCTACAACACAATGATGTTTTAGAACAAAGAAATCGAATCTTATTGGATATGGTGAGATCCATAATGGGGTTTATTAATCTTCTTATCTTCTTATAGGGATATGCTTTAGAAGTTGTTGCCTATTTATTAAACAAAGTTCCCACTTAATTAGTCACTAAAACTCCATATGAGATGTGGAAAAGACGTAAGCTTAACCTAAAACATTTGAAAGTTTAAGGTTGTCCAACTTATGTCAAAAGATTGTTGTCAATTGGAAGAGGTCTGACAAATGTAGATTTGTTAGCTATCCTAAGGAAACTATGGAATACTATTTCTATCACCCTTCTAAACACAAAGTGTTTGTGGCCAGAAATGTAACCTTTTTAGAAAGGGAGTTCCTCAATGGAGGAAGTCATGGTGTAGGAATTAATCTTGATGAAATTCAAGATTCTGACAAATCAACACAAGCTCAAATGCATCAGATGTATGTTAAGCAGCCTTTACTTGATATCTAAAAATTAACACATAAGGTATCAGCCTCAATAGTTAAGGAGAATGGACTAGTTAATGAACCTATCCAAGAACTAATACAACAACAAGATCAAGTAGAGGAAAAACTATTAAACATGAGCCTCTTAGAAGGTCTACCAAGGATTGTTGTGCACTAGATAGATTAAACACAATGGTGTAAGGTGATGAGGATAATCATATTGATGATGGCCCTAAGACTTACAAAGAGGCTATGGCAAGTCTAGATTGTAAGAAGTGGTTTAAGGCCATGGAATTCGAGTTAGAATCCATGAGAATTAACAAAGTATAGACTTTGTTTAATCCCTCAAAGGATATAAAACTTATAGGATGTAAATGGGTATTTAAGAAAAAAATTTGGAGTAGATAGGAAGGTTAAAACCTATAAAGCCCATCCTGTTGATAATCAAAAGGAAGGTATTGAATATGATGAAACTTTTTCCCTTGTGTTAATGCTCAAATCTATTTGGATTCTACTTGCTAAAGTTGCATATTATGATTATGAGATGTGAAAAATGGATGTGAAAAACGTTTCTTAATGGAGAGCTCAAGGAAGATGTCTATATGACTTAACCTGAAGGTTTCACATTGCAATCTGCTCTTAATAAAATATGTAAGTTACAAAGATCCATTTTTGGATTGAAGCAAGCTTCACGAAGTTGGAATATTCACTTCAATATAACAATTACAAAGTTTGATTTTGTTAGATGATAAGAAGAGCCATATGTGTGATGGAGTTATGTAAATGTAGTGCCCTAGAAAGCAAGTGTATTTACTTATAACTTAATTTTCTTCCTACTGACCCCTGAATTTTTGTCTTGTTAAATTAAGCATGATTTAAATAATTTTCAAGGTTTTGATAGATTAAAATTTTGGAGTTAATTATTATGTTAATGTTAGTGGGATTTTGTTATATGGTTTAGTTGAATTAAAGTAGTAAGAGTATATATGTATGATGGCATTTTTCGGAAGATCTCTTAAGTTCGAAAGTCTTAAGGCATTGAAGGAAGGGAAAATTGGAATCATTAAGTGTATAATTGGAATAAGAAGTGTTGTCTTGTTTTTAAGGAAAATGAAAAAATGTGAATTGAGGAAGAGAAGAGCAAAAATGAAAAAAGAAGAGACGAGAAGAGAGTTTCGGTGGAGAAGAGAGAAAAGAAGAGAAAATAAGCTATGTTTTGATTTTTCTTAGCCTTCAAGGGAGGTTTTGAGGTTGTTCAAGAAGAGAAAATGGTAGAGGAAGAGAAGAGCTTTCATTAGAGCTAAGAAACTCTTCATTTGGTGAAGATTCAAGTTAAGGTTATACTTAATATTTTAGATTTTTGAAAGGGTTTTGGTTCATAAAGCTTAAGAAATGTATGGGTTTAAGCTTTTTAGGATCAATTTTATGAATATGTTTCTTTGGGTTCTCAATTGATAAATCTATTGAATGGAAATTTTGCCTTTGATGAACGAAATCAAGAGAGGCAAGAGGAGAAAGGGGATAGACATTTTTTAGCAAAGTTTTAAACAAGGAAATCAAAGTGGGTTTCATGTTTATAATTGAGTAATGAGCCATTAATGTTTTTTTTTTCAAATCAAGAAAATAAAATGATTTCAATTACTTCATAAATGTTGCTCTTATTGTTTTTGAATGATTTGCGAAATTGTTATATGTTTTGGTGTATGAATTTTCATGATGAATTATGATATGTAAATGATTTTGAAAAGACTTTATGTTTATGAAATTAAGTTTTAGAAATGTGCCATTTTGGGTAATATGTTTACAAGATGTGAAATGCATGATTATGTGGGTTTGTGGTGGTTCCCTAAGTTAAGTCAAGTGCACTTTGACAAAAGGCTTTCCTTGCCTACCCACTAGTGGCATAGAGCTCCTTCATAGACTCCCATAAGTTCACGGCTACATAGGACCATTATATAGAAATGTGTAGTAAGTTCTATTTTTGGATCCAAACAAACCATTCTGATGTGCTTATATGCTCATGATATGTTGACAAGATTGATGCATACATGATTTGCTTTATTGTGAATTTGGTTGAGAATTTGAAAACTATGCTTTTGATTGCGTCAATAAGAATTTTGATTGAAAATGAACATTTGAAATGGTATTGCTTGTTATTTGTTATAAACTTGTTACCCACGAGCTTTCAAGCTCACCCTCTTTTCGTCCCATCTTCAGGTGCAGAGAATGAGATCGAGTAACCAAGAGTCGAGGCATCATTATACTTTTGCAATGTTTTTGTATGTTAAGTTAGATTTTGTAAGAACAAGGCTTTAGATGCACTTCGAGAATTATTGGGTTTTGTATCTTTTGTATTTTGGATTTTAATATTGATGGTGTAATGTGGCTTAAAATGCCATTAAAGTTTTGTAAAACTCTTATTTTTTTGATGTTAATGAAATATGAATTTTTGTATGGATGATTGTTAAGTTGAAATGTGAATTTTTATATGGATGAGGTGGAGTTGAAATATGAATTAATTAAGGATAAGGTTAAGTTGGAATTAGGTATACTTGAGGAAGTTATCAAATCGAGATGATAGATTTTGAATACGAATTTTTGTTACATATAAGTGAGATGTATTATGGAAAAGAAAGATAGGAATTGCGGGTTCTGACTTCAGGTAAAAAACTGTATTAATCTAGGCTGAATTAGACAAAGTTGTCTTCTTGGAAGTTGTAGTTTGTCTTTTTAGCTTTCCAACTCTATATAGTATGAAATTTTTGGATATTAGAGATAAGAGATATGATCATTAGAAGTTTGTGATGCTACTTAGGAGGGACATTCGGGACAACTACATTATTTTGAAATTTACCCTTATAGAGGCAAAAATTATTTTCTAGGTCTTCATGGAAGTTGTAGATCTAGAAGTCTTATTTGAAACGGTCTAAAAATGACCTTAATCTGATATCTCTAGTGAAAGTTATGCCTATTTTACCAATACAGGCCGGAAGAAAAAAAAGAAAGAAGGGAGAAGTTGCGATTGTGCAAATGCACAATCACGACTCTGCGAACGTGATCGCAACCTGCTGGTCTCCCTCCTCCCCACCCCAACCTGAATATCTTCTACTCTTTTGACCATAACTTTGTCGTTCGGACTCCAAATAACCTAATTTTTTAACTAATGGATTAATATAGCTTTTGGAATTAATTTGAAAAGGATTGATTGAATCAAAGTAAGGGTATTGATTGAAAGAGTATGAATTGGATATTTTACTGAACATGCTTCACTATTTTGATGACATCTTGATCTGTAGAGCTTCAAATAAGATGATTCTTATTTTAAATTAACTAGAGACATAAAGATATAAATTATCTAAAGAAATTGAATTTTAATTTAGTCTTTAAGACTATCAATTTCGTGGATGGATGTTGAGTATAGTGTATTGTTTTAGTTTAATAATAGTCCAATAATGTATGGACTATAACTTTTAGAATTCTAAAACAAATGGAATGATTTTGATGTCATTAGAAACTTAAGACAATGGGGAACAAATGTTCTGAAGAAGTCAAATTGTCATTCCGATTTGAGGTTTCCCAAAATCTATTCTGAAATAGGAGAAATGAGTTTGATTATGATGATTTTGGGAAATAGTCAATCATCATAATCAAACTCATTTCTCCTATTTCACTTAGGACATCATAATCCTTATAGGATGCGCATTTGGATATCACTTAGGACGTCAGGCACGTGTCTCATGAGGGCGGGATGCCCAACACTTCCAGTTACTTTTTGTAATAAAAATATTTATTATTAATAAAATAAAAGAGTTTGGTTATATATATATGAGCATAATAAAACTAGTCATATAGTACCAAGATTCTTTTGTAAGTAATACACATATACATAGAGATGTATGGAAAACATGTATATTATAAGAAACTAAAATAATTGATTCACAGTTGAATAATCAAGTTGGTCGCTGATTATGGTTTAGATCTAAGGTTGCGATTTATCTTTGTAAGTAAAAGAGTTTACTTTAAAGGAATGATGAGTTTCATATCATGATAGTAGTTAACTACCGATAATAAAACTATTAAATTAATTTGGAATCAAGTATGTTTTAAAAAATAAATTGGGTTGTTACTTTAATCTTCAAATGTACAACTTAAGCATTCGTTTATTATAGACCACAATCTTGATGAGTGGTTAATTTATATGTGTTTCATTATAATTCTTGATATGATCGAAATGGATTTTTATAGAATATTGATCTAGTGTTTGAAATTATTAATTGAAACATGTATCAGGGAACATTCACTCAAATAAAGAGTTTAAAATGAAATCATCACTTTTAGATGTTTTATAGAGATTGGTGATTAAACTGACGCCAGTAGTTTG
Organism: Erythroxylum novogranatense; assembly: GCA_029891385.1. Taxonomy (NCBI): domain Eukaryota; kingdom Viridiplantae; phylum Streptophyta; class Magnoliopsida; order Malpighiales; family Erythroxylaceae; genus Erythroxylum; species Erythroxylum novogranatense. Next base: position 23,825,161 of record CM057226.1, read on the forward strand.
ATGGACTAAGTAGCCATAAATTCTTAACACAAAGATGAGATCTTGTGTGTTAATCACGATATAGAATAAAATGGGAGATCTAAAAGAAAAAATCAACATAAGGGCAAAACGGTAATTTTACCTTTTATTGTACGGATGGCTATAATATGGTTCATATTAGAGATTGCAATTGGACATCTTATTTGAAACATGTGTTCTCATAATATTTAGTAATTCAAGGGTTCAAATAATTGTCTTTAGTAGAATGACATTTAGTTAATAAACTGGAATTAATTCTAATGAAATTAAATTAATTCCAGGCTTATTGGTGCTTGAATTATATAAGTCCAATTAGATTCCCCATTTGGCTTCTAGGAAGGTTATCAAGCAAAGTAAGAAATACAAATAGTGGTTTTAAAGCCTATGATTGAATGTTGGGCATGTTGAGTCAAAATGACTTTACATATATATATGATTTTGATGAATAACAAAGAAGAAGCAAAAGCATTTAAAATAGAAAAGATGATGAAAAAATAAAAGCGTATTTAAGAGGAGAAAACACAGACGCAGACGGAGAAAACACAGACGTAGACGCAAAAGTTAAAAACAGACGCAGACGCAAAAGTTAAAAACACAGACGCAAACGTAGAAGTTAAAAACAAACGCAGACGTAGAAGTTAAAAACAGGCGCAGACGCAAAAGTTAAAAACACAGACGCAGACGCAGAAGTTACAAACACAGACGCAGACGCATTAGTTAAAAACACAGATGCAGACGCAGATAAGAAAAAGCAGCACAGACGGGGAGTAGCAACGCAGACGCAGAAATACAGACGCAAAGATATAGACGAAGAAAAGCAGACGCATGAAAGCAGACGCAAGAATCAGTTCGAGTTAGTTACAGAACTCAACTGATTAACCGTTTCTTTCAAGATTCAAGAATCAAGAATCAAGAAGCAGTTACAGAAGAAGACTATAAATATAAGTCGAAATCAAAGATTGCAAAGTTAGCCAAAGTAAGACAAGTTAGTCAGATAGAAAAAAAAGTTAGCAAAAATCGAGTGAATTGATTTACGTACGCAAACGAAAAAGATTGTCTGTAAGACAATTGTGCAAATTAGCTGAGAGCTAATTTTATCAGAATAAGTTTCAATACTTTTGTAAGAAAGTAGTGCAAATAGCCTGCAGAGGCTAAGTGTGAAAGAATACTGAGTGCAGAGACCTGAAGATGCTCGGGAAAGAATACTTGTAAAAGTTGAAGAGATAGTGAAATCTCAGAAAGACTTCTGAGGACTGGACGTAGCCCACGGTTTGGGATGAACCAGTATAAAGTCGCTGTGTCAACTTCTCTCTATCCTATTCCTCTTTAAGTTTAAGTTTAATTTTTGTTATTACTTACATTCCGAAACAAAGTTTTCAAAGTTTTGATTAATTTGAACTTATCAAAGTTTCTGTGAAAAGAACTTGATTTTAAGCAAAACAGTTTTGAAAGAGTTTTCAAAAAGGGGAATACACAATTCAACCCCCCCTTCTCGTGTATTTGTTATCGTTATATAAGCATTGTACTAACGTATGATTTACTTCAATTGGTATCAAAGCTCAGATCCAAGAATCATCAGAAGCAAAGTGTGGATTAAAGATAATGGCGTAATCACATATATACATTGCAGAAGGTGCCTCACCACGAGACCTCCAAAGATTCAACGGAGAAGACTATCACTATTGGAAAGATAGAATGCGGTTGTTCGTAGAATCTACTCATGTCGACCTTTGGGATGTCATAGAGAATGGACCATTCACACCAAGAGATCGAAGATGGAAATCTTATTCCACCTGACTAGATGGACGGTGACCAAAAGCGTAGAATTCAAACTTAACTCTAAGGCTAAATACTTCTTGACATGTGCCCTAAGGAGGAGTGAATATGATAAAGTTCACAGATGCGACACTGCGAAGGAGATGTAGGATACACTGTCCATCGCTCATGAAGGAACAAGTCAAGTCAAAGAATCCAATATAAGCTTTCTTTTGCACCAGTACGAGCTTTTCAAGATGAAGGATGAAGAATCTATTGATCAAATGTTTGGAAGATTTCAAACAATTGTCAATGGACTGAAAGCCCTTGGAAGAATGTACAACAACCAAGATCACGTACGGAAGATCTTGAGAAGTCTACTGAAGAGGTGGAGACCAAAAGTGACGGCGGTGCAGGAAGTGAAGGATTTGAGCGTGCTGAAGCTTGACGAGCTGCTTGGATCACTGAAGATTCATGAAGTAGAGCTTGATGCTGAAGACAAGCCCAAACGAGAAAATTCAATAGCACTAAAGGCCAGACAGAAGAACCACAAGACTCAAAGAAGGAGAAAGTCATCAAAAGCACTAAAGATAGAAGAATCAAAGAATGATGACTCAAGCGAATCAGAACAAGAGTCAAGTGATGAAGATGACGAACTATCGTTCATTTCCTGCAAGCTAAGACGGATGTGGAAGAAGAAGTCCAAAGGAAGTCAATTCTTCAAGAAGAATAGCAAAGATGATGGTAAACCAAAAAAGACATCTATCATATGCTATGAGTGTAATCAACCTGGACACTACAAGTCAGAATGTCCTACTCTGAAGAAGAAACCAAAGAAGAGTAGAGAAGGCAAGAAAAGCATGATGGCAACATGGGAGGATCTAGATTCATCAGAATGAGACACAAACTCTGAAACATCTAAACATGCTAATATCTGCCTAGTAGCCAAAGAAGAAAGTGACGAGGAGGTAACCTCTGAATACGATAACTTGCATGAAGCTTATTCAGAGTTATTAGAGGATTCTCATGCTATTCTGAAATAGTACAAACTGTTAAAGAAGAAGTATGTAGAAAACCTCAAACATGCAGAAGAAATAGACAGAGAAAATATGTGCTTAAAGAAACAACTTGAGGAGAAAAAGAAGGTAGTAGATAAAACTGATGAGATAAATCAGTTGAAGCTCAGAATTAAAAGTCTTTCATCTGATTTAGCTACATTCACTGAAAGTACTAAGAGAATGAATGAGATGCTAGGAAAATGTAGACACCTGAGTGACAAAACTGGATTAGGGTTTACGGGTAATAAATCTCATTCTCATATAAAGCCTCCTTCTCAAAGTAAAGTGCACTACCGAAAATGTTTTCATCAACATTTTTGTAAAAGGGATCAAAGAACTCCTTATATGCATATTACTAACTAGAAAGGACCCAAGAGAATACGGGTATCAAAGAATAAAATAGTTTCTCCTGCAGATATCCTTCCTTGGAAGATGCGACAAGCACCGTTGGTATTTAGACATGGTTGCTCGCGACACATGATGGGAAGAAGGTCTATGTTCCTAGATCTTCAGTATAAGAAGGGAGGATCGGTGACTTTCGGAGACAACCAGCAGGGTAAGATAATTGGAATCGGTAAGATAGGTAAAGATTCCTTTGCATGTTTAGATAATGTACTGCTTGTTGATGGTCTGAAGCACAACTTGATTAGTGTAAGTCAATTGTATGACTCTGGTTTCATAGTCACATTCAATCAAAATCTTTGTGAAGTTAGAAACAAAGATGGGTCTATATTCTTTTCTGCCAAGAGAAGAAATATTCTTTATAAAATTGACTTAGAAGATTTTCAAGTTCAAAATGTTTCATGTTTTCTATCTTCCAAGAAGAAAGACTAATCTGCATAAAAGCTAGGTCATGTCTCTTTAAACACATTTCAAAGTTGACAAAATTTGATTTGGTAAGAGGTCTACCAAAAATGAGTTTTGACAAAGAATTTTTCTGTGAAAGTTAGTTGAAAGGAAAACAAGTTAAAACATCGCTTTCTTTTAAAAAATGTGTAACATCTTCTAGACCTTTAGAGTTGTTACATATGGATTTATTTGGTCCAACTAGGACAATAAGTCTTGGCGGAAAGAAATATGGACTTGTTATTATTGATGATTTTACAAGATTTTATTGGATATTGTTGTTGTCACACAAGGATGAATGTTTTAAGTGTTTTAGGACCCTTTCCAGAAAGTTACAGATTGAAAAAGGAGTACCTATAGCCAGTATTAGGAGTGATCATGGTGGAGAGTTTGAAAATGAGAAGTTTAGAGTATTTTGTGAGGAGAACGGAATTTCCCACAATTTCTCTGCTCCTAGAACTCCACAATAGAATGGAGTTGTTGAAAGGAAGAACAGGACGATTCAAGAGATGGCAAGGACTATACTATGTGAGATGAATCTTCCTAAGTACTTCCAAGCGTAAGTCGTGAATACAACATGTTATATTCGTAATGTGATACTGCTATACCACCAATTTGAAGAAGACTTCTTATGAGTTATGGAATGGAAGGAGACCTAACATATCTTACTTTCATCCATTCGGTTTTAAGTGCTCTATTCTGAATACAAAGGAATTATTGGATAAGTTCGATTCAAAGACCTATTCAGGAATTTTCTAGGCTACTCATCATCATCTAAGGCTTTTCGGGTATATAACCCTATCTCAAAGACTGTTGAGGAAACCATCCATGTCAGGTTTGATAATAGTTTTCAACCCCATAGAAAAGACGACATGGAGAATGAAGATCCTTCCAAGAGCCTAGATGATACAAAGAAACTCCATCATCAGGAACCCAAGTAGATAAGGTTGAGGATATTCCAAAACTATAGGATTAAAAGAGATTGGAAATATAGGAGTTCTCATCCGTAAGAGCTAATTATCTGAGAGACCTTAGAAGAAGTTAGACAAGGTCCAAATTCGAAGAGAAGCTAATGTGGCTTTTATCTCCTAAATAGAACCTAAGAAGATTGAGGAAGCACTTCAGATGAAGCTTAGATTTTAGCCATGCAAGAGGAGCTGAATCGGTTTACTAGAATAATGTTTGGTTCTTAGTTCAAACCGCAGAAGAAATCCATTATAGGAACCAGATGGGTCTTTAAAATAAGTTAGACGAATCAATTAGAGTGAGTCGAATAAAGCTAGATTAGTAACGCAAGGCTATAATCAGTAAGAAGGAATAGACTACAATGAGACATATGCTCCAGTAGAACGGCTTGAAGCTATTAGGATTTTGCTGGCATATGCTTTTTGTCATAATATAAAGTTTTTTCAGATGGACGTGAAGAGCGCCTTTTTGAATGATTTTATAGACGAAGAGGTGTATGTGAAGCAACCTCCTGGCTTTGAGGATGTTAAGAATCCAGAATATGTCTATAGACTTCATAAAGTTTTATACGGCTTGAAACAAGCTCCTAGAGCTTGGTATGATCGTCTAAGTAATTTTCTCTTGGAGAATGGGTTTACTAGAGGTCCAGTGGATAAGACGCTTTTCAGGAAAAATTATGAGAATGATTTTATCTTAGTTCAAATATACGTTGATGACATTATTTTTGGTGCTACTTCAAAGAAATTATGTATGAATTTTGAGAGTCTGATGAAAAATGAACTTGAAATGAGTATGATGGGTGAGTTAAAGTTCTTTCTTGGGTTGCAACTTAAACAAACCGAAGAGAAAATTTTTATTCATCAACAAAAGTATATGAAAGAATTGTTGTGTAAATTTGACATGAATAAGGTGAAGCCTATGGCGACTCCGATTTATCCTTCGAACCTTTTGTCGAAAGATGAACTTGGTAAGAAGGTGGATCAAACCCTGTATAGAGGGATGATCGGTTCTTTACTATATCTTATAGCAAGTAGACCTGATATTCTGTTCAGTGTATGCTAGTGTGCAAGGTTTCAGGCCGATCCTAGAGAGTCTCATTTTATTGCTGTTAAAAGGATTATAAGATATCTCGCAGGTACTACTGACATTTTCTTAATGTTTGAGAAAGGTAAAGATTTCAGGTTAATCGGATATTGCGATGTGGACTATGCCGGAGATAGGATTGAAAGGAAGAGCATTAGTGGTGGATGTCACTTTCTTGGCGCAAACCTAGTTTCTTGGTCAAGCAAGAGACAAAGTTCAATCACTCTATCAACTGCTGAAGTCAAGTATATGTCTGTCGCAAGCTGTTGTTCACAAATATTGTGGATCAAATATCAACTAAAAGATTATTCAGTTCAAGAAGAGGAGATCCCAATATATTGCGACAACACCAATACCATCAATCTGTCAAGAATCCAATACAAAGATTCAAGAGTGAAGCATATTGAAGTCAGACATCACTTCTTAAGAGACTATGTTTAGAGGAAGGTGGTGACACTACAGTTCGTTAAAACAAAGTATCAATGGGCAGATATCTTCACTCAGCCATTAAGTGAAGAACGGTTCAAGGAAATTAGATGGAACCTCAACATGGTTATGTTAAATGACCAGTCAAGATAAGAGATCGTCAAAGTTAACGGCGTCAGAAACAGTGATTTACAGCTAGTAACTTCTCTCACAAGGAAATTGTGGAGGGAAAATCTCATAGTCTTGAGGATCCCAATGATTCTAGAACACACCGGATAAGACCCCTACAAGTAGCCTGAAATTAAAATCATTGCGGTTACTCTCGGATACAGACGCTTCATCTCTCTCAACACTCTTGAGATCAACTTTACTTTTGAAGAAAACCTTTCCGTAATCGGCTATTCAAAGATCAAATGGAGTCAGCTATGATGTATGGAAGGCATGTGGATTTTGAATCTTTGAGGTCGATAACATGGATATTGAACCGAAATCGAGAAGTCGGGTGGAGAAAATTCTTCCAGTGTGAGAACCGTGTATACCGATGAAGTATATGACTTCGGAAGAATGCGAATCGTGGATGAAACCATCGCTCCACAAGAGATGGAATCTCTCGTTATTGTGACAAAGGAGCTAGTTGAAAAGGTGATCGAATGCTCATCGGTTGGAGAAACCCTTTCAACCAAAGCTAGATGGATGTCCCAGTTAACATGAAGGAAGAAGATGTCAAGACGCTTATATGGCGCTAATAACCCATGGAGAGGAAGACCTCGAGTCCGGGTCCCAAGGCTAGGGTTCTACATGCGATTTTGTTTAATTGCATCCTACCAAGAGCCGGTCAAGGCATCTTGTTACTACTCGATGAACAATGTTTGTTCTTTTGTTGAATCGCCACAAATAGACCTACCATTTTTTATTTTTCATTATATGGTTAAGGGAATGGAGGATACCAACAGCTATCCTTACGGCATGTTGCTTACAAGGATTTTTTAGGAATTCGGAGTCCTTCTTCATAGAGGATTCAGAAGGATGGTATCTGTTAAGAGTACTATTAACTCTGATACGATAAGAAGAATGGGCTTGAAGGTGGTAGTGAAAGAAGAAACAGAGACTACGATGAAAGCAATAACTGAGGGGGAGCGTTTATTGATGCAGTCTCCCGCTATAAGTTCTAAGTCTCAAGTGGGTACGAGTATACCCATAGAAGAAAGAAGAAAGCTATCTGGAAGACCTTTGATCAAACAGGTGAGCCCTTGAAGAGAGCTGAGCCTAGTTCGGAGGACTGATGAAGGTGCGTAGAAAAGAACATGGGAGAGTCTTTTGGGTGAAATTTCCAAAAAGGCGAGGAGATCACCAAGGATTCGCACTCTGCGACAACAAGAAGAGAGGAGAACCAGAGAATAGAGTGAGGCAGAAGTTCCTGGATCTCGCATACCTAAAGCGACAAGGTCTCTAGTCTCGATTCTATAAGAAGACTCAACCAAATAGGCTAAAGAGACTGATAAGAAGAGAAAATCGGAGTCTGAGAAGGAAAAATTTAAAGTTCAGAGAACTTCAAGACTGATTGAAGCAGAAGAGAAGACTAAGAAGATTAGACGAAAGAAGAGTGTATCCACTGCTGAGGAAGTTAGTCAGAAGAAGCATACTAGAGTTCAGGAAACTCCCATTGTTATTCAACAAGAGGAACCAGCGGAGATAAGGATGGTTCAACCTATTCCCTGCACAGATCAACAAGAGGCAACAGCAGAATCAAACTTGGTTCAAGAACCACAGGAGAAGTCCGATGACTCTCAATTTTTTAGAAGAGACAAGTTGAAGATCAGAATGGTTGAAGTTGTTACCAAGAGAAGGACTGCGATCGCCATCTGTGAACAACCAAGGAAGAAGGTAATGGCTCTTGTACAACCTATTTTGATGAATAGTAACACATGGCATTTACTGAAAGAAGATGAAAAGATTTTCTACGATGTCTTGAGGGATGCTGCTACAAAGCCATACCCTACAAAAATGACCAGAAGCCCATGTACCGGATATTCAGCCGAGATATCCTTTGGATTTGAATAAGGGGAAAATGAAGCTATTTCCTAAAGAAACAAGTGATGATCTGTTCGCAGATCAAATTGCAGAAGAAGTGCGTAGAATTTATGTAGCATGCGTTTCAAAAGAGAATACAAACAGAGCTGGTTGCGCTTTACTTGATAAAATGAACACCGCCCAAAGAGGGGAAGATCGCTTATAGGCAATTTCATTGAATCGCCAGTAGAAAGTATTACGATTAGACCACTTTCGATACAATCGCCTTTACAAGATGAAGCCATACCCCTGCAAGGAAGACAGTTGCTCATGCTACCTGCCCTGTATGATTTAGATCTTATTGAATCTAATACTTTTATTCGTCCACCAACTATTGAGATTAATGAAGATTACATTCCATCCTCGAATGCATATGCTACAACAATTCCGCTCTCAAGACCTCGAAGATAATGATCAACCTCCTCACCGGTTGACTCTCAAGATGAAATCACCAATTACGCGAGAAGTCAACGAGATAAAGGAGATGATGAATGATATGAAGAAGATGATGGTAGAACTGATGAAGAGTCATCGTCAATGATCATTTTTTATTATAACAAATAGGGGAGAACAGAATGAGCGTAAGAAAATGGAAGAATCTCAAAGGTGTGACCAAGGAGTCAAGAAGAACAGAAAGATGAAGAGGAAGATTTTGTGAAGATAAGATTTTTCCTTTTAATCATTGTATTTTTATTTTCTTTTGTATATAATTTGTTATCATCAAAAAGGGGGAGATTGTTGAGTCAAAATGACTTTACATATATATATGATTTTGATGAATAATAAAGAAGAAGCAAAAGCATACGTAAAATAGAAAAGACAGACGAAGAAAATATAAAGCAGACGAAGAGGAAAAAACACAGACGCAGACGGAGAAAACATAGACACAGACGCAGAAGTTAAAAACAGACGCAGACGCAGAAGTTGAAAACACAGATGCAAACGCAGAAGTTAAAAACACAGACTCAAACGCATAAGTTAAAAACAGACGCAGACGTAGAAGTTAAAAACAGACGCAGACGCAGAAGTTAAAAACACAGACGCAGATGCAGAAGTTAAAAACATAGACGCAGACGCAGACGCAGACGCAGACGCAGATAAGAAAAAGCAAACACAGACGCAGAAATACAGAAGCAAAGATATAGATGGAGAAAAGCAGACGCAAGAATCAGTTCGAGTTAGTTACAGAACTCAACTGATTAACCGTTTCTTTCAAGATTCAAGATTCAAGAATCAAGAAGCAGTTACAGACAAAGACTATAAATATAAGCCAAAGTCAAAGATTGCAAAGTTAGCCAAAGTAAGACAAGTTAGTCAGATAGACAAAAAGTTAGCAAAAATTGAGTGAATTGATTTACGTACGCAAACGAAAAAGATTGTCTGTAAGACAATTGTTCAAATTAGCTGAGAGCTAATTTTACTGTAACAAGTTTAAATAATTTTGTAAGAAAGTAGTGCAGATAGCCTGCAGAGACTAAGTGTGAAAGAAAACTGAGTGAAGAGACCTGAAGAGGCTCGGGAAAGAATACTTGTAAAAGTTGAAGAGATAGTGAAATCTCATAAAGACTTCTGAGGACTGGACGTAGCCCACGGTTTGGGCTGAATCAATATAAAATCACTGTGTCAACTTCTCTATATCCTATTCCTCTTTAAGTTTAAGTTTAAGTTTCGTTATTTCTTACATTCCGAAATAAAGTTTTCAAAGTTTTGATTAATTTGAACTTATCAAAGTTTCTGTGAAAAGAACTTGATTTTAAACAAAACAGTTTTGAAAGAGTTTTCAAAAAGGGGAATACACAATTCGACCCCCCTTCTCGTGTATTTGTTATCGTTATATAAGCATTGTACTAACATGTGATTTACTTCAGGGCATACTTTAAGTAATTATTAATTATAAGCCCATATGAACATTTAGAAATGGGCCAAATGTGTAGCTTTGCTATATTTAAGATGGTTTTTAACATGCTTTATCATCATTAAATAGAGTAATGATATTATCATTAAATGGTTTAATGGTTGTCTTTTAACGATAGCATGTAACCATTTAGCATTCATTGGATTAAAGAAGAAAGATGTGCATTTGATGGATCATCTTCCTTCTTTCATCATAAAAACCAAATATGAGATGTTTCTTGGTTTTTGGTCTTTTCATATAGGCATCTTAAAACAAATGAGAAGAGTCTCATTTATTGGCTTCTTTATGATTGATTAAAGAGTGAAGTGATGCATTGGATGTAATTCGTTTCTTTCTTTGATGATAACTGAAATTGACAAAGAGAAGAAGGGTTCTTGCAATTTTTGACTCTCTCTCTCCTATCTTGCATGGTATAGTCGAAAATTGCACGAGAGGTGTCTCATCTTTGATTTCTTTCTTCTAAGACAAAATCTCTTCAAGTTTTCTTCTCCTTTCCCACCAAAGGACTTTATTAACTAAGTTATCCAAGGAGAACAAGTGCTAGATCTGATTGGTCAAGGATACAAGAAAGAGAAGAGGATACATTACCTAGGAGAGGATATATTGCCCAGGATAGGATAATACAGCGAGGAGTTAAAGCTGTAGCGAAGGAGTCGATAAATTTCTACCACTTTGTTCTTATGTAAATTATTTTCCTTATACCATATCCAGTGTAGCTTGGCATATTGATTTGGTTGTATTGCTTCTGCTGAAATTTGAAATTCTAAAAAAAAGTTTTGAAATCTACCATTTTAGCCAAATCTTGTATGCTTAATTTTTCAATCCAACAATGTGTACAAGAAGGTTAGTAGGAGCATAGTTATTTTCCTAATGCTATATGTAAATCACAAATTGTTAATAGGAAATGATGTACTGACCATGTAAAAGAAAAAGATTCGACTATCTGAACAATTTTTCGTAAAGGATTTGGGAGAAGCAACTTGCATTCTTAGAATCAAGATCTATAGAGATAGATCAAGGAAGCTGCTAGGGCTCTCCCAATCTATGTACATTGATACTATCTTAAAAAGGTATCACATGGAAAATTCCAAAAAAGGTTATCTACCGATAGGCACTGGAATTGCTCATAGTAGGGGAGATTGTCCTAAAACCTTAAAAGAAAGAGAGCATATGAGTAGGGTCCCATATGCGAGCGCAGTGGGAGTTATCATGTATACCATGACTGGTACAAGAATTGATGTAGCTTACGCGTTAAGAACATTGGAAAATGGTTAATAGCATCCTTAAGCACTTAAGAAGAACTAAGGACCAATTCCTCATATATGGAGATTATGAATTAAGGCTAACAGGCTACACTGATGCTAGCTTTGCACCAGAAAAAGATGATAGCAAATCTACCTCTAGTCATATTTTCACCTTGAATGGATGAGCAGTGAGTTGGAAAAGTTCCAAGCAAGCTATCAGAATGATTCGCCATCAAGTAGAATACATAGCTGTATGCAATGAAGTTAAGGAAGCTGTTTGGATGAAAAAGTTCGTAACTAAACTTGATGTGGTTCCTTCGATAAAGGAAGTTGTTCCTTTATTATATGACAATACCAGTTTTATTGCACAAGCTAAGGAACCAAAGTGACACCAAAGATCCAAACATGCTTTGCAAAAGTTTCATCTAATTAGGGAAATTGTTGAGCATGAGGACATTCAAATTCAAAAGGTTGAAGGAAAGGAGAATGCTTCAGATACTTTCACTAAGGCCCTTGGATCAAAGGAGTTTGATAAACACAAGCGAAAAATATGATTGAAGTTCATGACCGATTGGATCTAGGTTAAGTGGGAGATTGTTGTAATTATGCCCATAACTCAATCGTTATGTAATAGATTGAACATTTTTTGTTTTGTAATTATTAACTTTATTTAATAACATGAAAAATGATTATGTTATCATATTATGTTTATTGTATTTTATTCTGATATGATAAGTCCTTAATTAAATTTATACACTTGCCATCATAATGGAGATTATGATAATGAGAGTCAAGCCTTTAGGGTTTAATCTAAAAGTGTTCTTGATCATAGGAACATCAAATAAGGACTTTAATGATCCAGTTACATCAATATGTATGTAATAGTATCTATTGGATGGATATTAGTAGATCTCATTTACTAAGTTACATATATAGATGATGCATATGGAAATATGATCACTGAACTCACCAAACTAAGAATTTCCAATGGTTAATATTACCTATGAACTATCAAGTGGGATATTCTCATAAGAATTTAAATGCATATTTTTCCTTTGACCTGAGATCATCATAGTAACCAATAGATCACTTATTATGTTTTGATGTCAGACACTTAATGTGTAAAAATGCTAGTTGAATGATTATTGGATATAATTAAGTATCTATCTGATTAGTGGTGAGTCAAGACGGGATCTATCGACTCTAGGTAATGACTTTGGGCTCTATGTTTTCATTGATCTTAATGGTTGTTTCAAGACCTTGGCCAGGGTGATTGAATAAGTGAGGAAAATGAGTGTTCTAAGTTATTTACCAATCATTAATGATTGACATATAACATAGTTGGTTATCTAATAGGGTTTGATAGTTAAACCATACCTTAGGATAATCTGGAGTTGTAATGATGGAAGGTACTAATACATTATTCTTAACTAGGTTCTATCTTTGTAAGGTTGTTACTTCACACTATCCGATCATTGAGAAGTGTTGTTAGATACCAACATTAATTAGTAATTAATTAGATTAATTACTACGGCTTATTGATGAACTTATGTGGACACAAACTTACGAGTGCAGTGATTTCCTATTTATGATTATTTAAATTATTATGAGATAATTTATTAAATATTCTATATGGCATATTATTATATTTTCTACTAGCAGAAAAATATAATTAATATTGAAATTCTCTTATACAAAATAAATGAATAAAATAAAATATTTTATTTTTTCATTTATAAATAATAATAATTATTATTTAAAAAGCAAAAGATGTAGCGTTCGTGGTTATTGTTTTGTTTTATATTCAACCAAAACCAAACAACGAAACTTTGTGTGGAAGGTTGTTTCAAGTTTTAAAACAAAGACTTATGAAATGTTGTTGTGTCCGTGAAGGGTTAAAAAGAAAGTGTTTACAAAGAGAAGAGATATAGACATATACTCTTTCATATTTTTGTTTTCTGTACGTGAAAAATAAACAAGAGAAAAGATTAGAGAAAATTGTTTTCCAATTCTTGAAAAAGGGTTCTTCAAATTTAACCATAGCTATATAAGGTGTTGAAAGTGAAACATATTTCTCGGTATAGAGTACATAGAGATTTTGTATTTTTGAAGTTCAATATCGATTAATCATCACAAATTTTAGGTATTTATTTTTTCTTGTTCTTACTATTAGTATGTTTGTTAAACGTAATAGATAAATGTAAGATCGTAATTTTTATTTTTGTTACGTATGATCCTTCGCCTCTTTCTTAACAAATATATTTTGTAAATTTTGTTCATAAAACCTTAAACCTTAGATGCAATTATAAACAAAAGGAAGATAGAAAGAGTTAACATCTATTGCAGGATCATGAAAATACAAAGTTGTCTATAGCTATAGAAGACAACATGGCTTATTAATTATAAGAATAACATTTCTCAAAAAGAAACTCTACAAAGCCCATATTGATATCACGTGCGCACAATAATCCTATCAACATTTTATTGAATGAAGCCTATTTTTAATGTTATCGCCTAGGATCAATGAACAACAGCTCGCACCGAATGAGAATTGATATCTTTGGTGACCTTGACTGCTAGATCCAGGAAAGCATTTGGAGCTGGCACATCCTCATTTAGTTTCTCGAATTCCATACACCATTTCACACCATTGTTCTTCCATTTTCCTCAATGACCCTAAGTGTAATCTTGAAGCAGTTATAAAGCTACATTACATCTCCATCCAAAATGTTGAAGGTCATTAACTTGTTCTCGTTATCTAGGTTCTCCACTGACTCCGGAGTCGATGTGTTACCCTTTGTAATTTATAAAGAAAGAAGGAAAGGCATAATTTTGTTCCAGTTCCATTTTAAGTTGTTTTAATTCTATCCTTTATTATTATAAATGATGTGTTTATCATTAAGCAAAGGCCTCTATAAACTTATAATATCCTTATCAGGAATGTTTTCTCAATGTCTGACACCAAAATTATTACAAAAGTTGTTTGTTATTTTTAGTGAAAATTTAAAATTTAACATTTAACCAGCTTAAAATCAAATATGGGGGGCTTTGTCATTACCTCGGTTAAGATTGAATTGAGAATTATTCTTGCTATTTTCCAAGTTAAATTAATAGTAATTAGTTCTACATTTATTTTTAAAAGATTAAGGACTCACGTGATAGAAACTTCTTGGTAAGGTTAGAGAATAATTAAAAAAAAGGCACATAATAATTAAATAATATTGTAGATGGTCCTTTGTTACCTAGGGCATAATTCCATGCCTGAACAGATCAGACAATCTCCCAATCACCTTCATGGAGCTCAACATTGTGAACATGGTTGGAGGCAATGCTAGGAAGTTGGTGTATTTGGCTCTTAAAGATGTTGTAGAACGATTCGGCATATGCATTGATTTCTACTTCTGTCTCCACCTTACCATTTAGAGCTATTACTAAACCTTAGGGAAGTAGAAATAGACAAGAGGGTATAGAATGGAATTGAGTGGCACAAAAGAGCCAAGTTAGCCACCCCTTATATAGGAAGGAAAATTGGTATTATTGGACTTGATTTAAGTATAGTATTGGGCTTGTGAGCAAAACTAATAAAATATTGTTTATTTTATATAATATATTTATAACAAGATTAGCATGACCACGAACACAAATAGATGACAATAAAGTTTTTCTTTATACTAGATATTGATATTCAAATATAGGAAATAAATTCCTGCTAATTTCAAGAATTGGATAATTTGATTAGACTGAACAAGGATGATGATGTTTCAACCCAAACTAACTTTGTTAGATGTCTACTCTCAACAATCTGAGCTCGAACGAGCAATTCACTGCCAAAACGATATTGTTTTAGAGGATGGACCTAGATTGAATTTTGAGTTGATTCTTTAAACTCGAGTTCAACTCAAAGTTTGGTCAATCACCGTCTATTCATTTGTTGAGAGATCAATCATAACTAAATTACGGACACATAGTTTCTTTTTACAATTTTTGAAGGATCTATTTAATCGAATATTTTATAAAGCATGAATAAAATAAAAATTGAAACATAGTTGATCCAAAATCCTATAAAAGTTTTCTTTAAAACTATCAACCTCAAGTTGTTCAAACTTTTAGCCTCTATTCACAAAGTAAAAGAACTTTATGTTAGAAAGGAAAAGACAAAAGTTTTTTTAATGTTTTTCTTTTTATAGAAAGAGATTCAATGGTTTCTTTAATTATAGTTATAATAATTTTGTAAAATCAAATATCTCTTCTTTCATTCATGAATTTTTTAACTTTAAAATTAAGTCTAACATAATTTAGATTATTTTTCTCTTTAAATACTCTTTATATGCGACCTATTTGGTTCTTAATATGTTAATAACGATTATAAATTATAATTATAATTCATGATTACAGTTAAATAAATTAAAATTCTTTTAAATTTATATTTAATTATAATTAAATAAAATGTGATCATATATGAATATTGGTGTCTAAGAATATATTATGACCATTCAAACATTAAGAATGTCAAATTGGTTTGACTTAATGTGTCTATACACATTGTAACCTTTTTTAAATTTGGTGCTCAAATTAGCAGAGAGTATGTATTTAGTACGTAGTCTATTTAAATCCTATCATGTTTGCTTTTACTAATTAATGAATGATTTATAATTGATATTTAAAGAACATCCTTTTAGATGTTAATTTCTTCTAACCAAATAATTCTTTAAATCACTACTCATAAAGAATAATAGAACATTCTCACTAATTACTTTAAGATAATGAATCCTTTATTGACTTACTCAACTACCTCTATAAAGTTCATAATATATCTAAGTACTAATGACTAAGCAACTTTGGTTTGAATAGGTTATAACATACTCAAAATATAGTAGTTCATATGAAGATCCTTTAGTAATCTCAAGTCTAAAGATCAATTACACAACCATCATAACGAGAAAATCCCCAAACACACAAGTAATGTTCCATTTGAGATCCTTATAATTGAGTCTGCTTAAGAAAAACTCACACATTTGTTTAAGTATTCCATACTTGAATTTATAAGATTAATTACTTTCTTTGTAAGAAAGAAGTATCACATATGCTAATTTTATGCTTCATCAATATCCTATCTTAATGAATTTACAATCGGAAACAATTTAGAACAATTTACAAATTGGATCTCACAGTTATGATCTCATCATAATTTCAAATACATAATAATTATTTTAGGATTTCACCTTTAGAATTAATCATAAAATATAATTAACAAAAATACATAAAGATAAAGAGTTCTTTGTTGATTGAAATAATAATTTTATATATTAAAATACAGCAAATCAATTGGACGCAAGGATATAAACTAACAATCTCTCACTTATACTAAAGCTAATCTACTAAATTCCATATTTAGTTATTGTACAAAAATTCTATCTTATAGCTCATAATTTTATGCACTATAAGGAATCCATATTAGACATTCTTCCTTAAAAGTAATAGAATCATCATCCATGAGTGATACATTGTCTTTTTCCTTTTTAATATGTAGACCCAGTTTTCTGTGCGTGAGTCTGTGTGTGTGTGTGTGGAGGGGGTGGGAGTGGGGGATGATATATCCTTCTAGTGTATCACATACTACGTGTGGAGGGGGTGGGAGTGGTGGATGATATATCCTTCTTGTTCTATATAGATGTGAATTTTGTGGTTTTTGAACTTCTCTAAGTTCTACCTCACTCTAACTACTTTTCTTAAGAGTAACTTCCCTTTCTAAAATGTAATATATCTTGAGACAAATGCCTTTTTCTTAAAAGGATGGTAAAATTGATATCCAATATTCCTTTTCCGATATTTCATGAATTTGCATATATTTGAATTAACTTGAAGCTTATCAAATTCTGTATGCTTTATATAATTATCACATATCCAAACTTTAGGTGTGACAACTTTGGTTTGATACTAGTCCATATCTTATATGGTATCTTTTTAACTGATTTGGGTAGGACAATATTTAGAAGATAAGTAGTTTAAGGGAAAATCCCCAAGTGGAGACATAAAGGACTATATGACTTATCATAAAATGTACCATATCTAATATAGAATGGTTTCTCCTCTAAGATATTCCATTATGTTGTGAATTTCCAAATTGAGTTTATTACGAGAGAATACCATTCTCTTAACCATTTTGTTTCTCAACTTCTATTCTAAATTCTTTGAACCTTTCAATTTATTCAGACTTCTCTTCAATTAAATACACATAAATATATTTGGAATAATCATATGTGTATGTAATGAAATATAATTACCCACATCTAATGTGAGTAGATATAGGACTATATACATTTGAATGTATAAGATCTAATAACTCATTATCATATTGTCCTTTTCCATTAAAGGGTAGTTTCTCATCTTATATAACAAATAAGATTCATAAGTTTTATAAGATTTATAATCAAAACGATCCAAATATCTTTCTTTATATAACTCTTTGATTCTAATTTCATTGATATGATCTATCTTACAATCCCATAAATACGATAGATTTTGATCGATTAGTTTTTTTCCTACTATTTATGTGAAGGATTAACTTTTAAGATCTAATTACTACAAACCATTTATAAATAATCTATATCTATAGTAAGAATCATCTTTACAAAAATAATAATTTTATTCTTAATAATAAAGATAAATCCATTCAAATCTAAATAGGAAATGGAAATAATGTTCTTTGTAATGACTGAAACATAATAATAATTGTTTATTTTAATATAAGGTCAAAAGGTAAAGCTAAACTGCAAGTTCCTATAATTAATATGGAAACCCTTGCTTTATTACTAGCTCACATATCCACTTTGTCTCTTCTCAATGATTTACTCCTTTAAAGTCTACATATAGCTATAAATATGAGAACCATAACTAGTATCTAATACCTAAAAATATGGAACAGAGTTAGAAATACTGATTTAAGTTATAAAGATACTTAAACATGTAGCTTCCTTAAGGTTCTTATCTTTCAAGAAAGCATGATAAACTTTGCAGTTCCTCTTTTAATGTCCATCAAATCCATAATGAAATTTATCTTTATTCTTCTTCTTAACACCATCATTTGGCATTATTACTTTAGTAGAAGCCTTTTGTTTCTTGTAATTGTTCTTCTTAGAAAGATTTTTCCGTATTCTGAGAAGAATCCACAATAAGAACAAAATTAGGTTCCTTCTTAGGGCATCCCTTTGCAATCTTAAGCACATTCAGTAGTTTAAGAAATGATACAATTTTTAATTTATATAGAATTTCATAATGAACTATGAAAATCTTAGATTAAGAGATTAAAGCACGAAATTAAATGCTTAACTCATAGTTCATAATAAGACATAATAGGCATAATTTTTTAATATAGCCAATCATTTTCTGTATGTGCTAGTATACTAAATCCTTATGCTATCTTACATTGATACAATGCTCTAAAAGTCTAATATTCCTCTACCTCATTTTATGCACCAAACAACTTCTTGAGATGTAAAATTATTATCGAAGCATCCATATTGTTATGCTATTTCTGAAGCTCATGAGGCATACTAGCTAACATCACATATATAGCTTATTCAACATCATCAATATGATGTTAATATCTCTCCAATACTCCATTAATTGCATTTGAATTGGGGTATAATATAATTGCATGTTAAGAACATTTAATTTCTTTTTATGTTTGAGAACATTTCTCATATTGTGAAACTAATCCAAAAAGTTAGGTCCAGCGAACTTGTTAACATCCATAATGCTTTTCAAGGAAAATTGCTATTCATTTTACTTGACATCTAAAATGACATAAAAGAGTAAGTATTAGTTTACCCACAAAACTAATTAAAATAAGGACTTTAATAAATATTTGGTTACTTTCACCATTTTAAACAAAATATTAGTTTTCATTACTTAATCGAGAAATTATCAAATAATTTTGTTGTGAAATAAGATCTCGCTCGGACTTAGTTGATCTTGAGTTTGCTTAACAAATAAACTAAATTTAAATTTTGTCTAGAATATTTTTATTAATCATATCTCATATGAGTTCTAAATTTATTAGATAACAACTCTTTACTAAAATTTATATTTTATATTATTCCTAACCTTACTCTTAAATTCATATGATCATAAATTTGCTCATTTAAATCAAAAATTTAGAAAGTTAGACAATTAATTTAGATGAAACATATTTAGGTTAAATGGGAATTGAGTTTGTTTAAACTTTATAATAAATAGAACTTTGATTTTATTTTTAAATAATATACACCAACAATCACGTGTTAAATGTGTACTTAATATTTAATTAAGGAATTTTAAATTTTAAATTTTAAATTATAAAAGATAATCTTTAAAACTTTGCATGAATCTAATTATTTTTATATTTAATTTAATTTAATTTATTTAAATCTGAAAATAAGTTAAATACCACAAGTATTCATGATAGAAAACTCTTTGTAAACAAAAAGTCAAATGCTTAGAAAACAATTTTATAGATTTATTAGAATTGAAACTAATTTAATCTTAATCCTTATCTTATTAAGAAAAATAATTTAACTAAAATTAAGTTGAGAAATAGCAAAGTAATGAAAATTAGGTGGGGACTATTAGCACTGAGCATGTGCTAACCACTTACTAAGAGGCAAGTGTTGAGGGCATGCATGTGACACATGCCAAATATGTCATGCTCCATTATTTTATAGTTACCACCTCTTTATCTCCAACGGCCATCGTCTTCTCTTTTATCTTTAACGGCGTCTTAGTTATTGGCCTCAATCATCTTTGTTTCTCCTTAGCCGTGCTGTATCTCCTTTTTTGGGCAGTTTTTTGTCCTTATAGTGGAGACTATTGCTACCAGTTTCGTCGCTATTGATTCACCAGCGTCGATGTCCTGTTGTGAGGAAAAATATGATCAAACCACCGAAAACATAATCAAAATAGGAACCTTGAAACTATGGGGCATGCAAAAAATTTTTTCCCAAAAACAATGAATACTAAGAGCAACTTCAAACATATTTTTCATAAACTTAAAAATTTAGGGGACATACGGTCAATGTTATGAATACCGTATCGGACTCGATACGGACGCCCTGAATCTTAATCGCATTATTACCGGCCGCATCTAAGATGCAAAGTACTGCTTTCGGGATATTTTTAAATTTATAAAATAGTCCTTCAACTTTTAAAAAATCGCAAAATAGTCCATATTGATATATTATAGAATCATCAGATACTTTACTAGTTTCTTTATCGCTTACATCAACTATACTTTAAAAATCTTAATAATAAATAATAATAACAATTAATTTGAAATAACAATAATTTTAAATATTTTACATATAAATAATAACCACAATTAATATAAATAAAGACAATCATCATCATACAATTATAAAAGTAAGAATAATACAAAGCATTTAAAATATTACAATCATACAATTTCATCATTATAATAAATAATATTCCATATTTACATCAAAAGATTCAAAACATCCGATAAAAAAATAAATATTACAAAAAGAGTTGATGACGAATAAGCAATCAAGTAGAAGTTGAACCTTAAACAAAATATTACATTTACATTACATACATATAATTTAACATAAACATCAATAATCAAATACAAGTAAAATTAAAGAAGAGGAAAATAAAACCAAGTTCAATCACAAATGGCGGATATCATTGAATCGCATCGACCTCATCGATCATTTGATACAAAATCCTCATCATTGAGAGGAGCTTCATCATCATCATCATTCAAATTTAATGCACCAAATGACATGTCAATGCTTTCCCATCCAAGATCATCTTCAACATTCAAATCACTCACATCAACCAAATTTGGTTCTTTAGAAACCCAATCTGCCAAAATATCAATATTATCAATCGCAATTGGATCATTTGAACAACTTGTGCTACTAAGAATCCTAGTAAACAATTACATTTAATTATTAGAAAATTATAAGAAATTATATAAAAATTAATAATGAAAATAATGAAAATAACATACCTTTCCCGAAGCTTTAAATTGTAACGAACAAAAACTAAGTCATTTAACCTCTTATGCTCCAATCTATTCCTTTTCAACTCACACATTGAGTTAAAATTCGAATCGCAAACTTTCTCAAATCTGGAACACTATATCCGAAAAGATCCCACCAAGCAACTGCAAGTTATAAGAAAACAAAAGTAGTGTTATAAACAAAATAAAGTGATAAATAAATTTCAACAAATAAGAAATAGGAAATAAGTAATACCTGGAGAAAGAAGTCCTCTTTGTTGAATAGCGATCGACATTCCAAAATCTCAATAAGAGTACTTATAAGCCTCCATTTGTGTGGTTAAAGCAATTTGCATTGAGTCATGAGGAACAATTGTTGTAATTGTCATAAGCATTCCTCTACTAACTTCAGCTTGCTTTTCAACATCCAGTCTAAAATACACACTAGGATTCAAAAATGCCCCAGCTACAAACAATGGAGAAGAAAGTTGTTTTTTCCTTCTCTCATTAATGATTGAGATATATGGTTCGTATAAAGAAGGCCTATGTTTCAGATTGGCCTTGATTGCTTCCGTTGCTCTCTCCATAGGATCAAAAATATAACCCATTGTTGGCTTTTCTTCACTATCAGCCAACCGAAGCACCCTCACCAAAGGCTCACAAACCCGATAACTAATTGACGTGCCGACAAAATTTCCTATCTTCCAAAGATGATACTACAAACCTCCATTCCAAAGATTAGACCTAGCATGCTTTGAGATGTAACCCACTTATCACTTGTAAACATTTGCCTTAACTCCTTCCTCAACAAAAGAAAAGATCAAGTGATAAGAAATTTGTTGCAAATCTTGTCACAAAAGTTTAACACAAATTCCTACCATTGGTAAATTCCTTCTCATCAAATTTAACACCCATGCACGATTATAAATAAATTTTGTCACCTTCTTTGCCTTCTCGCATGGTTTCATCAAAACAGAAAATACTTAGAATTTTCTATATCCTCCAAGATTAAATCAATGCAATGCAAAACACAAGGAGTCCAAAAATGAATTATATGCTCTCGCAACCTTTGTCCTCGCCGCTTTATAAGCGGAATCATTATCGATAATAAATCAACAATGTTTTCCACCCTACTTCATTCACAACTTGATCAAATATCCCAAACAAATTATCGCTAGCCTAATCAGCCGATGCATCAATCGATTTTAAAACATAGAGCCATTAAACAATAAACCAAAAATTTATGATAGGCTCTTGTCTCTATTCATCCAACCATCACACATAATTGAGCATCCATTAATACCCCAATTCGCTTCTTCTTTCACCAAATAAGCTCTCATTTCGCATACAAGACAACTCAAAAGTTTACCTCTTAAGTCATCAACCGATGGCCCTTTGTATCTGGACCATAAGAGGCTATGACATCTATCATAGGTTGATAATAATATGACCGAGAAGCATTAAATGACGAACTCAGATCATACCACCATCTAGCTAACGCCATATCCACATCAGGAGCCGATCTCTTGTCTGCATTACACTACAAATTGAAGGTTGGGCTCCAGGAGTTGTTCGTGGTGCAAAGAAACTAGATGGCTACCTTCTTCTCTTCCTCACTTCAGATTCTGCAACATCCTGAGACTGAGATGGAAATGGAACACTACCAGTACCACTACCAGTACCACTACCACTTCCACCTCCAACATCTCCATAATCCCCACGAAAACTGGGAAATGAACTTCCACTTCCAATTTCAAGATTCAATCTTTCCCTTCTATCTTTCTCAAATTGATGTTCATCAAGCAATGTCTTCATCTGCCACTTCACATCATGACTTACTTTTTTACACGCTTCCACATCTCCTTTAACCCCAACTAAATGTCTTTTCAATCGGGTGATTCCTCCACCTTTCAAATGCTTGTTACAAAACAAGCAAATGGTATGATTCTTTTGACCAGGAACCACACCAGCATGAGCCCAAGCTGGATCACTGTATCTTCCTGAACTAGGTTGATCGGGAGTATTTGAACTTCCTTCCATTTATCTGTATACAAAAATAAATAACACATAATTTCAGTACATAATGACAATTCAATTCAATCCAATCCAATTCAATCAAATTCAATTCAATCCAATTCAATTCAATCAAATTCAATTCAATTCCAATTCCAATTCCAATTCCAATTTAATCCAATTCCAATCCAATCCAATCCAATCCAATCCAATTCAATCCACTTCAATCCAATTCAATCCAATCCAATCCAATTCCAATTCCATTCATTCCAATTCAATCCAATTCAATACAATACAATTCAATCCAATCCAATTCAATCCAATTCAATCTAATTCAATTCAATCAAATTCAATTCAATCAAATGTAATTCAATTCAATTCAATTCAATCCAATTCAATTCAATTCCAATTCCAATTCCAATTCAATCCAATTCCAATTCAATCCAATTAAATTCAATTCAATTCAATCCACTTCAATCCAATTCAATCCAATCCAATCCAATCCAATTCCAATTCCATTCATTCCAATTCAATTCAAATCAAATCAAATTCAATTCAAATCAATTCATTTCAATCCAATCCAATTCAATTCAATTAAATGCAATCCAATTCCAATCCAATTCCATTCCAATTCAATTCAATTCAAATCCAATTCAATTCAATTCATTTCAATCAAATTCATTTCAATCCAATTCAATTCAATCAAATTCAATTCAATTCAATTCAATGCAATCCAATTCCAATTCAATTCCAATTCAATTCAATTCAATTGAATTCAATCCAATTCAATGCAATCAAATTCAATTCAATTCAATTCAGATCAATCTAATACAATCCAATTAGATTCAATCCAATCCAATTCAATTCAATTCAATCCAATCCCATTCAATTCAATTCAATTCCAATTCAATCAATCCATTCAAATTCAATTTAATTCAATTCAATCAAATGCAATCCAATTCAATTCAATTCAATTTCAATTCAATCCATCCATTCAAAGTCAATTCAATTCAATTCAAACAAATGCAATGCAATGCAATCCAATCAAATCCAATCCAATCCAATTCAATCAAATTCAATTCAATTCAATTCAATCTAATCCAATCCAATCCAATTCAATTCAATCCATACCAATCCAATTGAATTGCAATTGCAATTCCAATCCCAATTCAAATCCAATTCCAATTCAATGCAATCCAATTCCAATTCAATCAATACATTCAAATTCAATTCAATTCAATTCAATCAAATGTTATCCAATCCAATCCAATCCAATTCAATTCAATCCAATCCAATCCAATCCAATCCAATCCAATCCAATCCAATCCAATTCAATTCAATCAAATTCAATTCAATTCAATTCAATCCAATCCAATCCAATCCAATTCAATTCAATCAAATTCAATTCAACTCAACTCAATTCAATTCCAATTCCAATTCCAATTCCAATTCAATTTCAATTCAATTCCATTCCATTCAATTCAATTCTAATCATATTCAATTCAATTCAATCCATTCCAATCCAATCCAATCCAATCAAATTCAATTTAATTCAATTCAATCAAATCCAATCCAATTCAATTCAATTCATTCAAATTCAATTCAATTCAATTCAATTCAATCTAATCCAATTCAATCCAATCCAATCCAATCCAATCCAATCCAATCCAATTCAATTCAATTCAACTCAACTTAACTCAATTCAATTCAATTCAATCCAATCCAATCCATTCAATTCAATTCAATTCCATTCAATTCAATTCCAACAATTCTCAATCCTAACAATTTCAAAACATTCATAATTCCATTTCCAAACAATCAATTCCCAACAATTTTCAATCCTAACAATTACAAAACATTCATAATTCTATTTCCATTCAATCCATTCCCAACAATTTCCAATCCTAACAATTACAAAACATTCATAATTTCATTTCCATTCATTCCATTGACAACAATTTCCAATCCTAACAATTACAAAACATTCATAATTTCATTTCCATTTAATGAATTTTCAATCCAAATTCCAATTCCAATTCCATTCAATTTCATTCCAATTCAATTCAATTCTAATTTAATTTACATTCCAATTCAATTCCATTCCATTCCAATTCCATACAAATCCATTTTAATTCAATTCAATTCCAATTCCCAAATACCCAAATTTATACTTAACTAATTATTTATCCAAATTCAATACCCAAATATAAAAATGAATTACCATATGACAAATATTAACAATATGTCAATTAATGATTTAAGTTTTTCAATTTTACTGATTTTGATTATTAATTGTACAAACTTACATTTAATTATTTGTTTCACATTTGATTATCAATTTTACAATTAAAATTAGGTTTAAATGTTAATTTGATTTTGATTATCAAAGTATCAAACTCAATCTCAAATTCAATTGCACAAATTAAAATTAAATCTCATTCATCCACAATTCAACAATTCAATCACAATTACCATTCTAAATTTATTTTCCAATGGGACATTCGGATCAATTCAATGCCAAAATCCCAAATCAACTTCCATAATCCAAAATGCCAAAAACCAAAATGCAAAATGTCAAGTTCACTTCAAGAATGCCATTCAACACTTCAACCGAAATCACCTTCACCATTTACATCTTACAAAACTTCACTTCAATGGTTCAACACTTCAACCCAAATCCATCATCAATTCATCATCGGTATCCAAGTATCCAACACAAAAACAGAAGCAATTTCCAAAAACCACAAATCCATCGTCATCCAATTTTTAACAACAAATCTACCATCATCCAACAACCAACACAATGACAAAAGCAATTAATGTCAAAAATCCATGAAAAAAAACAATACATTCGGTCTTCACCGATCTGGGTCGATGTCGGGTCGGCTAGGGTTGACGTCGGAGGACGACGGACAAGGCCGCGAAGGCTGTTGCTCACGGTGGAGGACCGACGATGCGAGGGAGAACCGACTGAAGCTGGCGTGGAGGACCGACGAGGCGACGCGAGGAGAAGAACGAAGAGTCAAGAGTGACAGATGGACAAGAAGACCACCGAGTCCAGATCCGCACTGTGGAGGGCGAGAACGTGGCGGAGAGCGCGATTTACACACGAATCAAGGACGAGGGCTACAGAGACAGACGGAGCGTAAGCGAAGAAGAGAGAAGAAGAGAGGACTAGGTCGGCCATCCGAAGGGGGTTGGGTAGATTTTAGGTTAAGTTTTATTTTTGCAAATAGGTCCCTAGAAAATCGAAAATTACCTAATCACCGTATTTTTTCTAATAACCAAGATCTACCTAAGATTAGTCGGAATTTAAACCCGGTAATTTCAACCAAGATCAGATCGGTTTTGGCGAGACGAACGCATCGGCGGCATCCGATCGATGCAGTTTAAACTCGGTCATTGCATACTGTTAAGTATTCAGAAACCAAAAGACACAAATGTAAGTATATTCACTTAACTTCCATATATGATAACTATGGGTCATAAAATTAGGTTTTCAAAACAAAACAAATAAATGCGTTTCAAAGAAAAGAAAAGATGATGGAGATCAAATAATGTTTTAAAGCCTTAATTTGCTATCAAAGCAATGATAATAAAGAAATAACAATCAAGTAATTAATCAATTAAATCATACTTTCATACCATTGTTAATAAATCAACCATGATCGAATCATGGATGCAATTTTTTTACAATGTTTCAATAGATCTCTTTAATTGAATAAATTGAGAATTGTAAATAGAAATAAAAGAGTTAAAATATGCCCAATTTGGAATCCTTCAAAACTTTTCTTTTGAAGTTGTTAACCACAAACTATTTAAATGTTCAACCTTAAATAGTATTCACAAAGTAGAAAAGTTTAATTTTATGTTGGAAAGGAAAATAAAGGAATACAAACTCCACAATATCTAATTCTTATTTATAGAAAATCTGAGTTTCTTTCTTATTAAAGTTAAACTGTTAGTCATGAATGAAGTTTAACTTGATTTTGATTATAATTTAAGTTTAATAAAATTAAATATCTCTTATATGATCTCTAAAATTTCATAAACTTTAAAATTAAGCCAACTTTATTTTTACTAATTTTCTCTTTAACCGCTTATTACTTGTGACTTATTAAGTTTCTAATATGTTGACAATAATTATAACTTATAATTATATTTAATAATTAGAACTAGATAAATTAAAAGTCATTTTAATTTAACATTAATTCTCCAATTAAACTTTTATAATCATAGATCAAGCTTGAAATCTAATAATATATCATGACCATCTAAATATTGTGAATGTCAAAGTGGTCCGACTTAACTTATTCGTGCATGTTATGACATACAATTTTATCATTTATCATCTAATGTTCCAGCTTAGACATAAAATATGGTCTAAGAGTCTACTCTATTTAAATCTATCATGTTTATTTTGCTAATTAATAATTAATAATTGAAAACATTTTTTAAAATCTCAATTCACTTTAACTAGAGAATTCATTAAATTATTATTAACTAAGAATAGTGAAATATTCTCCTCAATTACTTTAGGATGAAAATTTTTATTTACTACTTCAACTATCTCTGCGATTTCACACTATATCTTAGTGTTATTGACAAGCTACTCTAATTACAAGGTCATAAATATTCTCAAAACATATTAATTTTTATTTATGATACCTTGATAATCTCAAGTCTAAGTATTAGTTACACAACTCTTATAATGAGAAAATTCACTATGCTTAAGTAATATTTTATTTGAGATCCTCATAATCAAACCAGTTTAGTAAACTTATTCTCTAATAAGTAACCACATATTTGTTTAAAATTTTAATACTTTAATTTATGAATATAATTAGTTTCTTTATAAGAAAGACACATAATGTCTGTTGATTTTACCATTCTATCAATATCTCCTCTTGAAATTACAAATAGGAACAATTTAGGAATAGTATATAAATGCAAATTGAATATCATAGTCATAATCTCATCATAATTTCAATTGCACATTAATTATTCCAAGAAATTTACCTTTTGTATTAAGCATCAAATGTAGTAAAAAATATAAAGAGTGATTTTATTGATTAAAATAATCATATCATATGTTAAATTGCAATCGAAATAATTACCTGTAAGGATATGGACTAACAATATTGACTTCAAATAAAATTGTCATTAAAAATCTTGAACCCTCTACATTTTGGGTAAAAGGACTCTATTCAATGTGTATTACGAGTAATACCATTTTTAAGGTAAGAGATCATTCAATCTCGATTAGGATTACAACCATATTTAAGCTAAAAGGCCCCTTGAATATTAATCGAAAGAAAGGGACAAACTCCCAATGGTGGGATGAGCTCTGATGGGAGTTATTTGGCTTAATTCTCCCTCCTGAATAACAAATTGATACACAACAAATTTGCTCTTCAAATTCTGATCACCGCTTTCCTCCAATGGAAGATCTTCTTCTTCAAGGTTTTTAGTATCATTTGAATTAGCTCTCTTTCTTTATTATCTGTACCTCATTTTTCATTAGGAACCTACTAGATGAATGTGTGATTGTATATACCATGTATTATGTAAAGCTTCCTTGAATCTTCAAGAGAACATACATGAAAATGGAGGTGGTGGTAATGTCTCGATGGTCTGTATAAGGAATTGGTTGTTTTGGAACAATCGTCCATTGCAAAAGTTATGTTTGTTTATTGTGACAATGATGGAGTCATTTAATCGGGTACGCATGCGGTTGAATTTAGGTTCCTTATACTCTTTGATTTAGTTTTTTAAGTTTTTAGGATTTAATTTTTCAAAGGATTGTGGAGAAATTAACGTGATTGTTCTATACTGTTTACTGCTTAGGTGAAAAGCATAGTACATGCGATTCATCTGATTTAGTGATCTACACTACATCTGAGAAATCATTCAGTCTATCTTTTACTAGTTTAGTTAAAGTCAAGAAGTTGCTGGAAGAGGGTGTTAATAAACAACTCTTGAGGGAAGATATTTGTCTGTTTCAATTGATGCCTTCAAACATTAAAGGAGCCTTTTTGGGAATCCAAATATAAGGAACTCCTTTATCTTATCTACTAAGTCTCATGTCACGTAGAACCCAAAAAAAAATTATTTCTTTTTTTTTTCGATGGAATAGGTGTGAAACTTTTTTATTGTTTTGTCTATAAGAAATCTTAAACTTCTAATTAAAATCTTGTATTACTTACCATATATCATTTTTATTGCCTTTTTGTAAGAATCATATATCATTATATTACAAAATTCATGTTAAAACTATTTAAAATTTTGTTGCACCATATAAATTTGTCACAATTTAAAATTTGAAAAAGAAAAATAAAAGTACAAATCTATGTAATATTAATTAATTTTGAGATTATAGTTTCATAAATTATTTAAATGATTTGACATTTTGAAAGCTAAATTTATTTTTACACTTAGAATCATTGTCAATAATATTGAATCTGAATTTTCTCAATATGATGTTCATCACAAATTGACCAAGTCAAAGATAGAGAATTCATAATTACAAATAAGAAAGTTATTTTTTGTTAAGCATTTGGTGACAATTTCCAAAATCGTCACCAAAAGTCACCCATTCAGATGATATATGAAATTGTCACCAAAGGCTTACCTCTTAGAGATGCATCACCAAAAGATAAGTAGCTTTGACAAATTCCAAAATGTGTCACTAAAGGCTTACCTTTGGCAACGATTTTTAGAATTTTCATAAAAAAGTAGTCAAAGGTCCTTTAGTTGTAGTATATACCCCGCTTGTCGAGAGGGATTTCGCTAGGTATTGTTGTTGTTATTTTTAATTTTAAATTCTTTTGTAAATTCAAAAATTTAACTCAAAAGATGTAATTTTACAATCGTTTCCTCATTCTAAATAAACTTCACTAGTTAGTTAAGCTAATGTATAGTGTATGTTAGTCCTTCATATTGTACGGATGTAAAATAATTGATTTCCTTAGAGATAAAATCAATAATAATTAAGGTACATGGTACTTCTATATTATCAATTAATATTTTATAATTTATCAATATTAAATATTAAATAAATAATAATTTTATTAGCATGCCATATATATGCTTAATAATTGAGCCTATATGTAGGACATGCTAATAAAATGATTGTTTATTAAATATTAAATAATTGAGCCTATATGTGTTAGTCTAGATGACATTCCTTCCGTTGTAACCTTTGATGTTAGTTTGAACCCTGTAATACTAGAATAACAATTCAATATAATTTTATATCACTAGTTAATTGATACTATAATACATAATTTTTTATACCACTAATTAAATTCATAAAGTTCTTTGAAAATAAAGTCAAACTATTGAAAATATCTTTTAGGTATTGCATATCAAAAGGTGTCTTACTATAATTATTGTCAACATGTTTTTATTCTAGTATAGTTGTTATTAATAGTTCATTTTGATGGAATTGTGATAGATATGAACTAATGGCAATAGCTTAAGTGGATAAAAACTTACATCTACTTTTGTGACATTAATTTTGTCTGCTACTAACTATTTGTATGTGTTCGAGTACTATATCCTTGATTCAATGCCATTTACTTAAGCAAAGGGCTACATCATACTATTAAGTAGTGGTAAAAGGGAAAGATTTGTTAGCTCAAGGCTTTCTAAATTAATGATTTTAATGATAATAATCAATAACATTTATTTACAAAATTCAAATTTATTTGGATTTATTCAAAAGATAACGACGTTAAAAGGATTATATCTTTTATTTATCTATTTAAAATAAAAGGATAAATGCTTCTTATTTTGCAGGATTGTTTTAACAAACTTATTTGATCATTTAGATACGATCCCACTAAATGTTGATTAGATAAGCTCCTATCATTATCAGTATAAGCAAAGGATCTTACTATTTACTCTATTCAATAGTCGGCTCTAAGATACAAATGAGATATTTATTAAAATGTCTAGCTTTTGAAGATACGCCAAAGATGATATCAAAGATATTTTTAAAGGGATTTAAGGTAGATTCAATTAGTTAAATAATTAAGCAAAGGCTAGTTTAAAAGAATGCCTATTTAAAGAAAAACTACTGCATTCATAAAACATGTAAGATTTCTTGAAATTCATCAAGAGCATCAATATTCTTAAAAGTCATATCCATAACAAATCCTCTCAAATTTAGAAAAAAATCTATTGAGAGATTCTTACTTTTGAAGTTCAGATTGTGCAAATTCTATTTTCATTTGCTAAGAGCTTGTAGAGGCTAGCTAAATACTATGAATGTAGACGGTTAAAGAACCTTGAAAAATATATACTTGTGAGTTTAAAAAGGCTCGTCAAATCACTACTTAGAGATTTATTAGTGAAATACTCAAGTTGGATACTTGGGGACTGGACATAGACTTCGTTATAAGCTGAACTAGTATAAATTGGTTGTGTCATTCTTTTTTTTTCCTTAACTTTTAAATTTTTATATTTCAATTACTGTTGTTTTGATTTGTAGAAGGTTCCTTTATTTTTAAAGCTTAATAGGCTACTTTCATTTTATTAGGTTCCTTCTATTTTTAAAAATTTAACAGGTTCCTACTGTGTTAATAGGCTCTTATCATTTATATTAATTTAAAATAACTTGAAAAAATGTTCAAGTCACACATAATTCACCCCCTTTTGTATATGTTTGCTTTATCATTTGGTATTAAAGACGTGGTTTCACATTTACGGTGTTTTACAACACTTGATATATCGTGGCAAACAACATGAGAAGTCTTGAAGGACAGTTTATTATAAAGCCTCCTTATTTTAGTAGAAATAACTATTCATATTGAAAGGAAGGAATGACAATTTATCTTCAATATGTGGACATTAAAGTTTGGCAAGCCATCAAAATGGGACATACAGTTCGTGTTATTGATAACATAAAAGTATGGATTGATATTGATAGAAAAAATGCACAATTGAATGTTAAAGCAAGACAACATGTGAATTGTGCGCTCTCTCCAGAAGAGTATGAAAAGATTTCCTACTTTTCTATAACAAAAGAAATGTGGGACAAATTTTGGGTTCCCTTTGAAGGAATAGATGAGGTAAATAAATATAGGATAAGTCTTTTAGTACATCAATATGACACAATTTGCATGAAACAGGGAGAGACCATAGATGAATTCTTTGGATGATTCAACAACATCATCACAACTTTGAAGAACTTAGGAAAGATATATCTTAATGATGAGCTCGTAACAAAAATCTTGAGGTCACTGCCAAAGGAATGGAGACCCAAAGTGACTGCTTTATAAATTGCAAAGGATCTAGACATTATCTCACTCGACTGTCAAATTTGATGATTCATGAGACCGAACTTAAATGAGATGAAGGATTCTCCTACAGAAGAGAAATGGCTCTAAAAACAACTGATGAATAAATTCCATCAAATGGTGATGAAAGCAACACTTAGTTGCAAATAGATGGAGATGATGAATTCAATATTATAGTTAGAAAGTATGCACGCTTCTACATAAAGAAGCTAAAAAAGAAAAGAGAAGGAGGTACGAAAACTAGAAGCAACAGGTTCTTGTTAAAAGGCAATAGTAGCAGTAGCAATACACAAAAATAATTAAATCATATGCTATCACTATAAAAAGCCTAGACATACCATATCATATTGTCCCCTTTTTCAAAAAGAAAAATAGAGAATAGAAAACCCAAAAAGCAATCTATGACTGCAGCTTGGTTTGATGAAAATTTTGAAAACTTTAATGGAGAAGAATCTGAAGAAGTAAGCAATGTTTTCCTTAAGGCTGATTTAGGTGAAGACAAGATATGCTTCAGAATAGTTATAAGAGAAAATCAATGGATAGTTAATAGTGGTTGTTTAAGACACATGGTAGGTGAAATATCACATTTCAGCTATATTGAAAGTAAAGACGAAGGTAATGTCTTTGTTGACAAAAATAAGGCAAAGGTCACAAGAATTGGTAAAATTGGAGCTTGCAATTCTACTTCTATAGCTAATATTCTTTAAGTTGATGGTTTGAAATATAACTTAATGAGTGTAAGTCAATTATATGATAAGAGATACGTCATTTTCACGATCTCATTATGAAATAATTGATAATATTGTGTTTATTGCTCCCAAAAACAAAATATATACTATGCTCAATTGGAATACATGTCTTCTCAAAAGTTAAATGTTTTGTGTATTTAGAAAAGGACTCATTAATCTAGCATTAAAGATTTAGACATGCTAGTATGATCATTTTATCAAAATTTTCCAAAATGATTTAGAGAGAGGATTACAAAATTTAAATTTTGAAAATAATAAAGTTTATGAAGCTTGTTTAAAAGGAAAACAAGTTAGACGTAGCTTTCCACCCAATAATGTTGTATCTACCAACCAACCTCTTGACCTTATTCATATGGATTTATTTGGTCTTTCTAGAACTCAAGGCTTTGGTGGTAAACACTATGGTTTTGTTATTATAGATGATTATTTTAGATTTACATAGGTTTATTTTCTAAAAATAAGGATGATGCTTTTAAAGTTTTTAGAAGTTTTACAAAAAATTTAGATTGAAAAAGAGTATGAAATTACTTCAATTCAAGTGATCATGGAGCAAAATTTTATCACAAAAAATTTGAAGATTTATGTGTTGATAATGGTATAACTTATAATTTATTATGTGCAAGGACTCTGAATCGAAAGAAAGAACATGACCTTTCTTGATATGGTTAGGACCATATTGTGTGAGAGCGATCTACCTCATATATATTGGGTAGAAGTCATGTCCACCGCTGTCACATTTTGAATCGTTGTTGTTGGATCCCGCTTCCGAGACCCAACTTACACTTAACACTTGAACTCCACCGCTTAAACCGATCAAGAGCACTCTTGAAATAGAATTCAAAAGCGAAAAAACAAGTGAAACGAAACAAATGCGGCTAAAAGGATCGAATCCGATGAAATCTAATATCAATGAAAATCGGATATGAATCGAATACGAATGCCAAACAAATAGATCAATTCGCTAGGATCGAATACACATACTACTCGAATCCGAAACAAAACGAAAGCAATGAATCGGATCACTTCAGATACCAAACGAATTCACATGAAATTAAATAGTCATCTTGAAATCAAATCATACAAATGGAGGGTTTGAATAGATTTACAGATTCCGACATCCGAAACGTGAACATAAACACTTGTCGCGTTAGAAACCCTTATGACTAATCCATCCGAAAACAATGTAAATTTTCTTTTCTTTTCTTTCTTGCTTTCTTAATCATGCTTTTCATCTATAACTCGTACTAATATCAATATTTGATTCTTTTATTCATCATAGACTTATTCTTTACCATAACATACTGTACTCATGTCAATCAATTCATAAATTCTTACACAATCTCATACAATCCATATACTACCATATAAAATCCGAGCATAACTATCGCACTTTAACCTATCCAAAATCTGCAATTAGCAAAAATCACTTCTAAAACATCACACATACATCACGATCAACCGGACCCTCCATCCGGATCTCAAAGAAGAACACAATCCTAAGTTATAAACCACTTCAAGTCATTTCCATAATAATTCATAATGATCACATTCAAACTAAAATCTCAAAACCAAGACAATCATCCATATCCATATACATATATTCCAATACATCCATCAAACTCATCCCAACATCAAATACATTCATCTATGTCTATACATATATATCCCAAATACATTCATAACTCAATACAATTTTACATACTGAAACCCAAAAGCTTATAATACTCTAATGGCATTCCAAGCCACAGACCATTTCTAATAATCTTAAAACAAATACACAATTACAAATCATATGCAAATGCTGATATCCTGATGTCTTTCATCCGATCTCCTGCACAAATACCTGGAGATGGGGATGAAGGGGGGGTGAGCTCGGAAGCTCGTGGATAACATGTTTATTAAACAAATGATAAGTAAATATTTTCAAACCTTTCTTTTTGTTGCTCAAAAACATCGAAGGTGTATTTTCCAAAAACTCTTTACTTTCCAAAATCTTTCATAAACATTTACAACTGCTTTCAAACCACCATCATTTGAAAATCCCAAATCTTTTTTTTTACGGATTTATGAGTATAACGGCAACACATGAATCACATCACATATAAATGCACCACATTTCAAATAATATCAATTGCTATAACACATCAAAATGGTTTGGCATGTCCAAAACACATAATGACTACACAATTCCATAAAATGGTCTTGTGTAGTCGTACACATGAGGGAGTCCTAAAAGGAACTCCATGCCACTTCTTGAACAAAGGGAGAAGGCTATAAGAATCGCACCAAAAGACCGACTCCACATGAGGGACTATGCCGAAACCCACATAACACGTAATCATGCATTGAAAAGTTCTTTGCCCATATGGCATTTTTGAAAGCTTGATTTCATGAGCATGTCACATGTATACCTTTCTTAAAAAATTCCAAACCATCAATCACATCGAAAATTGCATACTTAAGACAAATGCAAATCATCTAAATATCATGTCACACAAGTTCTCATATTAAAACTTTCAACCAATTGGTAAAATCATTTGAAAATCCATTTGCTAAACAATTTATAAACATTCTAAAAGAAATTGATTCAATCATTTGCAAAATTAATGGCTTATAAAAATCAACATTTATAATTAACTTATAATTTGAGAAATAAACACATTACCCACCTTTTTTTTAATTCCATGCCTTAAGCTTGTTCCATTCATCACATTGCTCTTTCCTTCACTCTTTCTTCCCATATACGTCACCTAAACCAAAATCAACCAATTCCCTAAATCATAAACCTCATACTTCTCAAATTTAACTATAGGCAAATAGCACTCATCATCTTTTCAACCTTTCCAAAACAAGAATTCCTACAATCTTCATTTCTCAAACTTTAACCCAACCTTTAACTCACATAAATCCATAAATAACTCAATTCATCAAGAAATCTTTCAACACTAATCCAAGAAATCACAAACCTATTTAGATTCTAACCTCTCTACATCAATATCTCTACTCATATACTTTAGCATAAAACCCCACTTATTTCTCATTCCTAATTCAACATAACCCAAGAAAAATCACTAAAATTTAATTTCTTCATAACAATTGTAACCCCATGTCTTAACTTTACTTCGCCTCAAACATCGCTTCAATCGGATCTCCACAGATCCCTAAATTCACAAAATACTGAACTATGTTCATAAACTTTCTTGACTCACTTTGATTCACATAATCTTGCTCAATTAAATCCCTAAAACTTATAATTTTCACATAATCATGAACTTCATTGTCTTAGGAATCCAACGCTTCAAGAACCGAGTCATTCGGATGTCGGACGGAAAAGATATAAGCAAATGATGTGATAGGGTTGGATGAGGGAGGAAAATAGCAAGCTCAGAATGAGGCAAAACATTCTGATCATTATATGATTCAATCAAACTTTTTCAATTTGACTCCAATTGACGCAAATTTTCATGGAGAGGAAGATACATGTGTTAGGAATTCAATGGTTCAAGAATCGCCTCAATCCGAGGTCGGGTGAGTGAGTTATGATCAAAACAACTCAACATGTTCAAAACAGAAATCGGTTTGAAACTCTTTTGGCGCAAATGCCATAACGTTCTCTTCAAATATCTAAATTCCTTCGTTCTAGCGCCATTTGAAATATAAGATCAAGAGCTACAACTCATATTAGAGGCCTTAAAACGAGATTCGGCCTTAAAACTGGTGAACAATGCATTTTACTCAAGGTGACCCGTAGCTGTCCGTTAAACGGACAGGCATGTCCGTTTAACGGACACGCACGGCCAAAACAGTACCAAACCTTCCGAGAAAGTCCGTTAAACGGACACCCGTGTCCGCCTAACGGACATACACATAACAAGGGGTCCTTTTGACCAGTAGCTGTCCGTTAAACGGACTCTCATGTCCGTTTAACGGACATGCTAAATTCCACCACTTCTTCAATATTTTTCCAATGCTTCTCTCATTCAAACCAACATCATATACTCTTATAATCTTCACATATTTCCTTATTCATAGGTCTAAACACGTCATAACAATGCAAGTAACAAAATCAATTCATGAACTTCTCAAATCTCAACTAAATTGGTTCATCAAAACCTCAACTTTCAAACATTCACCATAGCTGTCACTAACATCAAACTCAAATAACATCATAACTTGGATCAACTATAACTCTTAACTCCGATCTCGAAATCTTGCATTCTTAGTCTCGTTAGAAAGATAAAAGAGCAAGCTACAACTTCAAAGAATGCTACTTTGACCAATTCTATTTCAATCATTCCTTAATTTCCCTTAAATCAACATATATATTTCTATCCTCATGCAAAACTTATCATTCTTGCCAACTTCACTTCTTCTATTTTAATCTCATTCAACCAATTAATTTTGACATTGGAATCAATCCAATACTCAACCTCAATCCAAATGATTGCTTACATTTAAATCACATCTTGTCATTCACCAAGATCCTCTCTTGCCTTTTTCTAATATCTCGCTTATATAACATAACCATGATTCATACTTAAGATTTTTCAGCTCATCAACCCTGCATAAATCACATTCTAATATCATATTCATCTATAACATAAATTTACATACAAAACACTCATTTAATTTCATTTATTATTTCTAAATTTCGCTTCAAGGTTCGGGGTCCAACAGTTGTCTTATAAGGCCTATTCTTAAAAAGACCCCCTACGAACTGTGGAAAAGAAGAGAACGAAATGTTTTCTACTTTCGAGCTTTTCATTGCAATTGTTCTGTTTTAAACAATGGTAAGGACAACCTTGCAAAATTTGATGCAAGATCTGATGAAGCTATTTTTATGGGATATAACAATATGAGCAAAGGATTTAGAGTTTACAACAAAAGAACCAAGAGGATATAAGAATCAATACATATAGTATTTGATGAAGCACTAAACTCAACAATAGTTACTGATTTAGATGATGATGAACATACTTTGGTTCCTAAAAGTATGCCATAAATTGCAGTTCTATAGCCTTCGGAATCAACAGATCATGAGGGTCCTTTTGAACCTAAGATAGAAAAGGTTCCTTCTCCAAGTACACCTCAATAGGAACCTACTCAACAAAAGACACTAAGAGAATGGAGAGGTCTTCATACACTTCATTACATTCTAGGAGACCCTTTTGAAAGTCTAAGAAATAGATCCTCTTTCAAAAACAATTAAGATGCCTTCATTTCACAATTAGAACCAAAGACTGTAGAAGAGGCACTTGTTAATGGAAGCTAGACTATAGTTATAAAAGATTAACTGGACCAGTTTGACAAGAACTAAGTTTGGAATTTAGCACCTTATCCATAAAATAAGTCATTCATTGAAACTTGTTGAGTTTTTTAAAACAAACTCGATGAAAATGGTAAGGTGGTAAGAAATAAAGCCAGACTTGTGGTTTAAGGCTACAATCAACATGAAGGCATTAATTTTGATGAAATTTATGCTCCTATTGTTAAACTAGAATCAATCAGAATTTTACTTGCATTTACATTTTATAAAAATTTCAAATTATACCAAATGGTCATCAAAAGTGCTTTTCTAAATGGATATAGTAATGAAGAAGTCTTTGTTAAGCAACCTCCAGGTTTCGAGAATATTGACCATCTAGATTATATGATGAAGTTGACAAAAGCATTGTATGGTCTAAAACAGGCTCCTCAAGATATGACAGGTTAAGTAACTTCTTACTTGAGAATAAATTTGAAAGAGGATAGATAAAACTTTATTTA
The DNA here is from genome assembly GCA_029891385.1 of Erythroxylum novogranatense. Lineage (NCBI taxonomy): Eukaryota > Viridiplantae > Streptophyta > Magnoliopsida > Malpighiales > Erythroxylaceae > Erythroxylum > Erythroxylum novogranatense. The sequence continues at coordinate 23,864,372 of CM057226.1, forward strand.
TTAAGAGGAAGAAAAATGATTTACTTATTGTTCAAATATATGTTAATGGCATAATATTTAGTGTTACTAATCCATTTTTCTATGAAGAATTCTTAACTTTAATGCAGGGTGAGTTTAAAATGAGTATGATGGAAGAGTTATGTTTCTTTCTTGGACTGCAAATTAAGCAAACAAAAAATGAATCTTCATTAGTCAAGACAAGTTCACAAAGGAAGTTATCAAAAAATTCCATTTTGAAAATGCCAAACCGATGGTAACTCCAATGTATGCTGGAACTAAGCTTGATAAGGATAAAATTGGCAATGCTATTGATGAGACAGAATACAAAGTAATGATTGGTTAACTTCCATATCTCACAAGTTCAAGAGCTAATATTATGTTTGGCATGTGTCTTTGTGCACGATTTCAGTCAAATCTTACCATCAAGCAATCAAGAGGATCTTTGTTATCTTCTTGGAATTATGGATTTCAACTTATGGTATCCAAAAACTGACTCATTTAACTGAGTTAGCTATTGTGATGTAGATTATGCAGGTGATAAGGTTGATCGGAAAAGCAAAAGTGGCTAATGCTAATTTCTTAGAGGAAATTTAGTTTCTTGGTCTTGAAAGAAACAAAATTACACAACACTCTCCACGGCTAAAGTTGAATATATAGCAGTAGCTAGCTATTGTGCACAAATCTTATACATGAACCATCAGCTTCAAGATTTTTGTAACATCCCGCTCCCATATTAAGAATTAAAACCTAAAAGTACAGTACATGTGAGATCAATGAAAGATTAAGAAAACTGCATTTTCATGCTCGTGCATATTGTTAGCATACATACACGTGAATTTAAATTTTTGCTTACATTAAAAGGACTGTACATACATTCATTGACATTTCGGGTATAATTAGCTTATATATGAAAGGTGATTGTATTGAGAATTGTGGTTTACGTACTAAAAATTTAATTGGAAAGTGTGTTTAGTGATTTTAAATTTTGATGAATTTTAGGAATAAATTATGAAAATATTGAATATTTTAGACTAAAAAATGTTTTTAGCGAATAAATTGATAAATGGAAATAGAAATGAGTTAAATAATATTAAAGAAATTTTAGAGATGATTTTAGAATTTTTAGAAAATGACTTTGAAAATTTGGAGACAATTGTAGCAAAAAAATTGGAGATAATTGAACTAGTTAAAGGAGAAACTAGTTAAAGTCTTAAAAATTGGACAAGTGTCCAAGTTTTAAACCCACGTTCCTTTTTAACTTGAAAGACCAAACTAATTGTTTTAACTTTGTCTTATTCTTCTTCTTCATAACTTCTTCATCTTATGGAAACTTCATTATTTCCAGAAATTGTCTTGTCCTTGCCACGCAAATCTTGCTTTCATTTTTCACTTGTTATTTATTTTTGTTACCTCCTTCATTATCATTAAAATACCTAATCCCATACTACCTTGAAGATGATGTACGTGGATACATGAAGAGTTAGGGCTTCTTGAGATTTTGAAAATTTTCGAGTTTTAACAAGTAAGTATCTTGTTAATCCTTATAAGTGGTAGAAATATGAATCAAATTTGGTGATTTATTTGTCATTACATGATCATGAGAAAATTGTTATTTTTCATGAACACCGTGAGTTTAGGATGAAAATATAGATGTGTTTTTCGAATATTTGATGATCAAAATATCTTAAAATAGAGATGAAATGATTTTTGAGTTTGAAAGATCAATGAAAAAGTGCATTAGAAGAGTGTAGAAAAATGAAAGAAGAAATGCAAAAAAATGTGAAGGATATGCATGAATAGATTATGTGTTTTGATGTTTATGTTTAATCATGGATTTGTGATTTGTTTATGTTTGAGTTGAGTCAAAATAGAAGTAGGAATAAAAATAAAATATTGAGGAAATAAGCTAGAAGAGATAGACTAAGCAAAAGAGATGTTTTAAGATGTAGGGATGAATTAGATTTAGAGATGAACATTGTTGAAGTGTGCTAGACATATACAGATGCAGTATTTCGACTGAACATGCATCTGTATTTTTGCCATATCTTGGTTTATAGACATCCAAATGGAATTATTTTAAGTTAATATTAAACTATAGACGTATGGCTATTTTTTTCATGCAGGAATTAAAATTCAATTATGACTTTCAGAGTTTCAAAATTTAGCTCGAAGTTGACTTTGTGGATTCTATCGTGGTTTGGAACAGTCTGTAGTGTTTTTAGCATAAATTGCACAATATCGAACCAAATTGCATGAAATTGGTTTTATTTGACACTTAAGACATAAAGGAACAACTGTTTAGAAGAGTGTTTTCCCTACATACTTCATTTTCCTATCAAAATTGCCATGAAAATTTGACCCAAAGGTTTGTTTTGAGAAGAAGAGACTCTGCAGTGCTTGAATTTGGAGAAGATGAGTAGGGGTTACACAATCATACTTCTACATGATTGTGAATTTTTGGGGAATTCTAGAAAAGCACAATCATGCTTTTTCTGATTCAACTCGAATCTTGACATTGGATGCTTACTAAACTAGACTGGTGTGAACATCCTTCACTCTTTTGGTCATAACTTCTTCTCCCAACCTCCAAATGACATGGGAATTGAAAAATTGAACTCATAACACATTGATCATCGTCTCCAAAAAACATTATAGCCATATGAAATCATTTGGAAGAGATTTATCGATTTAATTGGGATGAAAATGATGAACAATCTTGGAACTTCATCACTGGAGTATTATCACTAAACATGCTTCGGTATTTTAGGAATAACTTGTTATATAGTTATAAAAAGGGATTGATTGTTGATTTATATTAAAATAAAGACATAGGGCTACAATATTTTTGAAGAAATCAAATTCTAATTCTGTCTTCAAAGTTTCAGAATTGAAGTTGAGTACAGAAAACTATTGCAGTTAATGAGTAGTCTAAATTATTTGGAGTATAACTTGTGGAATACTTAACCAAATTGAATTATCGTGGTGTCATTAGGAACTTAAGATAATGGGGAATACTTTTTTAGAAGAAGGTGTTGCCAAATTACTTCATTTACTTGATTAGAATGATCATGGAAAATTGACCCTAAAGTTTGGGATTTTGGAGGTGATATAGGGCTGAAATGAGAATTTGGATAATGTTTGATCTTGTAATGTTGGAATAGCATTAGTGAATGAATTGTTGATATCAAAGTACAAAAAGCATGAGTTTAATGGGAATAAAGGTATTCATATGATTGAAGTTGTGATTCAAGAAGAGGAGTAAAGCGCATCTAGTAAAAGTGATTGAGAAATGAGTTATTATGAGAGCAAATAATGCTAAAAATAAAATGACGAGTAATTGAGTTATAAAATGAGAATGTAGATAAAATGTGAAATTTGATAATATACCCAGGATTGTCATTGAACATGTATTATGTTGGACCCGATTTTAAGTGAAATTTAGAAATAATAATTGAAAAGAAATGAGTGTTTTGTGTATATGTTATGGTATAGATGTATTTATACTTAAAGGAAATTGATGAGAAATGAAGTGATTGGTTTTGACGACTTTAAAATTTGAGTAGAGTTGTATGAGTTATGAAAGTTAAAGTAAATGGGTTGATTAAAATGGAGTTGAAAAGCATGAAATAAATAGTGAAAGTATGAGAATTTGAAGAATTAAGAAAGTTGACTTTTTGGAATAGAGAGTTGACTTTTTGATTTAGGCTGAATTTGAGAAAGTGGTATTCTTGAAACTTTTAGCTTATGTTGAGAGCTTTCTGTCGTCATAAAGTATGCAATTTTTCGATATCGGGGCTAGAAGTTATGATCGATTGAAGTTTTGATAGTGTTTGGGTGAGTTCTAGCAGGGCAGAAACTTTGATTGAAAAATTGAATTAGCTAGAGATTGAATTGGTTTGTGAGTTCTTCATAAATATTGTAGAGCTTATTTTTATCTTTCCATTGATATAAAGCAAGAAAATTTTGGACAAGGGAGTATAAATTTATGATTTTTGGAAGTTCTGATGTTGTTTAGTGTGAAGCTGATCGACTAGTGACTTTGTGTGGAGTTTTTGACCAATTTAGAGGTTGATCTGATTTTTAAGGTCTTTATAAAAGTTGTAGAGGGTTCTTTTAACTTTCCGTAGACACCAAGTTTGTCAAAATTGGAGTTCTGGGTCAAAAGTTATGATGTTTACAAGTTGAGGTGTTGCTTAAAGTTTTGAGGATATTATCGATCAGTCATCTTTGAGTGCATTTTTGACCCCTTTAGAGACCTCAATTGATTTTGAGTCCTTCTTGAAAATTGTAGAGTTCTCTTTTTTCTATCAAATAGACACCAATTTTGTCCAATTCGAAGTTCGGAGTCAAAAGATATAAGCGTTAGAAGTTGGAAGGTCGGTCAGGCTAGCCGATCGGCTAGCGCGAGCGCTCGGCCGCGCGCACCACTCAGCCAATTGCCCGAGCGACATTTCTGTTGATTTTTTGGCCGACTGACCTCCCTTCACTCTTTTGAGCATAACTTCTTCGTCTGACCTTCGATCGACTCGATTTTTAAAGCGTTGGATTCCTAAGATATTTTTCTATCTTTCCATACCCAAATCGATTGGTTTTGACATTAAATGGAGAAAGACCGATCAGATTAAAGTGAACTGACCAGTGGAAAAAGTCTAAATATCGTTCATTATTTTGGAGATATCTTGAGCTGTAGAGCTCCGATCGATCTGATTCTTCTTGAAAATTAAACTAGAGACATGGATCTACAATTTATATGAAGGTGTCAATCGACAATTTAGCCTTTAAGACTTTCAATTTCTGGATTGAAGTTCGGTGTAGTGTTTAGTCTCGGTTTTGTAATGGTTTGAGCAGACTTCAGTAGTTTGGAGATATCTTGAGCTATAGAGCTCCGATAGATCTAATTCTTGAAGCGATGGATTCATAAGTCATAGAGGGACATTTCTCTAGAAGAAAATTTTGTTAAATTGCTTCATTTACCTGATCGAAATAAGGTGTGACGGTGTCAGTTTTTAAGGCAAAAAGGAAGGGCATTGATGGAAGTTCACTTAAGGTTTTAAATTGTAAGGCTTATACATAAGGGGCATAAGGGCCTTCTCTTATTCATTAATGGCAAGTTGGTAAATAAGAAGAGTGGGTTTTAGTATAAGAAGGAGCAGTGATGCACGTTATTGACAGAAACAAAAGAAGAAAAAGAACAAGAGAAAGAAGAGAGAAGGGAGAGCAAGCTTTCGGATGAGTGAAGGAGAAAGAAAAGAGAGAGAGCTAGGGTTTGATTTTTAGGGGTCTTAAAGCAAGCTTTCTATGTTGATTCAAGAGAGAAAAAGGTGGAGAATGAAGAGAGCTCCATCATGAACCAAGAAAATCTGAAATTGGAGAAGATGAAGGTAAGAGTCGATTTTGATCTTTGATCTTTTAGAGAGTTTTTGGTTTAGATACCTTGGAAAATGATATGGGTATGTGATTTATGAAGTCAAATTTGATGTCTATGCCTTAGGTTGTGTTTAATTTTGGATGGAAATTAATTAGGGTTTATGCCTAATTTTCATGAATTGGGAATTTTGGAAGCTTTTGGTATAGGTAGCTTGGAAATATGATGGGTTTGAGTTTTCTAAAATTTATTTTGGTGATTATGTTCTGTATGATGTTCGATTTCAGATGAGAAATTAATTAGAGTTTATGTCATTGAATTAGTGAAAATTAAGGAAAGGTTGTGGAGAATTGATGCTTTGGACAAGAGACGGAACCTTTGATACGTCAGGTAGTTTGCAAAGAGAAGATGCATGGTGAACAAGTCAAGCCTCTATGCAAGGAAATCAAGGTGGGTACCTGTTTATAATAGAATTTATAAGCCACTACTACTTTCTTTAAACAAAGAGATTTTCTGATTTAAATTGCATCATAAATGTTGCATCATAGTATGAATGATTTTAAAAATCAAAAATCATTTTTGATTCGATACTTGAACTTTTGATGAATTGCAAAAGACATTTGTGTTATGCATTGAAAGATTTCATGGCATTTTGTATATTCAGAAAAGAGTATTCGATAAATTGATTTGAGCATGATATGTGCTTTTGTGTGGGCGAGAGAGGAACGTTTTGTTAGTCACGTGCACGTCAACGTATAGCCTTCTCCCGACTGCCCGCTTGAGGCCACGAGATCCTGATAAATCGGACTCGTTTTGTTCACAGTATAAACTTCGGTTTATCCGTTTCATTCCACAGAACTCTCGAGCCGTTATGTGTGCATTTGCATTATGAAGTGTTATGATTGATGCATCCATGATTTGAAAATTGTGATTTCGACTGTTGCGAGAAAAGAACTTTTGAAAATGTGCTTTATGGGTTACAAACAAAGTTTCTGCAAGAAAAGAAAAGAAAAGTGTTTTTAAAGATTTTGCTTATTTATTTGTTATAAACTGTTACCCAGGAGCTATAAGCTCACCCCCCCTTTCATCCCCATCTCCAGGTTTCGAGTAGGAGATTGGATGAAAGGAAGTCAAGGCCTCTATTCGATCGTACTTGTCTTGTGTTTTATGCATTTGGGATTTTAGTTTTGAATATGGATTGAAAATGCCATTAAGGTTTGAAATGTATTTATTTTTGGAATGTGAATTGTGATTGTATATGAATATGATAGGTTTGGGTTTGAATTGGTTTTATGATGTATATAAATTATGAATTGAGGTATGGATTATGAAATTGTATAAGGACTTGAGCTATGGACTTGGATTTGTGTATGGCTATGAATGTGAATTATGGTTTTGTATATTACTGAATTGAGATGAGATGAATATGAATGGTTTTGTATATAGAATTGGTTGTATGGAAAAGATTGAATAAAGATGCATAAGATGAGAAAGAAAGATAGAAAAGAATTTTATATCGGATTTGATTGGTTTAGATTAGATGTCTTAAGGTTTCCAACGCAAATGTTTTTCTTCGATAATTGTATTCGGATGTCGGGTTCAGTTTTTGTTTCGTCTTTGATTCGTTTCGCTTTCGTTCACTTTGTCTTCCGATTTATGTTTCCGCTTTCGAGTCATTCGCTTCCGATTTGTGATTTGATTCGTATCCGATTTGATTTTGCCTTATGTTTCATTTCTTTGCCTTGATTTGATTCATATTCGTTCGTATTCGTATTCGATTTCGATTTGCTTCCGCTTTTGTTTTTCATTTTGCTTTATTCTCCGCTTCTTCCGTTTCTGCTCTTCCGGTTGGGATCTGGTTTTCGGATCGGGTCCCAACACATTATACTTATTCCATGTACACATGTGTGCATAAATGAATGCTTATAATTATGCAAAGTTAGTAATGTGTATATACAATGTGTGTATTGCATAATTTTGATGTGAAGGATAAATATCCGTATTCAAATGTTTCCAGATCATGGAAGCTAATGCTAATCTGGAGCATATTGTGAGTCGACCTAGATGGTCTCATTTCATTGTTTGTTCTGAATTTGAATTTCTACATTGAATGACTATGGTTATGATTATTATGCAATGTGAATATAATTGATATGAATGTGATTTGCTTAATTGTTGAATGCTGGACCAAGTTCCGATGAAGAATGTGAAAGTTATTGATTGAAAATATATGAATGTGATGCATTCCATTACATGAATGCATGAAACGTAAAGGTAGTTGTGACTAGAGTAGCCACTGAAAAAGAACGTAAAACTCAGATTGTGAAAACGAGCTTCAAACTCAGAAAGTGTATAAGAGCCGAAGGCTCACTATGTAAAATGAGCCCAATATCTCCGATGGATATGGGACAGTTATCAATGAGTCCGGTATCTATAATGGATATAGGACAGTTATAGGCACTTGGTCACAACAAAGTAATAAATGAAAGTGAGTTTCACGTGCATTGCATATAAAAATTGATATGTATGTTTCGAATGAATAAAATAAACTATATGACTGCTCTAAATGTGAATTGTGAAATAAGTTATTAACATGATTTGTGATGCTATTTGATTATGATTGAAATGATGTGAAATTAAGTGATTGCATGGTCTCATGTGATTTGTGATTAAGTGAGCCATCAAGGATGGTCACTCATCGAGTTCGCAAAACTCACCGAAAAGTTGTAATATTTTTCGTGCTCGGAAGAATTACCTTGTTAGCAAACAGGAGTATAGTCACTTTGCATTGAAATAAGAGGTAGATGTGGGATCAATTGACGTCTTCATTTGTATTTTCTTATTTTTGTATCAAATTGAGTATTTCGCAATTTTGTGTCATGTGTATTTGAATATGTTTTTGTATGTACTAACTTTCCAAGGTGGAAAGGATTGTAAATGAGAATGATCTTGGGTGTAACAATAATAAATGTTATTTTGATGTTATGAAAGAAAAGAATGGGCTCGAGATTGATTATTAATTTCTGCATGCGCATATGAAAATTGTTTTGGAAAAAAAATTGTGTTGAGTTTTCGAGAGTTTGACTGTTCTAGCATGTCACCTCAGGGTATGTACTCGGGCATCACTCAGGATGTCGGGTACATGTCTTGCGAGAGTGGAGTGCTACAATTTTTCTCTAAACTTTAATTATATTCCTATATTATGTGACAGTACAAATGCAATTAACCTATCCAAAAAACTATGTACATCATTCTAGGACTAAGCTTATAGAAGTTAAATATCATTTTCTTAAAAATCATGTCTTAGAAGAGACTATTGAACTATTGCATGTTAATACTGAAAATCAAGTGGCTAATATTTTCACTAAGACACTTTCAGAAGATAAATTTTGTTTGTTATGAAATGAACTTGGTATATGTAGATTATTTGACATTTAAATCTATTCGAAGATGTTATGTAAATCTCATTTACAGATATTAGTAGGCTTCCTTTAATAAGAAGGTCCCTATCAGGTCAAACGGGTTATTTAAAAGGTTCCTACGGTTCAAATGGGTTACTTAGAAGGCCCTTATCGATTAAAAAGGGAAGAGTAATTTTTATTTTGAAGAGTAATTTTAAAAACACGTGCACTGTTCTAAAAGTTTTTTGTACATGATTGACAGAAGATACATAAGTGATTATATCTCTGAGAATGTGTATAAACCTTTATCTTCACACAAAACCATCTCCTAGAAATCGCCTCTTAGAAACCATTTCTTAAAAATCATTTGGTTTATCTTAAGACAATTCCTTCTTCTTATCTTCAACACTCATTGTAGCTTTCTTCTCTCTTCAGTAAATCTCAACATCCTTTATTTTTCGATAATGGCACGAACAAAGTCCAAGGATTAAAAGAAATCTCTGACATCTACTACTACCCATGACAAAACTCTCTGCTATGAATAAAAGCCTGAAACTCTTGTTTTTAAATCTTCTTCTCTATCACCAATAATTTGATCGCTAAACACTTATGCTAAACCTGTTTCTATCACTTTTATCAAAAAGCCTTAAGTTTTAAAAGCATTTGTTTAGAAAACTTTATATGAGAGAAAGAAAAAGATTTTGGCTTCAGTGTCTCTTCTTGAAGAATCAGATTCCGATTCATCCATTGGATATAATGAATCAACTATCAAGCAGCAATATGTTTCTGCCTCTGGTTAAGAAAGTTTTGATGACTTAAACCCTAGCTTATCAGAAAAAGAAAAAGAAGTAGAAGAAGAAAAAGAAAAAGAAAAAAAGAAGAAGAAGATAAATCTTCAAGTGAAGAAGAATAGACTCTTGTGAGAAGAATTTCTAGTAAGGGGGAGTTAATAAAGACAATATGATTTCATTCTTCTTCAGTTTCAAGATCTCCATCACCTTCTTCTTCACTGTCCACTGTCACTTCACCTACTCTTATCCCTAATATCTCTGCACCTCCACCATCAACTACTCCTTGACTTGGTTCAACAGGTAAAACATTGTCTGAAGAATGTTGGATCATCTTTAATGATGATTCGGATGAAAAGCCTATTCGAAGGAGCCCTGATGCTGAATCGAGGGACTAAGAAACATCTCGAAAAAGAAAGAGAATAAATAAGAACAGGAAAGGCACCTATGATTGAAGAGCCTGTAGAGGATCTTATTGTTTGGGATGAACCAATTTTTGAAAAAACTTTGATTGAAGAAATTCCTAAGGCCAAATGGTCAAAGAATAGGAAAGCCTTAGTACAGAAGAAAGGGGAGCCTTCAACATCGATCAAGATGTTTCAGCCAATGGAAGCTAAAGCAAGATACAAAAGGCATTACAATAAGAGAAAGGTGATTACTGGACGCATTCTACCTTTACTCATGCTCGATGAAATTGGTATTCCCATTTCTTCTTATTTTCTTCTTGAATTTTTTTTGAAATTGGATGAGATAGTGTGATGATTTATTTAGATCTTTTTATACCCCTATGAGAAAAGATGTAGTTGATAAAAAATTGACAATGGTTTCCTGGGTACACAAGCGTGAGATTCTTCTTACTGAGGAAAATTTGGGCAACTTGTTGGATATATATAGCTCCTATAGGAAAAAAATGACTTTCCTTGTCAAAAATGGGATATTGCTAATCTTGATCTGGGAGAAGTTGTAGACTTCATTTGATTGCACATGGAGAATAGACAAGAAGGGAGACCTTGACATAGATAATTAAATCTAGTGTCTTGATGCCTTGCATAATTATTTGGCACTCCAATTTTTCCAAGAAGTAACCCAGTAGAAAGATGTAGTCTTCTGAACACTTATGTGGTCTACAGCTTATAACAGGCAATAAGATGAACCTCCTAACCATAAGTTTGAGATTTATAATGGATAAAAAAATTTACAAGAACATTATAGGAGGGTTGCCTTATAGAATGTTGCTGACCAAAAATTTCACCTGCTATGCCTACAAAGTTTCATTCTTCCATTCCTTATCAATTTAGATATAAGATAAAGGACAATATCTGGGTTAAAATCATATTAGAAAGAATATCAGTTGTTATAGGTCCTTCCCCAGCATAACAACCTCCTTCTCCAGCACAACAACCTCCTCCTCCAGCATAGTGGCCTCCTCCAGAAACTAACAATTTAGATATTCAACAACAACCCAGGGAGATTAGATTAGATTAGGATCAAATGCATAACCAGATGAAGGACATCCAAAATCTTCTTCGTTTTCTTATTAAATCTCTTAAAGAATACTTTCGTTAAGACACATGCATTTTTCTACTAATGGTTTTTTTGACATTGATTTGACTATTTTTTTGTTTTCTGTCTTATAAATATGTGTGATATTTGTCTGTTACTAACGTTGCTTTTGCATAATTTGTGATACTCTAAATGCTTTAAAGCGGTCTATTGACTTTCTACCCTAATTTTTGATAATGGCAAAGGGGGATAATATAGAGAGGTATATTTTGATATTTTTGTGAAATTAGAAGCCAATTAGATGCATGACATATTGGATTTTTAACTTCTAGTTTACACTTAAGTTCTCTGCATCTAATTTTCAAACGATAAGCTCCTACTATTTAGCACTAATAGAAGGCTCCTTCTCATCAAGATTATAGTAAGGTCTTATTTAAAATTTTCACTATTTTAAAAATCTTTTCTTTATTTAAATTTTTTTGAAAATATATCTATTATTACTTGTCATCATAAAAAGGAGAGCTTGTTAGCTCAAGGCTTTCTAAATTAATGATTTTGATGAAAACAATCAATAATATTTACTTACAAAATTTAAACTTATTTGGATTTATTCAAAAGATAACGATGTTAAAAGGATTATATCTTTTAGTTATCTTTTAAAATAAACGGATAAACATTTTCTATTTTGCAGGAATTGTTTTAATAAATTTACTTGATTATTTAGATATGGTCCTACAAAATCTTGAATGGAGAAGCTCCTATCATTATTGTATAAGCAAAGGATCTTACTACTTACTCTATTCAATAGTCGGCTCTAAGATACAGTCAAATATTTATTAAAATGTCTGGATTTTTGAAGATACTGCCAAAGATGATATCGAAGACATTTTTTAAAGGGATTAAAGGCAGATGCAGTTATAAATAATTAAGCAAAAGCTAGTTGAAGAGAATGCCTACTTAAAAAAGAGCTACTGCATTCACAAAGCACACAAGATTTCCTGAAATTCATCACTAGCATCAATATTATTGAAAAATCATATCTATAGTAAATACTTTGTGCCTTAGAAAGGGAAAATATTCTATTGAGAGAGACTATTACAATTCTATTTTCATTTGTTGAGAGCTTGTAAACGCTAGCTAAATACTATTAGTGTGGAAGGTTGAAGAGCCTTAAAAAATATATACTTGTAAGCTTGGAGAAGCTTGTGAAATCACATCTTAGAGATTTATTAATGAAATGCTTAAGTTGAATACTTGGGGATTGGACGTAGGCTTCGTTTTAAGCTTAAGCAGTATAAATTGGCTTTGTTGTTCTTTTTCTTTTCTTTAAATTTTAAATTTTCACATTTTAGTTAATGTTATTTTCATTTGCACAAGGTTCCTTTCATTTTAAAGCTTGACAGGCTCCTTTCATTTTAGTAGGCTCCTTCTGCTTTTTAAAATTTAACAAGTTCGTATCGTTTTAACAGGCTGCTATTGTTTATACGAATTAAAAGTAAGTTGCAAAAATGTTCAAGTCACACACAATTTGTCCCACTCTTGTATGTGCTGGCTTTATCAAAGTCATGCTAAGTGTTTCATTAGATTTAAAAAGTTCTACGATGGTTGGTTAAGACTTGAAATTGTCTGGCATCCCTGGCATCACCTTGCGCTCCAAGGACTTAAAACTCTCTTTGTATTTGTAGTGATTCTACCTGTGCAACTAGTACAATATCAACCAGAAACCTCAAACTTGATCAACGATGGATAAATTGAAAAATCAATTCTCAAGGATGATCATTTTCGTTTAGAATTATCTTAGCATGTTTCTTCTCTCAACTCTCTCTCGTAGCATCGATTGTTTTCATGAAATCTTAGAGAAAGCTGACTCAGGTGAAGGAATGTGTGTCTCCTTTTGCTCTCAAATATATATTGAGGTTGATGAGCTTCGCAAAGGATTAACATCTTCAACTCTTATCTGTTCATAGCAGTAAATATATTGCTTCCTAATGATTTGATTGTGATGAAAGAAATTAAAAAATGAGCATTCATTTCACTGAATGTTTTGGAGTCGAAGGATCTCAAATGTTTACCCTATATCCCTTAAAATGTTCATCAGTAGCCCTAGAATTTGGTTAAAATGTAATAGAAAACAGCCTCGAGAGCATCGAGATTTTGTAGTGGTATGCTTTCTTTGAAAAAAATTTATTTACGGGACCGACATTTCAAGACTTTATATGTTGGATGCATAAGATAGAATTGAAACATGAAAACAAGAAAATATGAAAAATATGGAAATGCATAAACATTAAGCGTATAGAAAACAAGCTTGAGCAGTAGTAGCATCACCCACTTAGGCTACCAGCCTTTTTCAATGTACCAAGTAGTTTTCTTTTTCATGTATTTTCCGATTTGGGTATATCAACTAGGCAAAATTAGATTATGCAATCTATGAACATTTTGATTATAAATTGTTATCATTATTAGGATGACAAGAACGCTATCAAGAGTTTGGCTTGATCTCTTTTCTGAGCTACTTTCGATTTTCAATCAATTTTTCATATTTTATTACAACTATATTAGTTATAATAGGATGACAAGAATATTGCCAAGAGCCTGACTCAATATCTTATTTTGATTCACTTTCTCCTCTTTATTTTAACACATTTCTATTGTGACTATTACTAATATTAGGACTTAATTTAATCTATAAAGTAACACAAGTTCTATGTTGAAACAATGGAGTTTCAACTCAATCTTTTGTGTGAATTATTTTTTCTCTCAAGCCATTCTAATTATTAGTGTCATTCCACTATTAACTCTGTTATTCAAGTCAGGAGCCATTTTTAAGAGATTTTAAGGCAAAAGTTCAACTGATTTCATGTAAAAATAAGCATCCATTTTCACAACAATTTTAAAATATAGAAATATAAATTGTTTTCTATATAATTTTTTTCGAGACATCTGATCTATTTATAAAATTTTAATAAAGGGAGTTCATTCAAATTAATTAAGCCTAGATCTACAAAATAATATATTAGAAGTAATTATTTAGTGGTCTATATCATCACGTTGGCACAAATTTAAGGCAAAACGTACTATATTATAAAAAGAAGGAAATTCACATACGTAAAAGAAAAATTATCAATTTACAGAAATTTTGTTAAATTTTATATCGAATAAAAAGCTATATTTTTCTCATAAGTGTAATTTGTTATCGTCATTTTTAAAAATTAACATAAAATTTTCAATTTTAATTAAAACTAGGTCAACCTTATTTTTTACATTAAAGTTTGAGTTTAATGGACAAAAAAAGTTTAATTTAATTTAACAAAATATAAAGTACACAATGTTCTAACTTTAAACTGAGAGTTTTCCTTTCTTGTATCTATCTTTCTCGGATATTTTTACTTTCTTTTCTCGTTCAATTGACTTTGAGGTTAACCTTTTTGAAGAGAGATAAAGGTTAATGGAAAAAATTTTCCTGCTTAAGATCAAAAAGAAAAGAATAAGATCTAGCGAGTGAGATGCACGAGTTTAGTTGGCTCCTTCGTTGATGGCCCACTTTCCGCTTCCCTTTGGTAGCTCACCAGCTACTAAATTGTCGTCCTTTTATCCTTTCTTTCCGATAGCCTCTCACAACTCTCAAATTTGTTCATAATCCCTGATTCTCTACAACCCTTGTTACTGTGACTCAAGTAGTTTTTTCAAATACTGTCCTCACTCAATAGACGCAAATCACGCCTGCCGGACCTACCAAACCTTTCTGTGCTTCACCTCTAGAACCTACTCTTTCTAAGTGGCAGTTGGCAAGCCTTTAGGTCAGATTGTATGAGAGCACACTCCTTTTGGAATTTTTTTTTTGAATACAAAGGAAAATACACAACAAATAAAACTAATTAGTCGCTAGCGCGTAGGTATTAAACACCATGCTGATCCCGCAAGAGCAGCTCCATAAGGGACATGGGAGGTGCAGGGAGATAATGCATCCCTGGGCCGGTGCGAACTACGAGGGTGGCCAAGAAATCTGCACACTGGTTTCCTTCTCGGAGCACGTGCTGGATTTGAATTTTCCAGTCTCCGCTGAGTAACTCCCTGGTACCTGTCAACAAAGAAAAATTCTTAGTAAAATTAGGCCGGGACGATGAAAGAAGATTAATCACCTTTAAGGAGTCGGTTTCGACAATGATGGGTCGATATCCCAACTCCCAAGCCAGAGAGAGCCCGGAGTGGAGGCCCCAGAGTTCAACAATTTGTAGGGATGCACTGCCAATATGTTGGATAAAATCACCGCACCAGTGACTGGTGCAATCACAAATAAGACCCCCTGAGGAAGCAATGGACGATCTGGGTTGATAAGCTCCATCTATGTTAAGTTTAACCCAGGGGCTCGGTGGTTTGGACCAACTAATGAGGTGGCCTGTAGGGAGCTCTGGATCTGGAAAAACATAGCTCTCCACTGTGCGGGCTCGGGCTATCCACTCAATGTAAGATAAAACAGATCTCGACCTATTCGCCGGCTATGCGAAGTCGTCATAAAAAAGGCTCTTGTTTCTCCAGGTCCAAAGCATCCAGCAGGCCACTCCAAAAATGGTAGCCCACGGGTCGTGAGGGTTGTGAGGCGGAACCAAAAGGTTAGATGTAACCCAATCAGTCACGTGGGAATGAAAGAACTTTGTATTGCCCAGCGCCTGTGGAGTCAGAGCGAGAGCCGTGGCCGTCAGCTGCAGAGCTAGGGATCGAGGGCAATCACGGATGACGTGGAGAGTGGACTCTTCCTGGCCACAGAAGGAGCAACGGTTGTCCGTAGAGAGGTGACGGGCCACGCATTGTTGGTTGGTTAGTAGCTTCTGGTTGCTCAGGAGCCACAGGAAAGAGCGGATCCGTTAGGGACCCGCCCATTTCCAGATTAGCGTCCACAGCAGAGCAAGGGTATCTGTGTTGCGGCCTTTAATAACGTCATAGGCAGACGCGACCGAGAACCGGCCATGGGCAGCTGGACCCCACAACATGGTATCCTCCGTCGAGCGGTCAGGGTGCAAACAAGGGTCCGCCAGATCCATGCAAATCGAGGCAGGGAGGGAGTGGTGAAACAGGGGCCAATTCTAGGACCCATCTGCATTTTTCATATCAGCAACTGTCGCAAACAGGGAGGCGTTGGGGATCGGGGCAGTGGCCACCCAATGTAGGGGGCCCCACTCCTTGACCTAATCATCCAGCCAGAAATATATGCGTGTCCCTGCACCCAGTCGCCAACGGAGCCCTTGTCGTACGTAATGCCAGGTGGCAGATAGCCCCCTCCAGAAGCTCGAGGCATTACTCCTGTGGAGCGTCAGGGGGACAAAGGTCGGGGAGAGGCGATATTTAGCACTCACAACTCGGACCCATAAGGTGGAAGGTTGGGAAATCAGGGTCCAGCCCAGTTTAGTTAGCAAAGCATCATTAGTCGAACGAATGCGCTTCAGGCCTAAGCCTCCCGCTTGTTTGGGTTGACAGACTGTCTCCCAGTTGACAAGGTGCATCTATCGGTGATCTCCCACTGAGCCCCAGATAAAATTGCGCATGATTCGCTCCAGGTCATCGCAGAGGCTCCTAGGAAGTCTCACAGTTTGCATGGTGTAGATCGGGAGGGCTGCCAGAACCGATTAGGTTAAGATAACCCGACTCGCTAAAGACAACTGGCGAGTGCGCCAAATAGCGAGCCTCCGTTGGGTGACGTCCAGAATATGTCGATAGGTGTGACGCGTGGTACGCTCATGCAACAACGGGACGCCGAGATATTTTCCCAAATTTGTCGTACTCTGAATACCCAAAGAATGTTGTATTCGGTAAGCTACTCTCGAAGGGACATTCTTAGAGAAAAAAATCCTAGTTTTCGTTAAATTAACCACCTGTCTTGAGGCCTCACAAAAATCTTCCAGGGTCTTGACAATAAGGTCAACCTGGGGAACCGTAGCTTTAGCAAAAAGGACCAGGTCATCGACAAAGAAAGGTGGGACAGGGGAGGGCTCGAGGGACCGAGGAACAGGGGACGCCAAAGCCCCTGACTCACAGAGTGGGAAATAAGCTGGCTCAGATGTTCCATACACAAGACAAATAAATAACGAGAGATGGGGTCACCCTGTTTGATTTCGCGCGAAGGCGTAAAAGTGTCCAGGAGGGTTCCTTGCCAGTTCACCTGCATAGTCACAGTGGTAACACATTGCAGGATGACCCAAATGAGATTCTCAGGCAGACCGATGGCCTCTAGGGTACTTTGGATGAACTCCCATCGAAGTCGATCATAGGCTTTTTCCAAGTCAACTTTGATAGCAAAGTAGCCTTTCCTCCCTTTCTTACGGCACAACGAGTGGATAACTTCCTGTGCGATGATAATATTATCAGTGATCTGACGACCCGGAATAAAGCTGCATTTGGTCTCCTGGACCAACTGATGCATATAAGGCTTCAGGTGGTTAACAACAACTTTGGAGATAATCTTGTACACGACATTGCAAAGACTGATCGACCTAAACTGGGTAATGAAATTGGGAGACAGAGTTTTCAGGATTAGGACAAGAATGGTGTGATTTAACTCCTGTTCCCAACATTCCTTCCTAAACACTGCCTGAATGAATGCTGTCACGTGAGGGCCAATACGACCCCATTGGTTATGAAAGAATAACGCTTTGAAACCATTAGGTCCTGGGGCCTTGGTGGGATTCATGCCAAAAACAGCTTGCTTAATCTCAAGGGGGTGGATGGGCCGGGCTAGATCACGAAGTGCATCCTCTGAGAGGGGAGGGAATGTCAATGAGAGCGGAAACTAATAGGATGATCCCGCCTCTGCTATGTAAAGCTGGGCAAAGAACTCGCGAGCGAGATTAGCGACTTAGGCTGGATCAGAGATGCTATCCCCTTGGGATTTTGTGAGGCTAGTAATCATGAGCTTTTTGCGCTTAGCCAGGGTAACAGTGTGATAGTACTTGGTATTCCAGTCACCCTTTGAGATCCAGTCACACTTGGCTTTCTGATGCCAATAGATTTCCTCCTCATTAAGCACGTGCAGCAATTCGCCACTCAAATGTTCTTCCAAAGCTAGCAGGTGATCCTGATTAGCTGCGGTCATGGCTTTTTGGATGCCCTGTATGTAGGAAAATCCCGGGGTAGGCATCACATGCCCACGGTGCGGAATTTAAAATTTTGAGTCCCGGGACATTCCCGAAAGCCAGGATCCATGTGTATGTACAAACAATCAAACCATAACGACTAAAGGAGACCGCCTCTAACGGTATCCACGCAGAGGTCGGATAACCTAACCGGGACAAACTCTTTTGACCCGGGAATAGCTAGACTAAAGAGAAGAGTGCTAGCTCTTACCTTAGCCTTGGAGAGCATGAAGACTTGATGAAGGAGATGACAAAACTCTTGGATGAGAGGATGAATAATCGATGGAGAAGATGAAGATCTTTGGTTTTCATAAAACCTTGCTTCTTCTCTTGCAATCCACGAAGATCATGTTCTTAAAGAAGAAAACTCATTTTTCTCTTCTTATTCCATGTCATACGACCATCTCCCATCATCTTTCATCCTCACTTTTTGCCATTTTGTCATTTAGTCATTAAATGACCAATGACTAAGCACTTTGAAAGAAGCTTCCATGCTTCTCCCTCCATCTCCCACGTATACAAGCATATAAATATATATTAATTAATTATTTAATCAATCAATTAATATATATAATTGCTAAAGTGGTCCAATCAAACTGGGGTCGGTCCTACCGCCCTAAAGGCCCCACGGTGAAAAATCGCCGTAAACGGTTTTCAAAGAATGTCGATGTCGCGATCTCATCGGGACATATCCCAATCTCATCGGGATCCATTTAATCCTATTGCTCTCCGGATATCGGATCTACGTCCAAACTATTTTACTGATTCTCCGAGTCACTCTTATCGTGTGACCCATTAGGTTCCGGTTATGTTGGCCACTTAGATTAACACTTAATCTAAGCAAGTCATGAGCGGTATCTAGCAACACCTCATGACCCCCAATTGACCGGAAAGTAATTGGTTTGACTAATGAAACCATATCACGAACCCTTCCATAGACAATTACCGCAATTAAGTCCTTTCACCATGCTATACCCCACTTGGTTTGAGTATGGGCAATGTGTCAACTCTTACTAGATTGATCGATCAAATCTAGTCCAAGTGTTATCTGTTCTCGTCTAGGACTCATTACTTTATTTGTCCACGAAGACTCTCTTCATGACATATGTATCTTCGGACGCCAGAGACTTCAAAGTAATGATCACGATAAGAGGCCGTGGGTATCTCTTCTTTATAATGTATGGTGAATCCTCTATTGGCTACTCAATTACCTTCAATACCTCAAGTTGCACTCCAATCACCACCCTATGGGCGACCTCGAAAGGCAACAAGGAATGGAGTCAAAGACGTAATCAAGACTGCAAGATATCCTCGAGTACCTCAAGTCTAAGGATACTTGCACCATTGCTATGATGAGATTATCAACGACATTTGTATAGGACATCCATGTGATGATCTCATAGCAGGTCATCCAATGTACTTACTACCACTAGTAAGCATCCACATGTCAAATCTAAATATCTCAATATTTGCGGTTTTAGAGATCCACCGCTTGATCAAATCAAGGAGTTTGACATGTGCTAGTCTATCCGGATTAACGATGTCGGTCTTGTTAATCCTATGACTAGGGATAATTTAGATCTTGACATAATTGCACATGATAGGAATCTCGATAGTATGATCACATCGTAATTTCCTTCATGCTATGTCATGTATCGGGGACTTCATTAATTTGATTAAAGATCACTATCAATTCATAATAAAATGAACATCAAATAAATGAAATATGCCTTGCTTTATTTATTCATAAAGTGCATACATGACTATGAACAAAATGCGCTAAAGGGATTGCCTTTAGGGCACTACTCTAACAATCTCCCACTTGACCTAAAGCCAATCGCCTTGGTATCTAATACCATAAGCGAGTACATGAGAATCAAAATTCTTACGTGGCAACGGCATTGTCAACGGATCCACAATGTTCTCAGTGCGTGGAATTCTCTATCGGACATCACCTCGAGCAATGATCTCCGAATCAAATGGTATCGGCGGAGTACGTGTTTGTATCGTGATGAGACCTTGGTTCCTTTACTGCAAGAATAGCTCCATTGTTGTCACAATACAATCAGATGGGTCCATCACGCCTAGGAACCACACCAAGTTCGATAATGAACTTCGATCCAAACCTTCCTTTCTTTGCATTCGATGCGGCAATGTACTCTGCTCTCGATCGTTGAATCGCCAGATCGTCTCTGTTTGTAACTCTTCCAAATGATGCTCCGCCATTAAGTGTGAAAACATAACTTTGATTGGGACTCGAGTCGCCCTTATCAGTTGAAAACCGCATCTGTATGCCCGCTCACTGGAGATTTCCATCTCCATATATCAAGAAAACATCCTTAGTTCTTCGCAGTACTTTAGGATATTCTTGACAGCCACCCAAATGACCCTCACCAGATCCGATTGGTATCGCTCGTAACACTTAGAGCATATGATACATCGGGTCTCGTCATAACATTAACGTACATAATAGATCCTACCGCAGACGACACGGGATCATATTCATCGCATCCTCTCATCCAAAGTCTTAGGACACATGGACTTGGCGTGTTATCCATGAACAATGGGAAGAAACCCTCTCTGGATTGCTCCATGCTAAACCTCTTTAGCACCTTGTCTATATGTCGTTGACCGTGAAAGACCAAGCAACCTCTTGATCTATCTCTATAGATCTTTATCCCAAGGACATAAGTTGCTTCTCCAAGGTCTTTCATGGCAAATTTGGACAACCAAATTTTACAGATCAGTAGCATTGAGACATTGTTTCCTAGCAACAATATGTCATCTACATATAACACAAGGAATACGATCGCGAGCCCATTAACCTTCTTGTACACATGATGTTCATCCGGATTTGTGAGAAACCAAACTCTTTGATTGTCTCATCAAGCGGATATTCCAACTCTGGATGCTTGCTTCAATCCATAAATGGATTTACGAAGTTTGCACACCTTTTCGCCATCGTGAAATGAAGCCCTCGAGGTTGTGTCATGTACATCCTGCCGATTTCCATTCGGAAAGTGTCTTCACATCCATTTGCCATATATCATAATCATAATGGCGGCAATGGCTAGGAGTATCCTAATGGATTTAAGCATTGCTCTCGGGTGAAGGTCTCGTCATAGTCAACTCCTTGTCTTTGGCGAAAGCCTTTAACCACAAGCCTCGCTTATAGGTAATCACATTACCATCCATGTCGGTTTTCTTCTTGAAAACCCATTTGCACCCTATAGGTTTTATCCTTCGGTGCATCAACCAAAGTCCATACTTGGTTTTCATACATGGAATCCATTTGATTTCATGGCACGGCCATTTTTCGACTCTGAACTCTTCAGAACCTCTTCATAGGTAGTAGGCTCATCATCCTCTATGAGCAATACATCATTCTGTTCACTTACGAGAAATCCATATCTCTCGGGAACAGAGCGTATCCTACTTGACCTACGAATTTCGTGTGTAGTAGAAGGTTGAACTGTTACCTCATCTGTATGAGTTACGCTTTCGAGTTCAGCGATTGATCTGCGTCGTCTCGAGCATCTTGAACTTCTTGAAGTTCCACTTTGCTCCCACTTGTCCTCTTTTAAAAGAAACTCTTTCTCTAAAAGACAGCATGCATCGAAACAAACACCTTTTGTTCTCTCAGAAAGTAAATTGATATCCTCTTGTTTCTTTAGGATATCCTACGAACAAACATTTGTCAAATTTTGCTTCAAGCTTATCTCGACCGTGTCCGCTTCACATAAGCGAGGACAACCCCTTACTTTCAAATAAGAAAGATAAGGTTTCTTGTTAGTCCACATCTCATATGGAGTAACATCAACTGCTTTGATGGAACTCTGTTTAACAAGTAAACAATGTCTCGAGGCATACCCCAAAAGGATTTTGGTAACTATGCAAAGCCCATCATAGATCGTACCATGTCCAACAAGGTTCGATTTCTCCTTCTCGCCACACCATTATCTTTGTGGTGTGTAAGGAGGAGTCCACCGAGATAAAATCCCATTATCTCGAGATAATCCAAAACTCTTGGTCTAAGTATTCACCACCACGATCGGATCGTAATGTTTTGATACTTTTACCAAGTTATTTTCTACTTCATTTCTGAATTGTTTGAACTTTTCAAACGCTTGATTTGTATCTCATCGATCTGGTACCCATATCGAGAATAATCATCGATAAAGGTAATGAAGTAACGACAACCACTTCGGCATGGATGGACATCGGACCACATACATCCGAATGTATTAGGTCTAATAATCCATCGCTCGTTCACCCTTTCCTTAAAGGTAACTTAGTCATCTTGCCTAATAAACAAGATTCACATGTATCATATGATTCATAATCAAATGACCTAAACTTCCACTCTTGTGGAGCTTAGCGATCGTCTCTCATTTATATGGCCAAGCGACAATGCCATAAGTAAGTTGATTTTAAATTATCTCTTTTATGTCTTTTAAGCGTCATTGACATTCATAACGGATGTGACATATCTAATATGTATATTCCATTGCATAATGTACCAGTACCATAAAGCATTCCATTTGAGCTAATAGAACAACCATTGTTACCAAAAGACAAATGGAAACCAGCTCTATTTAAACAAGAAACAGACAATATGTTCTTTGTGAATACGGGTACAAAATAACAATCATCCAAGTTAAGTACAAGCCCACTGGGGAGTGACAAAACATAAGTCCCTACGGCTAATGCAGCAACCCTTGCTCCATTGCCAACACGCAGGTCCATTTCTCCCTTTATGAGTCATCTCATCATCCTGAAGCCTGCATATCATTGCATATGTGAGCCACAACCGGTATCTAATACCCATATGTTATGATCAGAAACAGTATTAACCTCAATGAAAAACATACCTAAAGAAGTCGAGGCATCGATGCCTTCTACCGCTTCAGATTCTTCGAGATAGACTTTGTGAATTCGCCTCCGATGACCGGTCTTACCGCATGGAAGCGGTACCTTTTAGTGCGATCTCTTTGGTCTTCTTCTTGCCTTTACGCACTTCCTTTCAACTTACGAGCCTTTTTCTTCTTCTTTTCCTTTTTGGAACCGAGGAAGAAGAATCCACCAATAAGAACGCTTGCTATCTTGCTTGACAAACATTGTTGCATTGTCTTGAGCAGATTGATCGATTCGGAAATTGTGGTGGACATTTGGTTCATTCGATAGTTCAACCAAACCGTGAATAACTATCGACAAACCAACAAGAATTAAGTCTATACTTAACTCGAATCCATCACAAAACCTAAGGCGACCAACCTCTCCGATATAGCCATTCATCTTCAATGCATATTGCGCGCAGATGAACCAGAGTCATCTTCGTTGTAAAGAGCAACCTTGAGGTCTCGAACCGTTCGGACCGTGCTTGCTCATCAAACAACTCTCTAAGATGAAACACAATCGTATGAGCATCCATAGACTCGTCTTCTTCAAGCACTCGGTGACATCGATGCAAGCATAATGCGGTGGCTATGTCACTTTGTCTTTTATATGCTTACGATATGCCTTCGATCATCATCGAAGCTCCTTGAAAGTGGATCGAAGCGAAAATCAAGGATGTATCCTAGATCCTCGATCCGAGAACAATTCTCGATTCCGCAGCCAATCAAGAAAATTCGGTCTAGTTAATTTGTTTGCATCCATAAGTGAGCGAAGATTCACACTAGTCGACATCTTCAATCAACCTAAACGTAGAGAGAGAAAGAAAGTTAGAATAGAATTAAATGTATGCTCATAAGGACTTAAATGACATACATTTGGCTCCCACTAGTTTCAATAGAATCCATAACCCTCATCATGAATCCAAGAAACAAAATGGCACAATGACTGGTGGGTCGATGTCCGACATTGCTAAGAATGACCTTGAGGTTAGCTCAACAAGTCACCTTAGGTCAATCGGTGAGTATCGGTCATACCAATTGCATCTTTAATGCAACTATCGCCCGATGCTATCAACAGTTGATGTATGCACATACATTGGGTTATCAACACTTGATGCGTGTACATCGATGTACCTACCCAATTCGCCTCGTCACGTTGACGCGAGGTTAGCTCAACAAATCAACGCTTCAGGAAAACCGACCCATTAATCCTAAAATCATATTTTCATGGTTTGAACATATTCAGATAGAGTGAGCTTGAGGTTAGCTCAACAACCCAACCCTATAAGAACTCGGTTCTTGCCATATTAATGGAAGGCGTTAGTTTTCATATTTTAAATGAGGATTTTAGGTCTCATCAAATTAATCTCATCCAAGGATCATAGTCACCATGACTATATGGTGCGATTTAAGGCATTGCATCAATCACATTAAATTTGTACCAAAAATTACCCATCATCCCACCAAGGCATGATATAAGTCGACTTGTATATGTATAAGTCGACTTATGGCTCATATAAGTCGACTTATGCATGTGTAAGTCGACTTGTGCAGTAATCGCGCACCTAACAAGTCGACTTGTACCATTGTGCAAGTCGACTTATTAGTCTACAGTGCACCAAACAAGTCGACTTATTCATTATCCATATGGAATTGCTATTTAATCGGCTAATTCTTAATCCAGGCATTCCCAATTCACAACACCAATATAACAAGTATATTGTCCTTTATATTAATGTGCTAATGAAACATTTTCATTGAGTCATGCATGCCATATAGTCAAACTATATAGGAAAAACTTGAAACCGATTAATCCACCATTAATCATTAGATTTCCACATAATTTTAAGAATATCAAATTATCATGCTAAGTATCTCTAGGTAGGCTACACGTTATCAAGATTACTCCGGCACTTGTCACAAAAACTGCGACGGCCAAAATAACCAAGATAACGGAATAATCTAACGAGACGCTAAAGTGACCTATTCGACATCCAAAACTTATTGGAAACCAAATTTCAAGAATTTCATTTTGGGATGCATGCCACATCAATATAACACATTTTTAATCACTATAAAAATGATTCATGGCGTTGGAACAGAAAATAACACAACCAATCATTCCAAACAAAATAGACCCAGCAACTTTCTCAAAACTGCTAAGCTCAACATTTTGCTCAAAATGACCATTGAAACACTTTCAATAAATACTGAGAAAATTAAAGAGGTGAAAACATGTTCCCAAAATGCTCCATGAATTTTTTCAGGATTTATTTCCCACAAAAACTCATTGAACCTCAGCAATCTAGCCGAACCAGAATCTGTGTTTTTCAACACAAACATTCCCAGCAGCATACAAGAAATTCGGAAATAAATAGTAAATCACCTTGAAAACAATTTTCCATCCACAGAGACATTCAGAAACATCTTAGGGACGTGTCGGTGAAAACCAATCCGAAAAACGATTTTTCTAGAATTTATTCTCGAATTTACAAGCATACCTGTTTTAGAAACGTTCAACAGGACAGCATCCGAAACTTGAGGGAATTAAATAGCAAAACTATATCAAATTAAATTGATAAATTCTCATCTTTCACAAACATATTCTATAACATGTTATGAACAATTATGAGCAAGAAATTTCGAAAACATGCATCTCTATACTGATTCGAAATTCACACAAATAACATGCATCAGCAGCTCAATTCACAAAGGAACTCCGACCTAGTTATCATTTCGACTGTTTATACAACACAAGTGTCTCTGATACCACTGTAGGAAAATCCCGGGGTAGGCATCACATGCCCACGGTGCGGAATTTAAAATTTTGAGTCCCGGGACATTCCCGAAAGCCAGGATCCATGTGTATGTACAAACAATCAAACCATAACGACCAAAGGAGACCGTCTCTAACGGTATCCACGCAGAGGTCGGATAACCTAACCGGGACAAACTCTTTTGACCCGGGAATAGCTAGACTAAAGAGAAGAGTGCTAGCTCTTACCTTAGCCTTGGAGAGCATGAAGACTTGATGAAGGAGATGACAAAACTCTTGGATGAGAGGATGAATAATCGATGGAGAAGATGAAGATCTTTGGTTTTTCATAAAAACCTTGCTTCTTCTCTTGCAATCCACGAAGATCATGTTCTTAGAAGAAGAAAACTCATTTTTCTCTTCTTATTCCATGTCATACGACCATCTCCCATCATCTTTCATCCTCACTTTTTGCCATTTTGTCATTTAGTCATTAAATGACCAATGACTAAGCACTTTGAAAGAAGCTTCCATGCTTCTCCCTCCATCTCCCACGTATACAAGCATATAAATATATATTAATTAATTATTTAATCAATCAATTAATATATATAATTGCTAAAGTGGTCCAGTCAAACTGGGGTCGGTCCTACCGGCCTACCGGGCCCCGCCGGCGAAAAATCGCCAGAAACGGTTTTCAGCAATGTCGATGTCGCGATCTCATCGGGACATATCCCAATCTCATCGGGATCCATTTAATCCTATTGCTCTCCAGATATCGGATCTCTGTCCGAAACTATTTTACAGATTCTCCGAGTCACTCTTATGCGTGTGACCCATTAGGTTCCCGGTTATGTTGGCCACTTAGATTAACACTTAATCTAAGCAAGTCATGAGCGATATCTAGCAACACATCATGACCCCAATTGACGGAAAGTAATTGGTTTGACTAATGAAACCATATCACGAACCCTTCCATAGACAATTACCGTGCAATTCGTCCTTTCACCATGCTATACCCCACTTGGTTTGAGTATGGGCAATGTGTCAACTCTTACTAGACTGATCAGATCAAATCTAGTCCAAGTGTTATCTGTTCTCGTCCTAGGACTCATTACTTTATATGTCCATGAAGACCTCTTCATGACATATGTATCTTCCGGCCGGAGACTTCAAAGTAATGATCCCGATAAGAGGCCATGGGTATCTCTTCTCGCTATAATGAAGTGGTGAATCCTCTATTGGCTACTCAATTACCTTCAATACCTCAAGTCGCACTCAATCACCACCCTATGGCGACCTCACGAAAGGCAACAAGGAATGGAGTCAAAGTGCGAATCGATTGCCAAGATATCCTTGAGTACCTCAAGTCTAAGGATACTTGCACCATTGCTATGATGAGATTATCACCGACATTTGTATAGGACATCCATGTGATGATCTCATAGCAGTCATCCAATGTACTTACTACCACTAGTAAGCATCCACGTATCAAATCTAAATATCTTAATATTTACGGTTTTACGAGATCCACCGCTGATCAAATCAAGGAGTTTGACATGTCTAGTCTATCCGGATTAACGATGTCCAGTCTCGTTAATCCTATGACTAGGGATAATTTGAATCTTGACATAATTGCATGATAGGAATCTCGATAGTATGATCGCATCATAATTTCCTTCATGCTATGTCATGTATCAGGGACTTCATTAATTTGATTAAAGATCACTATCAATTCATAATAAAATGAACATCAAATAAATGAAATATGTCTTGCTTTATTTATTCATAAAGTCTGTACATGACTATGAACAAAATGCGCTAAAGGGGATTGCCTTTAGGGCGCCTCGGAATTGTCCATCTGAGTCTGGGCCTCCGGCGAATCCATGTAGGTTGCCACGTCACACGGGTCCGTCTGTGGAGGGTGTGGAGAAGGCCCGAGGTGGAGAGGCTCCTCCTGGGACGGAATGCCGTCTTGCAGTTGGAACCGCTCTGGGAGGTTTAGGCCGCAGGTTGTCAGAAGTTGGGCCTCACACACGATATCGGTGTGAGAAGTAATTTCAACCGCAACATGATTATCCTTGGTGTGGGGTTGAAAGGTGAAAGGAGGGGCCTGGTATGATGTTGTGGCCCGGTCCCCACGGGCCCTAGATGAGGAGGCCCGATTTTGGTGTGGCACTAGTCCTTTCGGGCCAATTGGCCCTTTCTTGGGTTTGGGTCCAGGCCCATAGGATTTAAAGTGGAAGCTAGAGAGGCAGAGCCCATAACAGGGCCCAAACACTATTGGTGGCCTAGTCCCTTAAAGGAGGACGCACGTGAGCTCGCGTCTGCTGTTATCGCCTATGTCTCCAGCGCGTTAGCGTCTGTCAGAGCCTCATATCTCTAGCCGGATTTTGGAGGAGACGTGTGGGAGCTGACCTGGGAAGAAGGATGTTGGAATCACGCCTGTGGGGGTGACCGTTTGGAGGGAGGACGGCGCGTCCTGTGGACCTAAACCCAGGTCCAAGTCATGCGAGACATTACTCGACACCGACATCTCGCCATGAGGCGAGGCGACAATCTTGTCGGTGCTGCGAGGGAGGACCGGGGTCTTAAAAGGTTCGGGGGGGCGGTTCGGACAAGTCTCCGTCGCGTGGTCCACCTTGCCACACTGGAAACACAATTGCGGCAACCCTTCGTACTGCACCTGCATGAGTTCTCCGTCAAGTTCCACGGTGGTTCGCAATGGGCTGCTCAGGTCAACTTCCACGGCTAGGCGGGCGTAACGTCCACAGAGCTACTGTAAGGTATTTTCGTCAAGCCTCACCGTCTTGCCAACCATGTTGCCGAGTGCCAGGAGGATACGGGGGTGGTACCGACTGATGGGAAGGTCGGGAAGCGGATCTAGGTCCTTGCCCGATGAGCTTGGCCTGATGATGGCGAAGGAGGTTGCCGATCTTTGGACCGAAAGAGCTTGCCCATTGATGATCCACGGGCCGTCAGTCAGTGCATGGAGAAAGTCGGTTTCTTACTTGAAACGAACCATGAAGAAATCATGTTCAAGGTCTATGATTTTCAAGGCTCCTTTCGGTTTCTAGAGGGCACGAATACGGGTGGAGTGAGCTTGAAAACTGATATGGCGGCCGAGCAGTTTAACAACAACAGCATTGGCCTATTGTCTATCTAATTTGTCCCGGAAGGTTTGGGACAGTTGGAGGCCTCCCCCATGTTCGATGGGGAGGTGAGTGGTGTCGCCTTCCTCTGGTTCAAGGGGCTCCTCGTCAACCCAGGCTATGGTCTCCTCAGCTATGGCTGCAGTGGAGGTCCCAGTAACTGCGTGCTATAAGACAACGAAGCTGGTGGCGGGGCAGTGTCATCACATTTTCTCGTCTTGCCCCGTTTGGACTGAGGCCCCTCGTGTTCAAGGGGTTCCATTGGAGGCTCAAGAGTGTGTGGGAGCAGAAGGAAACACCAGCTAAAGCACGGTGTGGAAGAGCAGCTTTAGAAGATCGTAGTGTTGATGGTAATGCAGTAAAACTTTGATCGCCACCTTGTTCTCGCACAAAGAAACTTCAGAGCGTTTTCTCTCACTATTGTCTGCTGATAATTAAAATTTGTTTTTTTGGAAATGTTTAAATACATTTGTTAGGCCTCAACTTTTGATTCTTAAACGGTCTCTCCACCCATTAAAATCCTGAAAAGGGTAGCAAGCTAAACAACAACGTAGGTTGATTCAAAATAGGGAAGATTATGTCGTAAGAAAACTCTTATCACAGAGGAGGATTTTTGTTTATGCAAATTCACTTATAAAACTAGCATGATTATAAAGTGTTAAAGCAAAGGTCCCTAGCTAGCAAGTAAATGGAAATCCCTTATGCTTTAAAGGTGAAAATTATGTATAATTAATTCTAAATCGAAATATCCTGAAGAATATTTTATTGATATAGGTTAACTTTCACAACATGTTCTTAAAATATTGGTTGACTATTACTCTGAGCTACTTGACGAGCTCTACAAACAAATTTTATGCTTATATGAGAACACTACTGAAACCAAAAGGATATGTTATGCCAGAGTTTGCCTTGAGGTGGATGTGCAAATGAAGTTACCTCAAATGATGAATCTTAAAAGGCTGGATGAAGAAGGGTGATTAGCGAAGTCTAAAATCTCCATATCCTACTACTGGAAATGTAGCACCCCACTCCCGTAAGACCCGGACACGACATCGATGGTGATGTCCGGATCCATGCTCTGCAAGGATGGGATGATACCACACTCAGTCAAAACACAGTGCTAAATTTTGTTTTGAAGCAAACATACACTTACATATATATATGTATATTTCGGAAATGAATTTATATAACAAAACTAGTAGGTACAATGACCACAAGGGTCCTCTGGCAAAATACACAATAATAAATATGCAGAGTCCTCTCTCTAGTGTAGACGCAACTGATCCCTCCCTCTAATACTGCTCTGCGATCATTATACACCCATTACCTAACGGGGTATTCTTCTGATTCCTGCAAAACAATTGCAGATTTTGGATGAGTTTTTGCAAACTCAATGAGTGACCATCATTGAGGGTCCACTCACTCAAGTACAGAATCAAATAATAACTTATGTTTTCATTCTTTTTATTTGATCTCATTTTTCAATTCCCATAGATCTATCTCTGTCTCGTAATACATTTTCTCAAGAATTCCCCATTTACATATTTACAGAAATTCATATTCATACATCCCATTTTTTTGATAAAAAGAATTTCACTCGCTTACTATTTAATTATCATATGACTATGACCTAGTGCCTAAACTGTCCCATGAATGGGCTCAATAATAGCTGACCCTTATCCAATACTGGATACCGGGTTCATTATAAGTTGAGCCTAAGGCTCTGAATCAGTCATGAACTCGAAGTTCATTTTCACACGTTGAGCTAAAAGCTCTAATCGATGGCAACTCGGTCAATGTACTCAATATTTCATACAACACTAAGCATATCACAATCACCATACATACTATAATTAGAGTACCCATAACTGCTTTCCACACCAGTGTAGGGGCTTTACTATCATTCACCAAACATAATAGAATAAATGCAGTCTGTAACCCATTATCAATTCATACCAGTTTTGTGACCAAGCATCTATACTGTCCCTATAAGGGCACATTAATCGTTGAGCCATAGGTTCTAGAACTGTCCCATCAAGGGCTCATTAATCGTTGAGCCATAGGCTCTGGAATTGTCCCATCAAGGGCTCATTAATCGTTGAGCGCGTCTTAGGGGTAGGAGAGCCCTCTGGGTATGCACTACTTCTCACGCGTCTTAGAGGTAGGAGAGCCCTCTGGGTATGCACTAACTCATCAATCGTTAAGCTTTTCACTCTGAAACTGTCCTGTCAAGGGCTCATTAATCATTGAACGCATCTTAGGGGTAGGAGAGCCCTCTGGGTATGCACTACTTCCCACGCGTCTTAGAGGTAGGAGAGCCTCAGGTATGCACTAACTCATCAATCGCTGAGCTTTTCGCTCTCGAATCGCCCCGCCAAGGGCTTATTAATCACTGAACGCGTCTTAGGGGTAGGAGAGCCCTCTGGGTATGCACTACTTCCCACGCGTTTTAGGGATAGGAGAGCCCTTTGGGTATGCACTATTCCGCTTCGAGCTCGAGGCTCTTTTTCAAGAGTCGAGCCAGTAGCTCGATCAAGATAACACGCCATTTCTAATCTATTCCAGATTTTCACATCACAAACACAATTACACTTTCACATTCTCATAACATTTCTGTATACTATCACTTCAATACTCCGGACCTTCTATCCGGAGTTCACATTCAATATTATCTCATCATTTTACTTCAGAGAATTTAAATCGCTGAATTATAACATTTAATACTTTGAGAACCGTCTAGGTCACTCACCTGGCTTCCGCGCTAACGCCTGGAAGTCCCAGCAATATCCGTGCAATGTCGTTCCAACGGTGCCTTTATAACGGTCAAATGACTGCTCGTCGCGGCGAATAATTAACCGCTCGTCGTGACGAGGCCCTCACACACGTCGCGACGTGCGGGTTCCTGTCCGTCTTCTCCGACCATTTCCCACATTTCTCTCTAAAATCAGCCATAACTTAAACTCAACTACCTCAATCTTTCACATTTAAACCCATCAATGCATTTAACTAACACATAAACAACATAAAAGCCATTTACTTACCAAATCAAGCTTCCTCTCTTCAAACACCCGAAAAGTCTCTAAGCCTTTAACACCTACGGCTCTCTCCCAAAACCACAACAAACTTCATCATCTTTAGGGTTTAAGCTTGGCTTTGCACAAGGAAAAGCAAGCAATAATTGGACAACAAAAGATCACACAAGGAGGAAGAAAGGAGAATCGATCGAAGGGAGAAGAAGCATGCCCTAGGTGGAGAAAACAAGTTTACAGCCAAAGAGATTTTCGCAACTTTCAAAAGGGGAAATTTAAAACCTAAGGCATTTAAAAGGGTTGCTCTCTCTTAACAATGGTTCTAGGGATCAAGGCATAGTATTCCTCTTTTCCTCAAATTCACTTAAATCTCTTTCTCTTTCCAAACATTTCTAGTTTAATTGTCCCCAAATTCCAAGGGTTTCACACTTTTATTCCTAAAATCATGTCTAATTTTCCCATTGCCATTGGACAGTTATTCAGTACTATTAAGTCAATCACTCCGTCAATTGTAAAATTTTCCGATCCGGACTTTTTCTTCAAAAAATTTCCAGAAAATTTCTAAGGGTCACTAACAACTGAGAACACTCCTAAAGCATTTCCAATTCAGATTTTCAAACACAATTTTCTCATAATTCACAAAACAAATCATATTCAAACATAAATGCCGGAAAATGTCATGAATGCATGTACCTATATGTGCATGTGAAAAAATGTATCATTCCTCTCTATAACGAGAGGCCAAATGAATGAACATATGAAAAATATGAATCAACTCCTAGTCAGTCCCAATTTACTAATTTACCCTTCTCATCGGTGATGGGATGTTACAATTCTCCCCTCCTAATAAAAATTTCATCCTCGAAATTCATTTTGACACAGAATACAATAGGGGTATTGTTTCTCATATATCCATCCATTTCTTATATCATCAAGCTATTTCGATGGTTCCCTCATTGCCTCATCATTAATGTCGTCCAAATGGTCCTTCCATTCATTATATAGAGATCATACTTTTTGCATATGTCTTTGATGAGTTTTCAGAAAATTTAACCCATTACTCCCAATTACAACTTCAACAGCTATCTGATTAAAACATTTCCAGCTACAAATTCACTAATAAAGCCATTGGTATAAGACTCACATGTGTTCTTATCATTTTGATCAAGTGCCCACACATATAAACATAACACTGGCCCGTAAGCTCAGTCAAGTCAGAATACTGGCTCGTAGGCTCAGTCAAATCAGAATACTGGCCCGTAGGCTCAGTCAACTTAGAATACTGCCACGGAGCATAGCTCAACGTGGAGATGCTACAACTAGGCGTCTCAATCACAACTCCTTAGTATTTCATGCATTCATGAGAAGGAATGCATCACTTATATGCCGGAACTTATTCTAACATATTTACTCAAGTCTACATTCTTAGCTACCCATTTGCTCTTTTGGGGTCCCCTTACTAGGACCTTTCTTTAAACGGTAATACACATGTGTCGATGTTATCAACATCCCCATATCCACAATTTGGGTTTTCCACATTTCCTTGGTTCCACTTAACCATCACCATACTCTCTTTATTGCACTCGATCTAGTAACCCAGTATCCATAATTATGGTACTTTGCTAAGCAATGCTCTATTTGATACAATTTATTGGAACATAAGTTCCTCAGCCCAATCTTCTCAATCTTTCCAATTTCTAGTCATACCTTAATCACTACTAATCTGTCTAGTCATTGCATAACTCATGCGATTCTGTCCACATCATGATTCTACGCTTTCAATCCAATTATTGTTGTAGAAGTTTCTAATTCACGAGTCAAAATTTAGCTCAGGCAGTTATTCATCTTTAGCAACACCAAAATCATGTTATACATTTCAACCAAATTCCCCATAATCATAAATTCATCTTCATTAAGATCATAGTCACTAATTGATATTCTTATGCTCAGGTCCCATTAACCTTTTATAACAATATCAAATCAGAGCATAATTAACACTAATAGGTATAACCTCTTATTTTTAGCTCATGAAATTCCTCTGACACATGTTATCTTCAATTTCTCGTTAAACTTCTTATTTCTCAATAGATTTCCCAATTCTTTCAAATTCCTACAGATTCCTCATTGACTCATACAAATGTCTGTTCATTCATATCTGTTGCTCCACATATTTCAATCGGTCTAAAATCATAACTTCCTGTGTTGGAACCCCTTAACATTATGGAGGATCTGTGGTTCCCAAACACATAAACAAAAGTGTTTCCTTG
This sequence comes from Erythroxylum novogranatense, assembly GCA_029891385.1. Classification (NCBI taxonomy): domain Eukaryota; kingdom Viridiplantae; phylum Streptophyta; class Magnoliopsida; order Malpighiales; family Erythroxylaceae; genus Erythroxylum; species Erythroxylum novogranatense. The sequence goes on from CM057226.1 coordinate 23,898,654, forward strand.
GAGTACTCGAATCCCCTCATACACTTAGATATTTAACATCATCAACTCCAAAATTCGCCGTTCACATGTTAGCCAATTTCCACCAAACAAACCCAATCAGATCGTAAGGAACTTTAGACCTTTAGATAATGAAAGAATTTCTAGATTCCATTGTTGAATTTAGAGAAGAACTTATGATCTCAGCTATTTGTCATGGAAAGCCTACCCTTACAGATCAAAAACCACGCTAACAAACCTCGGTATAATCACTCATCTATTTTCCAAACGTACTTATAGGTCCCTTATGAAACTTTAAGAGAATCAATTTCCACTTTTCCTACTATTGTAATAGGATCAATTCGTATCGCCCACTCTGGTCAATGCATCCTCGATACTAAGGCCCATGAACTATAAAGAAATCTCTTATACTATACAACCCAGTAAATTTCATCTAACTCTTACTATCTCATCTAGAGATGTATTTATCTCACATTTCAATCATTCACAATCACTAATGATACCAACATTTCTATATACTCTAGAAATCATTTCTATTCTTGTTCCTGCCCATAAGTAGGGTCCCCTTGTGATTTGGTGACCCAAATCATACTCTGCACTCGTTCCCCATACTAATACACATATTGACAGAAATTCTTTTCGGCTTTCCATTATTTAATTTCTTTTTTTTACACAACGTCTCGTTACAAACATTTTTTAAGTGCTTTCACTCTTCTCTTTTGAGTTATCATCATTTCCGAAGTGCATACATAAAACAATTCAAATCAAAGCACATATCTCTTAGTTCCTATAGTAACATGTCATGAATCTCGTTTCCAATCATTTGCAAAATCGTCCCAATTATTTTATCGTCCATGCATATAGTCCCAATCCATTCAGAATTATAATGCAAAAGCATTACGAAATGCAATCCCAGTATTCAAACTATTGTCACATTTCAAAGTCATGTCTACTGCAGTTATTTCCTTTTTAACCTAGCTTACACATGTTATTCCTTCCATTTCTACTTCTTTTTGTCAATATCTTTTCTTCTCTATTCTCTTTAAAGGCAAAGCATTTCAGTCTCATATCAATACCCTACATTATCCACTAACACAAATACAATCAATCTATATTGACCTTATCAGAGCACATTCCTTTTTCCCCGTTTCCATTTTTTTCCATTTTATCAACCATACAAGTCAGAATCATAATGCCTGATCATCCTGACCTTTTATCTCTCATCGACATATCCATATACTAATTTATACTCTGGTCATTTTAACCGTTATTCTCCTCATGCCTGTAGGAAAATCTCGGGAGGAACATCACATGTTCCAGCAGCGGAAAACAAAATTTTGTTCCCGGACCTTCCCGAAACCCAGGATCCCGGTGTCGGTATGAAAACTCAAACTGAATAGCCAATAGAGACTATCTCTAAAGGTATCCACGCAGAGATCGAAACCTAACCGGATCAAACACCTTTGACCCGGAATAGCTAGAATGTAATAAAGCTGCGCAGAGCCTACCTCGTCCTTGGAGAGCTTGGATCAACGTGGAGGAGATGACAAAGCTTGGATGAGAAGATGAAGAATCGATGGAGAAATGAGAAGGAAAACAATTTTCCTTTCAATCTTTTCCTCTTCTTTCAACCCACGAAGAACTCTTCTTAGAAGCAAGAAAGACTCTTTCTTTCTTCTTCATAACACCAACGAGCATCATCTTCATTTCTCATCTTCCTTTATTGTTTTGTCTTTTAGCAATTAATGAAAGGTGATGACTAAGCTTCCAAATGGAAGCTTCCTTGCTTCTCCTTTGCCATCCACGTTTCATGCATATATATATATATATTAATTAATTATTTAATTAATTAATCATATATATATATGTATATATATTGCTAAAGTGGTCCAGTCACACTGGGGTCGGTCCTACCGGGCCCCGGCATGGAAAAACCATCGAAAACCTTTCTTAGCAATATCGATGTCGCGATCTCATCGGGACATATCTCGATCTCATCGGATACATTTAATCCATTGCTTCCATAATTGGAACTCGTCCAATACTATTTTACTTGATTCTCTCAAACACTCTTATCGTGTGACCCTTTAGTTCCGGTTATGTTGGCGCTTAGATTAACAATTAATCTGAGCAAGTCATGAGCGGTATCTAGCAACACATCATGACCCCAATTGACCGAAAAGTAATCGGTTTGATGAATTCATCACGAACGGATCACGAACCCTTCCATGTATAATTATTTAGCAATTCGTCCTTTCATCATCCTATACCCCACTTGGTTATGAGTATGGCTAATATGTCAACTCTTACTAGACTAAGTCTAGCCCAGTGAAATCGCCTCTGTCGAGGACTCATTACTTTATATGTCCATGAAGACACTCTTCATGACATAGTCATGCTCGCCGAGACTTAAAGTAATGATCCCGACGAGAGGCAGTATCTCTTCTGCTCTCCGTAAGTGATGAATCTTTATTGGCTACTCAATTACCTTGAATACCTCAAACGTACTCCAAGCACCATCCTATGAGTAACCTCTCGAAGGCCACAAGGAATGGAGTCAAGTACATGATCAAGATTCAAGATATCCTTGAGTACCTCAAGTCTAAGGATACTTGCACCATTCTTATGATGAGATTATCAACGACATTAAATCCATGTGATGATCTCATGGCGAGTCATCCAATGAACTTACTATCACTAGTAAGCATCCATATGTCAACTCTAAATATCTCATATTTACGGTTCGAGATCCACCGCTTGATCCAATCAAGGAGTATGACATATCTAGTCGTCCGCATTAATGATGTCCGCCTCATTAATCCTATGACTAGGAAAATTTAGATATCTTGACATAATTGCACATGATAGGAATCTCAAGATTATGATCATATCATAATTTCCTTCATGCTATGTCATATATCATGGACATCATTAATTTGATTAAAGATCAATATCAATTAATAAAGAACATCAAATAAATGAAACATGCCTTTCTTTATTTATTCATAAAGTGCATATATGACTATGAACAAAAAGCGCTAAAGGGATTGCCTTTTAGGCACTACTCTAACAATCTCTCACTTGACCTAAAGCCAATCGCCTTGGTATCTAATACCATAGCGAGTACATGAGAATCAAAATTCTTCGTGACAATGGCTTCGTCAGCGGATCAGCAATGTTTTGCTCGTGGGAATCCTCTCGATCACGACGTCACCTTTAGCAATGATCTCTGAATCGATGATATCTGCAGAGTGCGGTTTAGATCGTTGGTGAGACCTCGGTTCTTTTGCTGAGCAATAGCCCCATTGTTGTCACAATACAACCTGTATGGGTCCATCACGCTAGGAACCACACCAAGTTCAAATGAACTTTCGATCCAAACGCTTCCTTTGTCGCCTCGATGCGAAAGAATGTACTCTGCCTCGGTCGTCGAATCGCGATCGTCTCTTGTTTGGAACTCTTCCAACCGACCGCTCCGCCGTTTAGCGTGAAAACATAACCCCGACTAGGATCCGAGTCATCCTTGTCAGATTGGAAACTGGCATCCAGATGCCCGCTCACTGAGATTTCCATCTCCATATATCAAGAAAATATCCTTAGTCCTTCGCAAGTACTTGAGGATATTCTTGATACTACCGAAAGACCCTCACCAGATCCGATTGGTATCCGCCGTGACACTCGGGCATACGATACATCGGACCTCGTACATAACATAACATACATGATCGATCCTACTGCAGATGCATACGGATCTCGATCCATGCGAATCCTCTCATCTTATGTCTTAGGACACATAGATTTCGAGAGTGTTATCCCATGAGTAATGGGAAGAAACCTCTCTTGGATTGCTCCATGCTAAATCTCTTTAGCATCTTGTCTATGTATCGATGATTATGAAAGACCAAGCAACCTCTTTGATCTATCTCTATAGATCTTTATCCCAAGGATATAAGTTGCTTCACCAAGGTCTTTCATTGCAAATTGCTTGGACAACCAAATTTTAATCGATTGCATCAATGAGACATCGTTTCGAGTAACGAGATGTCATCTACATACAACACAAGGAAAACAATTGCATTCCCATTAACCTTCTTGTACACACGTTGTTCATCCGGATTTTGTAAGAAACCAAACTCTTTGATTGACTCATCAAAGCGGATGTTCCAACTCTGGATGCTTGCTTCAATCCATAGATGGATTTCTTGCATACCTTTTCGCCATCACTTGGAAGTGAAGCCTTACGTTGTGTCATGTACACATCCTCGCCGATTTCCGTTAAGGAAAGTCGCTTCACATCCATTTTCCATATATCATAATCATAATGAGTGGCAATGGCTAGAGTATCCGAATGGATTTAAGCATTGCTACGGATCAAGGTCTCGTCATAGTCAACTCCTTGTCTTTGACGAAATCCTTTGCCACAAGCCTTGCTTTGTAAGTAATTACATTACCATCCATGTCGGTTTTCTTCTTGAAAACCCATTTGTACCCTATAGGTTTTATCCTTCAGTGCATCAACCAAAGTCCATACTTGATTTATGTATATGGAATCCATTTCACTTTCATGGCACAAAGCCATTTTTCGACTCGAACTTTTGAGAACCTCTTCATAGGTAGCGGGCTCATCATCTTCTATGAGCAACGTTATTCTGTTCACTTCACGAAATCCATATCTCTCGAACAGTCGCATCCTACTTGACCTCTGAACTTCGTGTGTCACGTAAGGTTGAATCACTTCATCCGAATGAGTGACAGTCTCAGGTTCAGGCAGTTGATCTGTGCTTGTTTGAGCATCTTGAACTTCTTCAAGTTCGACTTTGCTCCCATTGTCTTCTTGGAGAAGAAACTCTTTCTCTAAAAAGACAGCATGCTTCGAAACAAACACCTTTTGTTCCTCAGCAAGGTAGAATTGATATCCCATGGTCTCTTTAGGATATCCTACAAACAAACACTTGTCAGACTTTGCTTCAAGCTTATCTGACTGAATCCGCTTCACTTAAGCAGGACAACCCCATACTTTCAGATGAGAAAGATAAGGTTTTCTGCTAGTCCACATCTCATATGGAGTAACATCAACTGTCTTAGAGGGAACTTTGTTTAACAAGTAAACAGCTGTCTCTAGCGCATACCCCCAAAACGATTTTGGTAACTTTGCGAAACCCATCATTGATCGTACCATGTCCAACAAGGTTCGATTTCTCCTTTCAGCCACACCATTATGCTGCGGCGTGTAAGGAGGAGTCCACTGAGATAATATCCCATTATCTCTGAGATAATCCTGAAACTGTTGGTCTAAGTATTCTTCACCACGATCGGATCGTAATGCCTTGATACTTTTACCAAGCTGGTTTTCTACTTCATTTATGAATTGTTTGAACTTTTCAAATGCTTCAGATTTATATCTCATCAGATACAAGTACCCATATCGTGAATAATCATCGATAAAGGTAATGAAGTAACGACAACCACTTCTGGCATGGATGGACATCGGACCGCATACATATGAATGTATTAGGTCTAATACTCCAATCGCTCGTTCACCCTTTCCCTTGAAGGGTAACTTAGTCATCTTGCCTAATAAACAAGATTCGCATGTGTCATATGATTCATAATCAAATGACCCTAAACTGCCACTCTTATGGAGTTTAGCGATCGTGTCTCATTTATATGGCCGTCGACAATGCTATAAGTAAGTTGACTTTAGATTATCTCTTTTATACCGTTTGGTGTCATTGACATTTAAAATTGGATTAGACATATCTAATATGTAAATACCATTGCACAATGTACCAGTTCCATAAAGCATTCCATTAGAATTGATAGAACAACCATTGTTATTAAAATTCATATGGAATCCAGCTCTATTCAGACAAGAAACAGACAATATATTCTTTGTCAAAACGGGTACAAAATAACAATCATCCAATTCCAAAGATAAGCCCGGAGGGAGATACAAAACATAGGTTCAAATGCGGCTAATGCAAAGAACTCTTGCTCCATTTCCAACACGTGGGTCTACTTCTCCCTTCATGAGTTACCCATCGTCCGAGGCCCCTGCATATCATTACATATGTGTGAGCCACAACCAGTATCAAATACCCAAATGTTGTGATCGATGTGATGATTAACTTCAATGACATACAAACCTGAAGTAGTCGAGAATCGATGCCTTCTTCCGCTTCAATGACTCCAGATAGACTTTGCAATTGCACCTCCGATGGCCATCTTTACCATAATGGAAGCAAGTTCCTTTCGGGCAGCTTCTTTGGTCTTCTTCTTGATGGCGCTTCCCTTTGGTTTCTTTGCCTTCTTCTTCTTTGGGTTCTTTTTTCTTGGAACCCGAAGAAGAAGAAGCTCTACCAAGACTTGCTTACTATCACTCTTGATAGTTCGCTTTCATTTGTCTTGGCTGATTGATCATTTCGGTATTGTAGTGGATATTTGGTTCATCCGATAGTTTAACACTAACTGCGCATAACTGCTTGACAATCCAACCAAATTAAGTCTATACTTAACTCATGATCCATTGCAAAACCTAAGACGGCCAATCTCTCAATATAGCCATTCATCTTGTAGCGTCTTGCCAGATGTCCCTGGAGCCATCTTTAATGGTGAAGAGAAGCCTTGAGGTCTCGAACCTTTCGGACCGAACTTGCTCGTCAAACAGCTTCCCAAGATGAAATACTATAGTGTGAGCATCCATGGACTCATGCTTCTTCGCAGCCTGGTGACATCGAGGCAAGCATGATGCAAGTAGCCATGTCATCGCTTTAGATGCTTACTATATGCCTTCGATCATCATCGAAGCATCGACGAGTGCATCTCGAAGCGGAAAATCTAGGATATATCCTGACCTTGGATCGAGAACTATTCTCGATTCCTTAACCAATCGAAAATTCGGTCCAGTTTAACTTGTTGGAATCCATAAGCGAGCGAAGATTCACACTTGACGACATTTTCAAACAACCTACACGGATAGAGAGGAAGAATGTTAGAATAGGAATAGCTGCATAATCATAAGGACTTGAATGATATGCAAAAAGAGCTCCCACTAGTTTCATAGAATCCATAACCCTCATTACGAATCCAAAGAAACAAAGTGATATAATGTCCTAGTGGGTTGATATCCGATATTGCTAAGAATGACCTTGGGTTTACCCAACAAGCCACAACTTAGGTCAATCGGTAGGTATCGAACATACCAATTGCATCATCGATAACCAACATTGAGAATGACCTTGGGTTTACCCAACAAGCCACCTTATGACTCGGGAGGTATCAGATATACCAATTACATCTTAGACACAACTATCGATCAATGCTATCAACTTGTTGATGTATGCACTTACATTGGGTATCAACTCTTTGATGCGCATACATCCGATGTATGCTACCCAATTTCACCTCATCACGTTGACCTTGAGTTTACTCAACAAACCAACGCCCAAAGGTGAAAACCAACCCATTAATCCGAAAATCACATTTTTATGGTTCGAACATATCCGTATAGAGCGAGCTTGGGTTTACCCAACAACCCAACCCTATAAGAACTCTGGTTCTTACCATATTAATGGAAGGCGTTAGTTTTCATATACCGAGGAGGGATTTAGAAACTCTAGACTCCAAGCTGAAGGATCATAGTCACTATGACTATATGGCATGATTTAGGTTTCATCAATCACATTGAATCTTTCCTTATAATCATCCATCATCCCTCCTGTGCATGTTAAAAGTCGACTTTCATCGAATGCAAGTCACCTTATGCTTCTGCCCACACACAAGTCGACTTGTATGAAACAAGTAAGCCTTATGGCACTCGCCTATGTACAAGTCGCCTTGTAATGTGCTACAAGTCGACTTATACTTAGACCTTGAACAAGTCGACTTATTCCATACACAAGTCGCCTTATCCAGGAAATTTGCTAAAATCTCTAATCGGCTAATTCTCAATCGATGCAATTCCAATTCACAATACCATCATACCTAGGGTAATATTCAGAATTTATGTATCAATGAACAATTCATTGATCCATGAATGCCATATATGGATAAACCATACATGAAAAGCTTAAAATGAGTCAAAACTCATAAATATCCAAACAATTTAAGAACACCCAAATTCTCACCCTAAGCATCTCTAGCTAGTCTATACTTTCTCAAAATTACTTCGGCACAAGCCACAAAATTTATGACGGCTAAAACAAACAAGATAATGATATATACTAACGAGACACTAATGTGACCTTTTAGGCATCCGAAAATTCTTGGAAAAGCAAATTTAAGCAATTCAATTTGGCAATCATACTACATGAAGATAACACATTTTTAATCACATTAAAAATGGTGAAAGGCATTGGAACTGAAAAAACACACTCAATCAAGGCAAGCAAAACAGTCTCAACAATTTCCACAAAACTGTCCAGTTCTGTACATTGCTTGAAATGATCAATGAAAAAATTTCAATAAATTCTGAGAAACTTATATAGGTTACTACATGTTCAGAAAATGCTACCTGAATGTTTTCAGGATTTTAGGCCATCAAAAACTTAGTCAAACAAAATAACAAAACCGATTCAAAACTGTGTTCATCAGCACAGCAATTCCCAACAGCATAGAATAAATTCGTGAATAAATATCCAATCACCTTGAAATCCAATTTCCATGCTCATAGACATTCACCAACATCTTAGAGATATGTAGGTGAAGGAAAATCCAGAAAATGATTTTTCTAGAATTTATTCTCAATGTTATACTCATACCTGTCCACAGAGTGTTTCACAAAACAGCATCTGGAACCTTAGGGAATTAATTAGCAAAACTATATCAAATCAAATCGATAAATTCTGAAAATTCATAGACATATTCTATAACATGTTATGAACAATCCTGGGAAGAAAATTTTTGAAAAACCTATCTCTATAGCAATACGAAATCTGGACAGAATGCATGCTACAACATCACAAGCAATGAGGGTTTGTGATCTAGCTTCAGTTAAAGCTTCATACACGACACCAGACGCTTTGATACCACTGTAGGAAAATCCCGGGAGGAACATCACATGTTCCAGCAGCAGAAAACAAAAATTTTGTTCCCGGGACCTTCCCGAAAACCCAGGATCCCAGTGTCGGTATGAAAACTCAAACCTGAATAGCCAATAGAGACTATCTCTAAAGGTATCCACGCAGAGATCAGAAAACCTAACCGGATCAAACACCTTTGATCCGGGAATAGCTAGAACAGAATAAAGCCTGCTAGAGCCTACCTCTGTCCTTGGAGAGCTTGGATCAACGTGGAGGAGATGACAAAAGCTTGGATGAGAAGATGAAGAATCGATGGAGAAATGAGAAGGAAAACAATTTTTCCTTTCAATCTTTTTCCTCTTCTTTCAACCCACGAAGAACTCTTCTTAAGAAGCAAGAAAAGACTCTTTCTTTTCTTCTTTCATAACACCAACGAGCATCATCTTCATTTCTCATCTTCCTTTATTGTTTTTGTCTTTTAGCAATTAATGAAAGGTGATGACTAAGCTTCCAAATGGAAGCTTCCTTGCTTCTCCTTTGCCATCCACGTTTCATGCATATATATATATATATATTAATTAATTATTTAATTAATTAATCATATATATATATGTATATAGATTGCTAAAGTGGTCCAGTCACACTGGGGTCGGTCCTACCGGACCTCGGCATGGAAAAACCACTGAAAACCTTTCTTAGCAATATCGATGTCGCGATCTCATCGGGACATATCTCGATCTCATCGGGATACATTTAATCCAGTTGCTCTCCATAATTGGAACTCTGTCCAATACTATTTTACGGATTCTCTAAAACACTCTTATGCGTGTGACCCTTTAGGTTCCCGGTTATGTTGGTCACTTAGATTAACAATTAATCTGAGCAACTCATGAGCGGTATCTAGCAACACATCATGACCCCCAATTGACCGGAAAGTAATCGGTTTGATGAATTCATCACGAACCGTATCACGAACCCTTCCATGACAATTCTTGTGCAATTCGTCCTTTCATCATCCTATACCCCACTTGGTTATGAGTATGGCTAATATGTCAACTCTTACTAGACTAAGTCTAGCCCAGTGAAATCGCCTCTGTCGAGGACTCATTACTTTATATGTCCATGAAGACACTCTTCATGACATAGTCATGCTCGCCAGAGACTTAAAGTAATGATCCCATGACAGAGCGAGGTATCTCTTACATTCTCGCGGAAGTGATGAATCCTTTATTGGCTACTCAATTACCTTCAATACCTCAAAGCGTACTCCAAGCACCATCCTATGAGTAACCTCCGGAAGGCCACAAGGAATGGAGTCAGTATGGGATCAAGATGTCAAAGATATCCTTGAGTACCTCAAGTCTAAGGATACTTGCACCATTGCTATGATGAGATTATCACCGACATTAAATCCATGTGATGATCTCATGGCGAATCATCCAATGAACTTACTACCACTAGTAAGCATCCATATGTCAACTCTAAATATCTCATATTTACAGTTTACGAGATCCATCGCTTGATCCAATCAAGGAGTATGACATATGCTAGTCTGTTCGAATTATTGATGTCCAGTCTCATTAATCCTATGACTAGGGAAAATTTAGATACTGACATAATTGCACATGATATGAATCTCAAGATTATGATCATATCATAATTTCCTTCATGCTATGTCATATATCATGGACATCATTAATTTGATTAAAGATTAATATCAATTCATAAAGAACATCAAATAAATGAAACATGCCTTTCTTTATTTATTCATAAAGTCTGTACATGACTATGAACAAAAAGCGCTAAAGGGGATTGCCTTTAGGGCACTACTCTAACAATGCCAACATTTGACAAAATCCAGCCCCTGGCGCATTTCGTTTTCTTTTTCTCAATGTATTTACTTATGCTATAATGCAGTCCATCATACCCATATAGTAACACAAATACAGTAAATCCATTTCTGTCTTTTTCTCATTTCCACATATCCTAATTTATCGAACAACTCATCAGAATCACAATTGCCTAGTTCCCACTGAGCTTTTGATCTACCATAAGTTTATTTTTATACTCAATCTTACCCTTGATCACTCTTTACCGATATCTCTTTCATATCGAAATTTAATCTTTACAGACTATCGCAATTTCATTCTATTACAACCCAATTTATGCACTTTAAGTCTCATTACTCAATCGATATCACTTATTTCCAAATTCAGCCCATACCACTATCTTCACATTCCTATCACATTCAAATGTTTATGACTATAGTACAGTGCGAATATCATTTAACATGTGTAGGACCTCGGTCTCTCGGGCCTCGCGTCCTCAAAAAGGGCCTTGGCCTCACGGGCCTCGCGCCCTCACAGTTTCACTTTTCCCATTCAGAATTGCCTATAATCCACATTGACTCATATGCTGATGTTTCGTTTCTCTTTTCACACTAAGACAATTAACACATGAGCTTAACACTTTTACATGCGCAAGACTCATTCTCATGGGACTCAGATTAGGGATCAGCCGCCAGTGTTTGCTATAACATGTCTTTACTGTATACGATTTGACTTATGTTCAGAAATGCCCATATAAGTTCGTACTTCTGGGCTCTGATACCATTAAATGTTGCACCCCACTCCCGTAAGACCTGGACCCGACATCGATGGTGATGTCTGGATCCATGCCCTGTGAGGATGGGATGATACCACACACAGTCAAAACACAGTGCTAAAATTTTGTTTTGAAGCAAACATACACTTACATATATATATGTTTATTTTGGAAATCAATTTATATAACAAAACTGGTAGGTACAATGACCACAAGGGTCCTTTTGTAAAATACACAATAATAAATATGCAGAGTCCTCTCTCTAGTGCAGACGCAACTGATCCCGCCCTCTAATACCGCTCTGGGATCACTATACACTTGTTACCTAACGGGGTATTCTTCTGAGTCCTGCAAAACAATTGCAGATTTTGGATGAGTTTTTGAAAATTCAATGAGTGACCATCATCGAGGGTCCGCTCAGTCAAGTACAGAATCAAATAATAACTTATGATTTCATTCTTTCTATTTGATCTCATTTTTCAATTCCCATAGATCTATCTCTGTCTCGCAATACATTTTCTCAAGAATTCCCCATTTACATATTTACAGAAATTTATATTCATACATCCCATTTTTTTGATACAAAGAATTTCACTCGCTTACTATTTAATTATCATATGGCTGTGACCTAGTGCATAAACTATCCCATGGATGGGCTCAATAATAGTTGACCCTTATCCAATACTGGATATCGGGTTCATTATACGTTGAGCCTAACGCTCTGAATCAGTCATGAACTCGAAGTTCATTTTCACACGTTGAGCTAAAAGCTCTAATCGATGGCAACTCTGGTCAATAGCTCCAATATTTCATACAACACTAAGCATATCACAATCAGTCATACATACTATAATTAGGAGTACCTGATAACTGTTTTCACACCAGTGTAGGGCTTTTCGCTTATCATTCAGTCAAACATAACAGAATAAATGCAGTCTGTAACCCATTATCAATTCATACCAATTTTGTGACCAATCATCTACACTGTCCCTATAAGGGCACATTAATCGTTGAGCCATAGGCTCTGGAACTGTCCCATCAAGGGCTCATTAATCGTTGAGCACGTCTTAGGGGTAGGAGAGCCATCTGGGTATGCACTACTTCCCATGCGTCTTAGGGATAGGAGAGCCCTCTGGGTATGCACTAACTCATCAATCGTTGAGCTTTTCACTCTGAAACTGTCCCGTCAAGGGCTCATTAATCATTGAACGCATCTTAGGGGTAGGAGAGCCCTCTAGGTATGCACTACTTCCCATGCGTCTTAGGGATAGGAGAGCCCTCTGGGTATGCACTAACTCATCAATCGTTGAGCTTTTCACTCTGAAACTGTCCCGTCAAGGGCTCATTAATCATTGAACGCGTCTTAGGGGTAGGAGAGCCCTCTGGGTATACACTAATTTGCACATGTCTTAGAGGTAGGAGAGCCCTCTGGGTATGCACTAACTCATCAATCGTTGAGCTTTGCACTCTGAAACTGTCCCGTCAAGGGCTCATTAATCATTGAACGCGTCTTAGGGGTAGGAGTGCCCTCTGGGTTTGTACTACTTCCCACTTGTCTTAGAGGTAGGAGAGCCCTCTGGGTATGCACTAACTCATCAATCGTTGAGCTTTTTGCTCTGAAACTGTCTCGTCAAGGGCTCATTAATCATTGAACGCGTCTTAGGGGTAGGAGAGCCCTCTGGGTATGCACTACTTCCCACGCGTGTTAGGGATAGGAGAGGCCTCTGGGTATGCACTATTTCCTTTCGAGCTCTAGGCTCTTTTTCAGTAGTCGAGCTTGTAGCTCTGATCAGTATATCACAGTCATTTCTAATCTATTCCAGATTTTCACATCACAAACACAATTACATTTTCACATTCTCATAACATTTCTGTATACTATCACTTCAATACTCCGGACCTTCTATCCGGAGTTCACATTCAATATTATCTCATCATTTTACTTTAGAGAATTTAAATCGCTGAATTATAACATTTAATACTTTGAGAACCGCTCTAGGTCACTCACCAACCTGTTGTAACATCCCACCCCCATTGGGAAGGGTAAAATAGTAATTTGGAAAGGGGCCGAGAGTGTTTAGTATTGGGTTGCAACATTTATGCATATCATTGCACGTGTATAGTGAAACTGCACATGAACTTGACTGTACATGCATTGATGACATTTTCCGGTATTTGTGCCTAAATGAGATTTTATTTTGGCAAATGTGGTTTATGGGCTTGAAAATTTAATTGGAGTGGATTATTATGTGTTATATATTTTCAGGAAATTTTAGAAATTTTTCTGGACTTTTCCGGATAAAATTTCCGAACCAGAAAAAAATCGCCAAGTGACTAACCGGTTGATTTTCGGTAATGAAATTTGTTGTCCTATGGCACTGCAATATTGAGTATATTATTTTGGATTTAGAATTAGGGCCATTAGAATTGAATGAGTCAAATTTCATTAGGGTTTCTTGATAAATCCTATTACATGTTTTTATCTTATCCTTCTTTTGTCTTTTCTCCTAATTGGACAAGTGTCCTATGACTCACCATAAATTGATTTTATGTTGGTGGTTCTTCAACCTTCCACGACACTTGTTATTTCCAAAGGCCAAATGAAGTTGTCTTCATGCTTCCTTCCTCTTCATTCACGTAGCTTCCTCCTTCTTTGCCACTTTGAAAATTTTGGTTCATCTTTCCTACTTCTCTCTACTTTGCTTTCCCCTCTTTTAGTTCACCTAAAGAGCTTGACTTAAACCTCACCCCTTTTTGAGAAGGTGATGATCGTGTATGGTTTTGAGAAATAGAGGATTGGTGGATTAATTGATGTAGTTAAGAGTTGAAAGCTTGCTTTGGTAAGATGGTGTTTTTGGCTTGTTTTGTTGTTACATGTATTAATTGTGATCATTGTGCACCTAATTGCATGGGTATTGTATTGGTGTCTATGGTAGGTCATATGTTTGATAAATTGATAGTTGAGTAATGGTTTGATTAGGTAGAATATAGTGAATGAAAGGGAAGATGTTTTATATGGATTTGGATTGATTTTTAATGATGTTAGATGCTTGGAAATGAAAAGAGGAAAATTTTGTGTATAGGTTGCCATTATATGGCTACTTGGTTAAGTGAAGATTTTGATGAAAATTTGGCAAATTACTTGACTGATTGGGATTTTTATTGGTTTGGAAAAAAATATGGAAATGATAGGATTGGGTTTAGGTGTGAGATCTGGAAAATGCAAATTGATCATGGTTTAATGTTTTTGCCATAACTAATTGTGTGGTTAAGCAAATGAGGTGAGGCTTGTCTTAAATTAAAATTTAGACATGTGGCTACAGCTTTTGTGAAGGAAGTGCTGGCCAATTTTGATTAGAAGAGTGTTGAATCTTGCTTTGAAAGTGAAGTTTAGGTGCAGTATGAACAGTAACTCGAGCTTAATGACCTGAAACTTTGATGAGTTTTCTAGGTTGAATTAGGAGGAATTGGTGAAAATGGTCTTAACGAAAGTTGAAGTCTATCTTGTTAGCTTTCCATTGCCACTGATTTTGCAATTTTTCGATATCTATGTTGGGATTTATGAATTGTTAACTATTAACTAGTTATGTGCATTTTGGGTGAAACCTAGCTATAAGTGTAGGTTTTGTGAGTATTGTGATTTGAATTGTCCCAAGTGAGCTTCTGAAAAGATGTAGAGGAAGCAATTATCTTGAAAATGGGATATACTATACTATGTTTGGATATCAGAATTGGGAGTTATGAAGTTTCAAAGACTGGACCTAAGTTAGGTCATTGACTAGTGATCAGGGCAGCCACTTACATGATAGCTCTGAGTTTGTTAGAAATGGAATTGGCTGTTAAGCCCTTCATAAGAAGTGTAGTATTCTGTTTCAGCTTTTCATGGGTATAAAGTATGAAAATTTTTGATATTTGTACAAGGAGTTATGTTTTTTATAAAATTGCTGTTCAGTTTAGATGATTTCACTGGGCAGAATCATTGATTGAATTGTTTGACCTATTTAAAAATTGAATTTGATTTCATGTTGTTCATGAAAGTTGTAGATCACATTCGGATATTTCTTTTGGAATAAATCTTGTAAGTTTTAGCAAAGGGAATGAGAAGTTATGGATTTTATAAAATGTTGCACTGTTTTGACAAAATGTTGCACTGTTTTGAGAGGCATTGTGAAGGCAGTAACTTTGAGTGTATTTTTGACACCCTTAGAGGTGAAATTAGTTTTTGTGTCCTTCATGAAACTTGTAGAGCTCTCTTTTCTCTATAAAATAGATACCAAGTTTTTGAATTTGGAATTCGGAGCAAGGAGTTATGAATTGTGAAAGTTGGGATGTCGGTGGACGTTTGTCCAGAACTGCCATTGTAGTAGCATAAGTCGACTTGCATCCTCAGACAAGTCGACTAGAACATATGTAACACCCCACTCCCGAGTGACCCGAACCCGATATCGTTGGTGATATCCGAGTCCGTGCCCCAAGAGGGTGGCGTACTACATCAGTCGATTAAAACTCAGTATAACATTTTCTCCTCTCTTTTTTTTTCTTGGACCATTCATTAACGCGGCATAAACAGTAAGAAACTTGATCCCATGTTCACAATTAATCATTTTCATTTATTACAGTCATCCAATAATAATTTACAATCAGTCAATGTGTAAAACAATAAAACCATAATGGGCTCATTATAAATACAAAGCATTGTTGTACAATGATTGCGGAAACTAATTCGATAAGACACTAATGCAGACGCGAACTGATCCCGATCTCTATCCTTCACTTACCTACAGTAGACCTACTCCTGTGTCAAACGGGGTACTCTTCAAGTCCTGAAAAATAGATTGCAATTTTGGATGAGTTTGCGAACTCAATGAGGAACCATCATCGATGGTTCTTTCGATTCATGCATCACATAATCAATTCACAGTAATAAGGCAGTTGCAGTAATACTACGGTCTATAATCACAGTAATAGTAATATCTGATTACAAAATCATACGATCATAGACACAACAATTTACGATGAGCAGCCACATACAAGAAAACCATTTCAAGTATTCATCAAAGAATGATGCAATGCACGTGTGACTTTTTTCCAGTTTATTACAAGATTGTGACCGAGCGTAAGCGAAGATTCATGATCGATGAGACGCATCCGAGGAGAATTATCTCCTTCGAGCTCTAGGCTCGTTTGATATTCGAGCTCTAGGCTCGTTTCAATATCGATGGCGACTCGGTTCACAATTTTCCTTTATCGGTTTATGCATCGTGTATGAATGCACATGCTCGCCACAACATCCCCATAAACGATTAATCATTCATAGTCCAGTACAGTCAATTTAACAGTCAGCATGCACAAATAACAGTCCATAATTCACAACAATGAACAGTTCATAATTGACAATCAATCACAGTCAATCACAATAATGGCAGACGGGTCACACAATGTACACATTCCTGGTCCGGCCATTATCCCCATATTTGACAAGTAATAATTGAGAAACCCATCTAGGTTACTCACCTATCACTTCCGAGCTAATGCCAGGAAGTCTCTGCTACGTCGGTCGATCGACGCTCTAGTTGGGTCTCTATAAGAATCAGAGAAGAAAACGATCACTAATTATCCAATCCGAATTCGTTAATGAAGCACATGTAGGTGTATAATGCATGTTCATGAATTCCTGGCCCTAATCCCAATTTTTTCCCATTAGAAAAATCCATTTAAAAATTAGAAATCCAATGGCACTGACGGCGCTCAATTTGGACCTCTATAGGTCCCCAATTAAATAAAACAGTGATTAAGGACTCCGTTACCCGGACCGACGTCAATTTTTCGTCCAAAAACATTCCCAATCTCTCAAAAAATAGAATTAAATATTCTATGAATCCGATGCCTTAAGAATCAGGTCAATCGGATGTCGGACGGAAAAGGTATTCACGAAAGAAACCAAAAATTCAAATAAAACAATTAATATATATATATATATATATATTGCCCATATTTCCTTCTCTTTTTCCTATTTTCCAACCGAAATTCAATCTATCATATCTCTTTTTACACGTTTCAGAAAATTACAAACTATACCTTGTTGGAAAGATCATGAAAAACTCTACAAGTTTCATGAAGACCCCAATAAGCAAATTTACCCCGAACGGTATCAAAATCCAATTAAAACTTCTGCCCATGCACTACCTCTTAAAACAGAACAGTAATTGTAAATTCAGTAACTTTCATTCTCTTCAGTCAAAAATTGCACCCTAAATATGATCAGAAATATCACAATGTGATCTACAACTTTCATGAACAATATGAAATCAAATTCCATGGTTAACTGGGTCAAACAATTCAGTGAATGCTGCTGCCCCTGCAAGTACTCAATCTGGACAGTAATGTTCTAAATAGCATATCTCCTTGCAAAAATGTCAAATAAATGTATACTTTATAGCTATGGAAAGATCAAACACAATGCTACACTTCGCATGAAGGGCTTCAAAGCCAATTCCATCTCTAACAAGCTTAAAACTTTCATGCAAGTTACTGATCAGGGCAGCAGTCAATAACCTCATGCAGGTACAGATTTTGAAAATTCATTACTCCCACATCTGATCTCCAACAATTACATGCTATGTACCATTTTCAAGATCAATGTTTCCTCTACAACTCTTCAGAAGATCACTCAAGCCAATTCAATTCAAAAAAATTGATAAAATTGCTTCCAATCAGAATGCTCACAAAACTGACATTTCAGCTAGGTTTCACTAAAATGCATTTTACCAGCCAATATTCATCAATGCATATTTCCCAATGTACATATCGAAAAATTGAAAAATCAGTGGCATTGGAAATCTAACAATACAGGCTTCAATTTTCATTTAAACCATTTTCCCTAATTCCTTCTCAATAATGTAGAAAAATCATCAAAACTAGTAGGTTACTTATCCGGATACTGTTCACACCAACCATCAACAGTGACTTTCCAAGCTAACATTCACCCTCTTAAGGCTAAAATGGGACAACACCTATTACACACAAAAATGTAGCCAACAAACCAAAGTTTCATTGGGCACAAACCTCACCTCATTTGCATAACCACACAATGAGTTATGCTCAAAATAGTACGGTAGGTCAAACTCACATTTTCAGCTTTACTACTCAATCACAACTCCTATCATGCCAATTGAACTTCTACTACCATAAGCATCTCATTTGGACACAAAATCAGTCCTTAGATCATTCCTACATTCATTAGGAATACCTACCTCATTTTGGCAGCACCATACACAATCATGTTCTTATCAATTTCTTTTAAGGATTAGTCATCTAATCACTTCAAACTATGAAAGTCAAACACTAATCATCTCCACCTTATGATTTTTTACACACCAACATACCCAACAATTCAAGCCATATGTGTCATGAAATTAAGGCATCATTCATCTTATTTAATGAACAATCACTTCTAATCCATGCAACTAACTATGAATTCATGCATTAAAACCATAATTAAAACATAAACATCATCTTACCTAACGCTTCCAACTCCACCTCTTCAAGCCTTTAATTTTCCAACTACCCTACTTCTTCTCCATCCCAAGCATGGGTATCATCAAGATAAGAGGGTAGAAGGTTTAAGTTTGCAAGCTTGTAAGGAAGAAGAATACTTAAGATTGGAGGAAGGAAACTTTGAGAAGGAGAAAACAATTTCGATGGAGATGACAAAGGAAGGAGGTTTTCGGTGGATAAATGAAAAAATTAGCCTCCAAGTCTTCTTTTTCTTCTTTTCCATAAGGCATAACCAAGAATGAGATAAATAGGCATTAATTGTGAGGAAGTCAACAAACCAATCAAAAGTTTTGAAAAAATAAAACAAATCCTAAGCTAAAATCAAGCCAATTTCGGTTCCAACAAGATTTAAGGGTCCATTTGTAGGAAAATCCCAGTGTGAGCATCACATGCCCACGGTGCGGAAAACAAAATTTTTTGTTCCGGGACCTTCCCGAAAGCCAGGATCCATGTGTCTATACAACAAACTCAAACCATAACGGCCAAAGGAGACCGTCTCTAACGGTATCCACGCAGAGATCGGAGAACCTAACCGGGACAAACCCTTTGACCCGTGAATAGCTAGAACAAATTAAAGACTGCTAGATCTTACCTTTGTTCTTGGAGAGCTTGGAATCACGATGGAGAAGGAAGATTGGTGAAGAAGAGATGAAGCCTTGGATGAAAGATGATGAACTTTAGGATTTTAGAAACTCTTTCTTCAACCCACGATGATCACCAAAGAGTCATTTCTTCATATATCTTTCTCAACGATCAAGAAGAGAAGATCATCGTTTTTCACTCTTCTTTTCATCACCAACGAGCATCTCCACCTTCACCTCATTCTTTTTTTTGTCATTTAGTCATTAAAAGCCATTTTGATGACTAAGCCAATAGAAGCTTCTAAATGCTTCTTTTATCCTCCCACGTATTCATCATATATATTTATATATATATATAATTACTTAATTAATTAATAATATATATATATAATAAATGCTGAAGTGGTCCATCACTGGGAATTGGTCCTACCGCCTACAAGGTCCCAGATGGGAAAACCCGAAAATCTTTTTTCAGCAATATCGATGTCGCGATCTCATCGGACATATTTCGATCTCATTAGGATCCATTTAATCCTTTTCTCTCCATATATTGGAACTCGTCCAAAACTATTTTACTGAATTCTCCGAGACACTCTTATGCGTGTGACCCATTAGGTTCCGGTTATGTTGGCCACTTAGATTAACACTTAATCTAAGCAAGTCATGAGCGGTATCTAGCAACACATCATGACCCCAATTGATCTGAAAGTAATTGGTTTGACGAATGAACATGTATTCATCATGAACCATATCACGAACCTTTCCATAGACAATTACCGTGCAATTCGTCCTTTCACCATGCTATACCCCACTTGGTTATGAGTATGGGCAATGTCAACTCTTACTAGATCGACTACGCCAAATCTAGTCCAGTGATTTCAGTTCTTGTCCGGGACTCATTACTTTATATGTCAATGAAGACATTCTTCATGACATATATGCTCCGACCGAGACTTCAAGTAATGATCCCGACAAGAGGCCATGGGTATCATCTTCGCTATCACGAAGTGGTGAATCCTCTATTGGCTACTCAATTACCTTCAATACCTCAAGTTGCACCCAATCACCACCCTATGAGCGACCTCTGTAAGGCAACAAGGAATGGAGTCAAAGAATGAATCAAGATCCAAGATATCCTCGAGCACCTCAAGTCAAGGATACTTGCACCATTGCTATGATGAGATTATCACCGACATTAGAATAGGAAATCCATGTGATGATCTCATAGCGGGTCATCCAATGTACTTACTACCTCTAGTAAGCATCCACATCTCAACCCTAAATATCTCATATTTATAGTTTACGAGATCAACCGCTTGACCAAATCAAGGAGTTTGACATGTGCTAGTCTTTCGGATTCTGATGTCCGCCTCAAGAATCCTATCACTAGGATAATTTAGATCTTGACATAATTGCACATGATAGGAATCTCGGAGTATGATCACATCACAATTTCCTTCATGCTATGTCATATATCCCGGACTTCATTAATTTGCTTATTGATCAATATCCATTCATAAATAATGAATAACAAGTTAATGAAATATGCCTTTCTTTATTAATTCATAAAGACTGTACATAAATTTGTACAAAATACGCTAAAGGCGATTGCCTTGAGGCACTACTCTAACAATCTCCCACTTGACCTAAAGCCAATCGCCTTGATATCTAATACCATAAAGCGAGTACATGAGAATCAAAACTCTTTTGTGATAATGGCTTTGTCAACGGATCGCAATATTCGCTATGTGGAATTCTCTCTCTCGCACATCACCTCGACCAATGATCTCCCCGATCGGTGATATCTACGAGTACGTGTTTGGATCGTTGATGAGACCTTGGTTCCTTCGCTGCTTGAATAGCCCCATTGTTGTCACAATACAATCAGATGGGCCCATCAACGCTAGGAACCACACCAAGTTCAAGAATAAACTTCTTGATCCAAACCGCTTCCTTCTCTGCTTTTGAAGCGGCAATGTACTCTGCCTCGGTTGTTGAATCGGCATCGTCTCTTGTTTTGAACTCTTCCAACTAAGCGTCCCGCCATTCAGCAGTGAATACATAACTTTGATTGGGATTTGGAATCATCCTTATCAGTTGAAAATCGGCATCTGTATATCACTCACCGGAGATCTCCATCCCCATATATCAAGAACACATCCTTATTACTTGCAAGTACTTGAGGATATTCTTGATACCACCAAATGACCTCACCAGATCCGATTGGTATCCGCTCGTAACACTTAGAGCATATGATACATCGGGTCTCGTACATAGCATAACGTACATGATAGATCCTACCGCAGATGTATAAGGGATCATATTCATGCGCATCCTCTCATCTTGTGTCTTAGGACACAGATTTCGAGAGTGTTATCCCATGAGTCACGGAAAGGTACCCTCTCTTGGATTGCTCCATGCTAAACCTTTTTAGCATCTTGTCTATGTAAGTTGATTCTGAAAGACCAAGCAACCTTTTTGATCTATCTCTATAGATTCTTATCCCAAGGATATAAGTTGCTTCACCAAGGTCTTTCATGGCAAATTGTTTGGACAACCAAATCTTGACGATTGTAGCATAGAGACATCGCTTCCTAGCAATAATATGTCATCTACATAAAGCACAAGGAATAATGATTGCGGTCCACTAACCTTCTTATACACACAGATTCATCCGGTTTTGTGAGAAACCAAACTCTTTGATTACCTCATCAAAGCGGATGTTCCAACTCTGATGCTTGCTTCAATCCATAAATGGATTTTGAAGCTTGCATACCTTTTCGCCATCATAGGAGGTGAAGCCCTCGGTTGTGTCATGTACACATCCTCAGCTAGATTTCCATTTAGGAAAGCTGTCTTCACATCCATTTGCCATATCTCATAGTCATAATGAGTGGCAATGGCTAGGAGTATTCTAATGGATTTAAGCATTGTTCCTGGGCTGAAGGTCTCGTCGTAGTCAACTCCTTGTCTTTGACGAAAACCTTTAGCCACAAGCCTTGCTTTATAGGTAATCACATTACCATCCATGTCGGTTTTTATTTTTGAAAACCCATTTGCACCCTATGGGTTTGATTCCTTTGGGTGCCTCAACCAAAGTCCATACTTGGTTTTCATACATGGAATCCATTTAAGCTTTCATGGCATAAAGCCATTTCTCAGACTCTGAACTCTTCAGAACCTCTTCATTGGTAGTAGGCTCATCATCTTTTATGAGTAATACGTCATTATGTTCATTCACGAAATCCATATCTCTCGAATGAAGGCGTATCCTATGTGACCTACTTAACTTCGTGTGTTGTAGAAGGTTGAACTGCATACTTCATCTCAGATGAGTCACAGCTTTGAGTTCGTGCATTGATCTGCGCCTCTGCTCGAGCATCCCTGAACTTCTTCAAGCTTAATTTTGCTCCCACCGCCTTCTTGTAAAAGAAACTCTTTCTCTAAAGACAGCATGCTTGAAACAAACACCTTTTGTTCCTCAAAGAAGGTAGAATTGATATCCCATTGTTTTTTAGGATATCCTACGAACAAACACTTGTCGACTTTGCATCAAGTTTATCTCGATCGTGTCCGCTTCACATAAGCGGACAACCCCAAACTTTCAAATGAGTAAGATAGGGTCTTTTGTTAGTCCACATCTCATATGGAGTAACATCAACTGCCTTTGATGGAACTCGCTTAACAAGTAAACACTATCTCGAGTGCATACCCCAAAGGATTTTGGTAACTTTGCAAAAGCCCATCATTGATCGTACTACGTATAACAAGGTTCGATTTCTCCTTTCGCCACACCATTATCTTTGTGGTGTGTAAGGAGGAGTCCATTGAGATAAAATCCCATTATCTACGAGATAATCCAAAACTGTTGGTCTAAGTATTCCTACCACGATCGGATCGTAATGTTTTGATACTTTTCCCAAGTTGGTTTTCTACTTCATTTCTGAATTGTTTGAACTTTTCAAATGCTTGATTTGTATCTCATCGACATGGTACCCATATCGAGAATAATCATCGATAAAGGTAATGAAGTAAAGACAACCACTTCTAGCATGGATGGACATCGAACCACATACATCCTAATGCATTAGGTCTAATACTCCAATTGTTCATCCTTTCCTTAAAGGGTAACTTAGTCATCTTGCCTAATAAACAAGATTCGCATGTGTCATATGATTCATAATCAAATGACCCTAAACTACCACTCTTATGGAGCTTAGCTATCGCCTCTCATTTATATGGCCAAGCGACAATGCCATAAGTAAGTTGATTTTAAATTATCTCGTTTATGTCTTTTCGTGTCATTGACATTCATAATTAGATGTGACATATCTAATATGTAAATTCCATTGCATAATGTACCAGCACCATAAAACATTCCATTCAAACTAATAGAACAACCATTGTTACTAAAAGTCAAATGGAAACCAAATCTATTTAAACAAGAAATGCATAATATGTTCTTTGTTAATACAGTACAAAATAACAATCATTCAATTTAATTACAAGCCCATGGGGGAGTGACAAAAGTAAGTGCCTACGACTAATGGAGCAACTCTTGCTCCATTTCCCACACGCAGTCTAGTTCTCCTTCACGAGCCGCCCATCGTCCTCGAGGCCCCGTGATATCATTGCATATGTGTGAGCCATAACCGTATCTAATACCCATATGTTATGGTCGAAACAGTTTTAACCTCAATGACAAACATACCAAGAAGTCGAGGCATCCGATGTCTTCTTCGCTTCAATTCTTCCAGATAGACTTTTTATTCGACTTCGGTGGGGGTCCTTGCCTGATGGAAGCAAGTTCCTTTAGTGCGATCTCTTTGGTTTTTTTCGATTGCATTTCCTACTTTCTGATCTTCATTAAAGCATCACCAGCAGTGAATCAGAAGTAGAACATCTAGACATAGCCAGTTCCTCAGATCTGAGAACAATTCTCAGATTCCTCAGCCAATTTAGAAAATTTGGTCCAGTTAATTTGTTCGTGTCCATAAGTGAGCGTAAGTTCACACTGGAAGACATCTTCAATCAACCTTTAGGGAAAGAGAGAAAGAATGTTAGAATAGAATTACATGCATGATCATAAGGACTTGAATGACATGCATATGACTCCCACTAGTTTCAAAGAATCCATAACCCTCAGTACGTATCCAAGAAATATTATGAAAAAATGTCCTGGTGGGTCGATATCCGATATTGCTAAGGATAACCTTGGGTTTACCCAACAAGCCACCTTAGGTCAATCGGTAAGTATCGGTCATACCAATTGCATCATAGATATCCGACATTATTAAAATGACCTTGGGTTTACCCAACAAACCACCTTAGATCTATCGACAGGTATCGGTCATACCATTTGCTTCATAGATGCAACTATCGACTAGTGCTATCAACTCGTGATGTATGCACACACATTGGGTTATCAACTCTTGATGCGTGTACATCTAATGTACATTACCCAATTTTACCTCTGTCCACGTTGACCTTGAGTTTACTCAACAAATCAACGCTTCTAGTGAAAACCGACCCATTAATCTGAAAATCTTATTTTCATGGTTCGAACATATCCGTATAGAGCGAGCTTGGGTTTACCCAACAACCCAACTCTATAAGAACTCTGGTTCTTCCCATATTAATGGAAGGCATTAGTTTTCATATGATGTGTGAGGGTTTTTTGGTCTCATCTTTTTCTTCTCCAAGTCGTAGGATTATAGTCACCATGACTATATGGAATGAGTTAGGGTATTTCATCAATCACATTGAGTCTATACCTAAAATCATCCATCATCCCACCTCTCGCATGTTGTTGTAGTCGTGGTGCATGTTCTAGTCGATCGGTGCATGTGCCATCAACTGGAACTTGTGCTAGTCGACTACTATAGGTTATCGCACGCCCAATGATCGAATCCACTTTCCAATGATCGTGCATGTTCTAGTCGATCGAATTCACTTTCCATCGGTGGTGCATGTTCTAATCATTCGAATGGGCGTGCCGATCATTGGAACATGTGCTAGTCGACTGGTTTTTTTGGCCTGCTCTCTAATCGGCTAATTTCTCAATCCGTGTAGATCAAATTCACAATACCAAGTGTAATATCCTTTATTATGATGTACCAATGAAACATTTTCATTGTTCCATGCTTACCATATATAGTCAAACTATACATGAAACTTGAAATTGATGAATACACTATTATTCATTTAGATTTCCAAATAATTTGAGAATATCAAATTATCACCCTAAGTATCTCTAGGTAGTTTAAACTTTATCAAGACTATTTCGGCACATGTCACAAAATTAGTGACGGCCAAAACAATCAAGATAAGGGAATATACTAACGAGACGCTAATGAGACACATTTGACATCCTAAATTGTTTGGAAACCCGATTTCAAGAAAATCATTTAGGCAAGAATTCAACATCAATGTAACACATTTTTAATCACATTAAAAATGATCGAAGGCATTGGAATTGAGAAATACACAATTTTTCATTTCAAGAAAAACAGCACCAGCAACTTTCTCAAAACTACCAAGCTTTGTCTTTTGCTTGAAAAAATCATTGAAACAATTTCAATAAATTCTGAGCAAATTACAGAGGTTACAACATGTACACATCATGTTCCATGAATTTGTCCAGGATTTATTTCTAACAAAAACTCATTCAACCTCATCAACAAATCCAATGTAGAATCTGTGTTCCTCAACACAGTTATTCCCAGCAGCACACCATAAATTCTCAAATAAATAGTAAATCACCTTGAAAACATTTTTCCATTCTCATAGACATTCATCAACATCTTAGAGTCATGTCGGTGAAAGAAAATCTGAAAAACAAGTTTTCTACAATTTATTCTCGAATTTACAAGCATGCCTGTTCATTGAATGTGCACAAAGACAGCAACCAGCATATTAGGGAATAAATTAGCAAAACCATATCAAATCACATTGATAAATTCCAAGCTTCCACAGACATATGCAACAACATCTTGTGAACATATCTGGGCAAGAAAATTTCAAAAACAATAGGCAACTCCGACCTAGTCATGGTTTCTTCATTATATACGACCAAGTGGCTCTGATACCCCGTAGAAAATCCCAAAGGTGAGCATCACATGCCCACGAAAGCGAAAACAAAATTTTTGTTCCGGACCTTCCAAAAGCCAGGATCCATGTGTCTATACAACAAACTCAAACCATAACGGTCAAAGGAGACCGTCTCTAACGGTATCCACACAGAGATCGGAGAACCTAACCGGGACAACCCTTTGACCCGGGAATAGCTAGAACAAATTAAAGACTGCTAGATCTTACCTTTGTTCTTGGAGAGCTTGGAATCACGATGAAGAAGGAAGATTGGTGAAGAAGAGATGAAGCCTTGGATGACAGATGATGAACTTTACGATTTTAGAAACTCTTTCTTCAACCCACGATGATCACCAAAGAGTCATTTCTTCATATATCTTTCTCAACGATCAAGAAGAGAAGATCATCGTTTTTCACTCTTCTTTTCATCACCAACGAGCATCTCCACCTTCACCTCATTCTTTTTTTTGTCATTTAGTCATTAAAAGCCATTTTGATGACTAAGCCAATAGGAAGCTTCTAAATGCTTCTTTTATCCTCCCACGTATTCATCATATATATTTATATATATATATATTAATTACTTAATTAATTAATAATATATATATATAAATAAATGCTGAAGTGGTCCAACCTGACATGGGTCGGTCCTACCGCCTCACCGGGTCCCGTATGGGAAAACCCCAAAATCTTTTTTCAGCAATATCGATGTCGCGATCTCATCGACATATTTCGATCTCATTGGGATCCATTTAATCCTTTTTCTCCATATATCGAACTCTGTCTAAAACTATTTTACTAATTCTCCGAGACACTCTTATCGTGCAGACCCATTAGGTTCCGGTTATGTTGGCCACTTAGATTAACACTTAATCTAAGCAAGTCATGAGCGGTATCTAGCAACACATCATGACCCCAATTGACCGGAAAGTAATTGGTTTGACGAATGAACATGTATTCATCATGAACCATATCACTAACCTTTCCATAGACAATTACCGCAATTCGTCCTTTCACCATGCTATACCCCACTTGGTTATGAGTATGGGCAATGTGTCAACTCTTACTAGATCGACTACGCCAAATCTAGTCCAAGTGATTTCAGTTCTTGTCCCGGACTCATTACTTTATATGTCAATGAAGACATTCTTCATGACATATATGTCCGACGAGACTTCCAGTAATGATCCCGACAAGAGGCCGTGGGTATCATCTTCGCTATCACGTAAGTGGTGAATCCTCTATTGGCTACCAATTACCTTCAATACCTCAAGTCGCACCCAATCACCACCCTATGAGCGACCTCTCGTAAGGCAACAAGGAATGGAGTCAAAGAATGTAATCAAGATTCAAGATATCCTTGAGCACCTCAAGTCTAAGGATACTTGCACCATTCTATGATGAGATTATCAGCGACATTAGAATAGGACATCCATGTGATGATCTCATAGCAGTCATCCAATGTACTTACTACCTCTAGTAAGCATCCACATCTCAACCCTAAATATCTCATATTTACAGCTTCGAGATCCACCGCTTGACCAAATCAAGGAGTTTGACATGTGCTAATTTTTTCGGATTCTGATGTCCGTCTCGAAGAATCCTATCACTAGGGATAATTTAGATATCGACATAATTGCACATGATAGAATCTCAGATAGTATGATCACATCACAATTTCCTTCATGCTATGTCATATATCCTGGACTTCATTAATTTTCTTATTGATCAATATCCATTCATAAATAATGAACAGCAAGTTGATGAAATATGTCTTTCTTTATTTATTCATAAAGACTGTACATAAATTTGTACAAAATGCGCTAAAGGCGATTGCCTTCAGGGCACTACTCTAACACCATTTATGGGTCCCACCAAGATATTTAATAGCTTAGTACCAAATAACAGTAGAAAATCAACCGGTTCGCCACTTGGTGATTTTTTTCCGGTTCAGAAATTTTCTCCGAAAAATTCCAGAAAAAATCTTAAAAATCCCTTAAAATATAAAACACTCAATGGCTCACTCAGAATAATTTTTCAAACCCAATAACCACATTAATCATAATAAAATTACATTAGGCACGACAACCGGGAATGTCATGTATGCATGTACAGTACTTTCATGTGCACAAATGGTACTGTGTACCAATCCTATTATGCATGAACAGTCCTAAGTCATTCCAATCCATCTCATCCTATGCCAAATTTACTATTTTACCCTTCCTGTCGGGGGTGGGATGTTACATACACAGTAGCATAAGTCGACTAGGATTCTCAGGGAAGTCTACTAGGATCATATATTTTCCTTCTTTTTCTTATAACTTGTCCATCTGACCTCTGATTGACCTAATTCTCGAGGCATCGGATTCGTGAATCATTTAATTTCATTTCTATGTGAAAGTGGGAATTTTTAAAAGCAAAATTGACGAAAATTGGTTAGGTAAAAGTGAGGGGATCGGGTAGCGATTTTTGGACCTTTTGACGTCCGAATTGAGCGATTTTAGTGTCTATGGTTTCTTTGGACATAGGGGAACATTTTACAGTATGATTTATGGAATGATACCGGGAATGTCACGAACATGCATTATCCACATTTTCATTGATACATGTGCATCTTTAAATAGTTCTGCCTATATGTTGGGGCCCAAATTTTCCTTTATTGATGTTATTAAGCATGAATTATGTTGATAGTATGATTTGTTGCATATTTTGATTTTATTGGAAGTGTTAATGGAAAATTAAACATTATTTGAGATTAGTGTGGAATAAGTGGAAATGGAAGGGTAAAAATATATGAGGGCATTATAGGAAGTTCACTTAAGTTAGTTTGATTTAGGCTTAACAAGGAGGGGCATTCTAGTCTTTGTACCCTCATTTGGAGTTTAAGGAATTTGAAAAGAAAGGAAAAGAAGAGAGAAAGAGAAGAGAGTTACGGGGGAAGAGAGGAAGAAGAAAGGAAAGCTTGATCAGGAGCATTTTCGATCAGATTGAAGCTTCAACAAGTAAGTGTGAGTTGATTTCTTCTTGTTTGAGATGGATTAAACCTTAGATATGCTTGGAATGAGGTAGAACCGATGGTTGTAGGGTTTTCGGGAACTTGATAGGAATTCTTTGGGTTATTGTGTTTATGCTTGATTTTGAGTTAGAATGAGTATAGAACTGAAGTTTAGAACATGAATCAAGACCTGAGTGTGTTGCATGTGCAAAAGGGAAGGATTGAGGTTGGGTAAATGCTGGAAATTGGGTTCGGAGACGTTCTCCAGACCCGCACGTCGCGACATGCGACTATGAACACGCCGCAACGTGCGAGGAACTGGTGTTCATCGTGGCGTGCGAATTTATATTCGTCCTGACGAGCCAGGAAAGTTGTGTGTACGCAATAAGACGCTATGCGCACGCCGCCATGCGAAAGCACGCCTGCTCGTCATGCGAGCGGGGCTTCGCCACGACGAGCCCTCAGTTTCCAGCAAAGATGAATTATGATGTTTTGGGCATATCTTGTGTTTTAGAAGTCCAATTGAAGTGATTTTTTATGCGTTGTAAGCTAGGGACATAGATCTACAAGTTTTGTGAAGAAGTGAAGTTCTGAATCAGTCTCTAAGGATATGAAATTTTGGATGGAAGTTAAGAATAGAATTGTTGTTTCAACATGAGTTATTGATTGGGATTTTGGTTCTTATTTTAGGAAATCAAGTGAGGAAAGAGGAGCAAGAGGATCAAGAGGAAACTCATTCCTGAGCAAGTATAAGAAAAGAATTTAAGGTGAGTTCATATTTATAATAGAGTAAATAAGTCACTCATTGTTTTGTTCAAATCAAGAAAAGTTGAATGATTTGAAATTTCATCATTTATGTTTGCTTTAATTGCTATTGTGAAATGATTATATGCTGCTACATGATTTGCATTCACGATTTTTTTTTTGAAAAGACTTCAAAAAAGGGTGTTCTCCTTTCAAGAATACATGCACATGAAATCATGATTTCCAAAAGATAAGAAAAGTGAATTTCTAAACAAGTGCCAGCTTGGCAATCAAGTTTACAAGACTTTGAATCATGCATGATATGTGGGTTTGCGGTATGTCCCAATAAGCATCACGTGCGTTGACTATGAAAAGGCTTCACTACCGCCTTTGCATTAAGTGTACGTGGATCCCCACAAGGACTCCTTTAGAAACTACGCTGCTGACAGACCATTTGATGGGAATGTGTAAGGTCATGAACCCGAATAACCCAAACCATTATGCTATGCTTATGTGTATATGATTGTTATCATGTTTCACGCATTCAAATTCGGAATTTTACTCATGAACTGTTACAATCAAGCATTTTTGAGATGACAATTCGCATATGCTCAATTACTATGATTTCAAAGTATATCACGGCAATGAGTTATCGTTTGAATAGTTTTGCTTATTTCTATATTATAAATGTGCTCCCATGAGCTTTATTGTTGCGACCCGATCCGGAAATCGGATCCCAACTGAAAAACGAAAAATGGAAAACGAAAGTACCAGAGCAAAACGAAGCGAAGCGGAATCAATACTTAACAAACGGAGCCGACATCCGAGAATAATTAAGAACACAGAAACACATTTGAATAGATGAACATAATCGCGTTGGAAACCCTAAGACATTCCAAAATCTGGTATGAAAATTATTTTTTTTCCTTTTCTTTTTCTTATAACCATTATATTCAAGCTCATTTGAATTAAATACAAATAATTCCCACATTGGAAATTCATCCATATACAAATCTCAAATTTTTCATACTCTTATATACACTCATACATATCCAAAATGAGAACTCAAATGCAAGAGTTATAAGAGGGAAATTGGAAATGACTAAATGAATAGTAAATGACCATATGAAGGATGGAAAAGTCGATTCCCACTCTAAAGGTACGAAAAATCCGTTCGACGATTCAGCCCAAAATGGCCAAATGAATAGTAATCTGAGAACTAAAATGAATAATGGGCAGCAAGCTTCAAACGTTTATAACTGTTTCGTCCTAAGTCCAAAAATGACCCATTTTATACCATTTTAAAGATCTTAACATGTTCTATAATCGCATGTTTCTAATCAATCATATTCTAACACCCAAATCAAACAATCACTTTAATTCTTCAAATAAGTCATGACAAGTCATGCCCATCAATTTCACAATCCTAAAGTCATTCATACTTATTGTCATCGAACTCAAACGTCGTTTAGCACATTCTCACTAATGCAATCCTATTCATTAAAACTCTGAACAAACACTTCCGCCCAAGTATGATCATAATACTGGGCTCTGATACCATTTATGTAGCACCCCACTCCCGCGAGACCCGAACCCGACGTCGACGGTGATATTCGAGCCCGCGACCCACGAGAGTGGTATGCTAGAGCAGTCAATGAAGTTTAAAAAAAACTCATTATGATATATATTTTTTTAAAAACAGTCGAATGCGCGGAAATAATAAACGTTTCGGGCCCGTGATACGAAAACATTTTTCAGTCATACACTTTATCAAAGATCACATTTCAATACAATATTTATCAATTAGGGCCCTAATTTAAATTCCAAAATAAAATACCCAATATGACGGTGCCATTGGGTAGCAATTTTATCATCTGAAAAGCAATAGGTTAGCCAACTTGGCGATTTTTCGCTCAGAAATTTTCTCGAAAATTCAAAAAATTCTTAAAATCCTGAAAATATAAAACACTCAATGGCGCACTCATAATAATTTTCAAACCCAATAGCTACGTTAATCACAATAAAATTGCCTTACGCAAAAACCGGAATGTCATGTATGTATACGGTAATTTCATGTGCACAAATGATACCGTATCAATCCAATTACGCATGAACAGTACTAATTAATCCCTATCAATCCCATCCTATGGCAAATTTACTATTTAACCCTTCCTGACGGGGGTGGGATGTTACATTTATAGCTCACCTCCTTTACTCTCCCCATTCAGGTGACGAGCAAGAGACTGAGTAAGTCAAGGGTCATGGCTACACTCCATTTTATTATGTTTAAGTATTTTTGAGTTATACCTTTGGAAGACAAGGCTTTAGTTTCATTTCGAGTTTGATTAGTTCAAGTGTATTTTTGTACTTATGACACTTGAACTCAAAGCTTGTAATTTGGTTTGAAATGTTATTAAAGCTTTGTAAAACTCATCTTTTGGATTTTATTGAGGTATGCATGTTTATGTTTCAAATCTTACGTATTGAATCATTTAGAAATTTGCTCGAGTGCATGTTGATAAGGTTGGGAGGCCCAGCCCGCGCGTCAAGCGCCACGCTCTCATGTCCGATGTTAGGCTCCGGAAACGGGGTCTAACATGATGTGGCATCAGAGCACCTAGGTTTTGGTCTAGGGCTGCATGACATTGTTTTCAAGGAATAACTTGCATTGTTTTACATGATTTGAACTATTTTTGCATGCTTTGGAAATTGTTTTGCTTGAACTAAAGTTTTCAATGGTTTTACATTGAAGGAGTGAAAATGCCACCTCGAAAAAGAACTTGAGGAGCTATGACTTAGTCTCATTCTCGTCAAGGGAGCACGGATGAATCCCATGTTCCTCAGGATGCTGGGACACATTCTGCTCCGATTTCTGAGGCACCTAGCTTGCAACAAGAAGTGCCTCCTCCACCTCCTCCTATGCCTCAGATGAATCCCATGGATCTGAGCTTCTTTCAAGCCTTTTCTCAGGCGTTCACGTATGCCATGGGTCAGAGATCGCAGATTCCGATGCAAGCTCCAGTAGACAGGAGTGGGCAGTATGACAAGCTCCGTAAGTTTGGGGCTGTGGATTTCAATGGGACGACGAATCCAGAAGAAGTTGAAACCTGGTTGAAGAGGACCGAGAGAGTTCTAGTTCAGATGAGATGCTCAGATAAGGAGAAACTAGACTATGCAGTCAGTTTGTTACAAGGTGACGCACTGCATTGGTGGGAATCAGTGCCTCATAGTAAGGTTATTCCTTCAGTGCTGGCATGGAGGGACTTTGTGGAAGTGTTCAGAAAGAAGTATCTCTCTAGAGTGTATGTACAAGAGAAGGCTAGGGAATTTTTTAACCTCACTCAGAGAGACATGAGTGTGAGCAAGTATGAGCTGAAGTTCACACAGCTTTCTCGATATGCAGCCAACATTGTGGCGACAGAAGAAGACAAGTTCCATGAGTTTGAGGGAGGTCTTCACTTGGGGATCAGGGAGAAAGTCTTGATCCATAATTTCTGTGACTACCAGCAATTGGTGGATGCTACTCTCCAGGCTGAAAAACCGGAGAATATCGAAATAAAGGCGAAGGAAAAGGAGGAACAGGACCACGATCTTTTAAGAAGGGATCAAGTGCACGATGTCCGAGAGGAGCACAAGAAGCTTTCACAGCCAGAGTGAAGTGGGTAGCGTGGCTCTACCGAGGACAAGCGGTGAGGCGATGTCGAGGCAAGCCTCTAATGTGGGAGGTACTGGAAGAACAGGAAAGAGCTGGTTCACCAACCCCTTATGTGACCAGTGTGGGAAACATCAACAGGGAGAATGTCTCAAGTTACTTGGAGTCTATTTCAGATGTAGAGAGAAGGGGCATAAGTTCAGGGACTGTCCTCAGGTACCAAAACAGGAGGGGTTTCAATTTCAGGCCCCCAGACGTGCAGAAACAGTGGGAACCAGGCCAGTTACTGAGGTAGGCAGATCTGGGACAACAAGGAAGGCTATTCCTCCAGGAAGGCCAAGGGGTCAGACACCGGCAAGGGTTTTTGCCATGACTAAGGAAGAAGCTGCAGCTACACCTGAGGTTGTCACGGGTATGGCTTAGTTACTTGACTCAGCAGTATTTGTTTTAATTGATTTTGGTTCCACGCATTCATTTGTTTCTACAAGCATAACATTGCATGGTGTGAATTCTGTACCTTTGGATCAGCTTCTGCTTGTCAGTACTCCTCTAGGGTGGAATGTGGTGATCAGTCAGGTATTTGAGGATTGTGAGCTTTTCATTGATGGTGCTAGATTGGTAGTGGACTTACTACCTCTAGACCTAAAAGGGTTAGATGTTATTATGGGATGGATACTATAGAGAAATACCTAGCAAAGCTGGATTGTGGTCGGAAAGAGGTGAAATTCGATCTAGGCAGCGGTGAGAAGGTAATCTTCAGAGGGGACAGGAAGACACCATCGCCAAGACTAATTTCGGCTATGCTAGCTGAAAGGATGATGGGCCAGGGATGTGAAGCTTTCTTGGCACACGTTGTGGATGTCGGCGTGAATGAAAGGAAGTTAAAGGTTTTTCCAATTGTGAGGGAGTTTCCAGATGTATTTCCAAAGAAATTGCCCAGTTTGCCACAGCTGAGGGAAATCGAGTTTGCCATTGACTTGATTCCTGGAACCACGCCTATTTCAATACCGCCGTATAGGATGGCTCCAGCTAAGTTGAGGGAGCTGAAGGAACAGTTGGAAGAACTGTTATAGAAGGGGTATGTTAGACCTAGTTCGTCTCCTTGGGGAGCGCCGGTTATGTTTGTCAAGAAGAAAGATGGATCATGGCGGATGTGTATTGATTATCGGAGACTCAATAAGGTGACAATTAAGAACAAGTATCCTCTGCCACGGATAGATGATCTGTTTGACCAGTTGCAGGGAGCACGGGTCTTTTTCAAGATTGATCTCAGGTCAGGCTATCATCAGCTCAGAGTTAAGGAGTCTGATGTAAGCAAGACAACGTTCAGGACTCGTTATGGACATTATGAGTTTTTGGTTATGCCAGTCGGCTTGACCAATGCTCCAGCTGCTTTCATGGATCTCATGAATAGGGTCTTCAAGGAGTTTCTGGATCAGTTTGTAATAGTGTTTATATATGACATTCTGGTGTATTCTAAGAGTGAAGAAGAGCATGAGGAGCACCTCAGGATTGTATTGCAGACTCTAAAGGAGAGAGAGCTTTATGCTAAGTTCAGTAAGTGTGAGTTCTAGCTTTATGAGTTGACATTCCTTGGACACGTGATTTCGCAAGATGGTGTACATGTTGATCCGAGGAAAGTTGAAGCGGTGGTGAATTGGCATGCACCCAAGACAAAGGATGAGGTGAGAAGTTTTACGGTGCGGCAGTTACTACGGAGGTTTGTGGAAGGATTCTCCATGATAGGCGCTTGATGACTAAGCTATTGAGGAAGAATCGAAGTTTACTGGGTGATGAATGCGGAAAAGCTTTGAGGAGCTCAAGCCGCGTTGACAAGTGCTCGGTCTTGATTACGCGCTATACGGTGATGAGGTTATCGATGTATAGTGGCGCTCGAGGAAGGGTCTTGGTTGTGTATTGTTGCAGGGAGACAGGGTGATAGCGTATGCTTCTAGGCAACTGAAGTCATATGAGTTGAATTACCCGACTCACGACTTGGAGTTAGCAGCAGTGATCTTTACCTTGAAGATTTGGAGGCATTACCTATATGGGATTCAGACGAGGATCTTTACGGATCACAAGAGTCTTAAGTACTTACTTAGCCAGAAGGAATTGAATTTGAGGCAGAGAAGGTGGATTGAGTTACTCAAGGATTATGATTTGTTGATTGAGTACCATCCAGGCAAAGCGAATGTCGTAGGAGATGCTTTGAGCAGGAAGTCTTCTATTGCCCATGTTCAGACAATTTATCTTCCTTTATTGGAAGAGATGGCCTAGCTTAAGATAAGCTTGAAGCAGGAGGAACCAAATTGCCTTCTAGCTAATTTCATAGTGAGACCGGTACTCAGGGAGAAGGTTAGGGAGTTACAGGCGCAGGATGCAGAGTTGAGCAAGCTTCGAGAGGAAATTCAGAATGGTAAGGTTTCTGAAGTAGTAGTGAGAGATGATGGACTCATGAAAGTGGGGAACAAGCTTTGTATTCCGGATAGCAAGGAGGTGAAGGATGAGATTTTGGATAAGGCACACAATGCGCCTTATGCCATGCATCCAGGTAGCACCAGGATGTACAGAGATTTGATAGAGCATTTCTGGTGGAAGGGCATGAAGAAGAATGTAGAAGAGTATGTAAGTAAGTGTCTAGTGTGTCAGCAAGCCAAGGCTGAACACCAGGCACCTTCAGGCAAGTTAAGGCCATTGTCCATTCCTGAGTGGAAGTGGCAAAGGGTAACCATGGATCTTTTGATGGGTTTGGCCAAGACCAGCAGGAAGCATGATGCTATATGGGTGGTTGTGGATACGTTAACGAAGTCAGTCCATTTTCTAGCAATCAAGCAGACTCATTCCTTGCATGTGCTAGCAGAGAAGTACATCGATGAGATAGTGAGATTGCAAGGAATTCCAGATTCTATAGTGTCTGACAGGGATCCTCGGTTCACTTCGAGATTTTGGGGAAGCTTGCAGGAAGCTTTAGGGACAAAGCTGAATTTTAGCACGACTTTTCACCCTCAGACGGATGGTCAATCTAAGAGGACCATTCGGAAACTTGAGGGAATGTTCAGGGCATGTGTGTTGGATTTCAAGGGAGCTTGGGATGAGCATTTACCATTGGCCGAATTTGCTTATAATAATTCGTACCATTCGAGCATTCAGATAGCTCCATATGAGGCATTGTATGGAAGGAGGTGTAGAACTCCGTTATGTTGGGATGAAGAAGGAGAGAGGAAACTGGTAGGACCAGAGTTGATTCAGATGACAGTGGATAAAGTCAATCTGATTAAGCAGCGGCTTAAGGCAGCTCAGGATAGGATGAAGAGTTACACTGATGCTCATCGGAAGGAGATGGAGTATGAAGTCGGTGAAAAAGAGTTCCTTAAGACGTCTCCTTGGAAAGGAGTAATAAGGTTTGGCAAGAAGGGCAAGTTGAGTCCAAGGTATGTGGGTCCTTATGAGATCCTTGAGAGGATCGGACCACTAGCCTACGGTTTGGCGTTACCTCCGGAATTGTCTCAGATTCATGATGTCTTCCATGTTTCCATGCTGAGGAGGTATAGATCGGATCCTTCTCATATCATTCAGGCTACGGAGGTTTAGTTGAGAGATGACTTGAGTTATGAGGAAATCCCAGTGGAGATTTTGGACACCAAAGAAAAGGTTCTCAGAAATAAGACAGTTCAGCTAGTTAAAGTTTTGTGGAGAAACCATTCAGTGTAAGAGGCCACATGGGAGCCATTGGACGCCATGAAGGAGAAGAATCCGCGTCTCTTCGATGATTCAGGTAAATTTCGAGGAAGAAATTTCTTTTAAAAGGGGGAGAAATGTTGGATCCGAAAATTTCCTTTATTGATGTTATTAAGCATGAATTATGTTGATAGTATGATTTGTTGCATATTTTGATTTTATTGGAACTGTTAATGGAAAATTAAGCATTATTTGAGATTAGTGTGGAATAAGTGGAAATGGAAGGGTAAAAATATATGAGGGCATTATAGGAAGTTCACTTAAGTTTGTTTGATTTAGGCTTAACAAGGAGGGGCATTCTAGTCTTTGTACCCTCATTTGGAGTTTAAGGAATTAGAAAAGAAAGGAAAGAAAAGAAAAGAAGAGAGAAAGAGAAGAGAGTTATGGGGGAAGAGAGGAAGAAGAAAGGGAAAAAAAGAGGAAAGCTTGATCAGGAGGATTTTCGATCAGATTGAAGCTTCAACAAGTAAGTGTGAGTTGATTTCTTCTTGTTTGAGATGGATTAAACCTTAGATATGCTTGGAATGAGGTAAAACCGATGGTTTTAGGGTTTTCGGGAACTTGATAGGAATTCTTTGGGTTGTTGTGTTTATGCTTGATTTTGAGTTAGAATGAGTATAGAACTGAAGTTTAGAACATGAATCAAGACCTGAGTGTGTTGCATGTGCAAAAGGGAAGGATTGAGGTTAGGTAAATGCTGGAAATCGGGTTCGGAGACGTTCTCCAGACTCGCACGTCGCGACGTGCGACTATGAACACGCCGCGATGTCCGAGGAACTGGTGTTCATCGCGGCGTGCGAATTTATATTCGCCGCGACGAGCCAGGAAAGTTGTGTACGCCCATGGCGACGCTTGCTGCACGCCTATTTCTCTAACACGCCTGCTCGTCATGACGATGCGGGGCTTCGCCACGACGAGCCCTCAGTTTCCAGCAAAGATGAATTATGATGTTTTGGGCATATCTTGTGTTTTAGAAGTCCAATTGAAGTGATTTTTTATGCGTTGTAGGCTAGAGACATAGATCTACATGTTTTATGAAGAAGTGAAGTTCTGAATCAGTCTCTAAGGATATGAAATTTTGGATGGAAGTTAGGAATAGAATTATTGTTTCAGCAAGAGTTATTGAATGGGATTTTGGTTCTTGTTTTAGGAAATCAAGTGAGGCAAGAGGAGCAAGAGGATTAAGAGGAAACTCATTCCTGAGCAAGTATAAGCAAGGAATTCAAAGTGGGTTCATATTTATAATAGAGTAAATAAGTCACTCATTGTTTTGTTCAAATCAAGAAAAGTTGAATAATTTGAAATTTCATCATTTATGTTTGCTTTAATTGCTATTGTGAAATGATTATATGCTGCTACATGATTTGCATTCATGATTCTTTTTTTTGTTGAAAAGAATTCAAAGAAGGGTGTTCTCCTTTCAAGAATACATGCACATGAAATCATGATTTCAAAAAGTTAAGAAAAGTGAATTTCTAAACAAGTGCTAGTTTGGCAATCAAGTTTACAAGACTTTGAATCATGCATGATATGTGGGTTTGCAGTATGTCCCAAGAACATCACGTGCATGTTGACCATGAAAAGGCTTCACCGCCACCAAGAAGTGGCACGAGGATCCCGACAAGGACTCCTCGAAACTATGCTGCAGGACCATTTGATGGGAATGTGTAGTGCGTCATAAACCGGACTAACCCAAACCATTATGCTATGCTTATGTGTATATGATTGTTATCATGTTTCACGCATTCAAATTTGGAATTTTACTTATGAACTGTTACAGTCAAGCATTTTTTAGATGACAATTCGCATATGCTCAATTACTATGATTTCAAAGTATATCACGACAATGAGTTATCGTTTGAATAGTTTTGCTTATTTCTATATTATAAATGTGCTCCCACGAGCTTTATAGTTCACCCCCTTTACTCTTCCCATTCAGGTGACAAGCAAGAGGCTGAGTAAGTCAAGGGTCATGGCTACACTCTATTTTGTTATGTTTAAGTATTTTCGAGTGGTACTTTTGGAAGACAAGGCTTTAGTTTCATTTCGAGTTTGATTAGTTCAAGTGTATTTTTGAACTTATGACACTTGAACTCAAAGTTTGTAATTTGGTTTGAAATATTATTAAAGCTTTGTAAAACTCATCTTTTGGATTTTATTGAGGTATGCATGTTTATGTTTCAAATCTTACGTATTGAATCATTTAGAAATTTGCTCGAGTGCATGTTGATAAGGTTGGGAGGCCCAGCCCGCGTGTCAAGCGCCACGCTCTCATGTCCGATGTTGGGCTCTGGAAACGGGGTCCAACACTGTAGTTTTGGTAATGTGTATGCAATTGCACTGTTATAGAGACTCATTTAGTGCGTCGATCCACCGACGTTACTGAGACTTCCAGGTATTAGCTCGGAAGTACAGGTGAGTAACCTAGATGGTTCCTCAATATTTAAATTGTTTAAAGTTCTGTACTTATAACTCTGAGGAGAATAATGGTGGGCTTGTGTGAGTTGTGTATGACTGAAATCCCGGACCAAAGGTCCGAGGGATCGGGAATATGGCATAGAAGTGAAATTGTTTGTGAATGTGAAACCTTTGTGTTTCTAATGTGATCAGTTGTGACTGTGAAGTTTAATGTGAATGATTGTGATCTATTTGATTGTCAAATTGCTTACTGTTTACTATGCTTCATTACGTTGTCTCTACTGTGACAGACTGGGTATATAGTGACTGTGATATGTTGGGCATATTGCATTACATACACAAATACATGAACGGATAATAATAGTTGTGACCAGAGTCGCCACTGATACTAAAAAAGAGCCTTGAGCTCGAAAGGAGATAGTGCATACCCAGAGGGCTCTCCTACTCCCCAGACGCGTCTACTATCCACTGTTTACTGTTTAAGCGCTCGGTCATAACACTGAAATAAAATGGGAAAGTGTCACATATGCATTGCATTCATAGTTGATTGAATACTGTAAATGGGAGCAAGGCAAGAGTGCCTTCTACAATTGTGAATTTCTTTTGTATAATGATATGGTGATTACGACTTTGTTATTGTGAACTGAATCAGAATTGCTTGAGTGGCGCATGAATTAGGCGAACCATCGATGATGGTTCCTCACTGAGTTCGCAAAACTCACCCAAAATTTGCAACTATTTTTCAGGCCTTGAAGAGTACTCCGTTAGACACGGGAGTATGCATACTGCATGCCAGGAAAAGATGGGGGTCGAGATCAGTTCGCGTCTGCATTATTGTCATCTTACTTTTATACAATTATGGATTTCGTATTTTTCTGGAAAATAGTGTTGTAGTTCTAGTGGGCCCCAAATGGGCTATTGTAATTTTATTGATTGTAATGTGATCACTGAAATGTTGATGAATAAAATTGGGCCCAATGTGATTATGGATTTTTGGACATTCGATGGCTAAATACTGTGACTGTATTATGATGATCTAAATTTTTTTAAAAAGAATTTATACTAAATGTTTGACGGTATTCGAGTACTCTAGCATACCACTCTTGTGAGGCAAGGACTCGGATATCACCCACGATATCGGGTTCGGGTCTTGCAGGAGTAGGGTGCTACATCCGCGCTAACGCCTGGAAGTCCCAGCAATATCCATGAAATGTCGTTCCAATGGTGCCTCTATAACAGTCAAATGATCACCCATTATTAAATGCACAAACAGAAGGATTCAATAATGCACATGTCGCAAGTAAAAGATGTACGATGCATGTTCATGACATCCCGGTGCTAATTCCCAATTTTACTTTCTTTTGTCTCAAAACCCACTTTTCATATGTATACTCTATAACGTTCAGACAATACCCTATAGTTCTCGAGAAATACCTCAAGGCCAGTATTACTGTTCATTAGGTCAAAAACACCCCTTGTGTTAAGTTTCTAAAACTCCCAGAAGCATTGAATGTATATCAGAAGTCTCAAAATTTTCCTTCAATTATCATGAAACAACCCTTAGGTTGAAATAGAAACCTATCCTCAACTTTCATTCAATATTTGAGATATTACAAAATTGAATTCAAACTTTCTTTCTTCACCCCAATTGTAGACCTCTTTCTCTAGTTTATAACGAATCAAAAATCACTTCAATTGGAGGTCTACATCATTAGTTATGACCCAAAAACTAAAATAAATCAGTTCAAAAAATCAGTCTAAATGCGGCCAAGGGCCGCGCGTCATGACAAACGAATTCGCTCGCCGCTACGTCTAAACATGCTCATCGCGACGTCCAACATGCTCGTCACGATGAGGATTTAGCCGCTCGTCACGATGAGTAAACATGCTTGTTGCGACGAGGCCCTCACACTCGTCGCTGCGAGTAATTAACCGCTCGTCGCGATGAGGCCCTCACACACGTCGCGACGGGCGGGTTCCTGTTCGTCTTCTCTGACCATTTTCCCACATTTCTCTCTAAAATCAGCCATAACTAAAACTCAACTGCCTCAATCTTTCACATTTAAACCCATCAATGCATTTAACTAACAAATAAACAACATAAAAGCCATTTACTTACCAAATCAAGCTTCCTCTCTTCAAACACCCAAAAACTCTCTAAGCCTTTAACACCTACGGCTCTCTCCCAAAACCACAACAAACTTCATCATTTTTAGGGTTTAAGCTTGGCTTTGCACAAGGGAAAGCAAGCAATAATTGGACAACAAAAGATCACACAAGGAGGAAGAAAGGAGAATCGATCAAAGGGAGAAGAAGCATGCCCCAGGTGGAGAAAACAAGTTTACAGCCAAAGAGATTTTCGCAACTTTCAAAAGGGGAAATTTAAAACCTAAGGCATTTAAAAGGGTTGCTCTCTCTTAACAATGGTTTTAGGGCTCAAGGCATATTATTCCTCTTTTCCTCAAATTCACTTAAA
Organism: Erythroxylum novogranatense; assembly: GCA_029891385.1. Taxonomy (NCBI): domain Eukaryota; kingdom Viridiplantae; phylum Streptophyta; class Magnoliopsida; order Malpighiales; family Erythroxylaceae; genus Erythroxylum; species Erythroxylum novogranatense. The sequence continues at coordinate 23,941,525 of CM057226.1, forward strand.
TCTCTTTCTCTTTCCAAACATTTCTAGTTTAATTGTCCCCAAATTCCAAGGGTTTCACACTTTTATTCCTAAAATCATGTCTAATTTTCCCATTGGCATTGGACAGTTATTCAGTATTATTAAGTCAATCAGTTCGTCACTTGTAAAATTTTTCGATCCAGAATTTTTCTCCAAAAAATTTCCAGAAAATTTCTAAGGGTCACTAACAACTGAGAACACTCCTAAAGCATTTCCAATTCAGATTTTCAAACACAATTTTCTCATAATTCACAAAACAAATCATATTTAAACATAAATGCCGGAAAATGTCATGAATGCATGTACCTATATGTGCATGTGCAAAAATGTATCATTCCTCTCTATAACGAGAGGCCAAATGAATGGACATATAAAAAATATGAATCAACTCCTAGTCCGTCCCAATTTACCAATTTACCCTTCCCATTAGTGATGGGACGTTACAGGAAGCCTATCAAATAACTACATCAAAAACTTGAAAACTAACTAGGGAGAAGTTTATCACATATAGTTATAATGAGTTAATAGGGACTATCCTTAAGGATTGTTTAGCTTATGGGGAATTCTAACTATAACTCCTTCTGTTAAATAGAGGATTAAGGAGATTATAGAAATGACAAAGGACCCAAACATGTTTAATATAGAGATCCTTGATTTGGAGACTCTATATGAGGCGATTTTTGATGCGGAGACTCTTGATGAGGTGTTTTTTAAAGCTTGTTTATTAGATTGCACGTTAGATATCCCTTAACTCCCTAACTCTCAACAAGCTCCTGCAACACAACATACCTTTTTAGTGCAAGGAAAGAATGATAGTATCTTGATCAACTACAACAGGCATTATATTAGAATAAGCTAAAGAAAACACCTTAATCATCACTAGAAGGAAATCAAATAGAAAAAAAAAGAAAGGGATAACCCCTAAATCCTTTGAATTTTCATAGTTACAAAAAAATGTAAAAAGACTAAATTGCCTTAATAAATAGCAAATATTCAATGACTTCCTAATTAATAGAAGGTCCATTTGATTGGTCCTGTAGAGACTAAAAAAAAGGCCACTTTCTTTAGGTAAGGCTAATAATTTTTGAAAAAAAAAGGGCACTGAATCACTAACTACTAAATCTGTTATAATGGAAGAATACTGGTAGCTTTAGACCTTAAGTAAGTTTGAATTGAAAATAGTCAGATATATACCAATTTACCTAGAGGAAGGTAACCTTAATTAGAATCAATACCTTGGCTAATATTACTTTTGTTTATGCACACAATTTAGCCTTTCAAGGGTGACATTATATTATAGCCTTAAGTTGCTTCCTTTACCAACCTTTGGCTTGCCCTTAGGGATTTCAACAATAATCTTTATGTCAATAAAGTAAATGGCATGTGCTTGATGAAAAATAATGTAAATGATTTCAAAAAATTCTTATATAAAATTGGAATGAAGGACTTCATATATAATTGACATCAATATACATGAAGTAATTAGCAAGAAGGCAACCTACAACTGAGAAAAACTTTGTATATTACATTAGTTAACTATACTTGACTCAGTTACTTCTCATTGAGTGGATGCCATTTTCCTCTTCTTTATGGTCAGGCTATTCCCTAATTAAAGTTCATATCAACGCCTACTCTAATAGTAGGATATTTCCTTTTAGAATACAAAATTATCCAGTGAAGTACCCGAACTATAAGTAATTTTCTAAAAAGTTGCTAATTTCATTATCATTAGATTTGAATCCTACAAATGCAAGAGAAGACTAACTATAATAAAAAAGAGCTTAAAAATTTTAACAAAAGTTTAGTAATAACACTTTGCATATGATTAAGACCTTTAGGAACCATTTATTAGCTCTCTAAGGTAAACTCTCCTTTAACCTAAGGGATAAGTGTCTCTTAATACTAGAAAAACATGGTCTTTCTTGTTATAAAGAAACATTAGATACACATAAACCCCTTTTAAGGTAGAGATCAATAATTCAATAGTTCAAGCATGATGATAGAAACATCAAGTTCTTCCACACCATTCTTAATATAAGCAACGTCAATAGTAGCAGTTCTCTTATAAACAATAATATAGAAATCCATTATGGATTAGGAGAACCTAGAAATCTTGTCTTTTATTTTTTAAAAAGCATTTGAGGGAGCTATAAAGGAACTATCTCAAGCCTTTATGAAATTAAATCCTTTATAACTCACTCTATTTCCAATGAATAGATAAAGTTTCCCTCCAATCCATTTATGAGAGTTGATATAGAAAGAGTTTTGTTCAAGATTGATACAAATAAAGCCCTAAAAACAAATGGGTTGAATGCATCTTTTCTTAATTATCTTGAAGCGTTAAAGAAGCAATTTTCTTAAGTGTAATTATGAAGTTCTTCTTCCAAGCTAGCTACTAAAAGCATTCAATAAGATATCGGATGCCTTATACTTAAAGTCTAAAACAATGTGCTACCTTTACCTATTTCAGTGTGTTAGTTAATGGGGAACCTACACAAACTTTCCAATGAGCAAAAGAACTTAGACAAGGTGACCAATTATCCTCTTAATGATCTCATCAAGCTGGTAGCTTGCAACATTAAGAATGCATATGATATACTAACGCTTTTTTAGGAAAAACCTAAAATTAATCATGGTTATACCTAACTCTTTCAAAGGTTCTCAAGTCTCCTTATCAACAAAAACAAGATAAACATTATTGCCTCAAATGGTACCACTAACTTTTAATATAAAAAAGACCATTCTCATAGGCTTTATATACTCCAACACTCTTTCAAATACTTAGGAATCCCAAATATTAGGCTTAAGATTTACACTTATAAACTACTGACTCCTCTTTAATGCAATATGTTGGATCTCAAACATTTTTTCTTTAAGTTAAACATGATTTAAATGAATTATGAGGTTTTGATAGATTTAATTTTGGAGTTATTATTATTTCAAATTTAGTGGGATTTATTGCATGGATTAATGGAATTAAAGTACGAAGGTAATAAGGGTGTTCAAGGGTATTTTTGGAAGATCGCTTAAGCATAAAAGACCTAAGGCCTATAAAGAAGGGCAAAATGGACTTCGCGCACTCATTAAGGGTAGAAATGGAAGAAGACATGTTGTCTTGTTCTTTTAAGAAGGTAAAAACGTGATTTGAGGGAGAGAAAGAAGAGAAAAACGAAAATAAGAGAAAAGAAGAGACATTTGGTGAAAGAAGAAAAGAGGAGAAATCAAGTTTGTTAAGGTAAGTTAACCATCTTTTCTTCTTGCTTTATTAAAGAAATGAGTTGTGTTGAAGATGAAGGAGTTAGAGAGAGAAAGGGGTTTGTGTAGAGAATGAAAGGTTTGTGTTGGAAGAAGATGAATTAAGAGGACCCAATAGATTTTAGGGTTTCTAAACTAGGTCTTGGATTTTCTAACCTAGATATACTATGGGTAGATTAGGTTTGAGCTTAATTTGTAATTATTGCAATTTTGTGATTTTTGAAGTTTATAAATTTTATTGGAATGTTATTTTGAATGGAACCTTGGTTATTTGAGGAAACTAAGAGAATCCTACCCAAGAGCAAGGGGAAAGGCAAACTTGACTTAGATTTTTGCAAGCTAATTAGGTGGGTAATATATTTATGGTTATAGTGTAATTGGGCAAATTCTTACCTATGTGTGTATGTTAAATTGATTGGAATTGATTTGTTTGAAATTGACTTGTTTGTAAATGCATGATGAAATATGACTATATTATACCTCGAAAGAGGTCATGACATTTTGTATTAAATGAAAAGAAGACAAAGCATGAAAGTATAAGTATATGAGAAAATGAATTTGTTCTTTTGTTTAGGCGAGAGTGGAACCATTCTGTTCTTCACGTGCATGATGACAAGAGCCTTCTCCTGGCTGCCCGCTTATGGCATATGAGCTCTGAAATTAAACTCATTCTGTTCATGGGGTAAACTTTGATTTCTCCATTCTATTTCCATGGAACACTCGAGCTATTTGTTTGTGCATTGCATCTTTAAATTGTCAAGTATGATGCATTTGAGTGTTATGTGTTATGAGTTTTAAACTAAATTGATTAATGCTTGAATTACTGGATATATATATATGTTGGAATTGTGGTCAATTGCCAATGGTTATAAATATATTAGCTACTGAACCATGTAAATCAACCCAATATTTTGTCCACTCCTCAGGTGTAGAATAAGAAGGTTAGTAATCCTTCCAAGGCATCGGGACAAACTCCAAGATAGTTAGAGATTTTTGTAACTAAGTTAATGACTAGACTAGTAGATATCTTTATAAGCATATCAAACATTGAGCATCCAATGTATTTTGTATTTTGTGTTAAGCCTTTGATTATAATGTTGATATGTAATTAAAGTTATGTATAAACTTCATTTGATTTAGAAATAGATTGAGAAGTTTCCAGAGTTTCCAATGTGTATGTGTATATTTCTTTTGTAGTTGTATAACTCATATTTCAAGTCTTCCATAGGGCAAAATTTGTATTCTGACTTCAGGGAATCTAGGTTGAATTAGAAAAAGTGGTCTTCTAGGAAGTTGTAGTGTATCTTTCTAGCATTCCAATGGTATATAGTATGTAATTTTTAAACATAAGAGTCGAAAGTTATGATCTTTATAAGTGGAGATACTCTCGAGAATATAGTTAGTGATTCAGAACCGTTGGTGATGTGAGGAAGACACTGTAGAAAGCCTATCGTCTGGTGTCTATCATCTGAATCACTGTAGACTGAATCGTCTGATTCACTATAAACTGAATTGTCTAGCCTATTTTCTAGTTCAATTTTGACCCTCTAAATGATAGAATCTATCTTCAAGATCTTCATAAAAGTTGTAGATCTAGAAGTCCTCTTTGAAATAGTCAAATAATTGCCTTTTTCTGATATCTCTATACAAATTTATGTCAATTGTCCCAAAATAGGTCTTAGACTGAAGCCTATCATCTGACCTTTCGTCTGGGTTCATCTGACCCTATCGTATGGTTTAATTTTTACCTTCTAGATGATAGACTCTATCTTTAAAGACTTCATTAAAGTTGTAGATATATAAGTCCTCTTTCAAACCGTATAAGAATGATCTTAATATGATATCTCTGGAGAAAGTTACACTAATTGTCCCAAAATAGGTCTTAGACTGAAGCCTATCGTCTGGGTTTGTCTGACCTTATAGTCTGGTTTAATTTTGACCCTCTAGATGATAGAATCTATCTTCATGGTCTTTATTAAAGTTGTAGATCTCGAAGTTCTCTTTCAAACTGTCTAAAGAAAACCTTAATTTGGTATCTTTAGTGAAGGTTATGTTAATTGTTCCAAAATAGGTTCAATATGAATGAGGAAAAAATCTTGTTTGATTCTTTCAGCCATAACTTTGTTATCCGACCTCCAAATTGAATGATTTTTAAAGTCATTAGAAACCTAAAACAATGGGGGAAAATGTTAAGAAGAAGTCAAATTGTAATTCCAATTGAGGGTTTCCCAAATCTGTCATGAAGTTAAAGAAATGTGTTTGCTCATGTTTTATGACTCTAAATGTTGGGCTCCGGAAGCGGGGACCAACATTATTTGGTATCAGAGCTTAGGTTTTTCATAGGCTTAGAATGCATAATAGGATGAATTGTTATGTTGTGTGATTACTGGTTGCATTGTAAATTGATTGAATTGTATTAAGTGACATGCATGTCATGCATACATGTAGGGATTAGTATTTTAAAATGTAATGTAAGCTAATCGTTAGTGTTTACATTGAAGTAGTAAGACGCCACCTTGTAGAAGGACACGAGGAGTATTGCAAGGATTGATTGCACCTGACTTTTCGCCAAGGGAGGAGATGAGTTTGTAGTCCCAGGGAATGCTGAGGCTTTTATAGGGCAAGGTAGTGAGCCTGTTCGATCATAAACGTGGGAGTCTCCTCTTCTGCAGGAGCAAGTGCCTATACCATTAGATCTAAGGATGTTTCAGGCATTTGCCCAGGATGTGGGCCAGATGTTACAATCTTCTGCTCCGACCCCAGTCAAGAAGGGGAAGTAGTTTGACAAGCTCAGGAAGTATGGGGTAATGGATTTCTATGGGACAACAGATCCAGAATAAGCCAAGACTTGGTTGAGAAAGACCGAGTGGATACTGGATCATATGGATTCTGAGGATGATGAGAAAGTTGCGTATGCTACAAGCTTACTATAGAGAGATGTTCTGCATTGGTGGGAAAGTGTGCCAGGGAGCCAGATGAGAACACCAGTGCTGACATAGAAGGACTTCTTAGCTGCTTATAAGAAGAAGTACCTGTTTGAGGTGTATATTCAGCAGAAGTAGAGAGAGTTTCTGAGTCTCACCTAGAAGTAAATGACAGTGAGTGAGTATGAGTGCCAATTTATGCAACTATCTCGGTATGCAATAGAGATGATGATGAGTGAGGCAGCTAAGTACTGTAGGTTCGAATTGGGGTTACATCTAGCGATCAAAAAGAAAGTGGTGGTGTAGAATTTTTGTGATTTTCAACAGCTGATTGAAGCGGCTCTAAAGGTTAAGAGCATTGAGAACATAAAGAACGTTGTGAACAAAAAGAGAAAGGGTAGAGAATAGTTAAAGAGGGGAGGTGGTGCTTCTATGCCTGAGAGGAGTGCCAGGACTCTCCCTGTGCATTCTGAGGACAGGAGAAGTGGTGTATGAGGCCCTAGACCTATGAGGACTTCTACTATTTCTCATCAAGCCTCAACGACAGGAGCCAGTAGAAGAGGAGAAGGGGATAAGTCTTCTGTACCTAAGTGCGATCATTGTGGCAAGTTCTATGGAGGGAAATGCTACAGGCTGACTGGAGCTTGTTTCAAATGTGGAGAGAAGGGGCACATGGCTAAAGAGTGTTTGCATGCTCCCATTCAATCACATTCACGTATTATCAGACCTTAGTCTGGCATTCAACATATTTTCACTAACATGCAAATGCACCTTCAGAACACATTTAACAATCAAATTATGTACACTTAATTCATATATACATTTAGTAGTCAATTAATACAAAAATCAAACCAAACAAAACAAACAATGAAATGATACCATTAAGCTCTACTCACAATACGCTCCAGTTTAGTAATTGATTCAAAATTTTGGAGATGTCTGAATGCGAACGTTCTAACTTGCACAATTTATTTATGCAAGACACATTTCACACACGCTACAACTTTGCACAATTATAATTGTTCAATAATGCACATGTATGAAACGAACTATGTACAATGCATGTTCATGACAATCCCAGGTATCTTTCCTTTAATTTTATTACAAAATCATTCACATTTCAAAACTCATCTAAGTATAATTTATACTTAGGTTTATGCCACACCAAAACCATTAAAATCTCCATTCCTTTTTCATCGACTCACTTCAGAATTTTTTTCCAAGTCACACTTTCGACTCTACAGTTCACATTCAATTAGAAAAGTGAAAATGATGTAATTTGGTCATACATTCTTCTATAAAAGTGTTCCTCTATGTCTTATCTTTCCATTGATACCAAAATTACTCAATTTGGTTCAGTATTTCGGAAGATATGCCTCAACATTTTCGGATTGTCATATTCCAAAAATAATGTACTATACATAAATCCCATTTAGAATTTGAATATCTTAGAAACTAAATCATAATTATACGTCTTGAGACACTTTGTAGGTCTATTTCTCTTGTTTACTCCAAATCAACAATCATCTCATTTGGAATCCTAAAGGTCCATATATACTTAAAATACTGAAGTATGTTCAGTGGAATAACACCAGTTTATTTTACTGAAGAGCACACTCACTATACCCGTCCCACATTTTTCACTCAATATTTCTCAATTTGATTCAGAGGGCTATGATTTCTAGTGGATATGTATAGAAATGTATTACAAGTCCAATGGTTTAGGAATCAATTCATTTGGGCATCTATAGAAGAAGTTAAGACTAAAAGAATCAAACAGGGTTTTGTCCCCAATCATATTGAACCTGTCTCGGAACAAATAGCATAACTCTCACTACAGATGTCAGATTAAGGCGTTTTTTATATGGTTCAAAAGAGAACTTCAAGATCTACAACTTTCATTAAGGCTTGGAGACAAATTCTATCTTTTTAAGGACAAAGATCTCGTAGAAGATAAGTATAGAGAAGCAGAAGACAGAAGATAGCAAAAGACAGACAACACGTTATCACAACCGACACGTCATCACAGAAGACACATCATCACAGACGACACATCATCACAGATGACACGTCATCATAGAAAATATGTCATCGTAGAGGACACATCATCACAGAATACACGTCATCACAGATGACACGTAAGCAAAACACAGACGACACGTAAACAAAACACAGAAGAAGCGAAAAGACAGAAGATACATCTTCCCTTATAAGGACCATAACTTTCAGCCTAGAAGTTTAAAAATTCCATACTATATATCATTGGAAAGATAAAAGAAATACATACAACAGTTTAGAAGACACATTTCTCTAATTTAGCCTAGAAAAAATCCAGAATTGCCCTCGAATTCAGAACACAAATGTTTACGTTTATCCACCAATGTACTGTACCCAGTTCTCAACTTCATAACAAAATTTGAGATTCTTAAGGATAGAATTTAAATTCTATGTCTTCATAAGAAATGTATCCATATGTGTTTAGTTTAATCCAAATTAAAAATCATCTTGTTTAGATAACTAGAGAAAAATTTGTGGCTAAAAGACTGAAGCGTACTCTGAGAATATTTTCCAGATGAACCACCCATTTTGTTTCACAATCTTTCCTTAACACAACTTATACCAAGGTCACCTTTTCTACTTCATTTCAAATCAATATCATCCATAAGAAAATATAGTCCATGATACATGTGATGAAAAATTTTCATTAGTTAAAAATTTAACACTAACAAATGTACCCACTACTTACTCGTTGAAAACTCCTAAAAGCTCCAACTATCTTCAAGCCTTACTTCATGCAAAACTCACGTTCCACTATGAACACTAACTAACCTCTGGTTGTTTTTAAGGAAGAAGAAACACTTAGTAGTAGGATAGGGGAAGGAAAAACAAAGAAATCTTTCAAAGGAATTTTGATGGAAAAACTCTGTGTGTTTTAAGAAAATTCAAAGGAGGTGATAACAAGGAAAGAAACTTAAGAAATACCAAATCCATTTTGGAACTCTCGGATATCAAGACTTACTTTTAACAAAAGTACAAAAAGCAACTTAACACTTGTCACTTTCCTATGGTCTAATCTCTAACTTAGTTTCTTTTGAAACTAACTCCATTTAGCTCTCCTCTTTACAATACAACTATCATCTTTACAATCCAATTTTCTCCAATATTCTTTTGATTCCTTTTGCCTATTTTATTGTTTTCTATTATCCATAAAAATTCTAAAATTTTTAAATTATCCTAAGTTCACCAAAATTCAAAAATAATATAATTCTACTAACCCATAAAAATTTCAATGTAAAACATTCATAATTCTAAAAATTCACAAATCAATCCAATTATACGGAATTATTCATGAATGCATGTACAATTATTTTCATGTGCAGAAAAATTCACTATCCATGTATATATGTATGACATATTATGCATGAGCATAAAAATGCTTTTCTAAGATCTCATTGGTCACTCTTATTTACTATTCTAACCTCCCCGTAGAAAACGGGATGTTACATTAGTAGGAATGGCATGTGACCCAATAAACATAGAGGTTTCCCAGTGCATAAATTATTAGAATAACCCCTGCAACAAGTGACAGGAATTTCTTTTGCCCTGAATTAGTATGAGTTTGGAACCAATTTATGAGAGAAATACAATTAGAGTACTTTAGCTTTGCATACGAAATACAAACCCCTAGGTATTTCAAAAGAAGAATGTGAAGCTAAAATTCAGTAATCCGAGAGAGTTCCACCGAGTTCCTCACATTTTTATAGCAGTACAAACAAATTTTATGGACATTTTTTCCCAGACTAGACTATTTAGAAAATTGCATTAGAAGATCCTTAAGTAACTGCACTGAGTGGACGTCTGACCCCGAAAGAAGGATCAAATCATCAATAAACATCAAATGGGTGAATTTGGAAGCCTTACATTTACTATGGTAGTGAAACTGACCATTGGATCCTATAACCTTGTTGAGAAGTCAAGGAAGGCCTTCCATAACAAGAGTGAATAAATAAGGTGAGAGAGGGTCACCTTGTGTGATACCTCGAGCATAAGATAGTGGTTTGGTATGAATCCCATTCACCAGGATACGAATATAAGCAGTTTGTAAATAGATCATGACCCCCGTAACAAACTTAGTTAGGAATTCAAGAGCCTTTAGAAAAAAAATGTATGAACTTCCAATTAATAGTATCATAAGCCTTATAGAAATCTATCTTCCAGTAGCAACTTTTAATAATCTTACCATATTGATAATGTTTTAAAAGCTCTTGCATAAGTAGTGCATTATCCTGAATATATTTGTCTTATATAACGGAACTTTGAGCAAAAGTGATCACTAAAGATAAAGCAGTCTTTAATCTATTACTAAGAAGTTCAGCAATTATCTTATAGACCATGTTGCAACAAGAGATAGGTATGTAGTCAGCTAATGTATTAGGACTTAGCTTTTTAGGAATTAGCCATATGTATGTGTGATTTATCTCCATCTATTTGTGACAAGAGGATAAAAAGGAAAATTGTATTAAAGTCCAAAAGCTAGGCAAGTTATAATAGTAAGGCTAAAGCCTCAGATCTATATTTATATACCAAAAGAAGACATAAATGGACTAATGCATATTACAAAGTTTTGCTTTACTAAGAAACTAGAACTAAAGAAGAGTAAGCTACAAATCAGTCAGACGGAGCAAGAATACATCAACATATGGCCATCTTATACTTGAGGGATTTATATAGATTCTTAGTATAATCAAGTTCTCTCAAAAGCAAAAAAAACTCTTTAAAGGATGGAGTTAACTTCTCTAGTTTCCCTTTTGAAAATTCTATTCCTTTCACCAAATAGTGTAAACATTACGGTTGAAAGAAAGCTTAAAGATATTTAGATCTCCATAATGCTTATATTTAACTATAGTTTACCAAGGAATGGTATCTTTCCAATGGCTTAGTAGACATCTATTCTTACATAAAGCTTGAAAATTAGTCCAAAAATATGTTGAAAACTAGGAACTGAAGAATAGATGTTCATGTGATTAAGGCTCCTTTTGCATATGATATAGGTAAGGTGAAGAGAGTGTAAAATTGATTCTATTCCTAGTTTATAGCTTATCCTTAATGACCAAACATAAGATGAAGATAGGTTTTAGTTGATTCAAAGGAAGTCAAACCAATTCCTTTTATTGAACATGTTCGCTATTGCATGAAAAATGTTCTAATAAGAGTGATTATTATAAATTCTAATCCATTTTCTCAAAATTATTTTATCCTTAATAGATTGGTTTTGGGAATATTCTAGCATTAAACCATTTAGAATTAAGTATACGTCACCCTTTAGAATTAAGTATACATCAATTCCATAAATTAGTAAGAATGACAATTTCTACCCTTATATTCCTAGGGTTAATGCACATCAATTTACTTGGGACAAGAGGCCTTCGAGATGCCATTTAGGGTTTTATATTATCCCTAAGATTAAGAATTTTTTAAAAGGACCAAAAGCTAGTTCCTTTTATGAATCCATCATTTTTATAGGAAATTTTGGTAGCGATTTCTTCTAAATCCTTTTGAATAGAAACACTCTCCTAAAAATTTTTACGTCTATACAAAGAAAATATTTTGTTATGAATCCATAAGGAATTATCCATTTGAAATCACTTTGTTCATTATTATAATGGATTTGATCCATAGAGCTCCTTCTTCTTCCTTAAAACAAATTTCAATTTAGCTAACTTTGGATTTAGAATAATCATCTTATTTTCCATTACAAATAAAGTTTTTAGCATATTCTCAATAGCTTTGGTTTGACTGATTGGTAGACACAAAGATGAGTACCAATAAACATTAATCTAATCAGGATAAAATTTATCAGCCTGCTTATGTTAAGCATATATGTTGTTTTAATATGTTATTCTTTCGAAAAAAATTATATAGAGGTTGATATTCACCATGGAAAAACTTGATAATAGAGATAGGAATCTTATAACATTTAAGAGACATTTATTGAATCTTTATACCTATGATTTTTGAAGATGATCAACCTCATCTAAGCTACATACGAAATATAAAAGGAGTTTTGAATATGTTAATTGATAAACCCAACAAGTTTTAGACAAGATTCAAAGATTTAATCAAGATCTTAAGGAATCTAGCTCTAACTTTATAAAAGAAAGGAAATTATCTGTAAAGGAAAGATTAAATATATTGTCTCATATATTTGATATGGTATTTGAATTTCTTACATGAGTTTAAATTTGAGGCAATGAGTTTGATAGTGCTTCAATGCAAAGTGTGAAGAGGTAATGGAAGAAGGGGCACTCCTTACCTCAACCTTTTGAAACCCTAAAAAAGATTGGAAGCTTCTCCATTCACCATGATGTTGAAATAGTAATGACATATTTTTTGATCTAATGACTATAGTTGCTTAGTAATCCAAAAATTGTCATAACTTAAAATAGAAAGGTACAGCTTATAGTGTCAAATAATTTATGAAAATCAACTTTAATAGAGTAGCTTTTAGATAACTTCTTATAATAATTTTTGAACAAGTCTTGATTAATCAATATGTTATCACTAATACCACTACTCTAAAAAAACACTTCTTGGCAAAGAACTAATACGAGAATTTAATATGCTTTTAATTTGATAGCAAGAATTTAGAAATAATATCATCAATTGCATTGCACAAAGAGGATGGATTGAAAAACTAAGAAGTAAGGTAGATATGAGTTTTGCTTAGTTTCTTTAAGATAGCTTTAGTAACTAAATTTCTTATTATTCTCTAAGTTTTTTTTAATATGCATTTAACCTATCTAGAGCTAGTGCCTTATTAAAGTTAAGGTTAAAAAGCGCCTCTTTTATCTCCTTCTTTGATAAAGTCTTTGTAAATGAATCTGCTTAAACTGAATTGATAAAATAAGGAATGAGATATTGAATATCCATAAATGATGGATGGTAAAACTCGAAGTGCCTAATATCTGCTCAAAATAGTGACTTGCATAAGCTAAAAGTTGAACTTGATCCATATAAAAAGACTTTGATTGGTCTCTGAAAAGGCTAATTCTACTGATGTTCACCCTTATGGTAATTGCATTATGAAAAAATTTGGAGTTCTTATATTATAATGCAATGAAAAACACGAGATTGAAACTTAACTTAGTTTGCACTAAGGATTGATTGTCCCTATATTTTATTAGAGCTTCCTTTTTTATCGTTAATATTTCTTTTGTGAAGTTGTTTCAATTTTTGTTTTATGGATTGTAGTTTTTTTGATACAATTGAAGGAATCCAGTCCATTTACCTTATTATTGATACCTCTATGATTTCCTCCTTAGAGCCAAGAACATTGACTAAGAAATTAAAGAATTTAAAAAGGATAATTCCTTGGGGACGAGTTCAAATGCAGGTGGACCTTTATATGAGAGTGAAATGAAAAAAAGGGATATTGAAGTGAGCCCTGCTATTATCAAAAGTTGTAAGCCATAAGGAACTAACTAAGGCACGATATAATTTCTTTCTAGTACGTCATTTATCAAACTGCTTATTACTCCAAGTGAAGAGTTGACCATTATATTTAAGATCAGACATATCATATTGAGTAATGAAGTTCCTAAAGTTTACATTATTCAATTTCTTGGACATTGTCATAACTTTTGATTCATAAATAAATAAGTTGATGTTGAAGTATCACTAGCCAAGGAGAAGTTGTGGAGGAATCTAATTTGATTAAGTCATTATAGAGATTCTTACAACTAAAGTTGGAATGATATATAAAACTGGCCTCTATTTAAGTCCTAAAAGTAATGAAATTCATTTTAATATGAATAAATTAATTAGAAAAAATGATGAGCTATAGAAACAAGATTAGGGTGATAATAAATCACATTTCTACCATATTGGTGAGCTGTGATTTGAGATAAGTTACTTCTCCTTAAGTAGGAACTAAGGTTCTTTTCCATTTGCTAAGTTTGAGCTTGGTCTATAAGTGACCTAGTAAAGTAAGCCTTTTGTTACTTATCTAATTTCCATTTATTCTTTATTTTTAGATTTTTTTGGAGCATTTAACATTATAGGCTATGATCAATGAGAAAAGCTAGGGGATAAGAGGCCATTATTCTTTGGTTTATGCCTTGGTTTCTTCTAGGTGGTAACAGAGAATTCTCCCTCCATGATAGGGGAAGAGAGTAAGAGTAAATTTCAATATCAATTTAGGCTATTAGCATAAAATAAACTGAAGAAATCCATATTAGTTGAGTGAGAGTTAACATTTAAGAAGGTTCTTGCACCTTTATTACCTGTTTCATGCAAGGTGTTAATAAGGGGATAAAAAGTCCCCGTGAATTTGGGATAGGAAGAACCTAGCATTGGTAAAACCAAGTTTATAGGCAATATAAGGGTATAAAGGGACTGAATCTTTGGGTTGATCTACTTGACAGGGAGTTGGAAGATTAACTCCTTATAGCTCATCTGAGAAAATAGCTTGAAACTTCCTACCTATAGCCCTCCTCCATTATTGAATAACACCTTGTGTTGTTGGCCTCCATTAATAGCTAATTATAATATTGAAAAAATATTCATCATACGTCATTAACAAGTTAGTTTTTAATAATGACATAAAAATGCATAAATTTTGAAAGTTTTGTACCTTTGCCTTCATTAGCAAAAGTTTTTAGCTCAACTTAATAAATAAATTTTATGCAACATTTCTTTAAACTCCTTCGTTCAAACTAAAATTTTCTTTCTCACCAAGTATTTAAGAAATGCACATGTCTCGCCTTTATGTTAGGTATTTTATTTGCCTATCGATTTAGGATTCACTTGATTTTTTCACCAAATTAAAAATCTTAATCCAATAAAGTTATTTAAAAATTGAAATCACTCATATGCTCTGTTTCATATACACACACGTGTATATATAATTTTATCAATATTGGTAAAAAGAAACATTACAGTTTTATATAAAAGTGGGGAGCATAGAAAGAAATGCGAAGAATAGCTCGTTAAAGAGAAAAAAACCTTCGATAAATCAGTCAAATAAAGCATATAAATGTTTTATATAATTTTAAGTTATTCATATTAATGTTATATCTAATTTCATTATTTTAGTTATTAGATCTTTTATTTGAATCATTATATTTTAATAATCATTTTATATTGGAACCTTTATTATGAAATTTTATATTGTTACCAAAATTTGAATAGAATATGTAATTGAAAATAACATCAAGTAGTTTTATCAACATATGTAGCTAAAAATAAAGTGGATGTTAGATGAGATTTCCGTTAATAAATATTAATGAAAATTGTTATATAAAGTGATTATCAAATTTATAGTAATTAAAATGTTGAAACCAATGATTAGAAAACCTAATCGGCTTATGGGTTCAATCAGAAAACATTAAACCGTTTATTTTTCGATTTGATTTACTTTAATAACTTTTGTTATTAAAATTGATCAATTTATTAATTAATTGATAAATTTTATTAATTAATAAGTTCTTATAAATTAAAATTAATTAATTAATTTGTGTCAATCAAATAATCTTCTTTTATATTTAAACTAAGAGCAAAATCATTTTTAAAATTTTAAAATTTATTTAAATAAGTTTTATAACAATAATATTAGTTAAAATTTTGAGCGTTTAACTCTTAAAACTCTTGTTTGATCTCTTTATCTTTGGATTTATGTTGAAATAAGGAATAAAATCGAAAAATATACTTGTCCCCGACTTGTTACAAAGTAATTTTTGTTATTAGGTTGTATAGCCTATAGAAATGGGAAAACAACACACAATACACAATTAATACTCTCCCTCCACTTAAACATCACATTATTCCTAATGTGACACAAAAAAGTAAAAGAGGGGTCTAGGACAAAAGACAAAAATTAACGTGAACGAGGACAAACATCAAAGACTAAAAGAAATTAAACTGCACACAGTACGAACAATAAAAAATAGGGAAAGAAATACGATACGAAAGTGTGGTGGTAGCTGCATCGATGTGGTGTGGAGCATGGTAATAAGCATGGCATCTGAAATTGAGGAGTGGAGACAGCTGCGAGGAAGATAAATAGAAGGGATTGAAAAGAAGGCTTGTGCACACAAAGCAAATTGATTAAGTCGAGTTTCACTAAAAAAATAGCAAACAACTAAATTGAAAGACAAAATAGAAATGATATGGGTTGCCTCCCATTTAGTGTTTCTTTAATGTATTTTAGCTGGACACCTTGATTGTTACGCTCAAGGTGGATCGTCTAAAGTGATCGATTCCACTGTTGCCTGCTTTTTATGGGTCTTCTTCTCTAAAAATTTTCCAAACTCTCTCGCAGTTGCATCATCGAATAATTGACAGCACTTATCAATCTCCCTTACCATGCTCAGCCTCTATTCTTCTTCTTTTTCTTGTCACCACTTTTCTTTTGTTTTTCTTTATTCTTTTTTAATTTTCATGAAAAATTTACTTGACTTTGGTGTTTTTATGCAAAATTCACAAAACAACCCACTTAATACTCATGTAATATTCCTACCATTTTCACTCAATTGATCTCACATTTGGATCAAAACGTAAGGATTTGTTGCCAAAATCAGGATATGAAGGCAATTAAAAGCAATAGAAATTAGACACAACATTACTCAGGCTACAACCAGATTTTTATCTGTCCAAAGGATTAGGAAAAGAACACGCTTGCATGTCCTTATAAAATATTTTCTTTTAGACTAATTCCTTTCAAGTTATGCAACGCTCTGGTTACATTTCTAAGGTGCATCATGTCTACCATTGTAAATACGATAGAGGACATAATGGAAATTTTTATGGACAATTTTTCTTCCTTTGGAGACTCTTTTGAGAAATGCTTGAAAAATTTAGACAGAGTACTCTAAAAATGTGAAAAATCACATAGGATACTGAATTGGGAGAAGTGTCACTTTATAGTGCACAAGGATGGAGTATTGGGACGTAAAATATTGTGCTAAATAATTAAAGTGGATTGAGTAAAGATAGAGGTCATAAAGAAGCTTCCACCACCCATTAATGTCAAAGGCGTGCAAGCATTTTTAGGTCATGTAGGATTATCCACCACTTTATCAAGGACTTCTTTTTGATTGCTAGGCCTATTACTAACCTGTTAGTTAAGGAAGTGCCTTTTAATTTAGAGGCATTGACATCAACACCAATCTTAATGTCACCAGATTGGTCATTACCATTCAAAGTCAGGTATGACATGAGCATTGCAGGTTACGTGTCAGGCCAATGGAAAGATCAAAAGTTACATATGGTTTATTGCATAAGCAAGACATTAACGAGGCCCCAACTAAATTGTACTATTATTAAGAAGTAGTTGCTAGCAGTGGTATTTACATATGGCAAGTTTTGGTCGCATCTTTTGGGATCAAAGGTGATCATTTTTACCAATCACTCTATGTTTAAGTATTTATTCATCAAGAAAGATGTAAAATCAAAATTAATTTGATGGGTGCTATTATTATAAGAATTTGATATTGAGATCATAGAAAAGAAGGGAGCAGAGAATGTGGTAGCTGACAACTTATCATATCTCAATGGATTGTAATTAGAGCAAAGTGAAGATATTAATGAATGATTCCCTAATAAAACCCTGATGTTACTCGTCTGCCTTGTAGTACAATCGTATGTGATTATAATAAATTTTGTTGAATGTCGTATACTTCCTTTTCATTTATCATATCAATAAAAAAAGATTCTTGTATGAGTGTATCCATTATCTATGGGATGACTTGATCCTTTATTGGACATATGTTGGTAAGCTAATTAGAAAGTGTGTTCCATAGAATGAGATATTAGACATATTACCGCATTATCATGAAACTATCTATACTAGGCATTACGAAATGAACAACATGGCAGTGCGAGCACTAGAATGTAGATTTTATTGACTGAATATGTTCAAGAATGCTCGAGAGTTTATGGCACATTGAGATAGAAGTTAAAGAGTGGGGAACATCTCAAAAATAGATTATATGCACTTGTCTAACATTTTAAAAGTCAAAATCTTCCATGTATAGGGGCTGTAATTCATATGACCGTTCTCATCCTCTATGGGGAATATGTATATCTTGTTCAGAGTGGATTATATGCCACGATGGACTGATGCCATAGCAACTCCAATAAATGGAAAGAAAATTTGTGCAAAAATTTATCAAACGACTATTCAATTGATTTAGAGTGCCACAAGCGATAATAAGTAATGGAGAAGCACATTTTTGTAATAAATCTTTTGACACTCTATTGAAAAGATATGGAGTTCACCATTATGTAGCCACTTCATACCACCCGTAGATAAGAAAACAAGTGGAATTCATGAACTGTAAGGTAAAATGAATATTTGAGAAGACGGTAAATAGTTCAAGGAAGGATTGAGCATTGAATTGGATTATACTATATAGACCTATCAAACTGCCTATAAAACTCCAATAAGCACGACAACATTTAGGCTTGTGTATGGTAAGGCTTGTCATCTACACAGGGAATTAGATCATAGGGCATACTGGGTGATGAAAGCCTTAAACTTTAATTGAAAGTAAGTAGGTGAGTGAAAACTTTTATAACTAAATGAACTCGATGAACTTCTCTTGAATGCATATGAGAATGTCAAGCTATACAAAGAAAAAGTAAAGAAGAAGTGACCCAAGTATTTGCACATGAAGCTTTAGAATTAGAAAATCAAATTATGGAAACCTTCAAAGGGAATAGACAAAGATTCAATTGTATATTGGAGGAGTAATTTTGCAAGAAAGGGAAGTAATTTCTTTCTTTTCAAATCATTCAAAAGGTTTCATATTATGAAAGGTCAAGCTAAAGACTTTAACTTAGCAATTTTATGTAGTTAGGTTTTCTTGAATTATAATATTTAGGGTTTTATTTTTTCATGTTTTGGAGTGGTTTAGATTGTTAATTTTCTTGTTATGGAAGTTACTACAAGTTAGGGAACAAGTTTCAGCGAGTTACTTGAAGAAAAAACAAAGAAACTAGATTGGAGCATGATCGTACCTAGTGGTAACCATGCCCAAGATATGGAAAATGTCCCCAAAACCCCATTTTACCCCCTCTTCAATCCTAACCCTTTATATTCATTTTTTCTTCTTTTCAACCTACTTTGTCTCTCTAAAACAAAGTAGCCCCTCTCAAACTCTCTCACATCTCTCTTTATTTTCCTTAGGGTTTTCACTTCTTTCTTGCCTCTTTCACCTAGATAAACATTCCTCCTATACATATCTAGTAATTTCCTAAAAAACATCAAATCTTTAGAGTTTTTTTACAAGATTTTGTTTAACGCTTCTCTCTTTCTTTATTGGGTGTTTTTGATGTAGTTTTGTTAGTTCTTGGTTAATTTTATAGGTACGTGCTCATTCATAAGTCCAAGAATCAAACAAAGGGCTAAACACTCACAAAACCTCAAGTTTCAAGGAAGGGTACATGTGATAGGGCTATAGATTTTGGAGCACATTTTTTTATTTACTCAGAAAAAGAAGGTATATGATTCCAAACTCTTCACTCTAAAGTTGTCAGTTCACCTAGATACATTGATTTTGAAAATTTAGAAAATCTAAGGTTGAAAGATAAAATTAAGACTTTGAGTAATAAAATTCAACGAGACAAATTTATTCATTTTGATTATGTTGTGTGTACGGAATTAACCCTCAAATTTTATACTACTTTATAATTTGAGTACTAAATTTTGGATAAATTTTGGTTTTGATTAAAAGGTCACCCATATAATTTGAATTATGAAATTATAGAAGAAATTGGTGGATTTCCTAGGTTAAACATAATTGAAAAATAAGATAACTTTTTGTGCTAAGCAATATTATGAGCAATTGACAGGGTTGGATAATTATGTTGTAAACTGTCCAGCCTAGGCCCCGCAAGTCCATCCCCGAGGGCGGCCCCTTGGGCTGCACCGGCGACATGCGCCCAAATACCGTCGGACCCGATCCCAACATTTATACATATACATAGACATAGTTTGATCATAATTCACACATCATCATTCTCATACATTCCAGCACTTACATATGCATCTAAACATGAATTAAACTCATACCTTTACAACCTGAAGTCATTTAACAAGTGTTCAAAATCATCCAAAATACAAAATCAGTTCCAATCCAAAAAAAACATGAAAATGCTCCATGAGAGCATGCTCAGAGGGCCAAATCAAAATACGAACTTAATACAAAACTCCTAATTAGCTCGAAGTTTTCGATGCCTTGCAAGTTCAAAGATCGTCCTGCTCTGCACCTGAGAAGGGAAAAATAATAGGTTGAGCTACACAGCTCAGTGGCTAATATAATTATAGCCATCGACAACTAGCACAAGTCCCAACATATGAATGTATATATATTATATCTATACAGACATCAAGTCAATCATTCACATGTTACTAGAACAATTTATGTATTCAATATAATTAATTCAATTCATAAATATGTCACCAAGTATGCTTCACAATGAAAAATTCACATATGCAATGCACATCACAATGGCTCGAGGGTTCCATGGAAACAAAAGGGAGAAACCGGAGTTTACACCCTGAACGAAATGAGTCCGTTCGGATCTCATAGGCCACAAACAGGCAGCCGGGAGAAGGCTCTTGTCTATGTGCACGTGACGAACGAAATGGTTCCACTCTCGCCCAAACAAGAGCACATATTCATGCTCATAATCATTTTATCATATGATATGCTTTCAATCTTTCATTTGTTCAAAATGCCATGACCGAAGTCTAGGCATAACATGCTAAGAATCAAACATTAATGCTATTCATTCTCATAATTCTTTCAAAGTATAAGAAATCAAAATCATTGAAATCATCGTGTTTAAACATACATATCATATAACATATATTCATACATCGGCAAGAAATTGCCTAGTCACGCAATAACTATAAATATATTACCCACCAAAAATCGCTTGATTATCTGACTACTACTGTCCTTCCTCTTGCGACAGAAACTGATCTGCTTGGTTTCCTATAGTAAACCAAGTCTCAAATCAAACAATATTCAAAGGTAATTAAGCAAAAACTTCGGAAAATCAAAAGAAGAAAAAATCGCTGAAAAAAAAAGGGGCTCTCTGTGGCGAAGGCTTCGTTCGTCGCGGTGCTTCGTCGTGACGCACGCCTCCCTGGCACGCCGCGACGTGCACCATACGTGCATGCGGCGTGCACAAATTTGCACGCCGCACGCCGCGACGTGCGGATGGGGGAAACGTTCCCGAACCCAAAAAAGCCTAGATTTTCCAACTCCAATCCGTTCCAAACTCAAATGCAACACATCTAAGGCATAGATAAAGTCTTCTACTACAGTTCTAAACCATTCTAAGCTTCCAATCCATCCTAAAATCATCAAGCCAACGATTTACCCAACTTTTTCACCAAAAACCCTAAATCATCGATTCTACTCAATCCAGGCTATCTTAAGGTTTAATCCATCCAGAAACAAGATAGAAAGGACTTAAACTTACCGGGTATTGCTCCAAAACTGTCGAAATCTCCAAAAATCGTAACTCTCTCTTCCTCTTCTCTTCTCCCATGACGGCACTCCTCTTTTCTTCTTCTCCTCTTTTTCTTTTCCTTCTTTCCTCTTTCCTTTTTCTAATTTCTTTCTCTACAACCTAAAGACCTGGGACAAAGACCATAATACCACTCTTAGCTAAGCCCAAATCCATTCCAACTCAAGTAAACTTCCCAAAATGCCCTCATAAACTTTTACCCATTAATTCTCATTTAAACCACAATTAAACCTTAATTATCCAATAATACTCTCAAATAAATCAAACCAAGGCAGAAACTCACAATAATCACAGTTCATGCTTAATAATATCATTTAAAAAAAATTCGGGGTCTAACATGAACAATGCCTATAATAATGTCATTCTTAGTCCTGAGCATCCATTATCGCATAAATTTATATATCATATTGTGTTTAATAAATTTGAAAATAAAATTTCTATTAAATACTTATTCATATTGTGGTGCATGGATAATAATGTTAATGTATGTACTTCAACCTATACTTTTATTACTATAGCTACTTCTCTTAAAAAGAAAAGTAGTCATCTTGGCATAGGTTATCTTCTTACAAGGCTTCTTGCTTATTATGGTGTAGATGTTGATGGACTAAATATTATTTTCCTGAGTTTCTTAATAACACTCACTTAAGGCAAGTTGAGATCTTGGCAATCCATCATGGAACTTCGCTATATCAGTTCCAAAACTTACGTGAATTATAGGACAGAACAAGCTAGTTTTAGTTTCATGTCAGTGCAGTAGCAAATAGAGGTCTTGACAGTTGAAGAAACAGAGTATGATGAAGAGGAAGGCTAGGAGAAAGTCTTCAATTTGGTTTTCGAAAACAGCAAGCTTATGACAGAATACATGAACACCATGGAGGCGCAAATGAAGGAGATGGCTCAAGAACAACAAAGACAGCAACACAACACTAAAAAGATTCTGATGTACTTCTCTACCTAAGGTGTTTAAATTCCTTCACCTACACCGTCACTGTCTTAATCTCTATAAATGATTTCTTTCTCTAAACTTTATGTTATTTGTTGATTATTTTTATATGTGTTGTCTATTTTCTCACATTGAGGAAATTGTGTTGTCTAAATGTAGGGAGGTTTATGCATTAACATGTCATATATGTGTGAATTTTGCATATCACAATGTTTTAGTTTTTTTATTAGGATGACCTTGTGCGAACATTTTGTTGTATATGTATGCTTTGTGTAAATGGGTCAATGGCAAGAAGAATTACTTTATCTTTGAACATGGTCGTTTAATTTGTAAAACATAATGACTTATAAATTTTATGTTTTAAGTATCTTTGGATGACTATAAATGTTAATTAGATCCACACCTATTTTGTTTACTTAGGAAATTGGTAGTATACATTTATAAATATAAGTCAATGGAATTAATTAGCATCATTAGTAACCATTCATTAAGATGATTAACTAAAAGAAATAAGATAAGTTAAGAAATTAAAAAAGAAAAAAGTGCATTAAATATATTGCTATTCGATGGCCCTTTTTGGAAAATTTGGGTTAAGAATAGAGCTAGTGGCCAGTTAAGAATGTGATATAGTTGAGTAACCTAGGGCATTCATGACAAAATGTTTGTGTTCACATAAAAAGCATAGAATGACATTCCAACCAACCTAAATAATAAAAAAATGTGATCTAGTTAAATAACCGGAGACATTCATGACAAGAAAGAAAGGTAAAATGGTGTTTCAATAAATAAAACCTAATGATATTTGAAAATAGAAAATATTTTGACAAAAGGATACTTAGTGATTGTTGCATTTTCATTGATTACTAATTATAAATGTATATGTACAAGTTCCATAGGAGAATGAATAAGGTGTTAATATTTTGATTGATATGTATATTCATTTCAAAGTACTCAATCATGAAAGGAATAGGTTAGTATGTTAGCACATTTTGAATGATTGATGTTCAGGGTTAAATTGAATATATAAGATTTGACATCGTTGTCTCATTATTGCATGTTGCATAAATGAGTTATTATTTGATGTTATATTGGTTTGTTTGTTTATTTTTTGTCTTTGTTTGAGGAAAAGAAAAGTTTAAATGTATAGATGTTGATGGTATAGATCATACTATGTTTTGTGATTTTAAGTGTTTATTAAATTATTATCATACGCAGGTTTAGAATAGTGTTATTGTGTGTGTTTGTTTATAATTTAAGTGTTTGTGTGGTTTAGAGCATGAATTCAATCTTAATTTTATGTTTTAAGAAGTGTTTAATATGTTTGTAAGTGATGGAAATCAAGAAAATGAAGAACAAAGAAGATGGAGGAAGTTGGAAGTAGGACATGATAATGCATGGCTTGCATGGTCTCTGGCATGATTGTGTTAGAGAGGAAAATCAATGGAGCACGATCCTGCTAAAGAGTTTCTTGGAGCAAATTTTTTTTCATATTTTCAAGATTTGGGCTATTTCTGGAACCAAACAAAGTAGAAAAACCCTAGAAACGACACCAAAACCCTAAACAGTATATAAGAATATGAAACACATAAAAAATAGCAACAGTCACAGTGAAAAGTCTATCAAAAGTGGTAGATCAAGAAGAACATATAGGAATTCTAGCTTTCCAATCAAGACCTTAATTTCATATTAGGATTTATTCTAGAATTATTTCATGAATTTTAATTAATATTGATTTCAATATATATTGGATGTTTATGATAATTATTCATACTTAAACTTGATAACAAATCAATAGAGCGAGTCAAAAGTAATTAGTGTTAGATTGTACAATGAGAGTTGGCAGTTTAATAGACCCACAATTATCAAATTGACAATAATTCGAAAAGTGATCTTATTTAAGAAATTAATTATCCAATAGATAGCTTCAAATATAATTGAATAAGTTAGGGAAAGTTTTGTTAATCGAGAGATTGCCAATCTGGAAATTTTGAATTTAATTAGATTTAATTGATTAGATCTTGAGATAGTAATCAAGACCTTAGGACATAACATCCCTTCCCTATATTAAGGGTTAGAATCCAGATTTCAAATGGAGAGAATAGCAATGTGAGAGTTAGGAAAAAATTTGCATTTCATACCAGCAGCATGTCAGAATACATGTATGTGAATTTGAATCTTTGCACTTACAAAACTAAGTGTACATGCATTCATTGACAACTTCTAGGTATGATTGTTTTAAATGTGATTTTATTGAAAATGAGAAGCTGAGGGAGTTGAAAGAGTGATCTTGGTATGAGTTGTGATAAGGAAAGATTTGGAAACAAAAGTGGTGGTTGATGTGGAAAATGTTCACTGAGTGTGCTTCGGTCTACTAGCCATACCTTTTTCTCTAATTATCCAAACGAGATGTTTCTTTACTTGGATTACAATAGAAACATATGGCTACATTTTTTATTGAGATATTGAATTTCAATTCTATCTCTAAGAGTCACAAAATTTGCCATGAAGTGAGAACTGAGTGTAGTACTTTGGTGGATGAATGTAAAATTTATCTTTGGACATTAAAGGAAATATTGGGATTGATCTAGATAGATTTTGGCAACATTGCCTTCATCAAAGTTGTAGATATTGAAGTCCTCTTTTATACCATCTAAAGAAAATCTAAATCTGATATCTGCAGAGAAAGTTATGCTAATTGTAAAACATCTTCTGTCTTACTGTTCATAAACTTCTTCTGGGTTATTGTTCATCTTATATCTTCTGTTCCATTTTTGATGCTTTAGAAGATGGATTTTGTCTTCTAGGTCTTGATGAAAGTTGTAGATATTGAATTCCTCTTTCAAACCATATAAAGAAAACCTAAATCCTATATTTTTAAAGAAAGTTATGACAATTATAAAATATCTTCTGTGTTACTATTCATAAACTTCTTCTGGGTTGTTGTTCATCTTATATCTTCTATTCCATTTTTTATCCTTCAAAAGATGGAATTTGTCTTTGAGGCCTTCATTAAAGTTGTAGCTACTGAAGTTCTTTTTCACACCATCCAAGGAAAACCTAAATCCAATAGTTGTAGAGAAATTTATGCCAATTGCAAAACATCTTCTATGTTATTGTTCATAAACTTCTTCTGAGTTACTGTTCATCTTATATCTTCTGTTCCATTTTTGATCCTTTAGAAGATGGATTTTGTCTTCTAGGTCTTCATCAAAGTTGTAGTTATTGAATTCCTATTTCAAACCATATAAAGAAAACCTAAATACTATGTTTTTAAAGAAAGTTATGACAATTGTAAAACATCTTGTGTTACTATTCATAAACTTCTTCTGGGTTACTATTCATCTTATATCTTCTGTTCCATTTTTGATCCTTCAAAAGATGGAATTTGTCTTTGAGGCCTTCATTAAAGTTGTAGCTCTTGAAGTTCTCTTTCACACCATCCAACGAAAACCTAAATCTGATAGCTGTAGAGAAATTTATGCCAATTGTAAAACAACTTCTATGTTATTGTTTATAAACTTCTTCTGGGTTACTGCTCATCTTATATCTTTTGTTCCATTTTTATCCTTCATAAGATAGAATTTATCTTTGAGATATTCATGAATGTTGTAGATCTTGAAGTCCTATTTCACACCATCCAAAGAAAACCTAAATCCAATATTTTTAGAGAAAGATATGCTAATTTTAAAATATCTTCTGTGTTACTATTTGTAAACTTCTTCTGGGTTACTCTTCATCTTATATCTTCTGTTCCATTTTTGATCCTTAAAAGATTGAATTTATCTCCAAGGTCTCTTTAAAGTTGTAGCTCTTGAAGTCCTCTTTCAAACCATCCAAAGAACACCCAAATCCGATATCTATAGAGAAAGTTATGGAAATTGTAAAACATCTTCTGTGTTATTGTTTGTAAACTTCTTCTAGGTTACTGTTCATCTTATATCTTTTGTTCCATTTTTGATCCTTCAAAAGATGGAATTTATCTTTGAGGTCTTCATTAAAGTTTTATATATTGATGTTCTCTTTCACACCATCTAATGAATGCCTAAATCTAATATCTGTAGAGAAAGTTATGCTAATTATAAAACATCTACTGTGTTACTATTCATAAACTTCTTCTGGGTTACTATTTATCTTATATCTTTTGTTTCATTTTTGATCCTTTAGAAGATGGAATTTACGTTGGAGGTCTTCATAGCTATTGAAGTCTTCTTTCAAACCATCTAAAGAACAACTAAATCCAAAATCTGTAGAGAAAGTTATGACAATTGTAATACATCTTTTGTGTTACTATTCATAAACTTCTTCTGGGTTACTGTTCATCTTATATCTTCTGTTTCACTTTTGATCCTCCAATAGATGGAATTTATCTTCTAGATCTTCATTAAAGTTGTAGGTCTTGAAGTCCTCTTTCGAACAATATAAAGAAAACCTAACTCCAATAACTCTAGATAAAGTTATACTAATTGTCCCACGATAAGTTCAATATGATTGAGGATAAAACCAGATTGGATTCTTTTGGGCATAACTTCTTCTCTAGACACTTAAATTACTTGATTCTTGAACCATTGGACTTTTAAAACATTTCTATACATTTCAACAAAAACTAGTAGACATCTAAAATAAATTGAGAGAGATTGAGTGAAAAACAAGGATGATTCTTGAACCATTGGACTTTTAAAACATTTCTATACATTTCAACAAAAACTAGTAGACTTCTAAAATAAATTGAGAGAGATTGAGTGAAAAACAAGGGATGGGTACAGTGTGTGTGTTTTTAAATACTATGAACTGGTGTTATTCTACTGAACATACTTCAGTATTTTGATGATTTTTGGATCAGTAGAGCTCCAAATGAGATGATTCCTGATTTGTGGTGAACTATAGACATGGAGCTACAAATGGTATGAAGAAATTGAAATCTAATTCAGTTTCTTAGATGTTTAAATTTCGGATAGAAGTTGTGCATAGTATACTGATTTAGACAAGAGCAGTCCAAAAATGTTTGAAGTATATCTTTCGAATCACTGAACCGAATTGAATAATTTTGATGTCATTAGAAACTTAAGACAATGGGGGACATCTTCTAGAATAAAGTGTTATGTTAGAATGTTAAAGGGTACTGTTGGCAAGACACTTAAGTATAAAGACGTAAGGCATAATTGGAAGGGTAAATGGGACAATTCTCAATCATTAAGGGCATAATTGGAAGAAGAAGCATTGTCTTGCTTATAAATGAAGAAGAAAAACGTGAATGGAAGGATAAGCAGAAGAGAAAAAAAATGAGAGAGAAAGAGAAAGAGAGTTTGGTGGTTTGAGAAAAAAGAAGAGAGTGGGTTAGGGTTTAATTCTTCTTAGTCTTCAAGAAGATTTTAAAGTTGTCCAAGAAGAGAAAAGGGAAGAGGAAGAAAAGAGCTTCTATTTGAGCTAAAGATCTCTTCTTTTGGTGAAGAATCAAGGTAAGATTATTTTAAATCTTTTGGATTTTTGGAAGGATTCTAGTTTATGGAGTTTAGACAATGCTTGGGTTTAAGTATTCTAGATTCAATTTTAGTGATTTTGCATTATGGTATTTTCATTTGGATTCCTATTGGAAGAGAATTTGGATATTTTGAGATCATAGAAGGTTGGAAAAGAGATGACGAGAAATTGAGTTATGATATAAAGTAACCAGGTGTTCCTAAGGTGTAAGCTTATGAATAAGCTAGACACATGCAAAGGGTAAAGATTGAATGGAGAATTTAGAAAGATTATGTACAAATGAAGTACAAAGCTAAGATAAATTAGACACATATGAATTATGAAATGGGAATGAGCATAATATGTGTTCTAGAACATATGCCTGGGATTGTCATTGAGCATGCATTGTACATAGTCCATTTATACAATTGTGTATAAATAAATGTTTATACGTGTGCAATTATTGATGAGTGTGCAATGTGTGTCTTGCATAAATGGGTTGTGCAGGTCAAGTGTCTGCATTCTGGCGTTCCCAGAATTTGAAAGAAAATGCTAATCTGGAGCATACTGTGAGTAGACCGAGATGGTCTCACTTTATTGTTTGTTATTTGAAATTTTGTATTATAAGACTATTGAATGATTAAGTAGATGTGATTGCTTATGTTGGTTTCGGACATAAGGTCCGATGATTGTGATGTTTGATTTGGAAATTGAAGTGCTACCCAAATGTGAACTAGATGAACTAAGTGTACATAATTTGATTGTTAAATGTGTTCTGAAGGTGCATTTGCATGTAAGTGAAAATATGTTGAATGCCGGACTAAGGTCCGATGACATGGGAATGTGGTTGAATGGGAGCATGCAAATGTGATTGATGCATTCCATTTCACGAATGCATGAAATATAATGGCAGTTGTGACATAAGTAGCCACCGATCAAAGCTTAAAGCTCAATGAATGAAAATGAGCCTCGAGCTCAAAATTGATCCAGAGCCTCAGGCTCAACGTTTAATGAGCCCTATATGGAACAGTTATCAATGAGCCCTATATGGGACAGTTTAAGCACTCGGTCACAACAAAGTAATAAATAGAAAGTGGGTCTCATGCACACTGCATATGCATAATACGAATGATTAAATTGTATTGATTGCGAAATGTGAAATGTTATGAATGTGATTGATGCGTTATGTGACTGTGTGAGCCATCGATGATGGTCACTCATTGAGTTTGTAAAACTTAACCAAAATTTGCAAATATTTTTCAAGATTATAAGAATACCCCGTTAGGCAAATGGGAATATCCCTACAACATTCGAGTAAGGGATAGAGGTCGGTATTAGTTTGCATCTGCATTGTGTTTCTTTATTTTCGTATTGAATTGTATTTTTTTTGCAAATTATTATATTTTTTTATTTGAATATATTTGTTGTGTATAACTTTTCAATTGGAATTTTTTTTTGCAAAAGAGATTGATCAAAGTGTAATATGTTTTGTTTCTGGAATGGGCCTTAGTTATTAATGAAAATTTGATATTGGAAAAATGTTGGTAACTCTTGTAAATGAAAATGTTTATGAATGAATGTGGGCCCAAATTGAGTATCGATTTCTGCATATTGTGTTTGTGGTTAAAAAAAAACTGATTTCTAATTGATTGAGTGCCTTAGCGCATCACCCTCGCGTGACACGGACTCGGATATCACCCATTGATGTCGGGTTCGAGTCTTAAAGGAGTGGGGCTTAGGAAATCTAAGATTAAACACATAATTGGATCAAAAAGATTAAAGGAAACAAAATAAGGAAAGAATAAGTCCTAAGTGCTCCATCTTGATGAAAACCCTAAATTTTATTGGCAACTTATTGTTTATTTGTTTATTTGCTTTAATTTATTACTTGTTTTAATTTTTGTTATTTAAATTTAATTCAATTCAATTTATGAATACCTTAGACAAAGTTAGATTCAAATTATTAACTCTTGCATAATCCTCGAGGGAATGATAACCTCTTATACTATAAGATACGATCTATATATTTATGTGTATTAAGAGTTTTATTATTAGATATAAAGCTTGCTCAACAACACTATCTGAGTTTTTTTTTCCTTTTTCTCCGTAACTGACATACTTTTTACTTGGATTACAAACTATCAACAATAATTGGTCTCACTCTAGCTTGCTTTAGCTCATTCCCTTTAGACAACACCGCTGCAAATTTAGATCTTAGTCTCTTCCAGATTTTTTGCTAGGCCTCGCTTCCGATGCCCAACATTCGGAGACAATTAATAGTTGAAACTCATTGTAATTTAAAAAAAAACAATAACGCATATGTGAAAAATCGATAATCAAATTGGCCCAATTTATTTAAAACAATTTTTGTCATAAAGATGCAAACATTATTAAACACATCAGAGTTTTAGTAATTACTTGGACCCATCTCAAAACACAAAGGTTGTTTTCAAAACATCTTTACATTTCAAAAACCACCCCTTTTGGCTTAATACAAATACAAAATACAAAAATAAACATGATAAAATTGAATGCTTATGCTTAAAATGATTCTAAATTACAAAATTTCCTAATCTAACTTCATTAGAAAAGTCTTCAACTATCTTGAAGTTTCAATGCCTTGCAAGGGTTGCTAATCTTCTCTTTCTACACCTGAGAAGGGAAGCGTGGGGTGAGCTACATGGCTCAGTGGCTAATATATTTATAGCCATTGGCAGTTGACCAAAGTCAAGCATATGTATCTAAATATGTCTAGCAATTCTAGCATTTATACTTTATTCAAGCAATATAAACCTTCACAATATGCTTCATATTTGACAATTTAAAGATGCAGATGCACAATAAACTCCTCGAGGTTTCTATGAAACAGAATGAGGAAACCGAAGTTTACCCTATGAACATAATGAGTCCATCTTTTGGAGCTCATATGCCATAAGCGGGTATCTGAGAGAAGGCTCTTGTCAACGTGCACTTGACGAATAAAATGGTTCCACTCTCGCCTCAACAGAGACACATAATCATGCTCAAATCATTTTATCAAATGCTTTCATACCTTTTATGTTCTTTCCTTTCTTTTCATTTATACAAAATGCAATGACAAATATCAAGGCGAAATAGTAATCAAAATCACAATTTAATAATTCATGCTTCTTTCATAGTATAACATAATCAAAATCATCATGTATTTCCAATAATTCAATTGTCAAACAATTTAACATAAATTCACACATAGGCAAGAATTTGCCCAATTACACGATAACTATAAATAAATCACCCACCTCATTTGCTTGCAAGAATCCAAGTCAAGGTTGTCTTTCCCCTTGCTCTTGGATAGGATTCTCTTGGTTCCCTAAAACAACCAAGTTTCATTCAGTAGGAAGTCCAATAGCAAATCCCACAATGCAAAATCACTAAAATTGATTCTATAATGCTTAAACCCAAGCATTTTCTAGACTCCATGAACTAAAATCCTTCCAAAAAGCTAAAAGTTTCAAAATGATCTTACCTTCATTCTTCACCAAATGAAGGGATCTTTATCTCAAAGAGAAGCTCTTCTCTTTCTCTTCCTTTTTCCTTTCTTGAACAACTCCAAAATCTCTCTTGAAGGTTAACACAATTGAAACCCTAGCTTGTTTTCTCTTCTTTCTCTCATTCTCTTCTTCTCTTTGTATTTCTCTCTCTTTTTCATGACATTCTCTCTCTTTTCTATTAAATTTTTGTTTTTCTCTTCTGCTTATCCTTCCATTCACATTTTTCTTCTTCATTTATAAGCAAGACAACACTTCTTCTTCCAATTATGCCCTTAATGATTGAGAAATGTCCCATTTGTCCTTCCATTTATGCCTTATGTCTTCTATACTTAAGTATCCTACCAAAAGCACCTTTGAATATTCTGACATAACTCTTTCTTATAGAAAAGTGTTCTCCCTTGTCTTAAGTTTCCAATGACACCAAAATCAATCCATTTGGTTCAAAGGATTCGAAGATACACTTCAAACATTTTTGGACCGCTTCAGTACAAATCAGTATACTATGCACAACTTCTATCCAAAATCTAAACATCTGAAAACTAAATTTGATTTCAAATTCTTCATACAATTTGTAACTCCTTGTCTCTATTTTATCTTGAAACTAGAATCATCTCATTTGGAGTTCTACTGATCCAGAAATCATCAAAATACTGAAGCATGTTCATTAACATATCTAATTCCTACTCTTCCAATCAATACCCTTTCTTGATTTAATACATCTTTTTCACATCAATACCAAAATCTATAACCTTTCATTTAGAAGTACAAAGAAAAGTGTTAGGAATCTAAGGGTTTAGGGATCACTTCATATGGAGGTCGGACAAAAAACTTATGGCCGAACGAAGCAAACAAGATTTGGTCCTCACTCATATTGAACTTGTCTCGGGATAAATGGCATAACTCTCACTAAAGATGTTGGATTAAGATCATCTTAGGATGATTTCAAATATAACTTTGAAATCTACAACTTTGAGGAAGACCTTGAGGTCAGATTTTATCATCTAAAGGGTCAAAATGGACCAAATAATAGGATTAGACGAAGCCAAAGGAAAATGCAGACGAATGGAAGAAGACAAAAGGAGTGGGAAAATTAGTATAACTTTCCCTACAAATATCGTATTAAGATGTTCTTTATATGGTTCGAAAGAAGACTTCAAGATCTACAACTTTTATAAAGACCTTGCAGACAAATTCTATTTTCTGAAGGGTTAAAAATGGAACAGAAGATAGGTACAGAAGAAGCAAAAAGACAGAAGATAGCAAAACACAGATGAAACGAAAGACAGAAGAACTAAAAAGCAAAAGATAGCAAAACAAAGAAGAAACGAAAAGTAGAAGGAGCAAAAAACAAAAGAAGACAAGTCACCAAAACACAGAAGAAGACGCGTCAACAAAATACAAAAAAAAGACACATCAGCAAAACACAAAAGAAGACGCGTCAACAAAATACAAAAAAACACACATCAGCAAAACACAGAAGAAGATGCATCATAAAAACACAGAAGAAGACACATCAGCAAATCACAGAAGAAGCAAAACACAGAAGAAGCGAAAAGGAAGATGAAACAAAAGACAGAAGAAGCAAAAGACAGGAGAAGCGAAAAGGTAGAAGAAGCAAAACACAGAAGAAGCAAAAGACAGAACAAGTAAAAGAAAGAAGAAGCGAAAAGGCAGAAGAAGCAAAGGACAGAAGAAGCAAAAGACAGAAGAAGCAAAAAGGCAGAAGCAGCAAAACAAAGAAGAAGCAAAAGACAAAAGAAGAAAAAAGGCAGAAGAAGCAAAACATAGACGATACAAAACACAAAAAGAGATGACATCATCATAAAGAAAACACAGAAGGAGATGACGTCATCACAGAAGAAGCAAAAAGGCAAAAGAAGCAAACCACAGACGATACAAAACATAGAAGAAGATGACGTCTTCACAAAGAAAACACAGAAGGAGACGACATCATCACAGAAGAAGCAAGAAGCCAGAAGATACAACTCCTCTCTTGCACATCTTCCCTTATAAGGACCATGGCTCTTAGCTCAGACGTCCAAAATTTTCATACTATATATAGTTAGAAAGCTAAAAGAAAGATCTACAACTTTCCAGAAGACAACTTTCTCTAATCTAGCCTATATTGATCCTAAATTACCCCTAAATTTAGAATACGTACTTTACATTCAACAACCAATGTATTGCACCCAATTTTCAACATCATTTTTTCTGCTTTCATCCTACTTCTAACTTTCACCTTGATTCTTCTCATTTCAAAATCTCTTATCCACCAGAAACACCAAATCAAAACATGGACATATCCACATTTCTCATTTATTAGTTATAATCTTCTAAGAAAAGTTCAGGTTCCAACATTATAATGGCTCAACATTAGTTTGAATCACCCCAAGATTGTTATGTTAAATATCTAACCTTATATTGAGACTTTCGATTATCAAAGAAGACTTTATGGTTCATGAGAATGACTAAAAGTGAAAACACGATGGAAGAATCTTTTATATGGAGATACATGGCATCATAGAGTGCTACACGCTTGTTTCTTGAGTTACAAAACTATGTGGATCAACTATATACACGTTCATATACATGCCTATTTGAAGATACATAATTGTGTGTGGAGATCATGTAAGTTTCTATAACTGTGTTTGTTTGCCACTGAGGTGCTGCTGGAAAGATAGGTTACTTACACGGCTATGTAAGTGAACATGTAAGTTGTGGAAAATTTAGTTTGTGATATAAAAGAGAAAAAGATGTAGGTTTTTGTAGAGAGTGCGGCCATAACGTCCAAAAATGAGGAAAATAAAGAAAGGGTAAAGAGTGTCATATTCTCATCCTTTTTTGATTGTTTTTGGATTGGTTTGAGGGTTTGCTTATTACGATATTGATTTTGGTTTCAATCTTGAAACTTTGTAGAACAATGTGTTGTTCGGGGGTGAGATATCAACTTTTTCTATAAATCCTTACTGAGTTTAGTAGATTTATTTGTTAGTTTGTCTCATAGTTTTTCCCTCTACACTTGAGGGTTTTCCGTATTAAATCTTGTTGTTTGTTTCATCTTTAAAGTTTCTTATTCTCATATTATTTCACTACTGTAATTTAAAGAGTTCTTTCTTGTCGTTGATATTTGGTTGATCATTTAAAGAGTTGTGCATTTGTCTCCCAATAATGTCATCAAATCACTCTATATGGAAGCCCATGATAGAGGACTTTTTGTATTGCAAGGATCTCTTTGATCTTATTGATGTTGATAAAGATGTGAAGGATGATGTTCCTTCAAAACCTGAAAAGATGTGAAAGAAAGAATGGGGAAAGAAGAAGCAAAAAACTTTGGGCACTATAAAACAATGGATTGATATTAGCATATTCAACCATGTGCCTTAAGAAATGAATCCTTTTGAGCTATAGAAGAAGTTTGAAGGCCTGTATGAAAAGAATAATTCTTGTAATAAGACTTCTTTAATTAAGAGGCTCATGAACTTGAAGTTGAAAGTTGGGAAATTAGTTTCAGAGCATATAAGTGATTTCCAATACATAATCAATAAGCTTACTCTAATGAAGATCAATCTTGATGATGACTTTCAAGGCTTATTCATATTGAGTTCGTTACTAGATAGATGGGAAACTTTTGTGGTGACGATTAGTAACTCAGGTCCTGAAGGTGTACTATCTTTGAATGTCATCAAGCAGAGTTTTTTTTTAATGAAGAAATCAGAAGAAAGGATATTAGAGTTGACAACATGCAATATTTTATGATAAAAAGTAGGGGAAGGAACAAGAGTAAGGATCCCAAAGGTTATGGCAAGTCTAAGAACCGTTTAAAGTCCAGAGGTGACAAAGACGTGAAGACATGCCACTATTACAATAAGACATGACATATTAAAAGGGTTCAAAGAAAGAAACCAAAGATCGATCAAGATAGTTAGTGTGGGTGATATCTGAGTTCAGATAAATGTCAGATGCTTACTCACCTTGAGTGACATAGGACACATCCCTGATCTAAGGCTAAATGTACTATCAGTCAATGTGTTAGTTCAAGAAGGTTTTCAGCAAACTTTTGGGGATATAAAATGGAAATTTTCCAAAGGTTCTATGATGGTTACTGAGGAAAGTTATGTTGTTTGCTGTGTAAGACACACTTAAAGGTGTGCGATGGGGAAGATGTTGGCCCCTGAATATTTTTTAATTTTATTAAGCATGATTAGATTAAATTTTGAGGTCTTGATAGACTTGTGTGAGTTGAAAATTAATTAACATGTTAATGTTAATGAGGTTGTGTGGCATAAGAGATTAAATTGAAGTGTTAGGAGAGTATTGCATTAAGGGCATTTTGGGCATATCACTTAAAGAGGAAAGAACATAAGCTTTTGAGTAAGGGCAAAATTGACTTTGTGCAAGAATTACTGGTATAAAAGGTAAGAGAAATGAGTTGTCTTTCATTTTAAAGAAACAAAAACGAAATTGGAGGGAGAAAGAGAGAGAAAGTGTCGTTGGTGGAAAGGAAAGGAGAGAAAAAGAGAGTTAAGCTAGGTTTTGATTTTTCTAAGTCTTCAAGGGTGATTTTTCAAGTTATTCAAGAAGGAAAAAGAGAGAGGAAGGTTCAAGTTTCCATTAGAGCCAAGAAAATCCTTTATTGGGTGAAGATTCAAGGTAAGTGATTTTTAAGGTTTTGGATTTTTTGAGTGGTTGTGGTTCAAAGAGCTTAGGAAATGGATGGGTTTAGTTATTCTAGGATCAATTTCATGTATTGGGTTCTTTAGGTTTTCGAATTTGGATTTCTTTTGATTTGGGGGATTTTGTTTTTGTTAAGGGAGGCAAGAGGAGCTAGAAGAGGAGACACATCCTTGAACAAGCTTCAAGCAAGGAAAATCAGGTGGTGACATTTTTATAATTGAATTAATAAGCTATTAAATGTTCTTCAATAAATGTAATTAATGATTTTTCCAACTACCTCTTAAATTAGCATTTATTGTTCTTCAAATGATTGAGAATTTACCATATGTGGTTGTGTGTGAATTTTGGGAATGAATTGTAATTACTTTGCAATTATTGTTTTTGTTGCTTTTGATTGAGTTGAAAAAGTGGCTTTTATGATTGGTATGGGATTTTGGTTGTTGAATTGTGAAATATGTCATGTGCATGAAAAACAAGTTTTCAAGAATGTGCCATTTGGGCGAAATATTTTCAGTTCATGAATTACATGTTATATGGGTTTGGTTTAGTCCATCCAAGAATTGTCACGTGCACATTGACCAAGTCAAGGCTTCTCCCGCTTACCCGCTAGTGGCACGGAGCTCCTTTAAGGACTTCCTCAAGTTTACGACTACACAAGACCATTATATGAAATTGTGTAGTTCTTCATGTTTATGGACTTTCCAAGCCATTTGTGATGTGTTTGTTTGTTTACATGTGTTGACAAGTTTGAAGAATGCTTGACTTATGAGAATTGTGATTTTGGTTTATCACAGTTACGAAATATATGCTTTATGGACTTTTCTATAATCTAGAATGTTTCAAGTGGCTTTTGCTTATTGCCGATTATAAAGATGTTACGCACGAGCGTTAAGCTCACCCCCCTCACATTCCCACCCACAGGTGATGAGCAAGTTAACGAGTGATCGAGATGAGCGCCAAGGCATCACTTTATTTTGCACTTTTGTTCTTTTGATCTTTTGAAGTTAGAATTTGTAAACCAATGCTTTAGTTGCATTTTGAGAAATTATTGATTATGTAAAGTTTGTATTTTTGGACTATGTTGTAAGTGTCTTGAAATGCCCACTAAAGCGTTGTATGACTCTTATTTTGATGCAAATGAAATACAAATGCAATATGGTTTTTTATGGCTTTCCAAGTTTTTCATAGTTATTTTCAACCTTTCATAATGGTAGGATTGTGTTCTGGATTCAAGTGAAATTATAGAATTATTTAGGTAGAATTGATAAAATTTGTTTCTTTGAAGTTGTAGAAGATCTTTTAATCTTTCCAATGATATGAAGTTTGTGATTTTTGGATGTCAGAATGGAAAGATATGATTGTTACAAGTTAGGATGTTGTATAGGAGTTGTGTATGTGATAACTATGGTGATTGATAGGAAATTAGGGCTTTGATTAACCCAATGAGTTGGGATTTGAGAAGTTTGTGAAATAAATGTGTTGTTTGGATTGCTATGAAGTGTTTAAGCATTAGAATAAGTGAATTTGTGGAGATTATAAATGTATGGTGTTAGGATGGAAGTTGGAAGCACTAGAGAGGCATTGGGGGACCTTGGGGAACCCCAATGTCCGTTTAACGGACTGTTAAATGGACATTCTTGGGTGTTAAAACACCCCTTGGACAGTCTATGTCCCTTTAACGTACTTTCTCAACCAAATGAGCACCTAAACCCGATACATGTCCGTTAAACGGAGATGGATGTCCGTTTAACAGGCATTCACTGGTCAGCTTAAGGAAATGGAGATTTTTGACACTTCTCGAGGCAGAATTTGATTTTGTGGTATTCATAAAAGTTGTATATATAGAAGTATTCTTGAAAATGGTCCACAAACAAACTCATTTCAACATCTAAATTGAAAGTTATGGCGATCACGCCAAGATAGGTACAAATTGATTGAAGGTATAAACATATTATATTCTTTTGGGAATAACTCCCTCGTCCGACCTCCAAATGAAGTGATTCTTGAAGCAATAGATTTATAACATCTTTGAATATCTCTCCATGAAAAATGGTATCCTTTTGAGTTAGTTGGAGGAATTTTTCATTAAATTAAGTGAGGGGTCGGTTAGGAGAGCATAATTGGAGTATGTGCATGCCTTAGCTTTTTAAGCATGTCTTGAGCTATAGAGCTCCGATTGAGATGATTTTTGCTTCAAAACAAACTAGAGTGTTAGAGATTCAATTTCTATGAAGAATTCAAGTTGTGATTTTGATATTTGATTAGTGTGCGCTTACCACTATTGTGGAATGACAGCAAATGACCTACAGGGTTTTTAAGCTACAAGGTTTAAGACTTCGAGTGTTGGGCTCCGAAAATGGGGTCAACAGTTGTGATATCAGAGCAAGGTCGAGTTTCATGATTTTGCAAGAGTTGGATTCCGAAAACAAGCGGGCTCCAATAAAAGAAGTATACGCAACTGAAAAGGAATCTACATAAACCTATGGCATCGACAATTGGGACACATGAGTAACCGTA
This sequence comes from Erythroxylum novogranatense, assembly GCA_029891385.1. Taxonomy (NCBI): domain Eukaryota; kingdom Viridiplantae; phylum Streptophyta; class Magnoliopsida; order Malpighiales; family Erythroxylaceae; genus Erythroxylum; species Erythroxylum novogranatense. The sequence continues at coordinate 23,980,386 of CM057226.1, forward strand.
GGTCGTTACGCTAGTCAAAGTAAAATATCTAGACCTACTACTATAATAGTGGTGAGTCTAGGTCGATCACACAGAGAGTGTGTGCAAAGTTTATGAAACGAAATTAATCAATGTTTAGGTTTAATGGGGGTTTTGTCTTTGACAGAAGAAAATAAAATGAAATTAACTAATAAAAACAAATTAAAGAAAACATGCAAAAAATAATAAAAGTGGGGAATTCGGTAGGGACCCGGTTCTTTAGTTCAATCTCAGCCTACACCCTAATTAAGCATAGTTCATCAATTTGTTGCTCTCAAATCTCTCCTAGAAACTATTAATTGTGATTTAATAATTAACCCAAGTTTTTTCCTTAGGTTTTGTTTAATCAACATATGATCGTTAATTAAATCTAACCCCTGAATAACCTAGGATACGATCCCTAGATTTAATTAGACAGTAGCATTACAAATTAGAAAAACTAACTAATCAAGACAACAATCACATACCATGCGTCCTTTAACCTAAGTCATGTTATTTGTAACAATTACGAATTATTAGTCGCTACACATGAATTTCAACATAATAATTACTGATTATATCGAAATTATAGCAATGAGTTTTCAATTAACAATTTAATGAACGTATTAAAATCATCATCTCATAATACCCAATGGGTTTATACACAAATAACCGAATAATAATGAAAATCTAATTATCCATATACAATACCCAAATTAACTAACATAGGGTAAAAAATACTTAACCTGAGTCATCGACGTCGATGTTGCCACCGAACTGACGTCAGGATGTCTAGCCCTTCATGGGTCTCTTCGTAAAAAATACTTCAACTCCATTTTACTAACCGTACCAAAGGTCCCTATGTGTCTCCTTCACTGCCCAAACTTCTTATTGTTGCTGTCCACTGTGCGCTCCTCTCGCAAGCCTCACCTGTAGCTTCTGTTCTGCCTTGCTCTCCTTTACTTTAGCTAATGGGACAATTTTATGTCCCATCAGTTGGTCCATGATCGTCTTGCATAAATCCACCCTTCACACATCTTATTCTCTTCTATTTGCACTAAAACATAGGCTTATATGGATTCAACGCAAAACGCATGCGTTGCGTTTCTTAAATATGCTCAACACATTGTGTTTAACATGGCAGTTGTCTGCGTCTTCATAAAACACATACTGCCTTTTACATACATCATTTCTTGCTGTTTTACCCTGTTGGCGCTGCCATTTTGTGCATTATCTACTGTCGTCTTGTGCTGTTGGCTTCCAAGGTTGGCCACTTTTCTTGTCTTTCCCTTTCTTTCTTCCTCCATGAAGGCAAACAAAAATAAATCTTCAAAAAATGACGAAATTGTAATGCTTTCTACTCATTTTAATTTCTTTGCTCCCAAATTGTAGCTAAAATCATATATAAATTAAAGTGAACATCTTAAGCACTTTCATGTCAATAATCTCTAAGTCTAAATGATTAAATATATTAACAATTAAACACATATTAATGATGAGAAGAAATTAAAGTTATTGGCTGGAAAATCCTTTATCGCAATTACGAACTCACAACTATTAAATCATTATGATCATTTCTTGACTAGAAAGTAGCATAGATTCTCTTTCAAGGGAAGATCTACAAGGAAGTAGGAGTTATTGGAGTTGGTGCATTTAGATGCATATGGTCTTATTAAGGATGAGCCATTAGGAGGTAAAAGATATTTTGTTAAATTCATTGATGATGCTTTAAGAAAGACTTGGGTGTACATGTTGAACTTTAAGAGTCAAGTTTTTGAAACTTTTAAGAAGTTTCATGTTATGGTAGAAAGGGAAACTAAAGTGCCTTAGAATAGACAATGAAGTCACGATTCCTATGGCTTTTGTGAGGCAATTGTGAGGCGAGAGAGGCGGCGATTGTAAAGCGATCCCCATGGCTGGCATCTCGCTGGCGCCTCCACCGGCCGGAGTGCTTTCTTTCGCCCAGGCTCTCACGGGAGCAAAGCCATCTCCCCGGATGATTCTACAGCCGCAGCCATCTGAGGTTCACATTGCGTCTCGTCCCAAGATGTTCAAGGGAGAACCAACCTTCTTCCTTACCAAGGAGGAAGAAACACAGCTCGCTGCTCCTTTTCACTTGGCATTGGTCGGAAAATTTACCAAAGGTAGGCCGAAGATGGATTTCCTGCGATCTTCGTTCGACAAAATCGGGTTTAAGGGTAACTTTACCCTAGGCATGATTGACTTCTGGCATGTCTTAATCTGTTTTGATCTTGAGGAAGATTACCAACGTTGTTGGTCATGCGAGCCTTATGGACGCTTGATACCACCTTACGCTGCCTTTAAATGGTCGCGGACTTTCACCTCGACCATGAACTTCGTTGTTCCAATCTGGGTTTCTTTTGAGGGTTTACCGATTCATTGTTTCCATGAAAACTACCTTCATTGGATGGACACAATAATAGGAGCTCCACTGAAAATTGATGTTCCAACCTTAAATCTTTCTCGGCCCTCGATTGTTAGAGTGTGTATTGAAGTTGATTTGTTGAAGGAGCTGCCGACTCGTTTGAGACTGGGTACGGAAGAGCATGCGTATTTCCAATCTGTGTTGTATGAGAATCTGCCTTTGTACTGTCGTCACTGTCAGAAGGTTGGTCATATGGAGAATGATTGTCGCCACAAGCAGCGCAAGCCTTCTTCCACTGCTGTAGCTACGAATTCCAAAATTCCGCCCGTTCAGGTCTGGAAGGCTAAAGAGCCAACTGCTTCTGGCCTGTCTGAGCAAGATACGAATAACTCTCCTATCGCTCCCTATGCTCCCACAACTGCTTCTGTTCTTGAGTCCGCGATGTCCGACGAACCTTCAAGTAAGTCGCCGCCTCCTGGGCAAAACGCCATTGCTACTACAACCCCTTTCGCCGCCTTTCACTTATCCTCTCAATTTGTGATATTGTCTGAGATTGATGAGACCACTGGCCATTCTATTCAACCTATACCATTTGTTCCCCAATCTAGTGACATTCTTGAAATAGTTTCTGATGAAGTGGTTAATACAATGCATCAATATGTAAACCTTCGCTTTAATCGCCTTAATTTTGTGCTTTAAAATACGCCTCACTACTACATATGTAATTCCCGTTCAGTCTAAAGCTACTGCCAATACAACATTTGTTCCGAAGGGTATATATGGGGACTCTGCCAATGTAGCTTCAACTAATACAGAATTAGCTGCACCAATTCAGACCTTTTCTACTTCTGTTGAGATTCCTCAGGTCATTTCTGAGGGTCCTATGCCAACTCAAGTTCAAGATGATTTCTGGCTTGGTACGGATTCTGGTCAACAGAATGTGGAGATTTCCATAATGGTCCAGTTTGAAGGAGAAACCACTCTACCGAAACGGGGTCATCCTGTGGGTTCAAAAAATAAGAAAGTTACTTTTGATGATGAATCTCTTCGCTGATCAACGAGAGCTCCTAAGGCTACTTCTTCTGCTCATCACTCATGATTAGTAGCCTAATTTGGAATATATGTGGGGTGGATAACACGGACTCCCAACGTCGTCTTCGATCTTTGACTGATATGCACAAATTGTCTGCGGTTTTTGTGATTGAGCCAATGGTGCAACCTGCTTTTTTGGATGGACTACTGAGGAAACTACACTTTACATCTGGCTATGTTTCAGACATTAATAAAATCTGGGCCCTTTTTCCAATGCTTATTCCGCTACGTTACTTAGTGGTACCGAACAAGTTATGCACTTGCAATTAACCCACGCTAATGTGCTAAAAGTTTTTTATCTCTCTGTAGTCTATGCGAGGTCGACAAGACGGGACCGTCTTGAATTGTGGTTTGAGTTATGTGCTTTTCGAGCTGCTCATGCAAATGTCCCGTGGTTATTGGGGGGTGATTTTAATGTCATCCGCAGTCTTGATGAATATAGTGGTCTTGGATCTCCTGAGCTTGCCTCTATGGATGACTTTAACTCCTTCATAGCTTCTTGTAGTGTTGGGACTCGATCCGGAAACCGGATCCCAACCGGAAAACGAAAACAGATACGAAAACAAGATACGAAAACAGATACGAAAACAAACCGGATCCCAACCGGAAAACGAAAACAAATCCGACATCTGGAAACAACGAACAGAGAAACATGATTTTCATAAATCTTGTATTTTCTAAAAATCATTTCTAACATAAGGAAATTAATCCTTCAAAATCATAATATCCAAACATTTTTATAAACATTCATTTCTCAAAACTTTGCTTCTTGAATTTTCAAAGTCACATTTTTAGCTTAAAATTCAATAAATAAATATACTACCCACCTTATTTCCATGCTAAAGATCTTGTCCAATGCTTCAATTTGACTTTCGCTTCTCTCTCTTCCAATTTAACAAAACCTAAACCATAATCATCCAAATTCACATCATAAATAACATAATCTTCAAAATTAACTTAGAATTCACCAATTTACCATAATTCCAAGCTATCTAACTCACCAATTTACAAAAACTCTAATTCATCAACTTGGCCTAAACCAACTTATCCCAATTCAATACCATAAATTACAATTTCTTCAAAATTGATTTCACATTTCACCAATTCATACTAGTATTGATGATTCTACACCATTAATTCACAAAATCCCCAAATTTCAAATTAAGCCTAAACCCCCAATTTACAATTTTTCAAATTAAACTTGACCTAAAGCATAAACATCAAAATTGACTTAGGATATCTTAAATTCATCATTAATCCAAGCTATCTAAAGCATCAATTTCAAAAATCCCCTATTTTCAAAATTGGGCAAAATCCCCAATTCAAAATTTTCCAAAATTAAACACAATCATAGCCTAATCTCTTCAATTAATCATAGATAAACTAGATTCATAACCATTCCAAGCCATCTAACACCATAAACTCATAAAAAATTCAAAACTCAACTTTCTCTCACTTACCATTTTTCCACCATTTTCGTTATTTCTTGGTTTTGCAAGCAAGCTTTCTCCTTCTTCCTTCTTTTCTATCTAGAAATCACGAAAATAACATGGTAGAAACTCCATAAAATTCGAAAACTCCAAGCTTTTTCTCTCCTCTCTTCCTTCTTCTCATGGCCGAACCTTCCACTTTTTTCTTCTTCTTATTTTCTTCTTTCTTCTTCTCTCTTCTTCTTCAGCTAATTTCTGGGAGTAAAAACGACAGCCCGAAGTGAGTTTTGCCATGTCACTTAAAATGGAGGGTAAATGACCATTTTGTCCTCACTTATTTGCTTATTTCCAAAATTGCCCCTGCAAGAACTTGAAAAACTGACTACTTGCGTCCTGTTTTCAAGCATCTAAAAGAAATAATTTGGATAAACTTTCTTCTTAAAAATTGTTCCTCTAGATCATACAAATCCAACGCCACTGACCGCGCTCAATTCGGATCAGAAACGAAGAAATTATAGCCAAAATACTATTGAACCTGCGAAAAATCCGAGACTGAACATTACGCGAATTTAATTACAGAAATTAACAATCTTAGGGATGAAATTAAATTTTGATCCCTTCACAAGAGTTGTATCCCTATATCTTAACTTTATTTTCCCTTAAAAATTAACTCAATCAGAGTTGTAAAGCTCCCGAAATTCGCAAAATACTGACCTATGTTTAGAAAATTATCCAACTTGTAACCTATAACCAAATCTCTTACTTTGGTTCAATCAATCTCTTTCCATTTAATCTCCTAAAAATCATAATTCTTCATAAAAATGAAATTAATTGTCTTAGGAATCCAACACTTTGAGAATCAAATCAATCGGATGTCGAACGAATGAATTATAAGCAAAACATTACAAAAGGGATCGGATTAAAAACAAAGTATCAGAACTTCAAAACCGAACTTTTCCAAAATCATATCTCTCGATCCCGAACTCGGGATTTGACAAATTTGATGTCAATAAAAAGATCAAAGGAATCTCTACAACTTCCTTGAAGTACTCAAAATCAAATTAGGTCTCGAAAGGGGTCAAAACCTCAATCAAAGATTCTGTCCCAAAACAGCTTTTCCTAAACGACTTCCAATTTTTAATCGCTCATAACTCCTAGTCCCGATATCAAAAAATTGCAAACTTTATATCAATGGAAAGATAAAAATATCATCTAAAACTTTCATGAAGATCACTTACTCTAATTCACACTAAATCCATACGACGAGTGGTCTCGAAGCATAGAACACACAAATCTATACTTAATAGCATTTTCAAAACAAACCATATCTTCAAAAAATCATATCTTTCAATCCCGACATCAAAAAATAGAAAACTTTATGTCCACAAAAAGCTCTCGACAGAGGCTACAATGTTCATGTTGATCACTTTCTCAAATTTTGCCTAAATCAAAGAGTCAACTTTTTTCAAAAAGTCAAACTTCGCTTAACTTTGATCGATCATAACTCTCACTCCCGATATCGAAAAATATCAAACTTTATGGCTATAGAAAGCTCTTGACATAAATTACAAGTTTCTAGAAGATCATTTTCTCAAACTCTCCCAAAATCAAAAAGTCAACTCTCAAGTCAAACATTTTATCTCCAAAAGTCAAACTTTCTAAATTCTTCAAATTTTCACACTTTTTCTTTTTAATTCTTGCTATTTAACTTCATTTCAATCAACTCATCCACTTTCTTCTCATAATCCATATAAGTTCACTCAAATATCAAAGTCCTCAAAATTAAACAATTCTTTTCTCATAATTTTTTTTTCATCAAATTTCCTTAAATTCATAATTTTCTCACCAATTTCTTTCTCACTTAAATTCATTTTAATATTTCTAATTTTCATCAAAAGTTCGGGTCCAACATTTCTCCCCTCTTAAAAGAATTTCGTCCTCAAATTCATACTGATTAGAAACCAAGTAACTTTTTCTCTTACTTTTCGACATCGGTCACACACTTTCTAACCGATTTCATACTTATTTTCACTTATTCACTATCATAGCAAAACACTGTTTCATTTAATCTTATCTCCAAACAGTCATTCTTTATCTCACAAAAGTATAATTAAATCAATTTCATCCAAATGCTATCATTCAATTCAAATCTCAATTTTCATCATCACAAACCTAAAATTCATCAAAATTCAAGCATAATCATACTCAATTATGATCATAAAATCAATATCCAAGTCTCGAATTCATATACATCCCATAATAACCGCTTATGTTTGTAATTGGATATTGAATGAGGATTTTGTATATGGATTTGAGATATTGAATGTGGTTGGGATTGATTGAGATTTTATATAATCGATCGAGGATTTATGAAGTGTTAGGTTTAGATGTGCGCCTCATTGGTGTTATGGATTCCAACGGAGGGTTCGATGATGATTTGTGTTGTTGGGTTGTGATATTAGAAGTGTTTTACATTTGCAGAAATTTTGGGATAGGATAAATGCAGTTATGCTGCTGAATTTTCGTTATAAAATAAATTGAAAAAGAATAAAATAAAATTTAGATGTATGAAAGATGGATTTATGAGATTGGTATTAATGTTAAGAAGTTTATTATGATTTGAGTGCGATTTGGGATTTGTATGAGTATCCAAGCATATGACGATTTTGTATGTAATGAAATAAAGTGATTAAGAATGAAAAGACAAGGAATAAGAAAGAAAAAAAAATAAACCGGATTTGGAATGTCTTAGTGTTTCCAACGCGATCAGTTTGCTATGCTTCGTGTTTGAAACGGATGTCGATGTTGGTTTCAGTTTGACTATTTCGCTTGTCTTCGTTTTGTTATTCGTATTCCAATTCGCGACTTTCTGCACTTTGTTTCACTTTTCCGTTTCTGTTTTCCGGTTGGGATCCGGTTCCCGGATCAGGTCCCAACATGTAGCCTGTTGGAACTCCCCACGCAAGGTGCTGAATTCACTTGGGTAGGCACTAGATCCAATGGTCATGTTATGAAGAAGTTGGATCAGACATTGGTCACTCCAGAGTGGGCCGATCTATTTCCGATTTCTTCTATTCAGAACTTAAATCGATCGGGGTCAGATCGTAGCCCGATGTTGTGCCAATTTAACACGGAACAAGTTTCACGCCCACGCCTCTTTCTTTTCTAGCGGATGTGGCTACGTCGCGATGATTTTCTCACTTTGGTAAAATTGATGTGGGCTCAGCCAATTGCCTGTCATGGTATTTACGGTTTTCCCTAAAGCTTCATCGCCTCAATTCCTGTTTGCGACTCTGGAACAAGAAGAAGTTTGGGGATGTCTTCCTCAATCTGAAAGCGGTAGTCAGTCACCACACAACCGAACAGAGTTTGAAGAATCTGGGACCAATGATGTTCTAATGAGGATGAACAAATCCAAAGCTGAAATGCTACTACGGCTTAAAGAACATGAGGATTTTATGCTTCAAAAGTTAAGATTGAAATGGCTTAAGGAGGGTGATGCTAACACTGCATATTTTCATGCCTCCTTGGCAGAGAAACGAACGCAATTGGGGATCTGCAAGATTAGAGATAGTAATGGGCAATGGTTGACAGACCCGACACACACTGAACTTGAAGCTGTCAGATATGTTCATTCCCTCTTATTAAAGAAGGTAGCTGAGGATGAGGAGGAAGCAACCTCTAGGCTGCTAAGCTACATACCGAGGCTTGTTGAGGATGAGGACAATGTTTTATTGTTACAATCGGTTACAATGGAGGAGGTTAAGCAAGCAGTCATGAGTTTATCGTCCACTAGTTCGCCCGGAGTTAATGGATACTGTGGAGCTTTTTATCATAATTGTTGGGACATCATCTGTTATGATCTATTTGGTGCCTGTACTGAATTTATGTCAGGGATTCCAGTTCCTCGTGCAGTAAGTAGTACGTTGATTACTCTTTTGCCAAAAAAACTAAGTGTAAATTCTTTTTCCCACTTTCGACTAATCAGTCTCTGTACCTTCCTGAATAAAGTCTTCACGAAGATACTTACGGAATGGTTGAAAACTGTTTTATCCAAGTTGATCTCCCCGGAGCAGTCGGCCTTTCTACCTGGGTGGGACATTGTGGACAACATACTGATGGCTCAGGATTTATGTCAATTTCTTAACCACCCTGCTCGAGGTGGTAATATTCTTCTCAAAATGGATATGATGAAGGCTTTTGACCATGTCTCCTGGTCATTTCTACCCCGTATACTGGCGGCCTTTGGTTTCAATGGTGGGATTATCAGGCTGATTATTGGGACCCTTCAATCCAGCTGGTTCTCCATTTTGGTGAATGGTAGTCCAGTGGGTTTCTTCCAGTCATCCCGAGGTCTCAAACAAGGAGACCCTTTGTCACCTTACTTGTTTATCTTAGTTTCGGAGGCTTTGACTCGCTCTATGCACTCATTTGTGATGCAAGGCAGCATATTGCCCTATGGTGTGCCTACTAGCTCGGCAGTTGACTCATCTCTTCTTTACTGACGATTTAATTATTTTTATCCGGAGCAATAAACGGTCACTAACTCAGCTTAACCTCTTGCTTGCCGACTATGAAGCAGCCACGGGTCAAAAGGTTAACAAGCAAAAAGTTGTTTTATCTTACCAGAAGGCGTGTCTCACAATCATCGAAGAGATGTTCTACAGCTCCTACAAATGGACCAAGGCTATTTCCCCTTGCCATACCTAGGTTGCAGACTATTCCGAGGCCGAAAGACAGAGTGTATGTTCACTCATTTAGTTGAGGCAATTGAGACACGAGTTTGTAGTTGGAAGAATAAGTGGCTATCCCCTGCAGCTCGGATGATTTTAATCAAACATGTCTTATCCTCCATCCCACAACACATCTTCACTACTATTGAACCTCCTAAATCCATCTTATATAAAATGGAGAAGGTTTTCCAACAGTTTTTATGGGGAAGCTATTTTGCAGCTGATAAATGACATTGGCGTTCATGGGATCGTCTTTCATTCCCGATGGATGAGAATGGGTTGGGATTCTGAAAATTGGAGGATATTGTAGCAACCTATTCGATTAAGTTATGGTGGAAGGTCAAAAACCAAGTGGGTCTTTGGGTTAAATTTGTTACCACATTATCACCGATTGCAAGACGTAGAACGCATTGGCGGAGAATTGCCAAAGTAGATCGGATTGCTCAGAAATATGAGTATGTTTCTATCCATATTGGATTGGTGTCCTTCTCGACAGATAATTAGTCAGGCCTTGGAGCTTTTTCTTCGTTGGATCAAGTACAACAATTTCCTATCCCACTGCTCACTATCTGGGATTTCTTTACCCAGCCAGAAGAATTGTTGGGTTGCATTATTCCTCTCTTGCAACCTGATCACGCTGCATTTATAACTACTCATTCCCAGCAGTTTTCTTTTGGGCTTGATCTGCGAATTTGGAAACCAACTGTTTACGAAAAATTCAGCCTTTCTTCGGCTTATGAATTGGTACGGTCCCGTAACCCTATCAATGTCTCTCTTATTCAAGCTTGGAATAAGTTTCTGCCAAAGAAGATCTCTATTTTTGTGTGGCGTCTCTATAATTCCCTTCTTCCTTTCCCGGAAACATTGAACAAGTTGGGTTTCTTTCTAAATCCATCGAGATGTAGCATTTGTTCCTTAGCAGCCGACAGTGTGTAGCATCTTTTTTATGAGTGTCCCAAGGCTAGAATGGTATGGAGATATTTTGCAGCCCTGTTAGATCTTCATCTATCTTTCCCCCCTGAACTATGGCTCTTTATTCGGGAGTGGTCAACTCTTGGAAGGGGGGCAACTGCAAAACCTGTGATCATTTCGGTTATACCTTATTTCATCCTTTGGGAGCTGTGGAAAATGCGTAACCTACGCGTATATGAGGGTAAGTCCACAACGGTCTCAGCCTTGATTTTTTTGATTATGCAACATGTTTCCTCTATGGTGAGAGTTCATAAATTATTTTCAAAGGATAGGCAGGAAATGGTTAATTTATCCACTTCTTTTAAATGTCCTTTTCAATTGCCTCGCAAGCCGGTGATTATGACTTTATGTTGGAGGCCCCCGGATGATTGTAACGTTGTTCTTAACACTGATGGCTCATCGCTTGGATGTCTCGGACCTTCAGGTTGGGGATTCGTGGTAAGATATGCCAATGGTTCTTTCCTTTTTGCTGAGTGTCGATACTGTAACTCAAATGTTAGCTTCGCCATGGAAATAGAGGCCATAGTTTGTGGCCTTCGGTTTTGTGTTGCCTGTGGGTTCTAAAAAATACAGGTTCAAACAGACAATATGGGTATTGTGCAACTATTGAACCATAATTCAAAATTTTGGCCTTGGAGGTATGAAGCAGCGCTTGAAGATATTTGAAATATGCTCTCTATCTCGACGTCGTCCATTATCCAAGTTTATCGAGAGGTTAATAGCTGTGCGGATTTTTTAGCAAAGTTAGCTTCGGGTGATAATTTGACACAATTCGCTACGGCAATTGCTCTACCTCTTCATCTCTGGACAATCTTGCGAATGGAACAAAATTTTGTTCCATACATACGATATAAACCATGAGTCTTACATCTCTTCTTCTCATGACTTTTGTACTGCACTTTATCTACTCTTGTAGAGCCATGTATTAATAAAATCCCCCTTTAAAAAAAAAAAGGTTGAGAAAGTTAAACCAGCGTTGCTAAGAGGATGAACAAAATCATTGTGGACAAGGTTCGTTACATGGTTAGGATGTCAATATTGCCAAAGACATTTTAGGGAGAAGCAATTTGAACTATGCTCTACTTGATCAATCGAGATACTTCAGTTTAATTGGATTTTGAAATTCTCAAGGGAGCATGGATTGGCAAGGATCCCACATATTATCATTTCAGAGTTTTTAGCTACAAGGTATTCAGACATGTACCCAAGCAACTTGACTCAAACTCGATACCTTACATCTTTGTTAGATATGATTGATAGGATTGAATTATCTTATATTTTCTTATGTACTTCCATATGATTTCAATCCTAATTTTAAGATAAAATGCTTAATTTGTGTTCGATTTGTGTTGACTACTAGATTGGATATGTTGATATATTTTTTAGACCAAAAAGACAAGATTTTCTAAAGCAAATTGGAGCAAAATTGTTTAACAAGGAAAAGGCACAAATTAAAAAAAAGAAATGGTGGTTTGTGTGCTGCGTTTCACGCAGCATTACACTGCGTTTAAGTAACTGTGTGTTTTACAACACACAACGCACAAGACAAGGGCAGGAGGAGGCTTTAAAGGATGGTTGCAAACATAATTGTCTAATCATAAACAATGTCAGCACAAGGAGAAAAAACGAAGAACTAACGCAAGGAGCTGTTGGAGGAGTATAACGTGGCTGGACATCAAGAAGTGGTGCAACACAGTGAGGAGCAAAGCAGGCATGGAAGCTAAGCAGAAGAGAAAACTAGGGACACTACCGAAAAATATGGAAGAGGTGGCCCACAATTATACCATAAAACTAAAGATGGAAGGCTAGTTTCATGATGCCGGTTCAATAGGAATATCGACGCCAAGTCACGGTTAAGTTATTTCTATCATTTTGAAGTTGTAATTTCTTTTTGGATTGTTGTGTTATTGGTATTGATTTGGATGGTTTTGGGATTAATGATCTTAATATATTATTTTAATCGTTTTATTTCGAACCTATTGTTAAAACATTGATTGTAATCCGTAATCGTTACTTTTGATGTTTGTGAGTAGCATCTAAGGATCGTTAATCCTTAGGAACAACATAACTTAGGTTGGATAACCTGAACCTGTGAAGTTACTGTCTATATTGATCGTTTTCAAATTCATAATCCGACTGTCAAATTGAATATAGAGATCGTATCCTAGGTTTTTCGGTGGTTAGGTTTAATTAATGATCGTATCTTGATTAAATACAACCTAAGGAAAAATCGAGATTTGCAGAGCATTCTATTAGTCTTAGATGAATAGTCCAAAAAAATTGTTAAAGACTTTAGAATGAAGGAATATGCTTGATTGTGTTTTGGCTGAGATTGACCCTAGAACTAGACCTCACTTATACTCAACACTTTTCTCCTTTTCGATTATTTGTTTTAATTTGTTTTCGATAGTTTACTTTTACTTTAATTTCTAAATTGTTTGAAACCCAAAAACCCCCCATTTACTTTCCTTGCATCAATTAATTACATTACGAAAATTAACTAAACATTCTCTGTGGATTCGATCCTGACTTACCACAACTACAAATTTTAGTGTGCAGAGTCAGGTAAATTTTGTAATGCACTCGACACGCATTGTCAAATTTTAGCACCATTGTCGAGGAGTGTGGTATGTTAATTTTCGAATTTGATTTTATTTGGTGTTTTATGAATATATTTGTTTATAAGCCTTCTTTTTGTTACTTGTTAATTTTTTTATTTTCCATTAGTATTAGTGCATGGTAATGATCAGGTCTCCTCGTAGAGAAATTGAGAAACTTGATTCGAAGATCCAGAGAACATTACAGAGATTGCGTAGGGAAGCAAGGTCAACTTTGGTAAACTAATTGGAAGCAGAATCCGAAGACATAATGTCAAATCCAAAAACTCTAAGGGAGTTAGCTGCACCCGATTTAACTCATAGACCATTAAGCATAACATTTCCTAGTTTCGCTGAACATGTTACCTTTGAGGTAAAATCTAGAGTAATTCATTTATTACCTAACTTTCATGGCCTTGCAGGTGAGGATGCACATAAACATCTTATGGAACTCGATGTGGTGTGTTTAAGCATGAAGCCTCACAGGGTGACGGACGAGCAGATCATGTTAAGGGCCTTCCCGTTCTTGCTTAAAGATGCAACAAAAGAGTGGTTAATCGATTTACCGACTATAAGTGTGAACACTTGGTTGGAGATGAAGAGATTATTTTTGGAAAAATATTTTCTAACCTCAAAGACAGCAAGCATTCGAAAGGAGACATGCTACATTAAGCAACACAATGGGGAGTCTCTTTACAAATACTAGGAGCGATTTAAAAAGTTATGTGCCAGTTGCCCACATCACAACATGCCAGAGCAACTTCTAATCCAATAATTTTTTGAAGGATTGCTACCAATGGAGAGGAGTTTGGTTAATGCGGTGAGTGGTGGGGCACTTTGTGAGAAGACTCCCATTGAAGCTAGGATATTATTGTAGAGGATGGCCACTAACACCCAACAATTCAACACTCGTAATGATGTTCAACGAGTAAATGAGGTAAGCACTTTATCCATTGAACATTGTTTAGATGAACTAAAATCTTTTGTGAGACAGAATACAATTGTACAGGCACAAGTGAAACTGTGTGGGATATGTTCAAGCACAAGTCATCCAACTGACGAGTGCCCAGCTTTGCAAGAAGGGAGTATGGAGTACGTGAATGTTGCAAGAGGGAACTTCTCGAACCAATACAACCTATACTCATAGACGTATTGTTGGGCCCCAAATTTGTTTTCTTGATGTATTAAGCATGATTTAATTTGATTTAAGATTTATGGCATAGTTTGAATTTATTGAATGTAGTAATGGAAAATTTGGATTTAATTGAGTTTAGTATGGAATAAATGTTTATGGAAGAGTAAAAATGTTTAAGGGCAAAATGGTCAAAGCAGTTGAGTTATGATGTTTTAGGCTAAGTAAAGGAGGGCATTTTAGTCTTTGCTCTTCCTTGTAGGTTTTAGGAGTTAAAAAGAAAGAGGAAAAGAAATAGAAGGAAAAATAAGAAAGAAGAAGAAGAAGAGAAGGTCGTAGGGAGAGGAGAAGAAGAAGAGAAAAGAGGAAACTCCGGTTTGACGATTTTCAAAGGATCGAAGCATTCTACAGGTTTGTTTAACTCTACTACTCTTGTTTAGGTTGAATCAAACCCTAGATTTGTATCGATTGAGTAGAAATCCTTGGAGTTAGGGTTTATGGACAACTTGATAGATTTGCATGAGTTGTTGTGTTTGTTGGTGATTTTGTGTTAGAATGAGTTTAGAATGGAAGTGTATAACTTGATTTATGGCTTAGATGTGTTGTAGTTGAGAAAGGGAAGGATTTAAGGTTGAAAATGGCAGAAATCTGGGTTCGGAGTCGTCTCTCCGTCCAGACGTCGCGACGCAGATGAGGTCAAGACGCCTTGTGGCGTGCAGAAGGCCACGTCATGACGTGCGAAGTCGCACGCTGTAACGTCACGATAGAGGGTCGACGCCGCGACGCGTTAAAGTCATTGTCGCGACGACAGCGAGCCTCGTCATGTGAGGCCGCTTTTCCAGCAAAGTTGATTTTAGTGTTTTGAACATATCTTTTGCTACATAAGTCCTTTTGGGGTGATTTTTGAGGCGTTGTAAACTAGAGACAAAGATCTACAAGTTTTGTGAAGTGATGAAGTTATGAATCAGTTTCTAAGAATATGAAATTTTGGATGGAAGTTAAGAATGGAATTATTGTTTCAGCATGAGTTTTTGAATAAGATTTTGGTTCTTATTTTAGGAGATCAAGTGAGGCAAGAGGATCAAGAGGCTCAAGAGGAAACTCATTCCTAGGCAAGAACAAGCAAGGAAATCAGGTGGGTTCATGTTTATAATAAAATAAATAAGTCACTCATTGTTTAGTTCAAATCAAGAAAGAATTAATGCTTTTGAATTGCATCATCCACGATGGCATTACATATTATTATAAATGATTATATGCTGCTATGTGATTTTCATTCATGATCATTACCAAGATTTTTACGAAGGGGTGTTCTCCTTTCATGAATACAAGTACAGGAAATCATGTTTTACGAATATATGACAAGCAAGATTACAAGCAAGTTTACAAGCAAGTGCCAGTTTGGCAAACAAGTTTACAAGAACATGAATCACGCATGTTTATGTGGGTTCATGATGTCCCTCACAAATAGTCAAGTGCACATTGACTCACGAAAAGGCTTCTCCCTTTGCCCGACTGTGGGTACGTGATTTCTCACAAGGATTCCTCACGAAACTACGCTCACACATCAACATTTCGATGGCATGTGTAGTACGTCATTTAACCAAGGACAACCCAAACCATTATGTTATGTTATGTGTTATGATTTGTTATGTGTCATGCATCATGAATTGTTTAAGAATCAAGCATTTTCAATCTATGAATCTTACATGCTCAATGACTATGATTTCAACAAGTATCACGACAATGAGTAAATTTTTGATTACTTTTTCTTATTGCTATATTATAAATATGTTCCCACGATCTTTATAGCTCACCCCCTCTAATCTCCCCCATACAGGTGACGAGCAAGAGATTGAGTGAGTCACAAGTTACGGCTGCACTCCAGTTTCATTTCGTTATGTTTGGTTATTTTTAATGTTATATTTTTGGAAGTCAAGACTTTAGTTTCATTTCAAGTATTATTGGTTCAAGAGTATTTTGTACTTTTGGCTCTTGAACTCAAATGTCATTCCACTAAAGACAATTAGTTGAACTCTTGAATTATTAAATATTATGAGAATATGTCCAATTGCAAACCCTATTTAGAACCTTATTATAGCCATCCGCACAACAAAAGGTAAAATTACCGCTTTGCCCTTATGTTGGTTTTTCTTTCTAGATCTCTCATTTTACTTTATATGGTGATTAACACATAAGATCTCATCTTAGTGTTAAGACTTGATGGGTAGCTAGTCCATCAAACTCTCGCGCCAGCTTAATCACCAAATCTCCTTAAAACATCTAGAAGAGATGATAACACTATAAACTCTTTATTCGAGTGAATGTTCCTCGATACATGTTTCAATTAATAATTCCAACATGCGAACCTTGGATTAATACCGTAAAAATCCATTCCGATCATATCAAGAATTATAATGAAACACATATGAGTTCACCACTCATCAAGATTGTGGTTCATAATAGCGAATGCTTAAGTTGTATGTTTTAAGATTAAAGTAACGCCCACTTTATTCTTGAAAACATACTTGATTCAATTCATTTAATAGTGCCATTATCGATAGTCTACTATCATGATATGAAACTCATCATTCCCTTTAAGTAAACTCCTTTACTTATATGGAGATAAATCGCAACACTACAATCTAAACCATAATCAAACGACCAACTTGATTATTCAACCGTGAATCAATTAATTGATTCTAATAATATACATGTTTCCCATACATCTCTAAGTATATGTATATTACTTACAAATGAATCTTGGTACCTTATGACCAGATATATAATGCTCATACAGATAAAACCAAACTCTTTTGTTTTATTAATAATAAATATTTTCATTACAAAGCTCAGAATCAAGAAGATAAAGTTACATGTAAATACACTTGCTTTCCAGGGCACTATATTTACATAACTCCAACAGCTGATGCATTGAGCAGGAAGTCTTCTATTGCCCATGTTCAGACAGTTTATCTTCCTTTATTGGAAGAGATGGCCAAGCTTAAGATAAGCTTGAAGCAGGATGAACCAAATTGCCTTCTAGCTAATTTCAGAGTAAGGCCTATACTCAGGGAGAAGGTTAAGGAGTTGTAGGCACAGGATGCAGAGTTGAGCAAGCTTAGGGAGGAAATTCAAAATGGTAAGGTTTCTGAGGTAGTAGTGAGAGAGGATGGACTCATGACAGTGGGGGACAGGCTTTACATTCCAGACAGCAAGGAGGTTAAGGACGAGATTTTAGATGAGGCACATAATGCGCCTTACGCCATGCACCCAGGTAGTACCAGGATGTACAGAGATTTGAGAGAGCATTTCTGGTGGAAGGGCATGAAGAGGGATGTAGCAAAGTATGTCAGTAAGTGTCTCGTGTGTCAGCAAGTCAAGGCTGAACACCAGGCGCCTTTAGGCAAGTTGAGGCCATTGTCCATTCCCGAGTGAAAGTGGCAAAGAGTAACCATGGATTTTCTGATGGGTTTGCCTAAGACTAGCAGGAAGCATGATGCCATATAGGTTATTGTGGATCGGTTGACGAAGTCAACCCATTTTCTGGCAATCAAGCAGACCGATTCGTTGCATGTGCTAGCCAGGAAGTATATTGATGAGGTAGTGAGATTGCATGGGATTCCAGATTCTATAGTCTCTGACAGGGATCCTCGGTTCACTTCGAGATTTTGGGGAAGCTTGCAGGAAGCTTTAGGTACTAAGCTGAATTTTAGTACTGCATTTCACCCTCAGACGGATGGTCAATCTGAGAGGACCATTCGGACACTTGAGGGGATGCTCAAGGCATGTGTGACATTTACCATTGGTCGAATTCACTTAAAATAATTCGTACCATTCGAGCATTCAGATGGCTCCATATGAGGCTTTGTATGGAAGGAGGTGTAGTACTCCGATATGTTGGGATGAGGAAGGAGAGAGGAAACTGATCGGACCATAGTTGATTCAGATGACTGTTGATAAAGTCAATCTGGTTAAGCAGCGGCTTAAGGTAGCCCAGGATAGGATGAAGAGTTACACTGATGCTCATCGGAAGGAGATGGAGTATGAAGTTGGTGAGAAAGTTTTCCTCAAGACGTCTCCTTGGAAAGGAGTATTGAGATTTGGTAAGAAAGGCAAGTTGAGTCCAAGATATGTAGGTCCTTACGAGATTCTTGAGAGGATCGGACCTCTAGCTTACAGGTTGGCGTTGCCGCCAGAGTTGTCTCAGATTCACGATGTTTTCATGTTTCCATCTTTGAGGAGGCACAGATCGATCCTTCTCATGTCATTCAGGTTTCAGAGGTTCAGTTGAGAGATGACTTGAGTTATGAGGAAATTCCAGTAACAATCTTGGACACCAAGGAAAAGGTCCTCAGGAACAAGACAGTTCAGCTAGTTAAGGTTCTGTGGAGGAACCATTCAGTGGAAGAAGCCACATGGGAGCCCTTGGACGCCATGAAAGAGAGGTATCCAAGTCTTTTCGATGATTCAGGTAAATTTCGAGGATGAAATTTCTTTTAAGAGGGGGAGAAATGTTGGGCCCCAAATTTGTTTTCTTGATGTATTAAGCATGAATTAATTTGATTTATGATTTATGGCACAGTTTGAAATTATTGAAAGTAGTAATGGAAAATTTGGATTTAATTGAGTTTAGTATGGAATAAATGTTTATGGAAGAGTAAAAATGTTTAAGGGCAAAATGGTCAAGGCACTTGAGTTATGATGTTTTAGGCTAAGTAAAGGAGGGCATTTTAGTCTTTGCTCTTCCTTGTAGGTTTTAGGAGTTAAAAAGAAAGAGGAAAAGAAATAGAAGGAAAAATAAGAAAGAAGAAGAAGAAGAGAAGGTCGTAGGGAGAGGAGAAGAAGAAGAGAAAAGAGGAAACTCCGGTTTGACGATTTTCAAAGGATCGAAGCATTCTACAGGTTTGTTTAACTCTTCTGCTCTTGTTTAGGTTGAATCAAACCCTAGATTTGCATGGATTAAGTAGAAATCGTTGGAGTTAGGGTTTATGGACAACTTTGATAGATTAGCATGAGTTGTTTTGTTTGTTGGTGATTTTGTGTTAGAATGAGTTTAGAATGGAAGTGTATGACTTGATTTATGGCTTAAATGTGTTGTAGTTAAGAAAGGGAAGGATTTAGGGTTGAAAATGGCAGAAATCTGGGTTCGGGAGTCGTCTCTCCCGTCCGCACGACGCGACGTGCATGAGGCCGCACGCCGCGGCGTGTAGAAGGCCACACATCACGACGTGCCGAGCCGCACGCCGCGACGTCCGATAAAGGGCCGCACGCCGCGACGTGCCAGGCCGCTCGTCGCGACGAGCGAGCCTCGTCGCGGCGAGGCCGGTTTTCCAGCAAAGTTGATTTTTAGTGTTTTGAGCATATCTTTTGCTACAGAAGTCCTTTTGGGGTGATTTTTGAGGCGTTGTAAACTAGAGACAAAGATCTACAAGTTTTGTGAAGTGATGAAGTTATGAATCAGTTTCTAAGAATATGAAATTTTGGATGGAAGTTAAGAATGGAATTATTGTTTCAGCATGAGTTTTTGAATAAAATTTTGGTTCTTATTTTAGGAGATCAATTGAGGCAAGAGGATCAAGAGGCTCAAGAGGAAACTCATTCCTAGGCAAGAACAAGCAAGGAAATCAGGTGGGTTCATGTTTATAATAAAGTAAATAAGTCACTCATTGTTTAGTTCAAATCAAGAAAGAATTAATGCATTTGAATTGCCTCATCCACGATGGCATTACATATTATTATGAATGATTATATGCTGCTATGTGATTTGCATTCATGATCATTACCAAGATTTTTACAAAGGGGTGTTCTCCTTTCATGAATACAAGTACAGGAAATCATGTTTTACGAATATATGACAAGCAAGATTACAAGCAAGTTTACAAGCAAGTGTCAGTTTGGCAAACAATTTTACAAGAACATGAATCATGCATGTTTATGTGGGTTTGCGGTGTCCCTCACGAATAGTCAAGTGCACATTGACTCACAAAAAGGCTTCTCCCGCCTGCCCGATTGTGGCACAAGGTTTCTCAAGGATTCCCTCACGAAACTACGCTCACACATCAACATTTCGATGGCATGTGTAGTACGTCACGAACCAGGGACAACCCAAACCATTATGTTTTGTTATGTGTTATGATTTGTTATGTGGTATGATTTGTTATGTGTTATGATTTGTTATGTGTCAAGCATTTTCAATCTATGAATCTTACATGCTCAATGACTATGATTTCAACAAGTATCACGACAATGAGTAAATTTTTGATTACTTTTTCTTATTGCTATATTATAAATATGTTCCTATGATCTTTATAGCTCACCCCCTCTAATCTCCCCCATACAGGTGACGAGCAAGAGATCGAGTGAGTCACAAGTTACGGCAGCACTTCAGTTTCATTTCGTTATGTTTGGTTATTTTTAATGTTATATTTTTGGAAGTCAAGACTTTAGTTTCATTTCAAGTATTATTGGTTCAAGAGTATTTTGTACTTTTGGCTCTTGAACTCAAAGTTGTAATTTGGTTTGAGGTATTCTTAAAGCTTTATGAAACTCGTCTTTTGGAGCATGAATTTTGGATATGTTTGTTTAAGTCGCATGAAAGCAAGTTTCTAGTTTGTTTTCCAGTAGGCCCATAAACCTTCCGTGGGTCTTTTCCTTAAAACGTATCATTAGCATGTTTCACGCCACGCTCTCATGTCCGATGTTGGGCTCCAGCAGCGGGGTCCAACACAAGTCATCCAACTGACTTGTGTGGGATATGTTCAAGTGAAACTGTGTGGGATATGTTCAAGCACAAGTCATCCAACTGACGAGTGCCCAGCTTTGCAAGAAGGGAGTATGGAGTACGTGAATGTTGCAAGAGGGAACTTCCCGAACCAATACAACCTATACTCATAAACGTATAACCCAGGTTGGAGGGATCACCCCAACTTGAGTTATGGAGGGAATCAATAGCAAAATTACTCCCAAAGCTGGTTACAAGGGCCACCAGGATTTCAACTAAGGCAACAAGGAGCACAGGGAGCTCCTTCTTCCAGTTCAGGTGCATCTTTAGAAGAAATTGTTATCAAATTTGTTGCTACCAATTTGCAATTTCAACAGGATATGTAGCAGCAGTTTCAACAATTTTGACAGGAAACAAAAGCAAGCCAACAGAGCACAGACTACCAAATGGGTCAAATGGCAGTAAGGCTCAATCACATAGAATCGCAAGGTGGAGGAAAATTGCCATCACAACCCAAGGTGAACCCGAAGAATGTCAATGCCATAACCCTGAGAAGCGGAAAGGAGATTGAAGGTTCCAAAAGAACCCCAACAAGACCAAACAAGACTAAACAAGGAGGACAAGGATAAAGAGATATTAGAGACTTTTCAAAAGGTAGAAGTCAGCATACCTTTGCTCGAAGCAATCAAGCAGGTGCCAAGGTATGCCAAATTCCTCAAAGAACAATGTACACATATGAGGAAATTGAGGGGTGCTGAGAAAGTGATGATGGGTGAGAATGTTTCGATAGTATTCAGAAAGAAGATAACTCCAAAATGTCGAGATCTAGGTATGCTCACCATTCCTTGCAAAATTGGTAATACTGTGATCAATAGAGCAATGTTGGATTCGGGTGCTTCTATTAATGTGATGCCTCATTCAATTTATGCTTCTTTGAATTTAGGCCCTTTGAAAAAAACTAATGTAGCCATCTAATTGGATGATCGCACTAATGCTTATCCTAATGGTGTGGTTGAGGATGTTTTGATGTAGGTGAATGAGTTAGTGTTTTCTGCAGATTTTTATATTGTGGATGTGAATGATGACACCTCATGTAATCCGATAACTATCATATTGGGGAGACCATTTCTTAATACGACTCAAACTAAGATAGATGTTCGTAAAGGCACCCTTTCAATGGAATTTGATGGGAAAGTAATTCATTTTAACATTTTTGATGCCATGAAACATCCTCCTAATGATCATTGTGTTTTTTTGTTGATGTGATCGATTTTTTGGTGCAAGAAATGTTTAAATTAAGTTACAGGGATCATTTGGAAATAGCTTTAACTCTGGATATGGAAGTAGCAGCCAACAATGATGTTAAGAGGGAAGAGGAGCTTCTGGAAATGACAGCTGCCTTGGACTCATTAGAAAGCTCTTCAAAAATTTATGATTTGGCTTCTATTCAACTACCTGAAGCTTACCAGAAGTTGTTAGCTTCTGATGTGCAGGCCCCAGAATTGGATTTGAAACCACTACCTACACATCTGAAGTTTGCCTATTTGGGAGATAAACAGATTCTCCCAGTTATCATTTCAGCGAAGTTGACTTCAACTCAAAAGGAGAGGTTGGTTCGAATGCTATGGGAGCAAAAGAAGGCCATCGGGTGGACCATCGTAGATATCCAAAGGATAAGCCCTTCCATATGCATGCACTGCATTTTGTTGGAGGATGATGCAAAATTTACAAGGTAAGCTTAGTGTAGGCTGAATCCTCCAATGATGGAAGTTGTGAAGAGCGGGGTATTGAAGCTTCTTGATGCTGGGGTTATCTACCCGATTTCTGACAGTAAGTGGGTAAGTCCTCTCCAGGTGGTTCCAAAGAAGTCTGGAATCACCAATGTGACAAACGAGGAAGGTGAGTTGATTCTTGCCCGAATGCAAACTGAGTAGCGAGTATGTATTGATTATAGAAAGTAAAATGTTGTTACTCGTAATGCTCACTTTGCCCTTCCTTTTATTGATCAAATGCTTGAGAGATTGGCTAGTTATGACTATTATTGCTTTTTAGATGGCTTTTCAGGTTATCTTCAGATCCTAATCGCACTAGAAGACCACATTTACATGCCTACTCGGTACATTTTCCTACCTAAGGATGTCATTCGGATTGTGTAATGCACTTGCCACATTCCAAAAGGTGTATGGTAAGCATTGTTTTCTAAATATGTTGAGAAGATTATTGAGGTATTCGTGGACGATTTTAGTGTGTATGGATCTTCTTTTGATGAATGTCTTGAGAATCTTACCATTATCTTGGAACGATGTATAGAAACTAACTTTGTGTTAAATTCAGAAAAATGTCATTTTATGGTGGACAAGGTATAGTTCTAGGTCATGTGATATCTGCTAAGGGTATTGAAGTAGACAAGTCCAAAGTTGATATCATTTCTTCTTTACCTTACCCCTCTACTGTAAGGGAAGTGCGTTCTTTTCTAGGGCATGCAGGTTTTTATTGAAGATTCATTAAGGACTTTTCGAAGATAGCTGCACCACTATGCAAACTTCTTCAACAAGATGTCTCTTTTGAGTTCAACGAGAGGTGCAAAGAAGCTTTCAACAAACTTAAGGAGCTTCTAACATCCCCACCGGTGATTCAACTACTAGATTGGAACCTCCCATTCAAGATCATGTGTGATGCGAGCGATTATGTGATGGGTACAATTATAGGGAAAAGACTGGGAAAAGCTTTGCATGCCATTTACTATACTTCAAAGACTTTAAATCCAACTCAATTGCGTTATGCCACTACTAAAAAAGAATTGTTATTTGTGGTTTTTTCTTTGGAAAAATTTCGATCGTATTTGCTTGGCGCTAAAGTGTTTATTCTGACCATGTAGCTTTACAATACTTGCTCACAAAGAAAGAAGCAAAATCGAGGCTAATCAGATGGATTCTCCTTCTGCAAGAATTTGACCTAGAGATCAGAGATAAGAAGGGGGCAAAAAACGTGGTGGCAGATCGTCTCAATCGTTTGATAAAGGAAGAGGATGATATCTCTCTACGAGAAAGCTTTCCAGATAAGCAATTATTTTTTATCGATGCGACACCACCGTGGTATGCAAACATTGTCAATTTTTTAGTAACTAACGAATTACCTGTTGGTTTGTCTAAGGGTTAAAGGGATAAGCTATGAAGTGAAGCGAAGTACTATGTTTGGGATGACCCCTATTTTTGGAGGCATTGTACAGATAAAATTATCAGAAGGTGTGTACCGAAAAATGAATCGTCATCAATTTTAACCTTTTTTCATTTGTACGATTGTGGCGGTTTGGAGTAAAATGGATAGTTCAAAAATTTTTAGAGAGTGGTTTCTACTGGCCAACATTATTCAAAGATGCATATACCTTTTGCAAATCCTATGATAAATGCCAACAGTCCGATAACCTGTCCCGCAAGGATCAATTACCTTAAACCCCTTTGTTTTTCTGTGAAATTTTTTACGTTTGGGGCATTGATTTTATGGGACCTTTCCCTTCATCTTTTGGCTTTACTTATATATTACTTGCAGTTGATTAGGTTTCTAAATGGGTGGAAACAAAAGCCACTAGGACTAACGATGCCTAGGTTGTTGCAAATTTTGTTAAGGCTAACATTCTTTCCAGATTCGGGATACCGAAAGCCATTGTTAGCAACAGAAGAACCCAGTTTTGCAAAAGGGTGATGAAAGCAATGTTCATAAAATATCACATCACGCATAAAGTTTCTACTGCTTATCATCGTCAAACCAATGGGCAAGCTAAAATCTCAAATCGAGAAATCATGTTAATCCTAGAGAAAACCGTGCAACCCAATAGGAAGGATTGGAGTGTAAGACTGGAAAATGCATTGTGGGCCTACCGGACAGCTTACAAAACACCAATTGGAATGTCTCCATACAGGCTAGGGTTTGGAAAGCCATGTCATCTTCCAGTGGAATTACAACATAAGGCATATTAGGCTATCAAAAGATGCAACATGCACTTGGATGATGCGGGAGTGCATAGGAAGTTGCAGCTTCAGGAGTTGGAAGAGATGAGGAATGAGTCATATCAAAATGCAGTGATATATAAGGAGAGGACAAAAGCTTTTCATGATAAGATGATTTCAAGGAAAAGTTTCTCCGTGGGCCAAAAAGTGTTACTATATCATTCCAAACTCAAGCTTTTTCCTGGTAAGTTGTATT
Organism: Erythroxylum novogranatense; assembly: GCA_029891385.1. Taxonomy (NCBI): domain Eukaryota; kingdom Viridiplantae; phylum Streptophyta; class Magnoliopsida; order Malpighiales; family Erythroxylaceae; genus Erythroxylum; species Erythroxylum novogranatense. Next base: position 24,005,652 of record CM057226.1, read on the forward strand.
TCCATTGGGTTGGTCTGTTTGTTATCACTTATGTCTTTCTTTTTGGTGCAGTGGAGATACAGAGCCTAAAAAATGACATGACATTCTGAGTGAATGGTCATCGCTTGAAGTCGTATTATGAGGGCTTCTAAACGGAGGATTTGGAGGTGTTGATACTGGAGGACGTGACTGAGGTCACTTAAAGCACACAACTGGAGGTCGAGCCAATGACCATAAACAAAGGCGTTGCTTGGGAGGCAACCTAAGGGAAGTTAATTTCTATCTTTTCAATTTTTGCATCTGTTATTTTTATTAGCTACTTCGTTTCTGGCATTTGATTTTACATTGAGGAAAATGCATGTTTTAAGTGTGGTGGTGGGGTACATTAGTTTTGATGCATGTTTTTTTAGCTTAATCATAGCTTACATGACTCCTCAGGCAATTTTCAAAATTAAATGAATAGAATAAAAAAAAAATTCTATTGCTTTTAAGATTATTTAATTATAATTAGAGTGTGAGTTGATTAGTAAAATCCATAGTAAAATTTGGCATGTACTTTTGCTCTTGTGGTTTGTTAATGTGCATTATCTTTAGAAGAATTGTGACTAATGGTAAACAAAGCTGATGAGATTTTGAGCCATATTTGACTGACACATTCATCTTAGTCTCATTGCCTTTTAATAATGTGTGACCTTCATGACATGTACATCTTGATTTTGCATTGAATCTCTATTTGAGACCACATTTTTATCACATGCATTAACATGGATATGATTAGACATTCTTTGTTTTTCATAAACTACATTAGCCAATTAACCTATCTTATTGATATGATTTTTCCCTTGATAAACCCCTTTGAGCTTTAGCCTTTCTTTTTGTATAAACCACATTTTATGCTTTTAAACTTAACCAAATGTCCTACCCAAGGCATAAAACTAGTGGAACATTTGTGATTGTTGAGTTTGTGGATATACAAAATTCTAAGTGTTGGGGTGTACATATGTGAGGGTTGGTTATAATCTTGGGATGTTATTTTATATCTTATCATTGAAATTCCCATGTTGATGTAGCTTATTTTAATTTTTACAAGGAAAAAAAAAAAAGAAAAAAGAAAAGAAAAAAGAAAAAAGAAAAGAAAAGAAAATGAAAAAAAAAAGAAAATGAAGAAGAAGTAAAAAAAAAGAGAATGAAAAAAAAACCTTGCAATAAATGTATCAGGGAGGAATTGAATTTGTGTTGAAAAGTTGTTTTTGGTTTATGCATCTTCCTAGAGTTGTAATGGATGTGTTATTTGAGCATGTTGAATATGAGGTAGAGGTTGGCTTGGAAGGTTCACTCTTGGGATTTCATTGCTATAAATTGTATGAACGATTCCTTCGGATTGGTCTATGCTTCATGTGGTTTGTGTATGAGAGCTGAATGAGGTTATGAAATATAAATATTGCATTTGTCATAGTTGATGGTACCCAGTTTTTTATGAGTGTTTCTTTTTTTCACTAGCTTTGATGACTTTCATACTACTTAACCCAAATATATCTCACCTTACCTTTGCCTACATTACAACTTTGAAAAATCCTTTGATTCATGATTTTGCATATGAACATTAATGGTGGAGAAACGAAATGACCCTAGAACTGGACCTCACTTATACTCAACACTTTTCTCATTTTTGATTATTTGTTTTAATTTGTTTTCGATAGTTTACTATTACTTTAATTTCTAAAGTAATCGTTACTTTTGATGTTTGTGAGTAGCATATAAGGATCATTAATCATTAGGAACAAATAATTTAGGTTGGATAACCCAAACGTGTGAGGTTACTGTCTATATTGATCGTTTTTCAATTCATAATGCGATTGCCAAATTGAATATAGAGATCGTATCTTAGCTTATTCGATAGTTAGGTTTAATTAATGATCATATCTTGATTAAATACAACCTAAGAGAAAACCAAGATTTGTAGAGCGTTTTATTAGTTTTAGATCAATAGTCCGAAAAGAATTGTAAAAACTTTAGAATGAAGGAATATGCTTGATTGTGCTGAGGCCGAGATTGACCCTAGAACTGGACCTCAGTTATACTCAACACTTTTCTCATTTTTTATTATTTGTTTTAATTTGTTTTCGATAGTTTACTTTTACTTTAATTTCTAAATTGTTTGAAACCTAACCCCCTCCGCCATTTACTTTCCTTGCATCAATTAATTTCATTACAAAAATTAACCGAACATTCACTATGGATTCAATCCCAACTTACCACAACTACAAATTTTAGTGTGTAGAGTCAAGTAAATTTTGCAGTGCAGTTTGAATTCAAACTTTATGACCCGAAAGGGAAAAAGGCGGTTAGGAGTAGGGATGTGCTGTTCCAGGAATACGAGAGAGGTGTTGATCTTCTGAGTAGAGATAAATCATCACACTGCAATTCATCATATGACATAGTTAGCTCTTCACCAATTCCTCCGATTATTGAGCAGTCTACAAGTGAAGAAGTTGAAGTGTGTGACCAAGCATACATTGGTGGTGATTAGATACAATATGATATTGATGAGCTATATGAACCACATCTAAACAATACAAAAGATGAATCCATTGAGGATAATGAGTAGGGGGAGCAATTGGATCCAAAAAATGATGAAACACAACTTCAAAGGTCAACAAGGAAGAAATGACCTTCCACCAAATATCCAAGTTTTGAATACTTATTACTTACCATTGAGTGGGAGCCTAAGAATGTGCAAAAGGTGCCATCTTATGAAGACAAAGATCTCTGGCTCACAACTATGAAGGAAGAGAAGGATTCCTTGAAGAAGAATAATATATACGAGCTTGTAAAGCTTACAAAAGAAAAAAAGGCATTGAAAAACAAGTGGGTGTTCAAGATAAAGAGACATGGTAACAAGCTGGTAAAACACAAGACGAGGTTGGTAGTGAAAGGATTCAGTTAAAAGAAAGGTATTGACTTTGATGAAATCTTTTAACCAGTAGTCAAGATGACCTCAATCCAAATAATTTTGGATCTAAGTGCCTATTTGGATCTTGAACTTGAACAACTAGATATTAAAACAACCTTCTTGTATGGGGTGTATATGATAAGGTTTCAAAGTTAAAGGCAAGGAAATTTTGGTTTGCAAGTTGAAGAAAAGTCTATATGGCTTAAAATAAGCTCCAAGGCAATGGTACGGAAAGTTTGACTCCTTTATGATAGATTATGGTTTTAAGGGAACTTATGTCGATGCTTGTGTGTATTTCAAGAAGTTATTAGGTGAGGATTTCATCATTCGTCCTTTTTATGTTGATTGTGGGTCAAGATATTGGTAGAATCTGAAAGAAGAAGAACTTGTCCAGATCATTTGATATGAAAGATTTGGTACTTACAAAGCAAATCTTTGGCATAAAGATAACTCGAGATAGGAAGGATAAGCGATTATGGTTATCTAAGGAGAGATAAATTAAACGAGTGCTAAAAAGATTCAATATGCAGCATGTTAAGCTAGTTAACACGCCATTGGTATCACACTTCAAGCTGTGTAAGCATGCATGTCCCTCACCAAAAAAGGAGAAATATGGTATATCCTTTATTCCATACTCATTTACAGTAGGATTTTTTTATGTATACAATGGTGTGCATAAGGCCAAATATTGATCAAGCTGTTGGGATGGTAAGCAGATTCTTTTCAAATCCAGGGAAGCAGTGAAATGATTTCTGAGATACTTGAGAGACACATCGAAGTGGAATCTATGCTTTGATAATGGTGAGCTACTCTAAAAGGTTTTACAGATACAGATATGGTTAAAGATCCTGATGGTAGAAAATCCAATTCAGGTTTTCTATTCAAGTTTAAAGGGTGAGTGGTTTTATGGAAATTCAAACTACAAAAATATATGGCTTTATCTACTATAAAAGTAGAATATGCAGTTGCAATGGAAGCTTGTAAGTAGACGTTTTGGCTAAAAAGGTCCTTTTAAGAGTTGGATGTGAAGCAAAAAGATTATGTGGTATTTTGTGATAGTCAAAGTGTTATTAACTTGAGCAAAAATATTATGTATCATTCCCATACAAAGCACATAGATGTTGAATATCATTGGTTGATTTCGTGATAGAAGAGCAACAATTAATGTTGAAGAAGATTCATACAGATTTGAATGGTACTGATATGCTTACTAAAGTAGTTCCAAGAAACAAGCATGAGCTTTGTAGTATGCGTGTTGAGATGTATCTCAAGTAGATGGTGAAGAATAATGTGTCATCCCCATGTTTAGGTTACAGGGGGGTTATTAACTGTCTATCCCTATTTTGAAACTTTTAGTGATTAAAAACGACTTTATAGTTCATGGGAATGACGAACAAGGGAAGACACAATGGAAGAATCTCTTCTGGTAGATACACATCCGTGTAGAGTGCTACATACCTATGTCTTGACTTACACAACTATGTGAATCAACTGTGTAAGTCTCTGTAAACATGTGAAGAAAGTATGAAGAGGTGAAGACATACACGGTCTTATACATGATCGTGTACATGCCAGTGTAAAGATACATGATCATGTGTTGAGATCATCTAACTCACTGTAATCATATATATTTGCAACTGAGGCAATGCTAGAAAGGTACATGGTTACTTACACGATCATGTAAGTTGTAGAAAATTTTATTTTATGATATAAAAGAGAAAATGACATAGATTTTTGTAAAGAGTGTGACCACAACGTCTAAAAGTGAGGAAAAGCAGGGAGGAGGCAAAGAATATTGTATTCTCATCCTTGTTTGAATGTTTTAGGATTAATTTGAAAATTTGTTAATTGTAACATCAACTTTGGTTTCAATCCTTAAACTTTGTGAGACAGCGTATTGCTTGAGGGTGAGAGATAAACAGCGTATTGCTTGAGGGTGAGAGATAAACTTTTTCTTTAAATTCTTATTGAGTTTAGTAGATTTATTTGTCAACTTGTCCCATGGTTTTTTCCTCTATGCTGAAAAGTTTTTTATGATAAATTTTGGAGTTTATGCCATTTTTAAAGTTTTTATTCTCTTATTATTTGGCTACTGCAATTTAAAGAGTTCTTTAATATTTGATTGATCTTTTAGAGAATTGTATTTTTTCTCCTAATATGCTAACAGTTTTACCAAGTTTCCATTTTGCTTGCTTCAATTCCATTAGGATTAAGTCAAGAGATGCTGCAGGGAAAGAACTCAAAAATACCATTTTCTTCTCACAAGGGTTTTCGTTATTCATTTCTTTGATTACAAGACTTGGCATATGATCACACAAGTTAGCCATTTCTCAAAGGTTCTTTCTATAGTTACGACTTCAACTCCCCTACGATTTTTGTTAGTTATTCCGAGTTCTTTAAGAATATTCAGCGTTTCAACGGCCAAAGAGAAAAATTAGGGTTTCCTTTCAACAATAGTCTGATCAGAGTCGTTTTACCTTAGGAAAAAATGTAAAACTATTAATTTAAACTTTATTGTAATTTTAAAAATATAAGAATTTCCTTAAGTTTTAAAATTTTAGGATTTAATTTAATTTTGATTGAAATTTTAGTTTAGAATAAATTTTTATTTGATTTATTAAAATTTTAATGAAAACTTTAAGACAAAATAAACTTTGTGCCTAATTTAAGAACGTAAACTTAAGTCAACACCAATAATCAAATAAAGACATGATGTGTTTATTGAGATGAACAGGGGATCACTCATTGCCACAAAGGCAAATATATATTATGTGCATCATAAACTATAATATCCAAATACAGAAATTATTGTCAGACACTCTTACATAATTAGGAATAAGTCTGCCAACCATATTACAACTCTGTTTCATATACGCGCACATATATATAATTTTATTAGCTTTGGTACAACGGAAAAGCGCACTTTTATATAGTACTGTTTTACTTCTGAGCTTGAGTCTGAGTGAGGTGAGCATCAATATCCTTAGTGCAACGGAGTAAATGCTCAAGCAATGTGGTAGGATCTGGGATCTGACGATTCAGCTTCTCGTATACAAGACTCCAGCGGACCACGCTACCTTCACCATTGGGCTTGGGAGTGGCTTTAACTATGAACCTGAAGTCCTTGTACTCCTTCGTAAGATCCCCGTCTATCACTTTGAAGGTGGTTGAATTGTTCTTATCATCTATGGCTTCTACTATCTCCTTTGTAGTTTTCTTAACCCCATCTTCAACAATTCATGCAAACTTTTCAGTCATTAACATTGAGGGCTGTCATTGAGGACTGGGTGTTTCTAATATTAGGCTCAAGGTAAAATAAAAAGAAGCTCATATTTTACTTCTTAATTTTGTTAAATGTCAAGAGTTAACTTTTATAAAGAATAAAATGAGATAAAATAAAAGCAATTCAAAAATAAGCATTATATAGGTGTCCTTGATATTCTTGCCTAAGTCCGAGCCTGATTGAAGAATGACACTAGAAAGGGACTTAACCATATGTACAAATAAAAACATCATCAATTCCCAGAGACAGAGCACTTAAGCAAATGCTCTGTCTAAGATGAAATAAAAACATCATCAGAAACAATACTTTCGATCAACGGTTTATCTAAGATGAAATGTTTACTTAAGTTTGTTCATTTCCTTTAGTTGATAGCAAATTTAGTTATCTAGTATTTGCTCCAACGAGTGTTTCTTCTTCTCAATTTTCCACGGAGGAAAAACAGTTGGAAAATTCTAACGTGAAAAGATTGCTAAGTAGCTATCGTCATTATGATGATTTCTTAAGTTGATAAATAGATCTTGCTAGAGAGTAGAGACTTTAAACTCTTGGAAGCAAACAATAAAATAGATAAGAATATCAGGGAGTTTGTAAGTGTATATATATAATTGTCCAATAACTTGTCGCTATCTTGTTCCTAGCCGATCACAGTTAACATATCGATTATAGCAAAACCATAAAGAGGAGTGGAGTCTCGAGATCGAAGAATTGCAAAATAAGTTTGGTTGAGTTCTATTAAAATGATCTTAAGCAGAGGATATACCATAAGTATAATTCCAGGTGATGACAGTCCCCTCTTTACCCCAGTCGCCTTCATGGAGATCAACACCATGAACCTTGTCAGGGCACATGGTATTCACATGATGTGGTCTGCAACTGAAGACATCGTGAAATTTTCCGGCTGGAGCTTTGATCTCTATATCAGCCTCCAACTTTCCCAAGAGACTCATGTTCTTTGGGCTGACAATAATCTTCAAAAGCTACAGTTAAGTCTATGAATATTGGAAGAGATCGATTCTGGTGTTTATGAAAGAACCATCGCAGCGCTTTCCTTTACATAGACGTGAATGACACGTATAAGATGTCATTATATAAAATTCTTGGAAGTTATTTTTTTCAATTTCTTACTGACCTTTTATCTTTTTTCGTCATGGATGTTTGACTCCAAATCTCTAAGCACTATAAGAAACCAAGGGTTTACCCAGGGCGTTCCTACAGTTTTATAGGTCTCGGGCGAAATTAAAAAAAGGATTATAATAAATCAACAATATATTTAAGTTTACATATTTGTATGAAACATAAATGACTCAATTTATAAGTTTACATAATTAACTAAATATTAAATAATCATAACACTAACAAATATACAGAGAATCATAATTTATGAAAAGCAATTTCTTCGTGCATTTTTAGATGCAAAATCATTAATAATATTATCAAGATCAATATTGTCTAGCATATCCTTCTCAACACATAACATAGCTAAACCATTCAACCTTTCTTGTGACATTGATGATTTCAAGTAAGTTTTTAATAATTTTAACTTTGAAAAACTTCTATTAGCTAATGCTACAGTCACAGGTATAGTCAATAAAATTCGATAAGTAATTGAAACATTTGGATAACAATCTGCAGCTTGAACAAATTCTAATATTTCAACAGATGACATTAACTCATTTGACAAAGTCATTTGCAATATTTTAATTCAGAAAAAAGATAATCTAAATCCACTTCAGACACATTATTATGAGAAAAAGTCGTTGTAAAATTAGTATAACATTATCTTAATTCGTTATTATCTAATGACCTCAACTTCTTTGAATCAAATAAAATCTAAAAATATTATCAAATGTCGTTAATTGTTCAAATCTATTCTTTAACGAAGTAATTGTCACATCTACAACAACTAGAAAGTAATTAACCATGAAAGAATCCTCAGCTGATTGTATGTCTTCATTATGGTTAATTTCATCAAATTGTCATTTCCTAATAACACAACGTCTAGTTATAAATGTAGGCTCTATATTCATCTCAAGCGCAAGACTTTTGGCAATATTCATACTAGAGTTAAACCCTTGATCTCTATATTTCTCAAAAAATACCATCACCTTTTAATTGCTTTATGTTAACATTAATGCACATCGATTTAGATTGCAACTTTTTACTCACCATGTTAATAGCAAATAAAATATCATACCAAATAACCATATCAAGTAAAAACTCAAAACTCTCAAGTATATTAACCAAACTTTCTGCTTCACTCTTTAACTTGGCATCATCATAAGATCTAGATAATTCCATCAAAGCCAATCTTATTTGAGGAGTTTGAAATCTAATAGCTTTAACACTTTTTATTCGACTCTCCCAACGAGTGTTAGACAATGATTTTATAGTTAAGCCTAAAACATTATCAAGGAAAACCTTCCACCTTTTAAGAGAACTTCAAAATAATGCATATATACGTTGCACGGCTCCAAAAAATGAAACAACTTTAAAACAAGAATGTGTCATATCACTAAGAGTAAGATTAAGATTATGACAAGCACATGGCATATATAATGCTTTTGGATTTATTTCTAGTAATCTCTTTTGAACTATTGGACCCTAAATTTTTTGTGGAAATTAGAAATATTAAAATGAAATAAAAGGAGTGTTTTTATATATGAATAGTGTTATAGATGAAATTGTGCTTTAAGAAAATTAATGAGAAAAGAATCGATTAGTTTTGATGGCTTAGATATTTGAGTAGATTTGTATGGGTTATGAGAGTAAAGTGAATTAGTTGATTGAAATGGAAGTTAAAAATCAAGAAATAAAGAGAAAAAAGTGTGAAAATATCAAAAGTTTGACTTTTTGGTCATTGAGAGTTGACTTTTTTATTTAGGTAAAATTTGAGAAAATGATCTACATGAAACTTATAGCTTATGTTGAGAGCTTTCTGTCACCATAAAGTTTGATATTTTTCGATATCGGGAGTAAAAGTTATAGTCAGTCAAAGTTAAGGTTATTTTATGTTGACTTTGAAAATGTTCTTAAGTGTGAAAATTATACATGTTGTAATTTGAGACAAATCGCTGGATTGATGTGGTCTGAAGGTCTGAATTAGAGTTAATGGTCTACATAAAAGTTTTAGCTTATATTCCCAGCTTTTTATTGCCATAAAGTATGTAATTTTTCGATATCGAGGCTAGGAGTTATGATCGACTAAAATTTGGAAGTTGTTTAGGAAGATATGCTTAGGACAGAAACTTTGAGCAGATTTTTGACTCCTTTAGAGGAAAAATTGATTTTTCTATCCTTCATGAAAGTTGTAGAGCTTCCTTTGAGCTTTCTTTTGATACCAAATTTGTCAAATTTGGAGTTCGGGATCAAGAGATATAATTTTTGAAAAATTCGGATATATATATATGTGTTTATACATATATACATGTCTCTATTCTTATTTTTTGTTATGTCTCTATTTCAATCTTTTGTTTATATCTTTTCCGTTCGACATTCGATTGACATAGTCTTTGAAGCGTTGGATTCCTAAGACAATTATTTACATCTTCAGGGAAAATTTGTGATTTTATGAGATTAAATTGAGGATGATTAATTTAATTAAAGTGAGTTATGAAATATTCTGAGCATGGTTTAGTATTTTGTAAAATTCGGGATTTGTGGAGATCCGATTGAAGTTATTCTTGAGGAAAAATAAAATTGATTCATGGGGCTACAAATCATATGAAGGAAGTGAATTTTAATTTATCCCCTAAGACTTTCAATTTCTGACTTGAAGTTCGGATTAGTGTGCAGTTTTGGATTAGTAAGATCTGAAAGTATTTTATTCATAACTTTTGCTATCGTAATCCAAATGAGGTGATTCTTGATTTGGATTAAAATAGGTCTACAATTGTTATGAAGACATCGAGTTTCAATTGTGTGTTTAAGAATGTCAATTTTTGGATGGAAATAACGTGCTGGAAAATGATTTAACATAAGACATGTCTGAACTGTTTGGAGCATAACTTTTGGTATAGTGATCCAAATTAAATGATTTTAGTGTCATTATGAAATTAAGACAAGGAGGAACGTTTCTCTAGAAGGAAGTTTTGGCAAATTCCTTCAAATTGATGATTAGAAATTGTCCTAAAGTAGCATGAAGTTAGGAGCATATTGGGTACATCACTTAAAAGGTTAAGTTACAAGGCAAAATTTGAGGGGCAAATTGGTCATTTACCCCTCATTAAATGACATGGCAATGAAACTCAAATGGGTTTCCGTATAAATCCAAAGGAAAGCCACGAAATTGGTGAGAACAAAACAAAAGAAGAAAATAAGAAGAGAGGAAGAGACTTTCGGCCATGGGAGAAAAGAAAGAAGAAGAAGATTTTCGTGGAAAGCTAGCGATTTTCGTGGAAAAGAAGAAGAAATCAAGCTTCCAAGGTTAGTTTCCATCTTTGTTTTGCTTTAGTAGAATGAAATAGATGATGGTTTTGTTATGGTGAAAAAAAACCCAGAGAGAGAAATGGTTAGAGGAGGAAGAAGATGTTGAATTTTCAAAGGGGTTTTTAGATTCTAAGCTAAGTATTGGAGTTTCTAACCTATAGGAACTATAGGTTGGTTAGATTGGAGGTTAATTAGGGTTATGCCATTTTTATGATTTTGGAATTTTGGGATTTTTTGGAAATGTCTTGATTTAGATTGTAACACCCCACTCCCGAGTGACTGAACCCGATATCGTTGGTGATATCCGAGTCCGCGCCCCGCGAGGGTGGCGTACTACATCAGTCGGTTAAAACTCAGTATACATTTTTTTTGAAACCATTGATTCCACGTTAGCGCGACAAAAACAGTAAGTAACTAAAACCCATGTTCATAATAAACCAGTTCTAGTTATTACAGTCATCCAAGAATAATTTACAATCAGTCAGTGAGTAAAACAATAAAACCACAATGGGCTCGTTATAACTACAAAGCATTGTTGCACAATAAGACACTAATGCAGACACGGACTGATCCCGACCTCTACCCTTCACTTGCCTACAGTAGACATACTCCCGTGTCAACCGGGGTATTCTTCAGGACCTGAAAATAGATGCAAATTTTGGGTGAGTTTTGCGAACTCAGTGAGAAACCATCATCGATGGTTCACTCAATTCATGCATATATACACACTTTACCATTTATCACATACAATCACAATTCACAAATGTAAGGCGTATCGCCTTTCATACAGTCCACATTTAATCATACCATATATGCAATGCACATGAGACCATTTTCATTTTCATTACGTTGTTGTGACCGTGCGCCTGAGCTCAATAACGGTGAGCCAGTGGCTCTGAAATTTCGTTGGGCTTGAAGCCCTGATACATTGAGCCTGAGGCTCTGAATACGTTGGACCTGAGGTCCGTGCGTTGGTGAAAGCTCTCATATCGTTAGGCGTGATATGCCCTAATACGGTGGTTGCTCCGGTCCTGGCCGCCTTTATCGATCATACTTTGATGCATGCAATGAACATGTTCCAATTTCCATTTACAAGTCAATGTTATTTGCCATATCTTCGAACTTTCGGTCCGTATTTCAATCATATACATTTCCAATTTATTGCATCCTACCATATCACATTGACAATCACATCCAATGTATCGAATGCACAATTAACACTTCATATCAATTTCCATTTCCTCGGACCTTTGGTCCAAGATCTCCAATGTAAACATTCACAGACAGTTACACACAAATAGCACTTCGATAATAAGTTTCCAATATTTCGGAAACCTATGGTCCGAAATCATTCAAAAGCAAACACACATAATCCCTCCATTATCTCCACATGGCATCAATGCGTCATATTAAACACACATAGATTGAGAAACCAACTAGGTTACTCACCTATTACTTCCGAGCTATTGTCGGGAAGTCTCTGCTACGTCGGTCGATCGACGTTCCAATTATGTCTCTATAAGAAGCAGAGAACAAACTGTCACTAAAAATTCAATCCGAATTCGTTAAGGATATACATGTAGGTGTATAATGCACGTTCATGAAATTTCAGCCCTAATCTCATTTTTTTTCCATTAGAAAAATCCGTTTGAAAATTAGAAACCTAATAGCGCTGACGGCGCTCAATTTGGACCTCTATAGGTCCCTAATTAAAAAAAACAGTGATTAACGGTCCCTTACCCGGATCCACGTCAAATTTTCCGTCCAAAAATCCTCAATTTCTCAAAAAATGAAATTCAATATTCACTGAATCCGATGCCTCAAGAATCAGGTCAATCGGACATCGGACGGAAAAGTTATTCACGAAAGAAATCAAAATTCAACAATTAATATATATATATATATTGCCCTTATTTCCTACTCTTTTTCCCTTTTCTTTAACCGAAATTCAAAAATTCATAACATATTCTACACAATTCAGAAAAATGCAAACCATATCTCATTGGAAAGGTAATGAAACCTTCTACAAGTTTCCTTTAGTCTAGAAAAATCAATTTCACCCCTAAGGGTGTCAAAATCCCAGTACAAGCTACTGCCTACACAATCACTTCCCAAAACAGAACAGTCATTGGAAATTCACCATCTTTCATTCGAGGTAGTCAAAAATTATGCAATAAATATGCTCATCAAGATCACAATGTCCTCTACAACTTTTGTGAAACAACCAAAATTTCAATTCCCATGCTAACTAGGTCAATAATTCACTCAATGTTGCTATCCCTGAAATCATTCAATTTGAGCAGTAAACTTATAACAAGCATAACTCCCTGTACACAAGTCAGAACAATCAGAACTTTATATCCCTGAAAAGATAAATCCTCAAATTTCAATTCTTCCTGAAATAACCAAACTCCAATTCAGCCTCTAATAGTTTCAAATCTGTTATGCAAGTTTCTGACCTAATCAGCACTTAACATCACAATGTAGGTTCAGATTTTGAAATTCCATATCTCCCACATCTGATTTCCAAAAATTATAAGCCATATATCATTGTCAAGATCAATGTGTCATATAGAACTCTTCAGTACATTTAAAACTCTAATTCAATTCACAAAAATTACTAAAATCCTTCCAAATCCGAATGTGCACTAAATGTGCCAATCCAACTAGGTTTCAGTCAATGCATAAAAACAGCCAACACTCATCAGTCCATAATTCCTACTATACATATCGAAAAATTGCAAAATCAGTGGAATTAGAAATATTACTTAATAGGCTTAAATTTTCCATCTAATCCATTTGTCCTAATTCCTTCTCAATTAATTCATAAAAATTAGCAAAACTCAAGGGTATGATTTCGGGTACTATTCATTCCAGTCAAGAACAGCAACTTTCCAAGCCACATTTCACCCTCTTAAGATTACAATTAGCCAACACCTATTTCACACAAAACTGTAGCTAATATCCCAAAGTTTAAGTGGCCACAAACCTCACCTCATTTGCATTTTTATACAATGAGTTATGATTAAAACAGTACAATCAATCAAAAACCCTAATTTTCCAGATTTGGTCCAACCTTTGTTTCTCTCATTTCCATTGCCTTTAACACATCATCAAGCATCCAAATAACACAAATAAGTTCTTATACCATTCATACACATTCATACATGTCCTAGGGCTAACACCTAAAAATTGACAGCACTTAATTTCTCAATTCTAATTAACATTAATCATCAAAATTTAATCACAAATGAAGTTAAAACCATGTATTCGTACTACCTTATCCATTCCTACTTCAAACTAACCTTATACCCATTAAGTCAAGCAATAATTATCATCAAATTAAAGCATCAATCAACATCATAATTGTACCATAATTCCCATTACATGCTTCTAATCACCATGATTTAGTAAAACACAATCAAAGTGTAATGAAATCCTTACCTATTAAAGCCTCCAACTTCACTCATAACTACCCAATCCTTTCACAGTTAACCCCATGCATGCATTAAACTAACAAATCAACAACATTAAACCCATTAACTTACCAATTAAGCGTAAATCCTCAAATCTTGAAAATCACCTACAATCCCTTTAACGACGGTGAACTCTCAACTTCAATGATCTTCCTCTTCTCTCAAGGTTTCTAGTGATCTTCCATCTCAAAGAGGAGTAAGCACACTCTCGAAGAGAGAATCGAAAATCGTCCAAGGAGAAGAGAAACCATCGTGCCCTAGGAGAAAAGAATTTCTTTTCTCCCTTTTCAAATCCTAAAACATTTTAAAGGTTAATTCCTTAAGTCTCTTGTCCCTCTTTCCTCATAATACTTGTAAATCTGTTTCTCTTTTCAATTTCATTTCTATTCCAATTCGTCTCCAAATTTCAATGGCTCGACATATTAATTTCTAAAATCATAAACTCTAATTTTTTCCATGGCCATTGAATTGTCATTTTGGTCCTATATCCTCAATCAGTCCACCACTCGGAAAATTTTCGGTCCAGACTTTTTCTCTCAAATTTTTCAGAAAAATTCTGAAGAGTCACTACCAATTAGCAATTACTCTAAAAAATTTCCTATTAAATTTTCAAGCCCAATTATTCCACAATTCTCCATAATTCAAAAGCAAACCTAATTATTCACAATTTCACAATTCTATATTTATATCTGTTCCACATTTAAGGATATACCACATTATAACTCCGATATCGCATTTCACAATATATCCACTAATACCAATACACTAAATTTTCATTTGTCTAATCGAATCATCTACACTTTACTCAGTTCTAATGTTTCCCATTTCATCGCATGTACAGTCAGAGCTCTATTTACGTCATCATCCTCGGACTTTAATCTCACTTAGGCCCACTATAACCAAGATGCTTCTCATATCTCCATTGGACCTTTCCAAGTTCTGACATATTCATTTTTCATCACCGTAATATTACCACTTTAATCCGGAGGTACTTATGATATCACTTCTTTCCTTAATCAGTCTAAGCCAACATAGTCATTCTATCCACATTACATTATAATTATCTTAAAAGATAAAACACTCAATGGAGCACTCAGAATAATTTTTCAAACCCAATAACCTTGTTAATCCAATAAAATTGCATTAGTCCCAATTACTGGGAATGTCATGTATGCATGTACAATAAGTTCATGTGCACAGATTTCACTGGTTACTAGTACCAGTATGCATGGATAGTCCTAAGTCATTCCGATCCATCTCATCCTATGCCAAATTTACTATTTTACCCTTCCAATTGGGGGTGGGATGTTACATAGATGGCTTGAGAATGTGATGAGTTTGTGAATTTTTAAGTTAATTTTGAGGATTATGATTTTTATGATGTTGAATTTGGATGTTTATGGCTTAGGAAATTTTAAATTGGAGGAAAGAAGAAAGGCTTTGGAGAATTGAAATGTGGATCAAGTTTCTAGCATGGAATTGAGGTGGGTAGCATATTTATATTTCGATTTGTAAACTATATATGAATTTTTGAAAATTAAAGAAAGCAAAAAATTGTGTTTTGATAAATTATCGTTTATGTAAATGTTTGAAAATGATGATTAATGTTTAAAATTATGATTTCCGAATGATTAAAATTATTGTTTTAAAATGTTTTTGATAAAGTGGAAAAAAATTATCTGAAATTCTTTGTTTATGAATGACTTGATAATTGTGACATTCATTGATTTTTGAATGTTTTGATAAAATTGAATCATTGTGTTTGAATGTTTTAATAATTGCTAAATGTTGCAATTTTGAATGTTTGAGAATTTGTTATGTTATGTGAATTGGATTGAAGTTGTGACATTTGAATGAATTTGTGTTTGGTTAGAACATGAGTATAAGATTTTAGTTTTTTAAAAAGGTGCCTTTGAGCGTTTTGATTTCAAGTATGAAAGGTGTTATATGGGTATGTATTTTTTTTTTGTTGATTGTTGATGATGAAGTAGAATTTGAGGAATGTATTTAGAGATATTTTGAGGTTAATTCATATGGAAAGTGATGGTAGAAAAGGATTAATGAGTAATTTGGGGTTGCTGCCATTTTGAGATAGTTTTAGGTATTATTTGAAATTGGTTTGGAGTTGGGAGATTGAGGATGATGAATATTGAAGTAGTTTTGTGCAGGTATAAGAAATTTGGATGAGAAAATTGAAGATTGGCTAGTTGAATTTTTAAAGGAGGTGCTGTCAAAATTTTTGCAAAATTTGACAGAACCTTCGCTTAGGTTTTAGACCCTCTTATAGCTTAATTTGGATTGATAAGTCTTCTTGAAGAATATAGAACATGTTTAGAGCTTTCCAATGATATATAATTTGTCACATTTGGACTTAGAATGAAAAAGTTATAAGCGTTGAAAGTTTTTCAGTTACTGTTGATAAGGTTTAGGATTGTGCAGTACCTTTGGAGGGGTTTTTCACCTTCTTAGAGACTGATTTGATTTTTTCTTTCTTCATAGAAAATGTATATTATCTTTTCCCCTTTCCAATGAGGTATAATTTGAAATTATTTGAGTTAGAAATAAAAAGTTATGAAGTTAGGAAGATCACAGTTACTGTTCATTTGGTAAGGGTTATTGTTCCATTGATGAATATATAGGTAGTAGCTTTAGGAGTGTTTTTACCTCTTTAAATGATTGAATTGTTTTTTGCTCCCTTCATGAAACTTTTATATCATCTTTTCTTCTTTCAAACTTGTATATCATCTTTTAAATGATTGAATTGGACCAAAACCAAACCATTCTGAAGTATTATGTGATTTTTGATTTGGTTAAATTATGATGCATTTATTAGCTCAATGGTAAGAGACGTGCAATTAGATGTAACAAAACCTTGAGGTCTCGAGTTCGAATACGAAAGAGGACAATATTGATTAAGGTTGTGGTCGCGTGCAAACTTGAGGTATGCGGGGCCCAGTTCGCCCCGGTACACAAAACACGGACCCAATATGAACTCTTTGGTGTTTCCCCTTCATATTAGAACCATTATCATAACCTTGACCCCTTACATTATAAACATTAAGATCAAGAGAATTAAATACATTCAATAATTCATTGAAAAGTTCTAATCCAGATGTGTCATCTACCTTTAAGAACTCTAAAAGGTACTCCTCTATTTTTATTTTTTTATTTCACATATTCACACATAGTACTAATAAACTCATTTATTCTTGATGACTCAAATCTAGGGTTCAGTCAAGAATAATAAAAAAGTATTTCACCTCTTTAATGATCCCTATGATAGAACTTCTAACGCTATGGGCTAACAGAGAAATCAACTCATTTTGAATTTTGTGACCAAGATAATGATGATGAATTTCATGATTTTGAATACGTCTAACATGATCTTGCATTATCACATCAAATCCAGCAATCATCTCAATCAATCCTAAAAAATTACCATTACCATCTTGGTAAAGTTTCTCATTGGATCATCAAAAAGTTAAATTATATTTAGCAAGATATTTTACAACGGGAACTATTCTTATCAAAACTTGTCTCCAACTTTCTTTCTCCTTTGCAATTTCTTATTGCAAACTTTATCAACTGTTTGATTTTTGATCAATCTTACTCTTAATTCATTCCACGTTTTCGTATTAGTCATATGCTCAATGCAATTCTCATGTTTTTTGAGTCTCTCACTAAGATGCTTCCAATCTCTAAATCCGTCATTTACTAATCCACTTTGTTTGTTAGTAGATTTGAACAATTTACAGCAAAAACAATATACTTTATCTACATGTTTAGAATAAGAACCATTTTCTATCGCTAATCTCTCCATTACTCAAATTTCTATAATAATAAGAATATGAAAAATGAAGAGAGGTATTGTCTAAAGGAAACATAAGATTCAACTCTCTTACAGACCCTTTTTCAACTAAAATATCCCTTGCTTTATTATAAAGATTATCCCAATTTCTAGGATCATAAATGTCTAATATAGGGCTTAATTGCTCAATATACTTTAATTTTTCTGAAATTGATGCATTTGGTACATGATCATCCTCACTCAGATTTCTAATATCCTCGTGAATATGAATCTCATCACTTAAGTTTTCTTTATGTTGTTCAAAACTAGCTTCACCTAATTCCTCAGGACTCTCACTAAAGGAGCCTACTCTTGTAATAAATGTATTTGTTTCTCCTTTTTAGGATTCTATCAACTGTGCTACTTGTTTTCTTTTTTTCCTTTTTCACTTCCAGCCAAATGCTTTTTAGGCAACATAATATAAACTAATTATAACATAGTTGGACTAGAAAAAGAACAAAAGCACTTGTATGGAACTGGAAGAAGTATGCAGTCACAACCAAACTCCAACAGCTTCATAATATATCACAAAGATATATAAATGGTATTATATCTGTGATATAGGGAAAAAATAAATAGCAAAATTTAATATCTAATATTAAAAATAAAAAACAAAGAGTAAAAATATATTAAAAAATCAGAAACTTTACCTTTAAATTATTTCAGAATTCGTAAGATGTAATCGTAAAATTTTTTGCTGCTAATTTTTGAATTGGAGTACTTTAAATACATATATTGATGAAAATAAAGAAATTAGAAGGTAAGAGTACACTTAAATATTTCAAGACTATTTATAAGCATGGGACCACAAAGTTACCTTTATATAAAAAAAATGTTACAACGTTAACTTATAACGTTAAAGTCATTTAAAGCACTTTAACGTTATAAGCATAGTAACGTTATATGAGGGGGGGTGGGGGGTCTCACTTCAATAATTCTACACAAATCGTTGACCATTATCTTGCAGTTCCCATAATTCTACACAAATCGTAGACCATTAACGTGAACTTCCCATCCAATTGACCTGCAGTAGAGTCAACCAAAGGCAGCTTTTCTTTGTTTGTTAGTAGAGGGGGCTGTTCAAGTGGAGCCCCCTCTCATAGTAGGCCTGGTAGGTGCCTGTTGGCCTCGCCTGTATCGCATCGGGTTTACCGACATACAAAATCGATAGTAAACAGGAGAATTCTGTTGATAATAATAATTACTGACAGAATAAAAGGACAAATAAAGGCATCGTTAATACTGCCATAGGTAATTTTAACGATAGACTTTTTATGTATTCTTTCGTCGGTAAAATATACCGACGAACAGAAGTAACCGTTGGTAAATTTTACTGACGGATGGTTTTTTCGTCGGTAAACCATAGTTAAGATAATTGCAAAGGTTTTAATATTACCGACGGAAGTAAAAGAACGATCAGTAAATATCGAACAATTTACCAACAGTTTATGGCATTCTGTCAGTAAATAAAGTGCTTTTTGCGACGGTTTTATATATTCCGTCAGTAACTAAAAGTAAGTAATTTTTTATAAAAAGTCCCAACATTAAATTTTATTTCATGATCTTATGATAAAAGCATAATTTCAACAGTTATGATTTATCTGTGTATAATAAATTTATTTGTTTATATATTTAATTTGTTTAAATAGAAAGTTAATTGATGATATAAAGAAAAATTATCTTAATTGATAATAAAAACATTACAGTGTACATAATAAGTCTTTGTAATTGAAAGAAAATGACTACAACAATCCTAATGTCCTGGTGCTCTGAGGTGCTACCCGTCCCCTTCAACTGCTCCATCTCCTATCTCAGCTGAGCCATCTGCTCCATCAATGTTTGCATTGTGGTCCGAAGTTCAGTGACTTCATTGGTATCTGTTGGTCTAGTAGACGCTATTGTACTGGACATGGATAATTGCGAATAACATGTGTTCGCAAATAAACCTCGCCCGAATATTCTTCCACAAGGGTCCCTATCACCCACAACATCAAGATACATCTAAGTCTCATCAATAGGTTGTTCTTTGTGGGATTGTCACTGAATGACATATTGTATTTGGTCCTATTAGGAAGCAATGCTTACATTAACAAGGGATTATTATTAAAAAATAATAATAATGCATTAATTTGGAATACATTCAGTTCTCTACAACAGTTATTGACGAACACCACATCGTCATGCTTCTTCGTGTGAGTGTGCAGAAACACCGAGTAGGTGTAGGCCTCATGCCTATAGACTTTTCCTACATATTTAACCTAAGTTGTTATATGTGAACTAAATTTTATAAAATTTTGGACAGAGTTTCCTTTATTTTTATGATATTTTCTCCTTGTTGGACAAATAAAATCACTTAACACAGCCATATATGGCACCAAACATTTATACCATTATCATTATCTATAATACAACAAAGTAAAACATTTACAATATATGTAAAGTTTAGATATTTACAAGTCTCTGTGTATGCTCGTTGTGGGTTATTAATCCTCCAGTATGTATGGAAAGACTCTTTCACCCAGGGCCTTCATGTCTATTAATGGAGTTATGCCCTTAGATGGACATTGCCTCAAGTGATGTCCAATACTCTTGCCAACGACTCTATATTTGCTCTGAAATATAAGGCGATCATACACTAGCCTTGTGTATCGCACCAATAAAGTCGCAATAACGTGTACTAGCTCGCCTCTCCCATAATTTATGTAGGATGGTGTCGAAACCATAATCCCAGGAAAATTATTTCTGAAATAAGAAAAAAAAAACAACTATAATGTAATAATATTTATCTAATTAGTGTATATAAATCAATATAAAAAGAAAATAAATCTTTACTATGCCTTAAACTCTTGAAAGTAAAATCTCTTTGTGGCCTGAGAGATATTCTTCCACACATAACCCTCAAGATCAATCCTTTTCTTAAATTTAGAAGTCATATTTATGGAACATGGTCCAGACAGAAAGAACCAACATAATATAAAAAGTAATTTTATACAATGAAAAAACTGATAAACCTATAACTTAATTAAAAACAAATAGTGATTAATGTGATTTCACTTATAGATTATTGATAATTGTTATGTACTTTCTTTCATCAAGTCCCTCAGCTGTAGGCTAGCGAATGTGTCCTTTATCCGATAAAGCGGTATTGGATGATATATGAGTTAAGGATGGGGATAGTATAGCATGACGAGCGATGGGTGATGCCTCATCTACAATTGTAGGCCTTGAAGGGGGAGGAGGTGAGTCAATGCGAGCTACAGACTGTGATGATCCACCTTCATAGTAAGTACCTCCAAACATGCCCCTAAACCTGAGCCGCATTACCTCACGCTATCTCTTTGGTCCCATACTTTTACTTGAAATTCATTGTTTATCAAATTTTCTACAAATATATAAATTTGAATTCAATATTTTACATAATATATGGAAAAGGAAATAAGGCGATTTGTTAAATATCATATTCAAGTACAAACGATGAAAATGATGGTTAACAATTCTTAAAGTCATAGAGCAAGAACAATAACAGCCCACATTTAATAGGATGTAGGTTGACCTCTTACTAGTAAGGAGGTTGTTAGACAAATTCTTACAAATACAATAATAAATCGACTTTAAAGCTGAGTCTAGTGTATTGCGTCGATAAATCATAATGATATAATTATTTTGTTTAAATCCATGTGACATGAGAGTCGGTAAAGGTAAATAAGTCTCCAATGTCTAGATTCCCGAGAATGGTCCTGGCATATTCAAACGCACCAATTGAAATAGTGATACTTCTTCCCTCAGGAGTAGGCTTTTGAACACTTTCTTGCAACAATGTTTCCGCTATAGCTAAACTTGTAGAGGATACAGTGAATGAGTCGTTGCTCTTAGTATGAAAACTAACTCTCCAGATGAACTACTAGCTAGAACAGATTTACCTAAAACACAATCAATATAGAACTTTCATAATGTTAAATTAGAAAACCGTTAAACGAACCAAAGCTAGATATTAATGCGTACGTGAATGTCTATACGAGGTTTGTGGAATTTACAAATTTTCCAAAAGAACCGATCTCCCTATTCCTTTACAGACCATTGTGACATGGATCATGCCTCTATCATCATACAGTTATCTTCGAGATTCAAGGAAGCTTAAAAAAACATGTATTATAAACCACCAAATATGAATATATATAATAACTCCATTAAAGAAATGAGATGTACATAATAAAGAAAGAGACGTTGTCCAGATCATACTAAACACCTTGAAGTAGAAGATCGACCATGGAAGGTAAAAGATCCTTAGTGTATGAAGTGGCGATTTTTCTGCATTGTTTATTCCTTGGGATAGGACAATTTTGCTACATTCCTCCAAAAGGAAGGAATTACTACTATCCGGAATCAGTTGCTATGTCGACATTCCTTGAATAAGATTTTGAATAAAATACTTTACATAATATATTGAAAAGGAAATAATTTATTTGTTGATTAAAATATTCAATTACAAACACAAATTAATCGCTATCATAACTTAATTGTAAATTACAATCATATTCTTCTTCGGAAGAATAAGAATCAAAATTCAACTCCTATTCAGATCTCTGAACCTTGTCATCCTCTTCAGATAAAATTTCAAAATATTCGTTAGATGGAATGTTCAAAGGTTCATTATCGTCATATGTGACAGATGCATTTATAAAATGAACATCTTCCTAAAACGCTTCACTTTCAATTATTTGCTCTCCTTTTCGATGTGATTCAAAAAAACCTCTAGGTTTAACTTTGCAAACTACCAACCAATCTGACTTATCTTGTAGTTAGCTTGAAAAAGGGACATAACAGACCTGTTTCGCTTGTGTTGTCAATACAAAAGGTTCAAATTGTCTCAATCTTCTATGGTTATTGATTTCAACCACATTGTATCGGCTATGCACTTTTGTTCCAACGTTTGGAGTCGGGCCATACTAGTCACATTTAAATATCACACATCGCTTTATTGGCAATATAGGGTACTCAACTTCAAGTATCTTAATAAATTTACCATAGTAATCCATCAAATCTCCTTGTATGGGAACTCCACTATTTATTATTGTCATACTATGACCATGATATTCTGTATGATATTTGTATCCATTAACGAAATATACCAGATACGATTTAACAGTTCGTAGAGGTCCCTTTGCAAGATCACAAATGAACTTATTCTTTATTGGATTTTCTATGGCCTACATAACAGACATTATCATATCTTATAATTAAATTATAAGAATATTTGTAAGTGAAAACTTACATATCTCTCGAACCATCGAGGAAAATGCCTTCCAACTTCTTTATTTATATAATCGTTTGTTTTTTCCAGCATTATCTTGTGTAACAATGCCTTGTATAATCTAAATACATTATTATGTATTTTAGTTATGAAAAACACAAAATTTGGAACCTCCAATTCTCATGCTCAACTTACCGCATGAAAGGTTGCACCTCTTCACAGTTTAATAAAATGTATCCATACGTAGCCTTAAGTTCTTCCTCTATTAACATTCTTCTTCTTGTACATCCATATGTTCGTCCAGGATATGTGAAAATGGATAAGTTACCATCAACATCACTCGTTCCTCCCCCATCATCATTACGAGAAACTTTTCTTTCTTTTATGTGAACATGCTGCTCAAAATAATATGAACAAAATGTACTAGCTTTCTTCACTAAATAATCATAACATACCAAACCTTTAACTCGAGCCTTATTTTTTACATTTTTCTTCAAGTGATGCAGATAGCTATTGTAGAGAATATGGTATTACTTAAAACATATTATTACTGCAATTACAATTAAAATTTTGAATTGAAATTACCTCTCAAATGGATACATCCATAAATATTAAATTGGACCAGCTAGTTTTGCCTTATGTGGTAAATGCACAGGTAGATGCTCTATACACTCAAATAAGCTTAGAGAAAAAATCCCTTCTAACTTAGACAAAATAACTAGAATTTCCCTTTCTAGTTTTTCCATTTTAGCCAACTTGATTTCAAATGTTGTTAAACATTTGAAAAATAAACTTAATTATGTTATTACTTCACAAACCTTATTCGATAGCAGCACCCGAAATGTAATAGGAATTAGCCTTTGCATAAACATATGACAATCATGACTTTTCATCCCAAGTACTTTGTACTTCCTCATGTCCACACACCTTGCTAAGTTTGAAACATAACCATCAGAAAACTTTAAACTTTTCAACCATTCACACAAAACCTCCTTTTGTTTTTTGTCCAAAGTGTAACATGTTTTTGGATATTTACCGGTGCGAAGATCTTTATGTAACTCATTCCTTCTACAAAAAAGTTGCAAATCAAATCGTGATTTTGCATTGTCTTTATCCTCCCTTCAATGTTCATTATGGCATTAAACAAATTGTCAAAAATATTTTTCTCAATATGCATCACATCTAGATTATGACGCATCAAATTAGTTTTCCAATATGAAAAATCCTAAAAGATGCTTCGCTTTCTCCCAGCAAAGTTTTTACTGATGGTTGTATTTACTTCTTCAGCTTCAAATTTTGTAACTGTCAATAAGCCTAATTCCTCAACCTCCTGCAAAATCTCTTCGCCAGCTTTGTGAGGGGGAGGAGGTGTTCTTACCAGCCTATTCTTAATGAACTTTTGTTTATTGCATCTAAATGGATGATTTAGAAGAAGAAATTTCCTGTGATTGTCAAACCAATAAATTTTGCTCCCATTTGGAAGATAAAAATGCATCTAAATCATTGGCACAATAAGGACAACCCAATTGTCCAGCAGTGCTCCATCCAGACAACATGGCATATACTGAAAAATCACAATGATTCACATCAAAGCTGCTCTCAACACAAAATTCTGTTTCTGAGGAAAATCATATGTTTGAACCCCATATTTTCAAAGATGATGCAATTCAGATATCAATGGTTGTAAAAATACATCAATTTTATACTTCAGATTTGTAGGACCTGGCACAATCACTTTCAAGAACATATATGCGTCTTTCATACACATCCGTGGAGGCAAATTATAAGGAGTAATTATGATTGGTCATGATGAATATTGTTGACCAAATGGCTTGAATCTACTTGTTGACAATCCCAACCTAACATTTTGACTTTCGACTGCAAACTCAAGATAGGTGTCATTGAAATGTTTCCATGCCATTGCATCTAATGGATGACTCATCATTCCATCTTCCTGTTCATGTTCACCAAGCCATCTTATGTGAGATGCAGTAACATCAAAAGCATATAGTCTTTGAAGTCTCGGAGTTTGTGGGAAATAATACATCCACTTCTAGGGTACTAATTTCTATTTCATTGAATGCTTTCTAGGTTTGAACCTTGGTTGACCACAAAATTTGCACTATTGTAATTCCACATCATTTCCCCAATACAACATACATCCCGACTTAGAATAATCAATCTTTTGAATAGGCAAACCAAAACCCCTAATAAGTTTCTTTATATTGTAAAAACTATCAACCATTGTATGATCAGGAGGCAATGATTCATTATACCATTTAAGAATTTTATCAAAATTACGGTTGGAAATATATCCTTCAGACTTTATGTTCAATATTCGAGCAATTAAAGACAATTGGGTCATTTTCTCACAATTTGGCGATAATTCTTGGCCAGTTGACTTAGGTAAGTCAAAAAATAGTTTTGCATGCGGGTTAGGTTCTTCTTCAAGATTTTTCCTATTTTCCTCAAAAGTATAACCGGCTGCATCATAAATCATTTGCATGTATGGATTTTTAGCTCCATCCCCACAATTTGTTCCAAATCCAATCCCCCTTTCAAACTCATTTAAGTTGACATCGATTATGCTTGATTACAAGTTAAGGTGCTAGAAATTAACAGTTCCCCATGTCATGTCCATTCAAAACAATTGGGGATAAACCCTTTTCTCAGTAAATGCCCATTAACTTAATCAATAGGAAGGAAACATTTGTATTTGCACTTTTTACATGGACATCTGATCTTTGGCCCATCTATATATGTAGGTTGAAAACATACATAATGAATAAAAGCTTCAACTCTCTCAACAAATTCAGGATTAATGAAGTCGTCAGGTGTTATTTGTCTATACATCCAAGATATATTCCGGAAACTCATTTCTAGTAAACTATTAATTTAAAACAGTGAATCCATAGTTAGTGTCATTCATATTCACTAAAGAGTACTATTTATATGAGATAAGAGTTGTTAATCAACATAACAAGTTCTTGTTCTGACTCCTACGGTCCTGGTATTTTTCACTGATAAGCCTCACGGGAGCTCCATCACGAGTTATGGGTTAAGGTTTATGGTTTGAGATCTAAATTAATTTTAAACTGAAGTTTGAACATATATGTTTGTAATCATATATCTTAATAGAGAATTAATATTAATAATTTCATATTTAATGGATATTCAATATGTAATGGTGTTAAATATAATAAGTATTCATAAAAATATGAATACTTATTTTAATAAATTAGTTTAACATATACAATTTTTTATAAAAAATCCATGTATAAATCGTACATGAAAAGTAAACAGAACATAATCAATTTAAAGAGCCTCAAAGAAAAAAAGAATTGACATAATTAATGTAGTTGGAACAATAATATAAGTCAAACTCATCCTATATTAATTCACTGATATACCGAAGTTTATGCCACAAACAAGTTTCAGTTCATGCAACCCAAATTAAATCATCCATGGAATACATTCAGATGAGAAGTTCAAACGGCAAACAAATTACCAAATTATTCCAAGTTTAAAAAAATGTAGTCAAAAACAAATTAACTTACCTCATCCGACACGCAAAATAAGCTTTTTGAAGTATGTGAATGAAGATGATGACAGAGCTATAATGAAAATTATAGAAACTGATACGAATTGATTAAAATGTGAGCAAATTCATTGTTGACATTGTCAAAAAAATAAGGAAATGAATCTTATTTAAATACTTGCTAAAGCTTCTCTTCAATCTCATTCAAAATAGATTTACTACCAAACGACATCGTTCCTACAATAAAGAACAAAAATGTTGATAGTTTTGTAAGCGGGATATATTAAAACAATCATAAAAAACGTATTAAGCACAGTTTAGATGTTGGACCCCGAACTTTTCTTGGAGATTTGATTTATTAAACGAAATTAAATGAGGAATTAGTGGTGTTTAATGTTGTATTTGGGTAATGTTAATTGGAGAAATTGCAATGATATTTTGAGGTTAATGCATGAAATGGGTGTTTTGTGTATGATTGTGTTATTTATAGACATTGTAGGAGATTGTGTATGACTTGTGTGAATGAGGAAGTGGCATATGCATTAACTTTGCCTTGATGAGTTTGCTATTGGGAAATGGCTTTGGAATAGCTTATTGGAGATTTGAATTGTGTTTGAGATGAATTAGTTGAAGAGTTTGTGGTAGTGAGTGAATATGTGAAGTTGATGTGTTGATATGTGAAGTTGATGTGTTGGAATGGTGTTCAGAAACTTCAATGGCAAACCTGTTCTGATTTAGATGGATTTAGGCAAAGTGATCTTAATGAAAGTTGTATCTTATGTTTCCAGCTTTCTAACGCCATAAAGTATGCACTTTTTCGATATCGAGGCTAGAAGTTATGATAATCTGAAGTCTTGATATTGTTCAGGTGATTTTTAGCATAGTAGAAACTTTTATGGAAAATTTGACCTAGTTAGAGGTTGAGATTGCCTTTAAGTGCTTCATGAAAGTTTTAGATTATGTTTTGATCCTTCCATTGATGTAAAGTATGGAATTTTTTGACTATGAAATAGGAAGTTATGATTTTTAGAAATTTCTGTTACTATTTGACATGATCGTTAGAGGACAAAAACTTTGAGTGAACTTTTGACCCTCTTAAAGTTAGATATTGTTCTTAGGGTCTTCATGAAAATTATTGAGCTTGTTTTTATCTTTGCATTGATCTAAGGTATGAAATTTTTGGACAAGGGAGTGAAACGTTATAAGGTTTGGAAGTTCTGATGCTGTTTAGGATGAAGTTGATAAACAGTCACTTTTTGTGGACTTTTTGACCCTTTTAGAGACCGAACTTGTTTTTGAGTCCTGCATAAAAATGGTAGAGTTGTCTTTTATCTTTCCATCGGTACCAAGTTTGTAAAATTTGGGGTTCTGTGACAAAAGTTATGGATTTTAGAAGTTGGGGGTCGGTCAGCTCTTCTGCTCGCCGATCGCTCAGCTCTTCCGCTCACCGATTGCTCAGCTCCTCCGCTTGCCGGTCGCTCAACTCTTTTGCTCGTCAATCGATCAGCTCCTCCGCTTACCGGTCGCTCAGCTCTTTTACTCATGGATCGGTTAGCTCTTCCACTCGCCGATCGCTCAGCTCTTCTGCTCGTCGATCGGTCAGCTCTTCCGCTCGCCGATCCCTCAGCTCGTCCGTGCGGCCAATTTTCAAATTGTCTTTCTGATTCGACCTTCCTCCATTCTTTTTGCCATAACTTTTTCTTCCGACATCCGATTGACCTGATTTTTGAAGCTTTAGATTTTTAATACATTCCTCTATCCCTCCATGAAAGTTTATGATTTTTGAGATCAAACTGAGAAAGATCAATCGAATCAAAGTTGGAAGATCGATTAAAAAGGTTATGAGTTAGATACTTTCTGAGCATGCTTCAGTAATTTGGAGATATCTGGAGCTATAGAGCTCCGATTTCGTTTATTCTTATTGTTAATAAAACTAGAGACATGGATATACAAGTGTTCGTAAGGAATAAAATTTCAATTCAGTCCTTAAGATGGTCAATTTCTGGAGTGAAGTTAGGTGTAGTGTTAAGTCTCGGTTTTGTAATGGTCTGAAAGTATTTTGGCCATAACTTTTTCTCTAGTAATCTAAATGAGGTGATTCTTGATTTGGATTAAACTAGAGAAATAGGGCTACAATTGTTATGAAGAAATAGAGTTTCAATTATGTCTTTAAGAAGGTCAAGTTTCGGATGGAAATAAAGTGTTGAAAAATATTTCAGCATATGAATAACCCTAAATGTTTGGAGCATAACTTTTGGTATAGTGCACCAAATTAAATGATTTTTGTGGCATTATGAAATTAAGACAATGCATAACATTTATATAGAAGGAAGTTTTAGCAAATTCCTTCAAATTGATGGTGAGAAAATTTTCCTAAAGTAAGCATGAATGACAATAAAGTTCAGGGGCAATTTTGGAAGTTCACTTAAAGGGTTAAGGTTTAAGGTTTATATGGAGGGACAAAAGGGTCATTTATCATTCATTAAAGACTAGAGGAAAGGGGCTGCTGTTTTTAAGAGATGCATCCCACGAAATTAAAAGGAAAAGAAGAATAGAAGGAGAGAAATAAAAGAAGAAGAGAGAAGAGTGGGTTTTCGGAGAAGAAGAGGAAGAAGAAGAAAAATAGCTAGGTTTCGAAATTTTTGGGTCTTCAAGCATGATTTTTTAGTAGATTCAAAAGGGAAAAGATGGAAGAAGACAAGAGCTTCTTTCCAAGCGAAGAAAATCCGAACATGGAGAAGATTAAGTTAAGAGAAGATTTTTTATCTTTGAATTTTTAAAGAGATTTTGGTTTAATTTGCTTGAGGATATTATAGGTTTATGATTTCTAAAGTAAATTTTAGTGACTATGCCTTGTGGGATTTTCTCAATTGAAAACCCTACTGAGTGGGATTTTGTTATTGTTAAAGGGACAAGAGGAACAAGAGAAAGAACATTTGATACCTCAGGTTATTTGCAAAGAGAAGAGGCGTTTTGAGCAAGTCAAGTATAAGCATGAATATGAGGTGGGTTTCTTGTTTATAATTTAGTAATGAGCCAATAATGTGTTCTTCCAAATCGAGAATGTTTTCAATTACTTCATGAATGTTGTTTTTGTTTCTTTTGAATGATTTGCAAAAATTTCTACATGTTTCGGTATATGAGCTTTGTTGATGATTTTCAAAATAAAGATGGGAATGCATTGAAACATTTTGTGTTATGCCTTGGAAAATTCTTAGCATTTTGTATGGTTTGAAAAGATAGAAAAGCTTGAAAGTATGGAAGCATTCGATAAATTAATTGAGCATGAAATGACTATGTGCTTTTGTTTGGGCGAGAGAGAACCTATTTCATTAATCACGTGCATGATGACTCATAGTCTTCTCCCGGCTGCCCGCTTGAGGTCACGAGATCCTGAGAGATCGGACTCGTTTTGTTCACGGTGTAAACCGTTTCGTTTATGGAACTCTCAAGCCATTTGTTTGTGCAATGTATCTTTGAATTATCAAGTATGTTGCATAAATTAAGTGTTTTGTATTGATGGTTAAATAGATATGCTGTGTTGACGTGATGACATTTTTAACTATGAGTTTTGAGTTCAACTTTCGAATTTGACTTAGAATTTGGGAATAAAGCATTTTATGAATTCATTATGATTTTTATACGACAAATAACCATTTCAACGGTTTTGCTTATTCTTCGTTATAAACCTGTTACCCACGAGCTATAAGCTCGTCCCCCCTTCATTCCCATCCACAGGTGATGAGAAGAAGATCGGGTCAAAAAAAGTGAAGGTTTTTGTTTGTTTGTATGTGTGCGTATGATTTGTTTTTAATTTAGATTTTTGAAAAAATGAGAGCTTAGGCTTAGGTTGTGTATTTTGGAGATTTTTGTATCCTTGTATTTTGGTTTATGATTGATGTTGCTTGTGGCTTGAAAACACCATTAAAGTTTGGAAGGCATGTATTTTGGCATGTAAATGAAATATGGATTTACATATGGAATTAGGGATTTAAATTTGTGTATAGATATAGTATGTGAATTGCATATGAATGTGTTTGGATTCCAGACAGGAGGTCCGATGAATTATGTTGCTAGGATTGAGATATTGAAGTGCTTATCTTGTATGATTTGTGGATTTCTGGATAAGTATGATTATATACAAGAACATTATTATTATGAATTGAGATTTTGCATGAGGATAAATTTCCAAAGAGGAAATGAAATCGCTTTGTTCAGATTAGTTTAGTCTAATGTTTCCAACGCGATAGTTTTCATAAGGTATAAGTTTTTCAAATGTCGGAAAGTTGTTTGCTTTGATTCCGAACCAATTTGATTCGTTTTCAATTAGATTTTGTTTGGTAAATCTGATTCTTTGACTTACCGATTTGATTCGTTTTGTTTCGCTACTTTCACTTTATGTTTCGCTTCTGATTTGGCCTAGTTCCGGGTTGAGATCCGTTCTTTCGTTTCCACCTCTTTGGCAAACCATTCGTATTCGATCCGCTTTGGACTTTGTTTTCGTCTCATGATCCGTTTGTTTTTTTTGAACCGTTCGTTTCGCTTTGCTTTCGTTCTTTCGTTTTTGTTTCCGATCCGTTATCCATTTCTCTGGTTGGGGTCCGGTTCCCAGATCGGGTCCCAACAGTTATGATATCAAAGACCAGTATTAGGATCTTACTTGGGCACTTATGTTTGTTAAGAGTTCAAATCGATATGATAGAATTAGTGAGAATGTGAAAATGATATGAATGTCTTTGTCATGACTTATTTGGAGAATTAAAGTGATCATTTGATTTTGGTGACAACAAGTATGATTGATTTTAGGTTTGTGATTATGAATTTGAGATTAGAATTTCTTGATGAATTGGGATGAATTGGTTTTGAATATCCACGTGTGAGATAAAATGAGGAATGTTTGAAAGATGAGATAAAGGATAGAAATATATGTATGGAAGATCAATAGGTTGATTTTGAATGATGATTGGTCCATTTTAAGATTTTTAAGAATTGGACCATTGACTTGTGTAAATATGTTAAGAAATATTGATTCGTGAATATAGTGATTTGATATGATATTGGCGGTATTGATACAAGAAGTAAGAAAGTGTGAATAAGTTGAGATGTATATGTATAATGAGGAATTAGTCAAGAAAGTGATTTGAATTTCGAGGAAGAAATTTTTTTAAAAGGGGGAGAATTGTTGGACCCCAACATTTTCTTGGAGATTTGATTTATTCAACGAAATTAAATAAGGAATTAGTGGTGTTTAATGTTGTATTTGGGTAACGTTAATTGGAGAAATTCCAATGATATTTTGAGGTTAATGCATGAAATGGCTGTTTTGTGTATGATTTTTTTATTTATAGACATTGTAGGAGATTGTGCATGACTTGTGTGAATGAGGAAGTTGTTGGAGTTATGTAAATATAGTGCCCTGGAAAGCAAGTGTATTTACATGTAACTTTATCTTCTTGATTCTGCTTTGTAATGAAAATATTTATTATTAATAAAACAAAAGAGTTTGATTTTATCTGTATGAACATTATATATCTGGTCATAAGGTAGCAAGATTCATTTGTAAGTAATATACATATACATAGAGATGTATGGAAACATGTATATTATTAGAATCAATTAATTGATTCACAGTTGAATAATCAAGTTGGTCGTTTGATTATGGTTTAGATCAGTAGTGTTGCGATTTATCTCCATATAAGTAAAGGAGTTTACTTAAAGGGAATGATGAGTTTCATATCATGATAGTAGTAGACTATCGATAATGGTACTATTAAATGAATTGGAATCAAGTATGTTTTCAAGAATAAAGTGGGTCGTTACTTTAATCTTAAAACATACAACTTAAGCATTCACTTATTATGAACCACAATCTTGATGAGTGGTGAACTCATATGTGTTTCATTATGATTCTTGATATGATCGGAATGGATTTTTACAGGTATTAATCCAAAGGTTCTGCATGTTGGAATTATTAATTGAAACATGTATCAGGGAACATTCACTCAAATAAAGAGTTTATAGTGTTATCATCTCTTCTAGATGTTTTAAGGAGATTTGGTGATTAAACTGGCGCTAGTAGTTTGATGGACTAGCTACCCATCAAGTCTTAACACTAAGATGAGATCTTATGTGTTAATCACCATATAAAGTAAAATGAGAGATCTAGAAGGAAAAACCAACATAAGGGTAAAACGGTAATTTTACCCTTTGTTGTGCGGATGGCTATAATAAGGTTCTAAATAGGGTTTGCAATTGGACATATTCTCATAATATTTAATAATTCAAGAGTTCAACTAATTGTCTTTAGTGGAATGACATTTAGTTAATAAGCTAGAATTAATTCCAATGAGATTGAATTATTTCTGGGCTTATTGGAGCTTGAATTATCAAAGTCCAATAAGATTCCCCACTTGGCTTTAAGGAAGGTTATCAAGCTAAGTAAGAAGTAGTTTGGAGGCTTTAGAAGTCCATAATTGAATGATGGGCTTATACTAATTAATGGTTAATTGGAAGCCCATATGTTCATTTAGAAATGGGCTTGTTTTGGTTTAATGTAATTGATTAGATTAATTATATTAAAAAAAAAAATTTTAAATGGAGAAGAAGCAATTTCGAAATTGTGTTAGGTTAGATGTGTAACCACGCATTTGACATTAAAATACTAAATAAAGATGGTCTTTATTATGGTTCATCATTATTAAATGGAGTTATGAACTTACCATTAAATGGTTTAATGGTTGGCTTTTAATGTTGGCATGTAACCTATTTGCATTCATTAGATTAAAGATGAAAGATTTGCATTAGATGGACCATCTTCCTTCTTTCTTCTTGCCAAAATCGAAATGGGTATTCAATTATAGGTTATGGTCTTTTCAAATAGTCATTTTAAAGATAAATGAAGTAAGTCTCATTTATTGGCTATTTGATGAGTGATTAATGTAAGTGATGCATTGGATGCGTCTCACTCTTTCCATTCATGCATATTTCGAAATTGAGATGTAAGAAAGGGTGCTTGCATGGTTTTAGACATTCTCTCCTTTCATGCAAGGTGTAACCGAAATTCCTAAGTGAAAGAATTGAAAGAGTTTCAATTTTGGTTCTTCTTTTCTAAAAAATCTCCTCCAAATATTTCTTCTCCTTTCCCACCAAAGGATTTTGTTAACCTAGTTTTCCTTGAAGAACAAGTGGTAAATCTAATTGGTTGAGGACACTACAACAAGGAAGAAGATAGATTGCTAAAGGAAAAGACTCAAAGGCAAAGGATTTGGATATAAGAAGGAGAGGATAGCGCAATGAGGATTTAAAGTGCATCAAGGAGTCGGTAATTCCTTTTATCTTGTTCTTGGTTTTATTATCCTTATACCATATCATGTATGGATTAGCATGTTGATTTGGATATATTGCTTCCGCTGCAAGATGATTTCTTAAAAAGTTTTGAAATCTATCGTTTCTCCATACTAAGCATGCTTTCTTTTTCCGATCCAACAGAAGTGGCATGTGCATTAACTTTGCCTTGATGAGTTTACTGTTGGGAAATGACTTTGGAATAACTTATTGGAGATTTGAATTGTGTTTGTGATGAATTAGTTGAAGAGTTTGTGGTAGTGAGTGAATATGTGAAGTTGATGTGTTGATATGTTGGAATGGTGTTCAGAAACTTCAATGGCAAACCTCTACTGATTTAGATGGATTTAGCCAAAGTGGTCTTAATTAAAGTTGTATCTTATGTTTCCAGCTTTCTAACACCATAAAGTATGCACTTTTTTGATATCGGGGCTAAAAGTTATGATAATTTGAAGTCTTGATATTGTTCAGGTGAGTTTTAGCATGGCAGAAACTTTTATGGAAAATTTGACCTAGTTAGAGGTTGAGATTGCCTTTAAGTGCTTCATTAAAATTTTAGATTATATTTTGATCTTTCCATTGATGTAAAGTATTGAATTTTTGGACTATGAAATAGGAAGTTATGATTTTTAGAAGTTTCTGTTACTATTTGGCATGATCGTTAGTGGATAGAAAATTTGAGTGAACTTTTGACCCTCTTAAAGTTATATATTGTTCTTAGGGTCTTCATGAAAATTGTTGAGCTTGTTTCTATCTTTCCATTGATCTAAGGTATGGAATTTTTTGACAAGGGAGTTAAACATTATAAGGTTTGGAAGTTCTGATGCTGCTTAGGATGAAGTTAACGAACAGTCACACTGTGTAGACTTTTTAACCCCTTTAGTGACCGAGATTATTTTTGAGCCCTTTATAAAAATGGTAGAGCTGTCTTTTATCTTTCCATTGGTACCAAGTTTGTAAAATTTGGAGTTCTGAGTCAAAAGTTATAGATTTTAGAAATTGGGGGTCGGTCAACTCTTCCGCTCGCCTGTAACATCCCGTTACCGGTGTGACGGGTATGTCAGTAATTTGGATCGGGTTAGGATTTCGTACAGGCAAATGTGGCATTGCACATGCATTATAGTTTCGATAGTCATTGGTAAATGATTATTGATTTTCCAAGCATATATATATATGTATATACATGTATGACAATTCCCGACATGATTGTGTAAATTGGAAATTTGGTTATTATCGTTCAAATGAGAATTGATTTGTGAAAATTGGAAATAGAGTAAAAGTGTACAGATCAGGTTTTGAATATGGAATTGGAATGAAATTGAGTTTAGGGGAATTGGAAATTTAAATTTGAGTATGAGAGCGGGCATTTCCTAATTTTGTGAATTTATGGGAATTTTTCTGAAATTTTTAGAGAATCGAGTCTGGACCGAAAAAATGATATATTGACTGATAAACTGGATTCCGGGTCCGAGATTGATTGACAATTGATATGAGATTATTTGAGATATGATTTTAGGATTTGCTATTAATTGTTATTGCGAATCGGGAGAAATTAGAATCAGAAATTGGATTGAGGTGGTTTTAGATTTGGACTTGTGGCAATTAAATTGCCAAACGAGCCCTAAGTCATTTTATATATATGCCTAAAGCATCGACGAAATCGTTTTTCTTTCAAAATGAATGAGTTTCGTCATAGGTGGAGAGTAGCTTGGATTTGGAGATTCTTGGAGGATTTTCAACGGATTGAAGCTTGAATCAAAGGTTCCAATGGATCGACATTCCACGGACGATATTGGGACTTCCAGGCTGTAGCTCGGAAGTGCAGGTGAGTAACCTAGTTGGTTTCTCAACCTTATGTGTTTATTAATTATATGCATTGATTGCCATGAGGAAGAAAGGATGGATATATGTGATTGAGTGATTTGATTGATTTCGAACCACGGGTGTTCAAATATTGAATTGTGATATCAAGTGCAAATGTGATTAAGTATGTAAATGCATGAGTAAATTGGATTGTAAATGTGTTAATGAAATGAAATGTAAAAGCATAGGAATGAAATACCGGACTAAAAGTCCGAGGACATTGGGAAATGATCGGAAATAGTAATTAATTGAAATTGGAAATAGAAATGCAATAATTGGAAATTGGAAAGTGACATGTGCATTCATGCATAGTAAATGATCAGATAATAGTAGTTGTGACCGGTGGTACCAACGTATGCAGAGCCACAGGCTCAATGCACTGTGCCCGTCACTGGGCTTTCAGGGCACATCATGCCCAATGTATATGATAGAGCTTTAAGCTCAACGCACAGGACCTCAGGTCCAACGATTGATAGAGCCTCAGGCTCACCGCAGGGCATATCATGCCCAACGATTTCAGAGCCACTGGCTCAACGTAAATGATTTCAGGCGCACGGTCACAACAACGAAAAGAAAATGAAAGTGTCACATGTACATTGCATATGTGTATGACTGATTGAAAATGTAAATTGACTGCAAATGACTGAGAGATGTGAATAAGAAAATTGCATGTGATATTACTGTAAAAGCTACTGTGTATTATATGTATATGATTGTGAATGCATGAGTTGGGTGAACCATCGATGATGGTTTCTCACTGAGTTCGCAAACTCACCCAACATTGCAATTGTTTTTCAGGAACTGAAGAGTACCCCGTTAGACCAACGGGAGTATGATCGCTGCTAGCAAGGCAGAGTATCGGGTCGGGATCGATGTCGCCACATCTGCATTAGTATAGTGATTTGTTCATGGGCCCTATCTAGATAAGTGTAAAATTGTATTGTGTTTTATTGATTACTAAATGTGTTCGAAATGGCATTGGAACCCATTGGGTCATGCCTTTACTTATGCACCGATTGAGCACTATTGAGTGCCTTTTGTGACTGAAATCGTATTTGATTGAAAAGATTTTCGTAGCAAATTGGGCCTAAAGTGTTTATTGATTTTCGCTTGTTTAACTGTTTTGAAAAAGAAAAGTGTTACAATGAGTTTTAAATTGATAATGATTGCTCTAGATGCCACCCTCATGGTCACGGGCCCGGATATCACCAGATGTCGGGTTCGGGTCTCATGGAGTTAGTGTTACATATGTGGTATCAGAGCCCAGAAGTACAATCTTACATGGGCGTTCTGAGAAAATGTGTCTAAGTGCATGCATTTAAAGTCATGTCTTGGTAGACAGTGACGACTGATCCCTAGTCTAGCATATGAGTCTCATACATGAGCCTGTACTAGTGGTCTACGTGATTAGAAATAGTGAAGAAAAGATGATGTATAGAATGTGATAAATGGAAGTTGTGGATACCAAGGAATAAGAATAGATATATGGTACGATATGATAATTGGAGATTCAGTGTAATGGTACTGAAGAATACGACATTAGAGTTATATTGGAATGTATTAGTGAATGTGAAATTGATGTAACTATGTATATATGTAGTTTCGGATTGATAGAGGAAGTATAGAGATATGTGAAAGATGGCAAGATTGAAAGTGTATAAGTAAAGTGAATGGAAATAAAATGTTTTATGATTAGAGTTGCGCAGCGAAAGCGCGATGGGAGTTATGATTGGAAATCTATGACTTAGAGTCAAAATGTGTTAAGTGAGAAAGTAAGAATGAATGTACATTTGTGATATAGATTTGAGTGTGATTATGAAAACGAAATAATGAAAAGATCGAAGGTGAGAAATGATATTGGTAGATGAAAAGTTGAAAAGTTGTTAAGGTTCCATGGATTTGCCTATGCGAATGCACACCTGATAATGGAAATGATATCGGAAATCAATTGGTGAGTCAGTGGATAACCGCCAATCATAATTGTGTAGTTAAAAATTTATTTGAGTTAGAATAAGAAATGAAAGTGCTTATAGTGATTGATGGGAAAATGAATTACGACTACAATCAGGATATTATGGTAAAAATCCTCATGATTGAGGATTGGTGCAAGAAAGGAGCAATGTGGTCAAAAAGCAAATGAGTTTGAGGTATCCTAAATGTAAGTGATATGAGTTGTTTTACTTCTATTTCTCGATGAGATGACGTGAAAAGGATATCCTATATGAATTGTGGCATAATTGATCCTCATGAGATATTAAGAGCTATAGTTAACCTTGATGTCTAAAGGCATTGATAATGACTGATAAGGAATGTGATGACTGTTGATGATTAGGAATTGAAAGAAGAATTTCCTGCATTGGATCGAGTCGATTAGATGATTCAAATTGAAAAGTTTAGCAATGAAAGGACAAATTGGAGATAAATGTGAAATGAATGAAAAGTCGTTATTGGGAGTGTAAAAGATAGAATAAGTTATTTAGAAGTATGTGTTATGTTAATGTATAGACTACGATTGCGTAATAGGATTCTTGAATTAGTTGTGATTATGAGGAGCATAACGGTTCAGGTATATTTTGTCGTGAAGCATAAAGAGAATTTGATGAATGTATTATTAACCCAGTTTATAATGATAGCGAATAAATTGAAATAGGTGGAGAAGTTAGTGTAAGAGAATCTGTGTCTAAATATGCTAAAATGAGATTGAGAAAATGGTTAGAACATCATTCCTCGTTGAAAACGAATAATAATTTAAGAGTTTTGCAATTGATCATAGGTGTAAAGAGTTCGTTATTTTACTGAAGAGTGAAATGTTTATATTGAGTTGAAAGTGGATAGTGATTGTGATCATTGATGATCGATGGAATACATTGGAAAAAAATGAAGAAGATAAATTGGTACAGTTGAGGAAATTATATAGCATACAAGTTCCATAAGAGTAACTTTGACCTTGATTGAACCATTAGTGGATGAATTATTATTTGAATATCGTATTGGGAGAGATAATGAAGATAGGGGAATTGATAAAATGCAAAATTGCAAAAGGTATTTATATAAGGAATTTGGAGTCAGTGTTAGAACCGATTGTATGATAAATATGTTCGAGAAATTGTTAAAGGTTTTCGATTTTAGTTCCGATGAAAATGTTCGAGGAAAATGTGTGAAGTGTATGACACCGATTGTAAAAGAGAGACATTTGGAGATTTTACATTATATGCAGATGTAATAAATTGTAAAGATTTAAAATGTGATCGATTGAAATAATGTGCGAGATTTTATATGTGTGAGATCAAGATAATCTTATGGGCCGCATTGGTATTTGATGATTTGGAAATTTAGTGTATCGAAACGTGTTGTAACCGTTTCGAGGTTCTATTCGTACAGAAATTTGTTTCGGATGTATATGCGTTTGTAAAGCAATAATGATTAAGATATATGAGTGAATTGGGAAAAAGGATTATGTGTTTGAATGTTTTAAAATTTTCGTTAAGGAAGCAAATAATTAGGCGATAAGGTTATGAGACCTAATGTAAGACTGATTGTAAACTGTCAAGTTGGTAAAATACAGAAAGAACGTATTAGTGAGTGGGATTCCAAAACAAGTATGTAAGTGTGTATTGAAAGCATGGCAAAATCCGAATTGAGAATGTTAAATTTGTGGACCTTATCGAGGAATTGTGAATAGCAGAAAGGTGACTGGACTAAGAAGGATGAGTAAAATTCATTAAAGGAACTGTTAGTGAAAATTCAAGGAATACTCGAAGTTATAAGTTCTAGTAAGAATGTAATAGAAGGGTAATAGAAAATAGAATGTAATATTGAGAAATTATGAGTATGTTTGACTTACATAATTGACTGTTGTTATCAATGTGAAACTAGTATGTTGTTGGAATTCATAAGGTTATGTGATTAATGTATAGATTAGATTGATTGTGAAAATAGTAATTGTTAAATTGGGGCATTATCCAAAAGTGTATTAAAGGTCATATATCCATTGTTCGTCCGGATAGGAAAGTGAACAGACCTAATGTGGTCGAAGGCCCTGAATGATTTGAGTTAAGATTGATAGGTGATTTGAATCAAGAATAGTGGTTAAGAAATCCAAAATTTATGAGAATGAGTCAAATTAATTATTATTGAGGTTATTACAATGTAAGCTGATAATGGATTAAGAAAATGTTTCAAGTATATCGCCTCGGCCAAGATACACTTAGATGAGATAGAGGCGAAATTGAGGAAACGAAATTGCTATTAGTGGCCTCAATATGACCGTGTTGTGAATCGATTTATGGATTGACAAATCGCCTAAGCCTAAAAGATGAATTGGATTCAGTAAAGTGCCATATGGATGTAAACAGGAATATTGATATGATCGGATGTGTGATCGGATATGTGTATTATTGGTATTGAATATGAAGAATTGTAAGTAATGATAGAAATCGTTAAAACAATGTAGAGTTAAGAAGAAAAAAAAGAAGGTAAGTGATCGATTAATTCCAAAGAAAGTGGCGATATTAGTTTTGTGTTATCGTGATAAAGGTTCCCCGTCCTTCCGATAAATTGTATATGAAATTTTCAGGACAAAATTTTATAAGGAGGGAGAATTGTAACATCCTGCTACGGTGTGACGGTATGTCGATAATTTGGATCGGGTTAGGATTTCGTACAGGGCAAATGTGGCATTGCACATGCATTATAGTTTCGATAGTCATTGGTAAATGATTATTGATTTTCCAAGCATATATATATATGTATATACATGTATGACAATTCCGACATGATTGTGTAAATTGGAAATTTGGTTATTATCGCTCAAATGAGAATTGATTTGTGAAAATTGGAAATAGAGTAAAAGTGTATGATCGTGTTTTGAATATGGAATTGGAATGAAATTGAGTTTAGGGAATTGGAAATTTAAATTTGAGTATGAGAGCGGGCATTTCCTAATTTTGTGAATTTATGGAAATTTTTCTGAAATTTTTAGAGAATCGAGTCTGGACCGGAAAAATGATATATCGATCGATAAACCGGATTCCGGTCCGAGATTGATTGACAATTGATATGAGATTATTTGAGATATGATTTTAGGATTTGCTATTAATTGTTATTGAATCGGGAGAAATTAGAATCGAAAATTGATTGAGGTGGTTTTAGATTTGGACTTGTGGCAATTAAATTGCCAAACGAGCCCTAAGTCATTTTATATATATGCCTAAAGCATCGACGAAATCGTTTTGCTTTCAAAATGAATGAGTTTCGTCATGGGTGGAGAGTAGCTTGGATTTGGAGATTCTTGGAGGATTTTCAACGGATTGAAGCTTGAATCAAAGGTTCTGATGGATCGACATTCCACGGACGATATTGGGACTTCCAGGCTGTAGCTCGGAAGTGCAGGTGAGTAACCTAGTTGGTTTCTCAACCTTATGTGTTTATTAATTATATGCATTGATTGCCATGAGGAAGCAAGGATGGATATATGTGATTGAGTGATTTGATTGATTTCGAACCATGGGTGTTCGAAATATTGAATTGTGATATTGAAGTGCAAATGTGATTAAGTATGTGTAAATGCATGAGTAAATTGGATTGTAAATGTGTTAATGAAATGAAATGTAAAAGCATAGAATGAAATACTCGACTAAAAGTCCGAGGACATTGGAAATGATCGAAATAGTAATTAATTGAAATTGGAAATAGAAATGCAATAATTGAAAATTGAAAGTGACATGTGCATTCATGCATAGTAAATGATCGATAATAGTAGTTGTGACCGGTGGTACTAACGTATGCAGAGCCACAGCTCAATGCACCGTGCTCCATCGGG
Source organism: Erythroxylum novogranatense (assembly GCA_029891385.1). Classification (NCBI taxonomy): domain Eukaryota; kingdom Viridiplantae; phylum Streptophyta; class Magnoliopsida; order Malpighiales; family Erythroxylaceae; genus Erythroxylum; species Erythroxylum novogranatense. Next base: position 24,047,432 of record CM057226.1, read on the forward strand.
CTTTCAGGCACATCATGCCCAATGTATATGATAGAGCTTTAAGCTCAACGCACAGACCTCGGTCCAACGATTGATAGAGCCTCAGCTCACCGCAGGCATATCATGCCCAACGATTTGAGAGCCACCGCTCAACGTAAATGATTTCAAAGCGGTCACAACAACGAAAAGAAAATGAAAGTGTCACATGTACATTGCATATGTGTATGACTGATTGAAAATGTAAATTGACTGCAAATGACTGAGAGATGTGAATAAGGAAATTGCATGTGATATTACTGTAAATGCTACTGTGTATTATATGTATATGATTGTGAATGCATGAGTTGGGTGAACCATCGATGATGGTTTCTCACTGAGTTCGCAAACTCACCCAACATTGCAATTGTTTTTCAGAATCGAAGAGTACCCCGTTAGACCAACGGGAGTATGATCGCTGCTAGCAAGGCGCGTAGTATCGGGTCGGGATCAGTGTCGTCACATCTGCATTAGTATAGTGATTTGTTCAGTGGGCCCTATCTAGATAAGTGTAAAATTGTATTGTGTTTTAGTGATTACTAAAATGTGTTCAGAAATGGCATTGGAACCCAGTTGGGTCATGCCTTTCTGCTTATGCACTGATTGAGCACTATTGAGTGCCTTTTGTGACTGAAATCGTATTTGATTGAAAAGATTTTCGTAGCAAATTGGGCCTAAAGTGTTTATTGATTTCAGCTTGTTTAACTGTTTTGAAAAAGAAAAGTGTTACAATGAGTTTTAAATTGATAATGATTGCTCTAGCATGCCACCCTCGCGGGTCACGGGCTCGGATATCACTGTAGATGTCGGGTTCGGGTCTCGCGGGAGTTGGGGTGTTACATCACCGATCGCTCAGCTCTTTTGCTCGTCGATCAGTCAGCTCTTCCACTCACCGATCGCTCAGTTCTTCTGCTCATCGATCGGTCAGCTCCTCCGCTCACCGATTGCTCGGCTCTTTTGGTCGTCGATCGGTCAGCTCCTCCACTCGCCGATCGCCCAGCTCTTTTGCTCGTGGATCAGTCAGCTTTTCCACTCGCCGATCGCTCAGCTCTTCTGCTCGTGGATCGGTCAACTCATCAGCTCGCCGATCGCTCAGCTCTTCTGCTCGTCGATCAGTCAGCTCCTCTGCTCGTCGATCGCTCAGCTCTTCTGCTCGTCGATCGGTCCGCTCCTCCGCTCGCCGATCACTCAGCTCTTTTGCTCATCGATCGGTCAGCTCTTCCGCTCACGGATCGCTTAGCTCTTCTGCTCTTCGATCGGTCAGCTCTTCTGCTCGCCGATCGCTCAGCTCGTCCGCGCGGCTGATTTTCAAATTCTCTTTCTGATTCAACCTCCCTCCATTCTTTTGACCATAACTTTTCCGTCCGACATCCGATCGACCTGATTTTTAAAGCTTTGGATTTCTAAGACATTCTTTTATCTCTCCACGAAAGTGTATGATTTTTGAGATCAAAATGAGAAAGATCGATCGGATCAAAGTGGGAAGATCGATTAAAAAGGTTATGAGTTAGATACTTTCTGAGCATGCTTCAATAATTTGGAGATATCTGGAGCTATAGAGCTCCGATTGTGTTTATTATTGTTGCTATTAAACCTAGAGACATGGATATACAAGTGTTCTGAAGGAATAAATTTTCAGTTCAGTCCTTAAGATGGTCAATTTCTGGAGTGAAGTTAGGTGTAGTGTTCCATCTCGGTTTTGTAATGGTCTGAAAGTATTTTGGCCATAACTTTTGATCTAGTAATACAAATGAGGTGATTCTTAATTTTGATTAAACTACAGAAATAGGGATACAATTGTTATGAAGAAATCGAGTTTCAATTCTGTCTTTAAGAAGGTCAATATAGTGCTGGAAAATGTTTCAGCATATGAATAACCTGAAATGTTTGAAGCATAACTTTTGGTGTAGTGCACCAAATTAAATGATTTTGGTGGCATTATGAAATTAAGACAATGAGGAACATTTCTATAGAATTAATTTTTAGCAAATTCCTTCAAATTGATAGGGAGAAAATTTTCCTAAAGTAACCATGAATGACAATAAAGTTCAAGGGCAATTTTGGAAGTCCACTTAAAGGGTTAAGGTTTAAGGTTTATATGGAGGGAAAAAAGGGTCATTTATCATTCATTAAATACTAGAGGAAAGGGGCTGTTATTTTTAAGAGATGCAACCCACGAAATTACAAGGAAAAGAAGAATGGAATGAGAGAAATAAAAGAAGAAGAGAGAAGAGTGGGTTTTCGGAGAAGAAGAGGAAGAAGAAGAAAAATAGCTAGGTTTCGAAATTTTTGGGTCTTCAAGCATGATTTTTGAGTAGATTCAAGGGGGAAAAGATGGAAGAAGACAAGAGTTTCCTTCCAAGCAAAGAAAATCCGAACTTGGAGAAGATTAACGTAAGAGAAGATTTTTTATCTTTGAATTTTTAAAGAGATTTTGATTTAATTTGCTTGAGGATGTTATGGGTTTGTGATTTCTAAAGTAAATTTTAGTGACTATGCTTTGTGGGATTTTCTCAATTGAAAACCCTACTGAGTGTGATTTTGTTATTGTTAAAGGGACAAGAGGAACAAGGGAAAGAACCTTTGATACCTCAGGTTGTTTGCAAAGACAAGAGGCGTTTTGAGTAAGTCAAGTATAAGCATGGATATGAGGTGGGTTTCATGTTTATAATTTAGTAATGAGCCAATAATGTTTTCTTCCAAATCGAGAATGTTTTCAATTACTTCATGAATGTTGTTTTTGTTTCTTTTGAATGATTTGCAAAAATTTCTACATGTTTCGGTATATGAGCTTTGCTAATGATTTTCAAAATAAAGATGGGAACGCATTGAAACATTTTGTTTTATGCCTTGGAAAATTCTTGGCATTTTGTATGTTTAGAAAAGATAGAAAAGCTTGAAAGTATGGAAGCATTCGATAAATTGATTGAGCATGAAATGACTATATGCTTTTGTTTGGGCGAGAGAACCTGTTTCGTTAGTCACGTTTACGATGACCCATAGCCTTCTCTCGGCTGCCCGCTTGAGACCACGAGATCCTGAGAAATCAGACTCGTTTTGTTCACGGTGTAAACCGTTTCGTTTATGGAACTCTCGAGCCATTTGTTTGTGCATTGCATCTTTGAATTGTCAAGTATGTTTCATAAATTGAGTGTTTTGTATTGATGGTTAAATGGATATGCTATGTTGACGTGATGACATTTTTAACTATGAGTTTTGAGTTCAACTTTCGATTTTGACTGAGAATTTGGGAATAAAGCATTTTATGAATTCATTATGATTTTTATACGAAAATAACCTTTTCAACGATTTTTCTTATTCATCGTTATAAACCTATTGCCCATGAGCTATAAGCTCGCCCCCCTTCATTCCCATCCACAGGTGATGAGAAGAAGATCGGGTGAAAGAAAGTGAAGGTTTTTGTTTGTTTGTATATGTACGTATGATGTGTTTTTAAGTTAGATTTTTGGAAAAATGAGAGCTTAGGCTTAGGTTGTGTATTTTAGAGATTTTTTTATCCTTGTATTTTGGTTTATGATTGATGTTGCTTGTGGCTTTAAAACGCCATTAAATTTTGGAACGCATGTATTTTGGCATATAAATGAAATATGGATTTGGGTATGGAATTTAGGATTTAAATTTGTGTATGGATATAGTATGTGAATTGCATATGAATGTGTTTAGATTCCGGACAGGAGGTCTGATGAATTGTGTTGTTGGAATTGAGATATTGAAGTGCTTATCTTGTATGATTTATGGATTCTTGGATAAGTATGAATGTATACAAGAACATTATTATTATGAATTGAGATTTTGCATGAGGATAAATTTCCAAAGAGGAAATTAAATCGCTTTGTTCGAATTGGTTTATTCTAAGGTTTCCAACGCGATAGTTTTCATAAGGTATAAGTTTTCGGATGTCGGAAAGTTGTTTGCTTTGATTCCGAACTAATTTGATTCATTTTCGATTAGCTTTCATTTGGTAAATCCAATTCTTTGATTTACTGATTTGATTCGTTTTGTTTCGCTACTTTCGCTTTGTGTTTCACTTCTGATTTGGCCTAGTTCTGGGTTGAGATCCATTCTTTCGTTTCCGCCTCTTTGGTGAACCATTCGTATTCGATCCGCTTTGGACTTTGTTTTCGTCTTATAATTCGTTCGTTTGTTTTGAACCATTTGTTTCGCTTTGCTTCCGTTCTTTCGTTTTTGTTTCCGATCCGTTATCCGTTTCTCAGGTTGGGGTCCGGTTCCCAAATCGGGTCCCAACATTAGAAAACATGAATAACCGTAAAACTTATACGAGCATATAAATTTATAATAAAAAAGTAGATGCATATAAATTTATATGAAGCAATTTCACTTACACAATAATAAAGGAGAATAATGATTGTATTAATTTTTTCTAATAATTTTAGTTGGGGTGTAGGAAACATTAGTTTAACATATACAATTTTTTGTAATAAAAGCCAAGTATAAATTCGTACATGAAAAGTAAACAGAACATAATCAATTTAGAGAGCCTAAAAAATAATTACATAATTAATGTGATTGGAACAATAATATAAATCAAACTCATCCTATATTAATTCATTGATATACCGAAGTTCATGCCACAAACAACTTTCAGTTCATGCAACCCAAATTAAATCAGCCATGGAATACATTTAGATGAGAAGTTCAAACGGAAAACAAATTACCAAATTATTCCAAGTTTAAAAAAATGTAGTCAAAAACAAATTAACTTACCTCATCTGGCACACAAAAGCAGCTTTTTGAAGTATGTGAAAGAAGATAATGACAGAGCTACAATGAAAATTATAGAAACTGATACGAATTGATTAAAATGTGGGCAAATTCATTGTTGACATTGTCAAAAAAATAAGGAAATGAATCTTATTTGAATACTTGCTAAAGCTTCTCTTCAATCTCATTCAAAATCGATTCACAACCAAACGACATCGTTCCTACAATAAAGAACAAAAATGTTGATAGTTTTGTAAGCGGCATATATTAAAACAATCATAAAAAACGTATTAAGCACAGTTTAGAAAACATGAATAACCGTGAAACTTATACGAGCATATAAATTTATAATAAAAAAGTAGATGCACATAAATTTATATGAAGCAATTTCTCTTACACAATAATAAAGGAGAATAATGATTTTATTACTATTTTCTAATAATTTTAGTTGGAGTGTAGGAAACATTAGTTTAACATATACAATTTTTTTGTAATAAAAGCCAAGTATAAATTCGTACATGAAAAGTAAACAGAACATAATCAATTTAGAGAGCCTAAAAAAAGAATTGACATAATTAATGTAATTGTAACAATAATATAAGTCAAACTCATCCTATATTAATTCATTGATATACCGAAGTTTATGCCACAAACAAGTTTCAGTTCATGCAACCTAAATTAAATCAGCCATGGAATACATTCACATGAGAAGTTCAAATGGCAAACAAATTACCAAATTATTCCAAGTTTAAAAAAATGTAGTCAAAAACAAATTAACTTACCTCATCCGACACGCAAAAGGATCTTTTTGAAGTATGTGAAAGAAGATGATGACAGAGCTACAATGAAAATTATAGAAACTGATACGAATTGATTAAAATGTGGGCAAATTCATTGTTGACATTGTCAAAAAAATAAGGAAATGAATCTTATTTGAATACTTGCTAAAGCTTCTCTTCAATCTCATTCAAAATAGATTCACAACCAAACGACATCGTTCCTACAATAAAGAACAAAAATTTTGATAGTTTTATAAGCGGCATATATTAAAACAATCTTAAAAACGATAAGCACAGTTTAGAAAACATAAATAATCGTGAAACTTATACGAGCATATAAATTTATAATAAAAAGTATATGCACATAAATTTATATGAAGCAATTTCTCTTACACAATAATAAAGGAGAATAATGATTTTATTACTATTTTCTAATAATTTTAGTTGGAGTGTAGGAAACATTAGTTTAACATATACAATTTTTTGTAATAAAAGCCAAGTATAAATTGCGTACATGAAAAGTAAACAAAACATAATCAATTTAGAGAGCCTAAAAAAAGAATTGACATAATTAATGTAATTGTAACAATAATATAAGTCAAACTCATCCTATATTAATTCATTGATATACCGAAGTTTATGCCACAAACAAGTTTCAGTTCATGCAACCTAAATTAAATCAGCCATGGAATACATTCACATGAGAAGTTCAAATGGCAAACAAATTACCAAATTATTCCAAGTTTTAAAAAATGTAGTCAAAAACAAATTAACTTACCTCATCCGACACGCAAAAGGATCTTTTTGAAGTATGTGAAAGAAGATGATGACAGAGCTACAATGAAAATTGTAGAAACTGATACGAATTGATTAAAATGTGGGCAAATTCATTGTTGACATTGTCAAAAAAAAAAAAGGAAATGAATCTTATTTTTATACTTGCAAAAGCTTCTCTTCATTCTCATTCAAAATATATTTACTACCGAGCGACATCGTTCCTACAATAAAGAACAAAAATGTTGATAGTTTTGTAAGCGGGATATATTAAAACAATCATAAAAAACGATTAAGTACAGTTTAGAAACATGAATAACCATGAAACTTATACGAGCATATAATTTTATAATAAAAAGTAGATGCATATAAATTTATATGAAGCAATTTCACTTACACAATAATAAAGGAGAATAATAATTCTATTACTATTTTCTAATAATTTTAATTGGGGTGTAGGAAACATTATATCTATATGTCAAACCTACAAAATGGAGATTCATAATAAAGGAAACAATAACAATGTTTCAATAAGCCAAGTTCTAAATAAGAGTAAAAGAGAAGATCAGAGAAGATTAATTGTTACGTAAGTACATTCATGAAGATGATGATATCATTATTGCTAAGAAGAGTTCATTAAAAGTGGCATTTTATAAGACCGTTGGTTATGTTATTGATAGCACAACAACTTTTATGGGCTTGTATAATTATTAGAAGAAGCTACTATGAAATTGTGTTTTGGGAGGCTAAGAGAAAAAAAGTTGTATTGATACGGGTAATCTGATAAAAAGTATGTTAGTCATCAATAAAATTGTATTGATACGGGTAATTTGATAAAAATGTTTTGTGCATTATATTACTAAATGATTGATTATATATAAAATTAACCTTTTGATATTATTAGTTGAGTGTGAAAAGGTTGTGGAGTGAAATATGGAGACATGTTTCAATTCCAATGAAAGGAGTATTAGAATCCTTAAATACCCTTCCATTCGATTTAATTAATAGGTAAAACATGTTTGTCATTTGGTAATGTATATGTTTGAGATGACACATAACAATTTTCATTTGTTTCAAATTGTAAACATTTTGTAAGTTTAACTTTAAAAAATTATACTAAGTTAATAATGTCCATAAATTATCCTACAATCACTTAGTAGATGTATTCCTATGAATGATTGTTTAGGATGTATCATTCATTACTTTTTCTAAGTTGTTAATCGTATTATATTGAAAGAGTCATAGTAATTCCTTCCATTAGATTTAATTAGTAGGTAAAACATGTTTGTCATTTGGTAATGTATATGTTTGAGATGACACATAACAATTTTCATTTGTTTCAAATTATAAACATTTTGGAAGTTTAACTTCAAAAATTATACTAAGTTAATAATGTCCATAAATTATCCTACAATTGCTTAGTAGATGTATTCCGATGAATGATTGTTTAGGATGTATCATTCATTAACTTTTTGAAAGTTGTTAATCGTATTATATTGAAGAAGTCAATTACCTCCCAAACCACAACTAATGGTTGATGATATGTTCTCAACATGCATAAGAAAAACAAAGTTGTTAAAGTATCAAACTTTGTGATAATCACTCAATTTAGAAAATGGAGCATAAATCTTCAATCTTAATTATAAGCTTAAAAGCTCACAATTTCAAATAACATGTATCAGATCATATTTCATTCTTCAAAAATCAATCATCATAAGCAATTAATCAATATTTAGTAGGGAACAAGTCAACCATTCATACTTGTTTTCTAAATCAATCATTCATGAAATTCAGACAAGGCTAAGCTCAAACTCAATCTTCCACTTTTCCGACATTCACAATCCATGCACAACTCAAATCCAAAATTCATAATCCGTACACAAACTCAATCTTACACTTTTCTGACATTCATAATCCATACATAAACTCAAATTCGACATTCACAATCTATACACAAAATAAAAAAAAATCATACACAAACTCAATCTTCCACTTCGACATTCACAATCCATACATACAACTCTTCCTCATGCTTATACACAAACTCAGTCTTCTATTTCGGCATTCACAATCCGTACACAAACTCAAAAAAAAAAAGATCAAACTCAATATGTGTCCTTCGGCATTCCTAACCCAAGCATACAACACTTCCTCATACCCATATAGAAACTCAATCCCATACACAAACATTTACAAATAAATTGTTTTGTACATGAAACTAACTCCAAATCATCCACAGTTTGACATTTCGCCAGAAAAATGAAGGGCAGAAACATTGGCATAACTTGACTAAAAGCGCAGCTCCACGACTGGAGAAGACGCAATAGCTGGATGGAAAAGATGACGGAGAATAGCAGTAGATCTGGAGAACGAAGGGGGAAGGTCGGGACGGGGGTGGGTAACTATTTCGTTTTTATTCTTAAAAACATTGAACAGAACCAGACAATGGGCGACGATGTATAGATAGCCAATTTACCGTTGGATTATCGACAAAAATTATCAACGAAAATTTTTGTCGATAAATTGAAAACATTTTGGGCCAGCATTTTCTACCTTATTTGACGATGGTAGTTAATTACTATCGCTAAGCACCATCGTGTACTCATTTTCTTCTAATTTTAACCAAGAATTTTGCTATCGTTGGTAGTTGAAAATTTTCTAGACAAGTTTTTTGACAGGTATGCAATTTTCGTCGGTAATTGGCAATGGTTTCTTTACCATTGCCATTTTTCTTTTGGTAATTGGATGATTTCTTGTAGTGAAGGTTGAAGAAAGGAAATAGGTGTCCATCACTAGAAGTTGTGAAAATGAGAAAATATTCGTAGTGAATGGTTTACTTATCTTTTTCTGTAAAATGAAGAATTTTGTTTAATGTATAAGCATTTCTATGCTTTCAACTTAGATAAGAATATTTTATAATGTACATTAATATGATATATATTTCTGAGCATGATGGGAGGGCGTATTATTCTAGTTAATTTTTTGGGTAAATAAGAAAGCTATTTTGTTAAATTTTCACATTAATAATGGGAAAATGTAACGAAACGACGTCGTTTGGTTTTTATTCTTAAAAACATTGAACAGAACCAGATGACGGACGATGACGTATAGATAGTCAATTTAATGACGGATTACTGAAAAAAATTACTGACAAAAATTTTTGTCGATAAATTGAAAACATTTTACACCAGCATTTTTTCTGCCTTATTTATCGATGGTAGTTAATTACTGTCGCTAAACACCGTCGTGTACTCATTTTTCTTCTAATTTTAGCCACGAATTTTGTTACTATTGGTAGTTGAAAATTTTCTAGACAAGTTTTTCAACAAGTATACGATTTTCGTAGGTAATTGGCAATGGTTTCTTTACCATTGCCAATTTTCTGTCGGTAATTAGATGATTTCTTGTATTGAAGGTTGAAGAAAGGAAATAGGTGTCCATCACTAGAAGCTGTGAAAAAGAGAAAATGATCGTAATGAATGGTTTACTTATTTTTTTTCCTTAAAATGATGAATTTAGTGTAATGTATAAACATTTCTATGCTTTCAACTTAGATAAGAATATTTTATAATGTACATTAATATGATATATATTTTTGAGCATAATGGGAGGGTGTATTATTCAGGTTAATTTTTTTGGGTAAATCAGAAAACAATTTTGTTAAATTTTCACATTAATGATTGGAGGGTGTAACAAAACGACTTCGTTTGGTTTTTATTCTTAAAAACATTGAACAGAACCAGACGACGGGCGATGACGTATAGATAACCAATTTACCGACAGATTACCGACGAAATTTTTGTCAGTAAATTGAAAAGATTTGCACTAGCTTTTTCTGCCTTATTTACTGACGATAGTTAATTATTGTCGCTAAACACCATCATGTACTCATTTTCTTCCAATTTTAACGACAAATTTTGCTACCAATGGTAGTTGAAAATTTTCTAAATAAGATTTTCACCAGGTATGCGATTTTTGTCTCTAATTGGCAATGGTTTCTTTACCGTTGCCAATTTTATGTTGGTTATTAGATGATTTCTTGTAGTGAAGGTTGAAGAAAGGAAATAGGTGTCCATCTCTAGAAGCTGTGAAAATGAGAAAATGTTCGTAGTGAATGGTTTACTTATCTTTTTCCGTAAAATGAAGAATTTAGTGTAATGTATAACCATTTCTATTCTTTCAACTTAGATAAGAATATTTTATAATGTACATTAATATGATATATATTTCGAGCATGATGGGAGGGTGTATTATTCTGGTTTTTTTTTTTTTGGAAAATCATAAAACAATTTTGTTAAATTTTCACATTAGCCAAAATGCTTTATATATAAATTAATCCTACTACTTAAAAATAGAGGTAAACAAAATTTTAGTTAAACAAGGATACATAGAGTGTGTTGATATAATAAATTGAAATATTAAAATGGAATAAAGTTTCACAACAAACTTTAATTAATCGAATCGTACATATCTTTGGTGCACTTTTTTATAGATATCTAGTTTTGCAAAAATTCCTGCTTCCAAGAAAATAGTTTTGAACTATATATCTCAATTCACAAATGAAAAGCAAAGAGATCACTATTATTAGCTTATTTTGTGATGCACCCTCATAATCATCTCCATCAATTAGAGTACGTACAAACTTTTAATTACATAACCCATTGACCATACATGCATTGTCTATATTCTCAGTAGCTACTTGATACTAGTTGAGATAAGTTGTGGATGAAACTTTGTGAAAAAATTCATCCTTACCTTAAGATGGAACTCCATCCAAGTATACTTACTGTAAAGCTTGGATTTCTCAAATATCTTTGTGTTTCTCATCATCCATATGAAATGTACAAGCATTGCAAAACTAACCTTGAGCACCTTTAGATCCTCCTTGCTTTCCCATTTTAGCCCATTGATCCAATACAAATAGTCTTCCCAACTGAGGTTCATATCATGTAGCTCAAATAAGCTGAGAAATATTTACCATAACAGACTTGTATGGCAATTGTAACATCCCATTACTTGTGGAAAAGATAGAATAGTAAATATGAGGTATTAATGAGAGTTTAGAAAGGCATTTCCATACTCATGCATAATATGGCATATACATACGCGTAAATAGTGAATTTTTCTACAGATGAAAATAATTATACATGCATTCATGAATAATTCTGGGTATAAATGGACTGAGTTGTGATTTTTAAGAAATTTGTGAATTTGGAATTTATTTACTTTGGAAATTTTATTGATTAGTGGATTTGAAATATTTTTGAATTTTGGGATTTATTTTCAAAATTTATAGAGAATTATGAAATTTTATGGAAAATAGGAAAAAGGAATCAAAAGAAGATTGGAGATAGTTATATTGTAAAGATAGAATTAATGGAGTTAGTTTCAAAAGAAACTAAGTTAGAGCTTAGACCATAGGGAAGTGACAAGTGTCACTAAATTAGTAAGTGGGTTTTGTATTTTGTTGAAATAAGTTATAATTATCTGAGAGTCGATAAAGGTTTAGCTATATGTCTAAGTTCTTCCTTCTTCGGATTTCCTCCCAACACACAAAGTTTTCATCAAATATCCTCCTGATAGCTTTCTGTGTTTTTCCTTTGCCTTAGTAAACCCACTTTGTTATTGGTGTTTTCTACCTAAAGAAAAACCAGAAGTTGGTCAGTTACACAGAGGAGTATGTAATTTTGCATGGAGTTAGGGCTTTGGGATAGTTGAAGTTTTTGGATTTTTCAACAAGTACGTAGTGAATAAATCCTTTAGTGTTGGGGATTGTGAAATACATTTGATGAATTACTGTCATATGCATGGAAAATGATGTTTACGTGTATATATTCATAAACACAGTGCAGATGGGATGAAAATTTGGTTTTAGTGTTAACTTAGTATTTGATGAATTGCTAGTGATTAAGTGATGTAAAAATGATTTTTGGAGTTAGAAATAGAAACGAAATGGTGTATAAGATGAATATAGAAATTAAAGTGTGAAAAGGTGATATACTTTGTTTTTGGTTTTTCTTCACTGTTCATGTAAATATATATATGCATGTGTATACATGAGTAGATGGAAACTCTAGGGATGTTCAAGAAAATGATGTTTGAGTTGAAGAGCAATTGTAAAGTGATGGTTTGAGATGAGAATGAGTGTTTAAATGAAAGTTGAGAAGAAAAATATAGAGTGTCAAAAGGATGATATTATGATATATTTTGTTTCTCTTCACTGTGAATATGTGATAACCAAAAGAATGGTTTTTGAGTTGAACGACAATTGTAAGATGATGGTCTGAAGTGAGAAAGATTGTATAAATGATAGTTAAAGGAAGAGAGTTAAGAAAGTGCAGAGAATGTAAAATGCAAAATATGAAGAGTGAATAATTGATATTTGGTTTTTGATGATTTTGAGATTTTTGAGTAAACTTGTATATTTAAGGGTATTGTGAAATTTATGGTGAATGAGTTGATTGAGATGGAGTGGAAATGACTAGAATAAAAATTGAAGTGTTGGATTTTGGAAAGTGGAAGTCTGAAAATTTTCTGAGAATGAACAGTGGAGAGTTGGATTTTCGATCTGAAATTTCTGTGATTTTTCTGTACTGATCTAGAGAGATTTTGATAAAAATGATCTTTATATAAGTTGTATATCTTTATTTTATCTTTCCATTGATATAAAATTTGTAAATTTTGGAGTTCTGGATCAAAAGTTATGGAGTTTAGAAGTTGAGATATCGGTGAAGAAGAAGAAGTGAAAAGGCACCATCATGCTTTATTTTAGGCCAAAAGAACTGTCATGAAAAAGCATGATAGTGACATTGAGGGTTAGCCAAAAAGCACCGTTTTGCAAATGCAAAACAATGGCGTAGGAGGTGAAGAGAAATTTGCACCATCGTGTAAATGCACGATCGTGCATTTGGGATTTTGGGCTTTTATTGAACATTCTTGCTTCTTTCGACCATAAGTTCTTCTCTAGGTCTCAAAATGACTTGATTCTTGAACCATTGGATTTTTAAGACATTTTTATACATCTCCATCAAATTTTGTAGCATTCTGAATTGAATTGAGAAAGATTGATTGAACGAAAGTGAGAAAATCTATTAGAATGGTATAAATTGGTGTTGTTTTACTGAACACCCCTCAGTATCTTGATTGTATCTAAATTTATAGGATTCCAAATGAGAATATTTTTGATTTGGCATAAACTAGCGATATAGATGTTGGAGTTATGTAAATATAGTGCCCTGGAAAGCAAATGTATTTACATGTAACTTTATCTTCTTCGATTCTGCTTTGTAATGAAAATATTTATTATTAATAAAACAAAAGAGTTTGGTTTTATCTGTATGAGCATTATATATCTGGTCATAAGGTACCAAGATTCATTTGTAAGTAATATACATATACATAGAGATGTATGGGAAACATGTATATTATTAGAATCAATTAATTGATTCACGTTAAATAATCAAGTTGGTCGTTTGATTATGGTTTAGATTGTAGTGTTGCGATTTATCTCCATATAAGTAAAGGAGTTTACTTAAAGGGAATGATGAGTTTCATATCATGATAGTAGTAGACTATCGATAATGGCACTATTAAATGAATCTAGAATCAAGTATGTTTTCAAGAATAAAGTGGGCGTTACTTTAATCTTAAAACATACAACTTAAGCATTCGCTATTATGAACCACAATCTTGATGAGTGATGAACTCATATGTGTTTCATTATAATTCTTGATATGATCGGAATGGATTTTATAGGTATTAATCCAGTTATGCATGTTGGAATTATTAATTGAAACATGTATCGTGAACATTCACTCAAATAAAGAGTTTATAGTGTTATCATCTCTTCTAGATGTTTTAAGGAGATTTGGTGATTAAATCTGGCGCCAGATAGTTTGATGGACTAGCTACCCATCAAGTCTTAACACTAAGATGAGATCTTATGTGGTAATCACCATATAAAGTAAAATGAGAGATCTAGAAGGAAAAACCAACATAAGGGCAAAACGGTAATTTTACCCTTTGTTGTGCGGATGGCTATAATAAGGTTCTAAATAGGGTTTGCAATTGGACATATTCTCATAATATTTAATAATTCAAGAGTTCAACTAATTGTCTTTAGTGGAATGACATTTAGTTAATAAGCTAGAATTAATTCCAATGAGATTGAATTATTTCTGGGCTTATTGGAGCTTGAATTATCAAAGTCCAATAAGATTCCCCACTTGGCTTTAAGGAAGGTTATCAAGCTAAGTAAGAAGTAGTTTGGAGGCTTTAGAAGTCCATAATTGAATGATGGGCTTATACTAATTAATGGTTAATTGGAAGCCCATATGTTCATTTAGAAATGGGCTTGTTTTGGTTTAATGTAATTGATTAGATTAATTATATTAAAACAATTTTTTTTAAAATGGAGAAGAAGCAATTTCGAAATTGTGTTAGGTTAGATGTGTAAACACACATTTGACATTAAAATAATAAATAAAGATGGTCTTTATTATGGTTCATCATTATTAAATGGAGTTATGAACTTACCATTAAATGGTTTAATGGTTGGCTTTTAATGTTGGCATGTAACCTATTTGCATTCATTAGATTAAAGATGAAAGATGTGCATTAGATGGACCATCTTCCTTCTTTATTCTTGCCAAAACCGAAATGGGTATTCAATTATAGGTTATGGTCTTTTCAAATAGCCATTTTAAAGATAAATGAAGTAAGTCTCATTTATTGGCTATTTGATGAGTGATTAATGTGAAGTGATGCATTGGATGCCTCTCACTTTTCCATTCATGCATATTTCAAAATTGAGATGTAAGAAAGGGTTCTTGCATGGTTTTTAGACATTCTCTCCTTTCATGCAAGGTAGAACCTAAATTCCTAAGTGAAAGAATTGAAAGAGTTTCAATTTTGGTTCTTCTTCTTCTAAGAAAATCTCCTCCAAATATTTCTTCTCCTTTCCCACCAAAGGATTTTGTTAACCTAGTTGTCCTTGAAGAACAAGTGGTAAATCTAATTGGTTGAGGATACTACAACAAGGAAGAAGATAGATTGCTAAAGGAAAAGACTCAAAGGCAAAGGATTTGGATATAAGAAGGAGAGGATAGCGCAATGAGGATTTAAAGTCAGAGCGAAGGAGTCGGTAATTCCTTTTATCTTGTTCTTGGTTTTATTATCCTTATATCATATCATGTATGGATTAGCATGTTGATTTGGATATATTGCTTCCGCTGCAATTTGATTTCTTAAAAAGTTTTGAAATCTATCGTTTCTCCATACTAAGCATGCTTTCTTTTTCCGATCCAACAATTGGTATCAGAGCCGGTTTTTTTCATGCATGATTTTGGTTCCTATATGGTGGATGCATGGGTTGTCAATCTTTTTATGTATACTGCATATTTTTATGTGGTAGAAATATATATGGTGTATGTTGCTCTTTTGGTTGTCCATAGAAGTTAAATTTTATCTTGTAAGATTTTTTCATTTGGTTGTAACAAGGAGGGTGGTCTATCATCACCATGTTTCCTCCTTGGTTTCTTGTTTCTATTTTATTTGATTTTGTAATGTACAAATTGATGTAATGATGAAGAAGGAGCAGCCATGGATTGAAGAAATGGAAAGGTAAAATTTTCGGTGTATCCTTTTGTGTTTTGGCATAAGTTTTGTGAAAACTAAGTTGCTGGAATTTTTGTTTCAATGAATCATATTTCAGTTATGATTGGAAAACAAGTGCTTGTTTTTTTTTGTTTCAAAGAATCCAATTTCGGTTTAGCTAAAATACTAAGTGCTGTTTTTAATTTTCATGAAATGAGTTTCGGTTTTAATAAAACAAGTGCTGGGATTTTTTGTCAAAACAACGATTTGGTTTTCTAAAAATCTAGTGCTGGAATTTTATTTTTCAAAATGACAAAATTATAATTTCATAAATGCCATTACATTTTGTTTACCGAATGGGCCGGATCATGTTAGCGAAGAGTTCGAAGCGGAAGATCCAAGATGAAGAAGCATATTTTGGGCCTAAAAGGCTTGTAATTATTTTATGTTTCTAGGATGGACAATCAAAAGTGGCTTTATTAGTTCATGTGATGAATGGAGAAATGAATGCTTGTAATATGTGATATTATGTGATTGCATGTCATTTAGAAAATTGTCAACCCTAGGCCTTGCCATGCATTCATTATGTATGAGATATATAATGAAACAATATAGGATGGATAATAAATTGCATCTAGACAAGATGGTATTTAAAACTTAAAGCCCAAAAAGATTGAGTGGGAGAGGATGCTCCTGTGAGAGTCCACGGTCTCTAAATGATGGCCCGTTTGTATGTGGTGAAGTGTTACTCCCCATCGGAGGGCATGGATCCTAGATCTTGCATGGTTTGGGTCTCCTTAAGGATAAGTCCACTTAATGATAGCAAATGTGACCTCCCACCGAGGCATGATTTGTAGGTATCTTTAGTGAATGAATCAAATGGTTATACACTCAACATTTTTTATCAATAAAATGCCCACCGTAGCTCTGTTGGTAAAAGTATGGACCAAATTAAGACGCTTCTTAAAAAATTGAGCATGAGATGCTCGGTAGTTTTTGAGTGGGAGGGTCCCGCTTTTCTTTTAATAGATAAGATGGCCCATCGTCACTTACCTGTTATAGATAAGAAAAATAACCGTCGTATAATGTTTTAAATTTTTTAAGTTTTGTTAAATCTATCATCATGCATACATGCATCATGATTTTATACAAAGTTCCATAAATTGTTGACTAGTATGCTCATGTTTTAATAATTTATATTCTCAGACATAATCAACCACAAAATGAATCCACTCACCCTGCTCTTGACTAATAACAAATTGGAAAATGGAGACAAGTTTAATGAATGGAGACGTAACCTTGACATTGTTCTTCAATATGAACATATTTCGTGGGTGTTAACTAAAAATGAGCCTACACCTCTAAGTGGAGATGCAACTCCTGAGCAAGTTCAACAACATGAGCGTTGGCAGAATGCTGACAAGACTACTAAGTGTTATATTAAAACCTCGTCATGGCATGTTGCAAAAGCAAATTGCTTGTATGAAAACTGCTAGTGCAATGGTCCATCACCTACATGAGATGTTTGGTGTGAGGACTAGTCTGCAAGAGTGAAAGCTATCCAAACCTTTCATAATCTCGCATGAAACACAGTGAATCGGTGTGGGATTACATGATGAAGGTAATCTCTGCGGTCACCGAAATTTGAGATGCTTGGGCGGATATGGATGCGGCACGCAGATGATTATGATCATCAATAGCTTAAACTCTTCTTTTCAGCAGTTTAAGTTGGACTATGAGCTCAACAAAGAAGGATTACACCTTGAGTGAGTTGATGAATACCCTCCAGAGCACGGAGGAAATATTGAATATTAAGGCTCATGGGCGAAGCTAATGTAGCTTCTTCTTCTAAGCCAAGGGTAAGGGCAAGGAAAGAAGAAGGGTCCAATGAAAAGAAGGCCCAAATAGGGGTCAAGGCCAAACCCATGAAAAAGAAGGCCAAAGAGAACATCAAAGGAAAGTGTTTCCTTTGTGATGAGATGGGCCACCTGGAAAAAAACATCCGATCTACCTAGAGTCCCTCAAAAGCAAACAAGGTATGGGCTTCCTAAGTTTGTTAGGAACTAGAAATGTGGCAGATTTATCTACTTCTTGGATATTAGATTCGGAGCCACTAACCATGTTTGTAATTCTTTGGGGGTTCCAAGAAAGGAAAAGACTTCTTAAAGGCCGTTTCAAGTTAAGATAGCAGATGGTTCCTATGTTTCAGCGAATCGGTGGGAGTAGTTATCTTGGACTTTCCTAGTGGTCATATGTTATATTTGGAAGATGTTTATTACATGCCAATGATTGTAAGGAACATGATTTCTGTTTTTGTCTAATAAAATCTGGCTATTCCTTATATTTTGAAAAGATTGTTTCAATATATGAGAATAAGGATTTTATTTGAAAGCGATAATTAAACAGGATTGTTTTTATAGAACCTATGAAAGGCTCACTAAACACCACAGTAATTGATAAAACCAAGACAATCCAATATCTCTAGCATTAATTCAAAGTATCTGTGGCATCTAAGGATGGGTCATATCAATCGAAAAGACTTGACAAAGCTAGCAAAGGATGGGATCCTTATGGGCTTGGATAGTGATCCATTACCCACCGTGAATCTTGTATTGAAGGAAAAATGAAAAAGCCTCATTTCCTTTTAAAGGAAACAGATTTGAATCCACATTGGACATGGTACATCTTGATGTGTGTGGGCCCATGAATGTACAAGCTAGAGGAGGTTATGAATATTTCATAACTTTTATAGATGATTACTCAAGACATGGCTATTTGTATTTGATGCATAAAAGAGTGAATCTTTGAAAAGTTCAAAGAATTCAAAGTCAAGTCGAGAAGCAACTTGGCAAGCCATTAAAAGCGACTTCGATCGGATCGAGGTGGTGAGTATTTATCCGGAGAGTTCCAGCAATATTTAATTGACAATGGAATTGTTTCTAATTTGTCGACTCCTCGTACACCTCAGCAGAATGGTGTAGCGAGAGGAGAAATAGAACTCTATTGGAAATGGTAAGATCAATGATGTCCTATGCTAGCCTTCCAGAATCGTTATGGGGATATGCCATACAAACGGCAACATATCTTCTTAATTTTGCTCCATCCAAATCGGTGCCTAAAACACCTAGGGAGTTGTGGACTGGCCGAGTGCCTTCATTGAGGCACTTGAGGACTTGGGGCTGTCCAGCCCATGTTCTAAAGCCTGAATCCACAAAGATGGAACCAAGGTCAGAAGTATGTTTGTTTGTAGGATATCCTACGGGAACTCGAGGGTACTATTTTTATAGTCCTCATGATAGGAAGGTATTTGTGTCGACAAATGCAAACTTCTTAGAGGAAGAGTTTGTGAGAAATCACAAAGGAAGAAGTGAAGTAGTACTAAAGGAGTTAGCAATTTCATCCAAACCAAGAGTTGTTTTGGATATGACAGAACAAGATGTCGAAATGGATTCAAGAGTTGAATCAGAAGTGCAACCTGAACATCAAGATATGCCTAGATGTAGTGGGAGGGTTGTGAGACAACCAGATAGGTATCTGGGTTTAGGAGAAGGCTTAATTGCCATCTCAGACCAAAAAGAAACAGATCCCGTTACGTATACACAGGCTATTAATGATGTTGATGCAGGAAAATGGCTCAAGGCAATGGAATCGGAAATAGATTCTATGTATACTAATGAAGTCTGGGTCCTTGTAGATCTACCACCAAGTCTTAAAACCATAGGGTGTAAATGGATCTACAAAAGGAAAAGGGGATCGGATGGAAAGGTAGAGACCTTTAAAGCTAGATTGGTAGCTAAAGGCTATACTCAAAAGGAGGGTATAGACTAAGAGGAGACTTTTTCTCCGGTTGCCATGCTTAAGTCCATCAGGATTCTTTTGTCCATAACAGCCTATTTCGATTATGAAATATGACAAATGGATGTCAAGACCGCATTTCTAAATGGAGATCTTGAGGAGACCATTTATATGGCCCAACCAGAAGGATTCATTGAGCTAGGTAATGAGCATAAGGTTTGCAAGTTGCAAAGGTCCATTTATGGACTTAAGCAAGCATCTAGGTCTTGGAACATTAGGTTTGATAAGGCTATCAAAACCTATGGGTTCATACAAAACCTAGATGAGCCTTGTGTTCTGAAAGAATACAAGAAGGTAAGGTTACTTTCCTAATCACGTATGTTGATGACATTACGCTCATTAGAATGATGTGGGAATGTTATCTGCGGTTAAGGATGGCTGAATGAGCAGTTTTCAATGAAGGATTTGGGAGAGGTACCTATGTTCTAGGGATCAAACTTATAAGGGATCGTAAGAACAAGAAGATAGTTTTGTCTCAACTAACCTACATTGAGAATATGCTCAATAAGTTCGCCATGCAAGATTCCAAGAGGGTTTCACTCCTACTAGACATGGAATCAAACTTTCAAAGGAACAAGTACCTAAAACCCAAGAGGAGGTTGAGCGCATGCGTAACATTCCATATGCTTGGCGGTTGGTAGTTTGATGTATGCAATGTTGTGCACTAGACCGGATATCATTACGCAGATGGGACCGGTAGCGATTTCATCCAATCCAGAATGGAACATTGGACTGCGGTTAAGTGTATATTTAAGTATCTTCGTGGGACGAAGAACTTAATGCTTGTTTACTCGAAGTAATCTTATTCCAACAGGGATATACGGATTCGATTTCAATCGATGTTGATTCAAGAAATCAACTTCGGTTCTATATTTACTTTAGGAGGTGGAGCCATAGTTTGGAGGAGTGTCAAGCAATCTTGTATTGCTGATTCGACTATGGAGGTGAGTGTGTTCTTCTTGCTCAAGCGTGAAAGGAACCATCGCTCCTAAGTTCTAAATGATTTGGAGGTAGTTCGAGAGGCGAGAAAAGCCATTACACTTTATTGTGATAATAGTGGGCGGTGGCTAATTCTAAAGAACCTCGAGCCACAAAGTCGCCAAACACATTGGCGAAAGTATCATCTCATAAGGGAGATAATACAACGTGGAGAAGTGGATGTGGTAAAGATTCTACAGAGCAAAACCTTGCTGATCCATTCACAAAGACATTGACTCAAAAGAGCTTTGAGGGTCACCTAGAAGGGATGGGAATGAAGGATATGTCAAACTTGCTTTAGGGCAAGTGGGAGATTGTTGGAGTTATGTAAATATAGTGCCTCGAAAGCAAGTGTATTTACATGTAACTTTATCTTCTTGATTCATAGCTTTGTAATGAAAATATTTATTATTAATAAAACAAAAGAGTTTGGTTTTATCTATATGAGCATTATATATCTGGTCATAAGGTACCAAGATTCATTTGTAAGTAATATACATATACATAGAGATGTATGGGAAACATGTATATTATTAGAATCAATTAATTGATTCACAGTTAAATAATCAAGTTGGTCGTTTGATTATGGTTTGAGGCGTAGTATTGCGATTTATCTCCATATAAGTAAAGGAGTTTACTTAAAGGGAATGATGAGTTTCATATCATGATAGTAGTAGACTATCGATAATGGCACTATTAAATGAATCTGGAATCAAGTATGTTTTCAAGAATAAAGTGGATCGTTACTTTAATCTTAAAACATACAACTTAAGCATTCGCTATTATGAACCACAATCTTGATGAGTGGTGAACTCATATGTGTTTCATTATAATTCTTGATATGATCGGAATGGATTTTTACAGGTATTAATCCGATGTCTGCATGTTGGAATTATTAATTGAAACATGTATCGAGAACATTCACTCGAATAAAGAGTTTATAGTGTTATCATCTCTTCAGATATTTTAAGGAGATTTGGTGATTAAATCTGGCGCCAGATGGTTTGATGGACTAGCTACCCATCAAGTCTTAACACTAAGATGAGATCTTATGTGTTAATCACCATATAAAGTAAAATGAGAGATCTAGAAGGAAAAACCAACATAAGGGCAAAACGGTAATTTTACCCTCCATTGTGCGGATGGCTATAATAAGGTTCTAAATAGGGTTTGCAATTAGACATATTCTCATAATATTTAATAATTCAAGAGTTCAACTAATTGTCTTTAGTGGAATGACATTTAGTTAATAAGCTAGAATTAATTCAATGAGATTGAATTATTTACGGGCTTATTGGAGCTTGAATTATCAAAGTCTAATAAGATTCCCCACTTGGCTTTAAGGAAGGTTATCAAGCTAAGTAAGAAGTAGTTTGGAGGCTTTAGAAGTCCATAATTGAATGATGGGCTTATACTAATTAATGGTTAATTGGAAGCCCATATGTTCATTTAGAAATGGGCTTGTTTTGGTTTAATGTAATTGATTAGATTAATTATATTAAAACAATTTTTTTTTAAATGGAGAAGAAGCAACTTCGAAATTGTGTTAGGTTAGATGTGTAACCACACATTTGACATTAAAATACTAAATAAAGATGTTCTTTATTATGGTTCATCATTATTAAATGGAGTTATGAACTTACCATTAAATGGTTTAATGGTTGGCTTTTAATGTTGGCATGTAACCTATTTGCATTCATTAGATTAAAGATGAAAGATGTGCATTAGATGGACCATCTTCCTTATTTCTTCTTGCCAAAACCGAAATGGGTATTCAATTATAGGTTATGGTCTTTTCAAATAGCCATTTAAAGATAAATGAAGTAAGTCTCATTTATTGGCTATTTGATGAGTGATTAATGTAAGTGATGCATTGGATGCCTCTCACTTTTTACATTCATGCATATTCGAAATTGAGATGTAAGAAAGGGTTCTTGCATGGTTTTAGACATTCTCTCCTTTCATGCAAGGTAGAACCTAAATTCCTAAGTGAAAGAATTGAAAGAGTTTCAATTTTGGTTCTTCTTCTTCTAAGAAAATCTCCTCCAAATATTTCTTCTCCTTTCCACCAAAGGATTTTGTTAACCTAGTTGTCCTTGAAGAACAAGTGGTAAATCTAATTGGTTGAGGATACTACAACAAGGAAGAAGATAGATTGCTAAAGGAAAAGACTCAAAGGCAAAGGATTTGGATATAAGAAGGAGAGGATAGCGCGATGAGGATTTAAAGTCATGGCGAAGGAGTCGGTAATTCCTTTTATCTTGTTCTTGGTTTTATTATCCTTATACCATCTCATGTATGGATTAGCATGTTGATTTGGATATATTGCTTCCGTTGCAAGATGATTTCTTAAAAAGTTTTGAAATCTATCGTTTCTCCATACTAAGCATGCTTTCTTTTTCCGATCCAACAATAGATATACAAATTTTCTCAAGAAGTGAAATTTCAATTCATTCCATAAGATATTGAATTTCTAGATGGAAGTTTTATATAGTACACTATTTTTGAATGTGAACAACACATTAATGTTTGAGGCAAATCATCCAAATTACTGAACCAAATTGAGTGATTTTTGTGTCAAGAGAAACTTAAGAAATTTTTGAATAACTTTCTAGAAGGAAGTGTTGCATAATTTTGAACATTACCTTATAATATTTAGTATACAAAGTTGACCAGCATGTGTATTAGAAGAAAAATCTAAAGTGGTCAATGAAGTTATCAAATGGTTTTGACATTGATTTATTATGGTCTAAATTATAAGCACACATGGTATTAATGAGAGCTTTGATATCTGAATGATTTGTTGATAAGGATCGCAATAAAGTACCCCAGATTTGTCATGAACATAATTGTACATATTTTATTTCATTCGTGTGCATTATTAAACACTTATGATTGTGCAAAAGTGTAATATTTGTAAATGTGTTTTGCATGTTATAGAGGAGCACTTTGGATGCCAATCAGACATTGTCGGTCCACCCAGGCAATAGCATTTTGGAGCGTACTGTGAGTCAAACTAAATGATTTCCTAGGATTGATTTAATTTGATTTGTTTAAACTTCCAATATTATTAAATTGTTTGCAATTTTTTATGCGTTCCGGAATTGAATTGTCCGAGGAGACCAATATTTGAAAATGTATTAGAAGTGCTTTGATTGTAGTTTTGATTGTTATGGATTTTTGAATGCTATGTAAATTCTCAACGAAAGTTGAATACCTGTTGGGTCCGGGATTTGGCACCGAGGCAAACAGGCCCCGCATACCCCCACGGCCCACATAATTGGTACTGTCCTCTTTGGTCAGGGGAATCCTCTCGAGATTGAACACAAGACCTCGAGTTTTGTAGCTTCCACATGCTACGCCTCTTACCATTTGGCGACCATGAGGTATCTTGAGGGTATCTGGGCCTGTTTGCCTCGGTACCAAATCCCGGTACCAAATCCCAGACCCAACATAAAAGGCGCCTTTTATGTTGGGTCCGGGATTTGGTACCGAGGCAACAGGCCCGCGTACCCCGCCCACATAATTGGTCTTGTCCTCTTTGGTGGAGAATCCTCTCGAGATTGAACACAAGACCTCAAAGTTTTATAGCTTCCACATGCTCGCCTCTTACCATTTGGCTAATTAAACAATGTTGGACCCCGTCTCCGAGGCCCAACATTCGGACCCATACAAGCATAGCAGACCCAAAATCGAACACAAACCGACCACAATTAGAGAGACTTTAATGGAAAATTTGGGATTTGCTTTTTAAGAAAATATGTTCCTTATGCTCTCACGATTCCAACGCCACTGAAAACGCTCAATTCCGATTAGAAATGAGAAAATTATGGCAAAGATACTATTTCAAAGAAAACAGTCAAAATTTGTGCACTACCGACTTCAAGTAGAAATTTGAAAATCTTAAAGGCTTAATTTCTGATCGGTTCCTTCATAAAACTTGTAGGTTTAGGTCTCTAGTTTAATTTAAAACAAGAATCGCCTCAATCAGAGCTCTACAACTCAAGATATTCTAAAATTAGTGAAGTATTTTTAGACTTTGACAACCGATCGTCACATTTTGTTTCAAACCACCTTTTTCAAATTAAAAGTAATACTGACCAATCAGGTATAAAAAGATAGAAAATTTTCTTATGAATCCAACGCTTCGAAAATCGGCTAAATCGGAGGTCTGCACAAAAAGTTATGGCTAAAAGAAGGAAAAGGGGTCGATAAATGAAGCGCATAATAAAGCGAGGCGAAAAAGTCAACTGAGACGCAAAAAGTCAACTAAGACGATGAACAGTAACTGAGACGGTCAACTGAGATGCAAAAAGTCAAACTAAGACAATGAACAGTAACTAAGACGATGAACTTTTTCTCTAGAACGTCTCAACTTATAAGATGCATAACTTTTGACTCAAAACTCTAAATTAGACACGGTTTAATTCGTTGGAAAGCTAAGAGAAAAATCTACAACTTTCATGCAGATCACGGACCTAAACTCCAACCTTATAAGGGCCAAAAGTTGACTCAAAGCTTCAGCCTGAAATTTGCAGAACTTCAACAGCTTCTAAACTTGTGCAAATTTCCAGCAAGCTCTCTCAAGGCAAAACTCAATGATAAAAGACTCAATACACATACTTCACACATAGATCACAAATCAACATAAACACATGATGAAGAGAGTACTAGAGCTCTCATTCTCTTTTCAAATCATAATAAAGATTCATGCATAGCTTTGGTTACATATTGGCATGTTCATTAAGATCAAGTACAACATACAAAAGATGAGATGCTCATTGATCAATATGCTTACAAAGCTATTCCAAAAGCTAGTTACTAACTTAATACAAAGTTCCTAAGTTTCTTGGAGTGATGCCGGTGCCTTGCAAGGTTCAGCTCTCAACTTTGATTTTTCACCTGAGGAGGGAGAATGGGGTGAGCTAACACGGCTCAGTCGCTAACAAGTTTATAGCCATCGAATAATGAGCCACACAACACATCATTAACAATCCGAAACAATAGCAATTCATCATATTAAGCTCAAATAACCGAAAATCATCACATACGCACCACATGAGAGTTTATCTCAATCAAACACACATTATGCATCATAAGCACAATTAAAGAATGGAATGCACACAGTAGGCTCGAGAGTTCCATAAACACGACGGAAACCGAAGTTTACCGTAAACACGACGAGTCCATTTTCGGATCTCGTAAGCCTCAAGCAGGCAGCCGGGAGAAGGCTAAAGGGGGGTCAACGTGCACGTGACTATCGAAGTAGGTTCTCTCTTGCCCAATCACAACTCATTTATGCTCACACATTCAAGCACAAGAATAGCATTTCATGCTTCTTTCATACTTTCGAATCATCATAGTTTCACACTTTTCTTTCAAATCAATAGAAATACTCTTTTAATACACACACAATGTAGCAAAGATAGCACACATAGGGCATTTGCCCATTACACAACAACTATAAAAATGTTACCCACCTATCGTAGAAATCTGAATTCAAGATTGCCCTTCCTCCTTGTCGTGAGTGGGTTTTTCTTGAGTTCCTTCAATTAAATCACACTTCATTCAATAAATACATTTTCAAAGAAGGTCATAATACTCATAAATCAAGCAAAGATGAAAATAAACCTTAAACCTAACCTACCCATAGGACATTTAAGCTAGAATAACCATAACCTTAGCTTAAAAGTCCCGAAAATCCATAGATCTCACCTTTCTCTCTATCTTTCTTCAAACTCTGCACAAACCCTAACTTCCATCCTACACCATTTTCGAACCTAACCTAAGCAAAGATGGAACTTACCTCTCACCAGTGGTTTCTCTTATTTTCTCCTTCCTTCTACCTTCCTTCAAGCCTCCAACAACTCTCCCTTTCCTCTTGGCTGAAGCTTTCTCTTTCCTTGCTCACGTTTTTGTTTCTCTTCCTTTAGGTGACTTACGACAACTTTGCTACTCCACTTCTCTTGTCTTAATTCCTTTATATCTCAACCAAAAAAAACCCTACCTCAAAACTATGTAGTTTTGATACTCATTTAAAGCTCACTTATAAGACTTGGGCTTTCCTCCTCATAGGCCCATTCACCTCTAATCCACTTATTTCTAACCTTCTTTCTTCTTAACTCATTCTTTCCCAAAGCCCATTCCATCCAACATAAAGTCCAAGCCTTCATTTAATTCCCAACTTCTGATTCCCAATCATACATGCTAAATCCAAGCCTCAATAAAATATATATCTATATAAACACATAATTAAAACAATTAAAGTAAGAATAGTAAATAAATAAATGAAAAAAATCAATTAAATAAATGAAAAAATTTTCGGGGCCCAACAATTCTCCCCTCCTAAAAGAATTTCGTCCTTGAAATCCTTACCTGAATCCATGAAGAGTTACGGATACTTCTCCCTCATGGCTTCCAAAGGTTCCCAAGTTGCTTCCTCGGTCGAATGGTTCCTCCATAAGACCTTAACCAGCTTCACACTCTTGTTCCTTAATACTTTTTCCTTTGAATCTAAGATTTCCACTGGTTGCTCCTCATAAGTCAAATCCTCTCTCAATTGAACCTCTGAAGGTTGAACTATATGCGAAGGATCCGATCTGTACTTCCTTAGCATCGACACATGAAACACATTGTGAATCTTAGACAACTCCAATGGCAAATCTAACTTATAAGCCAAAGGTCCAATCCTCTCAATGATCTCATATGGGCCTATGTACCTCGGGCTAAGCTTGCCCTTCTTGCCAAACCTCAAAACACCTTTCCATGGAGAAGCTCTAAGAAACACCTTCTCACCCACTTCAAACTCCATCTCTTTCCTATGGGCATCTGTGTAGCTCTTCATCCTATCTTGAGCTGCTTTAAGCCTCTGTTTTACCAATTTGACTTTATCCACTGTAACCTGCACTAGCTCAGGTCCTACAAGCTTCCTCTCACCTTCCTCATCCCAACATATAAGAGTTTTACATCTCCTACCATACAAAGCCTCATAAGGTGCCATCTGAATTCCCGAGTGATAGGAATTATTGTAAGCAAACTCAATCAAAGGTAGGTGATCATCCCACGAACCTTTGAAATCCAACGCGCAAGCTCTCAACATAGCCTCCAAAGTCCGTATCGTCCTCTCCGACTGTCCATCAGTCTGAGGATGGAAAGCTGTACTGAAATGCAATCTAGTCCCCAGAGCCTCTTGCAAACTTTCCCAAAACCTGGAGGTAAACCTAGGATCCCTATCAGAAACTATCGAACTCGGAATCCCATGAAGTCTAATTACCTCATCCACATACTTCTTAGCCAAAACGTTCAAAGAATCCGTCTGTCTAATTGGCAAGAAGTGCGCTGACTTGGTCAGCCTATCCACAATCACCCATATAGCATCATGCTTCTTGCTAGTTCTCGGTAATCCCATCAAAAAATCCATGGTAATATTCTCCCATTTCCATTCCGAAATTGGCAAGGGATTGAGCTTGCCCGAAGGTGCTTGGTGTTCAGCTTTCACTTGCTGACACACTAAACATCTTCTAGCATACTCTGCCACATCTTTCCTCATTCCCTTCCACCAAAAATGGTCTTTCAAATCCCGATACATCTTAGAACTCCCTGGGTAGATCGCATAAGGTGCATTATGCGCCTCATCAAGGATTTCATCCTTCAGCTTTAACACATCTGGAACACACAATCTGTCACCTATAACCATCAATCCATCTTCCTTTACCTCTATATCAGAGGGCTTACCATCTTTTATCTCTGCTCTAAGCTTACTCAAGTACTCATCCCGATCCTGCAATTCTTTGATCATCCCCTTCAACACTGGTCTCACTCTGAAATTTGCCAAAATACAGCCAGGCTCAACTTGCCTCAATGTCACATCAAGTCTGGCTAATTCCTTCAGCAAAGGAAGGTACACTGCCTCCACATGTGCCATAGTGGACTTCCTACTCAATGCATCAGCTACAACATTAGCTTTCCCCGGATGGTAGTCTATCACCAAATGATAATCTTTTAATAACTCCAACCATCGCCTCTGCCTCAAATTCAGTTCTTTCTGAGTCAACAAATACTTAAGACTCTTGTGGTCCGTAAATACTCTAGTAGTAACTCCATACAAGTAGTGTCTCCAAATCTTCAATGCAAATATTATAGCAGCCAATTCCAAGTCATGAATGGGGTAGTTCATCTCATAAGGCTTCAATTGCCTAGAAGCATAAGCAATCACTTTCTCTCCTTGCATCAATACACATCCTAAACCCTTCCTGGAAGCGTCACTTGTACCTGATGTATCCATCATCACCATAGGGTAATGTCAAAATCGGTAGCAGATAGTAAGCCTATTCTTGATTCCTCAAACTACTCGACACTCTTGATCCACTCAAACTTTTGATTCTTTCTCGTCAATTTGGAAAGTGGGCACTATCAAAGAAAAGCCCTCCACAAACCTCACTGTAGTATCAAAGAATCCCAAGAAACTCCTCACCTCACCACATTCTTAGGTGTTTCCCATCTAACCACAAATTTCTTCTTTGTGGATCCACATGCACTCCACGCTCTAAAATCACATGCCCAAGAAATACTACTTCTCTTAGCCAAAATTCGCACTTGTCGAACTTGGCATACAACTCGTTCTTTCTCAAGGTCTCCAAAGCAACCCTCAAGTGATCCTCGTGCTCCTTATCACTCTTAGAATAGAACAATATATCATCAATAAAGACAATGATAAATTGATCTAGGAAAGACTTGAAGACTCTATTTATCAAATCCATAAAGACTGCAGGAGCATTGGTTAACCCGAAGGCATAACCAAAATTGAAGTGACCATCTGCGTCTAAGCGATCTTTAGCACATCGGTCTCCTTAATCCTCAATGATGATAACCCGATCTCAAATCTATCTTGGAAAAGACTGCCCCTGCGGTGATCAAACAAATCATCTATCTTGGCGGGAGCGGATATCATTCTTAATGGTGGCTGATTGACTTCCTATAATCCACACACATCCGCAACGACCCATCCTTCTTCTTCACAAATAGCACCGGAGCTCCCAGCGAAGAGCTCGACAATGTAACCCTTCTCCAAAAGATCCCCAATTGCTCCTTAAGCTCCTTTAATTACTGCGAGCCATTCGGTGGCGAATTGAAATCGGTCCAGTACCTGGAAGAAGCTCAACGGGAAACTCAATTTCCCTCGGAGGAGGTAGTCCTGGCAATTCCCCGGGAAAGGCGTCCGGAATTCCTTGACTCTGAGAATATCCTCCAACCTCCCTCTATCTCCTCCGTGTCTAATACATAGGTCAAATACGCTTCACACCCCTTACTCATCAATCTCTCTACTGATATAGCTGAAACAATTCGAGGCGGAGTGGCTCTTCTATCTCCCACAAATACCACTTTTCTGCCATTCTCTGACTCGAATTCCACTGTCTTTTGCTTGCAGTTTAAGTTGGCATGATACTTCTCTAAAGTATCCATACCTAGAATCACATCCAATCCTCCCATCTTCAAAGGCATCAAATCCACCACAAACTTTCCTCCATTAATCTCTATCTCACACTCTCTATACACTTGACTGATAACAATACACTGGCCGATCGGAGTACTCACCATCAGTGGAGTATCCAATGGGCTCAAGACTCTACCACATACAGTTCTACCTGACGACATAAAAGAGTGGGTAGAACCCGGATCAATCAAAGCAAGGACATCAACATCAAACAGTTTTATCATACCCGTCACCACTTCTGGAGCTATCTCTGCCTCCTCTCGAGTCATCGCAAACACTCTAGCTGGTGCTTGCCCCCTGGATCTGTCTGGAGGATAAGCTCTCTTAGGTACACCAGAGCTACCCACTTCATCCACGTCTTACGTCCCCTTGTCTCGTCATACGGAAGCTTGCATCGAGATCCCTCTCTTACGTCCGGCTTAGGACAAAATTTGGCTATGTGTCCTTTCTGCCCACAATTGAAACATGCTCCTGAAAATCTGCGACATTCCCCTCTATGGAGGTTCCCACAATGCTCACACTTAGGAAGAGGTGGTCTCTCCCCATCTCCTCTTCTATCGCCGCCCACCGTTGAGGCTTGGTGCGATATAGAAGAAGTCTTCATCGGTCTAGGCCGGCTCCCATCGGTGCTCCTCTCCTCAGATTGTACAGGAAAAGTTCTGGCACTTCTCTCAGGAATAGAAGTACCACCTCCCCTCCTGAATTGCTCTCTTCCTTTCCTCTTTCGCTAGCTGCGATCTTGATGTTCTCAATATTCTCAACCCTCAACGCTTCAACCAAATTTGAAAATTAGAAAATTTTACACCACTACCTTCTCTCTGATGGCAAGATGCAAACCTGACTCAAATCGACGGGACTTAGCAACCTCACTGAACATCAACTCTGAAGCATACCTCGACAACTGCATGAACCGACGCTCATATTCAGCAACAGTCATCTCCCTCTGGGTGAGACTCAGAAACTCTCTCGCTTCTGGCTGAATGTACACCTCGACAGATACTTCTTCCTGTACCACGTCGAAGTCTCCCATGACAACCCTCTTGGTCTCGTCGACTCCCGACTGTCTCCCACCAAAGTCTGAGGCATCACCTGCGATGGTGGCAAGATAGACCACTCTCTCATCATCCTCGTACTCCATCTGATCCAAGACCCTTTCAGTCTTCCTCAACCAAGTCTCAGCTTCCTCAGGATCCGTGGGCCCGTGGAAATCCACCGCTCCATACTTCCTCAGCTTGTCAAACTGCCTCCCCTTCTTAGCTGGGGCCGAACCAGAAGCCTGAGGCATTTGACCCATAGCCTGAACAAATGCTTGGGTAAATGCCTGGAACAATCTCGGGTCAAGAGCAGGCACTTGTTCAGACTGACTAGGCGACTGCTGAGTCTGAGATCGAAGGGGCTCACTACTTTGCCCTCGAGAAGCCTCAGCCACTCCTGGGGCTACCGACTCATCGGTACTCTCCTCTCTTGGTGGAGAGTCAGGTGCAATAGAACCTTGCATAACTCCTCGTGTCCTTCTACGAGGTGGCATCTTATTCCTTCAATGAAAACAATTTTAATTAGCTACAATTCGTTTTAATCTTAGTTTCTATATGTATGCATGATATGCATGTCACTTAATACCCACCATCAATTCATAAAGCAAACAGTTAATCACATAACAAAACAATTTTCCTACTATGCATTCCAAGCCTAGGAGTGAAACCTAAGCTCTGATACCAAACAATGTTGGATCCCGTCTCCGAGGCCCAACATTCGGACCCATATAAGCATAGCAGACCCAAAACTGAACACAAACCGACCACAATTAGAGAGACTTTAATGGAAAATTTGGGATTTTCTTTTTAAGAAAATATGTTCCTTATGCTCTCACGATTCCAGCCATCGAAAACGCTCAATTCCGATTAGAAATGAGAAAGTTATGGCAAAGATACTATTTCAAAGAAAACAGTCAAAATTTGTGCACTACCGACTTCAGGTAGAAATTTGAAAATCTTAAAGGCTTAATTTCTGATCGGTTCCTTCATAAAACTTGTAGGTTTAGGTCTCTAGTTTAATTTAAAACAAGAATCGCCTCAATCGGAGCTCTACAGCTCAAGATATTCTAAAATTAGTGAAGTATTTTTAGACTTTGACAACCGATCATCACACTTTGTTTCAAACCACCTTTTTCAAATTAAAAGTAATACTGACCAATCAGGTATAAAAAGATAGAAAATTTTCTTATGAATCCAACGCTTCGAAAATCGGCTAAATCGGAGGTCTACACAAAAAGTTATGGCTAAAAGAAGGAAAAGGGGTCAATAAACAGAAACAGACGATAAAACTGAGACGAAAAAGTCAACTGAGACGCAAAAAGTCAACTAAGACGATGAACAGTAACTGAGAAGGTCAACTGAGACGCAAAAAGTCAAACTAAGACGATGAACAGTAACTGAGACGATTAACTTTTTCTCCAGAACGTCTCAACTTATAAGATGCATAACTTTTGACTCAAAACTCTAAATTAGACATGGTTTAATTCGTTGGAAAGCTAAGAGAAAAATCTACAACTTTCATGAAGATGACGGACCTAAACTCCAACCCTATAAGGGCCAAAAGTTGACTCAAAGCTTCAGCCTGAAATTTGCAGAACTTCAACAGCTTCTAAACTTGTGCAAATTTCCAGCAAGCTCTCTCAAGGCAAAACTCAATGATAAAAGACTCAATACACATACTTCACACATAGATCACAAATCAACATAAACACATGATGAAGAGAGTACTAGAGCTCTCATTCTCTTTTCAAATCATAATAAAGATTCATGCATAGCTTTGGTTACATATTGGCATGTTCATTAAGATCAAGTACAACATACAAAAGATGAGATGCTCAATGATCAATATGCTTACAAAGCTATTCAAAAGCTAGTTACTAACTTAATACAAAGTTCCTAAGTTTCTTGGGTGATGCGGTGCCTTGCAAGGTTCAGCTCTTAACTTTGATTTTCACGAGGAGGAGAATGGGGTGAGCTAACACGGCTCGATGGCTAACAAGTTTATAGCCATCGAATAATGAGCCACACAACACATCATTAACAATCCAAACAATAGCAATTCATCATATTAAGCTCAAATAACCCAAAATCATCACATACGCACCACATGAGAGTTTATCTCAATCAAACACACATTATGCATCATAAGCACAATTAAAGAATGGAATGCACACAGTAGGCTCGAGAGTTCCATAAATACGAAGGAAACCGAAGTTTACCGTAAACACGACGAGTCCATTTTTGGATCTCGTAAGCCTCAAGCAGGCAGCCGGGAGAAGGCTAAAGGGGGGTCAACGTGCACGTGACTATCGAAGTAGGTTCTCTCTTGCCCAATCACAACTCATTTATGCTCACACATTCAAGCACAAGAATAGCATTTCATGCTTCTTTCATACTTTCGAATCATCATAGTTTCACACTTTTCTTTCAAATGAATAGAAATACTCTTTCAATACACACACAATGTAGCAAAGATAGCACACATAGGGCATTTGCCCATTACACAACAACTATAAAAATGTTACCCACCTATCGTAGAAATCTGAATTCAAGATTGCCCTTCCTCCTTGTCTTGAGTGGGGTTTTCTTGAGTTCCTTCAATTAAATCACACTTCATTTAATAAATACATTTTCAAAGAAGGTCATAATACTCATAAATCAAGCAAAGATGAAAATAAACCTTAAACCTAACCTACCCATAGGACATTTAAGCTAGAATAAGCATAACCTTAGCTTAAAAGTCCCGAAAATCCATAGATCTCACCTTTCTCTCTATCTTTCTTCAAACTCTACACAAACCCTAACTTCCATCCTACACGATTTTCGAACCTAACCTAAGCAAAGATGGAACTTACCTCTCATAAGTGGTTTTCTCTTATTTTCTCCTTCCTTCTACCTTCCTTCAAGCCTCCAACAACTCTCCCTTTCCTCTTGGCTGAATCTTTCTCTTTCCTTGCTCACGTTTTTGTTTCTCTTCCTTTAGGTGACTTACGACAACTTTGCTACTCCACTTCTCTTCTATTAATTCCTTTATATCTCAACCAAAAAACCCTACCTCAAAACTATGTAGTTTTGATACTCCTTTAAAGCTCACTTATAAGACTTGGGCTTTCCTCCTCATAGGCCCATTCACCTCTAATCCACTTATTTCTAACCTTCTTTCTTCTTAACTCATTCTTTCCCAAAGCCCATTCCATCCAACATAAAGTCCAAGCGTTCATTTAATTCCCAACTTCTGATTCCCAATCATACATGCTAAATCCAAGCCTCAATAAAATATATATCTATATAAACACATAATTAAAACAATTAAGGCAAGAATAGTAAATAAATAAATGAAAAAAATCAATTAAATAAACGAAAAAAATTTCGGGGCCCAACAATACCAGACTTAGGTCCGATGATTATGAGCTTTGTTTGAGCATCATATGTGATTGTGATATATGACATATTCAGTATTTGATGCATTTCATAAAATGTATGCTCAGATAAAGGCATTGTGACTTGAGTAGGCAATTTGAAGCGCTTCTACGTAGAGTTTTGCTCCGTAATTTATGATTCTGCACATAAAGCTATGCTCCGTGATTCTATTCTAACTGAGCCTTAGGGCTAGTATTTGTATAAGTATGTGATAGGCACTCAGTCACAATAATAAGAACGAATGTGAGTCTCATGCATATAAAATTATAAGACTGAAATTCATAAATGATTTGAAAAGCTGTATTGAATGACTATATGATATGCCATGTTATGTGAGTATATGAATAATAAATGTATGCTTAGAATGAATAATTGTGCAATATGTGATGTGTGTTGGTGATTCAGTGAAATCATCAATGATGGTTCACTCATTGAGTTCGCAAAACTCATCAAAATTGCAACGTGGCTTTTTAGATTTTCTAAAGGTCTCCAAAAAGGCTTCAAGTAAGAGTTTCAAGTCAGGATCAATTAGCACCTGCATATGTAGTTCGATATGTTGTATCGATTATTGTAGTCTTAAGTGTTGTACAATGTATATGAAAATGGTTTTTGAAATGTAAAGACATTAAGTCTAGAGTATTTTGTATTTGTAATAGGCCCCACGTGATTAGCAAATCTCTGATGAGTTGTGTACTGGTTGTTTCGTATAACTGAAAATGTTTATGAATGGAAATGGGCCTGATTTGGTATCGATTTCCACACTTTATGTTTGTGATTTCAAAAATATATATATCAATTTTTAACTGGTTGAGTGCTCTAGTATGCCACCCTTGCTGGGCACAGACTCAGATGTCACCCATAGATGTTGGGCACGTGTCTTGTAGGAGTAGGGTGCTACAAAAACACTTGAAGAAGATGTGATTAATTGATTCTTCCTCACTGGTACATAAAGGCCAGAACTTATCTGAGATCCAAAAATTTTATCCTATCTCTAGCATTTAGCTTGAGTCGAGCAGCTATCCAAAGTATGAAAGAATGTGTCTAAGCTATTCCAAAACTCCTTATCAACATGTGAAAGGGAAAAGTGATTAGTGGCCCAAGCAACATCTGTTTACATGACTAAGCAATAAACTTGTGAGAGTTATGTAACTCCCATCTAACTTCATCCTTTTGCCTCAGATCAAATGAATAATCTGGCATACAATCTACTATTGGTTTGATTCCTCTCCCTACATGAAATGACCAATATTGGCTGTCAGTGTGAACAAATATGTTCATTTTGGTGTTATCAGGGATTAAATATGTTAGAGTTAAAAAATATTGAGTCTTGTATAAAGGTCCAAGAGAATGTCAATTGTCAAACTACAATGTCATGCCCTTTCCATCTCTAATGTATTGCTTGATATGAGAATGCATAAAATATTTGGTTCATAATATTTTCTTAAAAGTATAGGATTTAGTACTTTTCTTAGCCACAGATCAAATGTTTCCATGTTTGACATGAAACATGTGCACCCATTTCACCTAGAGACTCTCCTTATCATAGCAAATACTCCATCGTTTTTTAGCTGACAATACCTTACTTATTATACTAGCTAAGCTAATACCTAATCCACCATATTCTTTGGGTAAACAAATTGCACACCATTTGACCTTGGAGGTCTTATTACCACTAAGATTTTGTCCATGCCATATGAAATCTCTTATACTTCTTCCAATCTTTTTCAATACTCCTATAGGTATTGATATGTGTGCCAGCTAATAAATGTGTGTAGGTTATTGAGAATGGATACAATTAGTTGTAATCTACCTTAATAAGACAAAAATCTATTACTCTAGTTAGTAATTCTTTTATGAACATTGTCCAGTAGAGGTTTTCATTCAACTACCTTTGGCTTTCTTGTAGAGATGGGAACACTTAAGTAATTAAAAGGTAAAAGTTGTATTGAGAGCCCTGCATCAATGACCACCCTTGAGGAATCCACTGAACTTTGCTTGGAAAGGTAAGCAAAGATCTTTTGAGGGTTAAACCTCAAACATGATACATCTTTGAATCTTACCAAAGTGGTTAAGATTGCCTCAATTGAAGTAGAGTCATTAGCACATAACATGAATAGATCATCTGCAAAATAAAGTTGAGTGATATTAAGCTCATAACAATGATAATGATATCTAAAATTTGAGCTTTACTTAGTATATATCTCTATCATCTCTAACAAACTTCCATAGAAATAGTGAATAGGTAGGGAGAAAGAGGATCTCACTACCTAATTCCCTTAGCTGAATGATAAAGATGCTTAGATTCCCCATTTATTAACTCTGAATAAAACTATTAATATGCAATAATAAATCTAGCTAATGAACTTGCTAGGATAGCCAAAAGCATGGAGAGCATTGGTAATGAAACCCCAATTAATTGTGCCATATGCCTTAGTTAAATTTATTTTGAGAGCATAACTTTAAACATGTTCTTTATAAGAATAGTCTTTGAATAATTCTTGAGCTAGCATTATATTATCTCCTATACTTCTCCCTGGCATATATGCACCTTGATTCTAATGAATAATACCAAGCAGAGTATTTCTCAACTTATTGGCAAGGATTTTAGAAATAATCTTAGATAGGACATTGCAACAAGATATTTTTTTGTATTCATTCAGCTTTCTTGGGTAGGGAACCTTGGGCACTAAAACGAAAAAAAGTCTTATTCATTTCAGTGAGTAACTTGCCACTACTGAAAAACTCTTTTACTGCTTGAATAACTAGTACTTGTAACAAATTCCATTTCTTTTTTAAGAACCTGACATTAAAGTCATCCAACCCATGGGACTTATCTGGCTGAAATGAAAATAACACCTCCTTTATTTCTTCACCTATTACTTCCATGAGTAGTGCAGATTCTTGTTCCTGTTTGATGGACCTAACCATTTGATTGATTAGATAGCTAGGAAGGCTTGCAGTGTGAGTAGATACCCCATTTATTGCTTGAAAGTGATTTTTGGACACTCGTTTGAGTTCCTCATTATCATTTATCTTCATACCATTCTCATATTCAAGAAAAACTATCCTATTTCTATTTCTCATGCCTTGAATCACACTGAAATTTTTTTTGGAATTTCTATCTCATTCTTGCAACTATTGGATTCTAGACTTCTATTTAAGTTGCTTTCGATATTCATCAATGATTTGCATGTAACTACATAGTTCATATTTTTCCTCCTCTAAGAGTGAGGAATTAATAAGATCCTTGGCTAAAAGCACCTAAACCAAAGACAGATTCTTAAAAGCCTGTTCTTTACTGAATTTTAAAGGATCTAAATTAAGTTTGAAAAGTTTAATGCATTATGCTTTAATACATTTTAGCATTTGAAAACATTGGAAAGTCTTAGAACCCTGCACGTTCATACCGGTAGCATTTGTAATAATTGAATCTTAAAAACTTAAAGTTTTGTATACTGTAATATATAAAGTAATTTCTTTTTCAGTATGTATAATGTGAACATTTCTTCTAAAACTCACCCATCTGCACTTTATGTATCACTCTTATACCTTGAAGATGAAGAGTATGAAGATGACATTGAAGAAGAGAATAGACTGGTGTTAAAAGATTGTCACGATGATATTGAAAGAGAGAATAGGTGGCCATGTGTAAATAGTTGATAGAGTGTCTGCTAATAGCTATAATAATTATTGAAGAGGAGTTGTAACTTACTTTAGATTGATTTGAATTTTTGGTATCTTACTCCCTCTATTATGTCACTCTCTTATTCACTTTTAAACTTCAAACACTATCTAAAGTCCAAATTTATAATATTTTATTCTAGAAATTGAGTTATATTAATTTGGTATCAAAGCATTAATTATTGACAAAATAAGACAATGGGGTATAAGAAATGACAAAGGAAACTAGATCGCAAGATAATACACAATTGGAAGAAGATTGAAGGAACCAATTGTAGGAGATGGAAGCAAAATATGAAAAGATTATCAAAAAAATTGAAGAAAATGATATTATATATAAAGCATACAAGAAAAAAAGAGAGCTCAATCTTAACAAACCAACCTAGCCCATAAAATTAATTAACAGAGGGATATATATATATATATATAAGAAGACAACAGCAGGGCAACTGGTCACCCAATATAAAATTTGTCTTCTTCCTCCTCTCTATTTGTTTTCTAGTTGGTAAGTGTTTAATACACCATCTTTCTCCTGCATGTAAAGCTTTTCTCACATATTCCCTCATTTTGTTTGTTTCGCAGTAAATTGTGAAAGCTAACATCCTAAAATTCCTTAGAAATGCATAGAAATTCACATAGGTAAAAATTTTCCAGCATCAATTCTATGCCTTTTATTTGTGATTTTTTAGTCATCCTACACTAATTTATAGTTGGAAAGTATATTTTCATTGTTTGAGATAATAATTTAAAGTCATGGAAAAAATAAAAAAGGAGAAAAGGTGGCTAAAAAATAAGAAAAAGGGGAGGTAAGAGAAGAGTTGAGAGTCAAAAAGAAGACAATTTAGGAAAATTTAAGTTGCCCAACAGAAATAAGGATTTATAATCCTTATGAAATGAAGCTTGATGTAAGAACCATTAATGGTTGCTTCATTGTCTATCAAAAAAAGTGCAAATGGTACATTTTTTATTGTCCTAACAATAATCTATGAATAGTTAAGTATGGTAATGCTAGGTTCATTGAAAATGGACAAATCAATAAGAGTGGGGATCTATGAAAGGTGGATATTCAAGAGATTGAGGTGAAAAATCCTTCACCCAGTGTCTCTTCTTAAGTTGTTATTCTTTTTGTTGTATCATAGCCATGCAATATACCGAAGCAACAAGTTGATAACCTAAACCCATAATAAGAGAATGTCAATAATGAACTAGTAAATAATATGCAAGTCACAAATGAACCTGGCATTATAAATAATATCGCAAAGGTCTATAAGGGAGAAAAGACCAGCTATATCAAATGACTATGTGATGTATGAGCACGAGTGTAACTTAAGCATTCATAAAGATCCAGTCTCATTTAAAGAAGCATTAAAATATAACAATTCTGAAAAGTGGCTCAATGTTATGAAATAATAATTAAAATCTATGAATGATAATTAAGTCTGGGAACTAGTTGAGTTACATAAAAGCTCAAAGCAAGTGGGTTGTAAATGGTTTAAGACCAAAAGGGACTCGAAAGGTAATATTGAAAGGTACAAAGTCAAACTTAAAGTTATATTCAAAAGGATGGCATTGAATTTAGAGAGACCTTCTCCCTAGTTTCAAAACAGGACTCTTAAAAAATTATTATGGCATTGGTAGCTCATTATGATTTAGAGCTTCACCAAATGGATAAAAAGACTATTTTTTTAAATGGTGACTAAGAAGAAGTTTATGTGGATCAACAGGAAGGTTTTGTGACTACAGAAGAAGAAAATATGGTGTCTGAATTAAAGAAGTCAATATATTGTTTGAAATAAGCTTTCTGACAATGGTATCTTAAGTTCAATGACACCACTACCTCATATGGTCTTATAAAGAACACTATTGATAGATGTATCTATATGAAGGTCAGTGGGGACAAGTTCATTATTTTGGTACTGTAAGTTGACGATATTCTTTTGGTTGCTAATGATTTAGGCTAGTTACATGATGTAAAGAAACTTTTATGTAATAACTTTGAAATGAAAGATATGGATGAGGCATCCTATATGACTGAAATAGAAATACTCTGTGATAGGGCATAAAGATTATTAGGGTTATCTTAGAAAGGATATATTAGTAAAGTATTAGAGAGATTTGGGATAGAAAAATGCTCAGTATGGTAGTTCCAATTCAAAACGAGGATAAATTTAATGAAATGCAATGTCATAAAAATGATTTAAAACGAAAGGAAATGGAATATATTTCCTATACATTTGTATTTAGGAGTCTAATATATATTCAAACTTGTACTAGGTTAGATATTAGTTTTGCTATTGAAATGTTAGGCCGATATCAAGGTAATCTTAAAATGGACCACTGTAAAGCTACAAAGAAATTACTTAGATATTTACAAGACAGTAAAGATTACATGCCCACATACAGGAAATTAAATCACTTAGAAGTGACTGATTATTCAAATTCTAACTATGTTGGTTGGGTAGACTCAAGGAAATCTACTTTTGATTATATATTTCAACTAGCAGGAGGGGCAATTTCTTGGAAGAGTATAAAACAACGTATCATTGTTACTTCCACTATAGAGATTGAATTTATGGCTTGCTTTGAAGCCACTATTCAAGCATTATAGTTGTAGAACTTTGTCTTAAGGCTAGGTATTATCGACAGTGTAGCTAGACCATTAAGAATTTATTATGATAATTCTATCTTTTTCTCTAAAAATAACAAATATTCTAAAGGTGATAAATACATGTATTTGAAATACTTATCAGTCAAACAAGAAGTGCAAAATCATAAAGTATCAATTAAGCATATTGGAACTGATATAATGTTAGAGGATCCGTTAACTAAAGGATTACGGTCTAAAACATTTACTAGCCATGTTGAAAGGATGGGCGTTATGGATAAGTCTTTATTAGTATGAGATCATGTTATGTCACATTATTTTGTGTACATGCATTGTTTAATTGTGTGATATATGGAAGAAATCGTGGCATTAGATGACTTGTGACCGACATGATCCCATCATTCAATTCATTCGAGTTTGACAACTTGATAGATTCAATATATAATACACACTTATATTGTTGGATCATCAAGTTGTAACATAGGCCAAATGGGAGATTGTTAGATTAATTTAATAATCATAAAGGTATGGTTCATATTACTTGGGTAGATTTTCATATAAGATAGGTCCAAGATAATGGTTATTTAGCTTGTAGAGAATATTAAAGTCACTAGGGCTTTATTATAATTAATTAGAACCCTTCCCTCTCCCTTCATTCAAGCTAACATTTACCAAAGAAAAGATGTGTTCCTGCACCATTAGAAAAGTAAAAGAAGAGAGTGGATAAACTTCTTTGCGTAGAGAAGGTGTTTTCAACTAAAAGGATTAAAGATCTATCATTGTAGACAGATATTATGTTGGACCCTGTTTCCGAAGTCCAACCCTTGAACCATAAAATGTTGGCGTGTTCCAATTAAATCTCCTTAACCATTTTCGATTCATCTTTATACTTTCATATCATAACATGTGGGCCTCATTTCTAAAGTCCTACTCTTGAGTCATGAAACCATAAATATTAGGTCCTAGGTCTAGAAGTTCGCCACGGCAAACTTTATGTTTCGCTGCTGCAGCGAACGAACGAATACTTTTAAGGAAACCTTTTGGGAAAAGTTCGCTACGGCGAACTCTTGACTTCACCGCGAAGAAGGTCCAAAATTTTCCCTCCCGCTCCTCTTGGGATAATTATGATACGGCGAGCAAGTTAACTTTCGCCGCGACGAACGTACAATGTTATTTTCGCTGCGACAACCATTGTGGTTTCGCCACAGCGAAACCCCCTGGAATCACAACCCCTAAACCTAAAATTTCATCTTTCCTAACCTTTATTTCAATTTACATTGTCCCAAAATCACTCCTTCAAATGCATCATCATTTCACAACAATTCAATATTATCTCATCTTACTCTCCAATCTCTTTTCATTTAATTCATTTCTTACAACTAATTCTCATCCTTCGCAAAAATCCTATATCTCTTTGCTATAACATGTCTCCCTTATATATATGTAACAAAAATTCATAATCAAAATAATCATCTCAAATCGATAACGTCCTCAAGTATATCAAATTTTCAACTCAACATCATCTATGCATAATTCATAATTCATTAATATCAAAGAATAGAGTTTTACAAGATCTAATGGCATTCCAAGGCACAATAAATCCATGTCTCAAATTTTCAAAATGCAAAAATTACATGAACTAATAATTCTTGAAATGCGACTAAAGCCTTGTATTTATAAAATCTAGCTTAAAAATACAAAACATGCAAGACTCGAAGCGATGCCTTGACTCTTGATCACTCGATCTCATTTTCTTCAATTGAAGATGGGACGGAGGGGGTAAGCTTAAAAGCTCGTGAGTAACAAGTTTATAAGGGAGAATAAGCAAAAATCATTGAAATGTTCATTTGTTATGGAAATTTCATATTGAATGCATAAAACTCATAGTTTTCAAATTCTCAACCAAATTAACTTCAGGTCAAAAATTCATAGTTAAAGAAATATCATCACATAAACATAACATTTACATGTAACCATCAAAGCATAACACTCAATTATGCAACATTTTTGACAATTCAAAGATGCAATGGAAAAACAAATGGCTCGAGAGTTCCTTGGAATGAAATGGATAAACTGAAGTTTATACCATGAGCAAAACGAGTCCGATTTCTCAGGATCTCGTGGCCTTAAGCGGGCAGCCGGGAGAAGGCTATATGTCGACATGTACGTGACTAACGAAACGTTCCTCTATTGCCTAAACACAAGCAATTCTATGCTCCATTCAATCAATCACATATTCACATTCTCATGCTTTTTCTTCTTTTTTTAATATACAAAATGCCATGACATTTTTCAAGGCATAACATAAAATGTTTCAATGCATTTCCATCTTTATTTTGAAATTCATCAACAAAATTCATATATCGAACACATAAAGATTCCTCA
Organism: Erythroxylum novogranatense; assembly: GCA_029891385.1. NCBI lineage: Eukaryota > Viridiplantae > Streptophyta > Magnoliopsida > Malpighiales > Erythroxylaceae > Erythroxylum > Erythroxylum novogranatense. Next base: position 24,090,788 of record CM057226.1, read on the forward strand.
AATCATTTATAAGCAATAGATGCAACAATTATGAAGAAAATTGAAATCATTTTCTTCTATTGATTTAATAGAAAACATTTAAGGCTCATTACTTCTATTATAAACATGAAACCCACCTTGATTTCCTTGCTTCAGGACTTGTTCAAAGGTGCGTCAACCTTCGCTCCTCTTGCCTTCCTTGAATCTCTTTATCAATGAAAAACATTCACATTCAATATGAATAGAATTGGAGGATCCATATATATCATATTCACTAAGATAAATTCTAATCACTCAAACTCTTCTAAAAGTTCCAACCTTTAGGTCAATTTTTCGTGATAATTCTAATCAAGTAAATGAAAAAATTTGATAACACTTCCTTCAAGAAAATTGTTACTCTTTATCTTATGTTTCTAATGACACCAAAATAATTCAATTTGGTTTAGTACTCTAAAAGTTATGCCCCAATCATTTTCGGGTTGTTCTTATACTAAAACAGCATTTGATACTCCAATTCCATCCAAACTTTGAAATCCTTAGAGACTGAATTTGAAGTCGATTCCTTCATAACATTTGTATCCCTATGTCTCTAGTTTACACCAAATCAAAAATCACTTTATTTAGATAGCTACAAAAAAGTTATTCCCAAAATACCAAAGCATATTTTGTATTGGAAAGTTCGCCGCGACGAGCCAAAAAGTTGGTCATGACAAACTTTTACAGAAACGAACTCTGGGAACAATTTTTGCTACATTTTTCAACTTTTTACTTACCACATTTCACATATAACCCATATAAACACTAAACCATCACTTCTACTTCATTTCAACCCAATATCATTGACAAATACATCTAAATCTATCTTTGATCATTAACCCCAAAAACTAAACATATACATTTACCCATTCTCAACAACTTCTCACACATATTCATCTCTTAACTAATCATCAAAACATGCTTAATTTTACAAATAAAAAAGGGTTTATGCTTATACTTACTTGATTTATCCAAAGCTCTTCAATCACCATGAAACCTTAGCTTGCTCTTCTTTCTCTTCTTTACTTCCTTTCTCTTCTTGATCAACCTTAAAATCACCTTAGATCTTCCTTCTTTTCTCTCAAGAACAAAACCCTCTCTTTTCTTCTTCCATTTCATATTTCTCTTCTTCTCTGCCTCATTCACGTTGTTTTCTTCTTCTTAAAAGCAAGACCCCTCTTCTTATTTCAATTCATACACTTAATGGGTATAAAAAGTCCATTCTACCCTTCCTTTTATGCCTTATGCCTAATAACCTTAAGTGTCGTGCCCAATTTGCCCTTATACAATCTTACAACTTTAATACTTCAATTCAATTAATCTATGTCATAAAATCTTACTAACATTAACATAATAATTATCTCCACAAAATAATCCCTTAAGGACCTTATAATTTATTCAAATCATACTTGATCCTCAAGAAAAATTTTTAGGGGGCCAACATATTAAACATGGACCAAGATTAACATTTCTTTCTTTCTCTTATAGCATGAATCGTAATTGAATGGTTTGAATTAATTGTGTTATAGATGATCTTGAGAGAATTCTAGACTTAAAATATTGTTCAGAATATTATAGAATTAATTTATAGGTATAACATCACATTTCACTTCAATATTCAATACTCACCTTTTGAAGTATTGCATTGATTTGCACTTCCTTTGTATGTTCTATACTTGGCGAACGATTCCAAACTGCTATTCGTAAATTAACTTTTAAAAGGTTGGGAGGGAGCTCTCTAACTTATCAAATTTCGTATTCAGTATGCTTATAATCAAATGAAGTGTCTGACAAATAAGAAATAGTCAGAACATAAATTTATAATAAATGAGTGGGTTTATGTTAAGCTCTAACTATATGGGTAAAGTAGTACGCAATAGAGGAAAAACTTAAAATCTTCTTCTTCTTCTTTTCTTTTTTGAACCTTTTAAGACTCCATAATGATGGGAAATTTTACTTATCATCTTTCTAGATTAATGTTTAAGTGCCGAAACAAATTACCAGCAAAGGTTTTAACATAATAGTCACTTAAAAAATTTAGCAATGTTTCATGGACTTTTTTATATGATTTATAGAAACAATATGCCAACATCAAGGAGGGAGACAATATTACAGCTCAAAGTTAACAAGTACTAAAGCAACACCGAAGAAGAGGAGCAGTCAACACTAAAGAGTGCTAAGACAACATCAAAGAAAAGGAGAGACTAGTGTAAATTGATAACAATGCTGTCAAATTCAAAGAATTAGACAGAAGTAAAATACCATGTGTAAATATTTGGCATATATGTGTTAATTCTCATAATCGTTGTTGAAAGGAAGTTGTAACTTATTTTTAGACCTAAATGAATTTTTTTAATTTTCTTTTCAAATCTCCATCTCTCTCTCTCTCTCTCTCTCTCTTATTCACTAAAGCCTTCGAAACAGATAAATAAATGAGAACCTATAAGGAACATTTTAAATTTATTTCTTTCTCTTTTCTCTCTGATTTAATTTTTTAGTTATTCACTAGTTAAATCGATAAATCCAAAACCTAATTTTTATTATTAAAATTGAGTAGTATGAATCACTGATACATTCCAAAGTTTTTCTAGTATACCCAATTACCATTAAAATGATTAAGATAATATAAATTAATTTATATAAGTGTAAATCTTAAAAATTATGAATTTTATTTAATTTTGTAATACTAATTAAAATTAAAATAACAATAAAATACTTAAACTTTTAATTTTTATAATAATAACCTAGTGTTATTCCCATTGTTAATGAGTCATGTCAGGAGACCTATTTAATACACTACAGAAAAGTGACCCCTAAAATCCTAATGATGATAAGCTTAATTGCGATAAAAACCACCATATCTTAATAAGGATAATGTGCAGATTTTTAGTGATTTTGGACCTATCTTTGGCAACCTATTTTGGTGATTGTGGTATCCAAGGCAACAGGATTTTTCAAGGATTCCATCTATGTTGGGTAGCTACGTTTTCCTCTAGTGACTATGATTTTTTTGGGTTGTCTAAGAATTGTTTAAGTGGTGAAAAACATCTAGCAATGTTGTGATGTTGCAGCTCTATTATTTGTGACATTTCGGTGATGAACAAATTGTTCATTTGTTGAGTTTTGTGGTTGTTGTATGTGGGATGCTCAATGACAATATCAAACGTTCATAGAAGAATTCTTATTGGACAACTTCCCATACTTTCGATTGATGAAGCTGCATATTTACGGGAGTTGCTTTCTTATCTCAAGTGCCTTTTTTGTTTATGTTATTTTAGATTTAATCACTTGAGTTGTTTTATTATCATCTTTATTAACAATCATTGTTGCTAAAATCTTCTATTGAGGCTAGCATGAGGTGGTCATGCTATTGAGAGTGATTTACTTTCACAAAGTGTGAGTACAAGGGATAGTGTCAAGATTTGAGTGAGTCAGCTCAGTAAAGCCTTGGGTAAAATTATTTTATCACAAATAAAAGTTGATTAAACTGGGTGAGGGCCCACATATGTAGGTAAGATATGTTGAACTGCTTTACTAAATCTTGTTTGTCAATTATTTGTTGCGTATTTAATTTTTCTAATTGTATTTTCCTAGAATATTAATGATTGTTGACACAGTTGCTTTCCATTAAGCAATTGACAGAAATAGCTCAAAGCAAGTAAGGCAGAACAAATTTTACGAAAGGAAATCCTTTCAGATTTTCAATTGGTGTTAGAGCTTGGGTCACCTAATCAAAACTTGATACGTCAATTTGGTGTAGATTCGTGCTTTGAAATTATGGATACGAGAGAAGGGACATTAATCACTAAACCATTGTTACTAGATGGTTCTATTTACCCTGCTTAGAAATTTAGAATGAAATTCTTTATTCAAGCACAAGGAAGCAAAGTATGGACTTTATTGTTGAATGGCTGGCCACAGCTAGTGATGATTAATGAAAAGAATGGAGCGGTACCTAAAGATCCATATGAATGGACAAGTGTCAAATAAGAGGAAGCACTTGCTAACTCTCTAGCAAATACATGCAATGTTTAGTGTTGTAGATGATGGATATTTCAGTGTGATATTAGCAAGAAGTATGAGATACATTACAAACAATACATAAGGGATTAAAATTAGTGATAGCTTCAAAAATTCAAATGTTGGCCACACGATTTTAAGAGCTTAAGATAGAAAAAAGTGAAACTATTGGAAATTTACATGAGAGGTTATGTGATATTGCCAACCAAGCACATCAACTTGGGAAAAAATATTCAAATCTAAAACTTGTCAAGAAGACATTGAGATCACTGCCTCCTAGATTTATACCAAAAATTGCACTCATAAAAAAAGCTCATGATATCAATGAATTATCTTTGGATAAGGTAATTGAGATTTTTACCAACTTTAAGATGATTTTATTAAGAGATAAACAAGAGAAGAAAAAAGGATTGACATTGCAAGTAAGGTTGGAAAAGTCGTGAATGACTTAGGAGATGAATTTGATAAGAATGGGGATATGGAGTTATTGACAAGAAATTTCAGTAAGTGGTTAAAGAAATTGAAGAAAGATAGATCATTGTTTAGGAAGCATAGTGGGAATAAATCAAACATTAATTTCAATTAGTAAGAAAAAACTTAAAAGGGTAAAAAAAAAAAGGTAAAGAAAATAAAATGTCATGAATGTCAAGGCTCAAACTTATGCAAGGGGAATGTGTTAACACTTTGAATAAGAGAATAAGGAAGACTTATATGAGCACTTAGAGTGAGAATGAATATGAAAGTGAGTATGGAAGCAAAGAGAAATTTGTGACTAATTATGCTAATTTAGTTGCTTTATACAACATAAATCCAGTTACTTGCTTAACAACAACTAGAGAAAAAAATGACACGAAAAATTTAGATGAATCGCTTCAAAATTAAAAAAAAAAATGCAAATGAATTAGTCCAAAATTCTATTTCATATTATGACAGTGATTTAGAATACAAAAAAAGGACATTAGCAAAGCTTATGAGTTAATGTATGCAAAATGAGTGCAAATGTGTAAGAAGAATGAGAACCTAAAGAAGGAAAATTCAACCATGAAGAATATCATTAAAGATCTTGATAATAAGTTGTTATCTACAATAGATGAGCTTGATGAAACAAGGTTAAAGCCGACAATATTGAAAAAGGAATAAGAATGTCAAATGGAGGTACTGAAAAGCTAGAACAATTGTTTGAAATTGGTAAGACAAAAGGGACTTTCAAGGTGTTGGTTACAAAGGTGAATGTCTAAGTTGAATAATGGGCAAAATGGTTAAGCTAAATTTTTTAAAAGAGAAACTTTAAAGAGGAACCGAAAGTTTGTGCCTACATGTCAATTTTGTGGGGTAAACAGACACATAAGATCGAATTGTTACAAGTTGTTATTAATGATATTTCAAACTTCAGGGGGCTCAAAACCGAAAATCTTCGACGAACTTTCAATAGCAACCAATGTTACCAAAGCATACTTGGGGTAGAAAGGGTCAATTACTACCACTTGTAGATCTTAAATCCATACGAGCTACTTCTTATAATGGTTGGTCTTTTAATAGTGGGTGTTCACATCATATGATAGGTGAAAGAAACTACTTGATGGATTATCAAAGTTATATGGATGGTCATGTTAATTTTGGTGATGAGAAGAAAGCAAAGGTGATTGGTAGAGGAGCTCTTCGCATAGATTGACTACCTCACTTCAAAAATGTACTTCACGTGGATGGTTTAAAATCCAAAGTGGTAAGTATTAGTCAACTTTGTGATGATGGGTTGTTTGTTAAATTTACTAATGATGGATACAAGGTGTTAGAATGAACAAGGAGAGTGCTTAGTAAGTGGCAAAAGATTGGAGGATAATTGTTGCAACAATAGGCTAGTACTTCTTGCAATTCAGCCGCATATGATTATGTGTCTCTATGGCGCTAAAAGATTAATAAGGGGGTAGAAGAAAACATTAAAAATAATCCTCACAAATTAGAACAAGGACACAATCAAGCTAAAATTAGAAATTGTCCAAATTCACAATTAGTTGCTACTGGTGTTATGTGAACTTGGTGTTATATGAACTTAATGTTATTTGGACGATATTTGGACGTTATTTGGAAGTTGATGTTCCATTAAGGGGAAGTGTCTAATTATCTTCTTAAGGGGGAGTCCTCATATGTGACAAATAATGTAAAAAAGGTAGAGATTGTTAAGATATTTGTTGAGATATCTTGTTAATTAATTTTGGACATTATTTATAATTAGACATAGTTGGATAATTGTCATATATCATTATGATAGTTAATCTACCTTATATGGGATTCTTGAAGATAAGATTACATGAAGGATAAAATCCTAGTGATGATAGGATTTGATTGGGATAAATCACCATATCTTAATATGGATAATGTTTAGATTTTTTTGTGATTTTAGACCTATCTTTGGCAACCTATTTTTGTGATTGTGGTTATCTAAGGCAGCTAGATTTTTCAAAGATTCCATCTATGTTAGGTAGCTGCATTTTTCTCTAGTGGGTGTGATTTTTCTGGGCTGTCTAAGTAATGTTTGAGTGGTAAAAAAAATCCAATAGTGTTATGATGCTTCAGCTCTATTATTTGTGACATTTTGTTGATGAAATGATTGTCCGTTTGTTGAGTATTGCGACTGCTGTGTGTGGGAGCTTTAGTGACAATATCGAAGGTTCACAACATAATTCTTATTGGACAACTTCCCATATTTCCGGTTCATGAAGCTACATTTTGGGGGAGTTGCTTTCTTAACTCAAGTGTCTTTTTTATTTATGTTATTTTACATTCAATTACTTGAGTTGTTTTATTATCATCTTTGTTAACAATCATTGTTTCTAAAATTCTTTGTTAAGGTTAGCACAAGATGATCGTGCTATTAAGAGTGATTTACTTTCACATAATGTGAGTACGAGAGATAGTGTCAAGGGTTGAGTGAGTCGACCTAGTAAAGCCTTAAGTAAAACTATTGTTTCACAAGTAAAAGTTGATTAAGTTGGTTAAGGACCCCACAGATGTAGACAAAGTGTATTGGTCATTGATTTTTTTTATTGTGTATTGAATTTTTTGTTTGTATTTTCTAGAATATTAACAGTTGCTCACACAATTCACTATGCAACCAACAAAAATAGCTCAAAACAATTGAGCCTAAATCAGATTTTGCGAAACCAAATTTTTTTAGATTTTCAAAAACTTATTGAAATTCGATAGATATTGAATTTCAATAGATTTTATCATATATAAAATACAAATAATTATCTTTAAAATAGGTGACATAAAGTCAATCTCAATCTTTTCACAATTTGTTCTCTTGCACGTTAAAATTGAATTAAATCTATATCAAATCTATGTTAAATTCTTACTCTTAAATTTTTATAAAAATCTAAATAAATCTCTAATATTTTGATATCTATAAGTTACTTATGAATTTTAACATATGTCATTGAAACAATTCTTATTTAGACAAAACTTAATAACAAAATTAATGTTTTCATGACAACTTATTTATATTATAAGTAAATTTTAATAATTCATTAGTAATTTTAACAAACATAGGATGCATATTAAATTTTAATATCTCAACAACTGATTTGTGAGTATTTAATAATAATTTAAAATAAATTTATTTTAAAAGGAAAATATAGAGTTAATTTCAATCCTCATCACAATAAAAAAGGAGGTGAGTTATTATTGAATTATGTATATACATATATATTTTCTACCTCAAAAGTAAGAATTTACTCTTAAAATTATTATAAATTTTCTAAAATATTTTAATATTTTAATTCTTATAAATTAATTGTTATTATTGAGATATTCCATTGAAATAATTCTCATTTAGACAACATTTAATAATAAGATTAATGATTTTCATGAAAACTTATTTATATTGTAAGAAAATTTTAATAATTGATTAGTAATTTCTAATATATTTATAGGTATATCTTGAATTTCAATATGTTAAGGACTGATTTATTAGTATTTAATAACAATAAAATCTAATATATTAAGAAAATGTAACTACTCCCGATTAATGCCTATCTTATTTTATCAGTATTTATTTTATTTTTTAACTAAATAAATACTCATAAAATAAAGTAAACAATCCAAGCAATTCTGCGCAAAGTATGGACTTCCTACGAGTGAAATCCATTCAAGAATGGCCACAAATTTTGCTAGGTCAAATTTGTGGTGATGTTTGAATGACACAGCTCCATCTTAAATAGAGGAATTGGTCCCGACTTTCGAAGAAAGTGTATGGTACTGAACAAACGAAATGAAATCATGGATAGATAAGGAATCGCATGAATGATTAAGTGCATTGATTGTGTGTTCTTGAGGAGTAGAGATGATTAAGTGCATTGATGGTGTGCAGTTGATGAGTGGAGATGAATTTAAACAAACGTCGCTCGTGGATTACGTGAATGGGCGTGGACTGGAGGATCCCATCGAACAGGGCAGAGATAAGAATAAATATTCAGAAGACACGTATATATGTACAATTATGATTTTCTTTTATTGTGAAGCAGAAAGACTTTCTTAGAAACTTATAATTACTCCTTGGTACTAAGCAGTATTATATATTTCAGTATTTATATATTTTATTTAAAAAATCAAAAGATCTTTTGAATGCATTCGACTTTTAAATCTTAATTATTTAACTTTATTTGTTCTTATCTTAACCATTTAAAATATAAGCTAGCATGACTAGATGTAAACAAACAATAAATCATAGCTCATAGTTGCAAGACAAGAATTATGCTATTAATCAGTTAATTAAACTATCTCAATTTTATGTATTTGACACGTAAGTTAAATTATATGAAAATTGATAATTGATAATTAGTAATTGGTGAATGTAAAAATATAAAAATAGAATCACTAATTTCACCAACTAGACTAAATGGAAATATTATTAAAATGTTGAAATAAAATTAAATAAATAGAACTAGGAATAAATAAAATTATTTAAAGAATTTAGTTAGCATTAAATATTAAATCATAATAAAATTTTTGTTAAGTTACAAACATTTATAACTTAACATAAACAACGTCATTTTAGTTATGTTCTAAACGTTTAAAACATAACTAAAACGACGTTGTTTGGTTTAAATCCGAACGACGTCATTTTGATAACGTTTTAAATCACCAAAAACCCACCCTCTGTGCACCTGCGACCTCGTCCTCTCCTCTGTCGATCTACCACCGCCATCTGCTTCCATCACTGTCGTCTTCTTCATTTTCTACTTCCTAAGTCTCCAGTTAATCATCCGTTGAGGTTAGTAGTCAATGTTTTACACTTGGGGTTTTTTTTAATGCTTTCATTGTTGTTGTTAAATGTTTTTATGTATGTTGACTTCTTTTGATGTGTTTTGGATTATCTGCTTATAATTCGATTATTGATGATTCATTGTGCATTTGAATGTGTTCATGTTGGTGAAGAATGGAAAAAGCCAGCAGTTTTGTTATTAGTTAGTGATTAGTTTCTTATAAAGTGTTTGATGAAAGTTCTACTAAAGATGATTTTGTTAATGTTAAGGTTGATGGGTGAACAAGATTGCATCATAACGACCATATCCCAGTAATTCATAGAATCGATATTTTGGAAACAAAGAATTTCAGGTAGAAATATAGGACCAAAGAGACAATGTGAGTTCATGCGACCCAAGCACAGAGACATGTTCGAAGGGATTTACTATGAAGGTGGCCCATTATAGCCTCCAACTGCAACTGAGTCACCACCTCCACCTCCAAGACCTACAATTGCAAATACAACATCACCTACAAATGTTGATGTTTCACAATCCACCATTTATACATTATCCAATACAGTTATGGCGAATGAAGGAGACGAGATCCAATCTAAATCTGAGGGACCTGATGGAAGAAAATTTATAAAAATTATCAATAAACTGTAAGTGAAATTGTATGAAACACTATATATGTTTATCATTAAGTTATAGGTTTATTTTTTTGCAAATTTATAAAATTATTTGTTTTTATATTAGGTTGACTTCGTCTGGACCGTGTTTCAAACATATGACATCTACATTTAAGGAGAGGATTGATCCTAAGGATTATGTATGGACGAAGATCTTTCAGGCCATAAAGGCATTTTATTTTCAGGAGTTTGAGGTAAAATATACAAATAATTTTCTTTTTTCATTTTTTATACATTAATAACATAAATATTAATAGATTATTAAGTTATCGAATTTATTCCTTTTAATTTCATAAACATTTTTACTGGAATTCTGCTATCGATGGGGTCATACATATGATAGAATTTTGTCAATAATTTTGTGGACTAGCATAATAAATATAATTTTGTACAAACTCCAATTAATTTGATTTAATTTGATGTCAAGATAATTGGGTTTGCTAATTATCTCTCAAACGTGTCATTGGGTCTGTGTTCATGGGCTTGCTATGATAGATAGGCTTGGCCCATGTAATTATCTCTCAAATGTGTCATTGAACCTGTGTTCATGGGCTTGCTATGATAGGTAGGCTTGGCCTATATTTTGCAGTGCACAGAAGATCCTACTGCTAGCCGACCTTAAATATAGTCACCTCATTGAGAACTGTATGTACTTTTGTTGATTAGGGTTTGGAATAGCAGTAGTCAATCTTCTGCGTCTCTATCACTTTACTTCATAGAAAACAACAATGGATTCAATTATTCCACAATTTTCAAGTATTTGTCAATACAATTATTCAATCTAGTATGTTACAATTCTAGGGTTAATCAAGTGTGTTGATTAATTATAAAATTTATCTGTAATTTCGTGTTAAATTTCCCTCAACATAGTGTATGGGAATCGCAAACTCGTACACGTTATCGCGACTTTATTGGTGTGATACACAAGGCTGGTGTACGACCATCTTATATTTTTGAGGCCATATGGAGTCGTTGGCAGGAGTACTGGACCTCACCTGAGGCAATGATCATCTCAGGGAGTAACTCGACCAACAAATGTGGTAACTCAGGGGGAGACAGTCTTCCTGTTCATACGGGAAGATCAATTACTCACCACGAGTATACAAAGAGACTTGTAATTATATAAATATTACACTTATATTCTCATTTTTTACTTTGTTGTTTTTCAATGTACACATATTTTCATCACAACGTTTACACATCAATTTAAATTGATGTGTAAATGTTGTGATGAAAATATGTGTAGTATGGATAATGATCATGGTATAAATATCTGCTGTCATATATGGTTGTGATAAGTAATTTGCTTTATTCAACAAGGGATAATATCATAAAAAAAGAGGAGACTTTGCACAAACTTTTATAAATTCTAGTTTAATTTATAACATTTTATTATTATGCACGAAAAGTCTATGGGCGTAAGGTCTACATCCCGTCAGTTATTTTTACAAACTCACACTAAGAAGCATGACGGTGTGACATTCACCAATAGCCAATATAGAGAACTAAATGTATGTGAAATTCATGGTTTAATATTAATTCTTAATAATTATCACTTACTAATTATAATATAAGCATTCCCTCCTAATATGACCAAATACAACAAACAATTCAGCAACAGTCTTAGGAAGAACAAGTTGTTGATGAGAGCCAGGCATATTTTGATGCAGTGAGTGGTAGGGACAATCGTGGATGGATCTTCGGCCTAGGCTTATTTAGCAACACATGTTATTTGCAATCCTTTATGTTTAGTGTAGTAGCATCTACTACACGATCGACAGTGGAACGTATCCATCACCTTAAGAGCACAGTGCAGACCTTGATGGACGTAATAATTAAGCTCTAAAATGACATGGAGCAATTGAGGGGGAGGGATAGAGACTCAGACCATCTGCGCTCACTAGGACAATAGGATTATTGTTGTCATTTGGTTTTAATTACGTACAATTTAATGTTTTTATTATCAGTTAAGAAATCTTTTTGCTTTATATGATTAATTAATTTTCTGTTTAAACAAAATCAATATATAAATAAATCAAAAAATTATGCATGGATAATTTATAGTTATTGACATTAAAATCAAATTTGATGTTGAGATTTTGAAAACAATTACCATTCAACAAGTTATTTATAGAGAGTTAAAAGTGACCTCAGTAAGCGTACAGGAGCTTCGAGCTCTGGATTAAGTAATCGGGGTTGCATTTGAAGAAGGAATATCATTAGCAGGTATTGTGGGAAATTTTCCTTTTAATATATATAAATATGGGTAAAATAATACTCGAATCAAACCCTAGCTATTGTTATCCCTGCTCATTGCCTCAAGGCACATATACATTATATGCATCGTAAACGAAAGGGCCCAAATACATAAAACTATTTTATTGAATCTCACGTACTCTTACATAATTACGAAGTCTGCCAACGATGTTACAACTCAGTTTCATATACGCTCATGTGTATTGGTCGGGTTGGTCGTGCTGGGCTTGAACCCAATCACAACGGTCTGTGGGTCGATCGGTCCATCTTTCGAGGATCAGTCTTATACCTCTTGGATATGCCAAGCCCAGGCTCAATCGATACGTCCATAACCCGTTTGTAGGTGGAAGTCTCCCATGCAGACGTAAAGACTTAAACCTAACACCTGCTCCATATATAAGGTACGATTCTGCCATAATGGAGGTACGTAATCACAAAACCCTAGCTTTCTCTGCGTTCGGTGAACCTACCTTCACCAAAAGAACTGACTTGAGCGTCAGAGGGGCTTATCGGGAAACAACCCCCGACGTGCCTTCTTTGTTTTGCAGGAACCTTCACGTCGAAGCTCCCACGAGAAGCAACCAACTCCATGGATCTAAACGGCAACGTACAGTTCCATCAGAATTCAGCAGAACCAATTGGTGCCCCCACCGTGGGGCCCGACATCAGGGCACCATGTCCAGAAACACGCAGATTAGCCAGGCGGCAGCAACCAATCCTGATATAGCCGCTGTCGCGGCTCTGGCATTACAACGGATAGGTTTGCAGTTCCCTGCAACCTTGCCGCCGGCACATCATGCGTCCCGCATGCAGCCTTCGGACCTGAATAATCAACCGCAGCCTCAAAACCTGGAACAAGAAGAACAGAGCGTAGCTTTGGAAGATAACGCTGGAGTCAACGTGCATCCGAATCTCCAGCACTTATCAGATGCGGATCCTCCTGCACTGTACACACCTCCCTTACCCGAAAATAGGTCGAGGAAGCGGCTGATCTGTTGATTCGCCAAATTCTACAATCTCAGCAGGCACCACAGTAGCCGTCCGCACGGCCGACTAGCATAACGACCGATCGCTACCTTGCCAACCCTAGAAAAAATCGTGGACAATCGGATCAATGCAGCCATGAACTTCCGCCTGGATCGCCCCATAGCTCAATACAGCTCCCCTTTTACTCCGACAATCTTGGATAGCCTCCAGGCACCCGGTACCAAAATACCAACGCCCGAAAAATATACTGAAAAGACCGACCCCTGGACTACCTACAGCACTTCCAGTCGATGATGAATCTACACTGTGTTTCAGACGCCATTCAGTGTAAGGCTTTCTGTACGGCCTTTCAAGAGGGAGCTCGACGATGGTTTAATAGCTTGCCTCCGAGCTGTATTACATGCTTCGAGGACTTCAGGTCGCTATTCCTCAACCAATTCACCACAAGTAAGCGGCCGCCGAAAATGGCCTTAGAGGTAATGCAATTGACCCAAGGGCGGAATCAGAGCTTGCGGGAATTCATCACTCGGTTTAACAATGAAGCGGTCGAGGTCCCTGACCTCACTTGCTCATCCATGTTGGCAGTACTAATGAACAACACGAGGGATGAGGAGTTCAAAAAGTCATTAGCCCTCGATTAGCCTTGATCCATTCAGGAAATAAGAAACAGGGCGGATAAGTACATTCAGCTCGAAGAAGTGCTGAAGAATACGAAGCATAAGACGGATGATCGCTAGCCAAATGACAGAACGAACGGTTCACATAAGCGACAGAAGGGCCAGTCAAACTGGACAAAACCAACCGACCAACAGGGATATCAACAGGAATTCACTCCACTCAACAGAAGATATGCGGAAGTACTGGCGACCATGAGAGCGGACGGGGAACCTATCTGAGAACCTAATAAGATGAAGACTCCCTCCAAGGATAGGGACCTTGATTCATATTGTCATTTCTACAAAGACATCGGTCATGACACGGAAGATTGCTGGCAATTAAAAAGAGAAATCGAATTCGTCATCCGAAGGGGGAGGTTGGGCCGATTTGTGAAGCACGAGCAAAATGCCAATCGATATAACGAGCATAAGACCGGTTGGCCCGACAACAGACTACAGAATTGGAGACAGAATGATAGAAATGATGGAGGGAGACAGAACGCCAATACAGATGATCGACGCGAAGTGAGAGGTCGATCCAGGGCACGAGGCGACAGGAACACTAGGCAACAAGATGACCTACCGGTGAGGGTCATTAACATGATATTTAGTAGAAATGCAGCAGGGGGATCCACTACTAAAGGCTGAAAGAGATACGCTAGACAGGTCGGCGAAGACTTGTCAGCCAAAAGAAAGAGGCAGACCGATGGGATGATATCGTTCGACGAGTCTGACCTCGACGGTATAAGTTGTCCTCACGACGACGCGCTCGTTGTAAACTTGAATATGGATGGCAACGAGGTGAAGCGCGTAATGATTGATACAAGAACCTCGATCGAACTGTTGTATTATGATGCCTTCAAGAAAATGGAGGTACCAGAGGACCGGCTACTCCCTACAGAAGGACCTATAAAAGGGGTAACTGGAGCATCAGCCTACCCGTTGAAGTTCGGGCAAAAGCCACGTCAAATAGAGAGGGACGTGGAGTTCTTAATTGTGAAGTTTCAAGGGGCGTATAATGCGATAATTGGATGAGCCACTCAGAACGCCCTTAGAGCGGTCATCTCCACCTATTACCAAGCTATGAAATTCCCAACGCCTCATGGAATTGGTATTGTCAAGGGTCAACAGAGAATCGCTAGGGAATGTTACTTAGCGGAGACCAAAACACTAAACGGGGTGGTAGTCCTGACGAGCTCTCTTGACGTGAGGGCCAATGAGGAGACGGAGAGAATGAACCCAGTGGAGGAAACGCAACGGGTTATACTGGATGAAGTCGACCGTTCCAAATTCACAAATCTAGGTTCCGAGCTCCAGAAGGACCTAGTTAAAGAAATTACTGATTGCTTGGTAGAAAACAGATCAGTCTTTGCCTGGGTACCGAGCGACATGCTGGGGATATCCCGATCGGTCGCATCACACTCCCTTGGTATTCCACATGACTACAAGCCGATTAGACAAAAGAAACGCTGGCACAGCAAGTAGAGACAGGAGGTGATCGAGAAAGAAATAGAGGAACTACTCGAAGACGGATTCATCTGAGAAGTCAAGTACCCTGAATGGCTAGCCAATGTGGTTTTAGTGAAAAAGAAGAACAGGAAATGGAGAATGTGCATCGATTTCACCGACCTAAACAAAGCATGTCCGAAGGACAGCTTCCCCTGCCCAAGATCGACCAGTTAGTAGACTCCACCTCCGAACATGAACTTTTAAGCTTCTTGGATGCTTTCTGGGGCTACCATCAAATTCAGATGAGTCTCGAAGACGAAGAAAAGAATGCCTTTATAACTGACCAGGGCACGTATTTCTATCAAGTAATGTCGTTCGACTTGAAGAATGCGGGGGCCACCTACTAGCGGCTCGTCATGGAAGTTTTTAAGAAACAGATCGGTCGATCAGTCGAGGCCTATGTGGATGATATGGTGGTCAAAAATAAGATGGTCGCGGAGCATGTGGAGGATCTCAGAGAGGTCTTCCAGACCCTTAACAAATTTCAGATGAAGTTGAACTCGAAAAAATGTGTCTTTGGTGTGGCATCAGGAAAATTCCTGGGGTTCATGATTACTCAGCGGGGGATTGAAGCTAATCCAGAGAAGATCGAAGCCATCGTCCAAATGCCTTCGCCGCAATACTTGAAATAGGTACAGATATTGACCGGCCGGATAGTTTCCCTAAGCAGATTTGTCTCCAGGTTGGGGGACAAGTGCCTACCGTTTTTCAAAATCTTGAGGAAAGCAAATATGGCTCAATTCCAATGGCCGGACGAGTGCGAAAGATCCTTCCAACACTTAAAACAGTATTTAACAAGCCCACCTGTTTTACAGAGCCCCGTTGAGGGGGAGACTCTGACTATCTATTTGGCGATCACAGAGGGAGCGATCAGCACGGTCTTGGTTCGATCAGACAGCAAAGATCAATTTCTGATCTACTACGTCAGCAAGATACTGAGCGGGCCAGAAACACAGTATACACCCATAGAAAAGTTAGCTCTTTCCTTGATAACCGCGGCGCGGAAGCTGAGGCCATATTTTCATAGTCATATCATTGAGGTGTGGACAGACCAGCCCCTCAGGTAGTGCCTCCAAAAGCTTGAAACCTCCGGGCGATTAATCAAATGGGCGGTAGAACTGGGAGAGTTCGACATACAATATAAACCTCGGATGACCATCAAGGCGCAGGTGTTGGCAGACTTCATTGCAGAAATGAGTCAACCTAACTCGCAGGGGGAGCAATGCCCTGCCTGGAGCTTATTTGTTGACGGGTTGTCCAACGCTGAGGGATGCGGAGTAGGAGCAGTGTTGATTAGCCCGCATAAGGAAGAAAAGGTAGAATACGCTCTTCGGCTAAAATTCAAAGCCTCCAATAACGAAGCAGAATACGAGGTTCTGATAGCCGGCCTCCAACTGGCCAAGGAAATGGAGGTAAAACATCTGAAGGTATATAGCGATAGCCAAATAGTGGTCGGACAAGTTACTGGGCAGTATGAAGCCAAAGGGAGCAGCATGATCAGATACTTGGAGCTGGTAAAGCAGGAGTTAAGTAATTTCGAGTAGTACTCAATCAGTAGGATAGAGCGAGCTCACAATGCAAAGGCAGATGCACTTTCCAAAATGGCTACCGATCGAAATGCCAAAAATAATGTTCTAGTTGAACGACTAGATCGACCCAGCATTCAGAAGGCCACCGAAAGTGCTTGACATAAATACCGGTCGATCAGGTTGGATCGAACCGATCAAATAGTACCTCCTAGAGGGAACACAACTAGAAGAAGCGTTGGAGGCCAAGAAACTGAGGATAAAGGCGGCCGAATATGCAATCATTAACGACACCCTATACAAGCGATTTTATGATTGGCCACTGCTGCGATGCTTGAGCGAAGAAGAGGCAGAACAAGCAATGGTCGAAGTCCACGAAGGAATGTGTGGAAACCACGTGGGAGGCAGAATGTTGGCTCATAGGCTGATTAGACAGGGGTATTACTGACCGACGATGAGGAAAGACTGCAAGGAGAAAGTCGACCGATGTGAGGCTTGCCAGAAAAACAGTAACCTATCTCATCAGCCAACTGAGAGGATGAAAATTGTGAGTCATCCTATCCCTTTTGCTCAGTGGGGAATGGATATACTGGGGCCTTTCCCCCTCGTTCCTGGACAAAAGAAGTTCCTGGTAGTGGCAGTGGAATATTTCACCAAATGGGTAGAAGCGGAAGCGGTCGCTACAATTACCGAACAGAAAGTGGAGAATTTTGTAAGAAAAAGCATATTAAGCCGCTTCGGGATGCCAATGGTGCTGGTTACAGACAATGGTCGGCAGTTCGATAACGAGAAATTCAAAGATTTCTGCGACCGACTAAAGATAAGGCTGCAGTTGACCTCAGTAGCTCACCCCAAAACAATGGTCTCGCAGAAAACACCAACAAAAAGATAATGAGTTCTCTCAAGAAGCGACTGGACGAACGAAAGAATCAGGTCGATGAGCTAGACGAGGTATTGTGGGCATACAAAACCACACTCAACGGAGCCACAGGAGAGACACCGTTCAGGATGACTTTCGGGGCAGAAGCCTTAGTTCCAGTAGAAGTGGTGTTGCATAATCAGAGAGTGTCGAGCTACGAAGAAGAGCAGAATAATGAAACCCACCGAGCAGAACTCGTGCTTCTCAGTGAAGACAGGGATAGGGCAGTCGCTCGTTCAGAGACCGTCAGGCAAAAAGCAACGAAGTTCTACAATAGAAGAGTAAAGCCGAGCGACGTAAAGGTCGGTGGGTACATTCTGCGAAAAGTCAAGGCAGCTGAGAAACACCCTGGAAAGCTCGGACAGGTGTGGGAAGGACCCTATCAGGTGATCAAGCAAGCCGGACATGGCTCTTACATCCTACGCGATGCGAACGGGAAGATCCTATCGAGACCCTGGAACTCTCGAAACTTGAAGGAGTTCTACCAGTAGATAAGTCTTATTTTTAGTTAATCTTTGTTTATTACTGTTTCTTGTACGCAACCCATGGGTACCTTTTTCCTGACCCTGCCAGTCAGGTTTTTTAATGACCCACACCTTCATTATCATCAATAAAGGGGTTTTCAGATTTCTCGGCAAGAAGGAATTTCATTAAATTTGGCAGTAGAAAATCCCATCGATATCGCTCGGCCAGGTTGCCAAGACAAGATCCTTGGAACCATCGATCGACTTCGCCATCGCTCGGCCGGGTCGCTAAGATAAGATCCTTGGGACCACAGCTCGGCCTCGACTATAGATCGACTAGGTTGCCAAGATAAGATCCTTGGAACCATCGATCGACTTCGCCATCGCTCGACCGGCTCGCCAAGACAAGATCCTTGGGACCACAGCTCGGCCTCGACTATAGATTGACCAGGTTGCCAAGACAAGATCCTTGGAACCATTGATCGACTTCGCCATCGCTCGGTCGGGTCACCAAGACAAGATCCTTGGAACCATCAATCGACCCTGACTAACGTTCGGCCAAGGTCCCAAGACAAAATCTCGGACTGTTTGACCTCATTATCATTCAGCCTAATTCACCCGATCGGCGCACATCGAGTGCGCTCATTCGCGACCTGCTATTCGAAGAGAATAAAATTCGACACAAAGGCAATAAAAAATGAGCTTCTATTCCTCAAAACAAAAGCACTGGTCACAAGCCCGACCAGATGAGCCCTACAAAGAACAAAACAATCACTTTGATCCTTCCGGAGGAGAGGAAGGGCCAGCAACGGGAGTAACCGGATCGGCAGGAGAGGAAGGGCCCTCATTCGAGCCAGGAGAGCAAAGGCCGACAGCCACGTTGGGGAAAGACAAAGGAGAGGCATCCTCGTCCCCTTCCGAGCTCAAGTCCACCTCCTCATCTGGAATCAGCACTTGTTCCCCCTCGACCATCTCGTTCATTACTTCCAAAGAGAGGTCGAGATTAGTTGGAAGCATCGGCTCGGCATACTCTTCAAATGAAGGGCATTCCGACCCCCCAGAAATGTGAGCCTCACGGCACCTCCCCAAGATCGAAAGGGTTAAGTCACAGGAAAATTCTAAACATTCCCCACGGAGGAACCGTCTCTGCCACCGCCTGATCGCCTCAATCCTTTTTTTTTATGGAGCCTCGCAACTCCCTCAATACAACCTCGGTCCTGTGCTTGGCCTCCACCGCCGCGTGACAATCCTGGTGATTGGACCATATTTATACTACAAATTAGGCCTGTTTTCTTTAGTGATTATGCATTTGTTGACGCCTGATCTATGATTTTTATGCTTATTTTGGTCCTGCACATTGAGTTTTGATAAATTGCACATTGTCAGTATTTTGTTGTCATTTGTCATTAATTCTGCATAATTTTTATTGGGACAATTGATACTGCAAATGGGTTGTATTTTGTAGGACCAAAGGAGTCAACATTCAAGAAGTAAACATGCCATGAGATTATTTGGGCGAACGAAACCTCAATTCGCCGTGGCGAATAAATTAAATACAATTACTTGACTGCGACGAGTGACCAAATCCATTCGCCGCAATAACTACAACTCATTCATTCGCCGAATGTGCTCTGTAACCCTACCAAATGGCAATTAATCCTTTGTTTCGACCCAACTCGCACAATTCCTATAAAACTAACCATTTAGGGCAAAAATAGAGAGCGCATTCAGGGTAGCTCTCCTTCTTCGTCTTCTCCGTTCTCTTCGATAGTTTTGTTTTCTTTATTTTGCAGATTCGCCGCCACTTCCGACGGACGTCCACCATCACCAACCGCACCTCCTCCATAGTTAAATAGCATTTATTCTCCTTGTTAAATCGTTGGAGTCATGGTCGAGGTGATTGTCCAGCGATGATGGAGTCACCCGAGATCATGCGTGGCTAAGGTTTCTTCTCGTAAGATGTAGCAGCGGTCGGAGTTCCATGAGCTTCAAGGGTAATCAACCATTGTTTTAGATTTACGTCATATTTTGTAAAACCTCCGAGTTGGAGATCGCATCAGTATGATGGATTGAATCCGATTATAGTTTAATCGGATGTAAAACTTGATTTATGTTATGGATTGATTATTGTTGAATGTTGTGCTTAATTACATGGAGTTCATGTATATCGCTTGGATGATTGCATTAATTAATTTAATCGCCTAGTTGTGTTTGATTAAGTTGGTTGTGTTATTATTTGGTTGATTTATTGCATTAATCATTCATCGCATACACTAAGGTTTTTAACAAGTTTTAATTAATCGAGTTGATTAATTAATTCTTGGACTTAACGAGTTATTAAGGTTGTGTTTTAGAAACTTAGTGGATTTCAAACCCGACAATTATTTTGAGCGATGATGACCGAGCCACATTTTCGTGAGAGTTTTATTAATTGTTTTCATCCATTTAATTTCAATTGCCTTATCTTTTCAAAATCCCAAAATATTTATCTTTGCTTTGGTTTAGTTTAATTTTAAATTAATCAATCAAAACCCCTTTCTTTATTGCTTTCATTGCATGCATAATTCAAACATTAGGCTAGTATAGGATCAATTGGTGCATTGGTTTCTTGAGAGTCGACCGAGGTTGCATCCTGTATTGCAATCCTTGGTATAAATTTTATTTGACCGGTTTCAAGGATCAAAATCTTGGATTGAATGATAAGTCTGCGATCAAATTGGCGCCATGTCTTGAAACCAAATTAATTGGTTTTCTAGGTTAGCGATGTTTGTTTTAATTTTAATTTTGTTGTTTGCATTTTGTTTGCATTGCATAATTTTATTTTATTCATTACCTTAAGTATTTTTAGTGTTAATCCTGTTTGTGATTTCGATTACGCTTTGTTTTAAGTGTTTATTCGATTGTTCTTGTTTATGTTGCTTAATTTTGAGTTAATTTTGTTTGCTTTGCTTGTGCAGGCTTCTTGGCCGTGATTTAGTTCATCATTAAATCACAAATGAGTTCATCGATCATATGACGAGTTCATATATTCGCATGGCGAATCTTAATTTTGTTCGATTCGCAATGAAAGTGTCTCATGAGCCGCCATTTAACTATGTTAATATCAGCCTCGTTTTATCCGCTATCGTTTTAGTGAGCTCATTTAGGAAAACTCTTTTTGTGCATGCCCCGTAGACTTAGGCTAGTTCATTTTCAACCCAAAATTGAGCGACACGTTAGGCAAATTCAGAAAAACAAAAGAGAACAAACAAACCTTAGCACACTAGAGCATCAGGTAGAAGAGATGGCTGAACACGGGACTATCCGGTCACCCACCCCAAATGGAATCACGGTCTTAACGGTGACCGAGGCAGCGTAGATGACAACAATGGGAACATCGACGTAGGACCATCCGAGAAGCTACAACCTCGGACGTTAACTACGATCCTTTCACTGCCGCCTGCCCTAACTTCAACATAAATTTCGAAGTTAAAGGCTTACTGATTAACTCCCTTCCCAAATTTCACAGTTTGGCGGGAGAGGACCCCTACATGCATCTTCAGGCCCTCACAATGATCTGTCAGAGTATGAAGCCTGTAGGAGCACATCTGGACCAGGTGCTGTGGAAAGTATTCCACTTGTCGTTAGAAGGAAAGGCCCGGGAGTGGTACATGAGCCTCCCAAGGCATGTCGCGAATGCCTATCATAGTTGGGTCAACTTGCGGAAAGCTTTTCTAGAAAAGTATTTTCCAGCCTTTAGGACTTCATCGATGCGAAAAGAAATCTATTCTTCCAAACAGGATTATGACGAGTCCTTGTATGATTTTTGGAACAGATTTCAGGATCTGTTGTCTCGATGCCCCCATCATCAAATTCCTGATGAACAGCTTGTTCAATATTTCTACGATGGGGTGAAGAATCAGGAAAAGGGAATGTTAGATCTTGGCTTGGAGGATCGTTGATCGACCTCACCGCACCCTGAAGCATGGGCCTTGATCGAGAGGATGGCCCTCAACAATCAGCGATCTGATGTTAGAGATTCCAGAGTGTCCATAAAGTGGGAGCCATGTCGGCTCGCACAAAAGGATGGAAAGCACGGAATCAAGGTGGATTCCTGGAGCATAGGATAACTTCACGCTTATCCTCGATCACTACCGAACTTAAGAATCGAATGTGCATCGCCCATCGCCTTCTCTTCGAATCGACCGCACCCGATTCATGAATCTTGTGGGTCGGTGATGCACATTTTAGTGTTCGCCTCGAAGGTATGAAGAAGTCTGCGGTGTGCAGGGAGACAAAATCAAAAGTGGGACCCGTGCTCCAACACATATAATGAGGGATGGAGATCCCACCCAAATTTTAGTTGGAGGAGTAACGCGGAAAGAGCACCAAACCGATTTCAACAAGGAAGTGGAGCTGGATCATCTACAAACCGGTTCCAGGATCAGCGAGCATTGACAGTGCAACAACCACCACCACCAAAGGAGGACACTACCCAGCTACTGCACAACATGATGACTCTCATAAAGGAAGAGAGGAATTCTACTGCACATCAATTCAACGCAATTGCTAATCTAATTCAGCAGGACTCCTCAAAGAACGCTGCCCGTTTCAGTGCCTTGGAAAAACGCATGGATCAATGGGAAACCAAGGCAGAAAACCTGAACTCATACGTCACTCGGTTATCCAACAACTCGAGTGAAAATCAAGCGAGAGTAAGCGGATCCATTCCTCCAACACGGTCATTAACCCAAGAGTTTAAATGCAATTGAGTTGAGGAGTGGAAAGAAAGTGCATTCGACATTCACAAGAAGAAGAATGCACCAAGAAATTAAGGTTGAAGAGGCGCCTCAAGTGAGAGAAAAGCAAGTACATGCGATTAGAAAGTGATCGCGAAGAAGAATTGTTGAGGAACAAGAAGCAATCAACCATGAAGGAAAAGAGCAACCATCTAGCATGTCGGGAAGAAGAGGCGATAAGGATAAATCGGCGAAATGACCACGCCATGAAGGAAGTCAACTTAAGGACCTCCCTTTTCCAAACTCGTGTCGATGAGCAAGAGAGTTAATGAGCTCAAACACGAAAAAGAAATCATTGACCTGTTTGGAAAGGTTGAAGTAAATGTGCCTTTACTGGACCAAATTAAGAAAGTGCCAGCCTATGCTAAGTATTGAAGGACCTGTGCACCAACAAGCGTAAATTTAGGCCAAACGAGAGGGTCCAACTAAGCTCAAATGTGTCGACTTTATTTAAGCCCCAAATCTCGGTCAAGTGCTAAGACCCAGGCTCATTTACCATTCCTTGTGTTATAGGAAAGGTAACAATTGGGAGAGCATTATTGGATTTAGGAGCGGCGATTAATGTTATGCCGAAATCTGTTTATGAGGTCCTCGGAGTGAAGAGCATAAAACCTACGTCAGTAGTGTTACAATTGACCGACAGATCCTTCAGACATCCTGTGGGCATTATTGAGGATATTTTGGTCCAAGTCAAGAGTTTAGTGTTTCCGCCGATTTTTATGTCTTTGGATATGTCAAGCTGAAGTGGTGCGGACACTTCCTTAATCTTGGGCGACCCTTCCTTGGACGGCAAGTACTATGATTAGTATGAAGGAAGGGAGATCACCATGGAAGTTGGTGATCAACAAGTTAGCTTGACATGTATGAAGCTATGAAGCATCCTCGTGAAGATTATTCCTCACCGGGTGTTCACATGCTTGATGTTTCTATTGATGATGCACGCTTACAATTTGTAGAAACTTTATATCCCGCCATGACAATATTTTGGAAAAATTTCTCTTTTGACGATTTTGCGAGAGCACAATTGGGTCTTGAAATGCGGACGTGGAGATGACTTGCAACCAAGCTACCGAGGTGGAGCTTGGATATCAAATATCGTCCATCTGAGCTCTGAAGACCCGCCTGAGTGCAGTGTTTTCTTTCCTTCATTTACTATATAATTGTGCTATGTTTGATACCAACGTGCATATTGTTGAGCATGATTATATTGTTTAAGTATGGGGAGGAACCAACGGTGGGTTTAGAGTAGTAGGTAGGATTTCCATTTTCGTTTGAATAAAGTGTTTCCCCTTTGTTAGCTATGTGTTCTTCCTAGTTTAATACAACATGATTTGATTGAAGAGAATGGTTGATACGTGGGATAATAAATTGAATGTTTATGCAATTTGTGCAGGATCCTTAGAATTTGTGTTTTGTTTTGGGTGATTCATCGCGGCGAACATCGCTGTTCGCCGCGGCTAATGTAAGGTTTTCCGTTTTATTCACCGCGGCTAACGATTGCCTCGTTGCGGCGAATAAGTCTGGTTTTGTCCCTCTGGACCGTTGGTCTTCTCTTTTGTCCGAGGCCCTTTTTGGTCTTTTCCTCTCTCGCGTCCCTGCGTCTCCCGCGTCCTCTTTTTTCTTCTTCTTCTTTCTCCTTCCCTCCTCATTTCGCTGCCTTTTCGTTGTGCCCTCGCCGCCTCCTCCTCCTCGCCGCTGTGCCCTCGGTGTGCTTTAGAAGCTTCCAACATCCTCAAATCTTCTCCCATTTGTATTTTCGTCATTCAGTAAGTGTTTTTATCCATTCCTTTTGTCCATTTCCATTGTTATTTGTTAGATTTAGGAAGCGAACAAGTGGCGCCATTAGCATGCATGCTAACGTAGGGTATCGGTTTGTTGCATTTAATATTCTTGCTAGCCGCGTGAACGAAGGTGCCCAGTCATGCGCAATGCGGTGGCATCTGTTAGGCGCAAATAATGGCGAGGCCTCCTCTCGCCGCAAATAATGCTCCTGCTTAATTCTTGTGTAATTTTCTTAGTAAATGCCTATTCTAACGTTTGTGTGTGCAGGATTATGCCTAGAATGAAGCGAGCCTCTAGACCGGAGCAGCAGCCATCCTCTTCTTCCTCCCATTCCTCCGATCACACCCTTTCCCCTTCCTCGCAACCTTCCCGTTTTCCCTCTCGTCCTGAGATCCACGAGATGCGATCGGTGCAACTCGTGTTGCCAACAAGATATACTCAAGGAAAACCATTTCCTCTAACCCATGACAAACCCTTTTGTCCGTCGACTTTTCGAATTAGACTTAGCCGCCTCTTTTCAACCTAATTCTATTGGCAACCTCACCTTTGTCCGCCAAGACTACTCCTATGCTCGCATCTCCCACACCCTACGGAATTAATTTCCGGGGTGTTTCCATTCCCGATGTTTTCACTTCCGTAATTATCCGTGAGCATTACCATCTCCCCGTCAGTCCCTCATTGCTAATATTCTCGACCTCCTCCGTGATTACCCATGGGAGGAAGTCATTGGTACTCTCAGATCGCAGGTCTCAAAGTGGCTTCAACCCCGAGGTTCTCAATCGGTACATCCGTCGGACCACCCTCCTTCTGAAGCTCGTCCCCGTTACATTTTATCTGTAATAATATTATGCCTACCTCCATCTCTCCAACATCCCTAAAGAGTAGGCCTATATATCTACCGCTGACGATGTTGGCCGCCTGTAGACCTAGCCCCGCCATCTCCACCGCCTTTCGCCAAGGTGTGTTCTCTCCACCAACCCTAAACACAAACTCCTTTTCCCCATCTCATTTTCGATCTGCTTGGCCTATCGAGTCCCGGAGCATCCTGCCGATCTCCTCTTCCGCCGCCCTCCATTTGTCTATGTCCGCTTAGGTCGCCCACGTGCCATCCCACCCCGCCTCCCGCCCAACCCGCTCCGCATCTTCTTCCTCTCCTCCTCCTAGCCTCCATCCCTCGAGCACCCTCTCCTTCCCTCCAGTCCTTCCTCCCGCTTCCTCTCCGCCTCATCTTCCTCCTTCCCCGCCCTCTGTTCCCCCTGCTCCTTCCGAGGTGGCCATGCTCCGAGAGGACGTCCTTCGGCTTGAGGCCCGGTTCACTTCTTTCGAGACTTAGGTGGCCGCCACGCATTCCCTGCTCACTATGATTGCGGCCCACCTCGGGCTGCCTATTCCGCCTCAGGCGCCGGCTTCTTCAGCTGCTCCTCGCTCTTCTGTTGCTGCCCCTCCGGATCCGCCAGCTGATAATCCTGCAGCGTAGTCTAGGCTGTTTATTTTCTTTTGTTGTTGTTTTTTCTGTATTTTCTTTTTTTTGATGTACTTTTTGTTTCGTTCTTTGGATCCTCCATGTTGAGCAATTTGTCTTTTTGAGCTTAATGATATATCCACATTTCTCTTTTCTATTTGTGTTTCACCTTTTCTGCGTGCCTCGCTATATTGCCACTTGTGGACAATGCCATGTTTAAGTGTGGGGCTTGCTTCCCTCTTATATATATTTTTGCATTGTACACCTATTAGATTTGTGCATAATTTGTGGGCCCGCTGCTTTTCTCGATAAATTTGGACTCAACCAAACATTTTCTTTTTGTTCTTTTGTGCGCCTCGCATGCAAATCATTTACAAGTTTCAAAACTGATATTTGAGTTTTGAAAATACTCTCCATTCTTCGAACGATAATTGATCTCGCAAAATTTTAACTTTTGAAGTTTTCAAACAAAGTGAATGGGAGCATGCTAACAAGATAGTATTGTCGCTTTTAAGACTTGAGATTGAGCATTGAGACAAAACCCTTATTGGAAGGATAATCGAGCCAAAAATTTTCTTCTATATCTTTGTGTGCATCGCGCTAGCTCATTCTTCTCTAGAACTTGTGTCAATTTTTACTCAAAGCTTGATGGACTAGATTTTTGTGGATATGATAGAGACGTTCCTTCTTTCAGCCCTTTCCTCAAACATCGTTCCCTTGCTAGCCCCTTTGAGCCTTCTTGCTATGAGCATTTGCATGCATTATTTTCAGATGATGTCAATAGTTAGTCTGTTAAAAAAAAATTGAAAAATGAAAATGAAAAAAATGTGTTAGTCTTGTGTATCCCAAAAAAGGGATTTTTGAATCCCAAAATGGGATTAGTATCTAAAAAAAAATAATCAATTAAGTTTAGTAGAGGTCTAGTTTCTGTATAGATTATGGACATCGATCCCTCATTTTATGCCATGCTCATATTTTTCTTTTTCTCACATCATCCATTCATTTAGCCTTCTGCTCATTACATCCCTTAAAGACCTCTTGATCTCCAAATTGATAGTCCTTGTAGTGGAGAAATAGAATTGATACAAGCTTATAGTAGGAGATGTATTAAGCGATTGAGAGAAAAATATCCCTACTATACAAGTGAGATGGCGTAAACATCATATCCCGAGTGATTCTCATTGTTCAATCTCATGTGCTTAAATTCTTTCAGTGTTTGTTTTATTAGCACTCTTTCAATTTCTTTGTGTTTGCATTACGATTAAGTGGATTGCGCTGGTTACATTATTATTTGAGCATGGGCGAATTTTCTTTTACTCTTGTATCTTTTGACTCTTGTAAACTTTGTCCAGGAGTACAAAGGTCTAAGTGTGGGGGAATTTGATTGGACCATATTTATACTACAAATTAGGCCTGTTTTCTTTAGTGATTATGCATTTGTTGACGCCTGATCTATGATTTTTATGCTTATTTTGGTCCCGCACATTGAGTTTTGATAAATTGCACATTGTCAGTATTTTGTTGTCATTTGTCATTAATTCTGCATAATTTTATTGGGACAATTGATCTTGCAAATGGGTTGTATTTTGTAGGACCAAAGAGTCAACATTCAGTAAACATCTGCGAGATTATTTGGGCGAACGAAACCTCGATTAGCCGCAAATAATAAATTAAATACAATTAATTGACTGCGACGAGTGACCAAATCCATTCGCCAGATGAACTACAGCCATTCACCGCAAATGAATGTCGGGTAACCCGACTTTGTAAATGGCAATTAATCCTTTGTTCGACCCGGCTGCACAATTCCTATAAAACTAACCATTTAGGGCAAAAAGAGAGCCGCATTCCGAGGTAGCTCTCCTTCTTCGTCTTCTCCGTTCTCTTGATAGTTTTGTTTTCTTTATTTTGCAGATTCGCCGCCACTTCCGACGGCGTCCACCATCACCAATGCACCTCCTCCATAGTTAAATCGCATTTATTCTCCTTTGTTAAATCGTTGGAGTCATGGTCGAGGTGATTGTCCAGCGATGATGGAGTCACCGAGATCATGCGTGGCTAAGGTTTCCTTCTCGGAAAGATGTAGCAGCGATTAGAGTTCCATGAGCTTCGAGGGTAATCAACCATTGTTTTAGATTTACGTCATATTTTGAAAAACCTCCGAGTTGGAGGCGCATCGTATGATGGATTGAATCCGGTTATAGTTTAATTGGATGTAAAACTTGATTTATGTTATGGATTGATTATTGTTGAATGTTGTGCTTAATTACATGGAGTTCATGTATATCGGTTGGATGATTGCATTAATTAATTTAATCGCCTAGTTGTGTTTGATTAAGTTGGTTGTGTTATTATTTGGTTGATTTATTGCATTAATCATTCATCGCATACACTAAGGTTTTAACAAGTTTTAATTAATCGAGTTGATTAATTAATTCTTGGACTTAACGAGTTATTAAGGTTGTGTTTTAGAAACTTAGTGGATTTCAAACCCGACAATTATTTTGAGCGATGATGACCCGAGCCACATTTTCGGGAGAGTTTTATTAATTGTTTCGGTCCCATTTAATTTCAATTGCCTTATCTTTTCAAAATCCAAAATATTTATCTTTGCTTTGGTTTAGTTTAATTTTAGATTAATCAATCAAAACCCCTTTCTTTTATTGCTTTCATTGCATGCATAATTCAAACATTAGGCTAGTCTAGGATCGATTGGTGCATTGGTTTCTTGAGAGTCGACACGAGGTTGCATCCTGTATTGCAATCCTTGGTATAAATTTTATTTGACCGGTTTCCAAGGATCAAAATCTTCAGATTGAATGATAAGCCGCGATCACCTGGTGGAACTTCTTGCTAAGCACCCGCTCCTTCTCCAACGCCTTCTTCAGCTCGTCCCTTGCCGCAACCAGTTGGCTCCTCTCCTCCTCCCCCGTAGCGAGTTGAGTATTCAGAACACCCATCGCTTCCTCCCGGGATTTCTTCTCCTCCTCCAAGCAAGAGTTCTGAGCCTGGAAGAGGTCTCTCTCCTCCTTGACCGCCGAAAGCTCGTCCCTCAAAGCCTTCACCTGCTTATGGAGATCTTGGACTTCCCGGTCCAGAGCCTCCATACGCTGCCGCATCGCGGCGGACATCACCACACTCCTCACGCAGCTACGAATGAGCTTGGGCCCCAGATCCTGATTTCTCAGCTTGTCCATAAGCTTCTCGTCCACGGGGGGAGTAATCCTCCCAGCAATATGGCAGGACACCTCAAAGTCCCCGATCGAGGCATCCTTAGCCAACTTGATCGCAAACTCCCACTGCCCGGCATTAGTCGCTCGCCCTTTCCCCTTGCCTTTTCTCTCTTTCTCTTTCCCACCTTGACCAGATGGGCCGGATGGTAGATCACCGAGCGGATCAACCTCTTCCTCTTAAGAGGCGGCTCCACTTCCTCCTCCTCCTCCTATTCTAAACCCGCTCGGTCCGCACTTATTGGCACGATCGGCAAAGATGCCGGTACATCAGGATAATCTTCAATGGGCGGAGGGGCCAACAACACTGTTGAACGGCCGAGCTCCGTCACAGGAGGGACGCTTTCACTGGTCTCTCCCTCCCTCTTCTTTTTTCCTTTAGACCGCTTCTTCGATCTGGGAGAAGAGGAGGACCCAACAAAATTGCTTATCCTTGCCATGGCTGCACAGTAATAAAAACAAGTCAGAAAGCAAAACCAATGCTCAAAAAACGCAGCAAGTAATTCAAACACGAGAGGTCAACCCGACGGGGCGATTTTCTCTCCTAGCCCACTAATTTGTGGCGGGGGGTCGACAAGAAAAGAATTGGCCGAGGCCCCCCCGAAGTAGCCCTGTACGAGCCGAACAAAGTCATATCGACCGAGCGCTTTTACGCGACCAACTACCTCCCTCTCCTCTCTACTAAGAGATACGCTCGACGAATCGTTCCACCGCTCGGCCAAAGGATACCTCCACGATTGGGGATCACAGGAGGACCCTGGGGGCTTCATAAAGAAGCACTTCGTTCGCCAAGAAGAAATTTTTGAAGGCGTCCCAGCCGGGCAAAATCGGGCATCCCTATACTATAGGTGAGGGATTCCGGCCCCTGAACTCGAGCTCTGATTTATACTCAAAAAATGGCGGAAGATGCCAATCGAAGGAGGGCAACTGAACTGATGGCACAGTAAAGCCAACCCGTTGATGAACCTCCAACCATTCGGAGGAATTTGGCTCGGCATCAGCTAGTAAGTAGCACACACCTCGTCAACAATCGGGACGTACGAAAGCCTCATACCGCCCACCGAGAAAAAACTTTCAGAGATAGCGAAATACCCACTCAGGTTGCTGTGGATTTGCTCGTGACCCAGAGCCAGTCTGGTTCCCCAGAACAAAGGGATGTTGTACCTAATAACCGACCGATTTAACTCCCCCATGGTCATCGTCGATGCATTTCTCGGTGACACCTCCACAACCAACCCATCCTTCCGCTCCCTTGTCAAGATTTCCTCAACATCTCCTATCATACTTCTAGAGTTAACCGTCGACATACTTGCTAACAAGAAACTTTTGAAAGAAAAACTTTAGAAGGGGAGATGAGGAAAAAGGACGTACCTATTTAATGGTTTGAGACGGGAAAATCGGACGACAATTGAAAAAATTTCTGAGAATTGAGAGCAAGAAAGGGCAAATGAAAGCAGAGTGAAAGCGAGATAATGAAATAAGCGTGAAGAAAACCTACAGACTGTTGATCTTGAGTACTTATAGAAGACCAGTCGAATGACCGATCCAATCCACGACCGACGCGTGGAGAAAATCTAAGGCGAGCTCAGACGCGTGGCCGGATCTGAATCGAAGTGAATTAGGGTTACCAGGAATCCGGAGTGGCGCGACGGTTGAAAGGACGTACGCAACAGCTGCACAACGGTTACAAGCTCTGAATATCTGTTAGAGGGCATGCGCCGTCAATAATAAATGCCCTAAGTACCTTCACGCGCTCAATGACGATGCGGATCCGATCTACCTTGGCGCGGGCTATCATGCGATAAATATCAACGCCAACCGATCGGGACACTTAATCACCAGACCCCAATACGAGTTGTCTCAATACGAGCTGTCTAATAGACAACCTATAAAGTTGATATCCGATCAACCAGGCCTACCCCGAGCTGTCCCATGGACGAGCTACAAGACCCTTGCATACTCCTTTTACCCTTCTCCTTGCTCAGACTCGAGGAGTAGGGGGGCTTATGGTCGGGTCGGTCTCACTGGGCCTGAACCCAATCACAAAGGTCCGTGGGTCAGTCGGTCCATCTTTCGAGGATCAGTCTTATACCTCTTGGATATGGCAGGCCCAGGCCCAATCGATACATCCATAGCCCGTTTGTAGGTGGAAGTCTCTCATGCAGACGTAAAGACTTAAACTTAGCACTTGCTCCATATATAAGGTATGATTCTGCCATAATGGAGGTACATAATCACAAAACCCTAGCTTTCTCTGCATTCGGCTCACCTTCCTTCACCAAAAGAACCGACTTGAGCGTCGGAGGGGCTTATCGGTGAACAACCCCCGACATGCCTTCTTTATTTTGCAGGAACCTTCACGTCGAAGCTCCCACGAGAAGCAACCAACTCCATGGATCCAAACAATAACGTACAGTTCCGTCAGAATTCGGCAGAACCATGTATATTTTATTTTTTTTGGTACAACGGAAAAGCAAACTTTTATATAAAAGTGGAGAGTACAAAAAGAGATGCTGGAGAATAGCTCCGTTAAAAGAGAAAAAAAATCTTCGATAAATCAGTCAAATAAACTATATAAATGTTTTATATAATTTTTAAGTTATTCAGATTAATGTTATTTCTAATTTCAATATTTTAATTATTAGATCTTTTTTATTTCAATCGTTATATTTTAATAATCATTTTCAATAAACAATCAAATAATCATTTTTTATTTAAACTAAGAGGAAATTTTTCAAATTACGTTTTAAAAATTTAAATTTTATTTAATATTTAATCAATTTTATAATAATTTTATAATAACTAAAATTTTAAAACCTTTTATCTCTTAAAACTTTTGTTTCATCCCCTTAAGTTCGGACTGAGGTTGAAATCAAGAATAAAACCCACAAATATGCTTTGTCCCCGACTTGTTACAAAGTAATTTTTGATGTCAGACTGTATAGCCTATAGGCAAAACCGAGCGATAAATTGGTTCATTTATAAGGCTCAAATGGATTAGGTCCAAAATAATTAATTGTTAGTTGACCCATTGAGCTAAAGTTGGGCTGGGCATATATCACAAAAAGAGCTACACAAGTCTATTTCAAAATTTATCATCTGACCTTTTAAATACAGCTCAGGTCAGTTTTTAAAAATTAGATAATTAAATCCTTTGCTTTCCTTTTTGAGGGACTTATTGACTTGGACAAACGCAGTGAAGAAAGCAATTAGAGCCTGTATAGGATTAATTTTTTAAAAGAAGGGTTAATTACAAAAAATTTTAAAATTTACCCAATTTTATTATTATATATCAAATTTTAAAAAATGACAATTAACTACTCAAACTTTTAATTTTTTAATTATAACTTGACGTTAGTTTTTTGTTATCTTTACTGATGTAGTTCGCTACGTGTTCCAGAAATCCTAATTAATAAGACATGTTAGCCTTAATTAACAAAAATGATAAATATTAATAATGCCTTAATTAACAAGAATGATGAAGATTAAAAATACAACGTCGTTTTATTTAACACAAATGATGAAGATTAATAAAACGACATCGTTTTGTGATATAAATAAAACGACATCGTTTTAATAAAATTAAATCCCTTAATTTGTCAATTCCCTCCTTTCATATGTACACACCTTTGTTTCTTTTTTTGTTACTCTCGTTAATCCTTCGTAGTTTTCAATTTATTTTCTCCATTTTAAGATATAAATAAAACATTCATAAAAAAAAGATATAAATAAAACGAGGTTGTTTCAATAAATTTAAATCTCTAAATTTGTCAATTCCTTCCTTTCTATGTGGTTCTGCCGAATTTTGGCTGAACTGTACGTTGCCGTTCGGATCCATAAGTCTGCTACTTTCTATGATGAATCCGACGTGAAGATACCTGCAAAACAAAGAAGGCTTGTCGGGGGTTGTGTCCCAATTAGCCCCTCTGACGCTCAAGTAAGTCTTTTGGTGAAGGTGAGGTTGATGAATGCATAGAAAAAACTAGGTTATGATTTTCGTACCTTTGTTATGGGAGAATTATACCTTATATATGGTTTGCAGCTAGGTTTATGTCTTTACGTGTTTGCATGGGATACTTCCTTCTACGGATGGGCCAAGGAAGGCATAAATTGGGCTGGACTTGGGCTTGGCCTAGGAATAAAACTGATCTCTGAAGAATGGACCGATCGGCCCACGGGTCGTTTTGACTGGATCCGGGTCCAACACGGCCGACTCGACCATAAGCCCCCTACTCCTCGAGTTTGTGCGAAGAGATGTAGAGGTTTTATAGCTCGTGCATAGAATGACTCACGATTGGGGCGATCGGTTGAGCATTGAGATGTAGCTCGTCTGTAGGTCAGTTAATGAAGTAGTCGATCGGTCGGGCATTGTTGTTGTAGCTCGGTCAAGGGACAGCCCGGGTAGTCCCGATCGGTCGGGTGTCGACTAGTTGTGCGTGACTGCTCGCACTGGGATCGGTCAGCTGAGTGCCCCAACTGATCGGCCTCGGTACTTATTGCGTGACAGCTCGTGCTAAAGCAAGTCGGGTGGTCATCTTTAGCGAGCGCGTGAAGGTACTTGAAGCATTTATTATTTGACAGCGCGTGCTACCTGACAGCTTTTCAAAATCTGAAATGTATTGTCCTTGTAACCGTTGTGCAGCTGTCCTTTACGTCCTTTCAACTGTTCGCGCCACTCCGGATTTCGATTAACCCTAATTTATCTCCACTCAGATCATGCCGCGTGTCCGGGCATAGCTCGGATTTTCTCCACGCGTCGAGTTTTGGCTGGATCGCAATTCGAGCGTTTCCCTATAAATGTCCAGGGTCGACAGACGGTTTGGTTTTCTTCACGCTCGTTTCATTCTTGCTTTTATCTTGCTTTCCTCTGCTCTTTCTTATTCTCAGTTTTTGGAAGTTTTCTTCGGTGTTGCACAAATTTCCGATCTCTTACGACTAAATAAGTACATCCCTTTCCCTCATTTTCCTCTTCTAAATTTCCTCTTAGTGAGCATGTAATCCACCGGTTCTAGGAGTGGGTTTCTCCAAGGGACGATGTTGACGAGAGGTCGTCGGAAGTTATGACTGAGGCGACGGCGATGTCGAGGTTGGGAGATGTTGAAAAGATTACGACAAGAGAGCGGAAAAATGGGCTGGTAGTAAGGAAACTGCCCAAAGGAAAATCGAGGATGTCCGCGGCAGAGTTGAGTCGGTCGATTGTTAGGAATGGTATCCCTCGGTCCCGGGAGCCTAGGCTGGCCTCGGGGGATGAAAGAATCGACAACAGCATAAGTGGGTGGTTTACCGTCTCTGAGTATTTCTTCTCGGTCGACGGCTTGAGGCTACCGTACATACCGATCGTGGATGAAGTGTGCGCTAACTATCAATCAAGGCCGAGTCAAATTCCTCCGAATGGGTGGAGGTTCATTAATGGCCTTGCTCTGCTGTGCCACCAATTCGGCTGTCTGCCCTCGGTCAATATCCTGCGCCACTTTTTGAGAATGAGCCAGAGTCCGAGCTTTGGGGGTGGCATTCCTTCCCTGATGTATAAGGATGCCCGGTATCGTCCAGCCGGGACGACCTCTAAAATTACCGATTGGCGGATGAAATTTTTTTGTGAAACCTCCGGGATCTTCCTCCGAGTCCCAGCCATGGAGGTATCCCTTAGTCGAGCGATGGAACGACTCGTCGAGCCTGTTTCTTTCTAGAGAGGAGCGGGGAGTGGTCGGCCGTATAAAGGAGCTCGACCAATATAACTTCACTCGGCTCATTTCGGGATACGGTGGGGGGGCCTCGGCCAACTCCTTGCTAATTGACCCCCCGCCACAAGTTTGCGGGCTAGGAGAGGGAATCGCCCCGCCTGGTTGACCCCTCATGGTTGAATTATTTTCCATGCTTGTAGGTTTTGGTTCGATTTCTAACCTGCTTTCGTTGTTTATGCAGCCATGGTCAAGGTTCATGCTTTCCCCGGCCCAGCCAAGTCTCCCAAGGGTAAGCGCAAGGTCGTGGGACCTTCGGAGGCCAGAGGGCAGGAGGACAGGGGAGAGGCCAGTTCGATTGTTGTTCGGCCTATTGCTTCCGAGAGGCAGTATGTTCCTCCCACCGTCTCCGAACCATCTGCGGCTTTCTTGTGGTAAATCCGTCTGGAGAGTGCCTTGTGGTTGCTCGAGGAAGAGGAGGAGGCGACCTCGAAGAGGAGAAGGGGCCTCAGTAGTCGACCGATCTCCTCAGTAGTCGACCGACCTTCTCAGCGATCGACCAACCTCCTCGTCCCTTGGACCAAGCAAGGGAAGGAGAAAGTGGGAGATCGTCTGCCCGTCTTCCTGAGGTAAAGGGAAGAAGCTAGCAGTCTTGACAAGTGAGGCCGCGATTAGCGCGAAGACTACCTCGATCGTCGATGCGAAATGGCTCTTGACTCGGCCGAGAGGTCATTCCTCCTTGGACGAGGCGCTTTGGCGCATTAAGTATTGAGGAGCGATGAGCCGTGCCATCCGCAATTCCATGAGGATATGGCTCTCACTTTGTCCATGCATCGGGTCGAATCATTTGCTGAATCGGAGGTCCATTCTCTCTGGAGGCGGTGGGCGATTTGAAGGCCGAGCTCTCGGAGGTCGAGAGGAAGGAGACTTCTCCGGGCTCAACTCTCTTCCTTGGAGGAGGAAGAAACTCTGGGAGGAGGGCGTGGCGTCTTGAGCTCAGCTCGCCGGGAGAGGAGGAGAGGAGCTCATGAAGGCTCGACTCAGGAGGAGGAGGTCGAGAGGGTAAGGCGGCGATGGCGAGAGAACAAGCTGTCCAGGAATTCTTGATGTTCGAGGCGGCTTGACTCGGAGAGAGTGCTTAAGGAGAAATCCCTCCAGGACCAGGCCCAAACCGGGGATACGCTGAGGAGGGTGCGAGCCTTCATAAAGGAACAAAGGATTGAAGCGATCATGCGATGGCGGAGGCGATTCTTGCAGGAGGAGTGCTTGGGGTACTCCTGCGACTTAGCCCTCATGATCTTGAAGAATTGCTATGACACCTGCGTTCCTGAGGGGTTTGTCGAGCCGCTGCTTCCTACCGCCCTTGGCCTCTCTCTGGAGGAAGTAAAGGAGAGAGCCGTGAAGGACCAGGGGCCTGTCCGGATTGAGGAGCTGGACCTTAGCTCGGTTGAGGAGGACGAGCTTCCTCGTGAGGATACTTCTCCGACCGCTCCCTTGGACCCTGCTCCCTTTTCGTCTTTTTCGCCTGCTTCCGAGGCGTCCCCTAGGCATTCGCCCACTTCTCCCTCTGTAGATTTTTTAAGCTCACCTGGTCGGGCTTGTGACCAGGGCAAATTTACATTAATGCAATCTTTACTTTTGCTTTA
Organism: Erythroxylum novogranatense; assembly: GCA_029891385.1. Taxonomy (NCBI): domain Eukaryota; kingdom Viridiplantae; phylum Streptophyta; class Magnoliopsida; order Malpighiales; family Erythroxylaceae; genus Erythroxylum; species Erythroxylum novogranatense. The sequence goes on from CM057226.1 coordinate 24,127,651, forward strand.
TTTTTTCTGATGTCCTTTTCCGTATTTATGCTCTTTACTTTCGATGTATGGTGAATTTTGATGAAGTTGCTCATAGTTGACCGACTTCGAGGTCGACTTATAGTAGAGTCCGAACCGAGGTCCCAAGGATCTCGTCTTGGCGACCGATCGACCGCAGTCGATCTGTGTCGATGTGGAGCGAGGGTCCCAAGAATCTTGTCTTGGCGACCCGACCGATCGTAGTCGGTTTATATAAATGTCGGGTGAGGGTCCCAAGAGTCTTATCTTGACGACCTGGCCGAGCAATAGGCGAGGGTGATCGATGGTCCCGAGGATCTCGTCTCGGCGACCTGGTCAATCGATAGTCGAGGTATGTAGATGCCGGGCGATTACGAGCGAGGGTCCCAAGGATCTTATCTTGGCGACCGATCGACCGTAGTTGATCTATGGAGATGCCGAGCGATAGCGAACGAGGGTCCCAAGGATCTTGTCTTGACGACCTGACCGACCGTAGTCAATCTATGGAGATGACGAACGATGGCGAACGAGGGTCCCAAGGATCTTGTCTTGGCGACCCGACCGACCGTAGCCGATCTATGGAGATGCCGAGCAATGGCGAGCGAGGGTCCCAAAGATCTTGTCTTGGCGACCGGACTGACCGTAGCCGATCTATGGAGATGTCGAGCGAGGGTCCCAAGGATCTTGTCTTGGTGACCCGGTGGCCGTGTCGATTTATGGAGATGCCGGGCGATGGCGATCGAGGTCCCAAGGATCTTGTCTTGGCGACCGACCGGCCGTAGTCGATCTATGGAATCTTAGGGCGATGGCGAGCGAGGGTCCTAAGGATCTTGTCTTGCGACCTGACCGACCGTAGTCGATTTATGGAGATGGCGAGCGATGGCGAGCGAGGATCCCAAGGATCTTGTCTTGGCGACTCGAACAACCGTAGTCGATCTATAGAGATGCCGGACGATGGCGAGCGAGGGTCCTAAGGATCTTGTCTTGGCGACCCGACTGACCGTAGTCGATCTATGGAGATGTCGGGCGATGGTTGATTGGATTTTTTACACTTTGTCACATATAATGGAGTTTTTTATTGCCAAGAAATCTGAAAATCCCTTTATTAATGATAATGAGGGTGTGGGCCGTTAAAAAACCTATCTGGCAGAGACAGGAAAAAGGTTCCCACATGTATACAAAAGCGGTAATAATTAAAGATTAACTAAAATAGAACTTATCTATTGGTAGAACGCCTTCAAATTCTGAGAGTTCCAAGGTCTTGGTAGAACCTTTCCTTTCGCATCGCGTACGATGTAAGAACCATGCCCGACTTGCTTAATCACCCGATAGAGTCCTTCCCACGTCTGTCTAAGCTTTCCAGGATGCTTCCCAGCTGCCTCGGCCTTTCGCAGGACGTACCCGCCTATCTTTACGTCGCTCGATTTTACCCTTCTGTTGTAGAATTTGGTCGTTTTTGCCTGATTGCTTCCAAACGAGCGACTGCCCTTTCTCTGTCCTCACTAAGGAGAATGAGTTCCGCTCTGCAGGCTTCATCGTTTCGCTCTTCTTCATAGCCCGACACCCTTTGATTATACAATGCCACTTCTACTAAAACCAGGGCTTCTGCCCCGAAGGTCATCCTGAACGGTGTTTCCCCTGTGGCTCCGTTCGGTGTGGTTCTGTATGCCCACAACACTTCGTCTAGTTCTTCAACCCAGGTCTTTCGACCATTTAGGCGCTTCTTGAGAGCATTCATTATCTTTTTATTGGTGTTCTCAGCGAGACCGTTGCTTTGGGGATGGGCTACCGAAGTCAGCTGTAGCTTGATCTTTAGTCGGTCGCTCTGAACTTGTCATTATCGAACTGTCGACCGTTATCCGTAACCAACACAATAGGCATCCCGAAGCGGGTAAGTATATTCTTCCTCACAAAGTTCTCCACCTTACGCTTTCGAGAAATTGTGGCGACCACTTAACCGCTCGCCCGTGTTGTGAAGTATTCCACCGCAACTATCAAGAACTTCTTCTGTTCGGGATAGAGAGGGAAGGGCCCCAGTATATCCATTCCCCATTAAGCAAACGGGATAGGATGGCTCACAATTCTCATCCTCTCGATCGGCCGGTGAGACAGACTGTTGTTTCTCTGGCAGGCCTCACATCGGTCGACCTTCTCCTGGCAGTTTCTTCTCATTGTCGGCCAGTAGTACCCCTGTCTGATTAATCTGTGAGCCAACATTCTACCTCCTACATGGTTTCCGCACATCCCTTCATGGACTTCGGCCATTGCCTGCTCGACTTCTTCTTCATTCAAGCATCGAAGCAGCGGCCAGTCGTAAGACCGTTTGTATAGAGTGTCGTTAACGACCGTGTACTCGACTTCCTTTATTCTTAGTTTCTTGACCTCCGATGCGTCTTTCGGTTGTTTTCCCTCCAAAAGGTATTGTGTGATCGGTTCTTTCTAACTCGATCGACTGGTACTTACGTCGAGAGCTTCCTTGGCTTTCTAAATGCTAGGCCGGTCTAGTCGCTCGACCAGAATGTTATTTTTGGCTTCTCGATCTGAGGCCATTTTGGAGAGTGCATCCGCCTTAGCATTTTGAGCTCGTTCTATCCTGTTGATTGAGTACTGCTCAAAATTACTTAACTCCCGCTTTGCCAGCTCCAAGTACTCGATCATGTTATTCCCTTTAGCTTCATAATGCCCAGTAACTTGGCCGACCACCACTTGGCTATCGCTATAAATCTTTAGGTGCTTCACCCCCATCTCCTTGGCTAGTTGGAGGCCGGCTATCAGAGCTTCATATTCTGCCTCGTTATTGGAGGCCTTGAATTCTAAGCCAAGGCGTATTCCACCTTTCTTCCATATTTGGGTGGATTAATATCACCTGCTCGCGTCCTTCAACGTTGAGACGACCCACAAGCGAACAAGCTCAATAGGGGCGCTTTCGTCCTTGAAATGGGTTGGCTCATCTGCGATGAAATCTGTCAACACAGGGCTTTAATGGTGGTCTGAGGTTTGTATTGTATGTCGAACTCTCCCAGCTCTACCGCTCACTTTATTAGTCGACCCAAAGTTTCGAGCTTTTGAAGGCACTGCCTGAGGGGTTGATCGGTCTATACCTCAATGGTATGACTTTGGAAGTAGGGCCTTAGCTTCCGAGCTGCCATTATCAAGGAGAGGGCTAGTTTCTCTATAGACGTATATCGCGTTTCCGTTCCGGTCAACACTTTCTTGGCGTAGTAGGCGGGTGTTGTTAAGCTTCCCTCAATCGAATAAGAACATGTTGATCGACCCCTTCATGCCGCTTAAGTATAAAATCAGGTTCTCTCCCTCTACCGGGCTTTGCAGGATAAGCGGGTTGCACAAGTATTGCTTTAAATGTTGAAAAGCTTTCTCGCATTCGTCCGGCCATTGGAATTAGGTCATGTTCGCTTTCCTCAAGATTTTGAAAAATGGGAGGCACTTGTCTCCCAATCTGGAAATGAACCTGCTTAGAGAGACTATCTAATCGGTCAATATCTGCACTTCTTTTAAGCATTGGGGCGAGGGCAATTGGATGATGGCCTCGATCTTCTCTGGATTAGCCTCAATCCCCCGTTGAGTGATCATAAACCCTAGGAATTTTTCGGATGCCACCCAAAAAATGCATTTTTCCGGGTTCAGCTTCATCTGAAATTTATTCAGGGTCTGGAAGACTTCCTTGATATCTTCCACATGCTCCGTGGGCGTCTTACTTTTGACCACCATATCATCCACATAAGCTTCAACCGACTGGCCGATCTATTTCTTAAAGACCTCTATGACGAGTCGCTAATAGGTCGCCCCCGCGTTCTTCAAGCCAAAAGGCATTACTTGGTAGCAATATGTTCCTTGGTCGGTTATGAAGGCGGTCTTTTCTTCGTCTTCGAGACTCAGTTGAATCTAATGATAGCCCGAGAAAGCATCCAGGAAGCTGAGAAGTTCATGCGCTGAGGTAGAGTCTACTAATTGGTCGATCTTGGGCGAGGAAGCCGTCCTTTGGACATGCTTTATTCAAGTCGGTGAAATCGATGCACATTCTCCACTTCTCGTTCTTCTTTTTCACTAAAATCACATTGGCGAGCCATTCAGGGTACTTGACTTCTCGGATGAACCCGGCCTCGAGTAATTTTTCTACTTCTTTCTTGATCACCCCACAGCTCCTTGTTGTGCCATCGCTTCTTTTATGCGATCGGCATAGTCATGTCGAATACCGAGGGAATCTGTGCGACTGATCGAGAAATTCCAGGCATGTCGCTCGGTACCCAAGCGAAGACCGATCTATTTTTCACGAAACAGTTTGTGATTTCGTTAACCAGGTCGCCCTGCAGCTCAGAGCCTAGGTTTGTGAATTTAGAGGGGTCGACTTCGTCCAGTACGACCCGCTGTGTTTCTTCCACTGGGTTCATCCTATCCATCTCCTCGTCGGCTCTCACATCAAGAGAGCTCGTCGGGACTACCACCCTGTCTAACGTCTTCGTTTCTGCTAAATAACATTCCCTGACGATTCTCTGCTGACCCATGACAATACCAACTCCGTGGGGTGTCGGGAACTTCATAACAGTAGTAGGTGGAGCGACCGATCGAGGGCATTTTGAGTAGCCCTTTGATTATTGCATTATCGCCCGCGAAACTTGACAACTAGGAACTCAACGTCCCTTTCTATCGACACGACTTACCTTGAACTTTACTTTCAAATACACCCGGGCGAACGGGTAGGCTGACGCCCCGGTTATCCCTTTGATGGGGCCGTCTATAGGTAGTAGTCGATCTTCGGGTACCTTCATCTACTTGAAGGCCTCATAATACAACAAATCGTAGAGCTGCCGTATCAATCATCACCGCTTCACCTCGAATCGTCCGTGTTCGGTTTACCACAAGGGCGCCATCATGAGGGTAACTTACTCCATCAAGGTTGGACTCATCGAATGATATCATCCCGTCGTTCTCCCTCAGCTTTTTGATGGATGAGTCTCTGCCGACCCGTTTGGCATATCTTTTTCTCCCTTTAACGGTGGATCCTCCAGCTGCATTTCCACCGAATATCATGTTAATGACCCCAGTCGGTCGGTCGTCTTGTTGCCCAGCGTTTTTGTTGTTTCTTTCCCTCGATCGCCCTCTCTCTTCTCGTCGATTATCTGTATTCACATTCTGCCTCCCTCCATCATTCCTGTCATTTTGCCTCCAGGGCGGTCGCCTATTGTCTGGCCGACCTGTCCTGCGCTGATTATCCCGATCGACATTTTGTTTGTGCTTCACGAACCGGCCCAACCTTCCCTTTTGTATGAGGGATTCGATTTCTTTTTTCAACTGCCAGCAATCTTTCGTATCATAACCGACTTCTTTGTGGAAACGGTAATATAGATCCGGGTTCTTATCCTTGTAAGGGATCTTCATTTTATTAGGCTCTCGGATAGTTTCCCCATCCGCTCTCATGGCCGCCAGTACTTCCGCATATCGTTTGTTAAGCGGGGTGAAGTCTTGTTGATGCCACTGCCGACCGATCGGCATTCTCCAGGTCGACTGATCCCTCTGTCTTTTGTGAGACTCATTTGCCCTACCACTCGGCCCGCGATCATCTGCCTGGCTTTTTGTATTCGTTAATACTTCTTCAAGCTGAATGTACTTATCTGCCCGATGTCTGATCTCCTGAATAAATCGGGGCTGATCGAGGGCTAACGACTTCTTAAACTCCTCATCCCTCGTATTGCTCATAAAGCGCGCCCGGCGTAGGCGAGCAAGTGGTCGGGGACCTCGACCGCCGTTATTGAACCGAGTGATGAACTCTATGAAGCTTTCATTCCTTCCTTGGGTAAGGTGCATCACTGCAAGCAATCTTCGTGGCGCTTCTTGGTGGCGGCGGTTGAGAAAAAGTAGCCTGAAATCCTCAAAGCAGGTGAAACAGCCCGGAGGTAGACCATTGAACCATCGTCGGGCTCCCTCTTGAAAGGCCGTGCAGAAAGCCTTACATTGGATGGCATCTGGCACACAGTGCAGATTCATCATCGACTTGAAGTGTTGTAAGTAGTCCAGGGGGTTGGTCTTTCCAGTGTATTTTTCAGGCGTTGGTATTTTGGTTTCGGGTGTCGGGAGGCTATCCAAAATTTTCGGGGTAAAGGGAGAGTTGTATTGTGCCGTCGGGCGATCTGGGCAGAAGCTCATAGCTGCGTTAATCTGATCGTCCATGATTTTTTCTAGGTTTTGGCCGGTGGCGATCGGTTGCCATCTTTGATGCCGTCTGCGATTTCTTTGCGAGCGGTACATTATTAATGGCGGTGAGATTGCAAGATCTGGCGAATCAATAGGTCAGCCGCTTCCTCAATCTGTTTTCGAGTGAGGGAGGTGTGCACAGGAGAAAGAGGATCTGCATCCGATCGGTGTCGGAGATTCGGCTGCATATTGAGTGCAGTGTTATCCACTAAAGCGACACTCTGTTCTTCTTGTTCTAAATTCTGAGGTTGCGGTTGATCGTTACGATCTGAGGATTTCGTGTGGGAAACATGTGGTGCAGGCGGCAGAGTTGCAAGTAGCTGCAAACCCATGCGTTGCATCGCCAGAGCCGCAACAGCGGCTATATCAGGGTTCATCGCCACCGCCTGACTGATCTGTGTGTTTCTGGACGTGGTGCCCAGAAATCGGACCCCACGGTGGGCGTCAATTGGTTCTGCCGGATTTTGGATGAACTGTACGTTGCCGTTCGGATCCATAAGTCTGCTACTTTCTGTGATTAATCCGACGTGAAGATACCTGCAAAACAAAGAAGGCTTGTCGGGGGTTGTGTCCCGATTAGCCCCTCCAACGCTCAAGTCAGTCTTTTGGTGAAGGTGAGGTTGATGAATGCAGAGAAAAAACTAGGTTATGATTTTCGTACCTCTGTTATGGGAGAATTATACCTTATATATGGTTTTGCAGCTAGGTTTATGTCTTTACGTGTTTACATGGGAGACTTCCTTCTACGGATGGGCCAAGGAGGGCATGGGCCGGACTTGGGCTTAGCCTAGGCATAAAACTGATCTCTGAAGAATGGACCGATCGGCCCACGGGTCATTTTGACTGGATCCGGGTCCAACATGGCCGACCCGACCACTATGTTTCTCTTTTTTTTAGTCTCTCGTTTTAACAGAATTAAATCCCTAAATTTGTCAATCCCTTCCTTCCTTTGTGTTTAATCCCTCTTATTTCTCAATCTATTTTCTCCCGATGTCCACACCCTTGTTTCTCAGTTTCCAGGCATGTAAACTTGAAGGACTTCTCTGACTAATCCATGGATAAAACTAACACATTGCGTTAATCTGGAACTACTAAAAGCTTCATATCACAATAGAAATCGAGATTATCAATAGCAAATACACGCTGTCTAGTAGATAAATATAGGTAATTTTCGATGATGTCAAGGTCAGAAACAAAGCAGAAACAAGACGTCTCTGGAATTTTAGGCTACTATGCTCAACCAAGCAATGCAATGCGACAAACTATATTTATGGCACTTGGGACTAGGGGTGTTCATGGTAGGGTAACCTGACCCGTTTATCAATAACCTGAACCTGAACCTAAATGTCAGGTTCGGCAATTTCACGAACCTGAACCTGAACCAGAACCTAAAGAACCTATAGGATTGGTTAACCTGGGATCAAACTTTGTCGTTGGCTAGCGGAATACTCTTCCAACCTATGAAACACAAATAGAGGTAGACCCATATAAAGCCTAGCTTCATCCGATGTTTAGCGACAAGTGCGCTCAATGTGATTAGGAATATATGAAAATGAACGCTACTTTGTCATCTTTAGTCTACTTGCAATTGCCATACATTGGAAGCCTGGCAAGAATCCCGTCACTTTCTCATCTCATTGATATTGTCAAAAATTTGCTGGCTTTTAGTCTAATCTTGCCTCATCGTCACACCCAGTCTAAAGTCCTACAGTGAAGCGGAATATAAGGAGATCTAATAGTACGTAGCCTTACTCCTACATAATAGAGAGGCTGTTTTCGTTAAACCCACATGCACATCTGACAGGAAAGTAGTGATGCAATTTTAAAAAATAAATAAGTAAAAATGACACGCAAAATATTTAAATAAATAAAATTAAAACAAATACATAAGGATAATAATAATAGTAATAATAATACTAATGATGATGATGATGATGATAAAACTACTACTAATAATAAACTCAATAGAATGATAATAATAATAATAATAATAAAACAGTAATGCCAACCGAAGGATGAGAATGAGAACGCTAAGAAAGAGGGAGAGCAACACAGAGGAACTTACTTGTTGTTACCTCGATAAGAATTACCTCAAGAACCAGCTCTTTTCGACGAGGAGAGGAAAACAAGCAAAAACAACAACTATAATAAGGGCTAGTAGAAGAGCGATCCTAAGAGCGGAATCCTAGGTGAAAACTCAAACAAAGAAATAAACTAGAATATTTCATCCCTAAGATTTATTTACGATCAAAATCTAACAGAATTTTTATTGAACACTTAATAGGCAGTACTCAAACAACCTTCAAATTTGATTTTGAGCTACAAACAATCATTTTGGATGCCCTTCCCATCTCACCATCTTCATTATTATGACAACATATATTCAATTAAGAAAACTACAACACACACGACTTAACATAAAACTCAGCAAAAATCAAGACCCAATTACAACAACATCACCATTAGAAGAGAAAGGATTACATACCTCAACCAACGACAATGATGATGGAAGAAAATGACATCGATGGCTGACATAAGGAGAAAACACAAAATGCAAAATCCAAATCTAATGCCAAACATAAGTAATGACGCAAAATCCAAATCTAATTTCAAATTCACATGATGCAAAACCCAAATCTAATACCAATCTTGCCCGATTTAACATAATTGGATGTTAACCATACAGTTGATGATAATGAAGCAACCTCCCTTGATTGGCAATGTTAATTTAAACTTTTTGGTCAAATCTTTCTTTCATCTCTAAAGATGAAGAGTTATAGTTGATAGGGGCTTGCCAGAGGCTAAGCTTCATTTGCACCAAGGATTATAACTAAATTTTTCATTCAATGTAAACAGAGACAGATCTATCGAGTTTTCTACTATACAATAATTAGATATCTTCACATCAGAACAGAGTGCATTTGATGGTAAAATCAATCCTAGAGGGGTAACTTTGTTGGAGTATGTTAACTTATGATAAATAGAATTGCGTAGTTATAGGAGATGTTTCCATATAGTGTTTGATGTAAATAGGGAAAGTATCTTTAAAAGCATCTATTCAACTTGTATATATGCACATCTTTGACAGCAATAATACTAGACTTTCTCTAGATATTTTTCATGGTATTAGAGCAAAGATCCTAATACTCTAAACCTTAGAATACCTAGCCTCCTAGCCACTCCATCTTTATCACCAACAATATGACTGAATCGAGTTATATCATTCCAAAGTTAGATCAGCAAAGTAGTGTGGATGTCATGTCCCCATACTACATAAATGCCTCTGATAATCCTGGCCAAATCTAGGTGAGTGAACTTCTCTATAATGCCAACTATGGAGAATGGGTAAAAGATATGAGCAATGTGTTAGTTACCAAGAGTGAGATTGGCTTAGTTGATGGTAAAATACCTATGTCTGCATAAGGTTCAACGGACTTGATGAATTGGATGTGATGTAATGCAATGATCAAGGGCTGGTTGAAAAGTGCCATGGATATGGATGTCAAAAGCAGCGTTAGGTATGCGAAGATGGCTCAAGAAATTTGGGTTGATTTGGAAGAAAGATTTGGAAAAGGAAGCGCACCTAGAGCCTACAAGTTTAGATAGGCAGTAATTGCTAAGTCAAAATGACTTTACATATATATGATTTTGATGAATAACAAAGAAGTAGTAAAAGAAGAGACAAAATTAAACAAACAAACGAGAAGTAAAGACACAGACGCAAGACAATATGCAGACGCAAAGAAAGAAGCAAACGCAGAAGCAAAATAAAAGCAGACTCAGATGTAACGCAGATGCAGACGCAGACGCATACGCAAAGTGAAAAACAGACGCAGACGCAGACGCAGACACAAAGTGAAAAACATACGCAGACGCAGAAACACAGACGTAAAAATACAGACGGAGAAAAGCAGACGCGAAATTCAAAAAGAAGCGCCAGAGTCAGTTCGAGTTAGTTATAGAACTCAACTGATTAACCGTTTCTTTCAACATTCAAGAAACAAGATTCAAGAAGCAAGAATCAAGAAGCAGTTGCAGATGAAGGCTATAAATATGAGTCGAAGTCGAAGATTGAATAGGTTAGCAAGTGCGAAAGCCAAAAAGAGCAAAAACTGAGATAATTGATTTACGTACACAAACTCTGTACAAATTAGCTGAGAGCTAATTTTACTGTAACAAGTTCGAAATACTTTTGTAAGAAAGTAGCAGATAGCCTGTAGAGGCTAAGAGTGAAAGAATACTGAGTGTAGAGACCTGAAGAGGTTCGGAAAGAATACTTGTAAATGTTGAAGAGATAGTGAAATCTCATAAAGAACTCTGAGGACTGGATGTAGCCCACGGTTTGGGATGAACCAGGATAAAATCACCGTGTCAACTTCTCTCTACCCTATTGCTTTTAAAGTTTAAAGTTTTGCTATTACTTCAATTCTGAAACAAGTTTTCAAAGTTTTGATTGATTCGAATTTACTGAATTTTCGGTAAAAGAAGTTCGTTTTTACAAAACCACTTTGAAAGAATTTTAAAAAAAGGGGAATACACAATTCAACCCCTGCTTCTCGTGTATTCATTATCGTTTTATAAGCATTGTACTAATGTGTGATTTACTTTAATTGGTATCAGAGCAAGGTATCCAAGAATCACTGTAGCAAAGTGTGGATTAAAGATAATGGCAGAATCACATGTATACATTGCAGAAGGTGCCTCAGTCACTAGACCTCCAGCATTCAACGGTGAAGATTATCACTACTGAAAAGATAGAATGTAGTTGTTTATAGAGTCTACTCATGTCGACCTTTGGAATGTAATAGAGAATGGACCACATACACCAGTAGACGAAGATGGAAATCTTATTCCACGAACCAGATGGACGGCCGACCAAAAGGCGAGAATTCAGCTCAACTCTAAAGCGAAGTTTTTCTTGACGTGTGCTCTTAGCAGGAGTGAATATGACAAAGTTCACGGATGCGAAACTGCGAAGGAGATGTGGGACACACTATCCATCGCGCTGTTAGAGTAGTGCCCTGAAGGCAATCGCCTTTAGCGCATCTTATACCAATTTGTGTACATTCTTTATAAACAAATAAAGAAAGGCATATTTCATTACGTTGCTGTTCATTATTTATGAACTGATATTGATCAATATGCAAATTAATGAAGTCCATGATATATGACATAGCATGAAGGAAATTATGTTGTGATCATACTACTGAGATTCCTATAATGTGCAATTATGTCAGTATCTTAATTATCCCTAGTCATAGGATTACTGAGACTGGACATCGGTAATCCAGAAAGACTAGCGCATCTCAAGCTCCTTGATTTGATCAAGCGAAGGATCTCGAAGCGTAAATATGAGATATTTAGGGTTGAGATGTGGATGCTTACTAGAGGTAGTAAGTACATTGGATGACCTGCTATGAGATCATCACATGGATGTACTATTCTAATGTCAATGACAATCTCATCATAGCAATGGTGCAAGTATCCTTAGACTTGAGGTACTCAAGGATATCTTGGATACTGATTATGTGCTTTGACTCCATTCCTTGTTGCCTTACAGAGGTCGCTTGTAGGGTTGTGCTTGGGTACAGCTTGAGGTATTCGAAGGTAATTGAGTAGCCAATAGAGGATTCGCCACTTCTGTGATAGCAGAAGATGATACCCATGGCCTCTTGTCAGGGTCATTACTTGGAAATCTCTAATCAGAGTACATATGTCATGAAGAGTGTCTTCGTTGACATATTGACATATTAAGTAATGAGTCCCAGAACAAGAACTGAAATCACTTGGACTAGATTTGACGTAGTCAATCTAGTAAGAGTTGACACTTTGCCCATACTCATAACCAAGTGGAGTATAGCATGGTGAAAGGACGAATTGCACGGTAATTGTCTATGGAAAGGTTCGTGATATGGTCCGTGATGAATATATATTCATTCGTCAAACTAATTACTTTTAGGTCAATTGGGGGTCATGATGTGTTGCTAGATACCGCTCATGACTTGCTTAGATTAAGTGTTGATCTAAGTGGCCAACATAACCGGGAACCTAATGGGTCACACGCATAAGAGTGTCTCGGAGAACTCGTAAAATAGTTTTGGACTGAGATTCAATAAATAGAGAGCAATCGGATTAAATGGATCCTGATGAGATCGAGATATGTCCCGATGAGATCACGACATCGATATTGTTGAAAAACGTTTCCAGGGGTTTTTCCTATATGGGACCTTAGGCGGTGAGACCGACCCAGTGTATTTGACCACTTCAGCATTTATTTATATATATATAATTAATTAATTAATTAATTAATATATATATATATATATATGTTGAAACGTGGAAGCCAAAGAATGATGCTTATCATTTTAACTTTATATATATATATATATATAAAGACTAACGTGGAACAAGCCTTTCACTTTAGCATTAAATGAGTCTTTAAAGGTTGAAGACACATGGCTTTTGATGAGAAGTAGAGAGGATGTTCCTTGGTTTTAAATAAAAAGAAGAGGATTGATGATCATGTGAAGTAGAAGAAATGTTGGAAGGAAAAACAAGTTTTCCTCTCTTCTCACCAACGATTTTCTCCTCTCCAAGCATATTCTTCTCCATCTTTCTCAAGCTCTCCAAGAACAAGGTAAGATCTAGCAGTCTTCAACTTGTTCTAGCTATTCCCGGGTCAAAGGGTTTGTCCCGGTTAGGTTCTCTGATCTCTGCGTGGATACCGTTAGAGACGGTCTCCTTTGGTCGTTTGGTTTGACTTTGTTATATAGTCACATGGATCCTGGCCTTCGGGAAGGTCCCGGAACAAAAAATTTTATTTCCCGCACCGTGGGAATGTGATTCTCACACTAGGATTTTCCTACAGTGGTATCAGAGACACTTGTTTCGTATATAACAAAGAAACCATGACTAGGTCGGAGCTGCCTATAGCTTGTAACGATGATGCATGTTGATTGAGTGAATTTCGAATTCAGTATAGAGATCATGTTTTCAAAATTTTCTTGCCCAGATATGTTCACAAGATGTTTTTGTATATGTCTGTGGAAGCTCGGAATTTATCAATTTGATTTGATATGGTTTTGCTAATTTATTCCCTAATGTTCTGGTTGCTGTCTTTGTACACATTCATTGGACAGGCATGCTTATAAATTCGAGAATAAATTGTAGAAAAAACATTTTTCGGATTTTCTTTCACAAACATGTCTCTAAGATGTTTATTAATGTCTATGAGAAAGGAAAAATGTTTTCGAAGTGATTTACTATTTATTTGAGAATTTATTGTGTGCTGTTGGGAATAACTGTGTTGAGGAACACAGATTCTACATTGGCTTAGTTGCTAAGGTTGAATGAGTTTTTGATGGAAATAAATCCTGAAAAAATTCATGGAGCATGTTGTGAACATTTAGTAGCCTATGTAATGTTCTCAGAATTTATTGAAATTGTTTCAATGAGTTTTTCAAGCAAAAGGAAAAGCTTGGCAGTTTTGAGAAAGTTGCTGGAGCTGTTTTGTTTGAAATAAGAAATTGTGTAGATTTCAGTTCCAATGCCTTGGATCATTTTTAATGTGATTGAAAATGTGTTACATTGATGTTGCATGTTTTTCAAACTGATTATCTTGAAATTGGGTTTCCAAAAATTTTGGATGTCAAATGTGTCTCATTAGCGTCTCGTTAGTATATTCCCTTATCTTGATTGTTTTGGCCGTCACAAATTTTGTGACCAGTGCCGAAGTAGTCTTGATAAAGTGTAGACTACCTAGAGATACTTAGGGTGATAGTTTGATATTCACAAAATTATTTGGAAATCTAAATGAATAAGAATGTGTTCATCGATTTCAAGTTTTTCATGTATAGTTTGACTATATATGGTAAGCAACAATGAAAGTGTTTCATTGGTACATCAAGCTAAAGCGTATTAGACTTGGTATTGTGAATTTGAACTACACGGATTGAGAATTTAGCCGATTAGATAGCAATTCCACACGGATAAGTCGATTTACACAATGAACAAGTCGACTTGTCCGTGCACTGTAGACGCATAAGTGGACTTGCACAATGTTACAAGTCGACTTGTTCGTGCACAGTTGCATATGTCGACTTACACTTGCATAAGTCGACTTATACAGAGGCATAGGTCGACTTATACATACACAAGTCGACTTACAACATGCATAGGTGGGATGATGGATGATTTTAGGTATAGATTCAATGTGATTGATGAATTGCCCTAAATCATTCTATATAGTCATGGTGACTATAATCCTATAGCTTGGAAAAGAAGTAGATGAGACCTGAAAACCCTCACACTTAATATGAAAACTCACGTCTTCCATTAATATGGGGAGAACCAGAGTTCCTATAGAGTTGGGTTGTTGGGTAAACCCAAGCTCACTCAATACGAATATGTTCGAACCATGAAAATAAGATTTTTGGATTAATGGGTCGGTTTTCACTAGAAGCGTTGATTTGTTGAGTAAACTCAAGGTCAACGTGGACAGAGGCAAAATTGGGTAGTGTACATCAGATGTACGCGCATCAAGAGTTGATAACTCAATGTGTGTGCATACATCACGAGTTGATAGCACTAGTCGATAGTTGCATCTATAAAGTAACTGGTATGACCGATACCTGCCGATTGATCTAAGGTGGCTTGTTGGGTAAACCCAAGGTCATTTTAGTAATGTCGAATATCTAAGATGCAATTGGTATGACTGATACCTACCGATTGACCTAAGGTGGCTTGTTGGGTAAACCTAAGGTTATCCTTAGCAATATCGGATATCGACCCACTATGACATTTTGTCATAATGTTTCTTGGATTCGTACTGAGGGTTATGGATTCTTTGAAACTAGTGGGAGCCATAAGCATGACATGCAAGTCCTTATGATCATGCATTTAATTCTATTCTAACATTCTTGCTCTCTTTCCTTTTAGGTTATTGAAGATGACTTCCAGTGTGTATTTGCGCTCGCTTATGGACTCGAACAAATTAACTGGACCAACTTTCTAGATTGGCTGAGAAATCTGAGAATTGTTCTCAGGTCTGAGGAACTGGGATATGTCCTAGATGTTCCACTTCCTGATCCACCTGCTGTTGAGGCTTCTGATGAGGATCAGAAAGTTTATCGAAAGCATCTCAAAGACAGTGAAATAGCAACCTGTATTATGCTTACCTCGATGTCACCAGAGTTGCAGAAGCAGCATGAGTCTATGGATGCTCATACCATAGTGTATCATCTTAGAGAGCTGTTTAATGAGCAAGCTCGGTCTGAAAGGTTCGAGACCTCGAGGTTACTATTCACTACTAAGATGACTCCAGGTTCATCTGCAGTGCAGTATGCACTGAAGATGAATGGGTATATTGAGAGATTGGTCGTCTTAGGTTTTGTTATGGATTATGAATTAAGTATTGACTTAATTCTAGTTGGATTGTTTGATAGTTATTCACAGTTTGTGTTAAACTATCGGATGAACCAAATATCCACGACAATTCCTGAGTTGATCAATCTTCTCAAGACAGCAGAGCAAGCTATCAAGAAGGATAGCAAGCAAGTGCTTAGGGGTGGACTCTTCTTCAGTTCAAAGAAAAGAAACTGAAGAAGAAAAGGTCTAAGAAACCGAAAGGAAGCCCAGCCAAGAAGAAGACCAAAGAGACTGCACCAAAAGGAACTTGCTTCCATTGTGGCAAGACTAGCCACTGGAAGAGGAACTGTAAAGTCTATCTGGAGGAACTGAAGCAGAAGAAGGCATCAGATGCCTCGACTTCTTCAGGTATGTTTGTCATTGAGGTTAATACTGTTTCTGATCATAACATATGGGTATTAGATACCGGTTGTGGCTCACATATATGTAATGATATGTAGGGCCTCGTGGACGATGAGATGTACTCATGAAGGAGAACTAGACCTGCGTGGTTTAAATGGAGCAAGAGTTCTTGCATTAGCCGTAGGCACTAACTTTTATCTGTTGAACCCTCCACAGTGCGACCACGAGTCCGACGTCCTGCGTGACATCGGACGCTGCGTCGAGGAAGGAATTCTCACCACCGATCAAAACTCAAATTGGACTTAAAACACTATATCCGAATAACCCTCGATAATTAATCCTAATTATTCTCCCATGAACTTTATCTCATTAAGGCCCACAATTTAAACCCGACACTCTTAAATGACCAAAAGGATAGAAAAGTTGATTAGTTAATCAATATTTCAATTTCATACAAATCGAAATCAAACAGGAAGAAACATGGTAATTAAGAAAAGCAGGTGTTATTCAAACCCATTTTGCATATTTAAAACTTTTAATTCCAAAATCAGAAATTTCGCCAATTTATTGTCAATAGAATATATATAAACTAAGATATAAAGGATTTAGAATTACTTTAGTCATTAAGTTATTCAAAAGACATAAATCATATTTTAGCACTAAATCCAATATTTTAGCCAAAGTCAAAATCTTATATCAAAGGTTTTGAATTTCATACCTTTGTTACCAAAATCAAAAGAATGGCTTGGTTACTTTATTTGAAAGATTAGAAGATATTTTACACCTTTTATTAAGGAATAATAGTCATATCAATCTAGTTCATTTCCATAAGACCAAATGAATAGTAAAACTTACCATATGAATAGTAATCGTGAATTTTAAACGTCCATAACTTTTTTCGTTTTGAAACGAACTTTAACCCATTTTATACCATTTCAAAATCTTATGAAACTCTATCAATCTTAAGAAATGCCCTTTTTCCAAATTTGGACTCTAAGATACTCAAAGCCTAATCAAGGTAGCTGCCCATTTTAAAAAAATGGACAGACCTCCCCAAAACCGCCCTAGCCAAAACGTCAAATTACTCAAACCTGCACAAAAACACAGCTTTAAAGGCAACAACGCACTCTATTCTAACCATTTCTCAATCTACTCCTAAGCATCCAATCCAGATAATGTCAATCTAACTACTAACCATCCATGCATTTTTATCTCATAGAGGCATTACAAGCTCATGCTTGCTTCTTACCTTCTCACGCATGCAAACATATATCCATACATACCTAATCATATTCAAAGATACAATGGAACTTTAAAACCTTAAAGTTTACATGAAATAAATACATACAATGCTTTAAAGAGCATTTTAGCCCGAACACAAAAGAAAGTCTAAAATGCTAGCCAAAGCATCGTTTTACAAAGTTTAGCTTCAAACAAAGCATCGGAGTATGCCTTATTCCCGATCTGACGACCCAGCCTCGCCAAGACCAAGAGGGGAGGGGGTGTGAGCACTATGGCTCCGTGGGTAACAATCTAATAATTAAGCATAAGCTAATCCATACATCAACAACTCAATATTCAAGTCAATATGTATTAACTTCATAAACGGAAACGATTATAAAAACATCAAGTATCACATATGACACCACAAAACCACAACACGGATGGTCCGAGTGATCCTAACAGACGTATTACATATGTTCGACAAGCGACCATGTGTAGCCGGAATGAGAGGGAGTCTGTTTTGAACTCCTATGCCACTAGCGGGCGGTAGTGAAGCCTATGACAAGTCTTGCACTTGCTAATCGGAGGGATCACTACAAACCCACATATTCACATTATACATTCATTCTAAATTACATACTCATTTTCTCATTTTCAATCAATATTCCAAACTCATTTTCTATCAAGTTTCCACATAATTGCCATACATTCAATCATTCCTAAGGATTTGCCACAATTGGCCATTGAAACAAGTCACATTCATATAATCTCTAACTCGATATTCGACACTTTATCATTTAACAACCAATTTTACAAACCTTTACATATATATACACCAAAAAGCACATAACACATACTTACACAATCACAACCACTATTTCATTCAAAATTTACAAATCAACAAATCATAGCCTAATACTTAATGATTAAAAAGTCACCCACCTTGACTTCGTTGGCTAGGAATTGGGTTAACTTGCCCCAACGGATTTGTTTGACCCTCCTCAAATTCCAAACGTCATGATTGACCTTAAATTAATCATAATAAGGCTAATTAATAAAAGAACAAGGTGCTGGAATTTTAAACAAATATGAAAAACTTACAATTAAGCTAATCTAATCTTCCTTATATCTCCAATTACAATAATTAACCTTAACCAAGGCATAAAACCCTTCATCAACACATAAATAGGTCAATTTCTCAATGACGCCTATGCTGAAATTTTACGATCATAACGAAACCTGAAATTAAGCCAACGTAACCTTACTTAACCCTTCCTATAACTCTCCTAGGCTATACCAACCTAAAACCCCATCAAAACTACTCTACACTTTAAAATTTCTCAATCCTAAGCCATACATGCATGCTGGAATTTTCAACAAATGACTAAACTTGAAATAAAACTTATCGAACCTTACGAAATCTTTCCTATAGCATTCCCATGCTATATTAACTAACACTTCCTCAATTTAAGCCATAAATTTCAAAAATTCTATACCTAAAGCCAATAAACACATGCTGGAATTTTATCTACACCTACATCATTCTTTTTCTTCTCTTTTTCCTTCACTAATACCTTTCAAAACACCATTTTTAACCAAACTAGCAATAAAACCATTAATTTTCCAAATCCATATGAAAGCCACGACATCTCCTTCTTGTTTCAATAGAAACCCAACACAAAATTCTTTCCTTTCTCATTCTTTCACTAAAACCTCATCCAAGCATCCTTTAAACATGAAAGAAGATAAAACTCAAACAAACCAATCTATAATTTCAAATCCTAACCAAACCTAATCTGATTTTTTTTCTTTTCCTCCTCTTACCTTCTTCTTCTACTTCTAACCATATCTTTGAAACAAAGAAGAGGAAACCCTAAACATATATCAAAAATTGAAACTTCATACCTTCTTTAACACCCACGGATTTTTCTTCTTCTTCTTCAAAAGATGAACAAAACTCCTTCTTTTCCTTTTCTTCTCACTTGTAACACGAAAACTAACCTTGATCTAGCTTGAAATCTCTTCTTCTTTTCTTCTCCTTGAATGGCCGAATGCTTCTCTTCTTGTTCTTCCTTTGGATGTTAAAAAAAATCTGCTCACTCTCTCCTCTCTTTGTTATTTTCGTATGTCTCATAAAATGACCTAATTTGTATTAACCCTTCACTCTTCCAATGACAAAACGGCAGCACCCCATCCATGCATCTAAAATTTCGTTGGTTAAAGGTAAGTGGTCAAAGCTTGGTCAAAAGTGTAGCCTTCTTTCTTTCCAATTTAACCTAACCCTAATTTCAAACCTAAGTCTTCCTTACTTCAATTTAGTGGGCTCCCACCTTTACAAGCCCACTAGCCTCCTTTCTTTATTCCTAACTTAGCTAAAAGAAACCCTAGCCCACTTATTTAATTCCCTCATCATTTAAATTACAATCCTAAGGCTAAAAGCCCATTTAATGAACCTAAAGCCTTATAACCACATAAACTAATTCTAATTTATTCTTAACATGACCTAATTTAATATTTCTTATTCTTTGACAATATAATACAAAATTAAAAATTTAATTCAACTAATTTCTTGAAATTTAATATTATTGCTATAAATTCTAACTCTCAATTTCTTCAATTACTAATTATTGTTCTAAAAAAAAATCCCAAATATTCTAACCAATCGGAAATCTAATAAAACCCTAATTGAAACCCTATTTACTTCAATTAATACTAGCCAAAAGATAATGAACTTACCAATAATTTAAACAAACCTATATAATCAAGAAAAAAGGAACGGGGTCTAACAATTCTTCCCCCCTTAAAAGAATTTCGTCCTCGAAATTCTTACCTGAATCACCGAAGAGCTGAGGATACTTCTCTTTCATAGCTTCCAATGGTTCCCACGTGGCTTCTTCCACCGAATGATTCCTCCATAACACTTTTACTAACTGTATTGTCTTATTCCTAAGAACCTTTTCTTTTGTATCCAAAATCTGCACTGGAAGCTCTTCATAACTCAAATCCTCACTCAATTGAACTTCATCAGCCTGAATGACATGGGACGGATCTGATCGATATCTCCTCAAAGATAGAGACATGAAATACATCATGATCCGAGATAACTCTGGAGGCAAGGCTAACCTATATGCCAACGGACCAATCCTCTCCAATCTCATACGGCCCCACAAATCTCTGGACTCGCTTCCCTTCTTGTGAATCTCGTAATCCCTTTCCACGGAGAAGTCTTAAGAAACACCTTATCACCGACCTCATACTCCATCTCTTTCCCATGAGCATCCTCATAGCTTTTCATCCCGTCTGAGTTGCGCCTTCACTGTGCTTAATCACATTGACCTTATCCATCACATCCAATCAACTCTGGACCCAAAGTTTCTGTCTCCTCTTCATCCCAACACACCGGAGTCGACATCTCCTCCCATGAGCCTCATAAGGAGCCATCCAGAATGCTCGAATGATACGAATTGTTGTAAGCAAATTCGATCAATGGCAAGTGTTCATCCCAGCTCCTCGAAAATCCATCACACAAGCCCCGAGCATTCCCTCAAGAGTCCGAATGGTCCTCTCGGATGACCATCGATCCGAGGATGAAAATCTTGAAACTCAACTTAGTGCCCATAGCCTCCTAACCGCCTTTAAAATCTCGAAGTAAAGCGGGATCTCTATCGACACAATCGAATCCGGATCCCATGCAATCTTACCACCTCATCAATATACTTCTTAGCTAGCACATGAAGAGGATCATCATCGATTGCCAAAAATGGGCTGATTTTGTCAACCTATCCACGATCACCCATATTGCATCATGCCTCCCATCGTCTGGGCAATCCCATCGAAAGTCCATAGTCACTTTCGCCACTTCCACTCAGAATGGACAATGGCCTCAATCGGCTCAAGGTGCTTCGATGCTCACCTTAACTTGCGACACACCGTGCACTTGCTCACATACTCACCACATCTTTCTTCATACCTCTCCACCGTAAATGTTCTCGAGATCCCCGTACATCCGGTATCGCTGGATGCATAGCATAAGGTGCATTGCGCCTCATCCGTAATCTCATTCTTCACCTCCTTGACATCCGAATGCATAGCCTATTTCGATCGTTAGAAGTCCATCATTACTCATAATCATGTCAGACTTCTTACCCTTCTGAATTTCTTCCCGTAATCGACTCGATTCGCATCCCGACCTGCAACTCTTTTACTTTATCTCAAGAATCGGCCTTACCCAAAAGTGGCAACCATGCAACTTGTCTCATCCTCGCTTCAGACTAATCCACGAAGCTTAGCCATCTCTTCCAATAGCGGCAAATACACCGCGAACATAAGCTATGGAAGACTTCTACCAAGGCATCTGCGACAACATTTGCCTTACTCGGATGATACTCGATCAATGTGTCATAGTCCTCGAGCAGCTCAATCCATCGCCTCTGCCTCAAATTCAGCTCCTTCGACTTAACAAGTATTTGAGACTCTTGTGATCTGTAAAGATCCTCGCCCGAACCCCATATAGGTAATGTCTCCGGATCTTTAAAGCAAAGATCACTCGCTAACTCTAAATCATGGGTCGGATAATTCACCTCATAGGCTTCAATGCCGTGAGGCATATGCTATCACCTTATCTTCCCGCATAAGCACATCCTAATCCCTTTACTCGAAGCGCCACTATACAGTAAAAACTCCCATCTCCTCGAAGGCAACGCTAGAACCGAGCACTAGTCAATCAGGCTTCACTCCTCAAAACTTCTCGGCATTCATCACCCAGCATAAACTTGATTTTCCTTAGTAACTTAGTCAAAGGAGTAGCGATTAAGGAAAATCCTCTACAAATCGCCTATAGTAACCAAATAAACCCGAAAGCTCCTCACCTCTTTCACCGTCGTCGAGCGC
The DNA here is from genome assembly GCA_029891385.1 of Erythroxylum novogranatense. NCBI lineage: Eukaryota > Viridiplantae > Streptophyta > Magnoliopsida > Malpighiales > Erythroxylaceae > Erythroxylum > Erythroxylum novogranatense. The sequence continues at coordinate 24,149,740 of CM057226.1, forward strand.
GCTAATTCACTGACTTCAACTTTCTTTGGGTCTACATGCACCCCATTCGCGAAACAATATGACCAAGAAAGACCACCTCACGCAGCCAAAATTCACATTTCGTGAATTTGGCATACAACTCTCTCTCCCCGCCTCAACACAATCCTCAAGTGCTCCTCATGGTCTCTCTCACTGGAAAATACCAGAATGTCATCGATAAAACGATAACAAACCGATCCAAAAGTCCTTAAAGACCACTGCTCATCAAATCCATGAAAGCAAGAGAGCATTGGTCATCCGAAGGCATAACCAAAAATTCATAATGGCCATACCGAAGTCTCTCAAGGCGCCTCTTCACATCGGACTCCTTAATCTCGAGTTGATGGTAGCGGACCTAAGATCAATCTTGGAGAATACCGTAGTCCTGCGGTGATCAAACAAGTCATCTATCCGAGGCAAAGGATACTTGTTCTTCACTGTCACTTTATTAAGCCTCCTGTAATCTATGCACATCCTCCAGGTTCCATCTTTCTTTCTAACAAACAAGACCGGCGCTCCCCAGCGCGAGAAACTCGGCCTAATGAATCCTTTCTCTAATAAGTCCTCCAATCGCTCTTTCGGCTCCTTGACTCAATTCACCACCGAGCCATCTGTAAGGTGGAATCGAAATAGGAGTCGTCCCGGGAGCCAAGTCAATAGCAAACTCAATCTCCCTCTCCGGTGGCAAACCGGGCAACTCCTCAGGAAACACATCGAAAATTCCCTCACAATGGGAATATCCTCCACCTTACTCTCCTTCACACTGGTATCCAGAACACACGCCAAGAAGGCTTCACACCTCTCCCCATGGTCATGTCGGCTAATAAAAGTCAAATAAGCCGTATGGTGTCAACTTTCTATCTCCTCCGAAAATTACTTTACGACCCTCACCTAGATCAAATTCCACTTCCTTTTACCACAATCCAACTTCGCTTTATACTTCTCCATCACGTCCATTCCGACGATCACATCTAACCCTTCGATCTAGAGGTAGCAGATCCACTACCAAACTAGATCCATCAATCATAAGCTCACAATCTCTAAAGATCCCAACACGACAACAAATCCTCCCTACGAGTACTAACAATAGAAACTCATCCAATAAAACCGACCGCATACCGTGCAATAACAAACTCGCAGAGACAAAGGAATGAGTGGAACCCGAGTCAAAAAGAACATATACATCGAATGAAAAGTGAGCTATACCAAGAATAACCTCAGTGCGGTGCAGCCTCCTCTCGAGTCATGCAAACACCCGAGCTTGAGCTTGCCCTCTCGGTCTCCCCTGAGGAATGGGCTTTCACGATCCAATCGCCCACCTGTGGCTGGTCTAGTCCCCATTGTCTCCACTCTCCTCCGAGCTCGTGATCGCGATCCGCCCCTCGGGCCACAGAGGAGGCGATTATTAATCAGTGTCCTTCTCTCCACACTTGAAGCAGCACCTATCAACTTCATGACATACTCCCGATGTGGATTCCCAATGCTCACATAGAGGGTCGGTTCACGCTTCTCTCGCCTCTCTGCTTCCTCCCACCGAGGAGGCTGTCTTGATCGATTCTCGCTCAATTGCTCTTTCTGTGAGGGGCACCGCTTTGCCTCCCCGACTCGCACACGGAAACTCTTCTCACCCCTAGAAGGCGATCCAACACTACCCCTCTCCTAGAAACCGCTTTCTGCCTTTCTTTTCCGCCACCTCTGTCGATGTTCTCCAGTTTTTCTGCCTGGAGTGCCGCATCCACTAGCTGCTGATAATCAGTGAAATTGTGAATCATTACCTTCTCCCTAATTCCCAGATGGAGGCCTCCCTCAAACTTTCTGCACTTATCTTCTTCATTAGCCACCATATATGCCATACCGAGACAACAGTAAATCTCACCATACTCACTAACTGACACTCCTCTCGAGCCAAATTCATAAACTCTCGGCCTTTTCTTGCATATAAACCCGGAGAAGTACTTTTCTAAAATAATTCCCAAAATCTTTCCATGACAACACAGAGGTACTGCTGGCTCAGTGGTACCGACTCCCACCAATGAAGAGCATTCCCCGTAAAGACTCACTCGATACTCCAACTCTCTTCATCCGCATTTCATCTGCACGAACCCTTTCGCTCTTTTCATCCAAGCCTCGGCTTCCTCGGGATTGGTGGTACCATAAAGTCCACCGCCCATATTTTCGCAACTTGTCATACCGCCCCTTAATCCTTTGGAGTCGGCGCCAAACCTCGAGATCCACGACCCAAGGCTACGGTGAATGCTGGGCAAAGCTCGGAAAATCTGGATCCATCGCAGTATAGCAGAGGAGGAGGAGGTTGCTCCAAAGTTGCACACTAGGTGCCTCTGAGCCAGAGCCGAGTGAGTCCTCGATCTTGTGGGACATGAGACTCATCAGCCTCTCCTGGCGAGAACTAGAGCGAGAAAGAGTGCCATGACCCACGCCGGGTGGCATAGTTACTCCTTCAAAATAAAACCAAGTGAAAATTTTAGTTCAAAGAAATCATACTAAAATCAAGTTGCAATTCATCATGTAGTCGAAATTACCATCTAAGCATGTAAAATCAAGAAAACAAGACAAAGGACACAAATCATGCAATCCTAACGCTCTCCTTCTACCCAAACCTAAACCGAAGCTCGATATTATAAGTGTTGGAACCCCTCCACAGTGCGACACGAGTCCGACGTCTGCGTGACATCGGGACGCCAGCCACGAGGAAGGAATTCTCACCAGATCAAAACTCAAATTGGACTTAAAAACACTATATCCGAATAACCCTTGATAATTAATCCTAATTATTCTCCCATGAACTTTATCTGATTAAGGCCCACAATTTAAACCCGACACTCTTAAATGACCAAAAAGGATAGAAAAGTTGATTAGTTAATCAATATTTCGAATTTCATACAAATCGGAAATCAAACAGGAAGAAACATGGTAATTAAGAAAACGAATTGTTATTCACCCATTTTGCATATTTAAAACTTTTAATTCCAAAATCGAAATTTCACCAATTTATTGTCAATAGAATATATATAAACTAAGATATAAAAGGATTTAGAATTACTTTAGTCATTAAGTTATTCAAAAGACATAAATCATATTTTAGCACTAAATCCAATATTTTAGGCCAAAGTCAAAATCTTATATCAAAGGTTTGAATTTCATACCTTTATTACCAAAATCAAAAGAATGGCTTGTGTTACTTTATTTGAAAGATTAGAAGATATTTTACACCTTTTATTAAGGAATAATAGTCATATCAATCTAGTTCATTTCCATAAGACCAAATGAATAGTAAAACTTACCATATGAATAGTAATCGGTGAATTTTAAACGTCCATAACTTTTTCGTTTTGAAGCGAACTTTAACCCATTTTATACCATTTTCAAAATCTTATGAAACTCTATCAATCTTAAGAAATGCCCTTTTTCCAAATTTGGACTCTAAGATACTCAAAGCCCAATCAAGGTAGCTGCCCATTTTAAAAAAATGGACAGACCTCCCCAAAACTCCCTAGCCAAAACGTCAAATTACTCAAACACGCATTAAAACACAGCTTAAAGGCAACAACGCACTCCTATTCTAACCATTTCTCAATCTACTCCTAAGCATCCAATCCAGATAATGTCAATCTAACTACTAACCATCCATGCATTTTATCTCATAGAGGCATTACAAGCTCATGCTTGCTTCTTACCTTCTCACGCATGCAAACATATATCCATACATACCTAATCATATTCAAAGATACAATGGAACTTTAAAACCTTAAAAGTTTACATGAAATAAATACATACAATGCTTTAAAGAGCATTTTAGCCCGAACACAAAAGAAAGTCTAAAATGCTAGCCAAAGCATCGTTTTACAAAAGTTTAGCTTCAAAACAAAGCATCGAGTATGCCTTATTCCGATCTGCGACCACCCTCGCTCAGACCAAGAGGGAGGAAGGGGTGAGCACTATGGCTCCGTGGGTAACAATCTAATAATTAAGCATAAGCTAATCCATACATCAACAACTCAATATTCAAGTCAATATGTATTAACTTCATAAACGGAAACAAATTATAAAACATCAAGTATCACATATGACACCACAAAACCACAACACGATGGTCCGAGTGATCCTAACAGACGTACTACATATGTTCGACAAGCGGCCATGTGTAGTCAGTGAATGAGGGGAGTCTGTTTCAGAACTCCTATGCCACTAATAGCAAAGGTAGGCGAAACCTATGACAAGTCTTGCACTTGCTAATCGAGAGGGATCACTACAAACCCACATATTCACATTATACATTCATTCTAAATTACATACTCATTTTCTATCAAGTTTCCACATAATTGCCATACATTCAATCATTCCTAAGGATTTGCCACAATTGGCCATTGAAACAAGTCACATTCATATAATCTCTAACTTCGCATATTCGACACTTTATCATTTAACAACCAATTTTACAAACCTTTACACATATATATACACCAAAAAGCACATAACACATACTTACACAATCACAACCACTATTTCATTCAAAATTTACAAATCAACAAATCATAGCCTAATACTTAATGATTTTAATGATTAAAAAGTCACCCACCTTGACTTCGTTGGCTAGGAATTGGGTTAACTTGCCCCAACGGATTTGTTTGACCCTCCTCAAATTCCAAACGTCGCAGTTGACCTTAAATTAATCATAATAAGGCTAATTAATAAAAGAACAAGGTGCTGGAATTTTAAACAAATATGAAAAACTTACAATTAAGCTAATCTAATCTTCCTTATATCTCCAATTACAATAATTAACCTTAACCAAGGCATAAAACCCTTCATCAACACATAAATAGGTCAATTTCTCAATGACGCCTATGCTGAAATTTTACGATCATAACGAAACCTGAAATTAAGCCAACGTAACCTTACTTAACCCTTCCTATAACTCTCCTAGGCTATACCAACCTAAAACCCCCATCAAAACTACTCTACACTTTAAAATTTCTCAATCCTAAGCCATACATGCATGCTGGAATTTTCAACAAATGACGAAACTTGAAATAAAACTTATCGAACCTTACCGAATCTTTCCTATAGCATTCCCATGCTATATTAACTAACACTTCCTCAATTTAAGCCATAAATTTCAAAAATTCTATACCTAAAGCCAATAAACACATGCTGGAATTTTATCTACACCTACATCATTCTTTTCTTCTCTTTTCCTTCACTAATACCTTTCAAAACACCATTTTAACCAAACTAGCAATAAAACCATTAATTTTCCAAATCCATATGAAAGCCACGACATCTCCTTCTTGTTTCAATAGAAACCCAACACAAAAATTCTTTCCTTTCTCATTCTTTCACTAAAACCTCATCCAAGCATCCTTTAAACATGAAAGAAGATAAACTCAAACAAACCAATCTATAATTTCGAAATCCTAACCAAACCTAATCTGATTTTTTTTCTTTTCCTCCTCTTACCTTCTTCTTCTACTTCTAACCATATCTTTGAAACAAAGAAGAGGAAACCCTAAACATATATCAAAAATTGAAACTTCATACCTTCTTTAACACCCACGGATTTTCTTCTTCTTCTTCTTCAAAAGATGAACAAAACTCCTTCTTTTTCCTTTTCTTCTCACTTGTAACACGAAAACTAACCTTGATCTAGCTTGAAATCTCTTCTTCTTTTCTTCTCCTTGAATGGCCGAATGCTTCTCTTCTTGTTCTTCCTTTGGATGTTAAAAAAAATCTGCTCACTCTCTCCTCTCTTTGTTATTTTCGTATGTCTCATAAAATGACCTAATTTGTATTAACTCCTTCACTCTTCCAATGACAAAAACGGCAGCACCCCATCCATGCATCTAAAATTTCGTTGGTTAAAGGTAAGTGGTCAAAGCTTGGTCAAAAGTGTAGCCTTCTTTCTTTCCAATTTAACCTAACCCTAATTTCAAACCTAAGTCTTCCTTACTTCAATTTCGTGGGCTCCCACCTTTACAAGCCCACTAGCCTCCTTTCTTTATTCCTAACTTAGCTAAAAGAAACCCTAGCCCACTTATTTAATTCCCTCATCATTTAAATTACAATCCTAAGGCTAAAAGCCCATTTAATGAACCTAAAGCCTTATAACCACATAAACTAATTCTAATTTATTCTTAACATGACCTAATTTAATATTTCTTATTCTTTGACAATATAATACAAAAATTAAAAATTCTAATTCAACTAATTTCTTGAAATTTAATATTATTGCTATAAATTCTAACTCTCAATTTCTTCAATTACTAATTATTGTTCTAAAAAAATCCCAAATATTCTAACCAATCGAAATCTAATAAAACCCTAATTGAAACCCTATTTACTTCAATTAATACTAGCCAAAAGATAATGAACTTACCAATAATTTAAACAAACCTATATAATCAAGAAAAAAAGGAACGGGGTCTAACATTGTCACTCCCCACTGGGCTTGTAATTAAATTGGATGATTGTTATTTTGTACCTGTATTAACAAAGAACATATTGTCTATTTCTTGTTTAAATAGAGCTAGTTTCCATTTGACTTTTAGTAGCAATGGTTGTTCTATTAGTTTGAATGGAATGCTTTATGGTACTGGTACATTATGCAATGGAATTTACATATTAGATATGTCACATCCAATAATGAATGTCAATGACACGAAAAGACATAAACGAGATAATTTAAAATCAACTTACTTATGGCATTGTCGCCTTGGCCATATAAATGAGAGACGCATAGCTAAGCTCCAAAAGAGTGAAATTTTAGGGTCATTTGATTATGAATCATATGACACATGCGAATCTTGTTTACTAGGCAAGATGACTAAGTTACCCTTTAAGGGAAAGGGTGAACGAGCGACTGGAGTATTAGACCTAATACATTCAGATGTATGTGGTCCGATGTCCATCCATGCTAGAAGTGGTTGTCTTTACTTCATTACCTTTATCAATGATTATTCTCGATATGGGTACCTGTATCTGATGAGATACAAATCTGAAGCATTTGAAAAGTTCAAACAATTCAGAAATGAAGTAGAAAACCAACTTGGGAAAAGTATCAAGACATTACGATCTGATCGTGGTGGGGAATACTTAGACCAAGAGTTTTGGGTTATCTCAGAGATAATGGGATTTTATCTCAATGGACTCCTCCGTACACACCCGAAAGGAGAAATGGTACGATCCATGATGGGTTTTGCAAAGTTACCAAAATCCTTTTGGGGGTATGCAATCGAGACAGATGTTTACTTATTAAACAGAGTTCCATCAAAGACAGTTGATGTTACTCCATATGAGATGTGGACTAACAAAAGACCCTATCTTACTCATTTAAAAGTTTGGGGCTGTCCAGCTTTTGTGAAGCGGACACAGTCAGATAAACTTGATACAAAATCTGACAAGTGTTTGTTTGTAGGGTGGTGCTTGGGTATAGCTTGAGGTATTCGAAGGTAATTGAGTAGCCAATAGAGGATTCAGCACTTCTGTGATAGCAGAAGATGATACCCATGGCCTCTTGTCAGGGTCATTACTTGGAAATCTCTGATCAGAGTACATATGTCATGAAGAGTGTCTTTGTTGACATATTGACATATTAAGTAATGAGTCCCAGGACAAGAACTGAAATCACTTGGACTAGATTTGACGTAGTCAATCTAGTAAGAGTTGACACTTTGCCCATACTCATAACCAAGTGGGGTATAGCATGGTGAAAGGACGAATTGCACGGTAATTGTCTATGGAAAGGTTCGTGATATGGTCCGTGATGAATATATATTCATTCGTCAAAACAATTACTTTCCGGTCAATTGGGGGTCATGATGTGTTGCTAGATACCGCTCATGACTTGCTTAGATTAAGTGTTGATCTAAGTGGCCAACATAACTGGGAACCTAATGGGTCACACGTATAAGAGTGTCTCAGAGAACTCGTAAAATAGTTTTAGACTGAGATCCAATAAATGGAGAGCAATCGGATTAAATGGATTCCGATGAGATCGAGATATGTCCCGATGAGATCGCGACATCGATATTGCTGAAAAACGTTTCCGGGGGTTTTTCCCATACCGGGACCCAGTAGGCCGGTAGGACCGACCCCAGTGTGACTAGACCACTTCAGCATTTATTTATATATATAATTAATTAATTAATTAAAGAATTAATTAATATATATATATATATATATGTTGAAACGTGGAAGCCAAAGAATGATGCTTATCATTTTAACTTTATATATATATATATATATATAAAGACTAACGTGGAACAAGCCTTTCACTTTAGCATTAAATGAGTCTTTAAAGGTTGAAGACACATGGCTTTTGATGAGAAGTAGAGAGGATGTTCCTTGGTTTTAAATAAAAAGAAGAGGATTGATGATCGTGTGAAGTAGAAGAAAGGTTGGAAGGGAAAACAAGTTTTCCTCTCTTCTCACCAACGATTTTCTCCTCTCCAAGCATATTCTTCTCCATCTTTCTCAAACTCTCCAAGAACAAGGTAAGATCTAGCAGTCTTCAGTTTGTTCTAGCTATTCCCGGGTCAAAGGGTTTGTCCCGGTTAGGTTCTCTGATCTCTGCGTGGATACCGTTAGAGACGGTCTCCTTTGGTCGTTTGATTTGACTTTGTTATATAGTCACATGAATCCTGGCTTTCGGGAAGGTCCCGGAATAAAAAATTTTGTTTTCCGCACCGTGGGCATGTGATGTTCACACCAGGATTTTCCTACACGCGCATGAAGGCACAAACCAAGTCAAAGAATCCAAGATAAGCATTCTTGTGCACCAGTACGAGCTTTCCAAGATGAAGGAAGAAGAATCTATTGATTAGATGTTTGGGAGATTCCAGACAATCGTCAATGGATTGAAAGCCCTTGGAAGAACGTACAATAACCAGGATCACGTAAGAAAGATCTTAACAAGTCTTCCGAAGTTGTGGAGACCAAAGGTTACAGCCGTGCAGGAAGCGAAGGATTTGAGCGTACTAAAGCTTGATGAGTTGCTTGGATCACTGAAGATTTATGATGTAGATCTTGATGCTGAAGACAAGCCCAAACGAGAAAAGTCAATAGCACTGAAGGCCGGACAGAAGAACCACAAGATTCAAAGAAGGAGAAAGTCATCAAAAGCATTGAAGATAGAAGAATCGAAGAATGATGACTCAAGCGAATCAGGACAAGAGTCAAGTAATGAAGATGATGAATTATCATTCATTTCCCATAAGATAAGACGGATGTCGAAGAAGAAGTCCAAAGGAAGTCAATTCTTCAAGAAGAATAGCAAAGATGATGGCAAAGCAGAAAAGACATCTATCATATGCTACGAGTGTAATCAACCTGGACATTACAAGTCCAAATGTCCTACTCTGAAGAAGAAACCAAAGAAGAGTAGAGAAGGCAAGAAAAACATGATGGCAACATAGGAAGATCTAGATTCATCGGAGTCAGACACAAATTCCGAGTCGTCTGAACATGCTAATATCTGCCTAGTAGCCGAGGAAGAAAGTGATGAGGAGGTAACTTCTGAATACGATAACTTGCATGAAGCCTATTCAGAATTACTAGAAGATTCTCATGCTATTCTCAACAAGACAAATCTGTTAAAGAAGAAGTATGTAGAAAATCTTAAACATACGTAAGAGATAGAGAGAGAAAATGCATGCTTAAAGAAACAACTAGTGGATAAAAAGAAAATTGTAGATAGATCCAATGAAATAAATCAGTTAAAACTTAGAATTAAAAGTCTTTCATCTGATTTAGCTTCATTCACTGAGAATACAAAAGAATGAATGAGATGCTAGGAAAATGTAGACACCTAGTGATAAACTGGATTAAGGTTTACAGTAATAAGTTTCATAATCATATAAAACCACTTTCTCAAAATAAAAGGTATCATCAAATGTGTTTTCATCAACATTCGGTAAAAGCATCAAAAGACTCATTATGTGCATTTTACTAACCAAAATGGACCCAAGAAAATATGGGTACCAAAGAGTAAAATAGTTTCTCCTGTAGATATCCTTCCTTGGAAAATGCAACAAGCACCGTTGGTATTTAGACAGTGGCTGCTCGCGACATATGACGGGAAGAAGGTCTATGTTCCTAGATCTTCAGTAAAAAAAGGGAGGATCAGTAACTTTTGGAGACAACCAGCAAGGCAAGATAATTGGAATCGGTAAGATAGGTAAAAATTCATTTGCATGCATAGATAATGTACTGCTTGTTAATGGTCTGAAGCACAATTTGATTAGTGTAAGTCAATTGTGTGACTCTAGTTTCATAGTCTCGTTTAATCAAAATCTTTGTGAAGTCAAAAACAAAGATGGGTCTATATTCTTTTCTGCCAAGAGAAGAAATAATCTTTACAAAATTGATTTAGAAGATTTTCAAGACCAAAATATTTCATGTTTTCTATCTTCTGAAGAAGAAAGACTAATCAGGCATAAAAAGCTAGGTCATGTCTCCTTTAAACACATTTCAAAGTTGGCAAAATTTGATTTGGTAAGAGGCTTACCAAAAATAAGTTTTGACAAAGAATTTTGTTGTGAAAGTTGTTTGAAAGGAAAACAAGTTAAAACATCGTTTTCTTCTAAAAATTTTGTAACATCTTCTAGACCTTTGGAATTGTTACATATGGATTTATTTGGTCCAACTAGAACAATAAGTCTTGGCGAAAAGAAATATGGAATTGTTATTGTTGATGACTTTACTAGATTTTGTTGGATATTGTTTCTGTCACACAATGATGAATCTTTTAAGTGTTTTAGAACCCTCTTCATAAAGTTACAGATTGAAAAAGGAGTATCTATAGCTAGTATCAGGAGTGATCATGGTGGAGAATTTGAGAATGAGAAGATTAGCTTATTCTGTGAGGAGAATGGATTTTCCCATAATTTCTCATCCCCTAGAACCCCACAACAAAATGGAGTTGTTGAAAGGAAGAACAGGACGATTCAAGAGATGGCAAGGACTATGCTATGTGAGATGAATCTTCCTAAGTACTTCTGGGCAAAACCTGTGAATACAACATGTTATATTCAGAACAGAATACTGTTGTGACCCTTACTGAAGAAGACTCCCTATGAGTTATGGAATGGAAGGAGACCAAACATATCTTACTTTCATCCATTCGGTTGTAAGTGCTCTATTCTGAATACAAAGGAATCGTTGGATAAGTTCAATTCGAAGACCTATTCAGGAATATTTCTAGGCTACTCATCATTGTCTAAGGCATTTCGAGTTTACAACCCTATCTCAAAGACAGTTGAGGAGACCATCCATGTCAAGTTTGATGATCGTTCTCAATCCTATAAGGAAGATGACATGGAGAGTGAAGGTCCTTCAAAGAATTTAGATGATACAACAGAAACTCCATCATCAGGAACTCAAGTAGATAAGATCGAGGATATTCCAGAAACTATAGGATTAAAGAGAGATTGGAAATATAGGAGTTCTCATCCCGAAGAGCTAATTATTGGAGAGACCTCAGAAGGAGTTAGGACAAGGTCCAAATTCAGAAGAGAAGCTAATGTGGCGTTCATCTCTGAAATAGAGCCTAAGAAGATTGAGGAAGCCCTTCAGGATGAAGCTTGGATTTTAGCCATGCAAGAGGAGCTGAATCAGTTTACTAGGAATAAAGTTTGGTCCTTAGTTCCAAAACCCTCGAAGAAATCCATTATAGGAACTAGATAGGTTTTCAATAATAAGCTAGACGAATCAGGCAAAGTAAGTCGGAATAAAGCTAGATTAGTAGCACAAGGCTATAATCAGCAAGAAGGGATAGACTACAATGAGACGTATGCTCCAGTAACAAGACTTGAAGCTATTCGGATATTGCTGGCATACGCTGTTTGTCATAACATAAAGCTTTTTCAGATGGACGTGAAGAGCGCCTTTCTGAATGGTCTTATAGACGAAGAGGTGTATGTGAAGCAACCTCCTGGCTTCGAGCATGTTAAGAATCCAGAACATGTCTATAGACTTCATAAAGCTTTATACGGCCTGAAGCAAGCTCCTAAAGCTTGGCATGATCGTCTAAGTAATTTTCTTTTGGAGAATGGGTTTACTAGAGGTCAAGTGGATAAAACGCTTTTCAGAAAGGTTTATGAGAATGACTTTATCTTAGTGCAAATTTACGTTGATGATATTATTTTTGGTGCTACCACAAAGATGTTGTGTATGAGTTTTGAGAATCTAATGAAAAATGAATTTGAAATGAGTATGATGGGTGAGTTAAAGTTCTTTCTTGGGTTGCAAGTTAAGCAAACCGAAGAGAAAATTTTTATTCATCAACAAAAGTATGTGAAAGAATTGTTGTCCTAATTTGATTTGAATAATGTGAAGCCTATGGCGACTCCGATGCATCCTTCAAACCTTTTGTCGAAAGATGAACTTGGTAAGAAGGTGGATCAAACCCTGTATAGAGGGATGATCGGTTCTTTACTGTATCTTACAGCAAGTAGACCTGATATTCTGTTCAGTGCATGCTTGTGTGCAAGGTTTCAGGCCGATCCTAGAGAGTCTCATTTTATTGCTGTTAAAAGAAATCGCAGGTATTACTGATCTTTGCTAATGTTTGAGAAAGGTAAAGATTTCAGGTTAATCGGATATTGCGATGCGGACTATGCCGGAGACAGAATTGAAAGGAAGAGCACCAGCGGAGCATGTCACTTTCTTGGCACAAACCTAGTTTCTTGGTCAAGCAAGAGACAAAGCTCGATAGCTCTATCAACTGCCGAAGCCGAGTACATGTCTGTCGCAAGTTGTTGTTCACAAACATTGTGGATTAAATATCAACTGGAGGATTATTCAGATCGAGAAGATGAGATCCCAATCTATTGCGACAACACCAGCGCCATAAATCTATCGAAGAATCCAATACAACATTCAAGAGTGAAGCATATCGAAGTCAGACATCATTTCTTGAGAGATTACGTTCAGAGGAAGGTGGTGATACTACAGTTCGTTGAAACAGAGTATCAATGGGAAGATATCTTCACTAAACCACTGAGTGAAGATCGGTTTAAGGAAATCAGACGGAACCTTAACATGGTTATGTTAAATGACCAGTCAGGCTAGAAGACTGTCAAAGGTAACGTGTCGAAAATGATGGAGTTACAAATGGTAACTTCTCTCACAAGGAAGTCTTGGAGGGAAAATTTTGACAGCCTTGAGGATCCCAACGATTCTAGAGCCCATCGAATAAGACCCTTCGAGTAGTCTGAAACAATAATAATTTCGATTAATTTTACTCCCATACGTTTCAACTCTCTTCGAAAAACTCTTGCAAACAACTTTACTTTTGAAGAATATCCTACCAGAAGCAGTCTCAAATCAGAAGCAATGGAGTCAGGTATGATTTTGGGAAGATATGTAGATTTTGAATCTCTGAGGAGTGACGGCATGAATGTTGAGCCAGAGATTGTAGAAGCTGGATGGAGAAATTTCTTCCAGATGCGGGAACCAGTATATACAGATGAGGTCTATGACTTTTGGAAGCATGCACAACTGGTTGATAACACCATCATCTCCACATTAGATGGAATAACTGTTATTGTGACAAAGGAGTTAGTGGAGAAGGTGACTGAATGCTCTTCAGTTGGAGAAACCCTATCAACCAAAGCCGGTTGGATGTCCATGGTTAGTATGAAGAAAGAAGATGTCAGAAAACAGTTATATGGAGCCAATGACCCATGGGAGAGGAAGATTTCAAGTCTGGTCCCGAAGGCTAGGGTTCTACATGCGATTTTGTTTAATTGCATCTTACCAAGAGCCGAGTCAAGACATCTTGTCACTACCTTGGATGAACAATGTATGTTTTATCTGCTGAATCGTCGTCCAATAGACCTACCATTTTTTATTTTTCATTATATGGTTAAGGGGATGAAGGATACCAATAGTTATCCTTACGGTATGCTACTTACCAGGATTTTTAAGGAATCCGGAGTCCTTCTTCACAGAGGAATAAGAAGGATGGTATCTGTCAAGAGTACCATTAACTCAGATACTATCAGAAGAATGGGATTAAAGGTAGTGGCGAAAGAAGTAGCAGAGTCTACAAAGAAAGCTAGAACTTAGGGGGAGCGGTCATTGAAGAAGTCTCCCGCCACTAGCTCTAAATCTCAAGCAAGTATGAGATTACCGATAGATGAAAGAAGAAAACTATCGGGTAGACCGTTGATAAAACAGGCAAGTCCTCAAAAAGAAGTGAGCCCAGTTTGGAGAACAGAAGAAGGTGCGCAGAAAAGAAAAGGAGAGAATCTTTTGGGCGAGATCTCCAAAAAGGAGAAGAGATCACCAAGGATTTGAACCCTGAGACAACAGAAAGACAAGAGAGCCAGAGAGCAGAGTCAAGCAGAAATATCTGGATCTCGTGTACCAAAGGGAACAAGATCTCTAGTCTCAATTTTAGAAGAAGACTTAGCCAAAAAGGCTAAAGAGACTGAGAAGAAGAGAAAATCCGAGTCTGAAAAAGAAAAAACTCAAATGCAGAAATCTTCAAGACTGACTGAAGCAGAAGAAAAGACTAAGAAGATTAGTCGGAAGAAGATTGTGTCCACTGCTTGGGAAGTTAGTTGAAAGAAAGAAACTTTCAATGCTGCTCAAAAAGAAAAAGAAATTGAGCATAGCAGAGTTCAGGAAATTCCCACTGCCCAATAGGAGGAACCAGAGGAGATAAGCCTGGTTCAGGAGAATCCTATTGAAGAATAACCAGAGGCAGCAGCAGAACCAAACTTGGTTTAGGTACCACAAGAGAAATCCGATAAATCTGGTCTAATTGTATACAACTATTCGAGAATTTTGAGAAGACACAAATTGAAGATTAGAATGGTTGAAGTTGTTACCAAGAGGAGGACTGTTATCTCTATCTGTAATCAACCAAGGAAGAAGGTAATGGTTGTCGTACAACCTATTTTAATAAATAGTGACACATGGCATTTACTGAAAGAAGATGAAAAGATGTTCTATGATGTCTTGAGGGATGCTGCTACTAAGCCATACCCTACGAAAATGTCCAGCAAACCGTGTACTATTTATCCAATCACAGAGAAGACGGTAATAAAAATTGTACCAGATATTCAACCAAGATATCCTTTGGATTTTAATAAGGGGAAGTCGAAGCTATTTCTTGAAGAAGTTAGTGATGATCTGTCCGCAGATCAAATTGCAGAAGAAGTGCGTAAAATTGATGAAGCATGCGCTTCAAAAGAGAATACTGAGACGAGTCATTTGCGCTTTACGGATAAAATGAACACCGTCCATGAAGGGAAGATCGCTTACGAGCACGTTCATTGAATCGCTTGTGCGAGCGATATACGTATTAGACCACTTTCTGATACACTGTCTTTACAAGATGAAGCCATACCCCTGCAAGGAAGACAGTTGCTCATGCTACCTGCCCCGTATGACTTAGATCTTCCTGAATCTAATACATTTATTCGTCCACCAACTATTGAGATTAATGAAGATTACATTTCATCCTCGGTCGCATATGCTACAACAATTGCGTTCACTTCACCCTAAGCAGATAATGATCAATCCTCCTCACCGTTAGACTCACAAGCTGAAATCAGCAAATTACGCGGAGAAGTCAACGACATAAAGGAGACAATGAATGATTTGAAGATGATGATGACAGAACTGTTGAAGAGCCATCGTCGTTAATCATTTTTTATTATAACAAATAGGGGGAGAAAAGAATGAGCAGAGGAGAAGGGAATGTTCAGAAAAGAATCTCAAAAGGTGTAACTGAAGCAGACGAAAAAAAGAAAGGAAGAAGAGAAAGAAGAGTTCTGAAGATAAGTTTTTTTTTGTGTTGTTTTAAAACATTGTATTTTGTTTTTCCTTTTATATGTATAATTTGTTATCATCAAAAAGAGGGAGATTGTTAAGCCAAAATGACTTTACATATATATGATTTTGATGAATAACAAAGAAGTAGTAAAAGAAGAGACAAAATTAAACAAACAGACGGAGAAGTAGAGACACAGACGCAAGACAATATGCTGACAAAAAGAAAGAAGCAGACGCAGAAGCAAAATAAAAGCAGACGCAGATGTAAAGCAAACGCAGACGCAGATGCAAACGCAAAGTGAAAAACAGACGCAGACGCAGACGCAGACGCAAAGTAAAAAACAGATGCAGACACAGAAACACAAACATAAAAATATAGACGGAGAAAAGCAGACACGAAATTCAAAAAGAAGATGCAAGAATCAGTTCGAGTTAGTTACAGAGCTCAACTGATTAACCGTTTCTTTCAAGATTCAAGAAACAAGATTCAAAAATAAGAATCAAGAAGCAGTTGCAGACGAAGGCTGTAAATATGAGTCGAAGTCGAAGATTGAAAAAGTTAGCAAGTGTGAAAGCAAAAAAGAGCAAATACTGAGATAATTGATTTACGTACACAAACTCTGTGCAAATTAGCTGAGAGATAATTTTACTGTAACAAGTTCGAAATACTTTTGTAAGAAAGTAGTGCAGATAGCCTGCAGAGGCTAAGAGTGAAAGAATACTGAGTGTAGAGACCTGAAGAGGCTCGGAAAGAATACTTGTAAAAGTTGAAGAGATAGTGAAATCTCAGAAAAAAACTCTGAGGACTGGACGTAGCCCACGGTTTGGGGTGAACCAGGATAAAATCACCGTGTCAACTTCTCTCTACCCTATTACTTTTAAAGTTTAAAGTTTTGCTATTACTTCAATTCTGAAACAAGTTTTCAAAGTTTTGATTGATTCGAATTTACTGAAGTTTCGGTAAAAGAAGTTCATTTTTACAAAACCACTTTGAAAGAATTTTAAAAAAAGGGGAATACACAATTCAACCCCCCTTCTCGTGTATTCATTATCATTTTATAAGCATTGTTCTAACGTGTGATTTACTTCAGTAATGCTTTTATGACAATAAGAAATGTTTGTGTCTTCATATTATGCAAAATTAAAAAGATTATGGGATGAAATCTAGTCGGTTTCGCCCCTTGCAAGATGCAATTGCGATCGCTATACCTATGATATAGAAAGACAGATAAGTGCAATGAGAGAAAGAGAGTTTTTATCAGATTTTCTAATGGGTTTAGATCAAGTTTTTGGGACTGTTAAGACACAAATATTAAGCACCAAACCTACGATGACGCTTCGACACGCATATCATTCAGTAGTAGAGGATGAACAAAAAAGGAACATATCGGCAGATCGGAAGCCAACGGTTGAGGCGGCAGCTTTTCAAACACGAGGAAGTGGGAATTGTTCTAAGCTTAGGTATACAGAGGAACCATGTTTCGAAATTATTGGTTTCCCACTTGGTTGGCGCAAAGGTAAAGGTGATAAAGGTAACAACAGGAAAGAAGGAGTTGGACAGGGAGTTAAGCAGAGGAATGCACCAAAGACAGCACAGGTTGGTCTTAAATCTAGTCCGATACCTGGGCTCACATCAAAACAATATAATCGATTGTTTCAATACTTAGAATGTGAGCCTGAAGTGATGAAATTGACCTCTCAACCTACCAATCCTATGGTTAACATAGTTGGTAAGATTAATTATGAGCAACTATGGGTGATAGATTCAGGCTCTAAAGAGAAAATCACCTGCAATAGTGATTCGCTTGAAGAAAGAGAAAATAAATATTGGAGTCTGATAGTAAAAATTCCAAATTTTGATAGTGTATCTGTAATAGGTATTGGGAAAGTTAAACTTTTAAATGGTCTAAAACTTAACAATGTTTTGAATATTCCAGACTTCAAGTGTAATTTACTCTCTGTTAGCAGAATGACAAAAGAATTCAATTATGTACTAATATTCTTTCTGGAGTTTTGTGTGATGTAGTACTTACCTTCAAGGAACTTGATTGGCATGGATAAGCAGTGCGATGGCCTGTATTGCCTTAAACTAATACAAAATAGAGGTGTGGCAATGTTGGTTAAAAAGGTAGAAGATTCAAGTTTATAACATAGAAGGTTGGGACATGCATCTATTGGGAAAATTAAGCATATTTCTCTTACTTCAAACAATGTTTCTTTTGAAAATAAATTACATTGTGATTCATGCATAAGAGCTAAGCAAACAAGATTGCCATTTGCTATTAGTGAAATAAAATCAATCAAGTGTTTTGATTTGATACATTATGATATATGGGAAGGTTATAAAACCCCATCTATTTTGGGAGCTCATTATTTTCTCTCAATTGTTGATGATTATAGTAGAGCAGCTTAGGTATATCTAATGAAACACAAATCGAAAGTGAGTCATTTTTTGCCCTTATTTTGAAACATAGTGGAGACATAATTTGAAAAGAAAGTTAAGCAAATAAGAGTTGATAATGGAATGAAAATTCAATCCAATTACATGCTTGATTACTATCAGGAAAAAGGATTTTTTTGCAAACATCTTGTATTCATACACCTTAGCAGAATGGTGTAGTCGAAAGAAAACATAGACATACATTAGAGACAACAAGAGCATTGAGATTTTAGGAAGTATTACCTATAAAGTTTTGGGGAGAATGTATTCTCATAACAACATACCTTATTAATCGACTATGCTCTAAGGTCATCAAAAACAAAACTCTATATGAAGTGTTATTAGGTAAAAAACCAACTTATATCCACTTGAGGGTACTTGGTTGCATAGTATATGCCCATAATAATGTCATGCATGGAAATAAAAAAAGGTAGACCATGTGTGTTTGTCGGCTATCCAAATGGACAAAAGGGGTATAAGGTCTATGATGTTGAAAGACAACAAATTTATACATCTATAAATGTGATCTTCTTTGAGGATGTATTTCTTTTTAAAAAAGGAGATGTGTCGAATAGATGACCAAAGACATTTAGAAGTGAAGGAGATTGAATCGAATACAATTCTTGATGATGATTATGACTTAACTAAGCAAATATCTAGAAAGGTCAAAGTAACAGAGAATGGACCCATTCAAAATGAAGAAGAAAACTAGTTGACGATTAATAGTGAGAGGGCAAATGATACAAACATAGAACATATGTTGATAGAAGGATTTAAACAAGAGACAAGAAATGTGGGAGTTGTTGAGAGTGACAAAGAACTGACTGTCATCGATCAATCACATAGAGACACACAAGAAAACAAATGGGTTAGAAGGATACCTAAACAATTTGATAGATTTGAAGTCGACTTGCTACCCTCCATCACACAACCTCATTCGACCCCTCTATTCAGGAACTCGGCCGTATGTCCCTTA
Organism: Erythroxylum novogranatense; assembly: GCA_029891385.1. Lineage (NCBI taxonomy): Eukaryota > Viridiplantae > Streptophyta > Magnoliopsida > Malpighiales > Erythroxylaceae > Erythroxylum > Erythroxylum novogranatense. The sequence continues at coordinate 24,168,975 of CM057226.1, forward strand.
TCCTCTTATGTTTCATATGATAACTTTTTGCACTCACACAAAAAAATTTTAGTGGCAGTCGCATCATATGATTAACTAAAGGATTTCTTACAAGCAATGAAACGCAAACATTAGCGAGAAGCTATGGAAAAAGAAATACAAGCTTTAGAAGAAAATGAATTTTAGACTTGGAGATGCTCCGAAAAGGGAAGAGAGCCATTAATTCTAAATGGGTTTAAGAGATCAAATTCAAGCCCAATGGAGAAATAAAGCGCTACAAAGCACAGTTAGTGGCAAAGGGTTTCACTCAAATAGAAGGGATAGACTTCCATAAAACTTTCATGCCAGTTGCAAAGCTTGTCACAGTGAGATGTCCCTTAACAGTTGCAGTAGCAAAAGGATGGGAAGTTCACCAGTTAGATATGAACAACACATTTCTTCATAGAGATCTTAAGGAAGGGGTCTACATGAAAATTCCACAATGGTTTGCTTATACGGCTTACAACAAGCCTCTAAAAATTGGTATCACAAGTTTACTTATTCTTTACTTGATGTGGGCTTCAGGCAATCAAAGGTAGATCACTGATTGTTTTTAAAAACTTTGGAAATAGCTTTGTTGCTGCTCTAATATATGTGGATGATGTGGTATTAGCTGGAAATGATATATCAATAATAAGAAAGGTGAAACAACACCTTAATGATGATAGATTTAGTATCAAAGACTTGGGAGCTCTAAAATATTTCCTTGGAATTGAAGTTGCAAGGTCACCACAAGGAATAGTTCTTAGTCAGCTTAAGTACACATTGGATATATTAGAAGAAAGTGGAATGCAGGCCTGTTGACCTAGCACCTTTCCAATAGAGAAAAATCATAGGCTGAGTGTGGACAATGATGATCGAAGAATATATGCGAATCAATATAGAAGACTGGTAGGAAGGTTATTGTATTTGACCATTACGAGACCATATATCACATATACAATTTGTCAAGTCGCCAAAGCAAAAACACTTAGATGAAACCTATCATGCCATTCGCTACTTAAAGATGGCACTGGGATAAGGTGTTTTATTACCAACATCAAGTGAGTTAAAACTCATAGAATTTTGTGATATCGATTGGGATTGTTGTGTTATATCTTAGAGATCCACTACAGGTTATTTCATTAGACTAGGTGAGCCACCAATTTCTTGGAAAATAAAGAATCAATCAGTGGTGGCTTGTTCATCAGCAGACGCAGAATATAGAGCTACGGCTATTACAGTTGGTGGGTAATTTGGTTACGATGGTTGTTGAAGGACTTGAAAGCACCTTAAGAAGGAAAAAAATGTCACAGAACTGGTTGATCAATTAGATAGCATTTCATTTTCTGTTTCTCCCAATTATGAAGCTCAATATCTTTTCATATTTATGATGATGTTACAACATAATATTCCTACCTTTCAACCTTGTGCTATAATGGAATAAGATAAATTAATTTCATTATTTTACCACATAATGAATCTACATTTCTGTACATATTAAACTTAAACAAAGCATTGTAGCTTTTAGTGCTCAGCTACTGTGCAGGAGTTTAGGTGGTAAATCATTATGTCATTAATTAGTTCTTGTCCTTCAAATCAACCTTAGAGACAACCATCAGTTATAGAGCGAAAATACCTACTCCCAAGAACCTATCAATCTTCACTTTTCTCCTGGGTAAAACTACAAGTGCCCAAAACTACAATGGTGGGAGATGGGAATTGACAAATTTAGGGTTTTAATTTTGTTGAAATGACATCATTTTAGTTATATTATAAAATGATGTCGTTTCATTAATCTTCATCACTTATGTTAATTAAGGCTGATGTGTCTTATTAATTAGGGTCTCTGAAACATGTAGTAAGTCACATCAGCAAAAATGATAGAGACAATAATGTCAAGCTAAAATTGAAAACTAGAGTATTTAATTGTGATTTTTAAAATTTTGGACTATAATTACAAAATTTGGCAAAGTTAATAGTTTTTGTAATTAACCATTAAAAGAATGACAAAGCTCAAAATTTCTTTCATGTATCTTTCTTTATTTATCGAGCATATGATGTTGAAAATATTTTGTAAATTTTGTTCATAAAACTTTCAACCTTAATGCAATTATAAACAAGAGGAAAATTTCGTTTATAAAACTATCAACCTTAGATGCAATTATAAACAAGAGGAAGATAGAAAGAGTTAACATCCATTGCAGGATCATGAAAAATACAAACTTGCACGTAGTTGTAGAAGACAACATGGCTTATTAATTATAAGAATAGCATTTTTGGAAAAAAAAAACTCCCTAAAGCCCATATTGGTATCACATGTGCACAATAGCCTTATAAACATTTTATTGAATGAAGTATATTTTTAATGTTATCAGTCGGGATCAATGAACAAGGGCTCGTACTAGATGAGAATCGATATCTTTAGTGACTTTGACTGCCAAATCCAGGTAAGCATTTGAAGTTGTTACATATGTTTGGAAAAATTATGAATTAAATCTCAAAGGTAAAATAAGCAAGGAAATAATACACACAAAATTTAACATGGTTCACCCTCTAATTTGGGGACCAAACTTCGAATAAATTTTCCACTAATAAAATTAGTAAGTACAAAGAGTAAAAAATGATACAACAAAATAGTGGCACTCTCAAAATAGTGTTCCCTAAATTTATTATCCCTACGATAATATCTTCACTATTTTGTCACTCGCCCTTTTAAGAAAAATGCTTTTCTAAAAATATCCCAAAAATTGCTCTCTCATAAAATGGCTCTTTAAAATTCACTTTTAAACTCACCACACATCTCATACACATCTCTAAAATTCACTCTTAAACTCACCACACATCTCTAAAATTAACTCTTTTATAAACCCTCATTGTGTTATGTAGCAACTAACAACTTGCATGTAAGTTGTTAAGTGCAAGTTGTTGTCAAATTGCTTTTTACTTCTCTTTTTCTTAGATAAATCTAGAATGGTTATACCATATATGTCAGTATCGCCTTACAATTCTCCCCCTACTGATTACATGGTATTTACTATCATTCCTAAAAATAATTGACAGAACTCAAACTTTCCCCTGGGTATAACTTTTTTCGTCGTATCTATTCCATTCTCATCCGTATGATTCTTCTCAAGTTGTAATATCTTCTTCTCTGACACCTTTCTAATCCAGTGATATCTCACATCAGTATGCTTTGATCTTAAATGGACTGAGGAATTTTTCTTAAGGTTAATAGCACTTTGACTATTATAAAATAGTTTATATCTATCCTGTTGAAAACTAAGTTCATATAATAATTTCTTAATTTATAGAAGCTCTTTATATGCTTTAGTTGTAGCAATAAATTCCTCTTCAGTGGTAGATAGAGCAATACATTTCTGCAATTTTGATTGCCATGACATGACTCCCCCTGCAAAGATAATTAGATAACTTGAAATAGACTTTCTCGAGTCACAATCGCTGGCCATGTTTAAATTTGTGTAACCAACTAACATAGGCTTGGTAGTTCCAAAACATAAGCATATTTTGGAATACCACGTAGATATATGAGACTCTACTTCACAACATCCCAATGTTCCTTTAACAGGATTTGAAAGGAACCTACTCACCACTTTAATTGCATGAGCAATATCTGGCCGTGTACATACCATGATGTAAATCAAAATTTCAATTACAGAAGCATACTGGACTTTCATCATCTCTTCCTTCTCTTCATCCATCGAAGGGTATTGCTTAGTACTCAACCTAAAGTGATTAGTAAGAGGATAACTAACTGCTTTAGTTTTATCCATGTTAAACCTTTGAAGTAATTTAATGTACCTTTCTTAACTATAATTTCTTGGCGCCCCTATTTATGATAATCGTTATGCCAAGAATCTATTTTACTAGCCTCAAGTCTTTTATGGAAAAAGACTAGCTTAACTACTGTTGGATCCCGTTTCCGAGACCCAACTTCTTGCCTGAACCCATACTTACACTTAACACTTGAACCTCACTGCTTAAACACTTGATCATGGGCACTCTTGAATAGAATTCAAATCGAAAGAAAACAATAACAACAAGCTGAAACGGATCACATAATGAGATGGGAATCAAACACATGAATAGGAATAACAAGTGAAATGAAACAAATGTGAAGCTGATAGGATCGAATACAAATGTGAGACAAAAAGGTCAATTGAAACTAACATTTCAAAATCCCGACATCCGAGGCGTGAACATAGAAAATCTTGTCGTGTTGGAAACCCTTATGACTTATACTATCCGAAAGTCGATGTACTTTTTTTTTCTTTTGGTCTTGCTTTCTTTTTCTTTTCATCTATAACTCATACTAAATCTTATCTTACTTCATTCTTCTTATTCATCACATTAAAATTTGCATTCCTTATCATACTATCTCGTGCTCATGCCAATAAACCCATAAATACATATACCATTAAAAATCCGGCAGCATAACGACTGCACTTTAACCTATCCAAAAATCTGCAAATAGAAAAATTCACTTCTAATAACATCACACATACATCATGATCAACCGGACCCTCCGTCCGGGATCTCAACAGAAACGCAAACCTAGATTCTCAACCACTTCTAATCATTTTCATAATAAATCATAATCATCACATTTAAACTCATATCCCATCATCCAGTACATTTATCCATATCTAAATATCCATACATATGTCCCAATTGCATTCATCATCTCAATCCAATTAATATACAAAACTAAAATGCGCAATTATAACTAATACACATTTGCTAATTCCATGACTCATGACTCAAATTCTTATACAATTGCATAATCCCAAACAATACATTATGAATCGAAGGCTTACAATATTCTAATGGCATTCTCAAGCCATAGACCATTCCCAATAATCTTAAAACAAATACACAGTTGACAAATCATGTACAACTACTGATGTCTTGACGTCTTTCATCCAATCTCCTGTATGAATACCTGGAGATGGGGACGAAAGGGGGGTGAGCTCGAAAGCTCGTGGATAACATGTTTATTGAACAAATAATAAGCAAAAGCATTTTCAAACCTTTCTTTCCGTTGATTGAAACCAGTGAAGGGTTACCTCTCAAAATTTCTCAAATTCAAAAATCTTTCATAAAGCTTTACAAATCGTTTTGCAAAACTCTCATAGTTGAAAATCCAAATTCTCATTTTGTCAAACTTTCAAACCATTGAACACATGAAATGCATTTCATATATATGCAGCATATTCTAAACAAAGTAAAACATATAACAAATCAATCGGTTTGGGTCGGTCCGTAAAACAGGACGTACTGCACATTCCCGCAAGCGGTCATGTGCAGCCGTGAAACACATGGGGAGTCCGAAAATGGAGCTCCTATGCCACTAGCGGGCAGCCGGGAGAAGGCTTTAAAACGAGACCAGTGCACTGACTCCACATGAAGGACCTAACCAAACCCATGTAACACGTATTCAAGCTTGAAAACTTATATTGCCCGAAGGCACATTTTCAGAAATTCCATTTTTCATGTAATGTCAAAAATCAACATGATGTTAACCATTCATAATATCACACAATCATTCACATAATCATATCACACTAATTCACATAATCAACTTACTAATCAATAAAACACATGAAACTCAATGTATATGTCATCTTTGACAATTTAACTTCAAAATCCATTTAATAGACAGATTCAAGTCAATTATAGAAAATCGTCCAAACCATTGCGGAAAGTTTCATAAATCATTTCAAAACAATGACGTTCACATTTTATAAACCTTTTCAATTGCAATTGGTTCAATCATTGGTAAGACCATATCTTATAAAACCAACAATTAGAATTGCTCATAATTTGAAAAATAAACATATCACCCACCTTTAATTCCATGCCATAAGCTTGCTCCAATCCTCAAGTTGATCTTTCCTTCACTCTCACTTCCAACTTAAAATCACCTAAGCCATAAACCACCCAATCCAAAACATTCTCATTATATTTCTCAAAATTGATGTCATGATTTACAAGCCCATAAGATTTCTAACCTCTTTACATCATAATCTTCCACACAATTTTTACTCATATACTTTAGCATAAATTCCAAATCACTTCTCATCCATAAATCAACATGAACCAAAGTATAAACACTAAAATTAACCCCATACATAACAAACCTATAACTACCTTAGGATAAATCAACTAAAATCTCAAGAAAAACTCAATTTTAAACTCATCTCTTACCTTTCTCTCCCTAAATTTCGAAATCCTTCATGGCTTGGAGAGTAAATCTCTTCTCCTTCTCTCTTTTCCTTCAAGAATCCATGGAGAAAGTCAAGCTAGAGGGGTTAGAACCCTACCTCTTCTTCCTCCTTCTTCTTCTTCTCCCATGAGCTCTTCCTCTCTTTTCTTTCTTTCTCTCATTTTCTTCTTTCTTCTGGAATTTTCGAGGGTCTTCCTCTCTTCCACGACCCTACCCCTCTTTTAAATGCCAAGACATTAAAATTTGAAGGTAAAAGACCTTCTTTCCCTAGTCTTTTAAGCCTTTAACTCAAAACCTTAAGTTAACTTCCTGTTTTGCCCCTGAATATCTCTTTAAGTTATGCTCACTTTTGGACAATTTTTCTCAAATCTAAATGAGGGAATTTGCTAAAACTTGCTTCTATAGAATTGTTCCTCTATGTCTTAGCTTCATAATGCCTCAAGAATCGTCCAATTCGGAGCACTATATCAAAATTTATAGTCCAAACATGTCGGACATATCCTTTCCTAACACATTTTCTAGCAATTCACTTCCTTCCACACATAAACATTCTTAAAGGCTAACTTAAAATTTGGTTCCTTCATAACAATTGTAGCCCCATGTCTTAACTTTATTATGCCTCAAACATCGCTTCAATCGGATCTCTACAGATCCCAAAATTTGCAAAGTACTGAACTATGTTCAGAAACTTTCTTGACTCACTATGATTCACATAATCTTGCTCAATTAAATCTCTAAAATTTATAATTTTCACATAATCATGAACTTCATTTTCTTAGGAATCCAACGCTTCAAGAACCGAGTCATTCGGATGTCGGACGGAAAAGATATAAGCAAATGATTTGACAAAGTTGGATGAGGAAGGAAAATAGCAAGCTCAGAATGAGACAAAACATTCTAATTATCATGTGATTCAATCAAACTTTTTCAATTCAAATCCAATTGATACAAATTTTTATGGAGAGAAAGATACATATGTTATGGATCCAATTCTTCAAGAATCGCCTCAATCCGAGGTCGGATACATGAGTTATGATCAAAACAACTCAACATGTTCAAAACAGAAATCGATTTCAAACTCTTTTGGAGCAAATGCCATAACTTTCTCTACAAATATCCATATGACTTCTTTCTTGCTCTATTTCAAAGATACGATCAAGATCTACAACTCGTATTAGAGGCCTTCAAACCAAATTCGGCCTCAAAACTGGTCAAAATCACAAATTCCCTAAGGTGACCCGTAGCTGTCCGTTTAACGAACACGTACGGCCAAAATGATACCAAACCATCCAAGAAAGTCCGTTAAACGGACACCCATGTCCGCCTAACGGACATACACATAGCAAGGGGTCCTTTTGACCCGTAGCTGTCCGTTAAACGGACTCCCATGTCTGTTTAACGGACATGCTAATTTTCACAACTTCTTCAATCTTTTTCCTATGCTTCTCTCATTCAAACTACCATCACATACTCTTATAATCTCCACATATTCACTTATTCAAAGGCCTAAACACTTCATAACAATTCTAGCAACAAATTCTATTCATGAACTTCTCAAAACTCAACTAAATTGGTTCATCAAAACCTCAACTTTCAAACATGTCATCAAGCTGTCACTAACATAAATCTTATATAACATCATAACTTGTATCAACTATAACTCTTAACTCCAATCTCGAAAACTCGCATACTTAGTCTCGTTGGAAAGATAAAAGAGCAAGCTACAACTTCAAAAAAGGTAACTTTGGCCAATTCTATTTCAATCATTCCCTAATTCCCTTGAATCATCATATACATTTTTATCTACATGCAAAAACTCAACATTCATGCTAGCTTCACTTTCTTAATTGCACAACATTAATAATAATTCAACTATCATTTGGAATTTATCCAAATCTCAACCTCAAATCATATGATTTCTTACATTCCATATCATCTTGTCATTTATAATCTCTTACTTTTGCATAAGATCTCACATATATAACCATAATTCATACTTAAGATTTCCCAACTCATATCTTTACATAATTCACATTTCCTCATCTATAACACAAATCACATATAAAACACTCATTTAATTTCATTTTCATACTTCAAGGTTCGGGGTCCAACAACTACCCCTTCAAACTATTAATCCCTTTGATATTTTGGCCAACAATCAACATAAAGTAATAGGATAATAAAATCATCACCATAGAATTTCTGTACAAAAACACAGTGATCTAAAGTGGTCTTTTTGTAGCTTTGCTTCCCTATAACTATTTCAAATTTCTTACACCACTATCTCGGTGCCTGTTTTAAACCATAAAGGCTTTTCATCAATTTACACACATATTCCTCTTTCTCTTTTTCCATGAAACCCTTTGGCTGATATATATATATATATATATATATATATATATATCTTCTTCCAAATCTCCATGAAGAAAAGTTATCCTGACATCTAATTCCTTGATTTCTAAGTCTAGAATTGCTACTAAACCGACTACTGTATGGATGGATGTCATTTTCACAACTGGTGAAAATATCTCATCAAAATCAATACCTTTATTTTTGGTCGAATCCTTTAACAACCTATCTAGCTTTGAATCTTGGATGAGAATTGTGTTCATGATGCTTAATCTTAAACACCCACTTATTTTTCAAAGCTTTCTTGCCTTTTGTCAACTTCACTAGCTCAAAAGTTTTTTCCTCATGCAAGGATTTCATCTCATCTTGCATGGCTTCAAACCATTTCATCTTATGTACATTTATCATAGCCTTTTGAAACTACTTAGGTTCTCCCCATCAGTAACTAACATATACTGATCACTGAAGTATCTAGTAGTGGCTTGTCTTACTCATGTAGGTCTACTTATTGGAACCTATGTAGTCTTTGGGTCTAATGGTTGATTCTAGACATCATCTTTATCAGATTCTTCATCTAATTGATTTTGAATGGGATCATCATCGTCAATTACATTCAGCTGGCAATTTTCAACTTCACCTCTAGATTATCTTGGTACCATTTTTAGAGGAACTAACTCTAAGTCTACCAGGTCACCGTTAGTTCTTGGAACATCCTTTTTTACTTTTTCAAGATCTTCAATGGTTTGATCTTCAAAAAATATAGCAACATGACTTTGAATCAAATTCTTTTAGACTTGATCATAAAACCGATAGTTGAATTGATCTTCTCCATAACCAATAAATATACATTAGAGTTTTGATGTCAAGCTTGGATCTCTCATCTTTAGGGATATGGACATAAGCTTTGCAACCAAATACCTTTATATGATCATAGGAAACATCCTTTCCTGACCATATTTTCTCCGAAACATCATATTGTAAAGGGATGCATAGTGAGCGGTTTAATACATGAATTGTTGTGAATAGTGCCTCACCCCAAAATGTCTTAGGCAATTTTGCATGTGAGAGTAGGCATCTAACTCTCTCCATCAAATTCCTGTTCATCCTCTTAGCTAAACCATTCAATTACGATGTCTTAGGAGGATCGGTCTGATATAGAATACCATGCTCTTTGCAATAGATATCAAATGGTCCACTGTACTCTCCACCATTGTTTGTCCAAATGCATTTCAACTTCTTCCCAGTTAGTCTTTCAACTGAGGCACCAAATTGCTTGAAAACATCTAGCAATTTATCTTTAGTCTTCAAAGAGTATACCCACGTCTTCCTAGAATGATCATTAATGAAAGTCACAAAATATTAAGCCCCACCTAGTGAATTTGGCATTGGCCCATATAGATTGGAGTGTACCAAATCCATCACATTCTTCATTCTAGAAGGAGGGGAACTTTTAAAAGCAACTCTATTTTGCTTTCTTGTAAAACAATCAACACACTTCTTTAAATGTACCTGGTCAACTCCAAATAATGCATTCTTTTTCACCAACTGAGTCATCCCCTTCTCGCTCATATAACTGAGTCTCTTGTGCAACAATTCAATTGCATCATCTTTCTCCATTGGATTCATAACATCATTAGAGACCTTTGCCTGCATCATATACAACTTTGAGCAATTTTTACCTTTAGTGATTACCAAGGAGCCTTTAGTAAGTTTCCATTTGCCATCTTTGAAAGTGCTACAAAAACCTTCATCATCAAGTATGCCAACCGACATTAGATTTAGGCGAAGATCAAGAACATGTTTGACGTCTTTCAGAGCCAATTTCATGCCATTGTCTATCTCTAAGTGAATATCACCTATTTTGGTGATTTTGGCTAAACTATTATTCCCATTTTAACAACACCAAAATCTCCTCGTCTATATGATGAGAATAATTCTTTATGTGATGTGGAATAAATAGTGGCATCACTGTCACCTATCCAATTAAACCCACAAAATGCACTATTAACATCATTATCATATAAGACTATGCGAAAGTCATCAATGGTGGTAGTCGTCAATGCGTGTTCATCATCACTGTTGTCATCTTTCTTGATTTCTTTGCCTATGTTCTTTTCTTCTTTGAACTTCTGGCAGAACCTTTTAATGTGACCTTCTTTTTACAATTGACACTCAACGTTTGCATATTTATTTGATCTTTCTCTGTTCTTCTCTTTGAAATTTGGATCTCTAGATTTGCTCCTTCCCTAGAACCTGTGACCAAAACTTATGATCGTGTTGAAGAGACCAAACTCTATTATCTCTATCTCATCTCTTCATTCATAATTCCACTTTTTACAGATTCCATGTTAACATCACCATTAACTAAATAATTGGTGATTGAAATCTTCAAAGTCTCCCAAGAATCTGGTAAAGAAGTAAGCATGAAAAGGGAAAGCACTTCATCATCGAAATTATGCCCATTCCTAATAATTAATCCACAATCCCTTGAAATTCATTTAAGTGATCTGCCACAGAAATTGTAGCGCCCCCTTACCATAGAGTATCCACCGAAACGCCCGTAGGTCATTCCGGTACATATCCTACGATAAGAGACCACTATTGACAACTACCACTAAACTCCTCATCACATCACAATCATAAAGCCGTACGAAGAAATTGACAACTTTTTAAAACCAAACTAGATTTCATTTCATTCACTCAAAATTCAGAAATTTACAAACTGTCAAGATTTTCACCAAGACATGTTCCAAAACACCGTACACTACGTACCATACAGTAATGTACAAAGAACAGATCTAACTATAAGTCTCTAAAAGAAAGCCCAGCTGACTGACCTTTGAGCCATCGCCTCTCTCGCCAATCCACAGTACACGGCTCTACAGTCCTGAGGGAGTTATCTGTCCACACTTAAGCCTGAAAAATAGATTGCAATTTTGGATAAGTTTGCGAACTCAATGAGAAACCATCATCGATGGTTCTCCCGATTCATGCATCACATAAGCATGATACAGTATGCATCCAGTAATCATACAATTACAATGCTAATACAATCATAGTAATAGGCATACAACACAGTCACAGTAAACAGAACACAGTTACAGTCATATTACAGTATACATACAGTCAGGTACCATGTCAAATATTCAGTCCAGTATGCAATGCACATGTGACTCTTTTCCAGTTTATTACAGTATTGTGACCGAGTGCTTTAGCAGTGTTCATGAGTCGATGAGAGCGAGTCAGGAGAATTATCTCCTTCGAGCTCAAGCTCGCAGATGTCGATGTCGATGGCGACTCGGTTCACAATTGTCCTTTTAGCAGTTTATGCATCTGTGCATTAATGCACATGCCCATTTGAACAGTCACATAACAGTATATAATTCACAAGGATCAGTAATTTACAGTCAATATTTCACAAGTAATCACTGTTCAAGCCATACATAATCCAAGTAGTCCCCGTAGGGCACTCAAGTCACAGTAAACACATAGATTGAGGTAACCACCTAGGTTACTCACCTATTACTTCCGAACTAATGCCGGGAAGTTTCCGCCCCGTCGGTCGAACGACGCTCCACTTAGGCCTCTATAAAAATCAGAGAAAGAACGAGTCACTAAATATGTAATTTGTGCACATGTAGGTGAAATATGCATGTTCATGAATTCCCAGCCCTAATCCCATTTTTTTCCATCATAAAAATCCGTCTAAAAATTAGAAACCTATTGGCGCTGACGGTGCGCAATTCGGACCTCTATAGGTCCCCAATTAAACAAAACAGTGATTAAACAGACCTTTACCCGGATCCACGTCAATTTCCCATCAAAAAATCCCGAATCTCTCAAAAAATGAAATTCAATATTCTATGAATCTGATGCCTCAAGAATCAGGTCAATCGGACGTCGGACGGAAAAGTTATTCACGAAAGAAACCAAAATTCAACAATTAAGATATAGATATATATAGCCCTTATATCCTTCTCTTTTTCCTGTTTTCCAACCAAAATTCAATCTATCATATCTCTTTCTACACATTTCAGAAAAATGCAAACTATACCTTGTTGGAAAGATAATGAAACCCTTTACAAGTTTCATGAAGCCCCCAACAAGCAATGTTACCCATAAGGGTGTCAAAAATTCAGTCAAAGCCACTGCCTACTCAAAACCTATCAAAACAGTGCAGTACATTGCAAATTCATTAACTTTCTAATTCTTCAGTCAACAATTACAAAATAAATAAGGCAGTAAGATCACAATGTTATATACAACTTTCATGAACAACCCAAAATCATATTCACTTGCTAACTATGTCAAACAATTCACCAAAGCATCAGCCCTCAGAATTTTCCCAATCTGAACAGCACATTTCACAGCAGTATATATCTTAGCACAAATGTCACCAAATTCACTACCTTATATCCCTGAAAAGATAAGATCTCAAACTTCAATTTTCATGAAGAACTCAACATCCAATTCGATCTCTAACAATTTCAAAACTATTATGCAAGTTTCTGACCTGATCAGCAATTAACATCCTAATGCAGGTTCAGAACTTGAAAATCCATAACTCCCACATATGATCTCCAAATATTACATTTCATATACCATTTTCAAGATCAATGTGTCATCTATAACTCTTCAGTAGATCCCTAAACCAATTCAAGTCAAAAAAATTACTAAAATTCCTCCAAATCAGAATGTACATCAAATCCGCCAATCCAGCTAGGTTTCATTCAATGCATAAAAACAGTCAATAGTCATCAGTCCATAACTCCTACTATACATATCGAAAAATTGTAAAATCAGTGTCATTGGAAAGATAACTTGATAGGCTTCAACTTTCATTTAGTCCATTTGTTCTAACTCCTTCACAATTAATTTAGAAAAATGAGCAAAACTCTAGGTTATGGTTTCGGGTACTAATCATTTCAGTCAATAGCAGTAACTTTCCAAGCCATATTACAACCTCTTAAAGCTAAAATTGGACAACATCTATTTCACACAAAAATGTAGCCAACATCCCAAAGTTTAATTGGGAACAAACCTCACCTCATTTTCTCACCTACACAATTAGTTATGATCAAAACATTGCAATAGGGTCAAAATGCATTTTCCAGCTTTCAACTTCAACCTAACTCCTATCACTTGTAATATCAATAACACATCACCAAGCATCCATTTACACCTCTAATTCAACCACAAAATCATCACAACATTTACTTTTATAATTACACAAAAGTTGGCAGCACCCACATACACAACTTCCATATTTCATTTCCATTCATTAAACATCATAAACATCATTAACAACATTACTTTCACATTCTTTAACTACTCTATCCACTTCCCTCACACAAGCATGCATTAAATCCATACAAACCTACCACTTTCATGATCAAATAAATTCTTAAAGGATCTCCATGAATGCTTCTAACTACCAAAAGAATAAAAACAAAAATCAATTCTCACCTTAAACAAGTTACAAGCTATCAATTCTCCAAGTCTTTAAACCTCTCCACACTTCCTACCTTGATACCTCACCCACGGCTATCTCCACTATACATGCATATCATCATCTTCTCAAGGATTAAGTAGAGACTTGGCTGTAACTAGTGGACAAGTGAAACTTAAATGGAAGGAGAAGGAAACCGTTGAAGGAGAAGAACACAAATGAAGGGAATGCAAGTTTCGGATGATGAGAAGAAAGATTGGCTTTCCAAAGCTTTCCAAAAATGAGTCTTTAAGTATGACAAGGAGAAAAGTCGATGGTGATGCATAATATAAGACAAAATCATTAAATACTAGAAGCCACTTGGCTTTTTAAAAAGAGAAAAGACAAAAATGAACTTTATTAACATAATTTAATCATAACACTAATCTCATTTAATCTAAATCCAACATATGCTAATGGTCCTATAACAATTCCCACAATTATTTATTCCATAATCCAATGCCATTAGGCAGTCCTTTTTAGTACAAAGAAAGTCACTCAGTCAGTCAGTTGGAATTTTTCCGGTCCGGGCAAGAACCTCGAAAAATTTCAGAAAAATTCCCAAAAATTCCTTAAAATAGAAAACAATTTATGGCGCACTCAGAATAATTTTCCAAACCCAAAAATCATGCTAATCTCAATAAAATTGTCTTAGGCATGAAAACCGGGAATGTCATGTACGCATGTACAATAAGTTCATGTGCACAATTGTGACTATGTAGCAATCCTATTATGCATGAGCAATCCAATGAAATCCCAATCTAGCACATCCTATGCCAATTTACTATTCTACCCTTCCAATTGAGGGTGGGATGTTACAGAAATACCTTCTTGATATTTTATCTGTCTAATTTTGTCAAGTAAAAATAATTTATTATTATCAAGTTTTTAGGCATACAACTCCTTGAGCTTCTCCAACAACATCTATGCGTGAGTCTCCTTGCAGATATGATTATACATATTATCTTCAACAAATTGCCGAATAAAACTAAATACCTACTCATGCTCAAGTGCTCACTCTTCATCCGATTTATTTTCAAGTTTTGTTGTCGTAAACACGGATAAATGCATTTTTTTGATGAACATAAGATCCTTCATCTCATTCTTCCATATGTGGTAGTTAGAGCCATTTAGGCTAATCATCTTATTTATTTTTGCCTCCATCTTTGATGAGAATTGCTTTGACATAAAACCAAACCCCTCTCTAATACCAGTTGTTGCGAAAAATTATGCATTAAATCCCATAGGTAAAATAAGCAAGGAAATAATACACAGAAAATTTAACGTGGTTTATCCTCTAATTTGGGCTATATCCACGGACCAAACTTCGAATAAATTTTCCACTAATAAAAATAACAAGTATAGAGAGTAAAAAATGATACAAAAAATAGTGGCGCATTCACATAAAGAGTTTTCCAATTTTATTATCCCTAGGATAATATCCTTACTATTTTGTCACTTACCCTTTTTAAAAATGTTTCCTAAAAATATCCCAAAAATCACTCTTTCATATAATGGCTCTTTAAAATTCACTCTTAAACTCACTACACATCTCATGCACGTTTGATGTGCTTATATGTTAAGATAGGAGGAAGGGAGGGTCTTTTATAAACCCTCCACCATGTGACAAATTGTATAGCAAACTATTATGTAGCAACTAACAGCTTGCATGCATCTTGTTAAGTACAAATTGTTGTCAAGTTGCTTTTTACTTCTCTTTTTTTTATAGATAAATCTAGAATGGCGGTACCATGTATGTTGATATCGACTTACAACATCCTCATTTAGTTTCTCGAATTCCATACACCATTTCACCACTGTTCTTCCATTTTCCTCAGTGACCCCAAGTAATCTTGAAGCATTTACAAAGCTTCATTACATCTCCATGCAAAACGTTGAAGGTCACTGACTTGTTCTCGTCATCTAGTTTCTCCACTGAATCCTTCAGACTCAATGTGATGCCCTCTGTAATTTATAAATAAAGAAGGAAATGCTTAATTTTGTTCCAGTTCCATTTTAATGTTGATTTAATTCTTTCATTTATCATGATAAATGATGTGTTTATCAGTAAGCAAATGCCTT
The DNA here is from genome assembly GCA_029891385.1 of Erythroxylum novogranatense. NCBI lineage: Eukaryota > Viridiplantae > Streptophyta > Magnoliopsida > Malpighiales > Erythroxylaceae > Erythroxylum > Erythroxylum novogranatense. The sequence goes on from CM057226.1 coordinate 24,185,138, forward strand.
TATAAACTTAAAATATCCTTATCAAGATTGTTTCCTCAATGTTTGACACCATAATTATGACAAAAGTGGTTTGTTCTTTTTTAGTAAAAAATTTAATTTTAACATTTTACCTTTTAACTGATAAATTATTCTTGCTATTTTCCAAGTTAAATTGACAGTAATTAACTCTACATTCATTTTTAAAAGATTGAGGACTTATGTAACAAAAACTTTTTGGCAAGGTTAGAGAATAATTTTTAAAAAGGTACGTAGTAATTAAGTAATATTATGGATGGTCTTTAGTTACCAAGGGTATAATTCCTAGCCTTAACGGAGCTGACAGTCTCCTAATCACCTTCACGTAGCTCAAAATTCTGAAAAATTGATTTCTACTTTTGTCTTCACCTTATTGTTTAGAGCCATAACTAAACCATGGAGAAATAGCAACAGATAGGAGGGTATAGAATGCAATTGAGTGGCATAAAAGAGCCAATGTAGCTACCCCTTATATAGGAAGGAAAATTGGTATTATTGGACTTGATTTAAGTATTGGGTTTGTGTTCAAAACTAATAAAATATTGTTTATTTTACAAAATATATTTATAACAAGATTAGGATGACCACGGATACAAATAGATGTCAATAAAAATTTTCTTTACACTAGATATTGATATTCAAATATAGGAAATAAAGTCTTTCGAATTTCAAGATTTGGATAATTTGATTAGACTGAACAAGGATGACAATTTTTCGTGCGAGACTGAGTTTGTTAGATGCCTATTATCGATAATCTGAGTTGGGAAGAGCAGTTCATTGCAAAAATGATATTGTTTCAGTGGATGAACTTAGCTTAAATTTTGAGTTGATTATCCAAACTCGAGTTCAACTCAAAGGTTGGTTGATTCAAGTCTATCTGTTTGCTTAGTGATCAACCATAACTGAATTACGGGCACATAATTTCTTTTTTACAATTTTCTGATGAATCTATTTAATTGAATAATTTGTAAAGCATGAATAAAAAATAAAAATTGAAACATACCTAATCCAAAATCCTATAAAAGTTTCTTCCAAACTATCAACCACGAGCTGTACAAATGTTTAACCTCTATTCACAACATAAAGAGAATTTTATGTTAGGGAGGAAAAGACAAAAGTACTAATTTTATGATGTCTTTTTCTTATTTATAGAAAAAGATCTATGGTTTCTTTTAATTAAAATTAAATTATTAATTACAATCATAATTTAATCTTTATAAAATCAAATATCTCTTATTTCATTCCTGAAAATTTTAATCACTTTTATATATGATCCATTCAGTTCTTAATATGTTGACAATGATTATAAATTATAATTATAATTCATGATTACAATTAAATAAATTAAAAATTTAAAATTATCTTTAATTTTCTAATTAAGAAAATTTTAATCATATATCAATATTGATGTCTAAAATATATTATGACCACTTAAATATTAAGAATGTCAAAGTGGTTTAAGTTAACTTATCTATACATGATTATAATATATAAATTAATTTTTAAAAATCTAGTATGGAACTTTCTTGTCTTTTTTCTCCCATACGTTCGAGAATTGGCATTTATGTTCTAATTAGGCACAGTATGTATTTAGTGTCTACTCTATTTAAATGCTATTATGTTTGTTTTTATTCATTAGTAATTGATTTATAATTGATATATAAAGAACATCCTTTTAAATGTCAATTCCCTCTAGCTAAAGAATTCCTTAAATCACTATTAATAAAGAATAATAGAACATTCTTACTAATTATTTTAGGATAATGAATCCTTTATTGACTTACTTAAATGTCTCTATAGAGGTCAAAATATATGTAAGTACTTCTAACTAAGTAACTTTGGTTTGAATAGGTCATAGACATGCCCAAAACATAGTAATTCCTGTAGGAAAATCCCGGTGTGAGCATCATATGCCCACAGTGCGGAAAACAAAATTTTTTTGTTCCGGGACCTTCCCGAAAGCCAGGATCCATGTGTCTATACAACAAACTCAAACCATAACGGCCAAAGGAGACCGTCTCTAACGGTATCCACGCAGAGATCGAAAAACCTAACCGGGACAAACCCTTTGACCCGGAAATAGCTAGAACAAGTTGAAGACTGCTAGATCTTACCTTGTTCTTGGAGAGCTTGGAAACCACGATGATGAGGAGATGAAGAAGCTTGAAGAGGAGAGTAACTTCGTTGATGAAGAAGAGAATAACTTAGGATTTTCTCAAAATCCTTTCTCATTTGCTCATCCTCTCAAAACCAACGATGATGAGTCTTCTTCATCTTTCATTTTGTCTTTTAGTCATTTAATACAACTAATGACTAAGCATAAGGAGAAGCTTCTTCTCCCTTTCCACGTTTTAGCCTTTATATATATATATATATATAAAGTTAAAATGCTAAGGCCTCTCCTCCTTCATCCACGTAAAGCATATATATATATATATATATATAAATGCTGAAGTGGTCCATCTACCGAGGTCGGTCCTACCGGCCTACCGGGTCCCGGTATGGGAAAACCCACCGGAAACGTTTTTCAGCAATATCGATGTCGCGATCTCATCAGAATCCATTTAATCCGTTTGCTCTCCATATATTGGAACTCTGTCCAAAACTATTTTACGAATTCTTCGAGACACTCTTATGCGTGTGACCCATTAGGTTCCCGGTTATGTTGGCCACTTAGATTAACACTTAATCTGAGCAAGTCATGAGCAGTATCTAGCAACACATCATGACCCCCAATTGACCGGAAAGTAATTGGTTTGACGAATGAACATGTATTCATCATGAACCATATCACGAACCTTTCCATAGACAATTACAGTGCAAGTCGTCCTTTCACCATGCTATACCCTACTTGATTATGAGTATGGACAATGTGTCAACTCTTACTAGACTGACTACGTCAAATCTAGTCCAAGTGATTTCTGTTCTCGTCCTGGGACTCATTACTTTATATGTCAATGAAGACATTCTTCATGACATATATGCTCCGGCCAGAGACTTCCAAGTAATGACCCTGACAAGAGGCCATGGGTATCATCTTCTGCTATCACAGAAGTGGTGAATCCTCTATTGGCTACTCAATTACCTTCGAATACCTCAAGCTGTACCCAATCACCACCCTATGAGCGACCTCTTTAAGGCAACAAGGAATGGAGTCAAAGCATAGAATCAGTATCCAAGATATCCTTGAGCACCTCAAGTCTAAGGATACTTGCACCATTGCTATGATGAGATTATCACTGACATTAGAATAGGACATCCATGTGATGATCTCATAGCAGTCATCCAATGTACTTACTACCTCTAGTAAGAATCCACATCTCAACCCTAAATATCTCATATTTACGACACGAGATCCACCGCTTGATCAAATCAAGGAGCTTGAGATGTATTAGTCTCTCCGGATTACCGATGTCCAGTCTCGGAATCCTATGACTAGGATAATTTAGATCTTGACATAATTGCACATGATAGGAATCTCGATAGTATGATCACATCACAATTTCCTTCATGCTATGTCATATATCATGGACTTCATTAATTTGCTTATAGATCAATATCCATTCATAAATAATGAACAGCAAGGTAATGAAATATGTCTTTCTTTATTTATTCATAAAGACTGTACACAACTTTGTACAATATGCGCTAAAGATGATTGCCTTCAGGGCACTACTCTAACAATCTCTCACTTGACCTAAAGTCAATCGCCTTAATATCTAATATCATAGACGAGTACATGAGAATCAAAACTCTTTTGTGATAATGGCTTTGTCAACGGATCGAGAATATTCTCGGGTGGGAATTCTCTCGATCTGGACATCACCTCGTCCTATGATCTCCTGAATAGATGATATATCACGAGTACGTGTTTGGATCGTTGATGAGACCTTGGTTCTTTCGCTGCAAGAATAGTCCCATTGTTGTCACAATACAAGCGTATGGGCCCATCATCGCTAGGAACCACACCAAGTTCAAGAATGAACTTCTTGATCCAAACCGCTTCCTTTGCTTTCTACAAGCGGCAATGTACTCGCCTCGGTTGTTGAATCGGCGATTGTCTCTTGTTTGGAACTCTTCCAACTAATCGCCCCGCCATTCAGTGTGAATACGTAACCTGATTGGGATTTGGAATCATCCTTATCAGATTGAAAACGGCATCTGTATACCCGCTCACTTTGAGATCTCTATCTCCATATATCAAGAAAACATCCTTAGTCCTATGCAAGTACTTGAGGATATTCTTGACAGCCACCCAGTGACCCTCACCAGGATCCGATTGGTATCTGCTCGTAACACTTAGAGCATATGATACATCGGGTCTCGTACATAGCATTGCATATATGATAGATCCTACCGCAGATGCATACAGGATCATACTCATGCGCATCCTCTCATCTTATGTCTTAGGACACATAGATTTCGAGAGTGTTATCCCATGAGTCATGGGAAGGTACCCTCTCTTGGATTGCTCCATGCTAAACCTCTTTAGCATCTTGTCTATGTACGTTGATTGTGAAAGACCAAGCAACCTTTTTAATCTATCTCTATAAATCTTTATCCCAAGGATATAAGTTGCTTCACCAAGGTCTTTCATGGCAAATTGTTTGGACAACCAAATTTTGACTGATTGTAGCATAGAGACATCATTTCCTAGCAATAATATGTCATCTACATATAACACAAGGAATACGATTGCAGTCCCATTAACCTTCTTATACACACAGTGTTCATCCGGATTTTGTGAGAAACCAAACTCTTTGATTACCTCATCAAAACGGATATTCCAACTCCTGGATGCTTGTTTCAATCCATAGATGGATTTCTGAAGCTTGCATACCTTTTCACCATCATAGGAGGTGAAGCCCTCAGGTTGTGTCATATACACATCCTCAGCTAGATTTCCATTTAGGAAAGCTATCTTCACATCCATTTGTCATATCTCATAATCATAATGAGTGGCAATGGCTAGGAGTATTCTAATGGATTTAAGCATTGCTACTGGGCTGAAGGTCTCGTCGTAGTCAACACCTTGTCTTTGACGAAAGCCTTTAGCCACAAGCCTTGCTTTATAGGTAATTACATTACCATTCATGTCGGTTTTCTTCTTGAAAACCCATTTGCACCCTATGGGTTTGATTCCTTCGGGTGCCTCAACCAAAGTCCATACTTGGTTTTCATACATGGAATCCATTTCAGCCTTCATGGCATGAAGCCATTTCTCGGACTCAACTCTTCGAACCTCTTCATAGGTGGTAGGCTCATCATCTTCTATGAGCAATCGTCATTCTGTTCATTCACGAAATCCATATCTCTCGAACAGGCGTATCCCACGTGACCTACTTAACTTCGTGTGTTGTAGAAGGTTAAACTGTTACTTCATCTCATGAGTCACAGTTTGAGTTCAGCGATTGATCTGCGTGCATTCGAGCATCCCGAACTTCTTAAAACTCAATTTTGCTCCCACCGTCTTCTTGTAAAGAAACTCTTTCTCTAAAGATAGCATGCTTCAAACAAACACCTTTTGTTCCTCGTGAGGTAGAATTGATATCCCATTGTTTCTTTAGGATATCCTACGAACAAATACTTGTCGATTTTGCATCAAGTTTATCTCGATCGTATCCGCTTCACATAAGCGTGACAACCCCAAACTTTCAAATGAGTAAGATAGGGTCTTTTGTTAGTCCACATCTCATATGGAGTAACATCAATCGACTTTGATGGAACTCTGTTTAACAAGTAAACAATTTGTCTCAAGTGCATACCCCAAAAGGATTTTGGTAACTTTGCAAAGCCCATCATAGATCGTACCATGTCTAACAAGGTTCGATTTCTCCTTTCGCCACACCATTATCTTTGTGGTGTGTAAGGAGGAGTCCATTGAGATAAAATCTCATTATCTCCGAGATAATCCAAAACTCCGGTCTAAGTATTCCCCACCACGATCGATCGTAATGTCTTGATACTTTTCCCAAGTTGGTTTTCTACTTCATTTCGAATTGTTTGAACTTTTCAAATGCTTGATTTGTATCTCATCGAATCTGGTACCCATATCGAGAATAATCATCGATAAAGGTAATGAAGTAAAGACAACCACTTCTGGCATGGATGGACATCAGACCACATACATCTGAATGTATTAGGTCTAATACTCCAGTCGCTCGTTCACCCTTTCCCTTAAAGGGTAATTTAGTCATCTTGCCTAATAAACAAGATTCACATATGTCATATGATTCATAATCAAATGACCCAAAACTACCACTCTTATGGAGCTTAGTTATGCGTCTCTCATTTATATGGCCAAGGCGACAAAGCCATAAGTAAGTTGATTTTAAATTATCTCGTTTATGTCTTTTCGTGTCATTGACATTCATAATCGGATGTGACATATCTAATATGTAAATTCCATTGCATAATGTACCAGTACCATAAAGCATTCTATTCAAACTAATAGAACAACCATTGTTACTACAAGTCACATGGAAACCAGCTCTATTTAAACAAGAAACAGACAATATGTTCTTTGTTAAGTGCCTACGGCTAATGCAGCAACTCTTGCTCCATTTCCCACACGCAGGTCTAGTTCTCCCTTCATGAGCTGTCTGCTAGGCCCTGCATATCATTACATATGTATGAGCCACAAACGGTATCTAATACCCATATGTTATGTTCAGAAACAGTATTAACCTAATTGACAAATATAACTGAAGAAGTCGAGGCATCTAATGCCTTCTTCTGCTTCAATTCTTCCAGATAGACTTTACAATTCCGCTTCCAGTGGCCAGTCTTGCCACAATTGAAGCAAGTTCCTTTTGGTGCAGTTTCTTTGGTTTTCTTCTTGGCTGCACTTCCTTTTGGTTTCTTAGACCTTTTCTTCTTTAGATTCTTTTTCTTTGAACCAGAAGAAGAGTCCACCATAAGCACTTGCTTGCTATCCTTCTTGATAGATTGCTCTGCTGTCTTGAGCAGATTGATCAACTCAGGGATTGTCGTGGATATTTGGTTCATCCGATAGTTTAACACAAACTGTGAATAACTATCAGACAATCCAACTAGAATTAAGTCAACACTTAATTCATAATCCATAACAAAACCTAAGGCGGCCAATCTCTCAATATACCCATTCATCTTCAGTGCATACTACACTGCAGATGAACCTGGAGTCATCTTAGTAGTGAAGAGTAGCCTCGAGGTCTCGAACCTTTCAGATCGAGCTTGCTCATCAAACAGTTCCCTAAGATGAAACACTATAGTATTAGCATCCATAGACTCATGCTGCTTCTGCAGCTCTGGTGACATCGAGGCAAGCATAATGCAGGTAGCCATGTCACTGTCTTTAAGATGCTTACGATATGCTTTCTGATCCTCATCAGAAGCATCAGCAGCAGGTGGATCAGGAAGTGGAACATCTAGGACATATCCCAGTTCCTCTGACCTGAGAACAATTCTCAGATTTCTCAGCCAATCGAGAAAATTTAGTCCAGTTAATTTGTTCAAGTCCATTAGTGAACGTAAGTTCACACTGGAAGTCATATTCAATAACCTATAGGGAAAAGAGAGAAAGAATGTTAGAATAGAATTACATGCATGATCATAAGGACTTGAATGACATGCATATGGCTCCCACTAGTTTCAAAGAATCCATAACCCTCAGTACGAATCCAAGAAACATTATGACAAAATGTCCTAGTGGGTCGATATCCGACATTACTAAAATGGCCTTGGGTTTACCCAACAAGCCACCTTAGGTCAATCGGTAGGTATCGGTCATACCAATTGCATCATAGATATCCGACATTACTAAAATGACCTTGGGTTTACCCAACAAGCCAACTTAGATCTATCGGCAGGTATCGATTATACCATTTGTTTCATAGATGCAACTATCGACTAGTGCTATCAACTCGTGATGTATGCACACACATTGGGTTATCAACTCTTGATACGCGTACATTTGATGCACACTACCCAATTTCGCCTCTGTCCACGTTGACCTTGAGTTTACTCAACAAATCAACGCTTCTAGTAAAAACCGACCCATTAATCCAAAATCTTATTTTCATGGTTCGAACATATCCGTATAGAGTGAGCTTGGGTTTACCCAACAACCCAACTCTATAAGAACTCTGGTTCTCCCCATATTAATGAAAGGCGTTAGTTTTCATATGATGTGTGAGGGTTTTCAGGTCTCATCTTATCCTCCTCCAAGTCGTAGGATTATAGTCACCATGACTAAATGGAATGATTTAGGGCAATTCATTAATCACATTGAATCAATACCTAAAATCATCCATCATCCCACCTTTGCATGTTGTAAGTCGACTTGTGTATGTGTTAGTCGACTTATGCTAGTGTGTAAGCCAACTTATGCATGTGTAAGTCGACTTATGCAGCTGTGCACGAACAAGTCGACTTGTACCATTGTGCAAGTCGACTTATGCGTCTACAGTGCACAGACAAGTCGAGTTGTATCTTTATTAGTCGACTTATCCATGTGGAATTGCTATCTAATCGGCTAATTTCTCAATCCGTGCAGTTTCAATTCACAATACCAAGTGTAATATCCTTTATTATGATGTACCAATGAAACACTTTCATTGTTCCATGCTTACCATATATAGTCAAACTATACATGAAACTTGAAATCAATGAATACACTCTTATTCATTCAGATCTCCAAATAATTTAAGAATATCAAACTATCACCCTAAGTATCTCTAGGTAGTCTAAACTTTATCAAGACTACTTCGGCACATGTCACAAAATTTGTGACGGCCAAAATAATCAAGACAACGAAATACACTAACGAGACGCTAATGTGACACATTTGACATCCGAAAAATATTTGGAAACCCAATTTCAAGAAATTAAATTTGGAAAGCATACAACATCAATATAACACATTTTTAATCACATTAAAAATTATCCAAGGCATTGTAATTGAGAAATACACAATTTTACATTTCAAACAAAACAGCTCCAGCAACTTTCTCAAAACTGCCAAGTTCTGTGTTTTGCTTGAAAAACTCATTGAAACAATTTCAATAAATTCTGAGAAAATTACAGAGGTTACAAAATGTTGACAACATGCTCCATGAATTGTTTCAGGATTTATTTCCATCAAAAACTCAACCAACATCAGCAACAAAGCCAATGTAGAATCTGTGTTTCTCAACACAGTTATTCCCAGCAGCACACAATAAATTCTCAAATAAATAGTAAATCACCTCGAAAACATTTTTCCATTCTCATAGACATTCATAAACACCTTAAAGACATGTTGGTGAAAGAAAATATGAAAAAAAAAATTCTACAATTTATTCTCAAATTTATAAGCATGCCTGTTCATTGAATGTGCACAAAGACAGCAACCAGAACATTGGGGAATTAATTAGCAAAACCATATCAAATCAAATTGATAAATTCCGAGCTTACACAGACATATGCAACAACATCTTTTGAACATATCTGGGCAAGAAAATTTTGAAAAAAATATTTCTACACTGAATTCAAAATTCACACAATCAACATGCATCATCATCACAAGCAATAGGGAACTCCGACCTAGTCATGGTTTCTTCGTTATATACGACACAAGTGGCTCTGATACCACTGTAGAAAAATCCCGATGAGAGCATCACATGCCCACGGTGCGAAAACAAAAATTTTTTGTTCCGGGACCTTCCCAAAAGCCAGGATCCATGTGTCTATACAACAAACTCAAACCATAACGGCCAAAGAAGACCGTCTCTAACGGTATCCACGCAGAGATCGGAAAACCTAACCGGGACAAACCCTTTGACCCGGGAATAGCTAGAACAAGTTGAAGACTGCTAGATCTTACCTTGTTCTTGGAGAGCTTGGAAACCACGATGATGAGGAGATGAAGAAGCTTGAAGAGGAGAGTAACTTTGTTGATGAAGAAGAGAATAACTTAGGATTTTCTCAAAATCCTTTCTCATTTGCTCATCCTCTCAAAACCAACGATGATGAGTCTTCTTCATCTTTCATTTTGTCTTTTAGTCATTTAATACAACTAATGACTAAGCATAAGGAGAAGCTTCTTCTCCCTTTCCACGTTTTAGCCTTTATATATATACATATATAAAGTTAAAATGCTAAGGCCTCTCCTCCTTCATCCACGTAAAACATATATATATATATATATATATATATATATATATATATATATATGAGATCGAGATATGTCCCGATGAGATCGCGACATCGATATTGCTGAAAAACGTTTTCGGTGGGTTTTCCCATACTGGGACCCGGTAGGCCGGTAGGATCGATCTCAGTGTGACTGGACCACTTCAGCATTTATTTATATATATATATATATATATATAATTGATTAATTAATATATATATATATTAATTATATATATATATATATTAATTAATACCGATGAGATCGCGATATATATATTAATTAATTAATCAATTATATATATATATATATATAAATAAATGTCAAGTGGTCCAATCACCGAGGTCATTCTACCTACTCACTGGTCCCAATATGGGAAAACCCACCGAAACGTTTTTCAGCAATATCGATGTCGCGATCTCATCGGGACATATCTCGATCTCATCGGGATCCATTTAATCCGTTTGCTCTCCATATATTGGAAACTCTGTCGAAAACTATTTTACAAATTCTCCGAGACACTCTTATGCGTGTGACCCATTAGGTTTCCGGTTATGTTGGCCACTTAGATTAACACTTAATCTGAGCAAGTCATGAGCAGTATCTAGCAACACATCATGACCCCCAATTGACCGGAAAGTAATTGGTTTGACGAATGAACATGTATTCATCATGGACCATATCACGAACCCTTCCATAGACAATTACCGTGCAATTCGTCCTTTCACCGTGCTATACCCCACTTGGTTACGAGTATGGGCAAAGTGTCAACTCTTTACTAGACTGACTATGTCAAATCTAGTCCAAGTGATTTCAGTTCTTGTCCTGGGACTCATTACTTATTACTAAATATGTCAATGAAGACACTCTTCATGACATATGTACTCGATCGAGATTTCCAAGTAATGACCCTGACAAGAGGCCATGGGTATCATCTTCGCTATCACGTAAGTGGTGAATCCTTTATTGGCTACTCAATTACCTTGAATACCTCAAACTGTACCCAAGCACCACCCTATGAGCGAACTCAGAAGGCAACAAGGAATGGAGTCAAAGCACGTAATCGGATCCAAGATATCCTTGAGCACCTCAAGTCAAGGATACTTGCACTATTGCTATGATGAGATTATCACCGACATTAGAATAGGACATCCATGTGATGATCTCATAGCAGGTCATCCAATGTACTTACTACCTCTAGTAAGCATCCACATCTCAACCCTAAATATCTCATATTTACGACTTCGGGATCCACTGCTGATCAAATCAAGGAGCTTGAGATGTATTAGTCTCTCCGGATTATCGATGTCTAGTCTCAGTAATCCTATGACTAGGGATAATTTAGATACTGACATAATTGCACATGATAGGAATCTCAGTAGTATGATCATATCACAATTTCCTTCATGCTATGTCATATATCATGGACTTCATTAATTTGCTTATAGATCAATATCCATTCATAAATAATGAACAGCAAGGTAATGAAATATGCCTTTCTTTATTTATTCATAAAGACTGTACACAACTTTGTACAATATGCGCTAAAGGCGATTGCCTTCAGGGCGCTACTCTAACAATTCCCATATAAGATGCTTTTGTAATCTCAAGTTTAAAGATCAAATACACAACTATCATAATGAGAAAATCTACAAACAGACAAGTAATGTTCCATTTGGGATTCTTAGAATCAAGTCTATTTAATAACACACTCACACAGTTATTTAAGTATCTCCATACTTTAATTTATGAGATTAATTACTTTTTTTTAAGAAAGAAGTATATCACATGCTAATTTTATTGTTTCATTAATATCCCACCTTAATGAAATTACAACTAGACATAGTTTAGAAACAATCTACAAATTGAATCTCATAGTTACGATCTCATCATAATTTTAATTACACAATAATTTTTAGGGACTTTATCTTTAATGTTAAGCATAAAATATAATTCACAAAATATATAAAGATAAAGAGTTCCTTTATTGATTGGAATAATAATCTTATATATTAAATTACAATAGATCAATTAGATGCAATTATATAAACTAACAATCTCTCACAACTTCTAAAGCCAATTTCCAATGTATCTAACACCATACACATCTATATATTGATCATGCTCTTTTGAGACAAAGACTTAGTGAGAGGATCTGTAAGATTCTCTTTAGTAGGAACTGGCTCTAATGCAATATCTTTTTTGTCTAATATCTTCTTGATTAAGTGAGACTTCTTAAGTACATTTGGACTATTGATGAGACCTTGGTTTCTTTACCTACGATATGTTGTCATTGTTGTCATATTACAATACTATTAACTCGACAATGCTTGTAACATCCCGTTACCGGTATGAAGGGCATATCAGTAATTCGGATGATTTCAGATTGGGTGCATTCATATTTTAATTTGCATATGCATTTTTAGCCTCTACATTATTGATAAGTGTTCATAATTGCACAAGCATATGTATGTACATGCATGTATGACAGATTTCTGACTTGATTGTGAAATTGGAGATTTTTTTATTAAGGCTAACTGTGCTTTGTTTAGTGAATTAGAGTGTTAAATTGAATTTGGGAATTAAAATTGAAAATTAGAGTATGTGATTAGATATTTTCTAATTTTGAGGATTTATAGGAATTTTTCTAGAATTTTCGGAGTAGCGGGTCCGGACCGAAAAAATGACTTAGCGACTGATTAATTGTGATTTCGGTTCCGAATTTGATTGACAATTGAAATGAGGTAATTTGAATTATGAGATTGAGCTCCTCGAGTTCTTCTTCGAGGTGGCTTATTACTCCTTTAAATGAAAACCATTTCAAATCTTTAGCTCATGCTTTGTGAAACCAGTTCAAATCATGTAAAACAATTCAAAACTAATAATGCATGTACTGTATTTAAAACAATACATAGGGTTCATGTAACATGATGCATGCTAACTCTACCCTTGAGGCTACCCACTAGGGTTCCTAGGAAATCATAAACCTAGGGCTGCTATGATACCACAATATGTCGGACCCCGTTCCTAGAGCCCAACTTCCGTATTCCTGAAACCCTGCGCTTACTACATTGCAGTGCTATATGCTGTTGTTCCATAAAAATGATGAGCGCACACTACCTAAACATCAAAATCACATACTGACTTGTTCATATCAATTATAGCTTAAAGCCTCACGTTCGTATAGAGGAAAGAATCACCTTAATCGGAGTTATATAACTCAAGATACACTCCAAAAACCTAAAAGAGTTCATACCTGAAACATGTTCTCTTAACCGACCCCTCACTTACTTTAATGCAAACTTCCTTATTTCAACTCCAAATGATACCAAACTTTATGGAGGGGAAGGTATATGTCTTAGGAATCTATTGGTTCAATTCTCACCTCAATTGGAGGTTGGATGAGGGAATTATGCCCAAAAGGGTGGACTATGTTCATACCCAAAATCGAATTGAAACTGTCTTGGCGCGATTGCCATAAATTTTTATATAGATGTCGGATTAAGTTCTTTCTTGGACCATTAGAAATAAGACATATAGATCTACAACTCTCATGAAGACCACAAAACGATATTAGGCCTCTAAATAAGTCAGAAATCACCATTTTCCCGTGGCTGTCCGTTAAACGGACACACATGTTCGTTTAAAGGAAACGTTCGGGTGAAAGTGTACCAATTGCTTCGAATTTGTCCGTTAAACGGACATGCAAGTCCGTTTAACGGACATGGGCAGGCGAGAGAGTGTTTTTGTACCCGAGGCTGTCCGTTTAACGGACATCGAGTTTTCCAAAACTCCACATCTTCAACCCAACTTCAAAATCACTTGTAACTATCACCTTTCAAAACTCATAACTTCTTATTCCTAGCTCCAATATGTGCATACTATACCTCCATGGAAAGATAACAAGATGAAATACAAATCTCATGAAGGTTGCAAAAGTTAAATCCATCATTTATCGAGGTAAAAACTCATTCGAGCACTGCTGCTCGACAATGACCAATGAAACAAAGGAAAGGCTACATGAGCGAGAATCGATATAGGTTTTACCCCCATAAATTTTTACACCTAACTCCGAATGAGGCAAATTATACACCATTGGAAAGGTCTAATCTTAAGTGACAATCTTCAAGAAGATCTCTCAATTCAATTCAAACTCTAAGAGAGTCTAAATCACTAACAAAGGTTTGTCAAATTTTACCAAAATTTTGACAACACCTCCTTTAAAAGTTCACTATCCAAACTTCAATTCAATTTAATCCAACTCAAGTACCTGCATCAAAACCTCTATCTTCAATCTCTCACAAAACACACCCATCCAAATATCCCAAAAGATCAACTTCAATAGCAACAACACAATCCTAGCATTCTAATCATATCCAAACTATAACACAACTACATTTCCCCCTTTCTTGTCAAATTCAAACCATACAATGATGCAATTGTTTTAAAACATGCATGAATTATACAAAATACATTAGAACTGAACATTCTTGCATTCATATGAAAATATGAGTTATTACAAGGCTTTAGAGGGCATTTTAAGCCACTACCTCGAATCCAAAATACAAACTTGCAAAAGCATCATTTGCCCAAAATGCATCTAAAGCATTGATTTACAAAAATTAACTTGAAATACAAAAATTATCCATTTTTGGAGCAATGCCTTTAAGCTCGATGGTCGATCTCGTGCTCCTCACCTGGAGATGGGACGGAGTTGGAGGGGGTGAGCTTACGCTCGTGGGTAACATGTTTATATTTATGCAAATAAGCTGAATTTATTTCATTATCCATATTGCTAGCAAATCTCTCATCAAACAATCATACAACTTTGCATTTCATAAATCCATCAAGCTAAAAGCATAACTTTCATGATTCATGCCTCTATCATTCTTGCAAATACATGTTAACACATAAACACGTAGCTAATGGTTCGGTAAGATAAGTCCACATTAACTGACGAACTACACAAGTGTAGTCGTATGCTGAGGAGTCCAAAAAGGAACATCCTTGCCACAATCGGGCAGGCAGGCGAAGCCTATACCGGTCAACGTGCACGTGACTCTGCTGGGGACTTAATTACCCACATAACATGAATTCATGCATCAAACCTGGACTTTTCTTGTCCACTGGCTGATTTCTGAAAATAGATTTTTCATGCATCCAAATAGCTGATTTTTCAAAAATGTATTTCATGCTTAACTCACATTTCATGATTTCACTAATATTCATGTTTATTCAATTCATGAACTTGTCAAGCAATATCAAGCAATGTCATATACTGTTCAAACTCTCACATAATGGCAATCATAAATCAATTTATACACAATCAAAACTCAATCAATGCTCATCCCAAGGTAGTTGGAAAACATTAATTTCATTAGTTGAGATAGTATTTAGAACTTATTAACATAAAGATAAAAATGAAAACCACCTTATATCTTGCTTAATCCTTGATTAGGAGTGCTCTTCTCCTCTCTCTTGCTCTACTTCAAGAGAAACAAAAACCCATTTCAACATAACTTCAATTGAAAATCTACATAACCTCTTACATGAAATTAACTTGAAAATCACTAAATCCACTTCATCTCTAAGCTTTCTACACCATAGCCTAACTAAAAGCTAACACTTGAAATCATGACTTACCTTGGTTCTTGACTGAACCAAAGAGTTAATTGGTTCAAGGTGTAGCTTAGCTCTTCCTCTACACTTTTACTTCTTGAACTTTCTTCAAACACTTACTCAATCTCTTGGAAACTCAAGACCTAGCCAAGCTTTTCTTTTTCTTCTTCTCCCTTCACCATCCACAAACTCTCCCTCTCTCCCTCTAATTTTCGAAATCTTCCTTCTCTTCTTCTACTAACCCACTTAATTCCTTCTCTTTTATACTACTTACTAACTTACTTAAGCCCATAGGCCTAAAGGCCAACTCACTTCTTCTTCCTTCCTTCTTATATTCTCTTTAAACTACTCAAGCCCATTTATCTTTTAAACCCATCTTATTCTCTTTTCCTTTCCTACCTCATTAAGGCCCAACTAACACATTTAATCTCATTAACTCACCACCTAACTCTTTAATGCTATCACATACTAATTAATGTCAACTCAATTAATGCTAACATAACTTACTCAATTAATCTAATCATACTTATTTTATAATTAAAAAAAAATTGGGGCTAACATTTCTCCCCCCCTTAAGAAATTTCGTCCTCGAAATTCTTACCTGATTCATTGAAGAGGTGTGGATACTTCTCCTTCATTGAATCCAAAGGTTCCCACGTCGCCTCTTCAACTGCATGATTCCTCCAAAGGACTTTAACTAGCTGAATTGTCTTATTCCTGAGAACTTTCTCCTTGCTATCCAGAATTGCCACTGGCATCTCCTCATAGCTCAGATCATCACTCAATTTGAACCTCCGAGGTCGAATAATGTGAGAAGGATCGA
This sequence comes from Erythroxylum novogranatense, assembly GCA_029891385.1. Classification (NCBI taxonomy): domain Eukaryota; kingdom Viridiplantae; phylum Streptophyta; class Magnoliopsida; order Malpighiales; family Erythroxylaceae; genus Erythroxylum; species Erythroxylum novogranatense. The sequence goes on from CM057226.1 coordinate 24,201,748, forward strand.
TCTGTACCTTCTCAACATGGAAACATGAAAACATCATGGATCTGAGACAACTATGGAGGCAATGCCAACTCAGAAGCTAACGGCCCGATCCTCTCTAGAATCTTGTGCGGACCCACATACCAAGACTTAACTTGCCTTTCTTGCCAAACCTCATGACTCCTTCCATGGAGACGTCTTGAGAATACTTTGTCACCTATTACATACTCCATCTCCTTCCCGCGAGCATCTGATAACTCTTCATTCTATCCTGAGCTGCCTTAAGCATTTGCTTGATCAAACTAACCTTATCCATTGTCATCTCAACCAATTCGGTCCTACCAGCTTCCTTTCGCCTTCTTCATCCCAACATATTGGAGTCCTGCATCTCCTACCATACAGTAGCTTCATAAGGAGCCATCAATGATGCTCGAATGGTGCAATTGTTATAGGCAAATTCGACCAACGGCAAATGTTCATCCCATGCTCCTTTGAAATCCATGACACACGCCCGAGCATTCCCTCTAGGTCCGAATGGTCCTCTCGATGACCATCCGTCGAGGATGAAATCTCAGTCTTTGAAACTCAACTTAGTCCCTAGAGCTTCCTCGAAACTACTCTGCATCTCGACGTAAATCGAGGATCCCTGTCGGATACTATAGAATCTGGAACTCCATGCAACCTCACTACCTCATCAATGTATTTCCTTGCTAACTCCTGCAACGAATCTGTCTGCTTAATTGCAAGAAAATGGGCTGACTTGGTTAACCGATCTACAATAACCCATATGGCATCATGCTTCCTACTAGTTCTGGGTAAACCCATCAGAAAATCCATAGTGATCCTTTGCCACTTCCATTTAGGAATGGACAATGGCCTTAACATGCCTGAAGGTGCCTGGTGTTCAGCCTTGACTTGCTGACACACTAGACATCTGCTCACATACTCTGCTACATCCCTCTTCATGCCTTTCCACCAGAAATGCTCCTTCAAATCCTCAGACATCCCGGTGCTTTGCCTGGGTGCATGGAATAAGGCGTGTTATGTGCCTCATCCAAGATCTCATCCTTGACTTCCTTAACATTGAATACACATCCGCTCCGACTACCATAAGTCCGTCATCTCTCACTACCACTTCAGACTGCTTACCATTCTGGATTTCCTCACGAAGCTTACTCAATTCTGCATCCTGCTCCTGCAACTCCTTGACTTTCTCTCTAAGTATCGGCCTCACCCTGAATTGAGTAAGAATGCATTCTAACTTATCCTGCTTCAAGCTTATGTTAAGCTTAGTCATCTGTTCCAACAAAGGCAAGTAAACTGCCTGGACATGAGCTATGGATGACTTCCTACTCAATGCATCCGCTACTACATTTTCCTTGCCTGGATGGTACTCAATCATCAGATCATAGTCCTTAAGTAACTCAATCCACCTTCTCTGCCTCAAATTTAGCTCTTTCTAGCTCAGTAAATGCTTAAGACTCTTGTGATCCGTGAAGATCTTGTAGGAAAATCCCGGGAGGAACATCACATGTTTCAGCAGCGGAAAACAAAAATTTTTTGTTCCCGGGACCTTCCCGAAAACCCAGGATCCCGGTGTCGGTATGAAAACTCAAACCTGAATAGCCAATAGAGACTATCTCTAAAGGTATCCACGCAGAGATCAGAAAACCTAACCGGATCAAACACCTTTGACCCGGAATAGCTAGAATGTAATAAAGCTGCTAGAGCCTACCTACATCTGGAGAGCTTGAGGAGACGTTGGAATCCTTGCCTTGGAGAAGAGAAGAATCGATAATGCTTGATGAGGAAGAAGGAAGTTGAAACCTTTTCCAAAGCTTTTTAACCTTAACTCTTAAGGAAGCTTATTTTTCTTCTAACCTTAATTGACCATCGACAAGAATACCTTAAGGTAGCTACTTATGTATATTTTAACACTTAAAATGATACCATAAGAAGCTAACAAGTGTATGCTATATCAACCATTAACTAATTAATGGAATATAATAATCAACTTTGACTTTTCAAAGACAATGATCTCTTCTCCCTTTCCAACGTGACTAATGGGCTTAATAATATAATAATTAATTAATTAATTTACTTAATTAATTAATTAGAATATAAATGCTAAGGTCCAGTCCAACTGGGTCGGTCCCATCGGCCTCATCGGCCCTGCTTCAAACAACTCTAAATCTTTCTTAACAATATCGATGTCGCGATCTCATCGGGACATATCCCAATCTCATCGGGATCCATTTAATCCGAATACTCTCCATAATTGGAACTCTGTCCAATACTATTTTACAGATTCTCTGAAACACTCTTATGCGTGTGACCCTTTAGGTTCCCGGTTATATTGGCCACTTAGATTAACAATTAATCTGAGCAAGTCATGGCGGTATCTAGTAACACATCATGACCCCAATTGACCGTAAAGTAATCGGTTTGATGAATTCATCACGAACCAGATCACGAACCCTTCCATAGACAATTACTGTGCAATTCGTCCTTTCATCATCCTATACCCCACTTGGTTATGAGTATGGCTAATATGTCAACTCTTACTATACTAAGTCTAGCCCAAGTGAAATCGGTTTACGTCGAGGACTCATTACTTTATATGTCCATGAAGACACTCTTCATGACATAGTCATGCTCGCCGTAGACTTAAAGTAATGATCCCGACAAGAGGCCATGGTATCTCTTACATTCTCACGTATGATGAATCCTTTATTGGCTACTCAATTACCTTGAATACCTCAAACTGCACTCAAAGCACCATCCTATGAGTAACCTCTGAAGACCACAAGGAATGGAGTCAAAGTGCGGGATCAAGATATCAAGATATCCTCGAGTACCTCAAGTCTAAGGATACTTGCACCATTGCTATGATGAGATTATCACCGACATTAAATCCATGTGATGATCTCATGGCGAGTCATCCAATGAACTTACTACCACTAGTAAGCATCCATATGTCAACTCTAAATATCTCATATTTACAGCTTCGAGATCCATTGCTTGATCCAATCAAGGAGTATGACATATGCTAGTCCAATCCGGGATTAATGATGTCCAGTCTCATTAATCCTATGACTAGGAAAATTTAGATATCTTGACATAATTGCACATGATAGGAATCTCGTGATTATGATCACATCATAATTTCCTTCATGCTATGTCATATATCATGGACATCATTAATTTGATTAAAGATCAATATCAATTCATAAAGAACATCAAATAAATGAAACATGCCTTTCTTTATTTATTCATAAAGTCATGCATATGATGTGAACAAAAAGCGCTAAAGGGATTGCCTTTAGGGCACTACTCTAATAATCTCCCACTGACCTAAAGCCAATCGCCTTGGTATCTAATACCATAAGCGAGTACATGAGAATCAAAATTCTTACGTGACAATGGCTTCACAAGCGGATTAGCAATGTTACGCTCTGTGGAATCCTCTCGATCGCGACATCACCTCTAGAATGATCTCGAATCGATGATATCTGCGAGTACGTGTTTAGATCGTTGGTGAGACCTCGGTTCTTTTCCCGAGCAATAACCCCATTGTTGTCACAATACAACTATATGAGTCCATCACATTAGGAACCACACCAAGTTCGAAATGAACTTCGATCCAAATACTTCCTTTGCCTCCTCGATGCGGAATGTACTCGCCTCGATCGTCGAATCGCCATGCCTCTCTTGTTTGGAACTCTTCCAATCGACCGCTCCGCCGTTTAGCGTGAAAACATAACTTTGACCGATCCGAGTCATCCTTGTCGATTGGGCCAGCATCTGTAGATGCCCGCCACTGAGATTTTCATCTCCATATATCAAGAAAATATCCTTAGTCCTTCGCAAGTACTTGAGGATATTCTTGACACTACCCATGACCCTCACCAGATCCGATTGGTATCCGCCGTGACACTCGTGAGCATACGATACATCGGGCCTCGTACATAACATAGCATACATGATCGATCCTCTGCAGATGCATACGGATCCGATCCATGCGAATCCTCTCATGTTGTGTCTTAGGACACATAGATTTCGAGAGTGTTATCCCATGAGTAATGGGAAGAAACCCTCTCTTGGATTGCTCCATGCTAAACCTCTTTAGTATCTTGTCTATGTACGATGATTGTGAAAGACCAAGCAACCTCTTTGATCTATCTCTATAGATCTTTATCCCAAGGATATAAGTTGCTTCACCAAGGTTTTCATCGCAAATTGCTTGGACAACCAAATTTTAACTGACAGCATCAATGAGACATCGCTTCCGAGTAACAAGATGTCATCTACATACAACACAAGGAAAACGATTGCATTCCCATTAACCTTCTTGTACACACGTGTTCATCCGGATTTTGTGAAAACCAAACTCTTTGATTGACTCATCAAACGGATGTTCCAACTCTGGATGCTTGCTTCAATCCATAGATGGATTTCAAGCTTGCATACCTTTTCGCCATCATTTGAAGTGAAGCCCTCTGGTTGTGTCATGTACATCCTCGGCGATTTCCGTTAAGGAAAGCCGCTTCACATCCATTTGTCATATCTCATAATCATAATGAGCGGCAATGGCTAGGAGTATCCGAATGGATTTGAGCATTGCTACGGGTCAAGGTCTCGTCATAGTCAACTCCTTATCTTTGGCGAAATCCTTTGGCCACAAGCCTTGCTTTGTAGGTAATCACATTACCATCCATGTCGGTTTTCTTCTTGAAAACCCATTTGCACCCTATAGGTTTTATCCTTCAGTGCATCAACCAAAGTCCATACTTGGTTTATGTACATGGAATCCATTTCGCTTTCATGGCACAAAGCCATTTTTCGACTCAACTTTTCGTAACCTCTTCATAGGTAGCGCTCATCATCTTCTATGAGCAATACGTCATTCTGCTCACTTACGAAATCCATATCTCTCGAACAAGGCGCATCCTACTTGACCTACGAACCGTGTGTCACGGAAGGTTGAATCACACTTCATCCGAATGAGTGACAGCCTCGAGTTCAGCGATTGATCATGCTTGTTTGAGCGTCTTGAACTTCTTCAAGTTCGACTTTGCTCCCACCGCCTTCTTAGAAGAAACTCTTTCTCTAAAGACAACATGCTTGAAACAAACACCTTTTTTCCTCAAAGAAGGTAGAATTGATATCCCATGGTCTCTTTAGGATATCCTACAAACAAACACTTGTCGATTTTGCTTCAAGCTTATCTCGATGAATCCGCTTCACGTAGCAGGACAACCCCATACTTTCGGATGAGAAAGATAAGATTTTCTCGCTAGTCCACATCTCATATGGAGTAACATCAAGCTGCCTTAGAGGGAACTCGCTTAACAAGTAAACAGTGTCTCTAGCGCATACCCCAAAACGATTTTGGTAACTTTCATAAACCCATCATTGATCGTACCATGTCCAACAAGGTTCGATTTCTCCTTTCAGCCACACCATTGTCTCATGGCTTGTAAGGAGGAGTCCATCGAGATAATATCCCATTATCTACGAGATAATCTGGCTGTTGGTCAAGTATTCTCCACCACGATCGGATCATAATGCCTTGATACTTTTACCAAGTCTGGTTTTCTACTTCATTTCAATTGTTTGAACTTTTCAAACGCTTGATTTGTATCTCATCGATACAAGTACCCATATCGTGAATAATCATCGATAAAGGTAATGAAGTAACGACAACCACTTCGCATGGATGGACATCGGACCGCATACATCCGAATGTATTAGGTCTAATACTCAATCGCTCGTTCACCCTTTCCTCAAGGGTAACTTAGTCATCTTGCCTAATAAACAAGATTCGCATGTGTCATATGATTCATAATCAAATGACCTAAACCGCCACTCTTATGGAGTTTAGCGATGAGTGTCTCATTTATATGGCCAAGTCGACAATGCCATAAGTAAGTTGACTTTAGATTATCTCTTTTATACCGTTTGGTGTCATTGACATTTAAAATTGGATTAGACATATCTAATATGTAAATACCATTGCACAATGTACCGGTTCCATAAAGCATTCCATTAGAATTGATAGAACAACCATTGCTATTAAAATTCATATGGAATCCAAATCTATTCGGACAAGAAATGATAATATATTCTTTGTCAAACGGGTACAAAATAACAATCATCCAATTCCAAACAAGCTCAAGAGGAGATACAAAACATAGGTTCCTACGGCTAATGCAAAGAACTCTTGCTCCATTTCCAACACGTGGGTCTACTTCTCCCTTCATGAGTTGCCTCGTCCCCGAGGCCCTGATATCATTACATATGTGAGCCACAACCAGATCAAATACCCAAATGTTGTGATTAGTAACAAGATTAACTTCAATGACATACAAACTCAAGTAGTCGAGGCATCCGATGCCTTCTTCGCTTCAATGCGAGATAGACTTTGCAATTGCGCCTCCAATGGCCATCTTTACCGCAATGGAAGCAAGTTCCTTTCGGCGCTTCTTTGGTCTTCTTCTTGATGGCGCTTCCCTTTGGTTTCTTTGCCTTCTTCTTCTTTGGGTTCTTTTTCTTCGAACACGAAGAAGAAGAAGTTACTACCAACACTTGCTTACTATCACTCTTGATAGTTCGCTTAATCGTCTTGGCGATTGATCACTTCGGTATTGTAGTGGATATTTGGTTCATTCGATAGTTTAACATAAACCGTGCATAACTGCTTGACAATCCAACCGAATTAAGTCTATACTTAACTCATGATCCATTGCAAAACCTAAGACGGCCAATCTCTCAATATAGTCATTCATCTTGTATGTCTTGCCATGCAGATGTCCTGGAGCCATCTTTGTGATGAAGAGAAGCCTTGAGGTCTTGAACCTTTGGACCGGGCTTGCTCGTCAAACACTCCCCTAAGATGAAATACTATAGTGTGAGCATCCATGGACTCATCTTTGCTTCGCACTCTGGTGACATCGAGGCAAGCATGATGCAAGTAGCCATGTCACCGCCCTTTAGATGCTTACTATATGCCTTCCGATCATCATCGAAGTATCGACAAAGAGTGCATCTGAAGCGAAAATCTAGGATATATCCTGATCTTCGATCTCGAGAACTATTCTCGATTCCTTAACCATCGAAAAATTCGGTCCAGATTAACTTGTTGGAATCCATAAGCGAGCGAAGATTCACACTTGACGACATTTTCAAACAAACTACACGGATAGAGAGGAAGAATGTTAGAATAGGAATAGCTGCATAATCATAAGGACTTGAATGATATGCAAAAAGAGCTCCCACTAGTTTCATAGAATCCATAACCCTCATTACGAATCCAAAGAAACAAAGTGACATAATGTCCTAGTGGGTTGATATCCGATATTGCTAAGAATGACCTTGGGTTTACCTAATAAGCCACAACTTAGGTCAATCGGTAGGTATCGAACATACCAATTGCATCATCGATAATCGACATTGAGAATGACCTTGGGTTTACCCAACAAGCCACCTTATGTCTCGGGAGGTATCAAATATAACAATTACATCTTAGACACAACTATCGATCAGTGCTATCAACTTGTTGATGTATGCACTTACATTGGATATCAATTCTTTGATGCGCATACATCCGATGTATGCTACCCAATTTCACCTCTGTCCACGTTGACCTTGAGTTTACTCAACAAACCAACGCCTTCGGTGAAAACCAACCCATTAATCGAAAAATCATATTTTCATGGTTCAACATATCCGTATAGATTGAGCTTGGGTTTACCCAACAACCCATCCCTATAAGAACTCGGTTCTTACCATATTAATGGAAGGCGTTAGTTTTCATATACCGAGGAGGGATTTAGAAACTCTAGACTCAAGTCAAGGATCATAGTCACTAGACTATATGGCATGATTTAGGTTTCATCAATCAAATTGAATCAATCCTTATAATCATCCATCATCCAACCTGAGCATGTCACAAGTCGACTTTCATCGAATGCAAGTCACCTTATGCTTCTGCCCACACACAAGTCAACTTGTATAATACAATTCGACTTATGACACCTGCCCATGTACAAGTCGCCTTGTAATGTGCTACAAGTCGACTTATACAGAGACATTGAACAAGTCGACTTATGCCATGCACAAGTCGCCTTATCCAGGGAAAAATGCTATAATCTCTAATCGGCTAATTCCTCAATCCATGCAATTACAATTCACAATACCATCATACCTAGAGTAATATCTGTAAATTGATGTATCAATGAACAATTCATTGATCCATGAATGCCTTATATGGTCAAACCATACATGAAAAGCTTAAAATGAGTCAAAACTCATAAATATCCAAACAATTTAAGAACACCCAAATATCCACCCTAAGCATCTCTAGCTAGTCTATACTTTCTCAAAATTACTTCGGCACAAGCCACAAAATTTATGACGACCAAAACAAACAAGATAATGATATATACTAACGAGACACTAATGTGACCTTTTAGGCATCCAAAATTCTTGGAAAAGCAAATTTAAGCAATTCAATTTGGCAATCATACTACATCAAGATAACACATTTTTAATGACATTAAAAATGGTGAAAGGCATTGGAACTGAAAAAACACACTCAATCAAGCCAAGCAAAACAGTCTCAACAATTTCCACAAAACTGTCCAGTTCTGTACATTGCTCGAAATGATCAATGAAACAATTTCAATAAATTCTGATAAAATTACATAGGTTACTAAATGTTCAGAACATGCTACCTGAATTTTTTTCAGGATTTTAGGCCATCAAAAACTCAGTCAACCAAAATAACAAAGCCGATTCAAAAACTGTGTTCATCAGCACAGCAATTCCCAACAGCATAGAATAAATTCATGAATAAATATCCAATCACCTTGAAATTCAATTTCCATGCTCACAGACATTCACCAACATCTTAGAGATATGTAGGTGAAGGAAAATCCAGAAAAAAATATTTTTAGAATTTATTCTCGATTTTATACTCATATCTGTCCACAGAGTGTTTCACAAAACAGCATCTGGAACCTTAGGGAATTAATTAGCAAAACTATATCAAATCAAATCGATAAATTCTGAAAATTCATAGACATATTCTCTAACATGTTATGAACAATCCTGGGCAGAAAATTTTCGAAAATCCTATCTATATAGCAATACGAAATCTGGACAGAATGCATGCTACAACATCACAAGCAATGAGGGTTTGTGATCTAGCTTCAGTTAAAGCTTCATACACGACACCAGACGCTCTGATACCACTGTAGGAAAATCCCGGGAGGAACATCACATGTTCCAGCAGCGGAAAACAAAAATTTTTTGTTCCTGGGACCTTCCCGAAAACTCAGGATCCCGGTGTCGGTATGAAAACTCAAACCTGAATAGCCAATAGAGACTATCTCTAAAGGTATTCACGCAGAGATCAGAAAACTTAACCGGATCAAACACCTTTGACCCGGGAATAGCTAGAACAGAATAAAGCCTGCTAGAGCCTACCTCTGTCCTGGAGAGCTTGAGGAGACGTTGGAATCCTTGCGTTAGAGAAGAGAAGAATCGATAATGCTTGATGAGGAAGAAGGAAGTTGAAACCTTTTCCAAAGCTTTTTAACCTTAACTCTTAAGGAAGCTTATTTTTCTTCTAACCTTAATTGACCATCGACAGCAACACCTTAAGGTAGCTACTTATGTATATTTTTAACACTTAAAAATGATACCATAAGAAGCTAACAAGTGTATGCCATATCAACCATTAACTAATTAATGGAATATAATAATCAACTTTGACTTTTCAAAGACAATGATCTCTTCTCCCTTTCCAACGTGACTAATGGGCTTAATAATATAATAATTAATTAATTAGAATATAAATGCTAAGGTCCAGTCCAACTGGGTCGGTCCCTACTACTCACAAGGCCCCAAGATCAAACACTCTAAACCTTTCTTAGCAATATCGATGTCGCGATCTCATCGGGACATATCCCAATCTCATCGGGATCCATTTAATCCGAGCATGATCGGGACATATCCCAATCTCATCGGGATCCATTTAAACCGAATGCTCTCCATAATTGGAACTCTGTCCAATACTATTTTACAGATTCTCTGAAACACTCTTATCGTGTGACCCTTTAGGTTCCCGTTATGTTGGCCACTTAGATTAACAATTAATCTGAGCAAGTCATGGCGGTATCTAGCAACACATCATGACCCCCAATTGACCGGAAAGTAATCGGTTTGATGAATTCATCACGAACCAAATCACGAACCCTTCCATGTATAATTCTTCGCAATTAGTCCTTTCATCATCCTATACCCCACTTGGTTATGAGTATGGCTAATATGTCAACTCTTACTATACTAAGTCTAGCCCAGTGAAATCGGTTTCGTCGAGAGACTCATTACTTTATATGTCCATGAAGACACTCTTCATGACATAGTCATGCTCGGCGAGACTTAAAGTAATGATCTGACGAAGAGGTCAGGTATCTCTTCTGCTCTCACGTAGTGATGAATCCTTTATTGGCTACTCAATTACCTTCGAATACCTCAAATCGTACTCCAAGCACCATCCTATGAGTAACCTCCGAAGGCCACAAGGAATGGAGTCAGTACGCAGATCGAGATCAAGATATCCTTGAGTACCTCAAGTCTAAGGATACTTGCACCATTCTATGATGAGATTATCACCGACATTAAATCCATGTGATGATCTCATGGCGAATCATCCAATGAACTTACTACCACTAGTAAGCATCCATATGTCAACTCTAAATATCTCATATTTACGGTTTCGAGATCCACCGCTTGATCCAATCAAGGAGTATGACATATCTTAGTATGTTCGGATTAATGATGTCGGTCTCATTAATCCTATGACTAGGAAAATTTAGATACTGACATAATTGCACATGATAGGAATCTCAGGATTATGATCACATCATAATTTCCTTCATACTATGTCAGATATCATGGACATCATTAATTTGATTAAAGATCAATATCAATTCATAAAGAACATCAAATAAATGAAACATGCCTTTCTTTATTTATTCATAAAATCTGTACATGACTGTGAACAAAAAGCGCTAAAGGGGATTGCCTTTAGGGCACTACTCTAACAGATCTTAGTCTGCACCCCATACAAATAATGCCTCCAAATTTTCAGGGCGAAAATTATTGTTGCTAGCTCTAAATCATGAGTAGGATAATTCAACTCATATGGCTTCAACTGCCGTGAAGCATAGGCTATCACTCTGTCGTTCTGCATTAACACACAACCTAAGCCTTTTCTCGAAGCATCATCATACCTCGATACCTCACGATCTCCATCAGGCGTGATTAGGATTGGGCGCTCGTTAATCTATGCTTGAGTTCCTCAAAACTCTTCTGACATTTTTCGCTCCAGATAAACTGTTGATTCTTCCTCAACAATTTAGTTATCGGCGCAGCTATTATGGAGAATCCCTCCACAAACCTCCTGTAATAACCTGCCAGGCCTAGAAAACTTCGTACCTCTTTTACTGTCTTAAGCTCTTGCTAATTCACCACTGCTTCTACTTTTTTCGGATCAACATGGATCCCTCTGTTGGAGATCACATGTCCTAGGAAAACCACTTCATGCAGCCAAAATTCACACTTGCTGAATTTGGCATATAGCTCTCTTTCCTTAATCTTTGCAACACTATTCGAGATGCTCGCATGTTCCCTTCATCCTTGAATAGACCAGAATGTCATCGATAAATACTATGACAAACCGATCTAAAACTCTGAAAACCCTGCTTATAAGGTCCATGAATGCATTGGAGCATTGGTCATCCGAATGGCATGACCACGAACTCATAGTGCCGTGAACGGTCTGGCCGTCTTGCTAACATCAGACTCCCTGATTCGGAGTTGATGATAACCTGACCTGAGATCTATCTTCGAAAAGACCCTTGTTCCCTGCGGCTGATCAAACATATCATCTATCCTGGGCAGAGGATACTTGTTCTTAATCTTCACCTTGTTGAGTTTCCTGTAATCAATACACATCTGCCACGTTCCATCCTTCTTCTTAACAAATAGAACTAGCGCTCCCCAAGGTGATGAACTTGGCCTGATAAACTGCTTTTCTAATAATTCCTACAATTGCTCCTTAAGCTCCCTCAACTCAGCTGGAGCCATCCGGTATGGTGGTATTGAAATGGTCATGGTTCCGGAATCAAGTCAATTGCAAACTCAATTTCCTCATGGCGGCAAACCCGGTAACTCTTCCGAAATACTTACGAACTCCTCACTATAGGGTAATCCTCCAACCTTCCTACTTTCACCTCTGGATCCACCACATGTGCCAAAAAGGCCTCACCTCCCTAGCCCATCATCCTGTCAGCTAGCAAAGCTGAAAAGATCCTCGGTGCTGGCATCTTCCTGTCCCCCTTGAAGACCACTTTCTCTCCATTTCCTAGGTCGAACTCCACTTCCTTACGGCTACAATCTAACTTTGCCCGGTACTTTTCCATGGTATCCATACCTAGTATGAAATCTAGTCCTTTTAGGTCTAGAGGTAGCAAGTCTACTACCAATCTAGCACCATCGATACTGAGCTCGCACTTCTTGTAGACTAAACTGATCACCACCTTACTCCCTAAAGGAGTACTAACGACCAGAAAATTATCCATAATCTCAAGATTCACAAAGATGCATATTCGCACTTGAGGACACAAATGAATGTGTAGAGCCAGATCAATCGTAACATAAACTCTGAATTAAATAATTGAGCCATACCACCACAACTCAAGGGCAACAAGGCTTTTTCCCTGGTCACGGAAAATACTCTAGCTGGTGCCTGACCCTGTGCCCTTAGCCTCCCTGCAGGATTTGCCTTCCTCACAGCTCCTGAACTGCCTACTTCTGTAACTAGTCTGGTTCCTATTGTTTCCGTCTGCCTCTGGACTTGAAATTGAGAGCCCTCTTGCCTTGACCTCTGAGGACAATCTCTCATCATGTGCCCCTTCTCTCCACATTGGAAACAACCACCAAACCCCCTGAGACACTTCCCCGGGTGAAACTTTCCACATTGACCATACTGAGGGTTTGTAAACTTGCCTTTCCATGTCTTCCCTGGGCCTCCCGCACTAGAGACCTGCTCAGAAACTACCCTTGACTGCTGGCTCTTGGCAGGACCACTACTGCCCATACCACCCTGAGAATAAAAAGTCCTAGTGCTCCTTTCAGGTGCTGGAGCACTCACTCCCTTCCTAGAAGATTGCTCCCTGGTCTTCCTATTTCTGTTTACCTCTAACTTGATGTTCTCCAACTTTTCTGCCTGGAGAGTAGCATCTACCAACTGCTGTAGTCATGGAAATTATGGATCAGCACCTTCTCCCTGATCCCTAAGTGCAATCCAATCTCAAACTTGCGACACTTATCCTCTTCAGTCACCACAATGTTTGCTGCATATTGTGACAGCTGAGTGAACTTCAGCTCATACTCACTCACGCCGGCTCCCTGCGTGAGGCTCAGAACTCCCCGCCTTCTCTTGGGCGTAAACCCTCGAGAAGTACTTCTTCCTGAATACTTTCAGAAACTCCCTCCATGTAAGCACTTTGGAGGTACTACTGATCAGGGCATTGACTCCCACCAAAGGCAAGCATCCCCGCAATAAACTAGTTGCATATTCCAACCTCTCCTCATCCGAGCACTTCATCGATTCAGGACCTCTCGGTTCGCTTCACCATGTTTCACTTCCTCGGGATTAGTAGTCCCACCGAATCGACAACCCCATACTTCCGAGCTTGTCATACTTGCCTCGCCCGATCCGATGAAGTTGGCATCGAGCTTGCATTCCTTGGCCCATGGCATAAGTGAAAGCTCGGGCGAAGGCCCGAAAGAACTGGGATCTACTTGGATTTACTTGAGGCATAGGAGGGGCTGGAGAGGCACTTCATCTTTGCACACTTGGTGCCTCTGATCAAATGCAGATGGTCCTGCATCCTGTGGAATATGGGATTCATCCGTACTTCCCCACTGAGAGCCTGATCGAGATTGAGCTCCTCGAGTTCTTCTTCGAGGTGGCTTATTACTCCTTTAAATGAAAACCATTTCAAATCTTTAGCTCATGCTTTGTGAAACCAGTTCAAATCATGTAAAGCAATTCAAAACCAATAATGCATATACTGTATTTAAAACAATACATAGGGTTCATGTAACATGATGCATGCTGACTCTACCCTTGAGGCTACCCACTAGGGTTCCTAGGAAATCATAAACCTAGGGCTGCTCTAATACCACAATATGTCGGACCCCGTTCCCAGAGCCCAACTTCTGTATTCCTGAAACCTTGCGCTTACTACATTGCAGTGCTATATGTTGTTGTTCCATAAAAATGATGAGCGCACACTACCTAAACATCAAAATCACATACTGACTTGTTCATATCAATTATAGCTTAAAGCCTCACGTTCGTATAGAGGCAAGAATCACCTTAATCGGAGTTATATAACTCAAGATACACTCCAAAAACCTAAAAGAGTTCATACCTGAAACATGCTCTCTTAACCGACCCCTCACTTACTTTAATGCAAACTTCCTTATTTAAACTCCAAATGATACCAAACTTTATGCAGTGGAAGGTATATGTCTTAGGAATCTATTGGTTCAAGTCTCACCTCAATTAGAGGTCGGATGAGGGAATTATGCCCAAAAGGGTGGACTATGTTCATACCCAAAATTGAATTGAAACTGTCTTGGCGCGATTGCCATAAAGTTTTATATAGATGTCGGATTAAGTTCGTTCTTAGACCATTAGAAAGAAGACATCTAGATCTACAACTCTCATGAAGACCACAAAACGAGATTCGGCCTCTAAATAAGTCATAAATCACCATTTTCCCGTGGCTGTCCGTTTAACGGACACGTTCGGGTGAAAGTGTACCAATTGCTTCGAATTTGTCCGTTAAACGGACATGCAAGTCCGTTTAACGGACATGGGCAGGCGAGAGAGTGTTTTTGTACCCGAGGCTGTCCGTTTAACGGACATCGAGTTTTCCAAAACTCCACATCTTCAACCCAACTTCAAAATCACTTGTAACTATCACCTTTCAAAACTCATAACTTCTTATTCCTAGCTCCAATATGTGCATACTATACCTCCATGGAAAGATAACAAGATGAACTACAAATCTCATGAAGGATGCAAAAGTTAAATCCATCATTTATCGAGGTAAAAACTCATTCGAACGCACTGCTCTGACAATGACCAATGAAACAGTGGAAAGGCTACATGAACAGTAACTGATATAGGTTTTACCCCCATAAGTTTTTACACCTAACTCCGAATGAGGCAAATTATACACCATTGGAAAGGTCTAATCTTAAGCGACAATCTTCAAGAAGATCTCTCAATTCAATTCAAACTCTAAGAGAGTCTAAATCACCAACAAAGGTTTGTCAAATTTTACCAAAAATTTGACAGCACCTCCTTTAAAAGTTCACTATCCAAACTTCAATTCAATTTAATCCAACTCAAGTACCTGCATCAAAACCTCTATCTTCAATCTCTCACAAAACACACCCATCCAAATATCCCAAAAGATCAACTTCAATAGCAACAACACACTCCTAGCATTCTAATCATATCCAAACTATAACACAACTACATTTCCCCCTTTCTTGTCAAATTCAAACCATACAATGATGCAATTGTTTTAAAACATGCATGAATTGTACAAAATACATTAGAACTGAACATTCTTGCATTCAGATGAAAATATGAGTTATTACAAGGCTTTAGAGGGCATTTTAAGCCACTACCTCGAATCCAAAATACAAACTTGCAAAAGCATCATTTGCCCAAAATGCATCTAAAGCATTGATTTACAAAAATTAACTTGAAATACAAAAATTATCCATTTTTGGAGCAATGCCTTTAAGCTCGATGGTCGATCTCGTGCTCCTCACCTGGAGATGGGACGGAGTTGGAGGGGGTGAGCTTACGCTCGTGGGTAACATGTTTATATTTATGCAAATAAGCTGAATTTATTTCATTATCCATATTGCTAGCAAATCTCTCATCAAACAATCATACAACTTTGCATTTCATTAATCCATCAAGCTAAAAGCATAACTTTCATGATTCATGCATCTATCATTCTTGCAAATACATGTTAACACATAAACACGTAGCTAATGGTTCGGTAAGATAAGTCCACATTAACTGACGAACTACACAAGTGTAGTCGTATGCTGAGGAGTCCAAAAAGGAACATCCTTGCCACAATCGGGCAGGCAGGCGAAGCCTATACTGGTCAACGTGCACGTGACTCTGCTGAGTGGACTTAATTTCCCACATAACATAAATTCATGCATCAAAATCTGGACTTTTCTTGTCCACTGGTTGATTTCTGAAAATGGATTTTTCATGCATCCAAATAGCTGATTTTTGAAAAATGTATTTCATGCTTAACTCACATTTCATGATTTCACTAATATTCATGTTTATTCAATTCATGAACTTGTCAAGCAATATCAAGCAATGTCATATACTGTTCAAACTCTCACATAATGGAAATCATAAATCAATTTATACACAATCAAAACTCAATCAATGCTCATCCCAAGGTAGTTGGAAAACATTAATTTCATTAGTTGAGATAGTATTTAGAACTTATTATAATAAAGATAAAAATGAAACCCACCTTATATCTTGCTTAATCCTTGCTTAGGAGTGCTCTTCTCCTTGCTCTTCTCCTCTCTCTTGCTCTACTTCAAGAGAAACAAAAACTCATTTCAACATAACTTCAATTGAAAATCTACATAACCTCTTACATGAAATTAACTTGAAAATCACTAAACCCACTTCATCTCTAAGCTTTCTACACCATAACCTAACTAAAAGCTAACACTTGAAATCATGACTTACCTTGGTTCTTGACTCAACCAAAGAGTTTCTTGGTTCAAGGTGTAGCTTAGCTCTTCCTCTACACTTTTACTTCTTGAACTTTCTTCAAACACTTACTCAATCTCTTGGAAACTCAAGACCTAGCCAAGCTTTTCTTTTTCTTCTTCTCCCTTCACCATCCACAAACTCTCCCTCTCTCCCTCTAATTTTCGAAATCTTCCTTCTCTTCTTCTACTAACCCACTTAATTCCTTCTCTTTTATACTACTTACTAACTTACTTAAGCCCATAGGCCTAAAGCCCAACTCACTTCTTGTTCCTTCCTTCTTATATTCTCTTTAAACTACTCAAGCCCATTTATCTTTTAAACCCATCTTATTCTCTTTTCCTTTCCTACCTCATTAAGGCCCAACTAACACATTTAATCTCATTAACTCACCACCTAACTCTTTAATGCTATCACATACTAATTAATGTCAACTCAATTAATGCTAACATAACTTACTCAATTAATCTAATCATGCTTATTTTAAAAAAAATTGGGGCTAACATGTACAGTTGTATTATGACCAAATTTTTGCACTTATGGTTTTTCAGTAATGAAATGAAGAATATGTGTTGGTTTTAAAATTTAGTGAAATCGATATTACTGCTTTATTATATTGATGCCATGAGGTGTATAAAATTGATCGTATCGTAGTGCACCCTCATCGTAGGGTACATATCGGTATGACCTACGGGGCATCCCGGTGTATACTCTACGGTAAGGGGGCGCTACATTGGTGGTATCAGAGCCAGGTTTGGCATCTTTTGGGCATAGAGTATCTTAGGCTTGAATCTTTATAAGAAAAGCAAGAATTGATCAAGTTTGTGGTTTTGTTGTAGGTCATCCGTCTTTGGTGATCAGGTAGATCACTCAGCTGACCAAGGATCCGTCGGAGCGAGTAGGGAGTCTTCTGTACCTTTGTATGAGGAGCAGCCTCCTATAGTGCCCATGAGACGGGAGAGGAGGTATGACCGTCTGCTAAGCGTGGAGTCAGAGAATTTTATGGCGGCGATGCACTCTCGCCGAGGTGAGGATGGTTGGAGAGGACCGAGCGAGTCCTCGATCAGATGGATTGCGATCCCGATGAGCGTTTTGATTATGTTATCTCTTTGCTTCAAGGTCCAGCGTATCAGTGGTGGAAGACTGTCCCGGGTAGTTCCACCAGACCTTGTGTGTTGACTTGGGCAGATTTTCTGAGAGCCTTTCGGGATAACTATACACCTAAGGTCTATATGGAGATGAAGATGCAGGAGTTCTTAGATTTGAGACAGGGGTCCATGGCAGTGGCCGATTATGAGGTCAGGTTCAATGAGTTGTCGGCATATGCTTCTGTTATGATTGCCTCTGAGGCTGATAGGTGTCGGAGATTCGAGGGAGGGCTTAATCTGGAGATTCGTACCAGGTTAACCCGGTCTGATATGGGCACCTTTAGGAGTCATGAGCAATGCAGCGAGGATTGAGCGACTCTTGAGGCAGTCGGCCGAGACCGGACAGGATCTAGGAGTAAGAGATCTAGTAATGGCCGAGGCAGCTCGGTAGGAGCTTTAGCGACGCTGTAGCGTGTTCAGATTTTGGGAGGACCCATGCGATTCGGTTCTATTCGAGGGAAGATTTGGACACCTGGCGAGTAGTGGCAGTGGTAGAGGTTCCGGCCAGCTTCCTCCGTTGTGTGAGTTTTGTGAGAGGAGGCATAGTGCAGAGTGCTGGAGATTTACCGGAGCTTGTCTGAGGTGTGGCTCGATGGAGCATCGATCCCAAGACCTTGCCCGAGATTTTGGGAGCTCGATCGCTTTGAGTGGAAGAACCGTAGAGTAGACGACAAAGGTCAGTGAGCCATGATGGTGAACACGGATTCAGGCCGAGGTAGAGCTGGAGATTCTTTTGTGGGGACCGAGAGTCGTGGCAGTCGGCCACAGTCCTAGGCTAGGGTCTACGCCATGACTAGGCAGGAGGCCCAGGATTCTCCAGATGTGGTTACAGGTTTGCTTCTGATCTCTGGCATTGAGGTTTATGCATTGATAGATCTAGGGTCCATGCATTCTTTTATTGCACTGCATGTGGCATGTAGATTGCATGTGGATAGGGAGATGTTTTAGTGTGGGCTAAAGGTGAGTACACCTCTAGGTAGTACTACTGTTTTGGGAGAGGTCTGCAAGGGGTGTTCGATTATGATTGATCAATCGGAATTGCGTGCAGACCTGATAGTGTTGCCCCTTCGAGAGATTGAGTTGATTTTAGGGATAGACTGGCTCACTGCCCATAGGGCTATTATGGATTGTTATACCAAGGAGGTCATATTGGAGTCTCCTGGTCAGCCTAGGGCTGTGTTTCGAGGTGTTAGTCAGGCAGTGCCAGCCAGGATGATTTCGTTTATGAGTGCTCTGAGGTTGATTCGAGGAGGTTGTGAGGCCTATTTAGCGCATGTAGTGGATTCCAGAGTGCAGCAGAGTTTGCAGGATATTCCCGTGATCAGGAAATTTCTAGATGTATTTCCCGAGGAGTTACCGGGTTTGCCGCCGGATCGGGAGACAGAGTTTGAGATTGACCTCGCTTCAGTGCACCTCTATATCGATACCTCCAGATAGGATGGCACCGTGGGCCGAGGAGCTTAAGGCTCAGCTGCAGGAGTTGTTGGATAAGGGATTTATCAAGCCGAGTGTTTCACCGTGGGGAGCTCCAGTGCTGTTTGTGAAGAAGAAGGACGGGACTTTGAGGTTGTGCATCGATTATAGGTAGCTAAATCGGGTTATAGTCAAGAATAAGTACCCACTGCCTAGGATCGATGATTTATTTGATCAGCTGTAGGGAGCTCAGGTGTTTACCAAGTTGGATTTGAGATCCGGATACTATCAGTTGAGGATCGCAGAGGCCGATGTGCCTAAGAGTGCTTTCAGGAGCAGGTATGGGCATTTTGAGTTCTTAGTGATGCCGTTTGGGTTGACTAATGCCCCGAAAGCCTTCATGTCTTTGATGAATAGAGTCTTTCAGCCCTACCTGGATCAGTTTGTTATCGTATTCATTGATGATATTCTGGTGTATTCGAGATATGAGCGAGAGCACGCGAGCATCCGAGGATAGTCTTTGCAGATTATGAGGGATGATAGATGATACCAAATTCACTAAGTGTGAATTTTGGCTGGATGAGGTGGTGTTTCTAGGCCACATTGTGTCTGGTGAGGGTATCCGGGTGGATCCTCACAAAATTGAGGCAGTGAGGAGTTGGGAGATTCCGAGGAATGTGTCAGAGTTGAGGAGTTTTCTCGGATTAGCAGGATATTACCGGACATTTGTTGAGGGGTTTTATGTTATCTCATCCCCTTTAACAAGACTTCTGAGCAAGAGTGTGGCCTTCAGATGGACCGATGAGTGCCAGAGGAGTTTTGAGGAGTTTATACATCGATTGACCTCAGCGTCGGTGTTAGCCCTGCCTTCTGGAGCAGGAGGTTTCGAGGTCTTCAGTGATGCTTCGCAGTAGGGTTTAGGATGTGTATTGATGCAGCATGGAAGAGTTATAGCGTATGTTTCGAGACAGTTGAGATCCCATGAGATTAATTACCCTGTGCATGATTTGGAGTTAGCTGCAGTGGTGTTTGCTCTAAAGATCTGGAGACATTATTTGTATGGGGAGACGTTCCAGATCTTCACCGATCATAAGAGCTTGAGGTACTTGTTGAGTCAGCTCTGTTAGCTAGAGCTGAATCTGAGGCAGAGAAGATGGTTAGAGTTGCTTAAGGACTACGAATGCACTATTAAGTATCACCCAGGGAAGGCCAATGTGGTGGCTGATGCATTGAGTAGGAGATCTCATGGTAGTGCAGCTCAGATTCAGGTTTTGAGGTTACCGTATTTAGTTCAGTTGAGAGCTCGTAATGTGCAGATAGATTTGAGTCAGGATGGAGCTCTGATTGCGACTTTGAGGCTGAGGCCAGTGCTGCATGATCAGATTAGGAGAGTACAAGATCAGGATCCAGTGTTGGTGAGATTGATTGATAGAGTCAGATCTGGATGGCTGTCTAAGTTTGAGTTGAGAGATGGTACTTTGTGGATGGGTCAGAGGCTGTGTGTTCCGGATGTAGATGATCTCAGGCGTGAGATTTTGGAAGAGGCTCATTTGGCTGCTTATGCCATGCATCCTGGTATCACCAAGATGTATCGCACTCTTAAGTTGCATTTCTGGTGGCCCGATTTGAAGAGGCATGTGGCGGAGTTTGTTTCTCGGTGTTTGACATGAGATTGCATTCGTTACCCATTCTGGAGTGGAAATGGGAACGTATTACGATGGATTTCATTATGGGGTTGCCTAGGACGCCGAGGCAGTATGATGCGATATGGGTCATAGTGGACCGGTTGACTAAATCGGCTCACTTCTTACCAGTGAGAGAGAGCAATATCCTTGACCAGTTGGCCTAGAAGTATGTGGCGGAGATAGTTCGACTGCATGGGGTCCCAGTATCGATAGTGTCAGATAAGGATCCCAGGTTTACTTCGAGGTTCTGAAGGAGTTTGCATGATGGCCATGGGTTCAGATTGAACTTCAAAGACTGCTTCATCCTCGAATGGATGGGCAGAGTGAGAGGACTATTCAGATTGTTGAGGATATGTTGAGAGCCTATGTATTGGAGTTCCGAGGTGTTTGGGATCAGTATTTGCCTCTGGTAGAGTTTGCGTATAATAATCAGTACCAGAGTAGCATTGGTATGGCACCGTATGAGGCGTTATATGGACGACCGTGCAGATCCCCTCTTTACTGGGATGAAGAGGGTATGAGGATATTAGAGGGTCCCGAGTTGATCCAGATACAATGAGATAAGGTATAATGATTGAGTCGCATCAAGGCGGCTCAGGACAGGCAGAAGAGTTATGTGGATCAGCATCGGAGAGAGATGGAGTATGCTGTGGGTGATAGAGTGTTCCTCATAGTGTCTCCTTGGAGAGGAGTTCTCAGATTTGGCCGTAAGGACAAGTTGAGTCCTCGGTATATCGGTCCGTATGAGATTACTGAGAGGATTGGACCGTTGGCCTATAGATTGGCGTTGCCAAGTGAGATGTCCCAGTTGCATGATGTGTTCCATGTGAGTATGCTCGGGAGATTTCGATCAGACCCAACTCATGTGATCCCGGCTCAGGAGATTGAGATAGCTAGTGATCTGAGTTATGTGGAGGAGCCGGTGCAAATTATTGGATCGCGGCTCAAGCAATTGCGAAGCAGGGTGATTCCATTGGTGAAAGTCCTTTGGAAGAACCACTCATCAGAGGAGGCAACTTGGGAGACTGAGGAGCTCATGAGGAGGCAGTATCCTCACTTGTTCGATCAGTCAGGTAAGAAAATTTCGGAACGAAATTTTTGTTAGGAGGGGAGAATTGTAACATCCCGTTACCAGTATGAAGGGCATATCGATAATTCGGATGATTTCAGATTGGGTGCATTCATATTTTAATTTGCATATGCATTTTTAGCCTCTACATTATTGATAAGTGTTCATAATTTCACAAGCATATGTATGTACATGCATGTATGACAGATTTCCGACTTGATTGTGAAATTGGAGATTTTTGTTATTAAGGCTAACTGTGCTTTGTTTAGTGAATTAGAGTGTTAAATTGAATTTGGGAATTGAGAATTGAAAATTGGAGTATGTGATTAGATGTTTTCTAATTTTGAGGATTTATAGGAATTTTTTTGGAATTTTCGGAGTAGCGGGTCCAGATCGGAAAAATGGCTTAGCGACCGATTAATTGTGATTCCGGTTCCGAATTTGATTGACAATTGATATGAGGTAATTTGAATTATGATTTGAGGAATTAGGGTCTGAACCATTGGAATTCGGGAGAAATTAGAATTAGAAATTGGATTGGGATTGTTCGGATTGGACTTGAGGCAAATGAATTTGCCAAACGAGCCTTAAGGTCCTTAGGTTTATAAACCTTTTTCTTTGAAAATATTGATCCACGATGCTTGCTTTGTCTGAGAAAGAAAACTTGAAGTTTCCTCCTTCCTCCATCGTGATTTTTTCCCTTGAGTTCTTCTTGGTTCCTTCTTGCTAGTTGCTTCTTCTTCCATCCTTGAATCATTTCATTTAGTTGTTGTTGAAGAAGATGAAGAGATGTTTTGCTTTGGGTGTTGCCGTGGGTGGTGTTTGAGTTGGAAGTTAGAGATTTGAAGTGGTTTTCAAAGGTTAAAAGCTTTAATCAAGTAAGTGTCTACTTATTTATGTTTTAAATAGTTAGATTTGAGCATTGAATTAAGGTATAAATTGTTTGGAAAGTTTTAAGTTTTCGGATGATTTAGGTTTTAAGGATTATGTGGATTTTGAATTGGGTGTTTATGGAATATTGGTTATTTGGTAGATTTGAGGTTATAAATGAATTGTATTAAGTGTAGAATATTGTTTTGGAGTGTTTAGAATGGATTGGGATGGTTTTATATCAAAAAATCTGGGAATTTCTGGGTTTCGGGCGTGAATCTGAGGTTGCACGCCGCGACGTGTGTTGAACACGCCGCGGCGAGCAAATCAGCGTTCGCACGCCGTGACGTGTGCTTGACACGCCGCAGCGAGCGGATGATCCTCGCACGCCGCAGCGAGCGGATGATCCTCGCACGCCGCGACGAGCGAAGACGCACGCCGCGACGAGCGCTAAGGATCACGCCGCGTAGAAGGGAAAATCACGTGCGCCGCGACGTGAAGAGAGACGTCTCGTCGCGGCGAGCGATCTCACGCTGCGACGAGGACGTCTGTTTTCCGAAGGAGAAGTTTTTTGTTTTAAATGATTTTGAGGTTATTTTATTAATGATTGAGGGGTGATTAATTGATCTTGATTTAGGGACTACGAAATTCAATTTAGGAGAAAAGAATTTCAGAAATTTAATTCGGTGGTTCTCGAAATCGGATGGCAATTGAATAGTGAATTTGATTCTGATTTAAAGATAATTCCTATGTCTTAAAATTTGAATTTCGAGGATATAGAACTTAGTCAATTGACATATGGTATTAGGAATTGCTATGGATTACAGTGAAACGCGAAATTTGCGATGATTCAGAATTAAGGTCGGAAATGTCATAACATGCATAGTACGCAAATCATTTGATATATTTGCATCCTTGATTATTGAAATTGGTAAAATTAGTAATATTCAGATATTCTGATTTTTTATAGAGACTCAAGTGGAGCGTCGATCTTTTGACACGGCGGAGACTTCCCGGTAGTAGCTCGAAGTTTAGAGGTGAGTAACCTAGTTGGTTCCTCAATCTATGGTGTGTTAAATGCTTTGTGTGAACTATCTGTGAGTATGATTGAGTGTTTCGCATGAGTTATGTTATTATGAATTGTGAAAGCATGCTAGGCATGAATAGAAATCGGTAATTGACAGTTGTGACTGGAGCACATTCTGATCTGATCGGAGCTATAAGCTCATCTATTGTGAAAAGGGAATAGTGCATACCCAGAGGGCTCTCCTATCCCTAGTGCGTGTGGGCAGTAGTGCATACCCGGAGGGCTCTCCTATCCCTGAAAACGCGATTTCTGTTAAATGTGCCGAGAAATGGGATAATATTGACGCCCAGTCACAACACAAAAATGAAATAGAAATCATTATGCATTCAGTATGTGATTGTGTTGTGAGATTGCAATTGGTTAAGGGTAATTGTGTGATAATTGTTGAGTAAATTTATGACTGTGATTCTGAATAAGATATTGTGTTGTTTTGTACGCAATTTTGCGTAATGCATTAATTGGGTGAACCATCGATGATGGTTACTCATTGAGTTCACAAACTCACCCAAAATTGCAACTATTTTTCAGGACAACGTTAGTGACTCCTACTCCAGATAGTGAGACTTTTCCTGCTGTGTGGGTGTCGACGAGAGGAGCATGGCCCACAGGTCGGTTAGCTGGGATCTTTTGTGGATGACTTAGATAGGAGTGGTTATTGTTTGTTTTGGATCTGTACAGTTGTATTATGACCAAATTTTTGCACTTATGGTTTTTCAGTAATGAAATGAAGAATATCTGTTGGTTTTAAAATTTAGTGAAATCGATATTACTGCTTTATTATATTGATGCCATGAGGTGTATAAAATTGATCGTATCGTAGTGCACCCTCATCGTAGGGTATGTATCGGTATGACCTACGGGCATCCCGGTGTATACTCTACGGTAAGGGGGCGCTACAATGCTAGATCCACCCAAGTTTGATAATGATGTTTTTGATCCAAACTACTTCATATGTCACCTTAGATACTAAAATGTACTCTTCCATGATTGTATAGTCATCAATCGTTAGTTGGTTTGATCTTTTTCAACTTATTACACTACCCTTTAAATTAAAGATGTCCCTTACTTTTGATATAAGATATATCATATTGAAAACTCACACATAAAACTCTTAGTTCAACTCCTCCATACACTAAGAAAATATATTTTGTTATTCTTAAAAGCTTTAAGATGTCTTTCACAATCGTCCAATGCTTATCACTATGATTAGCTTAAAATTTGTTCATTATGCTTAAAGAATTGAATACATCTAGTCTATGACATATCACATATATGATTGATCTAGTATCCAAAGCATATGAAAAATAATCTAATTTATCTCTTTTCTTATTTATTTGGACATATACTACGCAAGATAGAAATTTCATGTGACCTAGGTAACAATCCCTTCTTGAAATTCTCTATGTTAAACCTCTTATACTTTATCCATGTACGTGGATTGACATAATTTAATTAACCTCTTTAATGTATCTCTCTAAATCATTATTCCTAAATATAGGCTACTTCTCCCATATGTTTCATAGGAAAGTTCTTGGATAACCAAATCTTTATATTGGAGCATTGGATTTTGTTTTCAATTAGTAATATGTCATCCACTTATAGATCTGAGAAGATGGATGCACTCCCTTTAAAATGTGTGTCTTGAAACAAATACCTTTTCCTCAAAAGGATGGTAAAATTGTTATCTAATGTTCTCTTTTAGATATCTCACAACTTTGCACATATGTAAATTAGCTCGAAGCTTATCAAATATTGCATGTTTCATATAAGCATCACATCTCTAAACTTTAGGTGTGACAACTTTGGTTTAATACTAGTGCATATCTCATATGGTATCTTTTTAACTAATTTGTGTAAAACTATATTTTGAAGGTAAGCAGTTTCAAGGGCATATCTCCAATTAGAGACAAGAAGGACCGTATGACTATATAAAAAAATCTAAGAGAGAATGATTTCTCTTCTCAAATACTCAATTATATTGTGGAGTTCCAAGTTGAGTCCGTTGTTAGAGAATACCATTCTCTGAAATAGTTAGTTTCTCAACTTCAAGATTAAATTCTTTGAACCTTTTAATTGATTCAGACTTCTCTTGCATTAAATACAGATAAATATATTTGGAATGATCATGTGTGAATGTAATGAAATATAAGTACCCACTTCTAATATAAGTAGATATAGGACCATATACATCTGAATATATAAGATATAGTAACTCACTATCATGTTGTCCTTTCCTACTAAAGGGAAGCTTGGTCATCTTATCTAACAAATAAGATTCATAAGTTTTATAAGATTTATAATTAAAAGGATCCAAATATCTTTCTTACTATTTATATAACAAGATCTAATTCATGCAAATCATTTGTAAATAATTTATATCTATAGTAAGAATCATCTTTATAAAACTAATAACTTTATTCATAATAATAAAGATAAATCCATTCAAATCTAAGTAGGAAATGGAAATAATGTTTCTTGTAATGACTGAAACATAATAATAATTGTCCATTTCTAGAATAAGGTCATAAGGAAAAGTTAAACTACAAGTTTTTACAATTAATATAGAAACACATGCCTATAACTAATTCACATAACCAATTTGTTTTTTCTCAATGATTTATCCCTTGTTAAAATCTACATATTGCTACAAATATGAGAACCATAACTAGTATCTAATACCCGAAAATGAGGAATAGAGATAAAAAGATTGATCTTAGTCATAAAGATACTTAAAGATATAGCTTCATTAAGGTTCTTATCTTTCAAGCTAGTGAAATAAACTTTGCAGTTCCTCTTCCAATGTCCATCAAATCCATAATGAAATTATATGCCTTTATAGTTATTCTTACTTTTGACACTGTCATCTGGCATTACTATTTTAGTAAAAGCCTTTTGTTTCTCTTTATTATTCTTCTTCGAGAGCCTTTTTCTTGTTCCTAGAAGAATCCATAATAGGAACAAAATTAGGTTCCAACAATGAAAAGTTTGGATTAAGAGACTAAAGCACCAAATTAAATGCTTAACTCATAGTTCATAATAAGACCTAATAGGCATAATTTTTTAATATAGCTAATCATTTTTAGTATTTGTTACTCTACTAAATCCTTTTGGTATCTTACATTGATACAATGCTCTAAAAATATAATATTCCTCTACATCACTTTATACACCAAACAACTTCTTGAAGTGCAAAATTATTGTAGAAGCATCCATATTCTCAAACTATCTCTGAAGCTCATGAGACATACTAACTAACATCAAACATAAAGCTTATTCAACCTCGTCAATATGATGTTAATATTTCTCCCATACTTCATTAATTGCATTCGAACTGAGGTCTCATATAATTGGATTGTACATAACATATAATTTCTTTTCTTGTTTGAGAACATTTCTCAAAGCTATGAAACTAGTCCAGAAAGTTAGGTCTAGTGAGCTTGTTATCGTCTATGATGCTTTTCAGGAACAAATTGCTTCTCATTTTATTTGACAACCAAAATGACTTAAAAGAGCAAATATTAATTTACTCCACAAAACTAAATAAAAATAGAACTTTAATAAATATTTGGTTACTTCCAGTATTTTAAACAAACTAATAGCCTTCATTATTAAATTGAGAAATTATTTAATAATTTTGTTATGAAACAAGACCTCATTCAAATATAGTTGATCTTGAATTTGCTTAAGAAACTAACTAAATTTAAATTTGGTCAAGAATATTCTTAATCACATCTCGTATGAGTCCTAGATCTATTAGATAACAAATATTTATTAGAATTTTATATTTTATATTATTCCTAACCTTATCTCTAAATTCATAGGATCAATGGTTTGCTCATCTAAATCATATGAATTTAGTTAAGATCATTAATTTAGATAAAACATATTTAGTTTAAATGGGCATTTAGTCTGCTTAAACTTTATAATAAATAGAACTTTAATTTTATTATTAAGTAATAAAAGCCAACAATCACATATTAAATGTGTACTTAATATTTAATTAAGGGAATTTTATACCACAAATATTCCTTAAAAACTCTTTTGTAAAAAATTTCAAATGATTAGAAAGCATTTTTTAAAAGATTTATGAGGAATTGAAACAAATTTAATTTTAATCTTATTAAGAAAATAATTTAACTAAAATCAGTTTAGAAATAGAAAAGTAACGAAAATTAGAAGGGAAACTATTGACGTATGTGGAGCATGTGCTAACCACTTATTATGAGGCATGTGTAGTCACGAGCCTCGCAGTCAATGCATTATGCGTTACACGTGCCAAATACACGTGCCCCGTTATTTTCAAGT
This sequence comes from Erythroxylum novogranatense, assembly GCA_029891385.1. Taxonomy (NCBI): domain Eukaryota; kingdom Viridiplantae; phylum Streptophyta; class Magnoliopsida; order Malpighiales; family Erythroxylaceae; genus Erythroxylum; species Erythroxylum novogranatense. The sequence continues at coordinate 24,230,216 of CM057226.1, forward strand.
TGGGTTTTACTGGTTCAAATGGTTGCCATTAGCTACCATCGTCTTCTGTTATCTCTGATTGCGTCTTAGTTATCAGCTTCTTTTGTTGATGTTTGCCTCAATTATCTTTGTTTCTCCTTAATCGTGTTGTATCTCCATATCTGATAACTACGGTCACTGTGGTCATAAAATTAGGTTTTCAAAAATAAGAACAAATAGTTGTGTTTCCAAGAAAACAAAAGATGATGGGAGAACAAATAATATTCACCTTAATTTGTTATGAAATCATTGATAATCAAGAAGTAATAATCCAGTTAATCAATTAAAGAAGACTTTAATATTATTACTGATAAATCAACCATAATAGAATCACGGTTGTAATTCTTTTTTTAATACAAATTTTCAATAGATCTTTTAATTGAATAGCTTGAGAAATGCAAATAAGAAATAAAAGAGTTGAAATATGACCAATTTTGAATCCTATAAAACTTTTTTATAAAGTTGTTAACCACAAACTATTTAAATGTTTAACCTTCAACGTTATTCACAAAGCAGAGTAAATAAATTTTGGGTTAGAAAGGAAAATAAAGGAATACTAGCTCCACCATATCTTTTCTTATTCACAGAAAAAAATTATAAGGTTTTTTTCTAATTAAAAAATCTTAGTTATGAATAAAGTTTAACTTAATTATGATCATAATTGAAGTTTAATAAAATTAAATATCTCATATTTGATCCCTAAAGTTTCATAAACTTCAAAACTAAGTCCAACCTTATTTTAATTATTTTCTCTATTAACTATTTGTTATATGTGACCTATTAAGTTCTAATATGTTAGTAATATTTATAAATTATAATTATATTTAATAATTAGAAGTAAATTTAAAGCTTATTTTAATTGAATATTAGTTCTTCATTTAAACTTTTTATAATCATAGATCAAGCTTGATATTTAGGAATATATCATAGCCATACAAATATTATAAATGTTAAAGTAAATTGACTTAACTTATTCATTTATAGTTATGATATACAATTTTATGTATTTGTCATCCAATATTCTAGGTAGACATTAAATATAGATAAAAAGTCTATACTATTTAAATCTAATCATGTTTATTTTTATAATTAATAATTAATAATTAATATTTGAAAACATCTTCTTAAAATCTCAATTTACTTAAATTTGAAATATCTTACAATTCGATTATTTTATTTGAAATGTTTTAATTTTTATTTTACTTTTATTATTTGTTGATAATTACATTGCATAGGAGTTATGCGAGGTAGTGTATGACTTTAGCAAAGAAATATCTTCAAATCTTATCTGCTTATTGTAGTAAAATATATTGCTTCCTAATGATTTGATTGTAATGAAAGAAATTAAGGAAGTGAGCATTCATTTCACTGAATTTTTTCAAGTCGAAGGATTTAAAATCTTTACCCTATCCCTTAAAATTTCATCACTATCCCTAGATTTTGTTGTTAAAATGTAATATAAAACAGCCTCAATAGCATCGAGATTTTGTAGTAGTATGTTTTCTTTTTTTGAAAAAACTTAGTTATGGATCCAAATCTCAGGACTTTATATGTTAGGTGCATAAGAATTGAAACATGGAAACAAGAAAATATGAAAAATACGGAAATGCAAACACATTAAGCCTATAGAAAGTAAGCTTAAACACAATTTACTGAACCATAAACATATAATTTCAAATGGGATGGCAGCAAACACAGATTACCATCCCAACTACCATAAACATATAATTTTTAACCATTTTTGACAACGTATGAATCAACGTCCTTGGTGAGATTGACGGCCAAATCCTGAAATTTTTTTGGGTCCGGGACGTCGTCATCCACTTTCTCATATTCCCAAGTCCATCTCACCAAGCTACCCTCACCTTTGGGAATGATTTGGAGGATAACTAAAAAGCTTTTGTAAAAATTCAACACATCTCCTTCTATAGTTGTAGAAGTTATCGTCTTGTTTTCCTCATCAACTTCAATTTTCCCTTTTATAGTCTGAATTTTTCCATCTTGAAGAGGGGAAAAAAAAAAGATTATTCCAACAATTAAAAAAAAAGAACTGCCCACTTTGATCATACATTACCTAGGTTGAAAGTCCATGTCTTGATTGCTCCTGCAGAACCGAAATCCCCTTCATGAATCTCGACACCGTGCACGTTCTCAGAAGAGGCTTTGGGTACTATATGTGCTTTAGCCCTGTATGTGTTAAAGAATTCATCAGCTTGAGAAGTAACCTCTACTTCAATCTGCAGCTTAGAAATATTAGCCATAATGCTACCAAACAATGTATCAAGAATCTCAAGTATAGGGTCTAGGTTAAAGTTGGAAAGACGGTGTCAAAATGAGGCTTGATGTTCACCTTTTATAGATAAATCACCTTCTTAGAATGTCCTCTTCATTTCAATCCTACGATTAGTGATACTGATACTAAAGCTTTCATACGACATGTACACGCCTGATTGTACGTCTTGTCGCACATTTATTGGAACGTTAGTTTGAGGTAGAGCAGTAGAGCTCGCTTTTAATGTGTTTTACGGTTTGGGTATATCAACTAGGCAAAAACAGATATAGCAATTTACGAACATTTTGATTATAAATTGTTATCAATATTAGGATTGCTATGAAGAGTTTGGCTTGCTCTCTTTTTGAGCCACTTTCGATTTTTCAATCAAATTTTCCATATTTTTATTACAACTATTAGTGTTAATAGGATGACTAGAATATTGTCAAGAGCTTGACTCAAGATCTTATTATTGATCACTTTATCCTCTTTATTTTTACACATTTCTATTGTGACTATTAATTAAGTAGGACTTAATTTAATCCATAAAGTAATAGGTGTTCTATGTTAAAACAATTGAGTCCCTACTCAAACTTTTATCTGAAATACCATTTCTCTTAAACCCAGACCCCTCTTTAAGCCCATTTTTACTTGCAGTAGTGATTGATGAGCTCACCAAGAATACTCAAGAGGATGTGCCTTGATGATATATATTGTTTGTTGATGACATTATTTTAGTGGATGAGACAAAAGAGAGAATCAAAGCCAAACTTGAACTTTAGAGGGATGCGTTAGAGTCGAAGAGCTTTAGATTGAGTAGGACTGAGATTGAGTATGTGGAGTGTAACTTTTCAAGACACAGGGTTGATACTGATGTGGAGGTAAAAATTGGTTTAGAACTTATACCATAAAAGGAGTGTTTCAAATATCTAGGATCTATCATCCAAAATAACAGAGAGATTGATAAAGGCATAGTTCACTGGATCAGATTATGGTAGCTTAAATGGAGAAGTGTATCATGATTTTTGTATGACAAGAAGATACCACTAAACTTAAAGGTAAATTCTATTATTTAGTGATATCGCTGACCATGCTCTATGGGGCAAAATATTAGCCTGTCAAATAAGCGCATAGACATAAGCTAATGGTGACAAAGATGAGGATGCTCATTGGATGTGGAATCTTATTAAAAGAGATAAGGTTAGGAATGTAATAGTAAGGAACAAATTAAAGATAGCTAGTATTATTGAAAAATTAAGAAAGACAGAATTAAGTGGTTTGGACATGTTAAGAGGAGACATTCAGACCCTCTAGTGAGAAGATGCAAGATGATCGTACTTAGAGATTGTAAGTAAAAAAAAGGGAGGCCTCTTTTAAAATTTTCCTCTTGTAGTTTGCCTAAACTTGTAAATACTACTACTACTACTTACTGTTAGAGTAGTGCCCTAAAGGTAATCCCCTTAGCGCATTTTGTTCATAGTCATGTACAGACTTTATGAATAAATAAAGCAAGGCATATTTCATTTATTTGATATTCATTTTATTATGAATTGATAATGATCTTTAATCAAATTAATGAAGTCCCTGATACATGACATAGCATGAAGGAAATTATGATGTGATCATACTACTGAGATTCCTATCATGTGCCATTATGTCAGTATCTAAATTCTCCCTAGTCATAGGATTAACGAGACAGGACATCGTTAATCCGGATAGACTAGCACATGTCAAACTCCTTGATTTGATCAAGCAGTGGATCTCAGACAAATGTAAATATTGAGATATTTAGATTTGACATGTGGATGCTTACTAGTGGTAGTAAGTACATTGGATGACCTACTATGAGATCATCACATGGATGTCCTATACAAATGTCAGTGATAATCTCATCATAGCAATGGTGCAAGTATCCTTAGACTTGAGGTACTCGAGGATATCTTGAGTCTTGATTACGTACTTTGACTCCATTCCTTGTTGCCTTTCGAGAGGTCGCTCATAGGGTGGTGATTGGGTGCAACTTGAGGTATTCAAGGTAATTGAGTAGCCAATAGAGGATTCACCATACATTATAGCGGAAGAGATACCCGTAGCCTCTTATCGGGATCATTACTTTGAAGTCTCTGGCGCCGAAGATACATATGTCATGAAGATGGTCTTCATGGACATATAAAGTAATGAGTCTAGGGCGAGATCTGATTACACTTGGACTAGATTTGATTTAATCAGTCTAGTAAGAGATGACACATTGCCCATACTCAAACCAAGTGGGGTATAGCATGGTGAAAGGACGAATTGCACGATAATTGTCTATGGAAGGGTTCGTGATATGGTTTCATTAGTCAAACCAATTACTTTCCGGTCAATTGGGGTCATGTGATGTGTTGCTAGATACCGCTCATGACTTGCTTAGATTAAGTGTTAATCTAAGTGGCCAACATAACCGGGAACCTAATGGGTCACACGCATTAGAGTGACTCGGAGAATCTGTAAAATAGTTTCGGACAGAGATCCGATATCCGGAGAGCAATAGGATTAAATGAATCCGATGAGATTGGGAAATGTCCCGATGAGATCGCGACATCGACATTCTTTGAAAAGGGTCTCCGGTGATTTTTCACCGGTGGGGCCCGACAGTACGTGAGGACCAATTCAGTTGATTGGATCACTTCAGCAATTATATATATTAATTAATTAAGTAAATAATTAATTAATATATAAATATATAAGTGATTTTCGGTGGAGATAAAATGGAGAAGAAGTTAACTTTGAAAAGTCAAAGTTAATCATTATTTAGCATTTTAAGAAACTTTTATGCTTTATACGTGGATGCTCCATCAACAAAGCATATATATGGGTTTTAAGTGTTAAATAAAGATATGGAAGGCAATAAAAGAGTGGATGCACGGTGATGAAGAGAAGAGAATCGAAAATGCTTAATGGTTAAGCCTTTGGAAATTGTTTCCATCATCTTCCTCTCATCCTCTCAAACTTGGCTTCTACTTCCAAGTCTCCACCAAGCTCATCTCATTGCTCTCCAAGGCTAAGGTAAGAGCTAGCACTCTTTTCTTTAGTCTAGCTATTCCCGGTCAAAAGAGTTTGTCCCGGTTAGGTTTTCCGACCTCTGCGTGGATACCGTTAGAGACGGTCTCCTTTGGTCGTTATGGTTTGATTGTTTGTACATACACATGGATCCTGGCTTTCGGGAATGTCCTGGGACTTAAATTTTTTAATTCCGCACCCTGGGCATGTGATGCCCACCCCGGGATTTTCCTTCAGTGGTATCAGAGCCACTTGTGTTGTATAAACAGTCTAAATGATAACTAGGTCGGAGTTCCTTAGTGAATGAGCTGCTGATGCATGTTGCTTCTGTTGAATTTCGAATCAGTATAGAGATAGTGTTTTCGAAATTTTCTTGCCCAGATATGTTCACAAGGTGTTGTAGTTTATGTCTGTGGAAGCTCGAAATTTATTAATTTGATTAGCTATGGTTTTGCTATTTAATTCCCTCAACTTTCGGATGCTGTCTTGTTGATTGTTTCTGAAACAGGCATGTTTGTAAATTCGAGCATAAATTCTAGAAAAATTGTTTTTCGGATTGGTTTTCACCAACATGTCCCTAAGATGTTTGTGAATGTCTCTGTGGAAGGAAAAATGTTTTCAAGGTGATTTACTATTTATTTCCGAATTTCTTGTATGCTGCTGGGAATGTCTGTGTTGAAAAACACAGATTCTGGATCGGCTAGATTGCTGAGGTTCAATGAGTTTTTGTGGGCAATAAATCCTAAACAAATTCATGGATCATGTTAGGAACATGTTTTAATCTCAGTAATTTTCTCAGCATTTATTGAAATTGTTTCAATGATCATTTTGAGCAAAAGGTAGAGCTTGGCAGTTTTGAGAAACATGCTGGGGCTGTTTTGTTTGGAATGATTGGTTATGTATTTCTGATTTCAATGCCTTGAATCATTTTATAGTGATTAAAATGTGTTATGTTGATGTGGCATGCATGCCAAGATGAGATTCTTGAATTTAGGTTTCCAATAATTTTTGGATGTCGGATAGGTCACTTTAGCGTCTCGTTAGCTTATTAGTTATCTTGGTTATTTTGGCGTCGCAATTTTTGTGACAAGTGCGGAGTAATCTTGATAACGTATAGCCTACCTAGAGATACTTAGCATGATTATTTGGTGTCCTTGAATTGTGTGGAAATCTAGTGATTAATGGTGGATTAATCGATTTCAAGGTTTTCACATATAGTTTGACTATATGGCATGCATGTTTCAATGAAAATGTTTCATTAGCACATTAATATAAAAGATAATATACTTGGTATTGTGAATTGGAAATGCATGGATTGAGAATTAGCCGATTAGATAGCAATTCCATATGCATTATGAACAAATCGACTTATATGTTTATAACTCGACTTGTTTGGTGCTGCAATCAGATTTATAAGTCGACTTGCACAATGATACAAGTCGACTTGTTAGTACGCATTACTGCAAAGTCGACTTACACATGCATAAGTCGACTTATTCAGAGCCATAAGTCGACTTATACATAAACAAGTCGACTTATTACATGCCTTGGTGGGATGATGGGTGATTTTCGGTATAAATTCAATGTGATTGATGCAATGCCCTAAATCAGTCCATATAGTCATTGTGACTATGATCCTTGGATGAGATTAATTTGATGAGACCTAAAATCCCTCAATTTAAAATATGAAAACTAACGCCTTCCATTAATATGGCAAGAACCGAGTTCTTATAGGGTTGGGTTGTTGAGCTAACCTCAAGCTCACTCTATACGAATATGTTCAAACCATGAAAATATGATTTTCGGATTAATGGGTCGGTTTTCCTAGAAGCGTTGATTTGTTGAGCTAACCTCAAGGTCAACGTGGACAGAGGCGAAATTGGGTAGTGTACATCAGATGTACACGCATCAAGTGTTGATAACCCAATGTATGTGCATACATCAACTGTTGATAGCACTGGGCGATAGTTGCATCAGAGATGCAATTGGTATGACCGATACCTACCGATTGATCTAAGGTGACTTGTTGAGCTAACCTCAAGGTCATTCTTAGCAATGTCGGATATCGACCCACTAGGTCATTGTGCCATTTTGTTTCTTGGATTCATGATGAGGGTTATGGATTCTGTTGAAACTAGTGGGAGCCATATGTATGTCATTTAAGTCCTTATGGTCATACATTTAAATCTATTCTAACTTTCTTTCTCTCTCTACGTTTAGGTTGATTGAAGATGTCGACTAGTGTGAATCTTGGCGCTAATGGATGCAAACAAATTAATCGGACCAAATTTTCTTGATTGGCTGCGAAATCGAGAATTGTTCTCAGATCTGAGGATCTAGGATACATCCTTGATTTTCCGCTTCCGGATCCACTTCCTGAAGGAGCTTCTGATGATGATCAGAAGGCATATCGTAAGCATCTAAAAGACAGTGACATAGCCACCTGCATTATGCTTGCATCGATGTCACCGAAGCGAAGCGAAGACGAGTCTATGGATGCTCATACGATTGTGTTTCATCTTAGAGAGTTGTTTGATGAGCAAGCTCGGTCTGAGCGGTTCGAGACCTCAAGGTTGCTCTTTACAACGAAGATGACTCCTGGTTCATCTGCGATTGCAATATGCATTGAAGATGAATGGCTATATTGAGAGGTTGGCCGTCTTAGGTTTTGTGATGGATTTTGAGTTAAGTGTAGACTTAATTCTTGTTGGTTTGTCAGATAGTTATTCACAGTTTGTGTTGAACTATCGAATGAACCAAATATCCACCACAATTCCCGAGCTAATCAATCTGCTCAAGACAACAGAACAAGCTGTCAGGCAAGATAGCAAAGCGTTGCTATTGGTGGATTCTTCTTCCTCTGCTTCCAAGAAAAGGAAACAGAAGAAGAAAAAGGCTCAGAAGCCGAAAGGAAGTGCAGCGAAAGGCAAGAAAAAGACCAAAGAGACTGCACCAAAAGGTACCTGCTTCCATTGCGGTAAGACTGGTCATTGGAGGCGTAACTGCAAAGTCTATCTGGAAGAACTGAAGCAGAAGAAGGCATCAGATGCCTCGACTTCTTCAGGTATATTTGTCATTGAGGTTATCTTTTTTCGATCATAACATATGGGTATTAGATACGGTTGTGGCTCACACATATGCAATGATATGCAGGGCCTCGAGGACGACGATGGCGACTCATAAAGGGAGAAATGGACTGCGTGTTGGCAATGGAGCAAGAGTTGCTGCATTAGCTATAGGAACTTATGTTTTGACACTCCTAGTGGGCTTGTACTTAACTTGGATGATTGTTATTTTGTACCCGTGTTAACAAAGAACATATTATCTGCTTCTTGTTTAAATAGAGCTGGTTTCCATTTGTCTTTTGGTAACAATGGTTGTTCTATTAGCTCAAATGGAATGCTTTATGGTCTGGTACATTATGCAATGGTATTTACATATTAGATATGTCGATCCGATTATGAATGTCAATGACGCTAAAAGACATAAAAGAGATAATTTAAAATCAACTTACTTATGGCATTGTCGCTTGGCCATATAAATGAGAGACGATCGCTAAGCTCCACAAGAGTGGAAGTTTAGGGTCATTTGATTATGAATCATATGACACATGTGAATCTTGTTTATTAGGCAAGATGACGGTTACCTTTAAGGAAAGGGTGAGCGAGCGATGGATTATTAGACCTAATACATTCGGATGTATGTGGTCCGATGTCCATCCATGCGAAGTGGTTGTCGTTACTTCATTACCTTTATCGATGATTATTCTCGATATGGGTACTTGTATCGATGAGATACAAATCTGAGCGTTTGAAAAGTTCAAACAATTCAGAAATGAAGTAGAAAAACAACTTGGTAAAAGTATCAAAACATTACGATCCGATCGTGGTGGTGAATACTTAGACCAAGAGTTTTGGATTATCTCGAGATAATGGGATTTTATCTCGATGGACCCTCCTTACACACCACAAAGATAATGGTGTGGCGAAAGGAGAAATCGAACCTTGTTGGACATGGTTCGATCTATGATGGGCTTTGCACATTACCAAAATCCTTTTGGAGATATGCACTGAGACATTTGTTTACTTGTTAAGCGAGTTCCATCAAAGACAGTTGATGTTACTCCATATGAGATGTGGACTAACAAGAAACCTTATCTTTCTTATTTGAAAGTATGGGGTTGTCCTGCTTATGTGAAGCGGACACAGTCAGATAAGCTTGAAGCAAAGTCTGATAAATGTTTGTTCGTAGGATATCCTAAAGAAACAAGAGGATATCAATTCTACTTTGCTGAGGAACAAAAGGTGTTTGTTTCGATGCATGCTGTCTTTTTAGAGAAAGAGTTTCTTTTAAAAGAGGACAGTGGGAGCAAAGTTGAACTTGAAGAAGTTCAAGATGCTCGGACAGACGCAGATCAATCGCTGAACTCAAATCGTATCTCATACGATGAGGTAACGATTCAACCTTCCACTTCACACGAAATTGTGAGGTCAAGTAGGATCGCTTGCTCCCGAGAGATATGGATTTCGTGAGTGAACAGAATGACGTATTGCTCATGGAGGATGATGAGCCTACCACCTATGAAGAGGTTACGAAGAGTTCGAGTCGAAAAATGGCTTCGCCCATGAAATCAAATGGATTCCATATATGAAAACCAAGTATGGTCTTTGGTTGATGCACCTGAAGGGATAAAACCTATAGGGTGCAAATGGGTTTTCAAGAAGAAAACCGACATGGATGGTAATGTGATTACCTATAAAGCGAGGCTTGTGGCTAAAGGCTTTCGTCAAAGACAAGGAGTTGACTATGACGAGACCTTGATCCAATAGCAATGCTTAAATCCATTAGGATACTCCTAGCCATTGCGCTCATTATGATTATGAGATATGGCAAATGGATGTGAAGACGACTTTCCGAATGGAAATCGGTGAGGATGTACATGACACAACCCGAGGGCTTCATTTCCTCGATGGCGAAAAGGTATGCAAGCTTCGAAATCCATTTATGGATTGAAGCAAGCATCCAGAGTTGGAATATCCGTTTGATGAGACAATCAAAGAGTTTGGTTTCTCACAAAATCCGGATGAACACCGTGTGTACAAGAAGGTTAATGGAACCGCAATCGTATTCCTTGTGTTATATGTAGATGACATATTGTTACTAGGAAGCGATGTCTCAATCTTCGCAATCAGTAAAATTTGGTTGTCCAAACAATTTGCCATGAAAGACCTTGGAGAAGCAACTTATATCCTTGGGATAAAGATTTATAGAGATAGATCGAAGAGGTTGCTTGGTCTTTCACGATCAACGACATAGACAAGGTGCTAAAGAGGTTTAGCATGGAGCAATCCAAGAGGGTTTCTTCCCATTACTCATGGGATAACACTCTCGAAGTCCATGTGTCCTAAGACACAGGATGAGAGGATGCGTATGAATATGATCTCGTATCGTCTGCGATAGGATCTATCATGCACGCAATGTTGTGTACGAGACCCGATGTATCATATGCTCTAAGTGTTACGGCGATACCAATCGGATCTGGTGAGGGTCATCGGTGGTGGTATCAAGAATATCCTAAAGTACTTGCGAAGAACTAAGGATGTTTTCTTGATATATGGAGCTGGAAATTTCAAGTGGCGGGCATACGGATGCGGTTTCCAATCGATAAGGACGACTCCAAGTCCCAATCAGGTTATGTTTTCACACTAAATGGCGGAGCGATCGGTTGGAAGAGTTCCAAACAGAGAGGCGGCTGCCGATTCAACGATCGAGGCGAGTACATTGCGCATCGACGCAGCGAAGAAGGAAGCGTTTGGATCGAAGTTCATTCTTGAACTTGGTGTGGTTCCTAATTGTGATGGACCCATCTGATTGTATTGTGACAACAATGGAGCTATTCTTGGCGAAAGAACCAAGGTCTCATCAACGATCCAAACACGTACTCTGCCGATACCATCGATTCGGAGATCATTGCTCGGGTGATGTCCCGATAGAGAGAATTCCACGAGCGTAACATTGCCGATCCGTTGACAAAGCCGTTGCCACGTAAGAATTTTGATTCTCATGTACTCGCTTATGGTATTAGATACCAAGGCGATTGGCTTTAGGTCAAGTGGGAGATTGTTAGAGTAGTGCCCTAAAGGCAATCCCTTAGCGCATTTTGTTCATAGTCATATATGGACTTTATGAATAAATAAAGCAAGGCATATTTCATTTATTTGATATTCATTTTATTATGAATTGATAATGATCTTTAATCAAATTAATGAAGTCACGATACATGACATAGCATGAAGGAAATTATGATGTGATCATACTATCGAGATTCCTATCATGTGCCATTATGTCGATATCTAAATTCTCCTAGTCATAGGATTAACGAGACAGACATCGTTAATCCGGATAGACTAACATATGTCAAACTCCTTGATTTGATCAAGCGGTGGATCTCGCACAACCGTAAATATTGAGATATTTAGATTTGACATGTGGATGCTTACTAGTGGTAGTAAGTACATTGGATGACCTACTATGAGATCATCACATGGATGTCCTATACAAATGTCGCTGATAATCTCATCATAGCAATGGTGCAAGTATCCTTAGACTTGAGGTACTCGAGGATATCTTGGTCTTGATTACGTACTTTGACTCCATTCCTTGTTGCCTTTCGAGAGGTCGCTCATAGGGTGGTGATTGGAGTGCGACTTGAGGTATTCAAGGTAATTGAGTAGCCAATAGAGGATTCACCACTTATTATAGCGGAAGAGATACCCGTGGCCTCTTATCGGGATCATTACTTTGAAGTCTCTGGCGCCGAGCATACATATGTCATGAAGATGGTCTTCATGGACATATAAAGTAATGAGTCCTAGGGCGAGATCTGATTACACTTGGACTAGATTTGATTTAATCAGTCTAGTAAGAGATGACACATTGCCCATACTCAAACCAAGTGGGGTATAGCATGGTGAAAGGACGAATTGCACGGTAATTGTCTATGGAAGGGTTCGTGATATGGTTTCATTAGTCAAACCAATTACTTTCCGGTCAATTGGGGTCGTGATGTGTTCTAGATACCGCTCATGACTTGCTTAGATTAAGTGTTAATCTAAGTGGCCAACATAACCGGAACCTAATGGGTCACACGCATTAGAGTGACTCGGAGAATCTGTAAAATAGTTTCGGACAGAGATCCGATATCTGGAGAGCAATAGGATTAAATGAATCCCGATGAGATTGGGAAATGTCCCGATGAGATCGCGACATCGACATTGCTGAAAAGGGTCTCCGGTGATTTTTCACCGGTGGGGCCCGACAGGCCGGTAGGACCGACCCCAGTTTGACTGGACCACTTCAGCAATTATATATATTAATTAATTAAGTAAATAATTAATTAATATATAAATATATAAGTGATTTTCGGTGGAGATAAAAATGGAGAAGAAGTTAACTTTGAAAAGTCAAAGTTAATCATTATTTAGCATTTTAAGAAACTTTTATGCTTTATACGTGGATGCTCCATCAACAAAGCATATATATGGGTTTTAAGTGTTAAATAAAGATATGGAAGGCAATAAAAAGAGTGGATGCACGGTGATGAAGAGAAGAGAATCGAAAATGCTTAATGGTTAAGCCTTTGGAAATTGTTTCCATCATCTTCCTCTCATCCTCTCAAACTTGGCTTCTACTTCTCCAAGGCTCCACCAAGCTCATCTCATTTGCTCTCCAAGGCTAAGGTAAGAGCTAGCACTCTTTTCTTTAGTCTAGCTATTCCCGGGTCAAAAGAGTTTGTCCCGGTTAGGTTTTCCGACCTCTGCGTGGATACCGTTAGAGACGGTCTCCTTTGGTCGTTATGGTTTGATTGTTTGTACATACACATGGATCCTGGCTTTCGGGAATGTCCCGGGACTTAAATTTTTTAATTCCGCACCCTGGGCATGTGATGCCCACCCCGGGATTTTCCTACACTTACCACTACTAATCCTCCTCCTCGTATATCTACTATTGGTGCTACTACTATTACTACTACTGCTACTATAACTGTTGCTACTACTTCTACTATTATTGATATTGCTCCTCCTACTCCTCTTACTACTATTGCTGCTCCTCTATTACTTCTATTACTACTACGCTACTGCTGCTGAAACATTTGTTTTAGGAGATTTCTTTGATTAAAGGCCTTTTTTTCTAAATGAAAATGTAGGCTGAATCAAAACAAAGCAAATAGGTCTTAAGAAAGCGTTTATCACAGAGCGGGGTTTTTATTTATTCAAATTCACTCATGAAACTAACATCATTAAAGTGTTGGAGCAAGGTCCTTATAACATAAATGGAAATCGCTTATGTTCTAATTCTTTTAAAATATTGGTTAACCATTGGTTTGAGCTATTTGACTAGTTCTATAAACAAACCTCAATGTTTATATAAGAAAAATAATCAACTAAAAAGGATACGTTATGCCAAAGTTTGCCTTGAGGTGGATGTGCAAGTGGAGTTACCTGAAATGATTAATCTTAAAATCCTAGATGAACTCAGGGGATTAATGGAGTCTAAATCTCTATATTCGACTAACGGAAGTTTATTAAATAACTACATCCAAAACCTAGAAACTAATAAGGAGAAGTTTATCACATATGGCTATAATGAGTTAATAGGGATCAACCTTAAAGATACTTTAGTTAAGGGGAATTCTAAAGAAACTATAGCCCCTTTTGATAAATAGGAGATTAAAAAGAAACATAAAGGACCCAAACATGGTTGATATAGAGATTCTTGATGTAGAGACTCCAAATGAGTTGATCTTTGATGTGTAGACTCTAAATGAGGTGTTTTTCAAAGCTTGGTTATTAGATCTAACATTAGATTTCCCTCAACTGCCAGACTCTCAACAAGCTTATGCAACTTCACGCATCTTTTTAAGGCAAGGAGAGAATGATAGTGTCACAATTAACTCTAATAGACATTGTATTAGAATAAGCTAAAAAAAGCACTTGTTAGAAGGAAATTAGGTAGAAAACTAAAAAAGAAAGGGACTGCTCCCAAATCCTTTTATGTTCATAGTTACAAAAATTTAAAAAGACTAAATTTCCCTAATAAATAGTATATCTTCAGTGACTTCCTAATCAATAAAAGGTCCATTTATTTGGTATTTTAAAGACTAAAGTAAAAGCCATTTTCTTTAAGTAAGGCCTATGATTTTGGGAAAAAGACACTGAATCATTAACTGCTAAACCCACTATAATGGAAGAATATTGGTAGCTTTTGACCCCAAGTAAGTCTAAATTGAAAATAGTCAGATATCATACCAATTTACCCACATGAAGGTAACCTTAATTAGAAACAATACCTTGGCTACTATTATTTTTATTTATGTATAAAATTTGGACTTTCTAAGGTGGAATTACATTATATCCTCCAACCCGTGTCTTGTCCTTAGAAATTTCAACAATACTCTTTATGTTCATGAAGTAAATGGTATGTGTTTGATCAAAGATAAAAATGAATTTAAAAAGCACCTATATAAAATTGGAATTAAGGACTTCATATACGATTTACATCAATATATATGAAGTAATAAGTAGGAAGGCAACCTATAACTGAGAAAAAAGTTGCATATAATAGTAGTTACTCTACCTGATTCTCTTCCTTCTCCTTGAGCAAATGCCATTTTCACTCACCTATATAGTTAGACCATTCCCAAATTAAACTTCATATCAACACCTACTCTAATATTAGGAAATATCCTTTTAAGTTTAACAATTATATAATGAAGTAGCTAAACTATAAGCAATTGTCTCAATAGGTGCTAATGCCATTATAATTAAATTTGAATCCTACAAATGCATGAGAAGGCTAACTACAATCAAACAAAAGCTTAAGAATATTAAAAAAGCTTTAGTAATAACACTATGTATATGATTGGGACCTCTAAGAACCATTTGTTAGCTCTCTAAACTAAACTCTCCTCTAACCTAGGGGATAAGGGTCCCTGGATACAAGAAAAACCTTCTCTTTGTTGGTACATGGAAACATTAGATACACATAAATCCATTCTAAGTTAGAGATAAATAATTCAATAGTTCAAGGATGGTGATGGAAACATGAAGTTCTTCCATAACTCCATTCTTAACATAAAAAACGTTAATAATATCATTTCTCTTATAGACAACAATACAGAAATCCATTATGGATTAGGAGAACCTGGAGATCTTATATTTTAATGTTTTCAAAAACATTTTAGGGATCTATAAAAGTACTATCTTAAGCCTTTATGAAATTGAATCTTTTATACCTCATTTCATCAACAATGACTAAGTAGAGTTTCTCATTAAGCCATTGATGAGAGTTGATATAGAAAGAGCTTTGCTTAACATTGATACAAATAAAGCCTTAAGACCAGCTGGGTTGAATGCATTCTTCTTTTAATTTATCTTAAAGCTATAAAGGAGACATTGTCTTAAGTGCAATTATGATGTTCTTATATTCAAGCTAGCTATTGAAAACATTCAATAAAATATCATTTTCTTACATCTAAGGTCCAAAACCCCTAAACTTTCCATGACTTTAAACTAATTTCTTGCTACAATATGTAAGGTATTGACTTTAAAAGTTAAGGTCATTCTTTAACACTTTATTATCCTAAGCTAAGAAATATTCATTGAAGGCATAAATATAAGTGAAAATATTCTACTGGCTTAAGAATTCTTCAAGAATTATCATGGAAAAATGATATAAATGTTATGCTTTAAAAGTGGAATTTTATAAGGCTTTTAACTTAGTAGAATGGAGTTCATGTTTGACTCTCTAATAACATTTGTATTTCTTATAAAGATGGACCTTGTAAAGACCTATGATTCAATTTTTGGAGTTTTCTTTTCAATACATTGGAGGCAATAGGTTATACTTCTATGTTTAGAAAATGGGTAGAGGAATGTGTAACCACTGCTTCTATGCTAATCTTGGTGGATGGAGAACCTAAAAACTTGATCAAAGCAAGGAGAGGATTAAGGTAAGTGGACCCACTATCTCCTTACCTATTTATACTTTGCATAGAGGTCTTGTCAACTCTCCTTCCAAGTAACATAAAAGGGCATCCAAAAGTTCCACGATAGATGTAAAGGTGTGATGCCTACACTTCTAGCTTTTGCATCTGACTTACTATTGTTTTATAGGGCTGAGAAAAATTCAAAAGTTTTAATATTGTAAACAATGAAGGAGTTCCAAGATATTTTAAGCCAAAAAAGCAATCCAATGAAGAGTTGTTTCTACTTATCATGAAACTCAAGTGAAGAGGTAGCCTCAAAAGCTATAGAGATGGGATTAAGTAAGGGAACATACTCTTTAAGTACTCAGGGTTACTAATATCCCTAAGAAGAATCAATGCAGCATATTGTAAACCTTTGTAGGACTCAATCTATGGAAGAGTCAACTAATGGAGTAATAGGTTCCGTAGTTATGGAGGCAAGCTCCAGTTAATTCAGACAAAAGCATCCTTAAGGAAGTAGATAGGAGACCTAGAGATTTCTTATGGAATGGTTCAAACCAAGGTAGAGGCAAAGCAAAGATAAGTTGGAATAAGATTTGCATACCTAAGCACTAGGGGACTGGGAATTCACTCTGCAAAGATGATTAATAAGGTAAGTATAGCAAGGAATTTATGGTGGTTATGTTATAAAAGGGAGAATTTATGGGTGAAATGGATACATAATGTATTAATAAAGAATAAGAGTATTTGGATACTAAAGCAAAGGAAGAAAATGTTTGGAACTTTAAAAGATATCCTAAAGAAGGCAATGGATGCAAAATCAAGTATTCCACAGGATTGGGAATGGAGAAAGAAAATATTTTTGGTATGATAATTGGCATTGTGAAGGTCCCCTATATGAGGTGGAAGCGATATAACCCTTGAAATTGGTGGTGAATTTGAAAACTAAAGTAAGTATGCTAGCTAGAAACAATCAATGGATATGGCCCAACCATAATAATAGAAGTGTTAGATTCATATTGGAAGAGATGACAAGACGCCATAAGGGAGAACAAGATGAAATTTAATGGCTAGCAGATAAATCAAAGGAGTTTAGAATAAAAGTAAGTAAAACATTTATACAAATTGCCAAAATATAAGGCAAGAGTGGACAACTTTGGTATGGGACATTGAAATCAATCCAACTCAGTCATTCATCTCATGGATAGGAATCAATGGAGGGTTACTCATGAGGAATAAGACCAAGTTCTCAATTAACACATTGCACTGTGAGTTATGTAATATTGAATTGGAAAATATGGAGCATGTTATGATTAAATACAGGTATACTAGTCAAGTCTAAGGCCAGATGTAGGTTACTCTTAACATGGGTAGACTAGTGGACTCTTGGAGTGAAACTATTACTTGGTAAGGGAAACTTTTAGCGCAAAATATAACGGATCTTAAAGCATTTAAGATAAGCTAGGCAATATTGTGCATTACATCCAAAAAGAGAAAATTAAAGAATAGAAGCACAAAGATGATTTTTTAGGACATTTATCGTCATTGTAGATTGACTATGTTAACAAGAGGAATAGTAGTAAATCTATCACATAGCATGAAGAGAAGATGAGGATTAGAATAATACTAGTTTTTTTGCGTTCATAAGTCTCCCTTAGATATCATGATGTAGATAGATTACTAAGAACTATAATCATTGTAATCTAGATCTTTTGGACTATTCTAGATCAATTTTACTCTAGATTATTTGTATTTTTATTCAATGAAATCTTCAAATTTTTGAACAAACATTTATATCTATTATTAAATTCATCTAATGTCTAAAATAGTTTGTTAACTCTACCTGATTCAGTTTTCTAGTAAATAGGGAACCTAAACAAACTTTCCAATGAGGGAAAGTAAAAGAAGATAAGGTGACTCATTATCCTTTTGCATATTGAACATTTGTAATAAAGCTTTTATCAAGCTGGTGGCTTGCAACATTGAGAAGGAAAAAAAATTTCAATTTCACTTTAAGTGTAGAGAAATCAAAACCTTCAACATCACTTTCGCACATGATATACTAATGCTTTTTAGGACAAACCTAGAATTGATCAAGGTTATACCTAACTCTCTTAAAAAATTTCAAAGTTTCTTAAGTCTCTCCATCAACGAAACAAGATCAACAATATTGCCTCAACTGTGACCACTAACTTTGAAGCAGAAAATACCATGCTCTTAGGCTTTATCTAACTCCAACATTCTTTCAAATACTTAGGAATCCTAAATAGTAGGTTTAACATTTACATTTTTGAATTGATAACTTCTCTTTAATGAAATACATAAAAATAAATTTAGTAAAATATATTCCTATCTTTTTTTCGGATATTACAATTCATCAATTATATTTCTTTTTAGCTTTCAGGTGTACTAGTATTCACATCATTTCCTACCCTTGAAACGTAGAATGTAGCATCTAATGCTAAAGTCAAATAGGAAGGTGTTTGTAAACCTAATGTCTACGATGTGTTGGGAATTAAAGCTATCATAATAATAAACAAGGTTTTATTGGCTAAAAGAATATGAAAACTACTTATAAATTAGTAACCCCTTTGGGTGTATACACAATTAATCCTTAAAGGTAAGAGATTTGGAGAATCTAAGCTAAAATCAACACATCTCAAACACTCATATATTTTAAACCTTGGAGATAAAGTTAATGCTAACATTAAAATAGTTATCAAAATGGAGAGAACATATGACTATAGTATGTCAATTAGCATAACATAGGCCCTTTGCATGCTAGATCCTTGATGGCAAGTATTCCAAAAAATATAAGCTTTAAGTTTATTGTCTAAGCAAGCAGATGGTCTTCACTAACATATCATAAAAAAGTTTGCTTATGAATCATTAATAACTTGCCTAATTATCACCCTAAACTTAACATTATGAATATAATTATTTGATTGAGGTATAGCTTAGACATGTTCACTTATTAGTCATGCACAAAACTCTTTGTTGATGATATCCTAGATTTTATTGATTAGTTCTAATATGGGTTTCAAAAGTATGCATAAAGTATCTTTTGTGCTTTGATTAGTATTAAAAGGATATTAAACATCAAGTATATATTCTAATTTGGTTTTTAGTAATCAGCATAAAATATTTCTTTGAATGTTAATGCCTAATAATAATATGTAACAAGTTGTAAATACTTGCAATATATATTTCCTAGTGTTAGTCCCATATTATTAAATAGGCAAGCAAGATACAATGTATTACAAAAAATTTCTGAACAATTCTAAGTTGTATAATATATGCTATATAGAAGGAGAAGAATAAAAGAATCTCAAAGTCAAATCAATGGATCAAAACATTTTCTTGAAAGAACCATTTTATGAATAAAGAGATCTCTTGTAACGATGAGAATTAATGATATTAAATAACAAATACTTGATAGGAAGATAGAACATTAGGAAGCTACTGATAAAATTTTATTTGGTTATATAATTGGATTTATCTCTTTTATTTTTGGCTTAATTTTGATGCTAAAATGGGGAAAATAATATATATTTTATTTTAGGAGATGACAAGTGGAGATTGGATCAAATTGAAGTATTATTTGTCCAAATCATGATTTAGAAAAGTGGAAAAAACATTGTAGTGGATAAGGAGAGATCACACTTAATGCCATATTCACCCCATGAGTTTGAATCCAATCAGGAAACTTATTTCCAACCCTATTATGTAGGTATTTGAAATTGTTTAGATAAGAATCTCTACAAGATAGAGGAAATCTAGTTTTTGGGTTAGAAAAGGAGAGGAAAATGTTCTTCACTTTTCCATATCACCTTATTTTGTTTCTTTATAATTTTCTCTTAATCTTTCATCTTTCTTCTATTTTTGGTATTGGAACTAAAGCCATGAGTGACAAATTCCAAATATTACAATTAAAGGAATTTAAAACTCTAGTTGTAACCTTGCGAGATTTGCCTCTAAACATAAATTTTATTTCAATTCAAACATTTATTTTTTGTGTTTGTTTGTTTCACGAGCAATCAATATTGTTTAATTTGAAATTTTAATTTGATTTTAATTATTCTACAGTTATCCTTGAGTTCAATGATCTATAATTGTCATGAAGGATTAATACAAGTAGAAGTATGTTATTTATAAATTTGCATATTTGACTTATGAAAAACAAGAAAAGTAAATTGAATAGGTATTATCTCAATTTTTAATTTAGGGTTTAGTATTTTACTAAGTTTATTGCTATCATTTAATTGATATAGAATACTATCATACCCATTTAAATGATGGTATGTTTTTGCTATGCTTGAACTAACTAAGTTAAGAAAATCTAGGACTTATTATGGTTATCGTAATTTCTTTTAGTGTAAATGCTTAAATTGTAAAAATTATTCTTTATAATTAGATGACATATTTTCCTTGAATCATAGTTAATTAAAACTGAATTTCTCAATCTTTATTTTAGTTGATAATTTTGATAATTTATTAATTTTAGTTCATTAGTTAATTAATCACACACCCACATTTTTGGAAACTTGAAATTAAGAAATTAGTTGTTAGTTCTCTTGGGATTCAACTAGTTCCACAATTGCTACAAGAGTTTAGTAAATCTGAATTAATTTTAATGGCTTTAACAATCAATCAAAATTTTCACATCATTTACAGGGAACTATTTTGGTTTCTTAATTTTTTGTTTTATTTTACAGTTTATTTCTAATCTTTTATCTTGTATGACTCATTTTTCTTTGATAGGTAAATTGCAATATAATCCTAGAATTGAGAAGACAATGCATCATTTAAGGAAAAAGACTGAGTAAGCAAAATGTCATTCACCTCTAGAAGAAAAAGTTGAGAAAAAGTTAACGATTGGTGAAGATTTTGACTATGTGGAATGAGACAAAAGGTTGTTTTTGGATAAGTTCTCTCCTACAACACAAGTAACCAATATCAAAAAGGAGATGTGCTTGATAAGACAATTTATATAAGAAAAAATGTATGAATATTGGAAGAGACTTAAAGAATTATGTGCTAGTTTATGGCATTATCAAAATTTTGATCAACTGTTGATTCAGTACTTTTATAAAGAGCTATTGCCAATGGATAGAAGTATTTGATGCAGTTAGTGGAGGAGTCTTAATAAACACTATCGGTCAATTATAATTAGCACAAGTATGTGGAATATACTTATTCCCTGAGCACCCTATGAATATGTGCTCTACATTGCAAAAATACTGTATCCAATAAGTGAGTGTAATAGGGAGATTTCCTAGTCAACCTTAATGGAAATATTTCCCTTATTCTAATTACTATAATTTGGATTGTATGGATCATATAAAATATAAATATGGAAGTTAAGGAGGGTAACACAGATACCAAAAACCTCAAAATTTCAATACAAAACCTCAAGTACCTATTTATGCTCAATCTTAATCTTCAAATTCAGGTATTTCTTTAGATGAAGTTGTTAAGGAATTTCCTACTAATACTAAACAATTTCAATAGGAATCAAGAGCAAGTCCTCATAATTTTGTAAATTGGAAGAGTAGTATCAATAAAATGAACTTCATAAACTGTGGTGAATCTTAAGGAGAATGTAACTGCAATGACATTGAAAAATGGGAAGGAAATTCAATATGAATCTTCCTTACCAATGGAGGTAGAAAAGCTTGAAGAAGGATAGAAGAAAGATGAACCTTTAACTTAAGAATCAATAAAGGTAAAAGTTGATTTATCTTTACCGATATTAATTAATGCGCGTGTACCTCCTTTCCTTTATAGGCTGGCTAAATCCAAAGGGGAGCAATATGAATGAGAGATCTTAAAGACCTTATAAAAGGTAAAAGTCAATGTACCACTTTTAGAAGTCATCAAGCAAACTCCAAAATATGCAATGTTTTTAAAAGAACTATGCACAAATAAAAGGAAGTTAAGGGAAAAAGAGAGAATAATATTAGGTAAGAATGTATCAGCTACAATGAATGGAAAATCAATAGAAAAATGCAAAGATCCTGGTATTTTTATACTTCCTTATGTCATTTCTGATAAGAAAATTGGGCATTCTATGCTAGACTTAGGTGTATATGTTAATTGTCACGTATTCTTAATTTACAAAGTTTTAAGTTTAAATTCTTGATAAGAAACTAATATGATTATTTAACAAGCTAATCATTCTTATGTTCATCCTATTGGTATTTCTAATGGACTTTTACATCTTAAAAGTGGATGGTGATAAGGTTGAGCATTTGTCTTTTATTTTATTGGAAGGTTGTTTATAAAGAAGAATAAGATAAAAATTGATGTAGAAGACTATACTTTCCATTGAGTTTGATGAATAAATAACAATGATTAATATCTTTTAGGCAATAAATTACTCTATTGTTTTCACTCTGTTTATCATATAGATATTATGGAATCAAGTATGCATGATATTTTTAAAGAATAAAGTTTTTATGATGAGTTGAAGTTTGGTGCTAAACTAGAAGTAATCAAGTAAGTTGGTAAAACTTATGAAGCTGTCGAATCGTCATTGATAATGTTAATAGATTCAAAAACTTTAAATGATGAAATTTCTATAACTCACAAAAAAATGTTGCCTTCTATTTTGCAAGATTTGAGGATAGAATTGAAGGCCTTACTTGATTACCTAAAGTATGTCTATTTGAGTGAAGGAGAGTCGCTACTTGTGATCATCTAAAAAAGTTTGACTACTAGACTAGAGAAAAGACTAGTAGCACTACTTAAGGAATACAAAAATAAACTCGGTTGGAATTTAACAGATATAAAAGGCACTAGCCTAGCAATTTCATGCACAGGATTCTTTTGGAAGAAAAATTTAAGCCAATAAGGGAACCCTAAAGAAGACTTAATCTAATAATGAAAGATGTGGTAATGAAAGAGATTTTGGAGCTTTTTGATGAAGGTGCAATTTGTCTAATCTCGGATAGTGAATGGGTGAGCCTAGTACATGTTGTGTCAAAGAAAAATGGGATGATAGTGATAAGAAATTAGGATGATGAGCTCATACCAATGAGGAAACATAATGGGTGGCGAATGTGCATAGACTTTAGGAAGCTTAACTTGGTCACTAGAAAGAATCATTTCCCATTACCCTTTGTAGGTCAAATGTTAGAAAGACTTATAAGTAAATCATGTTTTTCCTTTTTGGATGGTTGTTTAGGTTACTACTAAATAGTAATTACAAAGAAGATCAAGAAAAGACTACCTTTATATGCTCTTTCAGAGCGTATGCCTTCAGTGAATGCCTTCGGTCTTTATAATGCTCGGTATATTTCAGAGGTGTATAATGAGTATATTTCTAAGTATATTGAGAATTGTGTTGAAGTATTTAGTAATGATTTCACATTTTATGGATATTCATTTGATGATTTCTTAATTCATTTATCTATGGTTCTCAAAAGATGCATTGAAATGAATTTAGTGTTGAATTATGAAAAGTCATTTTATGGTTAATCAAGGAATTATGTTGGGATATGTGATTTCATCGAGGGCATACAAGCCGACAAAGCAAAAGTATATTTAATGTGAACTTACCTTATCCTACAAATGTTAGGAATTTCTATCTTTTCTTATACATTTAGGATTTTATGACAAGATTAATAAAAATTTTCTGAGATTGCAATACCATTATCAAATTTACTACAAAATATGTCTCATTTAAATTTAGAAAGGAATGTAAAGAAGCTTATGATAAGCTCTAAGGAATTGTTGACAAGTGCACCTATTATTCAACCACCAAATTGGGATCTACCATATGAGATCATATGCAATACTAGCAATTAAAAAATGGGAGTTATTTTAGGCTAAAGGATTGGAAAACAAATTCATGTTATCTATTATACTTTAAGAACATTATATGTTGCACAGTGTAATTATTGTACAACTGAGAAGGATGTTTTAGCAATTGTTCTTTAGATAAATTTAGATCTTATTTGCTTGGATCTAAAGTTATTATATATTTTAACCTTGTAACATTAAAAACCTTTTGGCAAAGAAAGAGTCATATCAAGGTTGATATAGTTAATTTTGCTAATTCAAGAGTTTGATTTGATAATAAGGGACAAAAAAGGAGTAAAAAATCCAATAGTAGACCATATGAGTAGATTGGTAAGGGATGAAGATATTTTACCTATTTCTAAAACTTTTCCTAATGAGTAATTGTTCTAAATGAAAGATATGGTTCCATGTTAAGCAGACCTTATTAATTATTTAGTTATTAGAGCTTTACCTAATTACATTAGTAAGTCTAGGAAAGAAAAGATATGGAATGAGTAGAATATTATATTTGGGATGAACCACACCTATGAAAGTTTTGCTCCGATCAAATTGTTAAGCATTGCGTGCCAGAGGAAGAACATCATTATGTCTTAACTTTTTATCACAATTATGCATGCGGTGGTCAGTTTGGTCTTAAATGAATTACTAGAAAATTTTTAAATAGTGATTTGTATTGGCTGACTTTGTATATAAATGCTTATATGTTTTTTAAAAGTTGTAATAGATGCCAAAACATACGTACGTTATCTTATAGAAATGAAATGGCTCAAACAAAATTCTTATAGTTGACATATTTAATATATGTGGTATTGATTTTATGGGCCTTTTATGATTCTTCTTACATTTTCAGCAATTGATTATGTTTAGAAGTGGTGGTAGCAAAAGCCAAAAGATTGATGATTACGTAGTTGTTTAGGTTTTATAAAGTCTTATATTTTCAATACATTTATAGTTATTCAATCTATTATTAGTGATTAAAGAAGCCATTTTGCAACAAAGTAGTGGCAACTTTATTTAAAAATTATAGAGTGTATCATTAAGTAGCTACAACGTACCATCCACAAATGAATGGATAAGTAAAAGCATAAAACAAAGAAGTAAAATCTATTCTGAAAAAGATGGTAAATATTGGACGAAAGAATTAAAGTTCATGTATAGACGATGTATTGGACCCCGAATCTTTTGGTAAGTTTGGATGATTAAATAAGGATTTTTGAATGATTATTCATGAGTGAAGAAGTTAAGAATTTTTGAAATTGAAATGAAATAAAAGATATGGTATAAATATGAGATGGATTAATGTGGAATTAATTGACATGTTAATATGCTTAAGGTAAGGTGTCATGAAATTAGGTGGCATGATTTAATGGGATTCAATTATTGTATTCTGTGGACTTAATTAGCATGTTAAGGAAACTTAATTAACATGTTGATTAGACTAAGACTACATGACATGGATTAAGTATATTAAGGTGTTATGAAGGTTATAAATGTATTAAGTGTTAAATGGGCCTTGGACTCAAGTTGGGCTTAAGTGGTGATATAAAAGAAGAGGATTAAACAAGAATAATGAGTTTGGTGGCATGAATTAATACAATTAAAAGTCTTAGTTAAATTTAAGAGTTTAGAGTTCAATTGGGCCTAAGAGAACAATGGGCCTAAATCATATGAAAAGAAGAAGAAATGGTTTGGACTTAAGTGATTTAGTAGGATGAGAAGAAAGAAGGAAGAATAAGTCGGACTTTGAGTCCACATAAAATGAATAAAGAAGAGAGGATATAAATGAGATGGGCTTAAGTTGTAGTAGGAAAAATAAGAAGGAAGGAATTAAATGAAGTAGACTTGGGCTTGAGTCCATGAAGTGGAAATTAAAAGGAAAAGAATGGAAACAAAATGAAGAAGGAGGAATTGGACTTAAGTGAAGATGGGCTTAAGTTAAATGAAGAAGAGTATAAAAGGAAGGAGAATAAGTGAATTGGTGTAGGAAAGAAAAGAGAATGAAATGGGCTTAGAGGATATTGGGCTTAAGTAGGTTAAAGAAATAGAAGAAAGGAAGATGAAGGTGGAATAAGATGGGCTTGAGAAAGTAATGGGCTTAAGTTGTTAGTAGGAAAGTATAAGAAGGAAGGAAGAAGGAAAGAAGAGAAATGAGTGGGCTTTGGGCTAAATGGGCTTAAGTTAAGGGAAAGGAGTATAAAAGAGAAGAAGAAATAAGTTAGTAGGAAGAAGAGAGGAAGAAACGAAATTAAAGAGAGGAGAGAGTGAGTTTCGGTGGTGGAGGAGAAAAGAAGAAGAAGAAAAAGGCTTGCAAAGGTTGGTGATTTCAAGAGATTTCAAGAGATTTTGAAGAAAGTTCAAGAATTAAAAGTGTGGAGGAAGGCTAGAGCTTCTCTTTGAACCAAGAAATCACTTGGTTAGCTAAAGATTCAAGGTAAGTTATGATTTCAAGTATGAGTTTTGCATGGGTTATGGTTGAAAGCTTAGAAAATGAATGGGTATTGTGATTTCAAGATTAATTTCATGATTAGTGTACTTAGGATTTGTTGTATTTTGGATGCCTTGTGATTTGGGAATTTTGTTGATTGTGAGGAAAATAGTGAGAGGCAAGAGGAATGGAAAGCAAGGGAAGGCCATGGGAACAAGGTTTTCAAGCAAGGATTTATAAGGTAGGTTTTATGTTTATAGTTGAATAATAGGCCATTAATATACTTTTCAACAAAAGGAAAGATTCTGAATACTAAAATGCTTTCAAAATTCATTGTTTATGAATGCTTTGAGAAATTTGCTATCATTGATGTATCATGGTATGAATGATTTGAAATTGTTATGTGAATTGGATGATTGATGACTTGATATGTGAATTTGCTTGAGGAAGATGATGCATTGCATATGAAATGCACATGTTCATGAAATGATTTATAAAGATTTGCATGATTTATGCAAAATAAGATTTCAAGATTTTTGCCTTTGGGCAATCAAGATTCAAGACATGATTATATGTTATGTGGGTAAGGTTAAGTCCACCCAAGAAATGTCTCGTGCGATGACCATGAAAAGCCTTCGCCTTTGCCGATTGTGGCATAGGATGATCCAATATTTGGACTCTCAAGATTTGCCCATATAAGATCATTAAATGAGATTATATGGTTGCCAAAATTGTGGACTTGCCAAACCATTATGATGTGCTAGGTGATATGTGTTATATGATATGAATTGTGACAAGTTGAATTGCATTCATGATTTCATGACAGTTTGAAAATGCATGAATTGAAAATGAATAATTTGTGATTTCAAGAAAATGACAAGAGCTCTTAGTTTATGATTTGATGAAAGTTTGAACAATGAATGATTTGTGATTTCAAGAAAATGACAAGAGTTCTTAGTTTATGATTTTATGAACCTTTGAAAAAAAATGAATGATTTGTGATTTCAAGAAAATGACAAGAGTTTTGAAGAAAACAATGTTTTATGATCCAAAGGAAATTTATATGGAAATGGGCTTCTAAAACTGTTTTGTTCATTATTTGGTTATAAGCATAGAACCTATTGGGCTCCCCAAGCTCACCCCCCTTTTTCCCAATTTCCAGGTTTCTAGCAAGAATTCAAGAGGAAGTGGATCAAGGCATCTTGTGTTTGTTTTATTGTGTATTTGAAGTTTGGTTATGTAAATGTATAGTTGTAATTCATATGAGCAATTGAATAAAGTAAATGAGATATTGTTATTGGTTTTGGATTTTGGCTAGAAATGCCAATGAAATTGTAAAACTCCTATGTATGATGATTAATGCAATATGGACTTGAGTATGATTGTGAATGCAAAATTTCATATAAGCGAATATGGAGAAATGGTTGAAAGTTAGCATGATGCCTAAGTCTTGCTTATGAGGATAGCTTTGATGGTTGTCTAGGAATTTAGGGTTTGATGAACAAATTGAATCAAGAATTTATAGAATGATAAAATGAGTGTGATCTTTGAGTCGTTATAAAGTATGTTAACATGAGAGGCATGAATATCATCTGATTAGGTAAATGTTATGAGATTGGGATTGACGGTCATGCATGTGTAATGAAGGTGAGAATGAGGCTTGTGTGAGGTTGAGTGGGCAAAGTCATCTTGAGAGTGAAGTGGATGAGTTGAGAGGTTTAGAAGTGTTTATGATGTTTGGAATAAGTCAAGAGAGAGTGTAGAGGGTTAGATTTTGAGTTCTGGATAGATATAAGTCGACTTATTGGACCCATAAGTCGACTTGTGAAGTTTTTGCATAATAAGTCGACTTTTTAGATAGATAAGTCGAGTTATTTTCCTCGATAAGTCGACTTGTTGGTGACAAGTCGACTTATTTGCCTCGATAAGTCGAGTTGTTCAGTATAAGTCGAGTTATAGGCTAATTTCCAGCACAGGTCGAGTTGTTAGTCAAGCATTTTGAGCATTGTTAGAGGCCGAATTTGGTTTTGCAGTCTTCATGAGAGTTGTAGATCTAGATGTCTACTTTAAAATGGTGAAAACACGAACACATTCTGACCTATATATAAAAACTTATGGCAGTTGTGCCAAAAGTGTTTCAGATTGAATTTGGAAGTGAGCATGTTCTATTGTTTTGGGCACAAATCCCTCATATGACCTCCAAATGAGGTGAGGCTTGAACCATTGGATTTATAAGACATATATATTTCTTGATACAGAAATTGGTATCATTTGGAGTAAAATTGAGGAAGTTCTCATTAAAGAAAGTAAAAGGTCGGTTAAGAGAACATGTTTCCGATATGAACTCTTTTAGATTATTGAAGTGTATCTTGAGTTGTAGAACTCCGAATGAAGCGATTCTTGTCTTAAATTGAACAAGAGTCATAAGGCTATGATTCACAAGAGGATTTCAAATGAATTAAAGATATTAAGTTTTTCAAATTCGGTGAACGAGTAGTGGAAATAAGTTCAAGTATGACGAATAGGAACATGGGCACTCTACGGAACTTTGGTAAGTAAATTTTGGGAACATTTTGAGTATGAGAATGGATTTGTGATGACTTTAAGGGTTCAAGGGATTAAGAATGAAAAAAAAAACCCTTCAAAGTAATACGCACGCTCAGGTTTCACGATTTTAAGCAAGAGAGTTGGGTTCCGAGAACAGGATCCAACACGATGCTTTTTAGGTGTATCGTATAACTTATAGAATACTAATAGGAATGTCTCCTTATTGATTGGTTTCTGGTAAAACTTGCCATTTACTAGTGCAGGTTGAATATAAAACTTGCCATTTACTGGTGCAAGTTTAATTTTTATAATAATAACCTATTGTTATTCCCATTGTTAATGAGTTATGTCAGGAGACCTATTCAATACACTACAAAAATGTGACCCCTAAAATCCTAATGATGATAAGCTTAATTGGGATAAAACCACCATATCTTAATAAGGATAATGTGCAGATTTTTAATGATTTGAGCCTATCTTTGGCAACCTATTTTGGTGATTATAGTATCTAAGGCAACTGGATTTTTCGAGGATTCCATCTATGTTGGGTAGCTACGTTTTCCTCTAGTGGTTGTGATTTTTCTAGGCTGTCTAAGAATTGTTTAAGTGGTGAAGAACATCCAGCAATGTTGTGATGTTGCAGCTCTATTATTTGTGACATTTTGGTGATGAACAAATTATTTGTTTGCTGAGTTTTGTGGTTTATGTGCGTGGGATGCTCAATGACAAAATCAAAGTTCATAGCAGAATTCTTGTTGGACAACTTCCCATACTTTCGATTGATGAAGCTGCATATTTAGGGGAGTTGCTTTCTTACCTCAAGTGCCTTTTTTGTTTATGTTATTTTAGATTCAATCACTTAAGTTGTTTTATTATCATCTTCATTAACAATCATTGTTGCTAAAATGTTCTATTGAGGTTCGCACGAGGTGGTCATGCTATTGAGAGTGATTTACTTTCACAAAGTATGAGTATAAGGGATAGTGTCAAGATTTGAGTGAGTCGGCTTAGTAAAGCCTTGGGTAAAACTATTGTGGGTGAGGGCCTCATGTATGTAGGTAAAGTGTGTTGAACTACTTTACCAAATCTTGTTTGTTAATTTTTTTGTTGTGTATTTAATTTTTCTATTTGTATTTTTCTAGAATATTAATGATTGCTGACACAATTGCTTTCCATTAAGCAACTGACAGAAATAGCTCAAAGCAAGTAAGGTAGAACCAAATTTTACGAAACAACAACCTTGCAGATTTTCAATTGGTATCAGAGCTTGGGTCACCTAATCAGAACTTGATACGTCAATTTGGTGTATATTCGTGTTTTGAAATTATGGATACAAGAGAAGGGACATTAATCACTAAACCATTGTTACTAGATGGTTCTAATTACCTTGCTTAGAAATCTAGAATGAAAGTTTTTATTCTAGCACAAGGAAGCAAAGTATGGACTTTATTGTTGAATGACTGGCCACATCCAATGATGATTAATGAAAAGAATGAAGCGATACCTAAAGATCCATATGAATGGACAAGTGTTAAAGAAAAGGAAGCACTTGTTAACTCTCTGCAAATACATGCAATGTTTAGTGTTGTAGATAATGGATATTTTAGTATGATATTAGCAAGAAGTATGAGATACATTACAAACAATACATAAGGGATTAAAATCGATGATAGCTTCAAAATTTCAAATGTTGGTGAATCGATTTTAAGAGCTTAAGATGGAGGAAAGTGAAACTATTGGAAACTTACGTGAGAGGTTACGTGATATTGCCAACCAAGCACATCAACTTGGGAAAAATATTCAAATCTAAAACTTGTCAAGAAGACATTGAGATCACTGCCTCCTAGATTTATACCAACAATTGCAGTCATCAAAGAAGCTCATGATATCAATGAATTATCTTTGAATAAGGTAATTGAGATTCTTACCAACTTTAAGATGATTTTATTAAGAGATAAATAAGAGAAGAACAAAGGATTGACATTGCAAGTGAGGTTGGAAAATTCATGAATGACTTAGGAGATGAATTTGATAAGAATGAGAATATGGAGTTATTGACAAGCAATTTCAGTAAGTGGTTAAGAAAGTGAAGAAAGATAGATCCAAGTTTAGGAAGCATGGTGGGAATAAATCAAAAATTAATTTCAATCAGAAAGAAAAAACTTAAAAGGGTAAAAGAAAGGTAAAGAAAATAAAATGCCATGAATGTTAAGGCTTCAAACATATGCAAGCGAAATGTGTTAACAATTTGAATAAGAGAATAGGGAAGACTTATATAAGCACTTAGAGTGGGAATGAATCTGCAAGTGAGCATTGCTAATTTAGTTGCTTTATACAACATAAATCTAGTTGCTTACTTAACAACAACTAGAGAAAAAGCGATAGGAAATATTTAGATGAATCGGTTCAAAATTATAGAAAAATACAAATGAATCAGTCCAAATTTTATTTCATATTATGACGGTGATTTACAATACAAAAAGAGGACATTAGCAAAGTTTATGAGTTAATGTACAAAAATGAGTGCAAATGTGTAAGAAGAATGAGAACCTAAAGAAGGAAAATTCAACCATGAAGAATACCATTCAAGATCTTGAGAATAAGTTATTATCTATAATAGATGAGCTTGATGAAACAAGGTTGAAGCCGCAATATGGAAAAGGAATAAGGATGTCAAATGGAGGTCTTGAAAAGCTAGAACAATTGTTTGAAATTGGTAAGAAAAAGGAACTTTAAAGGTGTTGGTTACAAAGTGAATGTCTAAGTTGAATAATGGGTAAAATGGTGAAGCTAAATTTGTTAAAGGGGAAACTTCAAAGAGGAACTGAAAGTTTATGCCTACGTGTCAGTTTTGTGGGGTAAACAGACAAATAAGATCGAATTATTACAAGTTGTTATATATGATATTTCAAACTTCAGGGGGCTCAAAACTGAAAATCTTGACACTCTTCGATGAACTTTCAATAGCAACCAATGTTACCAAAGCATACTTGGGGTAAAAAGGGTCAATTACTACCACTTGTAGCTCTTAAATCCATACGAGCTACTTATCATAATGGTTGGTATTTTAATAGTGGGTGTTCACATCATATGATAGGTGAAAAAAGCTACTTGATAGATTATCAAAGTTATATGGATGGCCATGTTACTTTTGGTGATGAGAAGAAAGCAAAGGTGATTGGTAGAGGAGCTCTGTGCATAGATTAACTACCTCACTTCAAAAATGTACTTCACGTGGATGGTTTAAAAACCAAAGTGGCAAGTATTAGTCAACTTTGTGATGATGGGTTGTTTGTTAAATTTACTAATGATGGATGCAAGGTGTTAGAATGAACAAGGAGAATGCTTAGTAAGTGGCAAAAGATTGGAGGATAATTGTTGCAACAATAGGCTATTACTTCTTGCAATTCAGCCGCATATGATTATATGTCTCTATGGCACCAAAAGATTAATAAGGTGGTAGAAGCAAACATTCAAAATAATCCTCACAAATTAGAACAAGGACATAATCAAGCTAAAATTAGAAACTGTCCAAATTCACAATTAGTTGTTGCTTGTGTTATGTGAACTTGGTGTTATATAAACTTAATGTTATTTGGACATTATTTGGAAACTGATGTTCCATTAAGGGGGAGTGTCTAATTATCTTCTTAAGGGGGAGTCCTCATATGTGACAAAAAATGTCAAAAAGGTAGAGATTGTTAAGATATTTGTTGAGATATCTTGTTAATGAATTTTGGACATTATTTATAATTGGACATAGTTAGATAATTGTTGTATATCATTATGATAGTTAATCTACCTTATATGGGATTCTTGACAATAAGATTACATGAAGGATAAAATCCTAGTGATGATAGGATTTAATTGGGATAAATCACCATATCTTCATATGGATAATGTCTAATTTTTTTGTGATTTTAGACTTATCTTTGGCAACCTATTTTGGTGATTGTGGTTATCTAAGGTAGCTAGATTTTTCAAGGATTCCATCTATGTTAGGCAGCTGCATTTTTCTTTAGTGGGCGTGATTTTTCTGGGCTGTCTAAGTAATGTTTGAGTGGTAAAAAAAATCCAATAGTGTTATGATGCTTCAGCTCTATTATTTGTGACTTTTCGTAGATGAAATGATTGTCCGTTTGTTGAGTTTTGTGGCTGCTGTGTGTGGGATGCTTTAGTGACAATATCGAAGGTTCACAACATAATTCTTGTTGGACAACTTCCCATATTTTCGGTTGATGAAACTACATATTTGGGGGAGTTGCTTTCTTAACTCGTGTCTTCTTTGTTTATACTATTTTACATTCAATTACTTGAGTTGTTTTATTATTATCTTTGTTAATAATCATTGTTTCTAAAATTCTTTGTTGAGGTTAGCCAAGGTGGTCGTCTTTGTTGAGAGTGATTTACTTTCACAGTGTGAGTCGAAGGATAATGTTAAGGGTTGAATGAGTCAACCCAAAGAAAGCCTTAAGTAAAGCTATTGTTTCACAGTGAAAGTTGATTAAGTGGGTAAGGACCCCACAGATATAGATAAAGTGTATTGGTCGTTGATTTGTTTGTTATGTATTGAATTTTTCTGTTTGTATTTTTCTAGAATATTAATAGTTGCTCACACATTCACTAAGCAACCGACAAAAATAGCTCAAAGCAACTCAACCCAAATCGATTTTTGAAACCACATATTTTGGATTTTCAAAACTTATTGAAATTAGATAAATATTGAATTTCAATAGATTTTATACATATATAAAATACAAATAATTATCTTTAAAATAGGTAACATAAAGTGAATCTCAATCTTCTTCACAATTTGTTCTCTTGCACGTTAAAATTGAATTAAATCTATATCAAATCTATGTTAAATTATTACTCTTAAAATTTTTATAAATATGTAAATAAATGTCTAATATTTTGATATCTAGAAGGACGGAAAAAAGACAAGGAAAGACTTACTGTTGCTATTTGTTGCAATGGGGATGGTTCAGATAAAGTACCTCTTTGGATTATTGATAAGTATGTTAATCCTAGATGCTTCAAAAATGTGAATATTGACAATCTTAATTGTCATTATCGAGCCAACAAGAAAGCATGGATGAATGGATTACTCTTTCAAGAATTTGTTCGTTGGTTTGATGATAGAATGACAGGTAAAAAAGTGTTGCTTATAATAGACAATTGCCCAACCCATCCCAAGGTTATTGAAGGCTTGAGAAATATTGAATTGTTTTTTTGCCTCCAAATATAACATAAAAAATTCAACCATGTGATGCTGGAATTATTCGATCACTTAAGATTTATTATCGACGTCGTTTTTATTCTAACATCTTGGAAGGCTATGAGATGAGAGCAATAAATCTTGAAAAAATTAATATCCTAGATGCTATATATTTTATTAATGTTGTTTGGAATATTGATGTGAAGGTCACAACTATTGCAAATTGTTTTCGACATTGCAAAATTTGATCCGAGGAAGGTATGCTTCTAGAAAAAGAAACTGGTGATGTTAAAGGCATTCAAAGATTAGAGGAAGTTATTTCTAATTTACATTATAGAAATGCCATGAATGTATAGTAGATTCTGAATTATCCTAGTAAAAATGAAGT
This sequence comes from Erythroxylum novogranatense, assembly GCA_029891385.1. NCBI lineage: Eukaryota > Viridiplantae > Streptophyta > Magnoliopsida > Malpighiales > Erythroxylaceae > Erythroxylum > Erythroxylum novogranatense. The sequence goes on from CM057226.1 coordinate 24,264,916, forward strand.
TTTAATGGAATCGCCTACAGACAAAGAAATTATTCAAAGAGTAATGGGTATAGAAGATGATGATAATCAAGATCCAGATGATCGTAACGCTATACCACATGTTTCTTCAAAAGAAGATTTTCTTGTCGTAACGATTTTGAAAAGTTATTTGCTTCAAAATGAGAAAAATGTGCCGAATGTAGTTTATGCCCTCCAAAAGGTTAAGGATGAAATTGAATTTCGTTTGCATGAAAAGAAGAATCAATTGGCTATAGATACATATTTTAGGAAATCATAAAATTTGAAATAAAAATTGTTTAGGTAGTACTTTATTTTATGAATTATATATGTAATTTTCATACTTATTTAATGATTTTTTATTTTTTATTTTCAGTGGGCTTCAAGCAATTTTTTTTAAAACTATTATCTTATTCATTTAACGAGGCTATTATTTTATCTCATTAGCCCAAGTCGGAATCGAAGAAAATTATTATTTAATCGAGATTATTAATTTATCGAATATTCATTTATTAAGGTTTTATTGTATAAGTAAATTTTAATAATTCATTAGTAATTTTATCTAACTTAAAGGATGCATATTAAATTTTAATATCTTAACAACTGATTTGTGATAATTTAAAATAAATTTATTTTAAAAGAAAATATAGAGTTAATTTCAATATGGGAGGTGAGTTACTATTGAATTATGTATATACATATATATTTTCTACCTCAAAAGTAAGAATCTACTCTTAAAATTATTATAAAATTTCTAAAATATTTTAATATTTTAAGTCTTATAAATTAATTGGTATTGTTAACATATTCCATTGAAATAATTGTTATGTAGACAACATTTAATAATAAGATTAATGTTTTTCATGAAAAATTATTTATATTGTAAGAAAATTTTAATAATTCATTAGTAATTTCTAATATATTTATAGGATATATATCTTGAATTTCAATATGTTAAGGACTGATTTATGAGTATTAAATAACAATAAAATCTAATATATTAAGATCTTCAAGTGAACAGATGTTTTCCTAAAAATAAAAAGTGAAGAACTTATCTATACCTTTTGTGGTTGGATTTAATTTTTGACTTTTGAGTCAGATTAAGTAATACGCAGGATACTAATTTTCTTGGTCTTGCAGACGACTGGATCAACACTCGATTAATACCTCAGACAAATCAAAGCCAAACATCGAAGTGGGGCACAATCTCGGTAAGCCATTATTGCGACAATTTTGCAGTTACGTATAACTCCAATCAAATCTTTAAAAAATGTAACTACTCCCGATTAATGCCTATCTTATTTTATCAGTAACTCATAAAATAAAATAAACAATCCAAGCAATTCTGCGCAAAGTATAGACTTCCTATGAGTGAAAAAGCCATTCAAGAATGGCCACAAATTTTGCTAGGTCAGACTTGTGGTGATGTTTGAATGACACAGCTCCATCTTAAATAGAGGGCAAAGAAAAATTGGTCCCGACTTTCGAAGAAAGTGCATGGTACTGAACAAACGAAATTAAATCATGCATATATAGACTCGACAAATACATGTCACATCTGAGCCCAGAACTTCGTACTAAGGAATCGCATCAATGATTAGGTGCATTGATGCTGTGTAGTTGATGAGTAGAGATGATTAGGTGCATTGATGGTGTGCAGTTGATGAGTAGAGATGAATTTAAACAAACGTCGCTCGTGGATTACGTGAATGGGCGTGGAGGAGGGGCAGAGACCCTGACATGATCAGAATAAATATTCAGATGTACAATTATGATTTTTTTTTTAATTGTGAAGCAGAAAGACTTTCTTAGAAACTTATAATTACTCCTTGATACTAAGCAGTATTATTCCTATGTTACATAGAGAAGACTGTTTCCTTGAAACAGTAACACGAAAATAATTTATTGATAGAGGGCTTAGTGCATGTCGCTATTTCTGATAATTGAGGAATAAACTGTAAGTAAAATCGTACGAAACACTATATATGTTTATCATTAAGTTATAGGTTTAATTTTTTACAAATTTATAAAATTATTTGTTCTTATATTAAGTTGACTTCATTTAGACCGTGTTCCAGACATATGACATTTACATTTAAGCAGATGATTGATCATAAGGGTTATGTATGGAAGAAAATCTCTCAGGCTACAAAGATATTTTACTTTCAGAAGTTTGAGGTATAATATGCAAATAATTTTCTTTTTCATTTTTTATACATTAATAACATAAATATTAATAAATTATAAGTTATCAATTTATTTCTTTTAATTTCATAAACATTTTTACTTGAATTCTACTATCAATGGGGTCATACATATGATAGAATTTTGTCAATAATTTTGTGGACTAGCATAATAAACATAATTTTGTACAAACCAGATTAATTTGATTTAATTTGATGTCAAGATAATTGGGCTTGGTAATTATCTCTCAAACGTGTCATTGATTACGTGTTCATGGAACTTTATGATGGGTAAACTTGACCCATATTTTGCGATCTTGGAGGAGACCCTACTACTTAGTCGACCTTAATACAATCGCCCATTGAGAATCTGTGTGCTTTTTTGATTATGGTTTGAAATAGTAGTAGTCAATCTTCTACTTCTCTATCACTTCGCTTCATAGAAAATATGATGGATTCATTGTTCCACAATTTTGGTATTTTCCATACAATTATTGAATCTAATATGTTACAATTCTAGGGCTAATCAAGTGTGTTGATTAATTATAAAATTTATCTGTAATTTTGTGTTAAATTTCCCTCAACATAATGTATAGGAGTCACGAACTTGTACACGTTATCACGACTTTATTGGTGTTATATACAAGGCTAGTATACAATTGTCTTATATTTCTAAGGCCATATGGAGTTGTTGGCAGGAGTACTGGACATCACCTGAGGCAATGATCATCTCGGGGCGTAACTCGACCAACAAATGTGGTAGCTCAGGGGGAGAGCAGTCTTCTGTTCATACATGAAGATCAATTACTACATTACAGTATCTGAGAGAGACTTGTAAGTATATAAATATGACACTTATATTCTCATTTTTTAATTTGTTGTTTTTCAATTTAAATTGATGTGTGAACGTTGTGATGAAAATATGTGCAGTATGGATAATGATCATGGTATAAATGTCTGCTGCCATATATGGCTGTGATGAGTAATTTGCTTTGTTCAACAAGGGATAATATCATAAAAACAGAGGATACTTTGCGAAATTTTATAAATTCTAGTTTAATTTATAACATTTTATTGTTATGCATGAAAAGTCTGTGGACGTAAGGCCTACATCCCGTCAGTTATTTTTACAAACTCACATTAAGAAACATGACGGTGTGACAATTCTGATCATCCAGGCATGATGTTAGGCTCGACGATTGATTGTTTTCGACGATATGGGGACGTCTTCGGAGGATTGTTATCAGTTGTACAATTTTGATCATCCAGGCATGATGTTAGTTACAGTGCCATTGACAGATACAAATTTTTATTCGTGGAGTATTTCCATTCGCAACTCCTTGGAAGCTAGAGATAAGCTGGGATTTATCGATGGGACGTTACCGCCACCATCATGTGAAGCAACGTATAGGAGATGGCGTAAAGTAAATTGCATGGTGAAGCAATGGATACTTAATTCTATTTCGAAGGAGATATTTGAATCCTATATTACCTGCAGTTCTGCAAAGATGTTGTGGGACAAGCTTGAAGAAGTTTATGGAGAGAGTAATTTTCTGCAGTTGTTTCACGTACAACGAGAAATTAACTCTGTTGAACAAGGTAACTCTTCGGTAACTACCTATTATAATAAAATCAATCGATATTGGGAAGAACTAGGGCAACTTTTGCCTATACCAGTCTGTAGTTGCCAAGGGTTTCACCGTGGGATTAATAAACGATTAGTGGATATTGATAATGCTAACAAGTTAATTCACTTCTTAATGGGATTGAATTCTCCTACGACCATATTCGAAGTCAGATTTTGGCCCAAGATCCACCTCCATCTGCAAGTAGAGCCTATTCACTTGTGATGAGCGTTGAGAAATAGAGGCAGGTGCATATGTTACACGATGATGCTAGTATTGTAGCTATGGTCGTGAAAGAAGGTAGAAATAATAAGAAAGGAACTTCCACAGAGGACAACATGAGTCACAATGGTTCTCGAAAGAAGGATAATAAACGCAAAGAAGATAAACATTGTGATTACCGCTCTCTGGATGGACATGAGCGAGACACCTGTTTTAAACTACATGGCTATCCTAACTGGTATACATAGTTAAGAAATAAATGAGATGTTTCGGAAAAAGGACAGCAGAAAACCAAATATGTGAATATGGTTGACACTTTTGAGAATGATATGGAGGCGGGGACTGACATGCACAGTGGATCATCATCGTTGTCTACTTTGATTCAACAAGAACTTGCACGACTGTTGAAAGGGAAGTCAGCTGAAGACTCCCATTTCTTAAATATGGTACAAACAGAATTTGCAGGTATGTCCTACTTGAATTCTGTTATTGGCTCTATCCTAACTGGTGCGAGTTGGACTGTGGATTTTGGTGCCACTTTGCATATATGTGTAGACAAACAGTTGTTTCAGTCGTTGGTACCTGTAGACAAAGTCACAAAATTATTTCTACCTAACGGGGAAGTAAATGATGTTCAATATCGAGGCGTCATAGTTTTGTATGGGCAGATAATCTTGAAATCAGTTCTTTACGTGCCTACTTTCACTCATAACCTTATATCTGTCAGCAAACTAACTAGACAATCCTCATACAATGCTTTGTTCTATTCTGAATATTGCCTATTACAAAACCAGAAGACTGAAAGGACAATAGCTAAGGGCAAAGTTTTCCAGAGTTTATACTTTCTGGGCCGTGATTCTTTCCTGTGTAATACCTCAAATTGTAATACTTCGTTTGCATCTTTACCTCCTGATGGGGAGCAAGTGTGTAGTATACAGGATAATCTTGATCAAAGAACATTATGGCACACGAGATTGGGCCATCCTTCTTATGTTGTAATGCGACACATTGATGACTGTAACCAGTTTGTGAATAACACTGATTTTTCTTGTGAAATCTGTCACCTTTTGAAGTAAGTTCGGACTAGTTTTCCCATTAGTTTTACACGAGCAGCTATCTGTTTTGAGTGATTGCATGTTGATATTTGGGGGCCTTATAAGGACATTTCAATTTATGGGGCTCATTACTTCTTGGTATCGTTGATGATTCGGTTGTTGTACTTGGATTTTTTGATGACACGTAAAGCACAAGCTAGTTATCTTTTGGAGCGATTTACGGTCTATGTTCACCGTGATATGATGGTCAAGTGAAAGTTATCTGAATCGATAATGATTGAGTTTTGGTGGAAACACACAAGAAATGTTTAGTAACAGAGGGATTATTCATCAAAGGACCTGCGTTTATACTCCACAATAGAATGGTGTTATGGAGAGGAAACATCGACATTTGTTGCAAGTGGCTCGAGCTCTCTTATTCCAATCTGGTCTTCCAAAGAAATTTTGGAGTCATAGTGTTCTACATGCTGCTTTTCTGATCAATCGGTTGCCTAGAAAATGCTTGGTTGGAAATCTCCTTATGAGTTATTATCTGGGCATCCACCTACTTATACGGACTTGAAGAGTTTTAGGTGTTTGTGCTTTACTGTTGATACTCACCTGCATAAAGATAAATTGGCGCCACGATCTTTTCGTAGCATATATCTCGATCATTCTCCTAGATAGAAGGGATACAAGTTATATGATTTACAAACCAGACGTGTTGTTGTTTCTAGGGATGTGTCTTTTTTTGAATCTGTATATCCGTTTAAGAAGCATCCAGATCCTCATAGTTTTACTGAAAGTTATGTTCCCTCATTGTCTATTGTGCCCGATGATCCTTTTTTGGTGCTTCCTTCCAATGATGTAGATCTGCCTAATGCTGGTGCGTCTGTTATGTCGGAGCCATGTAATGCATCGGATGATCGTGTTGTTGCTCTTGGTGACCCTCTCGCACCACCGGCTCCTACTAGATGCAGTGACCGAGTTCAACAGCCGCCCTCTTGGTTACATGATTTTGTATCGCACGTAAGTCTTTCTTCTTCTGCCCTGAAGTTTCCTGTGCGGCATAGTTCATCTCATACCCCTAATACATTTTCTTTTACTATCAATCCTGTTTTTAGCACAACGTATGTTGATTTCTTGGCTAATGTCTCTAGTATTTCTGAACCTACTTCTTATTGGCATGCTCGCCAAGACCCTAACTGGGTTCAGGCTATGAACTCTGAGTTGGATGCTCTTGAAAGTAATAACACATAGGTTCTTACCACGTTACCCGAAGGGAAGAAAACCATTGGTTCTAAGTGGGTTTACAAAGTGAAGTTGAAGCCTAATGGTGAGGTTGATCGGTTTAAAGCCTGATTGGTGGCCAAGGGTTACAACCAGGTTGCAGGGGTTGATTACACCGAGTGTTTTTTGCCGGTTGCTAAGGTGGTCACCGTGCGAATTTTGTTTGCTCTTGTTGCTGCTAGAGATTGGCCCTTACATTAACTCGATATTAATAACGCCATTCTCCATGGTTACTTGGACGAGGAGGTCTATATGCTTCCTCCTGAAGGTTATTCTAAGGCAGCTCGGCATGAGGTTTGTAAATTGAAGAGGTCGTTATATGGCCTTAAGCAGGTGTCTTGGCAGTGGAATGCTGAGTTGACTCACCAACTTCAACATTATGGTTTTCGACAGTCTAAGCATGATCATTGTCTGTTTACTTTCCAGAATGATACTTGTTTTTTACTTATCCTGGTCTATGTGGATGATATGCTATTAACCGGTGATTCTGAGGAGGAGATTCAAAAGGTAAAGGCGTTTCTAGATAATACTTTCACTATTAAGGACCTCTGTTATGCTAAATATTTCTTAGGTCTTGAGATTGCGCGATCCACGAACGACATGTATATTAATCAGCGGAAGTATGTGCTCGATTTAATCAATCCGTTGGCTTATTGGGGTGTAAACTGTGTCTACCCCTTCTTGAGAAAGTCTTGTTTTGGCGATGTCAAATGGTTCCTTGCTTGTTGATCCCACCCTATCGCTAGTTGGTTGGAAGGTTATTGTATATGAGTTATCGTGGCCGACATTACTTTTGCTATTCACCAACTTAGTCGAGATGTCGGTGCTCTACGGAGATTCATTGGCAGGCTACTCTCCATGTCTTGCGATACTTGAAGGGCTGTCCATCGCTGGGTTTATTTTACTATGCTCGTCAATCTTTTGATTTTCAGGCATTTTGTGATGCGAATTGGGGGGCTTGCTGTGATACTCGCCGATCTGTGTCAGGGTTTTGTATTTTTTTGGGCTTTTCTTTAATTTCTTGGAAGTCCAAGAAGCAACCTACTGTCTCTAAGTCTTTGGTGGAGGCTGAATATCAGAGTATGAGCTCGGTGGTTTGTGAGCTTCTCTGGATTTCTTATGTTTTGCGGGATTTTCGGATCTCTATTTCTCTTCCCATTTCTGTGTTCTGTGACAGTCAGGCGGCTCTCCACATTGCTTCTAATCCGGTCTTCCACGAGCGGACAAAACATTTGGACATTGATTGCCATATTGTTCTTGAGCAACTGAAACTGGGTTTTCTCTCTTTATTCCACACGTCTTCCTTGACTCAGTTAGCTGACATTTTTACTAAGTCCTTCTCTGCTCCTGCATTTCATGGGTTTCTTGTCAAGTTAGGCTTGCGTGATTTCTTACAAGCTCCAACTTGAGGGGGGGCTGAAGGCAGGGACGGAGCCATGTATTGGGGAGGGGGGGCTATGGCCCCCCCTTTCAAATATATATTTTTTTAAATTATCTATATAATTAAAATTTTTAAAATTATAAATATAAATGGCCCCCCTTAAAAATATAAGTGCTCCCTTAGATGTTAGCCTCCGGCCCCCCTTAGAGTTGAGTCTGACTCCGTCCTGACTGAAGGAATTTATTTATCTTGTTATTTACTTTCGTCGTTTTTTTGGTTAATGTACAGTTAGTTTAGTTAGTTAGCAAGATTACTGTAAAACTAGTCTAGTTAGTTAGAGAGCAGTTAATTTTTTCTCTGAACAGTGTATATAAGTCTGAAGTTTCTTCTGGTAGAATATGATACACACAGAAAAGTTTCTGTATTCTTTGTTAAAATTTGTTCAGAGGTGACTGCACTTAGAAAGGGGCTGGCATATCAGGATGCGGCAAGATACATCCTGGTGATCTCTGATAGGCTATAGCTAGAGAGATCACTGATTTCAGCAAGGACAACTGCTGCCACTGCTCTTGATGCTTCCTCTATCTTTTGGGCTGCATGCAACCTCGGTTCAGCATTTCTTAAATTTCCCTTAATTTTGGTGTCATTATTAGCAGATACTATTGGATACGTCATATGCATCATAAAGGAAAGGGCCCAAATACATAAAACTATTTTATTGAATCTCACCCACTCTTACATAATTAGGAAGTCTGCCAACGATATTACAACTCAGTTTCATATACGCACACGTGTATATATAATTTTATTATTTTTGGTACAACGGAAAAGAAAACTTTTATGTAAAAGTGGAGAGTACATGAAGTGATGCAGGTCCGTTGAAAGACAGAAAAAAATCTCCGATAAATCAGTCAAATAAAGTATATAAATGTTTTATATAATTTTAAGTTATTCAGATTAATGTTATTTCTAATTTCAATATTTTAATTATTACATCTTTTCATTTCAATCACTATATTTTAATAATCATTTTATATTGGAATTTTATTAAGAAATCTTATGTTGTTATCAAAATTCGCGTAGGTTATATAACTGAAAATAACATCTCAAGTAGTTTTACCATAATATCAAATTTATAGTAATTAAAATATTAAAATTAATGATTAAAAACTCAATTAATTTATAAATTTAATTGTAAAAACTTTAAACCGTTTAACTTTTCGATTTGATTTATTTTAATATTTTTATTATTAAAACTGATCAATTATTAATTAATTGGTAAATTTTATTAATTAATAAATTCTTATAAATTAAAATTAATTAATTAATTTAAGTTTATTCATTTTCAATAAACAATCAAATAATCTTTTTTTATTTAAACTAAGAACAAATTTTTGAATCATATTTTAAAATTTTAAAATTTATTTAATTTTTAAACAATTTTATAAAAGTCTAATAATAATTAAAATTTTAAAACCTTAAACTCTTAAAACTTTTGTTTCACCCCTTTAAGTTCGGATTCAGGTTGAAATAAAGAATAAAACCCAAAAATATGCTTGTCCCGGACTTGTTACAAAGTAATTTTTTTTGTCAGACTGTATAGCCTATAGGTAAAGCTGGGCGAGAAATTGGTTCATTTATAAGGCTCAAATGGATTAACCGATTAGGTCCAAAATAATTAATTGTTAGTTGACCCATTGAGCTAAAGTTGGGCTGGGCATATATCACGAAAAGAGCTAAACAAGTCTATTTCAAAATTTATCATCTGACCTAACATTCAGCATTTTAAATGCAGCTCAGGTCAGTTTTTTTTAAAAATAGATAATTAAATCCTTGGCTTTCTTTTTTGAGGACTTATTGACTTGGACAAACGTAGTGAAGAAAGCAATTAGAGCCTGAATAGGATTAATTTTTCGAAAGAAGGATAATTACAAAAAAATTAATATTTACCTAATTTTTAATTATATACCAAATTTTAAAAATAGCAATTAAATACTCAGATTTTAATTTTTAATTATAATCCGACATTAATATTTCCGTTATCTTTACTGATGTAGTTTGCTACATATTCTAGAAATCCTAATTAATAAGACACGTCAGCCTAAATTAACACAAATAATGAAAATTAATAATTCTTTAATTAACACAAGTGATGAAGATTAATAAAAGCGATGTCGTTTTATTTAACAAAAATGATGAAGATTAATAATACCTTAATTAATACAAGTTATGAAGATTAATAAAACAACGTTGTTTTGTGATATAAATAAAACGACGTCATTTTAATAAAATTAAATTCCTAAATTTGTCGATTCTCTCTTTCTATACATACATACCTTTGTTTCTTTTCTTGTTACTCTTATTTAATCCCTCTGATTCTTAATTTATTTTCTCCGTTTTAAAATATAAATAAAACGAAGTCGTTTTAACAAAATTAAATTCCTAAATTTGTCAATTCCTGCAGGTACCTTTGTTCCATCGTTTTAACAAAATTAAATCTTCTAATTTCTCAATTCCTGCAGATACTTTTGTTTCTCTTTTTGTTACTCTCGTTTAATCCCTCTTATTTCTCAATCTATTTTCTCCCGGTGTCCACGCCATTGTTTCTCAGTTTGCGGGCATCTAAACTTGAAGGAGTTCTCTAACTAATCCATGGATAAAACTAACATATTGCCTTAAACTGGACCTACTAAGAGCTTCATATCATAATAGAAATCGAGATTATCTATACCAAATATGCGCTCTCTAGTAGATAAATATAGGTAATTTTCGGTGATGTCAAGGTCAGAAACAAAGCAGAAACAAGACGTCTCTAGAATTTTAGGCTACTATGCTCAACCAAACACTGCAACGCGACAAACTATATTTATGACACTTGGGACCAAACTTTGCTGTTGGCCGGCGGAGTACTCTGCCAACCTATGAGACACAAACGGAGGTAGACCCATATAAAACCTAGCTTCTTCCGATGTTTAGCGGCAAGTCCGCTCAATGTGATTAGGAATATGTAAAAATGAACTCTGCTTTGTCATCTTTGGTCAACTTGCAATTGCCATACATTGCAAGCCTGTCAGGAATCCCGTCACTTTCCCATCTCATGACTTTGTCGAATCTTTTTTTGGTTTTTAGTCCAATCTTGCCTGATTTAACATAATTGGATGTTAACTATACAGTTGATGATAATGAAGCAACCTCCCTTGGGTGGCAATGTTAATTTAAACTTTTTGGTCAAATATTTCTCTCATCTCTAAAGATGAAGAGTTATATAGTAAAACCTCGTTAAATGAATATTCGATAAATTAATAATCTCGATTAAATAATAATTTTTTTCGATCTCGACTTGGGCCGATGGGATAAAATAATAACCTCGCTAAATGCATAAGATAATAATTTAAAAAAAAAATTCCTTGAGGCCCACTGAAAATATAAAATAATAATTCATTAAATAAGTTTGAAAATTACATATATAATTTATAAAATAAAGCACTTCCTAAACAATTTTTATTTCAAATTTTATCTTTCCTAAAATATGAATCTATAATCGATTGATTAACTTTTTAAATGCAATCGAATCCAATTTAATCTTTAACTTTTGAAGAAGATAAACTACATTCGTGACATTCTTACCGTTTTGAAGCAAGTAACTTTTCAAAGTTTCTACAATGAAAAGCTTCTTTTGGAGAAATATGTGGTATAGCATTCTTATCATCTGGATTTTGATTGTCATCATCTTCCATACCTATTACTCATGAATAATTTCTTCGTTCATAGGTGATTCCATTAAAACTTCATTTTCATTAGGATAATTCGAATCGCTTACATTCATGGCATTTCTATAATGCAAATTAGAAATAAGTTCCTATACTCTTTGAATGCCTTCAACATCACTAGTTTCTTCTTACAGAAGCATACCTTTCTCGGATCGAATTTTGCGATGTCGAAAACAATTTGCAATAGTTGTGGCCTTCACATCAATATTCAAAGCGGCATTAATAAAATAGATATCATCCAAAGACATAATTTTTTAGGATTTATTGCTCCCATCTTATAGCCTTCTAAGATGCTAGAATAAAACGACGTCGATAATAAATCTTAAGTGATCGAATAATTCCAGCATCACGTGGTTGAATTTTGATGTTGTATTTGGAGGCAAAAAAACAATTCACATTTCTCGAGCCTTTAATAACCTTGGGATGGGATGGACAATTGTCTACTATAAGCAGCACTTTTCTACCTGTCATTCCATCATCAGACCAACGAACAAATTATTGAAAGAGTAATCCAGTCATCCATACTTTCTTGTTGGCTCGATAATGACAATTAAGATTGTCAATATTCACATTTTTAAAGCATCTAGGATTAGCATACTTACCAATAATCCAAAGAGGTACTTTATCTAAATCATCCCCATTGCAACAAACAACAACAGTAAGTCTTTCCTTGTCCTTTTTTCGTCCCTCTAATTGCTTTGTAGCTAGTGAATGATCTACTTGCAAGCGATAAAATAAGTCTGTTTCTTCCATATTACGATATCCCTCCATAAAATTTGTCGATTTAGCTCAAATTTCAAGTATAGCTTCTTGATATTCTATGATAATCTGAATCGTTTTCATCAAACCTTCTATAAGACTTAATCCCATGTCTCGCCTTGAACAGTTCTAGCTAACCACGTGAGAAGTTAAATTCTGGATTTGCATCATCATACATCTTATGTAGAAACTCTCTTGTTTTAGTTTGAATCATTTTTCTAGTCATGTTCACTTTCTCTTGATATTGGAGAAACTACTCATACAATACCTTTTCTAATTTAAGATATTTTGCTGATTTGTGCCTTTTAACATTGCTATTTGTTATCTCTTTTGACAAATACTCTGCTGACCTTTTAAGAGTATTTGAAATTGTTGATTGACTAATAAAGAGATCAAATTTTTGTTGAATCCACTGTTGCAAATCTTTTTGACTTGAAGAGGGATGCTGATTTTTGTACTCACATAATGTTTTTCTTATCTCATCAGTTAGCGTAGACTTTTTTACACCTTTCAAATGAGTAGCCATGGAAGAAGATATAATATATGAATTTTTATATTTTGGTATATGAAGTTAAAGTACATGTATCTATTTATAAACTCTATACGATATCTTGTGTACTTGAAACAATTCACAACACTTCATATTGAATGCAATTACATGCACTCTATTTTCAATCACACTAACCTAAGATTAATAAACTTATTTTTGAAAAGATTAATAAACATAGATACAATGCATCATCATTAATTAATTTTTATTTATTTTCTTTTCTTAGTTACGGAAAAAATTAATTGTTTAATTAGACAAATATAATGTACAAAATAAAAATTATTCTATAAATTAATAAATATTAATTTATCGATAAATTAATAAAATATTCATTTATCGATAAATTAATAACTCAAATATAAGATAATAATTTTTACGGTCCCAACAATATTCATTTCTTCAGTAGTTGATGAGGGACTTGCAGAGGCTAAATTGTTGGATTGTGTGCGATGCGAGTATTCCTGATACACTGCGGAAAAACCATACAACAACATGATGTATAATCGAAAATACCAAGGATGTCGAAAATACCTTGTTTTCGTGAATAGGTTCTTCTTTTTGGATTCCAAGACACTTTGACGCGAATGTCCTCTACCGGTATCCACACGAGTATGCACGATCCGGGCTGCGGCTATGGTGTGCTAGCACGTCCTGAAACGCTTTCCAAACGCCGCTCTGATTTTCCTCTCGGATGGCGGCTAGGGTTTTGTCTTCTACTTCCTAATGAGACCTAAGCTTCTCTATTTATAGAGAAACCCTAATCCCATTGAGGCCTCAATAAGTTTCGGCCCATTATATCATATATAATAAAAGCCCGACAACTTAATTCGATCTAGCTCAATAAATATATCTACATATATTTATTTAATGCCTAATTAATTAGGCCCAAGAGAATAAGCCCATATCACATCACTCTTTGTGTGCAACCCTGTAGGCTCATTTGATGTTGGCAATGGGCTTGATCACACTTCAAGGCCCATAAGTCATAAGCGGACCCTAGCAAGACATTATGACTACCCAAATCAAATGAGGATCGATAATCCGATTTAACTCAGAACTATGGTTATAAGCTCGATACTTTTGTAACACGATATCAAGATTAATCACAAGGCATGGTACATGTCAACCTTTGATTAATCATAGTTTCTTGATCCCAAGTTGGTGATTATAACAAATGACATTGATGACTCTTCATCATTCATTTGAAAACGCCATGCATTTCTTGATCCACACTTGTCGAAGAGGCCCAAATGATATCTTTATGATTTAAGAGAGGTACAAATCCCATCTATGTCATTCACATCCCTCTGCATGATTCATTCGATGTCCAACATAAGACTATTTGTTATTCGGTTAAAAATAACTTAGTTTAATATCAAAACACCGAATTCCTCATGTAGGGAACCATGATGACTTCAGGTCAAAGGACTAAAGTCAAACCATATAAAGAATCACTAATAACATGAAACTATATAGTATTCTTTATGTGGGTCGGTCCAATATATGTTCTCTAACATATATCTATGTTTCTGATTTGATATCTCATATCCATGATCAGTAAAACGTGATCATCAATCAGAACACATACTAGTCTTAATTCATTATTGTTCCACCAATAATGGTCGACCAGGGACAGTTTAGAATAGTGTTATAACGCTTATAGTTTAATATCAAGTCACATACTTGATGACATAAGTCTAATACTATTCATGGAATGTAAATCACATTACATAAACGAAATACATGCATATATAAAGGAATACCTCATAATATATTATTAACAAGTCATAATGTTAATATATGAATCACAAATATCCATTGACCTAGGGCACACTACTAACATAAACTTCATTTGCACCAAGGATTATAAGTAAATTCCTCATTCAATGTACACAGAGACAGATCTATCGAGTTTTCTAGTGTACAATAATTAGATATCTTCACATCAGAACGAAGTGCTGTTGATGGTAAAATCAATCCTAGACGGATAACTTTGTTGGAGTCTCTAAACATATGATATATAGAATTGCCTAGTTATAGGAGATATTTCCATATAGTGTTTGATGTAAATAGGGAAAGTATCTTTAAGAGCATATATTCAACTTGTATATATGTACATCTTTGATAGTAATAATACTAGACTTTCTCTGGATATTTTTCATGGTATCAGAGCAGAGATCCTAATACTCTAAACCCTAGAATACTTAGCCTCCTCGCCGCTTCATCTTTATCACCAACAACATGATTGAATCAGGTTCTATCATTCCAAAGGTAGATCAACAGAGTAGTCTGGATGTCATGTCCCCATAGTATATACATGCCTCTGATAATCTTGGCATCTACGTGAGTGAACTTCTCTATGATGCCAACTATGGAGAATCGGTAAATGACATGTGTTATTTGCCAAGAATAAGATTGGCTTCGTTGATTTTACAATACCTATATCTGCATAAGGTTCAGTGGACTTGATGCATTAGATGCGATGTAACGAATGGTCAAGGGCTGGTTGAAAAGTGCCATGGATAAGGATGTCAAAAGCAACATTAGGTATGCGAAAACGGCTCGAGAAAATTGGGTTGAACTGGAAGAAATATTTGGAAAAGGAAGCGCACCTAGAGCCTACGAGCTTAGACAGGCGGTAACGCTTTTATGACAATAAGGAATGTCTGTGTCTTCATATTACACAAAATTAAAAAGATTATGGGATGAAATCTAGTCGATTTTGCCCCTTCCAAGATGCAATTGTTGTCTATGTACCTGTGATATGGAAAGACAGATAAGCGCAATGAGAGAAAGAGAGCAGTTATATGATTTTCTAATGGGTTTAGATCAAGTTTTTGGGACTGTTAAGACACAAATATTGAGCACCAAACCTATGATGACGCTTGGACATGCATATCATTTAGTAGCAGAGGATGAAAAACAAAGGAACATATTGGCAAATCGGAAGCTAATGGTTGAGGCGGCAGCTTTCCAAACACGAGGAAGTTGCAATAATAAAGATGTTAGTGATCGAAGGACTACTACAAAAGACGAGTTGAGGTGTGGGAATTGCTCTAAGCTTGGGCATACAAAGGAACAATGTTTCAAAATTATTGGTTTCCCTCTTGGTTGGCGTAAAGGTAAAAGTGATAGAGGCAACAACAAGAAAGAAAGAGCAAGACAAGGAGTTGAGAAGAGGAATGCACCAAAGGCAGCACAAATTGGCCATGAAGCTAGTCCGGTACCTGAGCTAACATCAGAAGAATATAATCGGTTGGTTCAAAACTTAGAATGTGAGCTTGAAGTGATGAAATTGACCTCTCTACCTACCACTCCTTTGATTAACATGGCCGGTAAGATTAATTATGAGCAATTGTGGGTGATATATTCAGGCGTTAAAGAGCACATCACCTGCAATAGTTATTTGTTTGGAGAAGGACAAAATAAATACAGTATTAGAGTCCGCCAATAAAAATTCTAAATGGAGATAGTGTATCTGTGATGGGTATTGGGAAAGTGAAACTTTTCAATGGTCTGAAACTTAATAATGTTTTGAATATTCCATGCTTTAAGTGTAATTTGCTCTTTATTAGCAGACCGACATGAGAATACAATTGTGTACTAATATTCTTTCCAGACTTTTATGTGATGTAGGACTTACCTTCAAGGAACTTGATTGGAGTGGGTAACCAACGCGATGGCCTGTATTGCCTTGAACCAATACAGAATAGAGATGTGGCAATGCGGTTAAAAAGGTAGAAGATTCAAGTTTTTGGCATATAAGGTTGGGACATGCATTTGTTGGGAAAATTAAGCATATTTCTCTTACTTCAAACAACATTTCTTTTGAAAATAAATTACATTGTGATTCATGCATGCGAGCTAAACAAATAAGATTGTCGTTTGCTATTAGTGAAATAAAGTCAATCACTTGTTTTGATTTGATACATTGTGATATATGGGAAGGTTATAAAACCCCACCTATTTTAGGAGCCCATTATTTTCTCTCAATAGTTGATGATTATAGTAGAGCAGTTTAGGTATATCTAATGAAACACAAACTAGAAGTGAGTCATTTTTTGCCCTTATTTTGCAACATGGTGGAGACATAATTTGAAAAGAAAGTTAAGCAGATAAGAGATGGTAATGGGATGAAATTTCAATCCAATTACATGCTTGATTACTATAAGGAAAAGGAATTGTTTTGCAAACATCTTGTATTCATACACCTCAGCAGAATGGTGTGGTTGAAAGAAAACATAGACATACATTAGAGATAGCAAGAGCATTGAGATTTTAGGGGGGATTGCCTATAAAGTTTTAGGTAGAATGTATTCTCATAGTAACATACCTTATTAATCGACTACCATCTAAGGTCATCAAAAACAAAACTCCATATGAAGTGTTATTAGGTAAGAAACCAACTTATAGCCATTTGAGGGTTCTTGGTTGGGTAACATATGCCTATAATAATGTCAAGCATGGAGATAAATTTAGTGAAAAAGGTAGACCATGTGTGTTTGTCGGCTATCCATATGAACAAAAGGGGTATAGGGTCTATGATGTTGAAAGAAAACAAATATAGAGATGTGACCTTCTTTGAGGATGTATTTCCTTTTAAAAAGGAGATGTGTCGAATAGATGATCAAGGACATCTAGAAGTGAAGGAGATTGGATCAAATATAATTCTTGATGATGATTATGACTTAACTAAGAAAATATCTAGACAGGTTAAAGTAACAGAGAATGGACCCATTCAAAATGAATAAGAAAACCAGTTGATAATTAATAGTGAGAGGGCGAATGATCTAAACATAGAACATATGTTGATAGAAGGATCTAAACAAGGGACAAGAAAGGTGGGAGTTGTTGAGAGTGACAAAGGACTAGCTATCATCGATCAACCACATAGAGACACACAAGAAACCAAATGGGTGAGAAGGATACCTAAACAATTTGATATCTTTGAAGTCGACTTGCCACCCTCCATCACACAACCTCACTCAACCCCTCCATTTAGGAACTCAGTGGTATGTCCCTTATCCTCTTATGTTTCATATGATAAATTTTTGCACCCACACAAAGTTTTTTTAGTGGCCATCATATCACATGATGGGCCAAAGGATTTCTTACAAGCGATGAAACACAAACATTGGCGAGAAGCTATGACAAAAGAATTCAAGCTTTAGAAGAAAATGGAATTTGGGACTTGGAGATGCTCCCAAAAGGGAAGAGAGCCATTAATTCTAAATGGGTTTACAATATCAAATTCAAGCCCAACAGAGAAATAGAGTGCTACAAAGAACGATTAGTAGCAAAGGGTTTCACTCAAATAGAAGGGATAGACTTCCATAAAACTTTCACGCCAGTTGTAAAGCTTGTCACAGTGAGATGTCTCCCAGCAGTTGCAGCAATGAAAGGATGGGAAGTTCACCAGTTAGACGTGAGCAACACATTTCTTCATAGTGATCTTAAGGAAGGGTTCTTTATGAAAATTCCACAATGGTTTGCTTATATGGCTTACGACAAGCCTCTAGAAATTGGTATCACAAGTTTGCTGATTCTTTACCTAATGTGGGCTTCAAGCAATCGAAGGCAGATCACTTATTGTTTTTAGACAACTTTGGAAATAGCTTTTTCGTTGCTCTAATAGGTATGGAGGAAGTGGTATTAGCTGGAAATGATATATCAATAATAAGAAAGGTGAAACAATACCTTAATGACAGATTCAGTATCAAAGACTTGGGAGGTCTAAAATATTTCCTTGGAATTGAACTTGCAAGGTCACTACAAGGAATAGTTCTTAGTCAACATAAGTACACATTGGATATATTAGAAGAAACTGGAATGCAGGCATGTTGACCTAGCACATTTCCAATAGAGCATAATCACAGGCTAAGTGTGGACAATGATGATCGAAGAGTAGATGTGAATCAATATGGAAGACTAGTAGGAAGGTTGTTGTATTAGACCATTACGAGACCATATATCACATATACTGTGAATGTTCTTAGCCAATTTGTCGAGTCTCCAAAGCAAAAACACTTAGATGCAACCTATCGTGTCATTCGCTACTTAAAGATGGCACAGGGATAAGGTGTTTTATTACCCGCATCAAGTGAGTTAAAACTCATATCATTTTGTGATATCGATTGGGGTGGTTGTGCTACGTCTCAGAGATCCACTAAAAGTTATTTCATCAAACTAGGTGAGTCATCAATTTCTTGGAAAATAAAGAAACAATTAGTGGTGGCTCATTCATCAGTAGAGGCGGAATATAGAGCTATGACCACTACAATTAGTGAGGTAATTTGGTTACGATGGTTGTTGAAGAACTTGAAAGCACCTCAAGAAGGAAAAAGAAGTCATAGAACTGGCCGATCAATTAGATGGCATTTTGTTTTCTGTTTCTCCCAATAATGAAGCACAAGCTCTTTTCATCTTTACGATGATGTTACAACAAAATATTCCTACCTTTCATGTTGGGACCCGATTTCAGAACCGGACCCCAACCGGAAAAACAGAAAATGGAAACAAAAAGAGAAACAAAAGAACGAACGAAATCACGAATCGGAAAACAAAGCGAAACAAATGAACGGACAAAATCAAAAGAGAAAAGCCAAAAGCGGAATCGAAAGCGAAAGTCAAAGAAATCAAATCGGATCAAAGGCGAAAGAATCCGAAGCAGAAACATAAGGCGAAAGAATCGAAAACAAATCGAATGGCTCGGAATCAACGAAAACAAATTCGCTTAAGAACAAAAACTTAACTCTGACATCCGAAAACAAATATTGTTAGCAGAACATCGCGTTGGAAACCTTAAGACACTTTGGATCTAACCCTATCCGAAACGGTATAAATTTTTTTCTTTCTTTATTCAATCTCATACGAAGCAAAATAATTTCCCATTTGGAAATTTACTCTCAATCATAATCTCAATTCATAAGATTCTTCACATTCATCATTTCTCATCTTTTAAACAAAACATATATCTTATTTTCTTTTTCCTTAAACACCACACACATACCATGTTAAACCATAAACAATTAGCACTTCTATATTCCCAGCTCAATCAACACAATTCATCGGACCTCCTGTCCGGAACCCAAACACAATCAATCATAATCATTTCCCAATTTCATACCAAACCATACATAATTCCATAACTCATTATCATCATAATTAAATGCTTACAACATAATAATTGCATTTTCAAGCCATATACAAAATAAATGCCAAAATCCAAAATACACAAGATAAGCCTAAGCTCTTATTTTGACAATAATCCAACTTAAACCAAAATACAAAAGCAATCACAACATGACCAACGAACGTCTTGTCTTTCTTTCATCCGATCTCCTTCATGATTACCTAGAGATGGGGATGAAAGGGGGTGAGCTTTACAGCTTGTGGATAACATGTTTATAAATAAAAAAATTAAGCAAAAATCATTTTTCAAAACTTTTTTCATTTCATCAAATCTCACGGTAGAAATTTGGCAAAAAACTTATTTCTCAAACTTTTCGACTTCTCAAATCATTCATAAACAAATTTCAAGAATTTCACGATTGAAAACCTTAAATGTTTATTTCTCAAAATTTCTCAATTTTTCAAAACATTTATGAATAATTCAGAAACATGAATGCACCATAAATATAAACAAAATCACATTTATTAGCAGAAACCAAACACTTAACACATCAGAAATGGTTTGGGTTGGTCCAGAAATAGAACGTACTGCATATTCTCGCATAGTGGTCCTGCGACCTTGAGCAGACGCATACACACCTTCCGCATAAGCGGTCCGTGTAGTAGTGAACTTATGGGAGTCCTTTACGAGCTCCAATGCCACTAGCGGTAGGCGGCGAAGCTGAACAAGTGCACTTGACCCTCTTATGGGACCTAACCAAACCCACATAACAGATAATTCACACATGACAATCGGATTGCCTGAAGGCATAAATCGAAAACTTACTTTTCACATCGTGTGATATCAAACAAATTCCATTCATAATTTCCAAAATTTCAAAATTCACATAACCATCAAATTCACATAGCAATGCTTCAATCATTCAAAACCAAAGGATTCTCAAACATCAAAGTCAAAGAATGCAACAATTTTTTTTCAAACATTTTTCTTTTCTTGATTTTTTTGAAAACACATACATAGCTTATAATTCAAATTATAAACATGGTACCCACCTCAATTCCATGCTTAAAACTTGTCCATAGCTTCAATTTCTCCTTTGCCTCACTTAATACCCTAATCTAAGACAAAAATCCCTAATTCATAACCATCCAAAATTTGAATAATTATACCAAGCAATCACCAAAATTGAGCTTGGAAATCACAAACCCATTTAATCCTTAAGCTAAATAAACCAAAATTCTTTCAAAATTTAACAAGTCAAAAATTTATCTTACCTTAATCTTCACCATTTTTGGATTTTCTTGGCTCATCATGGAGCTCTCATCATCCTCCACCTTTTCTCTCTTGAATCAACGTGAAAATCCTTCCTGAAAGCCCATAAAAATCGAAACCCTAATTTCTTCTCTTCTTTCTCCTTTCACTCCACCAAAACTCTCCTTCCTCTTTCTTCTTTCTTCTTTCTTTTATTCTTTTCTTTCCCCTCAAAGTCGTGCATTCCTTCTTCTTAAACGGTAGCCCAACATGACATGTCATTAATGAATGTAAAATGAGCCATATGCCCCTCCATGTAAGCCTTCTAACTTAAGACCTTATGTGTTCTTCCAAGTTTGCCCCTAAAATTCATTTTAATTCATGCTTATTGTAGGACATTTTTTTAACTATCAAATTGAAGGAATTTGCTAAAACTTCCTTATAGAGAAATGTTCCTCATTGTCTCAATTTCATAACGCCACTAAAATCATTTAATTTGGTTCACTACTCCAAAAGTTACACCTCCAACATTTCGGACTATGCTTATGCTAAAACATTTTCCAGCACGTTATTTCCATCCAAACATTTATATTCTTAATGAATAAATTGAAACTCGAGTCCTTCAAAACATTTGTAGCCCTATTTCTCTAGTTTAATTCCAATCAAGAATCACCTCATTTGGATGACTATAGAAAAAGTTATGGCCAAAATACTTTCAGCTCTTACTAATCCAATACTGAACACTAAACCAGACTTCAATTCAGAAATTGGAAGTTTTAGGGGTTAAATTGAAATTCAATTCCTTCATATGACTTGTAGCCCCATGTCTCTATTTTATTTTCCAACAAGAATCAATTCAATCGGATCTCCACATATCAAGAAAGGAGTATTAGAATCCTTAAATACCCTTGCATTCAATTTAATTAGTAGGTAAAACATGTTTGTCATTTGGTAATGTATACGTTTGAGATGACACATAACAATTTTCATTTGTTTCCAAATTGTAAACATTTTGTAAGTTTAACTTCAAAAATTATACTAAGTTAATAATGTCCATAAATTATCCTACAATCGCTTAGTAGATGTATTCCAATGAATGATTATTTAGGATGTATCATTCATTACTTTTTCTAAGTTGTTAATCGTATTATATTGAAGGAATCAAAGTAATACCCTTCCATTCTATTTAATTAGTAGTTAAAACATTTTGTCATTTGGTAATGTATATGTTTGAGATGACCCATTACAATTTTCATTTGTTTCAAATTGTAATTTTTTTAGTTTAAATTCAAAAATTATACTAAGTTAATAATGTCCATAAATTATCCTAAAATTGCTCAATGAGACGTATTTCATTTAATGATTGTCTAGGATGTATCATTAGTTACTTTTTCTAGTTGTTAATCATATTATATTGAATGAGCCATAGTAATTTTGAGCTAACCATTGTATTAGCTCCTAAACTAAAACTAATGGTTAATGATATGTTCTCAACATGCCTAAAAAACCAAGTTGTAAAAGTATCAAACTTTGTGACAATCACTCAATTTAGAAAATGGAGCATACAATTTCAATGCTAATTATAAGCTTAAAAGCTCATAATTTCAAATAACATGTATTGGATCATATTTCCTTCTTCAAAAATGATTCATTATAAGCAATTAATCAATATTTAGTAGGGAAGAAGTCAACCATTCATGCATGTTTTCTAAATCAATAATTCATGAAATTCAGAAAAGGCTAAACACAAACTCAATCTTCCACTTTTTCGACATTAACAATTTATGCACAAACTCAAATCTGAAGTTCACAATCAAAATACAAACTCAATCTTCCACTTTTCCGACATTCACAATCCATACACAAACTCAAATCTGACATTCACAATCCATACACAAACTCAAAAGAAATTTCATACACAAACTCAATCTTCCACTTCGACACTCACAATCTATACATACAACAATTTCTCATGCCCATACACAAACTCAGTCTTCCACTTTGGCATTCATAATCCATACACAAACTCAAAAAAATTTTAAAGATCAAACTCAATATGTGTACTTCGGCATTCCCAATCCAAGCATACAACACTTCCTCATGCCTATATAGAAACTCAATCCTATACACAAACATTTACACATAAATCATTTTGTACATGAAACTAACTCCAAATCAACCACAAGCATCAACCACGGTTTGACATTTCGCCATAAAAATGAAGGGAAGAAACATCGACATACCTTGTCTAAAAGCATAGCTCCACGGCTGGAGAAGACGGCAGCAACGGTTGAAAAAGATGCGGCAACTGGACGTAGAAGATGATGACGAACGTGGACGACGAAGAACAGTAGCAGATCTGGAGAATGAAGGAGGAAGGTTGGGTTTGGGGGGGGGGAGCT
Organism: Erythroxylum novogranatense; assembly: GCA_029891385.1. NCBI lineage: Eukaryota > Viridiplantae > Streptophyta > Magnoliopsida > Malpighiales > Erythroxylaceae > Erythroxylum > Erythroxylum novogranatense. Next base: position 24,288,512 of record CM057226.1, read on the forward strand.
GAAGGTTTTTAAGGGTAACGAAACGACATCGTTTATTTTTTATTCTTAAAAACATTGAACAGAACCAGACGACGGACGATGACGTATAGATAGCCAATTTACCTACAAATTATTGATCAAAATTTTCGTCGATAAATTGAAAACATTTTTTGCCGCTTTTCCCGCTTTTATTTATCGATGGTAGTTAATTACTTTCGCTAAACACCATCGTAATCATTTTCCTCCAATTTTAGCGAAAGATTTTGCTACTGTCGGTAGTTGAAATATTTTTAGATAAGTTTTTCGATAGGTATACGATTTTTGTCGGTAATTGGCAACATTTTCTTTACCGTTGCCAATTTTATGTCGGTAATTGAATGATTTCTTGTAGTGAAGGTTGAAGAAAGGAAATAGGTGTCCATCATTAGAAGCTGTGAAAATGAGAAAATTTTGTAGTGAATGGTTTACCTATCTTTTTCCGTAAAATTAAGAATTTAGTGTAATGTATAACCATTTCTATGCTTTCAACTTAGATAAGAATATTTCATAGTTTACATTAATATGATATATAATTCTGAGCATGATGGGAGGGCGCATTATTCTGGTCAAATTTTCACATTAGCCAAATGCTCACAACACTTCCTCATGCCCATATAGAAACTCAATCCCATACATAAACATTTACACATAAATCATTTTGTACATGAAACTAACTCCAAATCAATCACAAGCATCAACCACAGTTTGACATTTCACCAGAAAAATGAAGGGTAGAAACATCGGCATACCTTGACAAAAAGCACAGCTCCATAGTAGGAGAAGATGGTAGCAATAGCTAGACAAGACGCAACAACTGGATGGAGAAGACGACGGCAAACGCGAACGACGGAGAATAACCACTGATTTGGAGAACGAAGGAGGAAGGTCAGGGGGGAGGGGTGCTGAAGGTTTTTAAAGGTAATGGAACGATGTCGTTTGGTTTTTGTTCTTAAAAATATTGAACAAAACCAGGGTGAGGGGTTTGTTGAAGGTTTTTAAGGGTAATGAAACAACGTCATTTGGTTTTTATTCTTAAAAATGTTGAACAGAACCAGACGACGGACGACGATGTATAGATAGGCAATTTACCGATGGATTATAGATGACAATTTTTGTCGATAAATTGAAAACATTTTGCGCTAGCATTTCTCCCTTATTTATCGATGGTAGTTAATTACTATCGCTAAACACCATCGTGTACTCATTTTCCTCGAATTTTAGCGACAAAATTTGCTACCGTCGGTAGTTGAAAATTTTTAAAACATAATTGTATGGCAACACTTGAAGAAGATGTGATTAATTGAATCTTCCTAACTGGTACATAAAGGGCAGAACTTATCTAAGATCCAAAATTTTATCCTATTTCTGGTATTTAGCTTGATTCAATCAGCTATCCAAAGTATGAAAGAATGTGTCTAAGCTGTTCCAAAACTCCGTATCAGCTTATGAAAGGGAAAACTGATTAGTGGACCAAGCAACATCTATTTACATGACTAAGCAATAAAATTATGAGAGTTATATAACTCCCATTTAACTTCATCCTTATGCCTCTGATCAAGTGAGTAATCTGGCATACAATATACTATTGGTTTGATTCCTCTCCCTTTATGAAATGACCAATACTAGCTGTCAGTGCGAACAAATATGTGCATTTTGGTGTTATCAGGGATTAACTATGTTAAAGCGAAAAAATATTGAGTCTTGCATAAAGGTCCAAGAGAATGTCAATTGTCAAACTAGAATGTTGTGCCCTTTCCATCTCTAATGTATTGCTTGATATGAGAATGCATAAAATATTTGGTTCATAATATTTTTTGAAAAGTATAGGATTGAGTACTTTTTTGAGCCATAGATCAAATGCTTCCTTGTTTGATATGAAACATATGCACCCATTTCACCTAGAGACTCTCCTTATCATAGCAAATCCTCCATAGCTTTTTAGCTAACAATACCTTACTCATTCTACTAGCTAAGCTGATACCTAATCCACCATATTCTTTAGGTAAACAAATGGCACACCATTTGACCTTGGAGGTCTTATTACCACTAAGATTTTGTCCATGCCATATGAAGTCTCTTATACTTCTGTCAATCTTTTTCAATACTCCTATAGGTATTGCTATGTGTACTAGCTAATATATGTGTGTAGGTTATTGAGAATGGATATAGCTATTTGTAATCTACCTTAATAAGACAAAAATCTATTACTCCAGTTAGTAATTCTTTTATGAACATTGTACAATAGAGGTTTGCATTCAGCTTGCTTTAGCTTTCTTATAGAGATGGGGACAATCAAGTAATTAAAAGGCAACAGTTGTATTGAAAGCCTTGCATCAATGATCACCCTCGAGGAATCCACTGGACTTTTCTTGGAAAAGTAAGCAGAGCTATTTTGAGGGTTAAACCTCAGACTTGATACATCTTTGAATCTCACCAGAGTGGTTAAGATTGCCTCAATTGAAGTAGAGTCATTAGCACATAACATGAATAGATCATCTGCAAAACAAAGTTGAGTGATATTGAGCTCACAACAATGATAATGATATCTAAAATTTGAGCTTTACTCAATATATATCTATGTCAATCTCTAACAAACTTCCATATAAATAGTGAATGGGTAGGGAGAAAGAGGATCTCCCAACCTAATTCCCTCAGTTGAATGATAAAGATGCGTAGATTCCCCATTTATTAACACTGAATAAAAACTGTTGATATGCAAGAATAAATCTAGCTAATGAACTTGCTAGGATAGTCAAAAGCGTGGAGAGCATTGATAATGAAACCCCAATTAACTGTGTCATATGCCTTAGTGAAATCTATTTTGAGAGCATAACTTCAAACATGTTCCTTATGAGAATAATCTTTGAATAATTCTTAAGCCAGCATTATATTGTCTCCTATACTTCTTCAGGGCATGTATGCACCTTGATCATAATTAATAATACCAAGCAGAGTATTTCTCAACTTATTGGCAAGGACTTTAGAAATAATCTTAGATAGCACATTGCAACAAGATATTTGTTTGTATTCATTAAGCTTTCTTGGGTTGGGAACCTTGGGCACTAAAGTGAAAAAAGTCTTGTTGATTTTAGTGAGTAACTTGCCACTACTAAAAAACTTTTTTACTGCTTGAGTAATTAGTACTTGTAACAGATTCCATTTATTTTTGAAGAACCTGACATTAAAGTATTCCAGCCCATAAGACTTCTTTGGCTGAAATGAAAATAACACCCTCTTTATTTCTTCACCTGTTACTTCCCTGAGTAGTGCAAATTCTTGTTCCTGTTTGATGGACCTAACCATTTGACTGATTAGATAGATAAGAAGGCTTACAGTGTGAGTAGATACCCTATTTATTGCTTGAAAGTGATTTCTGGCCACTCGTTTGAGTTCCTCTTTATCATTTATCTTCATACCATTCTCATCTTTAAGACACACTACTCTGTTTCTATTTCTCTTGCCTTAAATCACATTAAAAAAATATTTGAAATTTCTGTCCCATTCTTGCAACTATTAGATTCTAGACTTCTGTTTCAGTTGCTCTCAATATTCCTCAATGATTTGCAAGTAACTACATAGTTTATATTTTTCTTCCTCTAAGAGTGAGGAATTAATAAGATCCTTGGCAAAAAACTTCTAGACCAAGGACACATTCTTAAGGGCCTATTCTTTACTGAATTTTAAAGGATTTGGATTAAACTTAAAAAGCTTAATGCATTATGCTTTAATACATTTTAGCATTTGAACACATTGGAAAGTCTTAGAACCCTACACATTCATACCAATAGCATTTGTAATAATTGAATCTTAAAAACTTGAAAGTTTTGTATACTGTAATATATAAAGTAATTTCTTTTTTACTATGTATAATATAAACATTTCTTCTAAAACTCACCCATCTGCACTTCATGTATCACTCTTATAGCTCGAAGAAGAAGAGAATATATTGGTGTTAAAAGACTGTCACGATGATATCGAAAGAGAGAATAGGTGGCCATGTGTAAATAGTTGATAGAGTGTCTGCTAACAGCTATAATAATTATTGAAGAGGAGTTGTAACTTAATTTGGATTGATTTGAATTTTTTGTATCTTTCATCTTTCTCCCTCTATTATGTGTCACTCTCTTATTTACTTTTAAACTTCAAACACTAGCTAAATCAATAAGTCCAAAATTATAATATTTTATTCGTGAAATTGAGTTATATTAATTTGGTATCAAAGCATTAATTATTGATAAAATAAGATAATGGGGTACAAGAAATGGCAGAGGAAACTAGATCGCAAGATATTACACTATTGGAAGAAGATTAAAGAAACCAATTGTAGGAGATGGAAGCAAAATATGAAAAGATTATAAATTTTTTTTGAAGAAAATGACATTATATCTAAAGCCTGCAAGAAAAAACAAAAAAGAGCTCAACCTTAACAAACCAACCTAGCCCGTAAAATTAATTAATGAGAGGATACATATATATATATATATATCTATCTATCTACGTATATATATATATATATATCTACATATATATATATATTTATTGGGTGACCAATTGCCCTTAATCGCTTCTTCTTATATATATATATATACATATATATACTATCTGAAATTTCATCTTGATTTGAAGGTGTAATGGAGTTGTTTCAATGAAATGAGTATGTACTTGAATGCGTTGATTATAATAGATATCTTTGTTATATGATTCAATGATTAATTGTTTTAACAATCGTTTATATTCAAAATAAGAATCTTGAGGGTAATCATACATGAATATATATATATATATATATATATATATATATATATATATATATATATATATATATATATGGAACCTAAATAATAGAATGGGGACGGTTAAGTGCTAAACTTAAACGCATACACATTTTAATTCCACAGGAAGCTGAACGCCAAACCTTAGGCTACTAGCATTTAGGGAGAGAGAAAAGAGTATGAGAGAAAGAAGTTTATTTAGCTCGTGCCTTAGAAGGCTGAAGACATTTACATTATATAGACATAGGACTGAACTAGATGATAAATAAACTGGTCGACAATTTTGGTCGACACCTTAAAAAGAAGAAAAAGTGAAAGTAAACAGTAAAAGGAAACAAATAATGTACATATGACGATAAACTGAAATAAGATGTTTCTGCTTTCTTTGACCGTGTAGGGTCTACATGATATCAAATCTAGTTAAAGTAGATTCTTTGCTTTTTATTCCTCGATTATTGCATCAACAGAGTTTGTTTCTTTATCCGTGACTTGTGAAGTGGATGGATAGTAAGTGCATCGGTGTTCCTTGTATCCTTGCATTTGTTTGCAAATAGCTTGTTTCCATGTAAGATTAAGGGCTGCAAATATATCTTCAAGATTGTTAAATGGGCTCATGAATTGTTTAATGAAATGGAGTCCATCGGGTTGAATCTTCTGTTTACATGGAGAGATCATGAGCATAATAAATCCTTTATAATTGATCCGAATCATTGAATCTGGCTCAATCCGAAGTGCTTGTAAATAGACTCCTTCCAAGCAATTGAGATTAAATTGATTGATCAATTTTCAATCAACTGGATGATTAGGAGGTGTATCTATGAGGGGATATGTTCCATTGTTGATTTCAATTGTTATAAATGCTATATTGGAGAGAATGATGTCTGCATCTTTGATTGTATCTTGTGCTTTGAAAATGGGATAGTTGCTCCAAATCTTGATATAAATTTCAAGATCTTTTGCAAATCTATCTTTATAATTCTTGACTACTTGGCTAAATCTGAGGGGAAACTTAGAAAGAGTCTGAGTGTTGATTACATAGAGTGTATCAATCAATCCACTTTGAAAAAGTAAATATGTGGTTAGAGGATCGGCTTCAGGTAGAACTATTGCCTTTGGTCCAAACCTTCCTCGATTTTGTGGATAATAATGAAAAACTTTGTGTGCTTCAGTCCATGCATTAATATTTTGGAAACATTCAACGAACATTTCTGAAGTCAATCTTTTTGCTTCAATCTGAATAGTCTTGGATGGAATGGCATTGATTCTATCTAGATTGGCTGGTTTTCCCAATACTTGCATTTTTGAAATAGTTGGTGGAGGTGATTTCAATACCTGATTATATTGTGGTCGTAAATCTGAATGTTGCTGCTTATATTCAGTCAAAGATTTTTCTGCTTCAGCTCCGGTGGTAAAACTTTTGTGTATAATGCTTGCATGTCCAATAATATGTGTAGCAGCTTTATGCCATGCATCATAAATTCCTTCCATGGGTCCATTATAAATGACATATGCTTTCAATTCTGATGCATCTTCTTGTTTCTGCGAACTAGGTGTACTGGCTCGAAGATGGGTTAATTGTTGAGGAGTAAAGGGTATAAAAGGTTTGATAACGCCCTACTGTCAACACGTGTTTTCAGTAGCAAAGTTGTCAGATGATTTTATGTAATGAATATCAAATTGGTATTGATTGAATTCAAGTTGCCACTGAATTAGTCTTCCTTGATTGTAGTTGGCTCGGATATTATATCTGAGAAAACCACATAAATATTTTGAATCTGTTTGAATAATAAATGATACAGGTAATAAATCAATTCGTCATTTCCTTAATGTTTTAAGACAAGCGAGTGTTTCTTTTTCGTGCATAGGATATTTGCATTATGTGGGATTAAAAGTCCCATTTATATATTTGCATAAATTATAATGCTTCAAATTAGGGGGTTTTGCCAAAAGGCAACCTGCCCAGGTATCCATACTTGCATCAATCTGAACTTTAAGTGCATCTGAAGGAAGATAATTATATAAAGAGGGTAATTGTGTGCATAAAGCTTTGAGTTTCCTCACAGCTTTGGTATCTACTATATCATCCTAAGTCCATTGCTTTTTGGTACTACATTTTACTTGTTGGACCCCGATCTTTAATTGGAATTTAGAAATAGTAAATGAAATTGAATGAGTGTTTTGTTTAAGTATTATGTTATAGATGAAATTATGCTTTAAGGAAATTTTGAGAAAAGAATTACGAGTTTTCAATGTATTTGATAATTGTGGAGATTTGCATGGGTTATGAAAGTTTAAGCGAATGAATTGATTGAAAAGTTAGTAGAAAATCAAGAAAAAAAGAAAAAAGAGAGAGAATTTGAAAAAAATTAAGAAAGTTGACTTTTGGAGATAGGAAGTTTGACTTGAGTGTTGACTTTTTGTTTGAGGCAAAATTTGAGAAAATTATTTTCTGAAAACTTGTAGTTTATGTCAAGAGCTTTCTGTAGCTATAAAGTTTGATATTTTTTGATATCGGAAGTGAGAGTTATGATCAGTCAAAGTTCGCTTGGAGTTTGACTTTTTGAAGAAAAAATTGACTTTTTGATTTAGGCAAAATTCGAGAAAATGATCAACATGAAAATTGTAGCCTCTGTTGAGAGCTTTTTGTGGACATAAAGTTTGCTATTTTTTGATGTCGGGATTGAGAGATATGATTTTTCGAAGATATGCTTTGTTTTGAAAATGCTATTAAGTATAGATTTGTGTGTTCTATGCTTCGAGGCCACTCGTTGTATAGATTTAGTTTGAATTAGAGTAAGTGGTCTTCATGAAAGTTTTAGATGATATTTTTATCTTTCCATTGATATAAAGTTTGCAATTTTTCGATATCGGGGCTAGGAGTTATGAGCGATTAAAAATTGGAAGTCGTTTAGGAAAAACTGTTTTGGACAGAATCTTTGATTGAGTTTCCGATCTCTTTCGAGACCTAATTTGATTTTGAGTTCTTCAGGGAAGTTGTATAGTTTCCTTTGATCTTTCTATTGACACCAAATTTGTCAAATTTTGAGTTCGGGATCGAGAGATAAGATTTTTGAAAAATTCAGTTTTAAAGTTCCGATACTTTGTTTTTAATCCGATCCCTTTTGTAATCTTTTGCTTATAATTCCTTCGTCCGACATCCGATTGATTTGATTCTCGCAGTGTTGGATTCCTAAGACGATTAATTTCATTTTCTTGAAGAATTATGATTTTTAGGAGATTAAATTGAAAGAGATTGATTGAACCAAAGTAAGAGATTTGGTTATAGGTTATAAGTTGGATAATTTTCTGAACATGGTTCAGTATTTTGCAAAATTCGGGAGTTTTACAACTCCGATTGAGTTGATTATTAAGGTAAAATAAAATTAAGATATAGGGCTACAACTCTTGTGAAGGGATCGAAATTTAATTTAATTCCTAAGATTGTTAATTTCTAGACTGAAGTTATGTTAATGTTCAGTCTCGGATTTTCTGAAGGTCCGATAGTATTTCAGCTATAACTTCTTCGTTTTAGATCCGAATTGAGCGCGGTTAGTGGCGTTGGATTCGTATGATCTAAAGGAACAATTTTCAAGAAAAAAGTTTGTCCAAATTATTTCGTTTATTTGCCCGAAATCAGATCGCAATGTATCAGTTTTTCAAGTTCCTGCAGGGGCAATTTTGGAAATAGGCAAATAAGTGAGGGGCAACTTGGTCATTTGTGCCCCATTTTAATGACATGGCAGAACACATCAGAGGGCCGTCGTTTCTTTAACTCCAAAACCAGTAGAGAGCCACGAAAATTAGAAATAAAAGAGAAGAAGAAACGTTGGAGAAGAAAGAAGAGGATGAAGCAATCGGCTATGGTGGAAGGAAGGAGAAGAAAGATGAAGCAAGGTTTGATTTTTTATGAGTTTTTCTTAGAGATTTGCATGGTTTCCAAGAGGAAATGGGAGGAAGAAGATGAAAGCTTGTCTTGGAGCAAAAATAACGAAAATGGAGGAGAAAAAGGTAAGAGAGGGAAAGTTTTGATTTTGAATTTTTGATGAGTTTGTTGGTTGATTTGGCTTGGAAGGGATATGAATTGAGTTTTCCTATGATTAATTGAAGTGTTTATATTAAAATGATGATTAAGTTTGGGTTAATGTAAGTTAGGGATTATGCTTAAGTTTTGAGTTTGGGGTTTTTAGGAATAGATGCTTTAGAAACCTTATAAATGACATGGATTTGCTAATTTCATGATCAATTTTGAAGATTTCATATTGAAATTGATTCAATTTTAGGAAAATTGTGATTTAGGGGTTAGGCCAAATTTGTGAATTGGGGGTTTTGTAAATTGATGCTTTAGAAAGCTTAGAAATATGATGAATTGATGAATTCCTAACTAAATTTTGAGATTTATATGATTTATGATGTTGAATTTGGGTGGAATAGGCTTAGGGAAATTTTAATTGAAGAAAAGAAGGGAGCTTTGGAGAAATTGAAGTGTGGATCAAGTTCCTAGCATGGAAATAAGGTGGGTATCATATTTATATTTTGATTTATAAGCCATATGTGAATTTTCGAAAATTTAAGAAAGCAAAAATTGGGTTTTCGATAAATAATTTTTTGAAAAATTATGATAAATGTTTGAATTTATGATTTCTGAATAATTAAAGTTATTGTTTTAAAATGAATTTGATAAAGTGAGAAAAATTCAGAAATTTACTATTTATGAATGAATTGATAATTGTTCATCCAATGATTTTGAATGTTTTAATAATGTTGAAATAATTGTGAAAATCCATGGTGTTGCATGTTTTAATAATTGCGATAAATGTTACACTATTGAATGTTTGAGAATGCGTTATGTGATTTGGATTGTTTATGCATTTATGTGACATTGGGAATGACATCCCGTTTGAATATGATCTGCGCATGAAAAATCAAGTTTCGAAATTGTGTCTTCGGGTAATTTGATTTTCGCGTATGAAATGTGTTAAGTGGGTTTGGTTAGGTCCCTCTGTGGGTCAGTGCACTGTCTCTTTTCGTTATAGCCTTCTCCCGGCTGCCCGCTAGTGATAAGGAACTCCGATTTCGGACTCCCTTCACGACTACACTGGACCGCTATGCGGGAAAGTATTGTACGTTCGTTCACTACCGCATTGCGGGACATTATCTTGAAAATGTGCGATCGCTTCTGCTTCGAATCGAACAGACCATTTTGATATGTGATGTGTTTTTGATTTGTTTTTGTGTGCTGCATTCATGTTCAATATTGAGAAATAAAAAGGTGAGGTTTATATGAAAAGTTTGAAAAATTGAAAAGCTGGAGGAAATTGTTTGAAAAGTTTCAAAGTTTGAAAAAAAATTAGCCCTTTTGGCAAAAAGCTTATGAAAAATGATTTCTGCTTATTTGTCAATTTATAAATATGTTATCTACTGAGCTGTGTAGCTCACCCCCCTTTCATCCCCATCTCCAGGTTTCATGCAGGAGATCGGATGAAAGAGTGTCAAGATATTCGATTCGATTTTGTATTATTTGGATTTTTGTGTAAATTGAGATTTTGGTATTAAGATTGGATATGGCTTAAATTGCCATGTAAGTATATGATTTATGAAGTTTGTATGTAATTGTGCATATTGGGTTAATGTAAAAGAATGAAGAGGTTGATGTACGGATTTAAAATCTATAATTGTAAATAATTTTGGAAATTGTATATGAAATTGTGTATGATTTTAGGAAAATATATTGTCAATTGATGTGGAAATTTGATTGAAGTGATTAGAACTAAGTTTGCGTTTGTTTGCTGGTGTTTGGATTCCGGACGGGAGAGTCCGATGTTGATTTGTGTTGTTGGGTTGAGATATTAGAAGTGTATTTTGCCTTTGCAGGAATTTTTGAGCTGTCAAAATACAGTCGTTATGTTGCCTGATTTTCGGTAAAAATCAGGTTAAGATAAGAATAAGAATTAAGGAGTTAGTTTGGTAAAGATGAGATTTGTGTGATTAAGACAAATTATATGAATTGAGTGTTATATGAGGATAAATTTCCAAAAAGGAAATTGTATGGATTGATTATGATTTGAATGTGATTGTGTAAAGAGAAAAGGAATGAATAAGAGAAAAAAAAATTATACCGGGTTTGGATAGTCTAGGTTTTCAACGCGAATGTGTTTATGTGTTCTTGATTGTTCTCGGATGTCGGGTCCGTTTGTTAAGTATCGATTCCGCTTCGCTTCGTTTTGCTTCTGTATTTTCGTATTCGTACTTTGTCTCGCATTTGTTACTTCCGTTATTCCATTTCGATTCGAGTATTCGCTTCACGTTCGATTCTTTTGCTTTGTGATTCGAGTTAGTTTTTGCTATTGGCTTCCGCATTTCACTATTTGCCTTGTTCTAGTTGTTCCGCTTTTCATTTTTCCGGTTGGGATCCGATTTTCGGATCGGGTTCTAACATTTATGGTATCAGAGCCCAGTATTAGGATCTTAACTGGGCATATAAGATTGATAAGAGTGTGTGAGGATAAGATTGAATTAGTGAGGATATGCTAAGTGATCATTTGATTTTGATGAAAGAAGTATGATTGTCTTTAGGAATGTGAAATTGATGTGCATGACTATTTGACGAATTCAAGTGATTGGTTCGATTTGGGTGTCAAGAATATGATTGATTTTAGGAATGTGTTACGGAAATTGAGACTATAAATTCTTGATGAATAGGGATAAATTGATTTGATTATACTTTTGAGAGATGCAAATTTTGAAAGATGAGATAACTTGATGTTTGAATATACATTTGTGAGATGAAATGAGAAAATGATTAACATGAAAATTGTAGCCTCTGTTGAGAGCTTTTTGTGGATATAACGTTTGCTATTTTTCGATGTCGGGATTGAGAGATATGATTTTCCGAAGATATGCTTGTTTTAAAAATGCTATTAAGTATAGATTTGTGTATTCTATACTTCGAGGCCACTCGTCGTATAGATTTAGTTTGAATTAGAGTAAGTGGTCTTCATGAAAGTTTTAGATGATGTTTTTATCTTTCCATTGATATAAAGTTTGCAATTTTTCGGTATCGGGGCTAGGGATTCAAAATTGGAAGTCGTTTAGGAAAAGCTGTTTTGGACAGAATCTTTGATTGAGAGTCCGACCTCTTTCGAGACCTAATTTGATTTTGAGTTCTGCAGGGAAGTTGTAGAGTTTCCTTTGATCTTTCTATTGACACCAAATTTGTCAAATTCTGAGTTCGGGATCGAGATATATGATTTTTGAAAAGTTCGGTTTTGAAGTTCCGATACTTTGTTTTTAATCCGATCCCTTTTGTAATCTTTTGCTTATAATTCCTTCGTCCGACATCCGATTGATTTGATTCTTGAAGCGTTGGATTCCTAAGACGATTAATTTCATTTTCTTGAAGAATTATGATTTTTAGGGGAATAAATGGAAAGAGATTGATTGAACCAAAGAAAGAGATTTGGTTATAGGTTATAAGTTGGATAATTTTCTGAACATGGTTCAGTATTTTGCGAAATTCGGGAGTTGTACAACTTTGATTGAGTTGATTATTGAGGGAAAATAAAGTTAAGATATAGGGCTACAACTCTTGTGAAGGGATCGAAATTTAATTTAATTCCTAAGATTGTTAATTTCTAGACTGAAGTTATGTTAATGTTCAGTCTCGGATTTTCTGAAGGTCCGATAGTATTTAAGCTATAACTTCTTCGTTTTAGATCCGAATTGAGCGCGGTTAGTGGCGTTGGATTCGTATGATCTAAAGGAACAATTTTAAAGAAGAAAGTTTGTCCAAATTATTTCGTTTATTTGCCCGAAATCAGATCGCAAGGTATCAGTTTTTCAAGTTCCTGCAGGGGCAATTTTGGAAATAGGCAAATAAGTGAGGGGCAACTTGGTCATTTATGCCCCATTTTAATGACATGGCAGAACACATCAGAGGGCTGTCATTTCTTTAACTCCAAAACTAGTAGAGAGCCACGAAAATTAGAAATAAAAGAGAAGAAGAAACGTTGGAAAAGAAAGAAGAGGATGAAGCAATCGGCTATGGTGGAAGGAAGGAGAAGAAAGATGAAGCAAGGTTTGATTTTTTATGAGTTTTTCTTAGAGATTTTCGTGGTTTCCAAGAGGAAATGGGAGGAAGAATATGAAAGCTTGTCTTGGAGCAAAATAACAAAATGGAGGAGAAAAGGTAAGAGAGAAAGTTTTGATTTTGAATTTTGATGAGTTTGTTGGTTGATTTGGCTTGGAAGGGATATGAATTGAGTTTTCCTATGATTAATTGAAGTGTTTATGTTAAAATGATGATTAAGTTTGGATTAATGTAAGTTAGGGATTATGCTTAAGTTTTGAGTTTGGGGTTTTTAGGAATAGATGCTTTAGAAACCTTATAAATAATATGGATTTGTTAATTTCATGATCAATTTTGAAGATTTCATGTTGAAATTGATTTAATTTTGGGAAAATTGTGATTTAGGGGTTAGGCCAAATTTGTGAATGGGGGGTTTTTGTAAATTGATGCTTTAGAAAGTTTGAAAATATGATGAATTGATGAATTCCTAAGTAAATTTTGAGATTTATATGATTTATGATGTTGAATTTGGGTGGAATTGGCTTAGGGAAATTTTAATTGGAGAAAAGAAGGGAGCTTTGGAGAAATTGAAGTGTGGATCAAGTTCCTAGCATGGAAATAAGGTGGGTATCATATTTATATTTTGATTTATAAGCCATATGTGAATTTTCGAAAATTTAAGAAAGCAAAAATTGGGTTTTCGATAAATTATTGTTTGAAAAATTATTATAAATGTTTGAATTTATGATTTCCGAATAATTAAAGTTATTGTTTTAAAATGAATTTGATAAAGTGAGAAAAATTCAGAAATTTACTATTTATGAATGAATTGATAATTGTTCATCCAATGATTTTGAATGTTTTAATAATGTTGAAATAATTGTGAAAATCCATGGTGTTGCGTGTTTTAATAATTGCGATAAATGTTGCACTCTTGAATGTTTGAGAATGCGTTATGTGACTTGGATTGTTTATGCATTTATGTGACATTGGGAATGACATCCCGTTTGAATATGATCTGCGCATGAAAAATCAAGTTTCGAAATTGTGCCTTCGGGCAATTTGATTTTCGCGTATGAAATGTGTTAAGTGGGTTTGGTTAGGTCCCTCTGTGAGTCATTGCACTGTCTCTTTTCGTTATAGCCTTCTCCCGGTTGCCCGCTAGTGACAAGGAGCTCCGATTTTGGACTCCCTTCACGGCTACACTGGACCGCTATGCGGCAAAGTGTAGTACGTTACATTCACTACCGCAGGATCGCTATCGAGAATGTGCGATACGTTCTGTTCGAACCGAACAGACCATTTTGATATGTTATGTGTTTTTGATTTATTTTTGTGTGCTGCATTCATGTTCAAAATTGAGAAATAAAAAGGTGAGATTTATATGAAAAGTTTGAAAAATTGAAAAGCTGGAGGAAATTGTTTGAAAAGTTTCAAAGTTTGAAAAAAAATTAGCCCTTTTGGCAAAAAGCTTATGAAAAATGATTTCTGTTTGTTTGTTAATTTATAAATGTGTTATCCACTGAGCTGTGTAGCTCACCCCCCTTTCATCCCCATCTCCAGGTTTCGTGCAGGAGATCGGATGAAAGAGTGTCAAGACATTCGATTCGATTTTGTATTGTTTGGATTTTTGTGTAAATTAAGATTTTAGTATTAAGATTGGATATGACTTAAATTGCCATGTAAGTATATGATTTATGAAGTTTGTATGTAATTGTGTATATTGGGTTTATGTAAAAGAATGAAGAAATTGATGTACGGATTTAAAATCAGAATTGTAAATAATTTTGGAAATTGTATATGAAATTGTGTATGATTTTAGGAAAATATATTGTCAATTGATGTGGAAATTTGATTGAAGTGATTAGAACTAAGTTTGCGTTTGTTTGCTGGTGTTTGGATTCCGGACGGGAGAGTCCGATGTTGATTTGTGTTGTTGGGTTGAGATATTAGAAGTATATTTTGCCTTTGCAGGAATTTTTGGGCTGTCAAAATACAAATAGTTATCTTTACGATTTTCGGTAAAATCGAGTTAAGATAAGAATAAAATTAAGGAGTTAGTTTGGTAAAGATGAGATTTGTGTGATTAAGACAAATTATATGAATTGAGTGTTATATGAGGATAAATTTCCAAAAGGAAATTGTATGGATTGATTATGATTTGAATGTGATTGAGTAAAGTGAAAAGGAATGAATAAGAGAAAAAAATTATCTGGGTTTGGATAGTCTAGGTTTCCAACGCGAATGTGTTTATGTGTTCTTGATTGTTCTCGGATGTCGGGTCCGTTTGTTAAATATCGATTCCGCTTAACCGTTTTGCTTCATATTTTTCGTATTACGTACTTTGTTTCGCATTCGTTACTTAGTTATTCCATTTCGATTCGAGTATTAAACTTCACGTTCGATTCTTTTGCTTTGTGATTCGAGTTCGTTTTGCTATTGGCTTCGCATTTATTTATTTGCCTTGTTCTAGTTGTTACCTTTTCGTTTTTCGGTTGGGATCCGATTTTTGGATCGGGTTCCAACATTACTATAAAATTCGTCTTTCTTTAGCTAAATTCTTTAAGAATCCTTGATCGAAATATAATTTAAAATGCCTAAAATTGTTGTACTTGAGTTCTACTAGTTAATTGATCGAGAAGCTGTTGTATTTTGCTAAAATATTAGGTTGCAATTTTAAATATCCATTATGAAATTCAATTCCTAGATATTCAATATTTTGGTGTGCAATTTTGCTTTTTCTTACTTATAATTAATCCTCTTTCCTTACATCTTTGAAGTACTATCTTAACCTTTTTAGATGATCTAGTTTATCTTGGTTTGAATAAATAATAATATCATCTATATAAGCAGAGGTAAATTCTTCTAAGCCGTCAAGATTTTTATCCATAAATCGTTGATAAATCTTTGGTGCTTGTTTTAATCCAAATGGTAAAACATTCCATTGATAATGCTTTTGAGGAGGACAGGTAAAAGCAGTTAATGGTTTTGTGTTTTCGTGTAATCTTAATTGCCAATAATCTTATTTTGCATCTAAAGTTGTAAACCAAGTATGACCTTTTAGTTTATTGATTCTATAATATTTGCGTGGTAATTTATATGCATCACCTATTGTTGCTTCATTCATTTTTTTGTAATTAATAACCATTCTACGTTTTCCACGTTTTTGTTCTGCAGAATTATTTACATAAAAAGCGGTCTTTGAATGTTTGCTAGTGCTTGAAGTGATTAGTTTTTATTAAGTAAATCGGCACATTCATTTATAAATTCTTGAACATCAATTTGAGAATAAGGTATATTATTTTTAATATTTACTTCTTGGGTAGGATCTTTAAGTTTAATTTCTATTAATTGGTTGTTTTGATTTTTGATAGGATCTAATGGATTTTCACTACAAATGTAATCTAATAGTGTGTCAATTTCTAATTGAAGTTTCATATTATTCAACAGATAAAAATGAAGTGAGTCTAATTGAGTTGTTATTTTTGTAATTGCTGAAAATAAATGGTATGATAAATTGGTATTTTAATATGATAGATTTTTATTTAATGATTTAATTATAGGTGTTTTAGAGTAATATAATGTAAATATTGACAAAAGGATTATATAACTTTAAAAATTATTATCTAAGATTAAAGGTAAACTGATTCTTTTGGTATATAGTAGGTATTGGAAATGTATATCCTTCTATTATGATATTGTTGTAATAACTTACATACCATATGGAATTAAAACTTCCATCAAGAATTCGTATTTGTAATGGTTTAACTAGTTTTTCCAGTTAGCTAATAATTCCTTAGAAGCAATACATATTGTAGCTCCTGTGTCTATATATGCATTTATTTTCTTACTCTGAATTGTCACTTGAATAAATGTTGAGTTTGAATTTACCCGATGATTATGAACTTTCTGAACAAGATTCATAGTAATAGATTGAGGAGATTGTTGAATCTGTATTATATTCTGATTCTATAGGTTCTAAATCATTAGTAGTAGCGAGATTTAACTACATATTTAAAACAAACTTTATGAATCAAGGTATTAGTCAAAATACAAAATATTAAAGAAAATTATAATTACATTAGTCATCAATTAATGGAATTATTACAAAGTCAAGCAATTTTAGTACAACAACTTGATGATGATCCGAAGATAATGTTGATGATGATCCGTCCGAATCGATTACGAAAGATGTGCGGAAAATTGATGAAGCATGCATTCACACACAAGACCTGAGATCAAGCGAAATGCAGCTATACAAATTGTGCGAAGGCCCAAGATGGGGAAGTATAAAACAGAACATTTATCGAGTTCCTTGTTCAGACGGTTCTTCGTATTAGCCTTTTGTCTAATACTCGCATCTATCGAAGAACATGCCCTATCCTATGAGGAAGGCAGGTTGTTGATCTTGCCAGTTCCTTTGATCTAAATCTTCCGAAGCTGCAACATTCATTCGTCCACCGACTTTTGAGATTAATGAAGACTACACTCCATCCTCGATGCCTATACTACTACAATTCCTTTCGCTCCTCCATCAGCAGAAGCAGATCAAGCCTCTTCGTCAAATGAAGTCAATTAGATTACGTGGTGAACTCAATGACATGAAGGAGACGGTGAATGATCTAAAGAAGATGATAGCGAATCTGGCGAAGAACCGAATCGATAATCATTTTTATTATAACAAATAGGGAGAGTAGGAAAGAAGAAAATAATCGAAGAGGAGAGGATGTTCAGATGAAGAAGGTGTGACCACAACAGATTTAAGACGGAAGAAGATAATTTTTTTTTGCAACATTTTGTTTTGTTTTCTTTTCTTGTATGTAATTTGTTATATTCAAAAGGGGAGATTGTTAAGTCAAAATGACTTTACATAAAATGATTTTGATGTATAATGTATACATAGTGAGGTCAAATACAAAAAAACAAAAGCGATCACAGACGATATCTGGGCAATTACGAAGATGAGCGAAGATGACGTGCTCTGAGCGAATTACAAGATGATTTAAGATGGCGCTTACTGAAGAATTCAGAGACAGACGCAGAAATAAAAGCAGACGCAGACGCAGACGCAGACGCAGAAACAAAAGAAGACGTAGACGCAGATGCAGAAACAAAAGCAGACGCAGACGCAGAAAAGAAACAGACGCAAGAGTCAGTTCGAGTTAGTTACAGAACTCAACTGAGTAACCGTTTCTTTAAAGATTCAAGATTAAAGAATCAAGAAGTAGTTAGAGACGAAGGCTATAAATACAAGTCGAAGTCGAAAACTGAAGAGCTTGTTGTTTCGAGAAAAATTACACAAAGCGAGAAAAAGCGATTAAGTGCGAATTAATGAACGCTATCCTACATAATGAGTGTTCAAATATTTTCGAAAAGAAAAGTTGTATGATAGCTGCAGAGGCTAAGTGTGAAAGAATCTGGTTGTAGAGACCAAGAGGCTCGTGAAAGAATCTTTATAACGTTTGAAGAGATAGTGAAATCTCGGAAGAAACTCTAAGGATCGGCGTAGCCACGGTTTGGGGTGAACCAGGATAAATCTGCGTGTCTACTACTCTCACTCTATCTCACTTTTAGTTTCAAAGTTGATCTTTATTTACTATTCATATACTTAGCATTGAAAAGTTTGATCAATAAGGATTAATAAGAATTTTGTAAAGAATCTTAATTACGACAAGTAATTCTAAAAGATATTTAAAAGGAAATACACATTCAACCCCCCCTTCTCGTGCATTCTATTGTGTTTTTAAGTGCTGTATTAACGTGTGATTCACTTCAACTGCCACGTGATACCATTAATCAACATAGGTTGCACCAGAGCTACTATTTTCTTCACTGGTTCAACACCGATTATAATAGCATTGCTCAGATTCGTAATAACTTCTACGAATTTGATTTCCAACCTATATTTCCTCAAGAACTTCTGGTAGTTATATACCTTCAGACTTCGTTCATCATCAGCCAAATCTGGTACTGCAGTTGCTTCTGGTTGTGTTCCCTTAGAAGTCTCCTGAACCGGCCATTCTTCTGCTGGTTCCTCCTTTATAATGCCAGGTGTCTCATAAACCGTGCTTTCATCCACTGGTTCTTCTTGTTAAGAACTAGGAATTTCTTGAACTGTACAATGCTCAGTTTCTGTTTCAACTTGAACAGTATCAGCAGTCTCTTTTTGTAGACTAACGTCCTCAGCAGTTGAGATGCTCTTCTTTTGACTAACCTTCTTAGTCTTTTTCTCTGCTTCAGTTAGTTTTGCTGATTTCTTCACAAGAAATTTTCCTTTAACAGATGTTGCTTTTCTCTTCCTCTCAGTCTCTTTAGATCTTCTGGTCGTATCCTCTTCCATAATAGAGACTAAGGATCTTGTGGCTTTGGCTGCACAAGATTTAGAAGTTTCTTCTCGCCTTTGTTCTCTGGCAATCTTCTCTTCCTGTTGCCTCAGAGTCCTGATTCTTGGAGATCTCTTGGCTTTCTTCACAACTTTGCTCAAGAGACTTTCTCCTTGTCTCTTTGGCGAACTTTGCTTTGCCCTCTGAGATTGACTTTCTGCGACAAGAGGACTCGCCATTTTCATGAGAGGTCTCCCTAGCACTCTCCTTAATTCGACAGTAGGCAATTTGATACTTACAGGCGATTGAGAACTTGAGACAGGAGTCTTCTTCAATATACGCCCCCCTCAGTTCTTGGTTTCTTTGAAGAACCGACGTGATCTTTGTCTACTGTATTCAGACCCATTCGCCGAATAGTATGAGCATCAATCTTGCTCTTCATTGGAACAGTTCATCTTATCCCTTAGTGCAGAAGAATACTGGATTCCATAAAGATCCTCGTCAAAATCATACCATAAGGATAACTGGAAGTTTCCTTTAACCCCTTAACCATATAGTGAAAGATTAAGAAGGGTAGATCTATAGGATTTCGATTGAGAAGAAAGAACAGACCTTGTTCGTCTAAAGTAGTCACCAAATGCCTTGAACCAACTCTAGGAAGAATACAATTGAACAGGATTGCATGCAGAACCCTAGCCTTTGGAATCAGATTTGATGTCTTCCTTTCTCTTGAATCATTTGTGCCATAGAGCTGCCTCTTGACATCTTCTTCTTTCATTCCAACTGAGGATATCCATCCGGCCTTGGTAGGCAGTTTTTCACCAACGGATGGGCAATCAGTTACTTTCCTTATCAAATCCTTTGTGACAATAATCGATATTCTATCCACGAGAGGATACAATAGTGTCTTCTATCGGAGGAGCGTTCTTCCGAACTCATATACCTCATTTATATAGAGCGAGTTCTTGTATCTGAAAGAAGTTCTTCCAGCCAGCTTTTATAATCTCAGGTTCTACATCCATGTCGTCTGTTGGACCCCGAACTTTTGATGAAAATTAGAAATATTAAAATGAATTTAAATGGAGAAAGAATTGGTGAGAATGAAAATGAATTTAAGAAAAATGTAGGAGAAAAGAATTGTTTCGGTTAGAGAAATCTGATATTTGAATGAATTTTTATGGATTATGAGAGGAAAGTGGATGAGTTGATTGAAATGAAGTTAAATAGCAAGAATTAAAAAGAAAAAGTGTGAAAATTTGAAGGATTTTGAAAGGTTCACTTTTTGGAGAGAGAATGTTTGACTTTGATAGTTGACTTTTGTTTGAGGCAAAATTTGATAAAATGATCTACATGAAACTTGTAGATTATGTTACGAGCTTTCTGTAGACATAAAGTTTGCATTTTTTTCGATATCGGGAGTGAAATTTATGATCAGTCTAAATTCATGTTAGATAAGGTTGACTTTTGACTTTAAGTATGACTTTGACTGAAAAATTAACCTAGTTAGAGGTTAATTGAGCTTTGATGTTCTTCATGAAAATTGAAGCATTTGATTTGATCTTTATTTCGATATAAAGTATGTAATTTTTCGATCTCGGAATAATAAGTTATGATTTTTACAAGTTTGTATAGAGAATAGTATCTTTGACCGAAAAATGGACTTCCGAAGGAGTCGAATTGAGTTTTATGTCCTTCGTGAAAGATGTAGAGCTTTCTTTAAGCTTTCTATAGAGACTAAGTTTGTCAAAATCGGAGTTCGGGATTAAAAGTTATGAATTTTGAAAGTTTGGAGGAAAAAAAAAAGAGGAAAATGATTTATCCCCCTCACTAGGGCGACGCGTATCGCCATAGCGATGGCGAACGTTCAGCGCCGCCGTCACTACAGTGACGCGCATCGCCGTAGCGATGGTGAGCATTTTGGCTCGCGTCGCTAGGGCGACGTCCGTGTCGCCGTAATGACCGTGCCCTATCTTCGCCCTAATACGACGTCGTTTTGCTCCTTCAGTTTCTTACTTCCTCTTCCAATCCGACCTTTGTTCACTGTTTTGCTCATATCTTTTCCGTCCGATATCCGATTGAGTTGATTCTTGCGGCGTTGGATTCGTAAGACAATTCTCTACTTTCTCATGAGAAATTTATAATTTTATGAGATTAAATTAATGGTGATTAATTTAATCAAAGTGAGTCGGGAAATTTTCCAAGCATAGTTCAGTGTTTTGTGAAATTCGGGATCTGTAGAGATCCGATTGAAGTGATTCTTGAGGTGAAATAAAGATAAGACAAGGGGCTACAAATCTTATGAAGACATGAAATGTCAATTTTGCCCCTAAGACCCTCAAATTATGAATGGAAGTTCAAATTCGTGTGCAGTTTTTGGATTTGGAACATCTGAGAGTAATTTGAGTATAACTTTTGATCTGGGAATCGAAATGAGGTGATTCTTGTTTTGAATTAAACTAGAGACATAAGGCTACAATTGTTATGAAGACATCGAGTTTCAATTCTAGGCTTAAGAATGTGAACTTTTGGACAGAAATAATCGTACATGGAAAATGTGTTAGAATATGGATATTCCCAAACTGTTTTGCGCATAACTTTTGATGTAGTGATCGGAATTGAGAGCGGTCGGTGGCGTTGGATTTGTATGATTGAGAGGAACATTTCTCTAGAAGGAAGTTTGGGCAAATTCTTTCAGCTTGATAGTGCGAATCAAACCGCAAGTGAGCATGACATAAAGTAACAATGGAAGGGCAAAATGGTCATTTGTCTATCATTTAATGAAACACACTTGAGGAGTGTCGTTTTGGCTTATTAAAAGCCACGAATGGGCTGGAGAAGTCTGGAAAAGTATAGAAGAAAGGAGAAAAAATAAAAGAAATGAGAGAGAAAGTGAAGAAGAAGCATCGTATATGGAGAAAGAAGAGGGAGAAAGCTTAGTTTTCATTTTTCTACTCAATTCTTAAGGCTTTTGGGATTTTTCCAAGAAGGAAAAGAGTGGAGAATGATGAGAGCTTCCTAAGGAACCAAGAAAATTCGAATTTGGAGGAGAAATGAGGTAAGAGAAAATTTTCAATTTGGAGTTTTTGTTGAATTTTTGATTGAAAAAGATAGATAATGTTATGGGTTTGTGATTTATGAAGTTGTTTTTGAAATATATGTTTTAGGCTGGGTTTAATTTTGGATGGAAAATTGATTAAAGTTTAGGCTTAATTTTGTGATGAGGAAATTTGTGATATTTTGGTATAGAATTATAGATAATGATATGGGTTAGTGTTATATGAATTCAATTTTGAAGAATTTATGGATTATGATTTTGAATTTGGATATATTGGTTTAGGCCAATTTTAAGATTTGGGGATTTTTGAAATTGAGGATCTAGATATTTTGGAATTAATGTGGATTGATGAATTGTGAGATTAATTTTGAAAATTAAGTTATTTATGAGATTTAATTTGGGTGTATTGGTTTAGGCCAATTTTGAAAATTGGGGATTTTCAAAATTGGAGATTGAAATAGCTTGGAAATATGATAATTATGAAATTCCGATAGTTAATTTTGGGAATTATGCAAATTTATGATGTGAATTTGGGTGATTATGGCTTAGGTCATTTTTAATTGAAAGAAGGAAAGAAGCAAGGATCAAATTGGAGCTTGGAACAAGTTCTTAGCGTCATTTCGAGGTGGGTAGCATATTTATATTTTGATTTGTGAGCAATATGCAATTTTTGAAAAATTAAAGAAAGCAATTTTCAAAAATTAAAGAAAGTAAAATTTTGGATTTTTGATACATTATTGTTTTAGTAAGTGTTTGAAAAGAAAAGTTGGTTAATGTTAGAAATTGTGATTTCCAAAGGACTTTTGAAAAATTATTACAAGCTAAATTATGTTTGAAAAGAAAAATAGAAATTTCGAAAGTTCATGTTATTACGTATGCATTGCTAAATTATGTAAAATCTTGAAATTATTGATTGATTGATTGAGTGATTTAATTGTATGTATTATGTGAATATATGAAAATCAAGACTTTGAAAAGTGCCTTGAGCGATTCAATTCTGTTTTAAACTTATGTATTACGTGGGTTCGGTTAGGTCCTTGGTGAGTCATTGTCTCTATTTGTATAGCCTTCGCTTGGCTGCCCGCTAGTGTACGGAGCTCCGTTCGGACTCCCTCACGGCTACACCGGACCGCTATGCGAGGAAAGTGTAATGCGTTCATTCACGATCCGCAGGACATTATCTTGAGAATGTGCGATATGTCTATTTTGGACCGAACTGACCATTTGATATGTTTTGTGTTTTCAATTTTGTTTACGTATGTTGCATTCATATTTATGAAAATTGAAAATTTTGAAAAAAAACAAGAAAAAGTGAGATGACTATGAAAAGTTTGAAAAATATGAAAAAAGGGGGTTTGAGGAAATTGTTTGAAAAATTATAAAGTTTGAAAAATTAGCCCTTTTGGCGAAAAGCTTGTGAAAAATGATTTCCGCTTATTTAATGATTTATAAATGTGTTATCCACGAGCTTTCGAGCTCACCCCCTCTTTCATCCCTATCTCCAGGTTTCGAGTAGGAGATCGGATGAAAGAATGTGAAGACGTCAGTTTCGACATTTGAATACGTTAGATTTTGAGTATTTTGGAATTTGTATATGAATTTGTGTATGATGTTTGGAATATATATTTATGTTTGATTACGGGAATGAGTTTGATTGATGAGACTAGTGTATTGAGTTACAATTTAGGCGGTTTAGAAATAGGTTTGTGTTTATCTCTTGAGATCCCAGACGGAGGGTCCGTTGATTTTGATGTGTGTATGATTGTTTGGGCTTTTAGAAGTGTATTTTGAACCCTTGTAGGTTTGGGTTAGGATTAAAGCGTAGTTATCTTTGCTTGAAATTTAGATAGAAAATAAAGTGAAAATGAAGAAAAATAAGATTTAGATATATGAAAGATGGATTTATGAGATTGGTATAAATGTAAAGAAATTTGTTGTGATTTGAGTGGGATGATGAAATTGATAAATATTGCTTTGTATGGGTTTGAGTAAAAATGGTCATAAGAGATGGAATAGAAAAGAAAAGGAAAAAAAAATTATACCGGATTTTTGCATCGGATTAGTCTAAGGAATTCCAACGCAATTATGTTCATTCGATCGTTTTCTTTGATTTTTGTGCTCGGATGTCGGATCTGTTCTACTTGATTTCGTTTCGCTTTGAAATCTATTCGTTGGGTTCGATCGACTTGATTTGTTTTATTCTGACTTGATTCGAATTCGACTTTCAAATCATGCTCGTTTAATTCGTTTTATTATGGGCTTCGCATTTTGTTTTCGATCCGAAATTTTCGTTTCCATCCAATTCCGTTTCCTTCGTTCGGTTGGGATCCGGTTCCCGGATCGGGTCCCAACACCGTCACCCCTTAGTGATTCAAAGTTCACAAGTCTTCCATAAATCATTGCTGCTTCCATTGTATAGAATCGAAAGATTATCTTCGGAAAGCTTTTGGTGAGAAGATTTTGAGAGAATTGGTAAAGTAGAAATGAGCCGTCGGAGATGATGAAAAGATCGCTATTATATCATCTTGATCTACTTATAGGGTTATAGGTGATGGGTTCTCGAATCATTAAGAACCTCGAGTTTATCGGATATTTCCCTCCAAAATCTTCCTTGTGAGAAAAGTTACCATCTGTAACTCACTGTGTATAACACCGTTAGTTTCTCACGTTATTTTAGCCTAACTGCTCATTTAGCATCACCATATTGAGATTGCGTCTTATCTTAAAACGTTCTTCACTCGATTGGTTTAGTGAAGATGTCCGCCCATTGAAGCTCTATTTCAACGAACTTTAGAAGCACCACCTTTCTCTGAACGTAGTCTCTCAGGAAATGATGTCGACTTCTATATGTTTTACTCTAGAATCTTTGAATTGGATTCTTTGACAGGTTTATTGCACTAGTGTTGTCGCAATAAATTGGAATCTCCTCCTCCTTAATGAATAGTCTTCAGTGATACTTGATCCACGACGTCGTGAACAAAGACTTCGGCGGACATGTATTCCTTCATGGTTGATAGAGCAATTGAGCTTTGTCTCTTGCTTGACCAGAGATTAGATTTCTCCCGAAAGTGACATCCTCCACTTGTGCTCTTTCTTTCGATTCTATCTCGGCATAATCCGCATCACAAGATTCGATTAACTGAAATCTTTACCTTTCTCAAACATTAAGCAAAGATCGGTAGTACTGCGAGATATCTCAAAATTCTTTTAACAAAAAAAATGAGACTCTCTAGGATCGGCTTGAAATCTTGCACACAAGCATACACCGAGCGAATATCGTGTCTACTTAACATGAATACAATAAAGAACCGATCATCCCTCTATATAGGGTTTGATCCACCTTCTTACCAAGTTAAGTCTTTCGGCAAAAGGTTTGAAGGATGCATTGGGTTGCCATTGGCTTCACATTATTCATGTCAAACTTATTGACAACTCTTTCACATACTTACATTGATGAATGAAGATCTTCTCTTTGGTGCAGCAACTTGCAACCCAAGAAAGAACTTTAATTCACCCATCATACTCATTTCAAATTCTCTTTCATTAGTCTCTCAAACTTTAAACACAACTCTTTTGTAGTAGCACCAAAGATAATATCATCAACGTAGATCTGTCTTAAGATAAAATCATTACGAAAACTCTTTCTAAAGAGCGTCTTATCAACTTGACCTCTGCTGAAACCATTTTCTATTAAGAAGGTACTCGACGATCATACCAAGCTCTAGGGGCTTGCTTTAGGCGTATAAGGCTTTGTGAAGTCTATAGACATAATCTGGATTTTAACATCTTCAAAGCCGGAGGTTGTTTCACATAGACTTCTTCGTTTATAAAGCCATTCGAAATGCACTCTTAACATCCATCTGAAACAACTTTATATCGTGACAGATTGCATATGCCAACAAAATCCTTATAGCTTCAAGTCTCGAATCTTTGGAGCATATGTTTCGTTGTAGTCTATTCCTTCTTGCGATTGTAACCTTGTGCTACTAATCGGCCTTGTTATGACTCACTCTTCCCGATTCGTCTAACTTATTCTTGAAAACCCATCTTGTTCCTATAATGGATTTCTTAGGAGGTTTTGGAACCAAGGACGACGTTATTCCTTGTGAATTGGTTCACTCTTCTTGAATGGCTAACACCCAAGCTTCGTCTTGAAGAGCTTCCTCAACCTTCTTAGGTTCTACTTCAGAGATAAAAGCTACATTAGCTTCTCGTCTGAATCTGGACCTTGTCCTAACTCCTTCTGAGGTCTCACTAATAATTAACTCTTATGGATGAGAACTTTTATACTTCCAATCTCGTCTTAGTTCTATAGTTTCTGGAATATCTTCAATCTTATTCTCATGAGTGTTTGACGAGGGAGTTTCTGAGGCATCATCTAGGTTCTTTGAAAGACCTTCAATCTCCATGTCATCTTCCTTATGGGTTTGAGAACTATCATCAAATTTGACATGGATCGTCTCTTCAAAATTCTTTTAAGTCAGGTTGTAAACTCGAAATGCCTTAGGCGATAATGAGTAACCTAGAAATATTCTGGATAGGTCTTTGAATCAATTTATCCAACACTCTCTCGTATTCGAATGGAACATTTGCACCGAATGGATGAAAGTAGGATATGTTTGGTCTTCTTCCATTCCATAACTCGTGAGGAGTTTTCTTGACATAGGTCGCAACAAGATCCTATTACGAATATAGCATCTTGTATTCACGACTACCTTGAAATACTTAGGAAGATTAGTCTCACATAGCATAGTCCTTGCCATCTCTTGAATCATCCTATTCTTTCTCTCAACAACTCCATTCATTGTGGAGTTCTAGGGGCCGAGAAGTTGTGGAAATTCCATTCTCCTCACGAAAACTCTAAACTTCTCATTCTCAAATTCTCATCCATGATCACTCCCGATACTAGCTATAGACATTCCTTTTCATTACAGTAACTTTACGGATAGAGTTCTAAAGTATTTAAAAGACTCATCTTTGTGTGATAAAACAATATCCAACAAAATCGAGTAAAATCATCAATAATGACAAGTCCATATTTCTTTACGCTAAGACTTAATGTCCTTGTAGGACCAAACAAATCCATATGTAATAGTTCTAAAGGTCTTGAAGAAGTTACAAAATTTTAGAAGAAAGAGGTTTTAACTGTTTTTCCTTTCAAACAATTTTCACGAAAAATTCTTTGTCAAAACTTATTTTTGGTAAACCTCTTACCAAATCATGTTTTACCACTTTTGAAATATGTTTCAAAGAGACATGACCTAGCTTTTATGCAGATTAGTCTTTCTTCTTGAAGATAGAAAACATGAGATATTTTGACTTTGAAAATCTTAAGTTGATTTTGTAAAGGTTGTTTCTTCTCTTGGCGAGAGAAAGTATAGACCCATCTTTGTTTACGACTTCACAAAGATTTTGATTGAATGTAACTATAAAACCGAATCACACAAATCGACTCACACTAATCAAGTTATGCTTTAGACCATCAACAAGTAGTACATTATTTATGCATGCAAAGGAATCTTTACCTATTTTCTCGATTCCAATGATTTTGCCTGCTTGGTTGTCTCTGAAAGTTCTTGATCCTCCTTCTTGTCTCAAGGTCTAGGAACATAGACCTTCTTCCGTCATGTGTCGCGAGCATCCACCGCCTAAATACCAATGGTGCTTGCCGTATCTTCCAAGGAAGGATATCTGCGGGAGAAACTATTTTATTTCTTGGTACCCAAATTTTCTTGGGTCCTTTATGGTTAATAGTATGCACATGATATGATCTTTGATGCATATTACTCGACGTTGATTAAAATATGTTATCCTATTTCTTCCTTTTGAGAGACAAATTTATTACGAGGTGAGTATTGTTTCCAAGAAACCTAATCCAGTCTTATCACTAGGATGTCTACATTTTCCTAGCATATCATTCATTTTCTTTGTACTCTCTGAAAGTAACTAGATCGGTGATAGATTCTTGATCCTCGGTTTGAGTTGATTAATCTCATCGATCATCTACAAGTTTCCTTTTAACTTCTAACTCCTTTTTAAGCAAATATTTTCTCTCTTTATTTTCTCAAGTATTTCTAATATTCTCTGCATACTTTTCTTGACGACTTGTCTTGTTGTTTCGCATAGTATGAGAATCTTCTAACATTCGAATATGCATCATGCAAATTTTCAGTAGTGGATTTTACCTCCTCATCACTATCTTCCTCGGCCATTAGGCAAATGTTTGCATGTTACGATGACTCGGGCTCATGTCGATTCGGATGAATCTAGGTCCTCCGTGTTGCTATCATGCTTTTCTTGCCTTCTACTCTTCTTGGGTTTCTTCTTGAGAGTAGGGCATTGGACTTGTAGTGTCGGGCTGATTGCACTCGTAACAAATGATAGAAGACTTTTACGGCTTAGCTTCATCTTTTCCATTCTTTACGAATGTCCGTTACTTCGGGCTTCTTCTTCCACATCGTCTTATCTTTACGGAAATGAAAGATAATTCGTCATCTTCATCACTCGATTCGAATCGATTGGCTAGAGTTATCATCCCTTGATTCTTCAATTTTCAATGCTTTTGATGGCTTCCTCCTTCTTTGAGTCTTATGATTCTTTTGTCCACCTTGATCTTATTGACTTCTCTCGCTTGGGCTTATCTTCACGTTGAGTTCAACTTAATGAATCTTTAAGGATCCCAAGAACTCATCTAGCTTTAATTTGCTCAAGTCTTTGGCTTCTTACCTTTGTCGTAACTTTTGGTCTCCATCTCTTAGGAAGACTTCTTAGAATCTTGCGAGCGTGATCTTGATTATTGTATTTCCTACCAAGAGCTTTCAATCCATTGATAATTGTTTGAAATCTTCCAAACATTTGATCAATAGATTCTTCATCTTCCATCTGAAAAGTTCATATTGATGTACAAGAATACTTATCTTGGATTCCTTAACTTGACTTGTGCCTTCATGAGCAATGGACAATGTGTCCCACATTTCTTTTCTTTGTGTCGCAACCATGCACTTTGTCTTACTCACTTCTACTTAGGGCTGCGTTAAGAAAAATTTCGCTTTGAATTGATTTGTATTCTTGCTTTCTAATCACCGTCCATCTCCCGTGGAATAGAACTACCTTCGTCATCTCACGGTATATAGGGTTCGTTCTCTTTTCGTCCCAAAGGTCTACATGTGTAGATTCGATGAATAACCGCATCCTATCTTTCCAGTAATGATAGTCTTCTCCATTGAATCTTTGGAGGTCTAGTGATGAGGCTCCTTGAATGATGTATACATGTGACTCATGCATTATCTTTAATCCACACTTCGCCAAAGTGATTCTTGGATACCAAGCTCGATACCAATTGAAGTGAATCACACGTTAATCTGACATTTAAAAACACAATAGAATGCACGAGAAGGGGGTTGAATTGTGTATTCCCTTTTGAATATCTTTAGAATTACTTGTTAGAATTAAGATTCTTTACTGAATTCTTATTAATCTGATTGATCAAACTTTTCAATGCTAAGTATATGAATAGTAAATAAAGATCAACTTTGAAACTAAAAGTGAGATAGAGAGAGAGTAGTAGACACGCAGATTTATCCTGGTTCACCCCAAACCGTGGGCTACGTCCAGTCCTCAGAATTTCTTCTGAGATTTCACTATCTCTTCAAACGTTACAGTATTCTTTCACGAGCCTCTTCAGGTCTCTACAACTAGAATTCTTTCACATTTAGCCTCTGCAGGGCTATCTGCATAACTTTTCTTTTCAGAAAATATTTGAACACTCATTTCGAAGGATAACGTTCACTAATTCGCACTTAATCGCTTTTTCGCTTTGTGTAATTTTTCTCAAAACAACAAGCACTTCAGTTTTCGACTTCGACTTGTATTTATAGCCTTTGTCTCTAACTGCTTCTTGTATTGAATCTTGAATCTTTAAAGAAACGGTTAATCAGTTGAGTTCTGTAACTAAATCGAACTGACTCTTGCGTCTGTTTCTTTTCTGCGTCTGCGTCTGCGTCTGCTTTTGTTTCTGCGTCTGTATCTACATTTGCGTCTGCGTCTTTTATTGTCTTGTGTCATCTGCGTCTGTGTTGACTTTTTACTTTGACAAACTTAAATACATGTTTTGATTTGTGCGTAATGCGTCAGATGTCGACTTTTTCAACTTAGTGCAATGTCAACTTCGCCTCAGATCGTCATCTTAAATACATATCGTTTGTATTATTTTTTCTTCTTCTTGTATTTGATCTCACTATGTTTGTTATACATCAAAATCATTTTTATGTAAAGTCATTTTGACTTAACAGAACTTCTTTTGTGTTACTGTTCATGAACTTTTTCTGTGTTACTATTCATGAATTTCTTCTGTGTTACCGTTCATGAACTTCTTCTGTGTTTTGTTCTTTCTGTGTTTTGTATCATCTGCCTTTTGTATCGTTTGCCTTTTGTATCTTCTGTCTTTTTGTATCGTTTGCCTTTTGTATCGTCTACCTTTGGTATCATCTACCTTTTGTATCTTCTGCTTTTTGTAGCTTCTGCCTTTTGTATCGTCTGCCTTTTGTATCTTCTATCTTTTGTATTGTCTGCCTTTTGTATCTTCTGCCTTTTGTATCTTTTTCCTTTTGTATTTTTTTCTTTTTGTATCTTCTGCCTTTTTTATCATCTGCCTTTTGTATCGTCTGTCTTTTGTATCTTTTGCCTTTTTATTCTTTTGTGTTTTGCTAACGTGTCTTCTTCAGTCTTTTGCTGACATGTCTTCTTCTGTGTTTCGCTCATACTTTCGTTTCTTACATGTGTTTTACTATCTTACATTTTTGTTTCTTCTGTCTTTTCGCTTTGTCTGTGTTTTGCTATCTTCTGCCTTTTGCTTCTTCTGTCTTTTATTTCCTCTGTGTTACTGTTTATCTTATATCTTCATTCCATTTTAATTATTTAGAAGATAGAATTTGTCTTCAAGATCTTCATGAAAGTTCTAGAGCTTGAAGTCTTCTTTCGATTCATCTAAAGAACATCTTAAGGCGATATCCGTAGGAAAAGTTATAAAAACTTTCCCACTTCTTTTGCCTTTTTCCATTCATCTGCTTTTTCCTTTGGCTTCGTCAAATCCTATCGTTTGATTCATTTTGACCCTTCAGATGATAAAATCTGACCTCAAGGTCTTCTTCAAAGTTGTAAATTTCAAAGTTAAATGAAGTGATTCTTGAACCCTTAGATTCCTAACATTTTCTTTTTGTGTCTCCAATGAAGGTCATAACTCTTTGTGTTGATTTGAAAGGGATGGATTGAACAAAAGTAAGGATATAAATTGGATATTTTACTACACATACTTGAATATTTTGATGATTTTTGGATCAATAGAGCTCCGAATAAGATGATTCTTAATTCAAAATAAGCTAGAGACGCGAAGCTACAAATGGTATAAAGAAGTTGAAGTCAAATTGAATTTCTAAGAGGTTTAAATTTTCGATAAGAGTTGTGCATAGTATGCTGATTTGGACAAGAGCAGTCCAAAAAGTTTTGAAGTGTATCTTTTGAATCACTGATGCAAATGGAATGATTTTGGTGTCATTGGAAACGTAAGACAATAGAGAAGATTCTTCTAATATAAAGTGTTATGTCAGAATATTCAAGGGTGCTTTTGGCAAGACACTTACATGTAAAAGACATAAGGCATAAATGGAAGGGCAAAATTGGAAGAAGAAGTGTTGTCTTGCCTATAAATGGAAGGAAGCAGAAGAGAATAAAAAAGGAGAAAGAGAGAGAAAGAGAGAATGTCATGAAAAAAAAGAGAAAAATACCAAGAGAGGAAGAGAATGAGAGAGAGAAGAGAAACCAAGCTAGGGTTTCAATTTCCTTAGCCTATAAGAAAGATTTTGAGGTTGTTCAAGAAGAGAAAAAGGTAGAGGAAGAGAAGAGCTTCCATTTGAGACAAGGATCTCTTCATTTGGTGAAGAACTGAAGGGATCGAAGAGACCTATTTCAGTTAGACCAACTCACGGAGTACACATTAAAGATACAACAGGCAAGGACTTTAGAGACCTCAGGTTGTTTGCAAAGAGAAGAGAGATTCTGAGCAAGCTCATAGGTAAGGAAATCAGGTAGGTACATGTTTATAATAGAGTGAATAAGCCACTACTGCTTTCTTAAATCAAAGAAGTTTTCTGATTTTCATTTGCATCATAAGTGTTGCGTTCATTGTCCATGAATGAGTTATGAAATTTGTTATGTGCTTGCTACATGGGTTGTATGATGATTTATAAAAGTGATTTTCTTTTAAAAAGAGAAAATGTACATGAATTCATATTTTTGAGAATGGTTTTCAATATATATATCTAGTATATGAAAAAACAAGTTTACAAGAAGTGCCATTTGGGCAACAAGCTTACAAGATTCTGAAATATATGTGTTATGTGGGTTTGTGGTGGTACCCTTAGTTCAGTCATGTGCACGTTGACCAAGTTAAGGGCTTCTCCTGCCTATCCGCTAGTGGCATGGAGCTCCTCCAGGGACTCCCATAAGTTCATGGCTATACAAGACCCTTATGGGAATTGCGTAGTAGGTTCTATTTTGGACCCACCCGAACCATCCTGATGTGCTCATGTTCTCATGTTATGTTAGCAAGTTTGATGCATTCACGTTTTTGCTACTTATGGATTTTAGCTGAAAGCCTAAGAAACATGTGTTTTATAAATTCAATGAAAATTTTTTATGACAAGTAAAAATGGTTTCAAAAGTTGTGCTTATCTTCTTTTTCTTATAAACTGTTACCCACGAGCTTTCAAGCTCACCCCCTTCCTGTCCCCACCTACAAGTGATGAGCAAGAGATGGAGTAAAAGAGAGTCAAGGCATCACTCCAAATTTGTTTAATTTGTATTTTGTGTCTTTGGGTTATATTGTAAGGTGGCTTGAAAGGCCATTATAGCTTTGTAAAACCCTTTTATTTTGAGGGTTTTGATTTGTAAATGATACAAAATTTATATGTATGTAACGTATTAAAGAGCATGATGTAATAAAGATACGCTCAAGTCTTATGGTATTTGCAAGAGGTTGGATTCCGAAAACGGGTCCCAACACAGATTCCCTATCAAGCATAATGGAGGACCTAGGCAAAATTCTCATTTGATCCTGAATGTTATTGAGGGTCACTTGATAATTTTCCACTATTACATTCACATCCCCTACCTAGCTAGAGTTAATCACTTTGAGGCCTTTTTCAACCTGCTTTAGCTTAGAAACTACACAAAACATTGGAGAGCCCTGAACTAGAGAGGATCAAGCTTCCTCTACAATCTGAAGGAAATTGGGTTGAGAAGCTAGAAAATTGAAGAACCAGAAAGGAGCAACTCTTTTCCTCTTATTAGACAAAGCCCTAATCGTTAAGTCGAAGACTTCACTTAGTAATTTTGATGACAATCAAATAATAATAATCTTAGAAATATATGAACTGCTTTGATGAGTTTGTTAAGTGTGTAGAAAAATGTAAGTAACACTTAGGAAACATGAAACGAAAGCACAACATAAGACGAAGTCGCAACATGAAACGAAGTCGAAGCATGAGACGACGCATAGCAGCATAAGATGAAAATGTAGTATAAGATGAAGCAAAGCATAAGACGAAACATAAGACGAAGTGCAGCATAAGACGAAGCGCAGCAGCATAAGACGTAGTGGAACAACATAAGACGAAGTGCAGCATAAGATGAAGCGTAACAACATAAGATGAAGAGGAATAACAGACGAAATGTAGTAATAGAAGAAAAGTTATTCCAGACGATACAAAAGGAAGATATTCTAGAACGTCAATCAGTTAATTAATTGGAGTTAGTTATAGGACTCAACTAATAACTGTTTCAAGAAGATTCAAGAAGTACTTATCAAGAAGACAGTTGGAGACTTAGGCTATAAATATTAGTTCAAGTTGAATACTAAAACAACAAATGCTTTTACATTAGCAAAAATTTTGTATTCAAAGTGAAAAGAAGTGAGCGAATATATCTGTAACGTGAAAACTCAAAAATACTTTTTCTTAGAGAGAGAAAAGAAGGTTAGAGCCTGGAGAGGCTAAAATAGCTGATAAAGAATACTTGTGAGAGAAACCTAAAGAGGCTCTACGTGTTGAAAGAATACTTGTAAAGTTGAAGAGTATAGTGAAATCTCGGAAAACTCTAGGATCGGATGTAGCCCAGTTATCGATGAACCAGTATAAAATCACAGCATCTACTCTTTAACTCTTATCTTTTAATTTTCTTGTGTTAGAAGATTAGATAATATTATTTGCAATTACATTGCTTATCAACTGTAGCAAAGTGTTTTAGTAATCATTTGAATTTTGTAAAGAAATTCAAGAAGTCTCAAAAAATTAATATTTTCGAAAAGATTACACAATTCAACCCCCCTTCTTGTGTAGTTTACATATTATATTGGATTTCTATATGAACAAGTGATTTACTTTAGTTGGTATCTAAGTTAGGTTTCCAAGAAACACTGTCACAAAGTGAGGACAAAGATCCATGGTTGAATCACATGTTTTCATAGCTGAAGATGCCTCCGTCACAAGACCTCCTGCATTTAATGGTGAGGATTATCATAATTGGAACGACAGGATACGACTCTTCATAGAATCCACACATATTGATCTTTGGGATATCATTGAGAATGGTCCATATACACCAATAAACGATGAAAGCAATATCATTTCTTATGACAGATTGTCAGTCGATCAGAAAGCTCGATTTCATTTGAACTCAAAGGTCAAGTTCTATCTAAGTTGTGCCCTAAACAGAAGTGAATATGATAAGGTTCATGGATGCATATCTGTAAAGGATATGTAGGACACATTAGCCATTGCACACAAAGGCGCAAATCAAGTGAAAAAGTCCAAGATCAGTATTCCTATTCATCAGTATGGGTTGTTTAAAATAAAAGATGAAGAATCTATTAATTAGATGTTTGGACAATTTCAAACAATCGTTAATGAACTCAAAGCTCTTGGGAGAATCTACGATAATCAAGATCATGTCAGGAAGATTCTCATAAGTCTACCTAAAAGATGGAGACCCAAGGTTACAGTAATATAAGAAGCCAAGGACTTAAGTAAGCTGAAGCTAGATGAATTGCTTGGTTCACTGAAGATACATGACGTAGAGCTTGATGCAAAAGATAAACAGAGATAAGTCTATCGCATTAAAGTTTGGTCAAAAGAATAAAAAAACCAGAAAAATAAAATCACGTCTTCAAAAGCATTAAAGATTGAAGAAATCAAGGATAATGATACTAGTGAGTCTGATCAAGATTTAAGTGAAGATGATGATGAATTATCCTTCATTTCAAGAACGAATAGAAGAATGTGGAAAAAGAAAACGAGAGGAAATAAATATTTTTCTTTTAAGAAGAATAGAAAAGAAGAAGTTGTTAGAGAAAGAAAGTGTCTGTAGATAGATATGAAGAAATTAATCAACTGAAATAAAGGATTAATTGTCTTTCAGCAAATTTATCAACATTTACTGATAGTACTAAAAGGATGAATGATATGATTGGAAAATATAGACATCCAAAGGATAAGAGTGGTTTAGGATTTACAAATAGTAATGTTCATTATAATAAGAATTGTGTTTCTAGTAGAAAGAATAAGAAACAATACTCTTATTATTCGAGGAATTATTGTAAGACTAATCCCAAAGGACCCAAAAAAATATAGGTACCTAAAAAAGACATAATATGTAACATCCCGTCACTGACGAGAAGGTCAAAGTGGTAAATTGGGACATGCTAGGTTGTATATTGCATATATCATATGTTTGTTCATTTGACCTCTAATGTTAGAGGAACGAGTCATTGGTATACGCATGCATTTTAGTTATGTACAATTTAAATTGGGTAATGATTGTCTTGGTTCAAGTGCAGACATACATGTTTGATAAATCCTTAATTGATTTGGATAAATTGAAAATTGGAAATTTAGGTCAAATTAAACGTGAGAATTGAAATTGGAGTTAGAATTGAGAATTAGGAAATTGAATTATGAAATCGGAATACATGACTATGTATTTTCTAATTTTGAGAATTTATAGGAATTTTCTAGAATTTTCGAGTAATAGGTCCGGACCGAAAATTGACCTAATGATGATTGAATTGATTCCTATTCAAATTGATTATCTAATTGCATAGAATGATTAGAAACTTGGAATTGAAAAAAATTAGGGTTAGAATTACTGAAATTTGGGAGAAATTAGAATCGAAAATTGGACCGAAGTTGTTCGGATCGGATTGCCAATTGCCAAACAAGGCCTTAGAGATTTGGGTATAAAACCCAAACCCTTTGAATCTCCTCTTCCACGATGCTTTCTCCTCCATTTTCTTTCCTTCCTTCTTCGTGGACGGCTACTTGAGGATTTGAAGCTTTTGATCCAGTAAGTTGCTCCTTTCCTACCTATTGTGACCTGATCTATTGATTTATTGTATTAGATTGATGATTTAACTTGTGTATTAAAGGATTTGGCATTTAGGGTTATCGACGATGGTTTTCGTGATTTTAGGGTTGAATGTTAGGGATTTTGATTGTTTGATGAAATAATGGTTAAAGATTAGTTGTATGATGTGTATTGAATTATTTGGGAGTGGTTTGAAAGGAGAAAATCGGATTTGGGAAGTTGCGAGTCGAAATCTGAGATTTAGGAAAAATTTCTGGTTTAGCGTTGCGCCATGACGTGTGAAGAACACGCCATGCGAAGAATTTCTTAGGCACCGCCGCATGTGACAGCGAAAGAAGAAGATGGTCGCGATGTATGCGACAGCGTATGCCATGACGAAGGAAGTTTCGTTCGCCATGGCGAAGAGATGGAGTTCATGTGGCGGGAGCAAAGGCCATGGCGAGGAATGAGGAATTGGCCGAAATTGATTTTGAGGATTTTGATTTGGGAAATTAGGATTTTGATGATGCAATTGATCATGGATTTAGCTCTATTTGGAGATAAGGAATTCGGAAATTGAAATTGAGATTGGGAAATTTCGGAATAGGTTCGGGAATGTCATAACGGGTATAGTACTTATCGCATTTGTCGCATATGCATTGCTAAATATTAGAAATTTTTCAATTGGTAATGTTCGATTGTTCTGATTGTTCTAGAGGCTCGAGTGGAGCGTAGATCGTCGGTCAGTGGTGAGACTTTCCGGCTGTTGCTCGGAAGTTCAGAGGTGAGTAACCTAGTTGGTTCTTCAGCCTTTATGTGTTTAATATTATGTGCATTAATGCCATGTGGAGTTAAGGATGGATATATGTTTGATTGCTATTGATTGATTTCGGACCACAGGTGTCTGAAATATTTGGTATTGTTATAGAAGTGCTATTGTGTGTAAATGATTGGAATGCATGCATGCAATCAATTGGAAATGTATACGATTGGAATACCGGACTAAAGGTCCGAAAAAGTGGAAAATGGCGTCGAAATGTAATTGATTGTAACTGTAATTGGAACATATGCATTCATGCATATTGGCATGCAGATAATAATAGCAGTTGTGACGGTGGTACCAACATAATTCCGAGCTTTAGCTCGAT
Source organism: Erythroxylum novogranatense (assembly GCA_029891385.1). Classification (NCBI taxonomy): domain Eukaryota; kingdom Viridiplantae; phylum Streptophyta; class Magnoliopsida; order Malpighiales; family Erythroxylaceae; genus Erythroxylum; species Erythroxylum novogranatense. The sequence continues at coordinate 24,326,287 of CM057226.1, forward strand.
GCCGAGCCTCAGCTCGATGATCAGGGCTATGCCCAACGTATATGAGAGCTTTAAGCTCAACGCACAGGACCTCAGGTCCAACGATTGATAGAGCCTCAGGCTCACCGCAGGGCATATCACGCCCAACGATTTAGGCGCACGGTCACAACAACGTAACGAAAATGAAAGTGTCACATGCATATTGCATATATAAATGATTGACTGTGAAATGTGTAATGTAATAAATGAAAATGCATGAATAATTTGGAATATGATAATATGTGCTATGATGTGATTTGACTGTGTATGCATGAGTTGGGTGGACCATCGATGATGGTTTCTCACTGAGTTCGCAAACTCACCCAACATTACATTTATTTTTCAGGAATGAAGAGTACCCCATTAGACAAACGGGAGTATGACTACCGCTAGCAAGACAGAGTAAAGGGTCGGGATCAGTGTTGTTCACGTCTGCATTAGTGTCCTTCTGTTTTTGCACAAAAATTTATTTCCATAAATTAGTTGTAATATGATTTCGGGAAGTGTTCAATTTTGTTACGGGCCTATACATGAATGTCATTATAATATGAATGAAAGTTTGAATTGGTAGCATACCATTTTCGTATGGCGCGGACTCGGATATCACCCACGATATCAGGTTCGGGTCCTGCGGGAGTGGGGTGTTACATAATATATACTGTAGATCTCCCTTATTAGAAAAAGAAACCAGCATCAATGGTAACTAGATAGTGGATGCTCGCGATACATAACGGGAAAAAGGTCTATGTTCCTAGACCTCCAAGATAAGAAAGGAGGAGCAGTAACTTTTGGAGACAACCAGCAAGGCAAAATAATTGGAATTGGCAAAATTGGTAAAGATTCATTTGCATCTATTGATAATGTTTTTCTAGTTGAAGGATTAAAGCATAATCTAATTAGTGTAAGTCAATTATATGATTCTTGTTTTGAAGTATCCTTTAATCAAAATTCGTATGTAGTCAAAAACAAGGAAGGTTCTGTATTTTTATCGCCAAGAGATGAAACAATCTTTATAAGATTAATTTAGATGTTTTGAAAAGTCAAAATATTTTATTTTTATATCAACAATGAAAAAACTAATTTGATCTTAAAAGCTAGGTCATGCTAGTTTTAAAAATATTTGCAAGTTGGTTAGACATGATTTAGTAAGAGGATTACCAAAAATAAGTTTTAACATAGATTTCTTTTGTGAGAGTTGTTAGAAAGGGAAACAAATTAAAACATCCTTTTCTTCTAAAAATGTTTTAACCTCATCTAGACCTCTAGAGCTGTTACATATAGATTTGTTTGGTCCAACTAGAACATTAAGTCTTGGGGAAAGAAGTATGGTCTCGTAATTGTTGATGACTTCACTAGATTTTGTTGGGTATTATTTTTATCATAGAAAGATGAATCTCTTAAGTATTTTAAAGTTCTTTTCAAAAAGTTACAAAATGAAAAAGGAATTTATATTACTAAAATTAGGAGTGATCATGGTGGAGAATTTGAAAATAAAAAATTCATAATGTTTTGTGAAGAGAATGGAATTTTCCATAATTTCTCTTCTCCTAGAACTCCACAACAAAATGGGGTTGTAGAAGGAAAGAACAAGACGATTCAAGAAACGGCAAAGATTATGCTATGTGAAATGAATCTTCCTAAGTATTTCTAGGCAAAAGCTATGAATATAGCTTGTTATATTCAAAATAGAATATTTCTGCGACCTTTGTTAAATAAAACTCCATATGAGAAAGGAAGAAAACCAAATATTTCTTACTTCCATCCTTTTGGTTACAAATGCACTATATTGAATACAAAAGAGAAATTAGATAATTTTGATTTTAAGATCAATTCAGGAATTTTTCTAGGATATTTGATGTCTTTTAAAGCTTAAAAAGTTTATAATCTTGTTTCTAAATCTGTTGAAGAATCTGTGCATGTTAGATTTGATGATGATTCTCATCCAAATAGAAAAGACAATTTTGATTATGAAAATCTATCTGATCCTTTAGTTAATAAACTAGACTTGTCACCTCTAGTTGATCCCCCTAATAAGATAGAATTTATTCATGAAAACTTTTGTTTTAGGAAAGACTAGAAGTATATGTTGGACCAATGGTGGTTGACAAATTAAATCCCTTTATGTTTTGATAATAATAAAATATCTAGAAATAGTTAAGAAATTATTTGGTATTATTCAATGAAAGGATTGAGCAAATCAAGATGAGCAAGTGTCTAATCAATGAGGAATCAAGTTGGGAGTTATCTTCTAAGTAAAAATGGCATAAAGCTTAAGGATTATAAAGGATTTGGTAATACAAGTCGACTTACATCAAGGTCTGAATATAACAAGTTAACTAGAGCAGTACAAGTCGACTTATATATGAAGATGTATTAACACAAGTCGACCTATAGAACACAAGTCGACTTATCGAAGATAACAAGTCGACTTATACAGCACAAGTCGACTTATTGGAGAGCGGAGTTACAATTTTTACGTAAATGGTTGAAACAAGTCGACTTATGCATTCGACAAGTCGACTTATGGATGCACAGATTCAGCTCCAACGGTCCAATTTGCTAAAAATGGAATGGAGATTATCAAGGAACGGCTATATCTAATTAAGCAACGGCTAGAAGAGCTCCAATATCTATATTTCTTCAAGTATAAATAGAGGATGATGGAAGAAGAGTATACACAAGTTCTACAAGTCTAAATACTCTTATATTGCTTCAAATTGCTCACTATTGCTCTTATTTTTCTACAAATTGTATTGAGCATTTGTTCTTCAATCTTTGTATTGTTTTGTTACAATTTGAGTGACGAGTGAAAAGGTCACGTGAGGTAGGATTTGTGTCGGAAGACAAATCGAGTGTAAAAGGTTACTTCAGCCGGAATTCAAGTTGCGTTGTAAAAAGTTCACACTCAACTACAAAGTGTGCAATAAAGTGATTGGCAAAATCCTAAGTGGGAGCTTAGGTAGAGGACGTAGGTCTTAGCACCGAACCTCTATAAAAACAAGTGTTTGATCTTCTTCCCTACACTTTTCAATTAAGTTTATCTAAATTGATCTTCTCCACGTTCACAGCGTATACACGCCTCAAGCATGTATGCACCATGAACGTCGCGACGTCGCGCTTTCCTCCTCACAAGGCGCTTTCTACAAGACGTCATCAAGGCGTCTGGAGCTAATCCTGCCATCACATGGCGTGTTCTTCATGCATGGCGTGGCAACCACTTGACACGGCGTAAAACCCAGAAATTTCCAGTTTTGATCGATAACAATTCCAAATCCAGATTTTCTCCTTACAAACCACTCCTAAATAATTCCATACACATCATACAACCAATCTTTAGCTTCTATTTCATCAAACAACCAATATTCCCAAATTTCAACCCTAAGACTAACGAAAATACCCAATCGGAAACCCTAAATAACAATTCCTCAAATATACAAATCAAATCATCAAATAAATCTATAAACCAACCAATCAAACTATATAAGACAAGATAGAAGTAACTTATCAAATCTCCAAGGATCACTCAAATCCAAGCTCATCGACACCCACGGCTATCACCCAAACAAAACCCATTTTCATCTCTTCTTTACACACTCCAAAAAGAAAGATTCAAGGGTGGAAGAGGAAACTAAAAGCAAGGAGGAATCACAAGGAAGATCCACGATGGAGAAGAAAATCAAGGCTAAATTTCTTTCAAAGAGGAGAGAAAATCGTGGAAGGAAAATTCAAAGAATAGGGCTTATATACAAAAGGACTAAGGCTTGTTTGGCAAACGTTAATTGCCACAAGTCCAACTCCGAACAACCTCAAACCAATTTCAAATTCTAATTTCTCCCAAATTCCAATGACTAAACCCCAATTTCTCAAATTAAATTTCTAACCTGTCCGTGCCATTGGATAATCAATTTCGGAACCGGACATTCATATAACCAGTCATTAATCAATTTTTCGGTCCGGGCCTATTGCTTCGAAAATTCCAGAAAAATTCCTATAAATCCTCAAAAATAGAAAACTCATTATCATATACTCTAATTTCATAATTCAATTTCCTGACTTTCATTTCTAACTCAAATTTAATTCTCGAGCTTAATTTGACCTACTTTCCACACAAGTCCTAATCATCTCCAAATTCAAATTATCCAAATCAAATCGGAATATGTCATATATGTATGTACGTACGAATGCCAATAAAATCATTGCCAATTATACATAAATAAATCATGCATGAGCATGTCAAATATGAATGCAATGAACTGTACCTATCCCATCGGTGACGGGATGTTACATATCTCTCAGGTTAGAAGATGCACACTAGATTCATATGTGAGTTTTCCTTATCCTCAGAGTTGGAGATTCACGCCTTACAACCTAAGGAGCATGAAGTTGGTTCGGACAGTTGAGAAAGGCTGGGTCTATTCCTATCTCGTTGAGAAGCTTGGGTTGACTTTGGTGGGTGAGCAGGTTCCTTCGAGAAAACGCTCTAGGACAGTAGATCGTCCAAGTAGCTCACGACCTAGTAATGTTGGAAGAAGTGAGGCATCCCAGGCTGATTTTCAGGAAATTCGGGATCAGTTGGATGAGATAAATGAGCGACATGATGATCAACAAGACACTCTGATTAGACGGAAAGAAAATTGATGAACAATGCAACATACTTACCCGCTTGAGAAGAGCATTAAGAAGATTTTGATAAGCTAGGGTGTAAACACGATGATTCTTCATGATGTGTATTGCATTGTGCTTTGACCAACATTTCGACTTATGTTTGTTTTCTTTATGTTGTTTTCATGTTTTATGTGTCATTGGGTTGACATTTTCTTTTAATGAATATCATTTGTGTTTGATGTTATGTTTGGTGTTACATTTCATTAATCTTCATTTGTTTTTCTAATTAATTTTTGATTATGACAAAAAGGGGGAGTAAGATTGAAATTGCTATTTGATTAAGGGGGAGTGAACATTTCATTGATTTGCAATTTTATTGAATTCTATTCTAATCATTGATTTATGAATTAAGGGAGTTAACCTAACCAATCAAGACAAGGAAACCTTGATCAAATTTTATGTCTTTCAATTTTCTTGTCAATTTCTAAATATTTTGTCATTATCAAAAAGGGGGAGATTGTTGGACCAATGGTGGTTGACAAATTAAATCCCTTTATGTTTTGATAATAATAAAATATCTAGAAATAGTTAAGAAATTATTTCAGGTATTACTCAATGAAAGGATTGAGCAAATCAAGATGAGCAAGTGTCTAATCAATGAGGAATCAAGTTGGGAGTTATCTTCTAAGTAAAAATGGCATAAAGCTTAAGGATTATAAAGGATTTGGTAATACAAGTAGACTTACATCAAGGTCTGAATATAACAAGTTAACTAGAAGCAGACAAGTTTAATTTATATATGAAGATGTATTAACACAAGTCGACCTATAGAACACAAGTCGAATTATCGAAGATAACAAGTCGATTTATACAAAGTCAACTTATTGGAGAGCGGAGTTACAATTTTACGTAAATGGTTGAAACAAGTCGACTTATGCATTCGACAAGTCGACTTATGGATGCATGATTCAGCTCCAACGGTCCAATTTGCTAAAAATGGAATGGAGATTATCAAGGAACGACTATATCCAATTACAACGGCTAGAAGAGCTCCAACAGCCTATATTTCTTCAAGTATAAATAGAAGATGATGGAAGAAGAGTATACACAAGTTGTACAAGTCTAAATACTCTTATATTGCTTCAAATTGCTCACTATTGCTCTTATTTTTCTACAAATTGTATTGAGCATTTGTTCTTCAATCTTTGTATTGTTTTGTTACAATTTGAGTGACGAGTGAAAAGGTCACGTGAGGTAGGATTTGTCTTAGGAAGACAAATCGAGTGTAAAAGGTTACTTGAGAATTCAAGTGGCGTTGTAAAAATTCACACTCAACTACAAAGTGTGCAATAAAGTGGTTGGCAAAATCCTAAGTGGGAGCTTAGGTAGAGGACGAGGTCTTAGTATCGAACCTCTATAAAACAAGTGTTTGATCTTCTTCCTACACTTTTCAATTAAGTTTATCTAAATTGTTTTTGTGTGTTTTAACTTGATTTTCTTGTAGAAATTTTCAAAGAATTTTTAAGATCTATTCAACCCCCCCCTCTAGATCACTTACAGTATAAATCTTCTCATCTAGAAAATCTGATTATATTTGAAACTTCAAAAAGATTGAGAACTAGGTCTAAATTTAGAAGAGAGGCAAATGTAGCTTTTGTTTCTGAGTTAGAACCTAAGAAAATTGATGAAGTTCTTCAAGATGAAACTTGGTTTTTAGCCATGCAAGAGGAGTTAGATCAATTTCTAAGGAACAAAGTTTGGTCTTTATTTTCTAGACCATCAAATAAGTCTGTCATAGGAACCAGATGGGTATTCAAAAATAAACTAGATGAATCAGGTCGAGTAAACTGTAACAAAGCTAGATTAGTAGCTCAAGGCTATAATCAACAAGAAGGAATAGACTATAATGAAACCTATGCTCCTGTAACTACACTAGAAGCTATAAGGATTTTTCTTGTATATGTTGTTTGTCATGATATAAAATTGTTTCAAATGGATGTAAAAAGTGCCTTTTTGAATGGTTTTATAGATGAAGAAGTTTATGTAAAACAATCTCCTAGTTTTGAAGATATTGATAAACCATATTATGTCTATAGACTTTATAAAGCTTTGTATGGATTAAAACAAGCACCTCGTGCTTGGTATAGTCGTCTAAGTTCTTTTTTGATAGGAAATGACTTTATTAGAGGACAAGTACATAAGACATTTTTTAGAAAGTGTATCAAAAATGATTTCATTATAATACAAATATATATAGATGATATTATTTTTGGTGAAACTTTAGAAGCTATGTTCCAGCTTTGAAAATCTTATAAAAAGTGAATTTGAAATGAGTATGATGGGTGAATTGAAATTCTTTCTCGGTTTACAAATTAAGCAAACTGAAGAACAAATTTTTGTTCATCAACAGAAATATATTAAAGAATTGCTAGTCAAATATAAAATAGAAAAGGTTAAACCTATGTCAACTCCTATGCATCCCTTAATCCTTTTATCTAAGGATGAAGCAGGTGAGAAGGTTGATCATACCCTTTTTAAAGGAATTATTGGTTCTTTACTTTACCTAACTGCAAGCAGACCTGATATATTGTTTAGTGTTTGTTAGTGTGCAAGATTTCAAGCAGATCCTAGAGAATCTCATTATATTGATGTTAAAAGAATATTGAGATACTTGGCAGGTTCTACTGATCTTTGTTTAATGTATGAGAAAGGTAAAGATTTTAGGTTAATTGGCTAATGTGATGTTGATTATACTGGAGATAGAATTGATAGAAAGAGTGCAAGTGGAGGTTGTTACTTTCTTTGTCATAATCTAATTTCATGGTCAAGCAAGAGGCAAAGTTCAGTTGCTCTATCTACTGCAGAAGCTAAATATATGTCAGCTGCAAGTTGTTGTTCACAGACATTATGGATTAAGTATTAGTTAGAAGAATACCCCACACAAGAAGATCAAATTTCAATCTTTTGTGACAACACAAATGCTATCAATTTATCAAATTAAGAATCCAATATAGCACTCGAGGCAAAACATATTGAAGTTAGATATCATTTTATACGAGACTATGTATAGAGAGGAATCATCACTACAATTTGTTGAGACGAATCGGTAATAAAGTGATATTTTCACTAAACCCTTGTGTGAAGATAGATTCAAGGAGTTCAGATGGAACTTGAATATGGTAATGCTGAATGACCATTCATTTGTCACATCATGACCCAACGATTCATACAAGAAGAAGATAAAAGTCGTAAGTTTTCAAGTATACAGTAACGGTAAGTTATGAACGGTAACTTTTCAAGAGTAGGTATAAGAAGGAGATCTTCTCAAGATTCTAAAATACCTTCTACTATAGAATTTTTTATAAATACTTTGAAACCAACTTGTTTAGTGCTCTCAACCAAGACAATACATACTCTGTTCTAAGCTTCAAGTTCATTTCAATCCATACTCTTACTTTTAGAAACTAACATTGCTACTTTGAGCAAAATACTTGTCTGTGTTTAGTTTTTATTTGTTACAAATCACAAATGGAGCAATCGCTTATCTATGGAAGACACGTTGATTTCATCTCATTAAAAGAAAATCATATGGACATTGAACCGTAGATTGAAGCGGTGGTTGGAAAACTTCTTCAAGGTTTGTGAAAGGTCTATTTGAATGAGATATATAAATTTTGGAAGAACGCAAAGGTGGTAGATGACACCTTAGTGTCAATGGTAGATGGTTTTTCAGTTATTATGACAGAAGATACTATCGAAAGGGTCAATGGGTGTCCTAGTATTAGAGTAAAGTTGTTTAACAATACAAGATGGATTACTCAAGGTCGTATAGATAGAATGCACATTGATCGACAACTCTATTGAAGTAGTGATCCTGAAGTTAAAAAGGCGGTAACTCTTGTTCCGAAGGCTAGGGTTCTTCATTCACTGCTTCTTCATTATGTTCTACCAAGATTAGGCTCAAAGGGCTTTGTGACAATGAATGATGAACATTGTCTGTATCATTTACTAAATCACCAACCCATTAATCTTCCATACTTAATTTTGAAGTACATGATGAAGTCAAAGGGTGATTCTAGCTCTTTACCATATGGAATGCTGTTAATAAGGACTTTTAGAGAATTTGGAATCTTTCTTGATAGAGGTAACAGGGTAAAGATTGATGTAATAAATATTATTAATGCCTCAACTATCCACAAAATGGGGATAAAGGTTAATGATGAGTTTGATAGAAGTTTTACTCCCAAAGCAAGGTCTGAGGGCGAGCTCATAATAAGACGGGCCAGAAGTGAACATGGTATGGTTACAAGAATAACAAAACCTCGTTCAACAAAAAGAACATCTGTAGAAGAAAAGACTGAGAAATCGTCTGATGTATCAATAAAACCTAAGACGATTCTACCAAAAGAGGAAAGCCAGATTCAACAATCATCACAACAAGTGTCACTGAAGAGAAAGGCGGAGACACTTCAATCAGAAAAATCCAAACAGTCAGAAGGTCACTATTGGGTCCTAGACCCAGGTACCGGGTTGATTTTAACCCCACGAGGGGGACCCACCAACTTCAGTACCCCATTAATTAGTATTGTCCCCTCTGGTACTCGAACTCGAGACCTCAGGGTTTTTTTGTACCCAGTGCACGCCTCCACACTGGGTGTAACAAAACCCTGAAGTCTCGAGTTCGAGTACCAGAGGGGACAATACTGATTAATGAGGTACTGAAGTTGGTGGGTCCCCCTCGTGGGGTTAAAATCCACCCAGTACCTGGGTCTTGGACCCAACATTAAAAGTCGCCTTTTAATGTTGGTACCTGGACTCTCGCATCAACCAGCGTTACCACATTAATCAATATTGTCCGCTTTGGTTGCGATTCGACCTCGCAACCTCACGATTTTGTAGCGTTTAAACGCTCGCCTCTTACCATTGAGCTAATTGGCTCAATGGTAGTGGAGGCATGCACTGGGTGCAACAAAACCCTGAGGTCTCGAGTTCGAGTACCAGAGGGGACAATACTGATTAATGGGGTAATGCTGAGTTGGTGGGTCCCCCTCGTGGGGTTAAAATCCACCCGTACACAGGTGCAGGACCCAACAAATCACCAAGACTATTGACCTTTCGACAATAAGAACAGAAGAAGAGGACATCTCTGATTCATGATGAAGATTCTGAAAAAAAAAAAAAAGAAGAGAAAAGACAGAAGCTTACTAGATCAATTGTCTCTATTTTGCAAAGCGAATCAGCAAAAGCATCTGGAGAGATTGAAATTAAAAGGAAGTTAGTATTTGAAAGGAAGAAGCCTCTACAACAACTTTCTTCTAAACCAGAAGAAGGACAAAAGAAAGTGAAGCCCAATCAAAAGAAGGTTTCTTCATCTGAGGTTCAACAATAGGCAAAAAAAGTGGAACATCAATTGGCACATTATAATCCTTCTCAACCAACCACTAAAAAGGATTTGAGAATGAAGTTATAGAAGCACTAGTACCTGTTCGAAGCAGAAGCTCAATTATTATTAGAAAACCTTCGAAAAAGTCATTCAAGGTACTAGTCGAACCCATACCGATTAATAATCAAACAATACATCTTCTAAGCCATGAAGAACGAAGATTATATGGTATTCTGCGAGATGAGAAAGTTGAACCATATCCATTGAAGATTTCAAAGGATGGGTATACAATCTATCTTATTACGAGCAGAACTTTGATAAAAATTATGCCAGATATACAAGTAATATGCTCAAACCTTGTGAGAAAAGAAGGCAAAGGGAAAAACAAGATGTTTCCTGAGGGAAATAAAGATGATCTTACAGAAGAGCGGAATCGAGTAGCTGTGAAGAACATAAATGATGCATGCAATGTACTCAACCTGGAGGTATCTATGTTCCACAACACATTTCAAAAGCATCAGGAAGTAAATTTTTAGTTTTAATCACAGATGAAAACTTCATGGTAGTTAGGAAAGTGAAAGAAGGCCATTACAGAAGTATCATGGTTGAAGGTATCCATTTCAATTTAGAAACCTTTGTACATTTGGTCATGCATTTCAGACCTTTAGGTTTCATACCTTCAGTCAAGGATGTGTTACATCTTCTTGGGCAACCAATTCTGAAACTACCTAGACCTGATGATCTTAATCTCCCAGAAGGAAAACAACTTTTCAATATACCCTCTATCAAAATTATAGAGTTAGACGTTTTACCTTCAAAACCATCTACTGTTGAAAACCTTCATCCACCTAGTGAAATACACCAAGATCCTACTATTAATCGGGAGTTCTTGAGACATTTCATAAATTGGACGGAAGCAAGTCATAGCCAGAAGGAAGTTTAGGAAGCATTGGCAAGAGAAATTGAGGAAGTTCATACTAAGGTAGATGAACTTACTGATTTCGTGGGTGATCTTCATGAGGAAGTAGCACTACTACGAGTTACTATTGAACAAAACCTCAAGAAGATCCGCACTGACATGCAACATATGTTTTTTGAAGTTCTGAAGTGTCTACAATGAGAAATTTTTTGATTAATAACAAATAGGGGGAGAAGGAAAAGGAGATGGAGGAGGAGAACAAGAAGAATAGATAGAAAGCATTGTATCTTGTATGCAATTCTTTTCGTATATTTTTGGATCATTATTCGTCTAAATACTATTCGTCTATAAATTTCATTTTATCTTCTAAAAATTATGATTATCTGTTATCATCAAAAAATGGGAGATTATTAAGTCAAGAAGACCTCACTTCTATTAATTTTGATGAAAATTAAATAATAATAATCTTAGAAATATATGAACTATTTTGATGAGCTTGTTAAGTGTGTAGAAAAATGTAAGTAACACTTAGGCAACATGAGACGAAAGCACAATATGAGACGAAGTCACAACATGAGACGAAGTTGCAACATGAAATGGAATTGAAGCATAAGACAAAGCGCAGCAACATAAGATGAAAATGCAGCATAAGACGAAGCGAAGACATAAGACGAAGCGCAGCAGCATAAGACAAAAACGCAGCATAAGATGAAATGAAATAACAGACGAAATGTAGTAACAGAAGAAAAGTTATTCCAGATCATACAAAAGGAAGATATTTTAGAATGTCAATCAGTTAAGTAGTTGGAGTTAGTTACAGGACTCAACTAATAACTGTTTCAAGAAGATTCAAGAAGCAGTTATCAAGAAGACAGTTGGAGACTTAGGCTATAAATATTAGTTCAAGTTGAAGACTAAAACAACGAATGTTTTTACATTAGTAAAAATTTTGTATTCAAAGTGAAAAGAAGTGAGAGAATATATCTGTAACGTGAAAACTCAAAATATTTTTTCTTAGAGAGTGAAAAGAAGGTTAGAGCCTGGAGAGGCTAACATAGCTGATAAAGAATACTTGTGAAAGAAACCTAAATAGGCTCTACGTGTTGAAAGAATACTTGTAAAGTTGAAGAGTATAGTGAAATCTCAGGAAAACTCTAGGGACTGGATGTAGCCCAAGGACTGGGATGTACCAGTATAAAATCGCAGTGTCTACTCTCTAACCCTTATCTTCTAATTTTCTTGTGTTAGAAGATTAGATAATATTATTTGCGATTACATTGCTTATCAACTTTAGCAAAGTGTTTTAGTAATCATTTGAATTTTGTAAAGAAATTCAAGAAGTCTCAAAAGATTAATATTTTCGAAAAGATTACACAATTCAACCCCCCTTCTTGTTTAGTTTACATATTATATTAGATTTCTATATTAACAAGTGATTTACTTCACTAACCACTATTGGAGAATGATCTGAAATGTTAGGGTTCTGGATAACACAAAAGGAATTAGGGAACCTAGAGCTCCATGCTGAGTTAATAAGGGCTCTATCTAACTTCCTGGAAACAAAGGAATCACCAATTCGTTTATTGTTCCAAGTAAAACTTAGACCACTTGCATTTAAATCAAACACAAAAATGTCCTCAACACATTTTTGAAAATCACTAAGCCCATTCATTGTAGAGGGAATGATGGGGTCGGCTTCAGAAGGAGACAAAATGGCGTTAAAGTCCCCAGCTACCATCTAAGGATGGGTACCTACTAAGAGATTGATGGTAGATAGATCAGACGAAAGATTCTTCCTATGGTTGATATTGTTGGACCCATAAACATAAGTCAGTAAGAAGGAAGAAGAGCAGTTCCTAGGGGACATCTCTAAGTGTAGCAGCTGATCACTAGTTCTAAGAATAGAACACAAAATCCTATCTAGGATCCAGACTATAACTATCCTAGCATTCGAAGCCTGGTTTCCATTGCTGAAAGAAGACCATCTCGAAAACATGGAGGAGCAAACAGAGTTCAAGTTAGAAGGAGACCTAATCCTAGTTTCTATCAAACATACAAAGGATACAGATAAACTCCTAAGGTAAGCTTTTCTCGCTAATTGTTTTTTGAAATGCTGAGTCCCTAACATTCCAAAAACCGGATCCATAGCACAAAACAACCGAAACACAACTGTTGTTGTTTCCTCCTAGATTTCCTAGTACTCTTCACTAGAAAAACCCCCTCTTCCCCACCCTTAATACCAGTACTAATAGGGACCAATTTAGAAATAGGAGAGGAAGGAATACCTACCTGAGTTGCGGCAGATGAATTGGAATCCACACAATTCTTCTTACAATTGAGTATCTTGTCTTTGAATAGATGGACTCCCAACACTACTTGCATCTTTATCTCCTTGGATATTCATCTCATTCAGAAGAATCTTCTGTTGTAAATCTTGACCCACACATTGCTCATTTCTGATCTCAGCTGGTTTACTGGTTTTGTTACTAGAAGGACCCCGCTCTAAGGTATGTTCCTGCTCCTCTCTCAGTTGTTTAGAAGTGGTTAAATTATGTTCCTTTCCCTTCTCCAGTTCTTGTTGGAAACTAGTCTCAAACTGTCTCCCTGTACGAGCCCATTCCTTCTTCAATGTATTTTGCTCAAGTCTCCATTCATACTCAACTCGAATTTCCTTGAAAATTATTTCACCCTCCTTATACTAAGTAGCTAATTGAAAGGAAGAGGACCAACGCTTCTGCAAGTCTAGCTCCACATATAACCATGCATACATAATTCTAGACATCCTAGCCGTCTGTGTATCCATTAAAAGGGGTTGACCCACTACACTTGCAATCCTCCCCAATCCTTCGGTATTCCAATATTCAACCGGGATATTATGAAACCTAGCCCAAACTGGGGCATACATGACCTCTTCTTGTTCCCCACCATCCAGACTCCACTTTCGAAGAATCAATGGCTTCCCTTGGATATGCCAAGGTCCCTTTTCCAATACCATGTTCAATCCTACTTCTGAGTCAAACTTAAACAGAAAATCGTCATAATAGTTGTTGAAAAGAAGTTGTAACTTATTTTTAGACTTGAATGAATTACTTTAATTTTCTTTTCAAATCTCTCTCTCTCTCATTCACTAAAGCCTTCGAAACAGTTCAATAACTGATAACCTATGAGGAACATTTTGAATTTGTTTCTTTCTCTTTTATCTCTAATCTAATTTTTTTAGTTATTCACTAGTTAAATCGATAAATCCAAAAACCTAATTTTTTATTATTAAAATTGAGTTGTATGAATCGCCCGATACATTCCAAAGTTTGTTTTAGTATACCCAATTACCATTAAGCAAAATGATTAAGATAATATAAATTAATTTATATAAGGGTAAATCTTAAAAATTACTTAATTTTATTTAATTTTGTAATAATAATTAAATTAAAAATAACAATAAAATACTTAAACTTTTAATTTTATAATAATAATCTATTGTTATTCCCATAGTTAATGAGTCACGTCAGAGACCTATTTAATACACTGCGAAAATGTGACCCCTAAAATCCTAATCATGATAAGTTTAATTGGGATAAAACCACCATATCTTAATAAGGATAATGTGCTGATTTTTAGTGATTTTAGACCTATCTTTGGCAGCCTATTTTGGTGATTGTGGTATCTAAGGCAACTGGATTTTTTGGGGATTCCATCTATGTTGGGTAGCTATGTTTTCCTCTAGCGGCTGTGATTTTTCTGGACTATCTAAGAATTGTTTAAGTGGTGAAAAACAACGAGCAATGTTGTGATGTTGCAGCTCTATTATTTATGACATTTCGGTGATGAACAAATTGTTCGTTTGTTGAGTTTTGTGGTTGTTGTGCATGGGATGCTTCAGTGACAATATTGAACGTTCATAGCAGAATTTTTGTTAAACAACTTCCCATACTTTCGATTGATGAAGCTACATATTTAGAGGAGTTGCTTTCTTATCTCAAGTGCCTTTATTTTAGATTCAATCACTTGAGTTGTTTTATTATCATTTTTATTAACAATCATTGTTGCTAAAATCTTCTGTTGAGGTTAGCACGAGGTGGTCATGCTATTGAGAGTGATTTACTTTCACAGAGTGTGAGTATAAGGAATAGTGTCAAGGGTTGAGTGAGTCAGCTTAGTAAAGCATTAGGTAAAACTATTGTATCACAAATGACAGTTGCTTAAACTGGGTGAGGGCCCCACATATGTAGGTAAGGTATGCCGAACTGCTTTACCAAATCTTGTTTGTTGATTTTTTTGTTGCGTATTTAATTTTTCTATTTGTATTTTCCTAGAATATTAATGATTGCTGACATGGTTGCTTTCCATTAAGCAACTAACAGAAATAACTTAAAGAAACTAAGGCATAACCACGAAACGACATCCTTTCAGATTTTCAATTGGTATCAGATCTTGGATCACCTAATCAAAACTTGATTCATCAATTTGGTATAGATTCGTGTTTTGAAATTATGGCTTTCAGAGAAGGGACATTAATCACTATACCATTGTTACTAGATGATTCTAATTACCTTGCTTGGAAATCTAGAATGAAAGTCTTTATTCAAGCACAAGGAAGCAAAATATGGACTTTAGTGTTGAATGGCTGGCCACATTCAATGATGATTAATGAAAAGAATGAAGCGGTACCTAAAGATCCATATGAATGGACAAGTGTTGAAGAAGAGGAAGCACTTGATAACTCTTTAGCACATACGTGCAATGTTTAGTGTTGTAGATGATGGATATTTCAGTATGATATTAGCAAGAAGTATGAGATACATTACAAACAATACATAAGGGATTAAAATCTATGATAGCTTCAAAATTCAAATGTTGCCCACTCGATTTTAAGAGGTTAAGATGAAGGAAAGTGAAACTATTGGAAACTTACATGAGAGGTTGCATGATATTGCTAACCAAGCACATCAACTTGGGAAAAATATTCAAATCTAAAACTTATCAAGAAGACATTGAGATCACTGCCTCTTATATTTATACTGAAAATTGCAATCATCAAAGAATCTCATGATATCAATGAATTATCTTTGGATAAGGTAATTAAGATTCTTAACAACTTTAAGATGAATTTATTGAGAGAAAAATGAGAGAAGAACAAAGGATTGACATTGCAAGTGAGGTTGGAAAAGTCGTGAATGACTTAGGAGATGAATTTAATAAGAATGAGAATATGGAGTTATTGATAAGAAATTTCAGTAAGTGGTTAAACAAAGTGAAGAAAGATAGATCCAAGTTTAGGCAGCATGGTGGGAATTCATCAAACATTAATTTCAAATAGTAAGAAAAAACTCAAAAGGATAAAAAAAGATAAAGAAAATAAAATGTCATGAATGTCAAGGCTTCAAACATGTGTAAGCAGAATGTGTTAACACTTTAAAGAAAAGAAAAGGGAAGACTTATATGAGCACTTAGAGTGAGAATGAATCTGAAAGTGAGTATGGAAGAGAAGAGAAATTTGTGAGTAATTATGCTAATTTAGTTGCTTTATACATCATAAATCCAGTTGCTTGCTTAACAACAACTCGAGAAGAAACTGACAGGAAAAACTTAGATGAATCGGTCCAAAATTCCAGAAAAAATGTAAATAAATTAGTCTAAAATTCTATTTCATATTATGAAAGTGATGATAGTGATTTAGAATACCAAAAAGAGGATATTTGCAAAGCTTATGAGTTAATATATGAAAAATGAGTGCAAATGTGTAAGAAGAATGAGAACCTAAAGAAGGAAAATTCAACCATGAAGAATATCATTCAAGATCTTGAGAATAAGTTGTTATCTATAATACATGAGCTTGATGAAACAAGGTTGATGTTGGTCAATATTGAAAAAGGAATAAGGATGTCAAATGGAGGTATTGAAAAGCTAAAACAATTGTTTGAAATTGGTAAGAGCAAAAAGGACTTTCAAGGTGTTGGTTACAAAGGTGAATGTCTAAGTTGAATAATAGGCAAAATGGTGAAGCTAAATTTGTTAAAGGAGAAACTTTAAAGAGGAATCGAAAGTTTATGCCTACATGTCATGAAGTGAATCACACGTTATTACAATGCTTATAATACGATATATGAATACAAGAGAAGGGGGGTTGAATTGTGCATTCCCCTTTTTGAAAAATCTTTCAAAAACATTTTGTTAAAAACAAGTTCTTTTCACAGAAACTTCGGTAAGTTCGAATTAATCAAAAATTTGAAAACTTGTTTTGAAATCTAAGTTATAACAAAACTTTGAACTTAAAGAAAGATAGAGTAGACAAAAGTCGACACAGTAAGTTTATACTGGTTCACCCCAAACCTTGGGCTACGTCCAGTCCTCAGAAGTCTTTCTGAGATTTCACTTTCTCTTCAACGTTTACAAGTATTCTTTCTGAGCCTCTTTAGGTCTCTACACTTAGTATTCTTTTACTCTTAGCCTCTACAGGCTATCTGTACTATTTTCTTACAAAAGTGTTTGAACTATGTTACAGTAACACTAGCTCTTAGCTAATTCGCACAATAATCTCACAAACAAGATTTTTTTTCATTCTCGTATACGTAAGTCAACTAACTTTTCAATCTTCAACTTTGACTCATATTTACAGCCTTCGTCTGCAACTGCTTCTTGATTCTTGGTTTTTGAATCTTGAAAGAAACGGTTAATCAGTTGAGTTATATAACTAACTCAAACTGACTCTTACGTCTACTTTTCGTTCTTTGTCTGCTTTTGAATTCTACGTCAGTTTTTCATTTCTGCGTCTGCTTTTTTTCATTTCTGCGTGTGTTTTTAAATTCTGCGTCTGCTTTTTATTTCTGCGTCTGCTTTTTAACTTCTTTGTTATTCATCCTGCGTTTGCTTTTTCTTTTCTCCGTCCGTCTGTTTTTCATTCTGCGTCTGTTTTTTCTTCTTCTTTGTTATTCATCAAAATCATATATATGTAAAGTCATTTTGACTCAACAATCTCCCCCTTTTTGATGATAACAAATCATATACGTAAAAAGAAGAAAAACTTATCTTCAAAACATATCTTCATGTGTGTTCTTCTGACTTCTTCAATAGTCTTCCTCTTCCTCCCCCTATCTTTGTCATCGACTTTCAATCAGACCCTTTGAGACTCCTTTGATTGCTGCCTTCCATTCTCTTCTCCCCCTATTTGTTATAATAAAAAATGATCAATGACGATGACTCTTCATCAGTTCTGTCATCACCTCCTTCATTTCATTCATCATCTCCTTTAGTTCTTTGACTTCTCTGCATAAGTGCCTGATTTCAGCTTGCGAGTCAAACGGTGAGGAGAGTTGCTCATCATCCGCTGAGGGATCTATGAACGCAATTGTAGTAGCATATGCGTCTGAGGATGGAATGTAATCTTCAACAATCTCAAAAGTTGGTGGATGAACGGATAGATTAGGCTAGAAGATCTAAATCATAAGGAGCAGGTAGCATGACCACTTGTCTTCCTTGCAGGGGTATGGCTTCAGCTTGAATAGACAAAGTATTAGATAGTGGCCTAATACGACATTCTCTCGCACTGAGGATTCAATGAACGTCCACATAATCAGCCTTCCCTCATCGGCAAGATTCATTCTTATCTATAAAACTACAACTGCTCAATCGCCGCTTTCTCCTTTGAAGTGCATGCTTCATAAATTAAATCGACTTCATCTTCAATCTACTCTTGGACAGATCATTACCGATTCCTTCAGATGTAACTTCATCTTCTCCTTATTCACATCTAAAGGATATCTAGGCTGAATGTCCAATACAACTTTTATCACCGTCTTCTCTGGAATTGGATAAATAGTATATGGTTGACTGGACATTTTTGAAGGGTATGGCTTTGTAGCAACATCCCTCAAAGCATCATAAAAATTCTTTTCATCTTCACTCAGTAGATGCCATGTCTCACTATTTATCGAAATAGGTTGTAAGTCTGCCTTCACCTTCCTCCTTGGTTGATCACAGATGGCAATTGAAGTACTCCTCTTGGTCACAAATTCAACCAGTCTGATCTCCAACTTGTCTTTTCTCAAAAATTCAGAATAGTTGTATATAACCAGACTAGGTTCATAAGATTTTTCCTATGGTATCTGTACCAAGCTTAAATCTGTTGTTGCCTTTTGTTGAACATCGTTAAGAGTAAAATAAACTAGGCTAGACTCAATTTGCTTTTCCTTTTGAGCAGCATCGATAGTATCCTTCTTTTGACTAACTAACTTAGCAGTAGTCACATTCTTCTTTCGACTAATTACTTTAGTCTTCTTCACTGCCTTAATCAGTCTCGGAGTTTTCTGAACTTGAGATTTCTGCTTCTCAGACTCCGACTTCCTCTTCTTCTCGATCTCCTTGCTTTGCTTTGTCTTCTTCTTGTAAGATCGAGACTAGAGATTTTTCCTTTAGCGCGTGATTCGAAATTTCTACTTGATTCTATTCTCTGGCTCTCTTCTCTTCCTGTTGTCTCAGAGTACGAATCCTAGGTGATCTCTTCGCCTTCTTAGAAATTTCACCCAGAAGATTCTCCCTTTTTCTTTTCAACGCACCTTCGTCAGTCCTCCGAATTAGGCTAACTTCTCTTTGAGAAATCGCCTATTTTATCAAAGGTCTTCCAGATAATTTTCTTCTTTCATCTATGGGCATTCTCATACTTTCTTGAGATTTAGAACTTGTAGCGGGAGACTTCTTCAATAACCGCTCCCCCTCAGTTCTAGCTTTCTTCGTAGAATCTGCTTCTTCTTTTATCAACATCTTCACCGATTCTCCTTATTGTATCTGAGTTAATAGAACTCTTGACAGATATCGTCCTTCTGATTCCTCTGTGAAGAAGGACTCCAGATTCCCTAAAAATCCTCGTGAGTAGCGTTCCGTAAGGATAACTATTAGTATCCTTCATCCCCTTAACCATATAATGAAAAATTAGAAATGGTAGATCTATGGGACGACGATTTAGCAAGTAGAACAGGCATTGCTCATCCAAGGTAGTCACTAAATGCCTTGACCCTATTCTAGGTAAGATGCAGTTGAATAGAATCGCATGAAGAACCCTAGCCTTCGGGACCAGACTCGAGGTCTTCCTCTCTGATGGGTCATTAACTCCATACAGTTGTTTACTGACATTTTCTTCCTTCATACTAACCTTTGTCATCCATTTGGCTTTGCTTGACAAGGTTTCTCCAACCGATGAACATTCAGTCACCTTCTCTACTATCTCCTTTGTCAAAACAATAGATATCCTATCTATTGTGGAGACAATAGTGTCATCTACCAGTTGTGCATTCTTCCAAAAATCATATACCTCATCAGTATACACCGGTTCCCGCACCTGAAAAAACTTTCTCCATCCAGCTTCTACAATCGCTGGTTCAACATCCATATCATCTTTCCTCAGAGATTCGAAGTCCACATGTCTTCCATAAATCATAGTTGGCTCCATTGATTCTGAATAGAAAATGGCTTTGGTAAGCTGCTCTTCAAAGGTAAAGTTGATTGCAAGAGTTTTAGAGAGAGAGAGATGAAATATCTGTGTTTGAGAGTAATCGAAATGATTTTAATTTCAGACTACTCGAAGGGTCTTATCAAGTGTGTTCTAGAATCGTTGGGATCCTTAAGACTATGAAACTTTCCCTCCACAACTTCCTTGTGAAATTCTATTTCATATTATGACAGTGATGATAGTGATTTAGAATACAAAAAAGAGGATATTTGCAAAGCTTATGAGTTAATATATGAAAAATGAGTGCAAATGTGTAAGAAGAATGAGAACCTAAAGAAGGAAAATTCAACCATGAAGAATATCATTCAATATCTTGAGAATAAGTTGTTATCTATAACACATGAGCTTGATGAAACAAGGTTAATGCTGGTCAATATTGAAAAAGGAATAAGGATGTCAAATGGAGGTATTGAAAAGCTAAAACAATTGTTTGAAATTGGTAAGAGCAAAAGGGACTTTCAAGGTGTTGGTTACAAAGGTGAATGTCTAAGTTGAATAATAGGCAAAATGGTGAAGCTAAATTTGTTAAAGAAGAATTTTCAAAGAGGAATCGAAAGTTTATGCCTACATGTCATGAAGTGAATCACACGTTATTACAATGCTTATAATACGATATATGAATACACGAGAAGGGGGTTGAATTGTGTATTCCCCTTTTTGAAAAATCTTTCAAAAACGTTTTGTTAAAAACAAGTTCTTTTCACAGAAACTTCGATAAGTTCGAATTAATCAAAACTTTCAAAACTTTTTTTGAAATCTAAGTAATAACAAAGCATTAAACTTAAAGAAAGATAGAGTAGAGAGAAGTCGACACAACAATTTTATACTGGTTCACCCTAAACCGGGCTACGCCCGATCCTCGAAGTCTTTCGAGATTTCACTTTCTCTTCAACGTTTACAAGTATTCTTTACGAGCCTTTTAGGTCTCTACACTCAGTATTCTTTTACTCTTAGCCTCTACAGGCTATCTGTACTATTTTCTTACAAAAGTGTTTGAACTATGTTATAGTAACACTAGCTCTTAACTAATTCGCACAATAATCTCACAAACAAGCTTTTTTTTCTCGTTCGCGTATCCGTAAGTCAACTAACTTTTCAATCTTCAACTTTGACTCATATTTATAGCCTTCGTCTGCAACTGCTTCTTGAATCTTGCTTCTTGAATCTTGCTTCTTAAATCTTGAAAGAAACGGTTAATCAGTTGAGTTCTGTAACTAACTCAAACTGACTCTTGCGTCTACTTTTCTTTCTTTGTCTGCTTTTGAATTCTGCGTCTTCTTTTAAATTCTGCGTCTGTTTTTCATTTCTGCGTCTGCTTTTCATTTCTGCATCTACTTTTTTTCATTTCTGCGTCTACTTTTGAATTCTGCGTCTGCTTTTCATTTCTGCGTCTGCTTTTTAACTTCTTTGTTATTCATCCTGCGTCTGCTTTTTCTTTTCTCCGTCTGTCTGTTTTTCATTCTGCGTCTGCTTTTTCTTCTTCTTTGTTATTCATCAAAATCATATATATGTAAAGTCATTTTGACTCAACATGTCACTTTTGTGGGGTAAATAGACACATAAGATCGAATTGTTACAAATTGTTATAAATGATATTTCAAACTTCAGGGGGCTCAAACCGAAAATCTTGACACTCTTCGATTTCAATAGTAGCCAATGTTACCAAAGCATACTTGGGGTAGAAAGGGTCAATTACAAGCACTTGTAGCTCTTAAATCCATACGAGCTACTTCTCACAATGGTTGGTCTTTTAATAGTGGGTGTTCATGTCATATGACAGGTGAAAGAAGCTACTTGATGGATTATCAAAGTTGTATGGATGGTCATGTTACTTTTGGTGTTGAGAAGAAAGAAAAAGTGATTGGTAAAGGAGCTCTTTGCATGGATGGATTGCCTCACTTCAAAAATGTGATTCATGTGGATGGTTTAAAAACCAAAGTGGTAAGTAGTATTCAACTTTGTGATGATGGGTTGTTTGTTAAATTGACTAATGATGGATGCAAGGAGTTAGAATGAACAAGGAGAGTGCTTAGTAAGTGGCAAAAGATTGGCGGATAATTGTTGCAACAATAGTCTATTACTTCTTGCAATTCGGCCGCATATGATTATATGTCTCTATGGAAGCAAAAGATTAATAAGGTGGTAGAAGAAAACATTCAAAATAATCATCACAAATCAGAACAAGGACACAATCAAGTTAAAATCAGAAACTGTCTAGATTCACAATTAGTTGTTGCTGGTGTTATGTGAACTTGGTGTTATTTGAACTTAATGTTATTTGGAAGTTGATGTTTCATTAAGGGGGAGTGTCCAATTGTCTTCTTAAGGGGGAGTTCTCATATGTGAATAATATTGTCAAAAAGGTAGAGATTGTTAAGATATTTGTTGAGATATCTTGTTAATTAATTTTGGACATTATTTATAATTTGACATAGTTGGATAATTGAGGTATATCATTATGATAGTTAGTCTACCTTATGTGGGATTCTTGAAGCTAAGATTACATGAAGGATAAAATCCTAGTGATGAGAGGATTTAATTGCGATAAATCACGATATCTTAATAAGGATAATGTCCAGATTTTTTGTGATTTTAAACCTATCTTTGGTAGCCTATTTTGGTGATTGTGGTTATCTAAGGCAGCTAGATTTTTCAAGGATTCCATCTATGTTAGGTAGCTTCATTTTTCTCTAGTGGCCATGATTTTTCTAGGCAGTCTAAGTAATGTTTAAGTGGTGAAAAAAATCCAATAATGTTATGATGCTTCAGCTCTATTATTTGTGACATTTTATTGATGAAATGATTGTCCGTTTGTTGAGTGTTGTGGCTGCTGTGTATGGGATGCTTCAGTGACAATATCGAAGGTTCACTACAGAATTCTTGTTGGACAACTTCCCATATTTTCAGTTGATGAAGCTACATATTTGGGGGAGTCGCTTTCTTAACTCAGGCATCTTCTTTGTTATTTTACATTCAATTACTTGAGTTGTTTTATTATCATCTTTGTTAGCAATCATTGTTTCTAAAATTCTTTGTTGAGGTTAGAAAAAGGTGATCTTGCTATTGAGAGTGATTTACTTTCATAGAGTATGAGTACGAGGGATAATGTCAAGGGTTGAGTGAGTCGACCTAGTAAAGCCTTAAGTAAAACTATTGTTTCACAAGTGAAAGTTGATTAAACTGGGTAAGGACCCTACAGACGTAGACAAAGTAATTTCGTTGTTGATTTGTTTATTGTGTATTCAATTTTTCTATTTGTATTTTTCTAGAATATTAACAATTGCTCACACAATTCACTAAGCTGCTGACAAAAATAGGTCAAAGCAACTGAGCCCAAACCAGATTTTGTGAAACCACATCTTTTCAGATTTTCAAAAACTTATTGAACGCATATATAAAATACAAATAATTATCTTTAAAAAAGGTAACATAAAGTCAATCTCAATCTTCTTCACAATTTGTTCTCTTACATGTTAAAATTGAATCAAATATATATCAAATCTATGTTAAATTCTTACTATTAAAATTTTATAAAAATCTAAATAAATCTCTAATATTTTGATATCTATAAGTTAATTCTTAATTTTAACTTATGTCATTGAAAAATTCTTATTTAGACAAAACTTAATAACAAAATTAATGTTTTCATGACAACTTATTTATACTATAAGTAAATTTTAATAATTCATTAGTAATTTTAACAAACATAGGATTCACATTAAATTTTAATATCTTAACAACTGATTTGTGAGTATTTAATAATAATTTAAAATAAATTTATTTTAAAAGGAAAATATAGAGTTAATTTCAATCCTCATCACAATAAAGAAGGAGGTGAGTTACTATTGAATTATGTATGTACATATATATTTTCTACCTCAAAAGTAAGAATATACTCTTAAAATTATTATAAATTTTCTATAATATTTTAATATTTCAATTCTTATAAATTAATTGTTATTATTAACATATTCCATTGAAATAATTCTTATTTAGATAACATTCAGTAATAAGATTAATGATTTTTCATGAAAATTTATTTATATTGTAAGAAAATTTTAATAATTCATTAGTAATTTCTAATATATTTATAGGTATATCTTGAATTTTAATATGTTAAGGACTTATTATTTAATAATAATAAAATATATTATATTAACTTCTATGAAAAGTTTGGGCTCCAACATTGGACAATATGCTTTCATATGGTTTATGTGAGGGGGAGATTAATTAAGTTTGAATTTGATTTGTCTAAATAAATTTTTGGAGTTTTTTAATTTGATTGGATATTAGTTGTATGAGGATGATTTCGATGTGAATAATGATATGTTGGCTAATGTATTGAACGGTGGTGAATTATCATCTTGGCATGCTTATGGTTCTTCTGCTACACCTACTGTTGATTTTTATATTTCTTTATTCACTAAGATTGATCGCATTAAAGACATTATTCTTTTTAGCACATTTTTGTCTCAAACTGGAGAAAAATAGATATTTTGTTGGGATGATTGTCGGTTGTTTTGTTAACATGGGATTACTATTTCTTTGGATATTTGCCAATTGTTTATGTGAACTTAACGAACTTGGTGTTAGGTGAACTTAATGTTATTTGGATGTTATTTGGAACTTGATGTTTCATTAAGGAGGAGTGTCCAATTATCTTATTAAGAAGGAGTTCTCATACGTGACAAATAATGCCAAAAAGGTAGAGATTGTTAAGATATTTGTTGAGATATCTTGTTAATTAATTTTGGACATTATTTATAATTGGACATAGTTGGATAATTGTGGTATATAATTATGATAGTTAATCTACCTTATGTGGGATTCATGAAGATAAGATTACATAAAGGATAAAATCCTAGTGATGATAGGATTTAATTGCGATAAAATCACCATATCTTAATAAGGATAATGTCCTTTTTTTAATTTTAGACCTATCTTTGACGTGGCTATTTAAGGCAGCTAGATTTTTCAGGGATTCAATCTATGTTAGGGAGCTGCATTTTTCTCTAGTGGGCGTGATTTTTCTGGGCTGTCTAAGTAATGTTTAATTGGTGAAAAAATCCAATAGTGTTATGATGTTTTAGCTTTATTATTTGTGATGTTTCGTTGATGAAATGATTGTTCATTTGTTGAGTGTTGTGGCTACTGTATGTGGGTGATTCAGTGACAATATCAAAGGTTCACAACAGGATTCTTGTTGGAAAACTTCCCATATTTTCAGTTGATGAAGCTACATATTTGGAGGAGTTGTTTTCTTAACTCAAGTGTTTTCTTTGTTTATGTTATTTTACATTCAATTACTGAAGTTGTTTTATTATTATCTTTATTAACAATCATTGTTTCTAAAATTCTTTGTTGAGGTTAGCACGAGGTGTTAGTGCTAGTGAGAGTGATTTACTTTCACGTAGTGTGAGTGTAATATCCCGCCTCCGATGGGGGTAAAATAGTAATTTGGAAAGGGCCGAGAGTGTTTAGTATTGTGTTGCAATATTCATGCATACCATTACACGTGAATAGTGAAATTGCACATGAAATTGACTGTACATGCATTCATGACATTTCCCAGTATATGTGTCTAAATGTAATTTCTGTGGGGAAAAATATGATTTCGTGCTTGAAAAATTATTTGGAGTGGACTGTTATGTGTTTTATATTTTTGGGGAAATTTAGGAATTTTTCTGAAATTTTTCGAGAAACTTCGAATAGGAAAAAAATCGCTGAAAGTGGCGAATCGATTGGTTTTGGTATCGAAAAGTTTTGTCCAATGGCACCGAGAATTTAGATACATGATTTTAGGATTTATAAATTAGAGCTATTAAAAATTGGGAGACAATTAGAGTAAAAATTGGAGACAAATGAACTAGTTAAATAAGAAAATTCAAGAGAGAGCATGAGGAAATGACATGTGGCAAGTGACAAGTGTCACTTGCCACACCACATGCCATAACCCACGTTATTATAATGAAATGGCAAGTCATTTTGTTGTGTTGTCGTGCTCTCTCCTTTTCTACATGGCTCCTGCATGTTCTATAAGCTTCTCCATCTTATTCATTTCAAATTGCTGCCAACCTTCACCGAAATTGAACCTAACTTTCTCACTATTTATTTACTACTTTCACCATGTCACCTACTTCATCTTTATAAGAACACCTAAACTATTTACCTTTCAAGATGTTGATAGTGGACTGTGTGGAGAGCTAGGGGTTCTTATTGATCGAAGAAGCTTTGGGTAAACCAAGTAAGTTGTGCTTCTAATGTCTTATGCATGGCTAATTTAAACTAAAATGATGATGAACTTGAGTTGTGATGGTTTGAGATTGCAAGGCTTATGGTTGTGTCATGGAGACAGATTCGTGGCTCTCTTGTTTATTTATTTTTAACTGTTTAACGTGCGAATCTAGAGAAACGCAAAACACAGAAGT
Source organism: Erythroxylum novogranatense (assembly GCA_029891385.1). NCBI lineage: Eukaryota > Viridiplantae > Streptophyta > Magnoliopsida > Malpighiales > Erythroxylaceae > Erythroxylum > Erythroxylum novogranatense. Next base: position 24,353,142 of record CM057226.1, read on the forward strand.
TGTAGATCTAGATGTCTACTATCTCCATGCATTTTTCCACGATTTTAGGGTGAGCCAAATAAGAGTAATAGGCCCCGAATTGAATCTGGTTCAGAATACCAGCGACAGGGAAAGGAGAACTGAAAGTTAATTGTTTGAAGATCATAGAGTTAGAATTGGATGGTGAGTTCTTCTTACTAAATGCTCAAAAATGTGTCATCTAAGTTCTGTAGAGAGTAAATTTTAATTGTATGAGGATTCTGTTAGATATGTCCAAATAAGTGAAGGTTGTTACTAACCTTAGTGATACAGAAGAGAACAGAAACAGGTCAGGCTTGTAAAAATCACAATAAATCCAATTTACATTATTTTTGAGCCGTATTTGGATATGTGATATCCATATGTGTCTATTGAAAATGAAGCTTTGAATCACCTTAATTGGATGTGAAATGAATGAGTTATAAGGTTTTGAGTCAGACAGGGTCCAACCTGTAACTGCATGTTAAAGCTGATTGTAAATGGAAGATTTGAATGCCCTTAATGACTGAATTAGGCCATGGTTATAAAAGAATAAATGTAAATTTATGTGTTAATTAGAGGTCTAGAAAGTTTAAAAAACATTGGACCTATGTATTGTGAGTTATGACCTGTTGAATGTTGGCTGTTTATGTGCATTATTATGGAGCCTAGCTCTAAATGGAGGTTTTGTGAGTATTGTGCTTGGAAGCTACATTAGAGATTTAGCTGATTCGAATTGGAACAAGTGATCCTCTGGAAATTTGTATAGGAAGCAATTAGCTTTAAAATGAGATATAGTATGCTATTTTTGGATATAAGAATTGGGATTTATGAATTTTCAAAAACTGAACCTAAGTTAGGTCATTGACTAGTGATCAGGGCAGCCACTTACATGACCGTTTTGAGTTAGTTAGTAATGGAAATTATCTTTAATCCCTTCATGAGAAGTGTATTATATTTTGTTTGACATTTTTACAAGGAGTTATGATTTTTAGAAAATTGTTGTCCAGTTTGAGTGAGTTCAGTGGACAGAAGCTTTGCTTAATTTTTTTGACCCATTTAGAAATTGAATTTGGTTTTATGTTGTTCATGAAACTTGTAGGAAACATTTTGATATTTATTTGGACATAAATCTTGTAATTTTTAGCAAAGGGAATGAGAAGTTATGGATTTTACAAAATGTTGCACTGTTTTGACAAAATGTTGCACTGTTTTGAGAGGCATTGTGAAGGCAATAACTTTGAGTGTATTTTTGACTCTCTTAGGGGTGAAATTGATTTTTGTGGCCTTCATGAAACTTGTAGAGCTCTCTTTTCTCTATGAAATAGATACTAAGTTTGTACAATTTGGAGTTTGGAGTAAAGAGTTATACATGTCTGAAATTTGGACAGAAAAAGGGAAAAAAAAGGAAAGCACTTGGTTCTTTGTTGTATCCTTGTCTATTTATATGTTTAGGCCTTCTTTTAGAAATAACTTTTCCGTCTGACATCCGATTGACCTGATTCTTGAGGCATCGGATTCGTTGAATATTTAATTTCATTTTAGGAGAAATTGGGAATTTTTGGACTTGAAATTGACAGGGATTGGTTTGATCAAAGTACGGAGATCGGGTAATTTTTTTTCTTATCAGTGTTTTATTTATTTTGGACCTATAGAGGTCCAAATTGAATGATTTTGGTGTTGTTAGATTTCTAATTTTTAGACGGAATTCTTGTGATGATAATTTGAGGAAAAGGGACGGGAATGTCACGAACATGCATTGTACACATTTTAATTGATACATGTGCATCTTTAAATAGTTCTGACTGTACATTTGGTAATGTTTATGCAATTGCACTGTTATAGAGGCTCGGTTGGAACGTCAACCTATCGACGTTGCTGAGACTTCCAAGTATTAGCTCGGAAGATATAGGTGAGTAACCTAGATGATTCATTCAATTATTATATGTCCAATGTGGGAAATAATGGCGGGAATTGTGATTGTGTATGACTGTGGATTCCGGGCAGAAGGCCCGATGTATTGGGAGTTATGACATAGAAGTGTATCTGTTTGAGACTCTATGAGATGACTTGCTTCTACTGTGAAAGTGTGATACATGAATTGATTGTACGATTCATCGCTAATTGTAATGTACTCGGTTGTGATTGGGGATAATTGTGCTATATGCCTACATGGTGAACTTGGATCATATGCATTTCATACACAAATGCATGAACAGATAATAACAGCTGTGACTGGAGTCGCCATCGATACTGATAATGAGCCTTGAGCTCAAAGGGAGATAGTGCATACCCAGAGGGCTCTCCTACTCTCAAGACGCGTCTACTGTGTATATGGAAAATTGCAGGCGCTCGGTCACAACACTGTAATTAAAAATGGGAAAGTGTCACATGTGCATTGCATACATATTTGATTGAATATGTTAAATGGAAAAAAGGCAAGAATGCCTTGTACGTGTGTGAATTGCCTGGTTAAAATCATGTGGCAATTCTGAATGTGTTTTTGTGAAATAAATTGTCTATGAATTGCTTGTGTGCTGCATGAATTGGGCGAATCATCGATGATGGTTTCTCACTGAGTTCGCAAAACTCACCCAAAATTTGCAATCATTTTTTTCAGGCCTTGAAGAGTACCCCGTTAGACAAACGGGAGCATGCCTATTACATACCAGTCAGAAATAGAGGTTGGGATCAATTCACGTTTGCATTAGTGGCATTCAATTCTTGTAGAAATGCATATTTCTGCAATTTCTATAAAATAGTGCTTGTAGTTCAGTGGGCCCCAAGTGGCTATTGACATTCTTTTGATTGTGATGTAATTACTGAAAATGTTTATGATTAAAGCTGGGCCCAATGTGATTATGAAATTTTTGTACATTCGATGGCTAAATACTGTGACTGTAGTATGATGACCTAAAATATTTACAAATTAAAGCGGGCCCAAATTTTTTACTGATTTCCACTGATTTTCGCACATACGATCATATTAAAAAAAATTTATACTGAGCTTTTGACTGTATTCGAGTGCTCTAGCATACCACTCTCGTGAGGCACAGACTCGGATATCACCCACGATATCGGGTTCGGGTCTTGCGGGAGTGGGGTGCTACATATGTGGTATCAAAGCCCAAAAATATGATTGTACATGGGCATTCTGAAATTTGTGTTAAGTTACATGCATTCTGGTCATGTCAAAGCAGACGGTAGCAACTGATCCCTAGTTGAGTCACATGAGCATGTATAAAGTGTTTAAGTTGAATAGGGCGAAAGGTGATGGTAGATAGTAACGTGCCAAACGAAAGGTTGTGGATGTGTACAAAGGAGAAATTGTACATGATTAGATATAGCAGATAACGATATGAGCCAATGAAGGTGTATGGGCCAATAGGAATGGGAAAGGAACAATGGACAATGATATTCACGTTGTAATGTGATTATAAACCCTTGAATAGGATATGAAAGTAAATACATTGGCATGGGTTGATTCAGGAAAGAAGTGATAGCAAACCAAATACTGAGATATAAACTGTATAAATCGAGTCGAATGGAAACAAAAAATTTTATAACCTGAAGAGGTCAAAGTTGGACATGAGAAGAATATCGATTAAAGTGATAAAAGTATGATGTGATGGTAAATATGCCTATATATGATTATAAGTTCAGACTGACTAGGTATTTACGATTCTGACTCGGACGTGCAATAAAATGAGGATAATTGGAAATGAGCAAAAGTACATGGTTCGATAAGGTAGATATAGGTTCACTATATGTGTGTTGGTGTGTGATGGTCGTAAACGCAAGTGCACGTTTCTATCGTCAAGTAGTAAAAATATCGATCCCACGGAGACCAAATTAGTTAAAAAGTAATACTCGTAATAACTTTTAATTAAACCAATAACATAAAAATTAAAGAAAATATTGAGTGATTGTGGTTTGAAAAATGAAATAAAAACGAGAATTAAAGCTAGATAAAAATATAAGAATTATCAATGAAATGAAAATCTAGGAATTTAACTTCCCCCTTGATTTTACTTCGGTGTCAAAAATTTTTCGGTTTAACTCATATACCGGGTTTGATAACCTAAGATTCATAATTAACTACTAAGCCCTCCCGGATAATTAGTAATCCTAATCATCAAACCAATTTCCTATATTTCTATGGTAAATTGTGATAATTCGATGATTGCTTTATCGAATCAATCTTAATGTGGTTACTTATGGTGGATTATCTCCCGATCCTAGACACAAATCACTACGAAAGTGATCCTAAGCTATTGCAATCTTTTTCCAAATCTATTGCTCCCTGTTACGTTACACAAAAATTAAGAAAATCAATTTCATAGGTGATCAAATTATGAAAAACATTAAGAAAAATTTGCAATAATCAAACCTTTAAGTAAAAAAGGGCATAAGAGATTACACACAGAAAATACCAATTAACCGAGATTACATCAAGGGTTCGGTTAAAATCCTAGAATGAAAGGATTAGTTACGCATAATAATTGTGGCAACAATAAAAATAATCAAAGCAAACATTATGAATATGAAATGAGTTGAAAGAATGGAAGAACAAATAGTGATGTTGCTCTTAAATTTTTGCCTCCTCTCCTTCAACGTGTGCGTCTCCTCCTTGTAACACTAGTAGCTCCATGTCTTGGTAAATTGCTTGTAACGTGAGTGGCTGATGTCCTCTCAATGGAGCCCTCCTGTTGTGTTTTTTTTTAACGTTGATGCTTGTCAATGTACGTTTTTAAGATCCCTCTCAAAACATTTTTGAATTCTTAGTGGCCAAAGGGTTTTTGTGAGTCAAGAAAAAGATCCCCTCAATAGCGTGAGTGGAGAGTTCTTTATAAAAAATAAATAAAGATGGAGCCCCCCTCTATGTGCGTGAATGGACTCTTCTTGTGCTTTCCTCTCTACTGTAGCATGACAAGACTAATAAAGGTCTACATCATGTTTAAAACTTGCTCCCCTCCTCTCCTATGTGGGTGTTATGAACGTATATATGAGGGCTGTGCGTGAGTGATGGATTGGAGCTTCTTCAACGACCTGTCTTTTGTGTTTGTTTCTCCGACTCATGATACTCCTCCTCCTTCACCGCACTCCACTCATGTCCTTAATGATTCTCCTTTGCATGCGTGGTGGTCCCTCACCAAACAAATAACGGTGTTCCTTAAATCACCAACTAATGTATATTTTTTATCTTCTTCTTTAGGCGCTTAATTCATGCCACTAGCCACCATTCTATTCCTCTTCACGCTGCCACCTCCAAAGATTTTGTTCACGCCAACAGCTTTCTTTTCCTCTCTTCTTGTAACATCATATTGACTAAACTCCATCCTCATTCACGCCTAAACCTCCCTTTTTATCTTTTCCGCTTCAACCATCTTCTTTTGTCTTTATGTATTGAAGTCTATTGCTGCATGAGCTATCTTTTATTTTTCATGTTGAATGTCTCCAAATCACGATGGTCCCACTCCTCTCATTCCTTGTAGTCTTTTAGTCACGCCAGCCACTAATTCTTTTCTTCTACATCTCCTTCACGCTTCTTTCTTTACCCCACGCGTATCTATTATTCTTTTGTTTCTTGTGTGATTTAAGTGCTTCTCTTGTGTGTGACTCCGTGATTTTGCAAACGCCACTGTTGAATGTCGCCTTCTCCGCTGATTTCCCAGTTAAAATGCAACTCTTCTTTTTCTTTCAATTTCTGTCTTTTAATTTTTCTCCTTTTTTTTGTATTTTGATTTTTGCCTTGGATTGTTGTAGTTCTTTTTCAATTAAAATCAAGCGCATTTTCTACAAATTAAACATGAAGAATTATAAATGTGAATTCAGACGAACCAAGCAATTTAGCAAGAAAAATATATATATAACCCAATAATTAATCCAGAAATTAAGGACAAATGTCATTAATTCTAATGATAAAAATTCATCCAACAAATGCTCCCAAACTCAAACTTTTGCTTGTCCCTAAGCAAAATTAAGAAAAAAATTACAAAATGGATTAAGGAACACTCAACAATTGGAATTTTCAGAATTGCAAGAACCAATTAAAATTTACTTTTAGCCACTTATCAAACCATACTCACCTTCATAAGGCAAAGATACCAATGCTCGCTCAAACACGGACTCCTTGATTCAAGTCTAATTAAAACCAACCAACTTACAGAGAGTACGAAAAAGACAAATAAACTCAAAGGCAATTTACAACCCAAGAGACTCTAAAGATATTAGCAAATTAACCAATCCATAGGCAAAATTCTCTATCCCATCTCCACTAATTTTAACACTCATTTTCAAAGGATCAAAAGGTCTTATTCGGGTTGTAATGGGGTCGTTGGGGTTTAAATTCAGTTAGACCAATGAAAAAGATCATACAAGCTCAAATGAAATGAAAATAATTATTCAAGAAATAGGACAATGTAAGGGTTTTTTTTTCTTTTTTTAAGAGCAAGTAAACCCGTGGAAACAAGGAACTTTTTTTTTAATTTATAAAATGAAAAAACTCAAACACGACAACGATAATAATTGCAAGACTTAACTCAATTTCAATGAATTCCCAATTTCCAAATAATTGACTCTTCCTCAAACTCAATTTCTTATATACTAGGGGCGATAACTTACAAAATCCTCACTTGCTTGCTTTTTTCTTTTTTCTTTTTTCTTTTTTTTTCTTTTTTTCTTTTTTTTCTTTTTTTTTCAACCCCTACATAACCTACTCCTAAATAATTATTTCCACATGAAAAGTAGGGAATGCTTGGCTTATGGCTTGGTTAAATAAGGGTGCCAAAGAAATACGGATATTACTTAGGATCAACTTGGCTCCAAAGGAAATATAGGGTTATTTTAAGCCAAAAATTGGAATGTGGTTAATAATTCAAAGAAAATGCCTTAATCACTTCCTTATCAAATTTGTACTAACATTTCGCCTCAATAAGCCTAGAGAACTTGTTCTAGGATTGGTGAGATCTCACTAGGTTCCAACTTGCCTAAAAATTTAATGGCTAATCATAACTCAAATAAAATAGATGGGAAGACTCCAATCAAAGAATATGAGTATGATTAAACAATTGGAAATCAAACACTAATCCGGAACATTCTATCCACAAACCTTCTAAAGGTAAATCCAATTAGGTTCCAAACAATTCTCAATTTCCCAAAAGTGAGGCCAAAATCAAAACCTTTAAAGATCAAAATTTCTTAATGAGGTTTAACTTTGCAAAAAAATGACATTGTTTTTTTTTTTGAAAACTTTTGAACAATTGATGAAATTTTGTTTTTGTTTTTGTTTTTTTTTTTTTTTGAAAAATTTTGAAAAATTGATGCTCACCCCCAAACTCGGATAGGACATTGTCCTCGATGTCAAGGTATCTGCATAATTTGAAGTGGGTAAGTAAACATGTAAATGCATAGTAGAGGACAAAAAGAATGTCCGCAATAATGCATGCGAATTAAGAAATGCTGCAGATTATACGCAAAGACAAACAGCCAGAAAATTCAACAATATGCGAAGTCATGAGTAAGAGGCACAAAGATCTTCCCTGTAATGAGCGTGGACCATTTTTGTCGAAATGTAATTTCTCCCATCAAAATTAAACTCGTAAGGTCCAATTTCCTGTAATGAAAACAAAGAGCATGTGAATTTTGAGTAAATAAAATAAAATAAAATAAAAACAACAAAAGTGTGAAACTTGGGTTGCCTCCTAAGAAGTGCTTTTCTTTAACGTCTTTGGCTAGACGTTTTTTTTTCTCTTCAAGCCTCAATGAGCTGAATGGTTTCCGTCCCCCTATCAACTTCGCCTCCTAGGTATAGCTTTAAGCGCTGTCCATTCACCTTAAATGAATGTGTAGAATTAAGAGGTGAAATTTCAATGGCTCCATGTAGGAAAAATTCCAATACTTGAAACGGCCCAGACCATCGAGACTTCAATTTTCTCGGAAAGAGATTGAGTCTAGAGTTGTAGAGCAACACGAGTTGGCCCGGTTTGAAGTGTTTCACCCTTAAGTGCCGGTTGTCCCATTTCTTCGTCTTTTCCTTGTAAATTCGTGCATTCTCATATGCATTAAGACAAAATTCTTCAAGTTGTTCTAGTTGAAGAAGACGTTGTTCACCGGCTAGAATCGGGTCGAGATTCAATTGCTTTGTGGCCCAAAATGCTTTATGTTCCAGCTCTACCAGGAGATGGTAAGCCTTTCCGAATACTAATTGATAAGGCGAACACCCTATCGGAGCTTAATTGTTTTTTTTTACGTTGATGCTTGTCAATATGCGTTTTTAAAAGCCCTCTCAAAACGTTTTTGAATTCTTAGTGGCCAAAGGGTTTTTGCGAGTCAAGAAAAAGATCCCCTTAGTAGCGTGAGTGGAGAGTTCTTTACAAAAAAATCAATAAAGATGGAGCCCCCCTCTATGTGCGTGAATGGACTCTTCTTGTGCATTCCTCTCTACTGTAGCATGACAAGACTAATAAAGGTCTACATCATGTTTAAAACTTGCTCCCCTCCTCTCTTGCATGCGTGTTATGAATGTATATATGAGGGCTGTGCGTGAGTGATGGATTGGAGCTTCTTCAACGACCTGTCTTTTTGTGTTTTTTTTTGTCCAGCTCACGTATACTTCTCCTCCTTCACTGCACCCAGCTCACGTCCTTAATGATTCTCCTTTGCATGTGTGGTGGTCCCTCACCAAACAGCTAACGTGTCTTCTCTTAAATCACCAGCTAATGTATATTTTTTTATCTTCTTCTTTAGCTGCTTAATTCACGCCACTAGCCACCATTCTATTCCTCTTCACGCTGCCACCTCCAGCATTTTGTTCACGCCAACAGCTGCTTCTTTTCCTCTCTTCTTGTAACATCATATTGTCTAAACTCCATCCCTCATTCACGCCTATACCACCCCTTTTTTATCTTTTCTGCTTCAAACATCTTCTTTTGTCTTTATGTATTGGAAGTCTATTGCTGCCGCAGCTATCTTTTATTTTTCATGTTGAATGTCTCCAAATCACGATGGTCCCACTCCTCTCATTCCTTGTATTCTTTTAGTCACGCCAGCTGCTAATTCTTTTCTTCTACATCTCCTTCACGCTTCTTTTTTTACCTCACGCGTATCTCGTATTCTTTTGTTTCTTGCGTGATTTAAGTGCTTCTCTTGTGTGTGACTCCGTGATTTTGCAAACGCCACTGTTGAATGCCGCCTTCTCTGCTGATTTCCCAGTTAAAATGCAACTCTTCTTTGTCTTTCAATTTCTGTCTTTTAATTTTCTCCTTTTCTTTTGTATTTTGATTTTTTCCTTGGATTGTTGTAGTTCTTTTTCAATTAAAATCAAGCGCATTTTCTACAAATTAAACATGAAGAATTATAAATGCGAATTCAGACGAACCAAGCAATTTAGCAAGAAATATATATATATAACCCAATAATTAATCCAGAAATTAAGGACAAATGTCATTAATTCTAATGATAAAAATGCATCCAACAGTGTGCCCTATAGACGATGATCTTGATATTATCTTGATATTGTGATGCTATCGATATTATACCGACATGCTTTACTTTCGAATGAAATAGCGAAGTGACTATAGTGTCAGGAAGAAGTGCTACACTAGAGATCAAGATACGATTTATTGTGATTTTATATGCATAGAGACACAATGAAAGTCTCGAGGGCTAAATTGGGTACATGGTTTAGAATTTCTATCATAATGGTTGTTTTGAGAATTTGGAAACATTAGGCATACCAAGACGTTTCGAAAATGTACGGATCAATCCAATTTGAAGATAAGAAGCATATATGTGGAAAGAATGAGACTAAAATGTACAAGCTCGGTTACAGGAAATATTTTTTTTTCTTTATGACCATGAAAGGTTTGATTCGGATATGAAATGAAGATTATCTGCTTGTGTAATTGAGGTACCCAAGTCTCTATGTGTCTGCATTGATTCTGGACGTTAAAGTGTGCATAATTGGCAACGAGAAAAAGTATATGGATTGACAAGGTGGAGAGAAATCCATTATATTGTGTTGGTGTACCTTAGAGCATAAGGATATTGATATTGTACTATAATGTTCTACCTCGGAATGTAAAAAGGAAAAAGGAATAGATACAAATGATTTTACAAGTGAGGATAAGTAATAAGTGGTGTGTAGTACGGAGAACATAGAAATATGTCTAAGTTGGATTTTTAATTATACACGCGATTAAGGAAGAAATATTGAATCAACAGAAGAGGAGTGACTGCGCTTATAATGCTAGTTCAATTACTATGAAAAGATGTTGTTTCCGAAGAGGTAAATGCTGGGAAATTGAAATAGAATCACTAGTAAGATATGTGTTTCCATGAGAAAGAAAGTACGAGGCATGATGATGGCCTACACAAAATATGATTTTGTGATAATCAAATAGGAAAACCCCACCCATGGACGGGAACAGGGATAGAAATGTTATCTAGAAACAATTGGAATGTACATAGCATTAGTGAATGTTCTTAATTGGAAACTTGATGTGAATTCAATTAGGCGAGATGTAAGGATTGTGGAAGGTATATACATTACCTAATACCTTATGGAAACTTATTACCGAGGGTGTTTTGACCTTATCTGTCATGATATGACTTGATCTTATCGAAACCCTAGGAAATCTTATTAAGATCCTATGCAATGTGGAAGCTAATTTTTGCGAAGTGCTACAACTGATTAATAAGAAAGCATGAGAACTGGAATTATGAACAATATGGAGGAAAATGAAAATGAAAAATGAAAAATGACCAATGAAGGAACAGACCCAAATGAACAAATGGTGATTTAAAAGTGAATATTGGAGTTGCAGTCGACGCAAAGATTCATGCATAAGAGTCAGAAGGGGCTATTGAGAGTGTATACAGTTTGTTGATATAACGTATCCCACTATATAAGTGGATTTGTGAATTTGAGAGAAAATTTGGTTCACTTAAAAATTAACGAGATGAATTATGGGCACAAGAACCCCATGTTGTAGATTAACGTGATTTCAGTTACATGATAGCAATTAGTGATTATGATCATAGACCGCATTCTAAATGTGCTTTAGAAAACGTAAGGGGAGATTTTTGACTAATTATGATATCATAGGTAAGTCACATCAGTGATGAGATCCCAACAAATTGTTGAGGAATTTATAACCTCCGTATTGATGATATCGATATGGAGGTTTCGTAGTAAATATATCAAGTTTCCTATTAGCGATTTCGATACGATCTTTTGCAACGCTATAAGGTGATCTTTGTCCCTTCGTACAACTTATGTCTCGGGAGCTCAAGTTTGAATAGATGACTTGAAATGTGGTATACTAGTACTTGGTTTGAAAACGTGGCGACACCGATGAGAGTAATATCATTTGTTATTTGAGATTGGAGATTCCGTACAATGATGTTTTATACCGGGACTAGAAGTATAAGAAAGTGATTTCATATGCATTGAGACGACTAGAGTCCCATGCGCTGATTACTGAATGCATGGTGTAGAACTTGTTACAGTAATGATTACTTTGTTAGTTGGAGACATTATATGTGCAGGGGAATTGATTATACAGACCATTAACGTTGAGGGAATTGTGGAGGTTGAAAGAACTGAATATATGATTGAGACAATGAATAGAGGTATAGAAAGATGTTGACTGAGCAAATAAGTACTTCCTGTAAAGCTAGTGTTGTACATCGGTGCATTGAACATAAAATCCGATAATGGTATATTGAGGTCACCATTACTAATGCATTAAAGAGCATAGAATGTTGAGTAAGAAGGGGCGAAGAGGTGATTAGGTCTCGGATTGAAATCAGTTATGTATCAAGGAACTAACAAAGCCTAAATCGAGGAGTTAGAACTTATACATTTTATCGGGGAATTGGAAATAGATCAAATTTGCGAGTAAATGATACTTATAAATGGGCATTAAGCACTGTTAGTAAAAACATAAGGAACAATCGAAGATCTATGTCCTAGTAAGAGTACGCCGAAAGAGCAATTGTTGATAAAGAATGTAGAACTGAGTGACTACACATTTAAGTTGCCAGTAGTCTTAATTATCATAGACGAATGTACAGATTATATTTTTGAGGTCTTAGGAACATGGGATTAAGTTATCATGTAAGTGACTACAGATACAATAAGCATTAATTTGGTGACACCATTAGAATTTTCTATGAGGCATTGGACGACAAAAAGAGTCGTTCGCCATTTCATTGCAATAAAGAGACCCTAGAAAAATGAACACTGTTAGTGAGTGAAATGAGTATAGAATCAAACTGAAGTGGCATTTGAAAAACAAATAAATTTTTGATGGATCACGTTGAAATACCGAGTATAGTGAGACAAATTATGAAGCGTGATATCTGACTAAGGGATTGAGAGACCTATCGAATTTATCAAATATGGTTTATGATGAGTGGAAAAGTGATATAAGAAACGGAGAATATGAGACGATGTTTCCCGCCCGTATCCTTAACCGAATGTTAATTTTGAGGACGAAGTTTTTATTAGGAGGGGGGAGATGTAATATCTCGCCCCTGATGGGAAGGGTAAAATAGTAATTTGGAAAGAGCCGAGAGTGTTTAATATTGTGTTGCAATATTCATGCATACCATTACACGTGAATAGTGAAATTGCACATGAAATTGACTATACATGCATTCATGACATTTCCCGGTATATGTGTTTAAATGTAATTTCTGTGGGAAAAAAATGATTTCGTGTTTGAAAAATTATTTGGAGTGGACTGTTATGTGTTTTGTATTTTTGGGGAAATTTAGGAAATTTTCTGGAATTTTTCGGAGAAACTTTCCGGACCGGAAAAAAATCATCAGGCGACGAATCGATTGGTTTTCGGTACCGAAAAGTTTTGTCCAATGGCACCAAAAATTTAGATACAAGATTTTAAGATTTATAAATTAGAGCTATTAAAAATTGGGAGACAATTAGAGTAAAAATTGGAGACAAATGGACTAGTTAAATAAGAAAATTCAAGAGAGAACATGAGGAAATGACATGTGGCACGTCACTTGCCACACCACATGCCATAACCCACGTTATTATAATGAAAGGTCAAGTCATTTTGTTGTGTTGTCGTGCTCTCTCCTTTTCTACATGGCTCATGCATGTTCTATAAGCTTCTCCATCTTATTCATTTCAATTTGCTGCCAACCTTCACCGAAATTGAACCTAGCTTTCTCACTCTTTATTTACTACTTTCACCATGTCACCTACTTCATCTTTATAAGAACACCTAAACTATTTACCTTTCAAGATGTTGGTAGTGGACTGTGTGGAGAGCTAGGGGTTCTTATTGATCGAAGGAGCTTTGGGTAAACCAAGTAAGTTGTGCTTCTAATGTCTTATGCATGGCTAATTTAAACTAAAATGATGATGAACTTGAGTTGTGATGGTTTGAGATTGCAAGGCTTATGGTTGTGTCATGCAGACAGATTCATGGCTCTCTTGTTTAATTTTTTTTGAACTGTTTAACGTGCGAATCTAGAGAAATGCAAAACATAGAAGTGGTAGATCTAGATGTCTACTATCTCCATGAATTTTTCCACGATTTTAGGGTGAGCCAAATAAGAGTAATAGGCCCCGAATTGAATCTGGTTCAGAAAACCAGCGAAAGGGAAAGGAGAACTGAAAGTTAATTGTTTGAAGACCTTAGATTTAGAATTGGATGGTGAGTTCTTCTCACTAAATGCTCAAAAATGTGTCATCTAAGTGCTGTAGAGAGTACATTTTAATTGGATGAGGATTCTGTTAGATATGTCCAAATAAGTGAAGGTTGTTACTAACCTTAGTGATACAGAAGACAACAGAAACAGGTCAGGCTTGTAAAAATCACAATAAATAAAATTTATATTATTTTTGAGCCATATTTGGATACGTGGTAGCCATATGAGTCTATTGAAAATTAAGCTTTGAATCACCTTAGTTGGATGTGAAATGAATGAGTTATAAGGTTTTGAGTCAGACAGGGTCTAACCTGTAACTGCATGTTAAAGCTGATTGTAAATGGAAGATTTGAATGCCCTTAATGACTGAATTAGGCCATGGTTATAAAAGAATAAATGTAAAGTTATGTGTTAATTAGAGGTCTGGAAAGTTTGAAAAACATTGTACCTATGTATTGTGAGTTATGACCTGTTGAATGTTGGTTGTTTATGTGCATTATTATGGAGCCTAGCTCTACATGGAGGTTTTGTGAGTATTGTGCTTGGAAGCTACATTAGAGATTTAGCTGATTCGAATTGGCACAAGTGATCTTCTGAAATTTGTAAAGGAAGCAATTAGCTTTAAAATGAGATATAGTATGCTATTTTTGGATATAAGAATTGGGATTTATGAATTTTCAAAAACTGAACCTAAGTTAGGTCATTGACTAGTGATCAGGGCAGCCACTTGCATGACCGTTTTGAGTTAGTTAGTGATGGAAATTGTCTTTAATCTATTCATGAGAAGTGTAGTATTTTTTTTATCTTTTCATGGGTATAAAGTATGCAATTTTTTGACATTTGTGTAAGTAGTTATGATTTTTAGAAAATTGCTGTCCAATTTGAGTGAGTTCAGTGGACAGAAGCTTTGCTTAATTTTTTTGACCCATTTAGAAATTGAATTTGGTTTCATGTTGTTCATGAAAGTGTTAGGAAACATTTTCATATTTCTTTGGACATAAATCTTGTAATTTTTAGCAAAGGGAATGAGAAGTTATGGATTTTACAAAATATTGCACTGTTTTGACAAAATGTTGCCCTGTTTTGAGAGGCATTGTGAAGGCAGTAACTTTGAGTGTATTTTTGAAATCCTTAGGGGTGAAATTGATTTTGTGGCCTTCATTAAACTTGTAGAGCTCTCTTTTCTATATGAAATAGATACTAAGTTTGTCAAATTTGGAGTTTGGAGTAAAGAGTTATGCATGTTTGAAATTTGGACAGAAAAAGGGAAAAAAAGGAAAGCACTTAGTTCTTTGTTGTATCCTTGTATATATATATGTTTAGGCCTTCTTTTGGGAATAACTTTTCCGTTCGACGTCCGATTGACCTGATTCTTGAGGTATCGGATTCGTAGAATATTTAATTTCATTTTAGAAGAAATTGGGAGTTTTTGGACGTAAAATTGACGGGGATTGGTTAGATCAAAGTACGGAGACCAGGTAATTGTTTTTCTGGTCAGTGTTTTATTTATTTTTGAACCTATAGAAGTCCAAATTGAATGATTTTGGTGTTGTTAGATTTCTAATTTTTAGACGGAGTTTTTGTGATGATAATTTGTGGAAAAGGGTCGGGAATGTCACGAACATGCATTGTACACATTTTAATTGATACATGTGCATCTTTAAATAGTTCTGACTTTACATTTGGTAATGTTTATGCATTTGCACTGTTATAGAGGCTCGGTTGGAACGTCAACCTATGGACGTTGCTGAGACTTCCAAGTATTAGCTCGGAACATATAGGTGAGTAACCTAGATGGTTCATTCAATTATTATATGTCCAATGTGGGGAATAATGGCGGGAATTATGATTGTGTATGACTGTGGATTTCTGGCAGAAGGCCCGATGTATTGGGAGTTATGACATAGAAGTGTATCTGTTTGTGACTCTATGAGATGACTTGCTTCTACTGTGTGAAAGTGTGATACATGAATTGATTGTACAGTTAGTGCTTAATTGTAATGTGCTCAATTGTGATTGGGGGAATAATTGTGCTAGATGCCTACATTGTGAACTTGGATCATATGCATTTCATACACAAATGCATGAACAGATAATAATAGCGATTGGATTGGAGTCGCCATCGATCATCGATAATGAGCCTTGAGCTCGAGGAGATAGTGCATACCTAGAGGCTCTCCTACTCCCAAGATCGTCTCTCGTGAATATTGGAAATTCCAGCGCCATCACAACATCAATTGAAAATGGGAAGTGTCATGTGCTTGCATACATATTTGATTGAATATGTTAAATGGGAAAAAGGCAAGAATGCCTTGTACATGTGTGAATTGCCTGGTTAAAATCATGTGGCAATTCTGAATGTGTTTTTGTGAAATAAATTTTCTATGAATTGCTTGTGTGCTGCATGAATTGGGCGAATCATCGATGATGGTTCCTCACTGAGTTCGCAAAACTCACCCAAAATTTGCAATCATTTTTTCAGGCCTTGAAGAGTACCCTGTTAGACAAACGGGAGTATGCCTATTACATACCAGTCAGAAATAGAGGTTGGGATCAGTTCACTTCTGCATTAGTGGCATTCAATTCTTGTAAAAATGCATATTTCTGCAATTTCTGTAAAATAGTGCTTGAAGTTCAGTGGGCCCCAAGTGGCTATTGACATTCTTTTGACTGTGATGTAATTACTGAAAATGTTTATGATTAAAGTTGGGCCCAATGTGATTATGGAATTTTTGTACATTCGATGGCTAAATACTGTGACTGTAGTATGATGACCTAAAATGTTTACAAATTAAAGCGGGCCCAAATTGTTTACTGATTTCCACTGATTGGCGCATATATGATCATATTAAAAAAAATTATACTGAGTGTCTGACTGTATTCGAGTGCTCTAGCATACCACTCTCTTGAGGTACGGACTCAGATATCACCCACGATATCGGGTTTGGGTCCTGCGGAGTGGGTGCTTCTGATGAATAAAAGGGATAGTATCAAGAGTTGAGTGAGTCGACTCAGTAAAGCCTTGAGTAAAACTATTGTTTCACAAGTGAAATGTTGGATCCTGAATTTTTCTAAATTTCTTATTAATTGTTTAATTCTTTATCCATGCTTGTTTGTTTGTTTAATTATTGTTATTATTATTATTATTATTTTGAATTGGGTCATTAAATTAACAAGTATGAATAGAAATTAGAAGTTTGAAATTGGAATGACGTGTTAGAAATTAAGTTAGCTTAAGTAGTTAGTAGGCTTGTGTTAAGTGGATTCAAGGAGTAGAGCCATAAAAGACAAAAGAAGGGCAAACTTGGAAGAGACTAACTAATGGAGGGTATAATTGGAAGAAAAGAAGTAGAAATAGTCTTGAATTAATGAAGAGAAGAGGAGAGTGTCGTGAGCAGCCAAAGAGGAGAAGAAAAGAGAGAAAACGTGAGAGAGAGAAGAGAAGAGAAGAAAATCAAGAAAGATAGGGAAGAAGGAGGATAATTTGTGGAAAGAAGAGAAGAATCAAGCTTCTTAAGGTAAGTTCTTCATCTTTTCTTGTTGCTTTAGTAAAGAAATGGGCTATTGTGTTGAGAATGAAGAATTTTTAGAGGAGAAAAGGGGTTTTGGAGGAAAAGGATGATTGAGAGACCCATTTGATTTCTAGGGTTTCTAAGCTAGGATTTGGGTTTTTCTAACTTAAATAGACCATGGGTAAGTTAATGATAAGCCCAATTTAGCAATTATTTCATTTTTTATGATGTTGAAGTTTAGGGGTTTTATTGAATTGGAATTGAATGGAAAATTTTGGTTTATTTAGGAAATCAAGGGAACCCAATCCAAGAACAAGAGGAAGGACAAGCTTGACTTGGATTTTGCAAGCTATTAAGGTGGATAATTTATTTATAGTTATTGTGTAATGATTAAAATTCCTTGTGTGTGCATTGTGTGCTAAAATGACTTGCTTTGAAATGTTGTGATGTGAAAATTGCACTATGAAGTATGACCTTTGATAAATTGAATTGTGAGTTTGATTATGATATGCCTTGTACCATGGCATTTTGATTAAATGGAAAGAAGAAAAAGCATGAGAATTTGAATTTTTGATTGAATTGAGCATGAAATTTGATTGTATTTGGGCGAGAGTGGAACCATTCTGTTCATCATGTGCACGTTGATAAGGGCCTTCTCCCGGCTGCCCGCTTGTGGCATATGAGCTCCGAAAATGGACTCATTCTGTTCATGATGCAAACTTCAATTTCTCCATTCTGTTTTCATGGAACCCTCGAGCCAATTGTTTACGCATTCGCATTTTGATATGTTAAGGTATAATGAAATTTGTGTGTTATGCTTTGATTGTGTATTGAGCTATGAGTTATGAATTGGAATAGTGAATGCTAAACTTGCATTGCTAGATTAAGAGAAGACATGTTGCATATATGAATCTTCACATATATGTTGGATTGTGTGGCTTATTGCCAAAAGCTGTAAATATCATAGCCACTAAGCTGTGTAGCTCAACCCAATATTTTTCCCACTCCTCAGGTGCAAATCGAGAAGATTAGTGATCTTTGCAAGGCAATAGGATAAATCCCAAGATAGTTAGCTTTTGTACTAAGTTAGTGGCTAGAGTTTTGAATAGCTTTATAAGCATATTTAACATTGAGCATCCAATGTACTTTTGTAAATTATGTTAAGACTTTGATGTAATGTTGATATGTAATTAAAGCTATGTATGAACTTGATTTTGATTTGCTAATGAATTGAGAATTGAAGAAGTTCTGTTGTGGATGTGCTTATTATCTTGTAGAGTACATTTCATATTTTCAGTTTTTCATAGGGGTAAAATTATATACTGACTTCAGGAGAAAAACTGGATTAATCTAGGCCTAATTAGACAAAGTGGTCTTCTTGGAAGTTGTAGTTTATCTTCTTAGCTTTCAAATGGTATAAGGTATGTAAATTTTGGATATCGGAGTTGAGAGATATGATTATTACAAGTGGTGATGCTGCATAAGATGTATACCCAGGAACAACTATGGTAAATGGTGAAAATTAATGGTTTTGATGAATTAAATGAGTAGGGATTAGTGGATGGAATGGGTCAAAGTTGGTGTTTGTATAGATATGAAGTGGTTTTACACTAGAAGGGTCGAATTTGGGGAGATTATGAGTGATTATGGTGTTAGAAAGGATGTTGGAAGCATTGGAAAGGCATTGGAGGAGTTTGGGGAACCCTGTCCGTTAAACGGACCTTCTCGGGTGGAAAATGGCTCTTAAGCTAAACGGACATGGATGTCTGTTAAACGGACCTTCTCGGGCCAAAAGGGTTCCCAAACCTGACAATGTCCGTTAAACGGACATTCACAGGACAGTTTCAGTAAATTGCAATTTTTGGCCCTCTAAATGGAAAAATCTCAATTTTTGGTCTACATGAAAATTGTATATCTAGAAGTCTACTTTTAAATAGTTCAAAAATGACATCAATCAGACATCTGTATCAAAAGTTATGGCAATTGCGCTAAGAGAGGTACAATATGATTGAGGATATAAACATACTTGATTCTTTTGCCCATAATTTCGTCATCCGACCTCCGAATGAAGTGATTCTTGAAGTGATAGATTCCTAAGACATGTTTCTATCTCTCCATGAAAATTTTTATCTTTTGAAGTTGATTTCAAAAAGTTTACATTAGAGAAAGTGAGGGGTTAGTTGGGAGACCATGATTGAGGTTTGAGCATACTTCAGCTTTTTAAGCATAGCTTCTTCTATAGAGTTCCAATTGAGATAATTTTTGTTTCAAATTAAATTAGAGACTTAGAGCTACCATTCTTATGAAGAAGTTAATTTGTGATTTTGGTGATTGTCTGGTGTGGGCAAGTCACCCCTGTGAGATGACGGCTAATGAGGGTTCATTGAAATAACCCTTCAAGGAAACTCGTTCACGCTTTATGACTCCAGATTGTTGGGCTTCGGAAACGGGGCTCAACATGAAAGTTGATTAAGTTGGGTAAGGACCCCACAGACATAGACAGAATGTGTTGGTTGTTGATTTGTTTGTTGCGTATTTAATTTTTCTATTTGTATTTTCTAGAATATTAACAATTACTCACACAGTTCACTAAGCAACATAAAAAAATAGATCAAAGTAACTGCGCCTAAACCAAATTTTGTGAAACCACATCCTTTCAGATTTTCAAAACTTATTGAAATTTGATAGATCTTGAATTTCAATAGATCTTGCATATATAAAATAAAAATAATTATGTTTAAAAATGGCAACATAGAGTCAATCTCAATCTTCTTCACAATTTGTTCTCTTATAGTTAAAATTGAATCAATTATATATCAAATCTATGTTAAATTCTTACTCTTAAAATGTTTATAAAAATCTAAATAAATCTCTAATATATTGATATCTATAAGTTAATTCTTAATTTTAACATATGTGATTGAAACAATTCTTATTTTGACAAAAATAATAATAAAATTAATGTTTTCATGACAACTTATTTATACTATAAGTAAATTTTAATAATTCATTAGTAATTTTAACGAACTTATAGGATGTATATTAAATTTTAATATCTTAACAATTGATTTGTGAGTATTTAATAATAATTTAAAATAAATTTATTTTAAAAGGAAAATATAGAGTTAATTTCAATATGGGAGGTGAGTTACTAATGAATTATGTATATACATATATATTTTCTACCTCAAAAGTAAGAATCTACTCTTAAAATTATTATAAATTTTCTAAGATATTTTAATATTTTAATTATTATAAATTAATTGGTATTGTTAACATATTCCATTGAAATAATTCTTATTTAGACAACATTTAATATTAAAATTAATAATTTTAATGAAAACTTATTTATATTGTAAGAAAATTTTAATAATTCATTAGTAATTTCTAATATATTTATAGGATATATCTTGAATTTCAATATGTTAAGGAGTGATTTATGAGTATTTAATAACAATAAAATCTAATATATTAAGATCTTCAGTGAATAGATGTTTTACTAAAAAAAAATGTGAAGAACTTATCATACCTTTTGTTCTCGGATTTAATTTTTTGCTTTTTAGTCTGATTGGCTAATACACAGGATACTAATTTTCTCGGTCTTTAGTACGTTGAAAACGACTGGATCAACAATCAATCAACACCTCGAATAAATCAAAACCAAATATCCAAGTGGGACACAATCTTGGTAAGCCATTATTGCAACAATTTTGCAGTTACGTATAACTCCAATCAAATCTTAAGAAATGTAACTACTTCCGAGCAATGGATAAGATTAATGCCTATCTTATTTTATAAATATTTATTTTATTTCTTAAATGAATAAATAATCATAAAAAAATAAGCATAGAATAGTATCAAAGCAACTCTGTGCAAAGTATAGACTTCTATGGAGTGAAATCCTCTCTCTCTCCATTCAAGACTAACCTTGTTGGTTTCAACTCCTCACTTAAGGCTCTCCCCTTTAAAAGGTCTTGAGTTCGATTCATGCCAAATGAGAAGAAATAGGAAATGTTCCTATTGATGATCCTCTAACCTCCTGGGTAAAACTCCTTGATTGAATCAATTACGGACACCTCGTTTCTAGTGACAGTGTAGGAGTTAGAGCTACTAGGGAATCTGGGGGTTGATGGAAACCTAATGTTAAACAGGAAGAAGCCAGTGATTAATCATCAGTTGAACAATTAAGTATATGAAGACTCCTTGTGTGCAGAAGTATACAGGCTACGTAGAAACCTGAAGAATCTTAGGATTCCAGGTTTACATCATCGAAGGCTCTTGGGGTGAAACCTTAGGGACTTAAGATTAGTCCGACTAAACCAAGATACCTAATGAAATATAAAAAAAAGACTAGTCCATTTAAACATGGCCGCAAATTTCAGTAGAGGTCCCACTAAAATTTGTGACCAATAACAAAGGATTGGTCTTCATAACCTAAAAAGTGGAATCACCTACCTTAGGGGCCCCTATATTTCGGCCTAATAGAATAATAAAAAGGTAAATTAAAATTTAATCTTACTTATCTTTTTAAAAAGACGACTTAGTGCTTAATACGCACAAAAAACTACCACATTAGATGTGCTCTTACATTATCACTGCCAAGGCTCAAATGTGAGACCTCATAACTCAATTTTCTTTGGAACAACCAAATGAGCTTTCCATGCGGGCCACAGGATTGGTCTTGAATAAAGGGAATAGAAGAATTGGTCCCAACTTCCGTGAACATTTTCCATACTGAGTGTTGTTTGTGGTGATCAGGTAGAGTCTGTAATGCAGAATACACCTGAGATATCCCTTGAAGTATATCTACTTCTCGATTAGGTCTTCACTACTACTTGTGAATTCCTTGGAAACATACCTCGCATCTTTTCCATAAGGGGAAATCTATAACAAGGGAGTAAAGAAGAGAGTCGTATAAGATATGGATTCTTCAGATCCAGTTCATTTATCTTCTAGCTTGTCTTTAGCGTCTTTACCTAGGAGTGTGAAGCGTGTTTTATCCCAAAAAATAGAAAATCTTGTAGAAATTACTTAAGTGCCTGTAGAAAATCGTGTTTGTGAGTCTTCATTACCTTTGCTTAGTCCTTACAGCATATATTCTCGTGACCGTTCATGGCTGAGAAGTATTAGGAGTGTGCTTTCTACTAGTCGGCCTCGTGTTAAGGAAATCATCCAAAGTTTTAAATTGGAACAGTATGGTCTCAGATCTACAACAACAGAACAATACGTAAAGCTTGAAATACCAAGGGAGCTGATCTCTCTTTGGAGGGAACAAAGCCATACACATCTTCATGTTGGAGCTATACGCCTTGTTCTTACCTTACATGGAAGAAAGGGTATTCCTGCGACAGCCAGGATCTCTCTCTTAGACACTGCATACACAACGTACCAAAATGCACTGATTGGTACCTTGCTGACAACTCTTGACAAAGGGAGTGTGATACTAACCATAGCGCCTGATTTCAACATCAAGTTGGATGATCCTACATTATCTGAACGTTTACAAGTTTAGATCCAGATCACTGGTGCAGATCAAGATCCTATAGCCATCATGGCTACTCTTCATCACCAGATGATCTATCGCCTTCAGAATCATGCATTGGACGTGAACATTCCCAACTCTACTTCAGATGCACTTTACATGGTTGCTGATACTCTAAACAATCAGACAACTATCCTCCAAATACCGAAGCAGTTACCAGCACAGGAGCTTGAAAAGATTATGCCTACAGAATGGATTACTAACTACTAGAAGGTATTCCATGTGCCTCATCGGCTTTCTTTTCATACAACAACTCCTCCGATTCTGAGGGCACTGAAAGATGGCTCAGTCAAGTCCATCTACACTCAACCTTGCGACAACACGCCTGATCCATCGACATCAGGGTCTATCCTGATGATCCAGCCCATTGAACCTCAAGATCTAGCAATCTATCATTCAAGGCATGATGTTCTAAGCCCAGCACTTCAGATCGACCAGATCTATAAGTTGGGGCTCAAAGCCTTAAGATCCAGCCCGTATTATAGACAGTCCTTCAATTCATTACTTTAAATCCAAAGGAGATCTAGTCTATGTAAGTCATCATCGTGGACATTTTGTATGGGATGTCGACCCATCAATGTGCGAACCAGATTGTGAGATCTGTCTCAATCCAGAGTCAGACTCAGACGACGATGATCCTAGATATCAACAGAGAAGGAAGAAGAAATCCAAGCCCAGATCTAGATGCTTTCCTTCTCGTGATTATCATCCTCATGGAGATGATAAAGATCCAGATGATCATAATGGTCTATTTATTGGATTAGAAAAAGAAAACATACTTTGTTTGGCAAAACGGTAGATTTCAAAACTTTTAAGAAATCATTACTTGCAGCGGAAGCAACAAATCCAAATCAACATGCCAATCCATACATGATATGGTATAAGGATAATAAAATATAAACAAGATCATGAGTATTACCGACTCATTCGCTATAGCTTTAAATCCTCGCTGCGTTATCATCTCCTTCTTTGTGTATCCAAATCCTTTGCCTTTGACTCTTTTCCTTTAGCAATCTACTTTCTCCTTGTTGTAGTATCCTCAACCAATTAGATTTACCACCTGTTCTCCAAGGACAATTAGGTTAACAAAACCCTTTGGTGGGAAAGGAGAAGAAATGTTTGGAAGAGATTTTCTTAGAAGAAGAAGAAGCAAAATTGAAACTCTTTCAATTGGTATTTTCGATTCTCTCTTTCATGAAAGGAGAGAAGGTGTAAAGAACATGCAAGAAAAATTTCTTGCCTACCAATTTTCTATATCCATGGATGGAAGGAGAGAGAGACATCAAATGCATCACTTCGTTCATTAATCACTCATAAAATAGCCAATAAATGAGATTATCTTCATTTATCTTTATGATGGCTATTTGAAAAGACCATAACCTAAAATTCAATACCCAATTTCGGTTTTTCCAAGAAGAAAGAAGGAAGATGGTCCATCTAATGTACATCTTTCATCTTTAATCTAATGAATGCAAATAGGTTACAAGCCAACATTAAAAGACAACCATTAAACCATTTAATAGTAAGTTCATAACTCCATTTAATGATGATTAACCATAATAAAGACCATCTTTATTTAGCATTTTAATGTCAAATGTGTGGTTACACATTTAACCTAGGAATAACCAAAATTGCTATCTTCTTCTTAAAAATTGTTTTAATATAATTAATCTAATTAATTACATTAAACCAAAAATCAAGCCCATTATAAAATGTACATTTGGGCTTCGTTAATTAGACCAAGCCCAAGATTCAATTATGGGTTTCTAATTAACCTCCATTTATATTTCTTACTTAGCTTGATAACCTTCCTTAAAGCCAAGTGGGGAATCTTATTGACTTTGATAATTCAAGTTCTAATAAGCCTGCATTAATTCAATCTCATTGGAATTAATTCTAGCTTATTAACTAAATGTCATTCCACTAAAGACAATTAGTTGAACTCTTGAATTATTAAATATTATGAGAATATGTCTAATTGCAAACTTTATTTAGAACCTTATTATAGCCATCTCGCACAATAAAGGGTAAAATTACGCTTTTGCCCTTATGTTGGTTTTTCCTTCAGATCTCTCATTTTACTTTATATGGTGATTAACACATAAGATCTCATCTCAGTGTTAAGACTTGATGGGTAGCTAGTCCATAAAACCATCGCCCATTTTAATCACCAAATCTCCTTAAAACATCTGAAGAGATGATAACACTATAAACTCTTTATTTGATCGAATGTTCCTAATACATGTTTCAATTAATAATTCCAACATGTAGACACTGGATTAATACTGTAAAAATCCATTCGATCATATCAAGAATTATAATGAAACATATATGAGTTCACCACTCATCAAGATTATGGTTCATAATAAGCGAATGCTTAAGTTGTATGTTTTAAGATTAAAGTAACGACCCACTTTATTCTTGAAAACATACTTGATTCCAATTCATTTAATAGTGCCATTATCGATAGTCAACTACTATCATGATATGAAACTCATCATTCCTCAAGTAAGCTCCTTTACTTATATGGAGATAAATCGCAACACTATAGCCTAAACCATAATCAGCGACCAACTTGATTATTCAACTGTGAATCAATTAATTCAGATTCTAATAATATACATGTTTCCCATACATCTCTATGTATATTTATATTACTTACAAAAGAATCTGGTACCTTATGACCGTATATATAATGCTCATACAGATAAAACCAAACTCTTTCTTTTTATTAATAATAAATATTTTCATTACAAAATGTAATCAAGAAGATAAAGTTACATGTAAATACACTTGCTTTCTAGGGCACTATATTTACATAACTCCAACAATCTCCCACTTGCCCTAAAGCAAGTTTGACATATCCTCATTCTCATCCCTTCTAGTGACCCTCAAAGCTCTTTTGAGTCAATGCTTTTGTGAACGGATCGCAAGGTTTTGCTCGGTGGGAATCTTTACCACATCCACTTCTCCACGTTGTATTATCTCCTTATAAGATGATACTTTCACTCAATGTGTTTGGCGACTTTGTGGTTCCGAGGTTCTTTAAATTAGCCATTTACTATTATCACAATAAAGTGTAATTGCCTTTTCGCCTCTGAACTACCTCCAAATCATTTAGAACTTTTGAGCCAGATCGCTTCCTTTCTTTGCTTCACAAGCAGCAACATTCTCACCTCCATAGTCGAATCAGCAATACAAGATTGCTTGACACTCCTCCAAACTATGGCTCCACCTCCTAAAGTAAATATAGAAACAGAAATTGATTTTCTTGAATCAACATCTTATTGGAAATCAGAATCCGTATATCCTGTCAGAATAAGATTACTTCCAGAATAAACAAGAATTAATTCTTTGTCCTACGAAGATACTTAAATATACACTTAACTGCAGTCCAATGTTCCATTCTTGAATGGATCAAATCGCTACCACCCTCTCGCTGTAATGTATATCCGGTCTAGTGCACATCATTGCATGCATCAAACTACCAACTGCCAAAGCATATGGAATTTTACGCATGCGTTCAACCTCCTCTTGGGTTTTAGGTGCTTGTTCCTTTGAAAGTTTGATTCCATGTCTAGTAGGAGTAAAACCCCTCTTGGAATCTTGCATGGCGAACTTATTGAGCATATTCTCAACGTAGGTTAGTTGAGATAAATCTATCTGCTTGTTCCTTCGATCCCTTATAAGTTTGATCCCTATAACATAGGTAGCCTCTCCTAAATTCTTCATTAAAAATTGTTCATTCAGCCATCCCTTAACTGCATATAACATTCCCACATCATTCCCAATGAGCAGAATGTCATCAACATACAGGATTAGGAAAGTAACCTTACCTTCTTGTATTCTTTTATAAACACAAGGCTCATCTAGTTTTTGTATGAACCCATAGGTTTTGATAGCCTTATCAAACCTAATGTTCCAAGACCTAGATGCTTGCTTAAGTCCATAAATGGACCTTTGCAACTTGCAAACCTTATGCTCATTACATGGCTCAATGAATCCTTCCGGTTGGGCCATATAAATGGTCTCCTCAAGATCCCCATTAAGAAATGTGGTCTTGAAATCCATTTGCCATATTTCATAATCGAAATAGGCTGCTATAGCCAAAAGAATCCTGATGGACTTAAGCATGGCAACCGGAGAAAAAGTCTCCTCATAGTCTATACCCTCCTTTTGAGTATAGCCTTTAGCTACCAATCTAGCTTTAAAGGTCTCTACCTTTCCATCCGATCCCCTTTTTCCTTTTTTAGAACCATTTACACCCTATGGCTTTTAGACCTGGTGGTAGATCTACAAGGACCCAGACTTCATTAGTATACATAGAATCTATTTCCGATTCCATCGCCTTGAGCCATTTTCCTGCATAAACATCATTAATAGCCTGTGTATACGTAATGGGATTTATTTCTTCTTAGTCCGAGATGGCAATTAAGCCTTCTACTAAACCCAGATACCTATCTGGCTGTCTCACAACCCTCCCACTACGTCTAGGCACACCTTAATGTTCAGGTTGCACTTTTGATTCAACTCTTGAATCCATTTCGACATCTTGTTCTGTCATATCCAAAACAACTCTTGGTTTGGATGAAATAGCTAACTCCTTTAGTACTACTTCACCTCTTCCTTTGTGATTTTTCACAAACTCTTCCTCTAAGAAGGTTGCATTTGTCGACACAAATACCTTCTTATCATGAGGACTATAAAAATAGTACCCTCGAGTTCCCGTAGGATATCCTACAAACAAACATACTTCTGACCTTGGTTCCATCTTTGTGTATTCAGACTTTAGAACATGGGCTGGGCAGCCCCAAGTCCTCAAATGCCTCAATGAAGGCACTCGGCCAGTCCATAACTCCCTAAATGTTTTAGGCACCGATTTGGACGGAGCAAAGTTAAGAAGATATGTTGTCGTTTGTATGGCATATCCCCATAACAATTCTGGAAGGCTAGCGTAAGACATCATTGATCTTACCATTTCCAATAGAGTTCTATTTCTCCTCTCTACTACACCATTCTGTTGAGGTGTACGAGGAGCTGACAAATTGGAAACAATTCCATTTTCAATTAAATATTGCTGGAACTCTCCAGATAAATACTCACCACCTCGATCTGATCGAAGCTACTTTAATGGCTTGCCAAGTTGTTTCTCAGCTTCAGCTTTGAATTCTTTGAACTTTTCAAAAGATTCACTCTTTTTATGCATCAAATACCAATAGCCATGTCTTAAGTAATCATCTATAAAAATTATGAAATATTCATAACCTCCTCTAGCTTGTACATTCATGAGCCCACACACATCAGTATGTACTAGGTCTAATGTGGATTCAGATCTGTTTCCTTTAGAAGGAAATGAGGCTTTGGTCATTTTTCCTTCCATACAAGATTCACAGGTGGGTAATCGATCACTATCCAAGCCCATAAGGATCCCATCCTTTACTAGCCTTTCAAGTCTTTTCTGATTGATATGACCCATTCTTAAGTGGCACAGATACTTTGAATTAATGCTAGAGATTTTGGATTGTCTTGGTTTTATCAATTCTGTGGTATTTATTGAGCCTTTCATAGGTTCTATAAAAAATAATCCCTGTTTAGTTATCGCATCACAAATAAAATCCTTATTCTTATATATTGAAACAACCTTTTCAAAATATAAGGAATAACCAGATTTTATTAGACAAAAAACATAAATCATGTTCCTTACAATCATTGGCATGTAATAAACATCATCCAAATATAACCTATGACCACTAGGAAAGTCCAAGATAACTACTCCCACTGATTCTGCTGAAACATAGGAACCATCTGCTATATTGACTTGAAATTGGCCTTTAGGTATGTAGGAAAATCCCGGTGTGAGCATCACATGCCCACGGTGCGGAAAACAAAAATTTTTGTTCCGGGACCTTCCCAAAAGCCAGGATCCATGTTTCTATACAACAAACTCAAACCATAACGGCCAAAGGAGACCGTCTCTAACGGTATCCACACAGAGATCGGAGAACCTAACCGAGACAAACCCTTTGACCCGGGAATAGCTAGAACAAGTTGAAGACTGCTAGATCTTACCTTGTTCTTTGGAGAGCTATGAAAGAAACAATGAAGAAGTAGAAGCTTGGTGAAGAAGAGATGAAACCTTAGATGAAAGATGATGAACCTTAGGATTTCTCAAATCCTCTTCAACACCCACGATCATCTACACTCTACTTTCTTTTTTAGCCTTTTGTCTTTAACAATTAAAGGCATTAAAAGGCTAATGGTGGAGGATTGTCCACGTTAGGCACTTTATATATATATATATATATATATATATATATATATATATATATATATATAAAGTTAAAAGATAAGACTCTCCTCCATTCTACACGTTAGTCTCATATATATATATATATTAATTAATTAATTAATTACTTAATTAATTAATTAATTAATTAATTATATAAATGTGAAGTGGTCCCACACACTGGGTCGGTCCTACCGCCTACCGAGTCCCGTAGATGGGAAAAACCCCGAAATATTTTTTCAGAATATTGATGTCGCGATCTCATCGAGACATATCTCGATCTCATCGGATCCATTTAATCCTTTTGCTCTCCATATATTGGAACTCGTCCAAAACTATTTTACTTAATTCTCCGAGACACTCTTATGCGTGTGACCCATTAGGTTCCTGTTATGTTGGCCACTTAGATTAACACTTAATCCAAGCAAGTCATGAGCGGTATCTAGCAACACATCATGACCCCAATTGACCTAAAGTAATTGGTTTGAAGAATGAACATGTATTCATCATGAACCATATCACGAACCTTTCCATAGACAATTACCGCAATTCGTCCTTTCACCATGCTATACCCCACTTGGTTATGAGTATGGGCAAAGTGTCAACTCTTACTAGAATGACTAAGTCAAATCTAGTCCAAGTGATTTCGCCTCTCGCCCTAGGACTCATTACTTTATATGTCAATGAAGACATTCTTCATGACATATATGCTCCGACCAGAGACTTCCAAGTAATGACCCCGACAAGAGGCTATGGGTATCATCTTCGCTATCACGTAGTGGTGAATCCTCTATTGGCTACTCAATTACCTTCAATACCTCAAGTTGCACTCCAATCACCACCCTATGAAGCGACCTCTCAGTAAGGCAACAAGGAATGGAGTCAGCACGTAATCAAGATCCAAGATATCCTCGAGCACCTCAAGTCTAAGGATACTTGCACTATTGCTATGATGAGATTATCACCGACATTAGAATAGGACATCCATGTGATGATCTCATAGCAGTCATCCAATGTACTTACTACATCTAGTAAGCATCCACATCTCAACCCTAAATATCTCATATTTACATTTTCCGAGATCCATCGCTGATCAAATCAAGGAGCTTGAGATGTACTAGTCTCCGGATTACCGATGTCCAGCCAGAATCCTATGACTAGGATAATTTAGATATCACATAATTGCACATGATAGAGTCTCAGTAGTATGATCACATCACAATTTCCTTCATACTATGTCATATATCATGGACTTCATTAATTTGCTTATTGATCAATATCAGTCTATAAATAATGAACATCAAATTAATGAAATATGCCTTTCTTTATTTATTCATAAAGTATGTACACAACTTTGTACAAAATGCTCTAAAGGCGATTGCCTTCAGGGCACTACTCTAACAATCTCCTACTTAACCTAAAGCCAATCGCCTTGATATCTAATACCATAGGCGATACATGAGAATCAAAACTCTTTTGTGATAATGGCTTTGTCAACGGATCGCAATATTCGCTCGTGGGAATTCTCTCGATCCGACATCACCTCGCCCTATGATCTCCCCGATCGATGATATCCGTGGAGTAATGTTTGGATCGTTGATGAGACCTTGGTTCTTTCGCTGCAAGAATAGCCCCATTGTTGTCACAATACAACCAGATGGGCCCATCAACTGCTAGGAACCACACCAAGTTCAAGATTGAACTTTTGATCCAAATCGCCTTTCTTTGCTTTTGAAACAAAGAATGTACTCGCCTTCGGTCATTGAATCGGCGATTGTCTCTTGTTTGGAACTCTTCCAACTAATCGCCTCGTCATTCAGCCAATACATAACCTTTGATTGGGATTTGGAATCATCCTTATCGATTGAAAACGCATCTGATACCCGCCACCGAGATCTCCATCCCCATATATCAAGAAAACATCCTTAGTCCTTCGCAATTACTTGAGGATATTCTCGATAGCCACCCAAAGGACCCTCACCAGATTCGATTGGTATCCGCCGTAACACTTAGAGCATATGATACATCGGGTCTCGTACATAGCATTGCATACATGATAGACCCTATCGCAGATGCATACGGGATCATACTCATGCGCATGCTCTCATCTTGTGTCTTAGGACACATAGATTTCGAGAGTGTTATCCCATGAGTCACGGGAAGGTACCCTCTCTTGGATTGCTCCATGCTAAACATTTTTAGCATCTTGTCTATGTACGTTGATTGTGAAAGACCAAGCAACCTTTTTGATCTATCTCTATAGATCCTTATCCCAAGGATATAAGTTGCTTCACTAAGGTCTTTCATGGCAAATTGTTTGGACAACCAAATCTTGACTGATTATAGTATAGAGACATCGTTTCCTAGCAATAATATGTCATCTACATATAGCATAAGGAATACGATTGTAGTCCCATTAACCTTCTTATACACACAGTGTTCATCCGGATTTTGTGAGAAACCAAACTCTTTGATTACCTCATCAAAATGGATATTCCAACTCCTAGATGCTTGTTTCAATCCATAGATGGATTTCTGAAGCTTGCATACCATTTCGCCATCATAGGAGGTGAAGCCCTCAAGTTGTGTCATATACACATCCTCAGCTAGATTTCCATTTAGGAAAGTCAGATTCACATCCATTTGCCATATCTCATAATCATAATGAGTGGCAATGGCTAGAGTATTCTAATAGATTTAAGCATTGCTCATCGGGTCAAGGTCTCGTCAGTAGTCAACTCCTTATCTTTGACAAAACCTTTAGCCACAAGCCTTGCTTTATAGGTAATTACATTACCATCCATGTCGGTTTTCTTTTGAAAACCCATTTGCACCCTATGGGTTTGATTCCTTCGGTGCCTCAACCAAAGTCCATACTTGGTTTTCATACATGGAATCCATTTCACTGTATGGCATGAAGCCATTTCTCGACTCAACTCTTCGTAACCTCTTCATAGGTGGTAGGCTCATCATCTTCTATGAGCAATACGTCATCCTGCTCATTCACGAAATCCATATCTCTTGGGAACAGAGCGTATCCTACGTGACCTACTTAACTTCGTGTGTTGTTGAAGGTCGAATCACATTTCATCTGTATGAGTGACAGCTTGAGTTCGTGAAGTTAATCTGCGTCTGCTCGAGCATCCCGAACTTCTTCAAGCTCAATTTTGCTCCCACCGCCTTTTGTAAAAGAAACTATTTCTCTAAAGACAGCATGCTTCTAAACAAACACCTTTTGTTCCTCAAAGAAGATAGAATTGATATCTCATTGTTTCTTTAGATATCCTACTTAACAAACACTTGTCGATTTTGCATCAAGTTTATCTCGACCGTGTTCGCTTTCACATAAGCGTGACAACCCCAAACTTTCAAATGAGTAAGATAGGGTCTTTTGTTAGTCCACATCTCATATGGAGTAACATCAACTGCCTTTGATGGAACTCTGCTTAACAAGTAAATAAACGTCTCAATTGCATACCCCAAAAGGATTTTGGTAACTTTGCAAAGCCCATCATTGATCGTACCATGTCTAACAAGGTTCGATTTCTCCTTTCTCGCCATACCATTATGCGTGGTGTGTAAGGAGGAGTCCATTAAGATAAAATCCCATTATCTCTCGAGATAATCCAAAATTGTTGGTCTAAGTATTCCCCACCATGATCCGATCGTAATGTCTTGATACTTTTCCCAAGTTGGTTTTCTACTTCATTTCGAATTGTTTGAACTTTTCAAATGCTTCGATTTGTATCTCATCGACATGTGTACCTATATCAAGAATAATCATTGATAAAGGTAATGAAGTAAAGACAACCACTTCGCATGGATGGACATCGGACCACATACATTTGAATGTATCGTCTAATACTCCGATCGCTCGCTCACCCTTTCCTTAAAGGGTAATTTAGTCATCTTGCCTAATAAACAAGATTCGCATGTGTCATATGATTCATAATCAAATGACCCTAAACTACCACTCTTATGGAGCTTAGCTATGATCTCTCATTTATATGGCCAGGAGACAATGCCATAAGTAAGTTGATTTTAAATTATCTCGCTTATGTCTTTTCGTGTCATTGACATTCATAATTGGATGTGACATATCTAATATGTAAATTCCATCGCATAATGTACCAAGCACCATAAAGCATTCCATTCAAACTAATAGAACAACCATTGTTACTAAAAGTCACATGGAAACCAAATCTATTTAAACAAGAAATGTATAATATGTTCTTTGTTAATACAGTACAAAATAACATTCATCCAATTTAATTATAAGCTGGTGGGAGTGACAAAAATAAGTGCCTACTGCTAATGCAAAGAACTCTTGCTCCATTTCCCACACGCAGTCTATCTCTCCTTCATGAGTCAGCTCATCGTCCCCGAGGCCCCGATATCATTGCATATGTGTGAGCCACAACCGTATCTAATACCCATATGTTATGGTCGAAAAGTATTAACCTCAATGACAAACATACCGAAGAAGTCGAGGCATCCGATGCCTTCTTCGCTTCACTCTTCCAGATAGACTTTATAGCTTAAGCTTCAAAGGGCTGCCTTGCCACAAT
Source organism: Erythroxylum novogranatense (assembly GCA_029891385.1). Classification (NCBI taxonomy): domain Eukaryota; kingdom Viridiplantae; phylum Streptophyta; class Magnoliopsida; order Malpighiales; family Erythroxylaceae; genus Erythroxylum; species Erythroxylum novogranatense. The sequence goes on from CM057226.1 coordinate 24,386,733, forward strand.
GGAAGCAAGTTCCTTTTGGTACAGTCTCTTTGGTTTTCTTCTTGGCTGCTCTTCCTTTTGGTTTCTTAGACCTTTTCTTCTTCAGCTTCTTTTTCTTTAAACTAGAAGAAGAGTCCACCATAAGCACTTGCTTGCTATCCTTCTTGATAGCTTGCTTTCATTGCTTCGAAAGATTGATCAACTCGTGGATTGTCGTGGATATTTGGTTCATCCGATAGTTTAACACAAACCGTGAATAACTATCAGACAATCCAACTAGAATTAAGTCAACACTAAATTCATAATCCATAACAAAACCTAAGACGGCCAACCTCTCAATATACCCATTCATCTTCATGCATACCGCCTTTGCAGATGAACTGGAGTCATCTTAGTAGGAAGAGTAGCCTCGAGGTCTCAAACCTTTCGCATCGAAGCTTGCTCATCAAACAGCCTCTCTAAGATGAAACACTATGGTATTAGCATCCATAGACTCATGCCGCTTCGCAGCTCTGGTGACATCGAGGCAAGCATAATGCGTAGCCATGTCACTGCCTTTAAGATGCTTACGATATGCTTTCGATCCTCATCAAGCATCAGCAGCAGTGGATCAGAAGTGGAACTTCTAGGACATATCCCAGCCTCGCACACGAGAACAATTCTCGATTTCTCACCAATCGAGAAAATTTGGTCCGCTTAATTTGTTGGAGTCCATGTCGGCTTAAATTCACACTTGAAGTCATCTTCAATAACCTATAGGAAAGAGAGAAAGAATGTTAGAATAGAATTACATGCATGGTCATAAGGACTTGAATGACATGCATATGGCTCCTACTAGTTTCAAAGAATCCATAACCCTCAAGACGAATCCAAGAAACATTATGACAAATGTCCTAGTGGGTCGATATCCGACATTACTAAAATGACCTCGGGTTTACCCAACAAGCCACCTTAGGTCAATCGGTAGGTATCGGTCATACCAATTGCATCATAGATATCCCACATTACTAAAATGACCTTGGGTTTACCCAACAAGCCACCTTAGATCTATCGGCGTATCGGTCATACCATTTGCTTCATAGATGCAACTATCGACTAGTGCTATCAACTCGTGATGTATGCACACACATCGGGTTATCAACTCTTGATGCACGCACATCCGATGTACACTACCCAATTTTGCCTCATCACGCTGACCTTGAGTTTACTCAACAAATCAACGCTTCTAGTGAAAACCACCCATTAATCCAAAATCTTATTTCCATGGTTCAACATATCCAGATAGAGTGAGCTTGGGTTTACCCAACAACCCAACTCTATAAGAACTCGGTTCTCCCATATCAATGGAAGGCGTTAGTTTTCATATGATGTGTGAGGGTTTACAGTGTCTCATCTTCTTCTCCTCAAGCCGTAGGATTATAGTCACCTTGACTATATGGAATGACTTAGGTATTTCATCAATCACATTGAGTCTATACCTAAAATCATCCATCATCCCACCTTTCATGTTGTAAGTCGACTTGTATGTATAAGTTTACTTATACCTTTGTGTAAGTCGACTTATGCATGTGTAAGTCGACTTATGCTAGTGTGTAAGTCGACTTATGCATGTGTAAGTCGACTTATACAACTGCGTGCTACAACAAGTCGACTTGTACCATTGTGCGAGTCGACTTACGCGTCTGATCTGAGAGACAAGTCGACTTGTATCTTTATTAGTCGACTTATCCATGTGGAATTGCTATCTAATCGACTAATTTTTCAATCTGCAGTTCCAATTCACAATACCAAGTGTAATATCCTTTATTATGATGTACCAATGAAACACTTTCATTGTTGCTTACCATATACAGTCAAACTATACATGAAAAAAACTTGAAATTGATGAATACACTCTTATTCATTTAGATCTCCAGATAATTTAAGAATATCAAACTATCACCCTAAGTATCTCTAGCTAGTCTACATTTTATCAAGATTACTTCGGCACTGGTCACAAAATTTGTGACGGCCAAAATAATCAAGACAACGAAATACACTAACGAGACGCTAATGTGACACATTTGACATCCGAAAAATATTTAGAAACCCAATTTCAAGAAATTCAATTTGGAAAGCATAAAAATCAATATAACACATTTTTAATCACATTAAAAATGATCCAAGGCATTGGAATTGAGAAATACATTAATTTATCATTCCAAACAAAACAGCTCCAGCAACTTTCTCAAAACTGCCAAGCTCTGTGTTTTGCTTGAAAAACTCATTGAAAAAATTTCAATAAATTCTGAGAAAATTACAGAGGTTACAAAATGTTCACAAAATGCTCCATGAAGTTTTTTAGGATTTATTTCCATCAAAAACTCATCCAACCTCAGCAACAAAGCCAATGTAGAATCTGTGTTCCTCAACACAGTTATTCCCAGCAGCACACAATAAATTCCCAAATAAATAGTAAATCACCTCGAAAACATTTTTCCATTCTCATTGACATTCATAAACATCTTAGAGACATTTTGGTGAAAGTAAATCCGAAAAAAAAAATTATACAATTTATTCTCGAATTTATAAGCATGCCTGTTCATTGAATGTGCACAAAGACAGCAACCAGAACATTGGGGAATAAATTAGTAAAACCATATCAAATCACATTGATAAATTCCGAGCTTCCACAGGCATATGCAAAAACATCTTGTGAACATATCTGGACAAGAAAATTTCGAAAACTATATTTCTACACTGAATTCGAAATTCACACAATCAACATGCATCATCGTCACAAGCAATAGGCAACTCCGACCTAGTCATGGTTTCTTCGTTATATACGACACAAGTGGCTCTGATACCACTGTAGGAAAATCCCGGTGTGAGCATCACATGCCCACGGTGTGGAAAACAAAAAATTTTGTTCCGGGACCTTCCCAAAAGCCAGGATCCATGTGTCTATACAACAAACTCAAACCATAACGGCCAAAGGAGACCGTCTCTAACGGTATCCACGCAAAGATCGAAGAACCTAACCGGGACAAACCCTTTGACCCGGGAATAGCTAGAACAAGTTGAAGACTGCTAGATCTTACCTTGTTCTTTGGAGAGCTATGAAAGAAACAATGAAGAAGGAGAAGCTTGGTGAAGAAGAGATGAAACCTTAGATGAAAGATGATGAACCTTAGGATTTCTCAAATCCTCTTCAACACCCACGATCATCTACACTCTACTTTCTTTTTAGCCTTTTTCTTTAACAATTAAAGGCATTAAAAGGCTAATGGTGGAGGATTGTCCACGTTAGCCACTTTATATATATATATATATATATATATATATATATATATATATATATATATATATAAAGTTAAAAGATAAGACTCTCCTCCATTCTACACGTTAATCTCATATATATATATATATTAATTAATTAATTAATTCTATATATATATAAATGCTGAAGTGGTCCAACCACATCGAGTCGATCCTACCTACTACCGAAGTCTCGGTATGGGAAAACCCCGTAAATGTTTTTCAAGAATATTGATGTCACGATCTCATCGGACATATCTTGATCTCATCGGGATCTATTTAATCCTTTTGCTTCCATATATTGGAACTCTGTCCAAAACTATTTTACAATTCTCCGAGACACTCTTATCGCAGTGGACGATTAGGTTCCTTGCTATGTTGGCCACTTAGATTAACACTTAATCCAAGCAAGTCATGAGCGGTATCTAGCAACACATCACGACCCCTAATTGACCGGAAAGTAATTGGTTTGAAGAATGAACATATATTCATCACGAACCATATCACTAACATTTCCATAGACAATTACCGTGCAATTCATCCTTTCACCATACTATACCCCACTTGGTTATGAGTATGGGCAAAGTGTCAACTCTTACTAGACTAACTAAGTCAAATCTAGTCTAAGTGATTTCAGCTTCTCGCCCCGACTCATTACTTTATATGTCAATGAAGACATTCTTCATGACATATATGCTCCAGCCAGAGACTTCCAAGTAATGACCCCGACAAGAGGCCATGGGTATCATCTTCGCTATCACGAAGTGGTAAATCCTCTATTGGCTACTCAATTACTTTCAATACCTCGTTGCACCCAATCACCACCCTATGAGCGATCTCTCGTAAGTGCAACAAGGAATGGAGTCAAAGCACGTAATCAAGATCCAAGATATCCTCGAGCACCTCAAGTCTAAGGATACTTGCACCATTGCTATGATGAGATTATCACCGACATTAGAATAGACATCCATGTGATGATCTCATAGCAGTCATCCAATGTACTTACTACCTCTAGTAAGCATCCACATCTCAACCCTAAATATCTCATATTTACGCTTCCGAGATCCACCGCTGATCAAATCAAGGAGCTTGAGATGTACTAGTCTCTCCGGATTACCGATGTCCAGCCAAGAATCCTATGACTAGGGATAATTTAGATATCGACATAATTGCACATGATAGGAATCTCGAGAGTATGATCACATCACAATTTCCTTCATGCTACGTCATATATCACGGACTTCATTAATTTGCTTATTGATCAATATCACCCATAAATAATGAACATCAAATTAATGAAATATGTCTTTCTTTATTTATTCATAAAGTATGTACACAACTTTGTACAAAATGCGCTAAAGGCGATTGCTTTCGTGGCACTACTCTAATAAGGTAGTCTTTTCCTTTGCTAGAACCCTTCAAAGAATTACAAACATGGTTAGTGGCTCCCAATCTAATATCCAAGAAGTAAATAAATATGCCACATTTCTAGTCCTAACAAACTTAGGAAGCCCATACCTTGTTTGCTTTTGAGAGACTCTGTAGATCGATGCTTTCTTTTCCAAAGGGCCCATCTCATCACAAAGGAAACACTTTCCTTCGATGTTCTCTTTGGCCTTCTTTTTCATGGATTTGGCCTCAACCCTATTTGGGCCTTTTTTCATCGACCCTTCTTCTTTCCTTGCCCTTTCCTTGGGCTTAGAAGAAGAAGCTACATTAGCTTCGCCCATGAGCCTTAATATTCAATATCTCCTCCGTGCTCTGAGGGTATTCATCAACTCACTCAAGGTGTAATCCTTCTTTGTTAAGCTCATAGTCCAACTTAAACTGCTGAAAAGAAGAGTTTAAGCTATTAATGATCATAATCATCTGCGTGTCCGCATCCATATCCGCCTAAGCATCTCAGCCTCAAGGACCGCAGAGATTACCTTCATCATGTAATCCCGCACCGGCTCACCAAGTTTCGCTCGAGATTATGAAAGGTTTGATAGCTTTCACTCAGAGACTAGTCCTCACACCAAACATCTCATGTAGGTGATGGACCATTGTACTAGCAGCTTTCATACAAGCAATTTGCTTTTGCAACATGCCGCTAATAGAAGCTTTAATATAACACTTAATAGTCTTGTCAAGATTCTCGCCAACGCCACGTTGTTGGACTTGCTCGTGAGTTGAATCTCCACTGAGGTGTAGCTCATTTTAGTTAACACCCATGAAATACGCCATATCAAGAACAATGTCAAGGTTACGTCTCCATTCATTAAAATTGTCTCCGCTTTCCAATTTGTTATTAGTCAAGAGCGGGGTGAGTGGATTCATTTCAGGTTGATTATGTCCGAAAATATAAATTATTAAAACATGAGCATACTAGTCAACAATTTATGGAACTTTGTATAAAATCATGATGCATGTATGCATGATAGATTTAACAAAACTTAAAATTAAAACATTATACGACGGTTATTTTCTTATCTATAACGCACTAAGTGACGGTGGGTCATCTTATCCATTAAAAGAAAATCGGGACCCTCCCACTCAAAAACTACTAAGCATCTCATGCCCAATTTTTTAAGAAGCGTCTTAATTTGGTCTATACTTTTACCAACAGAGCTACAGTGGGCAGTTTATTGATAAAAAATGTTGAGTGTTTAACTATTTGATTCATTCACTAAAGATACCTACAAACCATGCCTCGGTGGGAGGTCACATTTGCTATTATTAAGTGGACTTATCCTTAAGGAGACCCAAACCATGCAAGATCTAGGATCCATGCCCTCCGATGGGGAGTAACACTTCACCATATGCAAACGGGCCATCATTTGGAGACTGTGGGCTCTCACAGGAGCATCCTCTCCCACTCAATCTTTTGGGAGACCGTGGATTCTCACAGGAGCATCCTCTCCCACTCAATCTTTTTGGGCTTTAAGTTTTAAATACCATCTTGTCTAGATGCAATTTATTATCTATCCTATATTGTTTCATTATATATCTCATACATAATGAATGCATGGCAAAGCCTAGGGTTGGCAATTTTCTAAATGACATGCAATCACATAATATCACATATTATAAGTATTCATTTCTCCATTCATCACATGAACTAATAAAGCCACTTTTGATTGTCCCTCCTAGAAAAATTAAATAATTACAAGCCTTTTAGGCCCAAAGTATTCTTCTTGGACTTAGATCTTTCGCTTCAAACTCTTCACAAACATGATCCGGCCCATTCGGTAAACAAAATGTAATGGCATATATGAAAATCGAATTTTGTCACTTTGAAAAATAAAATTCCAGCCACCAGATTTTTAGAAAACCAAATCTTTGTTTTGACAAAAAATTCCAGTACTAGTTTTCATTAAAACCGAAGCTCATTTCATGAAAATAAAAAACCAGCACTTAGTATTTTAGTAAAACAGAAATTTGATTCTTTGAAACAAAAATCCAGCACTTGTTTTTACAATAAAAACCGAAAAGTGATCCATTGAAACAAAATTCCAACAACTATGTTTTCACAAAACTTATGCCAATACATAAAAGGATACACCCAAAAATTTACCTTTCCATTTCTTCAATCCATGGCTGTTCCATCTTCATCATTACATCAATTTGTACATTACAAATTCAAAGAAAATAGAAAAAAGAAACCAAGGAGGAAACATGGTGATGATAGACCACCCTCCTTGTTACAACCAATGAAGAAATCTTAAAGTTAAATTTAACTTCTATGGACAACCAAAAGAGCAAACATACACCATGTATATTTCTATCAAATAAAAATATGCAACATACACAAAAAGATTGTCAACCCATGCATCCAATATATAGGAACCGAAATCATGCATTAGAACTGGCTCGATACCAATTGTTGATCTCAAAAGAAAACATGCTTTGTTTGGAAAAACGGTAGATTTCAAAACTTTTAAGAAATCATTACTTGCAGCGGAAGCAACAAATCCAAATTAACATGCCAATCCATACATGATATGGTATAAGGATAATAAAATATAAACAAGATCAGGAGTATTATCGACTCCTTCGCTACAGCTTTAAATCCTCCGCGCTATCCTCTCCTTCTTCATGTATCCAAATCCTTTGCCTTTGACTCTTTCCTTTAGCAATCTACTTTCTCCTTGTAGTATCCTCAACCAATTAGATTTACCACCTGTTCTCCAAGGACAATTAGGTTAACAAAATCCTTTGGTGGGAAAGGAGAAGAAATGTTCGAGGAGATTTTCTTAGAAGAAGAAGAAGAAGCAAAATTGAAACTCTTTCAATTGGTATTTTCGATTCTCTCTTTCATGAAAAGGAGAGAAGGTGTAAAGAACATGCAAGAAAAATTTCTTTCCAACCAATTTTGTATATCCATGGATGGAAGGAGAGAGAGGCATCAAATGCATCACTTTTTTCATTAATCACTCATAAAATAGCCAATAAATGAGATTATCTTCATTTATCTTTATGATGGCTATTTGAAAAGACCATAACCTAAAATTCAATACCCAATTTCGGTTTTGCCAAGAAGAAAGAAGGAAGATGGTCCATCTAATGTACATCTTTCATCTTTAATCTAATGAATGCAAATAGGTTACAAGCCAACATTGAAAGACAACCATTAAACCATTTAATGGTAAGTTCATAACTCCATTTAATGATGATTAACCACAATAAAGACCATCTTTATTTAGCATTTTAATGTCAAATATGTGGTTACACATTTAACCTAGGAATAACCGAAATTGTTATCTTCTTCTTAAAATTTTTTTTAAATATAATTAATCTAATTAATTACATTAAACCAAAAACCAAGCCCATTACTAAATGTACATTTGGGCTTCTTTAATTAGACCAAGCCCAAGATTCAATTATGGGCTTCTAATTAACCTCCATTTATATTTCTTACTTAGCTTGATAACCTTTTTAAAGCCAAGTGGGGAATCTTATTGACTTTGATAATTCAGCTCCAATAAGCCCGTAATTAATTCAATCTCATTGGAATTAATTCTAGCTTATTAACTAAATGCCATTCCACTAAAGACAATTAGTTAAACTCTTGAATTATTAAATATTATGAGAATATGTCCAATTGCAAACCCTATTTAGAACCTTGTTATAACCATCCGCACAACAAAGGGTAAAATTTCCGTTTTACCTTTATGTTGGTTTTTCCTTCTAGATCTCTCATTTTACTTTATATGGTGATTAACACATAAGATCTCATCTCAGTGTTAAGACTTGATGGGTAGCTGGTCCATCAAACTCATCGCCATTTAATCACCAAATCTCCTTAAAACATCTAGAAGAGATGATAACACTATAAACTCTTTATTCGAGTGAATGTTCCTCGATACATGTTTCAATTAATAATTCCAACACGCACCTCGGATTAATACTCAGAAAATCCATTCCGATCATATCAAGAATTATAATGAAACATATATGAGTTCACCACTCATCAAGATTATGGTTCATAATAAGCGAATGCTTAAGTTGTATGTTTTAAGATTAAAGTAACGACCCACTTTATTCTTGAAAACATACTTGATTCCGATTCATTTAATAAAGGCCATTATCGATAGTCAACTACTATTATGATATGAAACTCATCATTCTCAAGTAAACTCCTTTACTTATATGGAGATAAATCGTAACACTACATCTAAACCATAATCAAGACCAACTTGATTGTTCAACTGTGAATCAATTAATTGATTCTAATAATAAACATGTTTCCCGTACATCTCTATGTATATGTATATTACTTACAAAAGAATTTTGGTACCTTATGACCAGATATATAATGCTCATACAGATAAAACCAAACTCTTTGTTTTATTAATAATAAATATTTTCATTACAAAATCAGAATCAAGAAGATAAAGTTACATGTAAATACACTTGCTTTCCAGGCACTATATTTACATAACTTCAACACTATTCATCGCACTATCTAGACCAAAGTCTTCTACTAAGAAGATACTGGTCGCCTACATTTCGTAAGTCGATCCTTGCGCATCTACCGTGGATCGTGCAGATCTATAATACAACCAGCAATTCTTGTTCAAACTCCTACTCCTTAACCATGCATGATGGTTTTATCAGATGAGGATAAGTTTCCTCAACTTTCAAGGAGTACTGATGAATCTCAGCGGGTTATCTTCAACCCTTATATTAGAGCGTCAGGAATTACATCACAAGGTACACCATTGTCAAACCCTAGTGATGAAGTCCTTAACTGGCAAACCTCAATGCAAGAGAATGAACAAAGTTCAAGAGAATAGATTCCAAGTCGGATGGAATCGCATAAGAGAACACCGCTACTCATAAACAAGTCAATATCATTGCGGAATGTATATGTAAGATGTATCGATCCTACAAAGCATGATTCAAAGGCCTTGATTCTAACTTAAACAATGCATCGCAGGCCGTCATATATCAGGCTAGATTTTGACTTGAAGGTTGGAACGATACAAGAGATACAAAGGACTGTAAAACAAATGGAAGCAGACATGCATGCTTCGCAATCTCAGCAGATATATGGCTCAATGTCTTCAGAGTTTTCTACTCTTCAGCCATTATATCCAACACCTGCATATCAACGGTATCTAGAAGAAGCTGACGACTCAAAGGTATTCAAGTTTAATTATCCTTGGATTAGACAGTATGTTCATCCTTAGACAACTCAGGAGAAACCTCGACGATCAAAGTCAAAGCCAGCATTTGATCGTGTGCATAAGCATAGAGTGTCTGACCATTCTTCAGATCATTCTTCTTCAAAGGTTCATGAAGCATCTACTTCACATACACCTTATGAACCAACTCAAGAACAAAGAAGAAAACCTCTAAGGATTCAAACTCCCCCAGTCTCCACCACCAAAGACCAGCTCAACCTTCCACTACTTTTCGGGAAGGATAAAGCTAAGAGACAGAGTATATAGCTACTCGACATCGAGGTATTGATGCCTCTTAAATAACGCTCTAGTTCTTTTCCTCTCAGAGAAACTTCCAGCCTAATATAGAGAACTTATTCGAAAGCAATACATCTAAATTATCTGCAACACCATCAAGTTGTTCAGATGAGAAACTTCTCATCGCTTCAGAAGAACAACCATCTTCAGAGTCATCATATGAACCAGATGTTTCACCATCATCTGACTCCTCAACAAATCTTGCTAATCTTTCAGAATTATCCAATGTTCTAATGACTATGCCTCAATATACTGAATCTACTGGTCCTTCCAAACCAGAAGCTGCACCTCAAAAAACACAACCTACGGAAGGAGCACAGCCGAATACTAAGCCTACTTCAGGACCTTGGTTCACTTTTGATGATCTACCTCCAAAGAAATGGCGAGATAGACTTCATGAGTTTGGTGCAAGGATTGATCTACAAATGACTAGACCAAATCATCCTCTCCAGGATATTTTTTCTGAATTTTCATCCAGATTTACGAGAATGGTGGCAAAGTGTTAGTGAGTATCAACGTCTTCAGCATATCCAAGTTACTACAGCTAGAGCACTACTTGGTGTCATTCACAAAGAATTTATTGGCAACTTCCAGTTGATTGACAAACAAATCCATCAGGAATATTTCAAGATGAAATGTTGTTCTCTTGATAAGCGTGATCTTCAAAAGCATTACAAAAGGATGACGAAAAGGTACTATCTGTTGAATAGATGGAATGATATTAATCTTCGTTACACTTTTATCTCATCCCTTCCAGATGAAATACAACCAGAACTGCAAAGGACCATAGCTTCTCTTCAAAGAGATATGTCTACAATTTCTCTTGGTGAGATCTATCAACTTGCTATAGCTTCTCTTGGCAAATTATGTGACCAGCATACTTTGTTCAAGAATATCCTCAAATGAGGTCCATTTCTGAAACAAGCGCAAGAAACCTTATCTCGCATCAAATGTAAAGATGAAAAGACTTGTAAATGCCATAGCAAAGAAGAAAGCTCATCAATCTCAAGTCTACTATGAAAGGAGACATAAGAAGAAGTTCCATGAAATGGAAGGCAATCACCTTGGAAGCAAAACTCTAAAAGGAAGAACCAAATGAACAAGTATAGACGTATGAGGTTCTTCAAGTCATCCCACCGTCGAAAGGGAGACTCGGATGTTTTGTCTGTGGAAGCACCAACATTTAGTGAGCAAATGTCCTAAGGCAACCAAGAAAGATGTCAAGTTCTTGGAGAAGATTGAAAATCTGTTGCCAATCCATCCTCATAACAACATTAAGGAGGTACTCGAAGAACAATCGAGTGAGGATAGTGAAACATAGTTTGCTCATATCGTGTCTTCATCATTAGAAGAATCACCGAGCTCATCTACACCATCAGATGATGATTCTCTCTTGATGATGCAACAAAGCTGTATGAAGTTAGATCGTACACCAAATGTCAAATGACCATATGTCCAGATCCAGTTATTCCAATAGGATAAATATGATCGGCCCATTAACGCTATTGGATTTATAGATACAGGATCCAGTCGTACGATCATGAAGCCCAACATCCTACCAGCAGAAGCATGGCAATCACATGATGAATATTTCACTGCAACTGATGGGAACACTTTTAAAATTGGGTTACATATAAGAAGCAGAATTGGCATCCACTTCTTTCCTCAGTATACAGTTTGAACTAAAGTTCTTGAAAGCAACTTACCAGGCCCAGATGTCTTAATTGGAATGGATGTTTACTGTCAAGCCAAACATCTACAGATATTACCCACAGGTCTCAGGTATCGAAACCTTATGAGTCCATACACTGACATAAAAAATGTGTTTGAACTGACACAGGTTCCTACATGTTACACTAGATTACGAGATAAACTGTTGAGCTACTGTCCAGAGTCTCATGCACAGTTTACTCATGATAATCCTCAATAGAAGAACCCAGACTTTTTCATAAGTCTTCCATTTAAGAAGAATTAGGATATCAATCCAACAAAAGCCACACATCCAGGGATGAACCCTGATGATCTAAAGCTCGCACAAGATGAGTGTGCTATACTATTGCATCAAGGCTTAATAGAGCCCACAAAGTCGGATTGGGCTTGCCAAGCGTTCTATGTCAATAAACGTTCAGAACAGAAACGTGGAAAGAAACGTCTAGTAATAGACTACAAACCTCTGAATGCATTCCTGCAAGATGATAAGTTTCCATTGCCTAAAATTAGTACACAGGTACTATTTCTTAAGGAAGCTTGTATCTTCTCAAAGTTTGATCTTAAAGCAGGTTTTTGGCAATTGGGTATACACCCTGAAGAACGTTACGAGACTGCATTTTGCATTCCTAATGCATAGTACCAATGGACTGTGATGCCTTTTGGATTAAAGGTTGCACCATCACTGTTTCAGAAGTCCATTACGAAAATCTATGAGCCTATCCTCAACAAAGGCATCGATCTACATTGATGACATTCTTCGCTCTCAAAACCCACGACGAACATCAAGCCTTACTTCAAAGATTTTGGACCTTACCCAACAAGATGGTATTATGCTCTCTCGATCAAAGAGTGTAATTGGTACAAAGGAGATCAATTCTCGATGCGCCTTCAAAGATGGATTCTATCACCAGCCCACATATTGCAAAAGAACGATTGCAATTTCGAGATGAAAATCTCACGGTAAAACAAATTCAACAATTTCTTGAAATTGTTAATTATATTCGAGATTTTACTCCACATGTGGCAGCCTATACATTAAGCTTATCTAAGCTATTGCGTAAGAATCTACCTCTTTGGGATACGGAACAGACAAGAGCTGCTAACTATGTGAAGAACATCTGTCAGCATCTTTCACCTATTCGGTTATCCAATATCCAATCACTGACAGTTGTCAAACATCGCATAGAGAAAACTGCAACATTGGCCACACAACTACGACAACAGCCACCTTCGCCTCCAGATACTTTTCCTATCTATAAGTATCCTCCTACACTTCAGAAACATCACAAAAAGATTTGAATTTCTTTTGAGCCTTCTTATTTGGGTAGCATGGATAGCAACATTTTTGCTCTCACAAAGAAAGCTTTTCCACCTTTTGTTAGGTCTCCTCGTAGTATTTCTGAAGTTGCCTCTACTGCACGTAGTAGTTTATTCTATTACTTGCATCTCTTTCTGCTTGAACATAATTCTCATGGTACTCGATACATGTTCAACATAAAAGCACCATACCTAAATGTGACTTCCATTCAAGATCATCTTCCTGAAAACACATTATGGTATCTTTGGGCCCTATCTGCTCTTTATACTTGTGCTTTTACAGCCTCTCCTCTTCATATGTATCAGCATCTCTGTAATCCAGACAATGGCAATTCTTTGATATGGACATTCTTGGAATGGTTCCAACCTCTCAGCCAATGGAAGAAGCAACTCAGTATTATTATTGACCAACATCACCTTTGGTCCGCTTTTCAAACGACCAACACCCAAAGTTTCTTTTTGTGGCATCGCCCTTCCAAAGAAAGTTCTACTGAGTTCTCAGATAATCAACAACATGTCCAATTTTGGCATAACGCATTATACTAGCCATTTACATAAAGAGAATGTGCTTAATTCTTTAAGACAATAACTTAAAGAGATTAATCACTTTCCAGAATCTCCAGAATTAACTACATCTGTTGGACCTTTTATTGGAGAATTTATCCCTGGTGAACCAGAAGCACCAGAAGTTAATATTCCAGGTTCCAATAGTCCTGAATATTCTGATTCAGGAGAAGGGGAAAATACCAAAATCTCACAGGAAGCAGGACCATCTAAAAAAACTGATAATACTATTTTCCAAGATGCTCAAGATCCTTATGGCTATATTGAAAGCATTGACGAAAATAAGTTAGACCAGTTCCTGCATCAGTTACATATGGCAGAGCTTCGTCATATCAAAGGAAAGCGACCATATCATTCTAATGACGACTTTAGTGATCCAAGCTCTCCATCTAATCTTCAAAGTTGGCATTCACCAAAACGCTATCATTAGCCTTGAATGCCTTGGATCCATTATTGTGAGAAGAAGACAGACGATCTCACTTTACACCTGTAAAGTAAGCAAAGAGACAACTGACATGATGATAGATGGGTTCCACAAATCACTTCAACATCATGAAGATTCCATCTGATCATCTTTTCTCATTCACTTTTTGTAAAGTAGTACTGTTTACTATTGTTTGCTTTTAGAAAGTAGTTTACTTTCGGTGCAAAGTTACTTTTGCTTTTGTAAAAGCATATTCCTTAGAGATAGGATAGGATAGCTGTTGTTAAAGCTTTATCATTATGTCTCTAGGTTAGTTTAAGTTTATGTCCTTCGCTTCGCTTATTTAAACAAGCCTCGTCTTAGTTTGTAACCAAGTGGTGTTAGATAAATGATATAAGAAAATGAAGAATCTCTCTTCGCAAAAATAATGTCTCTTCTTTGAAAGCTTGTGATCCCTTCCTTTGAGTGGAAAGATTGTAGAGATAAATATGCCCTACATTTTTCTTGTAAAAGGATCTTGTGTATCAGAACATCTATGACAGTCTGGAAATACTGTTAAGTTTCTAAATTTCCGCTGCCTTGAGTCAGAAGCGAACGAGGAATGACGAGTAAGAGTGTGTGAGTGAAGTAGGGTTCCTAAGAGGCGTGAGCAGTAAAACCCGTGTAGCCAAGTGAGGGCGTTGAGGGGTGTAAGTCTCCGATAACTGAAAAAACTATATAGTGATACACACTTCCAATCTAACTTTGATGAGTCGATGTCTTCAACCAGTAAGTGGTTTAGAGGAAGAAGCGTTAACCATGTGAGGGTTAATAGAAAAAGGTCATAGTTTTCACATGTATTCCCTGT
Source organism: Erythroxylum novogranatense (assembly GCA_029891385.1). Classification (NCBI taxonomy): domain Eukaryota; kingdom Viridiplantae; phylum Streptophyta; class Magnoliopsida; order Malpighiales; family Erythroxylaceae; genus Erythroxylum; species Erythroxylum novogranatense. The sequence continues at coordinate 24,401,836 of CM057226.1, forward strand.
GTCTACCCTATAACGGACCATAGGGCTTACGAACGAACGAAATTAAATCATGCTATGAACCGAAAATGCCAATTGGTAGAGTTCGTTGATCACGCGGACCTTTCTAATATTGATTCTTCTCGACAAATACATGTCACATCTGAGCCCAGAACTTCGTATAGTGAAGCTAGGAATCACATCAAAGTGAATTGATGGTGTGCAATTGATGAGTAGAGATGAATTTAAACAAACGTCGCTCGTGGATTAAGGAGGGGCAGAGACCCTGACACGATCTAAAGGATCCCATCGAATAGGGTGAAGATAAGAATAAATATTCAGAAGACACATATACATATACAGTTATTGTTCTCTTTATTGGGAAGCAGAAAGGCTTTCCTAGAAACTTATAATTTCCGTGAGAGAGGAATCCTTTAATATTACTCCTTGGTAGTAAGTGGTATTATTCCTACGTTACATAGAGAAGGTTGTTTCCTTGAAACAATAACACGAAAATAATTTATTGGTAGAGAGCTTAGTGCATGTTGCTATTTCTTTTAGTATTTGTATATTTTATTTAAAAATTAAAAGATCTTTTGAATGCATTCAATTGTTAAATCTTAGTTATTTAACTTTATTTTTTCTTATCCTAACCATTTATAATATAAGCTAGCATGACTCTAAATATAAACAAACAATAAATCATAGCTCATTATTGCAACGTGAGAGTTATGCTATTAATTTGTTAATTAAACTATTGCAATTTTATATACATGACACATAAGTTAAATTATAACAAAAATTTAAAAATTGAAAATTAAAATTGATGAATGTGAAAATATAAAATAGAATTATTAATTTCACAAACTAGACCAAATGAAAATGTTATTAAAATGTTGAAATAATATTTAGTAAATAGAAATAAGAATAATTAAAATTATTTAAAGAAATTAATTAGCATTAAGTTTTAAATCCTCATAATAAAGGTGAAGAATAATTTTTAATATGATATTAAAGCAAACTTGGTTTCCATGTTTAACCTTCCTACAAACAATCCAAGTCTTAACTTTTATGGACTCTGGCAGATATTCAATCTTATTGTTGCTTGCACGTGACTGGAGTGTATCAAGTGTTAAATTTATATATTACCAACAAAGATTAAGATAACTATAATTTAACATCTTAAGAGTTTAAACTAAATATTTATCATTTTAAATGCAGATTTAAGAAAATTTAATAATAGAATAAAATACAATATGAAGTTGAAAGAATAATTTCATAAAATTTAGCCATTAAAAGATTTTAGATTGCCTCTATCCAATAAAGGGCTTGAATTATTAATGGAAATATGGAAATATATCATTTCCACATTCTCATATTTGCCTCCAACTGCTTCTTGCCATTACAAACTTCTCATATTTGTTGTCTTCCTCATTTCAAGCAATCTTGTATCTATTTCCATATCTTTAGTTATCGATATATAGTATCTTTGTAAACAGATTATGTATGAAGAACATTCAAAAATTCAAACAACATTTTATATTTCTCTAGATTTACATGGTATCAAAGCCTTGCTAATTAGACGGTTGGATGTTCTGTGTTACTTAGTTATTTGTTTTGTAGTGATTCCGATCACATCCGAAATTAGAATGGAGACTCTTGATAGTCACAGGACTCATGACGATAGGCTACGCGTTTCAACGTAACTAACTACTCTTTATGGGCGTTCCACTTTCGGATGTTCATAGAAGGCAAAGGTCATTCGGGAGTCCTAACAGGTGCGACAATAACACCTACTGATGCCAAAGAACTTGCTATCTAGAAATCCAACAACGCTCGAGTTATTTCATGGCTTCTCAACAGCGTCACATCTGATATCGCTTTGAGTCTCCGGCCTTTCCCTTTAGCCTCCGACATGTGGAAACACCTCCGGATGATCTCCCAACAACGGAACCATGCCCGCAATTTTCAAATTGAAAGAGACATATCTGAATATGTACAAGGTGACAAAGATGTTCGCGCCTTTTATTTTGGATTAATTTCTCTATGGTCTGAACATGATCAAAGCATGGGAGATAACATGTCAGCCAATACTATCAAAGAAATCTTATGCAAACGACAGAAAAATCGTGTGATTTAAATGCTTATGAATCCATCCGACCAAATCTCCTTAGCCGTGAATCACTACCTAAAATAGAGGTGGTTCTCGGTGAACTCATTTGAGAGGAAACTCGTCTACAAACCCAAGCTTCTACTAATGGCGGATCCTCTATTGAAACGGCTCTATATTCTAGCCGAGGTAACTTTCGAAACACTTTTCAAATCAAAAGATGCTATGAATGTAATGATGAGGGGCATATAGCTTCACATTGTCGAAAGAAAAATTTTTGTGTGTATTGTAAGAAACCAGGACATATACTTCCTAATTGTCGCCGCTGTCCTACCCAACGTGGCCGTCCTGGTATATTTTTTGCCACTCCTCAGTCGCACCAGACTGCTGCTCATGCAACTCTTGCACAGTAATCATACATGCACGCTGTTTCAACTTTTGATCCGCATCAACAAAATGATACGCATAAACCATACGCTGCTACTTCTTTTCTTCAAACGCAGGCCCAACCCATAGTCCAGCAACATATGGCCTCTTCAGCACACACTCCCATAGTCAATTTTGATCCCACCTCGCTTATGAAATTGATTCAAGAGTCAGTAGTAGTTGTGCTAAATTCATTACCTCTCAATACCCAGGTAATAAGATTAATAATAATACTTCTTCTTTGTTTATAGACTCAACATGCTCTAACCATATGATAGGGGATATTGAATCCATAAGCAATATGATTCCTATAACTTCTCAATAACAAGTTATTACGACCAATGGCCATAGTCTTCCCGCTATGAGAATCGATTCAGCAAAATTATTGTCAAATGTTTTATATGTGCCGAAACTTACAACTAATTTAATTTCTGTTGGGCAATTAGTTGAGCATAATTGCATTGTAGCATTCTCTCATGATGGTTGCATTGTGCAGAATCTGAGGACAAGGAGAGTGGTGGCAACGGGGCGTAAAATCATACGCTTATTCTTATTACAACTCGTAACACCTCAATCCTTTAAATGCTTTCTTACTGCTTCTGATAGAGACATTGAACATTCAAAGGATTTATTAAATTTATGGCATTTACGCCTTAGGCACCCTCACGCCAAAATGCTATCTTTTATGCTTAGAACTTGCTTACATTTTCTGCCACATTTTAGAACGTTTAAATCTATATCTTGTGAAAATTGTGCTTTTTCGAAAAGTGATAAATTGCCATTTTCTATAAGTAATACCAAATATTTCAAACTATTTGATTTAATTCATAGCGACATCTGGGGTCCATCCCCTATATTGTCTCGCATTGGATTTAAATGTTTTTTTAATTTTTATAAACCATGCATCACGACACATATGGATTTTTTTCTTCTTCATAAATATGAGGTAGGACGTTTTATAAAAGAATTTTTTGCCTATGTCGCAACGCAATTTCAAACAAAAATAAAATTTTTTAGATCAGACAATGGTGGGGAGTATATAAGTGATGACATTCAACAATTTTTTTTGACAAAACAGAACTATTTCTCAAACTACTTGTCCATACACACCCGAAAAAAATGGAGTGGTTGAACGGGAGAACCGACATATCCTTGAAACTGCCCTTGCTTTGTTAAACACGACACACATGCCTCATATCTTTTGGGTTGAAGCACTTCGAACCTCTGTTTACTTAATAAATAGACAAGTGACAACCGTTAATAATAACGATTCTCCTTTTTTAAAACTTTTTTCAAAGAAACCAAAGTATGATCATTTACGTGTTTTCGGCTGCATTTGTTTTGTCCATCTCCAACGTCACGAACGAGATAAACTTTCTACCAAAGCTGCAAAATGTATTTTCTTAGGTTGTAATGATACGCAAAAAGGTTACCTTTTCTATGACCCTATTAAATGTTTTCTTCGTGTATCTCCACATATCATATTTTTTGAACAAAATTTTTATTATCTGATTTCAAAAGATGACAAACTCGCTTATGTCTACTACCCACCTTCTTTGAACATGATAATACTACGCCCATTGCACCATCACCGTCTCCCCCCCAATTACTACTAGTGATGGTATGATTTCTTCCATTGTTGCACCAAGTACTAACTTGATAGGAACTATCCAAGATCCGGTCCCGATTCAACGCTCATCTGACCTTTATATTCGACTATCAGCATTTTAAATGCAGCTCAGGTTCGACAGTTTTTCAAAAATAGACAATTAAATCTATTTTTTTAGGGGATTTACTGACTTGAACAGACGGACTAAACTTTGTAATAATAAAAAATTAAAACTTTTATAAGGATTTTCATTCATGTACAAAATAGGTAAGGAATAAAACTTTTATAAAATTTTCATTCGTACAAAAATAGGTAAGGAATAAAATAATGATTATTTAGGAATAGAATAAACGAAATAAAATAGAATATGTATTATTTAGTTTGATTTATTCTTAAGAATTTCTACCGATGATATAAAACTAATATTTAGTTTGAAAACATAAATTTTGAATAACTCACAAAAGATCAAAATATTCATTAGTCCACACTAATTATATTATTATTATTATTATTATTATTATTATTATTATTATTATTATTATTATTATTATTATTATTATTATTATTAGTATATTTTCATTGCTAAGTAATTATTTAAATTTTTAAGGATATTTTTATTCAACAAATCCTTATTTTTATTCCCAACTCACTTGGAATAGATAAAATAGAGGATGATGTGTTTACTTATTCCTCATACTCAAGAAAAAGTAAACCATTAGATTATATATTATGTTTGTTTTTAATCAAATAAAAGAATAACCTATTACAAAATAGAAAGCGTAATGGTTATTCTAGTCAACCAAACATTCCATTAAGGTTTGATTCGAGGTCAAGAAAGCAATTAGAATAGATTGGGTTAATTTTTAAAAGAATGACAACCTCAAATTTCTCCATGTGTCTTTCTTTCTATATCAAACATGTCAAGTCAAAATATTTTGTAAAGTTTATTCATAAAACTTCAACCTTTATAGAATCAAGAATATTCACAAATGGAAGCAACCCAAGATTAGAAATATGTATACAAGCAAACCAATCATAAGAATTGAGACAAGGCAAATCAGTTAAAACATGAAATCGCTAAGTGATCTTCTTTCTACAAAACTTTCTTTTCGCAAATCTTCTTATCCTTACAGCCTTCTGTCGTGTAACCTTAATTGTTTCTGTAACCCTTGTTTTTTGGTGAGCAGAAAGCATAGATCATGTGTTTTCAGAAAGTTTCTATTTTCTCTTTATGTTTTCCAATAGATACATCTTCGATAGGAAGAAAGACATATATATATATATAACTCTCTTTTTCTCATAAGAAGTAACCGATGATCTTATACGATTTTTTTCTTTTATATGCGGTTTGTAATTCAAATCAACATATTTTCTATTTAATTTAAAATATTAATAAATAAAATTTTGAATTAAAATAATCTTGCTTATTTAAATTATAAATAACATACTTTGGTCCAAACAATTAAGGCACGACAGGACCGTAGGAAAAATTAATAAGACTAAAATTATAATAAAAATCTATACAGACCAAGATATTCTTATTATAATTAATCATAAATTATTCCACTAAAAATTTATAATTGAACTCCTTTTAATTTTAACTTTCCACAACTTAATAAATTATGTTCTCCATGTTAAGATTACAGATGCTTGTCAGTAAAATAAATTACTGACAATTTATTTAAATAATAATTTTAATCTTTAAGATTGTCGCTCAACTTATTTCATGTGTCAGATTAAAAATCCACCTGCAGGATTTACACAATGAAATCTTATAAGCTTACTTAAAGTACATCATCATTCTCTATACCAAGACATGCATTCCATCATTAATCAATATTTCACAAATACAAATTATCTTTGTCCAATTCACCAAATATTGTTGTCCCGATAATTAAAACTCACTCTTTAATAAATTAAAGCACAAGACAATGGATATTTGCTAATATTAACTAAATCAAGATTAAGAACATAAATCTTATTTCTAATGTCCTTAATAATATATTTTAATAATCAGTATAAAATAACCATTCTCAACTTGATCCAATTAGATACATACAAAATGTACTAATATATATTCATATCATGCAAATCTCTAATTGGATACAATTAAATAATTGCTCAAAGAAAACATCCAAGACTATACTATTACTTTTGCATGATTAATAGTATATATCTATCAAACCTTAGATGCGATTACAACAAAAGGAAGATAGGAAGAGTTAACATCCATCACAGGATCACGAAAAATACAAATTTGCCCGTAGCTGGAAGACAACATGGGATATTAATTATGAAAATGGCATTTCTCAAAAAGAAACTCTGCAAAGCCCATATTGGTATCACGTGCGCACAATAACACTATAAACATTTTATTGAATGAACAATGGCTAGCACCGGATGAGAATCGATGTCTTTAGTGACCTTGATTGCCAGATCCAGGAAAACATTTGGAGCTGGCACAACCTCATTTAGTTTCTCGAATTCCATACACCATTTCACCACTGTTCTTCCATTTTCCTCAGTGACCCCAAGTGTAATCTTGAAGCATTTATAAAGCTACATTACATCTCCATCCAAAACGTTGAAGGTCACTGACTTGTTCTCGTCATCTAGTTTTTCCACTGACTCCGGAGTCGACGTGTTACCCTCTGTAATTTATAAAGAAAGAAGTATAATTTTGTTCCAGTTTCATTTTAATGTACGTTGTTTTAATTTTATCATTTATTATGATAAATGATGTGTTTATCATTAAGCAAATGCCTCTATAAACTTAAAATATCCTTATTAGGAATGTTTTCTCAATGTCTGACACCAAAATTATTACAAAAGTTGTTTGTTCTTTTTAAATAATTAAAAGTTGGTAAGATTAGAGAATAATTAAAAAGTCATATAGTAATTAAATAATATTGTGGATGGTCCTCTGTTACTTAGGGTATAATACCAAGCCTTAAGAGAGCGCACAAATTCCCAATCATCTTCAAGGAGCTCAACATTGTGAACATGATCGGAGGCAATGTTAGGAAGTTGGTGTATTTGGGTCTTAAACATGTTGTAAAATGATTAGTGAGCTGTGATTTGAGATAAGTGGTAGAAGACAATGAGATATTTAGTTAGAATTGACAGAACAGAGTAAACTATCTCTTTCTTATTATTAGCAGGTACTGTTGGAAATTTTCCTTTTTCTCCTTAACTGACCTGCCTGTTACTCGAACTGCATAGTAATATGCAATAATTGGTGAGCACCCCTGCAAATTCCGACGTCAGACTGGAGGTGTTTATTGAGATGAACGTAGAATCACTTATTGCACCAAGGCACGTATACATTATATGCATCATAAACAAAAGGACCCAAATACTTAAAACTATTTTATTGAATCTCACGGACTTTTTCATAATTAGGAGTACGAGAGATTACATAATTTGGTACAACGAAAAGCACACTTTTATATAAAAGTGGACAGTACAGAAAGAGATGAAGGAGAATAGCTCCATTAAAGAGAAAAAAATCTCCTTAAATCAGTCAAATAAAGTATATAAATGTTTTATATAATTTTAAGTTATTCAGATTAATGTTATTTCTAATTTCAATATTTTAATTAGTAGTTCTTTTTATTTCAATCATTATATTTTAATAATCATTTTATATCGGAACTTTTATTAAGAAATCTTATGTTGTTACCAAAATTTGCATAGATTATGTAACTGAAAATAACATCTCAATACATAATTTGGTAAAACTACTTGAGATGAGATTTCTGTTAATAAATATTAATGAAAATTGTTATATAAAGTGATTATTAAAATAGTAATTAAAATGTTGAAACTAATGATTAAAAATTCAACTGACTTATAAGTTCAATTATAAAACTTTAAACCGCTCAATTTTACAGTTTAATTTTTTTAATAGCGTTTGTTATTAAAACTGATCAATTATTAATTAATTGGTAAACTTTTATTAATTAATAAGTTCTTATAAGTTAAAATTAATTAATTAATTTGTGTTTATTAATTTTAATAAACAATCAAATAATTTTTTAAATTAAGAGCAAATTTTTTAATCATATTCTAAAATTTTAAATTTTATTTAATCTATAATTAATTTTATAACAGTCTAATATTAATTAAAATTTTTAAACCTTTTATCTCTTACTAATTGAATTTTTTGAAACTTTTATCTCTTACAACTTTTGTTTCATCCCTTTTAAGTTCGGATTGAGGTTGAAATAAAGAATAAAAGCGAAAAATATGCTTGTCCCCAACTTATTACAAAGTAATTTTTGATGTCAGACTGTATAGCCTATAGGTAAAGCCGAGCGATCAATTGGATCATTTATAAGGCTAAAATGGATTAGGTCCAAAATAATTAACTTTTACTTGACCCATTGAGCTAAAGTTGGGCTGGGCATATATCACAAAAAGAGCTAAACAAGTCTATTTCAAAATTTATCATCTGACCTACCATTCAGCATTTTAAATGCAGCTCAGGTCAGTTTTTAAAAAATAGATAATTAAATCCTTTGCTTTCTTTTTTGAGGGACTTATTGACTTAGACAAACGTAGTGAAGAAAGCAATTAGAGCCTGACTAGGACTAATTTTTTAAAAGAAGGGTTAATTATAAAAAATTAAAATTTACCTAATTTTATAATTATATACCAAATTTAAAAAATGATAATTACATACTTAAACTTTTAATTTTTTAATTATAGCCCGACGTTAGTATTTTCGTTATCTTTACTGATGTAGTTCGCTATATGTTCTAGAAATCCTAATTAATAAGACAAGTAAGCCTTAATTAACACAAATAATGAATATTAATAATGCCTTAATTAGCACAAGTAATGAAGATTTAATGATGAAGATTAATAATGCCTTAATTGACACAAGTGATGAAGATTAATAAAAGACGTCGTTTTGTGATATAAATAAAACGATCCGCTTTTGTGAAAATTAAATCCCTAAATTTGTCGGTTTCTTCTTTCCATATATACACACCTTTATTTCTTTTTTGTTACTCTTGTTTAATCCATCGTAATTCTCAATTTATTTTTCTATTTTAAGATATAAATAAAAAGACGTCATTTTAACCTAATTAAATTCCTAAATTTGTCAATTCCTTCCAAACACCTTTGTTTCTTTTTTTGATACTCTCGTGTAATCCCTCTTATTTCTCAATCTAAACTTGGAGGACTTCTCTGACTAATCCATGGATAAAACTAACATATTGCGTTAAACTGGACCTACTAAGAGCTTCATATCACAACAGAAATAGAGATTATCTATACCAAATATACGCTCTCTATTAGATAAATATAGGTAATTTTCAGTGATGTCAAGGTCAGAAACAAAGCAGAAACACGACGTCTCTGGAATTTTAGGCTAGAGATTATCTATACCAAATATACGCTCTCTGGTAGATAAATATAGGTACTTTTCGGTGATGTCAAGGTCAGAAACAAAGTAGAAACACGACGTCTCTGGAATTTTAGGCTACTATGCTCAACCAAGCTATGCAATGCGACAAACTATATTTATGGCACTTGGGACCGAACTTTGCTGTTGGCTATCGGAGTACCCTGCCTACCTACGAGAGGCAGACCCATATAAAACCTAAGCTTGTGCCGATGTTTAGCGACAAGTGCGCTTAGTGTGATTAGGAATATGTGAAAATGAACTCTGCTTTGTCATCTTTAGTCAACTTGCAATTGCTATACATTGCAAGCCTGTCAGGAATCCCGTCACTTTCAAAGGAATCCCTTCACTTTCTCATCTCATTGACTTTGTCGAAAATTTGCTTGGTTTTCAGTCCAATCTTATCTTATCGTTACATTCAGTCAAAATTTTTCAGTAAAGCGAGTTTGAGAAGGCCTAATAAGACGCATCTTATCTCTACATAATCAAAATGTTGTTTAAGAAACCTCACGCATGATATATGACGTAAAAATAGTGATGTAGTTTAAAAAAGTAAATAAGTAAAATGACACGCAAAATATTTAAGTAAATAAAATTACAATAAATACATAAGGATAATAATAGTAGAAAATAATAACAATAATACTAATTATGATGATGATGATGATGATGTGATGATGATGATAAAACTACTACTAATAATAAACTCAATAAAAGATAATAATAATAATAATAATAATAATAATAATAATAATAATAATAATGTCAACCGAAGGATGAGAGTGAGAGCGGCAAGAAAGAGAGAGAGCGATATAGAGGAGCTTACTTGTTACCTCGACAAGAGTTACCTCAAGAACCAACTCTTTTTGACGAGGAGAGTAAAACAAACAAAAACGACAGCTGCAATAGGGGCTAGTAAAAGAGCGATCCTAATAGTGGAATCCCAAGTGAAAACCCAAACAAAGAAATGAACTAGAATACTTCATTCGTAAGATTCATTTACTATCAAAATCTAACAGAACTTTTATCGAACACTTAATAGGCAGTACTTAAATAACCTTCAAATTTGATTTTAAGCTACAAACAATCATTCTGGATGTCTTTCCCATCTCACCATCTTCATTATTATGACAACATACGTTCAATTAAGAAAACCACAACACACATAACTTAACACAAAACCCAGCAGAAAACAAGACCCAATTACAACAATATCACCATTAGAAGATAAAGGAATACATACATCAATCAACGACGACGACGATGGCAGACGATGGAAAAAAACGACGTCAATGGCTGACATAAGGAGAGAACACAAAATGCAAAATCCAGATCTAATGCCAAACATAAGTAATGATGCAAAATCCAGATCTAATTCCAAATTCACTTGACACAAAACCCATCTCTAATACCAATCTTGCCTTATTTAACATAATTAGATGTTAACTATACAGTTGATGATAATGAAGCAACTGCCATTATTGGCAATGTTAATTTAAACTTTTTGTTCAAAACTTTCTCTCATCTCTAAAGATGAAGAGTTATAGTTATCAGGGACTTGCCAGAGGCTAAGCTTCATTTGCACCAAGGATTATAAGTAAATTCCTCATTCAATGTACACAGAGACAGATTTATCAAGTTTTCTACTGTACAATAATTAGATATCTTCACATCAGAACGGAGTGCAGTTGATGGTAAAATAAATCCTAGAGGGGTAACTTTGTTAGAGTCTGTTAACTTATGATAAATAGAATTGCGTAGTTATAAGAGATATTTCCATATAGTGTTTGATGTAAATAGGGAAAGTATCTTTAAGAGCATATATTCAACTTGTATATATGTACATCTTTGACAGCAATAATACTAGACTTTCTCTGGATATTTTTCATGGTATTAGAGCAGAGATCTTAATATTCTAAACCCTAGAATACCTAGCCTCCTAATTGCTTCATCTTTATCACCAACAACATGACTGAATCGGGTTCTATCATTCCAAAGTTAAATCAACAGAGTAGTGTGGATGTCATGTCCCCATACTACATACATGCCTCTGATAATCCTGGCCAGATCTATATGAGTGAACTTCTCTATGATGCTAACTATAGAGAAAGGGTAAATGACATGAGCAATGTGTTATTTGCCAAGAGTAAGATTGGCTTCATTGATGGTACAATACTTATGTCTGCATAAGGTTCAGCGGACTTGATGCATTGGATGCGATGTAACGCAATGGTCAAGGGCTGGTTGAAAAGTGCCATGGATATGGATGTCAAAAGCAGCGTCAGGTATGTGAAGATGGCTCGAGAAATTTGGGTTGATTTGGAAGAAAGATTTGGAAAAGGAAGCACACCTAGAGCCTACGAGCTCAGACGGGCGGTAATACTTTTATGACAATAAGGAATGTTTGTGTCTTCACATTATGCAAAATTAAAAAGATTATGGGATGAAATCTAGTCGATTTTGCCCCTTCCAAGATGCAATTGTGGTCATTGTGCCTGTGATATAGAAAGACAGATAATTGCAATGAGAGAAAGAGAATTTTTATATGATTTTCTAATGGGTTTAGATCAAGTTTTTGGGATTGTTAAGACACAAATATTGAGCACCAAGCCTATGATGACGCTTGGACATGCATATCATTCAGTAGCAGAGGATGAACAACAAAGGAATATATCAGCAGATTGGAAGCCAATGGTTGAGGCGACATCTTTCCAAACGCCAAGAAGTTGAAAAATAAAGATTCTATCAATCAAGGACTACTATAAAAGATGAGCTGAGGTGTGGGAATTGCTCTAAGCTTGGGTATACAGAGGAATAATGTTTGGAAATTATTGGTTTTGCACTTGGTTGGTGCAAAGGTAAAGGCGATAAAGGCAACAAAAGGAAAGAAAGAGCTAGACAGGGAGTTGAGAAGAGGAATGCGCCAAAGGTAGCACAGGTTGGTCATGAAGCTAGTCCGATACCTGGGCTCACATAAGAATAATATAATCGATTGGTTCAGTATTTAGAACGTGAGCCTAAAGTGATGAAATTGACCTCTCAATTTACCACTCCTGTGGTTAAGATTGATGGTAAGATTAATTATGAGCAACTGTGGGCGATAAATTCAGGCGCTAAAGAGCACATCACTTGCAATAGTGATTTGCTTTGAAAACGAAAAAATAAATATTGGAGTCCGTTAGTAAAAATTCCAAATGGAGATAGTGTATCTATGATGGGTATTAGAAAAGCGGAACTTTTCAATGGTCTGAAACTTAATAATGTTTTGAATATTCTAAACTTCAAGTGTAATTTACTCTCTGTTAGCAAACTGACAAGAGAATACAATTGTGTATTAATATTGTTTCCAAACTTTTGTGTGATATAGGACTTACCTTTAAGGAACTTGATTAGGGTGGGTAAGCAGTGCGATGGCCTGTATTGCCTTAAACCAATACAAAATAGAGGTGTGGCAATGACGATTAAAAAGGTAGGAGATTCAAGTTTATGGCATAGAAGGTTCGGACATACATCTGCTAGGAAAATTAAACATATTTCTCTTACTTCAAACAACGTTTCTTTTGAAAATAGATTACATTGTGATTCATGCATGCGAGCTAAGCAAACAAGGCTGCGATTTGCTATTAGTGAAATACAATCAATCATTTGTTTTGATTTGATACAATGTGATATATGGGCAGGTTATAAAACCCCATCTACTTTAGGAGCTCATTATTTTCTCTCAATAGTTGATGATTATAGTAGAGCAGTTTAGGTATATCTAATGAAACACAAATCAGAAGTGAGTCATTTTTTGCCTTTATTTTGCAACATGATGGAGACATAATTTGAAAAGAAAGTTAAATAGATAAAAGTTGAAAATGGAATGAAATTTTAGTCTAATTACATGCTTGATTACTATAAGGAAAAAGGATTTGTTTTGCAAACATCTTGTATTCATACACCTCAGCAGAATAGTGTGGTCGAAAGAAAACATAGACATACGTTAGAGACAGCAAGAGCACTGAGATTTCAGGAAGGATTACCTATCAAGTTTTGGGGAGAATGTATTCTCACAGCAACATACCTTATTAATCGACTACCCTCTAAGGTCATCAAAAACAAAACTCCATATGAAGTGTTATTAGGTAAGAAACCAACTTATATCCATTTGAGGGTTCTTGGTTGCATAGTATACACCTATAATAATGTCAAGCATGGAGATAAATTTAGTGCAAAAGGTAGACCATGTGTGTTTGTTGGCTATCCAAATGGACAAAAGGGGTATAGAGTCTATGATGTTGAAAGACAACAAATTTATACATCTAGAGATGTGACCTTTTTTGAGAATATATTTCCTTTAAAAAAGGAGATGTGTCGAATAGATGATCAATGACATCTAGAAGTGAAGGGATTGGATCAAATACAATTCTTGATGATGATTATGACTTAAGCAAGTAAATATCTAGACAGTCAAAGTAACAGAGAATGGACCTTAAGATCGCGATCCTTGAATTTATTATCACGCATGGCGAGGCTCCATTTGATCGCGGCTCATCGATTCGACCTTAAGATCGATCCTTAGAAACCGGTCAAAATAATAAATTCCAAAATTGCAGATAGGATGCAACCTCGGGTCGTCTCACTTAATCTAACCTAATGAAATGGACCTAAGCTAGCCTATATGTCATAAAATGCAAGTAAAATCAGTAAGGAAAAAGGGGTTTTGTTTGAAAACATTAACTACACTAAAAGCATGTAACAATTATTTTGGATTTTTTGAAAATAGAAAAGGAAATACTAAAACAAGTGATAAAATCCTCTTAAAACAAGCTTTGGCTATCACGGTTCAAAACTAAGTGTGAATGGTAAACCTTAAAGAATTATCTTTAAGTCCGTGTCTTGATTAATGGACTCTCACTCTTGACTCCATGTCTCAAGACCCCATTGAGTGCTCTTGAGCCTCGTAACCTTAAAGGATTCTTTAAGTCTAGGATCTTGATCAATGAACTCCATTGCTCAAGATCCCGTTAAGCGCATCTTAGTGTGCGGTGGATTAAAAATCACTAAGTTTGAATGAAAAAAACCTTAAAGAACTCACTTTAAGTCCGTGGTCTTGATTAATGGACTCTGTCACTCTTGACTCCATGTCTCAAGACCCCATTAGTGCTCTTGAGCCCTAGAACGTTAAAGGATTCTTTAAGTCCAAGGATTTAATCAATGAACTCCATTACTTAAAACCTTGTTAAAAACATCTTAGTGTGTGCGGGGATTTGCCAATGCAATGGGTCAAATGAAATCTAGCATCAACTCATTATCAAACACAACTAAGCGTATAAAGAGAATCAACAAGATCACAAGTTGACATATATGAGACTTCATATATTTAAGCACAAAGTTCTACATAAACAAATCCATAACACATTACATTATTCAACGCTTAATTAAACTCTAATTAAGCTAATCTAACTACAAAGCAATAAACCCCAACTCTACTGCTCATAACAATGCACTTAAACGTGACAATGTAAACTACCAATCCAAACAACACATTAAATGTGAAACATTTAGCTATAATCAAATAGCTTCACTGCAAATTACAAACCCTAGACCTAGGCATTTATAAATCATAGCAAAACTACAGATTAAGCTACTCCCTTGAAAGCTTCGGTGAACTCCAGCCATCAATGCATCTTCACGTAAAACAAATGCCTAACCACGATTTTAACCGAACCTTCACAACTCGTGATGAATCCAAGCTATCCATGATGGCGTCGGCGGTGAAAATGAAGAACAAAACCTATGTGAAATTATCCCCAGGGAACCCCGAAGGGAACCCTGGGTGGTGGACGATGTTGCTTCCTCTTCTTCTCTCTTCGCCCATCGGTTTTCTCTCTTCTTCCCCGCGTGTCGATTGCCCAGCAGAAGATTGATCTTCTAACCTAATTCGGCAGTATTTAAAGGATGGGTCACGGGCCGGGTCAGTACAGTGAGAGAAATCTCTATTTGGAGTCCGGGTATCTGTCTGCACGTCGCAACGTATAAATAAAAATTCTTCACGGCGTGTCTCTGGCTTGCTCGCCGCGACGTGTTGAATTGTTGACGTCGCGACGTACGATCTGTGTTGATGCGCCGCGACGTGCCTTAAGGACTTCATGCCGTGTTGACTCTTCCGATCCTTTCTCTCCTTTTCTCCTACAATATAAAATAACAATTTCCAAAGATCAATTGTTCTTAGAAAATTATAATGCAATTAATGTCAATTTGTACAATTTTACTAGCAAATTGCATAAAACATAAGCTCACCGTAAGAGACTAATTTAAGCACAAAATCATGAATTAAGAGTCAAAAGTGCATTAACAACCATGAAAGTGTAGCCACTTATATATTAAACTTGGTTCAATCAATTTCCCCACTTAAACCTTTGTACTCTGGACAAAGTTTATAAGAGTCAAAATGATACAAGTGTAAAAGAAAAATCCACCCATGCTCAAAACAATAATAGGACATTGACACAAAACACTTTCTCATAATTCAATCAAAGCATTGAAAGAGTGCTAATAAAACAACCACTAAAAGAATTTAATCCAAGAGATTGCACAAAGAGATGTCACTCAAGATAAAATGTTTGCTCTCACCTCACTTGTGTTTAGGATATTGTAACTCTCAATCGCTTAATCCATACTCTACCATAAGCTTGTATCAGCTCTATTTCTCCACTACAAGAACTATGGATTTGAAGATCAAGAGGGCTTTTCAGGATTGTAATGTGTTGAGGGCTAGATGAATGGATGGAATGAACGAAAGAAAAGATATGAACAAATGCACTAAAATTATGAATGGATGTCAACAGTTGAACTAATAATGACTCTTTTATGTATTTATTTATTTATTCTTTGTCCTTCTCCTTTCTTTTTTTGTTTTGTTTTTTTTTTCTGTTCCTTTTTGGAACACACTTTTTTTTGTTGCTCTTTTTCTTTTTCTTTTTGTTTAGGAAAAAAAATGCAAATTAAACTAATGACATCATATGAAATGTTCACAAGTGCTCATACATAATAAGGCTCAATGGGCTAGTGAGGGATAAGTGTTTAAGGATGTGTGTTTGGGACAGTGGGGTCAAGAAGGAACGCCTATCACATCAACAAAATCTAGTCCATCAAGCTTCGGTAAGAATTGAAACAAGTTCTAGAGAAGTATGAAATAAGCGAGATGCACACAAAGATTGAAGAAAAGAAATTAGCCCAAATATCCTTCCAAAGAAGGGTATTATCTCAATGAACAATCTCAAGTCTCAAAACTTAAAGTGCTACTTTGTTAGCATACCTTAATTCACTTTGAATTGAAAACATCAAAAGTAAAATGAGTCAAGACCAACTATCATTAAAAGAATGGAAGGATTTTCATAAACTCAGTACCACTTTGAACTTATAAGGTCTTTGAAACACAAAAGGTACAAAAGTTTCATGCGGAAGAAATTGAATTGAGAAAAATTTTCATTCTACAAAAAAAGGTGGACGTCGTGACGTGTAGCATGCACGCCGCGACGTACAGGTGATGAATGTGAGCCTCGCCGCGGCGTGTGACTGTCAAAGAACGAGAAATGAGAATGACAACAAATTTTTAAATTTACCAAGTTTTTACCAACAAAATGCAAGATTGGCTAACACATTCATAAATAAGATGTCAAACAGGCATGCAACAAGAAAGATAGATGGGAAACAGCTCCCCCACACTTAAGCAATACATTGTCCTCAATGTTGAACAAGCAAAGGATAAGCATAAGAGAAGGAAGCAAAAGGGCAATTCCACACAACAACAGGGAGGCAAGAGATAGAACTCAAAAGGGGAAATTATTGAATGGAAAGGCTACTTACTAAACTAAAAGCTAAACTATTTTTCTCTGAGGTTGTTTCTCCCGACACTTACTTAACAAACTAATGCACCAACATATATCACAAGTAATCACGAGGCTTAAGTAAGTAAACAAGTGAAAGAAAGAGACAACCTGGGAGTTATGGAGGTTCTTGATACTTTCGATAATCCTTCGACAAATGGCCATGTTGTGGTGAAACAACTTCATCCATTTCCATGTCCGTGTCGGCCTCCACTAAGCCAGATTCACCTGAAATGTTTATCGCAAAAATAGTAAGAGTTAGGCTCAATGAACTCTCATGTAAGGTGTAATCAGAAATGCTAACTATTAAAATCAAAGGAAAGCTATAAATGAAAATGCAACCTAAAAGAAAAGACTCCTAACTTCACTCAGCAACAAAATGACAAAAGCTAACTTAGAGAACCAATTCGCGGTTCCCCGGCAACGGCGCCATTTTGATCGCGGCTCTGTCGATTCGACCTTAAGATCGATCCTTGGAAACCGATCAAAAATAATAAATTCCAAGATTGCAGTATAGGATGCAACCTCGGGTCGTCTCACTTAATCGGAACCTAATGAAATGGACCTAAGCTAGCCTATATGTCATAAAATGCAAGTGAAATCAGTAAGGAAAAAGGGGGTTTTGTTTGAAAACATTAACTACACTAAAAAGCATGTAACAATTATTTTTGGATTTTTTGAAAATAGAAAAGGGAAATACTAAAACAAGTGATAAAATCCTCTTGAAAACAAGCTTTGGCTATCACAGTTCAAAACTAAGTGTGAATGGTAAACCTTAAAGAATTATCTTTAAGTCCAGGGTCTTGATTAATGGACTCCTGTCACTCTTGACTCCATGTCTCAAGACCCCATTGAGTGCTCTTGAGCCTCAGAACCTTAAAGGATTCTTTAAGTCTAGGATCTTGATCAATGAACTCCATTGCTCAAGATCCCGTTAAGCGCATCTTAGTGTGTGCGGTGGATTAAAAATCACTAAGTTTGAATGAAAAAAACCTTAAAGAACTCACTTTAAGTCCAGGGTCTTGATTAATGGACTCCTGTCACTCTTGACTCCATGTCTCAAGACCCCATTAGGTGCTCTTGAGCCCTAGAACGTTAAAGGATTCTTTAAGTCCAAGGATTTAATCAATGAACTCCATTACTTAAAACCTTGTTAAAAACATCTTAGTGTGTGCGGGAGATTTGCCAATGCAATGGGTCAAATGAAATCTAGCATCAACTCATTATCAAACACAACTAGGCAGATAAAAGAGAATCAACAAGATCACAAGTTGGCATATATGAGACTTCATATATTTAAGCACAAAGTTCTACATAAACAAATCCATAACACATTACATTGTTCAATGCTTAATTAAACTCTAATTAAGCTAATCTAACTACAAAGCAATAAACCCCAACTCGGCTGTTCATAACAATGCAGTTAAACGTGACAATGTAAACTACCAATCCAAACAACACATTAAATATGAAACATTTAGCTATAATCAAAAAGCTTCACTGCAAATTACAAACCCTAGACCTAGGCATTTATAAATCATAGCAAAACTACATATTAAGCTACTCCCCTTGAAAGCTCGGTGAACTCCAGCCATCACTGCATCTTCAATAGAAAACAAATGCCTAACCACGCATTTTAACCGGAACCTTCACAACTCGTGATGAATCCAAGCTATCCATGATGGCGTCGGTGGTGAAAATGAAGAACAAAACCTATGTGAAATTATCCCCAGGGAACCCCGAAGGGAACCCTGGGTGGTGGACGATGCTGCTTCCTCTTCTTCTCTCTTCGCCCGTCGGTCTTCTCTCTTCATCCCCGCGTGTCGATTGCCCAGCAGAAGATTGATCTTCTAACCTAATTCGGCAGTATTTAAAGGATGGGTCACGAGCCGGGTCAGTACAGTGAGAGAAATCTCTATTTGGAGTCCAGGTATCCGTCTGCAAGTCGCGACGTATAAATAAAAATTCGTCGCGACGTGTCTCTGGCTTGCTCGCCGCGACGTGTTGAATTGTTGACGTCGCGACGTACGATCTGTGTTGATGCGCCGCGACGTGCCTTAAGGACATTTCGTCGCGACGTGCCTTAAGGACTTCATGCCGTGTTGACTCTGCTGATCCTTTCTGACTCCTTTTCTCCTACAATATAAAATAACAATTTCCAGTATCAATTGTTTTTAGAAAAATTATAATGCAATTAATGTCAATTTGTACAATTTTACTAGCAAATTGCATAAAACATAAGCTCACCGTAAGAGACTAATTTAAGCACAAAAATCATGAATTAAGAGTCAAAAAGTGCATTAACAACCATGAAAGTGTAGCCACTTATATATTAAACTTGGGTTCAATCAACAGGTCAAAGTAACAGAGAATGGACCCATTCAAAATGAAGAAGAAAACCAGTTGACAATTAATAGTGAGAGGGTGAATGATACAAACATAGAACTTATGTTGATAGAAGGATCTAAACAAGAGACAAGAAAGGTGGGAGTTGTTAAGAGTGACAAAGGACTGGCTGTCATCGATCATTCACATAGAGACACACAAGAAAACAAATGGGTTAGAAGGATACCTAAACAATTTGATAGCATTGAAGTCGACTTACCACCCTCCATCACACAACCTCACTCGACCCCTCTATTCAGGAACTCGGTGATACGTCCCTTATCTACTTATTTTTCATATGATAAATTTTTACACTCACTTAAAGTTTTTTTAGTGGCAATCACATCATATAATGAGCCAAAGGATTTCTTACAAGTAGTGAAATGTAAACATTAGTGAGAAGCTATGGCAAAAGAAATACAAGCTTTATAAGAAAATGAATTTTGGCCTTGGAGATGCTCCCAAAAGGGAAGAGAGCTATTGATTCTAAATGGGTTTACAAGATCAAATTCAAGCCCAATAGAGAAATAGAGTGCTACAAAGCACGGTTAATGGCAAAGGGTTTAACTCAAATAGAAGGGATAGACTTCCATAAAACTTTCACGCCAGTTGCAAAGCTTGTCATAATGAGATGTCTCTTAACAGTTGCAGCAACCAAAGGATGGGAAATTCACCAGTTAGACATGAACAACGCATTTCTTCATGATGATCTTAAGGAAGAGGTCTACATGAAAATTTCACAATGGTTTGCTTATATGGCTTACGATAAGCCTCTAGAAATTGGTATCACAAGTTTACTGATTCTTTACTTGATGTGGGCTTTAGGCAATCAAAGGTAGATTACTGATTGTTTTTATACAACTTTGGAAATAGCTTTGTCGTCGCTCTAATATATGTGGATGATGTGGTATTAGCTAGAAATGATATATCAATAATAAGAAAGGTGAAATAACACCTTAATGATGATATATTTAGTATCAAAGACTTGGGAACTCTAAAATATTTCCTTGAAATTGAAGTTGCAAGGTCACCACTAGGAATAGTTCTTAGCCAGCGTAAGTATACATTGGATATATTAGAAGAAAGTGGAATGCAGGCATGTCAACCTAGCATATTTCCAATAGAGAAAAATCGCAGGCTGAGTGTGGACAATGATGATTGAAGAATATATGCTTATCAATATAGAAGACTGGTAGGAGCGTTATTGTATTTGACCAGGTGTTTTATGCAACCTATCATGTCATTTGCTACTTAAAGATGGCACTGGGACAAGGTGTTTTATTACCAGCATCAAGTGAGTTAAAACTCATAGGATTTTGTGATATAGATTGGGGTGGTTGTGTGATGTCTCAGAGATCCATTACAGGTTATTTCATTAAACTAGGTGAGTCACCAATTTCTTAGAAAATAAAGAAACAATAAGTGGTTGCTCGTTCATCGGCAGAGGCATAATATAGAGCTTTGGCTGATGCAGTTGGTGAGGTAATTTACTTACGATGGTTGTTGAAAGACTTGAAAGCACCTCAAGAAGGAAAAAAGTCACAGAATTGGCCAATTAATTAGATAACATTTCGTCTTCTATTTCTCTCAATTCTAAAGCACAAGCTCTTTTCATCTTTACGATGATGTTACAACACAATATTCCTACGTTTCAACCTTGTGCTATAATGTAATAAAATAAATTAATTTCATTATTTTACCACATATTGAATCTACATTTCTGTACATATTGAACTGAAACAAAGCATTGCAGCTTTTAGTGCTCAACTATTGTGCCAGAGTTCAGGCAGTATATCATTACGTCATTAATTAGTTCTTACGCTTTAAATCAGCCTTAGAGACACCGCCATCAGGTACAGAGCCAAAATGCCTGCTCCCAAGAACCTATCAATCTTCACTTTTCTCTAGGGCAAAACTACAAGTGCCCAAAACTACAAGGGTGCAAGGAGGAATTGATAAATTTAGGGATTTAATTTGATAAAATGACATCATTTTAGTTATATTATATTATAAAATGATGTCATTTCATTAATCTTCATCACTTATATTAATTAAGGCTGAAGTGTCATACTAATTAGGGTTTCTGGAACATCTAGTAAGTCACATCGGCAAAATGATAGAGACAATAATGTCGAACTAAAATTGAAAAATAGAGTATTTAATTGTTACTTTTTAAAATTTGGACTATAATTACAAAATTGGGCAAAATTTAATATTTTTTTGTAATTAACCATTAAAAGAATGACAAAGCTCAAAATTTCTTTCATGTATCTTTCTTTATATATCGAGCATGTGACGTCGAAAATATTTTGTAAATTTTGTTCATAAAACTTTCAACCTTAGATCCAATTATAAACAAGAGGAAAATTTTCTTTATAAAAATTTCAACTTTAGATGCAATTATAAACAAGAGGAAAATAGAAAGAGTTAACATCCATTGCAGGATCATGAAAAATACAAAATTGCGCTTAGCTGTAGAAGACAACATGGCTTATTAATTATGAGAATAGCATTTCTGAAGAAAAAAAACTCCATAAAGCCCATATTGGTATCACGTGTTCACAATAGCCCTATAAACATTTTATTAAATGAAGTATATTTTTAATGTTATTAACCGAGATCAATGAACAAGGGCTCGCACTAGATGAGAATTGATATCTTTAGTGACTTTGATTGCCATATCCAAGTAAGCATTTGAAGTTGGTACATATGTTTGGAAAAATTATGAATTAAATCTCAAAGGTAAAAGAAGCAAGGAAATAATACACTGAAAATTTAACGTGGTTCACCATCTAATTTGGGCTATGTGCACGAACCAAATTTCAAATAAATTTCCCACTAATAAAACTAGCAGGTACGGAGAGTAAAAAAATGATACAATAAAATAGTGGCAATCTCACAAAAAGTGTTTCCCAAATTTATTATCGCTATGATAATATCTTCATTATTTTGTCACTCACCCTTTTAAGAAAAATGTTTTCTAAAAATATACCAAAAATTACTCTCTCACAAAATGGCTCTCTAAAATTCATTCTTAAACTCACCACACATCTCATACACATTTGATGTGCATATATGTTAAGAGAGGAGGAAGCGAGGGCCTTTTATAAAACCTCACTGTCTGACAGCTTACATAGCAACCTATTATGTAGTAACTAACAACTTGCATGCAAGTTGTTAAGTGCAAGTTGTTGTCAAATTGCTTTTTTCTTCTCTTTTTCTTAGATAAATCTAGAATGGTTGTACCATGTATGTTGGTACCGCATTACAATTCTCCCCTTATCGACTACATGATATTTACTATCATTCCTACAAATAATCAACAGAACTCAAACTTTCCCTTGGGTATAACTTTTTTCGTCATATCTGATCCATTCTCATCCGTATGATTCTTCGCAAATTGTAATAGCTTCTTCTCTGACACCTCTCTGATCTAGTGATTAGTATGCTTTGATCTTGAATGGAATGAGGAATTTTTCTTTAGGTGAATAGCATTTTGACTATTATAAAATAGTTGATATCTATCCCTTTAAAACCAAGTTCATCTAAGAACTTCTTAATCTATAGAAGTTCTTTGCATGCTTCGATGAAGTAATAAATTCCTCTTTAGTGGTTGATAAAGCAACACATTTCTGAAGCTTGATTACCATGACATGACTCCCCTGTAAAGATAATTAGATAACTTTGAAATAGACTTTCTTGCGTTACAATTGTTGGCCTTGTTTGAACTTGTGTAACCAACTAGCATAGGCTTGGTAGTTCCAAAACATAAACATATTTTGGAATATCTGTTTATGTTTTGGAACTACCACGTTGATATATGAGAATCTACTTCACAACATCCCAATGTTCCTTTACCAGGATTTGAAAGGAACCTAACCACTACTTTAATTGCGTGAGCAATATCTGGTCGTGTACATACTAAGATGTAAATCAAACTTCCAATTGTAGAAGCATAGAGGACTTTCATAATCTCTTCCTTCTCTTCATCCATTGAAGGGAATTGCTTAGTACTCAACCTAAAGTGATTAGCAAGAGGATAACTAACTGCTTTAGTTTTATCCATGTTGAACCTTTGAAGTAATTTAATTTACTTATCTTGTGATAACTATAATTTTTTGGTGCTCCTTGTCGTTGATAATCATTATGCCAAGAATCTGTTTTACTAGCCTCAAGTCTTTTATGGCGAAAGACTAGCTTACCTACTCCTTCAAACTGTTAATCCTTTTGATATTTTGGCCAACAATCAACATATCATCAACATAAAGTAAAAGGATAATAAAATCATCATGAGAGAATTTCTGTACAAAAATATAGTGATCTAAAGTAGTATTCTTATAGCCTTGCGTCCCCATAACTATTTCAAACTTCTTACACCAACATAAAGTAAAAGGATAAAAAAATCATCACGAGAGAATTTCTGTACAAAAATATAGTGATCTAAAGTAGTATTCTTATAGCCTTGCGTCCCCATAATTGTTTCAAACTTCTTACACCACTATCTCAGTGCCTGTTTTAAACCATAAAGGCTTTTCATCAATCTACACACATATTCCTCTTTCCCTTTTTCCTTGAAACCCTCTAGCTGCTCCATATATATATCATCTTCCAAATCTCCATGAAGAAAAGTTGTCCTGACATCCAATTCCTTGATTTCTAAGTCTATACTTGCTACTAAATCGACCATTGGACGGATGGATGTCATTTTCTGAATTGATGAAAATATCTCATCAAAATCAATACCTTTTTTTGGTTGAATCCTTTAACAACCTATCTAGCTTTGAATCTTGGATGAGAATTGTGTTCTTCATGCTTAATCTTGAACACCCACTTATTTTTCAAAGCTTTCTTATCTTTTGGAAACTTCACCAGCTCAAAAGTTTTATCCTCATGCAAGGACTTCTTCTCATCTTGCATGGCTTCAAACCATTTCATCTTATGGTCATATATCATAGCCTCTTGAAAATTCTCAAGTTCTCCCCATCAGTAACTAACATATACTGATCACTGAAGTATCTAGTAGTGGCTTGTCTTACTCGTGTAGATCTCCTTATTGGAACTTAAGCAGTCTCTGGTGCTAATGGTTGATTCTAGACATCATCTTTATCGAATCTTCATCTAATTGATTTTAAATGGGAGCATCATCATCGATTCGTTCGGTTGGCAATTTTCAACCTCACCTCCAGATTGTTTTGGTACCATTTTTAGGGGAATTAATTCTAAGCCCACTAGGCCACCATTAGTTCTTGGAACATCCTTTTTTTTACTTTGTCAAGATCTTCAATGGTTTGATCTTCAACAAATATAGCAGCACGACTTTGAATCAACTTCTTCTAGACTAGATCATAAAATCGATAGTCAATTGATCTTCTATAACCAATAAATATAAACCGTGAGTTTTGATGTCAATCTTGGATCTCTCATCTTTAGGAATATGGACATAAGCTTAGCAACCAAATACCTTTAGATGATCATAGGAATGATCATAGGAAACATCCTTTCCTAATCATATTTTATCCAAAACATCATACTGTAAAGGGATGCATGGTGAGCGGTTTAATACATGAACCGTTGTGAATAGAGCCTCACCCTAAAATGTCTTAGGCAACTTTGCATGTGAGAGTAGGCATCTAACTCTCTCCATCAAAGTCTTGCTCATCCTCTCAGCTAAACCATTCAACTATGGTGTCTTAGGAGGATCAGTCCGATATCAAATACCATGTCTTTGCAAAAGATGTCAAATGGTCCAGTGTACTCTCCACCATTGTCTGTTCGAATGCATTTCAACTTCTTTCCAGTTTGTCTTTCAACTGAGGTACGAAATTGCTTGAGAACATCTAGCATTTTATCTTTAGCCTTCAAAGAGTATACCCATGTCTTCCTAGAATGATCATTAATGAAAGTCACAAAATATTAAGCCCCACCTAGTGAATTTGGCATTGGCCTACATAGATTTGAGTGTACCAAATCCAACACATTCTTCATTCTAGAAGAAGGGGAACTTTTGAAAGCAACTCTATTTTGCTTTCTTGCAAAAAAATCAACACACTTCTTCAAATGTACCTGGTCAACTCCAAATAATGCATTCTTTTTCACCAACTGAATCATCCCCTTCTCGCTCATATGACTGAGTCTCTTGTGCAACAATTCAATTGCATTATCTTTCTCCACTAGATTCACAACATCATTGGAGACCTTTGCCTGCATCACATACAACTTTGAGCAATTCTTACCTTTAGTGATTACTAAGAAGCCTATAGTAAGTTTCCATTTTCCATCTTTAAAAGTACTACAAAAAAACTTCATCATCAAGTATGCCAACCGAGATTAGATTTAGGCGAAGATCAGGAACATGTTTGACATCTTTCAGAGGGAGTTTCATGCCATTGTCTATCTCCAAGTGAATATCACCTATTCCGATGATTTTGACTAAACCGTTATTCCCTTTTAACAACACCAACATCTCCTTATCTATATTATGAGAGGAGTTCTTAGTGTGATGTGGAATAAATAGTGGCACCACTGTCACCTATCCAATTAAACTTATAGGATGCACTATTCACATCATTATCATATGAGACTATGCGAAAGTCATCAATGGTGGTAGTCATCGATGGTGTTCCTCATCACTACTGTCATCTTTCTAGACTTCTTTGCCTATGATAAAATACCTTCTTGATATTTTATCTGTCTAATTTTGTCAAGTAAAAATAATTTATTATTACCGAGTTTTTAGGCATACAACTCCTCGAGCTTCTCCCACAACATCTATGCATGAGTCTCCTTACATATATGATTATACATATTATCTTTAACAAATTGCCAAATAAAACTACATACCTACTCATGCTCAGGCGCCCACTCCTCATCTGATTTATTTTTTAGTTTTGTTGTCGTAAACATTGATAAATGCATTTTTGTGATGAACATAAGATCTTTCATCTTATTCTTCTACAAGTGGTAGTTAAAGCCATCTAGGCTAATCATCTTACTTATTTTTGCCTCCATCTTTGATGAGAATTACTTTGACATAAAACCAAACCCCTCTCTAATACCATTTGTTGGGAAAAATTATGCATTATATCCCACAGGTAAAATGAGCAAGGAAATAATACGCAAAAAAATTAACGTGGTTTACCCTCTAATTTGGGCTACATCCATGGACCAAACTTTGAATAAAATTTCCACTAATAAAATAACAAGCGAGAGAGTAAAATAATACAACAAAATAGTGGTGCTCTCACACAAAGAGTTTCCCAAATTTATTATCCCTAGGATAATATCCTTACTTTTTTGTCACTCACCCTTTTTAGAATGTTTCCTAAAAAAATCCCAAAAATCACTCTCTCACAAAATGGCTCTTTAAAATTCACTCTTAAACTCACCACACATCTCGTGCATGTTTGATGTGCATATATGTTAAGATAGGAGGAAGGGAGGGTCTTTTATAAACCCTCCACTGTGTGATAAGTTGTATAGCAAACTATTATGTAGCAACTAACATCTTGCATGCGTCTTGTTAAATGTAAATTGTTGTCAACTTGTTTTTACTTCTCTTTTTTATAGATAAATCAAGAGTGGTTGTACCATGTATGTCGATATCTCCTTACAAGATCCTCATTTAGTTTCTAAATTCGTACACCATTTCACAACTATTCTTTCCATTTTCCTCGGTGACCTAAGTTTAATCTTGAAGCATTTACAAAGCTTCATTATATCTCCATCCAAAATGTTGAAAGTCAACGACTTGTTCTCGTCATCTAGTTTCTCCTGACTCCTTCGACTCAATGTGATACCTCTCATAATTTATAAATAAAGAAGGAAATCCATAATTTTGTTCCGATTCCATTTTAATGTTGCTTTAATTCTTTCATTTATCATGATAAATGATGTGTTTATCATTAAGCTAATGCGTTTATAAACTTAAAATATCCTTATCAAGAATGTTTCCTTAATGTTTAACACCACAATTATGACAAAAGTGGTTTGTTCTTTTTAGTCAAAATTTTAATTTTAACATTTGAACTCTTAAAATGAAGTATGATGGGCTCTTTCATTACCTCGAGTTAGGATTTAACGATGAATTATTCTTGCTATTTTCCAAGTTAAATTGACATTAATTAATTCTACATTCATTTTTAAAAGATTGAGGACTTAAGTA